>CM062297.1:108936091-111846707 GCA_031216915.1 Pictodentalium vernedei
CATGGAATGGTCCTAAAATCAAGTTTATATTTGCAGCTTTATTGCAAATAGGTTTCCCGTTGTTTCTTGTTGAAATGTTATTTCCGTCAAGGCCAAGTACCATAGAAAATTTGGAATACTGGGCAGTGGGATAGGACACTTGCCCCATGAACAACTGCCTGCTATTAAAATTAATTAGCGGGGACACCCCCCCACCCCATGTTTATTTTACCTAGGACACCTGCCCCCCTGCTGTTTTTTTACCTAGGACACATGCCCCCCCCCCCCCCCCCCCCTTACTGTTAGAATAGATTAAACATATTTTATTTGCCATTTGACAATGCAAATCAGGATTGGAGGACAAGTGCTTACCACTTAGAAGCCCCTCCGTTCCTGTACGGTGACTAATAATTTACAATATGGCAGAACGTATTCCATAAATAACAGAATCTAGCAAAATCTAAATATTATAAACATTATAGACAAACACAAATTAAACTGAGAGAGAGAGAGAGAGAGAAGAGAGAGAGAGAGAGAGAGAGAGAAGAGAGAGAGAGAGAGAGAGAGAGAGAGAGAGAGAGAGAGATAAAAAATAAATAGGATATAAAGAAAACATGAAATACAACATTAGATCCAGTGATGATGCCTGCCACCCACCCATTTGCATTCTGTAGTATCTTGGCCGTAATGGGAGTCTAAATTAACATCTTGATTACAGCCACTGAGCATAGGTTTTCACTTCTGGGGATGTTCACACAACTGTTTTTTCACTAAGTACACCTGCCCTGCCCCCGTTTGTTTGCTAACGGGCCCCTACCCATTGACCTTTCTATTTTTAGAAGCACCAGGGCCGACGGGGAGAGGGCGTTGTTGGGAGCATGGCTAGATTTTGCTATAAAATGGGGTTGAAGGAAGGTACCCTCAAATCTGGGGCGAAAGTGGTGAAAATGACAAAAGGCTATGTCAACGTATGGTAACGGTATAAACTACAGTCGATCTGGGCGATGTACAGACGAAAAATCATACCTTGGAGCCGGTTAGGCAATTTGGCACAAAAAACTCTGACTTCATGCTCAATCGCTGCTCTACAGTAGTCTACAACAGTCCTCAAGTCCATTCCAAACTGATAGAGTCGGGACGAATAGTACTCTCACTTTCCACGCGATGCGTGGTGTTCTTCACGCGGCCTCAACACTCGCAACAGATGCCAAAATGTCGGCCAGGGTGCGTAGAACAAGTTCTGAAAATTAGATGTCGCTGCCTTCAGCGGTCTAGACATGCTTCATGTTTGTGAGAAGTGCAATTTTAATGTCTAATTGGCAAATTTTCGTTAATCGTTACCCGCCAAAAAACCTACTCACCGCCGATTTCTTTTCACTTCAACTTCTGACGATTATCTAAGGTTTAAAGATAGTGTCCGGATACCCCTCCCCCGCCGCTCTTTTGGAGCTGGTTAGGCAATGTGGCACCGAAACCTGGGACGTTATGCTCAATCGCAGCTCTACAGTCGTCTACAACACTGCCCGTGTCCATTCTAAACTGATAGAGTCGGGACGAATAGTACTCTCACATTCCAAGCGATGCGTGGTGTTTTCCACGCGGTCCGGACACTCCAAACAGATCCCAAAATGTCGGGCAGGGTTCGTAAAACAAGTTCTGAAAATTTCAAGTCGCTGCCTCCAGTGGTCTGAACACCGTTCGTGTATGTCTGAAGTGCTATTTTAATGTCCAATATGCAAATCTTCGTCAATCTTTTCCTGCCTGCCAGAAACCCACTCACCGCCAATTTCTCTTGACTTTAAACTTCTGAGATTCTCGTAGGTTTAAAAGTTGTGTTGGGATCCCTGGTGGTTGTCTTAAAGAAGCAACTTCCATTTACAGTCAACTCTCCACCAGTCACACACAATTGTAACATTTAAGTGGACTTACTCCAGCGAGGAGGCACTGAAGGATTCTGCGCCCATTCCCGACGTCTTTTTTCGAACTGGCTTGAAAAGGAAGGACCAAATTCAAACAATTACCTCCTCTCTCCAAAACACCATATCTCAGCCAATTCTAGGCAGATTTCCATGAAATTTTCACTCCTTGTTCATGAATAGTTGTGGCATCACTTTCCATGAAGAGCGACATGAAGTTCGCATTTCGTCACGTCGAATTGGAAAAGAGCGTATGCGCAGGGATTTCTCTGAAAACATCTTGGAAGATTTTAAAGAAAAAATGGCCATTTGCAGTTCTTAGTGTGACATTACAAGTTGCATGAAAAAATATTCCTGTTAGTACTTGTTAACCCTCTACAAGCTGCCAGACATCAATATTTTGGATATATATGAGATAAAATGGACCATTTTCAAATAGACACAGCACTCAGTGGGTATGTGTCAAACAAACATAACTCCTTTTGTGGGTCATTAACTTGTCGGACGACGATATTGATATTAACCCACTCCACCGTTAATGATGGTTTTTACCTAAACAATTTTCTTATCAACTGAGTCATTTGAGACGAACGAAATGGTTTGACGCGCCGAAGGCGTGCAGGGATGATTTGGAGGACAAGCCCCTTTCAACCCTCGTTAGCTGTTTGTTGTTGTTGTAGGATGTCAAGGCGCGGTGGAGGATGAAAAGGAAGGAGGGAGGTGGCTTAACCCCGTCTAGGCTTCTTCCGGCTCTTTTTCTTTGGAGGTGCTTGAGATTGTAATGTGGAAGTCGACGATGTTGAGTTTCGTGTTGAGTTTGGTGAATGGATTGCATCTAATTCCTTTTTGAGATCTGCCTTGGATTGTTCCCTGAACTCGTGGGTTTCGGAGGCGATTCGGTTTCCCATCTCAACTGCCCGCCTTCCCATCTCTATTATTCTCCTTAATTCTTCGGCGGTGACTGCAGACTTAGGTGGCTGTGTTGCTGAGATTGACACACCCGGGCTGTCCGGTAGAGAAGGAAGTGGGGAGTGAGGGGTGGGAGGTGGTGAAAAGGCAACCTCCGGTTCCTCCTCAGTCTCCACCAGACGTTCCTCATCCAACAGTACTGGCTCAGGAGCTGGCAGTTGGTTGGGTGTACTAGTGGGACTAGGAGGGGAACTGGCAGCTGCCTCCAGGACCTCCATCCTCTCGCTCACATCTTTCTTCCTATTCCGGAAGGCCTCCAGGCGCCTGGAATCCCGGCGCTTGGAGGTTGGATTCTTCTTCTTCTTGCTCTTCTTCTTTTCAGGGCCAGGTCCAGGCTTCTTTGGGTGAGGACCAGTGTGAGAGGGGTTCCTCTCACAAAAGGTGCTACCTCTCCCCGAAGAAGGTGTGGCGGTGTTGTGCTCTTCAATGACGAACTCCAAGTTCAGATGGACTCTCTTGCCTGTCTCCCGGACAGTCCAGGTGACAGGGCAAGAGATGCCCAGAGCTGCTATTGTTCTCTTCAGTCGCGCTGGTAGTTCCAGTGTTTCCATAATTATGGTGTTAATTAGGATCGAGCCAAGTCATTTGACACTACTATACTCACCTTTCTCATAATATCAATGAAGGAACTTCAGTGAGACAGTTAAAAACAATTCATCAGACACTGTGGGGTCATGAAGAATCATGGAATCTCATCGGGAAAAGCCATGATTCTCCAGAATCATAAAGTCTAGTTGGGATTCGTCTTGTTACAGTTAAAACTAGAAGTCCTGTCACGAATAGTGCACTTATCTAGGCTTAATTGCGCATTGGAATTGCGCGCAACTGCCATATCGAATGGCATCCAAAGCATGGCAGGTTCTCCTGGTTACTCATAGCAAGCACATGCAATGTTTCTGCCAATGGACCTCCGGGTTACCCGGAGGTCCATTGGCTGAAACATTGCTTGTGCACAGGCCATATGTACAGAATTTGATAGCTTTACTTGGGCCATAACGCGTACATTAACGCACAATTCAACGTGCTATTTGTGCGCATTTCATGACAGGACTTCTAGTTTTAACTGTAGGAATAAGCCTAATTCCTGTTGTCCTTGCAGTTTACCATTTTTTAGTCTGAGGAAGTAATTTGAACAGGGCCATCATTGATAATGTTTGATAAATAAACATTGCTTTTTTCATACAGTACATCATACTTCAGTATAAGCTCATAAAATAACATCTGTTGATCATCAACTTATTAATAGGAAGGATTCCAAATGATTAGAGATAAGATGAATACAAATATTATTGGATCTACCCATCTAGAAGTCTATTTAATGTGATAATTAACTGTTTAGCCAGTTATTACTCAACATCTTTGTGCATGACTGATGGCTAATTATCAACTGCACAAATAAAAGTAAAGAAAAAAGCATTCTACTATAAACTTACATTATTAACTTATCTGCCAAAAATCCATCAAACGAAAAGAAAAGCAGAAAACATCCATGACTACAAGCAACATGTACAGTAAAATATGGAATAATTTATCCAATAACTGCATGAAAATATTCCTCTATCCATGGGCTTATCATAATAATAAATTAATAATAATAATACTTTATTGCACAACCAAAATAAGATGTGGTATGACACTACAAACTACACAAATAAAGTAAAGTAAACTGACACAATTCAATATCCATGAACAGTATGCCTCATTATAGTGTTCAACCGATTACCAAAAATGGTCGCTGATCAATTACCAGTTATTTGAGCTCACAATCAGCCAATTTTTGATGCCGATTCCGATTGTAATACCATGCACTACTAGACAAGTTGAGTCTTGAAAGAACTACACTAAACTGAAGATTTTTCACACTGTTAACCTTCATTGACTGGGGTCGCAGTAAAATTACCAGTTTCACACACTTGGGTGGTAAACGTGGCTCTCAGAGCCACGTTAACTACCCAAGTGCGTGCAACTTGTAATTTTTACTGCGCCCTGAGTCAATGGAGTGCAACCTTCACTTTTCTGGTATGAACTAGTGATTGCCGCAAGTACGCTCGATTGTAAGCTTTACATGTCGTTTAACTTGTATATCCCATTCCCGTAGAGGGACATCTAGAGAGATTACGAATACACATTGTGGTTGCTTCTCAACTTTATTGAATGATATCATTGACATCATTTTACATTAACAATTGAACAATTGCAGAAGATAATAAAATGCGGTTAATATATCGTCACAAAATGCTTGGCAACAATCAGCTGAACTGATGTTCCAGGAGCCCTTGTTGTTGTCATCCGATTGCGCACAATTGGCCGATTGTGGTGGTTGGTTCCGATAATCAGTTGAACACTACCTCATGATGTCCAGATCAGTCACATAAGTAACATGGAGGTAAAAAATAATGTAGCTCCTTACCAGTTAAATACTCAGATAACGTCAAAGTCTGTTCATCATGCACACAAGTACAGTTAAAACTAGACGTCCTGTCACCAACTGTGCGCTTATCTAGGCATAACTGCACGTAGGAATTGCGCACAATTGCCATACAAAGCACGGCAGGTTCTCCTGGTTACTCATAGCAAACAAAGGCAATGTTTCTGCCAATGAACCTCCGGGTTACCCGCAGGTCCATTGGCTGAGACATTGCTTGTGCACTGGCCATATGTACAGAATTTGATAGCCTTACTATGGTCATAAAGCGTAGATTAACGCACAGATCGACATGCTATTTGTGCGCATTTCATGACAGAACTTCTAGTTTTAACTGTAGCTCCTTACTAGTTAAATACTGAGATATGTTAAAATCTGAATACAAAGGTAAATTCAAAGAAACAAAGAAACATGACGTTACTATCACTCATCAACACTCGTCTGATCTTCATTACAGATGGGTAACGTATCCCGAGTTGCTCTTTGAGAGGCATCCCAAACTGCCTGTGTTGCGGTTTCAGTGGCTATACTGCTATTTCATGTCCGTATTACATGATGCATTTACAGTAAATGGAAAGTGTATTATCCTGTCTTTTTTTTAGGCATGCAAGGATGCAACAATACGCTCCCCTAACGATACGATATGTATTACAATTCAGTGTGCATGATGCAACATGTATTATGATACACATGATCTCTCTTGGAATGCAGCTGCAGATGTCAGCTACTTTGGGGACTATATGTATTCATTTCCAGTAGCTTACTTGTATTACAAATTGGGATGCATGCTTTAAACAATAGGTAACTTCTCAATTTGATAACCCATGACATTAACCTTTACCCAATGCAGACAATATAAAAAATTTTTATTTTAAATATCAGTTTTTTAAATTTTTACAAAAAATTTCAACAAAACCATGTCATGTGTGACCCCTCATTGGAACGAGCTCGATGAGCTCGTTCCAATGAGGGATCACATGATATGGTTTTGATGAAATGTTTGGAAAAATAATATTTTTTCAACTGCTGAATTTGCATATTACGCGGGCGGTTGCATGCGATTCGTTAGGTAAAGGGTTAAGTAATTTAAGATTTTGATTTTAGATTCTTTTTTCAGTGCTTTGTTCCTCTCAGAAAATCTGTTCTAAACACTGAACTCTGTCAAGCAAGATATATAGACAGAATGCGAAATGGTTGGTGTTTTACGTAACTCGTTGGAATGGCGTAGTCATAAAATATGACTATGCCATTCCAATGAGTTATGTAAAACACCAACCGACTCAAACACACATAGCGTTCTGTGTTTATTACATATCTCATGCATTAAAATTCATTTAAATAAACAAACTTTAATTCTGAAGTTTAAACCCAAAGGTGAAGAGTCTGTTTGTTTTGTTTGAAGCTGTACTGATCAAAAGGATTGATAAAAATCAAAACAACCTTTTGGGAACCAGTCTGAATTGCATCCGTTATCTTTCTATTGGGCATGTTTGTTAAAATTCATATCGATGATTCTCTTCAGCTGGTGTCCATTCACGCCTAACTATTTGGTGGCTTTTACTGTTAGTAAAAATATAAGTTCAAATTTGGGCAGATTAGTAAAACAGCTGGGAGAAACGTTTTTTAAAAGAAGTTCGAAGCATGTCAGGATGCCCGAAGATTTACCAAAATCAAGTCAACCAATTTAGATATAACACGATCCGCAGATGAGACAGCCATGGGACTGGGTTAATGTTGTGGTTGGAAATGATTATTTTTTTTAAATATTATCTCATTTTTGGTTAACTGGTAGAGTGCTAAGTTTTTTGAGTTGTTAAAATTTTGTTCACATTTTATTGCCTTGCTACATTTTATGGGAGAGTGCCTAGAGGCACTCTCCCATAAATTGTAGCAGGGCAATTCCATCCAGGCAAAATAATTTCACATCAAGAATTAATTGAAGCACATCCACAGAATATCAAGCCTTTAAGCCGTGGTACCTGAACTTCAGGATAAAGCCCAAAAATGGGCTTCCAGCACTCTACCAGTTAACTAATATTTTTGTGAACCGACTTTATTTTGCTTTGGACATTTTCATTTTCACCTACCCGACAGATGATCGATAATTGTATAACAAAATTTTGAAACTTTCTGAAGCGTAACTAATGACTCGACGGGAAAGGAACTGGTATAAACAGTGCTGGGGAAAAAAGTTCTGGCTTGTAGGCCCCCAGTTGAATACAGAAACGTTTATGTCATAGTGGCGATTCCGTTAAATACAAGGGTTTAAAGTTTAATAGATGGGGTAATAAAATGGATTAATCAAATAAATATTTAGTACAACAGAGGAAATTCACCAAATTTTGGTTAACTGAATAATTCTTTTAATGGCATATTTATCATTATCAATGTTGGTGTGCAAAAACTGAACTAGTTTTCAAAATCCAAGAAGTTGTTTTGCATGATATAATTATATTTTTAGTATACATCGTGAACAACGATATGTATTGAATCCTGAGCAACATATCATGGTTTAAGCGTATCATGATTAATCAGAATGTTATAAAACTAGGCCTTTTTATTCAGTTATCACTAGAAAGCATGATGCGACATGGTTTTTTACCTTTACTCTGCAAAGTAGAGAGTGTTTAAATTTATTTCCCCTCAAGTTTGCTTCGCACCAGCCATGACTTGATTTGGTGAAAAATATTTTGAAAATACTCAGCAGGTTAAGAGTTAATTAATTAATTAAATTAATTAAAGGGTTATTTTTAAGGTGATGTCCATAACCCTTTAGGTTATTACCAGTAATTTCTCTTATGTGATTTCAAGTCCACTGAATTTCACATTCATGTTTAGTGAGGGACGATTTATTTTATAAGGTTTTATGACACTTTAACAGCAAAGTTCATATCGTGTCAGTGACAGTTTTATGGGTGGAGGAAGCCAGCTCCCCAACATCGTAACTCTGTACTGCAGCACAGGCAGGCTAAGATTGGTTAAAGACATGGTCACCATCGACGTGCAGTACGCCTTAGTACACAGCATAATCGTGCCCCCATGTGGACAATCAGGGTTAAGTCCAGGCCTGGCATTCTGAAAAATGCAGGAGGGCAAAAAATCGCTCTCCTCAATCAGTTTAGGAGAGCAATTAGCTTTACACAGCATTTTAAGTCCAATTGAACGAACTCACTGAAACTGAAACCAACAGACTATTACATCAGTGATTTTATTAACTTTACTAAGTTAAAGCGAAATCTCTTAGACATCTAGATGTCTCACACAACAATCGAACACACACTTTTCAAGACCTGTGTGTGTACACAGACCTGTTGTCCAAGAAAGTCATACGCCTACCACTACCACCTTCAACCCCCCCCCCCCCCCAAGGGGGTTGAAGGTGGTAGTGGTAGGCGTATGACTTTCTTGGACAACAGGTCTGCTTGAATCTACAGTCACATCCTGGTGCAAGTGCTTCAAGTGACAGGATAGTAGTAATGGTAGTATATTATAGTGTCAATATTCCTTGAATAATTACCCCTCAAACTGTGATGTCAGTTGTTGAACTTGAAACTGACAGAAAAAAAAATATTGCTGTGACCCATTTTGCTTCAAATGATTGCAACTGTGTTTGGGTATGGTTGCAGCCATTACCTTTTACCACTAAACCACTTTCAAAATGAAATTACGTGATGTTATGTGACTTCGAAGTTAAATTACATTTTTGCTTTACAACAAAAATTTAATGTGAGCATAATACATGTAATCTCAATCATCCCAGACCAAAATATTTAGGAGGGCAATTTTTTCGCTCTCCTTAATTCTTTCAGGAGGGCAGTAAGGAGAGCTAAAAAATCGCTCTCCTGAAATTGCCAAGCCTGTAAGTCCCTACCCAAGGACACAACATGGGAGTCCGAATCAAACGCTCAGATGGTCACCCATCCCAGGACTAACCGGGCTCGATGTTGCTTAATTTCGGAGATCTGAAAGAACCAGTTACGCAACACCATCACACCCCCTCACTCAGTGGAGGACTTGCAGGGTTGGTAGGTGAATTAGCTGATACAAGTGTAAAGAGAACGAACATTTCTGTAAATTCATCTCATACTATTGTGGACTCCAGAGGTGGGTATTTGCTCCAGCATGAAAACGGCTGGACATTTCAGCATACTGATCCACCAATTTGTTGGCTCTTTTAAAGTGTCATGTGTATGCGGGTAACTGAGGTGAGGGCAGTTACTTGGTGTTCAGCAGTTGAACGCGCGTCACTTTTTTCAAGTTTTTTTAATCAGGAACCATGAATAATGACACTTAATGAGTAGATGTTTGAGTCACAAAGTGATGAACCACCCCCCAAACCAGAGTATAGAGCAGGCATGTCAACCGGTACCTGCACCAGTACCGCCGGTTCCCTCATGCTCCAACAGGTACTGAAGGTTTTGACCCGCCAGTACCGGGGCAAAATTATTTTATGGAGAAATTCCTAATTGAAAGAGGGTAAATGGGCATATACATGTACAGTTAAAACTAGAAGTCCTGTCACGAACTGTGCTCTTATCTAGGCTTAATTACGCATAGAGATAGCGCGCAATTGCCATATCGAAGGGCATCCAAAGCACGGCTGGTTCTCCGGGTAACTCATAGCAAACACAGGCAATGTTTCTGCCAATGGACCTCCGGGTTACCCGGAGGACCATTGGCTGAAACACTGCTTGTGCACAGGCCATATGTACAGAATTTGATAGCCTTACTATGGTCATAACGCGTAGATTAACGCACAAGTTGACGTGCTATTTGTGTGCATTTCATGACAGGACTTCTAGTTGTAACTGTAATCGTGTATGGAACCCTTGCATGAGATACTTTCAACTTATTTGTGAATGAACATCCCTTACGGAAATTAGAGATGGGCGGTATTGGAATTTTGAGTTCGGTATCGGTTTCGGTATTTTTGTGTGGGCATACCGCGGTATCGGTTCGGTATTCGGTATGTGACATCAGATTCACTGATAGTAGGGGAATCCATGTCAGAAAAATACAGAATAAGTTGTTCTTGTATCATTCTATCACAGTGCTACACATGCCACTGTTGATGGGCTCAACATTGTCATTCTTTTGTCAACACAGATCATATCTACAGTAATTTGGTGACTTGTTCTAAATCCGCCTTAACTTTTCAAGCTCCACTTAAGGCGTCTGTAATCATAGAATGTGTGTCCTGAAGATGTCATCTTTAGGTGGGCCTGATGACAGTAGTAAAATTATCTGGTCAGTGATTTCTAGTCAAGTCTTGGCTGCCTGTTAAGGCAGCCAAGACTTGGCTAGAAATCACTGCTAAGCAACTGGACATGTACAGGTCGTAGACTATTGATAATTTAGTACAACTGCACTGGTTCTTAAGGCTTAACAAAACTGAAAAATAAAATCAGTCACTTCTTTCATGAAAATGAACACATCAACTGCTATCAATCCTCATCAAGGCCTTATAAATAGTGAATGCACAGGGAAAATTGAAAATACCGTTGGTTTCGGTATTCAAAGATTGGGTCGGTTCGGTTTTTCGGTGTCCCCATGATATCGGTATCGGTTCGGTTTTTCGGTATATTGCCCATCTCTAACGGAAATAATTTATTCTTAACTTATACTGGAAGTATACATGGAAGTATATCAAAAGTACAGACAAAGTGTATACTTAAAGTATACTTAATGTATTTTGATTTTATATGCAAATTAGGTAGCCAAGTATATACTTGGATTGATTGCAAAATATACTTGTGCTTCTTACAAGTATAAGTCAAGTATAAGTAAAGTGTATATTCATATTCCATTTTATTATATAACTCGTCCGTTTTGTTCACTTTAAAACATTTAATATTTTGTTTTCATATTAATCAGTGATAAAGCCTTCCGTCAATTTCATTGGTCAATTTCAAAACTTGACAATTTGATTGTCTGAACAAAATACAACTGGGCCACATTTTCATAATTTGCATAATTAGAGTTGGGAGCTTTCATTGGTCAATTTCAAAACTGGACAATTTGATTGGCTACACAAAATACAGTTGGGTCACATTTGCATAATTTCAGTAGGGAGAATTTACGTTATCTGTCCTAATTTAGGGTGGGTCATATTGTATTAATATATTGTATTAATCTTTTACCTACAAGAAAAACGCTATTCATTTTTTTATATTTTCACTTTTTGCTAAAACATTGCTTATGACCCCTCATTGGAACGAGATCGACGAGCTCGTTCCAATGAGAGGTCATAACCTATGTTTTGGAAGCAAAAATTGAATTTTTAGTTATACAAGGATGTTTTTTCCAAGTGCCGTCTGCAACTCAAGTTTGGTGATGGGTTAAAAAGTCACACTAAGTGGCTAAATTGTGTGTGTGTGTGTCATATGATAAATAGAATATGAAATGAGTGTTTTTCTCATATAATATTTATGAAACTCGTCCGAATTTTCCATTTGGGCTCGCCAGAACGGAAAATTCTTCGACTATTTATTTATTTATTGGTTTTTAAGGTCACATATTTATGCACTATGGCTAATCATGACCGCGACAGTTTTATGGGTGGAGGAAGCCGGTGTACCCGGAGAGAACCACCGAGCAACGGCGAGCAACTGTCAGCTCCCCAACGTACGAACTCCACACAAGCAGGGTTAGCATTGGTTGAAGACAAGTGCACCATCGACGTGCAGTACGCCTTAGTACACAATGTCACCGTGCCCCCACGCGGGCAATGGAGATGAAGTGTCTCGCCCAAGGACACAATGTAGTTGCCGCAGGTGGGATTCGAACCTAGGACCTCCCAGTGTGCAGCCTGCACCTCTACCGAGCCACCGCGCTCCCAAATTCTTAGACTTGTTTCATAAATATTATATGAGAAAAGCACTCATTCCATATCCTCTATTTATTTCGCTGATACTTCAGAAGTAATTGTATACTTATACCCTGAAGGTGCATGTTCTGCCTGTACCACAACCTCGACAAGGTCGACTATTTTGGCTTTTCCAATGTGATATCAAAGATAATGAAAGCGCCGTCATCAGCTACACGAAAGAAATTATTCTGTGGCAACATCAAAGTAATCACAAAGCACGATTTTCGTGCTTTATGACTACTGGGATGTTGCCGCAGAATAATTGGTACGATGCCATGTTTGTCTTTGCGATCTTGGGGACTGGGGAGGTTTAAATGCGAATTTTGCCCATCTGATTGCAATATGTCACCCAATCGTTGATTTGTCTCGGTACCAGATACTCGTTTCGGTGAGACAGGCTCTGTCCCATCCCAGTACCGGTTATGTTGGTACCAGCGGTACTTTGACATGCCTGGTACAGAGCTGCAATTAGGAAGGGTTGAGTGAGCCCTGCTCTCAACTTTCCATGAAAGAAAAAAAAAACCAAAATGGGATACCAGAAAAAATGAGTTTCTGGAAAATGTAAAGATAATCTTTTTTGGGGTCTAATTTGTACATGCCAGTGTTAAAATGAAATGGGTACTTGAGATGACATGCCAGTATTGAATGAAACCTGTACAGTATTTAAGATAACATATCCTTCATCACTCCATATATGTACATATAGTTTTGCTATTAAAGAACAGGAAATTGATAAAGTTTATTGCCTTTCTTGACCTTAAATGGTTTGGTGTTTAATTATAGTACAGAGAGGGCAAATTACACCTAAAACATTGCTCAGGTCAATCCTTCACCAACAGCTACCGATCCAAAAACAAGAAGAATTTAACTGCTACTTATGCTTTAACTGGTTGAGTTCTCAATTATTTTTTAACTCCCTGCACACTGATGACAAAATATCCAGATTTAAAGTTGCCATTTTTCCCATAATGCAACTGGGAATTTAACTGGTAGAGTGCTAAGTTATTTTTGGTCATCAAAATTTGTTCATGTGTCTTTGCCTTGTTACAATTTATGGGAGAGTGCCAACAGGCACTCTCCCATAAATTGTAACAAGGCAAACACATGAAGACTAATTAATTTCACTTCTAAGATAATATGAAGCACATCCACAGAATATGACACCTTTGGGCGGGGTACCTGCTCTTCATATTAAAGCCCTGATAGTGGCTTCTAGCACTCTACCAGTTAACCAATTCAATCTTGTTTGACAGAGCTCATTGATTGAATTGGTTAAATTTCTAGTTGCATTATGGGAAATATTTGCACCCTGAACTTTAGATATTTCGAAGGAGATTTTTAAAGCTTATTCCCCATAGCACCCTAAGTTAATTATTTGGGCTCCTGTATTGAGCCCAAATATGAACCGAGGGGCTTGATTTGAACACACTTGTATTTAACCATCCTATGGATGCTGTACACCAAATATCAAAAGATTGTGATCAGCTGTTCTGAAGAAAATATTTTTTTTTCAATTTTTGCAAATATGCAGACTCAGCATTTTTTCAAACACCCCCCCCTACAGAACACCCTGACACAACCGATAGCCCTTTTTTTCAATCCATTCTACTGGTCAAAAGGATGCTTCATACCAAATGGGAAATATGGGCATTAGAATTTTTTTTCTATTTTTAGCCCCTGGGGTACCCACGTACAGTAGAACCTGTCTTGAGAGACCGCCCTTTGGGCCACACAAAAGTGGTCTCTCAAGACAGGTGGTCTCTCATAACAGGTTTCAGGTTTTCTCAAGTCAGTGAAGAACCAACCACAAAATTCAGAAATGGAGAAGAATCAATTTTTGTAATTACTTTGTAGTTGTTCTTTTTTATGAAGTTTTTGTAACAAATTGAAATGGACTGTTATAAAAATTATAAAAATAAATTAGTGTTGAAAATCTTCAAGGAAGATTTTCAACACTAATTTATTTTTATAATTTTTATAACAGTCCATTTCAATTTGTTATAAACAGATTTTCAACACAAATTTATTTTTATTCCTATCTGTCACATTTCTGGTATGTATGAAATTGTTTATTCAGCAATAATCCTAATCTTTTCACAGGGGTCTTATAAGAACATCTCAATATATAATGAGTTAGCAATTGAAACCCAATTAAGAGCTTTTAATACCTTTAATTATGTTAGTATAACCACAATGAATTTTCCAATTCCACAACAGGTAAAAAGGTTTTGTCATGGTTTCAGTCTTCAAAGGGGTGGTCTCTCAAGACAGGTCCATTATGGCATAAAAATACAAGTTGGTACCAGATCACAGTGGTCTCTCAAGACAGGTGGTCTCTCAAGACAGGTGGTCTCTCAAGACAGGTTTTACTGTAGCTACAAATGGGAAATATGGACATTTGAATCTTTTTCTATTTTTAGCCACTGGGGTACCCACAGAGCTAAAAAAAAAAAAGAATTTCGGGCATCACACAAGTACTTTGGACCCACTTATACTACATGCCAAATTTGGTTCAAATCAGCCCATCGGTTCCTAAAATAGAAATTTTGGGTGGAGCCCAATGGGTATGTGCCCACAGAGAACCCAAATATTGATCTACAAACTTCCCTTGAACAAACTTTAATCTTCAACACCAAACAGTGTTCCATACCATATATCAAGGCAATCTCTCTGGTGGTTCATGAGAAGAATTTTAAAGATTTTTAGGCTTTGGCATCATTGACCAGAGCCCGAAGAAGGCACCCGCTTCATCTGAACAAAATAGAAAGGGTATACCCCAGGGATGGTTTGTGCAATATATGTTTGAATTTGGCTGAATGGCTGTGGAGAAGAAGCAACGTTTGCTCTGTCAAACAAGATTTATTTATTTATTTAGATATCTATTTATTTATTGGAGTGTAACAACACTTTCGACAGCAAGGGTACCCTCATGTCAGACAGTTTTACGGGTGGAGGAAGGCAGAATACCTGTCAGATTCTCTAACATAATAACTCCACACAAGCAGTGTTAGCATTGGTTGAAAACAAGTGCACCATCGACATGCAGTACACCTTAGCACACAGCGCCGCCATGCCCCCGCATGGACAATCAGGATTACATGCCTTGCCCAAGGACACAACACAGTTACCCCTGGCAGGGATCGAACCATGGACCTCTTGGCTGGAAGTTCAATGCTATAACCATTGAGCCACTGTACTCCCATATAATTTGTTAAATTTACAAATGCAGTATGGGACATTTGCACTGCTGAATGTATTGGTTTTCCACAGAACAGTGTAAGGAGATAAATTAATAACAGATATTTTCCGGAATATTTTGTGGATAGTAAAAAACTGAAGGAAAATTGCTCGAGAAACAAAACAAAAATTTCTTATATGCATTATTTTGGCATATTTTGTCTTGAAGTGCAAAGTGTTTGTCTCAGCGAAAGAAGCGAGGTCCAAAAGCAAAGTGTTAAAATGGTACCCTCTGACAGAAACTGCGGCAATTTTTTTGTCCACTTGATTCTTCTGATCCTAAGAAAGCAACAAACCAATTAATAATTCTCTGTTCCATGCAGTTTGGGAAGTATGCACAATTGTAAATTTTGGTTCTATTTTTAGCTCCTGAGATTCCCATTGGAAATTCTTTTTTGCATGAACAAGTACCTATGACCCAACAATACAACTCAGCAAGTCTGATTCAAAATGACCCATCAGTTCGAAAAAATTTAATTTCGGTCAAGACCCAAAATCTTGCCCCTCTAAGTTTAAACCCCTGTCCACACCCTTTACAAAGCAGAATAACAAATATCAAGTCATTATTGCACCCAGTTTTTAAATATTAACTTGATAATCCCCAACGTGAAAAGTTAAATCCTTTGGTATTAAAGACAGCAAGTGGCATAACGTATACAAATACAATTCAGGGATTGTTCTGCCCTCTTTGGAAAAGGGTCCAGGGGCCCATGCCATTGGGAAAATTTGCACCCTGGGGCTCCAACAGGGTTCATACAAAAATTTGCTCTCAAAGTTCAAGGGTTTTTCAAGGGCTTCTTTTTTTTTCAAGGGCTACATTAACTATTCAGCTTGTTGTATGAGCTCTAAAAATCTAAGATTCGTGTGACACGGATCTGACTTTGGAAGTCAGGAAGTACTGGTACCCAAAGTGTGATCTGTGTTACAGAAATCTTGGTAAAACGTTCCATACTTTTTATGTTTTTTTTTTACTGAGCGGCACAAGCGCAACAAACAAGTAAAAGGCAAGTACACATATATTTACAATGCCCAGGAAATAGCTTGGTATTCAAGGGTTTTTCAAGAGATTTCTGAAAGTTCAAGGGTTTCTCAAGGGCTAATTTCAAATTCCAGGGTTTTTCAAGAAAAAACTCATTTTCAAGGGTTTTTCAAGAGCTGTATGAACCCTGTCCAATTGTAAATTCATGTGGAGGGGAAAAAACATACAAAGCCTAAGATATTTTACATTCGAATTGAGACAAGAACATTAAAACAGACACCCAAGCAACTGCATGTATACTACAAATAACTTGAAATAAGTTTTATAACAAGCATCCACATGGAATCATGTTCACTGTTCTTATACTATGGAAGAAGGACTTGTTACTTGCCTTTGAATTAAGAGACTTCATTAACCCTTTACCCAATGAATCGGCCGCATCTGCTCGCGTTATATGCAAATTCAGCAGTTGAAAAAATATTATTTTTCAACAAATTTCAACAAAACCATATCATGTGACCCCTTGTTGGAACGAGCTCGTCGAGCTCGTTCCAACGAGGAGTCACATGATATGGCTTTGTTGAAATTTTTTGAAAAAATGATATTAAAAATAATAAATTTTGATATTGTCTGCGATGGGTAAAGGGTTAAGCAAGCACTTTAAATTTAATGCACAATTGGTGCCCTGAATTGGGTGGTCATATTGGTGCACAATTGGTACCCTGAATTGGGTGGTCATATTGGTGCACAATTGGTACCCTGAATTGGGTGGTCATATTGGTGCACAATTGGTACCCTGAATTGGGTGGTCGTATTGGTGCACAATTGGTACCCTGAATTGGGTGGTCATATTGGTGCACAATTGGTGCCCTGAATTGGGTGGTCATATTGGTGCACAATTGGTGCCCTGAATTGGGTGGTCGTATTGGTGCACAATTGGTACCCTGAATTGGGTGGTCGTATTGGTGCACAATTGGTGCCCTGAATTGGGTGGTCATATTGGTGCACAATTGGTGCCCTGAATTGGGTGGTCGTATTGGTGCACAATTGGTACCCTGAATTGGGTGGTCGTATTGGTGCACAATTGGTGCCCTGAATTGGGTGGTCATATTGGTGCACAATTGGTGCCCTGAATTGGGTGGTCATATTGGTGCACAATTGGTGCCCTGAATTGGGTGGTCGTATTGGTGCACAATTGGTGCCCTGAATTGGGTGGTCGTATTGGTGCACAATTGGTACCCTGAATTGGGTGGTCATATTGGTGCACAATTGGTACCCTGAATTGGGTGGTCGTATTGGTGCACAATTGGTACCCTGAATTGGGTGGTCGTATTGGTGCACAATTGGTACCCTGAATTGGGTGGTCGTATTGGTGCACAATTGGTACCCTGAATTGGGTGGTCATATTGGTGCACAATTGGTACCCTGAATTGGGTGGTCATATTGGTGCACAATTGGTGCCCTGAATAGGGTGGTCATATTGGTGCACAATTGGTGCCCTGAATTGGGTGGTCATATTGGCGCACAATTGGTGCCCTGAATTGGGTGGTCATATTGGTGCACAATTGGTGCCCTGAATTGGGTGGTCATATTGGTGCACAATTGGTGCCCTGAATTGGGTGGTCATAATGCCTCAGAAAACCAATGATTTTCTGAGTTCTTATGACTGCCAAGTTCAACGTACCAGTTATGCATTAAACTTTAGTTTGAGTGAGAATTGAGATTGGAAAATTTGGGGTTAAGATTGGGAAAAATCAGGCCCAAATGTCATTGGGAATGGGTGCCATAAACAGCCCCTGTAAATACCCCAAAGAACCCCTGCAATTGATAAAGTGTGCACACACAACAGCTATGATACTACAGTGGAACCCTATTAATTGAATAACCACTTTGCCAATGAAAATTATTCAATTAACAGGAATATTCAATTAACAGGGATTGTGTCACTTTCCTGTATTCTAGACATAAACTTAGCATTTATTCTATTATATCTTGTTTGACACAGCTCCATGAGCGCTGTCAAACAAGATATAATAGATTAAATGCTTGTATTGGATGTACTGAGGCCAAATAGGTCTATAAACAAAGGAAAACTGGGGAGGGTTACAGTAATATCTCGACAGGTTACAAGGTTTTTTATTCAATTAACAGGAGTTTACTTTACTCTCTAACCTATATTCAATTAACAGGTCAAATTTGTGCTGGAGGTATGGCAAATGGTTTTGGGTTGCAAAATTATATTCGATTAACAGGGTTATTCAGTTAAGAGATATCCAATTAAGTGGGAACCACTGTACTGTGAACATTGTCAAGACTCATTCGTTTACTAGCTTCAATTATACTGAACTCTGCTGGCCTAAAAAATGAGGGGGGGGGGGGGGGGGGGGTGAGGCCCAGAGCCCCATCATTTCTGTCTCCATAGTCCTTGATCTAACTCCAAGACTTTATGAGATTTGAAACAACTCTGTGAAAAAGGTGGGGGCTCACGAAATGATTCATTTCACATTATTATTCAGTCAATTTTTATCTTGCCCACTGGTAGTAATTAAATATGGGAGGTGACATTGCAGAGGACATGTGTACTGTTACATTAGCCAAATATAAATGTACGCCCAGAGCTGTACACAAAAATATTGGCTTAAAAATTTAATGTTGATTTAATCCAAATGTTTTTCCCAAATCACTGCAATAAATGAACCCTCAATGCAACATCCTGATTCAATTGAGTCTAGTGGAGGGATAAGGAAGTCTGGGATCCTGGTAGGGCTGCCCCTCCAAAAACACAAAAATAATGGCTCAACATACAGTACAACCACCATGGACTGGTCATAATCTACTCGTGGACAGTGCTGCCCACGCAAGCATTTACTTGGTAATAAAAAAAATCAGCAGCAGCAAAATTATAATAAATGAAGCACCGGGTTGTACCCGGTGCTTCGTTAATTAAATTTTTGATGATTAGTCCTATAATTACTGTTTGGAGTCCAATATTATTGGGTACGTGGAAATATTGCCCACCCGTGGAAAGTGACCAGTCCACGGTGGCCATACTGTACATTTCATATAATATGAAGCACCAAAATACAGGTAGTCTCCAATATTGACCACATGCAACAAAGCTTCACCTTAACTTTTGGAGCACTGACTTTTGAAAAAAAAATTTCATCCCCTTAATCCTCCACGATGGCCTTCTCATATCATATTGCCATGCTCCAATAACTATAAAATCATCACAATTTAGGCAGTCCAAGTTGTGAACAAATTCCAAACAGCCAAAGTTAAATTGACACTCGACCAGTTAAGGTCCACAGCAGTTATGTTGTATTTATGCAGTGTTTCCCCTTGTGGTAAAGTGATGGTGACTGTTTGGGACTCTGGAGAAACATATGATATCTATGGCATCAGCTGATAAACTATACTAGATAAAAGAGCTTCCTGTGAGATTATAGCTAATAGCCTAATAACATCATCAAAGCAGATCATGAGATGAAATTGAACACATAATAAATTTCAGATTGGTCACCGGTAGGCGCATTCTGTCTTTTAACCTTGCTTATGGAGCCTGTCCAACTAAAACATTCTCCTTGGGTACAGTACATTTTTATTTTGAAATTTCATTGCTTCGGTACATTGGTATTTGCAGCATATACGATCTAGACTCTTTATTGCCCAGATCTAATTACAGTACAGTCACTATGGACTGGTCGAACTCCACGTGTGGGCAGTCTATGCATGCGTTTACCAAGAAAGAAAAATCATCATCAGCAAAATTTTAATTAATGAAGCACCAGTGCTCCATCATTTGCAGTTTTGATGATTATTCCTATAATTAGTGTTTGGAATCTAATATTATTGCGTCCGTGAAAATATTGCCCATCTGTGGAAAGTGACCAGTCCATGGTAGCCGTACTGTAATGTATGGTTTGGGGGGAAAATTGGCCAGGAGGAGGGGACTCTAAAAAGGATCTCTTCCCCCTGGCAGAAACACTGAAATTTAATGTAACAACCAAGAATAGACTCTACATCAAGCATACAGTTAAAACTAGAAGTCCTGTCATGAAATGCGCATAAATAGCAAGTTGATATGCGCGTTAATGTACGCTTTATGGCCATAGTAAAGCTATCAAATCCTGTACATATGGCCTGTGCACAAGCAATGTTTCAGCCAATGGACCTCCGGGTAACCCGGAGGTCCATTGGCGGAAACATTGCATGTGTTTGCTATGAGTGACCAAGAGAACATGCCATGCTTTGGATCCCATTCAATATGGCAATTCCAACGCGCAATTAAGCCTAGATAAGCTCACAATTCGTGACAGGACTTCTAGTTTTAACTGTACAAAAATGTTTTTGGGTGCTTGTCATCGTGACAGGAACACCGAGCAGTGGCAAGAAACTATCAGACTCTCCACTATACTAACTTATCTCCAACAAGCAGAGTTAATTTAACAGCAGCTGTAGGCAAGTGCTCCACTGCAGTACTTAGTACACAGTACCAACCAGGGACCGATCAGGACTATTTAAAATACGCTCTAGCCTCGGAGTCTATTTTTTCAATTCATGCGCCAGATTTCAATCTACGGAGTCACACTGCTCTTTGTAACACACACTGCAAGTATGTAATAGCTCTCATCATTTTCATTTAGTACACTATAGCAAACATTAATCTTCACTGTGGTTTCTGATCTATTTAGGCAGCCAAGACTTGATCAGAAACCACAGTGAAGATTAATGCTTGGTAATTAAGACTTGAAGTATTAACTTAAGCACTCCGCAACAATGATAAATGAAAATCATATATATAATACATGTAAGAGTGTCTCTCTCGATTATCCATCGAAAGGATATCAAAATTTGATCTGAGAAGTTACGCGCCAACTGAGAAGCCTATTTCTGAGATTTAAGAGCCAGGTCCTGATGTTTCAGAACCAAATACGCACTGCCGCATGCCCAAGTCGGTCCCTGGTACCAACATGCCCCAATGTGGGCAATCAGGATTAAGTGTGTTGCCCAAGAACATAGAGAAGATGAGAGGACGACCATTCAGTTTTAATATTCAGTGCTCTAACAAATGAGCCACAGGGTTCCTCTGATGAATTCTATCACATGTAAAGTTCATAACTTGCAAAATCATGTACTCCACCTGCGTAATAAAAGGGTGTCATCCCAACAAAACAAATCCCAAGTTGCAACAAGATGAATTGATAAAATATCCCAACAAGTCAATCCCAACAAGACCAATCCCAACAAGATGATCCCAACAACACAATCCCAACAAGACCAATCCCAACAAGAAAAATATTTTCTCATCAAATATGGGGGGGTGGGTGGGGGGGGAATTTGCTTTGAAAAGAATGTGTACATTACAATGTATGCTATATGAAGTATTTTAGGGTTTTTTTTATGCACGTGTTTGGGAGTTTTGTTGATAAAAAAGATTCAAAAAAAATGTTGCAAATAGCATTTTGTAACAAATCGTGGCACCTCTGTTAACTGGTAGTGTTCTAAGCTTTTTTTTGGTTGTCAAATTTTGTTCACATATTATTGCTTTGTTACAATTAATGAGAGGGTGGCTATAGGCAAATCCACCTAGACTTAATAATATCACACCAAAAATTAATTGAAGTACATCCAAAGAATATGAAGCCTTTTAGCTCTGGTACCAACACTTCAGGATAAAGCCCCAAAATGGGCTTCCAGCACTCAACCAGTTAACTGAAATCTCTTTGTCCAAAAGTAAGCGGTGTCAGCAGTCTATGGTGGAAAACTTCAAAATAAAGGTTTTTTTTGTCATTTTAATTCAATTTGTCTTGTTGAGATTAGTCTTGTTGGATGACAATTTTTGACATTCATCTTGTTGGGATTCGGCTTGTTGGGAATAAACCAATAACAGTACCAACACCAGTATTAATTTGGGAGAAAAAACCCAAGTGGTCACTATTATTTGGCAGTGAGGAACAGTGGGGAAATGATATCATTAATTTTATTTGGGTTTAATGACACTTTTAACATCTAGGGTCATTTCGTGTCGGACAGTTTTATGAGTGGAGGCAGCTGTAGTACCTAGAAAGAACCACTGAGCAATGGTGAGCAACTTTCACACTCCCCAGCTCAACACAAGCTGGGTTAGCACTGGCTGAAGACAAGTGCACCATCGATGAGAAGTATACCTGAATATACAGAACCACTGTACCTCCACACAGGCAATAGGGATTAATTGCCTTGCTCAAGGACATAAAGCAGTTACCCCTGCACGTGACCGAAGACTGAACCTTTTGGTTTGAAGTCCAATGCCATAACCACTAAGCCACCGCACTCCTAGGAAAATGTCATCACTATTACTAAAACCAATCAAATATCCTGACCATCACTATTATTATTTCCATTCAAATATCGCTATTATTCAGCCATCACTATTCCTTGGCAAATAAGAGTAGGTTAATTATAACTATACAGATGTGAAAATAGCAGATGCGAAAATAATTAGGTCTTAACCCTTTACCCAACGAATCTGCCACATCCACCCACATAATATGCAAATTCAGCTGCTGAAAAAAAATTTTTTTTTCCAAAAAATTTCAACAAAACCATTTCATGTGACCCCTCTTTGGAACGAGATCGATCAATGAGGGGTCACATGATATGGTTTTGTTGAATTTTTTTAAAAATTTTTAAAATGATATTTAAAATAATAAATTTTGATATTGTCTGCATTCGGTAAAGGGTTAATTTAATTTATTGGAAAGCTCTCTTTCAGACAACTTTCCAACAAATGAAAATAAGTCAAGAATTGACAGTACAGCAACTGTGGACCGATCATAATCTTTGTGTTGGAAGTGATGTCCACGCATGCGTTTACCAGGAAATGAAAAACATCAGGAGCAAAATTTTAATTAATGAAGCACCAGGTTGTCCCCAGTGCTTCATTAAGTAAATTTTTATGATCATTCCTATAATTAGTGCTTGGAATCAGATGAATGTTACTGCATACGTGAAAATATGGCCCACCCATGGAATGTGACCCATCCACATATGTACATACTCAACTGCAATTTATTTATTTATTGGTGCTTAATAACACATCAGCAGCTAAATGCTATACCGTGGCAAGTAAACGGTAGAAAGTAAAACATGGCATTGTCAATTACAAAGGAAAATGATTGATTAGAATAGGAAATAAGTACAATAGAATTTCAAAAACAGGAGTAGTTCGAACAGTAATGAGTGATGACATGGGTACAGATAATACCTTATAAATCAACCTGATGATTTCAGACTTGAAGAGTCTAGTTTTAAAAACTGGACCGGTTGTCATGTCAGGTACAGTACAGGTGTCGTGGACTGGTCACTTTCCATGGGTGGGCAATATTTCCATGGATACAATAATATTAGAGTCCAAACACCAATTACAGGAATAATCATCAAAAATTCAATTAACGAAGCACCAGGTAAAACTCCCCAAACATTTATTAACCCTGGATGGAGATGTGTCAACCAATGAATGATAGTTTATGATTCACGTTTATTTATCATGCAATGCTAACATCAGAGAAGTAATTTACACACCACCTGATGTGATTTAAAAGCACTCAATTTATCAAGGTGACAACACAGGAAATTGATATAGATTTCTGAAAAAATGGAATAAACACATGAAAAAGCACAGTCAATTTACTCAAAATATGGGAAAGTGGATTTTTTATTGGCAAAATACCTTTAAGAGTATAAATTAGTAAAAATTATAGTTGATATTAGAATTGGCTTCCTGCATTATTCATTTTAGTTTATTTGGAAAATTACAGAGATTTAATCCTTTGATACTTTTGTACGTGTTATTACGTACGAACTCCAACAGCATGTTGATGGGAGCGTGGTGGCTCAGTAGGTAGAGGTGCAGGCTGCAAGCCGAGAGGTCCTCGGTTCGAATCCCACCTGCAGCAACCGCGTTGTGTCCTTGGGCAAGACACTTCATCTCCATTGCCCACGTGGGGGGCACGGTGGCGTTGTGTACTAAGGCGTACTGCACGTCGATGGTGCACTTGTCTTCAAGCAATGCTAACCCTGCTTGTGTGGAGTTACAGTTAAAACTAGAAGTCCTGTGGTCATATTGTGCACTATTTTGAAGTAAAAGCGCGCTGCGTAAGTGCACTTTTGTCCCTATCAAACAGCACCATTAGCGTAACCCAATTCATGTGGAAAAACAGTGGGCTCAATTCTGTTTAATTCTAAACTAGCAAATATAGATCATTAACGTCATTCCTAACCTCTACTGGGTTACATGTGCATGCAATTATGTAAACAGATATTAAAAGTTAACTACTGCATGTACAGAATGAAGAGAGTGGATTGCTACTGAATCGTAGCACCATATATTCTCCACTCGAAAAGTATTTTTTTTATTTTTCATAACACCATAAGAAACACTGGCTAACTTTGATCATATGGACCACCGGGTGCAACCCGGTGGTCCATATGACGAAAGTTTTTAAGTTCTTTTTGTGTTTTCTCCTCAAAAACGGTAAATAATTGCTGAGTGAAAAATTTATCCCCACAAAGATTTAGTAATAATCCATCCTACAAATACTGAAAAGTCAGTATTTTCTTTCTGTTTGATCGGATCAGTTCGTGATTTCACGACTGACCTTGCTACTAGCGCATTAGATTTTGCATATTTCAATTAGACTACTCCATTCTTCTGCAATAAAGAGCGTATTAACTAACAAGCATTTTCTGCGCTAATCATGACAGGACTCCTAGTTTCAACTGTAGTATGTTGGGGAGCTGACAGTTGCTCGCCGTTGCTCGGTGGTTCTGTCCGGGTCCTCTGGCTTCCTCCACCTGTAAAACTGTCACGGTCATGATTAGCCATTGTGTATAAATATGTGACCTTAAACACCAATAAATAAATAACAGCATGTTGATACTTTGTGGTCATTTGTTTTGTTATTATTTTTCGATTTTTTAAAATTTTAACCTCAGATTCCTATTTTCTCCCAAATAGTGCTGAGTGACAACCGTTGAGCCAAATGTTATCGCAGCTTAAAATACTAATATAATCCTGCTGTCAAGACTTTTTAACTGTTTGATTGCTAGAAGCCATTATGAGGGTCTTCAAAAAATGAGAATACCAGAGCAAAAAGCCAACACTCTCCTTGCTTATATTTCATATTCAGTCAAACACGAATAATATTTTGTTTATATAAATTTGTTTTATTACAAATTATTGGAGAGTGCCTGTGGGCACTCTCCAATAATTTGCAATAAAATAAGTTTTGAATAACAAATTCTGACCACCAAAAATAATCTAGCCCTCAACCAGATAATCACTAATGTGAAAAATATCTTGTTATTTGTACTTTCCGACAATTTGAAGTCGCATTTTGAAAAACGTTGAAGAAACTGAATTCCCAGTGACATTTGAACGTCAGGATAATTAAAGTCTCAAAGCGTTAAAGCATTAGTTGTATGACCTTCCTGGGGTTGCAGGTCACTAAGGCATAGCTGCTGCTCAGCAGACTTGGCTGCGAGAGGTAGTAAATTACATCTTTGCTCAGTTTATGAACTTTTTTTATTAATGGTCCATCAAATATTTACATCATAATCGGCTGCATTAACATAAACATGGTAAAGTACATTCTTGGATCAGCCTATGTCTACTTGGGTATAACATGGTATAACTAATAACTGGTGCTGCTAAAAATGGCTGTCTGCTAACTGATTGACTGGCAACATATTCAATTCTCTAACTTAACAATAAAGCAACTTGAAAACTGTCTGACTTGATAACTTATTTGTTGACTCCTTGACTGCCCTACACTTTCTTCACTGCCGAGCTTGCCAATGTCTTGTATCAAAAAAAGGTTTCATCATCTGTCTGCAGGTGACAGGCAATGTATGCTCCACCTATAATCCCACCCAGCTCTCTTTGATTGGCCTAGACTGACAGTTCTACCCAGTTACCTGGACAGGAAAACAGCCATCTTGTGAATTTGTTATGGTCAATTTAAATGACAGACCTTAGATAAAGAAAAGTTGTCTTTTACTTGAAAGATTTCAGTTGAAGATAGGGTGTCTCATTACACAATTTTACAGGAAATGAAACACCTAATCCTAGCAGGGTAGATTTCCAATCACCTAAAAAGAAAAGCTGTTGTCTTTTACTTGAAAGATTTCAGTTGAAGATAGGGTGTCTCATTACACAATTTTACAGGAAATGAAACACCTAATCCTAGCAGGGTAGATTTCCAATCACCTAATTTGTTTTATAAATTGTTTTAAGAGATATTTACCATACAAATAGCGTGGGGGGGGGGGGGGGGGGGGGAAGCAGGTGGGCTCAACATTAGGAACATCTTAAAATTATACAGCTACAAGGAAAAGAGTGTGCCAAGCAACAGAAAATAAATGATATTATATTCTCCAACTGGACACACTGAATTTTTTGTAACTGGTTATACTTGAAACACGTTGAGAAAGGAAAAAAAATTCATTTTCTTTCACTGACAGCCATCATCTCATAGTTCTTTAACCTTTAACCCTTTACCTAACATGAAAAGCAGACGACACTTGCAAAAAAATTCTTGAATAACTATTTTTTTTCATTTTTTGTCTCAAAAAACATAGGTTATGACCCCTCATTGGAACGAGCTCGACGAGCTCGTTCCAATGAGGGGTCATAACCTATGTTTTTGCGACAAGAAATGAAAAAATAATTAAAATTAATAGGCGATCTTTGAGAATAGCGCTGGCCGGTTTTGGCCGTTACGTTGGGTAAAGGGTAAAGTCCCCATACAGCCAGAAACAGCCCCTTTTGTATAGTGCTCAACCGATTACCAAAAATGGCCGCTGACTGATTACCGATTATTTGAGCTCACATTCGGCTGATTCCGATTGTAATACCGTGCACTTCTAGATGAGTCGAGGCTTGAAAGAACTACATTAAATTGAACATATTTCACACTGTTAAATGTCGTTGACTCAGGTCGCAGTAATATGACCAGACATGCAAAATTGGGCAGTATACGTGGCTCTCAGAGTGAAGGGTGTACCACCCAAGAGTGTGCGACTGGCCATTTTACTGCGGCCTGAGTCAATGGAGTGCAACCTTCACTTTTTCCGGTATGAACTGGCGATTGCGGCAGGTGCGCACAAGTGTAAGCTTTGCATGTCGTTCCATTTGTATATCCTGTAAAGGGGCATCTGGAGAAATCAAGAATACACATTGTGGTTGTTTCTCAAGTTTACTGAATGGTATCATTGACATCATTTTACATTAACAATTGAACAATTGCAGAAGATAAGAAAATGTGGTTAATGAATCATCACAAAAAATTGCTTGGCAACAATTGGTTGAACCCTTGTTCAAGGAGCTGTTGCTGTTGTTATCCGATTGCCCACAATTAGGCGATTGGGGTAGCCGATTAGGGCTGCACGATATATCGATAAACCGATATATATATATTCAAACCAATATCGATTGAATACCGGTGTAATTACAAAAATATTGGTTCATCGTCATAATTTATTTACCCACAATTTAATTTTCAAGATGTCTTGAGTTTTTTAACAGTAGCCCTGAATGAATAATATTATCTCTTTATCCAAGGAATCTTCTGCTTGTGCCCTCATAATATACAAATTCAGCAGTAGAAAAAATAAATTTCCACATAACTATATCATGTGACCCCTCGTTGGAACGAGCTCGTTGAGCTCGTTCCAATGAGAGGTCACAGGATATAGTTTTGTTGAACTCTTTGGGGAAAATCTGATAAACTAATTTTGAAAATAATAAATTTTGAAATCGTGTGCATTGGGTAAAGGTTTTTCGAACTGCCTGAACAGTTTTCGATATACCGATATACCGCAGCATTTTTTTGAATACCGATACTGGTATTCAGTTTTGAATATCATGCAACCCTATAGCCGATTCCAATCATCGGTTGAACAATACTTTTGTATTGCTCCAAAAACACTGTCACAAGTATATTCTTCCTTGAGAACTCCACTGATAGGCAGGCAGGCTTGAAAATAAGCTGTCTTGACATTTGCAGAATGAGGTCCCCAGAGGGTGAATTTGATGATGCTATCCCATACTATGGGCCAATTTATCCTGTGGGTACCTCTTTTTGTTTAGTTTTGAGACCATGATTCAGATTGAGGTTCACAGAGGGTAAATTTAGTGATGCTGCCCTGCTGTGCAGGGTAGCATCACTAAATTCACCCTCTGGGGACCTCATTTTGCAGATGACAGTCTGCTCATTTTCTGGCTTGCTGCATGGTAGGATGCATTTATCTTCAGAGGCAGCCAACAATGATGTACAAATAATGTTAAGTCACCTGCAGCTGTGCACATGACTCTTACAGTTTGGTTTGCCACAAAAAAAAAAAAACCGAACCAGAAAAAAATGCCCCGCTATTATAGTCACAAGGTTGGTACAATCAAGGAAGGACATTTTCAAGCATGTCATCCACAGATCAAGGTCAATGTTACTAAAAATAACACTTTATAACATGAGTTCTCTTTATCCCAGCTCTACTGAATTTGCATTTGGATAAAAAATAACCTTATCGATATTGGAGTCAGTTGCCATGAGATCAATTGTCTCAGGACTGTTACTAACCAGTATACTGTTGTCGAGGATTGGTCACTTTCCACGGGTGGGCAGTATTTCCAAGGACTCAATATTAGAAACAAGCTATTAATTGAAAATGGAATATGTTTCCATTGTTGGAATTCACTAAAAAAAACTAAATGAGGGTTCTTAAGCTGAGCTTGTATAGTACTTCTGGTTTTGTCCATTACATTTGGTAAAGTGTTGATTCAGATGAAATTTAGAGTAAGGCTGTACAGTGCACAGGGTTAGTTACTCAGTTAAAAAATTTTTTTTTTTTATAACCAGGAAGTGTAACTAACGTGTGCATTGCACAGGGTTAGTTACATTTTCTGGTTATAAAAAATTGGTAACTGTCATATCACACACTACATGAAATTATACACTGATTAAAAAATTTGATGATATAAGGCAAAATTCAAGGACTTTCAAGGAGTCTGATGGATTTTCAAGTACTTTTCAAATACGTTTTCTGAATTTTCAAAATTTAAGGAGTAAGATTGAAATTCAAGGACTTTTCAAGGATGTGAACACCCTGTAATGAAAGAAGCACTGGGTACAATCTGGCGTTTCATTATTTAAAATGTTTCTAATGATGATTTTAATTACCTGGTAAATGCATGCATGGACATCTCTGCCCATGCGTGGATTACCATCAGTCCCCTGTAAATAGAACTTGGTGAAAAAAATGAGTTTCCAAGCAATAACTTTAATTCTATTCAGTACAGACCCACAGATCTCACAGTATACATGAAGCTTCCCTTAGGAACTGAGAACCTTATTGATTTTCAGAATTGTCATGCAAAGGTCAAGGTCTCTTTTACCAACAACAGCATGTTCTGGTTTTTGGAAAACAACTAATTTTATATGACACATGTCCACCAAATTTACAGACTACGTGTTACTATAGAAGGGAAGGAAGTTGAGTGCAATGGCATTGTTATTTCCATTAGCAAGACCACCAAATGCCTGTATGTTGGAACATGTGACCTGAATTGAAACTGGGTTCTTAAAGGTTAAACTATCTTAAAAACTAAATATGATGTTTGCTTTTACTATGGCATATGTACATGGAGAGAAACAGCATCCCCCATAAAAACACTACAGGTCTTTGTAAACTGCTGCCTATGAAACATCCTTGGAGTGAGGTGACCAAATACCATCTGTAACAGGACACTATTTATTTATTTATTGGTGTTTAAGGTCACATACTTATGCACAATGGCTAATCGTGACCGCGACAGTTTTACAGGTGGAGGAAGCCGGAGTACCCGGAGAGAACCACTGAACAACGAAGAGCAGCTGTCAGCTCCCCAACATCGAAACTCTGAACTCTGCACCGCAGCACAGGCAGGGTTAGATTGGTTGAAGACATGCGCGCCATCGACGTGCAGTACGCCTCAGTACACAGCGTCATCGTGCCCCCTTGTAGGCAATCGGGGTGAAGTGTCTTGCCCAAGGACACAACGCGGTTGCCGCAGGTGGGATTCGAACCGAGGACCTCTCGGCTTGCAGCCTGCACCTCTACCGAGCCACCGCACCCTCTGTAACAGGACACTGTGGCAGAGAACCAAACAGCAGCCAATAGACAAAACCATTATGACACGTGGAAATGGATAGGCCACACCTTAAGTTACAGTAAAATCATTCCAAAATGAGGCAGCCTACCAAATTTCAATGAAATCCCTTCATAAATTTGACTAGTAGTCTTTGCTGAAGGAATCTAGGTCACGTGCCCATCCGGCAGTCATGATTTACTGATCGCGACCAAAATAGGAAGTTTCATCTAGATACCATACCGAGTCATCTTATCAAGTTACAATGAAAACCCTTCATAAAAACGACCTGTAGACAGTGCTAAAAGAATCTAGGTCACGTGCCCATGTGGCGGTAATGGCTGAATGATCCTGACCAAAATATGATAGTCTCATCTAGATATCAAACCGAGTGAGCCTATCAAGTTACAATGAAATCCCTTCATACAAACAATGTTATTATTTATTGTGTTTAAGGTCACATACTTATGCACAAAGGCTAATCGTGACCATGACAGTTTTACGGGTGGAGGAAGCCAGAGTACCTAGAGAGAACCAGTGAGCATCGACGAGCAACTGTCACAAGAGATGTTATATACCAAATATGAAAGCATTCTGACTGGTGGATCTGAAGAAGATTTTTAAAGAAATGTCCTCATAGAAAGCCCAAATGTTAACCCCAGAACTTGGTTTCAACAATCTTGAATCTGACCCTCATAACAATGATGTATGCCAAACATTGAAAGATTCAGACAGGTGGTTCTGACGAAGAAGATTTTTAAAAATTATTCCCCATATTGCCCCAAGTTAAAAATTCAGGCTCCTGTATTGAGCCAAAATATGGAGCAAGGGGCTTCATTTTAACAAACTTGTATCTGACCCCTCTATGGATGCTGTATACCAAATATCAAAAGATTCTGACCATTGGTTCTGGAGAATTGCTTTTTTTAATTTTGGCAAATATGTGGACTCACAATTTTTTCGATGCCCCCACGTGGATTACGACCATACCTCGGGTATTGTACTGTACTCAAGCATGTGACTATGTTCGTTTCACCACTTCCTGTTCTTCCTAGCTATTGTTCAGATCTTTACTAACTATTTATGTAGTGATTGATTGATTCATCTATTTGTGTAACTAAGTATTCAGTCATTCACTTATTCAGTGAGTCAACTTTTCACTAGGACTGTCACGATTAATCGATTAGTCGAATGTTGATCGGTCACAGCAAAATCGATTAGTATTTTTCGTTGTCGAATAATCGATAAATTTTATCCCGCTTTAGATGTTTAATAATTAAAAGAAAATGTTATGAAAAAACTATTGTTTCTAAAGGTAACGAGTAAAGAACATCGATGTTAAACCCCAAGAAGCCGTTGGAAGCATTTGTCTGTCAGGTGCATTCATCAAAGCTTTGATGTTCTGAACTTTTGAACCGTCAGTGTAATAATCAAGACCGGTCGGCAGTTGCGACGTTCGCAACTGCCGACCGGTCTTGATTATTACACTGGCGGTTCAAAAGTTCAGAACATCAAAGCTTTGAATGTACTTAAAAGGGGATCTTCTTCGTTGTTTACCGGAGGTAGGTCAACTGACTTGAACTTCATTTTTTATCGACGTCAGAGAGAGGGAGAGGGGGTCATCTAGGTACGATTAATCGATTATGATTGATTATTTGCGACGATTAATCGATTCCTAAATTAAAAAATCGTGACAGCCCTACTTTTCACATGCACGTGACCAGGGGAGGAGCAATGGGTGTGAATGCACACCTCACAAAATCATATCTCCACTTGTAGGACCATCTCTCAATTGTGTTTTGAAAATGTTGATAAAATGGGCCGACTTCACTTACTCTGATACATGTACATCATACTCTGTATGTATCAGGGTAAGTTGTTTCAAATGCTTTCCTTTGTAGTTTCTGTGAAATACCTACAGTACGTGGAGAGTGTATTGTCACTAAATCACCTATGGAGTGGAGTTATCACCCAGACTATATCTTTCAAATTTTGTACATATGGACAAAAAACACAAGCAATGTTTCAGCTAATGGACCTCCAGGTTTAACCCGGAGGTCCACTGGTTGAAACTTTGCCTGTGCTTGTTATGCTTTGCAACAAATTTGAAATTATTGCTTGGGTGGAATCTCCACTCTGTGGGTGATTTAGTGACAATACACTCTCCACGTACGGTACATGTAGGCACTACCTTGACACTTTTTTACAGCCCACTTCTAAAAGAATAACACAGTGACTACAGTTAAAACTAAAAGTCGTGTCATGAAATGCGCACAAATAGCACGTCATTCTGTGCATTAACCTACGTGTTATGACCATAGTAAGGCGATAAAATTCTGTACATATGGCCTGTGCACAAGCAATGTTTCAGCCAATGGTTGTTAGTAGGGCTGCACGATATTCAAAACTGAATACCGGTATCAGTATTCAAAAAAATACCGCAGTATACCAATATATCGAAAACTGTTCAGATATCTGAACATCAGTACCACATCGAGACCTGAGGCATTACAGTCAGAATGAATCAGCATGCCTTGATGATGCGGTTCGAAACACCTTTACCCCACACCGAGCTCGTTCCAATGAGGGGTAACGTGATCTAGTTTTGTTGAAAATTCTTTATTCAACTGCTGAATTTGTACATTGTGCGGGCACATGGGGACAATTCCTTGGGTAAAGGGATAATATTATTCATTCGGGTCTACAGTTAAAACTTAAGACATCTTGAAAATGAAATTGTGGTTAAATAAATAATGATGATAAACCGATATTTTTGTAATTACACTGGTATTCAATCGATATTGGTTTGAATACCGGTATATATTGGTTTATCGATATACCATGCAGCCCTAGTTGTTGGCAACAGTGTTAACATTTCCCTGTCCCTTCAGCTCATTAAGCTCATTTAGGGGGAAACAGTCCTGTACCCATTTAGTGTATCATAAATAAATGAAGTGGGAAAACATATTATGTTCCTGTGTATTTTCTGTGTTAAAATTTGGAGATTCCCCTGCTACCATTCAGTTTTGCATTCAACTGAAAAGGCTCATATTTACTTGTCACCCTCACCAGAACCATTTTGTTCAACTTTCACAATTTTGTATAGACAGTCAGTGCAAGTTTTTTCCAAAACAAACATTTTAACATTTTTATTGAGGGTTCTTACATTTCATGCTGTATTACCCTCTAGCACTCTGGTTGTGCAACAGAATTTTCTCCAATCTCTGCTTTTCTCTTGATTAACTATGAATTGGGGGGCAAGGTGACATTGCGGAAACCAGTTTTCGTTAAAGTTCACCAAGTTAAGCAATGTCAAGCCCAGTTAGCCCTCGGATGGACGACTGCCTAAGTGATCAATTCGGACTCCCGCATTGTGTCCTTGGGCAAGGCACTTAACCCTGATTGTCCACGTGGGGGCACAATGATGCCGTGTACTAAGGCTTACTGCACGTCGATGATGTGCATGTCTTCAACCAATCTAATCCTGCCTGTGCTGCTGTGCGGAGTTACGATGTTGGGGAGCTGGCAGCTGCTCATCGTTGCCGGTGGTTCTCTCTGGGTACTTCAGCTTCCTCCACCCGTAAATCTGTTACCGACACGTTATGACCTTGGCTGTTAAAGTGTAATTAAACCTCAATAAATAAATAAATATATAAATAAATAAGTAAATAAATAAATATGAATTTAACCAAATATATCTTGTTTGACAGAGCTCAGAGCTCTGTCAAACAAGGTATATTTGGTTAAATATTAAACTGCATTATGGGAAATATTTGCTGCTGACAACTTTGTCATTTTGACATCAGAGTGCAGAGAGTTAAATTTTGAGGTAAAAACCACTAGAGAACATTTTTGCCTGCACATAGGCTATCAAAATAAAGGTGCACTGCAATCATTCAATGTTCACTGTTTTTTCAACATGTAAAAGAATTTCATGAATAAAATCTGTTGTAAAATGCATTAGAAAGAAACAAAAACAGGATATCCTGCATCAAAGCTATAATAGTATTATGGTCTATACACAATGACTTATCTAAGAGATGTTCTTGTATTTCTGAGTAAATACTGATAAGCTTTTATTTAAGTATTCACAGGTGGGTAGGTCAAATATACAAGTACAAAATAATTGGATAAGAGGCAAGAATAGAAGAGTAAGATGGCAAACCAACTTGCGTATGATAGTATTAAACATACTTACTGGGATGGACAAAAGTCCTCCATACAAAATGAAAGTGACACTGCAGCTCAACTTGATCAAGGAGGGACTGAATAGAAAGTTCCAGTAATGCTAAGTCATTCACTCAAGTTTCTACAGAAATGACATCACACCAAAACTATGAATGAAATCTAAAAAGGATCAGGTGAGGGATGCAGCCTGTAGGGTGTGCTAATAGAATTGTTGACAATTTACATGCCAAATCAAAGATGGCCAATGGTGGCCATGTTTTTCAACGAAATTCAGAAAAATTTGATAGCTCCTCTCAAGACATCACACTAATGCTACATATAAAATTTGAAAAAGATCGGATGAGAGATATGGCCTGTAGGATGAGCTAAAGAAACAGAAACTGTGGATGGACATAGGTACAGATGACTGATCGCAACCCATCCCAATAGATCACACTTGACGTCATAAAGCTGAGCTAAACTAGACTTATTAATGAAGGCAATTATACCCTCATTCCAATGCTGGACCAATGAAGCATTATTATTATTTATTTATTGGTGTTTAAGGTCACACACTTTTGCATAATGGCTAATCATGACCACAACATGGAGATAAAGTCAAGGTCAGTCAATCGTTCATACCCCATGTTGCCTATTTTAGAGGATTCGCACCCCAAGCATCAGTGACTGGGTCCTATTTTACCAGTGAAAAAGAGCTTGTTTACCATAGTAAACAAGCACTGCTTCACTTCCTGGGATTCCCGCAGGGGGCCAATGAAGAAAATTGAGTGAGAGATGCACCCTGTAGGGTGTGTGTGCAAAAAGAATTGTTGACAATTTATATGCCAAATCCAAGATGGCCACTGGCAGCCATGCTTTTTCAACAAAATTCAGAAAAATTTGATAGCTCCTATCTGGACATTACCCAAAAGACTGGTATGAAATTTGAAACTGATTGGGTGAGAGGTGTGGCCTGAGGGGTGTGCTAAAGGAATTGTGGACAGACAGAGGGAAGTACAATTGGATGTATATACGGATGGACGATGGATTGCAACCCATCCCAATAGCTCAAACTTGACGTTGTCAAGTTGAGCTAAAAATGGCTGCAAAAGGTCCCTCCCCATCTGACAACATTATTTTGCAGCTTTATTTCTTAATTAGCTTCATTGATTGTTTTCAATTCCAATTTTCTTTTCTTTTCTATTCTATTTTTTATCATTTTTATAATTTTGTGAGAACAACTGTTTCATTTGCCCATCATTCGATCGCCACCAAAGCCAAAAGGCAACTGACTTTTCAGTAACGAATCTGCAACATCCGCCTGCATAATATGCAAATTCAGCAGTTGAAAAAATATTATTTTTAAAAAAATTTCAGCAAAACCATATCATGTGACCCCTTTGTCGATTTCATTCCAATGAGGGGTCACAGGATATGGTATGGTTGGAATTTTTTGAAATTCGATGAGGCATGCCTTGATGATTAGTTGAAATATTTTATCAGTCAAATAGTTATAACAAGAGCGCTCGTATCGCTGAAGCAATACAATGTCCCCTACTGGACTAATGAGCATTAATAATTATACAAATGTTATAATCCTAGATGTGATCAGCATGAATTCCGTTGAAGGGTTTCCAAAAAAAGTCCGGAAAACTGATATTTTGGCGCTTTTCCATATTTCCAAGGGCCATAACTCACACAAGAATAATGCAATCAGCATGAAACTCAAACTCGATCTGTAAGTCATCGTTCTATAGTAGGTTACCAAAAATGAAATCATTCCGTTGAAGCGTTTCCAAAAAAAGTCTGGAAAACTGATATTTTGGCACTTTTCCATATTTCCACGGGCCATAACTCACACAAGAATAATGCAATCAACATGAAACTCAAACTTGATCTGTAAGTCATCGTTCTACAGTAGTTTACCAAAAATGAAAAATGAAATCATTCTGCTGAAACGTTTCCAAAAAAAGTCCAGAAAACTAAAGTGTGACTGACATTTTTCATATTTGCAAGGGCCATAACTCACACAAGAATAATGCAATCAGCATGAAACTCAAACTTGATCTGTAAGTCATCGTTCTATAGTAGTTACCAAAAATGAAATCATTCCGTTGAAGCGTTTCCAAAAAAAAGTCCGGAAAACTGATATTTTGGCACTTTTCCATATTTCCAAGGGCCATAACTCACACAAGAATAATGCAATCAACATGAAACTCAAACTTGATCTGTAAGTCATCGTTCTATAGTAGGTTACCAAAAATGAAATCATTTGGTTGAAGCATTTCCAAAAAAAGTCCGGAAAACTAAAGTGTGACTGACATTTTTCATATTTGCAAGGGCCATAACTCACACAAGAATAATGCAATCAGGATGAAACTCAAACTTGATCTGTAAGTCATCATTCTATAGTAGATTACCAAAAATGAAATGATTCGGTTGAAGCATTTCCAAAAAAAAGTCCGGAAAACTAAAGTGTGACTGACAGACTGATGGATGGACAGAGTGCAGACCTATAGTGCCCTCTGGTGATGCCGGTGGGGGACTAATAAAAATGACAAAGACAGCGTGGAATCACTGGAATGAACAATAGTAGTAATGAGAGTGATGAAACAAGAAATATGAATACCTTATAAATCAACCTATTGAGGTTAAGACTTCAGTCTAGTTTAAAAGAATAAAAATAATTTCAAATTTGCTAAAAAGGTTGATTGCTTTCAGATATGAGAGAACCTTGTGCAGGCTTGTATGATAAAAGAAATCTCTTAGAGATCCTACACTGAAGTATTTCTCTCTAACATGATTAAAATCAGTATAATGTAAAAGAATGTACTCCACTGACAGCACCTGCTGGCAGGGAACACACTCTGGTTGCATATTACCCTCTAACAAAAAGGAATGTGTAAGTAGTGTGTTACCAATATGACACCGTGTCACCTAGTAGAACAAGACTCCTTGGGAAACTAATGGAAAAATGGTATGAAGGATAATTATATGAGGAATGACATGAGTGAAAGAGTCAACATTATAGTTGGGGAAATCAAGAAGGTGCCAGTGGGGGGAATTATAAAACAGTTTTTGACTGAATGCTGGGAGATTAGGAGAGAGAGAGTGGGGGAGGAATACCCTGGTGGGGAAGTGGGTTAAAGTAGGCCTCCTCGTTAGAGGACCGCGACTAATCAGTGGAAAGCTGAAGATTTATTTATTATTATTTTACATTAAATTTGTATTTTCATGTGAGAAAAATAAAATGCCGCTCAGGATCACCGATCCAATGTCGAGTTGTGACAACAGAAAAGGTGGGTTTGATCATTATGAAGTTATTGTCTGCAAATGAATTATTGAGTGTGTGCTGGGTCTGTGACCTTTACATTTGACGTACTGAATTCCAAGCCGAGTCCAAAATCAATAGGGTTCTTCGTCGCACCCAGGTCAACTTACCTATGAAGTTTATTGAATGTAAGCTGAACCACTATCAAGTTATCATCCGGAAACCAATTGTTGTGATTTACTATGTTCAAGGTCACTGTGACCTTGACCTTTGAACTGGCGAGTCCAATATTAATAGGGTTTTTCCTTGCAAGAAGTCAACCCACCTATGGAGCTTCATGAATGTAGGTTAAGACACTATGAATTTATCGTCCACAAACCAATTGTTGCGATTTACTATGTTCAAGGTCACTGTGACCTTGCCCTTTGACCTGGCGAGTTCAAGATCAGTAGGGTTCTTCCTCACAGCAAGGCCAATGCAGCTATTAAGTTTCATGACTATAGGCTGAACCACTGTCAAGTTATTGTCTGGAAACCAATTGTTGCAATTTGGTCACTGTGACCTTGACCTTTGACCTGGCGAGTCCAAGGTCAATAGGGTTCTTCCTCGCACCAAGGCCAACACACCTATGAAGTTTCATGACTCTAGGTTGAACCACTATCAAGTTCTCATCTGGAAACCAATTGTTGCGATATACTATGTTCAAGGTCACTGTGACCTTGACCTTTGACCTGGTGAGTCCAACATCAATAGGGTTCTTCCTCGCATCAAGGCCAACACGCCTGTAAAGTTTCATGACTCTAGGTTGAACCACTATCAAGTTATCATCCGGAAACCAATTGTTGCGATATACTATGTTCAAGGTCACTGTGACCTTGACCTTTGACCTGGTGAGTCCAAGATCAAAAGGGTTCTTCCTCGCACCAAGGCCAACACACCTATGAAGTTTCATGACTCTAGGTTGAACCACTATCAAGTTATCATCCGGAAACCAATTGTTGCGATATACTATGTTAAAGGTCACTGTGACCTTGACCTTTGATCTGGTGAGTCCAAGATCAATAGAGTTCTTCCTCGCACCAAGGCCAACCCACCTATAAAGTTTCATGAATGTAGGTTGAACTACTATCAAGTTATCATCCGGAAAGGAATTGTTGCGATTTACTATGTTCAAGGTCACATTGACCTTGACCTTTGACGTAGCGAGTCCACAAGGCCAACACACCTATGAAGTTTCATGACTCTAGGTTGAACCACTATCAAGTTATCATCCGGAAACCAATTGTTGCGATATACTATGTTAAAGGTCACTGTGACCTTGACCTTTGATCTGGTGAGTCCAAGATCAATAGAGTTCTTCCTCGCACCAAGGCCAACCCACCTGTGAAGTTTCATGAATGTAGGTTGAACTACTATCAAGTTATCATCCGGAAAGGAATTGCTGCGATTTACTTATGTTCAAGGTCACGTTGACCTTGACCTTTGACGTAGCGAGTCCAAAATCAATAGGGTTCTTCCCCTCACCAAGGCCAATCTACCTATGAAGTTTCATGAATGTGAGTTGAACCATTATCAAGTTATCATCCGGAAACCAATTGTTTAAGATTTACTACGTTCAAGGTCACTGTGACCTTGACCTTCGACATAGCATGTCCAAAATCAATAGGGTTCTTCCTCCCACCAAGACCAACCTACGTATGAAGTTTAATGAATGTGAGTTGAACCACTATCAAGTTATCATCCGGAAACCAATTGTTTACGCCCGCCGGCCCGCCCGCCCGCCGGCCCGCCATTCACCAAACTATAAGTCGAGTTTGACTTCGTCACAACTCGACTAAAAATCGTTTTACCACATTGTGGGGGATTTTACTGGCTCGATGCTGTTGGCAGATATTCCTGCCAGGGACACTAAATCTCTTGCACTGAAATAAGCATAATTTTGGGACAATTAATCGAATTTCCCAGGGTTCTTACAGTCAAGGACTAACAAAATTCAAGGACATATCAGCATATTCCAAGGATGTTTTTTTAAAATGTACATTTGGAATATCACCTTTTTCAGAAGCCTTACCTATTTTAACCCTTCCCCTAACATGAAAAGCAGACGACACTTGCAAAAAAATTCTTGAATAACTAATTTGTTGTCTCAAAAACATAGGTTATGACCCCTCATTGGAACGAGCTCAATGAGCTCGTTCCAAAGAGGGGTCATAACCTATGTTTTTGAGACAAAAATAAAAAAAAATTGAAATTAAGGCCTAAAAAAATAAAAAATCTGTTTCTCAGGCCCTCCCGCATGGTCCTTTTGGCTGCCGCATGCTCTCTTTTTATAACCAATTTAAACTTAAAAAAAAATAAAAATTAAATGGTTTATGTCTGATATTTTACCCAAGTTAAAAAAATTGATGAATTTGTCCCTTGAGTGCAAGAAGGCTTTGCAATGCTTTAACACTGCAAAAGCCTTCTTGCACTCAAGGGATGAAGTACATCACCACCCATGCTATTCTGTATATTATGAGGCCTAAAACTTGAAACCAAGAACATGAACTTTTGATGACAAAGAAGAAATTACTGAAATAAAAAATAAAATAAAAAAACGCTCACACGCATGCAATTTCACAAATAATGGCCTGAGAAACAGAAGATCTACTTTGTGTGGCCTAATTGGCCATTTTTTAGAATAGCGAACGCCGGTTTGGGCTGTTATGTTGGGTAGATGGTTAAAAATGTCTTTTACCTCATCCTTCTAAATTCCAGAAAAAAGGTGCTTCTAAAATGCACTGTAACAAATTATGGTGCTTACAGAACGACACCCAGTTAAATAATGCCTGAACTTTAATTCCTCATTTTTGGTAAACATCGATCATCGATTATTAATGTTTGTTTTTTTTTGTTTTTGTTTTTCAAGTGCAAAAGAGATGTTTTAATTGCCCACTATTACACCGTTAAAAATGATATACGGTTAAAACTAGAAGTCCTGTCACAAATAGTGCGCTTATCTAGGCTTAATTGCGCGTTGGAATTGCGCGCAATTGCCATATCAAATGGCATCCAAAGCACGGCAGTTTCTCTTGGTTACTCATAACAAACCCATGCAATGTTTCTACCAATGGACCTCCGGGTTACCCGGAGGTCCATTGGCTGAAACATTGCTTGTGCACAGGCCACACGTACAAAATTTGATAGCTTTACTTGGGTCTTAACACGTACATTAACGCGCATATTAACGTGCTATTTGTGCGCATTTCCTGACAGGACTTCTAGTTTTAACTGTAGGGCAAAATTCAAGGACTTTCAAGGAGTCAGATGGATTTTCAAGTACTTTTCAAATACATTTTCTGAATTTTTAAAATTCAAGGTGTATGATTGAAATTCAAGGATGTGAACACCCTGTTTCCCCCTGTAAACTAAATGGACTTTTTGACCAATGATTTCTTGAGTTAAATGCGAATAAATTTTTCATCAAATCTAGTCAAGGCTGATATAAAGCAGCCATGACTAGATGTGATGAAAAATATTTTGAAAATACTCGGCAGGTTGAGAGTTAAATTTGAAAATGTGAACAGTTTAATCGATGAGTTATAGTTTGAGATAAGTAATTTTTTCACATAATCACCATCAAATTGCTCATTAAGGTTCAGTGTACTTTTGCCTACAGTGCACATTCGCCTACAAAAATTATCAGGTAAAAGTGTAGGCGAAAGAGCACTAAGTAAGGTACAGGGATTAGTAGCTAATTACCTGCTCTACCCACAATAAAATCGACTGACCGTTTGGTGATTGAGAGAGAGAGAGAGAGAGAGAGATAGAGAGAGAGAGAGAGAGAAAGAGAGAGGGGAGGGTCCAATAATATTCATAGGTTTTATTGACAAATATCGATACAATTTATCCCTCTCTCTCTCTCTCTCTCTCTCTCTCTCTCTCTCTCTCTCTCTCTCTCTCTCTCTCTCTAGTCTCAATAAAAACATACAAATATGAGTGCTATTATTCATATTTTGCAAGGTTTTATTGACAAATAATAAATCCACAGTGAAAATGTTCTAAACTTGTTCTTACAAGAATCCATTAAGTTAACATCCCAATTTTACCAGGTGGCCAGCTGCATCAAGAAACTGCAGAGGTGACTTTTGCCCTGAAGATAACTGATCTTTGAGTCTTTGAAGTCTCTGTTCAAGTTCACGGTATTGCCGTTTTCGTGGAGAAAAAAAAAAAGAAAAATGCTGTGAATGAATGGTCGGTCAGTCCATTTATTGTGGGTAGAGCAGGTAATTAGCTACAAATCCCTATACCTTAATTAGTGCACTTTCGCCTACACTTTACCTGATAATTTTGTAGGCGAAAGTGCACTGTAGGCGAAAGTAGACGACACCCTCATTAAAGAAAATATTGTTCACATGTCCAATACGAGAATGACATCATAAGTCAACATCAACATGTTAATGTTGTTGGTGAGTTTGTTATGAAGTAGAATTGATCTTCTTTTATATTTTATTAACTGCCTACCAAATACAAATAAAAAACAGCATTTTAAGAAAACATTTCCAGGAGACGTCTTCCAATAGCTTATACAGTTAAAACTAGAAGTCCTGTCATGAAATGCGCACAAATAGCACATCGATCTGCACGTTAATCTGCACGTTATGACGGAAGTAAGGCTAGCAAATTCTGTACATATGGCCTGTGCTCAAGCAGTGTTTCAGCCAATGGACCTCCAGGTAACCCGGAGGTCCACTGGCAGAAACATTGCCTCTGTTTACTATGAGTAACCAGGAGAACCTGCTGTGTTTTGGGTGTCATTCGATATGGCAATTGCGTGCAATTCCTACGCGCAATTAAGCCTGGATAAGCGCACAGTTCGTGACAGGACTTCTAATTTTAACTGTAGCTTACTGTTGAATCCCTTACATTTATTCTTGGATACTGTTGTTCTGTTACATTGTATACCATTAATTTCATGAGTTGTTCCTTTTTTATCTGTTTGCGTAAGCTATCGTTTTGAAGCAAATATTGAAAATGATTGAAATTTGGGTGGTGATTTTTGTGTACAGTGCTGGCCAGCTTTAGTCGTTATGATTTAGCTAAAAGGTTAACTTACACATTTTGTGATAAAAAAAATCTCAAATTTGACACAATTTGACATGAAATTTCTAAGCCTCATTCACTAAAATTGATCTAAGCCTCAGTGACTGTGTACCATTTGAAGAATGTCTGGTCATTTTGAACAAGAAAAATGTTACTAAGATAACACATGCCCACCCCCCCCCCCCCACCAAAAATTCACCTTGACCTTACGGACCTGGCTGTGGTGTGTGACACATCCACCCGTTGTCCTTTATAATTGAGCGAAGTTATCAGATTGTAGCCCTAATAGTTTTGGAGTTATGTTTGAGACACGATTTGGGACCCTGAACATATGAAGGTCAATTGTGACCTTCACCTTGCAGATGTGGCGGAAACTATTTTATGTGACACACCTTCTGACTGTCCTTAACATTTGTAAAAAGTTTAACAATTGTACTATGATTCGTTTCTGAGTTACGGCTGAGACACGAATATTGACAGATTTTTAGTGTGACCTTGAAATGTGACCTTGACCTTGAAGGTATGAACCCAGCTATGGTGTATGACACATCCCCCCATGGTCCTTTATAATTGTGTGGAGTTTAATGACTGTGGCCCTAACATTTTTCGAGTTATGCTTGAGACACGATTTGTGACCCTGAACATATGAAGGTCAATTGTGACCTTCACCTTGCAGATGCGGCGGAAACTATTATACGCGACACACCTTCTGACTGTAATTAACATTTGTAAAAAGTTTAACAATCGTACTATGATTTGTCTCTGAGTTATGGCTGAGACACGAATATTGACCAATTTTTAGTGTGACCTTGAAATGTGACCTTGACCTTGAAGGTACGAACTCGGCTACATGCTCCCATGGTCCTTTATAATTGTGTGAAGTTTGATGACTATGGCCCTAACAGTTTTCGAGTTATTGGCTCGGACACACACACAGACACACACATGGGCACACGCACACTTCAATCACTATATGCCACCCGACTAAAGTCGGGGGCATAAAAATAAAGAACACTTATCATTTGTGGCAATCACTGTATTCGGATATAACAGCAAAAGTCAAATAAAGGGAGTTGTTGGTTGTAAGTTTTAACTCTTAACCTGCTGAATATTTTCAAAATATTTTTCATCAAATCTAGTCATGGCTGCTGTGAAGCAGCCATGACTAGATTTTATGAAAAATGCATCTAAAGCTGATTCGAGAAAACACTGATGGAAAAAATCCATTCATTTTACCAGAAGAAAATTTGAATAATGTGCCCAAATTATCGTTATTTCATTGGCAAGAGAAATTCTGTCCTGGGCAGGAATATCCACCAGCAGCATGCGAGGAGTTAAGTTTTTGAAATGAATAGAAGAAAAAGATCCATCAGGAAATTTGTTTGCAAACGGTGATTGATGTGAGTAAGTATATTCAGTGGTGCATGTGTCTTACTTCATAAATAAGTCATTAGTTGCATAATCAGTACAGTTTGTCTGTCAAATTGTTTGTTTAACGTATCACTCACTAAACACCTTTTCATTATCTGCTTTGTTTCCAGCTCAAGACAGTAGATTACTTTAGCTGCTTTTTGTAATCACCTGACCACTGATAATTGGAACACTAGAAATACAATAATAACAGGAATGTACAGTACAAGTCAAAATAAGTTACCTCTGCCAACATATATGGTATATGGAGATTTAATTCCTGGATGTTGGTTTTTAAACACCAAGCCACAGGCGAGGTGGTTAAATGAGACATCCAAGTATTAAATCTCCATATACCATACATGTTGATGGAGATAACGTTTTTGTCCCGTTTGAAACACAATAGAAACATAGTGGAGAAAAGTTTGTGGATGTGTTTCTCACGCTCTGCAATCAGTTGGACCAAATTTGTGAATAACTGTTTTGTTTTTTACAAATGTAGAAGACAACAAATAGAGCTACATCCCTTCGGTCATTAAGGAAATGAGTAAACAGTATTTTGTTGACATATCGTCCCCTGAGTTCCAATGTGTTCTATGTGCCTACTGGCACATAGAACACATTGGTACTCAGGGGACGAATTTGCTCTTATTTTATTTTTCTCAAGTTGTTTAATTATATGACTATTTAATTTTTAAGAGCAAAATATGATGGAATTGTTGGAAATCTGATGACATTTGTGACTATTTTCAGGTTTTTAGTTCGATTTTTATATTGAGGTGAGTAAAAGTGGAAAGCTTTCATTTAAACCATATACCCCAATGTTTTTGTGTGCCCATATACCCTGGATGTTGCACACTCTCAATACCTCAGATGTTTGTTCAAGGGATTCTGACTAATCAAAAGACAGAATTTATCGGGATATAGGCACATTCACAATATCATTATCAGATAAAAGCCAAATTTCCAACAAAATGGGGAATCACTTCTACAAAATTTGCTGAATATCAAACCTGACCAGTATCTTCTTAAAATGTATACCCAACAGCATGTTTCAAAATTTGACTACATTTGTTCAAGTTATCACGTTCACAATGTCATTACCAGTCAAACACATCAAACACAGAATTTCTAACATATTGGGACAGAACTCCTACGAAACTCAAGAACCTTGGGTGAATATCGAACTTGTGTGAGGTCTTCACACAATGAATGCCTGACGCAGTCTGTAGGGTGTGCCAATGGAATTGTTGACAATACATGTATATGTGACAAATCTAAGATGGCCACTGGCAGCCATGTTTTTCAACGAAATTCAGAAAAGTTCAATAGCTCCCATCTAGACATTGTCCTAAAGGCGCAAATGAAATTTGGAACTAATTGGGTTAGAGATGTGGCCTGTAGGGTGTCCAATGGAATTATTGACAATTTATGTACCAAATCCAAGATGGCTGCTGGCAGCCATGGTTTTCAACGAAATTCAGAAATATTTGATAGCTCTCATCTAGACATCACACCAAAGCTACTTATGAAATTTGAATCTGCTCAAGTAAGAGATGCAGCCTGTATGGTGTGCAAATGGAAATGTTGACAATTTATATGCCAAAGGTAATATGCCCAATGACGGCCATGTTCTTTTAAAAAAAATTCCACAAAAATTGATAGCCCCCATCCAGACATTACCCCAAAGCCACATATGAAATTTGGAACTGATCAGGTGAGGGCTGCGTTCTGTAGGGTGTGATAAAGGAATTGTGGACAGATGGATGGTCAACAGATCATAATCCATCCCAACAGCTAATACTTGATGTTGTTAAGTTGAGCTAATGATCATTAATCATAAAAAAAATAATTAAAGAAGCATTGGGAACAAACCGATGCTTCATTACTTTAAATTTTGCTGATGATGATTTTTATTACCTTGTAAACACATGTGTGGACATCACTGTCCACGTGTGGAAAATGACCAATCAATGGTGACGGTAATGTAGGTTAATATACAGCTGTATTACTTCGTAACTTACATACATTCACCGGGGGGAAGGGGGGGGGGCACACCCACCCACCCCTCTCCTGGCCAAAATTTTCTATAGCTGGAAGTTCAGAGGGCAAGTCATGAGTGGTTGGAAATTTCATCTATCTGGATTTTAGAGCTTCTTTTGTGATGCTGATGCCTTTTTTTACTTCCAATGAGGGGTCACATGATATGGTTTTGTTGAAATATATTGAAAAATTTAATTTTTTCAACTGCTCAATTTGCATATTTCAGATGCGGGCGATTCGTAAGGTAAAGGGTTAATTAATTAATTACTTGTATGAACAACAATTGCCCATTATTTATTCTGGCAAGTTGTTTTTAACAAAAGTCTTTGTTAAGATGTCTCACAAACAATGATGCCTTCATTGAATTGAAATTCAATGAATGCATCCTTGTTTATCAAACAACTCGAAACAAGGAAGTGTAGTGCCATCAGAAATGAGTCACTCCGAATACCAAAAAAAACCACAGTTAAAACTAGAAGTTCTGTCAGGAACTGTGCGCTTATCAAGGCTTAATTGCCTGTAGGAATTGCACGCAATTTCCATATCGAATGGCATCCAAAGCACGGCAGGGTCTCCTGGTTACTCATAACAAACACAGGTAATGTTTCTGACAAAGGATCTCCGGGTTACTTAGAGGTCCATTGACAGAAACATTGCTTGTGCACAGGCCATATGTACAGAATTTGATAGCCTTACTGTGGTTATAACGCATAGATTAACGTGCAAATCGACATGCTATTTGTGCGCATTTCATGACAGGACTTCTAGTTTTAACTGTAGACTGCTATACAAGAGAAAAACTTAGAAAATACTTTATTCAAAATAATTCACGTACAACTAAATAAAAATGTTCATTTTTTTGCTTCCAAAACACTGGTTATGACCCTTCAGAGGAGTGTCTCTGTGACGCCAATGAGAGGTCATACATAACCTATGTTTTGAAATCCAAAAACGAAAATTTTTATGTAGTTGTACAAGAAATATTCTGCAAGTGTAAAGGGTGAGACAAACATAGAAAATAGAAAGAAATCTACGTGGTAACATAGCGGCCAAAACCACCCAGTGCCATACATGAAAATAGACATATACTTTTTTCTGTTTTTTTTTAAATATCTTGTATAACTGAAAAAAATTTTCATTTTTTGCTTCCAAGGCATTGGTTATGACCCCTCATAGGAGTGTCACTGTGACCCCAATGAGGGGACATAACCTAGGTTTTGCAAACAAAAAATGGAATTTTTTTTAGTTCTTTGGGAAATATTCTGCAAGCGTAATTTCCCCAAATCCTGGCCAAAATTTCCAATAGTTGGAAATTCGGAGGGCAAGTCAGGAGTAGTTGGAAATTCCATCTATCTGGATTTTAGAGCTTCTTTGGTGATGCTGAAGTTTCCTTTACTTCCCAAAATTCCAACTCGGTTTCAAATCGGCAAAAATTCTAACTGTTACTATTTACAACTACAGTGTACACAATATCGAGCTTCATAAGTATGTATGATGTCAATCTGTACAATATTTCTATAGTATGTTTACTTACCGTAATAAAAAAAATCCTTGAAATGCTCTTCAAGAAAATCACATCATGTAAAAGCGTTATCCTGAGTTAATTCCATCATTCACAGTTAAAAAATGATAAAACATCAAAAATTGATTATTCCTGCATAAGATCTGATTTAATGTTAGGACAGTGTGAATTTCTCAAAGTTCTCAGCTTGAGCAATTATTTAGCACATATTCCATTCCCAGAATAATACTGATTAATAATAACCTGATAATTCTATCATAAATGTGTTGGCATTTCAGTTACTAAAATCAATTTTACGCCCCCTTTCATGGCTTCATTTTCAAAATCTATCTCGGTAGTGAATTTCCAACTAGGGGGCGGGAGGGCGTGGGGAACTACCCTACACCACCCATCATAAATCTCTAGCCACTTCCCTGGCTCTTTTGCTGCAAAACAAGTTTTATAAATATACTGTGTGGTCAGTTGTTGTGCAAATACTTTTTTACGTTTGAAATATATGGAAAAAAAAAAAACCTTGCCAAGAGTTAGTTGTTACTCATTCACAAAACCAACATTTATGTCCGATGGGAAAATATCAGATGGGGAAATGTCCGGCCCCATCAGGACTGAAAATAAGCAGACTGACATCTGCAGAATGAGGTCCCTAGAGGGTGAATTTGGTGTTGCTACTCTGCATTGCAGGGTAGAATAACTAAATTTACCATCAGTAAACCTCAATCTGTATCAAGGCCTCAGGCTTGAACAGAAAGAGGTACCCAGAGGATAAACTGGCTCACAGGGTGGGATAGCATCGGCAAATTCCTCCTCTGGGGGCCTCATTCTCCAAATGACAGATTGCTTATTTTCAGGCTTGTCCCCCATGGGGAAATGTCTGCCCCCCATGGGGAAATGTCCACATTGGGAAATGTCCGCAAGGGGAAATGTCCACATGGAGGACTGTCTGATGGGGAAATGTCCGGGATTCAAATTAAAGTGTAGGGATTATGTCCAAATGTGATTTCTTTTCAAGGGGAATTAATCCTTATGGGAATTTTGTCTGTATACCAATTTTCTGTTCACCAAGATCATAATCCCCAGAACTACAGCATTATCTTAATTGGATATCTCTTAATTGTAAAACCCTGTTAATTGAATATAATTTCCCAGAACAAAACCATTTACCATACCTCCAGTACAAATTTGACCTGTTAATTGGATATAGATTATAGAGTAAACTCCTGTTAATTGAATAAAAATTCTTGTAACCTGTCGAGAAATTACCCTGCCTATCTCCAGTTTTCCTTTGTTTATTGACCTATTTGGCCTCAGTACATCCAATACAGGCATTTAATCTATTAAATTTATATCTTGTTTGACAGAGCTCATGGAGCTCTGTCAAATAAGATATTTAGTAAAAACTAGAAGTCCTGTCACGATCTGTGCGCTTATGTAGGCTTAACTGCACGTAGAAATTGCACGCAATAGCCATGTTGAATGACATCCAAAGCACGGCAGGTTCTCTTGGTTACTCATAGTAAACACAAGCAATGCTTCTGCCAATGGAACTCGGGTTACCGGAGGTCCATTGGCCGAAACATAGCTTGTACGCAGGTCATATGTACCGAATTTTGATAGCCCATCTATGGTCATAACGCGCAGATTGACGCACAGATCAACATGCTATTTGTGCGCATTTCATGACAGGACTTCTAGTTTTAACTGTAATAGAATAAATGCTAAGTTTATCTCAAGATTACAGAAAACTGACACAATCCCTGTTAATTGAATACTCCTGTTAACTGAATAAATTTCATTGACAAAATAGCTATTCAATTAATAGGGTTCCACTGTACTGTACAATGATATTGTTGTTATGTTTTCCATAATGAAGATCTATTTTATAATGAAGGTTAACTTTGGATGTAGATTCTGAATTGCTGTGATGCAATACTCTTTGAACTTTCCAACAGTGTACTGCATCATACATGTACATGTATATGAAGCATGTCAGATTGATGATAATAGGAAAAAAGGAAGAAAAAAATAAGTATGTTTTCCAACCACACGCCCGAGACAAATAGAATTAAAAGGTGGGCAAATTTTTTTTTTTTTAAATTTACATTTTCCAGCACAAATTTGTGTTAACCCTTTACTCAACACAGACGATATCAAAATTTATTATTTTAAATATCATTTTTTTAAATTTTTCAAAAATATTCAACAAAACCATATCATGTGACCCCTCGTTGGAACGAGCTCGACGAGCTCGTTCCAACGACGCGTCACATGATATGGTTTTGTTGAAATTTTTTGAAAAATAATATTGTTTCAACTGCTGAATTTGCATATTACGCGGGCGGATGCGGGCAATTCGTTGGGTAAAGGGTTAAGAGAAGGCTGTTTGCCTTCTTAAGTCATCAAGAAATCCGGAATATTTAAATGGGAAGTAAAATAAAAAAAAAAATGAAATTGTTGTGAAAGCAGAAAATTTATACAAAAAACTAATACCACTGCCCGCAAGTATTAAAAATAATTTATTTATTTATTTATTAGGGTTTAATGACACTTTAACAGCCAAGGTCATATGGTGTCAGGGACAGTTTTACGGGTGGAGGAAGCCGGAGTACCCAGAGAGAATCACCAAGCAACGACAAGCAGCTGCCAGCTCCCCAACATTTAACTCTGCACTGTAGCACAGGCAGGGTAAGATTGGCTGAAGACGTGCACACCATCGACGTGCGGTACGCCTTAGTTCATGGCAGCATCATGCCCAATTGGGGTTAAGTGCCTTGCCAAAGGACACAACGTGGGAGTCCAAATCAATCGTTCAGACGGTCACCCATCTAAGGACTAACTGGGCTTGACTTTGCTTAACTTCGGTGATCTGACGAGAACCGGTTACCGCAACACCACTGCGCCCTCTATTGAAAATAATGAAAAAAAGTTTAGGGTTGGGCCCTAAAACAGAGTTAATAGGTTGAAGAGAAACACACCATATTTGTTTTACTAAGCTACTCAATTTGGGTTTCTCATATCAGCATTTTGGCTAACAAGGAGAAACTCAGAAACATATCAGAACCATACCTAAAAACCTAAAAGGATGACCAAACAAAAAGCTGACTGAAATAATTTAAAAGATAAACCTTTTGGGGGTACCTTAATTCTAATTTATCCAGGTCTGATATTTATTCTGGAATTAACTGTAAATGTCTTCCAGGAAGGGTTATTGTCTGCATTTGATAAATCAATAACAAAATTCATTCAGACTGTAATGAATGGATGAGTAATCTTAGATTCACCTGACTAATTTCTCAAATTTTACCTGTAGATTAGACAGTTTTCCCCGATATCTATAAATAGACAGTCGCTGAGGTGAATGAGGTCTACATTGTGACACATGAGAGTTAATAATAGATATAAAACGAGCAGAATTTCTGTTTCATTGATTATATCTTTCATGACCTACCTGTACATACTCTTGTCTTGTACATGTACATGCACCTGTCAATGTCAACGATTATTCAAGTATTTTTTGTATTTCTTATTAACACATATGGCTGTAAGGCAAAAGCCCATGGGAGAAACGTTCTGTGAATAAAAGAACTTTATGAACAAAAGCCCTAACAAACAAGAGCCCTATGGAAAATGACATTAAACTTGTAGATTGCTGGAAGTTCATATTTGGGCTTTATTCAGAAATGTGGGTACAGGCTGTACTGCAAAGTAAAGGCTTATAATATCATGGTCGCCGGACATTTCCCCATCGGACATTTCCCCATCGGGACATTACCCCATCCCATTTAGGCCGGACATTTCCCCATCGGACATTACCCCATTCTGCTTAATAGAAAAACGGACAATTCCCCATACTGACTTTTCACCATCCATTTTTAATTTTTTGTGGGTCTGTTTGTTTGAAATTTTCCTGTGGTTTTGTTGTGTATCATTCCCTTTTTATTAAGCCTACATGGGTAATATTGTTTGAATTGTTCGTGTTTATAAGACATTTGTGTTCTGTTTTCGTAGCAATTTACAGTTAACTTTTTGTTGAGATGATTGATAAACGGTCATCTCTTCACTGATGTGAAATTCAATGAATACATCACTTTTTATCACACAAGTGGATTGAACAATACGGATGTTTTCATTGCAATTTTAATATTTGTTCTTTCTGTCAAGCTACTTTCGTTCAAAAATATTGTTAAGTTGATTGATAAACAGTCGCGTCTTCATTGAAGTAAATGTCAATGAATGCATCCGTGTTTATCAAACAACTCAACAAGAAGCATGTGCAAGAGATTTATAAGCAAACATATTAAAATACATACACTTGTAACCAGATAAAAATTCTTGTTTTTTATTATTGATGTTGTGTTTTCATTGTTGTGAAAATCAGATTGTGCTAAAACGTGCTAATGCCTATACCATATGCCAAGATGTTGTTTTTCGAGTTATAAAAGAATAAAAAATAAAAACTTCCGCCCTCGATGGGGAAAGGTGTTAACATCCAATGGGGAAATGTCCACCTCCGATGGGGAAATGTCCACCTCCAATGGGGAAATGTCCACCTCCGATGGGGCAATGTCCATCTCTGATGGGGGAATGCTGATGGGGAAATGTCCGCCCTCGATGGGGAAATGTCCGGATGGGGAATTGTCCGATGGTGAAATGTCCGGATGGGGAAATGTCCGATAGGGAAATGTCCGCGCACCAATATCATAAGGAAGTGAAATTATTTTGTCTCTATGGATTTGACTTGCTACAATTTATGGGAGAGTGCCTTCAGGCATTCCCCCATAAACTGTAACAAGCCAAAGACATGTGAACAAAATTTTGATGACCAAAAACAATTCGGCACTCAACAGGTTAAAAGGTAGACACAATTCCGACAATATTTTTATCTCCACTTTCTGGTAAAATACATTTTTGAAGATATTTTTTCCACAGTAAACAAGCACTGTCCCACTTCCTGGCAGCATGGTGATCCAATGAGGAGCAAGAGGTTGGTGCAGTACCAGCTGACATGTTAGCTGTTTGGTAACTCCAAGAAAGTTGATCTTATTTCCAGTTCCAGTGACAGAGCGTGGATTCACGAATAAGGTGGGGGGAGGGGGGCTGGGCAATAATCATGGGGTCATGGCATGACATGTCCTAGGCAACTAGGCATGTCTCAAGGCCCAGAGGGCTGATCAGCTGGTTGGTGACAGTGTGGGTGTCCCCTCCAAACAGTGGTGGGGGGGGGGGGAGAGAGGGCTCCCCTGGGAATATTTTGAAAAATCTAGTGCTCTGAAACCAAATGTGGTGTAAAATTTGCTTCCAACTGGCGGTAATTATCTGAGGACAAGGAAATTGTGCTGTGGACAGACATGCTAATGCCTGTAACGTTCTCACCAAGAACAGATTCTCAAACAGATCTTATTCAGGCAAAATGGTTGGTGATTGTTTGAAGTTTCATAAATATGCAAATCTGAAATCTGAAATCTTTAGAATTACAGTCACAAGTTACCCAGGCTCCAAATGTCAGACATCAGGGTATTTTTTGTTTTTAAAAATTTGATTAGCAGTTTTCATCTTGGTTTCAAAAAGTGATGATAAATAGTGAATATAAGGCCAATATGAAAGAAAAATGGTTAGTAATTGGACATTTTTGTATAGCATTTTGCGATGCGAATCCAGCCATCAAATACCCTGGACATGGTATCAGTAATCATCCTACCAAATATCAGCATGCCAGTATTCTCTCTCAATCTTCCTCATAAAGACATTTTTTATCAAATATGAAGAAGATCTGTTCATTACTCAAGTTATCGTACAGAAACCAAAATAAGTATGGATGGATGCTAGGACTAGGGCTGTCGCGATTATTCGATTAGTCGACTAACCGTCGACTATTGAAGTAGTCGACGTTTTTTATTTTTAGTCGATCGTCGTTCATTTTCAAGGTGGTACACGTCAACTACACGTCGGGGCTAAATTGCATTGTTTTGTGAGGTGAATGATCAATGAAGGTGAATAACTTTAAATATCTAACTATAGTTAACATTCATATCCGAAAGACTGTACGACTGTCACTGACTGTGTAAGAAAGAACACTCACAGTTACTCGAGAAGAATAGATTCTTCTGAATTTCTCCAGTCTTGTACACACGCATGCACCCATTGGAAAACCCAAAGCGCGGAAGTGACAAAATTATGACGAAAGTCAGAACGTCAGATCACTTCTCAAAGTTCGGAACTTCAGACTAAGATCCAATTTTAACAACTGGCGAGGGAATGCATAGATCTCAATGTTCAAAATTTCGAGAAACTTATTGCAGAAAGGAAACATATGCAGGAACGTTCTTTTGGTAAATTCATTTTAATTCATCGGCTTCAATCTAGTTCAAACTTGGACCCGCAGTCAGTAATATTATTTTTGGGGTTGGTACGTCCTACAGGACGTACCAACCCCAAAAATTATATTACGGACTGTGGGTCCAAGATTGGACTACATGTAGCTTCAGTCGGGACCGATTTGTTGTTCCCACAACCCCACTTCGTCTGAACACACTGGTGCCATTGTCATTTTCAGAGTTTTACGAACAGAAGAATGATTTGCTAAAAAATCATGGGAAGCGACTATTAATCGACTAAGCGTCGATTACTGGTCACGATTAGTCGATTACAAAAAATGATAGTCGCGACAGCCCTAGCTAGGACAGACATACAAACCATTTACACATGACCGTTTTTTCAAACCATGACAATAGCCCATACTGACTGAGTTGTGTGTGTGCAACAAATTGTGCTTTAGTTCTGAATGAACTATTATGAACGTTCCTCAATAAGAAACACTGTATCAGCATTATTGCCCCAAACTTGGTGTAACGTGTGATAGATGGGTGAAAATAGTTGAAATGGGGTTTGAATGGGGGGGTGGGGCAGAATTCAGATTGGGGGTCTGCTCCTCCTACCCCCATCCTTGCCCCCACCCCTTATCTCCACCACTGCTTGTTTGTTCTTCATTGATTATAGATCATTCTAGCTCTTGAGAGCTTATCTCGGAATTGGCATCAGAAACTGTTTTTTATTTACAGTATTCGTGAATTAAAGAAAAACAATTTCTCACGGGTGTACCACATTTTTTTTCAAATGGCACTGTTACATGTACAGTACAAGTCAAAATAAGTTGTAGGATAACCATTATAAACTATGTATTTTTCTCTTCCTACACTGATAAGGTTAGAATCTGACATCATTTTCTGGAAAGCTCTCATTGAGAGCTTTCCAGAAAATGATATCAGATTCTGATCTTATCCATGCAGAAGGAGCTGTATACTTAGTTTATTGTGGTTATGCTACAACTTATGTTATGCTGCAATAAGAGCTACATATGACTAATGGAATACATTTTATGAACAGAAAATTACACATAAATGTGTTTAAGGACTACACTGTAACATAGATTTTATTACTTCAAGCATTTTGGATAATGTACAGTGTAGCCAAACAGAGAATTCACTAACATTAATGTTAATTACAGTAGTGGGGAGTTTCGAAGGGAAAACTAGCCTGACAAGAGCAAAGTGGGCTGCATAAATAAAATGCCCACAAAACCGATATAGGATAAGATGGGGAAGCAAAACCCACACCGATCCAAGTCAGGACTCCAATGGATGGGTTGAGGTTGGATGGATTTTTAAGTTTTTAACACTTGTTACCTCAACCTTCTGTCAGTGAATGAAACACAAAACAAGATGATCATGTGATGAGAATTCCCTGTAAAATCTCATTGGCCATGACAGAAGAGTACAAATGGAACTATCCTTTCTAAAACATGACCGAACACTGGGAATCAGTGAAGCAAATAGAGCTCCACTGAGCCCCAACTGATTTGGAATAAATATTATATAACCCATTAACCCCCAATAGAACCTGAGTAAACAGAAAAATTTATTGCTGCATAAAGTCAACCATCATTCTTCTGGTTTTGTATTTGACTTGCACTGTACATGTATTAATGAAAAATGCACCTGCAAAATATTTTTTTCCTGTTTCAACTTTTTTGTAAATTATTATTTTTCTGTTGCTGTACATGTGACAACATGTACATGTAGTTAAGAGGTTAAATGCATAATTAATTTCCTCAGAGCAACATCAGACAAACTCATTAGCAGTGCTGAAGGCACATCAAATCTTAACTTTCTTTCCTTTGAAAAGATAAAAGCACCTGCTTGATTGATTAGACATCATGTGTGCAGTTATCACTCAAAACAAAAACTTAAAAAATTAGTCTCCTTACTTACATCATCTGCTTTGAAAATAATTTTGGGTATAAAACTTGACAATTCACATAAATATGGCATGTTCAGAAGCTTAAACTATAGTACGGCCGCCGTCACTTTCCACAGGTGGGCAATATATTCATGGACGAAATAATATTCGATTCCAAACACTAATTATAGGAATAATCATTAACAAGAGCGCTCGTATCGCTGAAGCAATAACAATGTCCCCTACCGGACTAATGAGCATTAATAATTATAGAAATGTTATAACCTATATGTGATCAGCATGAATTCCGTTGAATCATTTCCCAAAAAAAGTCCAGAAAACTGAAGTATAACCGACAGACCGACTGACAGACTGACAGATGGATGGACAGAGTGTAAATGAAACTTGATCTGTAAGTCATCATTCTATAGTAGGTTACCAACAATGAAATCATTCCGTTGAAGCGTTTCCAAAAAAAAGTCCGGAAAACTAAAGTACGACCGACAGACTGACTGACAGACTGACGGATGGTTGGACAGAGTGTAAATGAAACGTGATCTGTAAGTCATCGTTCTATAGTAGGTTACTAAAAATGAAATCATTCCGTTGAAGCGTTTCCAGAAAAAGTCCGGAAAACTGATATTTTGGCGCTTTTCCATATTTCCAAGGGCCATAACTCACACAAGAATAATGCAATCAGCATGAAACTCAAACTTGATCTGTAAGTCATCGTTCTATAGTAGTTTACCAAAAATGAAATCATTCTGTTGAAGCGTTTCCAAAAAAACTCCGGAAAACTGATATTTTGGTGTTTTTCCATATTTCCAAGGGCCGTAACTCATACAAGAATAATTCAATCAGCATGAAACTCAAACCTGATCTGTAAGTCATCGCTCTCTAGTAGTTTACCAAAACTGAAATCATTCCGTTGATGCGTTTCCAAAAAAACTCTGGAAAACTGATATTTTGGTGCTTTTCCATATTTCCAAGGGCCGTAACTCACACAAGAATAACGCAATCGGCATGAAACTCAAACTTGATCTGTAAGTCATCGTTCTATAGTAGTTTACCAAAGATGAAATCATTCTGTTGAAGCGTTTCCAACAAAACTCCGGAAAACTGATATTTTGGTGCTTTTTCCCATATTTCCAAGGGCCGTAACTCAAACAAGAATAATGCAATCAGCATGAAACTCAAACTTGATCTGTAAGTCATCGTTGTATAGTAGTTTACCAAAAATGAAATCATTCCGTTGAAGTGTTTCCAAAAAAACTCCGGAAAACTCAAGTGTGGCTGACAGACGGACAGACAGACAGACTGACGGATGGACGGAGTGCAAACCTATAGTCGGTAGGGGATTAAAAATTTAATCAATGAAGCACCTTAGAACCAGCTACAACCCAGTGCTTTATTAATAAAAAATTTGCTGATGATGATTTTTTTTACAGGGCAAACATATGCGAGGACATCACTATTTATTTATTTATTTATTGGTGTTTAAGGTAACATAATTCTGCACAATGGCTGATCCTGACCACAAGTTTTATGGGTGGAGAAAGCCAGAGTACCCAGGGAGAACCACTGAGCAACTGTCAGCTCCCCAACATACTAACTCCACACAAGCAGGGTTAGCATTGGTTGAAGACAGGTGCACCATCGACATGCAGTACACCTTAGTACACAACGCCACTGTCCCCAGTGTCTTGCCCATGGACACAATGCGGTTGCCGCAGGTGGGACCCCTCGGCTTGCAGTCTGCACCTCTACCTACTGAGCCACTTCGCCCCTGTGCACATCACTGCCCACGTGTGCATTTCGACCAGTCCACGGCAACTGAACTGTACATGTATGATATATAATTCAGGCCCAATTATGCTACTATACAAAATACATTGAACTTAAGGGATGTTGGCCAAAAGCTATAAAACGTAGGGGCAGTGGGGGGAGGGACAGAGGGCAATTCATCCTCTGCTTTGCAACAAATTTGAAATTATTGCTTTGGTGGAATCTCCACTCTGCAGGTGACTCAGTGACAATACACTCTCCACGTACTGTAAGTGACAGGGTTGAAATTGTTTTTCCACTTTTGTCACCACAACGAATGTAGGGCAGAAGGAAACAGGACCCAAAAAAACAGGACCCAAAGAATCGGACAAAAGGAAAGGGACAGAAAGAAACAGACAGAAAAAACACACTTTTTCTGTTTTGAAATTTACTATCTACAGAAAATGGCCCTTTCAAAACAATTCTTTTTAAATTATTAGATCAATTTATTATTTTTAATTATATTTTGAATTTTTTTTATTTATTTATTTTTTGGGTGGTGGTTGAGGGGGGGGGGGGGGGGGGTAAGGGAGGGAGGGAGGGCATTGTTACCATATATGAATAGTTATATTTCCTGACAGAAAATATTTCTACATATAAATTTTAAACATGGTAATTTGTATTATTTGCCAAAAAAGAATACATGTACAATTAAAACTAGAAGTCCTGTCATGAAATGCGCACAAATAGCAAGTCGATCTGCATGTTAATCTACGTGTTATGACCATGGTAAGGCTATCAATTTCTGTACATATGGCCTGTGCAAAAGCAACGTTTCAGCCAATGGACCTCCGGGTAACCCGGAGGTCCACTGGCAGAAACATTGCCTGCGTTTGCTATGAGCAGCCAGGAGAACCTGCCGTGCTTTAGATGCCATTCGATATGGCAATTGCGCGCAATTCCTATGCGCAATTAAGTGTAGGTAAGTGCACAGTTCATGACAAAACTTCTAGTTTTAACTGTAAGTCAGAACCTTTTATCGCAATGAGACTCGTTTTTGGGGGCGTATAGCTACATGTACAGGTCACACTTTTTAACAACTTTAGTCTGTTGTAGGTTATTTGTTATTGTGAAACATTCGTTTTTGAGAAATCATGGTTATCAGGATTTTTTTACTGTAAGATGGATAAATGTGTTAAGCACTCATTGTGCTTGTATTCAATCTTTATTGTTTTATCAATGAAAGTGTCAATGACACTGTAGCTTAACTTGTGTGTTGTGTTTGATGAAAAGGATAATGTTCAATGTTTATGAAAGGATTATGAAATAAGACAAGAATTGTGATAATTGGGAATATGTTCATTTCTGTTCCCTGTGTGCTATGTTTATGATAAAAATAATATGAGGTGTACACTGTACTAAAGAGCTGAGGGGTGGGTTAATATGACCTCACAGTTAATGTATGTGGCCCTCATAGATAACGTATATCAACAAAAGTTACCAAGTTACAGTGAAATTATTCCAAAACGAGTCATCCTATCAAGTTACATTAAAATCCCCTCATAAATATGGCCTGTAGACTGTGCTAAAGGTTTTCGGGCTTCGGGCCCCTGTAGCTGTCAGTTTCCCAATTACGTCCAAAGGGGACGTTCTCATCTAGACATTATATGAAGTCAATCTACCAAGTTACAATGAAATCCATTAATAAATATGACCTGTAGACTGTGCTAAAGGTTTTTGGGCTTTGGGCTCTGGCAGCCATCATGGTTGAATGATCGCAACCAAAAGGGGACATTCGCATCTGGACACTATTTGGGGTCATCCTACCAAGCTACAATGAAATCCCTTCATAACTATGACCTGTAGACTGTTCTAAAGGTTTTTGGGCTTTGGGCCCCTGAAGCCATCACATTTGCCCAATCGTGTCCAAAAAGGGACGTTCTCATCTAGACATTATATGTATATGAAGTCAACCTACCAAGTTACAATGAAATCCCTTCATAAATATGACCTGTAGACTGTGCTAAAGGTTTTCAGGCTCGGGCAGCCATCATGGATGAATGATCGCAACCAAAGGGGACAATCTCATCTGGGCATCATCTGGAGTGATCCTGCGAAGTTACAATGAAATCCCTTCATAAATATGACCTGTAGACTGTACTCAAGGTGTTCAGGCTTCGGGCACCTGTAGCCATCACAGTTGACCAATCATGACCAAAAGGGGATGTCATCATCTAGGCATTATATGGAGTCAACCTAACAGGTTACAATGAAATTAAAATTTTTTAGTAAATTTTGTTTCTTAACATACCTACCACAATTGTTTACAATTGGCTGTAACATAAGTGCAAGCCCTACTTCGGAACTAACTCAAGCTTTTAGAATCTTTTCCAAACGAGTTGGAAAAGTACTAGAGTGCAAAAGCACGAAAAAGATCGAAAAAAGGGTCGAGCGAGACCAGCGCTCGAAATTACAGGTACTCTCTCTGCACACCTCTTGCGTTTACCGAGCGCATGCGCAACAAACCGTGACGTCAATTCCGTATTTCCGCCAACGAGAAGTTTGTGATTTAGCGGGGAGGCATCGATATCAAAGATATCCCCAAGGAGGGTGGGCCTCCGGTAAACAATTGTGGTAGGTATGTTAAGAAACAAAATTTACTAAAAAATTTTAATTTCTTTTCAACCTACTCACAATTGTTTACAATTGGCTGAATAAACAATAGGAGGAGGTGAATCACATAACCAATACCAACAAGAGTAGCAGTAACGAAAACAAGGATGGCAGAGAACAAAAACTAAAACCTGTAATGAAGAAAGAGAGAAGGCACCTGAAAAGAACAAGGCTGAGAGAAGCGCAACCTCGACAAAAACAATTTAACGAGGGTGCACCACAGCCTGAGCAGCAACGAGAGGACCTAAAGAATAAAGGTCCTCAGATTGCTGCTGAAGGTGGCGGAGATAAAAGGAGGAGAAGGTAGAAGCATTCCTCCAGTAAGCCGCATTCATAACATCACGGAGCGAAACAGAATTGGAGAACGCCCAGGATGTAGAAATGGCACGAACCTCGTGAGCATTAAGCCGGTTCGAAACAAGATCCGATGCAGACAAGCGAGAATAAGCCAGCTTGATTGCAAGACAGATCCACCTGGAAATAGAATGGGAAGAGATAGACTGCCGCTTAGGAATGAGAGACAGAAAAAATCTCTTCCGATCCCTCCTAATGAACTGAGTGCGAGTAATGTAAGTCTTGACCGCACGAACAGGACAAAGAAGAGGCCTCCGTCCATCTACAGCAGGGAGAGCCCGAATGCAGATGGGAGGAGGTACCGAATCGGGGAGTTGATTCTTAGCCAGAAAAGAGCAATCAGTAGTGAATGTAACACTGTTAGCCTCATTTCGGAAGAAGGCAGAATCAACAGATAGCGCATGAAGCTCACTGACTCGACGAGCAGAAGCAAACGCTAGAAGAAAAGCCGTCTTATAGGTGAGAAAACGCATGTCGGTCTCAGATAAAGGCTCGAAAGGCGCCCCCTCCAAACAGTGCAACACCCATGCCAAGTTCCACTTGGGTGTAAGACGCAAAACTCGAGGCCTCTTCAAAGAAAAGTGCCGAATAAGTTTGGAGAGGAAAAGATTACGACCGATACACCGCTTTCCCACATAAGAGAAAGTATCAGACAGCATAGACCGATAGCCCTTAATCGTAATAGGCTGGAGGCCCTTGGAGTCAAAAAGAAAAACCAGAAAATCCGCAATTTGAGCGATAGACGGATCACGGTAATTCACATTGTGATCTGAACACCAGCGGCAGAAAACCTTCCACTTGGCGGCATAAGTCATTCCAGTGGAAGGTCGCCGCGATGCAGAAATGCACTCCACTGATCGTCTCGAAAAACCTCTACGTCGGAGACTGGACCTGATAAAAGACAGGCGTGAAGGGACAGGCTCGCCAGGTTGTTGTGATACTTCCTGGGACGACCCTGTGAAAGAAGATCGCGACGTAGAGGTAGACGAATCGGTCGATCGGCCAATAGAGGCCGCAGCAGATTGATCCACACCCTCTGTGGAGACAGGGGTGTGATCAGAATGATCCTGCAACTGCAAGCACGAATCTTCGCTAAAACTTGAGGAAGAATCGGTGCAGGAGGAAAGGCATAGCCGACCCAGCCTGTCCAGTCCAGAGACAGAGCGTCTACTGCAAATGCCAGAGGATCTGGACAAGGGGAGACAAAAGTCTCTACCTGATGATTCCAGCGAGTAGCGAAAAGGTCGACCTGAGGACGACCCCACTGCTCGCAAATCGCCTGAAACACCGACCGATGTAGCATCCATTCGGTTGGAAGGACACTGTCGCGTCGGGACAGGGAGTCTGCTAGGACGTTGAGACGCCCGGGAATGTGTCGAATGGACACCCGAGCGTCCACATCCCGTGCCAACAGAAGAAGATCCCGAGACAGCCGATACATAGGAATCGAATGAGTGCCTCCCTGATTCCGTATGTAGGCCACTACTGTCGAATTGTCCGAAAGAAGTAGGACAACATGGTCCGACAGATGAGGGATCCAAAGCCGAAAACTCAACAGAAGAGCAAGGAGCTCCTTCTGGTTGATATGAAGGTCCACCTGCTCGCTGTCCCACTCTCCGTGAGCAGACAGACCGAGAGGGTCCAACGTCGCACCCCAGCCCCGATCGCTGGCATCCGCAGTAAGGATGCGATCGGCCAAAGGAAGATCCAACGGAACACCCTGTGTCAGCCAGGGAATATTTGCCCAAGGGCGGAGGTGACAAAGCAGAGACCGAGGAATAGTGAGTTCCAGGTCCAGCGGATCTACATTCGGACGCCAATGATCCAACAGGAAGTGTTGGAGAGGTCGGACAAACAAGCGACCGAGCGGAATGAGATCGGTCACCGAACCGCAAAGGCCCAGCATCCGAAGGAAAGTCCTGGCCGAGACCGAGGAAGATTGAAGCAGGTCCCGAGTCAAGGCGGAAAGAATCGTCGCCCGAGCCTGGGGAACCGACACTACATTGTGAAGAGTGTCGAAATCCATCCCCAAATGACGGAATCGCTGAGAAGGAAGAAGATCCGACTTCTCGCGATTGACTCTGAAACCCAGCGACGCTAGAAGGCAAAGAAACTGCCGGACATCGAACTCCAGAACAGCAGCATCGTGGTGCCGTTGGAGGATGTCGTCTAGGTAGGCGGACGAAGTCACCGCCGACTGAGTGCGATGGAAAGCAAGCACATGTGACATCAGTCGGGTGAAGGCCCAAGGAGCCAGGTTCAAACCGAACGGGAGAGCTCTGAATTGAAAAACTCGATCCCGAAACGAGAACCGAAGGTATTTCCGTGACGCCAGATGAATGGGTACATGGAAGTAGGCATCCTTCAGGTCGATACTGGCCGCAAAATCGCCCTGATGAACTGAACGTCGAACCGACCGGAAAGTCTCCATACTGAAACGAGGAGCAATTATGTACTCGTTCAGGGTACTCAGATCGATGACAGGACGAAATTGGCCGTTTTTCTTCGGCACCAAGAAAAGTCTCGAGTAAAACCCCGGTGAAAGGGTGTTCCTGACCACCTCGATCGCCCCTTTGGTGAGGAGATTGTCGATCTCCTGCACCAGAAGGTCCCGACGCAGAGAATCTGAAGGGACCTGAGTCGGAAGGGGCACCCGAGATAAACTGGGGTGCCGATGGAAGGACAGTCGCAGACCGGAATGAATGACGTCGAGGACCCAAGAGTCCGACGTTATCTCTGTCCAACGGTCGTAAAACAGCGACAGCCTTCCTCCGACTGGAGGCGAATCGAGGTGAGAACCTTCACTTGCGGCCTCGACGAGGCCCCCGAGAGGAGAAACCACCTCGGGAAGTGACAGAGTCCTGAGACTTTCCAGCCTGAGGCTGCCAGCGGGCCTGGCCACGTCGGCGCTTCTTATGAGCAGAAGGAGCAGACGGAGCCGAAGGCGTAGCCGACGTCGCCGACGAGGCAGACGCAGCAGCACGCTTGGCGGGCCTGGAACGACCCCCACCCGCAGCAGCAGGTGGGTCAAGCTGTCTCAGCAAAAGCTGGTCCTTCGAATGACGAAGAACTTCGCCACGAACAGCTTCCACGGAACCATGGAACAACTGAGGTCCTACCAAAGAGGCAGACCTCAGAACAGCACGTTGCTCAGAAGGAAGGGATGGTAAAGAATCCAAAACCGCATCCCGGCGTGCCAGCTCCAAATTGGCCGTGTTACAGGCGTGAGCGTGAGTCAAGTTCATAAGAGCCTGTGACAAAACGCGAAAAGGCGCCTGAGCGTCATCAAACTCCCCTGGTGGAAAATATTCAGCCAGAGCAGCGACAACATGGTCCGCGAGAGATAACATACCCAGCATCTCTCGGGACAGGCCCACCATAGACTCAACTACCGACATCGGGAGAACTGCCGACTTAGGCTTAGTCAACCCGAGGGAAGAAGAATCCTCATCCACAGTAGTCATCCCTTGGAAGACTGGTGGAGAGACGGAATCGTAAACACGAAACCGCGATGGAGGCAGGAAGGCATCAGCTCTAGAAAAGAAGGAACCCTTAAGGGCCTTAGAACGCATTTTGGCGTCTAAGCCCTGGAAGGACTCAACCACCTGAGCCGATTGCAGAGGACGCAAAGCCCCGGAGCTAGAAGGCTCAACAGGGTTACGGCGCTCCACAGTGGACCGCGGCCGGACGGTCACAGAAGGCTGGTCGGAAGGTAGAACGTCCGGCAATAAGCCAAAGACGAAATCCAAAGCCTGCCCCAAGACTGACGAGGGGGGACCATCACCTTCAAGATACTCGTCATCCTCCGTAGCAGAGGAGACGTAGCCCAACTCGGGCTGACCAGCAGAAACCTCCTGTGAATACTGTGCAGTATCCAAGGGGCCAGGCGAGACATCTCGGCGACCGACCAAAGGAGGTTGTGCCTCAGGAGGCACAGGGAGGCCAACTTGAGGGTTGCCAGAAAGCAACCGGGTGAGCGCCAAAACGGCCTGGCGTAGGTCACCCTGAGAATCCGTCGCAGCAGAAACGCCCGACGGAGTGTCCTCCCAATGGACCCTTCTGGTAGAAGAACCCAAATCCTCAGAAGAGACCGACGGCGAACGTCGATCGGCAGACAGAATAGGAGCACGGTGAGAAGACACCGGAGGATAGTCCCGATTGTGACGCCCAGGAGCCATCACTGGCCTCTGCGAAACAGAAGGCCCTGCCTGCAAATCCTCGAAAGGGACCGACGGCGCACGTCGATCGGTAGCTGGACCTAGGACACGGTGAGAAGACACCGGAGGATTGTCCCAAGAATGACAGGAACCTGTCATTGACCTCTGCGCAGCAGACGGCCCCAACTGCCTATCCTCTGAGACCGACGGCAAGCATCGATCGACACCCAGACTCGGAACACAGTGAGGAATCACCGGAGGAAGGTTCCGAGAGTGACAGCTAACCGGGGCTGTCACTGACCGCTGCCGAACAGCAGGCCCTGGATGCCAACGTCCCAACAGCATCCCGCTAGTCGGCACACTAGCAGGCGAAGGTGGAACAATAAACGATTCACTCGAGGGACGAGGAATCGCTGCCGAAGCGACCGGCCGGCTCAACCGACTAGGAGCAAACCTAGCCAGATGAGACGGAGCAGACAGCAAACCCGCACAGCCTCGCCGCGAGGCTGGGGGAGGCTGAGAACACACAGACACACCAGCAGATACAGCCTCGGTCCCCCGAGACTGTAGACCATCCCCAGAAGAGATGGAAGAGCCACCATCAGACAGAATAGGATCTGGAGTAGCAACCCCCTCAACAACGGTGGACGGTGTTGGAGGCAGATCGGAGAGGGTTACCGAGTTGACCTCGGAAAAGCTCTCAACGAAAACAGACGCCTCAATAGTGACATCCGAAGACAAAGAGACCGCGGTCTCCTCATCAGGTATCACAGAACAAACACCGTCAACAGTTGCAGAGGAGCTCGCCACAGAAGTCAGATCCGAATCCTGTGTGACAGAGTCACCACGTGCACCAGCAGAAATGTCTGCAACGGCACGGCTACCCTTAACCCGAGAACGAGGGGTTCTAGCTCTGGAAAGAACCACCTTGTTAACAGAAGCCCAAAATTTAGAGGACCAAACCCCACAGATACCACATGATTGGGCCTGAGTGCAATTGTTGCAAGTGACACATGTGGTATGGGAATCGTCCACATGTTTCACCTGCAAACAAGAGGTACAAGGAATAGTCTTAGGCATGATATAAAGACAACAATCAAGCTTCCCGCCGACGGAAAACAGAACGAAGGTCGTGTTCACACGTGGGGGAAAGGCAAGATAAAGTGTGAAAAGCACAGCAATAATAATACAAATTAACATTAAATGTAGAGTAATAATTTGGTAGCTTGAAAAAGGATACAATCCAGTAGCACACTAAAGACGATTAATAAGTTGTTCACGAAGAATTAGTATCATAAACAGCACAGTCACAAAAATTTCCGACCATGAACAATGGCGGAAAATAAAGGAATTGACGTCACGGTTTGTTGCGCATGCGCTCGGTAAACGCAAGAGGTGTGCAGAGAGAGTACCTGTAATTTCGAGCGCTGGTCTCGCTCGACCCTTTTTTCGATCTTTTTCGTGCTTTTGCACTCTAGTACTTTTCCAACTCGTTTGGAAAAGATTCTAAAAGCTTGAGTTAGTTCCGAAGTAGGGCTTGCACTTATGTTACAGCCAATTGTAAACAATTGTGAGTAGGTTGAAAAGAAATCCTTCTATAAATATAACCTTTTGCCTATGCTAAAGGTTTTTGGGCTCGGGCACCCATCAGGGCTGAATGATCACGGCCAAATGGGACGTTCTCATCTAGCCATTATTTGGAGTCATCCTACCAAGTTACAATGAAATCCCTTCATAAATATGACCTGTAGACAGTGCAAATGGTTTTCGGGCTTCGGGCACCTTTAGCCGTCAAAGTTGCCCAATCATGTCCAAAAGGGGACGTTCGCATCTAGACATTATATGAAGTCAACCTACCAAGTTAGAATGAAATCCCTTCATAAATATGACCTGTAGACTGTGCTTAAGGTTTTCGGGCTTCGGGCTCAGGCAGCCATCATGGATGAATGATCGCAACCAAAGGGGACAATCTCATCTGGGCATCATCTGGAGTGATCCTATGAAGTTACAATGAAATTCCTTCATAAATATGACCTGTAGACTGTGCTCAATGTTTTTGGGCTTTGGGCACTTGTAGCCATCACAGCTGACCAATCACGGCCAAAAGGGGATGTCATCATCTAGGCATTATATGGAGTCAACCTAATAGGTTACAATGAAATCCTTCTATAAATATGACCTTTTACCTAAAGGTTTTTGGGCTCGGGCACCCATCAAGGCTGAATGATCGCGATCAAAATGGGACGTTCTCATCTAGACATTATTTGGAGTCATCCTACCAAGTTACAATGAAATCCCCTCATAAATATGACCTGTAGACTGTGCTAAAGGTTTTCGGGCTTCGGGCACCTTTAGCCATCACAGTAGCCCAATCATGTCCAAAAGGGGACGTTCTCATCTAGACATTATATGAAGTTAACCTACCAAGTTACAATGAAATCCCTTCATAAATATGACCTGTAGACTGTGCTAAAGGTTTTCGGGCTTCGGGCTCAGGCAGCCATCATGGTTGAATGATCGCCACCAAGGGGACAATCTCATCTGGGCATCATCTGGAGTGATCCTACGAAGTTACAATGAAATCCCTTCATAAATATGACCTGTACACTGTGCTCAAGGTTTTCGGGCTTCGGGAACCTGTAGCCATCACAGTTGACCAATCACGACCAAAAGGGGATGTCATCATCTAGGCATTATATGGAGTCAACCTAACAGGTTACAATGAAATCCTTCTATAAATATAACCTTTTGCCTATGCTAAAGGTTTTTGGGCTCGGCCACCCATCAAGGCTGAATGATCATGGCCAAAATGGGACATTCCCATCTAGACATTATTTGGAGTCATCCTACCAAGTTACAATGAAATCCCTTCATAAATATGACCTGTAGACAGTGCAAAAGGTTTTTGGGCTTCGGGCACCTTTAGTTGCCCAATCATGTCCAAAAGGGGATGTTCTCATCTAGACATTATATGAAGTCAACCTACCAAGTTACAATAAAATCCCTTCATAAATATGACTTGTAGACTGTGCTTAAGGTTTTTGGGCTTCGGGCTCGGGCAGCCATCATGGTTGAATGATCGCAACCAAAGAGGACAATCTCATCTGGGCATCATCTGGAGTGATCCTGCAAAGTTACAATGAAATCCCTTCATAAATATGACCTGTAGACTGTGCTCAAGGTTTTTGGGCTTCGGGCACCTGTAGCCATCACAGTTGACCAATTACGACCAAAAGGGGATGTCATCATCTAGGCATTATATGGAGTCAACCTTACAGGTTACAATGAAATCCTTCTATAAATATATCCTTTTGCCTATGCTAAAGGTTTTTGGGCTCGGGCACCCATCAAGGCTGAATGATCATGGCCAAAATAGGACGTTCTCATCTAGATGTTATTTGAACTCATCCTACCAAGTTACAATGAAATCCCCTCATAAATATGACCTGTAGACTGTGCTAAAGGTTTTCGGGCTTCGGGCACCTTTAGCTGTCACAGTAGCCCAATCATGTCCAAAATGGGATGTTCTCATCTAGACATTATATGAAGTTAACCTACCAAGTTACAATGAAATCCCTTCATAAATATGACCTGTAGACTGTGCTAAAGGTTTTCGGGCTTCGGGCTCGGGCAGCCATCATGGATGAATGATCGCAACCATAGGGGACAATCTCATCTGGGCATCATCTGGAGTGATCCTAAGAAGTTACAATGAAATCCCTTCATAAATATGACCTGTAGACTGTGCTCATGGTTTTTGGGCTTCGGGCACTAGTAGCCATCACAACTGACCAATCACGACCAAAAGGGGATGTCATCATCTAGGCATTACATGGAGTCAACATAGCAGGTTACAATGAAATCCTTCCATAAATATGACCTTTTGCCTATGCTAAAGGTTTTTGGGCTCAGGCACCCATCAAGGCTGCATGATCGCGATCAAAATGGGACGTTCTCATCTAGACATTATTTGGAGTCATCCTACCAAGTTACAATGAAATCCCTCCATAAATATGACCTCTAGACTATGCTAAAGGTTTTCGGGCTTTGGGCCCCTGTAGCCGTCACAGTTGCCCAATCATGCCCAAAAGGTGACTTTCTCATCTAGACATTGTATGAAGTCAACCCACCAAGTTACAATGAAATTCCTCAATAAATATGACCTGTAGACTGTGGTAAAGGTTTTCGGGTTTTGGGCTCGGGCAGTCGTCATGGTTGGCAGATCATGCCCAAATGGGGAAATTCTCATCTAGACATCATAAGGAGTCATCCTACCAAGTTACAATGAAATCCCTCCACAATAAACATGACCTGCAGACTGTGCCAAAAGTTTTTGGGTTTCGGGCTTGGGCAGCCATCACGGTTGATAGATCATGCCCAAAAAGGGACGTTCTCATCTAGGCATTATACAGAGGCATCCTACCAAGTTACAATGAAATCCCTTCATAAATACGACCTGTAGACTGTGCTAATGGTTTTCTGGTTTTGGGCTCGGGCAGCCATACCGGTTGCCCGATCGCGACCAAAAGGGGACGTTCTCATCTAGACATGACCCCAAACATGCATATGAAATTTCGTGACGATCAGACAAGAACTGCGGGGTGTAGCCCGTGCTAAAGGAAAATGTGAACAGACATCACAGACTCACAGACTAACAGACTCACAGACTAACAGACTTCCGCACGTGTGATGGCAATAGCTTATCTTGACTATGTCAAGTTAAGCTAAAAATGAGTAACATCACAAAAAAATATTCTGCACAAACACAATGTGCACAAAACATATACAGTTAAAACTAGAAGTCCTGTCATGAAATGCGCACAAATAGCACATTCATATGCACATTAATGTACGCGTTAAGGCCCAAGTAAAGCTATCAAATTCTGTACGTATGGCCTGTGCACAAGCAATGTTTCAGCCAATGGACCTCCGGGTAACCCGGAGGTCCATTGGCAGAAATATTGCATGTGTTTGCTATGAGTAACCAAGAGAACCTGCCGTGCTTTGGATGCCATTTGATATGGCAATTGCGTGCAATTCCAACGCGCAATTAAGCCTAGATAAGCGCACTATTCGTGACAGGACTTCTAGTTTTAACTGTACATGTATTTATCAGCTCATTTTCAATAATATTTACCATTTTTGTGCTAAATATATATATAAACAAAAATTAAACATATACAGTAAAACCTGTCTGGAGAGACCACAGGCCTGAGAGACCACCTGTCTTGAGAGACCATATCTGCCAGGCACATATTGGTTTTGCTCTATAATGGACCTGCTATAGGAGACCACCTGTCTTGAGAGACCACTTGTCTTGAGAGACCACTGTGACCTTAACCGAAAGGAATCGTTTCGCGTGCTGAAGGCGCGCAGGGACGATATGGGCTGCAAGCCCCTTTCGACCCTCAGTGACTGTAGGACGGTGATGGATTTCCACCTGTCTAGGCGTACTGAAGGAGGAAAAGGAAGGAGGGAAAAGGTCTATCCCCTTCTGGCCTTTTTGCAGCTCTTCTTCTTTGGAGGTTGGCATGGTGATGGTGATGGTGATGGTGATGAGGCTGGTGGTGGTGGTGTAGAGGTGGGCGCGTTATGTTCTTCTAGGTACTTTCTTACTCTTGCCTGTGCTGCTCTGGACAACTCTATCCCTCTCATTACGGTCTCCACAGAGATTGGTGGCTGTACTGGTCCCAGGCTTTCCGGTAGTGAAGGAAGGAGGGAGTGAGGGGTGGGAGGCAGTGAAAAAGCAACTTCCAGTTCCTCCTCAGTCTCCACTGGATGTTCCTCATCCAACTGTACTGGCTCAGGAGCCGGCAGTTGATTGGGTGTACCAGTGGGACTAGGAGGGGAACTGGCGGCTGCCTCCAGAGCCTCCACCCCCTCACTCAACTCTTTCTTCCTATTCCGGAATGCCTCCAAGCATCGGCGTCCCTGCGCTTGGTTGATGGACTCTTCTTCTTTTTCCTCTTTACAGGACCTCCGTGCCTCTTTGGGTGAGGACCAGTGGGAGAGGGGATCTTCTCTCCAAAGGTACTACCCCTCCCCGAAGAGGGTGGTGTCTTGGTTGTTTCAATCTCAAACTCAAACTCCAGGTTCAGGTGGACTCTCTTGCCTGTCTCCTGGACAGTCCAGGTGACAGGGCAAGAGATGCCCAGAGCTGAAATGGTTTTGATTAATGTCTCTGGAAGTTCCAGCTTCTCCATGATTCGAAATCAGGTGTTCATGCTCTGAATTCAGAAGTGTGAATGATGGACGAAATGGAAAAATGTGACCTGCTACCAACTTGCATTTTTATGCCATAATGGACCTGTCTTGAGAGACCGCCCCCTTGAAGACTGAAACCATGACAAAAAAACTTTTACCTGTTCTGGAATTGGAAAATCCATTGTGGTTATACTAACAAAATTAAAAGTATTAAAAGCTCTTAATTGGTTTCAATTGCTGTTCAGTTACATAACTCATTAAAGATTAAGATGTTTTTATAAGACCCCTGTAAAAAGATTAGGATTATTGCTGAATAAACAATTTCATACATACCTGAAATGTGACAGACAGGATTATAAAAATAAATTTGTGTTGAAAATCTTCAATGAAGATTTTCAACACTAATTTATTTTTATATTTTTTATAACAGTCCATTTCAATTTGTTACAAAAACTTCATAAAAAAGAACAACTACAAAGTAATTATAAAAATCCATTCTTCTCCATTTCTGAATTTTATGGTTGGTTATTCACTGACTTGAGAAATCCTGAAACCTGTTATGAGAGACCACCTGTCTTGAGAGACCACTTTTGTGTGGCCTAAAGGGTGGTCTCTCAAGACACGTTCTACTGTATTTTTCAAATGTTGGTCATCTGACAATAATGTGCCATTAAAAAAATAGGTAGAGAGTTAATATATATATCCATATTTGTAAATGTATAAACTATATAGGATATAAATAAAAGGGTGAACGGACACTAAGAAACAGGACACAAAGAAACAATTTTGGGTAGGACAATAGGAAACAGGACAATAATAATGATAAATAAATAAAAACACTCAAATATAATTCAAAATATTTAATTAACTAAACATTTTAATGGGAATTATTTGGAAAGGGTTATTTCCTAAATATAGTAACTTTCAAAATAAAAAAATATGTTTCTTAGTGTCCTGTTTCCTAGTGTCCGTTTCTCAGGCCACACAAAGTAGATCTTCTGTTTCTCAAGCCATTATTTGTGAAATTGCATGCGGGCGAGCGTTTTTTTATTTTATTTTTTATTTCAGTAATTACTTTTTTGCCATCAAAAGTTCATGTTCTTGGTTCAAGTTTTAGGCCTCATAATCTACAGAATAGCATGGGTGGTGGTGTATTTCATCCCTTGAGTGCAAGAAGCCTTTGCAATGCTAAAGCATTGCAAAGCCTTCTTGCACTCAAGGGACAAATTCATCAATTTTTTTTAACTTGGGTAAAATATCAGACATAAACCATTTAATTTTTAGCTGCGACTAGCAGCTCTATAAGTGGAAATGTCGGTCTGTCAGTCTGTCTGTTGGTCTGTCTGTGACCAACGAGTTTCAAAACTCAATAACTTTTGAAATACTTGATGGAATGACTTTATACTTGGCATGTAAGTGTATCTTATTGATGTCTAGCCACTGTTCAATGCATGTGTTGTTCCATATATTTTTCTTGGAGTTATGGCCCTTGATGAACTTAGAATTTTGTGAAATTGCACCACCCGTCGCAGCTACGGCGTCAATGTCGCGATTTTTATTTTGTTTTTTAAGTTTAAATTGGTTATAAAAAGAGAGCATGTGGCAGCCAAAAGGACCATGTGGGAGGGCCTGAGAAACAGATTTTTATTTTTTTAGGCCTTAGTGTCTGTTTCTTAGTGTCCTGTTTCCTAGTGTCCTACAACCTGAATCGCAGATGCTATTTTCATTTGTTTTTTGTTATTCAGTCTTGATTATCATAACATTTTAAATATGAAAATCCTGACCCACTGGTGTACAATGTATATGTGTAAATTGTGACTCGATCACGATCTGGTCAAGAAAATGCTACTTTTGTACTTGTAAGACATCTTGAAAATCTATTTGTGTGTAAATGAAATATCCATGTACATGTTCTATTCATTATGCAAATTCTTCTTACTTAATTAATATATTCCATACCCTAAGTTAGTCATACTACCCCCCCCCCCCCCCTCTCACTCTGAATCCGGTACCACAGCCATCCATTTCTACATGCACATATGACCAACTATGTAAGTGTATTCAGTTTACAGTTAAAACTAGAAGTCCTGTCATGAAATGCGCACAAATAGCACATTGATATGCGCGTTAATATACGCGTTATGGCCATAGTAAAGCTATCAAATTCAGTACATGTACATATGGCCTGTGCACAAGCAATGTTTCAGCCAATGGACCTCCAGGTAACCTGGAGGTCCATTGGCAGAAATATTGCATGTGTTTGCTATGGGTAATCAGGAGAGCCTGCCGTGATTTGGATGCCATTAGATATGGCAATTGCGCGCAATTCCAACGTGCAATTAAGCCTAGATAAGCGCACTATCCGTGACAGGACTTCTGGTTTTAACTGTAAGTATAAAGAATTCAGTCTTGTAAAATACTCCATGATTACTAGCAAAAGTGAATTGCTATCTATATGTACATGTAAGACTCCAATACAGACAAAAATATCCTGAATGGAAAATATATCTGGGGTCAGACTGCCACACCTTGATTATAGGACCCCCCACCCTACCCCAAAAAAGTACACCAGTGGACATAATCCACCTTTAAATTGATGGGGCAAGCAAAAGCCAACTCCACCCCAAAAAGTACACCAGTGGACATAATCCACCTCCAACTTCCAAGTTGCTGGGGAAAGCAAAAGCCAACTCCACCATCACTCCCATGAAAACCGCTGGGTGAACATTACCATTTACCCCTAAAACTAGGGTAAACATTATGCCCCCCCCCCCCCCCCACCCAAACACCTGAAACTATGACTTTGTCTTTATCTCACCCAGTTTTTCATGGCATGGGAGGGGGAAGATAATGTCCATCCATAATTTTTCATTGTGGGCCTTTTCATCCCACACATCTTATTCTATGGTATTAGAACAATAGGTATAAGGTGGTGGTGGCACCAGAAATCCCCCAAAAATGGGGTGGGGCTTGTGCTCCCCGCTGCAGGGGCTAGGGTATTCCCTGACAAGCACAAAATTATGGATAGGGTTCCCCAACCCCCCCCCCCCCTTCCCTCCGTCGGTGTAAAGTATCTTTTGTGTGCAGGGAATATGCCTTGGGGTAGTTATGTCCATACACCGTCACAACCCTATATTCCCAGTAGCTCTGCCCCACCTCCAAACTTTTCTTGAGCCCCCGTCTCCGTTGTCTGGAAAAAGTATCCTGAAATTAAGGAAGTGAATCATGGAGAAGTACGTAACGGCTACCCACACTATATGCACGTAATGACGTAGAAGGGTAGTCACTACTTTCACTCAGATCGCTGAACTGGGACAAGGAACTGTGAACAAAAAAAAAAAGATCATTCAGTTGTGAAGAATGAATAAAAATAGCTCAAAATCAACTTAATTTTTGCATCTGCTTACATTTGTACCAACAACAATTACTTACCGACAAGCGTTAATATAGACAAGAGGAAATAAGTAGTTCTAGAAGCTTTACAGGAGTTGGAAAAGTATAAAATCCCAGGTAATGCCATGAATCTTCGAGGCCTGAACGCGTTTCGTTGTAAAACTCCCTTTCAACTTTGCAAATTCTCAACACAGACAAGACACAATACTGAAAAAGTTACTTTCCTGTTCTTTATAAAACATAAATCATTTGGTGATCTCTAGAATTCTTCGAACATTTCAAATGTTGATACACACAGCGATCTTTAGTAATAATACTTATTCACCAATGTATACATCGCGATGTGTAATTCAATACTACCATCACGGAACAGGAAGCGAACATGAAAATCGAAATCGTTTTGTACGGCGCACGGAAAGCATCAAAATTTGCTACTGTCGTTAACAAGTGCCCGTTATCTCAAATCGTCGCGGTGCAAAAGGTGAGGCGATTGACAAAAATGACTCAATGCAGTTCATAGTGACTAAAGATTTGTGCGTAAATAAATTGACCTGTCACATATAATATTGCTGATGTTTTATTTTCTTTTCAACAATATGTTCTTAACGGGAGAAATCTGACACAGCTTAATGATACAGCTTGAGACGGAACAACTAGCAGTATGGGCCGCTTCTCAATACATGATATAAATGAATTATAATGGCCTAGATTATAGACAGACTTGTGGGTAGTACACGGACGACAGAAGGTTGAAATAGAAGGGATGAGAAGCCAAATTTGGACGCAACATGGAGAGAGGGTCAGAATGCTCCAAATAGATACACGCGGTACCGTGGCCAGTGGATCCCATTCGCAGGACTGAATAGGTGTCTCATTAAATTTCTAATTTCTCTTCATCGATTTCAGGCCTATATCAAGTTCTGAAAATATTATGTAGAAAGATTATACTTTTTTGGGGTCGGAACCGTCGGATTATAAACAAGTGCTCTTTTGGACGTAGCGAAAAACCTGCTGCAATTAATGATGGTTCTGTCAAGGGCCGTGGGAGGGTGGGCGGGTTGTGGGTGGTAGTAACTTTGGGAAGTCCTGGATTCTTGGGTCAGGCCTGCCCCCCCCCCCCCCCCCCCCCGCAAAGTTCTGACTCCTGTGAAATGATTTGATGCCACACGTCCCTTCCATCGTCACGGGAAAGAATGCGAGTACCCTGTCACGGGAGAGAGTGCATGTACCTCCCCAACTGTCCACTGCTCCGGCGTGGTTCGAACGATGCACTGATGTTAAGGTAAATATACTACTCAAAGATTGTTAAGCACCAAGTACATCCAACTACCTGTTATGTTTTAGTTGAAATATTGTAATGAAAAGTGTATATATTTTTTTTTATTGAATTATATCTTTAATGATTTAAGTACAGAAGTTAAGACTTTATTTGTGTTTGACATTATTTTTTAGCTTTTGAATGCGATAACCATGGAAAATGGATACTATTGGTAAAAGAAGAAATTTTTCAATATGCCAAAAAGTTGACGGAGCAAACTGGTATGGTTTCAATATCGAGTATGAGACTCATTACTATAATTACAGCTTGACAACGCCTTCTCATGCTCCCAGTCAGGTCCCTGGTGGTCCTTTGTGGGATGTTGTTCCATTCTTGGACCAGCATGGCACCAAGCTCCTGGATACTTATAGGCTGGACTGGACGGGCTGAAATAGCAAGCTGCAACTCATTCCAGACATGTTCGATTGAATTGAGGTCAGGGGATCTTGCTGGCCAGTCCATACGCTCAATCCCCTCCCTCTGTCGGTACTCGCCGACAGCATGAGTAACATGAGAACGGACATTATCATCCATCAGAATGAATCCACGTCCAAGGACAGAGCTCTGTACGTCCATCCCAGCTGATGTCGCCCCAGACTATGATTGACCCTCCACCCTAGCGGTCGTGCTCAGCAATGATGGCTGCATGGAATCACTCTCCTGGTCTTCTCCATACCCTATAACGCCTATATGTGTGGTCTAGGCAGTACCTTGACTCATCTTTAAAAGGGACAGGTCGCCAATCTCCTCTGGTCCATCCAACGTGGTCCATGGCCCATTCATATCGTGTCTGGCGGTGGTTCTGGGACAGCGGAATGCGAATACATGGTCTTCTCGATCAAGAACCACCTTCGTGCAACCTTGCCCGGATAGTCTAGGTCGAAACATTTACCCCGGATGCATTCTGAAGGTCCATGCGAAGCTGGGTTGCTGTGGCAAAGCGGTTCCTACGGGCCTGAATGATCAAAACCGGTCTCCAGCTGCAGATGTTGCCCTGTATCTGCCACCACCATGCCGTCTTACTGGTGTACCATACTGCTGAAATCTTGCCCAGACTCTGGTGATCACCGTATGGTGCACATTAAGGGTTTCACCAACCTGACGATGAGTAGCCCCTTGCTCCACCATCCCTACAGCCCGCCACATTTCTGTTTCAGACAAAGGTCTTCTTACATTTGCATTTGCCATATTCAATCATTAAATCACAAAGGTTTGTGCTGAAATGAAGATTGAATACTCTACACATGTCATATACACGTAGACAGTACACGAAAACATCATGAAAATCAAGGGGTACATGCTTTCCATAACTGTCACGAAAAGTCTGCCTGTCAAGAGAGCTAACGTAAACACTGGGGACCATCTCAATACATTCCTCAATCATATCCATCAAAAATATCGCAAATATGTCACAAGCAAATTTTCACAATGATGTGTCAAATATTTGGTGCTTGGGAAACTTTGAGTAGTATATAATGTGATCCGAAAGTGCCCGGGCCTGTGTCAAATCCGTTGTACTGATTTATCTATTAGAAATGACATTACGTTGCAAGTTACCAGTTCCTATCCAGTAATTGGGCAATAGGTCTACAAAGAACAATTTATCATCGGACATGGAGTATTTTTTATTTTTCTCATTCTCACACTTAACAACTATGTCGAGAGTGACCACATGGACGATCCAAGCGCCGTGAAGTAGACAAAATGTGACCACGAAGTTCTAAATCCGAGAGGGGTGGAGGCGTCGCCCCCAAATACTTTGTCTTCTATGACAGAATAGCATTGCCCGATAGATCACTGCCTTAGAGGCAAGCGGATCTTAAATGAAGCAGTTGGACACAAATGTTTCACCTTGTTTCTAGGACCAATTATGAACCCCGTTATAAAATGTTGCACCTACTAATTCCGAAGCAGTATTATGTTCATTTGTTCAATTCTTAAACAGATTTAGAGTGAATGAAAACAGGAAACTCTGATGTTATTGAATTTACTAAGTATCCGACACAATCTTTGTACACCCAAACTCCAAGGCGTTAAGTTACTTTTCGTTGTAGGTGGGGTTATAATCAAGTCTGGAAATAAGCAAACGTCATTTGCAAAATGAGGTCCTCAGAGGGTGAATTTGGTGATGCTACCCTGCACAGCAGGGTAGCATCACAAAATTTACCGTCTGTGAACTTCAGTCTGAATCAAGGACTCTAGCCAAAACAGAAATATGTACCTAGAGGATAAATTGGCCCACTGTGTAGGATAGCTAGGCAAATTCACCACCCTCTAGGGACCCCATTTTGCAAGTGACAGGTTTCTTATATTCAGGCTTGGTTATAATTTTGGATAGTTGACATTTCGTGCAAATTTTTAGAAACTTGTAGGATTATTTATTTTCATCATATTGACTGGCCGTTGCCAAACACTTGATCGCAGCGCGACTAAATAATAGGTACAGTGGAGGCCGAGGTGTACATGGGGAACGTAAGCACACAAGTATTTGAGGGATCAGAATAATATGATGCGGAACGCATCATCGATCCGAGAGGCGTAACGGCGTGCAGGGGCAAACACAAGAGAGGTGTTCCCTCTCATTGTTGGGTTCCGGTGGAGGATGGAGGTATCACTTGAGCAACTGAGGGTTAAGACTGCCCTCTGGTGGCTTCTTTTTACATATTACAAAGTCAATAAAAGCCAAGAATTTCCCCAGTTTCATAACGATTTATTCAAATTTGGGGAAAGTAGAGGACAGCTGATAGGTAAATGAACCAGGCAACTCACTTGTGATTCTCAAAATGTTTTGAGACGGCTTCTGGCGAGGCCACAAGAAATGTTTGATGAGTGGGGCTATACAACTGGAATCTGGAGTGTGGGGGTAGGGAACCTGGGGTTTCCATGGGACCCCCACCTCTGACACACATCGAGGCGCCGCACTGCAGATATCAAATTTGACCTCATCGACTCATATCGAACATTTAAATTTTCTATAGACCAAATCTCAGACCTAGGGCACCAGACACAGACGACACCACACATTTCGGAGACGGGAGACCCATGAAACTATTCGGAATGGGGGGGGGGGGGGGGTGAAAGTAGTTCCATTAAATAGTTGTAGGGTCCTATTGATCCAAAGGGGAAAATGGGCGCTTGAACGTGCTAAAAAGAGTGAAATCAAGCTCGTTACATGGCTCAAACTCAATTCTTGCATGTCTGCCCAAAACCAAATGGCGCTAACCACCTTTCTTATGTGCAAGCAATGGTATTTGGGACGAAATGTGCACATTCGCGTGATTCGACATGGTGACACTTTACAGAAGGAGGCTTATGGAGAGAAATTCACGTGCAGTACACTCGCTGTATGTTCCGAAATTATGACGTCTCTTCCCCCCCCCCCACCCACCCGCCACCTCTATGACCTATCACCCCCTCCTCCTCTCGTTCCATCACGATACGCGTTTGACTTCAAAGCTTATCAGTTGAGCGAGCAACTGAGGGCAATTTCTAAAAATCGATTTGCTTGATTAGTCTGAATTACGTCACCCAGACATTGGAAACATCAGTTAATTAATCCTTGATTTATATCGCCTCGACTGTCAAGCCTTCAGGCAGTACAAAGGGCATACGACGACTGTGTAATATCTGAACATCTGATTGAGAAAATTATTTTCCCCACATTTCATTATTTATAAATAGTCCATAAACATATAAGAATGTCTACTGCTCATGGCCCATCATCAAGTTCGTTTACCCTTGATTTCAAATAACGTGGTAGGGGGTTTAAATTATTTGTGGTCATCAAAATTTACTCACGCTTTTGTCTTGTTGAAATTTATGGGAGTCATCTTTTCATAAATTGTATCAGAGAAATCCATATATCCACACTTAATAATTTCTTATCAACCTACTCACAATTGTTTACTACAGGCTTGCACTACAGTGGAAGTCCCTAACTCGGATAAAATACTCTCTATTTTTGTCTTTCCCAAGCAAGTTGGGAAAGAAAAGTGGTGCAAAAGCACCAATAAAAATAAGCCAAAACTGGGTCGAGTGCAACCGGCGCAGACCCAGTACGGGACGCTCTCTCCCAAGTACAACTCCACGACTTCCGTTGCCAGTGCGCATACCGTCTCTAAAGACTCATTCTTTTTAAAATCCGCTTCGTGTCGAGATGTTTTTGCACGCTTATCAGTGTTCCACCAACTCGATGTTTGATGATTCCTGATTCATTATACCGCAGTGTATCCTTTGTATTCTCAGGAACAGTGTTTTATATTCTCTTTTTTCTATTATATGTCCATCATGTATATTTATTTGCTCTCTCTCGAGTCGCGCGCGAATTTCGCGGGCCACGCGGTTCGGACTTAGATTATTTCACAATTATTGTTAATGCTTTTTTTGCAAACTTTTTTAATTGTGTTAGAGTTAGGTGTCAGCGGGGTACAACTCCTACAGTGTTTCTTCTTTCTGTTGAGAGTAGTCTTCCTGTTGGGTGGTTCCCGGTCGGCCGTCTGGGGTCTTTGTTTCTGTCACCTTTCTCTCTTTGGGGGTGTTCTGTTTTCTGATCTCACCTTCTCTGCTCCTCTCACCTCTTTCATGCCTAGGACAATTCCTTGTGGGCAGTGTCTGCTGCCTAAGCATGTGGACGATGTACATTCGTCGTGTTCCTCCTGTAATGGGTGTTCGGCCGAGCGGCCGTGTGGTGTCTGTGGAACATGGTCTTCCACCTTTTGGGCGTCTGTAAATCGTGTCGTTCGTTCTCGTGGCCGTGCCTCCCGCTCCCGCGGGAAAGGAGAACGTGGTCGTTCGGGGCCTCCCGAACCGACTCTGTCTGGTGAGAGTTATTCCTCCTCCGTGGGGGATGTGCAGTCTTTTCCTGTGGTGGATACTGCGGGAGCCGTTGAGTGTTCTGGTGTAGAGATGCCTGGTTCCGGGACTACGGTCCCCCTCCAGTCGACATCTGAGGCTGTCACTAGGGTTGTGACTCCTCCTTCGGAGCCGAGCCGGTGTGCTCTCTCCATTATTTCACCAGCCTCAACGACTCTCGACGTATCTACTACTGCTGCTGGTCCGTCTGCTTCGTTGTCTGTTTCAGCCGGCCTCGGCTTTTCGCTGCAGGGGACTGCAGAACTGTCCGATACTGTAGACGTGGGATATCGGCCCCAGCCTTCCCTGACTTCAACTCGGCGAAGTCGGAAGGGGCTGCCGGCCGAGCCCATCGCTGTGGTCTCGTCGCCGTCGAGTACCACAGTTGTGTCTTTGGATTCGGATGTTCATAGTGGAAACACTATGAACTCCGGGGCGTTTCCGTCCGCTCACTCTGGTCACACGACCAGTTTTGGGGGACCAACGCCTTTTGTGCAGCCTGGACCTTCTGCCCCGCAGAGGTCCGCGGTGACTCTCATGAGTTCTCGCAATATTGATCCTCGGGGTGCATCGTACCCCTATACACGTCTGCCTTCAGATGTTTCGGCTGCCGCCCGTCGTCCCGCGTCGGGTGTTTTGGAGGATCGTGACCCTTCGCTGGTTAAGAGGGTCAGAGGTGAAGCCACTTTGCCGGTTCGCTCCCCTGTCGAACCGGTCGGTACAGGCAGTGAGCTTAGGGAGGCCCTCTCCTTACTCACTCAGGTTCTCTCAAAGAGCCTTCCTGTTGCTTCCAGCGAGGCTATGGGTGGTTTCCAGGCGCCTCCTATGGCGCCGCCTCCCGGGATTGGAAACAGGCCGGTTTCCGATTCCTCTGGTGTCCCGACACCATGGGAGGCGTCAGCTGGTTTGCCCACGATGGGCTATGTGTCTTCCGACTCTGGGGAGGAGTCCGACATGCTTGAGGTCGAGGGCCAGCAGTCTTCGGACTTGGGGGCGGCTCTTGACTTTGTGTTTGGGTTTCTGCCTGAGCTCAAACCTGCTAACCAGCCGACAGTGTCAGCCTGGCCGCGATCTTCGGTCGCGCGCCAACAGCCTATGGAGCAACCTGCTTCTGGGCGCCTTCGACCGTGCCAGTCGGTACAGGTGGTTGAAGCTTTTTCAGCATTGGATGCCAAGCTGAATTCCAAGGCTTTGAAGACTTCGTTCTTCACCAGGGTTGACACCTTTTTGCCTCCTGTGCGTTATCGTTCCTACGATTCCGCCAATCCGTCAGTCTGCCAGACTTTGACGGTTCTGGATCAGGACTCCACTTCCCTCGGGCTTTCCAAGCCCAAGTCTGCCGTCATTCCAATGACGACTCTGGAGTCCACGTTGGGCTTATCTAGAGAGATGCTTGGCATGCTTTCTCTCTCAGATCACGTCGTCTCAGCTTTGGCTGCTTATCTGCCTCCAGATAAGTTTGACGAGGTACAGGCTCCTTTGCGTGTGCTGTCCAAGGCGCTTATGCACCTTACTCACACGCATGCCTGTAACACGGCCAATTTGGAATTAGCGAAGGGACGCTGTGCTGGACACAGGACGATCCCTTCCCGAGGAGCAGCGTGCTACTCTTCGATCTGCTTCTTTGGCAGGTCCGCAACTTTTCCATGGTTCCGTGTCGACGGTCCGGGATGACGTCCTACGTCATTCCAAAGATCAGCTGCTGTTTCGTCAGCTTGATCAGCCTTCTCGGGGAGGCAAGGGCCGTTCCAAGCCTAACAAGTACCCTTCTGCTCCCTCTGTGAAGCAAAAGGCTGGTCCTTCTGCCGCCTCCTCTGCTTCTTACTCACGGGGTAAAGGTAGGGGTCGGCAGAATCGAGGGAAGTCTCAGGATTCTTCATTTAGCAGAGGAGGTGGTTTCTCCTCTCGCGGGCCTCGTCGGGGCTCGAAATGAAGGTCCTCACCTCGACTCGTCCCAGGTTGGAGGAAGGATAGCAGAGTTTGCAGACCATTGGACCACCATCACATCCGATCCATGGGTGTTAGATGTTGTTCGGTCCGGGCTGCGCATATCCTTCCGACGGCACCCCACTCTGTCAAGGGTGCCTCTTCCAACCACAGTTCCTTCAGACGTTTTACGTCGGGAACTTTTGTCCACGGAGATTGCCAATCTCCTGGCAAAGGGGGCGATCGAGGTCGTCAAGAACGTTCAGTCAGTGGGTTTCTATTCCCGCCTGTTCTTGGTGCCGAAGAAGGACGGCCGACTCCGACCGGTTATCGATCTGAGCATCCTGAACCAGTCTATCATTGCTCCCAAGTTCAGCATGGAGACTTTCAGGTCGGTCCGCCATTCAATTCACCAGGGAGATTTCGCCGCCAGCATCGACCTGCGAGACGCTTACTTCCACGTTCCGATGCATCGGGCGTCACGGAAGTATCTCAGGTTCGCTTTTCTGGGGCGAGTTTACCAGTTCAAGGCCATGCCTTTCGGCCTCAACCTGGCTCCTTGGGCGTTCACCAGACTGATGTCGCATGTGATAGCGTTCCATCGCACACAGTCCAGGGTGACTACTTCGGCATATCTGGACGATATCCTCCAGAGGCATTCCAATGCTGCCTTACTGGAATCGGATGTCGCCACTCTGTTGAGCTTGCTCACGTCGCTAGGATTCAGAGTCAACGAGGAGAAGTCGGACCTGGTCCCTTCTCAGTCGTTTTGTCATCTGGGGATGTCTTTCCAAACCAAATTCAATTTGGTGGCTGTTCCCCAGGCCAAGGCTGTGATTCTCTCAGCTTTTGCTCTGACTCTGTCCCAGTCCAGGTCCGCGACCGCTCGGAGTTTTCTCCGGCTGATCGGTCTCTGCGGTTCGGTGACGGATCTCATTCCTCTAGGTCGGCTGCGTGTCAGACCTCTCCAACACTTTCTGCTCAGTCGTTGGAGACCGAATGTAGATTCTCTGGATCAGGTGCTTCCGTTTCCGGACTCTCTGTATCCTCACCTTCTTCCCTGGACAGATGTTCAGTGGATTACGCAGGGTGTTCCGCTGGACTTACCCACGTCCGATCGCGTCCTGACGGCAGATGCCAGCGATCTCGGATGGGGTGCGACGTTGGATCCTCTCGGTCTTTCCCTACACGGGATGTGGGACCAGGATCAAGCAGCTCTACACATCAACCAGAAGGAGCTTCTTGCTCTTCTTCTGAGTTTCAGGCAGTGGATCCCTCACTTGTCGAATCGCCAGGTCCTTCTACTATCCGACAATTCGACAGTGGTTGCTTACATTCGGAACCAGGGCGGCACGCACTCGCTTCCGATGTACGAGTTAGCTCGGGATCTTTTACTGCTCGCTCAGGAGGTTCACGCCGGGGTGGTTGTTCGTCACATTCCCGGTCGTCTGAACGTCCTAGCCGACTCCCTGTCCCGACAGGGCAGGGTTATTTCCACCGAGTGGATGCTTCACAGGGCAGTGTTCCAGTCGCTTTGCGATCTCTGGGGACGTCCCCACATCGATCTCTTTGCGCCTCGTTGGAACCATCAGGTGGACACTTTCGTGTCCCCGTGTCCAGATCCTCTGGCTTTTGCCGTGGACGCTCTGTCACTCGATTGGAACGGTCTAGTCGGCTACGCCTTCCCGCCGGTTCCGATTCTTCCTCAGGTTCTTGCCAAAATTCGAACCTGCTGTTGTCGAATCATTCTGATCGCTCCCCTGTCGCCTCAGCGGGTGTGGATCAATCAGCTCCGCTCGCTGATGGCGGCGGTTCCGGCACGTCTCCCGCTACGTCGCGACCTTCTTTGTCAAGGTCGCCCGAGGAGGTTTCACGTCGACCCGACTTCATTGTGCCTTCACGCATATCTTTTGTCAGGTCCTGTCTCCTCCGTAGAGGTTTTTCGAGACGAGCAGTGGAGTGCATTTCTTCTTCAAGGAGGCACTCCACTGGTTTAGCTTATGCAGCTAAATGGAAGGTCTTCTGTCGATGGTGTGCTGATCACTCTGTTGATTATGCCAATCCTTCGATTTCACAGATTGCGGAGTTTCTGGTATATCTGTTTGATTCTCGGGGTCTCCAGCCTGTTACCATCAAGGGTTACAGGTCTATGCTTTCAGAGACTTTTTCTTATGTGGGGAAGCGTCGTATCGGCACTAATCCTTACCTCTCCAAGCTTGTTCGGCACTTTTCTTTGAAAAGGCCTCGGACTTTGCAGCTTACTCCACGATGGAATCTTTCGTGGGTGCTGCTTTGCTTGGGGGGGGGGGGGGGGGGGGGCGCCGTTCGAACCTTTATCCCAGGTGGATATGCAATTTCTCACATACAAGACGGCTTTTCTGATGGCATTTGCTTCGGCCAGACGGGTTAGTGAGCTTCACGCCCTCTCGGTTGACCCGGCCTTTTTTAGGAGTTCTCCCAACAGTGTTACTTTTACCACTGATTGCTCCTTTTTGGCTAAGAATCAGTTACCAGATACTACTCCTCCTCCTATCTGTATCAGGGCTCTTCCCTCTGTTGAGGGTACTCGCCCTTTGCTCTGTCCGGTCCGTGCTATTCGCATTTATCTTGATCGGACACGCTTCATACTGAAGGGCAGAAAACGGTTTTTTCTGTCTCTCATTCCGGGTCGACAGAAGATCTCTCCTCAATCCATTTCTCGATGGATTTGTCTTGCTATTCGTACGGCTTATAGTCGTTTAGCAGCTGGCGATTGTATTACCAATCGTATTTCTGCCCACGAGGTGCGGGCACTGTCTACCTCTTGGGCTTATTCTAACTCCGTCAAGTTGTCGGATGTTATGCAGGCAGCCTACTGGAGAAATGCTTCTACTTTCTCCACCTTTTATTTACGCCAGTTGCAGGAGCAGTCGGAGGACCTTTTTGCCTTGGGTCCTCTTTCTTCTGCTCAGGCTGTTGTCTGCCATAGCCATTAGGCTTCTTGAAGGTCAGTTTCAGCCTTGTGCTGTTACTGCCCTTTTTTCTGTCTGTGTGTCACACAGGCTCATATGTCTCTTTTCATTGTCTTTACCAATGATTGCGACATTATGGTTGATAAGCCTCGGGACCTCTTCCTTCTGCTTCACGGTTCCAGTGCACTAGGGTTATGTGGGGGTTGGTTATGCGATTCCCTCCAGCCTTTTGTCTATTCAGCCTGTAGTAAACAATTGTGAGTAGGTTGATAAGAAATCTAAATTTTATAGTAAATTTCCTTTCTTATTATACCTACCACAATTGTTTACATGGAGGCCCTCCCGTCTTCTTTACGGGTAAAGAATCTTTCCTCCCCGCTGATCACATAACTCTAACGTTTACGGATTCAAAAAGAATGAGTCTTTAGAGACGGTATGCGCACTGGCAACGGAAGTCGTGGAGTTGTACTTGGGAGAGAGCGTCCCGTACTGGGTCTGCGCCGGTTGCACTCGACCCAGTTTTGGCTTATTTTTATTGGTGCTTTTGCACCACTTTTCTTTCCCAACTTGCTTGGGAAAGACAAAAATAGAGAGTATTTTATCCGAGTTAGGGACTTCCACTGTAGTGCAAGCCTGTAGTAAACAATTGTGGTAGGTATAATAAGAAAGGAAATTTACTATAAAATTTAGATTTCACTTCAAAGATAACATGATTCACATCTACAGCCTGAATATGAAGCGGCTTCGGCCTTAAAGTTGTGGTACCTGTGCTTCAGGGTAAATCCCAGGGGTGGCGCCAAGAGGGTGGGGTCGTGGTGGGGAGGCGTCAGGGGGATAAGCCTCATCGGAGAGAATTAGCCCCACCCCATTCGGGAAAATCGGCCAAATTCGTCGATGAAGCAACACTCTCGAAGACCCGATACACGTGCACAATATGAATAATCCGATGGCCATATATATTATCACTGTGGCATACTAGAGTTAACCCTTTACCCAACGTAACGGCCCAAACCGCCCATCGCTATTCTCAAAAATCGGCAATTATTTTTCATTATTTTTTTCATATTTTGTCTCAAAAACATAGGTTATGACCCCTCGTTGGACCGAGCTCGACGAGCTCGTTCCAATGAGGGGGTCATAACCCATGTTTTTGAGACAAAAAATGAAAAAAATAGCTATTCAAGATTTTTTTTTGCAAGTGTCGTCTGCTTTTCATGTTAGGTGAAGGGTTAATTACATTGTGAGAGATCCATTTTCGGCCGTACCAGAAACTTTCTACACAATCACTGGTCGGCACACATCCTGTCTCTGTTGTGAGTTATGTTTATTTATTTATATATTTATTATGGTTCAACGACACTTTAACAGCCAAGGTCATATCGTGTCGATGACAGTTTTATGGGTGGAGGAAGTCGGAATACCCAAAGAGAACCACCGGGCAACGACGAGCAGCTGCTAGATCCCAACATCGTAACTCTGCACTACAGCACAGGCAGGGTTAGATTGGTTGAAGACATGAGCACCAACGACGTGCAGTACGCCTTAGTACACAAGGTCATCGTGCCCCCATGAAGGCAATCAGGATTAAGTGCCTTTCCCGAAGACACAACGCGGGAGCACGAACCAGTCGCTGAAATGGTCAGTTACAACTTTGAACTGAGAACTCAGTGAAGTTTCCAATGATTGACACGTCCGTGGAATCCACTGAAATTCGCAGAACAATTGAAATGTATGTGACATTGTGCGATAAATATCACTTGCATGTGTGGGTGCGACGTTTTCATCTTAAAACTGAAGCATTCTGACCTAAACCAGTCTGGGCCGTTTCGGTCAAGGGCACGGTTGGTTTTGATTCGCACCACCCGTTTTAAACGGACTGTAGGATGTCAGATAGGTGATGTATACATTGTCTGCTTCAAATTATTGCAGTATCTTACTATTAGGGTGCCCATTGATTCCAAGTTCAAACACGCGGGGTTGTAGATATTGATGGACATTGCTGAAAACCACGAATTGAAAATGCATTTTATCCGCTTTTAAATTTAAATTGTCAATAAAAATTTCCAAGTTGAAAAAATAGTAAATACTACCAGAATCAGACATTGCATGTGACTGTGACTTTAGGGTCCTGCGAATATTCGAGATTCGATTCGATATCAATACCATACGTATGCTTCGAGATCGATCCCGAATCAGTCTCAGGATTCGAGTTTTTCGAATCTCTCGTACTAACTTCAGTTTGTAACATTTCCAACAAAAATAGGATAAAACTGTCATTAGAAAATTCATTCATGTAGGCTCAATTCCTATTTATTTGAGTAATTGACAATGTTTAATTGTTAGGTAAGGTGTGAATTTGGCCCAGAACATTATCCATAGTTTTGGTTTTTGAAGGCTTAACTTGTTACTATTCACGTTCTTAAGAACGTGAATAGTAACAAGTTAGGCCTTCAAAAACTAAAACTATGGACAATAGGCCTAGCTGTTTCAGCGACGGTGCTACAGAGAATATTTAGTTTTTGGTGTTTGAGGTGTTCACTCCGTCGCGTAAAGGTCATCACAGTGTTCCGTAACTTCCGTTTGATGCAATATGAAATAACTTGTCTTTTAAGATTCGATTCGGGATTCGATTCGATGTCGATATCAGAGACACGATTCTATTCGAGATTCGATTCGAAAAGAAATGTGACTTTAGCAATTTTGAAATCACGCGCTGTAGACCAACTATTCACAGCTTTGAAGTTTGCATTTGCGGCAGCCCGACATGTGGGTCGATAGTGTAGATTGATTTTCAGTTATTCTCAGCCTAAATAACACGCATTTACTTGATTGAATTTGACCCCGAAAATCACCGTTCACTCTTTTTTACCGATTACACGAAACAACTGCGGTTGACTTTCCCTTGCACTATCTGAATATTAGATGTGACGTTCTCAGTACCGGTACCGACCCGGTTCTGGGTTCTGAACCCCAGTACGGTTCCGGTATCGACCACTGCTGAACCGACGGTACTTTGCAAACCCTGCCTCAAACTGACCCAGAGATATTATTATTCGAGACGCTAACCACTCAATGTTAGTATGAGTTTAGTGCCAATCGAGTTGTTGGATAGTTATTTATTTATTTAATTATTGGAGTTTAACGACACTTTCGACAGCCATGGTCACTACGTGTCGGACAGTTTTGCGGGTGGAGGAAGCCAGAGTACCCGGGGAGAACCACCGAGCAACTGACAGACTCTCCAACGTTATAACTCCACACAAGCATGGTTAGCAATGACTGAATACTTTAGTACACAGTGCCATCGTGTTCCCACGTGGGCATTCGGGATAAAGTGTCTTGCCCAAGGACACAATAAAGTCACCCCTGGCAGGGATCGAACAGTGTAACTCTCGTTTGAAGTTCAATGCCGTAACCACTGAGACATCGCGCCCCCATGTTGGACAGTTCAATATCGTGTAGAGAAATGTAAATGTTCCACAAATGTAGAGAACATCAGAGTTCATAGAAACGAACATTAAGTTCTGGACTTTTGGGACTTCGGGATCGAGTCGAGTCAATTTCCAGATGAATTTTTCTGACAGTTGATAATATTTTTTCGAGACTAGAAGTCTATGCATTGTTAATCATGTCCGATAGAATGATGACAACAGAACCAATTCACATATGAAATAGACGGAATTTTCCAACACATTCCAGGCCTAGAAAAGCCAGTAGTAGTTATGGCGCCAAAACACGAGATGTGCACAAACATTCGAGTTAAACATTGTGTAAGAGACAGGGACGTAGCTAGAGGAAGGGGTAGGGGTGCCTCTCACCCCTCCAATATTTGTCAATAAATCAAGATACGGTACGTTGAGAGTGCATTATCACTAAATCACCCACAGAGTGGAGATTCCACCCGAGCAATAATTGCAAATTTGTTGCAAAGCATAACAATCACAAGCAAAGTTTCAGCCAATGGACCTCCGGGTTTAACCCGGAGGTCCATTGGCTGAAACATTGCTTGTGTTTTTTGTTCATATGTACAGAATTTGAAAGTGATAGTTTGGGTGATAACTCCACTCCGCAAGTGGTTTTGCTACAACCCACGCTCCACGTACTGTAGTTGGAAATTTTCAGTCAAAAAGCATTGTTGTTACCGAGGTTTTGTCCGAATATGATATTACATTTCCATGAAAATTTGGTCCTCGGTTCGAATCCCACCTGCGGCAACCGCATTGTGTCCTTGGGCAAGACACTTCATCTCCATTGCCCGCATGGGGGGCACGATGACGCCGTGTACTAAGGCGTACTGCACGTCGATGGTACGCATGCATTCAACCAATCTAACCCTGCCTGTGCTGCAGTGCGGAGTTACGATGTTGGGGATCTGACAGCTGCTCGTCGTTGCTCGGTGGTTCTCTCCGGGTACTCCGGCTTCCTCCACCCGTAAAACTGTCACGCTCATGATTAGCCATTGCGCATAAATATGTGACCTTAAACATTTATAAATAAATAAATCCATGAAAATTCCAATCGCCGACTCCCACAGAGAGAATTCTAATCGAACAACGCAAGATTTTCCGGCTACTCAGCGGCTACAAGGTTAATTCCACAACCGTGGTCGTGTTACGCATTTTGTTCTTTTCTATATGCAATGCACTCACTTACTGTAGATTCTATTTGGACTCAAAATGTGCCCCCTGTCAGGCTGTTTCCTGGATTTTTTTTAAAGCCACTACCAAAATTGTGCACAGTTTTCTTTGGCTCTGCACTCTCATGAAAGACAGATACAGCCAGACTGAAAATTTTTATTTGCATTTGGAATTGTTCAATTAATATCTCACACATATTGTGACATATAGGCCGAGTTAGTTAGTTAACTCATTACTCATACTTTGTAAGCATAATAAATGGTTGTTAGTCATTGAGTTCATTTCAAGATTAGTGTGCTCACTGCTCAGCACGACCTCATATTTTAGATGATTAATTAATAAACTATTGGTTGAATTCGGATTTTTTGAGCATTCACCATACATGAACATTCATGTAATTGACACAATGCACAGCGAAGGCAGATAAGGCCTACTTACAGACTACAAAACCATAAGAAATTGCCATTTTGTGCTGTCTTAAAACCTCAAATTATGTACATAGATATTTAGCTGCAGTTATTAAAACTACATGGAAATATTATCAGAATGCTCCCAAATCTACTGGTACAGTCACTCGAAGTCAACATTTTAAACAATTTTCCTTGGAGTGGGGGTTGGGGTTTTGGAGGGTGTGTTAAATTATGGGACACCCCCTTTAAGTATCCATTCCTAGTTGGAATTTTCATAGTTCTACACCCACCCCCATCCCCACCCCCATTGAAAACCTCGTAGCTATATATGTACCTGGTAAGAGAGTGTAAACATTTCAACTACAATACAGTCGCTGTTGCCTGGTCGAAATCCAAGCGTGAGCAGCGATGTCACGAATGTATTTACCAGGTAATAAAAATCAGCAGCAGCAAAATTTTCATTAATGATAATAAAAATCAGCAACAGCAGCAAAATTTAATTAATGAAGCACCGGGTTGTACCCGGTGCTTCATTGATTAAATGTTTAATGATTATTCCCGTCATTAATTTTGGAATCTAATATTATTGCCAGTCCGTGGCGGCTCTACTGTAGTTATATTATTCATCAGTCAACCCCTTTAACCCCTAAACCACAGAATCCATTTTCCTCCCCCCCACAGCAAAGAGAACAAGCCATTCACTATGTCAACATCTTGATTTTATTGTTTAAAGTGTCTATAATCTACAGTCCACTATTAAATATCATTTAATCTTCATTTCAGAATCTGTTTTGACGACGATTCCCCGAGGTTAAGAAATTACTGTATAGTAGCTCCGGTTAGCGTAGGCCTACATTTTTCACATATGTGGTGACTTTCATGAAGTCGTTTTACCACAGCTCGGATGTCTTTACATTTCCGAGGGTTCATATGGGTTTCCGAGGTATAAACTGTTTCCGCGGTTCAAGCCATATGATGTAGGTCTGCACTGAATGGTTCTGGGAAACAATATAACAATGCATCATAACCTGAAGGAAAGTGGAACACGAACAAAGGCGTGGAAAAGCGGGTAATCGTCGTCATGTTACTGTGATCATATACGTGGAACACAAATGCGGGGAAGTTATGTGAAGGGTGCCGCACAGCACCTGTAATCTGCATATCACGAACAAAGGCGTGGAAAAGCGTGTACTCGCCGTCATGTTACTGTGACCATATACGCGGGACACAAATGCGGGTAAGTTATGTGAAGGGTGCCGCACAGCACCTGTAATCTGCATATCACGAACAAAGGCGTGGAAAAGCGTGTAATCGTCGCCATGTTACTGTGACCATATACGTGGAACACAACTGCGGGGAAGTTATGCGAAGGGCGCCGCACAGCACCTGTAATCTGCATATCACGAACAAAGGCGTGGAAAAGCGTGTACTCGCCGTCATGTTACTGTGACCATATACGCGGGACACAAATGCGGGTAAGTTATGTGAAGGGTGCCGCACAGCACCTGTAATCTGCATATCAACAACCCAATCATGGTACATTCCTGCTCCCGTTAACATCAGTTAATATTATAAGTTATTTTGATGAATTGACGGTAACATGGCCTGAGGTCTGTGGCCCGGTGCCCGTGTTCAACTGAGACACATGTGTTCCAGTAAGACACTGCCTATAGCACAAAAATGCACATCGTGAAATGAACGAGGCAACTTCATGAATAAAGCAACTACAACGATAATAAATTTAGCAAATAAACCTCTCGTGTACCCCACGACGTCACTGGAGGCGAGGCAAAAAAAAAAAAAAACTTGGATAAAGGTTGAAGTTACTCCATCTCAGTTCAAATCTTGAACTTATAAGTATGGTGCGAGTATACATTCATATAACTGGCCTCGAAAAATACGATTAGGTAGGCAGTGAACATCCTGTTTTCGAGTATTACGCGTTGTGACATCAGACGGTGACACATGCCACTGGAGCCGTAAACATAGAAAACACTAAGCGAACTCTCATCCAATCATTGGGGGGGGGGGGGGGGGTAGTCTTATGGGAACATTATAGTATGATACCGAAAATTAATCTCCATCACGTGCACCTAAGTGAGTGAGTCTATCTGTCTACTCAATCAAAAAGTGCACAGGAGCGGGTCAAATGGCCTCGCAATATAATACGACCCACGAGAACTCACATTCCGTCAATATTTTGCCTAACAAAAACAAAAGACTTGCATTTCATCCTGTTTCTTGGATAACCAAAAATGATCACGTCAGGTTTCAAAATCATAGCTTGCGACCACTTATGTGGGCGAACCCATGTAGCTAATTCTGATATGGGAATGGGGAAAGCCATGTTTTAGAGGCAATTTTGCTTCAAATAATACAATCTGAATGTCGTTATTTTTCTGAAGTGCGCTCGCTGGATATTGCCACTACGTTCGGTAAAACGTTAAAACTATTCGCTACCCATTACCTTCCACCATCAGGACGCTGATGTCAAAATACGGAAATTTAAAGTAACAAAACTGCCACATAATGAAGCTAGAAGTTTAACCAATTCATATAAACACAGAACGACACGCGCGTGTGAATGGGTTAATCGATATGGCACGAGTGCCAGCGCGGAAGGATAAAACGAGAGGCCACAGGCCTCGTGTTTTATCCTTCCGCGATGGCACAAGTGCCATATCGATTAACCCATTCACACGCGCGTGTCGTTCGATGTTTATTACACGCATTCACGTCTATAAAAAAAAAACGGTTATTAAAAAGACACTCAGCAATTCGTTTGACAACTCCTCCCATGAGTTTCAATGTGTTCTGTGCGCCAGTAGGTACACATATCACATTGGAACTCAGTGGACGAACTACCAAAAAGAACTCATTTGATCGCCAACCAAATTTTACAAGGGGAACCCGTGTTACTAATTTTAGATATCGTTAGCGAATCAAATTGTAATTGCGATGCACGATTTGTAAAAAACAGTGAAATTTCGCTTCTGTTAAAAAGTAGTCCGTCAACAATTTCCGTTCGGCACACGTGTGCGGAATGGATTTTCATTTTGCGCATGGTTTAGTGCTGACGAAGATGGGAATTTCATGGAACAGGCGTGTAATAAAATCTTGTTTGGGAGGTCTTGAGTTTAAAAAAAATGCAGCTTTTGATATTTTTCGATATCAGTGTTCAAAGGGGTTAATTGCTACTTCATTATTGTTACTGTTCACTTTGATTTAAAAATCTCTAAAACGTGGACGGTGAACAGTAGAAGGTGGACGGATCGGGGTTAATTGGGCGGAGGAAAAGGTGGACAAGGAATAACGTCATAGTAACGTAACCCAGTAACATGACATTTAGTTGTCATGGTACATATAACCCACATGGGCGGTCGTGATATGACGACATCCCCACCGTAATACGTGGTACCGATGTGCATGCGCAGCGCATGTTTTTTGATCGACGCGAGTTTCCATGGTCCATTTTGTATACTAGAATCCGCCATCTTGGTTTCGATGGTGGTACGTGGATGTTATGTAACTGAAAAGTCTCTTTCCACTCGGTACTTTCCACTCCCCAACATACGAACTCCACACAAGCAGGGTTAGCATTGGTTGAAGACAGGTGCACCATGGACGTGCAGTACGCCTTAGTACACAACGTCACCGTGCCCCCAAGTCCAAGAGTAAATCAGATCAGTCCAGGAATAGACAGACCACTTCTGTGTCCAATCAGCGCTATTTGGACGTACATTGGTAGAACTTGATTCAGTAGAAAATGTAGGAAGAGATTTTTCCTTTCTCTAGTACCGAGTGGAAAGGATATCGCTCCACACTCTATCCATCGCTGGATTCAGCCTGGTATCCACATGGTTAACGAAGGAAAAGTCTGACTCCAGCGGATAGGATTTCTAAGTTCTAACAATAGCACAGCTCATGAAGTTAGGTCCCGGGCTATATCATGGGCATACGCTAGCTCGGTATCTACTTGTGATTTCATAAATGCAGCTTGCTGGAGAAATCACCAACCTTTCCCTTTATCCCAGAGACCTACAAGAACAGTCTGCAGAACTCTTTTCATTTGGCCCTGTTGCAGTTGCTTAGTATGTAATTTCGCCCCGTCACTAAAAGAAACCTTAAGCTAGCCTAACTTCTATGCTAGGCGTTATTCTCACCTGTATTGTCTTCTGTATATTATGTTTGTTTTGCAGTCTGGAAGACTAAGTTTGCTCAAGACCTCCCCAGGTGTGTGTTTATAATCCCTTACCCAACGTAACGGCCAAAACCGGCCAGCGCCAATTAATTTTCAATATTTTTTCATTTTTGTCTCAAAAACATAGTTTATGACCCCTCGTTGGAACGAGCTCGTCGAGCTCGTTCCAACGAGGAGTCATAACCTTTGTTTTTGAGACCAATTTTTTTTTTTTTTTTTTTTTTTATTCAGATCTAAGGTTCTTATTTACAAGCAAAAGTACATTTTTCCTATGGTTAAATTTCACAGAAAAAATATTTTACATAATACAAAAATAGCTAACTTAAAAAGTTAAGTATTCCTTTGTAGTGATATGGGGTTTCCTTTGTAGCTGCACTATACGGAATGGGGTATCTGTAATATGATGTTGCAAGATACTGCCGTGTGTGTTTTGAAAGCGATTCCGTGTCTTACATGGATATAACCAAAGCATACAAGTACGAGTATATAATTACGTCTGTGCATTTCTGTCGTGGGAGGTTGAGAGAGAGGGAAGGGAATCATGGAACTGTGGTGGTTTGCACATTGCCATTACGCTGGGGAAGGGGTTAAGGCTTCTCCTGTAATTTTTTGGTCAATTCTTTCCGATTAAACATTAAGTCGAAACGTAAATGCGTGTAATTTACTAGCTGATGTTCAGAATGGCTTGGTCGGTGCATTTCTGGTCGTGTTAACCGGTTGAGGGCTGAATTACGTTGGTGGTCTGAACTTGGTGTTTATAATTTGTTTATGAAAAGTTATCGTAGAGTTTCCACGAGCACTCACCAGTAACTTGTAATAAAACAAATTACACAAACAAAATAGTATTTGCGTTTGACTGACTACGAAACATATATAAGAAAGCAAAATGCTGGCTTTTGCTCCGGTACTCTCTTGTTTTTGTGAAAGCCCCAATAGTGGCTTCTAGCATTCAACCAGTTAACCCTTTACCCAACGTAACGGCCAAAAACGACCAGCGCTATTCTCAAAAATCGCCAATTAATTTTCATTATTTTTTTCATTTTTTGTCTCAAAAACATAGGTTATGACCCCTCGTTGGAACGAGCTCGTCGAGCTCGTTCCAACGAGGGGTCATAACCTATGTTTTTGAGACAAAAAATGAAAAAAAATAGTTATTCAAGAATTATTTTTGCAAGTGTCGTCTGCTTTTCATGTTAGGTAAAAGGTTAAATGAGGTCACCCTCCACAAAAATCGCATAACCAATTTACAGCAGTCATTACAGATATCGTTACAGGTCACAACTTAACCAACCCTTACATTTTTGGCGAAATTGAGAGATTGCGACAATGGAGTTTAGACACAACGACAGACAAAAAATTAGTTATTCAAGAATTTTGTTTGCAAGTGTCGTCTGTTTTTCATGTTAGGGAAAGGGTTAAGTGAGTAGCATTTAATATCAAAGGGATGGTGGTGGCACTCGGGTTGCAATTCTGTTGCATGTTGGAAAAGTAACCTAGGTCTCAGATTGATTTTCCGATGGGCTGTTAACTAAACGTCTTTACTGGATTTGTTCATGTGTCATAACTGGTAATCGAATATTTGTTCTGATCCATGAGATCATAATGTGGTTATCAAGAAGCTTGTCTCTCGGGTCACACTCGAGTCCGTCGTTTCCCTTCTTGAATGGTTTGCTTAACAGAGATAAGAAGCTCGCCATGTGTATTTATTGTTGGTCTGATTAACGCATATACATAATGTATTATATGTCGCGTTATGTTCATTTTTTGCCCATATTATCATTTTCATTCAAATCCCAAAATGCTCAATCTGCCTATCGAGTAATACTCCAGGGTGTTAGGCGCTGCTATAACTCTGACCTTTAGTAATATTGTAGTAACCAGGGAAAAGTCAGAATTAGTGGTCTAAAACCTATGAAGGCCATGGGATGTCACAGAAGGCTGGGAACAAACAGGTGTAGAAGATGGAAATCCCACCCACTTTTGGAAACCCATTTACGGAATCCCACCATGAGAATCCCTTTTAGGGATACTCCTGTGTTTATTGAATCGTTTTTTTCCGATATGATAATAAGAGGGATGGCAAATTATCCCTCTCTGAGGGAAATCCTCACAGCCACAAACCAGTCGATTGTTAGTTAGGGGTGCTGGAAGTGGAATGCTACGGGACGTGGTCGTTCAATACCCAGATAAGGATAAGAGGTGTGGTAGATTATACGTCATTGATGGATTTTCTCATGATACTCGTGGCTTAAACCGATAGAGAAGAGGCGCATAAGGCCAGTCGTATGTCAGGGGCGTTGGAGGTGGGATACTGCGAGGCGTGGCATTAAAGTAAAGTGATCTGATTGGACAATCTGGCGACTCGAAACATGTCTTAGGGTGTTCGGCATGAGAAGAGGTATACTCGGAATATGGTTAAAACAAGTAAGAAAAGGCACGAAAAGCTAAACATGGTAACCAATAAGCTAAAAAGGTTCCACCTGAAAGGCCCTTCTACGCTACTGTAGTAAGAACAGGAGTACACGGAATAGAATTAAAATTAATCAGTACAAATGAGAAACAGCCCAATTCAATCGAACATATCCCCATGAGACATCTCCATACTGGTGGAACCCTTTGAGTCTCGTTGTAACCAAGAGCCACCAGAGACTGTGGGCTTGATAGGTAGAAGCCGAAGATTCTGGGGGATTTTCAGTGAATGTTGGGTCCATTTGGGTAATTTGGTATACTCTGGTTTAATCGAATACAACATCAGAACACAATTCCGTCCCATTAGATAACATTCAGTTAATTAGAAACCACGCACCGCCATAGAAACCAAGATGGCTTCCAGCAAACAAAATGAACGACAGAAATACGCGTCACCCTAACAACAAGCTCACTATGGTGAAGACGTCACAACGTGGCCGCTCACGCACGCTACCTCGACAACCCCAAATTAACATTACTCACGCGCGCTATTATGACGTCACATGAGTATGACATAACTTCCTAGTTCCAGGGTGGTATCCATCCAATCTGGGCCATTTACACAGAGCTCCCTCTACCCCTGTGAACCGTTAAAAATTGGCTTCTTTCTTCAAAATTCGAATAAATTTACATAAAATTGTGGAAATATTCTGTCTGGAAGAGGTTGTGGTCATATGCAAAGAAGCTACCTGAGGGCCATTCTGACTTTCCATTTTCAAAACATTTCACCGGGGAGGCCTCGGGACCCTGTCGACAAGACTAAAATTCGGTTTACAATTGTACTATTGACGTCAGAGGACGGACTCACACCCAAGCATCCGATACCGTCCTACCGATCCGAAAATACCAGCACACTGACCTTGTCTACCAGAGAAAACAAATACTGCTGGAAGGGGCGTCACTATTATGGGGAGGGGTCTGTAAACCTGATTTGACCCGACAAGTCCCGAGTGACTAATATTCCAACTACGGTCATCAATTGCATTGCGTTGAATTTATTTATTTATTTATTTATTTATTTATTTATTTATTTATTTATTTATTTATTTATTTATTTATTGGAGTTTAACACCACTTTCAATAGCCAGGGTCACCTCGTGTCGGACATTTTTACGGGTGGAGGAAGCCTGAGTACCCGGAGAGAACAACCGAGCAACGACGAGCAACTGTCAGATTTCCCATTTTAAAAGACATCACACAGGCGGAGTTATCACTGGTTGAAGACAGGTGCTCCATCAACGTACATTATACCTTAGTACACAGCGCAACCGTGCCCCCGCGCGGGCAATCGAGATTAAATGCCTTGCGCAAAGACATAACGCAATTACACCTATAGTGGGAATCGAACCTTGGACCTTGAGGTCTGAAGTTCGAATGCCGTAAACACTGAGTCATCATGCTCTCTGTATTGTATTGCATTACATATCAAGGAAGATAATCAAAGTTTGAATATCTAACTGGACGGAATCGCAGACCTTCCATTTATGTAATAGATTTCTTAGTGAATTGATAAAATATAAATGTAATAGTCGTGACGCAACTTCGTACTTTATTAATACGTGCAGTACCTATACTCCAGATTGGTCATACTGGCCAGCATCGGGTACTACACACTGGCCAGCATCGGGTACTACACACCTCCCTTTGTATGACTTACTGTGTGAGTGATACAATACAGTCGCCGTGGACTGGTCGAAATCCACGCGTGGGCAGTGATGTCCACGCATGCGTTAACCAGGTAATAAAAATCATCATCATCATCAAAATTTTAATTAATGAAGCACCGGGTTGTACCCGGTGCTTCATTAATTAAATTTTTTGATGAGTTATTCCTATAACAAGTCTTTGGAATCTAATACTACGTCCGTAGAAATATTGCCAACCCGTGGACAGTATTATTTATTTATTTATTTATTGGTGTTTAAGGTCACATACTTCAGCATAACGGCTAATCATGACCACAATATGGAGATAAAGTCAAGGTCAGTCAATCGTTTGTACCCTATGTTGTCCATTTTAGAGGACTCGCACCCCAAGCATTAGTGACTGGGTCCTATTTTACCAGTGAAACAGAGCTGATTTACCACAGTGAATAAGCATTGCTTGACTTACAGGGGTTCCCGCGAGGGACAGTGACCAGTCTACGGCGGTCACACTGTACAAGTCCAAGTATCAAATCCAGTCATTTATTTATTTAATAAATTAATCAATAAATTAATTAATTAATCAATCAATCAATCGATGATTGATTGATTGATTGATTGATTTATTGATTGATTGATTTATTTATTTATTTATTTATTTATTTATTTATTTATCCAGGCTCACCTCGTGTTGGGCAGTTTTACGGGTGGAGGAAGCCGGAGTACCCGCAGAGAACCACCGTGCAACGACGTGCAACTGTCAGACTCCTCAAAGGACTAACTGGGTGGAGAGGATGGGGGTAGCGCCCGCTTCCTGACCCCCATTAGGTACACCCCTGACTACTGTACTTAATGGGGTTCCATCGGGAAAAGGATAAAAGTCAAAAATGAATAAAGTAAGCTGTAAAACTAACAATATAATATATGCACTTAAAAGAAAAAATTGCAAAACAGCTGTTTAGGTGGGCGAGTCAGAGCGACAACTGCAGGATCAATTCAAGGAGCACCAGCGTGACATCTGACTCCACCCGAACATGCCTGTATATGGTCACTTTAAATCGACCGGCCATCAAGGTGTTAGTGATGGGGCGGGGGGGGGGGGGGGTGTTAGAATCGGCCAGTAGCGGGAAACGTGAGCGCCCTGTACTGGATGACCTTTGGATAGGATGTTAGGGACAAGGGGCGACAAAGGAGTAAACACGGAATTCAACCACACGTCGCCAGGGATCTGATTCTTGTTTTGACGTGGTCATGGCTGTGTGTAAAAAACACTACGTGGAACGGCGACGCTAATTGATTCATTTGAAAATGTGTTACTTTGAGACTAAGCTGTGATGGCGTAGCTGTGTTATCTATAAGCGTCCTGATGAAGGCCTTGTGCTGAAAGCAGGGACGTGGCGACAGGGGTGGGATGGGGTGCCACCCACCCCAATACCGGCCAAAATTTCCTATAGTTGGAAATTCGGAGGGCAAGCCACAAGTAGCTGGGAATTCCATCTATCTGAATTTTAGAGCTTCTCTGGTGATGCTGATTTCTCCTTTACTTCCCAAAATTCTAACTCGGTTTTAAATCGGCAAAAACTCCAACTGTTACTATTTACAACTACAAAGTTTGCAACAGTGGCGTAGGAACCGGGGGGGGGGGGGGGGGGTAAATCTACACCATTTGCAGTGCATAGAAAAGTTGGTAGCCGATGCCGATGACTGATTTGACAGGTTAACATCTTCCTCTCTGATATACATCCTCCTTTAACCCTTTACCCAACGTAACGGCAAAAACCGACCAGCGCTATTCTAAAAAATCGCCAATTAATTTTCATGATTTTTTCATATTTTTGTCTGAAAAACATAGGTCGAGCTCGTTCCAATGAGGGGTCATAACCTATGTTTTGGAGCCAAAAAATGAAAAAAATTAGTTATTCAAGAATTTGTTTTTTTTGCAAGTGTCGTCTGCTTTTCATGTAAGGTAAAGGGATAAACACCAAAAATTAACAGCAGCGATACCTTGATTTATTCACTTGAAAAGTGAGGAAATGAGCTCTCAGTAGTTCATATTTCATAAATCTTCCTGGTATCCCCCTCCCGCACTCTCCCCCGGGTTTGGCTACGCAGAGCGGGCCGCCAAAGCCGATCGTGCTGCCCCCTACAAGCTCACGTTTACAATACCCCATCCCCCAATATTATAAACTTCCTACGCCCCTGGTTCGCAATATCGAGCTTCGTAAGTATGCGTGAATCGGCCACAGTTTTAAGGGTTGTTTTGTCGCATCTCCATTGAGTCCATTCTAATTTAAACAATATTTTATTTCCTATTAAAAATATTCAACACAATGTAAACGAAGCAAATGGTACAAAAAGGTATGGAAAATGGATCCAACAGCAAACTAAAGCTTTTGTAAGCATCTCCATTCTGTCTGTAAGCATCTCCATTCTGTCAGCAATTGAAAATATAAGTAGCTTTTGTAATTTAAATTTAGTTTTTATTCAGCCTCAACTGATTTGGTAATTCGTGACGATAGTGTGATAACATTTCCATTAGGGAGCGCGGTGGCTCAGTTGGTAGGGTGCAGGCTGCAAGCCGAGAGGTCCTCGGTTCGAATCCCACCTGTGGCAACCGCGTTGTGTCCTTGGGCAAGACACTTCACCCCCATTGCACACGTGGGGGCACGGTGACGTTGTGTACTAAGGCGTACTGCACGTCGATGGTGCACCTGTCTTCAACCAATGCTAACCCTGCTTGTGTGGACTTAGTATGTTGGGGAGCTGACAGTTGCTCGGTGGTTCTCTCCGGGTTGGTCCGGATCGCTTAGTCTCATGGTAAATCGGTGGCTTTGTGTGCTAGAGATCGACAGTTCGGCTTCCGCACTTATCTCTCCTCAGGTTACAAGTGAATAGCTCTAAAGAAATCCAACATAACAAAGACAATATCAGTGAAGAAAAAACACTAATCAAATCAACCGTATTAGAGATATACAGCATTGGAATAACATATTTATCTTATCATAGAGAACACCTACTGTGTGTGTTGGAGTAATTTTACAGGTGCGTGATTCTTGATCATGATCAGTAACTGCAGTACAAACACAGATAGATGAAACAAATATTAGTTCCATCAGATGGACCAATATCTCCAGAACAAATCTAACGAACAACAAAAACGCTTTTTGATGATGCCATGGAACGCATGCACCGATGTATAACTGTCGGTGACTCACTTTGCGGGATCTGCAGACACGGCAGGTGCGAGACCAATATTCCTTAAATGTATTTTGTATTTAACTGTAGAGGGCTTCACACTTTGGGTACGATACGATCGTTGCGATATAGTAATACATAACGGGGTCCAACTATTTGTTGGTACATGGAAATATATCTACTCATGGAATAATAATACATTCTTTGCGTTAAATGTTTTGATTATGATTAGATAGACGAGTGCAGGCTTTTATTAAAAAGATGGGAATGTTGAATTGGTTCGAAAGTAGTGACGACATTAAATTACTGACATAACCAGACATAACTTGAATAAATTGACTGACTTTCATTCATCAGCTTTAATTAATTAATAGCATTTTAATCGTATTCAACCGTTTTTCATCGCCGGTAATTGGGTAAATTCAAAATTAATTGTATGACACTTTGTGCACTCTCCAAAATAGTGGTTCTCCAACTATGGATGGGGGCAGTTGTCCTGGATGCAGATAGCTCACTTATCCCTTAAACTATACCCAGATTGTTTACTATAGGTAGCATTTTTTTCACAGGAGAGGGTCTTAATCAATGCCAAATCCGATGGTGAAATAACCCAGATGCTTTGGTGCAGAGAGAATAAAACTTCAGTTGACACAAGTCTCAAGTCTGTTCGAGCTTATTAAAATATCCTTCGTAAGCACACATTTATGACGTTCGAACACGATCATAAATCAACGAATTAAGCACGATGCTTAAATAATTAAGCATGATGCTAAAGTAAAATAGGATGATGCCTAGATAGTACAGCATGATGCTAAAATAATATAGCCTGACGCTGAGATAATACAGCATGGTGCTGAAATAATCAAGTATGATTCCAGGAGGGGGGGGGGGGGGGGGGCACCAAAAATTTGCAAGACGTGACGTGGGAGTGAGTGGGTCTCTTGAGTGCGCCAGCCAAAAAATGTGCATTTCCAACTTTTTTTTAATTTTTTAAAAATATATCAATATATCAGCTAATATATACCATCATTTGTGTTTCAAACCTTAAAGATGATGTTGTACATCACACTCTTAACATAAATGCAATATCAGGAGCTTTATATGTGAGAATATTGGGCTTAATCTGGGAAAATGTCACACGTTAGTAGGGGGTGGGTGTCTTGTTCGAAATGTAGAAAATGTGCAGACAATATTTTGGGAAAATTCTCTCTGACGCACTAAATTCAACCCAAGTTATTTATTTATTAATTCATTGATTGATTTATTTATTTATTGGTGTTTAACGACACTTTAACAACCAAGGTCATATCGTGTCGGTGACAGGTTTACGGGTGGAGGAAGCCGGAGTACCCGGAGAGAACCACCGAGCAACGACGAGCAGCTGTCAGCTCTTCAACATCATAACCCACGACTGTACTACACACTGCACAGCGGTACTGCGTACTACATAGCACAGACAGGGTTAGATTGGCTGAAGACATGTGCACCTCGGCGTGCAGTACGTCTCAGCACACAGCGTCATCGTGCCCCCACGTAGGCAATTGGGGTAAGTTTATTTTGGATTTTAATGGGAGAGTGGGGGTGGGTGTCTGAGAACGGTAGTAGAAAATTAGCACGTAGTGGGTGGGTGGGTGTAAAAAGGAGCCGAATAAAAAATAGGACGTCACGTCTTGCAAATTTTTAGTACCCCCCCCCCCCCCCCCCGATGATGCTAAAATAAAATAGCATGATGCTTAAATAATTAGGCATGATGCTAAAATAATAAAGCTTGATGCCTAAATAATATAGCCTGATGCCTAAATAATATAGCCTGATGCCTAGATAATATAACATGATGATGAATTATATGAGGATCAAGTATAATTATTTATCCATCATGCTCAATTATTTATGCGGATTCAATAAATCATACCAAACAATATTATATGCTTAAATGTTTGGGTATCATTCTAAAAAAATTATATCCATTCGAACCCTCCCCCCTCCCCTCCCCACACGGACCTCATTTAATCATCATGCTATATTATTTATGCAACATTCATGAAATCATACCAAATAATACAGAATCATGCTCAAATAATACAGCATCATGCTTTATTCATTGATTTATGACCCTGTTAATGCGACATGTACATTTGCTTTCATGAGCATTCTTTACACCCAAGTTTGCTAACAGCGAGGTAATCACAGGATGGAGCCCTGAAAATGTCTACCTTATATACATTCATGCCCGAAATCCTCAAATCTGGTCCATGTACTCTCACCCTGATATTTCTTGGGTTTCTTTGCTATATGTTTATGACGTCACTTTCTAGGTAGAATACGATACTTGAACTTTAACCTTTTACCTAACACGAAAAGCAGACGACACTTGCAAATAAAATTCTTGAACCACTAATTTTTTGATTTTTTGGCATCAAAAACATAGCTTATGACCCTTCATTGGAGCTCGTTGAGCTCGTTTCAATGAGGGGTCATAAGCTATGTTTTTGTGACAAAAAATGAAAAAGTAATAAAAATTGAATGGTAAAGTTTGTGAATAGCGCTGGCCGTTTTGACCGTTACGTTGGGTAAAGGGTTAACAAAAGTAATCTGGAGCTTCTTCCAATAGGCGTGAAAAGTCTTTTCTTCCCGAGAAAGTCCCTGAATCTCACCACTGCGCAGCCAGGGAAAGTGCTGCGGTTGTGAACGCACCGCCCCACAAAATTGGTGCTCCTCTCGAAGGACTATGTCACATTTGTGATTTCAAAATTTCGATAAACGGGGCGACCTCACTTACCCCGATACATCGTATTATTTCCAAATGAAACAAAATACTGCATTTTGATAAAAAACAGTATCCATTTTTAGTTGCTAATTCATACCTTCTGCACGGTTATCTTAGAGTAAAAATACAGGAAATTTAATATTTATGTGCAATAAAATATTACAGATATGGATGTCATTGGAACTGGCTCACTGAGCCAGTTCCAATGACATTCATATTTGTCTGGTTTTATTTATTAAAAAACTTACAAAGTACAAATTTTCTGTCACTTTTTGCCCACAATGTAGGTTAAAGTATTAAGTACACCAAAGTTCTTGGAAATAAATCTATTATGCTTGTGTTTTCCAGGGTGTATGGGAATTTACACCGGTTTGGGAACTCATACACCCTTCGGCTTCGCCCCAGGGTGTATGAGTTCCCAAACCGGTGTAAATTCCCATATGCCCTGGAAAACACAAGGATAACTAATGCTCTCTGTGGTTTAGCTACAGGGAATACGGTGTATCAGGGTAAGTCTTAGTCACAGGAAGTACGGTACATCAGGGTAAGTTGTTTCATCCCATTACCCAACGACGTAACGGCCAAAAACCGGCTAGCGCTATTCTCAAAAATCGCCAATTATTTTCATTATTTTTTCATTTTTTTTTCTCAAAATGTTTATGAGTCAAAAAATGAAAAAAAATAGTTATTCAAGAATGTTTTTTTGTAAGTGTCGTCTGCTTTTCATGTTAAGTAAAGGATTAAAACATAAATGTTATTCGTCTGCATGTGGTTTCCGTTAAACAGTTTGACAATCTACTTTGGTACTTTCTTATGGCTCTGCTGTAAAAAAGTATCAATGTGCCTAAAGGCGTTTCACAGAAACTAGTTGCATTTTGTCAATATATAGTAGTGCAAATATTTCGGAAACTCAGCTTTCACATAATATTTTTCCAGATGCTACCACCGAGTTCCATTTGATACTAATTTTTGAAAATTTGACCGTCGATCGGCACTTCGCTCATCCACCCTCCAACAAAATTCCTGGCCACGCGACTAATGTGGTTGCACACTCTCAACCCATCAATAGTGTTTGTAGGTGGTTGGGTTTATTTAATGGTTCCAAAAATCCCCCCCACCCCACATCCACTTCTTTAACCTTGCTATACATTCTATGAATAACATTAGTAATTTTGTCATGTGGACGAAATTGTATGTGTAGTTTACAAATGGGTAAAATTTGAACGATTTCGGGACCAGATGCAAATATCCTTTATTCCCAACAGGACCAATCCCTACATGACGAAAAAAAACATGGATGATGATTTCAGTGAATGAGCTAAAGAGCCATGAGAGTAATTGCTCAATGAGCAAATGCTCTTCGATTCATTTCGGAAAATGGATTCTATGGCCTATAAGGAATTCCATAAGTGGGATTCCACAAGTGGGATTCCAAGCTACCCCACAGGTGGTCTTACTGTTAAAACTAGAAGTCCTGTCATGAGATGCGTACAAATAGCACGTCGATCTGCGCGTTAATCTACGCGTTATAACCATAGTAAGGCTATCAAATTCTGCCCATATGTCCTGTGCACAAGCAATGTTTCAGCCAATAGACCTCCGGGTAACCCGGAGGTCCATTCGCAGAAACATTACCCGCGTTTGTTATGAGTAACCAGGAGACCCTACCGTGCTTTGGATGCCATTCGATATGGCAATTCCTACGCGCAATTAAGCCTAGATAAGCGCACACCTCCTGACAGGACTTCTTGTCTTAACTGTACCATTAGATTCTACTACGATTTCGCTTATCTATCCTACGTTTAGCTTCCAGTGTATTCACTCAATGCTATAGTCTTGTACCACCCCTACAGACTTATGCGATTACTACTGACCTGTAACACTACTACAGGCTTGATACCTATCTCAGATCATGACCTCTACCCTCGACCAAGTCTTAGAATCTCCATGAGACCTACAATTCTCTACTACGATACTAGAAACCAAGCATACACTACACAACCATGTCACATAGTTAGTATTCCGAATTACCAACGGAAAAGAATGACCCTTTAGGTGGTTTTGTGCCGTACTTGACAACAAAACATACCCCACAACACCGCATTACACAACACAACGTCTTAGGTGGGTAGTGGTACCAACGGCTAACATTTAACCAACAGGGGCACAGATCACACATCCTATAATACCACACTAGACAACCACGCATTACCCCCACCACCACGTCAGAACACCGCTTGACCCAGCATCACGTAGTACCTGTATCAGTCATAGGATAATACAAAGCATTTGGTGTGTTAAAAGTACCAATGGTTAAGATGGGACCTACATGAGTATATACTACCCATATTATACTACCGTTCTAAACTACCAGGCATTACTCGCAACCACAATATCGCTTGACCTGGCATTACGTTCTACTTATACCAACAGAAGAGCAGTATAACGCCTTGAGTGCATCAATATTACCGAGGGCCTGCAGTAGGCCTACATGGGTACAGACAATACATGCTATACCACCATTCAAAAGTACAAAAGACTACCTCCGCGATACCGCACAAGACAGCCATGTTCTACCGCCACCCATACCCACAATACCACCTGGCTCAGCTTTATGCACTACCTATACCAGTTACAAGATAGTATAAAGCATTAGGTGGATTAGTAGCACCAAGGGCTAACATGGAACCTACATGGGCATATAACGCCTATACTCTACTACCATATCTGTCCAGTACGAGAGGCCCGGCATACCCTGACCCGAACAACGTATGGTCGGATCTCAACAGCGGTCAACGTTTCTATGACGCCGCGTGCGCATCATGACGCCACAACGTCACTAGCAATACGAACCGTTTAGCGAAAAACTCAATTTCTCCACCAAATTTCCATCACACAGACCTACCCATACTATACAGCTCCATACATAAAACAACAGCACATCCTATTTTGCAGATAATAATATCACATTTTATTTAATTATAACTGATAAAAGATATAGCTACATTTCACTTTTTGTAGCACACACACACAGCATAACAAGCTCATCGTGTCCTCATCTGACCTTAGTATTGAGTAGTACCCCGTTTTGTCTTTACCTGTTCGGGTTTTGAATCGAACGACCCAATTTCTTTTTACAACCGGGGTCTGCTGTCCGCAGAAACATTATTCTACCTTTCGCGGCCCTGTTTGGCTACCTCCCATTCCCCTAAGATCAAGGTAAACTATAGTACTACAGTTATAGGTATTTATTTATTTATTGGTGGTTAAGGTCACATATTTCTGCACAATGGCTAATCATGACCACGACAGTTTTACGTGTGGAGGAAGCCGGAGTACCCGGAGAGAACCACCGAGCAACGGCGAGCAACTGTCAGCTCCCCAACATACTAACTCCACACAAGTAGGGAGGGTTAGCATTGGTTGAAGACAGGTGCACCATCGACGTGCAGTACGCCTTAGTACACAGCGTCACCGTGCCCCCACATGGGCAATGGGGGTGAAGTGTTACCATTCTCTAGGTAAACTATAGTGATACCTGAGACCAGCATCAGGCGCGTACCCATGAGTCTATAATAGGGGAGGGGTTTGGCTAGTCATGATGGGGAGGGGTGCAAACCTGATATTTTGAAGACTGTTGTGGGGGTGGGGTGGGGTCGGAGCATTCAATATTACCCACTAACTAGGACGTTCTGTCGTTACACCCCCACCTCCACCCCCACCCCCAACTCAGTGGTCTAAGAGCAAATCGGTGGCCTTTGTAGCGTGTGTTGCCATAAATTGGAGACTATTTTAGAGATCTGTGTAGCGTGTGTAGCCATAAACTGGAGACTATTTTAGAGCTCAGTGTAGCGTGTGTAGCCATAAATTGGAGACTATTTTAGAGCTCTGTGTAGTATGTGTAGCCATAAATTGGAGACTATTTTGGGGTGGGCTATGCCACTGACAGTATTTCTTTTCAATCCCCTCCCTCCTGACTTCAATAAGCGTGTGGCGTCTAGTGTTCGAAGTTTATTTTCTCAACAAATGTCGGACCATAGACGACAATTGAATGTTAAAAATAAAAGAAACTAAAACAACGTGAAGATGAAAAATATCGGCGAAAGCACTGGAATTAAATTGTTTATATGTTACACGTACTGGTTTCAAGAGGAAAGGCAGAGATGAATTGGATTTTTCTTTGATAACGCCAGACGTTAGTGATTTGAATCTGTAGTGGGCTAATTAGTTAGTGTTATTTATCAGTGTAGTCTAAGTTCATACAAACATTAGCACTTAATGATGGAAAGCAAGTGGAAAGCGGATGAAAAAACAAGGTGAACACGAAGTCAACAAGAGGCCTGCATCGCCAAGCGCTGCTAATCCCCCCGCAACCCCCAATTGTGGGGGTGGGGGAGGGGGTGGGGTGGGGGGCATAAATGTTTTCTCCCCGCATGAAATCACTAAATCCGGTTAAACCCATCTTGGAGCAAAAAAAGATTTTTGTGGCCTGACTGGACAGGGGGGGGGGGGGGTGGCGGGGGGGGGGGGGGGGTCATAGGAGCCGCCAATTTTTTTTTATTGCGGCGCAATAACTCTAACAATTTTCACCGCATAGCGGTCGCCATAGAACCTGAAGTGGGCATTGTTCCCAAAGAGAAATATACACACAAAAAAAGAAAGATATTTGGTTACTAATGTTCAAGTTATTCCATTTACAAACATTACACGATACTTTTTGAACAAAGGGCAATAACTCCCATAATTTTCATCCGGATATCGCTGATCATCGAACTTGACGTAGACATTGTTGCTATAGAGACATATATCAGAAAGAATTGAAATTCGTTAACTATTGTTCAGGTTATATCAGACAAGCATAACACGATATTTTGTTTGTTAAACAAAGGGCAGTAACTCTCATCATTTTCATCGGATATCGCTGGTCATCGAACTTGACGTAGACACTGTTGCTATAGACACCGCTAACTGTTGTGCAAGGTATGCCGGATAGACGGACGGAGCTCTTCACTATATTCCTCCCTTGCGGGGGGATAATAATGAGAATCGACAATAAAGTAACTTATTGACACACGGGAAGACGCTTAGCCAGGAGGTCAGCATGATATACGGAAGTTCATCATGGAGTACTCTCCCGTGAAATCTTACAAATAGGAGTGCTCTGTTACAACCCACTTTGTAATAAAAGTTCCAAAATGTAATAATTATTACAAAATGCAACTACTTGGACGGGAAAAAACGTTGCAATAATTATTATAAAATGCAACTACTTGGACAGGAAAAACGCTGCAAAATGTAATAAACTTTTTTTTCAAAGGGACACTTTTTTTCAAAGGGGAAATCAAAAACCATGTTGTTATTAATATAAATTTGTGTCTCTATAATTCTACGACTGTCTTCGGGTATGTTATACGCATTTCTACGTGTATTTGAACGAGTTTCGTATATGTTCGAAATTTTATTACAAAATGCAACAACTTGGACTGGACAAACGTTGCAAAATGTAATAATTATTACAAAATGCAACTACCTGGACTGGAAAAAACGTTGTAAAATGTAATAAATGTTACAAACTGCAACTACATCGACTGGAAAAACGTTGCAATATGTAATAAAATATTTTCAAGCAGAGCAAGCAAACAAATTCATTGTATTATTAAATTATGAATAGGACATTGCATCTGAATGTCTCAACCAAATGCTGTCAATGTGTGTTGTGTGCAGAGATAGCCACTGGTGATCAGTATAGTGGCGATGACAGGGAATGGCTAGTGATCGTCTATGTCAATCTCTAGTGATTGTTGGGAGCGAGATGTGATAGAGGGTTATGAGTACTAGCCGCACTGAAGCCTCTCCTCACTCCCCCCCCCCTCACATCCTCATACGGGGAGATGTTCATTGGTGATAGCCATTGACGATCATGCCTAGTGACCGCTTATGGCGATCGCAAGTGATCGTTACAAGTGATCATCAGTGATCACCTCCCTGTGTGGGGATGAGAGGGCTGTGAGGAGAGACCCCATGGAGACCGCTCCCTTATAAAAAAGTACCATGGTAAACCATGGTAAATCACAAAATACCATGGTATTACCAGGGTATTTTGGGATTTACCATGGTTTACCATGGTTCTTTTTTATAAGGGCTCACATCCGCATCTCGCACCCAACGATCACGGAAGATCATAGATATCACAGATTTGACCGGGTCAGAACCAGATTAACCACAAAAGCAAATCACCACCAGACACAGCAGCGCTGCGATTAAAAGAAATGTCATTCTTTAAGATTTTGGGTTATAAATCGAGGACCAACTTGTAAACGTCTGGTGGAAGTAGTGGTTTGCTATTTGTGTATTGATTTTACTAGGCTTTGACGCACCGTTATTTATTGAGGTTTTACGACACTTTCAACAACTAGGGTCATATCGTGGCGGTGGAGGAAGCCGGAGTACTGGGATAGAACCGTCGAACAGCGGCGAGTAACTGTCAGACTCTCACTAACTTGAGCTAGCATTGGTTGAAGGCGTATGCACCATCGGCGTGTCATACGTCTTAGCACACTTTGCCACCGTGTTCCCACATAAGCAATCCGGATTAAGTGTCTTGCTCAAAGACACAGGGTGAGTGACACGGACCCGGATCGAACTTTTGAACCCTCGGTCTGAAGTTCGACAATATAGTCAGTGTGCCATCGCGCTCCGCTTCACCTCGTTGAAATGAATAAAGAAATTTTGAGTGAAGCAGCTGAACATTTTGGGTGAACAACGTGTTTTTAATTTTGTCTGAGTGTGTGTGTGTGTGTGTCGGGGGGGGGGGGGGGGTAAGGGCGAGTGGTGGATACGCGCAATGAAGGCGCACATGGCGGCCGTCTATATTGGCGCGAGCTCCACTTACATCCAAAATTACATATATAATATTTTTCATGCAACATCGTAAACCAAGACATGCGGGGACAAGAGAACTGGGAAGGCCGCCAAGACACAAAGAGCCACATGCCCATGAGGCGGAGAAAAAAGAGGGAGGAGATCACAATACTCATCCACCATTTGGAGTCGCCGAAGCGAACCACAGGCGCCCTTTACTCGCGACTCGGGCTGCGGCGTCCAGACCTAGACCGCTCATGCGACACCACGCCGAGTGCTGAAGGGAATTGACATTGTCATCAGGAAAGTTGGTCACGAGACTTTTGTGTACTAATTCCGTTGATATTGAGCATCTTGAATCACTGAGCCTGATCGAGTGAGCCAGCAAACGCAGCTATCCCATCTCAAAAGCAGTCGTACTAATCTAGGATCAGGGCTACTCAACGGCACAGCCCTACCGCTGGGCCCGAACAATGTCCTGAAACTCAGCTCCGCGGACAACGACAGTGCGCCCACTAAGACGTCGCCGGCACCATAGCGTCTCTAACAGTTTCCCACTCTTGATACCTATTTTTCCCATTAACATACACCATGCATTAAGCATCCACACCAGCCAGCGATGCAAGAGGTGCGCACTGTACAAAGCCATGTAATTAGAGTTGGCCATTGAAACTATAGTTGTTGAGTTAGCGACATGACATTGGGGTGCCGGGGTCCTGGAGGAGCGGGGATCCGGATGTGGGCGAGGATAAGTTGGTTACATAACATACCACTAGCGTGTCCGGCATGCAAAGGGGCAGGAGAATGAATAATTTTGGACCGTAAGTCAGATACCTTAACGCTTCTGGCGACAACCAGAAGGATGATTTTTAGTTTACAGCCGGGCCCGAAGTCCTAGGTGCACATGACACGCCCATTCCCAGACACCACTCCACCCGGGGTAGATTCTATCAAGCTTTTGGTACACTTTAATGAGATCGTTCGTGATTAGAGGTGAGAGGGTCCTTTCCTCAAGGTTGGTGGGACGCTCGTGGAGTGTTTCAAGACCCGATTCTTCTTAGTTGAGTGGTGCGGGTATGCCGAGAACCGATAGAGCCAGGTTGGGGGCTCGTACCCCGTTGACTTTTTGCGCTTTAGTCCGGCTAACACAGTATGTGTGTGTGACTACATCAGCATAGTTGTAAAAGGCCTGACAAAGCTCATGAAGAGCCTCAGATTAGAGACTATATCACCCCCCCCCCCCCCCTCATCTTTCCGATTAGAACCATCGAGGCCTTTGAGAAGGCAGATGCGGGCTATTGCTCTGCTGGTTATTTTATCACAAGACGTCTTTAGGGTCAGGTTCTTGTTAATGACGATGCCCAGAAAACAGGCTTCCTAACAGTGATTTATCCTCTTCCCAACGAATTCAACCGTTGCGGTAACTGGAGGAGCGTCTTCTGTGGGTTTTCGATCTTTTAAACTGGGGGCTATGGAATGACTTCAATTTGCTTCAAATAGCGACAACGTGCGCCCAGCAAAGAAATGGATAGGAGCAGACTGGATTGACGTTTTCCAAACAGAAATGGCTTGTGTGCTTTTGTTATCACGAGGTGCCAAGTCTTCCAGACTAAGTGAAAGAAGAACAGTTTCATTGAATGGATTTAAAAGGTTCTGATTTTTAAAACTGTTAAGTCGACAAGGTTGTCATCGTTTATTCAGAGTGAAGTGTCTGATGAGTAGACAAAAGTGTTAAAAATTTTAAACTGTTCCAGACAAATTTTAAATATGTTATTTTTGTAAAATATAGTTGCGACAGCAATTTTGGGATGGATAGAAAGACAACAGTATGCGCTGAATAATTGAAGTTTCATGAAACTGGTGAACTGATAATTTCAGATACTTTTCAATATCATTTTAACACCAAGTGGACGATAACGCAAGCAGCACAGGTGATGGTTATTTTTTCCGATCAGATTTCAATTGTTTCGGGCATATGAAGTACAAATAGCAATATTAATTTAAGCTTTCTCCCGCTTTCTTTTTATTTGTATTATTTCTCAAGACTTCAGAATCAGAGGAGCACAACATATACTACAACTGGTAAAAAGACTACTTGTAATCATTTCTTATTTTAAATTTACGCATTGAATTCGAAAATCCGAAAACCCAAAGAACAGCATCCGAGTGGATACAAGGGATATCTCACGAGGGGCAGCGAGAAGCATGAGAAACATTATTTTTGCGAGTTATTTTCAGGAGTTAAAATACACTATTTGCAGTGGGGAAGCGTGGGCTATTCCTGGCGTACACTCACAAATCGACTGATTTCCTCCCCGTCTAAGAAAGCATTAAAAAAATGTTTAGCACTCTCACTTGGAATAGTGATGCCGAACCATTTCACAATTTTGCATGAATACTACATCTGTTCAATTATAACCAGTTTCTACCTGTACTTTTTATATTTGTGAAACTAATTAGTCTGTGTGAAACACACAGACTATTGTTTTTGTACGGTTTCTTTTTCTTTTTTTTCTCTTCTTCTTCTTCTTCTTCTTCTTCTTCTTCTTCTTCTTCTTCTTCTTCTTCTTCTGTCTTCTCATCACTTTTTTGACTCGAAAACGAACTGCCCTATCTCGTTGATTTTTGGCGTGCTGATAGACAGCCACAAGTTCTCGGCCACCTATGTTTTTCAGATTCCTGGGGTATCAGGGGTGTCTGTAGGGGTGTTTTGAAAGTGAGTCACGCCCATATCTCAGGCGTGGTATGACCTACAGACCTGGGACCAACACCAAATGAGTCGACACTCGATGGAGGTTCAAAATATGGGTCAAGGTCACAGAGGCATCTAGGAGTCATTGAGTGCATTTTTCAGAATTGCTGGAAATCAAATTTTTTGACCCCCTAAAGTATTCCTGATGTACACACATGCATTTTGACGTAAAAAAGTGGGCGTGGCCAACATTTTTGAAAGTGGGTCACGCCCATATCTCAGGTGTGGTATGACATATGGACCTGGGGCCAACACGAAATGAGTCGACGCTTGATGGAGATTCAAAATATGGGTCAAGGTCACGGAGGTCACCTAGGGGTCATTGAGTGCATTTTTCAGAATTGCTGGAAATCACATTTTTTGACCCCCTAAAGTATTCCTGATGTACACACATGCATTTTGATGTAAAAAAGTGGGCGTGGCCAAATTTTTTGAAAGTGAGTCACGCCCATATCTCAAGAGTGGTATGACCTGCAGACCTGGGACCAACACCAAATGAGTCGACACTCGATGGAGGTTCAAAATATGGGTCAAGGTCACGGAGGTCAATTAGGGGACATTGAGTGCAAGTAGGTGATAATTGAGCATTCACTATCACTTGTACATGTACGTGTACAAAATACGCACACGATGCGTTCACCAACGTGGAATTCAGTGTTAAATCACACGCTTGTTCACAAAAACTGTACATGATTTTGAATCCGCTTATGTACAGTCATGACTCCTAGATCGTGCTTTTAACGTTCAAATACTCATGGTGAACGCGCATTTTTAAAAAAAGGGTGAAATCGTACATCTTCAGTTGTATCTTGTATGTAATTTTTGGTCGACGTTCGAATCGCAGATCAGACCACCGATCCATCGTCGGCGAACGCGAGCGAAAGCATAAGATTCTGGCTCATCATCAAAAAACAGTTTTGGGAACTCTAAATCAGCGATTCAGAACCCGCAATTGCTTTGGTACAGATGATTTAGAACCCGCAATTGTTTTGAGGCGGTGGGTTTTTCCCATTTATGACATTATTAGGGGAATTCCCCACGGAATGTTTAAAACGCATTTTCCGCTCAGTTAGGTTTTGAGTGGTAAAATTTTTAATATATTCATGATAGCAATCGCAGTCATCAAAGGATTCTCTCTTAATTCAACACTCGATGAATTGATGTGTGAATGAATGAAGATCTTTTGACAAAATGTAAACACTACTGTCAAAAAAATGCGTTAAATCAAAAACCGGTTTGTCATGTTCTGTTTAAACGTATTTTTTAAACATCAATTAACACAGTCAGTTTGAGATGTGAATATTTTCAGATTATTATATATTATATTAAGATGGAAAGAGTTTTTTTATTATTATTTAAAACACAAAAAACATAAAAATATAATTAAACATTTAATTTTGAAAAATAAATAAAAACAATTAAAATGAAAGATGTTTTTCCAGATGGATCCTAGACGCCGAGATCGAATTTTAGCCGAGTATGAACATTCTAAGAAGAACATTCAGGCTGCTGAGAGAAGCAGACGTCGCGGTGAGATGGAACTCAGACGCGAAGCCACAAAAATATTTAAACCCGTGACGGAGGGTCAAGAGTGAAGCAGGAAGGAGATAGTCGAAGAATTGAGACCCATAAAGGAGAGTTCTTTGAGAATGGGTTCGTTGCCTCCTAGTTTTGGAAATCGGTATTCCGTTCAATCTACACCGGATTACGTTCCCACGGGAATTCAAACAGATATGAGCGAGTCTGATGATACGGCTTCGACTATCACCACTAGTAGCGTCGCGTCGTCCGATGATGATGGCGGTAAGAGAGATCAGTCGTATGGAATTTATAAGGATTCTGAGGGTAGAACTTTTGTAGGTGATACGTTGGTGGAAATGGATGATGATGAATTGATCGTGGGTTCGAATAAATATAAAGTAACCGATGGTCTGCAGAGATTGCTCCTTTACGACAAGCCCGGAGATTTCACGGAACAGGATTTCGACAATTACGGCGATATTCTAGTTCAGACCCACGCCATGAATAGAAATAATGATGCCAGAGAGACGAGACCCAAAGCCAACAGAGGTTACAAGTGGACGAAAATAGTGAAGCCCATATGGAATGCGCATAAGAAGTTCCTCGAATCGGTGACTGGCAAAGGGGTGAAAACCGCTATTTTTCTTCCGAGCGATCCCGACGCTCTGTCTCAGAGATTGAGTTTGTTGATGGCGAGCAGACGGGCTGGTAACATGGGATTAGATAATCAGATAGTTGCCGTATCTGACGAATTGTTGAGACAGAAGGTTTTGAATAAAAACCAGTATAAAAGGCTGATGAACGAACTGAAGGATTGATGTGTATATAATAATAAGTAGAGAGAGAGAAACAAACAAACAAACAAACAAACAAAAATAAAACAGTAAATTCTTACACTAGAATAATAAAAGTATTTAAACGGCAAAAACGATTTACCAGTGAAAAAAAACAATAAATGTATCATAAAAATAAAATATGTTGGTGATAAAGAACAGGGGATACGTCAGAACTTACGTTCAAGGCGGTTCTGGCATCATCGATTCTATAATGCGAGCGTTCACGAGCAATGCGGGTAGAAAACTCGCATCGACCGCGTTTGAGGTCGGTAAGAAGATGGCTTTGGATGCTGGTAAGAAAGCCGCTTCTGAAGCCAGTGGTAGGATAGCTTCTGTGGCTGGCAAGAGGGCAGCCGACGCGTTGATCGGCAAGTTGATCAGTCCGCCGGCGAAGCAAGCTGCGTTAGAGCGAACGCTGAAAGATTGGAAAGATTTAAAGGATGGCGTGGTGCCCATACAAGATTTAGTCAAAATGACGAGTGGATCTGGATTGAAGAGAACTCGTGACGGTGCGATATAAATAAATAATAATAATAATAACATTAAAAAAACAGAGTTTGAAAAACATAAAAAATTTGTGTTTGAAAAGAATCTAAAATAACAGACAAAAAAAAAATAAAAAAATAAAAACAAAGATGAACATTAAAGATATATCTTGGAACGACGCCGCGACCAAGAGGTCGAATAACGAGTACTTTCCCAAGAGCATAAGAGTCTTGATAGTGGGAAAATCGAATTGTGGAAAGACCAATCTGTTGATGAATCTGTTGTCCCGACCCGACTGGTTGGATTACGACAGATTGTTCGTGTTTGGCAAGAGCTTGTTTCAACCCGAATACAGATTGCTTCGAGAGTGCATGGATCGCAGATTGCCCAAGGACGTCATAGCCAGAATCTTTGACAGTAGGGAGGAATTCGACAAGTGTGGAGCTCCGCTCTCGACCATTTTGGATGGTGCGGTGACGGAGCTGATGAAGAGAAATGCATCTTCGAACGTCGAGTGTCGATTTTATGAGAACGTTAGCGACGTTCCGGATCCTAGAGAACTGAAATCGGAAGATAAGAATCTCATGATTTTCGACGATCTGCTTTTGGAGAGACAGAACCGATGCGAATCGTATTACGTTAGGGGTCGACACAGCAACGTGGACTGTTTCTATCTGTCGCAGAATTATTTTCGATTGCCCAGACAGACGATAAGGGAGAACGCTAATTTTCTATGTCTCTTTCGCCAAGATCTCAAGAATCTCAATCACATTTACGGCGATCACGTCGCAAACGATATGAGCGCTGCGGAATTCAGGACATTCTGCAAGAGGGTTTGGGATGGTGGACTTTACAATTTCGTCGTGATCGATTTGATGAGCGAATTTAATCGTGGAAAATATCGGTGTGGATTCGACGAGTTTTATGTTTCCAATGGTAATAATAATAAGATAGAGCGTGAAAATAAAAATTAGAAAAATAATAAATCTTCAAATAATTAGTTTTGAATAAAAAAAAAATAAAAATTAAAATATAATGTTCGAACATGGAGAATTGTTAGGACAGATAGCCGAGAATACGGCTGCGAAACAATCCATTCAAATCGTGGTGAGTGGCGATTCGACGAAATTCGAACCTTCCATCGAATTGAATAGAGAGAAAAGATACGAGATGGCTTTGGTGAATCTGGAGACTTATTATTCCTTTCCCAACGTCACCGAAAAGAATAACTTGTTCAAGTATTCCGACGGAGTGGATTGGTTGGAGATTCGAATTCCCAAAGGGAGTTACGACATAGACGATTTGAACCATTACATTCAGACGCGAATGAAGACGGATGGAAAGGGAAGCAACAAGATCAGACTCGCTCCCAATCCTAATACCTTACAGACGATGTTGGATTTGGAAGATAATTTTCGTGTGGATTTCAACACGGACGATTCTATAGGCAAGATATTGGGATTCGATCGAAAGATGTATCGAGGCCACGCGGCATCTGAAAATACGGTCGACATTCTCGCTGTCAATAGCATTCTGGTGAACGTGGACGTGATTGCTGGAATGGTAGCGCTCAGCCGACGATCTATTCCTTCTTTCCAAACGTGTCGCTGGGTTATAAGATCGTGGAGGGACCTCGAAATTTAGTTTATCTACCAGTGATTTTAGACACGTTGTATAGTCTCAAAACCACGTTGACGGATCAAAATGGTGAACTGTTAGATCTTCGCGGAGAGAGAGTGACAATACGATTTCACATAAGAGAAATATAAAAGCAAAAAAAAAAAAATAAAATATTATATATATATAGATAACAAAAATAAAATAAATGGTAATATTAATTTTTACAAAATTATTTTAATATAATTATTAAACAAGAAACAATTGAAGTAAATATATTTAAAAAAACAAACAGAATTATGACACAATACGTGGTTAAAAACGTAAACATATCCGCAGGACAGAGGAAGAAACTTAAGAGAGCATTAACAACTCCAGGCGAGGCGGTGAGATTCAAATTCACTCACGAAGATCTGACGAGAGGCGGACAGGATTCGATCGCCTGGACCAGAAGTCAAATCAAAAGGATGGAGAAAGCGATTCGCGATGGAAGAGGGTTGGTGGTGAGATTGAGTCCCGCTCAATTGAGATACAATTTGAGAATGAAAGGTGGTTTCCTACCGCTATTGGCAGGAATCGCCGCAAAAGCATTACCCTTTGCCGCAAAGGCGCTACCCTTTCTCAGAAAGACTCTCGGCATGGGAGCTCTCACGGGACTCGCTAGTTCGGGAGTTGAGAAATTAATGGGTGGCGACGGACTGTTTTTGAAGAAGGGAGGAGCCATGTGTCGCGTCCACGTGGACGACAGCGGTAAAGGATTGTATCTAGAACCCGTTAGAGGTGGCAACTCTCTGAGAGGAAACGGTCTCTATGTGAAGAGTGGACAGAACGTCGAGCGATTCGGCAAGGGTTTGTTGCTCAGTGAGAATTCGCTATTTAAGAACATACCAATTTTGAATAAGTTATTATGAATATAAAATTATATAAAATATATAAAATCATAGAAAGTATAAAATAATATATTTAAAATGGGTGAAAAGGTGGAGAAACAAATTTATCACCTGGATGAAAAGGTGGAGAAACAATTTGACGATAATGACGAACATCGCGAGCCAGAGAGCGAAGAAATAAAAAAATGGTTAGACGCTAATGATGGATATCTAAGGAAAGAGATAGATAAAGTGCCGGATATACGGTTGAGAATGAGACGATGCTTTCCACGGTCACCACTACCTTCTGAAGTGAATGGTAATGATGCGAGTGTTACCAAGAGATGCACAACATTCGTTCATAATTATGATTCGGATAAACAAAAATGTTACCATAAACGTATCACATCACAAAGAAAAAGAAAAAAAGGAAAAGAAGAAGAATCAACGCTGAAATTTGAGAGAAAAGGAAACGTTATTATAATATATCATGATGATAGTGAAGAAGAAGGAAAACAAAAAAAAAAAAAAAAAAGTAAATGAGATGTAAAGATGATCTCATTACTTTTTTTTTTTTTTTTCATTTTTTCTTCGCTAAAAAAATCAATCACTCTATTGTTTATATTTCCAAGTCCGTTATTAGCATGTTGACGCTCGTGTCTTCTCCTTTTTCGAAAACGTGTTGAATGTTTATCTTTACTCTTTTGAGTTTTTTACATCGGTCAACTTGCTCTCACCACCCAATTTCTTCACGAGTTCGAATGAGATGTTTGGAAATATGTAATTTCCATAGGGCAACGACAAATCGTCCTTGTCAAATTCTCTATCTTCGGCGATGACGATGTTCTGCAGATCGCTTTGGTACTCATAAATCAAATCGAGCGCGGCTTCGTTCAATTTCAGAGGCATCTTATATTTCTCGTATTTATGCTCTAAGCCCTTCGTCTCGACATCGTTCAATTCTATGGGATCGTGTCGTTGTAATCTATAGATTTTATGGCCGAATTTCTTATACGTTTCGACTCGTTTCAATTTCAGTTCGCATCTTTTAGGTGTTGTTGTCTTCATGATCGATTATTTGTTTTCTTTTTGTTTTTACGAATTCTTGCAAATAATGTATATTTTAAATTTTGTATTTAAATAATAATTTGTTAAAAAAAAGTTTATTTTTTTTTTGCTCTTTATATATATATAAAAGTTGTTTTTTTTAATTTTTAATTTTTTTAATGTAAAATTTTTTTTAGTAAAAGTTTTTTTTCTCTTTATATATATATATATAAAAAGTTAAATTTTTAATTTCAATCTCTCTATTGTTTATATTTCCAAGTCCGTTATTAGCAAGTTGACATTCGTCATTTTTCCACATACGAAAATGGTGTGAATGTTCATCTTCACTCTTTTGAGGTTTTTTTCATAGGCGAATGCGCTCTCACCACCCGATTTCTTCACGAGTTCGGGTGAGATTATTGGATATATGTAACCTCCATAGGACAACAATAAATCACCCCTGTCAAATTCTCTGTCTTCGGCGACGATGATATTAATCAACAGTTCGCTTTGGTACTCGTAAAACAAATCGAGCGCGGCTTCATCCACTTTCAAACACATTCGATATTTGTGGTAGTAGCGCTCTAAGTCCACCATCTTGACCTCATTCAATTCGATGGGATCGTGTGGTTGTAATGTATAGATATTAAAACTGGATTTCTCATATCTTTCGTCTCGTTTCAATTTCAATTCGCATCTTTTAGGTGTTGTTGTCATGATCGATTATTTGGTTTTTTATGAATTCTTACAAATAATGTATATTTTAATTTTGTATAAAAAAATTGAATTTAAAATTTAACTTTTTTTTTTTTTTCTATTATATATAAAGAGTAAAAAAGCAAAACTTTTTTAACAAATTATTTAATACAAAATTCCAAAAAAAAAAAAATATTCTTACAAATGAAGCAAACAGATAAAACAATGGTAAATTTAAATGAGAAAACCATACCTCAGTTAAACGAGATTTGTAAACTATTACAAATTTCAGATTTCAGAAAGCATAGAACTAAATCAAAAAAAATTGAAGTCATACAAGAATATTTGCGAAACGTTAGAAAGGCAAACGAAATGTCGATAGCAACGACGTCAAAAGATGCACCAGTTGTGAAAAATAAGAAGACGACTAAACGAAAAGCCATTGAAGAACATCAAGTTTCCAAAGAAAAGAAAAGAAAAAAACTAAAAACGAAAACGAGTGATGCACTTCAGATTCAAGACAAACGAGATATATCGAGCGAAATTCAACGAGCAATTGACGAAGGGAAAGGAGAAGAATATGTAACACGACTCATTGCGGAACTATTCCAATCAAAACCCGTAGAACGGGAGAGTGCGATCAAAGGCATTTTTAAAACTTTCAACGTGATTCCCTCGTTGAAGAAAGTCGATCCGAAATTGTTCATGGAACGGGTGAAGAAAGAAGTATTGGATTTGTTTCGCGAATACATGAACTTGGGATTAAAAATTAAGATGATACTCCATTGCATAATGAATAAAATCGACGTGAAGTCCGGTGAGAGCATCGTGAAAAATGCATATTTCAGATCTAACGTCGAACCCGTATTTCGAGGTTCAGATCTATCGGACGTTTTCAAAAAGATGAAAGACAAGATGTTGACGTCTCTCACGAATTATCAAAATGAAGGTAGTAATTGGACGTTCGGTGAGGTGTTGAAACTCGAAATTCACATGACTAAAAACGAACCGTTGAAAGGATCTTCCTACTTGGAATTACCGTATTTCTTGACTAAGAAACACGCCGTGGTCAACGTGAGAAATAAAGATGATCAGTGTTTTAAATGGGCAGTCACCTCCGCTTTATACCCTGTCAAAATAAACTCTGATAGAGTTTCTCGTTATGAGGAAACTTCTAAAAATCTTGATTGGACTGGAGTGACTTTTCCAACAGAGTTAAAACACATCGAACGTTTTGAGGTTCAAAATCCCACCGTAGCGGTGAACGTCCTAGGATACGATGACGAAAATCAAAAGATCTATCCTCTCAGACAGACTTCATATCGCGGAAGAGAAAAGACGATTATTTTATTATCGATTTCGAATGGTGAGAATCGTCATTATTGTTGGGTTAAACATCCGAGCCGATTACTGTCGAGACAAAATAATAAACATAAAGGAAAGATATCTTTATGTTGCAACTGCATGAACACGTTTCACAGCGAAAACTCGTTGGCGAAACATCAGGAATATTGCAACGAAAATCAAGGTGTCACCGTCGAAATGCCCAAACCCAACACCATCGTGAAGTTTGAAAATCACAATAGAAGGTTAAAAGTACCATTCGTCGTGTACGCCGATTTCGAATGTTTCACCGCGAAAATGAGTTCCTGTCAACCCAACGCTCTTCAAAGTTATGTCGAAAGATATCAAAAACACATACCTTCAGGCTGTTGCATTTACATGAAATGCGATTTCGACTCGCAACACGACATGGGTCCCTTCACCTACACGAAACAGTGCGAAGACGTCGACGTGGCTCAACGGTTCGTGGAAGAGTTAGAATCGAAAATTCAAATGTTATACGACAAATTCAAAACTCCGGCGAAAATGATCATCACACGAGAGCAGCAGGACGAAAATAACAGAGCCACCGAATGTCACATATGCAGACAATCATTCGACGAGAATTCGGAGGAAAATAAGAAGGTCAGAGACCATGATCATTACACGGGTCTGTATCGTGGTCCGGCTCATAGCAAGTGTAATTTAAAATATCGAGACGCCACTTTCTATCTGGTGATGTTTCACAATCTCTCGGGTTACGACAGTCATCTGTTCGTGAAAAATCTCGGCACCTCACACGAAGAATTACATTACATCGCGAACAGTGAAGAAAGATACATTTCCTTCACGAAATGGAAGCTCATGGAGAGGAAAAGAGTAATCGATGGAAATACGTTGGAAGAAAAAACGAAATCCATTCGTAGAGGCATACGTTTCATCGACAGTTTTAAATTCATGTCGACTGCTCTGGAAAAATTAGTCGATAACATGAGCAAGGATAAATTTAAAATCACGAGCGAACATTTCGGAGAACGTGTAGACATCATGTTGAGGAAAGGAGACTATCCTTACGATTACATGAACGATCTAAAGAGATTCGAAGACACCGCACTACCTTCGAAAGAAGATTTTTATTCGAAATTATACGAATCCGACATTTCCGACGAGAATTATGAACATGCCAAAAACGTGTGGAAATCATTCGATATGAAAACCATGAGAGATTATCACGATCTCTATCTAAAGACCGACGTTCTGCTCTTGGCAGACGTGTTCGAAAATTTTCGAGACGTCTGTCATCGAAATTACGATCTGGATCCCGCTTGGTATTTCACCGCACCCGGTCTGGCGTGGGACGCTCTGTTGAAGACCAATGAAGTCCAATTGGAATTATTATCTGACGTAGACATGTTGGTCATGTTCGAAAGGGCTGCGAGAGGTGGCGTCTCGATGATCTCTCACAGACATTCTGAGGCTAACAATCCCTACATGAAAGAAGGTTTCGATTCGAAATTGTCGACTAAATACATACAGTATTGGGACGCCAATAATCTGTACTGTTGGGCTATGAGTCATCCTTTACCGATTGGAAATTTCGAATGGGTGAAGGAACCGGAAGAGATGCAAAAATGGAGAGACTATCCTTGCATTTTAGAAGTCGATTTGAACTATCCGGAAGAATTACACGATCCACACAATGATTATCCGCTAGCTCCCGAATGAATGGAACCGAACGAAGGAGACGAGGAAAAACTCATTCCCAATTTATTTAACAAACGTAACTACGTCGTCTACAGTGAGAATTTGAAACAGTACGTCGATTACGGGATGAAATTAGTCGACATACATCGCATCATTCGATTCGACGAAGAGCCTTGGATGAAAAAATACATCGATCTCAACACGAATCTCAGAACTCGAGCTGAGAACGATTTCGAAAAAGATTTCTTCAAACTCATGAACAACTGCGTGTACGGCAAATCGATGGAAAACATCAGGAAGAGAACCGACGTTCGACTCGTCACGTCTGAGAAAAAAGCTAAAAAATTAGTGGCGAAACCCAATTACAAACACCGAACCATATTCAGCGAAAATCTAGTGGCCATTCACATGCAAAAGACGCACCTGAAGTTTGACAAACCGTATTATCTCGGACCAATCATCTTAGATATCAGCAAGCGATTGATGTATGAGTTTCACTACGATTACGTCAAACGAAAATTTGGTGACAAAGCCAAACTACTGTTCACCGACATGGACAGTTTAGTTTACGAGATAGATACGAAAGACGTCTACCGAGACATATCTCCGGACGTGGCCGATTGGTTCGACACGAGCAATTATCCCGTCGATCACCCGTCCAACATTCAATCGAACGACAACAAGAAGGTGTTGGGTAAATTTAAGGACGAGAGCGGCAGTAAACAGATCGTCGAATTCGTGGGCTCGAGACCCAAACTCTATGCTAATCGTCTAGAAGATGATGAAGAGATCAAGAAGTGCAAAGGAGTTAAAGCGTGCGTGGTGAAGAAAAACATCTCTTTCCAAGAGTATAAAGATTGTCTGTTAGGAAGTGGTCCGGTGTATAAGACTATGAAATCGATTCGAAGTGAAAATCACGACTTGTATACCGAAATAGTCAACAAGATTTCACTGACGGCCAACGATGATAAGAGATTCGTGTTAGATGATAAAATAAGCACTTTGGCACTCGGACATTGGACTGTGGATCTAATTAGAGACGATATGAATGTGGATGATTGGATTCCAGATATGATTGTGGATGATAAGATTCCAGATATGATTGTAGATGATAGGATTCCAGAAAATCAAGAGGAATTAGATGGATTCAAAATTATAGAAATCAATAGTGACATCGAGAAAGTTAGTTTAAAAAGAAAAAGAAAAAATAGAAAAAAATAACGTCATTTTTAGTGAATTATAATAAAATAAATAAAAAAAAAATATATATACACATCTATGAATAAGAAAATAAAGATATCCGTAGAAGGTGTTGTCTTACCCGACGAACCCCTATCCAACATCGATCTGTTGAATGCGGCAAAAGATTTGAAAATCGAAGATTTTCTAGGTGTGTTTTCCAGAGATGCCTTGCCGAAGAGAAGACCTCGACAATCGGAATGCGGAATTTTAAATCTAGACGATTTATCGGGTGAAGGCACTCACTGGGTGGCGTGGTTGAAGAACGGGAAGAAGAAGAATTACTATTTCGACAGCTACGGAATCTCGCCGCTGAAAGAAATAAAGAACTATTTCAACAAATCGATGGTTCTTTACAACACAGAACGAGTGCAATCGCCAGATCAAGTGTTTTGCGGTCACCTGTGTCTCTATGTTCTCAAGAGATGGTCTGAAGGAGATGAATTTCAAGACATTCTCAATGACTTACATTAGAGAGAGATTTTTTTTTTTTTTATAGTATATATAAAGATAAAAAATTATTTTAAAAAAATTTTAATCGAATAAAAAACGAAAAAATAAAATAACATAGTTCATTTTTAATAAACTGCGTTTTGAACACATTTTTTCTAAACAACAACAAAAAAAAAATCCCACAACAACATGCCAGTCGATAAATTTGGTAGAAGTGACGACGAAAAAGTCAACCCGAGTAAGAAGAGGAAGACGTTCAAAGTCGACGATGGTTACGACGTTGCCAACTTGGACGAGCGTTACGTTCGGAGATACGAAACTCGAGAAGAACCTTTGAACATGAACGATAAGAAGCTCTACAATCTTCCCAAGCCGATAGATCTCGCAGATGCTGCGACTAAAAAATACGTCAACAGGGGGAACGCCGATTTTGAACGAATCCGGCTGGATAATTACGTGGATAAAACCATGACCGATGATCTGAATCTGAAATCCAAACGTTTGGTGAACGTCGTGAATCCCGTAGATCCCACTGATGCCGTGACCAAGAGATACGCGGATGACACTCACGAGAGATTCAGCGAACACCTGAGAAATAGATACGTTCAGAAAACGATGCACTTGGAATTGAACGCCAATTCTAACAAGATAACGAACGTGGCCACTCCCACGAATCCTAAGGACGTGGCGACCAAACACTACGTAGATCTGGAACAGAGAAAGTCTGACATACGAGAAATGAAATCGGATCTGAATGCGGGATTCAACAAGATATTGAATCTGTCGAAAATCGACGACACAGATGCGGACTCAACCGCAGTCAACAAGGGCTACGTAGATTCTGCCGTGATACAATCGCAAGAATACCTAGAATCGCAAGTGGACGATCTCTACCTGAACAAAGAATCTGGCGGAACCATGGAGGGTGGCATCAACATGAACGGTCACAATTTATTCGGTCTCGATCACGATCCCGAATTCGATTCCAGCGCGGTAAGCAGGAAGTACGTGGATGACAATTCGGTCTGGAGAAAGGGCGACATCATGGAAGGTAAACTAGACATGGGTGGACACGCGCTCACGAATCTACCGGATCCCATGAACATGACGGATGCCTGCACCCTGATTTCGGTGGTGGAGAAAGTCAAATATGCTAGACAATTGATCACCGTGTGGGCCGAAGAGGCCAGCGCCTTAGATGAGGAAAAAGCCGAGTGGTCTTTCGGAAATGGAGGTAGCGGATCGAAACACGGTCAGGTTGGATATCCCATGCCGATGGGAGGTGAAATCCTTCGAATGAGTCTGGCTTCCTCGGATTTGAATAACAGAGCGGTCGTCAATCTCATGGTGAATGGTGTGGAGAGCGATAAGAGATACAGCGTCGAAAAGACTGAGAATCAACACGCGAATGTTAGCACGTTCGGCACGCCTCTCAAAGTGAACGCCGGAGACAGGATTAATTTCGTCACGAAAACCAATAATCCCGAAGCCGCCACTTTCGTGGTGAGTCTACTGATCGAACTAGATCCTTTGAACAAACAGTGAACGCGTGGAAAATAATGAATTAAAAAAAAATAATGTGTGATTATTAAAAACAAAAAAAAATCAAAAAAAACTAATGAGATATAGAGAGATGTTCTCTATATCTCATTACTTTTTTTTTTTAATTTTCTATCCATTTATGATTACAATTTATACACTTTGCGAATACGGTTGTTGCTTCATCACCAGATCTAGTTTGTTGAGATTCGATTTTTATTTGACGTTTCTTACATTTGCGACATTTTAAAATTGTATTTTTTATAATTTCTTCGTTAGATCTTATGAGATCAAACTCTTCTTTTTCTTTTAAAAGATATTCGTTAAAATCACAACTATTATCTCCTTTTTTTGTGTTACGTTCTTCATATTCAATTTGAATCCATTTTTCCAAGTATTTTATTTTAACGTCGTAGTAATCTGGAGTGAACAGATGATTTGTTGTTTTTGTGACAAAAACATCCATTTTGTTTTCAACATTTTAGTTTTTAATTAATCTTACATCCACATTTTTAATGTTTATTAATTTTTTTTTCACACACTCGTCTCTCATCGAATGATAGACATCTTATTTCCGTCCGATTCGAATTGTAATTCTCTGTCCGACAGGACCAGGGTGAAGGCTTCGGTTTTTCTCGGCACGTTCCTATCGAATTGCATCTTGATCTGAATGTCTAACACGCTACTCTTGAGTCGTTCACTCTGTTTACTGACGTCGAACACGAACATGGGATACATCGACTTGTATTCGCCGGGAGATATGTTGGGATTGCTCATCAATTCGTCTAGACCGTGATACTTCTTTCTAAAATCAGCGGCGTCGCCGTTCAGTCTGGAGAAATCGTTCTGGTCGAACGACGCGTTGTAATCGATTGCCGGATATCTCGTGGCATTCAGAAACACTTGCATGTTTCTCAAATGGCAGTGATCGAACAGCGATGCATTCTTTTCCCGAGACCCGTCCCTGTCGGTCTGAAACGCAACCACGATGAAACGCGGTCTCTCGGAAGCGGATTTCACCGTCAATCTCCAATCGAAGTGATTCGTGGAGGGAGGAATGCTAGCCGTGTCGCACTGTCTCATTCTAAATCCCACAGGTAATTTACTCTTGGATTCTATGATCTTGTAGAGATGCCCTTTTTCCACGATCGAAGGCTCCACGTGCAGAATGAACCACGATATCTTGTGTAGAGTTATCTTACCCACATCGGTCGCGGTGAGTTCCACTATTGCGTCGTCGTTTCCTTTTCGAATCAACGTCAGATTGTGTTTGAATCCGTACATGATCTTGTTGTAATCGTCCGTGAATCCGAAGATGTGTTTCAAAGGTATCCTGAACGAAAACGTTCCTTTAGGTCTGGACGTCTTGACGACGTAGTCGAATATCGTGGCGGCGTCGGCGCTAGCAGGGCCGACGGTGTCTTTCACCCACAACTGATTAAGTCCTCTGGATTTCAAAAAATCATCAGGATACGTCAAGAGTCCGAACATCATGGTGGCCTGACCGGGATGAAAAACAGATTCTATCTCTTGTCCGGATAGCATGTATTTTATGTTACTGAATAGATGCATGATGCCATTATTGGCAAGAGTAACCGTGTCGTCATCGGCGTAGTCGCTCCCATCTTCCTTGGTGAGACGTCCCTGCACCACTATGTAACTCTCGCTAGGATGTACGAATAGATCTTGAGTTTCGACAGTGATTCTTATCTCTCCCGCATTGTTCAAACTCGTCCCGGTTACTGGTTCGTATTCGTGAACCTCATATTCTTGAATACTTTCATCTTTCACTATGCTTTGTGCTATATCTAGTATATTTGTCATTTTAAAGGATTTTTAGTTTGTTTTTTTTTTTGTTTATTAATTCACTTGCTTTCTTTATCTAAAAAAAATAGTTTTTTAATTATTTTTTATTATTATTTTTTTTTCTCTCTTATATATATATGTGTGTAAACAAGAAAATGTCAAAAAGAGTAAATAAAAAAAAAAATTTGTGTTCTTCATCAAAACTTCGTCTTCTGTAATTGTTGTTCGTAAAACTTTCCGATGATCTCTTCTCCATCCAAAGCTTCGATTTCGTAAGTCACCGGATCGGTGTGAAATATTTTGATGATCACGAAGATTTCCGAGGTCCATCGAGGAGTATAACCCTTTTCGAAGTGCTTCTTATAAGCGTAGATTCTCACTCGATCACCGACTGCAAATTTCGGCGTTCTAGACTTCTTCCTGATCATAGATCTCTCGGGATATAGATTCACGTAGACCTGTTTTTCGTTTCGAGGATCGCTAGCTTCCACGGGAGTCAGCTTGATCGATCTGTGTCGCGTGTTGTTGTAATCTTTGACCAGACCGTTCAGAGCGTATATGTATTTCTTGGTCGAATTCGCCGTGAAGTATCTGTGCATCTTCTCCTTCATCGTTCGATTCCAACGTTCTACCACGCTGGCTTTCTCTTCATTTTCGATCGAGTAGAGGTCTACCAATCGACGAACGTCCTTGTTGTAGAATTCCTTTCCCTTGTCCACCCACAATTTACTCGGTTTTCGAGAAGACGAGTCGAACACGCTCTTCAGAGCCTCGGCGACGCAAGGTCCTGATTTATTCTTCAAAGCTCTGATCCAACCGTATTTGGAAAACACGTCGATGACCGTCAATAGATATTTGACGCCCTCGTTCCACCTCGAAAACGATCTCATGTCGACCAAGTCGGCAGACCAAATGTCATCCAGACCCTTCACGAACACCCTTCTCTTTCGAAATTTACGCACTATGGGTTTGTGTAACTCCTCGGCCAATTCGCTCGTCAATAATCGTTTCTTCTTCTTTTCAGATGCGCTTTTTTTTTTGAACGCCCCATCCGAATCGACGTTTCGCACCGATCAGATTGCCGACCAGCGAACGTTCCATCTTCTCTCTCCTGGTCGGATTCGATATGCCTCTCAATCTCCCCAACATGTTTTTGTCGCAGACGTCGTTGCGAGTCTTGGTGTCGGGATGTCCGGCGTAGCACAGATCGTGATCGTACGCAGCCGCGTCCACCCTATTCACGGGTTTGCTCCAAGATTTGGGAGTCAGATCGGCGTTGAGTCTCTTGTTCAATTTCGTTCCGGGTCCCGTGAAACTGTGACCGGGCAGATGCATTTCGAAAGGTAGATTGTTGATCATTTTATTCACGATGCCTTTACCTTTGCTCGCATTCTTTTGTTTGACGAATCGAGTCTTGATAGAACCACACACGTCGCAAATTCCGCGAAGCATCCGTCTGTCGTTTTTAGTTCGCACTTCTCTAGAATTACTCGTCTCGGTAACTCTCTTACACTTTACGCAATACATTTTTTTAAGAGTTATTTAAATTAATTTCGTTTTTTTTTTTTATTTTATATATAAATTTAATATTTTTTTTTTTTTTTAAATTCTGTTCTTATTATATATATATATATATATATTTTTTTTCAATCGCTGCTCTTGAGTTCTATCATCTTACTGAATTCCTCCCTGGCCTCTTTCCTCCCCTTTTCCACGAGAGAATCCTTCATCTCTTCCTTGATGATCTGACGAGTCTTGATTCTCACGGCTTCTTTCATGGCATCGTATTTCGTTTTCTCGCTCAATATCGCGAAGTATTCTCCGTCCAATATCCTATCATCTTTCAACACCATAGAGATCATTTCGGATATCGTGTCGATCTTGGAGTCTGCCAAGACGCGAATCTTGTCGTGTTTCCTCGCCTTCAGATATAATTTCCAACTCAAAAAGTTTCCGACCGTGCTAAACAATCCGGCGACGAGAGCCACTCCTTCTACGGTCAGCACGATCGGAATGCCGACCGCGGTCGACAACAATCCGATGCCGGCCGCATGTAAACCCATGGAAATTGTGATGAGTGTCGTGTCGATAGCGTTGACGAATTTCACGAAACGCGAATACTTCTTCTTGAGGGAATGGCGAGAATCTCTCTCTCGAGTCAGATACGATTGGATTCTACTGATTTGATCGATGCGATACCTCTCTCCTCTTTCTCTTTCTTCTAGCGACGGCGCCGTCGGCAAAACGCCGTTCGGTTTCTCGTCCTCGTCGTCCACTAACGTCGGATACAATTTATTTCTGGTTCTCATTTTATGTTTTTTTTTCTTTCTTTCTAATATTAGATAAAAAAAAATTTATGTGTGTATTTATTTTTTTTTTTTATTTTCTACTCTCCCTTATTTTTATATCAACGAAAAAAAAACTTAGACGTATGCTTCATTCAGCAATAATTTCTTGATGCATCCCTTGTCTTCTAAAGTCAAACTTCTACGCGCCAATTTCAGTTCTTCCGAATCTGTGGGCCTGTCTCGATTCTTACAGAAGACTAATCTCTTCCAAAACGTGATCACATCGATGAATTTAACACGTTCGAACGCCGGTTCAAAATACATGACGACCATATCTTCCCTTTCCATCGTCAGACACGAATGATTCTCGTGATCGAAGTCTAGATGATCCCGACATCCGACGCATCGTTCTAACAAGATGGGACGTAGTTCTTCGTTCACGCAGATTGCGTATGCTCTCATCAGCATGTTTAAAAGAAACCTCGCTCTAATAGTCTGAGAATCGCTCATGATTTACGTATTTTTTTTTTTATTATCTATTCGATTTGATATATTTAGTTTTCTAAATAACTATTTATCTATATATTTTTTTTTTCTACCCTATATATATCAATCAAAAACGTGACAGTGGGCTCGCGAATTTCCAACACACACCGACGATTGGAAAAAATCCGGGTATTCCCCCCACTCACGTCAGATAGGGAAGCGTCCAATAGTAGTCTGTTAAGTTTTTTTGGAAAAAATCCGGGTATTCCCCTCACTCACGTCAGAAAGGAAAGCGTCCAATAGTAGTCTGTTAAGTTTTTTTTGGAAAAAATCCGGGTATTCCCCTCACTCACGTCAGAAAGGGAAGCGTCCAATAGTAGTCTGTTAAGTTTTTTTGGAAAAAATCCGGGTATTCCCCCCACTCACGTCAGAAAGGGAAGCGTCCAATAGCAGTCTGTTAAATTTTTTGGGAAAAACCCACCGCCTCAAAACAATTGCGGGTTCTAAATCATCTGTACCAAAGCAATTGCGGGTTCTGAATCGCTGATTTAGAGTTCCCAAAACTGTTTTTTGATGATGAGCCAGAATCTTATGCTTTCGCTCGCGTTCGCCGACGATGGATCGGTGGTCTGATCTGCAATTCGAACGTCGACCAAAAATTACGTACAAGATACAACTGAAGATGTACGATTTCACCCTTTTTTTAAAAACGCGCGTTCACCACGAGTATTTGAACGTTAAAAGCGCGATCTAGGAGTCACGACTGTACATAAGCGGATTCAAAATCATGTACAGTTTTTGTGAACAAGCGTGTGATTTAACACTGAATTCCACGTTGGTGAACGCATCGTGTGCGTATTTTGTACACGTACATGTACAAGTGATAGTGAACTCTCAATTATCACCTACTAGTGCATTTTTCAGAATTGCTGGAAATCACATTTTTTGACCCTCTAAACTATTTCTGACGTACACACACGCATTTTGACGTAAAAAAGTGGGCGTGGCCAAAATTTTTGAAAGTGGGTCACGCCCATATCTCAGGCGTGGTATGACGTATGGACCTGGGACCAACACCAAAACCAAATGAGTCGACACTTGATGGAGATTCAAAATATGGGTCATGGTCACGGAGGTCACGTAGGGGTCATTGAGTGCATTTTTCAGAATTGCTGGAAATCACATTTTTTGACCCCATAAAGTATCCTGACATACACACATGCATTTTGACGTAAAAAGTGGGCGTGGCCAAATTTGTTAAAACTGGGTCACGCCCATATCTCAGGCATGGTATGACATATGGACCTAGGACCAACACCAAATGAGTCGACACTCGATGGAGGTTCAAAATATGGGTTAAAGGTCACAGAGGTCTCCTAGGGTCATTGAGTGCATTTTTCAGAATTGCTAGAAATCACATTTTGTGACCCCCTAAAGTATTCCTGACGTACACATATGCATTTTTTGGCCAAAATTTTTGAAAGTGGGTCACGCCCATATCTCAAGCGTGGTATGACCTATGGGCCTGGGACCAACACCACATGAGTCGACACCCGATGGAGGTTCAAAATATGGGTCAAGGTCACGGAGGTCACCTAGAGGTCATTGAGTGCATTTTTCATAATTGCTGGAAATCACATTTTTGCCCCCAAAGCATTCCTGAGATTCAAACATGCATTTTTACGTTAAAAAAGTGGGCGTGACCAAAAAATTTGAAAGTGGGTCACGCTCATATCTCAAGCATGGTATGATGAATGGACCTGGGACTAACACCAAATGAGTCGACACTTGATGGAGATTCAAAATATGGGTCAGGGTCAAGGAGGTCATCCAGGGGTCATTAAGTGCATTTTTCATAATTGCTGGAAATCACTTTTTTTTTTTGACCCCCTAAAGCATTCCTGAGGTCCATACATGCATTTTTATGTTAAAAAAGTGGGCGTAACCAACATTTTTGAAAGTGGGTCATGCACATATCTCGATCCTGGTATGATGAATGGACCTGGAACTAACACCAAATGAGTCGACACTTGATGGAAATTCAAAATATGGGACAAGGTCACGGAGGTCACCTAGGGGTCCACCTGAAAGAGGTCACCAAAGTCATCAAGTGCATATTATTCACAAATACTTATTACACCTTAATGCATTTCTAAAGTTTATGAACGTATTTCATCACTCAAATTAGTGGGCAAAGCCAAAAATGTCCATTTCTGATTCGAGTATCGAACCCTTTGAATGGTGGTCACATATATGTCTGTTCTGGTTTCTTATAAATAATTGTTCTGATTCCAGTATGAATATCTGTAATTACTGTTAACGAAAATCCATTTTTGATTTGTTTAAAAATATTTTACTTCTGAAAATAAGCCTCCATAAATTCTCTTTCTGTATAGTTTATTCCTGATACTTCAACCCTTTTCACACAGACTTGAATTTACTGGGTGCAGTAAATTCTGTTTCTCTAGTTATATTCTGTTTTTCTAATTACTAATAAATAATAAGTGTTGTACTTTTATTCTATGTTATCCTTTGTAATTCTTCCGAATAAGTAGCCGAATAGTTCCTATGAAAAGGGGTACCAATGCCTCACATTATCCTGACCCTGCGCCTATCCTAAAACCACTAGAGCTGAACAACATTTTCATCATGAGAATGCTTGCTTGGAAAGATGTCTTGTGGATGCATGGCTAAGGTAATATAATGAAATCCATAAAATCCAAGGAAAGCAAAGTGAAGTATTTTTGTTTCCATATCATCCCGCACGAGTAGTATGTTAATTACGTTCCCGAAAGGGCTCTTTTTGTCGCTCTCTACCTGACTCCCATCTGCACCCCAGACCCCCCCCCCCCCCCCTTCTCCGAATTCCTATCGCTAACACAACCTCTATAAGGTCATTTGCCTACTCCGGTCGATTATCTATGTACAGTTCGCATCGTTTGCATCGCAGACTGGGTGTGGATGCCTACTGCAAAGTTTGTGAAGATGCAGGAAAGTCGGGAATCGACAGAGAAAAATGGTTAGAGTAGCTATGACGTCGGACGGTGATGTGGAGAGCGCGCAAGGTCATGACTGGGTTGACCGATGTCGATGTCCACAGATAGTGAGTGAACGTTGATTGGGCCCAGCAACACCGCCCCTGGTCTATGTCTATACCCTCGTAACACTGTCCGCACAGTGATAGCCTTTCACCGCAGTCGCTTCAGACCAAGTCTGCCTTACCCTATGCCATTTCGCACAGAACTTGTGTCAGTGGTGCCATTTCCCCCAGTAGAATTTGACTGTCGCTATATCCCACACCACGGTAGGATCGCCGAGTGATTGTGTCGCTTTCGATCGGGTCACTGGTTGGATGGTTTCTGGTATAGGATCACTGTTGGGGGCAGAGGGAAGTACGACTGTGTCACTCTCGGTCGGGCGACTGCATGGAGGGCTTCTGAGATAGTGTCAACGTTGGAAACAGGGGTGAGGCTACTGCGTCGCTAGGTCAGGCCACTGGTTGGAGGGCTTCTGAGATAGGTTCACCGATGGGAGAAGAGAGAGGGGGACTTTGTCGCTGTCGATAGGGTCACTGGTCAGAGGTCTCTGCGTCGCCAGGTCACTAGTTCACTAGGTCCTTGTAAAGTGGGCCAGGATTTCTGGACGGGGCAGCAACAGTGGCGCTCTCCGTCGCAATACTCGGAGACCAACGAGGTCTATGAGGTGATGCCTCAATGATGTCTCTTCTCATAGCCCTCACATCGTCATCTCGCCCCCACCCTCCCCCAACAATCACCAGAGAGTACCATCAGCAATCACTAGTCATCCATAGTGGACGCCACTGGCGATTGCCAATGATCATTTTCCCAATGGGAATGAGAGGGCTGTGAGGAGGTGCCCCAATGAGGCCTCGCCCCATAGCCCTCACATTCCCATTTCGCTCCAACAATCACTTGATATCGCTATTGCCAATCATGAGGCCTCTCATCACAGCCCTCTCATCCTTATACAGGGATATGATCACTAATGGTCGCTAGCAACGATCACTAGAGATCGCCATAAACGATCACTAGGCATCCCTGGTGATCGTCAATGGCGACCACCAATGATCCTCGTATGAAGATATGGGGAGGGGGGGGGGGGGATGAAGAGAGGCCTCAGTGCGGCTAGTACTCATAGCCCTCTGATCCTTATCTTGCTCCCAACGATCACTAGAGATCATCACCATAGACGATCACTAGCCATTTCTTGTCATCGCCACTATACTGATCATGTGGGTTTTCCTGCCCACGGGCGCTTTTCTAAATCAATAATCAGTAGTGTTTGGCAAATATTCAATTGAAGAAACAACGGGTCGTACCCGATGCTTCATTCCTTGAAAATTTGCTGGCCATTCCATTGTTTTATGTCATAGATTTACTGTTAATCCGTGTGGCGAAATATTGCCCACACATGGTCTTTGACATTTCCACGACGACGGTCATGTTGTGGGTCAGATGCAGGTGAGGCCAACTGAGGCAAAAGTAGAAGCCATTGTAAATTTTCCAGAACCAAGCACTAAAAAAGAGCCCATGAGATTCTTAGACATGGCTGGATGCTATAGAGATTTTTCTTTAAATTTCTCCGATGTAGTCTCCCCATTGCCTTAGCAAAACGGTTAAGTTTGTTTGGACTGAAGGGTGTGAGAAATCATTCGACAGAATAAAAACATTATTAACCCTTTACTTAACCTAACGGTTATTTATTTATTTATTTTATTGGTGTTTGAGGTCATATACTTATGCACAATGGCTAATCATGACTGTGGCAGTTTTATAGGTGGAGGAAGCCGGAGTACCCGGAGAGAACCACCGAGCAACGATGAGTAGCTGCCAGCTCCCCAACATAGTAACTCCGCACTGCAGTACAGGCAGGTTTAGATTGGTTGAAGACATGCGCACCAACGACGTGCAGTACGCCTAAGTAAACGGCGTCATCGTGCCCCCATGTGGACAATCGGGGTGAAGTGCCTTGCCCAAGGACACAACGCGGGAGTCCGAATTGTTCGCTCAGACGGTCACCCATCCACTAATTAACCGGGCTCGACGTTGCTTAACTTCGGTGATCTGACGAGAACCAACGTAACGGTCAAAACCGGCCAGCGCTATTAACAAAAAATACTATCCATTTTGCATTATTTTTTCCACTTTTTATCACAAAAAACATAGCTTATGACCACTCATTGGAACAAGCTCGCCGAGCTCGTTCCAATGAGGGATCATAAGCTATGTTTTTGTGATAAAAAATGAAAAAAATAGTTCTTCAAGTATTATATTTGCAAGTGTCGTCTGCTTTTCGTGTTATGTAAAGGGTTAAAGAATTCCCCTGTCCTGAGCATTCCTGATTATGAAAGGCACTTCAAATTATTTATAGATGTACGTGACAATGGAGCAGGTGGGTAATTTGCCTAAGAAGATTCACAGGGCATCGATCACCTTGTGTATTATTTCTCCCGAGAATTTCTCAAACATCAAAAGAATTACTCTACAGTAGAAAAAGAAACTTTGACTTTAATTTTAAAATAAACCCATTTTGATGTATATCTGGGGATCACTTTGACTTTAATTTTAGAATTTACCCATTTTGATGTATATCGGGGGATCACTAAGCTCCTAATTACAGTTTATACTGATCATAATCCTCAAACATCCATCAATAAAATGAACAACAAAAATTAAATATTACTGCAATGGAGCTTAGCCCGGCAAGAATATAGTTTGGACAACCCCTGCAAGAATATAGTTTAGACATTGGGCTTATTTTTGGGAGAGATAATGTTGTAGCAGATGATCTTTCCAGAATATCCCGATATAAAATAATCGGATTGGTCTACCTTTTAGATCAGTGTATATATGTTTATTATAAAATTTTGTTAAGATTTTCATATGTGTATATTGTAAACCAGTCAAAGTTTGCTAAGTATTATTATAAAAAGTTTTCAATACCTTCAAACTTTTTCTTTTAAGAAGGGCCACTAATTGGAACACTAGTTGTTCATTTGGGTCACACTTGTTTACATGAAATTTGACAGAATTATCTAGAAACTAAATGAAATGACTTAATTCAACCAATCAGCAATTAATGGAACAATAGAACATTGTAGAAATTTCTCATTCTGGAACTTTCCATTTGAAGACTATATAAAACCCTGGTCGTTTCATTTATTGGTTTTCATCTCACATAAACAGCATTGAGTAGTGGCAATTGTTTAAACATTCAGCATTCATTGCACATTATTATTACAGGATAGTGCATTGTTTTTAAATCAGCTGAGATTATTATATTTTCATGCAATATTATTTTTGTGATCTATTCAACATTTTGTTTTGGAAAAGTGTTTTCAAATTTTAAAGAGATTTTTTTTTTTTTTTGTGAACCAGGATTGAACCGGGTTAATTTCAAACTACCAGTGTAGCCAATACTTACTGGATATTATCTCCATTTGAAGTTTGCTGCGTCCTTTATAAGAAGTTATTAGAGACTGCTGAATTTCAGAGTGAACATTTAGTTACAGCTTATTATCCCTGCATTTTCAAAAATAGTCATGATCTCCGTCCGTCCATACGTCACACCCTGAAAGGCTCCTAGGGTATTTAATTCAAAATGTTTAAACTATGCTAATGTGTTCAGGTAACATCTCTCGATGTGCATGAAGGTTTCGGAATTTTGATTTTGTTCCAGTGGAACCATTTTTATTGTTAAAAAATCAGTTTTCATTGAAAGGCTCCTAGGATATTTAATTCGAAACATTAAAACTATGCGTGTTCAGGTACCATCTCTAGATGTACATGAAGGTTTCGGAATTTTGATTTGGCCCCAGGTGGTTCCCGTGGAACCACTTTTATCATTAGAAAATCGGTTTTCATTGAAAGGCTCCTAGGGTATTTAATTCAAAACATTAAAACTATGCTAAGGTGTTCAGGTACCATCTCTAGATGTACATGAAGGTTTCAGAATTTCGATTTGGCCCCAGGTGGTTCCGGTGGAACCACTTTTATCATTGGAAAATCAGTTTTCATCAAAAGGCTCCTAGGGTATTTAATTCGAAACATTTAAACTATGCTAATGTGTTCGGGTAACAACTCGAGATGTGCACGAAGGTTTCGAAATTTTGATTTGGCCCCAGGTGGTTCCCATGAAAGCACTTTTATCTTTAGAAAATCAGTTTTCCTCGAAAGGCTCCTAGGGTATTTAATTTGAAACATTTAAACTATGCTAAGGTGCTCAGGTAGCATCTCTAGAGAAGCATGAACTTTTCGGAATTTTGATTTGGCCCCAGGTGGTTCCGGTGAAACCACTTTTATGGTTATAAAATCAGTTTTCACCAAAAGGCTCCTACGGTATTAAATTCGAAACGTTTAAACTATGCTGATGTGTTCAGGTAGCATCTATAGATGTACATGAAGGTTTCGGAATTTGGATATGGTCCCAAGTGGTTCTGGTGGATCCACTTTTATCATTGGAAAATTAGTTTTCATCGAAAGGTGCCTAGGGTATTTATTTCGAAACATTTAAACTACGCTAATGTGTTCAGGTACAGTAGAATCCTCTTAACTGAATAACCATTTTGCCAGTGAAAATTATTCAATTAACAGGAGTATACAATTAACAGAGATTTGGTCAGTTTCCTGTGTTCTTGATGTAAACTAAGCATTTATTCTATTATATCTTGTTTGACAGAGCTCATTGAGCTCTGTCAAACAAGATATAATAAAATAAATGCCTGTATTGGATGTAGTGAGATCAAAAAGGTTGATAAATAAGGGGAATTTGGTGTGTGTCACAGTAATTTTTTCGACATATTATAAAAAATTTTATCTGATAACCATAGAGTATAACAACCGTTGTATATACTTGAAGTATATACAACGGGTGTTGTATATAATTATAATTTATGCGAATGACCTCTGACCTCTTTCAATTCCATTTTCATTCATTCATTCATGAAACATCGTTATATCACAGGGCAGGTTTTAATTGTACGCTTATTGCACTTTGTCAAAATCCTCTGATGGTGTCATTTCTTATTTATTTTGCTTCAATAAAGGCAACCTAAAATTTTGCTTCAAAACATTGTAGAAATTACTTGAATGTTAATAGTAATTAGTATGCGGCGACTGCGAACTATTTATAGTCACGGCCTCGATCAAAAGTACTCGCGGAACTGCGCTAATTAAAAGTTTGTCTGCTCTACCTGAAAAAAAAACACTTAGTAAAAATTGTAAACAAACGCAAAATTATTTGTTATATTGGGACTACAGCATAAAACATGGAAGAAAACTGGAACTATGTCAAAAAAAGAATAACTCTACTGAAACACCGTTTTGTGACTGTTAATAAAATAGTTGAAATTTATTTTGTTCCAGCGCAGTTACATGATGCAAGAAGTGCAATCGCACTTTACAATCGCCGTCATTGATTTTGTAATGTAAGGGACACAACTCTATGCATCTTGTCCTATTTCTTTTGTCTCGTAGACTGGTTTTCTTTGGAGGCCCGTGGGAAGCATATATAAGTCGGGTAGATGCACGAGACGGGTGTCTGTTTGTTATCAGATAAAAACAATAAACATATAGTGTGTTTTTATATCTGTGTTATACAACTCGTTGAAATATGGTTTATTTTTTCTCGGCGAAGCCTCGAAAAAATAAACCATATTTCAACTCGTTGTATAACACAGATATAAAAACACACTATATGTTTATTGTCTATATATACAATTAACAGGACTTTACTCTACAACCCATATGCAATTAACAGATCAAATTTGTACTGAAGGTATGGTAAATGATTTTGTGTTTGAAAATTATATTCAATTAACAGGGATATACAATTAAGAGATATCCAATTAAGTGGGCTCCACTGTAACATCTCTAGATGTGCACAAAGGTTTCAGAATTTTGATTTGGCCCCAAATCAATATAATAAGGATTATGCCCCATAACATGTATTAATGCACAAATATAGTGTTTTAGGTACAAACGAGCGGGAATGCAGGGATACGCCACTGTGTGCTTTGAACACAAATAACTCTATCTAGTTTGATAATCTTTCTACAGACACATTCTTGGAAAGTTTCTTCATCACCTCTGTCATTGGATTCAATTGAACTCTTGAACAGTAAATTATTTTTGGTTTTATTTTTCTGTAAACCAATCAGTGTAAAAAGATTTTGTACTACAGTAGAATCCTCTTAATTGAATATCCATTTTGCCAGTGAAAATTATTCAATTAACAGGAGTATACAATTAACAGGGATTTGGTTAGCTTCCTGTGTCCTGGAGGTAAACTGAGCATTTATTCTATTATATCTTGTTTGACAGAGCTCATAGAGCTCTGTCAAACAAGATATAATAGAATAAATGCTTGTATTGGATGTAGTGACGCCCAAAAGGTTGATAAATAAGGCGAATTTGGTGGGTGTCACAGTAATTGTTTCGACATATTACAAAAATTTATATACAATTAACAGGAGTTTACTCTACAACCCATATGCAATTAACAGATAAAATTTGTACTGAAGGTATGGTAAATGGTTTTGTGTTTGAAAATTATATTCAATTAACAGGGATATACAATTAAGAGATATCCAATTAAGTGGGCTCCACTGTATTTTCATTTGAAATTATCTTTTTTTAATTAAATTTCAGAATAGTTAAAATGGAAATTTATTATTTGCTAGCCTGTGAATTATCGCAAATTATCTAAAAGATATTTCTCAATATCTATCGACTCAATGGATATCGAGGAATATCCCTCAGTAGCTTCATAAATGATGTCACGAAAGCCGCATCATGTCGCTTTGATGGAATGATCAGCTGATCTTTGTTATTGTTTTGAAATGTATGCATTTGGGGGTGAATTGGGCTGAATATTGTGCGATAAAATGTGTAGTAGCATACAATAAAAATGAAAATCTACTCTATTTTTAGTCAGTGTTGGGAATTATTTCATGATTGTGGACCTGAAAGTTTTATGTTTCGCGAGCATTGCTTCCAGTAACTCCGTGGTGCCTGCCCTCACCTTTACTCACACTCATTAGACCCCGAAGCCGCCGCCATGAGCCGCCGCCAGCCATATTTTTCGTAAGCCACTGCCAGCCACATTTTTCATCAGCCACCCGTATTATAAATCAACCGCCACAAAATTTTGCACCGGTGTTACAGGAATGGAAGTCCGTAGGAAAATTAGTCCCTCTGGACTATTATTCCGCGGAATTATAGTCTTAGGTCTAACATTTCTAGGAATAGTAGTCCGCCGGACTCGTAAAAAAATTCTCCTGTAACTAACAATTTTCATTTTTTGCTTCCAAAACATGGGTTATGACCCCTCATTGGAACGAGCACGATGCGCTCGTTCCAATGATGGGTCATAACCCTTGTTTTTGAAGCAAAAATGAAAATATTTTCAAAAAAAGTTTCGCACTGGCCGGTTTTGACGGTTACGTTAAGTAAAATGATTAAACGTTAGAAAAATGTCTCCATATGTCGATTCCCTTGCCCTAATTCCAATTAGTCTACCTTCGTAAGATTTATACATCTGCCTTTCTAGTGCATTTTAGTTTTGTTTCATTCCACCAATCTGGGATAGCCATGTTTTACACCTCTCATTCAGCTGAGTCGCCATGAGCCGCCAGCCGTTAAAGTTAAAACTTAGCCAGCTGAGCTGGCTAGCCAGCCATATATTCCTTCAGCCAGCCACGAAAATGAATTTACATGGCTTTGGTGTCTAACACTCATACTCACACTAAAACAGCATAGATATCCTCTATATATTCTGATGTATCTGAGATTTCTTTTTACCATTATTATTATTATACACCGCAACACTTCAGTAAGAAACATCAGTAGATCTATAACTTCTTAGCTTGTAAAACAGACCAATACAAACATTCGTTCTTTGTACACACAGCACGCTATTGGAACCACCTGCGTGAAATAGCTGTAGCAGCTGGTGCAATAGAGTGCTTCAACTCTGCCCTAACAGACCATCAAGATAGACCTCCTCTCACTTCCATCATATTTGAACCCAGCAGTATCAATGACGTATCCATACAGATACAGACAATAATTTTCCATGATTTTGTTTACTACAGTATGATGTGGTCTGGACGGGGGGCGCGGTGGCTCAGTAGGTAGAGATGCAGGATGCAAGCCGAGAGGTCCTCGGTTTGAATCCCACCTGCGGCAACCGCGTTGTGTCCTTGAGCAAGACACTTCACCCCATTGCCCATGTGGGGGCAGAGTGACGTCGTATACTAAGGCGTACTCCGGCTTCCTCCACTCGTAAAACTATCATGGTCATCATTAGCCATTGTGCAAAAATATGTGACCTTAAACCCCTTAAACCCCAATAAATAATAAATGTGGTCCAGACAGCTCACAATGAGTCCAGCAAAAAAATGGACTCCAAATGGCTTGGACAGATCTTATCAAATGCCCTTCACACTGGAACGACCCACCCAGGTTGGTCGGGTTTGGTCCTAAAACATATTTTTAATAACGAGATTTTTGCCTTATATAATTTCTAATAGAAACAGAATCGAAAATACAATTAAATATAATATAAAATGTCCAAGAAGTTGAACGGACAATTTCTTTAAATATTAGCCTGACCGGTTTCTTCCTTAGTAGGATTCATCAGAGGCGTTAGCGCCGCTCTGTTTGAGGCACCCATATTTATAGTGTTTTTTGCGTGACGTCATAATGGATGTACCCGTCGGGTATATTTTTTGTATACCTGTCGGGTATATCTTGATACCCGTCGGGTATCTTTTTTGTATACCCGTCTGGTATATCTGTATACCCGTCGGGTATACTTTTTTGTATACCCGTCGGGTATATTTTAATACCCGTCGGGTATACTGTTTTTTGTATACCCGTCGGGTACATTTTAGTACCTGTCGGGTACCTATTTTTAGCTACCCGTTAGTAATTTTTTAGCGGGGGTAACCACTTTTTTTGCGCCACGTTTTGTTTTGGTGCCGTTTAAAGTACCCATTTGGATAATAAAAAGGCAAGAGGGAAAACTGCCGAACTGAGTTTTTCTTCTAAAATATTTTTTTAGACAATTTTTGAAATGTGTTGCAGCCTGGTTTCTGCAAACTTTAAAACTTTGTCTGAGTTATAAAGCCGCTTAATGTCATCGGGGTTACTGTTTGGGGGCGTGTTGCCCCTGTGGCTGTAGATTGTTGGAAGATAAATTTCACTTTCACGGACTGTCTGTATTTCGATATCGTCCATTGAATTTCCAACAGTTCTTTGGATGAGCGAGTCAATTAAGGTTCCAGTGTCTGGTGTCGTATTGGTTTGACTGTTTGTTCTGTTCGCTGGTTCCGCATATTGGACCGTTTCGCTCCCAAAAGTCACTTCCGTTGAACTGTCCATATTTTCGGTTTGAGTGAGCGCATCACTAGTTTTGCTCGCATTGTTTGCGTTATGACTTTTTAAATGTTTGTTTAAATATTCTTTTCTTTTGAAGATTGAATCACATATTTCACATTTCGCGAAATTGAATTGGCGGTGAGTGACTCGAATATGTCTATAAAGTCCTGAGCGATATTTATACTCATTACCACACTGTCGACATTTGTGGTTCATCTTTTTATAACTTTGTTTTTGCAGTACAAAATTACGCCTCGTCCCTTCTATACCAGATTGTGGCGTAATTTGTATTGTGACGTCAAGTGTCATTATAGTCTTTCCCTCTAGATAGAAGTTGGCTGATGCATAACAGAAATAAATGAAAAAGAACTCAAGTATGATAATAGATTAAAAATCCTTTCTGTTGATACCAAAGGCTTTTGGGAGCGAAACGGTCCAATATGCGGAACCTGCGAACAGAACAAACAGTCAAACCAATACGACACCAGACACTGGAACCTTAATTGACTCGCTCATCCAAAGAACTGTTGGAAATTCAATGGACGATATCGAAATACAGACAGTCCGTGAAAGTGAAATTTATCTTCCAACAATCTAAAGCCACAGGGGCAACACGCCCCCAAACAGTAACCCCGATGACATTAAGCGGCTTTATAACTCAGACAAAGTTTTAAAGTTTGCAGAAACCAGGCTGCAACACATTTCAAAAATTGTCTAAAAAAATATTTTAGAAGAAAAACTCAGTTCGGCAGTTTTCCCTCTTGCCTTTTTATTATCCAAATGGGTACTTTAAACGGCACCAAAACAAAACGTGGCGCAAAAAAAGTGGTTACCCCCGCTAAAAAATTACTAACGGGTAGCTAAAAATAGGTACCCGACAGGTACTAAAATGTACCCGACGGGTATACAAAAAACAGTATACCCGACGGGTATTAAAATATACCCGACGGGTATACAAAAAAGTATACCCGACGGGTATACAGATATACCAGACGGGTATACAAAAAAGATACCCGACGGGTATCAAGATATACCCGACAGGTATACAAAAAATATACCCGACGGGTACATCCATTATGACGTCACGCAAAAAACACTATAAATATGGGTGCCTCAAACAGAGCGGCGCTAATGCCTCTGATGAATCCTACTAAGGAAGAAACCGGTCAGGCTAATATTTAAAGAAATTGTCCGTTCAACTTCTTGGACATTTTATATTATATTTAATTGTATTTTTAATTCTAAATACGGACAATGGCTAATGCAACCCACCAATCGGAAAGCATGTCTGTCGAAAGTGAGTCAACCGTAGACCTACAGAACAGTGTCTCCAACCAAACAGTGGTGGAGAAAGATGTGGAACGCCCATATAAAAAACGGAAGAGATCTGATGACGAACCAGCACCCAAGAGGATCAATATTAGACCACAGAATTCAGCACCGTACCGAAAACTCAGGAACGGGCTAATAAAAGAAATGAAGACCAGTCTACAAGTTGAATTCTACAGGGACTGCTATACACAAGAACTAGCACCAATCGTTCTGGCATATTCTTCATTTCTCTTACAAATTACGGAACTTATTCAGTGAAGTACCCTTAACAGCATACAGGAGAAACGAAAACTTAAAGGACCTAATCACTAGGGCCAAATTACCGCCACTTAAACACATCAGTGGCTTCATAATAGAAAATCCATTTATAGTATGCCCTCGCCCGAACTGCGGCATATGCAAAAAATCTAAAAGAAAATAGTCTATGGTTCAAAAGTTACCAAACAAAAGAAAGATTTCAAGGCCCTAAAAAATACTCTTGCCAAACACGAAACAGCATATATCTGCTCACGTGTAAAGTATGCAAAAAACAATACGTAGGTGAAAGTAAACGGCATTTCGCCACACGCCTACGAGAACATCAAGCAGATATAAAACACGGCAGAGACACCACCATAGCTCTTCACTTCACTCAACCAGACCACAATATAAATCTGGGTTATCGCATCATTTTTATCCTCAAATCAAATCCCGACTCCAACCTATCCACGTCCAAAAGACGGGAATATGAAATCAACTGGATATATCGACTTAGGACATTGCACCCCTTTGGTATCAACAGAAAGGATTTTTAATCTATTATCATACTTGAGTTCTTTTTCATTTATTTCTGTTATGCATCAGCCAACTTCTATCTAGAGGGAAAGACTATAATGACACTTGACGTCACAATACAAATTACGCCACAATCTGGTATAGAAGGGACGAGGCGTAATTTTGTACTGCAAAAACAAAGTTATAAAAAGATGAACCACGAATGTCGACAGTGTGGTAATGAGTATAAATATCGCTCAGGACTTTATAGACATATTCGAGTCACTCACCGCCAATTCAATTTCGTGAAATGTGAAATATGTGATTCAATCTTCAAAAGAAAAGAATATTTAAACAAACATTTAAAAAGTCATAACGCAAACAATGCGAGCAAAACTAGTGATGCGCTCACTCAAACCGAAAATATGGACAGTTCAACGGAAGTGACTTTTGGGAGCGAAACGGTCCAATATGCGGAACCAGCGAACAGAACAAACAGTCAAACCAATTCGACACCAGACACTGGAACCTTAATTGACTCGCTCATCCAAAGAACTGTTGGAAATTCAATGGACGATATCGAAATACAGACAGTCCGTGAAAGTGAAATTTATCTTCCAACAATCTAAAGCCACAGGGGCAACACGCCCCCAAACAGTAACCCCGATGACATTAAGCGGCTTTATAACTCAGACAAAGTTTTAAAGTTTGCAGAAACCAGGCTGCAACACATTTCAAAAATTGTCTAAAAAAATATTTTAGAAGAAAAACTCAGTTCGGCAGTTTTCCCTCTTGCCTTTTTATTATCCAAATGGGTACTTTAAACGGCACCAAAACAAAACGTGGCGCAAAAAAAGTGGTTACCCCCGCTAAAAAATTACTAACGGGTAGCTAAAAATAGGTACCCGACAGGTACTAAAATGTACCCGACGGGTATACAAAAAACAGTATACCCGACGGGTATTAAAATATACCCGACGGGTATACAAAAAAGTATACCCGACGGGTATACAGATATACCAGACGGGTATACAAAAAAGATACCCGACGGGTATCAAGATATACCCGACAGGTATACAAAAAATATACCCGACGGGTACATCCATTATGACGTCACGCAAAAAACACTATAAATATGGGTGCCTCAAACAGAGCGGCGCTAACGCCTCTGATGAATCCTACTAAGGAAGAAACCGGTCAGGCTAATATTTAAAGAAATTGTCCGTTCAACTTCTTGGACATTTTATATTATATTTAATTGTATTTTTAATTCTAAATACGGACAATGGCTAATGCAACCCACCAATCGGAAAGCATGTCTGTCGAAAGTGAGTCAACCGTAGACCTACAGAACAGTGTCTCCAACCAAACAGTGGTGGAGAAAGATGTGGAACGCCCATATAAAAAACGGAAGAGATCTGATGACGAACCAGCACCCAAGAGGATCAATATTAGACCACAGAATTCAGCACCGTACCGAAAACTCAGGAACGGGCTAATAAAAGAAATGAAGACCAGTCTACAAGTTGAATTCTACAGGGACTGCTATACACAAGAACTAGCACCAATCGTTCTGGCATATTCTTCATTTCTCTTACAAATTACGGAACTTATTCAGTGAAGTACCCTTAACAGCATACAGGAGAAACGAAAACTTAAAGGACCTAATCACTAGGGCCAAATTACCGCCACTTAAACACATCAGTGGCTTCATAATAGAAAATCCATTTATAGTATGCCCTCGCCCGAACTGCGGCATATGCAAAAAATCTAAAAGAAAATAGTCTATGGTTCAAAAGTTACCAAACAAAAGAAAGATTTCAAGGCCCTAAAAAATACTCTTGCCAAACACGAAACAGCATATATCTGCTCACGTGTAAAGTATGCAAAAAACAATACGTAGGTGAAAGTAAACGGCATTTCGCCACACGCCTACGAGAACATCAAGCAGATATAAAACACGGCAGAGACACCACCATAGCTCTTCACTTCACTCAACCAGACCACAATATAAATCTGGGTTATCGCATCATTTTTATCCTCAAATCAAATCCCGACTCCAACCTATCCACGTCCAAAAGACGGGAATATGAAATCAACTGGATATATCGACTTAGGACATTACACCCCTTTGGTATCAACAGAAAGGATTTTTAATCTATTATCATACTTGAGTTCTTTTTCATTTATTTCTGTTATGCATCAGCCAACTTCTATCTAGAGGGAAAGACTATAATGACACTTGACGTCACAATACAAATTACGCCACAATCTGGTATAGAAGGGACGAGGCGTAATTTTGTACTGCAAAAACAAAGTTATAAAAAGATGAACCACGAATGTCGACAGTGTGGTAATGAGTATAAATATCGCTCAGGACTTTATAGACATATTCGAGTCACTCACCGCCAATTCAATTTCGTGAAATGTGAAATATGTGATTCAATCTTCAAAAGAAAAGAATATTTAAACAAACATTTAAAAAGTCATAACGCAAACAATGCGAGCAAAACTAGTGATGCGCTCACTCAAACCGAAAATATGGACAGTTCAACGGAAGTGACTTTTGGGAGCGAAACGGTCCAATATGCGGAACCAGCGAACAGAACAAACAGTCAAACCAATACGACACCAGACACTGGAACCTTAATTGACTCGCTCATCCAAAGAACTGTTGGAAATTCAATGGACGATATCGAAATACAGACAGTCCGTGAAAGTGAAATTTATCTTCCAACAATCTACAGCCACAGGGGCAACACGCCCCCAAACAGTAACCCCGATGACATTAAGCGGCTTTATAACTCAGACAAAGTTTTAAAGTTTGCAGAAACCAGGCTGCAACACATTTCAAAAATTGTCTAAAAAAATATTTTAGAAGAAAAACTCAGTTCGGCAGTTTTCCCTCTTGCCTTTTTATTATCCAAATGGGTACTTTAAACGGCACCAAAACAAAACGTGGCGCAAAAAAAGTGGTTACCCCCCGCTAAAAAATTACTAACGGGTAGCTAAAAGTTAAAAAATTTATAGTAATTTATATATTTTTTATACTTACCAATGACCCAGACTTAGCTGGTGCTAACTCCACAAAAACCAGGGCCAAACACAAATTTTGCCCCCCAATCCCCAAAATTTGCATCCAAAACAAAAAGAAATCATGTCCTAAAGGACCTCCATAGTACGACTCTACTGCGCATGCGCAGTGACGCAGTCGTCCCGAAATTGGCGCCAAATATCATTCTTACTGGCAGTGCCTGGTCAGCGCTATGTACTCAGCGGGGAGGCAAGAGTTCCCAACTCAGGGAGGGCCATCCCCGTCTGGGTCATTGGTAAGTATAAAAAATATATAAATTACTATAAATTTTTTAACATTTTTATACTGTACCAATGACCCAGACTTAGCTGAATAGTAAACAGGCTGGAGGGCCTAGGACATAGAGGAAAATCCAATAAGCTCAATTATAAAATAAAGAGGTAACCCCTTAAGGAGAAAAGGAGTATTAGGCTTTACATGTATCTTTCTTATTTAATATTTAAATTAGAAAGATACACTACCCTTAATAATTGAGCACAATAACATTCATGTTCTCTATTAACATCCAGTATAACCTTTATACTAATTATTTTTAAAGCAAGCCAATAAATAAAGTAGTCCAGAGAATTGAGACTCTTTATAATCATTTAAAAGTGTCCGAGTATTGTATATTAAAGCCCGTTTGACACTTGACATATACAAATGCTTCACACCGAGCTACACTTTAAAAATAAGACATGAATGAAATTAAACATTAATATTACACTTTAAAACCATCCCGGAAGCGACTCAGAAATACTGTCTTGGAGGAGGCATTCCCTTGCTTTTCACTATAAAGCAGGTGACCTAAGGGAACACCCGCCCCCCCCCCCCCCCCCTTCCCCTTGCCCTGGGTCAAATAGCCCAGAGCGAAGAGGGCAGCCGGACGGAGTCACTGCCGGAACAGAAAGCCTGCATAACTATAGTTGCAACTGTTTAGTGGACGACATTCTGAGCAACAGATAACGGACCTAAACAATGCAGGTCTCCAGAAATGGACTCAATATTTCTGAGATAAAAATTAGTAAATGTGGATGGCTGAGACCAATAAGCAGCCTTCATTAAATCTGTAATAGCAACACTATTAGCATAAGCCCAGGAAGTAGAAAGAGCTCTTACTTCATGAGCAGAAATCTTAAGCACAGACTGCTGAGAAGAAGATAAATCTTCATACGCAGTACGGATAGTTAACTGAATCCATCTAGCAATAGAATGGACTGAAATGTCCTTTCTATTAGGCATCAAAGACAGAAAGAAACGTTTCCGTCCCTTTCTGATGAACTGAGATCTCTGTTTATAGATACGTAGTGCTCTAACAGGACAGAGTAAAGGCCTACGCCCGTCTGAAGACGGAAGAGCCTTAATAACAATAGGTTCCGGATATTTATTAGGAGCCTGATTCTTAGCTAAAAAACCGACATTAGTAGTGAAGGTGATAGTGTTCCCAACACTACGATAATGAGAATCATCCACCGATAGTGCATGAAGCTCACTGACTCTTCTGGCAGAAGAGAAAGCTAAGAGAAAAGCTGTCTTATAAGATAAGAATTTGAAATCTACTGTCCCAAGAGGTTCAAATGGCTTTTCCTTCAATTTAAGGAGAACCCAAGCTAAATTCCACTTAGGAATTAATCTAAGAGTTCTGGGTCTATTTATCGAAAAGTTTCTAACCAATTTCGATAAAGAGACATTAGATCCAATTTGTAAACTATCATGATGTGCATAGGTATCAGATAACATAGATCTATAACCCTTTATAGTAACAGGTTGCAGTTTGATTTCGTCAAACAAGTATACTAGAAAGTTAGCAATGTCTGGTATAGAGGGATCAAATATATCAACAGAATGATCCCTACACCAACGACGGAAAACCTTCCACTTAGCCGCATAGTTTAGCGAAGAGGAGGTCCTCCTACAGTTAGAAATCGCGTCCACTGCTCGTCCTGTAAAGTGCTTGCCATGCAAGAAGGACCGCACAACGGAAAAACGTGAAGGTTGAGACCTTGCGGGTTGTGATGTAGTTGGCGCGATTTCCCCTGCCAAAGAAGATCCTCTCGTGGAGGGAGCTTCCGCGGTAGGTCCCACAACAGACACCTGAGTAGATTTATCCACGGTCTCTGTGGCGACAGAGATGCTACCAACAGAATCTTGCATTGAGATTGTTTTATCTTTAGCAATACTTGTTGAATTAACGGCGCTGGAGGATACGCATATCCTATCATTCCGTCCCAAGGGATCAATAGAGCGTCTACTGCAAATGCTCTTGGATCCGGACACGGGGACACATACGTCTGCAACTGATTGTTGAGATGTGTCGCAAATAAGTCTATCATTGGCCGTTCCCATTGGTAGCAAATCTGATTGAATACTTGTTTGTTGAGAGTCCACTCCGACGGCAACAAGCGACCCTTTCGTGAAAGGGAGTCTGCTAGCACATTCAGATGACCCGGTATGTGACGGACCGAAAGAAGAACGTGATGTTCCAACGCAAACAGAAGGATTCTTTCCGTTAGATTGAACAACGGAACTGAATGAGTGCCTCCCTGATTCCGTATATACGCCACTACTGTCGTATTGTCGGATAGGATTTGGACATGAGCATCGTGAATAATGTCCATCCAGTGACGTAACGCAAGCCAAATTGACATCATTTCCTTGATGTTTATGTGCTTGCACAGGAATTGCGGATCCCAAAGACCCTGGCATCTCGAATCCGTTGGGATTAATGATGCACCCCAACCTGTTTGACTGGCATCCGTCATAATGGTAAAACTCGGATCCGGCAACTGCAGCGGAACTCCTTGAGTTAACCACTGAATGTTTGCCCAAGTCTGAATCTCTTGTTTCACTTGATCTGACAAGAGAACGTCTACATCGAGCGAATGAATTTTCACACTCCAATTCTGAGTCAGGAAAATTTGAAGAGGCCGTGTGCGTAGCCGTCCCATCGGAATGAGATCCGCGGCGGCTCCGCACAGACCTATCAGTCTCATAAATTCTCTCGCTGTGACTTTGTCTGTATTTAGACAATAGCGAGCGTAACAACTGACTAATTTCGCTCTGGTTAACGGCAGACGAACGAGATTGTTGTGCGTCTCGAAGCTCATTCCCAGATGAGTGAATGACTTGGACGGCACCAGATCCGACTTCTCCTCGTTTACTATGAAACCGAGACGTCGGAGCAATAGAAGAAGATTCTGAACATCGTTCTGAAGCGTTAACTCGTTGCCGTACCTCTGAAGAATGTCGTCCAGGTAGGCCGACGTTACCGCAGACGAATGAGCTCGGAAGTAGATCATTACCGAGTTCATTACCCGAGTGAAAGCCCAGGGTGCTAGATTCAATCCGAAGCACATGGCCCGGAACTGATACACCACTCCTAGGACTGCGAAGCGTAGATACTTTCGGAATGTCGGATGTACCATGACGTGAAAGTACGCATCTTTGAGATCTATGCTCGTTGCATAATCGTTCACCCGAATACTCGCTCTGACCGATCGAATCGTCTCCATATAAAACTTCGGAGCGACGATCAGCTTGTTTATCCAGCTCAAATCTATGACTGGACGGAACGAGCCGTCTGGTTTCGGAACCAGAAACAGATGGCTGTAGAATCCCAGCGATTCCTGGTTTTCTACGACCTCTACCGCGTTCTTCATTAAAAGAGACTGCACCTCTGATAGCAGAGCGTCTCTTTTCTGAGGGTTTGACGGAAGATGAGTCCACTTTGGACTTCGAGTTAATGGAGGCTTTCGTTTGAAGGATATCTTTAGACCTTCCGAAGTCACTCCTCTCACCCACGGGTCGTCCGTAATCGACGCCCACTCTTGAGAAAAACTCGACAACCTTCCGCCAACCGGAACGCGATAGAGGTTTGAGCCATCACCTCCTGGATCTGCGAGGCCTGCAGATCTTCCACGACCCGCACCTCGCCTCGTCGACCTCGGGGCGTCCGACCGATTGTCCCGGCCTGAAGGACGTCCCGAACGAGAGTCGCTATCCTGACGGTCTCTCGAATAAGAGCTAGAGGACGCACCGGAACCTCTATAGGAACCTCTCTTGGGCGGATAAGACCCAGAAGTGCCCGCCTTATTCGTGTCTGCTGTATCCGACCTTTTAGGAGCGGATCTAAACAACAGAGAATCACTAGCTTTCTTTTTAATATTATCATAAATAGCAGAAAGCTTGCCGTCAAAGAGAAGATCTCCTGAGACCGAAGCGACTCTAAGAGAGTTCTTCACCTTAGAATCCACTAGTGTGGATGTAGACAGGGCTGCGTCACGTCTAACCAACTCCAGATTTGCCACTGAAAGGGCGGAGTTACACGTGGAATAAGCTACTGCCCTTGAAAGAAGTCTTAAGGAGGATTGTATATCCTGAAACTCTTCCCCTTGAAGACGCAGTGATAACGCCTTCGTAAGGTGATCTGCGTAAGATAAGGCATCTAAATTGGCTCTGTTAGACGCAATAGCTGTTTCCAACACTGCGGTTGGAATAGAAGCTGACGACGGTAATGATAGCTCTAAGTCTTCCGCCTCGTCGTCCATACGCAGAGGAACTCTCGGTATACCCTGACCTGCCGTGTCGAATTTATTCCTTGCATTAATGAAAGGCAGGTTGAGAGTATTTGCGGACAAGAAGCCTGCTTTCCCCGTCCTGGAAGCAAGTTTAAAAATAGCGTCGTTCAATAATTCAAATGTTCTTGCAACATTATTGGACTGCGACGGAAACTCGGGAGCGATGTCCCTGAACCGCTCGAAAAAATCAGAGTCCAATGACGCTATAAATCTCCTGTCCGGAAGCGCAGCAGTCTGGCCCGACGGAACAACTTGAGGAAGAAAGTGCCGGATGAAGTCCACGGCAGCTTTGTGTTGTTCCGAAAGGGATAGCTCCAATTCATCCGTATCCCTTTCACCATCCGGTCGGACCTCCCGATGTTCCCGGTCGTCCGCCCCCGATGCTTCGGCGGAGCGTACCGACCCAGCGCCTTCGGATAATTCTCGATCCGACACCGTCTCTGTCGGCTGCTGGGATGCTGCGATAAGCTGTGCTATCTGCACTAGAATGTCCGACGTCGAGACCTGCGGAGGAGCGGTCTTTCGCTGCTTTGCCGAGGGCAGCTCCGCATCAGATGGCTCCCGCATACTTTTCCTATGCGAACGTCCGGAGTCCATCGGTCTCGAATCCCTGGCTGCCGGATGGTGTGACCTGGTCGCCGAAGAATCCTTCATCGGCGAAGCTGGCAAAATATCGGAGGTCACGCAGCCAAGGTGCGGTCGTGTGCGCCGGCGAGAAGAGGAAGCCTTAACAGTCTCTGCGGACTGCTTATACAACAGAGCGTCCCGAGCGACGGACGTATGCTCCGCTAAAGACACATTTTGTACCACAACATCTGGTCCCAGATGTTGTTGTACGAGAGAGGGGCCTCTCTCGCTCGCGGCCCGGCTGGACCTGGACGAGCTAGGAACCGGACTAAAAGGCTTCCTCCGTTCTTGTTCACTATCCGCCGTCACTGGGTGTGCATCTATTATTTTTATAGTGCTCGCATCACCCAAAATTTCCTCTTGGACCGCATCGGACGAACCCGGCTGCCGAACCATTCGGTGAATGGACGCTACACCGGGCGAGCTAGCGGACGACATTTGTCTAATCTCCATGAGCACTTTTGCCGCTAGCTCTGTATTTAATTGTGACGACGGACGCACACTTGAAGAAGATAACATGGAAACATCACCCTGTTCTGGTTCCTCTGAAATAGAAACTGAGAGAGTAGAGTGACCTTGTGGAGAAAGAGCCGGCATCGCTCTTTCTCCAGAAACAACATATCGTGACACACGTTTCCAATGTTTCTCATCCCAATGTTCACATACAGGACAGGGATTAATGCGAGAACACTGACTACAATTAATGCAATAATCATGAAAGTCAGAGGAAGATTTCTTCCTATTACAATTTGAACAAGTTCCCTTCATTGTGAAAGAACAACAACAAGTCCTAGTTACTCGCAAAAACCCCTGACACAAAGATACATAATAACATGATCCATTAATAAATGAAAAAACAATTGCAAAACAAAATAATTTTGAAAAAATATTTTTTCAGAGAAGCCCAAGTTGCTGAAAAGTAACGTTGAGCCCCGATGGATCCGATGGCAAAGTGTGGTCAAAAATTTTAAAATTATATAAAATAATTAATGAGACACTTTCGGATAATATAAATGTATCTTATAATGAGATAAACTACCTCAAAGGCAAACAGCCCCCCTCAAAAAAGGCTGTTGCCAATGAAAACAAACAGTGTAAACACAGAAGAAAACATGACTCCAGGCACTGAAAAAACTGGCCCGGAATCAGTCATCAATTACACTCTATCTGATGCAAAACAGAGACTCCCAGGGGAGAATCTGCAGAACATCAGATGGAAGATGCAGAACACAAACGTTATACACCCATGGGTGAAAACGTAACTATGGGGAAAATAACAGAAAACATTCTGTAACCAAGCAACTCTCCCAGGGAATTTTTAGAAATGAAACTTCTCAAAAATATGCCAAAAGCATGGGAGAATTGCAAGGGGGGACTTTAGAAGGTTAGGGGAGAGGAAACACTGAATAAGCAGTGCAACAATTAGCAAGAATGACAACAAGAGGCGTTTGCCTCGAAAATAGGCAACTTAACATAATTTCAACAAAAAATTTTAAGTACAGCCCTGATTATTTTTTGCCACTTCTTTTTTCCTCTCCTCCTTCTATCCTCCTTAGAATCACATTTTCTCCAAGAATTACGTGTCTGGCATCCTTTAAACTGAGATTTACAAGCACAAAGATCAGTGAGATGTTGACTGATGAAGGGCCAAACAGAGAATGATATTTGGCGCCAATTTCGGGACGACTGCGTCACTGCGCATGCGCAGTAGAGTCGTACTATGGAGGTCCTTTAGGACATGATTTCTTTTTGTTTTGGATGCAAATTTTGGGGATTGGGGGGCAAAATTTGTGTTTGGCCCTGGTTTTTGTGGAGTTAGCACCAGCTAAGTCTGGGTCATTGGTACAGTATAAAAATATAGGTACCCGACAGGTACTAAAATGTACCCGACGGGTATACAAAAAACAGTATACCCGACGGGTATTAAAATATACCCGACGGGTATACAAAAAAGTATACCCGACGGGTATACAGATATACCAGACGGGTATACAAAAAAGATACCCGACGGGTATCAAGATATACCCGACGGGTATACAAAAAATATACCCGACGGGTACATCCATTATGACGTCACGCAAAAAACACTATAAATATGGGTGCCTCAAACAGAGCGGCGCTAACGCCTCTGATGAATCCTACTAAGGAAGAAACCGGTCAGGCTAATATTTAAAGAAATTGTCCGTTCAACTTCTTGGACATTTTATATTATATTTAATTGTATTTTTAATTCTAAATACGGACAATGGCTAATGCAACCCACCAATCGGAAAGCATGTCTGTCGAAAGTGAGTCAACCGTAGACCTACAGAACAGTGTCTCCAACCAAACAGTGGTGGAGAAAGATGTGGAACGCCCATATAAAAAACGGAAGAGATCTGATGACGAACCAGCACCCAAGAGGATCAATATTAGACCACAGAATTTAGCACCGTACCGAAAACTCAGAAACGGGCTAATAAAAGAAATGAAGACCAGTCTACAAGTTGAATTCTACAGGGACTGCTATACACAAGAACTAGCACCAATCGTTCTGGCATATTCTTCATTTCTCTTACAAATTACGGAACTTATTCAGTGAAGTACCCTTAACAGCATACAGGAGAAACAAAAACTTAAAGGACCTAATCACTAGGGCCAAATTACCGCCACTTAAACACATCAGTGGCTTCATAATAGAAAATCCATTTATAGCATGCCCTCGCCCGAACTGCGGCATATGCAAAAAATCTAAAAGAAAATAGTCTATGGTTCAAAAGTTACCAAACAAAAGAAAGATTTCAAGGCCCTAAAAAATACTCTTGCCAAACACGAAACAGCATATATCTGCTCACGTGTAAAGTATGCAAAAAACAATACGTAGGTGAAAGTAAACGGCATTTCGCCACACGCCTACGGGAACATCAAGCAGATATAAAACATGGCAGAGACACCACCATAGCTCTTCACTTCACTCAACCAGACCACAATATAAATGATCTGGGTTATCGCATCATTTTTATCCTCAAATCAAATCCCGACTCCAACCTATCCACGTCCAAAAGACGGGAATATGAAATCAACTGGATATATCGACTTAGGACATTGCACCCCTTTGGTATCAACAGAAAGGATTTTTAATCTATTATCAGAAACAGAATCGAAGCCTAAACAACCTTTCAGCTTAAGGACTACTGGGTTTGTGCTTCTTGTCCTTTTCACTAATAATTACATCAGTGGAAACTTTTCACACTGGACCGGACAACACAGGGTGGTCTTGTTCGGTCCTAACTGAAACATTGTTGTTTAAACTTTTATATGGATATTTTTTTTATATAATTTCTAATAGGTTCGAAGCATTAGCAATCTTTCAGCTTGTGGACCACTGAATTTTTGCTGCTTCTTTTTCCTAATAATTACATCAGTGGGAGAATTTTCACCAGTGTTTTAAATATTGTGATAATGTATTGCATATTCAGACCAAATTGCTGTTAATGTCCTGTTAACTTTAACTTAACAACTCTTACAGTATAGTTGTCATGGAAATGTCAAAATCCATGTGTGGGCAATATTTCCACACATATATTAACAGAGAATCTGTGACATAAAACAATTGAATCGCCATCAAATTTTCAACGAATGAAGCACCAGGTACGATCCGGTGCTTCTTTCACTGAATATTTGCTGAAAACTACTGGTTATTAATTGAGAAAAGCATATGTGGACAAAACTGCACATGCGTGGAGTTTTATCATTCCACGGCGGCTGCACTGTATACAGATCCATGACAAAATTAACTGGTTCAGGGTTCGATTCTGTTTGATGGTTAGAATTTATTCCAAATTTGTTTATTACAAATTATTGGAGAGTGCCAATAGGCACTCTCCAATAATTTGTAATAAGACAAATTACATAAACAAATTAAAGGCCGCTCGGCCACATGTCAACAAAAACAAGTCAAAAAAGGGGCATAACTCTAGTAAAAATGGTCGGTCCGAACCAATATTCGAACTTCACCTGTATTATTACCCCAGAAAGTCACATACCAAAATTCTTTCCGATCAAATAATCCTAACTGGAGTCATCATCCGGACACCGCAAATCTTGAAATTTCTATGTCAAAAAAGGGGTATAACTCTAATAAAAATCATCTGGCCGAACCCATATTCGAACTTGACCTGTGGTTTGGGCTAAGAAGGTCACATACCAAAATTGGTTCCAATCAAATGATCCAAACTGGAGTTGTCATGGGGACACCAAGTGGGACGGACGCACAGACGGACGCATGGATGGACGGACAGACACCGCTGATTTCTATAGTCCCCCGGAAATTTTTTCGGGGGGAAAATATTATTTGCATTTGACTGAATATATGAAACATGAGCAATGAAAGTATTGGCTTTTACTCTGATACCCTTTTTTTCTGAAAGCCCTGATTGTGGCCTCTAGCACATAACCAGTTAATAGCACGTTTTTTTCAAATACATTTAAATGACACATTGTATTTTGATAAAAAATGAAAAACAAAAGCCTGGAAAATTTTTATATCCTCATTTTGTTGTTAAAAATAGACACGTAAAAACATATATTAAACAACAGTCACCCCAATATTTATTTTGACCCTGTTTGTTTCTTTTGTGAGACGATGGTCTTCTAGACACATTTAACCCTTTACCCAACAGACGATATCAAAATTTATTATTTTAAATATCATTTTTTAAAATTTTTTAAAATTTTTCAAAAAATTTCAACAAAACCATATCATGTGACCCCTCGTTGGAACGAGCTCAATGAGCTCATTCCAACGAGGGGTCACATGATATGGTTTTGTTAAACTTTTTTGAAAAATAATATTTTTTCAACTGCTGAATTTACATATTACGAGGGCGAATACGGGCGGATGAGGGCGATTCGTTGGGTAAAGGGTTAAAAAGGTGGTCTTTCATCTCATGCCAGAAGATATTTTGGTTTCCAACTTTCCAGCTTTTCCTTCTCAAAACACAAAATTTTTTGCTCTTCCATACCTCTTTAAAGAATTCATAATAGTCTAGGCCACACAAAGTAGATCTTCTGTTTCTCAGGCCATTATTTGTAAAATTGCATGCAGGCGATCGTTTTTTTATTTTATTTTATTTTTTATTTCAGTAATTACTTCTTTGCCATCAAAAGTTCATGTTCTTGGTTCAAGTTTTAGGCCTCATAATCTACAGAATGGCATGGGTGGTGATGTATTTCATCCCTTGAGTGCAAGAAGGCTTTGCAATGCTTTAGCATTGCAAAGCCTTCTTGCACTCAAGGGACAAATTCATAAATTTTTTCAACTTGGGTAAAATATCAGACATAAACCATTTAATTTTTTATTTTTTTAAAGTTTAAATTGGTTATAAAAAGAGAGCATGCGGCAGTCAAAAGGACCATGCGGGAGGGCCTGAGAAACAGATTTTTTATTTTTTTAGGCCCTATCTGGAAACATTGTATCATTCTTTATTTATTATTCCATGCTTTTCCATATTATTTCCGAATAAATACAGTTAAAAGTAGAAGTCCTGCCATGAAATATGGGCTTATCTTGACATAATTGTGCATAGGAATTGTGCAAAGTTTCCCCATTGAAGAGATGTACTAAAAAGTAAATACCTTATCCGGGTTCGGAAAGTTAAAAAATTTATAGTAATTTATATATTTTTTATACTTACCAATGACCCAGACATAGCTGGTGCTAACTCTTAAAATATAGGGCCAAACACAAATTTTGCCCCCCAATCCCCAAAATTTGCATCTAAAACTAAAGAAAACATGTCCTGAAAGGCCCTCCACACCTCGCCCCCACTGCGCATGCGCAGTGTCCAGGACGTTCCGAAATTGGCGCCATTTATCATTCTAATAACCAGTGCCTGGTAAGCGCTATGTACTCAGCGGGGAGGCAAGAGTTCCCAACTCCTGGGAGGGCCATCCCCGTCTGGGTCATTGGTAAGTATAAAAAATATATAAATTACTATAAATTTTTTAACATTTTTATACTGTACCAATGACCCAGACATAGCTGAATAGTAAAAAGGCTGGAGGGCCAAGGACATAGAGCAAAATGGAATACGCTCAATAAAATAAAATAGAGTCATCCCCTGTAGGGAAAAGAAGTAATAGGCCTTACATGTATCTTTCTTATTTATGAAAAATTAGAAAGATACAACACCTTCCAAAAATTGAGCTTCATACATCCATGTACTCTATTAATATCCAATAATCCTTATACTAATAATTTTTAAAGTAAGCCAATAATAAAGTAAGTCTAGAGAATAGAGACTCTTATACTCCTAAAAGTGTGTGAGAATTGCATAATCATGTCCGTTGACATATGCAATATTCAAAAGCTATACTTTAAAAACTAAGACTTGAATGAATTTTATAAACTTAAACTTCTCACTAAACAACCATCCCAATAACAGCTCAGAATTACTAACTCCGGAGGAGGTATCCCCTTGTTTTCATAGTAAAAACAGGTGACCCAAGGGAACACCCTCCCCCCCCCCTTTTTCTTGCCCTGGGTCAAATAGCCCAGAGCGAAGAGGGCAGCCGAACGGAGACACTGCCGAAACAGACAGCCTACCTAGCTATAGTAGCAACTGTTAAGTGAATGACATTCTGAGCAGTAGATAATAGACCTAACAATAGAGGCCTCCAGAAATGGACTCGATATTTCTGAGATAAAATTCATGAATGGATGGCTGAGCGCAATGAGCAGCCTTCAAAAATCTATAATAGCAACACTATTAATGTAAGCCCAAGAAGTAGAAGAACTCTTACTTCAAGAGCCGAAATCTTAAGCACAACTGCTAAGCCAATGATATACCATAAGCAGTACGCTAGTTAATAGAATCGATTAACAATAAAATGGAGCGTAACGTCCTTCTACTAGACATCAAAGACAGAAGAAGCTTACGCCCTTGTAATAAACAGATATCTGTTTATAAATACATAAACTGTACCCGGAAAGAGTAAAGGCCTATGCCCATACGAAGACGGAAGGACCTTAAAATAATAGGTTCCGGATAATAGGAGCCTAACTCTTATGCAACAATCCAACCTAAATAGTAACGGAAGTATTGATTCCGAAACTATGAAAGTGAAAATCATCCATCGATAGTGCATGAAACTCACTGACTCTACAGTAAAAGAGAAATCAACAGAATTACTGTCTAAAAGGTCAGAATTTGAAAACTACTGTTTCCAGAGGCTCAAATGATTACTTAGCTAAATAAGAACCGAAGTTAAAATCCGTATAGGAATTTAATCTAAAGATTCTAAGTCTATTTATCAAAAAGTTACTAACTGACTTAGATAAAGAGACAAAAGACTCAATTGTAAACTATCGTAGAGTGCATAGGTATGAGGTAACATAAACCTATAACCTAAATAACAACAGGCTGCAGTAGATCTTGTGAAACAAGTATACTAAAAACTAGCAATGCGTAGTATGGAGGGATCAACCATATGAACATAATGATCCCTACACCACGACGGAAGAGCCTCCACTTTAGTCGCATAGAATAGCGAAGAAGAGGATCTCCTATAGTAAGAAATCGCGTCCAAAGCTCGTCCAGTACAGTGCTTACAATGCAATACGGACCACACAACGGAATACATGAAGGTTGCGACCTTGCTGGTTGTGATAAAGATGACACGATTTACCCAGTGAAAAAAGATCCTCACATAGAGGAAGATTTCACGTTAAGATCCACAGTAGACAAGAGAGTAAATTACTCATGATCTCTGTGAAGATAGAGATGCTATCAACAGAAATGTATTGTGGTTGTTTATCTTAGCAATACCTGCTAAAACAACAGCGCCGGAGGATACGCGTATCCTATCATTGCGTCCTATAGATCAATAGAGCGTTAACAGTATTAGCTCAGAGATCTGGACAAGCCAACACATACGTCTGCAATTGATTAGCAAGCTGTGTCATAAAAAAAACATCATTGGGCGCTCCCATAGATAGCAAATCTGATTAAATACTTGTTTGTTGAGAGTCCATTCTGACAGCAACAAGCGACCCGTAAGAGAACGGGAGTGCGATAAAACAATCAGACGACCCCGAATATGACGGACCAAAACTGAACTTGGTGTACTATAACCAACAGACGGATTCTTTCCATTAAATTGAATAACGGAAACGAAAGAGTGCCTCCCTGGTTCCGGAGATACGCCACTACTGTCGAATTAAAGGACAGGAATTTGGGCATGCATTTCTGAATAATGTTCATGCAATGACATAAAGCAAGCCTAAAAAACATTATTCCGCGGAAGTTAAACTGATAGCTAAAAGACTGCGGAACCCAAAGACCCTGGCACTTCGAATCCGTAGGGATCAGTATATATCCCAATCTGTTTGACTGGCAACCGTCATAACAGCCACACTAGGGTCCGGCAACTGCGGCGGCACTCTCTGAGTCAACCACCGAATGTTTGCCCCAGTCTGAATCTCTTGTAACACTAGATAGACAAGAGAATGTATAAACCAAGCAATTCATGGATTGCCGGAAAGTTGCCGTCGAAGAGAAGCTCCTCCGAGAACGAAGCGACTCTGAGAGAGTTCTTAACCTACTATCCACGCGTGGATGTAGCTAGGGCTGCATCACGTCTAAACACTCCAATCAGCCACTGAAGGGCGGAGTTATACGTGAACAAAATACTGCCCTCAAAAGAAATTACATTGAGAATAATATCCCGTAAATCTTTTCTTGAAGACGTAATGATAACGCCTCAGTAAGGCGGATTACGTATAATAAAGCGTCTAAGTTAAGTCTACTATACATAATGTCGTTCCCAATATTGAAATTGGAAAAGACATAAACGGCGAAAAAGAATATATGCAGTCTTTAATCACACCGTCTAGACGCATATGAACTCTCGGTTTGCCCTGCTCTGCCAAAATAAACTATATGTAAAAAAGATAAAATGGCAGAAATGAGCCACGCGGACAAGAAACTAAACTATCATGCTTAGTAGCAGGCTTGTATATATATATATAATATATAGCGTCGAAAAATAAAACACATGTTGTAATGACAATATTGGACTGCGTCGGTAAGTCAGGGACAAAGTCCCTGTACCGATCGAAAAATCCGAGTCCAATGACGCTATAAGTCTCTTATCCAAGATCGCAGCAATGAAGTCCGAAAAATAATCACTGGAAGAAATGCCAGAAGATATGAAAGGCATCTTCCGATACTACTAAAGGGAAAACTCGAAATCTTTCGAATCCCTTTCGCCATCCTGTCGGACCCTATAAAGCGTTCGGTCGTCCGTAGCTTGATGCAACCGCGGACCGCACCGACCCAGCGCCGTCGGATAATTCCTGATTCGACCGAGAAATCGTCAATTGCTGGGATGCTGCGAAACAACTGTGCTAACTCGGATAGCACGTCCGTCACCGAGGCCTGAGGAGCAGCGGTCTTACGATGCATTGCCGCAGGAAGCTCCGAGATCGTTACCCCGTGCATACTTCCAATATGCGAGCGAACGGAGTGTATAGGCCTCGTGTCCCTTGGCTACCGGATGGCGCGACCTATTCGCTGTGGAATCACTGAATGCCGAAACTGATCGGATACTCGAGGTCACGTAGCCAATGTGCGGTCGTGTGCCCTGCTGTGAGGATGAGGAAGCATTAAAGACAGTCTCTCGGACTGTCAATATAACGGAGCGTCCCGAGCAACGGACATATGCTCCGAATGTAAAATATCTGAACCACAACATGCGGTCCCCTATGTTGTTGGCTTCCTCCGATCTGTCCTCAATCTGCCGTCACTGGGTGAGTACTAAAGTAATTAAAGTGCTCGCATCACCCAAATCTCCTTCCTAGACCGCAACGGACGAACCCGGCAGCCGAACCATTCGATGAATGTATGCTACACCGGGTGAGCTAGCGAATGTCATTCCGTAAGCGATAGACATATTCCATGAGCACTTATTGCCGCTAACTCTTCATTAACTATGACGACAGAGGCACACTTTTGAAAGACATCTCCATAACTCTTCGAACAAGAAACCAGAAATGCTTGGATAGCAAGCATAAAATAATAATATATATAGCGTCGTTCAATAATTCGAAAGTTTGTGTGACATTATTGGACTATGTCGGAACTGAGGGACGATGTCCCTGAACCGAACCAAAAATTTCTAAGTCCACCGACGCTATCAGTTTCTTATCCGGCATCGCAGCATATGTTGTTCCGAAAGGGAAAGCTTGAAATCCACCGAATCCCTTTCGGTATCCCGTCGGACCGGATGAAACTTTCGGACGTCCGTACCCGCTTCCGCGGAGCGTCCCGACCCAGCATCGTCGGATAAAATATATGCGACAGATTCAGTTGATGCTGGGATGCTGCGATAAACTGTGCTATTAAGGAAAGCACGTCCGTTCCCGAGGCCTGTGCCGTAGCGGACTTACGATGCATTGCCGCTGGAAGCTCCGTGTACGTTGACTCCCGCACACTTCCTATGCGAACGTCCGGAGTCTGCAGGCCTCGAGTCCCCGGCTACCGACCCAGCGCTGTCGGATAATTCTCGATCCGACACCGTTTCTGTCGGCTGCTGGGATGCTGCGATAAGCTGTGCTATGTGCACAAGAATGTCCGGCGTCGAGACCTGCGGAGGCGCAGTCTATCGGTGCTTCGCCGAGGGCAGCTCCGCATCAGATGGCTCCCGCATACTTCCTATGCGAACGTCCGGAGTCCATCGGTCTCGAATCCCTGGCTGCCGGATGGTGTGACCTGGTCGCCGAAGAATCCTTGATCGGCGAAGCTGGTAATATATCGGCGGTCACGCAGCCAAGGTGCGGTCGTGTGCGCTGATGAGAAGAGGAAGCCTTAGCAGTCTCAGCGGACTGCCTATACAACGGAGCGTCCCGAGCGACGGACGTATGCTCCGCTAACAACACATTTGTACCACAACATCTGGGGCCAGATGTTGTTGAACGAGAGAGGGGCCTCTCTCGCTTGCCGTCCGGATGGACCGGAACGAGCTATAAACCGGACTAAAAGGCTTCCTCCGTTCTCCCTCCGATCCGCCGTCACTGGGTGTGCATTAAGTTAATTTTATAGTGCTCGCATCACCCCAAAATTCCTTCTAGACCGCAACGGACGAACCCGGCTGCCGAACCATTCGGTGAATGGACGCTACACCGGGCGAGCTAGCGGACGTCAAAGGCCGTCGAACCTACTAGGGTCCTCTTAGGCAATTGGCGTATTACATGAGCACTTTTCCGCTAGCCCTTCATTAATTGTGACGACGGAGGCACACTGTTGGAAGACATCACAGATACATCACCCTAATCTTGATCGTCTGAAATAGAAATTGATAAAGTAGAGTGACCCTGCGGGGAAAGGACCGGAGTGTCCAAATCCCCAACAACATACCGTGACATACGCTTCCCATATTGTCATCGAAATCATACGATACAGAACAGGAGTTAATGCGAGTACACTGACCACATATAGAATGATAATAAGGTCAGAGGAAGACTTCCTCCTAAAACAATTGATCAATATCCTTTCAATGAGAAAAGAAAACAAGTCCTGGTACTCGCACTAACCCCTGGCAATCAAATACATAATAATAATATGATCCATTAATATAGAAAAAATAATTGAAATCAAAATATTTTGAAAAAATATTTTTTCAGAACAGCCCAAGTTTCTGAAAAGTAACGTTGAGCCCCAATGGATCCCAAGCCTAAGTGTGGACAAAAATTTTAAAAATATTTTAAACAATTTATTCAACACTTACGAACAATAATAATGTATCTAGTTATGATTAAAATAACATAAAGATATTATTATTTAGAAATCCCCCCCTCACACAGAGGGCTGTTGTAAATGTAAACAATGAGTGTAAAAACACTAAAATAAGACTCCAGGCACCCAGGCCCGAAATCAGTTACCAAAAATACACCATCTGATGCAAAACAGAGACTTCCAGGGAAGAAACTGCAGAACATCAGATGGTAGATGCAGAACACAACGCCTAACCACCCGTAGGTGAAGACGTAAACATGGGGAAAGAACAGAATTCATTCTGTTATTAAGCTAAAACTCCCAAGAAATTTTAGTAATAATAATTACAGAAACTATGCCAAAAGCATGGGAGAATAGCAAGGGGGAACTTAAAGGACAGGGAGAGAGGAAAAACACTTGAAAAAACAGTGTAACTAAATAATCAGAATGACAACAAAATGGCTGCTGCCTTGAAAATAGGTAACTTAACATAATTTCATTAAAAAATTTTAAGTTACAGCCCTGATAATATTCTGTCACACATTCTTTTCCTCTCCTCCTTTTCTATCCTCCTTAGAATCACCATTTCACTAATATTTATGTGTCTGGCATCATTTAAACTGAGATTTAAAAGCACAAAGATCAGTCAGATGTTAACTGATGAAGGGCCAAACTTAGAATGATAAATGGCGCCAATTTCGGAACGTCCTGGACACTGCGCATGCGCAGTGGGGGCGAGGTGTGGAGGGCCTTTCAGGACATGTTTTCTTTAGTTTTAGATGCAAATTTTGGGGATTGGGGGGCAAAATTTGTGTTTGGCCCTATATTTTAAGAGTTAGCACCAGCTATGTCTGGGTCATTGGTACAGTATAAAAATATGGGTATACAAGAATTTCTTTTCCTCACTGTTTCATCATTATCATGAGGATTCACATCTCTCGCTCTAAGACAATACTACAGAGGAATATCTTCATTCTACAAAAAGAATTTTTTCAAAAGCTTGTGTTTTGGGGAAATTATTTCACTTTTTAGTTCTGAAACATACTAAAAAGTGTTCAAGGACTCAGTGCTGAGTTTAATGATTTATTAGTTTGGGAGTTAATCCTCTTGAATGTTAAAAATGCAAAATACTATTTTTCATATATTTTGAAAGCAAAATTAATGAAAGATGAAAGATTCCTCATTCTTTATCGTCTTTCCCATAAAAATTAGTGTAGACTAATTGACACCAAGCTGATTAATCAGCACCAAGTCCATTTACACTTTTAGTATATTTCCGACCTAAAAAAATGGAAAAATTCCCTCAAAGCGTAAGCTTTTAAAAAAGTCTTTTTTAGCATGATTATATCCCACTGCAGTATTGTCAGAGAGAAATCATATGAATCCCCACAATAATAACGAAATGATGAGGAAAAGAAATTCTCGTATACAAATTTTCCAGACCTGGCCTCGTTATACAGTATACCAAAAATACCAATCGAAATTGGCATTGGTGTCGGTATGTAGTTGACACTGAATACTGTATCAACACAGAGGAAAATCATTGTAAAAAAAACCAATACCAAAAATTGAAGTTTCAATACCGCCCAGTACTAAAAAGTGCCAACAGGCACGCTCCATTAAATTGTAACAACACAATTAATTTTTGAAAAAATCTTGCAATATTAAGGCTCTCCTTCGAGGTAACCTAGTATTCTTGAAAAAGATAATTGTGTCACAAATGGTTTTTGAAAAGTAATTTAGAAGTAAACTAGTCAGAGAATAAGTCTGGGTGAATACTTCGCTCATCTGTTCAAAATATGTTATGAACAAGAGGCCCGCTAATTCCACCAACCACAAACAATTTTCTAAGTCAAAAGAGTGAAAAAGGGCCATAACTCTGGAAAAAATGTGTGGAAAAAACTCACGCCACACAAGTGTTGTTCCCCCATGTTGCTTTAACTGGTTGAGTGCTGGAAGCCCATATTTGGGCTTTACTCTGAAGTGTCAGTACCAGCACTTAATGGCTTTATATTTTGTGGATGTTGTTCATACCACCTTTGAAGTGAAATTATTTAGTCTGTTAGGATTTGCCTTGTTACAATTTATGGGAGAGTGCCTATTGGCACTCTCCCATAAATTGTAACAAGGCAAACATATGTGAACAAATTTTGATGACCAAAAATAATTCAGCACTCTACCAGTTAATCACAACACCAAATATCATTCACTTTGGAGCAGCAGTGGCTGAGATATAAGGGAAAATGCTGGTATGGAGGGATGGATGGACAGAGGTCTCTACTAGATACACCTTCGACTTTTCAAGTCGGAGGCATAATAAATAAAGGTTATTACCACCATGTGGACTTCCGAACTGGCATATTGAAGTAAAGACCAACGGGTGTGTTATGACGAGTCGATATATGATTCAGAGATGAGGTCAAGACTTCAAAACATGTTCTTGGAAACCTACTTGGTGGTAATAACCAATTTATCTTACAGTAGAGCCTGTCTTGAGAGACCGCCCTTTGGGCCACACAAAAGTGGTCTCTCAAGACAGGTGGTCTCTCATAACAGGTTTCAGGTTTTCTCAAGTCAGTGAATGACCAACCACAAAATTCAGAAATAGAGAAGAATGGAGTTTTGTAATTACTTTGTAGTTCTTTTTTATGAAGTTTTTGTAACAAATTGAAATGGACTGTTATAAAAATGATAAAAATAAATTAGTGTTGAAAATCTTCATTGAAGATTTTCAACACTAATTTATTTTTATAATTTTTATAACAGTCCATTTCAATTTGTTACAAAAAGATTTTCAACACAAATTTATTTTTATTCCTGTCTGTCACATTTCAGGAATGTATGAAATTGTTTATTCAGCAATAATCCTAATCTTTTCACAGGGGTCTTATAAAAACGTCTCAATCTTTAATGAGTTAGCAATTGAAACTCAATTAAGAGGTTTTAATACTTTTAATTGTGTTAGTATAACACAATGGATTTTCCAATTCCAGAAAAGGTAAGAAGTTTTTGACATGGTTTCAGTCTTCAAAGGGGTGGTCTCTCAAGACAGGTCAATTATGGCCTAAAAATACAAGTTGGTACCAGGTCACAGTGGTCTCTCAAGACAGGTGGTCTCCCATAGCAGGTCCATTATAGAGTAAAACCAATCGGTGCCTGGCAGATGTGGTCTCTCAAGACAGGTGGTCTCTCAAGACAGGTTTTACTGTATAATATTCCTCCCTTTCTTAACTTTTTCACATATATTTTGACAATGATTCAGCGTCTATGTATTGATTTTTGTGAATGAAGATCATGACATCATGGTATTATGTTCTTGAGCTGTGCATGATATAATCACCATTCATTGTTCCACTTGTACTATAACCGCCAAAGTTTATGGTACTATTTCAGCTGTCTGTTTCTTTATTTTTCAGGTTTAAAGCACAGTTGGTCTATGTAAAAATATAATCATGGCAAAAAATGATCTACAGTTAAAACTAGAAGTCCTGTCACGAACTGTGCGCTTATCTAGGCTTAATTGCGTGTAGGAATTGCGCGCAGTTGCCATATCGAATGGCATCCAAAGCACGACAGGTTCTCCTGGTTACTTGTAGCAAACACAGGAAATGTTTCTGCCAATGGACCTCCAGGTTACCTGGAGGTCCATTGGCTGAAACATTGCTGGTGCACAGGCCATATTTACAGAATTTGATAGCCTTACTATGGTCATATCGCGTAGATTAACGCGCATATCGATGTGCTATTTGTGTGCATTTCAGGACAGGACTTTTAGTTTTAACTGTACGTGTTGTCTACTTTATTTCGGCGAGTTGATGATTTATTTATCTATTAATTACTTTTATCAAAATAGCGGCCTCAACATGTGTAATCAGTTTTTGATAAGTGCAGGTAAAAAATGTTCACTTTCTGAAACGAGTGATTGCATGTGTAGTTGCTACCCTCAACACAGATTTGTATTTTGTCCCGACGTTTTTATTCGTACGTTCTTGTTGTAATGATTTGGTCTGATTTTATATGCCCATTTTTAAAAAAAAGGGTTGTTCACATGTATTATGTAATCAGTCTGTCTGTCCATCCATTTGTCCATCTGGCTGTCTGTAAATCCATTAACATTTTTGATTTCTGACCGATAACTCCAGTTTGGATTATTTGATCTGAATCAAAGTTGGTATGTGTATTACCCAGCTAGGAATACAGGCCAAGTTCAATTATGGGTTCCGTCCAGTTATTTTTTACATGAGTTACAGCCCTTTTTTGACTTAGAATTTGACCGTCTATTAACATTTTTTGTTTCAACCCGAAAAATCCAGTTTGGATTATTTGATCTCAACCAAAGTTGGTACAATTCATGCAGATGAGCGGTTTTTTATTTTATTTTTTATTTCTGTAAATATTTCTTTGCCATCAAAAGTTCATGTTCTTGGTTTATGTTTTAGGCTCCATAATCTACAAAATAGCATGGGTGGTGGTGTATTTTGTCCCTTGAGAGCAAGAAGGCTTTGCAATTATAAAGCATTGCAAAGCCATCTTGTACTGAAGGGACAAATTTATCATTTATTTTAACTTGGGTGATATATCAGATATAACCCATTTAATTTTTATTTTTTTAAGTTTACATTAGTTATAAAAAGAGAGTACACGGCAGCCAAAAGGAGCATGCGGGAGGGCCTGAGAAACAGATTTTAAATTTTTTTTAGGCCTAAAACATGAGGAAATTTAACAAAGGAAGAGAAAAGCCTAAATTATTTATTAGTTTTTTTAGGTTTTCGTTTTTCTGAGAGATCATCCATTTTTTTTTCCAGTCTTCTCTGTAATGCTGCTTTTCTACTGGGATCTATCTGTTTATCCTTAACTCCACTTCCACGATATAATATTCCTTCCTGAACTATTATTCTACGAGCTTTAGCCTTAGCAGCATCACCACAACCGTGCACTTCTGGAATATGATGACTCAAACAATACCGCAAAGTACAAAATTCACAAGTCTGACCAAGAGTTACAGTTCCTTGTTTGCATTTCTTAAAATGACATTTGTTGTCAACAGAACTCACAGCTGAGATCAAACTGTCAAAATCATCAGCATCTATCTTCTTTAGTGCCTTCAATGTTGGATCATCGACTTTAATAGGTTTGTGGGATGACTTTTTGTGATTCTTTGCTTTGGATGAACCAGAACTTGACACACTGGAAGTCCCTCTAGTTTTCTCTAATTCTTTCTTTTTACAGTGGAGTTGATGTAGCTGAATATTGGCAAGAATTACACTTTTTCCACAAATTTGACAATTTACATCATTAGTCACCTTATTAGTGATGAGTGATCCAGAAATATTCCCGGTAGACTGGCTTTCATTTTCTATGAGATCATCGACATCTTCACAGTGAAGTATTTTGGAAGATTTTACTGGTAATGTAATCTTAACGTCGCTGTTCTCGAGTGGCTTCGCTTTAGATGTTCCAGGCTTTTGTACTTCAATATACCTCTCTTCCTCAACACCCTTACTTATATGCAACAAACCCATTTCTTCAGCAAGCTGAAATAAAATAAACAAACAGTTGAAACCAGAAGTGCTTAGGGCTGCATGGTATTCAGATTTTAGTACTGGGTATGATATTAAAAACAGTACCGCGGTATACCGGTATATCGGGAGACAGTGGAGAAAATCCAGGCAAATACAACGAAAACATGCAATGCAAAAAGTACAGTACGTGGAGATTCCACCCAAGCAATAATTGCAAATTTGTTGCAAAGCATAACATGCACAAGCAAAGTTTCAGCCAATGGACCTCCGGGTTATACCCGGAGGTCCATTGGCTGAAACATTGTTTGTGTTTTTAGTCAATATATACAAAAATTGAACGTTATAGTTCAGGTGTTAACTCCACTCTGCGCGTGATTTAGTTACAGTCCACTCTCCACGTTCTGTAATTACTGTAGGCCATATGTTCCAATAAAAAGTATACTTTTTCAGAACGTTGATTGCAGTGCATTACGTGTACACTGCATACAAAACCGCACTTGTTAATACCCCGTCGTTTGTGTAGAAATGACCGGGTATGAAAAGTTGTTTTAGTGCGGTCACATGAGAAGGATTACATAACCAATTACTGTTTCGCGAGAAAAATCTTTCAGAGACTGTCCCTGATTAGCAATTATATTGTTCAGTCAGAAAATTTCTAAAACCTACATTTAATAAAATATTCAGATTCAAATGCCATATCTTTCATTTCCAGACCTCTGTACTGCGGTTTAATATAGGATTTGAAAAAATCTGTTTGTTAATTTGTGAGATTTTCGATTTGTTTTCATATTAAAATAAAATTTTCGCTGATATATGATTTGGATTCCCCCCTGAGTTTGTTTGCCGGTCTCCAATGACTTCAAAATATTTCATGCAATGTATATCCAATTGACGGAAGAGCCACACTGTTGCACGTGATCGGCAAAATTCTCATTTTTTGGCTCAAATTTATCACACAAAATAACGGGATTTTACCGAACCGATTTTCACCTTTAAAGATTTTATTTGATATACAAAATTCCCAAACACAATGTATCAGGTACAAAAAAAGGATTTAGTGAACAGAAATTAATATGTTAATTTGCGAATCTTTTTCCAATCAACACTGATTAGTGAGTGGACATCTGACATTATGTAATTACACATAATGCACTCAGTCGATTTTTGGATAATTTTTTCGTATGGAGTGTACACGTAATGACTCCCTCTATGTCAAGACTGAAGTAAGAACTGTTCTGGACAGTAGGTAAGTCATCAGAAGGAGCTGGATGAGGAAATGAAATGAAATGCAACCCCCTTCATTTCATGTACTCGGCGATAAACAGGGGTCATAATATGGAGGCATGGGTGATTTTGACATTCTGACATGATCAGTGACATGTGACGATTTGTGTGAGGAAGCAAGAATGGGTGGAGCTAATGGACCAGATAAACTGTCATTCAACAAATGATGATTCATACCCAATAATGGGCAAAGCATCCTGTGTTGTGAATGAATACTTCATTTTTGAATGGATATATTTCTGGTCAACTAGCCCACTCAGGGGCAGCAAATGAACAACGAACAAAGGTATAAATTAAAGACAGTTTTTATTTATTTTGAATATAAAACGAGAATAAACACAGAGGCGCATAAATAAATGGATAATAATGATAAATGACAGATTTCCATGTTATCTAAGACAGAACATCACTTTCAGCCTGTTTACACGGAGTATAAATAATATCAAATAGAAAATGACAGAATCCAAACGTTCTGAGGCACCACACAATTAACCTATAACTATTACAGTGGAGCCCACTTAATTGGATATCTCTTAATTGTATATCCCTGTTAATCAAATATAATTTCCCAACACAAAACCATTTACCATACCTCCAGTACAAATTTGACCTGTTAATTGAATACAGGTTATAGAGTAAACTCCTGTTAATTGAATAAAAGATCTTGTAACCTGTCGAGAAATTACCCTGACTCTCCCCAGTTTTCCTTTGTTTATAGACCTATTTGGCCTCAGTATGTGCAATACAGGCATTTAATCTATTATATCTTGTTTGATAGAGCTCATGGTGCTCTGTCAAACAAGATATAATAGAATAAATGCTAAGTTTATCACTAGAATACAAGAAAGTGGCGCAATCCCTGTTAATTGAATACTCCTGTTAATTGAATAATTTTCATTGGCAAAGGGGCTATTCAATTAACATGGTTCCTCTGTAATATGCTTACACAGTAACACCCCCTCCCCATTGTTCCTTCCTGTTATGATACTTACAATAAGAAAATGTTAGGCCTAAAAAAAATAAAAAATCTGTTTCTCAGGCCCTCCCGCATGGTTCTTTTGGCTGCCGCATGCTCTCTTTTTATAACCAATTTAAACTTAAAAAAAATAATAATAAATGGTTTATGTCTGATATTTTACCCAAGTTGAAAAATTGATGAATTTGTCCCTTGAGTGCAAGAAGGCTTTGCAATGCTTTAGCATTGCAAAGCCTTCTTGCGCTCAAGCGATGAAATACACCACCACCCATGCTATTCTGTAGATTATGAGGCCTAAAACTTGAACCAAGAACATGAACATTTGATGGCAAAGAAGTAATTACTGAAATAAAAAATAAAATAAAAAACCGCTCGCCCGCATGCAATTTTACAAATAATGGCCTGAGAAACAGAAGATCTACTTTGTGTCGCCTTATGGGGGAACTTATTAAACACCATTCTAGATGCACTATATATAAAAATATCCATGTGAACAGCACTTTCAGCATATACACTGTTTGTCTAATTGTTTGTACAACTCGACCCTTACAAGTATATCAACTGAAGAGATGTTGTTTAGGCAGGGATGTATCCACTAACTATTGTTATGTTTTATGTCATTTATTTAATGAAGCCATGCTCATTCAGTTGGCAGTTTTAGTGACAATATACACCCAGGCTCAGTAATCAGCCGCTTATCAAGATGCAGGCCGTGTTTTTACAGGAGTTAAACTGACAATGGGTATTGACTTGTATCAAAGTTTCTGTGGGATGAAAGAAAATTTTGGTGAGTTTCTTGTCATACCTGTATGTGTAGAACATTGGTTACAACATAACCTTTTGGTGGTCTTGCTGATAGAAATATAAGACTGTGGCAATGGTGTCTCAGCCAAGATTTCCACCAGACACCATTGCTAAGTCACATTTTGTTACCTTATTATGAGGGGGCAAAGATTAAGAATTCTCCTGTTTTTTTAAAGCCACTTTTAGAATCTTTGATTAGAATCAAATGAACATTTTGTACAAATCAAAGTTGATTCTCAAAGTTGCCCTTGCGCACTGTGTCCAAATAATGTAATTGTTCTCAAATTATGTAGTGTTTGAAACTTTTGCAATGTTTTGACTATATATATTTTAAATTCACCCCCCCCCCCCCCCCCCCACTGATTCCCACAATATAGTTGAGAGCCCAGTTGTGGATTCAAACAGTGCAAAAGATAAATCAGTTTAAAAAATCCCCCACCCCCCCATCCTTTGCACCAGTGCATTTAAAGATTTAAATAGGATTTGGGCTTGATACTAGAAAACTAAGAATCCTTATCGAGTAAACTGTAGACCAAACAGAAGAACTAATAATAATGGTGAAAACTTGTAACAAGAGGATGTAAACTATGATTCTATGGAAAAAAACCTGAAAACGAAAAAGATGCCAGGAAGGTATGAATACAAGGCTTACATGTACTCTTCATGTTAGAATCAGAATTGAATCTTGAATCAAATCACATCTATTATTCAGTATCAAATTGAACCTCGAATTGAATCAGTGTCGTCTAAGATGACCAACGGGTGTTAGGGTACTATAAACCTGATTTGTTCTGACTGTGATGGCTCAAATCCCGACTTATAAAATAATCCAACTACATCGTTGAAGGCATGCCTTGATGATGTAGTTGGAATATTACCCTGTAAGGATTACAGTTCATCGTCAGCATTGCTTTTATGTCAACATTATTTTTGTACAATTTCCATCTGAACTATACTTTTTGAGAGACGATGAAGACAACTGATACCAAGCTGTATTCCTATGAAAAACATTCGAGAGGAAACAAACTGGGCAGCCGATTTCGAATGTAACCAAATATCTGCTTAAGATTCAAAATCAAATCTTGAAGCTTTGCCCTAGAGGGCCCATCACCCAACTTTCTGACAGTGGGGGATAGGGTGATAAAGTTGTCACCTATTTTAAGAGGAGGAAAAAAATCAGGAGATCGATGGTACCTAGTGGAAATAACATTATAAGTTACATGGCGTGTAGCTGGCTGATACATTTCCATACAAGGCGATGAGTGTTCATATCAGGTGAGGCGAAGCCGAACCTGATATGAACACTCAGAGCCTTGTATGGAAATGTATCAGCCAGCTACACGCCATGTAACATATTTATTATGTCGAAAGTCCATGTAAATCAAGCGATTAATAATTTTCTCCATAAACAAACAACGGCCCGGAATTTATTTTTCAGGAACCACTATTGATAGCACCACGCAGAATCATGAACAGTAACAGGCACCGGTACGTGTAACCATGGTAATTGTAAACAAATCATCACTTTGCGAAGGGCGATTGCCGTACTTGTTTACAAATGAAACGAATCGCTGCTTGCCACTGAGATCAGTGCTGCTTGCCAACTCGGCATAATCTGGAGGCCCCTTGCGTACATTTACTGTTGTTACTACCTAAAAAGGACTAATAAAGCAGTTTTGAACATTAAAAATCACTTTTTTACTGTAGAGCAAACAATAACAATAACGCAACTTGAACTTTGAAGTTGAATCTGAAACGCACACCGACTTTATGTTAATTCTGTTTGATCGGAATGTTTCAAAAACAAGTTTGTTCATTTATTATTTATAGTGATGTTGATGTTGCCGATTTTGCAATTTCAGAGGGGCAACACAAATTTTCTATTCACCTCAAAAACCCGATCCAAACAGTGACTGAAGGAGTCGTAAAACAAAGAACTTTTCAGACTACAAATATTATCTTCTGCCCATCTTTTTACATATTTAATGTTTTAAATCACAAAATACGGTATCTTGAAAATATTTTCGGAACCTAAATTCTCTTATTTTGTTTTAATTCAGATTTTGAAAATTCGAAGTGAGGGGAATTGCATCAAAATAGTAATGGCGGCTACTCACCTGATATTAATTAATATCAGGTGAGTAACCCGATACGGTGGAATCTTTAGAAGGTATTCCAGCATTTTGATTGGACAAACTAACTTTGAGACATAATAATATAAGTTATTGTGATGAATTGACAGTAACATGGTCTGAGGTTTGCGGCTCGGAGCTTATGTTCAACCAAGATGCGAAGCATCAAGGTTGAACATATGCTCCGAGCCGCAAACCTCAGACCATGTTACCGTCAACTCATCACAATAACGTACATGTTCCAATAAGACACTACCCATAGCCCAAAACCAACATCATGAAACACAAGAGGCTTATTTACTAAACTTGTGATCGTTAAAAGTCGCCTTGTTCAAGGCAACTTTTAACGATCACAGGTTTAGTATATAAACCTCTCATGTACTCCACGACGGCACTGGATAAATAATCAATAAACCGGGTCAACTCATTCCATCTCAGTTCAAATCGTAAATCGGTTTGTAACTGTAACAACACTTCATCCAGAACACTATTTGCTGCATGTGTGAAAAATCCAGAAAAATGAAGCGGCTTGCTAATCACTCCATTGATGTAGCAATTACAAAACAGGCGACGTAATTTCAAATATTTCATGTTGTGACATCAAACGGTAACATTTTCTACTGGAGCCGCAAACATAAAAGAAACTACGCCAGCCTTCAGCCAATCAGAGGGCGAGGAGTTTATTCTTATTGGAACATGTTCTGTTTTTGTCATCATTAAGTTGTAGTTTGTTCACATGCATAAAGCTGCCAGACATTCAAAAAGTGATGTAGTGGTAGTTCAGTGGAGTTCATTTAACCCCCTGCACACTGATGTCAAAATATCCAGATTTGAAGTAGCCATTTTTCCCATAATGCAACTGGGAATTTAACCAATTCAATCTTGTTTGACAGAGCTCATTGAGCTCTGTCAAACAAGATTGAATTGGTTAAATTTCTAGTTGCATTATGGGAAATATTTGCACCCTGAACTTTAGATATTTCAACATCAGAGTGCAGGGGGTTAAATGGATATTTCTCAACTGAATAACCCTGATAATTGAATATAACTTCTATACACAAAACATTTACCACACCTTCAGTACAAAGTGACATGTTACATGTAAATGTAGATAGATTAAAGAGCAAACTCTTGCCAACGGAATAAAACTAGAGGTACTGTGAGCAAACTCACAAAGTGATACCACCCCCCCCCCCCCCCCCCCCACGCCTGAAATGTACAAGTTAGATTATCTCCCCTTGGAAATATCAGAACGGAATTATATTGCTTCATGCACATCTTCATATGGAGTTCTTCCATTGTGTAAAGTTTCATGAAAATTCTTCAAACGGTTTAGGAGGAGTTGCACTTACAAGGATGGACAGACGGTATAAGTTTGATTATCTCCCCTTGAAAATGTCCAAATGGAATTATATTGCTTCATGCACATCTTCCTATTGAGTTCATCCATTGTGTAAAGTTTCATGAAAATTCTTCAAACGGTTAGGAGGAGTTGCGCTTACAAGGATGGACAGACAGTATAAGTTAGATTATCTCCCCGTGGAAATGTCAGAACGGAATTATATTGCTTCGTGCACATCTTCATATGGGGTTCTTCCATTGTGTAAAGTTTCATGAAAATTCTTCAAATGGTTTAGGAGGAGTTGCGCTTATAAGGATGGACAGACGGACGGACAGGGTGATTCCTATATACCCCCCCAAACTTTGTTTGTGGGGGGTATAAAAAATGTAATCTTTCAAACAATTACTCTGATAACCACTGGATTTCCCACATTTATCAATGGTCTCATTTCATCTAATACAGGCATTAAATCTATTTTATCAGGTTTGACAGAGCTCAACAAACATCATATGTTTAAGGTTTGATTCTAAACTGAATTCAAATCAAATTGGACATTCAGTCAGTGTATGTGGTGACCGCATATTCATGATATTAAAGTAATTGGTGAGAAATAATAACCACACATCATTATACATGAAAAGAAAGAACGTAAGCTTTCATAATCGTTATCGTGATATTCAATTTTAGTATTCAGTACAGACAAGTTAACCCTCCCGGAATGCCCGGGAAATTCCCAACAATTCAATGTTGTTCCCGGCATCCCGGGAAGAGATCTCCTTGGGCCAAAAATTCCGTAAAATATCAATAAAAAAATTTGGCAATTTTGAAATGATTCAAGGGTCAATTTGTTATCAGTTTCAAAAGATTTATAGTCATGGCATTACCCTGTTCGAAAATTATTAAAATGATCATAAAATTCATTAATAAAAGCAAAAAAAAATGTTTGTACCCTTTTTAAAGTGTACAAAATTCATCTTGATCAGCTGTTTACATTGTGCCAATTTGTGGTGAACCAGTTTCACACACCTGATCCCCAACAACATCAGATGTTTGGTTTGTAAAAAAAAGTTTTATTAAACAGAGGATTCCTCTTTAATAGAGTTCCATTTATATTTTTCTTGCATTTGAATAAGGGTGCCCAAGTTTTGCTTTACAACTGCAACACGGTTTTGAATATTGAAAATTCAATGTAAATCACAATTCAGTTGATGGGCACCGCCATTTTTAACTTTGAATTCTGAGAGATACTGGGGAAGTTCCTTTGATCTGTTTCCAGTGATAAAAATTCTGTCTGAGTAACATCTCTTTCCTTCGTATAAATCTTTGAATCAAACGAGAAGTTGAACTGATGACAACTCTGGTTTAATTCCAAGTTAAAGGCCTCTTTTGGAAGTGTTTTTATTTTATTATTTTATTTTATTATTATTTCTTGCAAAATCATATTAAAATGGATAGGATCTACAGTGAAATTCATGTTGTGTTTCTTTTACATTTTTCAAGAGGTCTTCTGTCGAGTAATCTGTTTTATACTCCCGAGAATTTTTTGAATTTTTATTTCTTTCAACTCATGTCTGCTCTTCAGCAGCTATGAAGTGATTGCAGGAGAATTACAAGAAATTTTTTGAAGCTGAACGATTGAAATTCCTGAACATTTGTAGGAGTTATATCTCATTTTTTTTAATAAATTATTTTTCTTCAGATTACTGCTACAGTCATGAAATGATTGTTGGAGAAGTTGAAGAAAACAATTTTTTTTGGAAGTATGACATCTACATGTGTTGTACTTGAATGAAACTGAAAAATTATGGTATTTTTTCTGTAATTTTTGGTTCCATGTTTTTTTCATTTTGCAATTTTTTTTTTTTTTGTGGGGGGGGGGGGAGGGGGGGGGGGTATTGGGAGAAACTTGATTAATGTTGAGATTCCAATGTTTGTGAATAGAATACAGTTTGAATAGGCCATTAACCCTTTACCCAACAAATCGCCCGTATCCGCCACTGTAATATGCAAATTCAGCAGTTGAAAAAATATTATTTTTTCAAAAAATTTCAACAAAACCATATCATGTGACCCCTCGTTGGAACGAGCTCGATGAGCTCGTTCCAACGAGGGGTCACATGATATGGTTTTGTTGAAATTTTTTGAAAAAATTCAAAAAATGATGTTTAAAATAATAAATTTTGATACTGTCTGCATTAGGTAAAGGGTTAAACAGGATACAGAACCAGCTGATATGAGCAGTAGTATAACTCCAAAATTGTTATTTATATTTATATATTTTGACCATATTTGTATTTGGTAATACAACATATGTGAGCTCCATTAGTAGTTTTGTAGTATCTCCTATGAAGAGAAGTCCTGTCACAGAGGGTGATTTAGTGGTAGTCGACTTGTTACATAAAGCATTTTCTGTCACACAAACTTTTCCCTGAAATTCATGCCATTTCCCTAAAAATCAACCTCAATTTCCCTGAAAAGTTTTTTGGGAGGTTAACATGTCTTATTCTGTGGTCAGGTATTTTAAAATCAAATCAACAAACTGAATTGGACATACCATTCGAAATTTGAATCAAATTCGAGGGGGCATGGTGGCGTTGCAGTAACCGGTTCTCGTTAGATCACCGAAGTTAAGCAACATCGAGCCCAGTTAGTCCTTGGATGGGTGACTGTCTGAGTGATCGATTTGGACTCATGCATTGTGTCCTTGGGCAAGGCACTTCACCCTGATTGTCCACATGGGGGCTTGATGACGCCGTGTACAAAGGCATACTGCACATCAATGTCTTCAACCGATCTAACCCTGTCTGTGCTGCAGTGCCTGCCTGTGCTGCAGTGCGGAGTTGCGATGTTGGGGAGCTGGCAGCTGCTCGTCGTTGCTCGGTGGTTCTCTCCGGCTTCCTCCACCCGTAAAACTGTCACCGACATGATATGACCTTGGCTGTTAATGTGTCGTTAAACCCTAATAAATAAATAAATAAATAAATAAATAAATAAATAAATAAATCAAATTTGAAGATTCGCAGTGGGTAAAAATGAAATTAAACTGCTGATGTTCTGTTATGGAGCAGTCTATATTTTTTTGTCGCAATTTCAAATGCAGAAATGTTGAAACATTATGTTCTAAATAGAACATTTTGGGATGACATTAACTCTATTGTCCTATATAATACTATTAATAGCAAACAGTTGACATTTTTTGGTCTTTGTTGGGCGAATTATTATGATACCCCAAAACTGGGCTTCAAATTCATGCAAGGATCAGAGTCGATTATTGTTAGGGATCTGCGAATCACAAATTTCTTTTCGAATCGAATCTCGAATCGAATCGTGTCTCTGATATCGACATCGAATCGAATCTTAAAAGACAAGTTATTTCATATTGCATCAAACGGAAGTTACGGAACACTGTGATGACCCTTACGCGACGGAGTGAACACCTTAAACACCAATAACTAAATATTCTCTGTAGCACTGTCGCTGACAAAGCTAGGCTTATTGTCCATAGTTTTAGTTTTTGAAGGCCTAACTTGTTACTATTCACGTTCTTAAGAACATGAATAGTAACAAGTTAAGCCTTCAAAAACCAAAACTATGGATCATGTCCTGGGCCAAATTCACACCTTACCTAACAATTAAACATTGTCAATTACTCAAATAAATAGGAATTGAGCCTACATGAATGAATTTTCTAATGACAGTTTTATCCTATTTTTGTTGGAAATGGAACAAATTGAAGTAAATACCAGAGATTCGAAAAAAATCAAATCCTGAGACTGATTCAGGATCGATCTCGAAGCATACGCATGGTATCGATATCGAATCGAATCTCGAACATTCGCAGGACCCTAATTATTGTAAAGGATTCTATCAAGAAAAACAATTAGAATCAAGTTGGATTCTTGCAAAATGTTCACTTAATTCTAGTCCTAGATTCTGAAAGTGTCCTTAACCCTTTACACAATGCAGACAATATCAAAATGTATTATTTGAAATACAATTTTTTAAAATTTTTTTAATTTTTCAAAAAATTTCAACCAAACCACATCACGTGAACCCCTCATTGGAACGAGCTCAACAAGCTCGTTCCAAAGAGGGGTCACATTATATGGTTTGGTTGAAAGATTTTGAAAAAAAAAAATTTTCAGCTCCTGAATTTGCATATTATGGGGCAGATGTGGCCGATTCACTGGGTGAAGGGTTAAAAATGCCGCTCAGGATCACAGATCCAATGTCGAGTTGTGACCTTGACCTTTGACCTGGCGAGTCCAAGGTCAATAGGGTTCTTCCTCGCACCAAGGCCAACACACCTATGAAGTTTCATGACTCTAGGTTGAACCACTGTCAAGTTCTCATCCGGAAACCAATTGTTGCGATATACTATGTTCAAGGTCACTGTGACCTTGACCTTTGACCTGGTGAGTCGAACATCAATAGGGTTCTTCCTTGCACCAAGGCCAACACGCCTGTAAAGTTTCATGGCTCTAGGTTGAACCACTATCAAGTTATCATCCGGAAACCAATTGTTGCGATATACTATGTTCAAGGTCACTGTGACCTTGACCTTTGACCTGGTGAGTCCAAGATCAATAGGGTTCTTCCTCGCACCAAGGCCAACATACCTATGAAGTTTCATGACTCTAGGTTGAACCACTATCAAGTTATCATCCGGAAACCAATTGTTGCGATATACTATGTTCAAGGTCACTGTGACCTTGACCTTTGACCTGGTGAGTCCAAGATCAATAGGGTTCTTCCTCGCACCAAGGCCAACACACCTATAAAGTTTCATGACTCTAGGTTGAACCACTATCAAGTTATCATCCGGAAACCAACTGTTGCGATATACTATGTTCAAGGTCGCTGTGACCTTGACCTTTGACCTGGTGAGTCCAAGATCAATAGGGTTCTTCCTCGCACCAAGGCCAACACACCTATGAAGTTTCATGACTCTAGGTTGAACCACTATCAAGTTATCATCCGGAAACCAATTGTTGCGATATACTATGTTAAAGGTCACTGTGACCTTGACCTTTGACGTAGCGAGTCCAAAATCAATAGGGTTCTTCCCCTCACCAAGGCCAATCTACCTATGAAGTTTCATGAATGTGAGTTGAACCATTATCAAGTTATCATCCGGAAACCAATTGTTTAAGATTTACTATGTTCAAGGTCACTGTGACCTTGACCTTCGACGTAGCATGTCCAAAATCAATAGGGTTCTTCCTCCCACCAAGACCAACCTACGTATGAAGTTTATTGAATGTGAGTTGAATCACTATCAAGTTATCATCCGGAAACCAATTGTTTACGCCCGCCCGCCCGCCCGCCCGCCATTCACCAAACTATAAGTCGAGTTTGACTTCGTCACAACTCGACTAAAAACCTGGAGAATTCTATATATTTTTTCACCCTCATAATAAGGTAGCACTTTGACTCAGCAGTAGTGTCCAGTGATGTCCTGGCTGCCTGTATGGGCAGCCAAGACCTCACTGGAAACCACTGCTAAAGTACTGAAACTACCATCATCAAGACCATGAAAAACCTGTATGCATTCTACATGTACATGTAAGACAAAAAGCTCACCAAAACTGGAACTAGGCCCATAAGGGTTGAACTCTAGTAAATATATACAAAGGCTTGTTTTTTACTATGAAATAGATACTGGTTGCATGAACTCACAACAGTATAATTACCAGCAAGTACTCTTAAATTCTAAATTATTTTAGAACTTAACCCTTTTCGCAATACAGACGATATCAAAATTTATTATTTTAAATATAATTTTTAAAAATTTTTAAAAAAATTAAAAAAACCCAATATCATGTGACCTCTCATTAGAACGAGCTCATTGAGCTCGTTCCAATGAGGGGTCACATGATATGGTTTTGTTGAAATATTTTGAAAAATTTAATTTTTTCAACTGCTGAATTTGCATATTACGTGGGTGGTTGCGGGCGATTCGTTAGGTAAAGGGTTAAAATTGATTCTCACAGCAGGACATCATGAGATTTTTAAAACAGATTCCCATGAATCGGGACAAATTTTAAGGCATACCAATTGTTTGCTGTTCACTAAGTTGTTGAACTTTTCACCAAAACTTCTGAAAATGTTAATATTTGCCAGCCTACAAATCCTTTCTTCAGGGCTTGCCTTGAGTCAGGGCCGATCGGCCCCGACCCCGAGATCGGCCCCTTCTCGGGGCTTTTTTTTCGGCTCCGACTTTTTTTTCTGTCTTGGCTCCCGAAATCTCAGTGTTGGTAGGTTTGGGCAACGAAATTTTGCGAGATTAATTTTTCCATTCACGTCTCATTCACGCAAGTCTGATTACAATAGAAGAAGCAGCAAATAACAGATAAAATAATAATACAAACTGTTTTTGTCTAATTCGAATTAACAACCACCTAAATCTGCATGAAAACTGAGAAAATCCCAAGATCAAACAAAAAAAAAAAAAAAATGAACACATTTACGAGACTTTGAAAGCACGCTTGTCAACTAATGGGGGAATTCCCTTCAATCCAACAATACTATGTGTGGGTACATCCGATCCTAACATCTGAATAAATGCAACATGAGACACAGAAACTGCCGTCAAAATAAATGTACGAAATAAAATAAAATGTGTACCTGTGTCTTCGTGGAGAGGTGGGGCACATTCCATTTCTGAAATATCCAAATCTGTGGGGAATTTTCATGGATTGAAATTATTTAAACGGTAAACTGAAATGTTTTTTTTTTTTAATTTTTTTCTTTGAGACAACCCTTGGATTGAAAATACACACTCCACAATATGTACGAAACGTCCTAAAATTTTATCAACAAAAAATCCAAAATGTCTATGTACGAAACGTCCAGCACCTACATGATGGGTCCAAGTCATTTCGTCCCCGGGATATTTTTTTCTAAGCAAAAGTAATCAACTAAGGTCGCCATTAGAAAGAATGTAACAACATAAAATTACCCCAAAAGGCCCCAACCTCAATATCTGGGGGAATTTTTTCAGGCCCCCAGCGGGCCCCGACCTCAACATCTGGGGGGCTTTTTTTAGGCCCCAACCATTTTACTCATAGCAAGCCCTGTTTCTTGATATGATTGATAACACTGAGATGTTTAATCCGATCGTGCAAAATTATGTTTGCTGGCTAATCCACCTGAACAAATGCCCTGATTCAGCAACCTTGCCAATATCTAAAGTTATGGAGCAGAAGCCAATCTCAAGTTAAGGTTTCACTGACCTCGACCTTTGGTACAAAGTGTCCACAGTTACTAGGAATTTTTGTCACATCGTGCCCAATTACGTGACAAGTTTTGGTTCCATTGGCCAAACAGAATTATAATTAGAGAAAGCCAATTCCCAAAAATCTTTTGAACTCAAGGTTACTGTAACCTTGACCTTGTGGACAATGACCCCATCGTATCTAACCCATATGTCACGTTTGGTTTTGATTGGCCATGCAGAACTTTAATTTGTGAGCAGAAACCAACTCATTTACAGACAATCCCAGAAAATTGACCGTTGGCACAATAACACCAAACTGAGTTCTTTTTCTCACCATATCCAGCCAACAAGTCAAGTTTGATTTTGCTTGGCCATAGGGAACTTTAGTTAGAGATGGAAACCAACTTCATCTGCAGACACTCCTGGAAAAAGGTTCACCAAGACCTCAACCTTTGACACAATAACCCCAAAATAAATAGTTTTCTTCCTCTAATCATACCCAACCCAAATGTTAAGTTTTGATTCGATTGCCAAGTGGAACTTCAATTAGAGAGTGGAAACCAACTCTGTCTACAGACAAAGAGATGAGCAGACAGAACATGATTAAATCGCTCTGATATTATTTGGAGGGGATAAAAATATATACAACAAACCTGGTGTATAAAGAATCTTTCTCTAGCAGAATATGTGCTTGGAAATGCTAATGATGATTGCTGAATATTTGATACAAACTCTTCTAACTGATTTCTCAATTCACCCACTCTCTCTAGATCTTGTGGTTCACTTGAAAAGAAAAAGATCAGAAAAGATTTATCAGTCTCATAAGGTGGCCAAATATAAAATCAGAGAGCTCTCTCCAACAAGACATAATAGATTAAGCGATCAATTTGTCACCAGAATTAAGCTAAAGGACTATACATAACAGAATGTCATGATGTGTAAATATGTTTGTCAATGCGGCAATATTACCTATGTGGAAGGATAGAACAAGAGGTACAGTGGAGCCCACTTAATTGGATATCTCTTAATTGTATATCCCTGTTAATTTAATATAATTTTCCAACACAAAACCATTTACCATACCTCCAGTACAAATTTGACCTGTTAATTGAATATAGGTTATAGAGTAAACTCCTGTTAATTGAAAAAAAAATCTTGTAACCAGCTGAGAAATTACAAAGACTCTCCCCAGGTTTCCTTAGTTTATAGACCTATTTGGCCTGCCTCAGTACATCCAATACAGGCATTTAATCTATTATATCTTGTTTGACAGGGCTCATAGAGCTCTGTCAAACAAGATATAATAGAATAAAAGCTAAGTTTATCTCGAGAAAACAGGAAAGTGACTACTCCTGTTAAATGAATAATTTTCATTGGCAAAGTGACTATTCAATTAACAGGGTTCCACTGTACAGCCTCAAGTTCCATCCTTCCACAATGACATGAGTGCCGTATTGGCAAACACATTCACACATTGTGGCGTTCTGTATTTATAACACGTCTCTATGACATACAATCAATTAATTGAAAAATTTGGTCCTATTTGTATACATATGTAATTTAACAGTTCTGAAATAAAAACAAAATTTATGTGTGATTGGCAGACATGTGTGACAGATCGATACGTAAACAGAAAATGAAAATTGTTTCCAAATAAATTATTCGTGTGTCCAAAGAAATTATTTATTATTTTTAAGAAATTAGCTGCCATTATCTGAGAGATATTCACTTAAAAGTCATAACTTGTGTTATAAAATCATCCCACATATATACAATAAGTTTAATTTCATTCATTTTGGTGGATTTTAACAAAACATTTTCCAAATGACATTCAATTTATTGGCTGTCACCACAGTTGATCTAAGTCAAAATGGGACATTTCGATAAGCCGAGTACAAAAATGGGTGGAGTTTAGTTCTTTTGATGGATCCATGACATCAGGTGGAAAAATACTCTGTCAATGGGAGGAGGGTGGGGTGGGGGGAATCCGTATGGAACACATGCAAGGCTCAAAATAATTTTTTTTCTAGTGCAGATCAAAATGTCCTGCCCCAATAATTGGTGCAGTTCACCTTAATTTGGTGCAGGTCATTTTGAAAATATTGCTTTATGCATTGTAAATTGCGAGGTAAACTTCTGTCTGCTTACAAAGCAAATTGAGAATTAGACTAGAGCCATGAAGAAATGAAACAAAACATGGGTGTACGTTATATAAAATGTTTTATTTTCCTATGTATCCTGCAAACTGAGATAATGTTAGGCCTACTGGGATATCAGATAACAAATTTCCCTACAAAGTGTACAAGTATATGGTGTTACTGCCCAAGGCTGAAGAAACACACAAATAATTGTGTTACTTATATATATTGGTGTATCTGGAGAACCAAAAGCAGGATAGATTTTTCTCCTTGGACTGACAACGACATTGTGAAGGCAACCAATGTCTCTGATGGTGGGCATTAAGCACATGACACTGAACAGGTAACGAGTTACTAATTTTACATTAGTGGATGAAATGTGTTCTTTGTCATTGTGATCCCATAAACAATGCGAATCTTGCCGTTTCACTTGACGAGATAACCATACGTTTTTCAAGAAGGATTGCTTCAAAAATAGAACACACCCGTATATTAAAAACTTACAAGTTACACTTTTTAATTGATTGTTATATTTTTAGTAACGTGTAATGGAATGGAATTTAAGTTTATACCAGTATTTTTTAACCTGGGATTCTAAAAAATTGATCAGAATTTTGCATCAGTCAAAATGTCCAAAATGCATTTCAAAGTGTGTCTATCAATGTAAGCGTGATGTAAGTCATTATCCTTGTCTGGCCACTTATTTCAAGCCTTGAACACATGTTTTGTATGGATTTGTAAATATGGAAATGAAGGAACAGGCATGTAATGATATAACAATAACATGATTTTGGAGGGCATTATGGTTCATTAGCGGCCTGCAGCAATGATGAACAGCCCGAGGGTTTATTAAAGGCCGAAGATGAAGTCGAGGGCCATTAATAAGCCCAAGGGCTGTTCATCATTGCTGCAGGGCTGCTAATGAATCATGATGCCTGACAACAATCATGTTATTACTATTATTACCACTCCCTGTCACAGCTAACTTGAATCTAAAAATAGCCGGGCCACTAATGGCTATTTATACCATTATTGCCTGCGGCCCGGCTCCGTCGAATGACGTCACTGAAATTATGGAGTTTTAACAGGCCTCCAAACTTATGTTAATTGACTAGTAACTTATAGATTGAGTGGTAATAATCTTATTTGTTGAATACCCCTGAAAATTGAATACATTTTACTGGCAAAATGACAATTCAATTAACTCTTTGCATGCTGCTGGTGGATATTCTTGTCTGGGACACAAAATCTGTTGCCAATGAAATAAGTATAATTTGGGCACATCTGACCCTTTACCTAACACGAAAAGCACACGACACTTGCCACTTGCAAACAAAAATCTTGAATAACTAATTTTTTTCATTTTTTGTCTCAAAAACATAGGTTATGACCCCTCGTTCCAACGAGGGGTCATAACCTATGTTTTTGAGATAAAAAATGAAAAAATAATGAAAATTAATTGGTGATTTTTGAGAATAGTGCTGGCCCCTTTTGGCCGTTACGTTGGGTAAAGGGTTAACAAAATGTTCCCTTTGTAAACTGAATGGACTTTTAGACCAATGATTTCTGACGTCATATTTAGTTGAATTTTTCATCAAATCTAGTCATGGCTGCTCAAAAGCAGCCATGACTAGAGTTGATGAAAAATATTTTGAAATACTCCGCAGGTTCAGACTTAACATGGTTCCAATAAACCACTCACTTTATCTCAGTTTTTACAAGGTATGATGCTGGCTTGAAATCTTTGGCTCGCTGACTCAACACAGGTTTTTGTGACTTCTCTTTCTTTGTATTCAATCTCTGAGTTGATTTGGGCTTTGTTCCCTTGTTGGTGGAGGACACTGGTCTATGTGACATGAGATCCTGTAGGTGTTCAGGCCTAGTTATCTCACCAGATACATCTGTAAAACAAAATAATACTGTTATTATCCTCTGAGTAGTGCCAGGCAGTTTTATGGTATATTGGCATTAAACAGTATAAAATTCAATACATTAGTAAAGTCTTTAGATTTGTTTAATTTGAGCACCCAAAGTGAATGACTGACCAATCAGGACAACTGTGGTTTGGCTCAGTGTGAGACTTTCATTGAAGAAAGACGCTAAGTTGTGCACCTGTTTTTCACATCATGGTGGGATGTTTTTAACCCTTTACCCAACGAATCGCCTGCATGCGCCTGCGTAATATGCAAATTCAGCAGCTGAAAAAATATTATTTTTCGAAAAATTTCAACAAAACTATATCATGTGACCCCTCTTTGGAATGAGCTTGATGAGCTCGTTCTAAAGAGGGGTCACATGATATGGTTTTGTTGAAATTTTTGGAAAAAATTTAAAAAATGATATTTCAAATAATAAATTTTGATATCGTTTGCATTGGGTTAAATTTCACATCATAGCAGTTATCAGGACAGGGAAGAAGTGACTGCCGGGAAGAATATGCAGGCGAGTGAATAATCACTATCCTCATTTTGATTTTGCAAGAGTGAAAAATTCAGGAGAGTCCACTCCGAAGGTAACAGGCGACTTTTTCTTGAGAGCGAGTCTGCCACTGCGTTCAGACGACCTGGAATATGATGAAGCGAGATAAGAACATGATGATCCAGAGCAAATGGGAGAATTTCTCCGTCAGTTCGAATAGAGGAATGGAATGAGTGCTGTCCTGATTCCTGAGATAAGCCACTACTGTGGAATTGTCAGACAAAATCTGAACATGGACGTTCGCTATATGAACAATCCAATGCTTTAGGGTTAGCCAAATGGACATCATCTCTTTGATGTGTATGTGTTTTTCCAGGGACCAGGAGTCCCAAAGACCCTGACTTTTTAGATCTGCGGGAATCAGGAAGGCACCCCAACCCGTCTGACTGGTGTCCGTCATAATAGTGAACACCGGACCGGTACTTAAAGAGGAACTCCCTGAGTCAACCATTGAAGGTCCACCCAAATCTAAATCTTTTGTTTTACTAGGCCCATTAAAACAATCTGACTTCCGGGAGAATGGTTTGATCGAAATTTTTTGAAACATTTTTAAAAATGATATTTAAAATAATACATTTGATATCGTCTGCATTGGGTAAAGGGTTAACCCTTTACCCAATGTACCGTCAAAACCGGCCAGCGCTACTCTAAAAAATCGCCAATTAATTTTCATTATTTTTTGTCTCAAAAACATAGGTTATGACCCCTCGTTGGAACGAGCTCGTTCCAACGAGGGGTCATAACCTATGTTTTTGAGACAAAAAATGAAAAAAAATAGTAATTCAAGAATTTTTTTGCCAAATGTCATCTGCTTTTCATGTTAGGTAAAGGGTTAATAGTGAAATTCAAGCTTTTTCGAGACCAGCTTTGCTGTTGGAGCTAGAGTTTAATTCTGGGAATAGGAATTTCATGAGCCCATTTTGGAAGTAAGTCTGGATATCCAGGGAAATTCATAGATGACAACTGGGAATCAAAGGTTACATAACGCATTCTTGGTTCTGGTCTAAGATTATTTATTTATTTATTGGTGTTTAAGGTCACATACTTCTGGACAATGGCTAAATCATGACCATGACAGTTTTACGGGTCGAGGAAGCCGGAGTACCCGGAGAGAACCACTGAGCAACGGTGAGCAACTGTCAGCTCCCCAACATACTAACTCCACACAAGCAGGGTTAGCAGTGTGCAGTACGCCTTAGTACACAGCACCACCGTGCCCCCATGTGGGCAATGGGGGTGAAGTGTCTTGCCCAAGGACACAACACGGCTGCCGCAAGTGGAATTCGAACCGAGGATCCCTCGGCTTGCAGCCTGCACCTCTACCTACTGAGCCACTTCTGTTCTAAGAACTTCCTTGGTATTGAGACTGACTTTTAGAATTGTAAGCCAAATCTTTTTTCCTGGTTGTGGTCTTTGAATTTCCTGGGTATGGTGACTGACTTTCAGAACCAGGAACTGGGAAAATCCTGTTCCCAGACAGGCCTGAAAATAAGCAGTCTGACATTTGCAGACTGAGGTTCCCAGAGGGTGAATATGATGAATTGGTGAATTTGCTATCCCATACAGTGGGCCAGTTTATTCTCTGGGTACTTCTTTCTGTTTAGTTTTGAGACCCTGATTCAGATTGAGGTTCACAGAGGGTAAATTTAGTGATGGCAGGGTAGCATCTCTAAATTCACCCTCTGGGGACATCATTTTGCACATGACAGTCTGCTTATTTTCTGGCTTGTCCCAGGATTAAACCCTTGTTCTTACTGTACAACATACCTCCTGCGTACTGGTGTGCAGTTCTCACTTCTCCTTTTTCCATCATGTAATCCACAAGTGTTTTCAAAAACTTGTCATGACAAACTGTTTCACTGTCACATATAATACATAAATGACGACGAGCTCGTGTAACAGCTACATTAATACGTCTGTTCTCCGCAAGAAATCCAACTTCTCCTGAAAATATAAGAAATACATTTTTTTAGAGTTACTTGGTATTGTCAGATTTTATGAGCTCCCTTCTTTTTGAAGATGAATTTGAAAACCCAATGGGAGTTCAGAGTCAAAATGACTGTGCCTAATATTGGTTTGTATAGAATAATCTGGTGAAGAGAGCTGGGATTTTTTGATTTTTCAGATTTCGTTTTGGTGTGGTTTCGGTTCAATTGTTTCTATATGTACTTCATGCTCCTTTTTGAAGATGAATTTGAAAACCCAAATCCCTCACAGTAAGATAGTTTGATCGTTTATGCTCAACGTCCCTCCCAGTAAGATAGTTTGATCATTTATGTTCCACTTCCCTCCCAGTAAGATAGTTTGATCGTTTATGCTCCACTTCCCTCCCAGTAAGATAGTTTGATTGTTTATGCTCCACTTCCCTCCCAGTAAGATAGTTTGATCGTTTATGCTCCACTTCCCTCCCAGTAAGATAGTTTGATCGTTTATGCTCAACGTCCCTCCCAGTAAGATAGTTTGATCGTTTATGTTCCACTTCCCTCCAAGTAAGATAGTTTGATCGTTTATGCTCCACTTCCCTCCCAGTAAGATAGTTTGATCGTTTATGCTCCACTTCCCTCCCAGTAAGATAGTTTGATCGTTTATGCTCCACTTCCCTCCCAGTAAGATAGTTTGATCGTTTATGCCCCACTTGCCTCCCAGTAAGATAGTTTGATCGTTTATGCTCCACTTGCCTCCCAGTAAGATAGTTTGATCGTTTATGCTCCACTTCCCTCCCAGTAAGATAGTTTGATTGTTTATGCCCCACTTCCCTCCCAGTAAGATAGTTTGATCATTTATGCTCCACTTCCCTCCAAGTAAGATAGTTTGATCGTTTATGCTCCACTTCTCTTCCAGTAAGATAGTTTGATCGTTTATGCTCCACTTCCCTCCCAGTAAGATAGTTTGATTGTTTATGCCCCACTTCCCTCCCAGTAAGATAGTTTGCTCATTTATGCTCCACTTCCCTCCCAGTAAAATAGTTTGATCGTTTATGCTCCACTTCCCTCCCAGTAAGATAGTTTGATCGTTTATGCTCCACTTCCCTCCCAGTAAGATAGTTTGCTCATTTATGCTCCACTTCCCTCCCAGTAAGATAGTTTGATCATTTATGCTCCACTTCCCTCCCAGTAAGATAGTTTGATTGTTTATGTTCCACTTCCCTCCCAGTAAGATAGTTTGCTCATTTATGCTCCACTTCCCTCCCAGTAATATAGTTTGATTGTTTATGCTCCACTTCCCTCCCAGTAAGATAGTTTGATCGTTTATGCACAAACACAGTGAAACAATTTGGCTGTTGTTTGCTGGGTCTTGCAGTTTGGTTTTCCAGTTTGCCTCAAATATTGGAGCTCTACTGGTGAAACAAGCAAACCACAATGTCAAAAGGACTCCCAAAGACTGCTGCAATATTAAAACACGCCACAGAACATGGCAGTTGTTTCAAGTAATGAAATGATTCAAATGGGTAGGATAGTATAGGAACATAAACCCTTACTTGTACTACACTTCAGATCCCTCAGCAATGGAAAAATATTTTAACATTGGAATATGAGGTCAATTTTTAGAACTTCACTATTAACTAATACATAAGTGAAAATGCTATGATTTTAAAGAAGCAGCGTTAGCTTTGAAGGAAGGCATGTGTGTCAGCATCATGATGTATGCCTTAGTAGATGATACCTGCTGCCTTCAAGTGACCAATGAGGATTAAATGCCTCACTCAAGAACATAATGCAAGTGACCCTGACCAGGAAACAAACACACAACCTTGCAATCTTGTGTTCAACGCTCTCACCACTGAGGCTCCTCACTCACTTTGGGACAAGGGAAACCACTCTATTATAGATATTAAACCTTATTTCCTGAGGGGTGACATGACGTAGGAAGGCCATTCCGGGTGTCTTCGTCACTACAGGAATCTGTGCCGTTCTGGCTATTTTCTGGTCCTTATCTTTTGATTCTTCTGGTGCTGATCTGCAATCCTAATCCTGATTCTGTTTGTAGATATACACAAAACCCTTAGATTGTATCCTGACCCTAGGATGCTTCTGATAGCAACCTATAATCCTTATCCTAAGATGATACAGCAGAATCCTCTTAATTGAATATCCATTTTGCCAGTGAAAATTATTTAATTAACAGGAGTATACAATTAACAGGGATTTGGTCAGTTTCCTGTGTTCTGGGGTAAACTGAGCATTTATTCTATTATATCTTGTTTGACAGAGCTCATAGAGCTCTGTCAAACAAGATATAATAGAATAAATGCCTGTATTGGATGTAGTGAGGCCAAAAAGGTTGATAAATAAGGGGAATTTGGTGCGTGTCACAGTAATTTTTTCAACATATTACAAAAATTTATATACAATTAACAGGAGTTTACTCTACAACCCATATGCAATTAACAGATCAAATTTGTACTGAAGGTATGGTAAATGGTTTTGTGTTTGAAAATTATATTCAATTAACAGGGATATACAATTAAGAGATATCCAATTAAGTGGGCTCCACTGTACTAGGATTGTCCTGTTTGGAGGGATTCCCAATGGCTATTCCAAGTTTATTGTTATTATCTTGTGCATTATTTGTGTATTTACTACGCTTTCAGCACTTGCAATACATACACCTCACCACATGGTAAAATCATGAGCTCCAAGCGACCAATAGGGATTAAGTGCCTTGTGGAAGAACATGACGCAAGTTACCCTACCTATGCAGGCATCAAGCTTGCAACTTTACTATCCAACGCTCTATCCACTGAGCCAACACAATCCACAACTGTTATCAAACTGCCAGACCTTTTTGGCCATTTTATGAATTCGAAAGTTAAAAAATTTATAGTAATTTATATATTTTTTATACTTACCAATGACCCAGACATAGCTGGTGCTAACTCTTAAAATATAGGGCCAAACACAAATTTTGCCCCCCAATCCCCAAAATTTGCATCTAAAACCAAAGAAAACATGTCCTGAATGGCCCTCCACACTTCACCTCTACTGCGCATGCGCAGTGTCAAGGACGTTCTGAAATTGGCGCCATTAATCATTCTTATAACCAGTGCCTGGTAAGAGCTATGTACTCAGCGGGGAGGTAAGAGTTCCCAACTCCTGGGAGGGCCATCCCCGTCTGGGTCATTGGTAAGTATAAAAAATATATAAATTACTATAAATTTTTTAACATTTTTATACTGTACCAATGACCCAGACATAGCTGAATAGTAAAAAGGCTGGGGGGCCAAGGACATAGAGCAAGATGGAATACGCTCAATTATATAAAATAGAGTCATCCCCTCTAGGGAAAAAGAAGTATTAGGCCTTACATGTATCTTTCTTATTTATGATAAATTAGAAAGATACAACACCTTCCAAAATTGAGCATCATACATCCATGTACTCTATTAATATCTAGTATAATCCTTATACTAATAATTTTTAAAGTAAGCCAATAAATAAAGTAAGTCTAGAGAATAGAGACTCTTTATACTCCTTAAAAGTGTCTGAGGATTGTATAATAATGTCCGTTGACACGTGCTATATTCAAAAGCTATACTGTAAAAACTAAGACCTGAATGAATTTTTAAAACATAAACTTCTCACTAAACAACCATCCCAATAACAGCTCAGAATTACTAACTCCGGAGGAGGTATCCCCTTGTTTTCATAGTAAAACAGGTGACCCAAGGGAACACCCCCCCCCTCCCCCCCCCCCCTTTTTCTTGCCCTGGGTCAAATAGCCCAGAACGATGAGGGCAGCAGAACGGAGTCACTGCCGAAACAGACAGCCTACCTAGCTATAGTAGCAACTGTTAAGTGAATGACATTCTGAGCAGTAGATAATAGACCTAACAATAGAGGCCTCCAGAAATGGACTCGATATTTCTGAGATAAAAATTCATGAATGTGGATGGCTGAGCGCAATGAGCAGCCTTCAAAAATCTATAATAGCGACACTATTAATGTAAGCCCAAGATGTAGAAGAACTCTTACTTCATGAGCTGAAATCTCAAACACAACTGCTGAGTCAATGATATACCATAAGCAGTATCGATAGTTAATTGAATCCATTAGCAATAGAATGGAGCGTAACGTCCTTCTATTGGGCATCAAAGACAGAAGAAGCTTATGCCCGTAGTAATAAACAGATATCTGTTTATAAATACATAAACTCTAACCGGACAGAGTAAAGGCCTATGCCCGTACGAAGACGGAAGGACCTTAATAACAATAGGTTCCGGATATTAATTAGGAGCCTGACTCTTATGCAAAAATCCAACCTAAATAGTAAAGGAAGTAGTGATTCTGAAACTACGAAAGTGAAAATCATCCACCGATAGTGCATGAAACTCACTGACTCTTCAGTAAAAGAGAAGCCAACAGAATTACTGTCTAAAAGGTCAGAATTTGAAAACTACTGTTTCCAGAGGCTCAAATGATTACTCAGCTAAATAAGAACCGAAGTTAAATTCCAAATAGGAATTTAATCTAATGATTCTAAGTCTATTTATCGAAAAGTTACTAACTGACTTAGATAAAGAGACATAAGACTCAATTGTAAACTATCATAGAGTGCATAGGTATGAGGTAACATAAACCTATAACCTTAATAATAACAGGCTGCAGTAGATCTCGTCAAACAAGTATACTAAAAAGTTGCAATGACTAGTATGGAGGGATCAACAATATCAACATAGTGATCCCTACACCAACGACGGAAGAGCCTCCACTTTAGCCGCATAGTATAGCGAAGAAGAGGTTCTCCTATAGTAAGAAATCGCGTCCAAAGCTCGTCCAGTACAATGCTTACAATGCAATAAGGACCACACAACGGAATACGTGAAGGTTGAGACCTTGCAGGTTGTGATAAAGATGACACGATTTTACCCAGCGAAAAAAGATCCTCTCATGGAGGAAGATTTCGCGTTAAGTCCCACAGTAGACATCAGAGTAAATTTACCCACGGTCTCTGTGAAGACAGAGATGCTATCAACAGAAATGTAAAGTGGTTGTTTATCTTAGCAATACTTGCTGAAACAACAGCGCAGGAGGATACGCATATCCTATCATTCCGTCCTATTAGATCAATAGAGCGTTAACAACATAAGCTCAGAGATCCGGACAAGCAAACACATACGTCTGCAATTGACAAGCAAGTTGTGTCGTAAATAAATTATCATTGGGCACTCCCATTGATAGCAATCTGATTGAATACTTGTTTGTTGAGAGTCCATTCTGACGGCAACAAGCGACCCATAAGTGAATGGGAGTCCGGTAATACAATCAGACGACTCGGAATATGACGGACCGAAGCAGAACTTGGTGTACTATAACAAACAGAAGGATTCTTTCCATTAAATTGAATAACGGAAACGAATGAGTGCCTCCCTGGTTCCGGAGATACGCCACTACTGTCGAATTAACGGACAGGATTTGGACATGCGTTTCTGAATAATGTTCATCCAATGACATAAAGCAAGCCTAAAAAAACATTATTCTGTGGAAGATAAGTGGTTGCTTAGAGACTGCGGAACCCAAAGACCCTGGCACTTCGAATCCGTTGGGATCAATATTATATCCCAACCTGTTTGACTGGCAACTGTCATAATTATAAAACTCGGATCCGGCAACTGCAGTGGCACTCTCTGAGTCAACCACCGAATGTTTGCCCCAGTCTGAATCTCTTGCTACACTAGATAGACAAGAGAATGTGTAAATTGAGCAATTCATGGATTGCTGAAAAGTTGCCGTCGAAGAGAAGCTTCTCCGAGAATGAAGCGACTCTGAGAGAGTTCTTCACCTTACTATCCACGCGCGTGGATGTAGCTAGGGCTGCGTCACGTCTAACCAACTCCAAGCAGCCACTGAAGGGCGGAGTTATACGTGAACAAACTACTGCCCTCAAAAGAAATCACATTGAGGATTATATCCCGGAATTCTTTCTCTTGAAGACGTAATGATAACGCCTCAGTAAGGTAGATTACGTATGATAAAGCGTCTAAGTTAAGTCTATTAGACATCATTGTCGTTTCCAACATTGTGGTTGGAAAAGACATAGACGGCGAAAAAGATTAATTCCAGTCTTTAACCACACCGTCTAGATGCATATGAACTCTCGGTATGCCCTGTTCTGCCAAAATAAATTATTCGTATAAATGATAAAAGGCAGAAATGAGCATTGCGGACAAGAAACTAAACTATCATGCTCGGTAGCAGGCTTATATATATATAGCGTCGATAAATAATACACATGTTCTAATGACATTATTGGACTGTGTCGGTAAGTCAGGGACAATGTCCCTGAACCGATCCAAAATTCCGTGTCCAATGACGCTATAAGTCTCTTATCCAACATCGCAGAAATGTAGTCCGAAATAACAATCACTGGAAGATAATGCCGGAAGATATGTATGGCAGCTTCCGATGCTACGAAAGGGAAAACTCGAAATCTTTCGAATCCCTTTCGCCATCCTGTCGGACCCTATAAAGCGTTCGGTTGTCTGTACCTGATGCAACCGCGGACCGCACCGACCCAACGCCGTCAGATAATTCCTGATTCGACCAAGAAACGGTCGATTGCTGGGATGCTGCGAAAAAACTGTGCTAACTCGGATAGCACGTCCGTCACTGAGGCCTGTGGAGAAGCGGTCCTACGATGCATTGCCACTGGAAGCTCCGTGATCGTTACCCTGTGCATACTACTAATATGCGAGCGAACAGAGTGTATAGGCCTCGTGTCCCTTGGCTACCAGATGGCGTGACCTGTTCACCGTGGAATCACTGAATGACGAAACTGATCGGATACTCGAGGTCACGTAGCCAATGTGCGGTCGTGTGCACTGCTGTGAGGATGAGGAAGCATTATCGACAGTCTCTCGGACTGTCAATATAACGGAGCGTCCCGAGCGACGGACATATGCTCCGAATGTAAAATATCTGAACCACAACATGCGGTCCCCTATGTTGTTGGACGAGAGAGGGACCTCTCTCGCTCACAGCCCGGACGGACCTGGACAAGCCAGGAACCGGACTAACAGGCTTCCTCCGATCTGTCCTCAATCCGCCGTCACTGGGTGAGTACTAAAGTAATTATAGTGCTCGCATCACCCAAATATCCTTCCTAGACCACAACGGATGAACCCGGCAGCCGAACCATTCGATGAATGTACGCTACATCGGGTGAGCTAGCGAATGTCACTCCGTCGATCCTACAAGGGACCTCTTAGGCGATAGACATATTCCATGAGCACTTATTGCCGCTAGCTCTTCATTAACTATGATGACAGAGGCACACTTTTGAAAGACATCTCCGTAACTTTGCGAACAAGAAACCAGAAATGCTTGGTAATAGCAAGCATATAATAATAAATATATAGCGTCGTTCAATAATTCGAAAGTTTGTGTGACATTATTGGACTATGTCGGAACTGAGGGACGATGTCCCTGAACCGAACCAAAAATTTCTAAGTCCACCGACGCTATCAGTTTCTTATCCGGCATCGCAGCATTCTGGTCCGACGAAAGAACCTGTAGAAGATCAAGTCAGATGACAAACGCAACAGCATATGTTGTTCCGAAAGGGAAAGCTCGAAATCCTCCGAATCCCTTTTGGTATCCCGTCGGACCGGATGAAATTTTCGGACGTCCGTACCCGCTTCCGCGGAGCGTCCCGACCCAGCATCGTCGGATAAAACATTATGCGACAGATTCAGTTGTTGCTGGGATGCTGCGATAAGCTGTGCTATTTAGGATAGCACGTCCGTCCCTGAGGCCTGTGCAGTAGCGGTCTTACGATGCATTGCCGCCGGAAGCTCCGTGTACGTTGACTCCCGCACACTTTCCCATGCGAACGTCCGGAGTCTGCAGGCCTCGTGTCCCTGGCTACCGGATGGTGTGACCTGGTCGCCGATGATTCTCTGACTGGCGAAGCTGACTGGATATCCGAGGTCACGTAGCCAAGAGCGGTCGTGTGCGCTACCATGAGAATGAGGAAGCCTTATTGACAGTCTCTCCGGACTGACTATATGTCGGAGCGTCCCGAGCGGCGGACGTATGCTCCGAATGCGAAACATTTTGTACCACAACATCTGGGGCCAGATGTTGTTGTACAAGAGAGGGGCCTCTCTCGCTCGCCGTCCGGATGGACCAGAACGAGCTATGAACCGGACTAAAAGGCTTCCTCCGTTCTCCCTCTAATCCGCCGTCACTGGGGGTGCATTTGGTTGATTTATAGTGCTCGCATCACCCCAAAACTCCTTCTAGACCGCAACAGACGAACCCGGCTGCTGAACCATTTGATGAATGGACGCTACACCGGGCGAGCTAGCGGACGTCAAAGGCCGTCGAACCTACTAGGGTCCTCTTAGGCAATTGGCGTATTTACATGAGAACTTTTCCACTAGCCCTTCATTAATTGTGACGACGGAGGCACACTGTTGGAAGACATCACAGATACATCACCCTAATCTTGATCGTCTGAAATAGCAATTGATAAAGTAGAGTGACCCTGCGGGGAAAGGACTGGAATGTCCAATTCCCCACTAACATACCGTGACATACGCTTCCCATGTTGTCATCGAAAACATCAGATACAGAACAGGAGTTAATGCGAGTACACTGACTACATATAGAATGATTATAAAAGTCAGAGGAAGACTTCCTCTTATTACAATTGATCAAAATCCTTTCAATGTGAAAAGAAAACAAAGTCCTGGTACTCGCACCAACCCCTGACAATCAAAATACATAATAATAATATGATCCATTAACATGGAAAAAATAATTGAAATCAAAATATTTTGAAAAAATATTTTTTCAGAACAGCCCAAGTTTCTGAAAAGTAACGTTGAGCCCCAATGGATCCCAAGCCTAAGTGTGGACAAAAAATTTAAAAATATTTTAAACAATTTATGCAACACTTACGAACAATAATAATGTATCTAGTTATGATTAAATTAACATCAAGATATTATTTTCAAGAAATCCCCCCCTCACACAGAGGGCTGTTGTAAATGTAAACAATGAGTGTAAAAACACTAAAATAAGACTCCAGGCACCCAGGCCCAAAATCAGTTACCAAAAATACACTATCTGATGCAAAACAGAGACTTCCAGGGAAGAACATCAGATGGTAGATGCAGAACACAACGCCTAACCACCCATAGGTGAAGACGTAAACATGGGGAAAAGAACAGAATTCATTCTGTTATTCAACTAAAACTCCCAAGAAATTTTAGTTATAATAATTACAGAAACTATGCCAAAAGCATGGGAGAATAGCAAGAGGGGACTTAAAGGAAAGGGAGAGAGGAAAACACTGAAAAATCAGTGTAACTAAATAACAAGAATGACAACAAAATGGCTGCTGCCTCGAAAATAGGTAACTTAACATAATTTCATTAAAAAATTTTAAGTTACAGCCCTGATAATATTCTGTCACACATTTTTCCTCTCCTCCTTCTCTATCCTCCTTAGAATCACCATTTCACTAATATTTATGTGTCTGGCATCATTTAAACTGAGATTTACAAGCACAAAGATCAGTCAGATGTTAACTGATGAAGGGCCAAACTAAGAATAATTAATGGTGCCAATTTCGGAACGTCCTTGACACTGCGCATGCGCAGTAGAGGTGAAGTGTGGAGGGCCATTCAGGACATGTTTTCTTTGGTTTTAGATGCAAATTTTGGGGATTGGGGGGCAAAATTTGTGTTTGGCCCTATATTTTAAGAGTTAGCACCAGCTATGTCTGGGTCATTGGTACAGTATAAAAATATGGAGTTGACAATGGGAGACATCCATACGTAGATGGAAATATGCCCTTAATTTCTGTAACAGTTTAGGGATGTGGTTCATTCTCTTCTCTGAATTTCAGGCGACAGAATACACCACACAGTATTATTACATTGAACTTGCTTCAAATAAAACAGACCATAACACTCTATACAGCATCCTCCTCGGGGCCTCATACAAAAAGGCGAGGTAGTTAAAACCAGCATAGTGATGCCCACAGGTCAAAAAATGAAAAAAATGAGCTGGTCCTAGCACCTTATTTTCACGTACGTATGTGCATGCGGAGAACACATTATGTATCACAATGGTAATGACCTCAAAAGATATCGTTTACCCGAACTATTCATCATATACCAGGGTGGGGGGGGGGGGGGGGGGGGTTGTTATAGTATCATTTCCCATGCATGCACAGTCCTTCAATGAGATCATAACTACCCGAATACATCAAATGTCTGACATGCATGAGTATTTGTGTGTGTGTGGTGAGTGAGAGGGTGGGTAGATGGAATGATGTTTGAAACATCTGAGGAGGCTACTCATATGGATAAATGATCCATGAAAAGCATGCTAAAAAGGTCTTCAAAACAAGAAGAAAAATGGCGATCCTTTGGCAATTCAGTCATTTGGTTAGCACCTAGCTTCTGCATTTTTAACCTGCTCACACTCCATAATTCTGCTTCCCATACATTGTCAGCAATGACCGGAGAGTACAAGAGAGCAACGGCAAGTAACTGTTAACTCGCCAACTTATTCAATATTGTCTTCTTCTCTCAAAGAGTTGTTTGAAGAACAGTCCAATGTCGAGAGTACCAGAATTATGAATGTGTGGATCTCTCTCTAGATACTTGTCTGACTATATAACTAGGCTGTCTGTTAACAGAACACAATCCATCTATACAAAGCCATCTTCAATATGTGGACAATTATCTTTAGTTCTGCATAAATCAACAAAATGTCACATCATAGCTCCTTTAAATTGATGCCAAAACACTATAAATTACCCACGATACAAGTTTATTTAAAATTATAACATTATCGGTTCATTTGTTTAACATTATATATTGAAATGAACTGTAACATTATGCATTGATTTTTAGAACATTATGCGTTAGAAAAAGTTATAACAAACAATATACAGAGTTTATAACATTATCAGTTGTTTACAACATTTTTTGTAACATAATGCTTTGGTGTAACATTATGCAGAATTGTAACACAATAGGTTGTAACACCCCCTCCCAATGGGGCTGGACAAGTTGATTTGAACAAAAACGAGCAAATTCAGTGAATTCATGTCTCCCGCTGGGCAGCAGTTTCAAGGGAAATTAATGCATCCAGTGGAATATAGTTGAGTTGCAAGTGGAAGTTATTTAGAAGAGACAGAACAGACAGTGCTTCAGACAGTGGTTATCAGATTTATTTTCATGGAGGTCACTGTCAAAGCAAGTGAAGTGATGTGGAGTATAACTGTGAGAATCACTATAAATTAAGACTGTATGATAAGACATATTACATTAAACTGATGGGAAAAGTAATCCACATATGAAATTTCATTGAAATCGGTTGACTCTAAGGAAAGTTAGAGTCTGGAAACCATCAGCCAATCAAATTTAAGGAACCTAATTAAATATGCGCGGAAAATGCCCATGTTCGAACTTGGACCCACAATTGATGAAAGTGATCTACTACCCAAATTTCATCAAAATCAACTGACTGTAAGTAAAGTTAGAGTCTGGAAATGAAAAACACGGAAGGTGTGCGCTTACTGTGTATTGGTAGTAGCACTGAATAAAGCAAAGTTTCCCTAACCTGCATAATTTTTGCACGAGAACAAAACCCGTATTATATGTGATGTATTGCATGTTACTAAGCATTCATACAAAAATGTATTCAAATCCGAACTTTCATATAGAAGTTCTGTACAAAAAACTGATTACACCCAATTTCGGAACAAAATGGCCACTGGCGGCCATCTTGAATTTTGGACCAAACCCCAAAACACATATTCTGGTCTCACAATGATAACAAAGATACCCAAGAAGTTTCGTGAAGATCGGTTCATAAATTCAGCTTTTAGTCCAAGGTGCATTGACGTGCGGGGCAGACGGACAGGCAGACAGACAGATTTTCGGTACAAAATTTCCCACATTCGAACTTGACCTAGGTATTGATAAAAGTAAGCCATATATGAAATTTCATCAAAATCGGCTGATTTTAAGGAAAGTTAGAGTCTGGAAACCGTCAGCCAATCAAATTTCAGCAACCTAATTAAATATCCACGGAAAATGCCCATATTCGAACTTAGATCCACAATTGATGAAAGTGATCTACTAACCAAATTTCATTGAAATCCGGTCACTGTAAGGAAAGTTAGAGTCAGGAAACGAAAAACACGGAAGGATGGAAGGACAGAAGGACACCCCGAATTTAATATCTCCCATTTTTTTTCAAAAGGCGGGAGACAACAAAATGTGACGTCAGAACAATCACCACAAATTTAACTGAAAACGGTCCAGTGGTTTTGGAGAAGTTGCAAACAACATGTTAACAGACGACAGACAGAAGATGCATGGTGAGTGATCAAAATAGCTCACCCTGACTTTTAGTCAGGTAAGCTAACAAAGACATAGGATGCAGTAGGGATGTGACATAATCTAAAGAAATAAACAACAAAAAACAAGAGTAGTGAATATGGAGCAAGGAGAAGACTAGGAATAGCACTACAAGGATAATTGATAGACTTTATTGTGAATGAAAAATAATACTTTACCTTTGGAATTACTCCTGACCATTGATATAATGACAGCCTCTTTCTCACGACCCTGGAACCCATCAACAGACTTTATTTCTAATTTTGGATAAGATGGCAACAATCTCAATCGTATAAGATCAACCTGGAAAAAAGCCAATATGGAAAATAAAACGGCCAAAAGTTTATCTGTTGAAATACAGGGTTTTGAGAGTAGAGATAGGGTCATGTGAATCAGATTTTCTATCCATTAATCACATCTTGAATCCAAACGGGGGTGTGATGTTTTCCAATATCCTGGCCCTGGGAGCTCAGTTGCTCAGTAGGTAGAGATGCAGGCTGCAAACCGAGAAGTCCTCGGTTCAAATCCCATCTGTGGCAATCGCGCTGTGTCCTTCGGCAAGACACTTACCATATTTACTCTATATATTGGGACACTCTATAATTTGGGACACACATTTTTTCCAGAAAAATATTTTTTTTTTATGCCCCAATGTTTGGGACACTCAGGAGACTTGTTTCCAGTTGGCCCAGTCACCTGAAAATGGTGCAAAATGCTCAATATTAAAGTTAAGTTTGTGTTTAATTTTCCTTTTTAAACAATAAAAAATTGATAATACATACTGATTTGTGTTGTTTTTATTTAAATCTGTTCCTAAGTTTTAATTTTTACAGTCCGGACTGACATGAGGAAGACTATTTAATATTACATTGTGACAGTCTTCAACCCTTTACTGAATGCTAGTGGCAGATGGCTCATAAAAAGAATTCTTGTGTAACTAAAAATTTTCATTTTTTGCTTTCAAAACATAGCTTATGACCCCTCATTAGAACGAAAGCAATGCGCTCGTTCCAATTATGGGCATAAGCTATGTTTTGGAAACAAAAAATGAAAATCTAAAAAAAAATTGGATGGCGATTTTCATATATAGTGATGGAAAACGAATCACACACAACTTGATTCAGCATCAAAACAAGACCAGGTTGTGTTTTTTCCCCATTTTCTAAGATGTGGGACATCTGTGAAAATATTTATTTTTAGCTGTCCCAATACATAGAGTAATTACGGTAATTCCAATTGCCCACATGGGGGCATGGTGGCGTTGTGTACTATGGTATACTGCATGCCAATGATGCTCTTATCTTCAATCAATGCTAACCCTGCTTTGTGGAGTTAGTATTTTGGGGAGTCTGACAGTTGCTCGCCATTGCTCGGAGGTTTTCTCTCTGGGTACTCCGGCTTCCACCAGCCGTAAAACTGTGTGACACAAGGTGACCCTGGCTGACAGAAGTTTTGTTAAACAACAATAAATAAATACCCTGGCCCAGGGGAAAGTACGCTATCTTATAATTTGACCCAAATGTTGTTTTTCCCCATGCACACACACTCATTGTCATTCAGTGACAACTTCCATACACACAGTGTGGACCCACTGGACTGTGGACACATCCAACAAAATGACGTATTATTGGGTGGGCAGATACGTTTTATGAAGGCAAATTACTGTATTTTATCAGTACATTCACACACATTATATACAAACTAATGAATATCCTAAAAAACATGACAATAAACCATCAGTTTGATCTTCTGAATCAAATTTTTCGGCACAAACAAGAATGGTATTCAATTTTGATGTGAAATCCACATCTGTATTCAATCTTATATTTGAGGCGAGCAAAAAAAAATGCTATTTGATGGGCCCTAAATATTTTCTTTTCATTCCCCAACATTAATAGATCATGGATATATATCTTTATAGGAATTGCCATTTTATTCATTTCTTAACTCATCTAGAACCATTGTCTTCTTGGTAAAGATTATATATAAAGATTATAAAACCTACTGTTATGATGACATGATGAAATGCTGTGAAGATGTAACACACTGATGGAAAGGGCTCTCTAAGCCCTTTCCAAAAGTGTATCACATCACAGCATATTATCAAATTACTGACAGAAACTCATGAAATAAACTACAGTGGTCTGGAATCTACACACCAGACTGAGACTGAGGCTAGAAGAATAATGAAACCAAATAGTTTTCAAGGAAAGTGGTGGAAAACCAAGTAGTTTTCAAGGAAGGTGGAGAAAAATCAAGTAATTTTCAAGGAAGGTGGTGGAAAATCAATAATTTTTCAAGGAAGGTGGTGGAAAATCAAGTAGTTTTCAAGGAAGGTGGTGGAAAATCAAGTACTTTTCAAGGAAGGTGGTGAAAAATCAAGTACTTTTCAAGGAAGGTGGTGGAAAATCAAGTAATTTTCAAGGAAGGTGGTGGAAATTCAATAATTTTTCAAGGAAGGTGGTGGAAAACCAAGTAGTTTTCAAGGAAGGTGGTGGAAAATCAATTACTTTTCAAGGAAGGTGGTGAAAAATCAAGTACTTTTCAAGGAAGGTGGTGGAAAATCAAGTAATTTTCAAGGAAGGTGGTGGAAAATCAATTTTTCAAGGAAGGTGGTGGAAAATCAAGTAGTTTTCAAGAATAGAAATAAATTCAAGCACTTCTCAAGGAAGAGGCCAACATTCAAGGACTTTTCATTTGAGTGGAAACCATGGACAACAAGTTGACAGAATTTTCAACCAGTTCTATACCGTGGAACCCACTTAATTGGATATCTCTTAATTGTATATCCCTGTTAACTGAACACAAATTCCAAACACAAAACCATTTCCCTTACCTTCAGTGCAAATTTGACCTGTTAATTGAATATAGGTTATAGAGTAAACTCCTGTTAATTGAATAATAAAAAATCTTGTAACCAGTCGAGAAATTACACTGACTCTCCCTAGTTTTCAAATGTTTATAGACCTATTTGGCCTCAGTACCTCCAATACAAGCATTTAATCTATTATATCTTGTTTGACAGAGCTCCTTGAGCTCTGTCAAACAAGATATAATAGAATAAATGTTAAGTTTATCTCTACAATACAGGAAAGTGACACAATCCCTGTTAATTGAATACTGAATACTCCTGTTAATTGAATAATTTTCATTGGCAAAGTATCTATTCATTTAACAGGGTTTCACTGTAATAACTTTAAAAGTTATCATGAAATGCTGTGATGTAACATAAGGTTGGAAAGCTCTCGGAGCCCATTCCAACAATGTATTACATGACAGCATATTATCAGATTACTGACAAACACTCAAGAAATAAACTACAGTGATGTAGAATCTACACAACAAACTGAGGCGGGTAATCATCAAACTTTTTGTCTCCAAGGTTACAGATAAACTGAATTCAAGTACTTTCAACCCTTTACCTAACATGAAAAGCAGACGACACTCACAAACAAAATTCTTGAATAACTAATCTTTTTCATTTTTGTCTCAAAAACATAGGTTATGACCCCTCGTTAGAACGAGCTCGTCGAGCTCGTTCCAATGAGGGGTCATAACCTATGTTTTTGAGACAAAAAATGAAAAAATAATGAAAATTAATTGGCGATTTTTTAGAAAAATGCTGGCCGGTTTGGGCCGTTATGTTGGGTAAAGGGTTAAAGGAAGGTGGTTGAAAATCAAGAACTTTGCAAGAATAGAAAAAATTCAAGCGCCTCTCAAGGAAGGGGCCAAAATTCAAGGACTTTTCATTTAAGTGGAACCCTGGATAATCGGTTGACAGATTTTCTGATCAGTAGGGTCTGTAACCAGTTAGGAACCAATTATCTGGCTAACTGTTTTGGCACTATGAAATGCTGGTGAACTCTTAGTTGTGTAATCAAACCTTAGTTATATATTGTACCTGTAGATTATATGGTGCAATGACAGCAATATCCTCAGGTTTTAGACCACAATTGATTAGTTTTTCTACATGCACTGCAACAATGTCTGCTTCTCCTGGAACAAAAACAAACATTTTTTTCAAAATCTCCTTGTCATCATGATGCACTATGTTCAATTCTCAAGATTACTGGAATTTAAAATAATTGTATAGTATTATTTTTCAATACTTATGTAAGACATTTTAGGCCACACAAAGTAGATCTTCTGTTTCTCAGGCCATTATTTGTGAAATTGCATGCGGGCGAGCATTTTTTTATTTTATTTTTTATTTTAGTAATTACTTCTTAGTCATCAAAAGTTCATGTTCTTGGTTCAAGTTTTAAGCCTCATAATCTACAGAATAGCATGGGTGGTGGAGTATTTCATCCCTTGAATGCAAGAAGGCCTTGCAATGCTAAAGCATTGCAAAGCCTTCTTGCACTCAAGAGACAAATTCATCAGTTTTTTTAACTTGGGTAAAATATCAGACATAAACCATTTAATTTTAATTTTTTTTAAGTTTAAATTGGTTATAAAAAGAGAGCATGCGGCAGCCAAAAGGACCATGCGGGAGGGCCTGAGAAACAGATTATTTATTTTTTTAGGCCTTAACAGTACACTTTATTATGCTGTAATAAAAAAATAACAAAAAGTGGCAATTTGTTGTCTATAGGCACTCTTGCATTATATGCATTGCTCAATATGTCTTCTACTATATTTTAGAATGTCTGTCTGTCTGTCTGTCTGTCTGTCTGTCTGTCTGTTTGTCCGCTATAGAAATGAATATGGGGCCACCCCGAGTGTCCAAAATGGGTCTACTAGGAGTACTTTTTATGGTGGAGGTCATCGTCAGGTTTAAAAAAGTGGGGTGCTGGTGGGGGTGTAGGGGGCACCAAAAGTTATGACCAAAATTTTTTTTACCGATATATATCTTCAAAGGGGTCTACTATAGGGGTACGTTTTTATCAGGAATCTAATGGTGAGGTTTAAAAAAGTATCAAGTGGGGGTGGGGGTGTAGAGGGGCACCAAAAGTTTTGACCAAAATCTTTCTCACTGATATAGGTCTTCAAAGGGGTCTACTAGAGGTAATCTTTTACCAGGAATCTAATGGTGAGGTTTAAAAAAGTGCCGGGTGGGGTGGGGGTGTAGAGGGGCACCAACAGTTATGACCAATATTTTTCTCAGCGATATAGGTCTTCAAAGGGGTCTACTAGGGGTGATTTTAATACCCTCCAAAATTTTTCTCACCGATATTGGTCTCGAAAGGGGTCTACTAGGGGTAATTTTAATACTCTCCTCAGCCGAGCAACGTCGGGTAACCCTGCTAGTTATATACATATTGCGGAATATTTTCAATATATTTTTCATCAAATCTAGTCATGGCTGCTACGAAGCAGCCAAGACTAGATTTGATGAAAAATTAATCTAGATATAACACTAGAAATCATTGGTTAAAAAATCCATTTAAGTTACCAGGGGAAAAATGTGCATAAATTATACTCATCTCAATGACAAGAGACCAATGATTATAAGTTACAGGGCATTTAGTTGGCAGAAACTATAAGTTACAGGACATTCAGGTGGCCAATACGGTATCATATGAGGCGAGGTGAAAACAATATTGGACGAGGCGGTGCGCTGAGTCCAATATTGTTTTTGCCGAGCCTCATATGACACCATATCTGCCACCTAAACGTCCTGTAACGTATTTATTATGCCAGCGAAAACAAAATAACAATCAAATTTGAATGCCGGCACATTTTCAAAACTGGTGCAAAACGCTATGTAAACTGTAACAAATGTGCGCAGTTGTCTCCCTGTTTGTGTAGAATTTCCTTGACAACACAGACAACAGCGATAGACGCTTTTCTTTGTACTGTCACTTTGTCTTGAGTGTGCAGAAAATGTCCGAAACGTCCGATTTTATTGAATTCGAACAAAATAAATGTATCTCGCATCTTTTCCTTCATAGCTGTGATTCATTTCTTACAATTTCATTATAGTGCAGTCACTATTTTTAAAAAATAGTGTTTGGCACTCGATGTGATGGTATTTACCAGAATATAGAGCCGGGATAAAACAATTTTTTATCAGTTTATTTTTTCACCCTTTATATATTTATAAATTTCACAATAAATTTATTATAAAACGAGAGGAAATGAGACATATAGACACGGAGGGACGTTTGATTGTACTGCAATTTCTTCAATATGGATATGAAAGTCGAAACAAAATGGCGGTAGTGACCTAATATGAGTTTCGTATTAGGTCACCTCGGGCTGCAGGTGACCCAATACAGCTCAGTACTGTCCCACTATTCGGGGGCTGTGATTGGCGAATTTCATTAGCTGGCATAATAAAGTGTCATATATGACGAAGAGAAAACAATATTAGGTGCATGTTGGGACACCTGTTCCTTTGCATTAAAAAGTTATCAAAGTCAGAATAAGTGTTATCGTTAACAAGTTTCGTCAATAAACCTATTGTGTACCCCACAACGTCACTGGACAAATAATCAATAAATCAGACAAAGTTTGAAGTCACTCCTGATATTCATTTGTACATGATTGTTCAGACCATTAGGGTGGGGGTAGTTCTTAGTGAAAGGTAGATGTTATTGTATAATTTGGTCAGATCACTATCACAGATCTGTTCATAATGAATGATGTCATCTGACATTTTCATTCAGCCACTGCAGTCGTAAAACATTCATTATCTTCAGCGATTCTCAGATTTGTTAGGCCTAAAAAAATTAAAAATCTGTTTCTCAGGCCCTCCCACATGGTCCTTTTGGCTGCCACATGCTCTCTTTTTATAACCAATGGAAACTTTAAAAAAAAGCAAAATTAAATGGTTTATGTCTAATATTTTACCAAAGTTAAAAAAATTGAGAAATTTGTCCCTTGAGTGCAAGAAGGCTTTGCAATGCTTTAACATTGCAAATTTATTTATTTATTTATTGGTGTTTAAGGTCACATACTTCTGCACAATGGCTAATCATGACCATGACAGTTTTAGGGGTGGAGGAAGCCGGAGTACCCGGAGAGAACCACCGAGCAACGGCGAGCAATTGTCAACTCCCCAAAATACTAACTCCACACAATTAGGGTTAGCATTGGTTGAAGACAAGTGCACCATCGACGTGCAGTACGCCTTAGTACACAGCGCCACTGCGCCCCACATGGGCAATGGGGGTGAAGTGTCTTGCCCAAGGACACAACGCGGTTGCCGCAGGTGGGATTCAAACCGAGGACCTCTTGGCTTGCAGCCTGCACCTCTACCTACTGAGCCACCGCGCCCCCTAGCATTGCAAAGCCTTCTTGCTCTCAAGGGACAAAATACACCACCTCACATGCTATTCTGTAGGTTGTGAGGCCTAAAACATAAACCAAGATATGAACTTTTGATGGCAAAGAAATAATTACATAAATAAAAAATAAAATAAAAAAACGCTCACCCGCATGCAATTTTATAAATAATGGCCTGAGAAACAGAAGATCTACTTTGTGGGGCCTTATAACGTGGAATATTTAGCAAAATTTAGTAAATACTCATATCGCCATAATGAAGTAAATTTACCAAATACTGGTTGATTGAATAATCTTAAACAATTCTTTTTTGATAATGTGCAATTTACCAGTATTCCACTGTAATATCAGTCACAGATGCTGACTTTCAAACACTTGGAGAAAGCTTCTTGAGGATCAGTTCCTGGGAGTAGTTTTATAATTGATAAAAAAAAAACTTATAAACTAGGGAATATGAAACAGGCGACAACAATTTGAATGATATTTATGAAACAAGTTTGTGAATTTTCTATCTTGCCAAGGCTCTGGTTCAACAAAAAGGAAACTTCTAGATGATTTTTAATAATATAATTTTGAGATCAACACAAACAGGCCTTTAGATTGGCATAATCTGGGGACATTACAGACTTCTCATCTAAGATGATGTTCAGTAACATTAAAGAAACATCTTTGCTTTTGTATTACTGACTGTCTAAAATGCTATTTTTTGCCTTCTTGGGTCTGTATTAGGGCCTAAGAATAACTATTAACATAGAGGGGCCTAATTCAAACTTTGATTACTTTTTACTGTAACAGAACAGGTGCCGCAACATTCAGTCTTGGTGTAAACACAAAGTTACAGTATAAATACACTCACACTATAAGTTATCTCTGCCAGCATGTATGGTATATGGAGATTTAATACCTGGATGTCGGTTTTTAAACACCGAGCCACAGGCAAGGTATTGAAATGAGACATACAGGTATTAAGTCTCCATATACCATATATGTCGGCAAAGATAACGTTTTTGTCCCGTTTGCAACACAATACAAGCATAGTGGAAATAAATTTGTGGACACAATTCTCAGCTCCACAATCACTTGGACCAAATTCATGATATCTATTTTGTTATTATAATCACAGAAGACAACAGGTAGAGTTACATCGCTTGGGTCGTTAAGGAAACAAGTCAACAATATTTTATTGACATATCGTCCCCTGAGTTCCAATGTGTTCTATGTGCCTAATGGCACATAGAACACATTGGTATTCAAGGGACGAATTATTTGCTCTTATTTTATTTTTATGATTGAACTGTCGGAAATCTGATGATAATTGTGACTATTTTCAGATTTTTGGTTTGATTTTTATTTCAAGGCGAGCAAAATCGGAAAGCTTTCGTTTAAACCATATACCCCCGATATTTTGTGTGCGCTTATACCCTGGATGTTGCACGCTCTCATATACCTTGGATGTTGGGTGCATCCTTTGCCATGGCTATTTGTCCAAGGCATTCTGACCAATCAAAAGACTGAATTTATCAGGATATAGGGACAATTGTTTTTAAGCAAGTCATGGCTGCTTATATAAATGCTTAGAAACAACTGCAATATCACAGGATGTAGACAGTACTTCTGTAGTAAAAACAAATAAAATTTCCAACCTTCTCAAACTCAGGGTTAAATTAGTTTTTATGAAACCGGAGACGAAAGCAGGTAAAACTAGAGGTGTGACTCTCCCAGATGGGCCTGTTTGAACCCCACGCCATCATGATTATTCATAACACAAAAAAAGTCTAATCAAAACTATAACTGCACTTGCACAGGTTCCCATGGTAGTAAACATCCATACCGAGTTTCAAATGGATCGACCTATAAACATCTGAGAAAATCTCCAGACAAAATTATAGGGCCTGCTTTTTCAAGTTGAAAAGGGGCATAATTCTGGCAAAAATAATCTGACTGGAACTGTAATCGCAGGTACACAGGTTCCCATGGTGGTGAACATTCACACCATGTTTCAAGCAGATTGGTCCATAAATGTCTGAAAAAAGCTCCAGATAAAATTATGTCTATGCATGGACAGATGGACAGGTGGATGGATGGATGGACAGATGGATGGATGGATGCCCCTAAAATCAGGGTTTATGTGGTTAAAATATCTGAGGAATTTAACCCTTTACCTAACGTGAAAAGCAGACAACACTTGCAAAAAAAATTCTTGAATAACTAAATTTTTTCATTTTTTGTCTCAAAAACATACGTTATGACCCCTCGTTGGAACGAGCTCGACGAGCTCGTTCCAACGAGGGGTCATAACCTATGTTTTTGAGACAAAAAATGAAATTATTTTGAAAATTAATTGGTGATTTTTGAGAATAGCGCTGGCCGGTTTTGGCCGTTACGTTGGGTAAAGGGTTAAAATGCATGGACGACCACTAAAAACTTTTTTAAGTCTAATTTCTGGGTAGTAACACACCCTAACCCTTACCCTAACATAAAATCTCATAAAATACAATACCCACTTTTTGTCACTTAGTAGCCACACAAACCATTTTAGCCAAATAAAAAAACATTTTAGCCACATAACCCACCTTTTTAGACAGATGAACACCATTTGTTTGTTCAAATTTATGCGACTAATCACATAAATTAGACTAGAGACGTAACAGAGCTATGTACCAACAACTAGGCATATAAACCTGATTTGTTGGCGCGTACAGTACGGCCGCTGTGGACTGGTCACTTTCCACGGGTGGGCAATATTCCCACGGACACAATAATCTTAAATTCCAAACACCAATTATAGGAATAATCATCAAAAATTTAATTAATGAAGAGCTGGGTACAACCTGGTGCTTCATTAATTAAACTTTTGCTGATGATAATTTTTATTACCTGGTAAACGCATGCATGTACATCACTACGCTTTGATTACGATCAGTCCACGGCGACTGTGCTGTACAAGGTAATTCCAGTATACCCCCACAACTTGTTGCAGGGTGGGGGGGGGGGGGGGGTATAAAAACTGACTATAATTTGGGGAGATTTCTGTTATTTGGGGAAACTGGTGTGAGTCTGATGGAAGTTAAATGCCTGACAGAAATTTCATATTCTGTGTACATACAATATATAAACAAAACTTTCTTGTTTATTATCATAAACTAAGACTTAAGAAGAGAGAATTTCTCTCTAAGACACTGGAGTGAATATTTCACACAGATGCTCTGTAACAGCTTTCCAATGATTGGTTCCTGGAGGAAACTTTATAAATGAAATAAAAAGAAAACAGAGAGGATGAAAATGAGCATTCATTTTAAATGATAAGCCCTAAAGAAATTAAAAATCTGTTTCTCAGGTCCTTCAGCATGGTTCTTTTGGTTGCCATATCTCTCTTTTTATTACCAATGTAAACTTAAAAAAAAAAAAAAAATTAAATGGTTTATGTCTGATATTTTACCCAAGTTAAATAAACTGATAAATTTGTCCCCTGAGTGCAAGAAGGCTTTGCAGTGCTTTAGCATTGCAAAGCATTCTTTCCCTCAAGGGACAAAATACACCATCACCCATGATATTCTGCAAATTATGAGACCTAAAACATAAACCAAGAACATGAACTTTTGATGGCAAAGAAATAATTACAGAAAAAAAAAATGCTCGCCCGCACGCAATTTTACAAATAATGGCCTGAGAAACAGAAGATCCACTTTGTGTGGCCTAACTAAGAAACAAATCTGTTTACACTGTGGAAACTCTCCAATAATTTGTAATAAAACTAATATTGAATAATAAATTCAGACCACCAAAAATAATCTAGCTCTCAACCAGTTAAAGAGAAATTTTATCACTGATGTTATGACTTTAGGTCAACAAGAAAGAATTTCCTTCAAAGTATTTGCTACAGTGACCAGAAAAAGTCTAAAATATTAGTTGATATGGATTCGTTTTTAAAAAAATTGTTCTTCAAGCTTTTCCCTATCATTAAAATCCTTCCCCAGACAATACATTTAACACTTTTATATCCACATTGAGTGGGGGCGCGGTGGCTCAGTAGGTAGAGATGCAGGCTGCAAGCCGAGAGGTCCTCGGGTCGAATCCCACCTGTGGTAACCGCGTTGTGTCCTTGGGCAAGACACTTCACCCCCATTGCCCATCTGGGGGCACGGTGATGTCGTGGACTAAGGCGTACTGCACGTCGATGGTGCACTTGTCTTCAACCAATGCTAACCCTGCTGGTGTGGAGTTAATATGTTGGGGAGCTGACAGCTGCTCGCCGTTGCTCGGTGATTCTCTCCGGGTACTCCGGCTTCCTCCACCTGTAAAACTCTCATGGTCATGATTAGCCACGGTGCAGAAATATATGACCTTAAACCCCAATAAATAAATAAATAAATAAATAAATAAATAAATAAATAAATAAATAAATAAATAAATAAATAAATAAATCCACATTGAGTAATGCACAATCTTTAACTCCTAAGTACCTGGACAACTGTCCTGATTTCTCCCCTGACCACAGCCTGTACACACCCAGTGGCTTAACAGTGATTTCTAGTCAAGTCTTGGCTGCCTGTTAAGGAAACCGTTGTCTATGTAATTTATTTACTGTCAGCAGGACCTACTCATGATGGCATGTTAAGGGCACCTGTTCTAAGGTCGTAAAAATTTATGATTAATAAATCGGATGAAAACTTCAAAATGAACAAAACAGCAGATGAATGACTCAAATGATCTGCCACCGAGTGAAAATAAATAATTTCTAAGACAATTTTGAACTACAGTAGAACCTGTCTTGAGAGACCGCCCTTTGGGCCACACAAAAGTGGTCTCTCAAGACAGGTGGTCTCTCATAACAGGTTTCAGGTTTCTCAAGTCAGTGAATAACCAACCACAAAATTCAGAAATGGAGAAGAATGGATTTTAGTAATTACTTTGTAGTTGTTCTTTTTTATGAAGTTTTTGTAACAAATTGAAATGGACTGTTATAAAAATTATAAAAATAAATTAGTGTTGAAAATCTTCATTGAAGATTTTCAACACTAATTTATTTTTATAATTTTTATAACAGTCCATTTCAATTTGTTACAAAAAGATTTTCAACACAAATTTATTTTTATTCCTGTCACATTTCAGGTATGTATGAAACTGTTTATTCAGCAATAATCCAAATCTTTTCACAGGGGTGTTATAAAAACATCTCAATCTTTAATGAGTTAGCAATTGAAACCCAATTAAGAGCTTTTAATACTTTTAATTATGTTAGTATAACCACAATGGATTTTTCAATTCCACAACAGGTAAAAAGTTTTTGCTATGGTTTCAGTCTTCAAAGAGGCGGTCTCTCAAGACAGGTCCATTATGGCATAAAAATACAAGTTGGTACCAGGTCACAGTGGTCTCTCAAGACAGGTGGTCTCCCATAGCAGGTTCATTATAGAGTAAAACCAATCGGTGCCTGGTAGATGTGGTCTCTCAAGACAGGTGGTCTCTCAAGACAGTGGTCTCTCAAGACAAGTTTTACTGTATTGGGATTTGGAGGAAATTACCTAGGAAAGTAGAGATTTTTCAGAGGCCTAATATTTATAACATTTTACTGTTTGAAGAATTTAACAAGCATATGTCACAAGATGGCAGAATCGCTGCCCCACAAAGAAGAAGAGGATCAAAATGTTTATGAAAAGAATTGCTGAAAGTGGATAAATACCAATATTTTTTGGATCAAGTTGATGCATATCAGACAAAAAACCTGACTTTCAACAAAAAGGGGTCTAACTCCTACAGAAGTTAATGGAATTGGGTCAGTATCCTATCAGATTGAGATCTTCGTGCAATGTATGCCTGTACCAAGTTTTATAATTAATGATTATACTTGTTTTGAGTTATTAGCTTCCGAAAATGTGCAGATGAATAATGAGATGCATGCACAGATACACAGATCAATGGATGGAATCCATTTCTATAACCTAACTCCATCCCAACTTTGTTTTATCAAAATCCGATTACATTTGTTCAAGTTATCATGTTCACAAACTCTTTATCAAAAAAACACCATATACAAGGACATAAATTTAACCAACAAAAATCAACGAAACTGGCCGAACATCCAATGAAGTAAGATCTTTTCACAATGTGTGCCTACACCAAGAGTTATTAAAATCTGATAATATTTGTTAACAGGCCTGAAAATAAGCAATCTGACATTTGCAGAATGAGGTCCCCAGAGGGTGAATTTGATGATGCTACCCCATACAGTGGGCCAATTTATCCTCTGGGTACCTCTTTATATTTAGTTTTGAGACCCTGATTCAGATTGAGGTTCACAGAGGGTTAATTTAGTGATGCTACCCTGCTGTGCAGGGTAGCATCACTAAATTCACCCTCTGGGGACCTCATTTTGCAGATGACAGTCTACTTATTTTCTGGCTTGTTTGTTAAAGTTACAAAGTCATTAAGTGACAAACGCCAAATTTTCAACAAAAAAGAGCATAACTCCTACAGAAATTGACAAAACTGGGTGAATAACCAATCGGCCGAGATCTTCTCTCAATGTGACCCTCATCAAGTGTTATCAAAGTCTGATTATATTTATTAAAAGTTATCATGTTCACAAAATATGTGAATGGACTCACAGACTGATGAAAAGACACACTGGAACTCTGTTTGGGTGGGGATAATAACATGTTCAATTTTATGGTAGAATTCATCAAATTATTAACTTTTTGTAAAGGTTTTGCAGAGAACTTTGTAATAATTGAAAGCAAGATATAATTTTGATAAAATCTACATATTGTCCGTTGTGGCCATAAGCATGCCTTCTGCAACTCAGGATGTTGCATAAATTGGGACCTTTATTCTCTTGGGAGATGGTATACAATTAACATGTGTATACAACAAAATTTCCCTTTGGAATTTCGAAAGAATAAGTGACACAATGAAACAGATTTATACATTTTTACCTGTCATGGTATCAGGTATGCTTTTTGAAAGAAGTACGTCATGGCTTAAACAATTCAATCAAAATGCTCCTCATACAGTATCTGCTGCCCAGCAGTAAAGTATTATATGGTTAAAATGAATCAATCAAATTGTTTCTCATACAGGATCTGCTTCTGAACAATAAAATATTTCATAGCCGAAATAAATCAATCTATTCATACAGGATCGACTGCCCAACAGTAAAATAATTCACAGTCAAAATAAATAAATCAAAATGTTCCTCATACAGGATCTGCTTCTGGACAATAAAATATTTAATAGCCGAAATAAATCAATCTATTCACGCAGGATCAACTGCGGTAAAATAACACATAATCAAAATAAATCAATGAAATGTTCCTCATACTGGATTGACTGCCCTACAGTAAAGTATTTCATGGCTTAAATGGATCTATGAAATGTTCCTCATACTGGATTGACTGCACTACAGTAAAGTATTTCATGGCTTAAATGGATCAATGAAATGTTCCTCATACTGGATTGACTGTCCAACAGTAAAGTATTTCATGGCTTAAATAGATCAATGAAATGTTCCTCATACTGGATTGACTGCCCTACAGTAAAGTATTTCATGGCTTAAATGGATCAATGAAATGTTCCTCATACTGGATTGACTGCCCTACAGTAAAGTATTTCATGGCTTAACCCTTTACCCAACGTAACGGCCAAAACCGGCCAGCGCTATTCTAAAAAATCGCCAATTAATTTTCAAAATATTTTCATTTTTTGTCTCAAAAACATAGGTTATGACCCCTCGTTGGAACGAGCTCGTTCCAACGAAGGGTCATAACCTATGTTTTTGAGACAAAAAATGAAAAAAATTAGTTATTCAAGAATTTTTTTTGCAAGTGTCGTCTGCTTTTCATGTTAGGTAAAGGGTTAAATGGATCGATGAAATGTTCCTCATACTGGATTGACTGCCCTACAGTAAAGTATTTCATGGCTTAAATGGATCAATGAAATGTTCCTCATACTGGATTGACTGCCCTACAGTAAAGTATTTCATGGCTTAAATGGATCAATGAAATGTTCCTCATACTGGACTGACTGCCCTACAGTAAAGTATTTCATGGCTTTAATGTATCGATGAAATGTTCCTCATACTGGATTGACTGCCCTACAGTAAAGTATTTCATGGCTTAAATGGATCAATGAAATGTTCCTCATACTGGATTGACTGCCCTACAGTAAAGTATTTCATGGCTTAAATGGATCGATGAAATGTTCCTCATACTGGATTGACTGCCCTACAGTAAAGTATTTCATGGCTTAAATGGATCCATGAAATGTTCCTCATACTGGACTGACTGCCCTACAGTAAAGTATTTCATGGCTTAAATGGATCGGTGAAATGTTCCTCATACTGGACTGACTGTCCAACAGTAAAGTATTTCATGGCTTAAATGGATCAATGAAATGTTCCTAATACTGGATTGACTGCCCTACAGTAAAGTATTTCATGGCTTAAATGGATCGATGAAATGATCCTCATACTGGATTGATTGCCCTACAGTAAAGTATTTCATGGCTTAAATGGATCAATGAAATGTTCCTCATACTGGATTGACTGCCCTACAGTAAAGTATTTCATGGCTTAAATTGATCAATGAAATGTTCCTCATACTGGACTAACTGTCCTACAGTAAAGTATTTCATGGCTTAAATGGATCTATGAAATGTTCCTCATACTGGACTGACTGCCCTACAGTAAAGTATTTCATGGCTTAAATGGATCGATGAAATGATCCTCATACTGGATTGATTGCCCTACAGTAAAGTATTTCATGGCTTAAATGGATCAATGAAATGTCCTTCATACTGGATTGACTGCCCTACAGTAAAGTATTTCATTGCTTAAATTGATCAATGAAATGTTCCTCATACTGGATTGACTGTCCAACAGTGTTACACTACTTCATACAACCACACATAAATGTAATAGTAATGGTAATGTTTGTAATATTAATGGTAATGTGTGTAATAGCGATGGTAATGTATGTAAGAGTAATGGTAATGTATGTAATAGTACAGTAGAATCCTTTTAATTGAATATCCATTTTGCCAGTGAAAATTATTCAATTAACAGGAGTATACAATTAACAGGGATTTTCCTGTGTTCTGGAGGTAAACTGAGCATTTATTCTATTATATCTTGTTTGACAGAGCTCATAGAGCTCTGTCAAACAAGATATAATAGAATAAATGCCTGTATTGGATGTAGTTTGGCCAAAAAGGTTGATAAATAAGGAGAATTTGGTGCGTGTCACAGTAATTTTTTCAACATATTACAAAAATGTATATACAATTAACAGGAGTTTACTCTACAACCCATATGCAATTAACAGATCAAATTTGTACTGAAGGTATGGTAAATGGTTTTATGTTTGAAAATTATATTCAATTAACAGGGATATACAATTAAGAGATATCCAATTACGTGGGCTCCACTGTAATGGTTTATCATTCACTTGGGATGTGATCCTTGGGACAGGCACCAAGATTTGAATGACAGGTGGTACAATTAGAGCTTGGTGGTTTTGATTTTTCAGATTCAGTTCAGTTCAGTTTCAGGAGAACACCTCAGTTTCGGTCCAGTTTTTCTGTATGTTACGAACCTGAACAAAAAGTTATCAACACTTTAGGCTCCTTAACTTGGAAAAAAAAATGAAATAGTTTGTATAACACCTCTCACCACAAAAAGTCCTGTGTGTAAATATCTCCATTCAGATCAGCCTGCCTTACTTCCCTTAATCCCTCACTTAATTCTTAGTGAGTTCTAGAGGATCAGTTCCTAAGCCAATTGAGACAGAAAAAGTACATACATTAGAATAACAAGTGAATAACGTTTATGACGTGTCTGCCCCTCAGCCTATATGCAAGCCAGAAAATAAGCAGACTGTCATCTGCAAAATGAGGTCCCCAAAGGGTGAATTTAGTGATGCTACCCTGCATAACAGGGTAGCATCACTAAATTTACCCTCTGTGGACCTCAATCTGAATCAAGTCTCAAAACTAATCAGAAAGAGGTACCTGGAGGACAAATTGGCCCACTGTATGCAATAGCATCAGCAAATTCACCCTCTGGGGACCTCATTTTGCAAATGTCAGACTGCTTATTTTCAGGCCTGCCTATGTGACAAGAGTCCTTAGGTGCCACAAGGTGCCACTAGATGCCACTAGTCCAGTTCCCTTACAGTAAAGCAGTTTATGCACAAATACAGTAAAACTGTGTGGCTGGTTTCTGGTGGGTCTTGTAGTTTGGTTTTCTGGGTTGCCGCAAAAACCAGAACCAAACAAGAAAACTGGAAACCTGCCCATCTCTAGCACCCAAAAATATTGTTTACATGCTTAATCAGATAATATACAAATAATAAATAAATACAAATATATATATATATATATATAAACTGAATACAGTGGAACCCTGTTAATTGAATAGCCCCTTTGCCAATGAAAATTATTCAATTAACAGGAGTATTCAATTAACAGGGACTGCGCCACTTTCTTGTATTCTAGTGATAAACTTAGTATTTATTCTATTATATCTTGTTTGACAGAGCTCCATGAGCTCTGTCAAACAAGATATAATAGATTAAATGCCTGTATTGGATGTACTGAGACCAAATAGGTCTATAAACAAAGGAAAACTGGGGAGAGTCAGGGTAATTTCTTGACAGGTTACAAGATCTTTTATTCAATTAACAGGAGTTTACTCTATAACCTACATTCAATTAACAGGTCAAATTTGTACTGGAGGTTTGGTAAATGGTTTTGTGTTGGGAAATTATATTTGATTAACATGGATATACAATTAAGAGATATCCAATTAAGTGGGCTCCACTGTACCTTCATTGCCCTTTGATATCTCTTCTGGTAAGTCTAGCTCTCTCAGATCACAACCTGTTGTATCTACTAATAACAGAGGACAGTTTGTCTCATCTGTATTTTCTATTCCTGGAAGATCCCTGGAAAATTAGTGAAGAAAATAAACTTATTTTGCTTCAAGTGAAAAATTTCTGTCATCGTAAACAATTTCAAAGTTTTATTCAGTATGTTTAGTTGGAGAATAATTTTTATACCCTGTCATAACATCGCCGGGGGCGTATTAAGTTACCATTGTCCATGAGTTATTCCGTAACAATGTGCTTGTAGCATTATAACTTCAACAAATATTGTCCGATTGGTTTGATATTCGATATGTGGCTCCAAATTAGTCAATGTTAACAAATTTTCAATTCGCAACAAATTTTAATTGACTCGCCCAATATTTGGTATTTGAGTTTAACTTAAGAATCTACAGGTCAAGTTTCAAAACCAGCCCAGTCTGATTTGTGGTAAAGGGACGGTCCCTAATTAGTCTATTTTATTTTTCTTTGCGGAGTTACTTAAATTCATCTTTAATTTTAATTTTTTCATTATACATTGATTTTAGTTCATGCCTTTGTGATGAGTACCTACTAGTAGAAATTGAATTTTACTGAGCTTGGTTGATGTTTTTACGAGTTACTTAACTTTAATTAAAACTTGGAAGTACATGTACCATAAAAATATTGGTTCTCACCAATTGTCATTTTTTTTTTAACACAAATCATGGACTCAGCAGAGTACTATTATACTACCAACTGACAGCTCCGATAGATTTACTACCCACTGTGTCGATGGATTTATCATCAAATTAACGAAATGCTGGTCTACTGGAATAATGTCCAGAGCTGACTGCAATTACGTCAAGAATGTTTTGTGAAATGGCACAGCCATGTGATCAAAAAAGGAAACGACATTGACACCAACCAATAACTCTATCCTGGCAAATGTCCTGGCAAATGTCCGGATAAAGCGACACCTAGTCATAATAACTCCATTATTAAACAACACTAATACTCTATCAGTGATAATGAAAGAAGCATCGATGGGAGAAAATCAAAATATCAAATTATCAATATCAGAATTTTCAACAGAGAATTGAAAAAAGTAGACTTAAGGCATCCATCAAAGTAAGCTCTGCCCACCAAGAGAGTGACACCACATCGTCATAATCATCAGTTAAATCAACTTAAATGTTATTATTTCCCCTGGTCTATGTCACAGGTACTCATGCCCCCAAGCCAGAAAATAAGCAGACTGACACCTGCAAACTGAGGTCCCCAGAGGGTTAATTTAGTGATGCTACCCTGCACAGCAGGGTAGCATCACTAAATTTACCCTCTGTGAACCTCAATCTGAATTAGAGTCTCAAAACTAAACAGAAAGAGGTTCCCAGAGGATAAATTGGCCCACTGTACGGGATATCAAGAAAATAAGCAGACTGCCATCTGCAAAATGAGGTCCCCAGAGGGTGAATTTAGCATCACTAAATTTACCCTCTGTGAACCTCAATCTGAATCAGGGTCTCAAAACTAAACAGAATGAGGTGCCCAGAGGATAAATTGGCCCACTGTATGGGATAGCATGATCAAATTCACCCTCTGGGGACCTCATTCTGCAAATGTCAGACGCCTTATTTTCTGGCATGCACGCCCCCATAATATTTATATATACCATTATGGGGGCACGTCAGAATCGATTCAAAAATGCTATCAGATATCATTTTTCTTTCGATTTCTCAGCTTGTGCCGAGTACCTGTGGTTTATGTATGTTCAGAAAAATACTAGGGTTTACTGGGAATTCCTCACTAATATAATCAATTTTGTGTCACATGATGCTAACACTTTCAAGTTTGGAAATTTTTAGTGTCAATAAATTCCACATCAATAATAAAATTATTGGATTTAAAATGGCAACAATTAACATGGATTATCAACAATTTGTTCACAGTAGCTTGATCTAGTAGAGTTTAGCAGTCTTGTCATTTTGAGGCGGGCGATCGCCCCGGGCCGCAGTCGCCCGCCCGAGTTAAAAATTCTGTGGACGATTAACGTCCGCCTAACCCTGCTTTCTGCGGCCCATTAATTCATTCGAAGGCACCTCAAAATCAGTTGTCTCAAACAGCAATTTTCGTGGATTGAAGGAGGTAACAAAGCGCAATTTGTGAAGTTCATTGTTTGTCGTCGACGCAGTCATCCAGAGACACTAAATAACCTTCCAAATATGAGCAAGAGGTCTGCCAATTCCAACGTTGTAATTAGTTATTACATTGTACCTCAGACTGTGACAACTCACATGTCACACGCGATTACAGGACGTGTCATCCCCAAGCCAGTTCGACCCCTGATGATTCGCCTGGGACATTTCGTCCCAAAATCAAAGCCGGGACGATTCGTCCCCCAAATCTGATTGATTTGCCCCAAGTTATTGGCATCTGGCAGTGAGCACAGTGCACTGGCGTACAGTCATCATGTACTGTATAGATATGGGCTTGGTTATTTGGATGCAAGATAACTATAAGACTCACTGTTTGTGAGTGTCATAGGTAACCTGGTATCTTGCATCCAAATATTCAAGCCTGCATTTATACATTTCGTGATGACGTACATCATAATTACACAAACCATGTACCTCAAAATGATATTCGTTGTCTACCCAGCAGACTGAAACAAAATGGCTCCCGCAAACCATAAATGGCCCTCCTGGGGTAATTTTAGGCGAACCCAAAATGGCCCTCCTGGGGTGATTTGAGACTAACCATATTGGCCATCCTGCAATTTTCAAAATGACAAGCCCTGAGTTTAGGTATGACAACATCCATTTCATGAGATAATATGTGAGGGTAAAGTTGAAGTTACTGCCTATTTGCATGATATGAACAATGAATACAAAGGACAACAGGTACCGAGAAATGTTAGGTGCCCCTCACGGACCAATATCATCATTCAGTGGTATGATGTACACGGCTAAAAAATAGTCGACTGTGAAAAATAACAGTCGACTATAGCACCTTCCAATGGTTAGTCGACTCGATTAATCGAATAGTCATGGCAGTCCTCAGGTCCATAATAATCAGTAATTGGTTCATGTGCCTATGATATATATATAGAGGATCTCAAACGAGTGATGTTTGGATATAAGGTTTTTTGAAACGAGTTTGATGAATTTGATTCACAATGAGCCTTTAGGCGAGTTGTGAATCAAATTCATCAAACGAGTTTCAAAAAATCTTATATCCAAACATCACGAGTTAAAGATTCTGTATATCACATGAATTTTCGAATGTTTTTTTCACTTTTTATTTAATTTATTGTCGCTAAATTCTCCCAAAACAACCGACAATCAGTTCGTTGGCTCAGACGCTTCACAACATGACATCATGAATGCACTTTACTTGCACCTGTTGTCGTAATTGACGTCATGTGAACTACGCACAGAATACAATTTTGCTGCTATGGGACCACGTGCCGATTAGACACTAGCTGATAATCAGGAAATAAGACATGGGTTGTTACGTCAAAATTAATGACGTTTCATGTGATATAATCGGTTGATCACTACTAGTTTAGTTAGTGTTCAATTGTGTCGGAAACTTTAGAAGATTGAAAGCTGCTGATGCAGAGTAGGACCCCAGCAAATTGGAAATTTGACTTTGAATTGACTATCGAATCAAATCGAGTAACAGCATAATAATGTAAGCGGCTTTCCATTATACAGCGAATGCTCCACCACAATCAACATTCAGAAATGGACTGCAGCAGTTTCTTAAAAAAATAATTCACTTTATTACTTTCCAAAGTGTAATTTACTGGGATTTCCCGGTTTGATAATAAACGATAACTCACAAGTGAATTACGCAATCAACAATTGGGTCATGTATCCGTGCACGCAAATGAAGATGCTTTGCTGTGGGTGTAATGGGACTTTCATTGTTTTTGTTCTTTTAACCCTTTACCTAACATGAAAAGCAGACGACACTTGCAAAAAAAAATTCTTTAATAACTATTATTTTCATTTTTTGTCTCAAAAACATAGGTTATGACCCCTCATTTGAACGAGCTCGACAAGCTCGTTCCAATGAGGGGTAAAAACCTATGTTTTAGAGACAAAAAAATGAAATGTAAGTGTCAATGACACTGTAGCTCAACTTGTCAAGACATGTACATGTATAGTATGAGACACAGCAATGACAAACATCTAGGTAATGACCTGATAACAAAGATACATATAAAGTATTGTAACGGTCTGTACATAAATACTGACCATAGCCTGTAACAAATGTATAGGTAAAGTATTGTAAAGGTGGGTGACAGTCAGATGCTAAACTAGAAAAGAAATCTTTGAGTCCCAGAGTGGGTCTGACTGAACCCCAAAATATTTGTTCTCATAGCAGAGTGATAACAATGGCACCCCAAAACACACCCATTCCTGTCCCAGGGAGAAAACAAAGATACCCAAGAAGTTTCATGAAGATCAGTTCATAAATACGTGCTGTATAGAAGTTATGACAAAAAAACTGATTGGACGTAATTTCGGTACAAAATGGCCACTGGCAGCCATCCTGAATTTTGGACTGCACTCAGAAACACTTGTTCTTGTCCCAAGGTGATAACAAAGGTACCCAAGAAGTTTCGTGAAGATCGGTTGAAAAATACAGCCTCTAGCCCGAGCCGTATTGACATGTGCACTTACAGTGTATAAGTAGCACTAAATAAATCAAAATTCATCGAATTTGCATAATCTGCACGAGAAAAAAACCCGCACTATATGTGATGTATTCCATTTTACTAAACATTCATACAAAAATTTATTCAAATCAGAACTTTCATACAGAAGTTCTGTACAAAAGACTGATTGCACTAATTTTGGTACAAAATGGCTGCTGGTGGCCATCTTGAATTTCGGACCACACCCCAAAACACTCGTTCTCATCCCACAGTGATAACAAAGGTACCCAAGAAGTTTCGTAAAGATCGGTTCATAAATACGGCCTCTAGCCTGAGCCATATAGAAGTTGTGTACAAAAAACTGATTAGACCTAATTTCGGTACAAAATGGCCACTGGCAGCCATCTTGAATTTTGGACCGCACTCAGAAACACTCATTCTCGTCCCAAGGTGATAACAGAGGTACCCAAGAAGTTTCGTGAAGATTGGTTAATAAATACAGCCTCTAGCCCGAGCCGTATTGACATGTGTGCTTACTGTGTGTAAGTAGCACTGAAAAAATAAAAGTTCATCTAATTTGCATAATTTCTGCAAGAGAAAAAAACCCGTATTATATGTGATGTATCCCATGGTACTAAACATTCACACAAAAAAATTTTCAAATCAGCGCTTTCATATGGAAGTTCTGTGCAAAAATCTGATTGCACCTAATTTTGTACAAAATGGCTGTCATCGGCCATCTTGAATTTCGGACTGCACCCAAAAACACTCGTTCTCATCCCACGGTAATACCAAAGGTACCCAAGAAGTTTCGTAAAGATCGGTTTATAAATACGGCCTCTAGCCCGAGCCGTATTGGCATTTGCACTTACAGTGCTGAAAGTAACACTAAATACATCAAAGTTAGTCTAATTTGCATAATTTACGTACGAGAAAAAAAACGTATTATATGTGATGTATCCCATGGTACTAAACATTCATACAAAAAATTATTCAAATCAGCGCTTTCATATGGAAGTTCTGCGCAAAAATCTGATTGCACCTAAGTCTGTACAAAATGGCCGCCAGCGGCCAACTTGAATTTCAGATCGGACCCAAAAACATTCGTTCTTGTCCCATGGTCATAACAAAGATACCCAAGAAGTTTCGTAAAGATCGGTTCATAAATACGGCCTCTAGCCGAGCCGTATTGAATTGCTGATGGACAGACGGCCGACTGGCCATGGCATAAGCTCAAATTTGGCTTCGCCAAAGGTGAGCTAAAAATAATGAAAATTAATTGTCGATTTTTGAGAATAGTGCTGGCCGGTTTTGGCCGTTACATTAGGTAAAGGGTTAAATAATATAATTATCGATAAAAATGAAAAGTAATAAACAGAGTAATCGCTTGACTGGACTGGTTACGTGAAATAATTCATTCGAGGCGAGGGACTATATTGTAAATATATACCACTTAATTAAAAGTCCTTTCTGTTCAGGCCAAATGGTTGTACTGTTTTTAGTGTGAAGATCCACTGTACTTCACAAATTCGGCGCTAGTCCGTATTTTTCGGAGATTCCGGGTTAGAGTGTAGTACCTGTATAATACGGTAGCGAATGTCGGAAAAAGAGTGGTTTGGGCCACTGAAGTGAATGACAATGGGTGTGTCTCGTGTATGTATGATGTCCGCCAGGTGTAATGTGGGTTGAAGTCCAGTAGGTGATAGGTTGGAGGATGCACATTTTTTTAGGAATGAGGCTTGGTGTTCAAGTTTTAACTGTTTGATACACAACAATTTTCTAATAGTTCTGTGAATAGCCTAATTGCTATAACTAGTGAAGATTACTGGAGCCGTGGAAGTGGCAGGAGCCGTGCGTAGTCTCTTCGATTTCGGCTCGTCTGTGTCCGACATTCAGACGGTAGTGTTACTGATACTAGAGATTAAGCTCAAGGTGCTGATAGAACTAGATGAGGTGGCCGTAGATTGACTAGCCGTAACTATAACGACAGGGCTAAATATATATAGACAATGAAACAACTCAACAGAGTTCAAGGGGACCTATGCGTAGGAATCCCGTAAATAAGTCTGATTGGTACGCCTAACCGGTTTTGTTCTGATTGGAGAACTTCGTCAGACGCCTCTGATGAAGTTCTCCAATCAGAACAAAACCGGTTAGGCATACCAATCAGACTTATTTACGGGATTCATACTCACAGGTCCCCTTGAACTCTATTGAGCTGTTTCATTGACTACATTGTAAAACACTTGTGCACATTCACACACTCATGTTTATACAACGTCCCTCACTTCTCATGAATTGTTTCACCTAACCAGTCCAGTCAAGCGATTACTCTCTATCTCTCTCTCTGTCTCTCACATTAAAAAATAAAATAAACTTTAAATTTATAGCTCATTTTGTTGCCAGGTTTGCAACTCACATGCAAAAACTTCAGAGAAATTTGTTGTTTACAACTTAACATAATACTAAATATATTGCTAAGATAATGACATTATGACTCCAGTGGTATTCTGTGAACTATATAAAAGAAATGAGACAAGGATATGGACAATTGTGTGATCGTCATCACATCTTGTTGGTATTTGTGCATTAATCATGTGGGATTAAGATGTGCCATTCTCCCAAAAAATGAGTGTGTGGGTGGGGGAAGGGAAGGACTATTATTATGCTCTTAGTCATAAATAAGTACAAGTTAGCCTGTATGTTAAATGCTTTTGCTTGTTTCTCCGACTTTTCTGATTTATCAAATGGATGGAAATTTGATACACTTGACAATGTTTATCATGACCGATTCGGTTTGATTGCATGTCCATGATTCAATAACAAATTGAATTGATTCAGAGGCCAACTGGAGAATCAATTCAAAATTTGAATAATCCCACAGACCAAATGAACCAATGAGGAGAAGAAAGAACCATTCTAACTCACTGCTGTACTCTAGAACCCTGTTAATTGAATAGTTATTTTGCTAGTGAGAATAATGCAAATAACAGGAGTAATCAATTAACAGAGGTTGGTCACTTTCCTGTGCTCTAGAGATAAGCTAAGTATATATTCTATTATATTTTGTTTGAATGAGCTTCCTCACCCGAGGGGTCAGTCAACTCCTCACCCGAGGGGTCAGTCAACAAAGTCAACCTGCAACGCTAAAAACCCTAGCCAAGGACAGCTGCCAAGTACCCGAACCTTTTCCTCCTTCAACACACCTTGACATGAATCTACAAGATACTAAACAGTCATTGAGGGTCAAAAGGGGCTTGCCCCACAGCGTCCCTGCACGCCTTTGGCACATTAAAACCATTCCGTCAATCTAAGTGAGCTCTGTCAAACAAGATACAGTGGAGCCCACTTAATTGGATATCTCTTAATTGTATATCCCTGTTAATTGAATATAATTTCCCAACACAAAACCATTTACCATACCTCCAGTACAAATTTGACCTGTTAATTGAATATAGGTTTTAGAGTAAACTCCTGTTAATTGAATAAAATATCTTGTAACATGTCGTGAAATTACCCTGACGCTCCCCAGTTTTCCTTTGTTTATAGACCTATTTGTCCTCAGTACATCCAATATAGGCATTTAATCTATTATATCTTGTTTGACAGAGCTCATGGAGCTCTGTCAAACAAGATATAATAGAATAAATGCTAAATTTATCTCTAGAATACAGGAAAGTGACACAATCCCTGTTAATTGAATATTCCTGTTAGTTAGACTCAATAAGTAATATGCAATAACAGGTCATATTATTACAAGATTTTTTATTCAGTTAACAGGAGTTTATTGAATAACTAATGTGCATTAACAGGTCAACTTATTGCAATATTTTTTAATCAGTTAACAGGAGTTTATTCAATAACTAATATGCATTAATAGGTCAAGTTATTATAAGATTTTTTAATCAGTTAACAGGAGTTTACTCAATAACTAATATGCATTAACAGGTCAAGTTATTACAAGATTTTTTCAATCAGTTAACAGGAGTTTACTCAATAACTAATATGCATGAACAAGTTAAATTATTACAAGATTTTTTAATCAGTTAACAGGAGTTTACTGAATAACTTACTTGTATTAACAGGTTAAATTATTGCAATATTTTTTAATCAGTTAACAGAAGTTTACTGAATAATTAATATGTATTAACAGGTCAAATTATTACAAGATTTTTTAATCAGTTAACATAAGTTTACTCAATAACTAATATGCGTTAACAAATCAAATTTGTTCTGTAGGTATGGCAAATGGTTTTGTGTTTGGAAGTCCTATTCAATTAACATGGTTATTCAGTTAAGTGGGCTTCACTGTACTGTGATTGCAAAAGTGACCTATTTCTTGATCAGGTAATAATCTGGTTAGGCCACACTCTCACCAATGGGTTTAGATTTTAATCAATAAAATATTGAGAATCAAGCAAAGCAAAATAAAAATAGCACCAGAGATTCATAGAGGATATCTAGAGTTTTTGAATGGATACCGAAAATTATCTCATGAGTCAAAGAGACAAATGTGTATTTAACCCTTTACCCAATGTAATGGCCAAAACCGGCCAGCGCTATTCACAAAAATCGCCAATTAATTTTCATTATTTTTTCATTTTTTTTGTCTCAAAAACATAGGTTATGACCCCTCTTTGGAACAAGCTCATCGAACTCGTTCGAAAGAGGGGTCACAACCTATGGTTTTGAGACAAAAAATGAAAAAAATTAGTTATTCAAGAATTTTGCTAGCAAGGGTCATCTGCTTTTCATGTTAGGTAAAGGGTTAACAATTTGTCTCAGTCACAAGTGAGATAATTTTCGGTATCCACTCAAAAACACTAGATTTTCTTTTTATTATACCGTATTTACTCTATGTATTGGGACAGCTAAAAATAATTATTTTCACAGGTGTCCCAATTCTTAGAAAATGGGGAAAGAACACAACCTGGTCTTGATTTGATGCTGAATAAAGTTGTGTGTGATTCGTTTTCCATCACTATATACAAAAATCGCCGTCCAATTTCTTTTATATTTTCATTTTTTGCTTCCAAAACATAGCTTATGATCCCTCATTGGAACGAGCACATTGCGCTCGTTCCAATGAGGTATCACAAGCTATGTTTTGAAAGCAAAAAATTTAAATTTTTAGTTACTCAAGAATTTTTTATGAGTGTCGTCTGCTACTAGCACAGGTCAACTGGAAACAAATCTCCTGAATGTCCCAAACTTTGGAGCATAAAAAAAATATAGTTTTCTGGATAAAATGTGTGTCCCAAATCATAGAGTGTCCCAATACATAGAGTAAATACGGTAGGCCTTTTATAAGAATCTGATAATTCCACTATTTATTTATTTATTTATTGGCGTTTTAAGGTCACATATTTCTGCACAATGGCTAATCATGACCGTGACAGTTTTACGGGTGGAGGAAGCCGGAGTACCCAGAGAGAACCACTGAGCAATGGCAAGCAACTGTCAGCTCCCCAACATCCTAACTCCACACAAGCAGGGTTAGCACTGGTTGAAGACAAGTGCACCATCGACATGCAGTACGCCTTAGTACACAGCGCCACCGTGCCTCCATGTGGGCAATGGGGGTGAAGTGTCTTGCCCAAGGAAACAACGCGGTTGCCGCAGGTGAGATTCGAACTGAGGACCTCTCGACTTGCAGCCTGCACCTCTACCTACTGAGCCACCACACCCCCAATATAATTACACTCGTTTCAACCTTGAATTGATGCATTAAAATAAACAGCTCATTGAATCGATTACTGGAAGTGATTTCACCGATAATCGGAACAGATAGCATCTTGCAATCTGATTCAGGTGGTGGATTTCTAGTCCAAACATGACCTGAAAGTCTGTAATATAAGTTTTGGGTTTGGTACGTTCTTCGAAAGGACGTACAAAACCAAAAACTTATATTAAAGACTTTCAGACCATGCTTGAACTAGTGGGTTCATGCATCAATTCAAAGTGAATACGTGTTGAATTATTGCTGGAAATGATCGGTATCCACTCAAAAACACTAGATTTTCTTTTCATTATATGTTTTTAGAACAAATTCATCATTTCCAGTGATAATTTGGCTCGTATTCACTTTGAAGTGATGCTTTGAAAGCCGCCATTTTGATTGATACAGTGAAAGTGAAAATTTCTATATCTTCACAGTGGGGGGATATGATTTCTGTCTTTCCACAATTTCTTCGATAAGCTATCATTTAGTGTATAATGAAATGCATTCCTTTTTCAATGGGTGATATTTTATGGGGAGGAAAGTGGACAGAATTTTGAACAATATTGCAATCCAGATGAAATACTCTGTCTGCTTTTATAATAGTTTTTAAATTTTATAATTCAAATACCAATAATAGAAAGTGATGATAGCAGGGATTAACCCTTTACCCAACGAATCGCCCGCATCTGCCCACGTAATATGCAAATTCAGCAGCTGAAAATGTATTATTTTTCGAAAAAATTTGAACAAAACCATATCATGTGATCCCTCTTTGGAATGAGCTCGAGGAGCTCGTTCCAAAGAGTGGTCACATGATATGGTTTTGCTGAAATTTTTTTAAACTAGAGCGCACTGTCACAGTGCCGAAGCTGCGATTATTCGTGCAACGCCAATGATGTTTTAAAACTCGTTGGTGACAAAAAAAAATTTATAATTCAAATACCGATAATAGTAACTGATGATAGCAGGGCTTAACCCTTTACCCAACGAATCGCCCGCATCTGCCCACGTAATATGCAAATTCAGCAGCTGAAAATGTATTATTTTTCGAAAAATTTCAACAAAACCATATCATGTGACCCCTCTTTGGAACGAGCTCCTTGAGCTTGTTCCAGAAAGGGGTCACATGATATGGTTTTGTTGAAATTTTTTGAAACTAGAGCGCACTGTCACAGTGCCGAAGCTGCGATGATTCGTGCAACGCCAATGATGTTTTAAAACTCATTGGTGACAAAAAAACTTTGTTGGTGACAAAAAAACTTGTTGGTAACAAATCCATAAATGTGACAGAAATTATCCGAATAACATGCACTATTGGGAGGGTGTAGACATCATGACGATACACTTGCATACCAAGTATGGTGTCATTCCATCAAGTATTTTAGGAGTTATGGTGTTTTTTAAACTCGTTGGTGACAGACCGACCGATAGACCGACAGACAGACCGACATTGCCACATATAGAGCTGCTCGTCGCAGCTAAAAATTTAAAAAATGATATTTGAAATAATAAATTTTGAAATCATCTGTGTTGGGTAAAGGGTTAACTGGTAGAGTACTGGAAACCCATATTTGGGCTTTATTCTGAAGTATTGGTACAGTAGAATCCTCTTAATTGAATATCCATTTTGCCAGTGAAAATTATTCAATTAACAGGAGTATACAATTAACAGGGATTTGGTCAGTTTCCTGTGTTCTGGAGGTAAACTGAGCATTTATTCTATTATATCTTGTTTGACAGAGCTCTTAGAGCTCTGTCAAACAAGATATAATAGAATAAATGTCTGGACTGGATGTATGAGGCCAAAAAGGTCGATAAATAAGGGGAATTTGGTGCGTGTCACAGCAATTTTTTCGACATACTACAAAAATTTATATACAATTAACAGGAGTTTACTCTACAACCTATATGCAATTAACAGATCAAATTTGTACTCAAGGTATGGTAAATGGTTTTGTGTTTGAAAATTATATTCAATTAACAGGGATATACAATTAAGAGATATCCAATTAAGTGGGCTCCACTGTCCCACAACTTAAAGGCTTCATATTCTGTTCATGTTGCTCATATTATGCTTTGAAATGAAATTATTTAGTCTTGTTAGCATTTGCCTTGTAGCATTTTATGGAAGAATGCCTATTGGCAATCTCCCATAAATTGTAACAATGCAAAAGTATATGTACAAATTTTGATGACCAAAAATAATTGAGCACTCTACCAGTTAAAATTCATCTGAGAATCAGAATCGATTCTCGAAAATGATTCTAGCAAGGAAAACAATGAGGGTCAACTCTTGATTCTCACAAAATATGCATTTGATTCTTGTCACAGATTCTAAAAATGTCCAATAAAGGTTCAGAGGATTCTACATATTTTTTTCTTCCTCAAAATGAGGTAACTCTTTCACTTAATGGCGTCGAGTGAAGTCTTGGCTGTCTATACTACTGCCAAGGAACTGTAATTTCCACCAGCAAGATCACCAAAAGCCTGTACGTTGGAACATGTGTTCTACCAGCCAAACAACCAAAAGACTGCATGCTGGAACATGTGTTCTACCAGCACAAGACAGGAAACTCACAAAAAACTGGAACTAGGCCCTTAACCCTCAAGGGGCTGGAGATTTTTATACAGTTTTACTCCTCTTTGACAGTCTACATCCTGTGACTTTGTTGAGTTGTTTTTAGGTAAGTCTTGGCTGCCTATATCAGCAGCCAAGACTTGCCTAAAAACAACTGCCAAGGTACTTAGAATGTATCTTGGGAGTTATTTATTATTTATTTATTTATTGGTGTTTAAGGTCACATACTTATGCACAATGGCTAATCGTGACCATGACAGTTTTACGGATGGAGGAAGCCAGAGTACCCAGAGAGAGCCATCGAGCATCGACGAGCAGCTGCCAGCTCCTCAACATTCTAACTCTGTTCAAGCTCCGCTCAAGCAGGGTTACAGAGGTTGAAGACATGTGCACCATCGGCGTGCAGTACGCCTTAGTAAAAAGCAATCAAGTTGGAATTAGGCCCTTAAAGGTTAACGGTTAAACTCCAGTAACTATATAAATATAAGATTTGTTCTTGTTAGGGATTATCAATTGGTTAAACTCACATGGACAAGGGTATAACAGTACAGTGGAGTCCATTTAATTGGATATTTCTCAACTGAATAACCCTGTTAATTGAATAGAATTTCTAAACACAAAACCATTTACCATACCTTCAGAACAAATTTGACCTGTTAATTGAATATAGGTTATAGAGTAAACTCCTGATAATTGAATAAAAAACAGGAAAGTGATGCAATCCCTGTTAACTGAATAATTTTCATTGGCAAATTGGCTATTCAATTAACAGGGTTCCACTGTAGTCTAAAATTCTAAATTGTGAACTGAAAAATTGATTCTCTCAAATCAAGATGACTTTTAAGGCCTGTATTGGTTGAACTTGAATGATAATGTGCCCCAGTGGAGAACTGCATGGCATTCAAACACCCCTGAATAAAGCTAGACAATTGTTTTTGACTTTTCATGAGAATTTGCATGCATTTTCCAGGATTTTTCTTGGATACAGCTGAATTATTAATTATCTCCCCTATTATCCTCTTCTCCTAAAAGCAACTGTCTTGCTTTAACCCTTTACCCAATGCAGACGATATGAAAATTTATTATTTTAAATACCATTTTTTCAAATTTTTCAAAAAATTTCAAAAACATCATATCATGTGACCCCTCGTTGGAACGAGCTCGTCGAGCTCGTTCCAACGAGGAGTCACATGATATGGTTTTGTTAAAATTTTCTGAAAAGTTAAAAAATTTATAGTAATTTATATATTTTTTATACTTACCAATGACCCAGACATAGCTGGTGCTAACTCTTAAAATATAGGGCCAAACACAAATTTTGCCCCCCAATCCCCAAAATTTGCATCTAAAACTAAAGAAAACATGTCCTGAAAGGCCCTCCACACCTCGCCCCCACTGCGCATGCGCAGTGTCAAGGACGTTCCGAAATTGGCGCCATTTATCATTCTAATAACCAGTGCCTGGTAAGCGCTATGTACTCAGCGGGGAGGCAAGAGTTCCCAACTCCTGGGAGGGCCATCCCCGTCTGGGTCATTGGTAAGTATAAAAAATATATAAATTACTATAAATTTTTTAACATTTTTATACTGTACCAATGACCCAGACATAGCTGAATAGTAAAAAGGCTGGAGGGCCAAGGACATAGAGCAAAATGGAATACGCTCAATAAAATAAAATAGAGTCATCCCCTGTAGGGAAAAGAAGTAATAGGCCTTACATGTATCTTTCTTATTTATGATAAATTAGAAAGATACAACACCTTCCAAAAATTGAGCTTCATACATCCATGTACTCTATTAATATCCAATAATCCTTATACTAATAATTTTTAAAGTAAGCCAATAATAAAGTAAGTCTAGAGAATAGAGACTCTTATACTCTTAAAAGTGTGTGAGAATTGCATAATCATGTCCGTTGACAAATGCAATATTCAAAAGCTATACTTTAAAAACTAAGACTTGAATGAATTTTATAAACTTAAACTTCTCACTAAACAACCATCCCAATAACAGCTCAGAATTACTAACTCCGGAGGAGGTATCCCCTTGTTTTCATAGTAAAAACAGGTGACCCAAGGGAACACCCTCCCCCCCCCCTTTTTCTTGCCCTGGGTCAAATAGCCCAGAGCGAAGAGGGCAGCCGAACGGAGACACTGCCGAAACAGACAGCCTACCTAGCTATAGTAGCAACTGTTAAGTGAATGACATTCTGAGCAGTAGATAATAGACCTAACAATAGAGGCCTCCAGAAATGGACTCGATATTTCTGAGATAAAATTCATGAATGGATGGCTGAGCGCAATGAGCAGCCTTCAAAAATCTATAATAGCAACACTATTAATGTAAGCCCAAGAAGTAGAAGAACTCTTACTTCATGAGCCGAAATCTTAAGCACAACTGCTAAGCCAATGATATACCATAAGCAGTACGCTAGTTAATAGAATCCATTAACAATAAAATGGAGCGTAACGTCCTTCTACTAGACATCAAAGACAGAAGAAGCTTACGCCCTTGTAATAAACAGATATCTGTTTATAAATACATAAACTGTACCCGGAAAGAGTAAAGGCCTATGCCCATACGAAGACGGAAGGACCTTAAAATAATAGGTTCCGGATAATAGGAGCCTAACTCTTATGCAACAATCCAACCTAAATAGTAACGGAAGTATTGATTCCGAAACTATGAAAGTGAAAATCATCCATCGATAGTGCATGAAACTCACTGACTCTACAGTAAAAGAGAAACCAACAGGATTACTGTTTAAAAGGTCAGAATTTGAAAACTACTGTTTCCAGAGGCTCAAATGATTACTTAGCTAAATAAGAACCGAAGTTAAAATCCGTATAGGAATTTAATCTAAAGATTCTAAGTCTATTTATCAAAAAGTTACTAACTGACTTAGATAAAGAGACAAAAGACTCAATTGTAAACTATCGTAGAGTGCATAGGTATGAGGTAACATAAACCTATAACCTAAATAACAACAGGCTGCAGTAGATCTTGTGAAACAAGTATACTAAAAACTAGCAATGCGTAGTATGGAGGGATCAACCATATGAACATAATGATCCCTACACCACGACGGAAGAGCCTCCACTTTAGTCGCATAGAATAGCGAAGAAGAGGATCTCCTATAGTAAGAAATCGCGTCCAAAGCTCGTCCAGTACAGTGCTTACAATGCAATACGGACCACACAACGGAATACATGAAGGTTGCGACCTTGGTGGTTGTGATAAAGATGACACGATTTACCCAGTGAAAAAAGATCCTCACATAGAGGAAGATTTCACGTTAAGATCCACAGTAGACAAGAGAGTAAATTACTCATGATCTCTGTGAAGATAGAGATGCTATCAACAGAAATGTATTGTGGTTGTTTATCTTAGCAATACCTGCTAAAACAACAGCGCCGCAGGATACGCGTATCCTATCATTCCGTCCTATAGATCAATAGAGCGTTAACAGTATTAGCTCAGAGATCTGGACAAGCCAACACATACGTCTGCAATTGATTAGCAAGCTGTGTCATAAATAAAACATCATTGGGCGCTCCCATAGATAGCAAATCTGATTAAATACTTGTTTGTTGAGAGTCCATTCTGACAGCAACAAGCGACCCGTAAGAGAACGGGAGTGCGATAAAACAATCAGACGACCCAGAATATGACGGACCAAAGCTGAACTTGGTGTACTATAACCAACAGACGGATTCTTTCCATTAAATTGAATAACGGAAACGAAAGAGTGCCTCCCTGGTTCCGGAGATACGCCACTACTGTCGAATTAAAGGACAGGAATTTGGGCATGCGTTTCTGAATAATGTTCATGCAATGACAAAAAGCAAGCCTAAAAAACATTATTCCGCGGAAGTTAAACTGATAGCTAAAAGACTGCGGAACCCAAAGACCCTGGCACTTCGAATCCGTAGGGATCAGTATATATCCCAATCTGTTTGACTGGCAACCGTCATAACAGTCACACTAGGGTCCGGCAACTGCGGCGGCACTCTCTGAGTCAACCACCGAATGTTTGCCCCATTCTGAATCTCTTGTAACACTAGATAGACAAGAGAATGTATAAATCAAGCAATTCATGGATTGCCGAAAAGTTGCCGTCGAAGAGAAGCTCCTCCGAGAACGAAGCGACTCTGAGAGAGTTCTTAACCTACTATCCACGCGTGGATGTAGCTAGGGCTGCATCACGTCTAACCAACTCCAATCAGCCACTGAAGGGCGGAGTTATACGTGAACAAACTACTGCCCTCAAAAGAAATTACATTGAGAATAATATCCCGTAAATCTTTTCTTGAAAACGTAATGATAACGCCTCAGTAAGGCGGATTACGTATAATAAAGCGTCTAAGTTAAGTCTACTATACATAATGTCGTTCCCAACATTGAAATTGGAAAAGACATAAACGGCGAAAAAGAATATATGCAGTCTTTAATCACACCGTCTAGACGCATATGAACTCTCGGTATGCCCTGCTCTGCCAAAATAAACTATATGTAAAAAAAGATAAAATGGCAGAAATGAGCAACGCGGACAAGAAACTAAACTATCATGCTTAGTAGCAGGCTTGTATATATATAAGTATATAATATATAGCGTCGAAAAATAAAACACATGTTGTAATGACAATATTGGACTGCGTCGGTAAGTCAGAGACAAAGTCCCTGTACCGATCGACAAATCCGAGTCCAATGACGCTATAAGTCTCTTATCCAAGATCGCAGCAATGAAGTCCGAAAAATAATCACTGGAAGAAATGCCAGAAGATAAGAAAGGCATCTTCCGATACTACTAAAGGGAAAACTCGAAATCTTTCGAATCCCTTTCGCCATCCTGTCGGACCCTATAAAGCGTTCGGTCGTCCGTAGCTTGATGCAACCGCAGACCGCACCGACCCAGCGCCGTCGGATAATTCCTGATTCGACCGAGAAACCGTCAATTGCTGGGATGCTGCGAAACAACTGTGCTAACTCGGATAGCACGTCCGTCACTGAGGCCTGAGGAGCAGCGGTCTTACGATGCATTGCCGCAGGAAGCTCCGAGATTGTTACCCCGTGCATACTTCCAATATGCGAGCGAACGGAGTGTATAGGCCTCGTGTCCCTTGGCTACCGGATGGCGCGACCTATTCGCTGTGGAATCACTGAATGCCGAAACTGATCGGATACTCGAGGTCACGTAGCCAATGTGCGGTCGTGTGCCCTGCTGTGAGGATGAGGAAGCATTAAAGACAGTCTCTCGGACTGTCAATATAACGGAGCGCGCCGAGCAACGGACATATGCTCCGACTGTAAAATATCTGAACCACAACATGCGGTCCCCTATGTTGTTGGCTTCCTCCGATCTGTCCTCAATCTGCCGTCACTGGGTGAGTACTAAAGTAATTAAAGTGCTCGCATCACCCAAATCTCCTTCCTAGACCGCAACGGACGAACCCAGCAGCCAAACCATTCGATGAATGAACGCTACACCGGGTGAGCTAGCGAATGTCACTCCGTAAGCGATAGACATATTCCATGAGCACTTATTGCCGCTAACTCTTCATTAACTATGACGACAGAGGCACACTTTTGAAAGACATCTCCATAACTCTTCGAACAAGAAACCAGAAATGCTTGGATAGCAAGCATAAAATAATAATATATATAGCGTCGTTCAATAATTCGAAAGTTTGTGTGACATTATTGGACTATGTCGGAACTGAGGGACGATGTCCCTGAACCGAACCAAAAATTTCTAAGTCCACCGACGCTATCAGTTTCTTATCCGGCATCGCAGCATATGTTGTTCCGAAAGGGAAAGCTTCAAATCCACCGAATCCCTTTCGGTATCCCGTCGGACCGGATGAAACTTTCGGACGTCCGTACCCGCTTCCGCGGAGCGTACCGACCCAGCATCGTCGGATAAAATATATGCGACAGATTCAGTTGATGCTGCGATAAACTGTGCTATTAAGGAAAGCACGTCCGTTCCCGAGGCCTGTGCAGTAGCGGACTTACGATGCATTGCCGCTGGAAGCTCCGTGTACGTTGACTCCCGCACACTTCCTATGCGAACGTCCGGAGTCTGCAGGCCTCGAGTCCCCGGCTACCGACCCAGCGCTGTCGGATAATTCTCGATCCGACACCGTTTCTGTCGGCTGCTGGGATGCTGCGATAAGCTGTGCTATGTGCACAAGAATGTCCGGCGTCGAGACCTGCGGAGGCGCAGTCTATCGGTGCTTCGCCGAGGGCAGCTCCGCATCAGATGGCTCCCGCATACTTCCTATGCGAACGTCCGGAGTCCATCGGTCTCGAATCCCTGGCTGCCGGATGGTGTGACCTGGTCGCCGAAGAATCCTTGATCGGCGAAGCTGGTAATATATCGGCGGTCACGCAGCCAAGGTGCGGTCGTGTGCGCTGACGAGAAGAGGAAGCCTTAGCAGTCTCAGCGGACTGCCTATACAACGGAGCGTCCTGAGCGACGGACGTATGCTCCGCTAACGACACATTGTACCACAACATCTGGGGCCAGATGTTGTTGAACGAGAGAGGGGCCTCTCTCGCTTGCCGTCCGGATGGACCGGAACGAGCTATGAACCGGACTAAAGGCTTCCTCCGTTCTCCCTCCGATCCGCCGTCACTGGGTGTGCATTAAGTTAATTTTATAGTGCTCGCATCACCCCAAAATTCCTTCTAGACCGCAACGGACGAACCCGGCTGCCGAACCATTCGGTGAATGGACGCTACACCGGGCGAGCTAGCGGACGTCAAAGGCCGTCGAACCTACTAGGGTCCTCTTAGGCAATTGGCGTATTACATGAGCACTTTTCCGCTAGCCCTTCATTAATTGTGACGACGGAGGCACACTGTTGGAAGACATCACAGAAACATCACCCTAATCTTGATCGTCTGAAATAGAAATTGATAAAGTAGAGTGACCCTGCGGGGAAAGGACCGGAGTGTCCAAATCCCCAACAACATACCGTGACATACGCTTCCCATATTGTCATCGAAATCATACGATACAGAACAGGAGTTAATGCGAGTACACTGACCACATATAGAATGATAATAAGGTCAGAGGAAGACTTCCTCTTAAAACAATTGATCAATATCCTTTCAATGTGAAAAGAAAACAAGTCCTGGTACTCGCACTAACCCCTGGCAATCAAAATACATAATAATAATATGATCCATTAATATAGAAAAAATAATTGAAATCAAAATATTTTGAAAAAATATTTTTTCAGAACAGCCCAAGTTTCTGAAAAGTAACGTTGAGCCCCAATGGATCCCAAGCCTAAGTGTGGACAAAAATTTTAAAAATATTTTAAACAATTTATTCAACACTTACGAACAATAATAATGTATCCAGTTATGATTAAAATAACATAAAGATATTATTATTTAGAAATCCCCCCCTCACACAGAGGGCTGTTGTAAATGTAAACAATGAGTGTAAAAACACTAAAATAAGACTCCAGGCACCCAGGCCCGAAATCAGTTACCAAAAAAACACCATCTGATGCAAAACAGAGACTTCCAGGGAAGAAACTGCAGAACATCAGATGGTAGATGCAGAACACAACGCCTAACCACCCGTAGGTGAAGACGTAAACATGGGGAAAGAACAGAATTCATTCTGTTATTAAGCTAAAACTCCCAAGAAATTTTAGTAATAATAATTACAGAAACTATGCCAAAAGCATGGGAGAATAGCAAGGGGGAACTTAAAGGACAGGGAGAGAGGAAAAACACTTGAAAAAACAGTGTAACTAAATAATCAGAATGACAACAAAATGGCTGCTGCCTTGAAAATAGGTAACTTAACATAATTTCATTAAAAAATTTTAAGTTACAGCCCTGATAATATTCTGTCACACATTCTTTTCCTCTCCTCCTTTTCTATCCTCCTTAGAATCACCATTTCACTAATATTTATGTGTCTGGCATCATTTAAACTGAGATTTAAAAGCACAAAGATCAGTCAGATGTTAACTGATGAAGGGCCAAACTTAGAATGATAAATGGCGCCAATTTCGGAACGTCCTTGACACTGCGCATGCGCAGTGGGGGCGAGGTGTGGAGGGCCTTTCAGGACATGTTTTCTTTAGTTTTAGATGCAAATTTTGGGGATTGGGGGGCAAAATTTGTGTTTGGCCCTATATTTTAAGAGTTAGCACCAGCTATGTCTGGGTCATTGGTACAGTATAAAAATATAATATTTTTTCAACTGCTGAATTTGCATATTACGTGGGCGGATGCGGTAAAGGGTTAATCCTTATTTTGCATGTTAAGTAAAGCTGGAAATTATGCAAATTTGAACTTTACCAACATAATTACAGAAATCTGATCAGAATCATGTTATTCTGAATTATTCAAAAGTCATTAGAAGGAAACAAGAAATCCTTAAAAGTTTTGAGTCCAAAATATGTCCATTCTGACTGAAATCAAAATTAAAATCATTCCAATATTATTATTATTATTTATTGGTGCTTAAGGTCACATATTTATACACAATGGCTAATCATGACTGCGACAGTTTTACAGGTGGAGGAAACCGGAGTACCCGGATAAAACCACTGAGCAACGGCGAGCAACTGTCAGCTCCCCAACATATGAACTCCACACAAGCAGGGTTAGCATTGGTTGAAGACAAGTGCACCGTCGACGTGCAGTACACCTTAGTACGCAAAACCACCATGCCCCCACGCGGGCATTGGAGATGAAGTGTCTTGCCCAAGGACACAACGCGGTTGCCGCAGGTGGGATTCGAACCGAGGACCTCTCGGCTTGCAGCCTACACCTCTACCTGCTGAGCCACTGCGCTCCCCATCATTTCAATAAGAGAGAGAAGTAAATGTATAGATACTTGAGTAGGTGTTGTTTTACTGAATGATGAGCTTGAAGCTTTCCATCATACAGCTGATCTGATGACCACTTCATTATATCTTCATGCATTCTATATTGTACAGTCAACATTCTCATTACATCATTACCATACAGTTTCAATACCCTCTCCATTAAGGTCTCTTCTAGACCTTCCTTAGCAGCCCTAGTAATGAAGAAAGAAAGAAGAATCATAAATATATAAAATGAAAGTGTAAATGACACTCAACTTGACAAAGAAGGGACTAAACTAAACATCAAGTTCCAGTAATGCCAAGTCATTCACTCAAGTTTCTACAGAAAAGACATCACACCAAAGCTACATATGAAATCAGAAAAAAGATCGGGTGAGGGACGTGGCCTGCCGAGTGAGCTAATGAAATTATTGACAATTTATATGGCAAATCCAAGATGGCCACTGGTGACATGTTTTTTAAAAAAAAAATTCAGAAAAATTTGATAGCTCCTATCTAGACATCACACCACAGATACATATAAAATTTGAAAAAGATCAGGTGAGCAGTGTGGCCTGTAGGTTGTGCTAATGGAATTGTAGACAATTTATATGCCAAACCAAGAAGGCCACTGGCAGCCATGTTTTTCAATGAGATTCAGAAAAATTTGATAGCTCCCATCGAGACACCACACCAAAGCTACATATGAAATTTGAAAAAGATCGGGTTGAGAAATGTGGCCTGTGGAATCTGCTAATGGAATTGTTTACAATTTATGTGCCAAATCCAATATGGACAATGGCAGCCATGATTTTCAACGAAAATCGAAAAAACTTGATAGCTCCCATCTCGATATTACACCAATGTCACATATATTTGAAACTAACCAGATAAGAGAGATGTGGCCTGTAGCGTATGCTAATGGAATTGGTGACAATTTATATGCCAAAATACAAAATGTCAACCGGCAGCCATGTTAATCAAACAGATAAGAGAGATGTGGCCTGTTGGGTGTTCCAATGGAACTGTTGATAATTTATATGCCAAATCTAAGATGGCCACCGGCGGGCATGTTTTTCAATGAAATTCGGTAAAATTTGATAACTCCCATCTAGACATTGTCCCAAAGCCATGTTTGAAATTTGAAACTGATCAGGTTAGATCTGCAGCCTGTAGGATGTAAGGAATTGTGGACAGACAGAGGAACATATAGACATACTGATGGACGGACGATGGATCACAATCCATCCCAATAGCTCATACTTGATGTTGTGAGGTTGAGCTAACAAGGCATTAACCCTTTACCCAATGCAAATGATATCAAAATTTAATAATTTAAATATCGTTTTTTAATTTTTTTCGAAAAATTTCAATAAAACCAAATCATGTGGCCCTTCATTGGAACGAGATCGATGAGCTTCTTCCAAAGAAGGGTCACATGATATGGTTTTGTTGAAATTTGTCGAAAAGTTAAAAAATTTATAGTAATTTATATATTTTTTATACTTACCAATGACCCAGACATAGCTGGTGCTAACTCTTAAAATATAGGGCCAAACACAAATTTTGCCCCCCAATCCCCAAAATTTGCATCTAAAACTAAAGAAAACATGTCCTGAGAGGCCCTCCACACTTCGCCCCTACTGCGCATGCGCAGTGTCAAGGACGTTCCGAAATTGGCGCCATTTATCATTCTAATAACCAGTGCCTGGTAAGCGCTATGTACTCAGCGGGGAGGCAAGAGTTCCCAACTCCTGGGAGGGCCATCCCCGTCTGGGTCATTGGTAAGTATAAAAAATATATAAATTACTATAAATTTTTTAACATTTTTATACTGTACCAATGACCCAGACATAGCTGAATAGTAAAAAGGCTGGAGGGCCAAGGACATAGAGCAAAATGGAATACGCTCAATAAAATAAAATAGAGTCATCCCCTGTAGGGAAAAGAAGTAATAGGCCTTACATGTATCTTTCTTATTTATGATAAATTAGAAAGATACAACACCTTCCAAAAATTGAGCTTCATACATCCATGTACTCTATTAATATCCAATAATCCTTATACTAATAATTTTTAAAGTAAGCCAATAATAAAGTAAGTCTAGAGAATAGAGACTCTTATACTCCTAAAAGTGTGTGAGAATTGCATAATCATGTCCGTTGACATATGCAATATTCAAAAGCTATACTTTAAAAACTAAGACTTGAATGAATTTTAAAAACTTAAACTTCTCACTAAACAACCATCCCAATAACAGCTCAGAATTACTAACTCCGGAGGAGGTATCCCCTTGTTTTCATAGTAAAAACAGGTGACCCAAGGGAACACCCTCCCCCCCCCCCCCCCCTTTTTCTTGCCCTGGGTCAAATAGCCCAGAGCGAAGAGGGCAGCCGAACGGAGACACTGCCGAAACAGACAGCCTACCTAGCTATAGTAGCAACTGTTAAGTGAATGACATTCTGAGCAGTAGATAATAGACCTAACAATAGAGGCCTCCAGAAATGGACTCGATATTTCTGAGATAAAATTCATGAATGGATGGCTGAGCGCAATGAGCAGCCTTCAAAAATCTATAATAGCAACACTATTAATGTAAGCCCAAGAAGTAGAAGAACTCTTACTTCATGAGCCGAAATCTTAAGCACAACTGCTAAGCCAATGATATACCATAAGCAGTACGCTAGTTAATAGAATCCATTAACAATAAAATGGAGCGTAACGTCCTTCTACTAGACATCAAAGACAGAAGAAGCTTACGCCCTTGTAATAAACAGATATCTGTTTATAAATACATAAACTGTACCCGGAAAGAGTAAAGGCCTATGCCCATACGAAGACGGAAGGACCTTAAAATAATAGGTTCTGGATAATAGGAGCCTAACTCTTATGCAACAATCCAACCTAAATAGTAACGGAAGTATTGATTCCGAAACTATGAAAGTGAAAATCATCCATCGATAGTGCATGAAACTCACTGACTCTACAGTAAAAGAGAAACCAACAGAATTACTGTTTAAAAGGTCAGAATTTGAAAACTACTGTTTCCAGAGGCTCAAATGATTACTTAGCTAAATAAGAACCTGAAGTTAAAATCCGTATAGGAATTTAATCTAAAGATTCTAAGTCTATTTATCAAAAAGTTACTAACTGACTTAGATAAAGAGACAAAAGACTCAATTGTAAACTATCGTAGAGTGCATAGGTATGAGGTAACATAAACCTATAACCTAAATAACAACAGGCTGCAGTAGATCTTGTGAAACAAGTATACTAAAAAATAGCAATGAGTAGTATGGAGGGATCAACCATATGAACATAATGATCCCTACACCACGACGGAAGAGCCTCCACTTTAGTCGCATAGAATAGCGAAGAAGAGGATCTCCTATAGTAAGAAATCGCGTCCAAAGCTCGTCCAGTACAGTGCTTACAATGCAATACGGACCACACAACGGAATACATGAAGGTTGCGACCTTGCTGGCTGTGATAAAGATGACACGATTTACCCAGTGAAAAAAGATCCTCACATAGAGGAAGATTTCACGTTAAGATCCACAGTAGACAAGAGAATAAATTACTCATGATCTCTGTGAAGATAGAGATGCTATCAACAGAAATGTATTGTGGTTGTTTATCTTAGCAATACCTGCTAAAACAACAGAGCCGGAGGATACGCGTATCCTATCATTCCGTCCTATAGATCAATAGAGCGTTAACAGTATTAGCTCAGAGATCTGGACAAGCCAACACATACGTCTGCAATTGATTAGCAAGCTGTGTCATAAACAAAACATCATTGGGCGCTCCCATAGATAGCAAATCTGATTGAATACTTGTTTGTTGAGAGTCCATTCTGACAGCAACAAGCGACCCGTAAGAGAACGGGAGTGCGATAAAACAATCAGACGACCCAGAATATGACGGACCAAAACTGAACTTGGTGTACTATAACAAACAGACAGATTCTTTCCATTAAATTGAATAACGGAAACGAAAGAGTGCCTCCCTGGTTCCGGAGATACGCCACTACTGTCGAATTAAAGGACAGGAATTTGGGCATGCGTTTCTGAATAATGTTCATGCAATGACATAAAGTAAGCCTAAAAAACATTATTCCGCGGAAGTTAAACTGATAGCTAAAAGACTGCGGAACCCAAAGACCCTGGCACTTCGAATCCGTAGGGATCAATATATATCCCAATCTGTTTGACTGGCAACCGTCATAACAGCCACACTTGGGTCCGGCAACTGCGGCGGCACTCTCTGAGTCAACCACCGAATGTTTGCCCCAGTCTGAATCTCTTGTAACACTAGATAGACAAGAGAATGTATAAATCAAGCAATTCATGGATTGCCGGAAGTTGCCGTCGAAGAGAAGCTCCTCCGAGAACGAAGCGACTCTGAGAGAGTTCTTAACCTACTATCCACGCGTGGATGTAGCTAGGGCTGCATCACGTCTAACCAACTCCAATCAGCCACTGAAGGGCGGAGTTATACGTGAACAAACTACTGCCCTCAAAAGAAATTACATTGAGAATAATATCCCGTAAATCTTTTCTTGAAGACGTAATGATAACGCCTCAGTAAGGCGGATTACGTATAATAAAGCGTCTAAGTTAAGTCTACTATACATAATGTCGTTCCCAAAATTGAAATCGGAAAAGACATAAACGGCGAAAAAGAATATATGCAGTCTTTAATCACACCGTCTAGACGCATATGAACTCTCGGTATGCCCTGCTCTGCCAAAATAAACTATATGTAAAAAAGATAAAATGGCAGAAATGAGCCACGCGGACAAGAAACTAAACTATCATGCTTAGTAGCAGGCTTGTATATATATATAAATATATAGCGTCGAAAAATAAAACACATGTTGTAATGACAATATTGGACTGCGTCGGTAAGTCAGGGACAAAGTCCCTGTACCGATCGAAAAAATCCGAGTCCAATGACGCTATAAGTCTCTTATCCAAGATCGCAGCAATGAAGTCCGAAAAATAATCACTGGAAGAAATGCCAGAAGATATGAAAGGCATCTTCCGATACTACTAAAGGGAAAACTCGAAATCTTTCGAATCCCTTTCGCCATCCTGTCGGACCCTATAAAGCGTTCGGTCGTCCGTAACTTGATGCAACCGCGGACCGCACCGACCCAGCGCCGTCGGATAATTCCTGATTCGACCGAGAAACCGTCAATTGCTGGGATGCTGCGAAACAACTGTGCTAACTCGGATAGCACGTCCGTCACTGAGGCCTGAGGAGCAGCGGTCTTACGATGCATTGCCGCAGGAAGCTCCGAGATCGTTACCCCGTGCATACTTCCAATATGCGAGCGAACGGAGTGTATAGGCCTCGTGTCCCTTGGCTACCGGATGGCGCGACCTATTCGCTGTGGAATCACTGAATGCCGAAACTGATCGGATACTCGAGGTCACGTAGCCAATGTGCGGTCGTGTGCCCTGCTGTGAGGATGAGGAAGCATTAAAGACAGTCTCTCGGACTGTCAATATAACGGAGCGTCCCGAGCAACGGACATATGCTCCGAATGTAAAATATTTGAACCACAACATGCGGTCCCCTATGTTGTTGGCTTCCTCCGATCTGTCCTCAATCTGCCGTCACTGGGTGAGTACTAAAGTAATTAAAGTGCTCGCATCACCCAAATCTCCTTCCTAGACCGCAACGGACGAACCCGGCAGCCGAACCATTCGATGAATGTACGCTACACCGGGTGAGCTAGCGAATGTCACTCCGTAAGCGATAGACATATTCCATGAGCACTTATTGCCGCTAACTCTTCATTAACTATGACGACAGAGGCACACTTTTGAAAGACATCTCCATAACTCTTCGAACAAGAAACCAGAAATGCTTGGATAGCAAGCATAAAATAATAATATATATAGCGTCGTTCAATAATTCGAAAGTTTGTGTGACATTATTGGACTATGTCGGAACTGAGGGACGATGTCCCTGAACCGAACCAAAAATTTCTAAGTCCACCGACGCTATCAGTTTCTTATCCGGCATCGCAGCATATGTTGTTCCGAAAGGGAAAGCTTGAAATCCACCGAATCCCTTTCGGTATCCAGTCGGACCGGATGAAACTTTCGGACGTCCGTACCCGCTTCCGCGGAGCGTCCCGACCCAGCATCGTCGAATAAAATATATGCGACAGATTCAGTTGATGCTGGGATGCTGCGATAAACTGTGCTATTAAGGAAAGCACGTCCGTTCCCGAGGCCTGTGCAGTAGCCGACTTACGATGCATTGCCGCTGGAAGCTCCGTGTACGTTGACTCCCGCATACTTCCTATGCGAACGTCCGGAGTCTGCAGGCCTCGAGTCCCCGGCTACCGACCCAGCGCTGTCAGATAATTCTCGATCCGACACCGTTTCTGTCGGCTGCTGGGATGCTGCGATAAGCTGTGCTATGTGCACAAGAATGTCCGGCGTCGAGACCTGCGGAGGCGCAGTCTATCGCTGCTTCGCCGAGGGCAGCTCCGCATCAGATGGCTCCCGCATACTTTTCCTATGCGAACGTCCGGAGTCCATCGGTCTCGAATCCCTGGCTGCCGGATGGTGTGACCTGGTCGCCGAAGAATCCTTGATCGGCGAAGCTGGTAATATATCGGCGGTCACGCAGCCAAGGTGCGGTCGTGTGCGCTGACGAGAAGAGGAAGCCTTAGCAGTCTCAGCGGACTGCCTATACAACGGAGCGTCCTGAGCGACGGACGTATGCTCCGCTAACGACACATTTGTACCACAACATCTGGGGCCAGATGTTGTTGAACGAGAGAGGGGCCTCTCTCGCTTGCCGTCCGGATGGACCGGAACGAGCTATGAACCGGACTAAAAGGCTTCCTCCGTTCTCCCTCCGATCCGCCGTCACTGGGTGTGCATTAAGTTAATTTTATAGTGCTCGCATCACCCCAAAATTCCTTCTAGACCGCAACGGACGAACCCGGCTGCCGAACCATTCGGTGAATGGACGCTACACCGGGCGAGCTAGCGGACGTCAAAGGCCGTCGAACCTACTAGGGTCCTCTTAGGCAATTGGCGTATTACATGAGCACTTTTCCGCTAGCCCTTCATTAATTGTGACGACGGAGGCACACTGTTGGAAGACATCACAGATACATCACCCTAATCTTGATCGTCTGAAATAGAAATTGATAAAGTAGAGTGACCCTGCGGGGAAAGGACCGGAGTGTCCAAATCCCCAACAACATACCGTGACATACGCTTCCCATATTGTCATCGAAATCATACGATACAGAACCGGAGTTAATGCGAGTACACTGACCACATATAGAATGATAATAAGGTCAGAGGAAGACTTCCTCTTAAAACAATTGATCAATATCCTTTCAAAGTGAAAAGAAAACAAGTCCTGGTACTCGCACTAACCCCTGGCAATCAAAATACATAATAATAATATGATCCATTAATATAGAAAAAATAATTGAAATCAAAATATTTTGAAAAAATATTTTTTCAGAACAGCCCAAGTTTCTGAAAAGTAACGTTGAGCCCCAATGGATCCCAAGCCTAAGTGTGGACAAAAATTTTAAAAATATTTTAAACAATTTATTCAACACTTACGAACAATAATAATGTATCTAGTTATGAATAAAATAACATAAAGATATTATTATTTAGAAATCCCCCCCTCACACAGAGGGCTGTTGTAAATGTAAACAATGAGTGTAAAAACACTAAAATAAGACTCCAGGCACCCAGGCCCGAAATCAGTTACCAAAAATACACCATCTGATGCAAAACAGAGACTTCCAGGGAAGAAACTGCAGAACATCAGATGGTAGATGCAGAACACAACGCCTAACCACCCGTAGGTGAAGACGTAAACATGGGGAAAGAACAGAATTCATTCTGTTATTCAGCTAAACTCCCAAGAAATTTTAGTAATAATAATTACAGAAATTATGCCAAAAGCATGGGAGAATAGCAAGGGGGAACTTAAAGGACAGGGAGAGAGGAAAAACACTTGAAAAAACAGTGTAACTAAATAATCAGAATGACAACAAAATGGCTGCTGCCTTGAAAATAGGTAACTTAACATAATTTCATTAAAAAATTTTAAGTTACAGCCCTGATAATATTCTGTCACACATTCTTTTCCTCTCCTCCTTTTCTATCCTCCTTAGAATCACCATTTCACTAATATTTATGTGTCTGGCATCATTTAAACTGAGATTTAAAAGCACAAATATCAGTCAGATGTTAACTGATGAAGGGCCAAACTTAGAATGATAAATGGCGCCAATTTCGGAACGTCCTTGACACTGCGCATGCGCAGTAGGGGCGAAGTGTGGAGGGCCTCTCAGGACATGTTTTCTTTAGTTTTAGATGCAAATTTTGGGGATTGGGGGGCAAAATTTGTGTTTGGCCCTATATTTTAAGAGTTAGCACCAGCTATGTCTGGGTCATTGGTACAGTATAAAAATATAAGATTTTTTCGGCTGCCGAATCTGCATATTACGCAGGCAGATGTGGGCGATTCGTTGGGTAAAGGCTTAATTGAAAACAAAATATGTTTTCAATTTTAGAATTCACTTTAAAAAGATTTTCACCATCCTGCGTAAGAAATTAAGAGTTTCCATTACTGGTAGTTCCTTGAATCTTACGCCCCATGTAACAAACTAAACCTGTGCATTTACACAGCCTTAGTTAGTGTATATTTTCATGTTGTGTGTGAAAAGGCAGCCTGTCAACTCATCCTGTACAATGTCAATGGTCAGTCGGTTTATGTTAGCTTACTACCAAATTCTGTGCAATGCACAATGTTAGTTGCTCTTTTCCTTCTAGCTTTAAATAAGATAATCAGAATTATGCATCTAAACCTTGTGCATTGCACAGCCTTACTGTGGGTATTATTAGTTACAGTTTGTTGGTGGCCTAATATGGTATATGTGGTGTCAGTTAATTTCATATGGGTCAAGAGCGAAGCCCGAGTCCAATATGGAATTAACTGACACCATATATACCATATTAGGCCACCAACAAACTGTGTAACGAATATATCTTACCGACTGCTGCATCGATGCACAGAACTAACTAGAGGTACTGTGAGCAAACTCACAAAGTGATACCCCCCGCGCCTGAAATGTATGAGTTAGATTATCTCCCCTTGGAAATGTCAGAACGGAATTATATTGCTTCATGCACATCTTCATATGGAGTTCTTCCATTGTGTAAAGTTTCATGAAAATTCTTCAAACGGTTTAGAAGGAGTTGCGCTTACAAGGATGGACAGACGCCTGAAATGTATAAGTTAGATTATCTCCCCTTGCAAATGTCAGAACGGAATTATATTGCTTCATGCACATCTTCATTTGGAGTTCTTCCATTGTGTAACGTTTCATGAAAATTCTTCAAACGGTTTAGGAGGAGTTGCGCTTACAAGGATGGACAGACAGAACAGACGGACGGACAGATGGATGGACAGACAGACAGACGGACAGGGTGATTCCTATATACCCCCCAAACTTTGTTTGTGGGGGGTATAATAACAACAGCGATCAAAATTAAATGAGAGAATTCTCACAATGTGTTCACGTGTCTTTGCCTTGTTACAATTTATGGGAGAGTGCCTACAGGCACTCTCCCATAAATTGTAACAAGGCAAATTCATACATACCAAACAGTTTCATTTCGAAGGTAACATGACACACATCCACAGAATATGAAGCCTATTAAGTTACCTAACCTGCACTTCAGACCAAATATGGGCTTCCAACACTCAACTTGAAGCGTTTATCGGCTGCCGCCAGTTTGAATAATCAATGAACAAACGGGAGATTACCCATAGCTGTCAGCGTATATTGATGTTGACAGGCAGAATATGGTTTTACTGGCAGTCTGCATGTGACGTCTTTGAACCAATGAAATTCCCAGATACTTGTAGGAGGTAAGATTAGGGTCCTGCGAATATTCGAGTTTCGATTCGATATTGATACCATGCGTATGCTTCGAGATCGATCCCAAATCAGTCTCAGGATTCGATTTTTTCGAATCTCTCATACTAACTTCAATTTGTTACATTTCCAACAAAAATAGGATAAAACTGTCATTAGAGAATTCATTCATGTAGGCTCAATTCCTATTTATTTGAGTAATTGACAATGTTTAATTGTTAGGTAAGGTGTGAATTTGGCCCAGAACATTATCCACAGTTTTGGTTTTTGAAGGCTTAACTTGTTACTATTCACGTTCTTAAGAACGTGAATAGTAACAAGTTAGGCCTTCAAAAACTAAAACTATGGACAATAGGTCTAGCTGTTTCAGCGACAGTGCTACAGAGAATATTTAGTTATTGGTGTTTAAGGTGTTCACTCCGTCGCGTAAGGGTCAACACAGTGTTCCGTAACTTCCATTTGATGCAATATGAAATAACTTGTCTTTTAAGATTCGATTTGGGATTCGATTCAATGTCGATATCAGAGACACAATTCGATTCGATAAGAAATTTGTGATTCGCAGATCCCTAGGTAAGATATATTTACATGTAGTGTATGTTATGGTGAATACCACATTTTTATCTGAGTAAAGTGTGTACTGTATGGCCTTAGTGTAAATGTCATCTATGGCAATACCTTACCCAATGTAATGACCAAAACCAGCCAGTAATATTTAACTGGTTGAGTGCTAGAAGCCACTATCAGGGCTTTCAGAAAAAATTGGGGAGCAGAGCAAAAGTCAACACTTTCCACACTCATGTTCCATATTTAGTCAAATACAAAAAATATTTTATTTATTTGAATTTATTTTATTACAAATTATTGGAGAGTGCCTGAGGTCACTCTCCAATAATTTGTAATAAAACAAATTTTGATGAACAAATTCAGACCACCAAAAATAATCTAGCCTTCAACCAGTTAAACTCAGCTTATGACCCCTCATTGGAATGGTTTGTGGAGAAGTTTTTTTTTGTGAATTCCAAAAATGAATACATATTCTACTTTCAATTAATAATTTGTTATAAACATAAATTTATGAAGTATTTATTTATTTATTTATTGGTGTTTAAGGTCACATATTTCTGCACAATGTCTAATCATGACCACGACAGTTTTACGGGTGGAGGAAGCCGGAGTACCCGGAGAGAACCACCGAGCAACGGCGAGCAGCTGTCAGCTCCCCAACATACTAACTCCACACAAGCAGGGTTAGCATTGGTTGAAGACAGGTGCACCATCGACGTGCAGTACGCCTTAGTACACAACGTCACCGTGTCCCCACGTCGGCAATGAGGGTGAAGTGTCTTGCCCAAGGACACAACGTGGTTGCCGCAGGTGGGATTCGAACCGAGGACCTCTCGGCTTGCAGCCTGCACTTCTACCTACTGAGCCACCACGCCCCCTTATGAAGTATTTCAACTCTCCACTGAAAACAACATTTTTGGAATAGGCATTTTTCCCTAAATATTTTGAAAATGGGGGGAGGTCTTTTTTCTTAATCCACAAAATAGTCCTAAAAAAAGTCTGATTTTTTTAAGCATAAAAACCTAAAAATCTGTTTCTCAGGCCCTACCACAAGGTCCTTTTGGCTGCCGCATGATCTATAACCAATGCAAACTTAAAAAAATAACAATTAAATGGTTTATGTCTGATAGTTTACCCAAGTTAATCAAATTGATAAATTTGTCTCTGGAGTGCAACAAGACTTTGCTATGTTTTTGCATTGCAAAGCCTTCTTGCACTCAAGGGACGTAATACACTAGCACTCATGCTATTCTGTAGATTATGAGGCGTAAAACATAAAACAAACCAAGAACATGAACTTTTAAAGGCAAAGAAATAATTACAAAAATAAAAAATAAAACAAGTAACTGCCAGACCACATGCAATTTTAAATGGGCTGAGAAACAGATGTTTTTTGTGGGGCCTTACCTCACAACATTATCATGTGGAAAAACTAATGTCTCTGATCGATTTTTGGCTGGAATTTCTGCATGAATGGGAAAAGGGTTATTTATTTATTTCTCAATGTTTAAAGTCACATATTTCTGCACAATGGCTAATCGTGGCTACAACATGGAGATAAAGTCAATTTTATTAACCCTTTACCCAACGTAACGGCCAAAACCGGCCAGCGCTATTCTCAAAAATCGCCAATTAATTTTCATTATTTTTTTCATTTTTTGTCTCAAAAACATAGGTTATGACCCCTCATTGGAACGAGCTCGTTCCAATGAGGGGTCATAACCTATGTTTTTGAGACAAAAAATGAAAAAAGTTAAAAAATTTATAGTAATTTATATATTTTTTATACTTACCAATGACCCAGACTTAGCTGGTGCTAACTCTAACAAAACCAGGGCCAAACACAAATTTTGCCCCCCAATCCCCAAAATTTGCATCCAAAACAAAAAGAAATCATGTCCTAAAGGACCTCCATACCACGCCTCTACTGCGCATGCGCAGTGACGCAGTCGTCCTGAAATTGGCGCCAATTATCATTCTTACTGGCAGTGCCTGGTCAGCGCTATGTACTCAGCGGGGAGGCAAGAGTTCCCAACTCCAGGGAGGGCCATCCCCGTCTGGGTCATTGGTAAGTATAAAAAATATATAAATTACTATAAATTTTTTAACATTTTTATACTGTACCAATGACCCAGACTTAGCTGAATAGTAAACAGGCTGGAGGGCCTAGGACATAGAGGAAAATCCAATAAGCTCAACTATATAGTAAAGAGGTAACCCCTTAAGGAGAAAAGGAGTATTAGGCTTTACATGTATCTTTCTTATTTAATATTAAATTAGAAAGATACACTACCCTTAATAATTGAGCACAATAACATTCATGTTCTCTATTAACATCCAGTATAACCCTTATACTAATTATTTTTGAAGCAAGCCAATAAATAAAGTAGTCCAGAGAATTGAGACTCTTTATAATCATTTAAAAGTGTCCGAGTATTGTATATTAAAGCCCGTTTGACACTTGACATATACAAATGCTTCACACCGAGCTACACTTTAAAAATAAGACATGAATGAATTTAAACATTAATATTACACTTTAAAACCATCCCGGAAGCGACTCAGAAATACTGACTTGGAGGAGGCATTCCCTTGCTTTTCACTATAAAGCAGGTGACCTAAGGGAACACCCGCCCCCCCCCCCCCCTCCCCTTGCCCTGGGTCAAATAGCCCAGAGCGAAGAGGGCAGCCGGACGGAGTCACTGCCGGAACAGAAGCCTGCATAACTATAGTTGCAACTGTTTAGTGGACGACATTCTGAGCAACAGATAACGGACCTAAACAATGCAGGTCTCCAGAAATGGACTCAATATTTCTGAGATAAAAATTCGTAAATGTGGATGGCTGAGACCAATAAGCAGCCTTCATTAAATCTGTAATAGCAACACTATTAGCATAAGCCCAGGAAGTAGAAAGAGCTCTTACTTCATGAGCAGAAATCTTAAGCACAGACTGCTGAGAAGAAGATAAATCTTCATAAGCAGTACGGATAGTTAACTGAATCCATCTAGCAATAGAATGGACTGAAATGTCCTTTCTATTAGGCATCAAAGACAGAAAGAAACGTTTCCGTCCCTTTCTGATAAACTGAGATCTCTGTTTATAGATACGTAGTGCTCTAACAGGACAGAGTAAAGGCCTACGCCCGTCTGAAGACGGAAGAGCCTTAATAACAATAGGTTCCGGATATTTATTAGGAGCCTGATTCTTAGCTAAAAAACCCACATTAGTAGTGAAGGTGATAGTGTTCCCAACACTTCGATAATGAGAATCATCCACCGATAGTGCATGAAGCTCACTGACTCTTCTGGCAGAAGAGAAAGCTAAGAGAAAAGCTGTCTTATAAGATAAGAATTTGAAATCTACTGTCCCAAGAGGTTCAAATGGCTTTTCCTTCAATTTAAGGAGAACCCAAGCTAAATTCCACTTAGGAATTAATCTAAGAGTTCTGGGTCTATTTATCGAAAAGTTTCTAACCAACTTCGATAAAGAGACATTAGATCCAATTTGTAAACTATCATGATGTGCATAGGTATCAGATAACATAGATCTATAACCCTTTATAGTAACAGGCTGCAGTTTGATTTCGTCAAACAAGTATACTAGAAAGTTTGCAATGTCTGGTATAGAGGGATCAAATATATCTACAGAATGATCCCTACACCAACGACGAAAAACCTTCCACTTAGCCGCATAGTTTAGCGAAGAGGAGGTCCTCCTACAGTTAGAAATCGCGTCCACTGCTCGTCCTGTAAAGTGCTTGCCATGCAAGAAGGACCGCACAACGGAAAAACGTGAAGGTTGAGACCTTGCGGGTTGTGATGGAGTTGGCGTGATTTCCCCTGCGAAAGAAGATCCTCTCGTGGAGGAAGCTTCCGCGGTAGGACCCACAACAGACACCTGAGTAGATTTATCCATGGTCTCTGTGGCGACAGAGATGCTACCAACAGAATCTTGCATTGAGATTGTTTTATCTTTAGCAATACTTGTTGAATTAACGGCGCTGGAGGATACGCATATCCTATCATTCCGTCCCAAGGGATCGACAGAGCGTCTACTGCAAATGCTCTTGGATCCGGACACGGAGACACATAGTCTGCAACTGATTGTTGAGATGTGTCGCAAATAAGTCTATCATTGGCCGTTCCCATTGGTAGCAAATCTGATTGAATACTTGTTTGTTGAGAGTCCACTCCGACGGCAACAAGCGACCCTTTCGTGAAAGGGAGTCTGCTAGCACATTCAGACGACCCGGTATGTGACGGACCGAAAAAGGACGTGATGTTCTAACGCAAACAGAAGGATTCTTTCCGTTAGATTGAACAACGGAACTGAATGAGTGCCTCCCTGATTCCGTATATACGCCACTACTGTCGTATTGTCGGATAGGATTTGGACATGAGCATCGTGAATAATGTCCATCCAGTGACGTAACGCAAGCCAAATTGACATCATTTCCTTGATGTTTATGTGCTTGCACAGGAATTGCGGATCCCAAAGACCCTGGCATCTCGAATCCGTTGGGATTAATGATGCACCCCAACCTTTTTGACTGGCATCCGTCATAACGGTAAAACTCGGATCCGGCAACTGCAGCGGAACTCCTTGAGTTAACCACTGAATGTTTGCCCAAGTCTGAATCTCTTGTTTCACTTGATCTGACAAGAGAACGTCTACATCGAGCGAATGAATTTTCACACTCCAATTCTGAGTCAGGAAAATTTGAAGAGGACGTGTGCGTAGCCGTCCCATCGGAATGAGATTCGCGGCGGCTCCGCACAGACCTACCAGTCTCATAAATTCTCTCGCCGTGACTTTGTCTGCGTGCAGACAATAGCGAGCGTAACAACTGACTAATTTCGCTCTGGTTAACGGCAGACGAACGAGATTGTTGTGCGTCTCGAAGCTCATTCCCAGATGAGTGAATGACTTGGACGGCACCAGATCCGACTTCTCCTCGTTTACTATAAAACCGAGACGTCGGAGCAATAGAAGAAGATTCTGAACATCGTTCTGAAGCGTTAACTCGTTGCCGTACCTCTGAAGAATGTCGTCCAGGTAGGCCGACGTTACCGCAGACGAATGAGCTCGGAAGTAGATCATTACCGAGTTCATTACCCGAGTGAAAGCCCAGGGTGCTAGATTCAATCCGAAGCACATCGCCCGGAATTGATACACCACTCCCAGGACTGCAAAGCGTAGATACTTTTGGAATGTCGGATGTACCATGACGTGAAAGTACGCATCTTTGAGATCTATGCTCGTTGCATAATCGTTCACCCGAATACTCGCTCTGACCGATCGAATCGTCTCCATATAAAACTTCGGAGCGACGATCAGCTTGTTTATCCAGCTCAAATCTATGACTGGACGGAACGAGCCGTCTGGTTTCGGAACCAGAAACAGATGGCTGTAGAATCCCAGAGATTCCTGGTTTTCTACGACCTCTACCGCGTTCTTCATTAAAAGAGACTGCACCTCTGATAACAGAGCGTCTCTTTTCTGTGGATTTGACGGAAGATGAGTCCACTTTGGACTTCGAGTTAATGGAGGCTTTCGTTTGAAGGATATCTTTAGACCTTCCGAAGTCACTCCTCTCACCCAAGGGTCGTCCGTAATCGACGCCCACTCTTGTGAAAAACTCGACAACCTTCCGCCAACCGGAACGCGATAGAGGTTTAAGCCATCACCTCCTGGACCTGCGAGGCCTGCGGTAGGAGAAACCACGTCTTCCACGACCCGCACCTCGCCTCGTCGACCTCGGGGCGTCCGACTGATTGTCCCGGCCTGAAGGACGTCCCGAACGAGAGTCGCTATCCTGACGGTCTCTCGAATAAGACCAAGAGGACGCACCGGAACCTCTATAGGAACCTCTCTTGGGCGCATTAGACCCAGAAGTGCCTGTCTTATTCGTGTCTGCTGTATCCGACTTCTTAGGAGCCGATCTGAACAACAGAGAATCATTAGCTTTCTTTTTAATTTTATCATAAATAGCGGAAAGCTTGCCGTCAAAGAGAAGTTCTCCTGAGACCGAAGCGATTCTAAGAGAGTTCTTCACCTTAGAATCCACTAGTGTGGATGTAGCTAGGGCTGCGTCACGTCTAACCAACTCCAGATTTGCCACTGAAAGGGCGGAGTTACACGTGGAATAAGCTACTGCCCTTGAAAGAAGTCTTAAAGAGGATTGTATATCCTGAAACTCTTCCCCTTGAAGGCGCAGTGATAACGCCTTAGTAAGGTGATCTGCGTAAGATAAGGCATCTAAATTGACTCTGTTAGACGCAATAGCTGTTTCCAACACCGCGGTTGGAATAGAAGCTGACGACGGTAATGATAGCTCTAAGTCTTCCGCCTCGTCGTCCATACGCAGAGGAACTCTCGGTATACCCTGTCCTGCCGTATCGAATTTATTCCTTGCATTAATGAAAGGCAGGTTGAGAGTATTAGCGGACAAGAAACCTGCTTTCCCCGTCCTGGAAGCAAGTTTAAATATAGCGTCGTTCAATAATTCAAATGTTCTAGCAACATTATTGGACTGCGACGGAAACTCGGGAGCGATGTCCCTGAACCGCTCAAAAAATTCAGAGTCCAATGACGCTATAATTCTCTTGTCCGGAAACGCAGCAGTCTGGCCCGACGGAACAACTTGAGGGAGAAAGTGCCGGATGAAGTCCACGGCAGCTTTATGTTGTTCCGAAAGGGATAGCTCCAAGTCATCCGTATCCCTTTCACCATCCGGTCGGACCTCCCGATGTTCCCGGTCGTCCGCCCCCGATGCTTCGGCGGAGCGTACCGACCCAGCGCCGTCGGATAATTCTCGATCCGACACCGTTTCTGTCGGCTGCTGGGATGCTGCGATAAGCTGTGCTATCTGCACAAGAATGTCCGGCGTCGAGACCTGCGGAGGCGCAGTCTTTCGCTGCTTCGCCGAGGGCAGCTCCGCATCAGATGGCTCCCGCATACTTTTCCTATGCGAACGTCCGGAGTCCATCGGTCTCGAATCCCTGGCTGCCGGATGGTGTGACCTGGTCGCCGAAGAATCCTTCATCGGCGAAGCTGGTAATATATCGGCGGTCACGCAGCCAAGGTGCGGTCGTGTGCGCTGACGAGAAGAGGAAGCCTTAACAGTCTCTGCGGACTGCTTATACAACGGAGCGTCCCGAGCGACGGACGTATGCTCCGCTAAAGACACATTTTGTACCACAACATCTGGTCCCAGATGTTGTTGTACGAGAGAGGGACCTCTCTCGCTCGCGGCCCGGCTGGACCTGGACGAGCTATGAACTGGACTAAAAGGCTTCCTCCGTTCTCGCTTACTATCCGCCGTCACTGGGTGTGCATCTATTATGTTTATAGTGCTCGCATCACCCAAAATTTCCTCTTGGACCGCATCGGACGAACCCGGCTGCCGAACCATTCGGTGAATGGACGCTACACCGGGCGAGCTAGCGGACGACATTTGTCTAATCTCCATGAGCACTTTTGCCGCTAGCTCTGAATTCATTTGTGACGACGGACGCACACTTGAAGAAGATAACATGGAAACATCACCCTGTTCTGGTTCCTCTGAAATAGAAACTGAGAGAGTAGAGTGACCTTGCGGAGAAAGAGCCGGCATTGCTCTTTCTCCAGAAACAACATATCGTGACACACGTTTCCAATGTTTCTCATCCCAATGTTCACATATAGGACAGGGATTAATGCGAGAACACTGACTACAATTAATACAATGATCATGAAAGTCAGAGGAAGATTTCTTCCTATTACAATTTGAACAACGTCCCTTCATTGTGAAAGAACAACAATAAGTCCTAGTTACTCGCAAAAACTTCTGACACAAAGATACATAATAACATGATCCATTAATAAATGAAAAAACAATTGCAAAACAAAATAATTTTGAAAAAATATTTTTTCAGAGAAGCCCAAGTTGCTGAAAAGTAACGTTGAGCCCCGATGGATCCGATGGCAAAGTGTGGTCAAAAATTTTAAATTTATATAAAATAATGAGACACTTTCGGATAATATAAATGTATCTTATAATGAGATAAACTACCACAAAGGCAAACAGCCCCCCTCAAAAAAGGCTGTTGCCAATGAAAACAAACAGTGTAAACACACTAGAAAACATGACTCCAGGCACTGAAAAAACTGGCCCGGAATCAGTCATCAATTACACTCTATCTGATGCAAAACAGAGACTCCCAGGGGAGAATCTGTAGAACATCAGATGGAAGATGCAGAACACAAACGTTATACACCCATGGGTGAAAACGTAACTATGGGGAAAATAACAGAAAACATTCTGTAACCAAGCAACTCTCCCAGGAAATTTTAGAAATGAAATTTCTCAAAAATATGCCAAAAGCATGGGAGAATTGCCAGGGGGGGACTTTAGAAGGCTAGGGGAGAGGAAACACTGAATAAGCAGTGCAACAATTAGCAAGAATGACAATAAGAGGCCCATGCCTCGAAAATAGGCAACTTAACATAATTTCATCAAAAAATTTTAAGTACAGCCCTGATTATTTTTTGCCACTTCTTTTTCCTCTCCTCCTTCTATCCTCCTTAGAATCACATTTTCTCCAAAAATTACGTGTCTGGCATCCTTTAAACTGAGATTTACAAGCACAAAGATCAGTGAGATGTTGACTGATGAAGGGCCAAACAGAGAATGATAATTGGCGCCAATTTCGGGACGACTGCGTCACTGCGCATGCGCAGTAGAGGCGTGGTATGGAGGTCCTTTAGGACATGATTTCTTTTTGTTTTGGATGCAAATTTTGGGGATTGGGGGGCAAAATTTGTGTTTGGCCCTGGTTTTGTTAGAGTTAGCACCAGCTAAGTCTGGGTCATTGGTACAGTATAAAAATATAAGTTATTCAAGAATTTTTTTTGCAAGTGTCGTCTGCTTTTCATGTTAGGTAAAGGGTTAACCCTTTACCCAATGCAGACGATATCAAAATTTATTATTTTAAATATCATTTTTAAAATTTTTTAAAAGCTCGTTCCAAAGAGGGATCACATGATATGGTTTTGTTGAAATCTTTCGAAAAGTTAAAAAATTTATAGTAATTTATATATTTTTTATACTTACCAATGACCCAGACATAGCTGGTGCTAACTCTTAAAATATAGGGCCAAACACAAATTTTGCCCCCCAATCCCCAAAATTTGCATCTAAAACTAAAGAAAACATGTCCTGAAAGGCCCTCCACACCTCGCCCCCACTGCGCATGCGCAGTGTCAAGGACGTTCCGAAATTGGCGCCATTTATCATTCTAATAACCAGTGCCTGGTAAGCGCTATGTACTCAGCGGGGAGGCAAGAGTTCCCAACTCCTGGGAGGGCCATCCCCGTCTGGGTCATTGGTAAGTATAAAAAATATATAAATTACTATAAATTTTTTAACATTTTTATACTGTACCAATGACCCAGACATAGCTGAATAGTAAAAAGGCTGGAGGGCCAAGGACATAGAGCAAAATGGAATACGCTCAATAAAATAAAATAGAGTCATCCCCTGTAGGGAAAAGAAGTAATAGGCCTTACATGTATCTTTCTTATTTATGATAAATTAGAAAGATACAACACCTTCCAAAAATTGAGCTTCATACATCCATGTACTCTATTAATATCCAATAATCCTTATACTAATAATTTTTAAAGTAAGCCAATAATAAAGTAAGTCTAGAGAATAGAGACTCTTATACTCTTAAAAGTGTGTGAGAATTGCATAATCATGTCCGTTGACAAATGCAATATTCAAAAGCTATACTTTAAAAACTAAGACTTGAATGAATTTTATAAACTTAAACTTCTCACTAAACAACCATCCCAATAACAGCTCAGAATTACTAACTCCGGAGGAGGTATCCCCTTGTTTTCATAGTAAAAACAGGTGACCCAAGGGAACACCCTCCCCCCCCCCCTTTTTCTTGCCCTGGGTCAAATAGCCCAGAGCGAAGAGGGCAGCCGAACGGAGACACTGCCGAAACAGACAGCCTACCTAGCTATAGTAGCAACTGTTAAGTGAATGACATTCTGAGCAGTAGATAATAGACCTAACAATAGAGGCCTCCAGAAATGGACTCGATATTTCTGAGATAAAATTCATGAATGGATGGCTGAGCGCAATGAGCAGCCTTCAAAAATCTATAATAGCAACACTATTAATGTAAGCCCAAGAAGTAGAAGAACTCTTACTTCATGAGCCGAAATCTTAAGCACAACTGCTAAGCCAATGATATACCATAAGCAGTACGCTAGTTAATAGAATCCATTAACAATAAAATGGAGCGTAACGTCCTTCTACTAGACATCAAAGACAGAAGAAGCTTACGCCCTTGTAATAAACAGATATCTGTTTATAAATACATAAACTGTACCCGGAAAGAGTAAAGGCCTATGCCCATACGAAGACGGAAGGACCTTAAAATAATAGGTTCCGGATAATAGGAGCCTAACTCTTATGCAACAATCCAACCTAAATAGTAACGGAAGTATTGATTCCGAAACTATGAAAGTGAAAATCATCCATCGATAGTGCATGAAACTCACTGACTCTACAGTAAAAGAGAAACCAACAGGATTACTGTTTAAAAGGTCAGAATTTGAAAACTACTGTTTCCAGAGGCTCAAATGATTACTTAGCTAAATAAGAACCGAAGTTAAAATCCGTATAGGAATTTAATCTAAAGATTCTAAGTCTATTTATCAAAAAGTTACTAACTGACTTAGATAAAGAGACAAAAGACTCAATTGTAAACTATCGTAGAGTGCATAGGTATGAGGTAACATAAACCTATAACCTAAATAACAACAGGCTGCAGTAGATCTTGTGAAACAAGTATACTAAAAACTAGCAATGCGTAGTATGGAGGGATCAACCATATGAACATAATGATCCCTACACCACGACGGAAGAGCCTCCACTTTAGTCGCATAGAATAGCGAAGAAGAGGATCTCCTATAGTAAGAAATCGCGTCCAAAGCTCGTCCAGTACAGTGCTTACAATGCAATACGGACCACACAACGGAATACATGAAGGTTGCGACCTTGGTGGTTGTGATAAAGATGACACGATTTACCCAGTGAAAAAAGATCCTCACATAGAGGAAGATTTCACGTTAAGATCCACAGTAGACAAGAGAGTAAATTACTCATGATCTCTGTGAAGATAGAGATGCTATCAACAGAAATGTATTGTGGTTGTTTATCTTAGCAATACCTGCTAAAACAACAGCGCCGCAGGATACGCGTATCCTATCATTCCGTCCTATAGATCAATAGAGCGTTAACAGTATTAGCTCAGAGATCTGGACAAGCCAACACATACGTCTGCAATTGATTAGCAAGCTGTGTCATAAATAAAACATCATTGGGCGCTCCCATAGATAGCAAATCTGATTAAATACTTGTTTGTTGAGAGTCCATTCTGACAGCAACAAGCGACCCGTAAGAGAACGGGAGTGCGATAAAACAATCAGACGACCCAGAATATGACGGACCAAAGCTGAACTTGGTGTACTATAACCAACAGACGGATTCTTTCCATTAAATTGAATAACGGAAACGAAAGAGTGCCTCCCTGGTTCCGGAGATACGCCACTACTGTCGAATTAAAGGACAGGAATTTGGGCATGCGTTTCTGAATAATGTTCATGCAATGACAAAAAGCAAGCCTAAAAAACATTATTCCGCGGAAGTTAAACTGATAGCTAAAAGACTGCGGAACCCAAAGACCCTGGCACTTCGAATCCGTAGGGATCAGTATATATCCCAATCTGTTTGACTGGCAACCGTCATAACAGTCACACTAGGGTCCGGCAACTGCGGCGGCACTCTCTGAGTCAACCACCGAATGTTTGCCCCATTCTGAATCTCTTGTAACACTAGATAGACAAGAGAATGTATAAATCAAGCAATTCATGGATTGCCGAAAAGTTGCCGTCGAAGAGAAGCTCCTCCGAGAACGAAGCGACTCTGAGAGAGTTCTTAACCTACTATCCACGCGTGGATGTAGCTAGGGCTGCATCACGTCTAACCAACTCCAATCAGCCACTGAAGGGCGGAGTTATACGTGAACAAACTACTGCCCTCAAAAGAAATTACATTGAGAATAATATCCCGTAAATCTTTTCTTGAAAACGTAATGATAACGCCTCAGTAAGGCGGATTACGTATAATAAAGCGTCTAAGTTAAGTCTACTATACATAATGTCGTTCCCAACATTGAAATTGGAAAAGACATAAACGGCGAAAAAGAATATATGCAGTCTTTAATCACACCGTCTAGACGCATATGAACTCTCGGTATGCCCTGCTCTGCCAAAATAAACTATATGTAAAAAAAGATAAAATGGCAGAAATGAGCAACGCGGACAAGAAACTAAACTATCATGCTTAGTAGCAGGCTTGTATATATATAAGTATATAATATATAGCGTCGAAAAATAAAACACATGTTGTAATGACAATATTGGACTGCGTCGGTAAGTCAGAGACAAAGTCCCTGTACCGATCGACAAATCCGAGTCCAATGACGCTATAAGTCTCTTATCCAAGATCGCAGCAATGAAGTCCGAAAAATAATCACTGGAAGAAATGCCAGAAGATAAGAAAGGCATCTTCCGATACTACTAAAGGGAAAACTCGAAATCTTTCGAATCCCTTTCGCCATCCTGTCGGACCCTATAAAGCGTTCGGTCGTCCGTAGCTTGATGCAACCGCGGACCGCACCGACCCAGCGCCGTCGGATAATTCCTGATTCGACCGAGAAACCGTCAATTGCTGGGATGCTGCGAAACAACTGTGCTAACTCGGATAGCACGTCCGTCACTGAGGCCTGAGGAGCAGCGGTCTTACGATGCATTGCCGCAGGAAGCTCCGAGATTGTTACCCCGTGCATACTTCCAATATGCGAGCGAACGGAGTGTATAGGCCTCGTGTCCCTTGGCTACCGGATGGCGCGACCTATTCGCTGTGGAATCACTGAATGCCGAAACTGATCGGATACTCGAGGTCACGTAGCCAATGTGCGGTCGTGTGCCCTGCTGTGAGGATGAGGAAGCATTAAAGACAGTCTCTCGGACTGTCAATATAACGGAGCGCGCCGAGCAACGGACATATGCTCCGACTGTAAAATATCTGAACCACAACATGCGGTCCCCTATGTTGTTGGCTTCCTCCGATCTGTCCTCAATCTGCCGTCACTGGGTGAGTACTAAAGTAATTAAAGTGCTCGCATCACCCAAATCTCCTTCCTAGACCGCAACGGACGAACCCGGCAGCCGAACCATTCGATGAATGAACGCTACACCGGGTGAGCTAGCGAATGTCACTCCGTAAGCGATAGACATATTCCATGAGCACTTATTGCCGCTAACTCTTCATTAACTATGACGACAGAGGCACACTTTTGAAAGACATCTCCATAACTCTTCGAACAAGAAACCAGAAATGCTTGGATAGCAAGCATAAAATAATAATATATATAGCGTCGTTCAATAATTCGAAAGTTTGTGTGACATTATTGGACTATGTCGGAACTGAGGGACGATGTCCCTGAACCGAACCAAAAATTTCTAAGTCCACCGACGCTATCAGTTTCTTATCCGGCATCGCAGCATATGTTGTTCCGAAAGGGAAAGCTTCAAATCCACCGAATCCCTTTCGGTATCCCGTCGGACCGGATGAAACTTTCGGACGTCCGTACCCGCTTCCGCGGAGCGTACCGACCCAGCATCGTCGGATAAAATATATGCGACAGATTCAGTTGATGCTGGGATGCTGCGATAAACTGTGCTATTAAGGAAAGCACGTCCGTTCCCGAGGCCTGTGCAGTAGCGGACTTACGATGCATTGCCGCTGGAAGCTCCGTGTACGTTGACTCCCGCACACTTCCTATGCGAACGTCCGGAGTCTGCAGGCCTCGAGTCCCCGGCTACCGACCCAGCGCTGTCGGATAATTCTCGATCCGACACCGTTTCTGTCGGCTGCTGGGATGCTGCGATAAGCTGTGCTATGTGCACAAGAATGTCCGGCGTCGAGACCTGCGGAGGCGCAGTCTATCGGTGCTTCGCCGAGGGCAGCTCCGCATCAGATGGCTCCCGCATACTTCCTATGCGAACGTCCGGAGTCCATCGGTCTCGAATCCCTGGCTGCCGGATGGTGTGACCTGGTCGCCGAAGAATCCTTGATCGGCGAAGCTGGTAATATATCGGCGGTCACGCAGCCAAGGTGCGGTCGTGTGCGCTGACGAGAAGAGGAAGCCTTAGCAGTCTCAGCGGACTGCCTATACAACGGAGCGTCCCGAGCGACGGACGTATGCTCCGCTAACGACACATTGTACCACAACATCTGGGGCCAGATGTTGTTGAACGAGAGAGGGGCCTCTCTCGCTTGCCGTCCGGATGGACCGGAACGAGCTATGAACCGGACTAAAGGCTTCCTCCGTTCTCCCTCCGATCCGCCGTCACTGGGTGTGCATTAAGTTAATTTTATAGTGCTCGCATCACCCCAAAATTCCTTCTAGACCGCAACGGACGAACCCGGCTGCAGAACCATTCGGTGAATGGACGCTACACCGGGCGAGCTAGCGGACGTCAAAGGCCGTCGAACCTACTAGGGTCCTCTTAGGCAATTGGCGTATTACATGAGCACTTTTCCGCTAGCCCTTCATTAATTGTGACGACGGAGGCACACTGTTGGAAGACATCACAGAAACATCACCCTAATCTTGATCGTCTGAAATAGAAATTGATAAAGTAGAGTGACCCTGCGGGGAAAGGACCGGAGTGTCCAAATCCCCAACAACATACCGTGACATACGCTTCCCATATTGTCATCGAAATCATACGATACAGAACAGGAGTTAATGCGAGTACACTGACCACATATAGAATGATAATAAGGTCAGAGGAAGACTTCCTCTTAAAACAATTGATCAATATCCTTTCAATGTGAAAAGAAAACAAGTCCTGGTACTCGCACTAACCCCTGGCAATCAAAATACATAATAATAATATGATCCATTAATATAGAAAAAATAATTGAAATCAAAATATTTTGAAAAAATATTTTTTCAGAACAGCCCAAGTTTCTGAAAAGTAACGTTGAGCCCCAATGGATCCCAAGCCTAAGTGTGGACAAAAATTTTAAAAATATTTTAAACAATTTATTCAACACTTACGAACAATAATAATGTATCCAGTTATGATTAAAATAACATAAAGATATTATTATTTAGAAATCCCCCCCTCACACAGAGGGCTGTTGTAAATGTAAACAATGAGTGTAAAAACACTAAAATAAGACTCCAGGCACCCAGGCCCGAAATCAGTTACCAAAAAAAAACACCATCTGATGCAAAACAGAGACTTCCAGGGAAGAAACTGCAGAACATCAGATGGTAGATGCAGAACACAACGCCTAACCACCCGTAGGTGAAGACGTAAACATGGGGAAAGAACAGAATTCATTCTGTTATTAAGCTAAAACTCCCAAGAAATTTTAGTAATAATAATTACAGAAACTATGCCAAAAGCATGGGAGAATAGCAAGGGGGAACTTAAAGGACAGGGAGAGAGGAAAAACACTTGAAAAAACAGTGTAACTAAATAATCAGAATGACAACAAAATGGCTGCTGCCTTGAAAATAGGTAACTTAACATAATTTCATTAAAAAATTTTAAGTTACAGCCCTGATAATATTCTGTCACACATTCTTTTCCTCTCCTCCTTTTCTATCCTCCTTAGAATCACCATTTCACTAATATTTATGTGTCTGGCATCATTTAAACTGAGATTTAAAAGCACAAAGATCAGTCAGATGTTAACTGATGAAGGGCCAAACTTAGAATGATAAATGGCGCCAATTTCGGAACGTCCTTGACACTGCGCATGCGCAGTGGGGGCGAGGTGTGGAGGGCCTTTCAGGACATGTTTTCTTTAGTTTTAGATGCAAATTTTGGGGATTGGGGGGCAAAATTTGTGTTTGGCCCTATATTTTAAGAGTTAGCACCAGCTATGTCTGGGTCATTGGTACAGTATAAAAATATAAGATTTTTTTTAGCTGCTGAATTTGCATATTACGCGGGCGGATGCGGGCGATTCGTTGGGTAAAGGGTTAAATTGCTTATACCCATTTTGCTCATTTTAGAGGACTTAGAGACCAAGCATTGGTCACTGGGTACTATTTTACCAGTAAATTCACTTCCCGGGGTTTACAAGGGGGGGAAAAAGATTATGCCACAAAGAGGTAGCACAAACAGTGCACAAAGAAAATAAGCTATCTTCTACCTTTTAAAGACCTGTATAAGGTCTTTTACCACCAAATTGTTATCGCTACTGATATTACTGCTTGAGATTGCATTTTTACGTAAATGGTGGGGGCGCGGTGGCGTTTTGGTAACCGGTTCTCATCAGATCACCAAAGTTAAGTAATGTCGAGTGTGGTTAGTAGTTGGAAGGGTGACCATTTCAGCGACTGATTCGTACTCCCGCATTGTGTCCTTGGGCAAGCCACTTAACCCCAATTGCCTACATGGGGGCATGATGATGCTGTGTACTAAGGTGTACTGCACGTCGATGGTGCACATGTCTTCAACCAATCTAACCCTGCCTTGCTGAGGTGCAGAGTTCAGAGTTACGATATTGAAGAGCTGACAGCTGCTCGTCTTTGCTCGGTGGTTCTCTCCAGGTACTCCGGCTTCCTCCACCCGTAAAACTGTCACCATCATGATATGACCCTGGCTGTTAAAATGTCGTTAAACCCTAATAAATAAATAAATTTATGTAAACGGTAGAAAATATGAATTACCGACTTACAACTTATTGGAGATTCCCTGCTGGCATTCTCCAATAAACTGTAGAAAAATAATTATTATAAAGACACTTGTGTGTTGTCAAGTGAAAATCAAATGAATGAATGATGCCATAAAGGTGCAAAGTAGTATAGCTTTCATAAATTTTCAACAGAGTCCAGACGGAGGCTTCCAGCCTGAACTACAAGAGTTTTAAGATTCCACTTACTCATGAGATAGTATGGTTGGTGGAAGCTGGAGATGATCCCCTGCCAGTACACATTTAGGACCATTCAATAATGCTATCCAACATGCTGCCTCCAATGCCTGTAATTAAACATTAACAAAAGCCATCTAACACAACTTCCAAAACTACATATATTCTCTCCATAATAGTATGACAAAAGATTTTGTAAAAAAGTCAGAGATTCAGATTTTAATACAGTGCAATTCTACTGTTAACTAAAAAGTCACTTTGCCAGTGAAAATCTAAATTTTATAGTAAATTTCCTTTCTTATTATACCTACCACAATTGTTTACTACAGGCTTGCACTACAGTGGAAGTCCTTAACTCGGATAAAATACTCTCTATTTTTGTCTTTCCCAAGCAAGTTGGGAAAGAAAAGTGGTGCAAAAGCACCAATAAAAATAAGCCAAAACTGGGTCGAGTGCAACCGGCGCAGACCCAGTACGGGACGCTCTCTCCCAAGTACAACTCCACGACTTCCGTTGCCAGTGCGCATATACCGTCTCTAAAGACTCATTCTTTTTGAATCCGTAAACGTTAGAGTTATGTGATCAGCGGGGAGGAAAGATTCTTTACCCGTAAAGAAGACGGGAGGGCCTCCATGTAAACAATTGTGGTAGGTATAATAAGAAAGGAAATTTACTATAAAATTTAGATTTCTTATCAACCTACTCACGATTGTTTACTACAGGCTGAATAGACAAAAGGCTGGAGGGAATCGCATAACCAACCCCCACATAACCCTAGTGCACTGGAACCGTGAAGCAGAAGGAAGAGGTCCCGAGGCTTATCAACCATAATGTCGCAATCATTGGTAAAGGACAATGAAAAGAGACATATGAGCCTGTGTGACACACAGACAGAAAAAAGGGCAGTAACAGCACAAGGCTGAAACTGACCTTCAAGAAGCCTAATGGCTATGGCAGACAACAGCCTGAGCAGAAGAAAGAGGACCCAAGGCAAAAAGGTCCTCCGACTGCTCCTGCAACTGGCGTAAATAAAAGGTGGAGAAAGTAGAAGCATTTCTCCAGTAGGCTGCCTGCATAACATCCGACAACTTGACGGAGTTAGAATAAGCCCAAGAGGTAGACAGTGCCCGCACCTCGTGGGCAGAAATACGATTGGTAATACAATCGCCAGCTGCTAAACGACTATAAGCCGTACGAATAGCAAGACAAATCCATCGAGAAATGGATTGAGGAGAGATCTTCTGTCGACCCGGAATGAGAGACAGAAAAAAACGTTTTCTGCCCTTCTGTATGAAGCGTGTCCGATCAAGATAAATGCGAATAGCACGGACCGGACAGAGCAAAGGGCGAGTACCCTCAACAGAGGGAAGAGCCCTGATACAGATAGGAGGAGGAGTAGTATCTGGTAACTGATTCTTAGCCAAAAAGGAGCAATCAGTGGTAAAAGTAACACTGTTGGGAGAACTCCTAAAAAAGGCCGGGTCAACCGAGAGGGCGTGAAGCTCACTAACCCGTCTGGCCGAAGCAAATGCCATCAGAAAAGCCGTCTTGTATGTGAGAAATTGCATATCCACCTGGGATAAAGGTTCGAACGGTGCCCCCCCCCCCCCCCCCCAAGCAAAGCAGCACCCACGAAAGATTCCATCGTGGAGTAAGCTGCAAAGTCCGAGGCCTTTTCAAAGAAAAGTGCCGAACAAGCTTGGAGAGGTAAGGATTAGTGCCGATACGACGCTTCCCCACATAAGAAAAAGTCTCTGAAAGCATAGACCTGTAACCCTTGATGGTAACAGGCTGGAGACCCCGAGAATCAAACAGATATACCAGAAACTCCGCAATCTGTGAAATCGAAGGATTGGCATAATCAACAGAGTGATCAGCACACCATCGACAGAAGACCTTCCATTTAGCTGCATAAGCTAAACCAGTGGAGTGCCTCCTTGAAGAAGAAATGCACTCCACTGCTCGTCTCGAAAAACCTCTACGGAGGAGACAGGACCTGACAAAAGATATGCGTGAAGGCACAATGAAGTCGGGTCGACGTGAAACCTCCTCGGGCGACCTTGACAAAGAAGGTCGCGACGTAGCGGGAGACGTGCCGGAACCGCCGCCATCAGCGAGCGGAGCTGATTGATCCACACCCGCTGAGGCGACAGGGGAGCGATCAGAATGATTCGACAACTGCAGGTTCGAATTTTGGCGAGAACCTGAGGAAGAATCGGAACCGGCGGGAAGGCGTAGCCGACTAGACCGTTCCAATCGAGTGACAGAGCGTCCACGGCAAAAGCCAGAGGATCTGGACACGGGGACACGAAAGTGTCCACATGATGGTTCCAACGAGTCGCAAAGAGATCGATGTGGGGACGTCCCCAGAGATCGCAAAGCGACTGGAACACTGCCCTGTGAAGCATCCACTCGGTGGAAATAACCCTGCCCTGTCGGGACAGGGAGTCGGCTAGGACGTTCAGACGACCGGGAATGTGACAAACAACCACTCCGGCGTGAACCTCCTGAGCGAGCAGTAAAAGATCCCGAGCTAACTCGTACATCGGAAGCGAGTGCGTGCCGCCCTGGTTCCGAATGTAAGCAACCACTGTCGAATTGTCGGATAGTAGAAGGACCTGGCGATTCGACAGGTGAGGGATCCACTGCCTGAAACTCAGAAGAAGAGCAAGAAGCTCCTTCTGGTTGATGTGTACAGCTGCTTGATCCTGGTCCCACATCCCGTGTAGGGAAAGACCGAGAGGATCCAACGTCGCACCCCATCCGAGATCGCTGGCATCTGCCGTCAGAACGCGATCAGACGTGGGTAAGTCCAGCGGAACACCCTGCATAATCCACTGAACATCTGTCCAGGGAAGAAGGTGAGGATACAGAGAGTCCGGAAACGGAAGCACCTGATCCAGAGAATCTACATTCGGTCTCCAACGACTGAGCAGAAAGTGTTGGAGAGGTCTGACACGCAGCCAACCTAGAGGAATGAGATCCGTCACCGAACCGCAGAGACCGATCAGCCGGAGAAAACTCCGAGCGGTCGCGGACCTGGACTGGGACAGAGTCAGAGCAAAAGCTGAGAGAATCACAGCCTTGGCCTGGGGAACAGCCACCAAATTGAATTGGGTTTGGAAAGACATCCCCAGATGACAAAACGACTGAGAAGGGACCAGGTCCGACTTCTCCTCGTTGACTCTGAATCCTAGCGACGTGAGCAAGCTCAACAGAGTGGCGACATCCGATTCCAGTAAGGCAGCATTGGAATGCCTCTGGAGGATATCGTCCAGATATGCCGAAGTAGTCACCCTGGACCGTGTGCGATGGAACGCTATCACATGTGACATCAGTCTGGTGAACGCCCAAGGAGCCAGGTTGAGGCCGAAAGGCATGGCCTTGAACTGGTAAACTCGCCCCAGAAAAGCGAACCTGAGATACTTCCGTGACGCCCGATGCATCGGAACGTGGAAGTAAGCGTCTCGCAGGTCGATGCTGGCTGCGAAATCTCCCTGGTGAATTGATTGGCGGACCAACCTGAAAGTCTCCATGCTGAACTTGGGAGCAATGATAGACTGGTTCAGGATGCTCAGATCGATAACCGGTCGGAGTCGGCCGTCCTTCTTCGGCACCAAGAACAGGCGGGAATAGAAACCCACTGACTGAACGTTCTTGACGACCTCGATCGCCCCCTTTGCCAGGAGATTGGCAATCTCCGTGGACAAAAGTTCCCGACGTAAAACGTCTGAAGGAACTGTGGTTGGAAGAGGCACCCTTGACAGAGTGGGGTGCCGTCGGAAGGATATGCGCAGCCCGGACCGAACAACATCTAACACCCATGGATCGGATGTGATGGTGGTCCAATGGTCTGCGAACTCTGCTATCCTTCCTCCAACCTGGGACGAGTCGAGGTGAGGACCTTCATTTCGAGCCCCGACGAGGCCCGCGAGAGGAGAAACCACCTCCTCTGCTAAATGAAGAATCCTGAGACTTCCCTCGATTCTGCCGACCCCTACCTTTACCCCGTGAGTAAGAAGTAGAGGCGGCGGCAGAAGGACCAGCCTTTTGCTTCACAGAGGAAGCAGAAGGGTACTTGTTAGGCTTGGAACGGCCCTTGCCTCCCCGAGAAGGCTGATCAAGCTGACGAAACAGCAGCTGATCTTTGGAATGACGTAGGACGTCATCCCGGACCGTCGACACGGAACCATGGAAAAGTTGCGGACCTGCCAAAGAAGCAGATCGAAGAGTAGCATGCTGCTCCTCGGGAAGGGATCGTCCTGTGTCCAGCACAGCGTCCCTTCGAACTAATTCCAAATTGGCCGTGTTACAGGCATGCGTGTGAGTAAGGTGCATAAGCGCCTTGGACAGCACATGCAAAGGAGCCTGTACCTCGTCAAACTTATATGGAGGCAGATAAGCAGCCAAAGCTGAGACGACGTGATCTGAGAGAGAAAGCATGCCAAGCATCTCTCTAGATAAGCCCAACGTGGACTCCAGAGTCGTCATTGGAATGATGGCAGACTTGGGCTTGGAAAGCCCGAGGGAAGTGGAGTCCTGATCCAGAACCGTCAAAGTCTGGCAGACTGACGGATTGGCGGAATCGTAGGAACGATAACGCACAGGAGGCAAAAAGGTGTCAACCCTGGTGAAGAACGAAGTCTTCAAAGCCTTGGAATTCAGCTTGGCATCCAATGCTGAAAAAGCCTCAACCACCTGTACCGACTGGCATGGTCAAAGGCGCCCAGAACCAGGTTGCTCCATAGGCTGTTGGCGCGCGACCGATGATTGCGGCCAGGCTGACACTGTCGGCTGGTTAGCAGGTTTGAGCTCAGGCAGAAACCCAAACACAAAGTCAAGAGCCTCCCCCAAGTCCGAAGACTGCTGGCCCTCGACCTCAAGCATGTCGGACTCCTCCCCAGAGTCGGAAGACACATAGCCCATCGTGGGCAAACCAGCCGACGCCTCCCATGGTGTCGGGACACCAGAGGAATCGGAAACCGGCCTGTTTCCAATCCCGGGAGGCGGCGCCATAGGAGGCGCCTGGAAACCACCCATAGCCTCACTGGAAGCAACAGGAAGGCTCTTTGAGAGAACCTGAGTGAGTAAGGAGAGGGCCTCCCTAAGCTCACTGCCTGTACCGACCGGTTCGACAGGGGAGCGAACCGGCAAAGTGGCTTCACCTCTGACCCTCTTAACCAGCGAAGGGTCACGATCCTCCAAAACACCCGACATGGGACGACGGGCGGCAGCCGAAACATCTGAAGGCAGACGTGTATAGGGGTACGATGCACCCCGAGGATCAATATTGCGAGAACTCATGAGAGTCACCGCGGACCTCTGCGGGGCAGAAGGTCCAGGCTGCACAAAAGGCGTTGGTCCCCCAAAACTGGTCGTGTGACCAGAGTGAGTGGACGGAAACGCCACGGAGTTCAGAGTGTTTCCACTACGAACATCTGAATCCAAAGACACAACTGTGGTACTCGACGGCGATGAGACCACAGCGATGGGCTCGGCCGGCAGCCCCTTCCGACTTCGCCGAGTTGAAGTCAGGAAAGGCTGGGGCTGATATCCCACGTCTACAGTATCGGACAGTTCTGCAGTCCCCTGCAGCGAAAAGCCGAGGCCGGCTGAAACAGACAACGAAGCAGACGGACCAGCAGCAGTAGTAGATACGTCGAGAGTCGTTGAGGCTGGTGAAAAAGTGGAGAGAGCACACCGGCTCGGCTCCGAAGGAGGAGTCACAACCCTAGTGACAGCCTCAGATGTCGACTGGAGGGGGACCGTAGTCCCGGAACCAGGCATCTCTACACCAGAACACTCAACGGCTCCCGCAGTATCCACCACAGGAAAAGACTGCACATCCCCCACGGAGGAGGAATAACTCTCACCAGACAAAGTCGGCTCGGGAGGCCCCGAACGACCACGTTCTCCTTTCCCGCGGGAGCGGGAGGCACGGCCACGAGAACGAACGACACGATTTACTGACGCCCAAAAGGTGGAAGACCATGTTCCACAGACACCACACGGCCGCTCGGCCGAACACCCATTACAGGAGGAACACGACGAATGTACATCGTCCACATGCTTAGGCAGCAGACACTGCCCACAAGGAATTGTCCTAGGCATGAAAGAGGTGAGAGGAGCAGAGAAGGTGAGATCAGAAAACAGAACACCCCCCAAAGAGAGAAAGGTGACAGAAACAAAGACCCCAGACGGTCGACCGGGAACCACCCAACAGGAAGACTACTCTCAACAGAAAGAAGAAACACTGTAGGAGTGGTACCCCACTGACACCTAACTCTAACACAATTAGAAAAATTTGCAAAAAAAGCATGAACAATAATTGTGAAAATCTAAGTCCGAACCGCGTGGCCCGCGAAAATCGCGCGCGACCCGAGAGAGAGCAAATAAATATACATTATGGACATATAATAGAAAAAAGAGAATATAAAACACTGTTCCTGAGAATACAAAGGATACACTGTGCTATAATGAATCAGGAATCATCAAACATCGAGCTGGTGGAACACTGATAAGCGTGCAAAAACATCTCGACACGAAGCGGATTTTAAAAAGAATGAGTCTTTAGAGACGGTATATGCGCACTGGCAACGGAAGTCGTGGAGTTGTACTTGGGAGAGAGCGTCCCGTACTGGGTCTGCGCCGGTTGCACTCGACCCAGTTTTGGCTTATTTTTATTGGTGCTTTTGCACCACTTTTCTTTCCCAACTTGCTTGGGAAAGACAAAAATAGAGAGTATTTTATCCGAGTTAGGGACTTCCACTGTAGTGCAAGCCTGTAGTAAACAATTGTGAGTAGGTTGATAAGAAATCATAAAGTTAATAGGAGTATTCAATTAACAGGGATTCGGCTATTTTCATGTATTCTATTGATAAACTGAGCATTTATTCTATTATAAGGCCTAAAAAAATAAAAAATATGTTTCTCAGGCCCTCCCGCATGGTCCTTTTGGCTACCGCATGCTCTCTTTTTATAACCAATTTAAACTTAAAAAAACTAAAAATTAAATGGTTTATGTCTGATATTTTACCAAAATGAAAAAATTGATGAATTTGTCCCTTGAGTGCAAGAAGGCTTTGCAATGCTTTAGCATTGCAAAGCCTTCTTGCACTCAAGGGATGAAATACACCACCACCCATGCTATTCTGTAGATTTTGAGACCTAAAACTTGAACCAAGAACATGAACTTTTGATGGCAAAGAAGTAATTACTGAAAAAAAAAATAAAATGAAAAACCGCTCGCCCGCATGCAATTTTACAAATAATGGCCTGAGAAACAGAAGATCTACTTTGTGTGGCCTAACTTGTTTGACAGAGCTCATAGAGCTCTGTCAAACAAGTTATAATAGATTTAACTCTTAATCCCCTGAGTATTTTCATGATATTTTTCATCAAATCTACTCATGGTTGCCTTACAGCAGCCATGACTAGCTTTGATGAACAAGAGGTGCGCACATCAGAGATGCAGGCGTCGAGCTGTGGCTATTTTCTTCATGCAGTCTCTATTGAAAATCAGAAACATCATCGTACTGAGCTCAAAATTCATAAAAATGGATGCTAATGTGCTCAAAATTCATAAATATGGACTAATTCAGGCCAACTTTTTATTGAGAAATTGGACTGGGCCAGTTTTTCGAACTCACCAGAGATATTACTGCGGTAGACTTGTATTAGTCAAATCGGAGAATGTTTGTTCCAAGTTTTTGCCCCAATGAGCTCAAAATTCATAAAAAAGGACTAATTCAAGACCATAACTCTGTAACGATAAATTGGGTTGGACCAGTTTTCGAACTCTCTTAAGGTATTATTGCAAAACACATGTATGGCAAATATTAGTTAAATCAGAGAACATTTGTTCAAGTTATTGCACTAACGAGCTCAAAATTCGTAAAAATTTACTAATTAAGGCCCATAACTCTGTAATAAAAAATCAGGCTGAACTGGCTGAACTCGCTTGAGATATTATTGCAAAAGACTTGTATGGCAAATTTTAGTCAAATCGGAGAATGTTTGTTCAAATTATTGCGTTAAGAGAGCAAGGATGGCCAAAGCCAAGACATCCAGATGCATCCAGGTTACCCGGAGGTCCATTGGCTGAAACATTGCCTGTGCACAGGCCATATGTACAGAATATGATAGCTTTAATTGGGTCATAACGCGCACATTAACACGCATATCAACGTGCTATTTGTGCGCATTTCATGACAGGCCTTCTAGTTTTAACTGTAGGTCTCGATTACAAGAAGGAAATTCACTTAAATATGCCCAAATTATCCTTATTCCAGTGACAAGCAAAATTCTCTCCTGGGCAGCTGTCCTGGGCAGGAATATCCACCAGCAGCATGCAATGAGGTAATGTATGTATTGCATGTAATGAGACCAAAAAGGTCTTTAACTGGTTGAGCGCTAGAAGCGACAATCAGGGTTTTCAAAAAAATGAGGGTACCAAGCACTCTCCAATAATTTGTAATAAATAAATTTTGAATAACAAGTTCAGACCGCCAAAAATAATCTAGCCCTAAACCAGTTAAACGCGTCTCCAGCAAAACTCAATTTGCGACAGTAAAACCATCGTTTACGGCCCCAAACAATCAAATACAATATAGTTATCCCCTAATTAACAGTGTTCAATTAAGAGATATCCAATTATGCATGCTCCACTATACTTATATTTTCATCTCAATTCCTTAATCTCAGAGAATAGTAATACAAAATGAGTGATCAAGAAAATTAACAGAGACACAGGGTAGATGATGTTATTGAACTTGGACCTTTTGGTTTGAAGTCCAATGCTGTAACCACTGTGCCACTGTACTAAAGATTGTAATGTGTATTATATGCTCCATTAACTCTGTACATTATGATTAGAGCAAACATGGTCAGCATAAAACTAAACAAGAGGGATGTCACATCCTGTCGCTCACCTTCATCTGTGCTCTGACAGTCGTTCCAATGTCAAGAAAGTTACTTTGCAAATGTGATTGCCAACGGTTCAGAGGTTATGGTTTTTAAAATTGTTGTACCCTCTGTGTGGCCTGAAAAACCCTTTCACGACTTATTTCCAAGCCTGCAGTTAACAGGATAATTCAATTAACCCTTTACCCAACGAAGACACTTTTCAAAATTTATTATTTTAATTACTGTTTTTTAAAATTTTTCCATTTTTAAAAAAAACCCATATCATGTGACCCCTCACTGGGACGAGCTCGCTCCACTGAGGGTCACATGGTATGGTTTTGTTGAACTTTGTTTAGTGAAATAATATTTTTTTCAACTGCTCAGTTTCTAAATTACGCGGGTGGATGCAGCCGATTCGTTAGGTAACAGGTTAAGAGATATCCAATTTAGTTGGTCTATACTCAAAATATAGAGAGTAATCGCTTGACTGGACTGGTTGTGTGAAATAATTCATGAGAGGTGAGGGACGTTGTACAAACACGAGTGCGCGAATGCGCACAAGTGTTTTACAATATAGTTCCTCGCCTCGAATGAATTATTTCATGTAACCAGTCCAGTCAAGCGATTACTCTGTTTATTACTTTTCATTATTAACGATAATTATATTATTTAACCCTTTACCTAACGTAATGGCCAAAACCAGCCAGTACTATTCTAAAAAATCACCAATTAATTTTCATTATTTTTTTCATTTTTTGTCTCTAAAACATAGGTTATGACCCCTCATTGGAACGATCTTGTTTAGCTCGTTCCAATGAGTGGTCATAAAATATGTTTTTGAGACAAAAAATGAAAATAATAGTTATTGAAGAATTTTTTTTGCAAGTGTCGGCAGCTTTTCCTATTAGGTAAAGGGTTAAAAAAACAACGAAGTACCCATTACACTCATGGCAAAGCGTCTTTGTCTGCGTCATCCTTATACATGACCCAATTGTTGATTGCATAATTCACTTGTGAAGTTATCATTTATAATCAAACCCAGAAATCCCAGTAAATCACACTTTGGAGAGTAATAATCCTTAATAAAACAAAGTATGGGGGCGCGGTGGCTCAGTAGGTAGAGGTGCAGGCTGAAAGCCGAGAGATCCTCAGTTCGAATCCCACCTGTGGCAACCGCGTTGTGTCCTTGGGCAAGACACTTCACCTCCATTGCCCATGTGGGGGAATGGTGACGCTGTGCACTAAGGCGTACTGCATGTCGATGGTGTACCTGTCTTCAACCAATTCTAACCCTGCTTGGGTGGAGTTAGTATGTTGGGGAGCTGACAGTAGCTTGCCATTGCTCAGTGGTTCTCTCCAGGTACTCCGGCTTCCTCCACCCGTAGAACTGTCGTGGTCATGATTAGCCATTGTGCAGAAATATGTGACCTTAAAACACCAATAAATAAATAAATAAATAAATAAATAAATAAATAAATAAATAAATAAATAAATAAATAAATAAATACATAAAGTATGTGATAAGAAAAGTAGCAGAGATACAGGAGGATGATACTAAACAGCGTAATGTGTATTAAGTGCTCCATTAACACTGTACATTATGAGGAGACCTAATATGGTCAGCATAACATTAAAAAGCAAGAGGCCCCAATGGGCCTTAATTGCTCACCCGACAAAGTGAATCAAAGAAGTATTTAGAGTCACATTCAGTTAGACATGGTTCATTAACACTACGAAGGAATGAAGTCATGAATGGCAAATTTTATGGGAAAACATTAAGGAATTCAGGGACCGACCTGGGCATGCGCCAGTGCGTATTTGGTTCTGAAACATCAGGACCTGGCTCTTAAATCTCAGAAATAGGCTTCTCAGTTGGCGCGTAACTTCTCAGATCATATTTTGATATTCTTTCGATGGATAATCGAGACAGACACTCTTACATGTATTATATATATGATTATCATTTATCATTGTTGTAGAGTGCTTAAGTTAATACTTCAAGTCTTAATTACCAAGCATTAATCTTCACTGTGGTTTCTGATCAAGTCTTGGCTGCCTAAATAGGCAGCCAAGACTTGATCAGAAACCACAGTGAAGATTAATGTTTGCTATAGTGTACTAAATGAAAATGATGAGAGCTATTACATACTTGCAGTGTGTGTTACAAACAGCAGTGTGACTCCGTAAGTTGAAATCTGGCGCATGAATTGAAAAAATAGGCTCCGAGGCTAGAGCGTATTTTAAATAGTCCTGATCGGTCCCTGGAATTGATTTGAACAAACTTGAATCTAACCTGCTCCCCTCCCCTGCCCCACCCCACCCCATAAGAGAGCCCAAATATTAAGTCAGGGACTCAAACTGAACAAACTGAAATCTGATCCCCCTTGAGGTGTTACATACCAATTAAGAAAGAATTCTGACTGGTGGATTTGAAGAAGGAAGTTTTTAAAGAAATGTCCTCACATTGCACTAAGTTAAACTTTGGGTTCCAACAGAGAGCCAAATTTTAACCCAAGGACCCGATTTGAACAAATTTGGATCTGACCCACCTAGAGGTATATCCCAAATATGAAAGGATTCTGACTTGTGGATTTGAAGAAGATTTTAAACAAAATTCCCTCATATTACACTAAGTCAAAATTCAGGCTCCCATAGGTAGTCCAAATTAATAACCCTGATTCCCCAATAAATGTTGTATACCAACAAGAGGCCCCAAGAAGTCTTAATCGATAACCTGACAAGGTCATTCAAAGGAGTATTTTGGGTCACATTCAGTTAGTCATGGTTCATCAACTCTACAGAGGACTGAAGTCATGAATTTGTATTCATCACTCTATTGTCCATGTCAGTTGATTATCCTGACTGCTTCCAATTCTATGAGCAGTAGACAAGCATTGCCAAGCTTCCAAGGGTTGTTATGTCACTGCAGTTTGAAAGGCAAATTTTATGCACTAAGGAATGGATTTGAACAACCTTGAACCTAACTTCAACCCCCACCCCCCCCCCACCCCAAGGGACCAAGCCAGGGACTCAAATTGAACAAACTTGAATCTGATACCCCTAGAGATGTTATATACCAAATATGAAAGGATTATGACTAGCTTATCTGAAGAAGAAGATTTTTAAAGACATTTCCTAATACTGCACTAACTTAAAATTCAGGCTACAATAGAGAGCCCAAATATTAACCTAGGGGCTCGAGTTGAACAAACTTGAATCTGTGGCCCCTAGAGATGTTGTATACCAAATATGAAAGCATTCTGACTGGTGGATCTGAAGAAGAAGATTTTTAAAGAAATTTCCACATATTGCCCAACATAGAGCCCAAATATTAACTCAGAGACTTCATTTCAACAAACTTGAATCTGACCTACCAAGAGATGTTGTAAACCAAATATGAAAAGGATTCTGACTGGTGGATCTGAAGAAGGTTATTTTTTCAAGAAGTTTCCTCATATTGCGCAAAGTTAAAATTCAGGCTCCCAGGGACTTGATTTGAGCAAACTTGAATCTGGCCCCCTAGAGATGCTGTGGACCATATATCAAAAGATTTGATGGTTCTGGAAAAGATTTTAAAAAATTTATTTTTTAAATATATGTGTACTATCAGAGTTATGCCCCTTGTGGTGCCCCCTGTGAGGGTGGCAACTTTGTTTGAGCAAACATGAATTGACATATGCTAAGGAACATGCACATCAAATTTGGTTCAATTCAACCCAGTGGTTTATGAGGAGAAGTCGATAATGTAAAGTTAATGCCAGACAGATGGACAGACAATGGACGGAAAGTGATTAGTAAAGCTCCCCTCGAGCTTTGCTCAGGTGATCTAAAAAACACTATTCAAATCTTTTTTCATTTTTCTACTTGGGTTCTCTGACCCTGGGGCCCGAGAGTGAAGTGACGAGAATGAGTGAATAAAAGTGGAAAATATGGAATGGACTTGAAACCTAACACATACAAGGGTAGTTTATTCTGTTATAAAGAGACACTGGGTTTTGTTACAGAAGAGTCACAATTTGCATAAATGGTACAAATCAATGCACAGTACTAATAGAGCCCTGCAAATCTCTAACTTTGGGATGAATTAAATCTTAAATCTCAAACAGAGACCAGCCGACTGGGGCGAAAACGTCGCCTTGGATTGCGTGACTTTGCTCTGACATCACTAAAAAGCGACATCGTGTCGCCCTGTAATTTGTAAATTCCCAGTTGACCTACCTTGAAATTAGGTGAATTCACGAAGAATTTAAAAGTAATTTCCATCTGAAAAGAGTATTATTGCTAGGATTAATTGTTATTGTGATTAATTTTCATAGTAACTAAAAAAAAATCAGCATCTAAAAACAATGCCTGATTAATAATGTAATCGTGAACCGTCTTGGCTGCATTGAAATTAGGTGACAAGTCGTCAAGTTAAAACAAGATTTTGTATTTAAGTTATCTTTAAAATAAGTATTTTTCACACTCAGAATTTTTTTTTTCAGGGGAGCAGTTTTTCATAAAACAACACTTTTGTGTAAAAGCTGAAGTTTTAATCCCAATCTGGATTTTATTTTTGAAAACCAAAATAGTATATTGACAAACTTTTTACTCACTCTGGACCAAGAAATGGACACACCTGAATCGTTTAATTCAAGGCTGATCTGACTTTCTAAAAAGTAAATGCCCATTTGAATTTAAATTGTAAACTTTTCTTTTTATAAAGAAATTAATACAGACAGGCATGTTTTTTTCTCATAAACAATTCTTTGTTCAGATAAATTTGCACATAGAGATGTGTTATTGCCCAATTGTAGTGATTTATTTTTGTGAGAAATGAAAATATAATATACCGGTGGATCATGGGAATGCAGAATCATCGCTCTACATTTTCTTCTCACTTCTCCCTGTTTCATCTGACTTCTCCCTAAAGTCAGTGGATGGAGAAGTGACTTCTTCCTCAAATTACCCTCTAGGCTGGTCCCTGATCTCAAATTGAACTGAATCTCACTACTTTTCAAACTGTAGATATTGTTTCTTCTAAATGTAGAATGTAGCGAATACAGTAAAACCTGTCTTGAGAGACCACTGTCTTGAGAGACCACCTGTCTTGAGAGACCACATCTGCCATGCACCGATTTGTTTTACTCTATAATGGACCTGCTATGGGAGACCACCTGTCTTGAGAGACCACCTGTCTTGAGAGACCACTGTGACCTGGTACCAACTTGTATTTTTATGCCATAATAGACCTGTCTTGAGAGATCGCCCCTTTGAAGACAGAAACCATGACAAAAACTTTTACCTGTTCTGGAATTGGAAAATCCATTGTGGTTATACTAGCATAAGTAAAAGTATTAAAAGCTCTTAATTGGGTTTCAGTTGCTAACTCATTAAAGTTTCAGATGTTTTTATAAGACACCTGTGAAAAGATTAGGATTATTGCTGAATAAACAATTTCATACATACCTGAAATGTGACAGACAGGAATAAAAATAAATTTGTGTTGAAAATCTTTTTGTAACAAATTGAAATGGACTGTTATAAAAATTATAAAAATAAATTAGTGTTGAAAATCTTCAATGAAGATTTTCAACATTAATTTATTTTTATAATTTTTATAACAGTCCATTTCAATTTGTTACAAAAACTTCATAAAAAAGAACAACTACAAAAAATCCATTCTTCTCCATTTCTGAATTTTGTGGTTGTTTATTCACTGACTTGAGAAAATCTGAAACCTGTTACGAGAGACCACCTGTCTTGAGAGACCACTTTTGTGTGGCCGAAAGGGCGGTCTCTCAAGACAGGTTCTACTGTATTGTCAGTTTCCATTGAAGTATTCAACGTCAACTCATTTGTTTGGGAAAGTCAATCAACAAAGCAGAACATTCTGAAAACTTGAGCCCTGCAAATCTTTGAGATTTGATTAGATTTTGAATCTTAAGTTGATGTTTGATTCAATTTGAAATCAGATGCCCGATTTGTTTTGATTCAAATCTTTACATATAGCTTGATATTAGTCGTTGTCGCACAAAACATATAGTTCAGATGGAATTTGTACACAAATATATAGAATATACCTATAGCAGCTTGGTGTTCCAAATGTTCACCACGAGTGGTGAAGTGGTGTTAACCGCGAGCCTTTAGTGTGCGGTCAACACCACTTATTACCACTTCACAGGGTGTTCTATAGCAGATTGAAACGATTTTACCTTTACGGTAAAAGTGTATAATGCACAGTCTCAAACCGGAAGTTGTGTGTTAACCTGGTTAACGGCCCGCCTCCAGATAAAGATTTCGAAAACGCCTCAGCTCCGATTGAAGTTTCAAACGCGCGTATAAATGTAATGAATATCACACATTTGTGAACTTTCACCATTTGGTCATGAATTAATAGATTTGGAAGAGTTCAGGTGGCATACAAAAATATTTAAATTAAGATATCATGTGACTGACCATGTGACGTTTTGTTTATCTAGAAACAGACGACACATGTATTTTGGTTAAATGTCTTTGCGAAAACTCGGGATGTCACAATCAAGTGAACTTGATGAGGAATCTTTGGATTTAACCATTTAGAGGTGGTAATAATAGTAATAACAAGATTTTCTTGGGCGTCCGTGTTTATTAACGGCCCTCCAGGAATGATTAACAGCCCTAGACTTCGTCTCAGGCTGTTAATGGACCCTCTGGCTGTTACTCATTCCTGTCGGGCCATTAATAAACCGTAACGCCCTCCAAAATTATGTTATTGGTATATACACCATGAGTGGTGAACATTTGGTACACCAAGCTACTTTGGGTATATTTTATTTATACCATGATCATCAGATTATTGAGAGTCGCTATTATGTTTTCTCGATTTTACTGAGCAGCAGACAGACATACGTGCGAATTTGTGTTTGTTTACATGAGCATCAGTGGGCGGTACTTCCGCTGTTAATTTTATCACCGAAACGAAATAGAAACAGGGCCTTTTTCATTTTAATAACAATAACATACTGTTTTGCGTTATGGATGCTTTATTAACATGAGACAATGCATGTTTGTTAATTTTTGGTGTTTTATGGGGTAAACTCATTTAAAAACGTAAAAAATAATTGCCACTTTCTTTTCACTCTTTGCGAGTCGACATGTGATAAATGTAGACAAGTTGGCATTCAGGTCGACGTCACCAAAGGTCAACTTGGTGTAGTTCCTCTGTAGGTGTAAATTTGAACTACTGAAATCCCATTGCTGGCGTGTTCACCACGATTGGTGTATAAAGCTAAAATTTATGTCATAGGCTTTTCATATATAGTAGAATAGGTAATCATGGTATAAAATGTTGAAAATAAAGACAGAGTGGACTTCCTTTTATATTAACATAAATAGTATCTGACCCATGTCACTTCCTATGTTAATTCCAGTCTCAGTAGTCTCTGCCACTGTTTAAAACAAAGTTAAAGTTTCCAAACAATGTTGATGATGAGCTGTTGCTAGCGACAAGTTCTGTGCAGTGCTTAATGCTGGTAAGTCTCACACCCGTTCCTGGGTAATATTCCAACTGCATCATCAAGGCATGCCTTCAAAGAAGGGTTTATCAGTTGGGATTTGAGCCGTCACAGTCGGAACAATCAGGTTAACAGCACACCCTCCCCTTAACGGTCATCTTCAAGATGCCCAGAATTTGATTTTGAATACTGGTAATAGACCAGATTCGATTCAGGATGAAAATGAAATAAAACTAGTACAGTAGAATCCTCTTAATTGAATATCCATTTTGCCAGTGAAAATTATTCAATTAACAGGAGTATACAATTAACAGGGATTTGGTCAGTTTCCTGTGTTCTGGAGGTAAACTGAGCATTTATTCTATTGTATCTTGTTTGACAGAGCTCATAGAGCTCTGTCAAACAAGATATAATAGAATAAATGCCTGTATTAGATGTAGTGAGGCCAAAAAGGTTGATAAATAAGGGGAATTTGGTGCGTGTCACAGTAATTTTTTCAACATATTACAAAAATTTATATACAATTAACAGGAGTTTACTCTACAACCCATATGCAATTAACAGATCACATTTGTACTGAAGGTATGGTAAATGGTTCTGTGTTTGAAAATTATATTCAATTAACAGGGATATACAATTAAGAGATATCCAATTAAGTGGGCTCCACTGTATAAGAAGCATGAACCTATAGAAACTCTTCTTCTATCATGATGTCTCCTGCAGAGGGCACCTGATGATAGAGGATTAGTTCAAGATGAACTTTATTGGATTTTTTTTTTTTGGTCCACGATTCAAAAATTAAAAAAATTAAAAAACTAGAACAGAAAGGAACTGAATAAATGGGCAATTTTGAATCGCATAAAATCTTCATAGAACTCTAAAAACTAAGTTACCCAAAAAATTCAAACCTGTGAGCACTCATCAATAATAACAATATCAAAGTGTTCTTCATTGAGTAATTTGATTGGTCCATCATGTGTAGCACTGGCTAAAGTGACCAATACAATATCAGCTCTCTTTAAAATTTCTTTAGTTGCAGCAGTCTCACGTTGACTTAATTCTTTACGAAGGATTTTCATTTCATCTCGCATACGATATCTCTCGCCTTTGTCTTTTGCTTTTTTAAGTTTTGTCTGAAAAATGGAATAAATCTGTTGACACTTTACCCAACGAATCGGCCACATATTTTTGCAAATTCAGCCGCTTAAAAAATACTATGTTTCGAAAAATTTCAACAAAACCATATCATGTGAGCTCATTCCAATGAGGGGGTGACATGATATGGTTTTGTTGAAATTTTTTGTAAAATTAAAAAAAATGATATTTAAAATAATAAATTTTGATATCGTCTGTATTAGGTAAAGGGTTAACCCTTTATCTAACAAACCAGCCACATCTGTCTGTATAATGTACAAATTAAGCAATTGAAAATAAAAATTATTTTAGGCCCCACACAGTAGATCTTGTTTCTCAGGCCATTTATTGAATATTTTTGGAAATTATTTCTTTGCCATAAAAAGTTCATGTTCTTGGTTTGTTTTATGTTTAGGACCTAATAATTTACAAAATAGCATGGGAGGTGCATTTCATCCCTCGAGTGCAAGAAGGCTTTGTAATGCTAAAGAAGAGCAAAGTCTTGCTGCACTCAAGGGACAAATTTATCAATTTTATTTACTTGGGTAAAATATCAGACATAAACCATTTAATTATTATTTTTTTTAAGCCTGCATTGGTTATAAAAAGAGAGGATGCGGCAGCGAAAAGGACCATGCGGGAGGGTCCCAAAAAACAGATTTTTAAACTTTTTTCAGTTCTTAAAAGAAAACATATCATTTGATCCCTCAATGGAATGAAATCGTTGAGATCATTCCAATGAGGTGTCACATGATATGGTTTTGTTGACATTTTTTGAAAAAAAAAATTGAAAAAATAATAGTTAAAATAATAAATTTTGATATCCTATGTGGTGGGTAAAGAGTTAACGTTGATAAAAATATTTAACCCTTTAGCCCAACATAACGGCCAAAACCGGCCAGCGCTATTCTAAAAAATTACCAATTAACTTTCATTATATTTTCATTTTTTGTCTCAAAAACATAGGTTATGACGCCTCTTTGGAACGAGCTCGTCAAGCTCGTTCCAATGAGGGGTCATAACCTATGTTTGTGAGACAAAAAATGAAAAAAATTAGTTATTCAAGAATTTTGTTTTCAAGTGTCGTCTGCTTTTTGTGTTAGGTAAAGGGTTAACTCTTTGCCTTATATGACTACAAGATAACAACTATGAAAAAAATATTGAATCACTAAACATTAATCAGTTGTTGCCACTAAAACATAGGTTGTTACATTGAGGGATCATAAGCTATGCTTGAGAGGCAAAAAAAGTGAAAAGCTGTGTTTCTGGGGCAAATGTTGAAAAAACAATAAAATTAGAATGTCAGTTTTTGTGAATACAGTTAAAACTAGAACTCCTGTATTGTGCGCTGATTTATTTACTTGTTTTATTGGGGTTTGATGACACTTTTAACTCTTAGAAGCCGGGGAAACCGAATGAACTTATTGAACGACATACTGCGAAAAACTGGCAGTAAAGCAGATGCCTCTAGTCAAGTGCTGTCTGCCTCTTCAGGCAGACGACACTTGACTAGAAGCACCTGCTCAGTGTTTAATTCTCCCCCAGCCCAAAGATAGCCGAACCGTCACAGCCAGATTACCTTCCGTATTACATCACAGGTAAGAAAACTTGACTCCCGGCTTCTAAGAGTTAATGTACCTTGTGTGGACTTATATATAGACACTTTTAATGGCCAAGGTCACCTCATGTCGGACAGTTTTACAGGTGGATGAAGCTGGAGTACCCAGAGAGCATCGGCAAGCAACTTCCGGACTCCCCAAAGAACTAACTCTACACAAGTGGGGTTAGCATTCATTCAAGACAGGTGCACCATCAATGTGCAGTACACCTTAATATGCAGTGCCACCGTGCCCCCACATGGGCAATCAGGATTAAGTGCCTTGCACAAGAACACAATGCAGTTGCCCCTGGCAGGGATCCAATCATGGACCTTTCAGTTTGAAGTCCAATGCTGTAACCACTGTGCCACATATTGTGTACTATTTTGAAGAAATAGTGCGCTGAGTAAATGCACTTTTGTCCCGGTCAAACTGCACCATTAGCGTAATTCACTTCTTGCAGAAAAACATCGTGACCAACTCTGTACAATTCTATATTAGTAAATAGAGATCATTAACATCATTCCTAACAATGAAGGATGAGTAGTTATTCAATTAATAAATGTTTGCAGGAAGGAAGTTTAGTTAGTGTTGAGATGAGGTGTCATATAAAGCTCGGAGGGAATGATATAGGAATGGGCTCTGCCTCAACCAGTATTGTTCCCACTTTGTCTCATACATGTATGACACAATATCGAATCAGCAATACTGAAGGTCCTGTAAAACCCAAATTGAAACTTGATCTGTATTTTCTTTTGACAAAACAACATACCAAATTTTAAGCCAACAGATGCATCAAAGTTATCATCTGGAAACCAAAATACATAATGTATTCTGAGTAAAAAGAATGGCCAGTGTACTTTAAATCCAAGAAGAGCTATAACACTCCAAATTGATTTGATCAATCTCATTTCAATCCTGATTGGTACAAGCCAGAAAATAAGCAGACTGTCATCTGGAAAATGAGGGCTCCAGAGGGTGAATTTGGTGATGCTACCATGCATAGCAGGGTAGCATCGCTAAATTTACCCTCTGCGAACCTCAATCTGAATCAAGGTCCCTAACCTAAACAGAAAGAGGTACCCAGAGGATAAATTGGCCCACTGTATGGGGTAGCATCAGCAAATTTACCCCCTTCGGACCTCATTCTGCAAATGACAGATTGCTTATTTTCAGGCTTGGACTGGTATTTTCTCTTTGTGAGACAAAATAACAAATTTACAGCCAATCGATGAACTGAAAATATTATCCTCCAAAGACAAAAATACTTTGGGGTATTTTTCACATCCAAAATGGAACAAACAGGCCCATAACTCAGGCAAAATCAATCAGAACGAACTCAAATTGAAACTTGAAGTGTATTTTCTTTTGACAAAACAATCTATCATATTTGAAACTAATTGCTAAAACTCAAGTTATCATCCTGAAATCAAAATACTTATATTTCAAATACAAAAAGGGCCATCACTCTGGCAAATCCAATTAGAAGAATCTACACACTAGGGCTGAAACAGTTGGCTTATTTTCACAACCGACTAACTGAGAGCTATAACCGGATAAAATCCGGTTAATCGTAGCCATTATTTCACCGAATCTGGGATCAAAACTATAGGAATTGGAAAGCAGTATTCTCAGAAACTATTCCGTAGTGTGTATACAAACGAACGTTGTCGAGTACTCGACAACGTTCGTTTGTATACAAACTATGGAATAGTTTCTGCGGTTACTCAGTACTCACGGAAATTGCCGATCATTAAGAAAGTCTTGAATGCCAAAGTCGATTATTTCTAAATATATACAGGGCTGCTTTGATGTGTAATCTATCTCAAAGAAGAAGCGGCAGATTTACTACGTTTTAACCGTGGAATGACGATCAATGTCGATATTTTGGAGAACCGGTTGACGTTTTTGTTAATCGGTTAGGTAGGTAACCGGTTTCAAACCGGTTATCCGGTTAACCATTTCAGTACTACTACACTCAAGTTATCTTTTGGAAACCAAAATTCTTGGTGTACTTCAAGTCAAAGAGTACTGTAACTCTGGAAAAATTGATCCGGCCGACACCAATTCGAATTTGACCCATGTGTTCATGTGAGTGAAGAACGTTGAAGAACATGCTGAATTTGAAACCAATACAGGAATTGTAACTGGAGTTATCATCTGGGCAGATGTATGGACAGACCAGCTATATCTATAGCACCCCCTCACCAGTAACCACCCCCTCCCCCCAACCACCCTCAAAGTTTTTTGTGGACTAAAATAATACAGATAGCAACACTAAACAGAAAACAAAATTAAAAACGGAAATAAAATACAAACCAATGCTTTGTCTAAATCCCTTCTTACATCCTCAACAATCTTTGAATCCTCACTACTCGATACAATTGCATCTAATGAAAACTTCTGAATCTGTGGCAACACTCGAGCAGGATGTCCTATTCGAACAATTCTTTGTTTCTGATTGGCTAACCTCTCCACAATATTGTCAACAGCAATGTTTGATGGAGCACAGACAAGAATCTAAATGATAAAAAAATAGGTCAACTGAGTAACACATTCTCACAAAATTATTTACTGCAAACTCAATGAAAAATGTTTCTTATTGACAACATTTGGACAACAAAAAATATTTCAACTTAATTTTTCAACTTAACAGTGATATTTTGTATCGGAACTCAAGACAAGGCATCTAGAAGTTCTGTATAAAAATACAGTAGAACCTGTCTTGAGAGACTGCCCTTTGGGCCACACAAAAGTGGTCTCTCAAGACAGGTGATCTCTCATAACAGGTTTCAGATTTTCTCAAGTCAGTGAATAACCAACCACAAAATTCAGAAATGGAGAAGAATGGATTTTTGTTCTTTTTTATAAAGTTTTTGTAACAAATTGAAAAAAAATTATAAAAATAAATTAGTGTTGAAAATCTTCATTGAAGATTTTCAACACTAATTTATTTTTATAATTTTTATAACAGTCCATTTCAATTTGTTACAAAAAGATTTTCAACACAAATTTAATTTTTTTCCTATCTGTCACATTTCAGGTGTGTATGAAATTGTTTATTCAGCAATAATCCTAATCTTTTCACAGGGGTCTTATAAAAACATCTCAATCTTTAATGAGTTAGCAACTGAAACCCAATTAAGAGCTTTTAATACTTTTAATTATGTTAGTATAACCACAATGAATTTTCCAATTCAGAACAGGTAAAAAGTTTTTGTCATGGTTTCTGTCTTCAAAGGAGCGGTCTCTCAAGACAGGTCCATTATGGCATAAAAATACAAGTTGGTACCAGGTCACAGTGGTCTCTCAAGACAGGTGGTCTCTCAAGACAGGTGGTCTCCCATAGCAGGTCCATTATAGAGTAAAACTAATCGGTGCCTGGCAGATGTGGTCTCTCAAGACACGTGGTCTCTCAAGACAGTGGTCTCTCAAGACAGGTTTTACTGTACAGAGAATTATTACAATGCACTGAAATAATCAAAACATATAGAAATGAATAGATTCCCAACTGGCAACATACCTGCAGGCTTGTCATTTTGAGGTGGGCGATCGCCCTGGGCCCCAGTTGCCCGCCTGAGTTCAAAATTCCGTGGACGCTAAAGTCCCGCCTAACCCCGATTTCTGAGGCCCATTAATTCAGTCGAAGGCACCTCAAAATTGGCCGCCTCAAATGGCAATTTTTCACGGACTGAAGGAGGTACATGTGCAGTTTGTGAAGTTTGTAGTGTGCCGTCAATGCAGTCACCCAGAGACAGTAACTTTCCAAATATACATTACGTGATGACGTACATCATAATTACCCAAACCATGTACAGTACGTGGAGAGTGTGTTTTATCACTAAATCACCTGCAGAGTGGAGATTCCACCCAATAATTGCAAATTTGTTGCAAAGCAGATCAAGCACAGGCAAAGTTTCAACCAATGGACCTCCGGGTTAAACCCGGAGGTCCATTGGCTGAAACATTGCTTGTGTTTTTTGTCCATATGTATAAAATTTGAAAGTTATAGTTTGGGTGATAACTTCACTCCATGGGTGATTTAGTTACAATCCACTCTCCACATACTATACCTTAAAATGATTTTAGTTGTCTACCCAGCAGGCTGAAACAAAATGACCCCCGCAAATCATAAATGACCCTCATTTTAGGTGAACCCAAAATGGCCCTCCTGTAGTGATTTGAGGTGAACCATAATGGCCCTCCTGCAATTTTCAAAATGACAAGCCTGTACCTGGTAAGCTATTCTAACATCCAGAACATCACAAGTTCCAGATGCCATGATGACATAACCCCACTCAGGGACCGACCTGGGCATGCGCCAGTGTGTATTTGGTTCTGAAACATCAGGACCTGGCTCTTAAATCTCAGAAATAGGCTTCTCAGTTGGTGCGTAACTTCTCAGATCATATTTTGATATTCTTTTGATGGATAATCGAGAGAGAGACACTCTTACATGTATTATATAAATGATTATCATTTATCATTGTTGTAGAGTGCTTAAGTTAATACTTCAAGTCTTAATTACCAAGCATTAATCTTCACTGTGGTTTCTGATCAAGTCTTGGCTGCCTAAATAGGCAGCCAAGACTTGATCAGAAACCACAGTGAAGATTAATGTTTGCTATAGTGTACTAAATGAAAATGATGAGAGCTATTACATACTTGCAGTGTGTGTTACAAACAGCAGTGTGACTCTGTAAGTTGAAATCTGGTGCATGAATTGAAAAAATAGGCTCCGAGGCTACAGCGTATTTTAAATAGTCCTGATCAGTCCCTACCCACTACTGAAAAAGCTGCACTCACTGCCTGTAAAGCAGCAAATTAGTTTTAAAATTTGGTTTTGGTCTTTAACACTTGAGGGCCTAATTCCAACTTTGATCACATTTTTCAGAACAAAACAGGTGTCCCTAGATGCAGTGTTTGGGTTAACTCACAAGTTACATTCTACGAACCTTGGTAGTTGTTTTTAGGCAAGTCTTGGCTGCCTATATAGGCAGTCAAGACTTGCCAAAAAGAACCAGCAGCAAAGCTATAGGATGAAGACTGTCAACGTGTAGCAAAAATACGTAAAAATCTCCCGTCCCTTAACTCTTTTGGCGCGACAGGCGACTAAAGTCGACAGGTGGTAGACCGAGGAAAGGTACTGCAGTAGTAATTTTAGCCAACTGTGTGTGTCCATTTCTAAGTGCTTTTAACCCTTTACCCAATGCAGACAATATAAACATTTATTATTTTAAATATCATTTTTTCAAATATTTCAAAAAATTTCAACAAAACCATATCATGTGACCCCTCGTTGGATCAAGCTCATTTAGATATATACAGAAAATCATTTGAAAAACTGTCAATGAGATCATTAGAACATCTTTTAAAATAATAAAGCTTTAGTATAACAATCTATACTTTCTGTAAAATTCCTGATGAATATTAGGCGCTAAGAATTCTGTTTCTCAGATTATTCCGCGCCAAAAGAGTTGAGGGTTAAGTGCATTAATAATCCAGCCCCATTGTATTTACAAGAACTCTTTTGACACTTAAAATGTCGAATAGGAACTTACGCTCATCTAAAAAATTATTAAGCTGGTGATACACTGTTCCAGGCTGGTGCTTGTGAGTAACAAAGCTTTTTCATTTGCGGGACCTAGACTTTGGAATTCTTAACCAGTTCAGGTTCATGCATCTGAAAACCTCAAGCAATTTAAAAAGAACCTGAAATCACACCTTTTCCGAGAAGCCTTTGGCAATATATAATTGTTTTGCTGTAGATATGACCTGTTACATTCATTTAAATGTTTTTACGATTGGGAGGGAGCTCAACTTTTAATTTAAATTTTTTTCTCTGATTGTACAATAATTTCTCTGATTTTGTGCTAGAAGCCACTAATGTGGCTCTATTCAAAAGTGCTGAATGATTGGGAGGGAGCTCAACTTTTAATTTTTTAAATTCTTTTCTCTGATTGTACAATAATTTCTCTGATTTTGTGCTAGAAGCCACTAATGTGGCTCTATTCAAAAGTGCTGAATGATTGGGAGGGAGCTCAACTTTTAATTTTTAAAATTTTTTTCTCTGATTGTACAATAATTTCTCTGATTTTGTGCTAGAAGCCACTAATGTGGCTGTATTCTAAAGTGCTGAATGATTGGGAGGGAGCTCAACTTTTAATTTTTTAAATTTTTTTCTCTGATTGTACAATAATTTCTCTGATTTTGTGCTAGAAGCCACTAATGTGGCTCTATTCAAAAGTGCTGAATGATTGGGAGGGAGCTCAACTTTTAATTTTTTAAATTTTTTTCTCCGATTGTACAATAATTTCTCTGATTTTGTGCTAGAAGCCACTAATGTGGCTCTATTCAAAAATGCTGATAGCCACTTTAACCCTTTACCCAACGCAGACGATTTCAAAATTTATTATTTTGAATATCATTTTTTCAAAAAATTTCAACAAAATCATATAGTTTTGTTGAAATTTTTCGAAAAATAATATATTTTCAGCTGCTGAATTTGCATATTACGCGGGCGGATGCGGGCGATTCGTTGGGTAAAGGCTTAATCACTTTAATCTGTATACTTTAGCTTGTTTGCTCAGAAAAAGAAGAAACAAAATTCTTTAATACTGTTTTGTTACAATTTACTGAAGAGTACCCCAAAGAAGCACTCTCCAATAAATTGTAGAAAAACAATTAGTGATGAACAAAATCCTACTCAACTAATATTCCCTTTGATGGTAGCATGATATCTTTGAAAAAAAACTCAGGATACAAATCCAGGGATAATCCAAGCCAATAGCAGGGATCGAAAAAGGGCCCCTTTCCAAATGCCAAATCAGCCTTATTTTTCCAAATTCAAACTTGAAAATTTCCCATTCCCCTACCCTAAACCACTGAATCTTTATTAGGCATAATTCATGCCTGATAATTAAGAATTTTTTCTGATCAAAACAATGAACTGTTCTTCTGAAATTTCTATCTATTCATAACAACATGGTATCTGATAACAAATATCATTCAAAATCATCATTTGTGTGGACTTTGAAAAAAAAAAAAGAAAAAAGAAATTTATTTCCCCAATTTGGGCCTTCATGACATGAAGTTTGTCCAATTCCAGAGGCCACCCACCCCTTTCCCATAGGATGCAGGAATATCCCGGAAATCACCTTTCAAAAATGATTCAGCACAAAACACAATATACAAGTAAGCTTCCGTTAATCCTTTGAACATGAAAGGCTGCTTTTTCGGCCCAGGATCATGATACAACCTGAATTCATTAAGTAGATAATTGTTCAGTGAATTTGGTGTCTTCCCACTAGACCAATTCGCTTTAGACCAATTCCCTTTAGGCCAATTTCCAAAAGACCAATTCCCCTTAGACCAACTACATACTGTTATTGATTAAGGGTTGATTAAGGATAATTAAGAAAACATTTATTTACTGATAAGCACTTTATTTGATAAAAAAAATATTTATACGCATAACATACAAAAAAATATTGGTTTATAACATTTCAGTTTATAAAATAACAAGCCAGAAAATAAGCAGACTATCATCTGAAAAATGAGGAGGTCCCCAGAGGGTGAATTTGGTGATGCTACCCTGCACAGTAAATTTACCTTATGTGAACCTCAATCTGAATTAACGTCTCTAACATAAACAGAAAGAGGTACCCAGAGGATAAACAGACCCACTGTAAGGGATAGCATCAGCAAATTCCCCCTCTGGGGACCTCATTCTGCAAATGACGGACTGCTGATTTTCAGGCTTGAATATCAATAACATTAAATACATTTATAAATATTTATAAATATATCAAATTATTGATGTAGAATTATTTTAAAAGTAGCACGCATGAGTTGGTCTAAGGGGAATTGGTCTTTTGGGAATTGGCCTTGTGGGAACTGGTCTAAAGGGAATTGGTCTAGTGGGAATGAACCATGAATTTGTGTGATAGATCAAATAAGCCCCAAGGCTGCACGTTGAAAACATTGATTGGTCTTCCCCCAAGTAAAGAATATAGACTTCACCAGTCAATAGCTCTGAATTGAAATGGAATATACCATCAGAGTTCAAAGGGTTAAAACTCTTCTAGTCCTTCAGGATGAGTATATATAAATTCTTACTTGGCCTTGGCTAACAGGACAATTCATTTGTCCTACAAAAAATGTACAATATAAGTTATGGGGCTTTCAGTGAGCGGATATGATGTGATATAAGGCAAAGTGAGATCAATATTAGGCGAGGCCGAAGGCCGAGCCTAATATTGATCTTGCTGAGCCTTATTTCACACCATATCCGCCCACTGAAAGCCCCATAACATATTTATTATGCCAGTTCTTTGAAAGAGACACAACTATAAGTGTACCCAGATTCCTAGCGCAAATGTTCTGTTATTAATTTCTCGGTTTTACGTCATGTGAAGGTCACGCTAGTACTGGAAAAATAAAACAACTGGATCAAATGGATTAACAATTCTTTCAAGAAGGTAAGTGGGAACAGTTTCATTCATTATTTGTTGTTAATGGTGATATTAATGTTTCTATACGTGTCGTTTTAGTGGTTTATTGATTGTATTTATTAACATTTGTTTATTAAAATTTCTCAAAGACTGGAAGAAAACGATATATTTGTACGTTGCTCAACAGACACACACGGAAAATTATTTGTTGTTCGTTGAACATGCGAAATTAGGAAAAACATCGACGCTAGCATTGGATGTCAAAAACAAAATGTCGGAACTGACCATATATAAGCTCTATATTCGGTCAGCTCGATGATACACAGTCTCATATACGGTCACTAGATATTGAAGCTGATTGGTCAATAACAATTACTGGCATAATAAAATCAATTAGAGTGTTTGAACTTGCTGAGTGACAGAATCCCTTATTTGGAGCTCCTTTAATTGGAAATCTCTTAACAGAATAACCCTGTTAATTGAATATAACTTCCAAACAAAAAACTATTTACCATTTTTTAAGCTTACTTGTTGCGAGCTAGGTATGCAACTTATATTAATGCCACTCCTTGGCCTAATGGCACAGGTGTGTGTGATGACCTTCATAGTGGCAACTTTGTGACGTCGCTCTTCTCGAATACTATGAAGGGATCTTTCATCTGCATGAAGTGTGTCTCTCTCCGAAGTCCATTTCTTAACCCAACACACAGAATGTAAAAATTTATTATTACCACTCAATCTATAAGTTACTAGTCGATTAACATGATTTTGGAGGGCCGTTAAAACTCCATAATTTCTGTAATGTCATTCGATGGAGCCGAGCCGTGGGCGATAATGGTATAAATAGCCATTAGCGGCCAGTGACCTGGCTGTTTTTAGATTCCATGGTCTAATGAATTACTCCCATTCTGATGACATCCCTTTGTATTTCTGAACTGAAGTCGAACGTGTGATCGAAACAGAAATATCAAACCGACTTTAGTGATTATTTCTTCCAGCAATTCCCTCGTGTGGTTAACTGTTACAGGGAGTGGTAATAATAGTAATAACATGATTGTTGTCAGGCATCATGATTCATTAGCGGCCCTGCAGCAATGATGAACAGCCCTTGGGCTTATTAATGGCCCTTGACTTCGTCTCGGGCCTTTAATAAACCCTCGCGCTGTTCACCATTGCTGCAGGGCCGCTAATGAACCATAATGCCCTCCAAAATCATGTTATTGTTGTATTATTTTAATTATTGTTTTTTTACAAAAATTTTCTCAGAATATCAACAATACAATATCATGTGACACCTCATTGGAAGCGACTTGATGAGCTCATTCCAATGAGGGGTCACATGATATGGTTTCGTTGAAATACAGTGGAGCCCACTTAATTGGATATCTCTTAATTGTATATCCCTGTTAATTGAATATAATTTTCAAACACAAAACCATTTACCATACCCTCAGTACAAATTTGATCTGTTAATTGCATATGGGTTGTAGAGTAAACTCCTGTTAATTGTATATAAATTTTTGTAATATGTCGAAAAAATTACTGTGACACGCACCAAATACCCCTTATATTTATCAACCTTTTTGGCCTCACTACATCTAATACAGGCATTTATTCTATTATATTTTGTTTGACAGAGCTCTATGATAAATGCTCAGTTTACCTCCAGAACACAGGAAACTGATGAAATCCCTGTTAATTGTATACTCCTGTTAATTGAATAATTTTCACTGGCAAAATGGATATTCAATTAAGAGGATTCTACTGTATTTTGAAAAACACATTTTTCAACAACAGCTTAATTTGAAAATTATATGGGTGGATGAGTCTGATTTGTTGGGTAAAGGGTTACGTATCATGCATAGATGACATGGGTCAGGATCGAAATGTCAACCTTTTGGTTTCAAGTCCATTGCTTAACCAATACACTACCATGCTCTCAACAACAGCATTCAAGGAGTTTCGCAGAATTACTGGAGGTATGAGAACTCTGATAAGAACTTACCTTGAGTCCATTTTTGACAGCCTGTAATATTACTTCCACTACAGTGGTAGTTTTACCAGTACCAGGTGGACCATGAATAACAGCAACCTCTTTTTGACTCAATGCAAATTTGACAGCCTCTTTCTGAGATGCATCCAATTTCTGGTTAACAAATTCCAATTCTGTAAGTAAAATAAAGTATTCACCATGTTTAATTTTACCAATCAGGCCAGGGGTGCAGCCATGTGGGATGGGAAGGATGCTCATTCACCCCCACCCTTCCCTACTTTTCCAGGCAAAATGTCAACCTTATATACAGTTAAAACTAGAAGTCCTGTCACGAATTGTGTGCTTATCTAGGCTTAATTGCGCGTAGGAATTGCGCGCAAATGCCATATCGAATGGCATCCAAAGCACGGCAGGTTCTCCTGGTTACCAATCGCAAACACAGGCAATGTTTCTGCCAATGGACCTCCAGGTTACCCGGAGGTCCATTGGCTGAAACATTGCTTGTGCACAGGCCATATGCACAGAATGTGATAGCCTTACTATAGTCATAACGCGTAGATTAACACGCATATCGACGTGCTATTTGAGCGCATTTCATGACAGGACTTCTTGTTTTAACCCTTTACCTAACGTGGAAAGCAGACGACACTTGCAAGAATAATTCTTGAATAACTAATTTTTTTCATTTTTTGTCTCAAAAACATAGGTTATGACCCCTCGTTGGAACGAGCTCGACGAGCTCGTTCCAACGAGGGGTCATAACCTATGTTTTTGAGACAAAAAATGAAAAAAATAATGAAAATTAATTGCCGATTTTTGAGAATAGCGCTGGCCGGTTTTGGCCGTTACGTTGGGTAAAGGGTTAACTGTACATTCATTTCTGAAATCCCTAAAACTTGTTCATATGTACTCTAACCTACATATTTCTTGAGTCATTTTACTCCAGTCATAACTTCACTTTCTGGGTATGTAAGTCTTAAAAAAGTACTCAGCATGCTCCATTTGTTTTTTTCCCCAGAGCAGACCCTGAAACAGAGCTCCAGATAAGCAGTGCATTTGCTTATTGATGCAATAAACATATGCACCAATGCAAACAAACAAAATTGGGTTGTGTATCAAAAATCGAAGGAACCACCAAATATGCAATTGATGAAAATTCTCTAGCGTAATTTATGTAATCGGTATTTTTCATGACTGACTGATTGATTTTATTCAGTAGTACAACATGTATACATTTAATAACAAAAATATACATAGATTCCCGCCATTCCCGTTTTTAAAAAAATAAACAAGAAAAAGGAAAAAAAAAGCAGTGAAAGGAAGAAAAGAGAAAAATGAAAGAAGAGAAATGAATACGAGAAGCAGACGTAACAATCGAGGCAATCCTGACAACAGCGTGTTCACTAATAAGAGGGGATTTTATAGCCATACTGCAGATGACATGCTAGACTGGTTCTTTCCATCATGTGAGAAATCTATTCTATGCATGCTCTGAATCCATGCAGCAACCCATTTTAACCCCATATTCTGTGTACAGCTTTGAATGTATTTTATTATTGCAACCTTACTGTAAAGTGTGCACCCAGACCAGTTCGAAACCGCATGTTTTTCTCTGGCTGATCAAACAACAAGCCAATGAATATGTGTGATGTCATGATAGTGCCTTCTAGCACTCAAGCTAAATTTTTTTCACGGGTGATTTGAAACATGGGTATTTTTTTCAAAGATACCACGCTAGTAACAGTAGACTTAGTGTAGTAAGATTTTGGTCATAAATAACAGTTTTGTTACAATTTATTAGAGAGTGCCTAAAGGCACTCTCTAATAAATTGTAACCAAACAATTTCATACAATTTTTTTTTCTTCTGCTGCTGAGCAAACATCAAGCTAATGCATACAGTCTAAAGCCACTAAAGTGGCCTTCAGCTAGGGCTGCATGGTATACCGGTAAACCGGTAAACAGAGGTTATTACCATTATGTGGACGTGGATGTACAAAATATGTATCCGAGTCTCACTCCGGGTTCTAAGGGCAGATCATGACAAGTCGAAGATGAGTTGTGATCTAGCCTTAGAACCCGGAACGAGACTCGGATACATATTTTGTACATCCACATAATGGTAATAATCATTTCATCTTACAATATATTGGGGATAAGTCAAGAATGTAGACAAATATATAACGAACATATTTATTCGTACGGATGAACAAAAAGAAAAAAAATGGAACTCACGCGAATGGAATGTGCTTGTATCCGCCCCCTGATACAAACATCTGTATCAGGGGGTCGGATACACGACAGTTGCGGAGTTAATACAGACAAAATACATGTTGATTGTAAGATAATTACCAGTATTGAGAATGATACTGGATAAATACCGGTATTGTTTTAAAAGTACCGGTATATAGTAAGAAATGGTATAGGATCAAATTATCGAAGTTGAAGTCGATGTATTGTTAGGAAAAAACAGTCAGTGTATTCTATCATGTCTGTCAACTTCTGTGATAAAGTACACGTCAATCAATCTTCATTCGATGAATGAAAACACAGTTTGTAGTGTACTTGAGCTGAGTAAGTTACAAGTAAGTATACACGTACCAGCAATTTGAAACTGAAAGTTGAATATTTCGGGAGTGCTTCGAATTCAGGGAATGAATTCTTTGACACATTTAATCTAATGCTTTCCTGCGTGGATAATAAAATTACTCACAAAATCATTATAGGGATTGTTTGTTTTATTTATTCTGTTCCCCTCAAAAACAAATAAAACCTGAAGCCACATTGATCAACATCTCCATCAACACTGTCATTGTGAACTTTGAACTTATGAATATTAATAAGCTGTTCAATGGAAATGAAGGCGTTGGTTGGACGTCCCTGTCACTTTTCGTCCCAGTTTTAAAACAACAACCAGCAATCTAAAACTTAACTATTTTTTGTAAGGCTTAATAAAATTAAAAATCTGTTTCTCAGGCCCTCCCGCATGGTCCTTTTGGCTGCCGCATGCTTTCTTTTTATGACCAATGCAAACTTGAAAAAATAAAAATTAAATGGTTTATGTCTAATATTTTTCAAAATTTAATAAAACTGATAAATTTGTCCCTTGAGTGCAACAAGGCTTTGCAATGCTTTAGCATTGCAAAGCCTTGTTGCACCCAAGGGACGAAATACACCACCACCCTTGATATGCTGTAGATTATGAGGCCTAAAACATAAAATAAACCAAGAACATGAACTTCTGATAGCAAAGAAATAATTACAAAAATAAAATATAAAATAAAAAACCGCCCGTCCGCATGCAATTTTACAAAACTTGGCCTGAGAAACAGAACATCTACTTTATGTGGCCTAACTTCAAATATTTTTTTGGCAGATATTATCCCAGAAATTAATAATGAATTCAAATAAATATATATCTTAACCCTTCAAGAACTGTGCTAACCACGCATCACATCAGCTGAAGTTTTGTGGGCATGAACATACACGGTACAGAAGCAAAAGGAAGGGGAAGCCTGCATAAAAAATAATCCATTCAGACATTAATAATTGCCGCTCACATGGACATTAATTACTAACACAGACACACCACTGACCATATCTATCAACACTTAAAATACAATATGTCATAAGAAGAACAAAACAATGGAGAGAAAAATGTACGGTGCAAAATGCACACACTCCATAAAACAGCTGTATTAATTAATATTCATGAACAAAGGAAAAATAAACACTACAGTGACGAATTGCAGGATATTCTTTTTGAACAGAAAAGTTATGGCACTTTATTGTTTTCCATCATGTCTGAGCTGTCTCTGTGATGTGATTTTAAATCAAAATAAAATAACGCTGTGCACATTTGTAAAACAAAATGCTGTTTTAAAGATATTGGTTTCAGCTGAACATAAGGTACTGTGTTGTCAAATGTTTATGTACTCAGTTCCCAGGATCATTTCTTACAACACAAAACAAGGAGAATGTTCTGTACTCACGATCTGTCCCCATATCTCGCTGAGTATCCCGCTTAGAAACTTTTAGGCTAATCCCCTTTCGTGTGCTTCCATGTAAGAAGAAGCCATAACGCAGAAGCCATAATGCTGCCGGCCCCAGCTGCAGTGTGGAAGGAACATTCCGATGCGTGTTCCAACTCATTATAGTTTCTCACAATGGACACAGTCGACCACGACTGTTAACAGGATGGAGGGTTCTCCAATCGGTGATCTGACCCCAGATCGAGTTGAGCGTCCCACAGAGAAACTTCTGGCTTCTTCTACATGCACAGATGACCAGACCAACCCAGCACCATACGACGACTCACTACCGTAGTCTGGTGATTGGTGCCCCTTGCTGGGAAGCTGCGCAAATTGCACCAGCAAGTCCATTACGGAGGCTTGTGGAGCAGCGGCTTATATTCTCCACCGCAGAAATCTGGCCATCGATCTCTTCGCCAATCATCCCGATGACTCAAGCCTCGAATTACTAGCTACCAGATGGGCCGACTTTGAGGGCAATGACTGGAGCGTCTTCGCTCGGCTTCCTGAACATCTGGCTGCAGTGTAGAAGTAGTGTCCCGAGCGGCATAGGGAGGACGTTAGCTCCGACTCAGTGCAATTTTCTCAAAGCAATAGTCGACCCCGTCTGTTACTGGGTTAGAGAAGGCTCTCCCGCTCGCGGTCTGATCCCAGACCTCGCCGAGTTTCCCAAAGAGAAACTTGCAGGCTTCTTCCCCTTTTTTGCCGTCGTTGCTGGGTGAGCTGTTGATTAGAAGGTGCTCGCTCTACCCAAATCTACACTCTCCTCGACCGCAACTGACATACCCTGTATTACGGTTCCCACTATCAGGTAACTGCCTGACTGGTCGAGCTAGATGCTGGAATAAAAGGCCTTATTCCCTTTATATTCAAGAGCACCTTTGCAGCTAGCTCTGTTTGCTACTCAGAGCGTGACTATGGCATCACATTCTGGGCAGGTGTTGCAATACCATCACCATGTTCTTGTTCCTCTGGAAAAGAAACTGAAAACTCAAATTATCTTGTGGTGACAGCTCCGGCATCGGAACTTCACCGCGAATACATAGCGCCAAACCCGCTTCCAACGTTAAGTGTCCTAATGATTCGACACCGACCACAAGTAGGACCCGATGAATCAGTAGCAGTGCAGCAACTACAGGCAAGAAAACACCATGTAAATCAGATGTAGACTTCTTCACCCTACACTGAGAGCAGTAATTTCATAAGTAATTACAATCCAAACAATGTTCACTGCACTCCTAACATCTAACATATAATCATACAATATAAGGATACATGACGAAGACAATCAAAAATAATTTCAAAATAAATCAAAGCAAATTTTTTCCGAAATTTTTTTTTGAAAAAGCCTAAGTTCCCCAAGGGAACCAGATGAGCCCAAGGACATCCCGATGGAGCCTAAGTGTGGACAAACACCAAAATATTAAAGCTACACTACCAGAATATTAATAACTGTATCCTACTATAATTGTGATGAAATAAAACCTGAATATCACCTGTTAAGGCTGTTGTTAAAAGTAAACAATGTCATGATTAGAAAAAACAGACAATAGGCACACAAAAGGCCCAAGTCAGTAAATAATTAACTGATACCCCTGATGCAAAGCTAGGTCTTCATGTGAAGAAAAAAACAATGTATCCGTTTGGAGATGCAAGACAATAACGGCCCAACACCCACAGGGTCAGGACGTAACAGTGCGGATAAACAGAATAAATCTTCTGTACAACACGTTAAACTCCCATGAAATTTAATAAAAAATTTCAATAAGAAACAGCCAGAAGCTTAGGAGTTTAACTGGAGGGTTCATGGAAGGATAAGGAAGGAACACATAACCAACAGTAGGTAAATCATGAGCAAAACTAACGACGTCAAGGCGCATATCTCAAAATTGGATAACATGAAATAATTTTCATATTATTTAAAAGTTACAGCCCTGAATGTCTCAAGCCACCGTTGTTCACTTCCATCATCCATTACTGCCTTGAATCCACCATATACTTCATTGATTTGTGTCTGGCATCCACCAAAAGAGAGATTTAAAGAATAGATGTCATAGGAGATATTTACTGATTTAGGGCCAAACAAAGAATGGTGTTGCCACCAATTCCGCTCTCGTCTCTTCTTGGGTACTGCGCATGCGCAAGTACTAAAAGTATGGAGGGCCAGATAGGACTTTTAATTTTTGTTGTTGTATGCAAATTTTGGGGATTGTGAGGTTCAAAATTTGTGTTTGGCCTTTAATAATGTTGAGGTTGCACCAGCTAAGTCTGGGCCATTGGTTGTAGTATAAAAATATCTGTTTCTCAGACCCTCCCATGTGGTCCTTTTCGCTACAGCATGCACGTTTTTTATAACCAATATAAACTTGAAAAAATAATAATTAAATGGTTTATGTCTGATATTTTACCCAAATTAAAAGATTTGATAAATTTGTCCCTTGAGTGCAACAAGGCTTTGCAATGCACTCATGGGACACATACACTACCACCAATGCTATTCTGTAGATTATGAGGCTTAAAACATAAAACAAATCCATAAAACAAATCAAGAACACAAACTTTTGATGGCAATGAAATAATTACAAAAAAAAAAAAATTAAAAAAAAAAATGACCACCCTCATGCAATTTTACAAAAAATGGCCTAAAAATTTCGGGGGACTATTAAAATAGCTGGCATGCGTGTGTGTGTGTGCGTGCATCCATGCATGCGTCTGTCTGACCCACTTTGGTTTCCCAATAATAACTTTAGTTATAGACCAAATCAAATGAAATTTGGTATGTAGGTGTAACAGCATAAAATACAGTTCGAATCAGGCTTCGATCCAACAATTTTTGCCAGCTCCTGTTGCGACTTTGAAAACTGTGTGTAGGTGTATCAACATAAAATACAGTTAAAGTTCAAATCGGGATTTGATCCAACATTGTTTGCCAGATTTATGTCCATTTTTCGTCTTCGAAAACATCAATGTTTTTACGGAGGATGTGTGGCTGAGGAGCCTTTTAAATTCTAAATTATTTAAGAACTGAAAATTGATTCTCGAAACATGTGTTAATGAGTATCAAAACTGATTCTTGTGAACTGATACATATTTTAACTGGTAGAGTGCTAAATTATTTTTGGTCGTTAAATTTTCTTCATGCATCTTTGCCTTGTAGTGCCAGTAGGCACTCTCCCATAAATTGTGACAAGGCAAATCCTAACAGATAAAATAATATCACTTCAAAGATAATATGAAGCACATCCACAGAATATGAAGCCTTTAAATTGCAGTACCGGCACGAAAGAATAAAGCCCAAAAATGGGCTTCCAGCACTCTACCAGGTAAGGCCTGTTTTCAGCTTAGTAGTATTCTTATTTTAATTTTCACTTACCTGGTTGTTTTGCAGGAATGCTTGGTTCGCTACACCCAAATAAAACCTCTATCAACTGAGTAGCAGGACCACTGTGAAACTTATTCAGTTTATTCAAAGCACTACAAACAAGAAACAAAAATAAAAGATTCCTTTTGGTTTAATACCCTGTTGAATAGAGCTGTTTGTTAATTTGAGTTGAAGTTGATGCTCAGAGTCTATGGTTACATCACAATTACAACATAACAACAGTGGAGCCAACTTAATTGGATATCTCTCAACTGAATAATCCTGCTACTTGAATATTGCTTCAAAATATTTATTTACTGGTGCTTAACACTGGGGAGGGGGGGGGGGGGGGGAGGTAGGAGAAAAAAACTGCTGACACGACATCTAATATTTTGGAATTGCCATTTTCGGACCCACCCATCCTTACCTGCAACATCAAAAGCTTATGTTTTGCAGGTAAACAGAATCTGAATGGTTTTGCAAGTCGATACTATAAGTAAGCTGACGCCTCGGTTGAATATAAATTTCATGCAGGGAACATGATACCATATCCCCTGTCAACAAACAGAATAACGTATATGTCCCGTTCTTTGCTTCATTCGAATCATTTTAAAATTTGTAGTTGTACAGCAAATATTAGAAAGCAGACGTTGTTTCGGTAAGGTGTTAACTTTTATCATAACAGACTGGAGTGATTTCCCTTTATTCAATGTTTACGTACACAATCAACGGGGCGAGATGCTCTCGATTCGTTTCAGTTTATGTTACAGTACATTAATGAAAAGAGACCTTATAATCTAAGCGGTTTCATAAATAATTACCCATGTTTACATAACTAATCTTTTTGTACGTAATAACAGTACTTTTGTGTGTCTTTTACTTCAGTTAAATGTATTTGTCTCAGTTGATTTCAAGTGAAGAAAGACATTGCGATGAACCGTTGCTCATGGCAACAAGACACTTTCCTTGACAGTAGACATAAGAATAGCTGATAGAAGACATATGCGCGTGCCCGGTGACATAAAATAAAATCAACGAGGCATTGACCAATCACTGCAAGGTATTGCGGTTGGTACAGTGGAACCCTGTTAATTGAATAGCCACTTTGCCAATGAAAATTATTCAATTAACAGGAGTATTCAAATAACAGGGATGTGCCATTTTCTGAATTCTAGAGAGAAACTTAGCATTTATTCTATTATATCTTGTTTGACAGTGCTCCATGAGCTCTGTCAAACAAGATATAATAGATTAAATGGCTGTATTGGATGTACAGAGGCCAAATAGGTCTATAAAGAAAGAAAAACTGAGGAGAGTCAGGGTAATTTCTTGACAGGTTACAATATTTTTTATTCATTTAACAGGAGTTTACTCTATAACCTATATTCAATTAACAGGTCAAATTTGTACTGGAGGTATGGTAAATGGTTTTGTGTTGGGAAATTATATTCAATTAATAGGGTTATTCAGTAAGAGATATCCAGTTAAGTGGGCTCCACTGTATTGGGACATAATAATGTGTAAAGTGTACCATCAATGCATGTCATCAGATATAACTCAAACAATTGCAGTTAAAACTAGAAGTCCTGTCATGAAATGCGCACAAATAGCACATTGATTTGTGCGTTAACCTACGCATTATGACCATAGTAAAGCTATCAAACTGTGTACATATGGCATGTGCACAAGCAATGTTTCAGCCAATGGGCCTCCGGGTAACCCTGAGGTCCACTGTCAGAAACATTACCTGTGTTTGCTATGAGTAACCAGGAGAACCTGCCGTGCTTTGGATGCCATTCGATATGGCAATTGCGCGCAATCCCTACGCATAATTAAGCCTAGATAAGCGCACAGTTTGTGACAGAACTTTTAGTTTTAACTGTAGCTGGTAGCTGGCTGGAAGTCAAGACACATTGATCTGTCACATTTGATTGGACAGTGCCCAAAGGTAGTGTGTACCACGGCGTACTGCACATCGATGGTGACTTGTCTTCAACCAATGCTAACCCTGCCCGTGTGGAGTTAGTATGTTGGGAGTTAGACAGTTGGTTGCCATCGCTCAGTGGTTCTCTCCAGGTACTCTGGCTTCCTCCACCCGTAAAACTGCCCAACACTACAGTTTGTTAGTGTGGAGTCAGTATGTTGGGAGTTAGACAGTTGGTCGCCATTGCTCAGTGGTTCTCTCCGGGTACTCTGGCTTCCTCCACCCGTAAAACTGCCCAACATTACAGTTTGTTTGTTTCTTTCTTTCTTTGGGATTTAACATCACTTTCAGCAGTCAGGGTCACATCATGTCAGACACGTTTATGTGTGGAGGAAGCCAGGATACCCAGAAAGAACCACCAATCAGTGGCAAGCAACTGTTAGACTCTCCAATGTACTAACACTGCACAAGTAGAGTCACCAGAGGTACGTCTTAGTCCACAATGCCACTGTGCCTCCACAAAAAGTGTACAGGAGAGCTCACTTAATTGGATAACTCCTAATTGAATAACCCTGTTAATTGAATTTGTCCCAAAATCTCGATAAAGTCTGTCTTTTGATTGGTCAGAATGCCTTAGACAAATAGCCATGGCAAAGGGTGCACTCAACATCCAAGGTATATGAGAGCGTGCGCCGTGCAAGGGTATATGGGCACCTGAAACATCGGGGTTTGAATGAAAGCTTTTTGCACTCACTCGGCTCGGTATAAAAATCGAACCCAAAAACCTGAAAATAGTCACAAATATCATCAGATTTCCGATGATTCAATCATATTTTGTCGTTATAAATTAAATAGTTGAATAATTAAAATGAAACAACTTGAGAAAAATAAAATAAGAGCAAATAATTCATTCCCTGAGTACCAATGTGTTCTATGTGCCAGTAGGCACATAGAACACACTGGAACTCAGGGGACGATATGTCAACAAACTACTGTTTACTCGTTTCCTTAATGACCAAAGGGATGTAACTCTTTTCTGATTTGTAAAAACAAAACAATTGCGAAGTGTGAGAAAGACGTCTGCAAATTTATTTCCACTATGTTTCTATTGTGTCTCACACAGGACAAAAACGTTATCTCCTTCAACATGTATGGTATACATGTATGGAGATTTAATACCGGGATGTCTCATTTAAACACCTCGCTTGCGACTCAGTGTTTATTTATTTATTTATTGGTGCTTAATGCCACACCAGCAGCTAAGGCTATATCGTGGCGAGAAAACAGTGGCATGTAAAACAACATTATCAATTATGAAGTAAAAGATTGAATACAATAAAAAAATAACCACAATAGACATGTCAAAGACAAGAATGATTAGAACAACAATGAATAATGAGATAAGTGAAAAACTTATAAATCAACCTGAGGAATTGAGACTTGATAAGTCGAGATTAAAGGAGTTAAAAGAATAAAAACAATTTTAAATTTTTTTAAAAAGGTTGATTTCTTTCAGAAATGATACAATTTTGTGAGGGCTAGTATTATAAAACAGATCTCTAAGGGATCCAACTGTAAAGTACTGCCCTCTAACAAGATTAAAATCGGTACAAAGAAAGAGAATGTGTTCCACTGACAACACCTGCTGACATGGAACACACTCTGGTCACCCTCTAACAAAAAGGAATGTGTAAGTCGTGTGTGACCAATATGACACCGTGTCAGAATAACATGATCTTTTCTACAAAGGTTACTGGATGGGTAGTGATAAAAAATGGATTACAATTTTCAGACGACGAATGTTTTGAAAATGTGGAGGCCAATTTGTTGGAGATTTCTTTTTTGGATGTAATAAGGGTGTTGTTATCTTTGAGGTGTTGTACAGTTGATTTTGTTTCTTTTCCTTTAATCTTTTTAAACATTTTCCAAATTTTAATGATGGGGGTGTTTTGGTTAATCTTGGAAACATGTTTCCCAAGAACTTTTCTTTTTCTGTTTTATAAGTTGTCTAGTTTATGCGTAGTTTAACTAAATTATGTGTGGTTGGTGACTTGTTAAATTCCCATTCAGTTTTCTTACGATCCTTTATAGCCTGTTTACATTCATTATCAAACCATAGTTTGGTGAAACGTTTCGGATTTGCTGAGGTTTTAGGGATGACTATGTTTGCAATGTCAAGCAGCACGTTTGTAAAATGTTCTATTTGATCAGCACTATCCTAAAATTTCTCCTGTGTGAGGCATTCAGAACAACGCGATGAGAAAGTGTCTCAATCAGCTTTTTTAACGTTCCACTGGGGCACCCTCTCATCGTCTGCCGGAACCACACTCTCCAACACAATTGGAAAGTGGTCACTCCCAAACAAGTCATCCTCTACCTTCCAAGAAAGATCATGAAAGATAGAAGGGCATGCAATTGAAAGATCAATTAAAGTGTAAACACCAGATGCAGGGTGCAGGTAAGTGTCTGACCCATCATTGAACAAACACAAATCATGTTTTGTAATAAATTCTTCCACTATTTTGCTTATTGCAGGAATCACCCCAAAGAGTACTATGAGCATTAAAATCACCCAACAGAATGTATGATGTTGGGAGCTGGTGAATCAGCTGTTCGAGGTCAACCAGCTGGAGTGGTTTATTTGGCGAGATATAAATTGAACATAACGTGACTGTCTTGTCTAAAGTCAGTCGTACCACTACAGCCTGTAAATTTGATTGCAGTGGTACAGATCTGTGAATAATGTCTCTTCTGTCCAAGACAGTCGTTCCACGAACATGCAGATCACTCTCATCTGCCCAAGCCATATACGAAGTGTAATGCCTGAAAACAGAATGATCATGAGGATCAGGTTTCTTTAGGAGTGTTTCCTGCAAACAAAAAGCAGCAGGTTTATACTTTTGGCTTAAAAGGAAGAGTTCATTGAAATTCGCTCTAAAGCCTCGACAATTCCATTGTATGATGTTGAGTTACTATTATCCAGGGACCGATCAGGACTATTTAAAATACGCTCTAGCCTCAGAGCCTATTTTTTCAATTCATGAGACAGATTTCAATTTACGGAGTCACACTGCTGTTTGTAACACACACTGCAAGTATGTAATAGCTCTCATCATTTTCATTTAGTACACTATAGCAAACATTAATCTTCACTGTGGTTTCTGATCAAGTCTTGGCTGCCTATTTAGGCAGCCAAGACTTGATCAGAACCCACAGTGAAGATTAATGCTTGGTAATTAAGACTTGAAGTATTAACTTAAGCACTCTACAACAATGATAAATGATAATCATATATATAATACATGTAAGAGTGTCGCTCTCGATTATCCATCGAAAGAATATCAAAATATGATCTGAGAAGTTACGCGCCAACTGAGAAGCCTATTTCTGAGATTTAAGAGCCAGGTCCTGATGCTTCAGAACCAAATATGCACTGGCGCATGCCCAGGTCGGTCGCTGATTATCCATGTTTAGACGGAGAGTTAGATGATGGACGTATGGTCGACATGGCTCCGGTAGGTCTCTTTGGCGATGTTTTCCTCGGAAACCAATTCAAAAAAGAGGTCTGCTTAAGTTGCCAGAACATCTCGTCAACTGCCATCTCCTCAAAGCCGTCAAACCAGTTGCGTGTGACAGAGTCTTGCATGGCTTTGGGTGTTCTGTCTGAGAGTTGCTTTTGTCTTTCTTTTTCCTTTTTCTTTCTTGCTTTTTCAAGTTCCATTTTCTGACTCTGATTCTGACAGGCTTGGTAATTTCAGGAGAGCGATTTTTTAGCTCTCCTTACTGCCCTCCTTAAAGAATTAAGGAGAGAGAAAAATTGCCCTCCTAAATATTTTGGTCTGGGATGATTGAGATTACATGTATTATGCTCACATTAAATTTTTGTTGTAAAGCAAAAATGTAATTTAACTTCGAAGTCACATAACATCACGTAATTTCATTTTGAAAGTGGTTTAGTGGTAAAAGGTAATGGCGGCAACCATACCCAAAGACAGTTGCAATCATTTGAAGCAAAATGTGTCACAGCAATATTTTTTTTTTCTGTCAGTTTCAAGTTCAACAACTGACATCACAGTTTGAGGGGTAATTATTCAAGGAATATTGACACTATAATATACTACCACTACTCCTATCCTGTCACTTGAAGCACTTGCACCAGGATGTGACTGTAGATTCAAGCAGACCTGTTGTCCAAGAAAGTCATACGCCTACCACTACCACCTTCAACCCCCTTGGGGGGTTGAAGGTGGTAGTGGTAGGCGTATGACTTTCTTGGACAACAGGTCTGGGTACACACACAGGTCTTGTCAAGTGTGTGTTCGGTTGTTGAGTGAGACATCTAAATGTCTAAGAGATTTCACTTTACCTTAGTAAAGTTAATAAAATCACTGATGTAGTCTGTTGGTTTCAGTGTCAATGAGTTCGTTCAATTGGATACTTAAAATGCTGTGTAAAGCTAATTGCTCTCCTAAGCTGATTGAGGAGAGCGATTTTTTGCCCTCCTGCATTTTTCAGAATGCCAGGCCTGTTCTGACTTCGTTGTGTCGGTGTTTGTTGCAGTTTTGGTTTTGATGCTTGTCGGTTTCTGTTTGTCTCTGAATTACATGTGTCTTCCTTTGTGGCTTCTGATGTGATCTTGTGCTTTGTTTGTTCTTGTTTTTGTTGCAATTTTGGTGTCTCGGTTATTGCTGGAACAGGTGATGTTGTTTGTGTTGACTTTGGTTCAAGTTGTTCGGAGTGCTGTATTGTGAAGGCCTGTAATGATGATCTATGTTGCCCGTGAGCCATGTCCATGGTGTTTGGCATTCCACATATTATACAATCTGCTGCCAATAAACTCTGTTTCTCTTGTCTAAAGAAATCATGTGGAAAAATCTATCCTCTGGTGAATAATTTACAGCATGACAATAAAAATCAAATAAATCAATTTAAATAAAAAAAAACTTGATTTAAATAAAAAAAAATTATTTTTTTTGATTTTTTTGATTTTTTTTTTAAAAAATCACCAAACCTGTCTACTAATTGCATATAGGTTAAAGAGTAAACTCCTGTTAATTGAAAACAATATTGTAATACATGTATGTCACAAAATTACTGTGATAAGGTCTAAAGAAATTAAAAAAATCTGTTTCTCAGGCCCTCCTGCATGGTCCTTTTGGCTGCCGCATGCTCTCTTTTTATAACCAATGAAAACTTTAAAAAAATCAAAATTAAATGGTTTATGTCTGATATTTTACCAAAGTTAAAAAAATTGAGAAATTTGTCCCTTGAGTGCAAGATGGCTTTGCAATGCTTTAGCATTGCAAAGCCTTCTTGCTCTCAAGGGACAAAATACACCACCTCCCATGCTATTCTGTAGATTATGAGGCCTAAAACATAAACCAAGATATGAACTTTTGATGGCAAAGAAATAATTACAGAAATAAAAAATAAAATAAAAAAATGCTCGCCCACATGCAATTTTATAAATAATGGCCTGAGAAACAGAAGATCTACTTTGTGGGGCCTAATCAACAAATTCCCCTTGTTTATGGATCTTTTAGTAGTTCCCTATAAATTTCAGGGAGCTGAAAGCTCATGAAAATTAAATTCTTTAAAAATAGATATTACGAATCAAAATGGACTGTCTGCAAAAATGTAGCAGAATCCATTTTCAGGTCCCACAAATTTAAAACTTAGCACACCAGACAGATACATGTATACAGACAGAGGGACAGACCTATAATGAACTTTACTTCACATGAGTTTATGAACCTCAAAAAATGGTGAAAAGTCAAACAGTCTAGGTATATTTCACTGTGATGGATTAAACAGTGAAGGCATTCTCACAAAAAAATGCATACATACAAATAATTCTGAATGTACACAACGTCCTGCAAATATTTTCCATGAGAGGTATAGGATAGATGAGAACTTACTTTTTTAATCGTTTATAAGTGACATCATTGGCTAACTTCATTAGTTTGTATTGATCTTCATCTATGGAAAGTACGTCATGACCCTCGTCAAATGCCACACCAATACTTGTTTGGGTTGTCTTCACAACAATACCAGTAGCAATAGTATCAGAACTGCCTTCTGAGTGAGACAGATTTAATCCAACTATATCACCTGTAATGAAAGATAAACTGAATATGGCCTAAAAAGTAAAAAAAAAAATCTGTTTCTCAGGCCCTGCCGCATGGTCCTTTTGGCTGCCCTATGCTTCCTTTTGAGAACCAATGCAAACTTGAAAAAATAAAAATTAAATGGTACAGTAGAATCCTCTTAACTGAATATCCATTTTGCCAGTGAAAATTATTCAATTAACAGGAGTATACAATTAACAGGGATTTGGTCAGTTTCCTGTGTTCCAGAGGTAAACTGAGCATTTATTCTATTACATCTTGTTTGACAGAGCTCATAGAGCTCTGACAAACAAGATATAATAGAATAAATGCCTGTATTGGATATAGTGAGGCCAAAAAGGTTGATAAATAAGGGGAATTTGGTGCGTGTCACAGTAATTTTTTCGATATATTGCAAAAATTTATATACAATTAACAGGAGTTTACTCTTCAACCCATATGCAATTAACAGATCAAATTTGTACTGAAGGTATGGTAAATGGTTTTGTGTTTGAAAATTATATTCAATTAACAGGGATATACAATTAAGAGATATCCAATTAAGTGGGCTCCACTGTATATGATATTTTTACCCAGGTTAATAAAACTGATAAATTTGTCCCTTGAGTTCTTTAGCATTGCAAAGCCTTCTTGCACTCAAGGGATGAAATACACCACCATCCATGCTATTCTGTAGATTATGAGGCCTAAAACATAAATAAGAACATGAACTTTTTATGGCAAAGAAATAATTACAAACATAAAATAAAAAACTGCCCGCCCACATGTAATTTTATAAAAAAATGAATGTGTCAATGACACTGTAGCTCAACTTGTCAAGACAAAGACATGTACATGTATAGTATGTGACACAGCAATGACAAACATCTAGGTAATGACCTGATAACAAAGGTACATATAAAGTATTGTAACGGTCTGTACATAAATACTGACCGTTGCCTGTAACAAATGTATAGGTAAAGTATTGTAAAGGTGGGTGACAGTCAGATGCTAAACTAGAAAAAAATCTTTGAGTCCCAGAGTGGGTTTGACTGAACCCCAAAATATTTGTTCTCATAGCACAGTGATAACAAAGGTACCCCAAAACACACTCATTCCTGTCCAAAGGTGAAAACAAAGGTACCCAAGAAGTTTTGTGAAGATCAGTTCACAAATATGAGCTGTGTAGAAGTTGTGACAAAAAACTGATTGGACCTAATTTTGGTACAAAATGGCCACTGGCGGCCATCTTGAATTTTGGACCGCACCCTGAAACACTTGTTCTCGTCCCAAGGTGATAACAAAGGTACCCAAGAAGTTTTGTGAAGATCGGTTCATAAATACAGCCTCTAGCCCGAGCCGTATTGACATGTGCACTTACAGTGTATAAGTCGCACTGAATAAATCAAAGTTCATCTAATTTGCATAATTTCTGCACGAGAAAAAAACCTGTACTATAAGTGATGTATTCCATGTTACTAAACATTCATACAAAAATTTATTCAAATCAGAACTTTCATACAGAAGTTCTGTACAAAAGACTGATTGCACTAATTTTGCTACAAAATGGCTGCTGGTGGCCATCTTGAATTTTGGACCACACCCCAAAACATTTGTTCTCATCCCACGGTGATAACAAAGGTACCCAAGAAGTTTCGTAAAGATCGGTTCATAAATATGGTCTCTAGCCCGAGCCGTATAGAAATTGTGTTTAAAAAACTGATTAGACCTAATTTCGGTACAAAATGGCCACTGGCAGCCATCTTGAATTTTGCACCGCACCCAGAAACACTCGTTCTCGTCCCAAGGTGATAACAAAGGTACCCAAGACGTTTCGTGAAGATCGGTTCATAAATACAGACTCTAGCCCGAGCCGTATTGACATGTGTACTTCCTGTGTGTAAGTAGCTCTGAAAAAATCAAAGTTCATCTAATTTGCATAATTTCTGCACGTGAAAAAAACCCGTATTATATGTGATGTATCCCATGGTACTAAACATTCACACAAGAAATTATTCAAATCAGAGCTTTCATATGGAAGTTCTGTGCAAAAATCTGATTGCACCAAATTTTGTACAAAATGGCTGCCATCGGCCATCTTGAATTTCGGACCGGACCCCAAAACACTCGTTCTCGTCCCACGGTGATAACAAAGGTACCCAAGGAGTTTCGTAAAGATCGGTTCATAAATACGGCCTCTCGCACAAGCCGTATTGGAATTTGCACTTACAGTGCTGAAAGTAACACCAAAAAACATCAAAGTTAGTCTAATTTGCATAATTTACGCACGAGAAAAAATTATATGTGATGTATCCCATGGTACTAAACATTCATACATACAATTATTCAAATCAGAGCTTTCATATGGAAGTTCTGTACAAAAAACAGATTTTTGCATCGTCGGTACAAAATGGTGGCTGGCAGCCATCTTGAATTTTGGACCGCACCCAAAAACACTCGTTCTCGTCCCACGGTCATAACAAAGGTACCCAAGAAGTTTCTTAAAGATCGGTTCATAAATACGGCCTCTAGCCCGAGCCGTATCCAATTGTAGATGGACAGACAGACAGACGGACGATGGGCCATGGCATAAGCTCAAATTTGACTTCGCCAAAGTTGAGCTAAAAAGTATTAAATAAAAAAAAAAAGTTAAAAAATTTTTTTTTTAAAGAAAGTGAATATAAGTCCCAAAAATCGCCCTCAAATTCCTCAAATATGCATGTAATGAGGGTGCAATGTTACCGCAATGTAGTTCAGTAACCCATGTGTACAATATCAATTGCCTGGAAAGACACATAGAAACAGAACTCACCTTAACACAAACTTTTAGAACTTAAAATTGAGTAAGTCAGAGAAAAACGTGAACATAGTGACTGAAAAAAAGAGAAGAAATCAGTTAAATTTCTGCATACAGTAGGGTTAATGCCTAAAGTAGTTATTGAAATGAGAAAATATACAGTAATGAGAGGTGAAGGCACCACAATCTGCACGAAAGCTGACTTTAACGCAAATTCTTACAACACCTAAACGCTAATTCTTACAACAAGTTTTGGCAGAACATCAGCCTCAAATTCCTCATATATACATGTAATGAGGGTTAAATATTACTGCAATGGAGTTCAGTAAGCCAAGTGTAGAATATTAATCGCCTGGAAAGACACTTAGAAACACAACTCATCTAAACACAAAGTTTATAAAGTTTTACAACTTAAAATTTACTAAGTCCGAGAAAAACATGAAAATTTTGACTGAAAAAAAAGAAAATGTCTGTTAAATTTCTGCATACAGTAGGGTTAATACCTACAGTTGTTATTGAAATATGAAAAACAACAGTAATGAGAAGTTAAAGCAGCACAATCTGCACAAAAGCTGACTTTAACGCAAATTCTTACAACACCAAAATGCAAATTCTTAAAACAAGTTTTGGCAGAAAATTTTAGGTGAAATTTGGAAAAAAGTGGTAGTATCAGGGTTAAATAATGTTCTGATAGTCCCCTACAACCTACATATGCAATATCAAAGGCCTGAGCCCACTGATCTTTGGGAAATTAACCTTAACATTAAATCATACAATATTGGACACGCCGGACGACGTCGACGCCCGAGGTCATGACAATAGATCACCACTTCAATAGAAGCAGGTGAGCTAAAAATAATGTCAAACACAAATAAAATCTTAAATTCTGCATTAAAATCATTAAAGGTATAATTAAATAAATGAAAGTGTCAATGACACTGTAGCTCAACTTGTTTAAGACATGTACATGTATAGTATGTGACGCAGCAATGACAAATATCTAGGTAATGACCTGATAACAAAGGTACATGCAAAGTATTGTAACAGTCTGTACATAAATGCTGACCCTAGGCAACAAATATATAGGTACATTATTGTAAAGGTGGGGGTTAGTTAGATGCTAAACTAGAAAAGAAATCTTTGAGTCCCAGAGTGGGTTTGACTGAACCGAAAAATATTTGTTCTCATAGCACAGTGATAACAAAGGCACCCAAATACACTCGTTCCTGTCACAAGGTGATAACAAAGGTACCCATGAAGTTTTGTGAAGATTGGTTCATAAACACAGCCTCTAGCCCGAGCCGTATTGACACGTGCACTTGCTGAGTATAAGTAGCACTGAATAAATCAAAGTTCATCTAATTTGCATAATTCTGCTCGAGAAAAAAACCTGTATTATATGTGATGTATTCCATGTTACTAAACATTCATACAAAAATTTATTCAAATCAGAACTTTCATACAGACGTTCTGTACAAAAAACTGATTGCACTAATTTTGGTACAAAACGGCCACCCGCGGCCATCTTGAATTTTGGACCGCACTCAAAAACACACGTTCTCGTCCCAAGGTGATAACTAAGGTACCCAAGAATTGACATGTGCACTTACAGTGTGTAAGTACATGTAGTACTGAATGAATCAAAGTTCATCTAATTTGCATAATTTCTGCACGAAAAAAACCCCGTATTATATGTGATGTATTCCATGTTACTAAACATTCACCATCATTCATACAAAAATTTATTCAAATCAGAGCTTTCTTACAGAAGTTCTGTACAAAAAACTGATTGCACTAATTTTGGTACAAAATGGCTGTTGGTGGCCATCTTGAATTTTAGACTGCACCCCAAAACTCTCATTCTCATCCCACGGTGATAACAACTTTAGGTATCCAAGATGTTTTGTAAAGATCAGTTCATAAATACAGCCTCTAGCCTAAGCCGTATAGAAGTTGTGTACAAAAAACTGATTGGACCTAATTTCGGTACAAAATGGCCACTGGCAGCCATCTTGAATTTTGGACCGCTCCCAGAAACACTCGTTCTCGTCCCAAGGTGATAGCAAAGGTACCCAAGAAGTTTTGTGAAGATCAGTTCATAAATACAGACTCTAGCCCAAGCCGTATTGACATGTGCACTTACTGTGTATAAGTAGCACTGAATAAATCCAAGTTCATCTAATTTGCATAATTTTTGCACGAGAAAAAAAAAACGTATTATATGTGATGTATTCCAAGTTACTAAACATTCATACAAAAATTTATTCAAATCAGAACTTCCATACAGAAGTTCTGCACAAAAAAGTGATTGCACTAACTAAAGTACAAAAAGACTGCTGGTGGCCATCTTGAATTTCGGACCTCACCCAAAATCACTCGTTCTCATTCCACGGTGATAACAAAGGTACCCAAGAAGTTTCGTAAAGATCGGTTCATAAATACAGCCTCTAGCCCGAGCCGTATTGGCATTTGCAGTTACAGTGCTGAAAGTAACATTAAATAGATCAAAGTTAGTCTAATTGGCATAATTTATGCATGAGAAAAAACCTGTATTATAAGTGATGTATCCCATGGTACTAAACATTCAAACAAAAAATTATACAAATCAGCGCTTTCATATGGAAGTTCTGCGTAAAAATCTGATTGCACCTAATTTTGTACAAAACGGCTGCCAGCAGCCATCTTGAATTTCAGACCGGACCCAAAAACACTTGTTTCTTGTCCCACGGTGATAACAAAGGTACCCAAGAAGTTTCGTAAAGATCGGTTCATAAATACGGCCTCTAGCCCGAGCCATATTGGCATCTGCACTTACAGTACTGAAAGTAACATTAAATAAATCAAAGTCAATGGCTAATCGTGAGCGCAACATGGATACAAAGGCAAGTCCAGCCAATCGTTTATACCCATCTTGCCCATTTTAGAGGACTTCCACTCTAGGCATTGGTGATCGGATCCTATTTTACCAGTAAACAGAGTGAATTTAGCCAGTAAACAAGCACTGCCTCACTTCCTGGGATTCCAACAGTTATGGTTTGGTATTTGATATCTAACTTGACTGAGACTTGCTACTACATGAAGTACCAAAGGGAAATTTTAATCGGGAAAATGCAGAATAAGTTGTTCTTGTATCATTCTGTCACTGCATCACAAATATCACTGCCAATATTGACATTCCTTTGCCAACACAAATCATATCTAAAGTAATTTTGTGATTTGTTCCAAATAAGCCTATTTAAGGCTTTTGTGATCACAGAACATGTACCCTCAACATGCCTGCATTATGAGGTTCTGCTGACAATACAAAAATCATCTACAATGTAGGCAGTGATTTCTAGTCAAGTTTTGACTTGAGAAAAAATCATTGTTAAGCAGCTGGACATGTACAGGTTGTAGTCTAGTGGCAATACGGGGCAACTGCCCTGGCCCTAATGGTTAACAAAACTGAAAAGACAAACAGTCACTTTTTTCATGAAAATGAACTCTTCAACAGCTGCCAAGCCTCAACAAGGCATTATAATATAAGTTATGGGGCTTTCAGGGGGCAGATATGGTGTGATATAAAGCGAATTGAGATCAATATTAGGTGAGGCCAAAGGCCTCGCCAAATATTGATCTCACTTCGCCTTATATCACACAATATCCACCCCCTGAAAGCCCCATAATGTATTTATTATGCCAGTCCTTTGAAAGAGACACAACCATAAGTGTAATTTATGTTCGATATCGATCAACCTTCAAGTTCAATCATTCAAATTAAAACAAAACAGACGATAAAATTTACAGTCCAGGGGGAGTAACTCAAAAATATTTGCATGAACTGAGAAGGGCAGATTATTCCAGTAAGGATACTTGCTTGAGTTCGTCTCAGACAGTGTCAGTTGGCTTCTATACATGTCGTTTTAGTGGTTTATTTATTGTATTTATTTACATTTGTTTATTAAAATTTCTCAAAGACTGGAAGAAACGTATTATAGTTGTACGTTGCTCAACAGACACACACACAAAATTATTTGTTGTTCGTTGAACATGGGAAATTAGGAAAAACATCGAAGCGAGCGTTGGATGTCAAAAACAAAATGTCGGATTTGACCGTATATTAGCTCCATATATGGTCAGCTCGATGATACACAGTCTCATATACGGTCACTAGATATTGACGCTGATTGGTCATTAACAATTACTGGCATAAAACGTAACAAATGTAGGACAGATTTGGTCTTCAATGATGGGTTTGGTTCCGTTTTTTGGTATCCTCATGATATCCGGATTGGTTAAGTTTTTCGCTATATTCATATTACCCATCTCTACTAATGTAACGACCATAACTGGTCAGCGATATTCATAACAAGAAAATACAGCAGTGCTGTGCAAAAAAGGATGATGAAAATATGCCAATGCAGTTTTATTGAAAAGACATGATGTCAACATTGACCTGTATGTTTTTATTTGCAATACATTTTGGGCCCGTATACCGAATTTGGTCAAAATCGGCCCAGAAGTTAGCCCACTGCTAAGGTGTCGCTCTGGTTGCTAGGGAAGTCACGTGACGTCAACATTGACCTATCTGTTTTCATTTGCAATGCATTTTGGGTCCGAATACCGAATTTTGTCAAAATCGACCCAGTAGTTAGCCCATTGCTAAGGGGGCGCTCTGGTTGCTAGGGAAGTCACGTGACGTCAACATTGATCTGTCTGTTTTCATTTTGGGTCCGTATACCGAATTTGGTCAAAATCGGCCTAGTAGTTAGCCCATTACTAAGGGGGAGCTCTGGTTGCTAGGGAAGTCACGTGACGTCAACATTGACCTGTATGTTTTCATTTGCAATACATTTTGGGTCCGTATACCGAATTTGGTCAAAATCGGCCCAGTAGTTAGCCCGTTGCTAAGGTGGTGCTCTGGTTGCTAGGGAAGTCACGTGATGTCAATATTGATCTGTCTGTTTTCATTTGCAAAGCATTTTGGGTCCGTATACCAAATTTGGTCAAAATCGGCCTAGTAGTTAGACCGTTACTAAGGAGGAGCTCTGGTTGCTAGGGAAGTCACATGACGTCAACATTGGCCTGCATGTTTTTATTTGCAATACATTTTGGGTCCGTATACCGAATTTGGTCAAAATCGGCCCAGTAGTTAGCCCATTGCTAAGGTGGCACTCTGGTTGCTAGGGAAGTCACGTGACGTCAACATTGACCTATCTGTTTTCATTTGCAATGCATTTTGGGTCCGTACACTGAATTTTGTCTAAATCGGCCCAGTAGTTAGCCCACTGCTAAGGGGGCGCTCTGGTTGCTAGGGAAGTCACGTGACGTCAACATTGATCTGTCTGTTTTCATTTGCAAAGCATTTCGGGTCCGTATACCGAATTTGGTCAAAATCGGCCCAGTAGTTAGCCCGTTGCTAAGGGGCGTTCTGGTTGCTAGAAGTCATGTGACATCAACATTGATCTGTCTGTTTTCATTTACAATGAATTTTGGGTCCGTATACCGAATTTGGTCAAAATCGGCCCAGTAGTTAGACCGTTCCTAAGGGCGCACTCTGGTTGATAGGGAAGTCACGAGACGTCAACATTGATCTGTCTATTTTTATTTGCAATGCATTCTGGGTCCGTATACCGAATTTGGTCAAAATCGGCCCAGTAGTTAGCCTGTTGCTAAGGGGACGTTCTGGTTGCTAGGGAAGTCACATAGCGACACCATTGACCTGTCTGTTTTCGTTTGCAATGCATGTTGGGTCCATGTATCAAAATTGGCCCAGTAGTTTGCTCGTTGCTAGGGGTGTGCTTTACTTGCTATGGTCGTCAAGTGACATAATCAGTGACCCATTAACCTCCCCCCCCCCACCCCACACACTCAATATATTGAGGGTCCCTTGAGCCTATGAGGGTGAAAGCAATGGTGAAGAGCCATCACTTGTTCTAGCATCCGAGTATCCTCGAAAAAATGTAACCTTATTTGTCCCCGGTTCCTTTGGCAAAAATCCCTGAAAGTTTAATCAGCCAGAGTCATTCTCATGAAGTCTCATCTCGTTAACTACTTCCTATGTTAAAAAAAGTGTGAAATTAGTATAAAGGACTCACGAGTTTCGACGTCGGCTTCGCCTCCGTCTCAACTCGGGCACCCATGGCACCTTCGTCCTTTATAAAAAATCACCATTGTCAATTCACACAAGGGATATATCCAGTATGTTACCCTACAGCACAATGGCTTAAAATGGGGTGTTTATAGTACAGTGGAGCCCACTTAACTGGATATCATTTTTAACTGAATAACCCTGTTAATTGAATATAATTTCCCTACACAAAACCATTTACCATACCTCCAGTACAAATTTGACCTGCTAATTGAATATAGGTAAACTCCTGTTGATTGAATAAAAAATCCTGTAACCTGTTGAGAAATTACCCTGACTCTCCCCAGTTTTCCTTTGTTTGTAGACCTATTTGACCTCAGTACATCCAATACAGGCATTTAATCTATTATATCTTATTTGACAGAGCTCTGTCAAACAAGATATAATAGAATAAATACTAAGTTTATCTCTAGAATACAGGAAAGTGACACAATCCCTGTTAATATATACTCCTGTTAACTGAATAATTTTCCCTGGCAAATCGGCTATTCAATTAACAGGGTTCCACTATGCAGGTGGAGTACACATCATGACTGTGGGAGTGGGGATGTTTCGAGAAATGCTTTATAATTTACTGGAGTTCGTATATAATAGAAATTAAGTTTTCCATTAATTTAGAATATGTTTTCGTCCTGATATCCGGTCACTTTTACACAGATGTGCAGACACCATAGTGAGCAGGCAATATAAATTTTAACTGTTGGGACAGAATCAAGAGAGGCTCAGTCTGTTCACCAAACCCTGTTTCAAATAAATGAAATAAAAATATTGTTTATGAAAAAAAGAAGGGATATATAGAGGATATGGAATGAGTGTTTTTCTCATATTTCTAATATTTATGAAACGAATCTAAGAATTTTCCGTTTGGGTGAGCCTCTGGCAAGCTCAAACGGAAAATTCCGGCGAGTTTCATAAATATTATATGAAAAAAACACTCATTTCATATTATATTTATCATATGACACACACACACACAAATTAGCCACTTAGTATGACTTTTTAACCCATCACCTAACTTGAGTTACAGACAGCACTTGGAAAAAACATCCTCGTATAACTAAAAAATGTTCATTTTTTGCTTCCAATACAATAGGTTATGACCCCTCATTGGAACGAGCGTGACACGCTACTTCCAATGAAAGGTCATAATCTATGTTTTGGAAGCAAAAAGTCAAAATATAAAAAAAAATGAATTGCGTTTTTCTTGAAGGTAAAAGATTAATACAATACAACCCACCCGAAATAGGACAGATAACGTAAATTCTCCCTACTGAAAATATGCAAATGTGACCCACTTGTATTTTGTTTAGCCAATCAAATTGTAGGATCTGTTCCCCCATGCTGAGGAACAAGCATGGTAAAAATTATTTGAATTCAATGTATGATGACAGATCTAGAGCAGCAAATATGTTGGACGGTCACATTTTTCAATAATAATCCCCTAAGTTAAACAAGGGAAAATAACTCTGTAAATGTTTATGCGAAGATGTTAATTCTGCTATAGGATCCATTCCCCCATGCTGACGGACAAGCATGGCAAAAATTCGACAAATAATGACCATGCTAGAGCAGCAAATATGTTGGATGGACACATTTGCATTAAGTACGAACGTACGAATGCACGCAGCTCTCCACTAGACACCCCCTCTGACCAAGCTGGGGGCATAACAAAATGAAACACCCAGTGTGTACAGACCTATATACAGAGGATATGGAATGAGTGTTTTTCTCATATAATATTTAGGAAAGAAGTCTAAGAATTTTCCGTTTTGGCGTGCCTCAGGAGAGCGCAAACGGAAAATTCGGACGAGTTTCATAAATATTATAAGAGAAAAACACTCATTTCATATTCTATTTATCATATGACACACACACGCACAAATCAGCCACTTAGTATGACTTTTTAACCCATCACCTAACTTGAGTTGCAGACGGCACTTGGAAAAAACATCCTCGTAAAACTAAAAATTTTCATTTTTTGCTTCCAAAACATAAGTTATGACCCCTCATCATACCAGAAAATAAGTGGTCAGACAAGAACAATGTCAGATGCAAAAAGGCCAATGTCAGACTGAGGTTTAAAATCATCAGTCAAAATGTCTGATGCCAAAATTATCAAGGAAGTTCAGTGATCAGAACATCATGCATGCTGGAAATCATGGAAATAACTAGCAAGCCTAAAATTAATGATTATTGTGATTTCTGGCCCTGGCATGTTAGGAAATGTGAAGAAAGTGACTGTACAACTCATCAGTATTAACAGCATGTGAAGGAATATGATTTGATATAGCCATATATGTATCTAAATTATATCTGAAGGGTAATTCAGTTCCAATTCAGAATGAAACCAATCATACCTTGTTTGGCAGGGCTCATTGAGCCCTGCCAAACAAGGTATGGTTGGATGAATTCTGAGCAGTTTTAAGATGAAGGTACATGTACACCCTGAACACATTATTTCGAATACTATTTATTTATTATTTATTGGTGTTTAAGGTCACATACTTATGCACAATGGCTAATCTTGACCGATTTCGAATACTCAAACTCCATTTTGTAATATGTCAGATCTCATTCTTAAATGACAGACATGATTTATTTGGTGTCTGACATTTTGTCTGGAAGCCCAATGAAAATTATTTTCAGGCTTGCCCCTCATTGGAACGAGCGTGACATGCTAGTTCCAATGAGGGGTCATAACGTATGTTTTGGAAGCAAAAAGAGAAAATATAAAAAAAATGAGAGTGTCAATGACGCTGTAGCTCAACTTGTTAAGACATGTACATGTATAGTATGTGACACAGGAATGACAAACATCCAGGTAATGACCTGATAACAAAGGTACATATAAAGTATTGTGACGGTCTGTACATAAATACTGACCGTAGCCTGTAACAAATGTATAGGTAAAGTATTGTAAAGGTGGGTGACAGTCAGATGCTAAACTAGAAAAGAAATCTTTAGGTCCTAGAGTGGATCTGACTGAACCCCAAAATATTTGTTCTCATAGCACAGTGATAACAAAGGCACCCCAAAACACACTTGTTCCTGTCCCAAGGTGAAAACAAAGGTACCCAAGAAGTTTCATGAAGATCAGTTCATAAATACGAGCTGTATAGAAGTTGTGACAAAAAAACTGATTGGACCTAATTTCGGTACAAAATGAGTCCGAATTTTGGACTGCACCCAGAAACACTCGTTCTCGTCCCAAGGTGATAACAAAGGTACCCAAGAAGTTTTGTGAAGATTGGTTGATAAATACAGCCTCTAGCCCGAACCGTATTGACACGTGCACTTACAGTGTATAAGTAGCACTGAATAAATCAAAGTTCATCTAATTTGCATAATTTCTGCACGAGAAAAAAACCTGTACTATATGTGATGTATTCCATGTTACTAAACATCCATACAAAAATTTATTCAAATTAGAACTTTCATACAGAAATTCTGTACAAAAGACTGATTGCACTAATTTTGGTACAAAATGGCTGCTGGTGGCCATCTTGAATTTTGGACCACACCCCAAAACACTCGTTCTCATCCCATAGTGATAACAAAGGTACTCAAGAAGTTTAGTAAAGATCGGTTGATAAATACGGCCTCTAGCCTGAGCCGTATAGAAGTTGTGTACAAAAAACTGATTAGACCTAATTTCGGTACAAAATGGCCACTGGCAGCCATCTTGAATTTTGAACCGCACCCAGAAACACTCATTCTAATCCCAAGGTGATAAGAAAGGTACCCAAGGCGTTTCCGTTTCGTGAAGATCGGTTCATAAATACAGACTCCAGCCCGAGCCGTATTGACATGTGTACTTACTGTAAGTAGCACTGAATAAATCAAAGTTCATCTGATTTGCATAATTTCTGCTCGGGAAAAAACCCTGTATTATATGTGATGTATCCCATGGTACTAAACATTCACACACAAAATTATTCAAATCAGCGCTTTCATAAGAAAGTTCTGTGCAAAAATCTGATTGCACCTAATTTTGTACAAAATGGCTGTCATCGGCCATATTGAATTTCGGTCTGGACCCCAAAACACTCGTTCTCATCCCACGGTGATACCAAAGGTACCCAAGAAGTTTCGTAAAGATCGGTTCATAAATACGACCTCTAGCCCGAGCCGTATTGGCATTTGCACTTACATTACTGAAAGTAAGACTAAATACATCAAAGTTAGTCTAATTTGCATAATTTACGCACGAGAAAAAAACCTGTATTATATGTGATGTATCCCATGGTACTAAACATTCATACAAAAAATTATTCAAATCAGCTCTTTCATATGGAAGTTCTGCGCAAAAATCTGATTGCACCTAATTTTGTACAAAATGGCTGCCAGCTGCCAACTTGAATTTCGGATCGGACCCCAAAACACTCGTTCTCGTCCCACGGTTATAACAAAGGTACCGTAAAAGATCGGTTCATAAATACGGCCTCTAGCCCAAGCCGTATTGAATTACTTACTCACAAATTTGGCTTTGCCAAAGGTGAGCTAAAAATGAATGGCATTTTTCTTGTAGGTAAAAGATTAATACAATATAACCCACCCTAAATAGGACAGATAACATAAATTCTCCCTACTGAAAATATGCAAATGTGACCCAGTTGTATTTTGTTTAGCCAATCAAATTGTCAAGTTTTGAAATTGACCAAGGAAAGCTCCCAACTCTAATTATGCAAATTATGAAAATGTGGCCCAGTTGTATTTTGATCAGCCAATCAAATTATCTAGTTTTGAATTGACCAATGAAATTGACAGCAGGCTTTATTTATCACTGATTAATATGAAAACAACATACCAAATGTTTTAAAGTGAACAAAATGGATGAGTCAGATGATAAAATAGATTCATACCTGGAGTTATGCTGTGAGAAGGAAGCTCCTTTCCTGTCCAAAAAGGCTCAAACGTAACAACTGTTCTACCATACAGACCAGACCTTCTATTGGCACATCTCAACTTTATTAAACATACACCTCTCCTCTGCAACTCCTTTGCTGGAAGTTTTTCATGAAGGATTCTGAAGGAAAAGAACAGGAGACAAGTCTGAATAAACTAGTATTGCAATGGAAACCTGTTAATTGAATTTGAATGGCCTTTTTGCTAGTGAGTATTATTCAATTAACAGGGATTTAGTCACTTTCATAAATTCACTCTATATTCCAAGGTGCAAAATTTGACAAGAACACTTTCTTTATTCGTGTGGTGGTTATGCAAATTTAAATCTAAGCAAACAGATGACCATTTTGGCCAAAAGTTGAATCTTGAATGGTAAAGTCTGAGTAACTTAACTGGTAGAGTGCTAATGTTTTCTCAGCCTCAAGATTTGTTCGGAAGTTGGGAGTGTAACAAGGGCAAAGTAGTGATTGTCAGGGTAATTTGTCGACATATTACAAGATTATTTATTCAATTAACAGTTTACTAGTAGTAGTACAGTGGAACCCTGTTAATTGAATAGCCACTTTGCCAATGAAAATTATTCATTTAACAGGAGTATTCAATTAACAGGGGTTGTGCCACTTTCCTGTATTCTAGAGATAAACTTAGCATTTATACTAATATATCTTGTTTGACAGAGCTCCATGAGCTCTGTCAAACAAGATATAATAGATTAAATGCCTATATTTGATGTACTGAGGCCAAATAGGTCTATAACCAAAGGAAAACTGGGGAGAGTCAAGACAACTTCTCGACATGTTACAAGATTTTTTATTCAATTAACAGGAGTTTACTCTATAACCTATATTCAATTAACAGCTAAGTTGTTATGACTTAGAAAAACATTTCACCCATGTCCTAAAATTGGCTAAATATGCTTCTGTACATAAGTTGAACTTGAAATTTGCCAATCATATTCTTTCTTGACTACTGCTGGGATGAAAACAATGAACTAAAAGTTAGTTAAAAAATTATCGTTTAACAGGAAAAATACTTTCATGTGAGTGATGGCCAGCTGAATGGAAGGCAAGACCACTTAGAAATCACTCCTAAATCATCTGACTTGTTGAGATGCACTTGAAAATAAAAACATGCAAGTAGTTACACTTTTTGAATATGGAGATGATCTGACCTGAAGGGAAGTGGGAGGTGCAGGTAAGGACCAGAGGGCTGAAGTTAGGAGCAACAATATCTTTCGTAGATCATTTTACGCTGCTACCAGGTACAAATTACACTGTATAGATACATATATTACACTGAACAGATTCATAAACAATATAATCCAAACAGATTATTTTGAAGAAAGTGCTTTCGAAAAAGTCACTCTTTTAGATATTTCGTCTGATCAATTATGGAAGAAATTATTTATTGTTCATTTTTATTTGAAAAAGAATTTGAAATCTACAACCACTGAACCAGAAAAGATTGCAAACTTCTGGGGGTGTAAGGGTGTATGACCTCCCCCCCCCCCCCCAAATCTCCCGACCATGTGTTTCGTTGGGCAGAGGTTGACCAAGAAATGATGAAATACCAAGTTGGGCAGGTGTCCTTGCCCAATAAAAATATACACATGCTTTGGAGAACTCAGTTGGGCAACATCTCTTGCTTGCCGACAAAAATATACACAGATTAGAAAGTGGAATACAGTGCAGTAGCCCTGGACTGGTCATAATCCACGTGTGGGCAGTGATGTCCATGTATGCATTTCCCAGGTAATAAAAATTATCAGTAAAAATTTTTATTAATGAATCACTGGGCTGAACCCGGTGCTTCGTTAATTAAATTTTTGATGATTAATCCTATAATTATAGTTTGGAATCTGATATGATTGCGTCTGTGGACATACTGCCCCCCCCCCCCCCCCCCCTCGGAAAGTGATCAGTCTAGAGATGAGACGATTAATCGGTGTAACTTTGGCACTCGGCGGAAAAGCATTCATCGGGTCGTACTAAATACAGCAAGTCCCTAAGTCCCCTCATGTACTTATTACAGCAAGTACCTTTAAAACACATCATTTATCATGTAAAGCACTCACGAAATTTAACCTCAGACATGAATTTGCAAAGGACTGTCAAATTTGTCTATTATGTGCAATTATTAAGTATATATCGAGCATTTTCATCGATAAATTCGGAACTTTTTTGACTGTTTATAAACAAACACTTCGGAAATTCGGGTTGGCAGTTTCGTTGTTTATAATTATTTATTACATTATTTACTGAAATTGTAATTTTCAAAGCATGCTTCTCAATGATGATTTTCGTAAATTTTCTAGATTTAATTCACAAAACATGATGAAATTAAAGCAAGCTTGCTATTCGATGTTTGCGTTTGTTTTACCCATTATGACTTGCGTCGACTAGTTTTGCTTAAACTATTTATTTATTTATTTATTTCTCTGCAATTTTTGCAGACAGGGTCAGAACAGAGATTTAATTGTGGATGAAAGCCGGACAGAACTTAAGCACTAGCTTGTTTTGAACAGGTAAAATATTAGAGTGCTCAATCCGGCGGACCTTCTTTAAACATGATAAAATAAACAAACAAACAAAAATGAAATAAAATAAAAAATAAAACAAGTAAGTATCAAAAAAACATTTTCAGATAGCATTTCAACAGCATCTCTTTTAAAAGTTGTACTTTTATTTTACACACACGCGACTCGGAGTTTGCCGGAACGGGAACGGGAACGGGAAGATTCGGCCTTGGGAAGATTCGGCCCCGGGAAGATTCGGCCTTGGGAAGATTCGGCCCGGGAAGATTGAATCATCAGAACAGACAGGAAAGTGAAGTAGAAATAACGTAACATTAGTTACAAAAATTTGGCCTCGGAAGGATAAACGAATACATGAATAATACACAATAAAAATGTATTAAATGAGGGGAGGAATGAATGGATATATGAATATAACACTATAAAACCTATTTGTGTAAATACATTGAATGAGAGAAAGAATACATGAATAAAAATGGAAACTAATATTACCTTGATCCCGTTAGAAGACTATTACTGGACACTAGAAGAATGAATTTGTTTTGTTTGGTTGCACAGATTGACCTTACTTATTGCCTCAAATGAGATCTGAAGAGATATCCACTTGGTTATTGTTTTCTGCAGTTTTCGCTTTGAGTGCCATATTGAGACTCTTGAAGAATGGGTAAGAGGGCCCTGGTCGGTTTCGGCATGGCGATGGTAGGGGGTTGAGTCTGTCGCGATAGGTGGGCCAAATGTTGTAGTGTGTCAAGGTAAATTGAATGGAGGAAGAGAAAAGAAAAGAGAAAAAGAACACTAGAAAGCATGTTTCATGTTTCTTTATTCTCTTACAAGCAGTATATACAACAAAACAACAAAGTGAGTCCATAGCATACAGTATAAACATAGTATAAACATACATCACTTGCAGCTATGAACTTCAAAGAAGATTAAAAATTATAACAGTTCAATCAAAATCCCCAGTCATCAAGCTTTTAAAAGTGTGTTGTTTCAATTTTTTTCAATCATCGGTGCAAGTGGAAGCATTTAGTCAGTGTCTCTCTTCTAGTACACATCGTGTCTTGAGTTTTCTAATCTGTTGGAATTTACTTTCTTGGACACACGGAAATTTATTTTGGGATGTTTTTATTTCTATTAAGGTGAGTCGTTTTTTTTTAAAGTAAATAAAAAAATGAAAAAAAAAATGTAAAATTTTAAAAATGAAAAAAATTGTAAAATTTTAAAAAATGAAAAAAAAATTGGGAAGATCGGCCTCAAAAGTCAGGAAGATTCGGCCTCCAGAGGGGTCGAATCTTCCCACCTATTTACCCGGGGCCGAATCTTCCTAAGGCCGAATCTTCATGGACCAGCCGGAACTGCTGTTCAAAACAACAGAAGATTGTCAAGACTCAAGCGGTTCTCCTAAATACCCGAACCCCCCCCCCCCCCCCCCCGAACCCCCCTCTAAATTACATTTGCGCAGTGTTTTACGATGAAATATGTTTATTTTATGCAATAATCGTTACAGGAAAGAAGAATAGAAGTAAATTCATTCTTATAGTTGCCTTTGTCTACGCGGTTCTGGGGGGTTCTGGTATTTAGTATTTTCTCCTAAATACCAGAGCCCCCCAGAACCTCTCAGATTTTCCCCTAGAACCTCCTGTAAGTTACATTTACATATTGTTTTTGAAGAAAAGATTCCATTTCCACACTGTTTTAGCATTCTGTGGAAAACTAAAACATGATTTATTACCAAATTCGCTCTCATTTCAGCTGAACAACGAAATTTAAAATGTAGTCAAGGGAGTTAACTCAGAATTTTAGCCTTCAACATTACTCGATCTAAACTCGCGGAAAGATGTCATAAAATAAAAGCATTGAGGTCCAGATGATATGGCTTATCTGAATGAATGAAAAGTTCAGCACGCCGAGGGCACAAAGGGACAATGTGGGGTTGAAATCCTTTGCGACCCCAAAAAGCTTATCTGTTCAGAATTTACATCGCATTTGAATGAACAATAATTTAAATATTCCAAAAAGGTTGATTTGTTTTGAAGACAATTTAAATAGTATATATGTTGCAATCAATATTAGATTGTTAACTGCTTTAGAAATCGCCGAAAATTCTAAAAATTACGATGAGTCGTCCAGAGAATTTATAGATATAATAAAGTGTGCGGAGATTGTCCTGCATGCATACACTAACATTCTTAGATCTGTGAGTAAAGCAAATGGTTGGTCAGATATGTCCCACATGACTGCCGTAAGTTCGGCTATTTTGGTGACATGTCGTCCCCCAAGTTCCAATGTGTTCTACGTGCCTACCGGTACATAGAACACATTGAAACTCAGGGAACGATATTTGCTCTTATTTTATTTTTCTCAAGTTATTTCATTTAATTATTGGACTATTTAATTTATAACAGCAAAATATGATTGATTACAGTCAACATCTTTCTTGGTGAGGTGATCATTTAAGGGCGTGGTGTTTATATTTTAATGTACAGGTTTCCCGCAAGTTGTGTGTTTACATTTGTATGCGTTTCTTTTTTTACTTCTCGTTATTTTGTATAAATTTTGTGGTATATATCAAGTGCCAGTCTTGAGACGAATAAAAAAAATGCTTTTAAAAGTTTTGGACTTAATTCAGAAATCCCAGAAATAAACTGACAATGAGATTTCCGTGGGTCAATCACACGAATAGCCCGATTGCGATCAGCCAAGAGCCAAGCAAATACAGACCATGGGGTGCAAGACTCTCCCCCTAACAATTTCCACCCAGGCACTTCCCCCAAATTGGTCATCCCTCCAAAAGTTGTCATTTCCCCCAAAGTAGTCACCCCCCCCCCCCCAAAACAAAAGTAGTCCTCCCCCCCCCCCCCATTTTTTTTTTCCATTTTTTCTTGCATAAAATAAACATATTTCATCGTAAAACACAACGCAAATGTAATTTAGAGGGGGTTCTGGTATTTAGGATAAAAATACTAAATACCAGAACCCCCCAGAACAAATAGCAGTGAAGTCGACCCACGCTGAAGTCGACCCAAAGTGAAGTCGTCCCAAAAAAGTGATCTCGACCCAAAAAAGTGAATTCGACCCGAAGTGATTTCGTCCCGAAAAAAGTTATCTCAACCCACTTTTAAAATTTATTGAAAGCCATCTCCATCCCTATCTAAAAGTGTCTTAGTTACTGTTAGCATTTTTTGTAACTCAATAGAAGTGGAATTTATTCTTTTAAGACATTGTTCGTGTTCGTTTATGTTTTACTAGCTAACTTATGAAAAAAAGACAGCTTGGGAAATTCCGCTGTTTGTAGGCGTCAATGATATATGAAAAGCGGCTAATTACTTTAATGTTAATTAAATACTGTATCTGATAACACCTCGCAGGCCGAGACTGAAGTGCCAAGTTTCACATTACACAATTCTCTTTTGGATTCTGAGCATAACACCGTAACAAATAGCACTCAAAATAATGTCAATAGCTTCGTGGTTCCACAGCAACTAAATGAGTCATCAATACTAGATCCAACTCCATCAACAAGCGAAACAACAACAACAACAACAACAACCCTTCATTCAAAATCATCACTGGTACATCCATAAGGGAACAAGATAAACTGCATGATGATCTTGGTTACTCGTACACGAAGAAAAGGGAAAATAGTAAGTATCCCTCTTAATAACTGTTTATTCTCAGTTGGGGAAAAACACTCTGCTAATTATTGTTATTGGCGTTAAATGCTGCTCAAATCATTCATTTGTTTGTTCATTCATTTGTCCATTCATTCGTTCGTTCATTATTTATTTATTGGCATGAAACGCTACTCATTCATTCATTCTTCCATTCGTTCATTCAGTCATTCGTTCATTCATTATTTATTTATTTATTGGTGCGAAACGCTCAGTTGGGAGCAAACACTCTGCTAATTATTGTTTATTGGTGTTAAACGCTGCTCAAATCATTCATTCCTTCGTTCATTCATCCATCCATTCATTCATTCAAATTTGTGTGAAGATGCAACCAGCCAACAACTTATGGATTTCACAAACTATGTCCCTGCAACTTGGATCAACTATGCAGGCTTGGCAATTTCAGGAGAGCGATTTTTTAGCTCTCCTTACTGCCCTCCTGAAAGAATTAAGGAGAGCAAAAAATTGCCCTCCTAAATATTTTGGTTTGGGATGATTGAGATTACATGTATTATGGTCACATTAAATTTTTGTTGTAAAGCAAAAATGTAATTTAACTTCGAAGTCACATAACATCACATAATTTCATTTTGAAAGTGATTTAGTGGTAAAAGACAATGGCTGCAACCATGCCCAAACACAGTTGCAATCATTTGAAGGAAAATGGGTCACAGCAATATTTTTTTTCTGTCAGTTTCAAGTTCAACAACTGACATCACAGTTTGAGGGGTAATTATTCAAGGAATATTGACACTATAATATACTACCATTACTACTATCCTGTCACTTGAAGCACTTGCACCAGGATGTGGCTGTAGATTCAAGCAGACCTGTTGTCCAAGAAAGTCATATGCCTACCAGTATCACATTCAACCCCCCTTGGGGGGTTGAAGGTGGTAGTGGTAGGCGTATGACTTTCTAGGACAACAGGTCTGGGTACACACACAGGTCTTGTCAAGTGTGTGTTCGGTTGTTGAGTGAGACATCTAGATGTCTAAGAGATTTCGCTTTACCTTAGTAAAGTTAATAAAATCACTGATGTAGTCTGTTGGTTTCAGTTTCAATGAGTTTGTTCAACTGGATACTTAAAATGCTGTGTAAAGCTAATTGCTCTCCTAAGCTGATTGAGGAGAGCGATTTTTTGCCCTCCTGCATTTTTCAGAATGCCAGGCCTGACTATGACATTTGGACTGTGGAGAATTGGAGTGTTTTTAACCAGAGTATGCGCACGAACAATGACGTTGAGGGATGGCACAATTGTTTGAACAAATCAGCAAATATAAACACTCAATTCTACGTTTTGGTGAATGTTTTACACCGTGTGAGTCAACTTGTTAACATCGCTGTTAAACTAGTGTCTGAAAACAAACTGAAACGTGTGCAGACTAAAAAGTACAGAAACATGCAAAAAGTTATTTATGAATTGTGGGAACAGTATATTGCCAAAGAAATTTCTACAAGGCAGCTCCTTAGAAAATGTTCAAGGCTTAATGGCCCTACTGTAAACTGTGTAAACTGATTAATTAACTGGTAGAGTGCTTTATGCTCGATGAAAATTAATATTATAACGGTGTTATTATGGCCTGAATAAATCGCTTTGAAATTTTTGTTGTTGTTGTTTTTATGTTCCCCTTTCAAACGAGGTCTGAGATGGTCAATGTCCATAGTGAATCTAATGATGGTATCTTGTCATTTTCAAAAGTGGGTGGAGATCACTTATATTCCCCCTTTTCAAACGGGGCCTGAGGCGGTCTCCAGTCCGTTTCAAGTGGATCTTAGATGGTCTGAAATGGATTTTAAAAGTGGGTCGACTTAACTTTTTTCGGGTCGAGATCACTTCGGGTCGAGATCACCAAAAGTGGGTCGACTTAACTTTTTTGGGTCGACTTCACTCGGGTCGACTTCAACGTGGGTCGACTTTACCGATTACCCCCAGAACCGCCTAGACAAAGGCAACTATAAGAATGAATTTACTTCTATTCTTCTTTCCTGTAACGATTATTGCACAAAATAAACATATTTCATCGTAAAACACTGCGCAAATGTAATTTAGAGGGGGGTTCTGGGGGGTCTGTGCGGTTCTGGGGGGTTCTGGTATTTAGGAGGACCCAACTCAAGCATTTGCTGCTTTTAAATTTGAAAAAAAAACAAACAAATAAAAACAAAAATAAATAGTCAACACTGTATGCAGTTCTATGATAAAGTCTCTAATTTTTAATTTTTGACGCTATCAGCGGTGTGTTTTGAGGGACTTGCTGTATTCAGTACAACCGCGCCCATCGGTTCACTTCGAGTATGTATTATTTATACTGTTTTCAATCAGAAACCGTTCATTTGATATTTTTATGACTAGTAGTTCATTTGCGGACTCTTTGGCCTGTCCTGCGAAAAATGAGTCGGTAAGTTTGTGAACGCGCAAAACATTAATAGTGAAATTTTAGGGGTTAACGTTGAAATATCAACACCAAACTTCGGATATGTATTAATTATAATGTTTTCAATCAGAAACCGTTCATTTGATATTTTTATGACTAGTAGTTCATTTGCGGACTCTTTGGCCCGTCCTGCGAAAAATGAGTCGGTAAGTTTGTGAATGCGCAAAACATTAATAGTGAAATTTTAGGGGTTAACGTTGACATATCAACACCAAACTTCGGATATGTATTATTTTTAATGTTTTCAATCAGAAACCGTTCATTTGATATTTTTATGACTAGTAGTTCATTTGCGGACTCTTTGGCCCGTCTTGCGAAAAATGAGTCGTAAGTTTGTGAACGCGCAAAACATTAATAGTGAAATTTTAGGGGTTAACGTTGAAATATCAACACCAAACTTCGAACATGTATTAATTATAATGTTTTCAATCAGAAACCGTTCATTTGATATTTTTATGACTAGTAGTTCATTTGCGGACTCTTTGGGCCATCTTGCAAAAAATGAGTCGGTAAGTTTGAAAACGCGCTATACATTAATAGGGAAATTTTAGGGGTTAACGTTGAAATATCAACACCAAACTTCGGGTATGTATTATTTATACTGTTTTCAATCAGAAACCGTTCATTTGATATTTTTATGACTAGTAGTTCATTTGCGGACTCTTTGGCCTGTCCTGCGAAAAATGAGTCGGTAAGTTTGTGAACGCGCAAAACATTAATAGTGAAATTTTAGGGGTTAACGTTGAAATATCAACACCAAACTTTGGATATGTATTAATTATAATGTTTTCAATCAGAAACCGTTCATTTGATATTTTTATGACTAGTAGTTCATTTGCGGACTCTTTGGCCCGTCCTGCGAAAAATGAGTCGGTAAGTTTGTGAACGCGCAAAACATTAATAGTGAAATTTTAGGGGTTAACGTTGAAATATCAACACCAAACTTCGGATATGTATTATTTTTAATGTTTTCAATCAGAAACTGTTCATTTGATATTTTTATGACTAGTAGTTCATTTGCGGACTCTTTGGCCCGTCTTGCGAAAAATGAGTCGGTAAGTTTGTGAACGCGCAAAACATTAATAGTGAAATTTTAGGGGTTAACGTTGAAATATCAACACCAAACTTCGAACATGTATTAATTATAATGTTTTCAATCAGAAACCGTTCATTTGATATTTTTATGACTAGTAGTTCATTTGCGGACTCTTTGGGCCATCTTGCGAAAAATGAGTCGGTAAGTTTGAAAACGCGCTATACATTAATAGGGAAATTTTAGGGGTTAACGTTGAAATATCAACACCAAACTTCGGGTATGTATTATTTATACTGTTTTCAATCAGAAACCGTTCATTTGATATTTTTATGACTAGTAGTTCATTTGCGGACTCTTTGGCCTGTCCTGCGAAAAATGAGTCGGTAAGTTTGTGAACGCGCAAAACATTAATAGTGAAATTTTAGTGGTTAACGTTGAAATATCAACACCAAACTTCGGATATGTATTAATTATAATGTTTTCAATCAGAAACCGTTCATTTGATATTTTTATGACTAGTAGTTCATTTGCGGACTCTTTGGCCCGTCCTGCGAAAAATGAGTCGGTAAGTTTGTGAACGCGCAAAACATTAATAGTGAAATTTTAGGGGTTAACGTTGAAATATCAACTCCAAACTTCGGATATGTATTAATTATAATGTTTTCAATCAGAAACCGTTCATCTGATATTTTTATGACTAGTAGTTCATTTGCGGACTCTTTGGCCCGTCCTGCGAAAAATGAGTCGTTAAGTTTGTGAACGCGCAAAACATTAATAGTGAAATTTTAGGGGTTAACGTTGAAATATCAACACCAAACTTCGGATATGTATTATTTTTAATGTTTTCAATCAGAAACCGTTCATTTGATATTTTTATGACTAGTAGTTCATTTGCGGACTCTTTGGACCGTCTTGCGAAAAATGAGTCTGTAAGTTTGAAAACGCGCTATACATTCATAGGGAAATTTTAGGGGTTAAAGTTGAAATATCGATACCAAATTTCGGATGTGTATTATTTGTAACCCAAAGAATCAGAAACCATTCATTTCAGAACATTAACCCCCATAGTTTACTTGCGGTCTCTTACGGACTCTTACGGTCTCTTTTTCTACCTGCGGACTCATTTTAGTACTACCCCACCATTGCCATTGGCACTCGATGGTTCGCCGATTGTCTGAAAGTGGAACTCAATGAAAGTGAAAGTGTTAAGGATGATCTGTAATGAATATTTTGATATTCCACACTATTTAGTTAGGCACGAATGGGAAAACGTTGTCCGATGTGGAGTAAAATGCCTGTCCAAGAGTGGTACATGTAAAATTGTATGAACTACTTTCAGTTTCAGTCGCCACGAAGTCAGGCGACATTAGCTTCTTCGTTACGTTTCATCAAACATCTACAAACCTAGTTTCGTCAATCTCAGCCTCTCGTTCTTTCTCTAAGAGCGATAGTGTCTTCTGTACAAACTGCTCTCTCTCCATACCTTAGTTGTAAATATAACCTTCTGAGAGACACATCAAAATTTTATTTGCCATTTTCGCTGCACCGAAGGTTTTATTTACTTTCCTTCTTGCCCCGAAGAAAGAATGTGTGTTATCCCCCTTGATATGTTAAAACTAAATGTTATCTCCCTTGATTCACAAAAGTAGTATAGTAGGAGGTTTTCGCGCTTAATTACCAGTGCTTTTGACGGAGCTGCTAATGCCAAATTCCCATGCAAACCGGACTTTCGTCTGAGCCGATGAGAGACATGTTTACGCCCCTCTAACGCCATGTGGTATATGTACTACATGTATATTCTAGTACAGTATACTATAAGGGTTACCGGTGAATACTACACAATGCAAGTTCGACCCAAGAGAGTTCGGCCAAAATTGGTGAGTTCGACCCGGAAAATTAAGTTCGGCTCGAGTGACCTCGGACCACCCAAAAGTGATTTCGGCCCAATACATTATAAAGATTTTGTTCCATCTGAACGACGTCATGAGGACCATAAGTGAATTCCGTCCACTCAGTGAATAATAATAATAATAATAATAATTTTAAAGCCTAGAATCCACACACGGTGCTCAATGGCTGTACAATAATTGCATACATACATATACACACATACACATACATTCTCTCACAGATACATTGATACGTGGATCACTATTATCATTTCTTGGTGCCCAATGCCACATCAGCAACCGAGGCTATATCGTGGCGATTAGCGACAGAACCTAAAAGAAAAAGGGTACTGAATTAAAACAAAATAAAAAAGAAAACAAAACAAACTACAACTTTACCAAAACAAGTATGTGAGTGTAACTTGACGAGTAACGAGGCAATCCTCACTGACTCAGTCACGCCCAGACACTTGGTAAGGTCAGTTTATGACCAAAATTAAGAGACCACTGAAGGAAATGCCTTTTGAAAATGGTAGGTTTTAGTACCAGACTTGAATGATTCAAGTGATTTACTATTTTTTATGACGACTGGAAGAGAATTCCAATGCCTTGGGCCAGCAACCGCAAAGGCCCTATCACCAGCACTAGTAAATTTAGATACGGGATGAACCAGATTGAGTTGACCTGATGACCTCAGAGACTTTGGTGGTTTGTGGATGGTAAGCAGATCGGACAGGTAGGATGGTGCAGATCCCGGGATACACTTAAACACTAAAAGGACAATTTGAAATTGAATTCTCTGCTTAACGGGTAGCCAGTGTAACTCAGACAGTACTGGTGTTATATGGCAGTACTTTTGAGTTCTGGTTATGACCCGTGGAGCACAATTTTGGATGTGTTGTAGCTTTTTAAGAATAGATGTTTTAGAGCCAATCAGAAGAGAGTTGTAGTAGACGAGGCGACTGGTAACCAAGGCGTGGACAAGCTGTTGTGATGTCTGCGTATCAATGAAGGATCGAATTTTGCTAATATTTCTAAGATGATAAAACGCACTGCGAGAGACATGTTTGATATGTTCATCGGCGGCCAAATCTTTATCCACGAAATAACCCAAGTTTCGAACACAGCTACTGGGTTTTGTCGCAGAACCTCCAATACTGAGGGAGAGTTTGGATATTTTTGAAAGTTGATGAGGTAGGCCTATATATATTACTTCTGTCTTGTCATCGTTCAATTTAAGAAAGTTATTAGTTATCCATGCCTTGATGTCTGAAATACAAAGTTCAATCTTACTGCATGCTTCAGGCTCAAAGGCGTGAGTAAAACTAATATACATCTGTGTGTCATCTGTAAAAATGAAAGTCAAGACCATGGCTTCGGAAAATGTCACCGAAAGGTAAGACATAGACAGTGTACAACAGGGGACCCAACACCGATCCTTAAGGGACGCCAAAACGTAATGTGACCTTGTCTGGCGACTCACTGCCAATAAGGACACTCTGTGTGCGACCAAATCAACCAACAATGTCAAAATACCGAAATGTCAAATTGTACCTTTATCCCACGATGCAACAAGAAATTTAATCAGTTCAGTCTTGTTGGACAGAGCTCATCGAGTTCTATCAAACAGGATTTAATTGGCTACATTTCTGGTTGGAATATGGGAATGTGGGAAAAATGCAGCGTGAAAATTTGGCACTAATGCTTTACTAACAATAATTGCAATAACATTAACCATTAAGAATGGCTGAACAATTTTGCACGTTTTCAAGTTCTTGATGTTGAAATTTCACCCTTCCCATGCCTCAAACAAAATACGCTGCACATTTCTGTATTGTTTTTGTCTCTTCAATTTCCTTTCTGAAACCAGTTTGATTTCTACACCTGTTAGTTTACTCTCTTTGCGCAGCTTTGTAACAAGTCTGTAGAAAGATTGTCCTGCTGTCTTGGCTGATTAAGGCGATTGTGTAGTTCTATTAAATAACCGAGGATTCTGGGTGATTAGATTGACTCGTATACAAAAGAACGATCCTATTATTGGAAAAAGGAGGATTCTGGGGAAATTCGGACCCATCACTATAGTTTTGGGTATTTTTTCGTGATTTAGGGGATTTTCGGCTCTATTTGGGTAAGTCTACGAAGTAAACGAGGACTTGGGGAAACCCCGAACCTGCAAGCTATTCTTATACAAAGGAACACATCCTCAACAAATACCCCCATCCTATTGTAGGCGTTCGGGACACATAGCAACCACACGCTACCATAGGAACCAAGATGGCGGCCTCCAGTATACAAAATGACCGACGGAAACATGTGTCATCCTAACAACATGCGGTGCGCACTAAGTCCTTGTATCACTAAAGCGAGGACGTCACACGATCGAGATACCGCCACAAGATACCATGATAACCAAACATGACGTGACAAGGCCACGTGACCATGACGTCACATGAGGTCCATCATGAGATTCATCCAACTGGAACCGATCTCCACAACCCCTACTACTGAAATGGTAATTTAATACGTAAAAAATTTGTAGTTTCTGTTTTATTGAGATGACCTCACTCCTGTTCGCTTTTAAAAGCATTTTCCATTCGACTGTTCCCTTTTCCGATTGTTTAAAGGTCTTGTTTTCGTATGTGATCTTAAAATGATTTGATGTTTCTGGCGAGGAGCTAGCCTCATGAAAATGTTCGACCCTCGATGGTACTTGATCCAGTCACTTGGTGATATATACTGGAATGACACAAAATGGTAGTTTATTTGTGTGTGTGTATGTGTGTGTAATTGTGTGGGTGCCTGATGTGGATGTTCCATAACTTCTACGTTGGCTATCGAAACACTACCTAACTTGCTCTGTGGGGAGACGGACAACTCGTACTCTGAATGATTCGTACCCTCAGGCTGGACAATTCGTATCTTTTCCCTGGACTACTCGTACCTTATACCTAAACGATTAGTACCCGCCTCATTCCCCGCCTTTGGACAGTATCCGACAGATTGTACCCCCAGACAATTCGTGCCCCCCTATGGACAATTCATTACATTATTAAGGCAACGCGGTTTATTACTTATTATTTGGGGCATCATTATTGTAACTTTATTTTTAAAAATTAAATGAGCTAAAGAAAAATATTCACCTTATATTGTAAGTTTTGCGATTCTTGTGCTTTGAAAGTAAAGCCACATCCATTACTATCTACTAATTTTCTTTTACCACGTTTCGACCCGAAATCGATAATACTAATAATAATTCTTCGACCCTCCGCTGATTTGTCGCCATCGGAGGCTTATATTAACCCAGTTCCCCACCGGGCTAGTCCTCCCTTAATCTCCCAGCATTTAGTCAAAAATTATTTTAGAATTCCACGCACCTGCACTTTCTCAATTTCCCTAACTATAAAATTGACTCTTTCCCCCGTCATTCCCCATCCACTTTTCTCTTTTTATTGGTTGTTTCATTCATATGTTTTTGTTTGTATTACTATCACTCAGTCGACTTTTCATTTCACTCAGTCGACGATTTAGCCCCAAAACGTGAGTAAATAACATTTAAATGGTTAATTAGACAATTCGCACATTTAATAAGACAATTCGCACATTTTACTAAGACAATTCGTACCCCCCAATTTTGGTACGAATTGTCCACGGTACGATCGTCCAGGGTATGAATTGTCCAAGAGCCGCTCTGTGTACTCCGCTTTGTTTAAAGCGTGTCAATGAAGGAGATGGTTCCAAATGTGAGGGTCAAATGTGTAATACTATGTCAATATACTTTGATATTTATATTTATTTATTTATTGGTGTTTAAGGTCACATACTAATGCACAATGGCTAATCGTGACCATGACAGTTTTACGGATGGAGGAAGCCGGAGTACCCGGAGAGAACCACCGAGCAACGACGAGCAGCTGTCAGCTCCCCAACATCATAACTCTGAACTCTGCACCGCAGCACAGGCAGGGTTAGATTGGCTGAAGACATGTGCACCATCGACGTGCGGTACGCCTCAGTACACAGCGTCATCGTGCCCCCATGTAGGCAATCGGGGTGAAGTGTCTTGCCCAAGGACACAACGCGGTTGCCGCAGGTGGGATTCGAACCGAGGACCTCTCGGCTTGCAGCCTGCACCTCTACCAACTGAGCCACCTCGCTCCCATATACTTTGATTCCCCTCAGTCATGTTCATAGGGTTTGAAAAACATCATTGATTTTCAATGGACTAGTTTCCCATCCGGAGGGAGGATAGAGTAAGTAAAGCAATGGAACTGAAGCGAACACAGAAATTTTAAACACCAGGAGACGACAGTTACTTTGTCATAGAATTCTCTTCCCAATTGCACACTTATTTCCCTGGAAAAGCCTGGAAAGCTTAGTGAGTGTTTTCTAATGTTATTTCAGTGAACTCCTTATTCATAATCATAATAATTCTTGACCCCCGGCAAATTTGTTGCTGCCCTCTAATGAGAAGGCCTACATAAACCTCATCCTCCGCGGGTTATTCCCCCCCCCCCCCCCCACACTTCCTCCAAATCTTCCAATATTCAGTCCAAAAACTGTTTTACAATTCAGCAATTTAGTTTGCTCTTGTCATATTTTTCGGTCGGGGCCAAAGTGATTTTCCAATTTTCAATCAAATTCTCTGACTTTTCCAATTGGCTGACAAAATCTTCCGAACTGCGACCGGTCAGGTTTTTCGAATTCATCGTTCAGTTTCCCTTACACTGACCAAGTTACACAAAGATTATAAACGGATAACTATCCGCCCAATACCCACTCCTTTCAACTTCCTGGCAGTCAGTTGGAATGAGTTGGTACAGGCTGATTCTCTTTCCAGATTTCAGGATTTAGGCATCTAGAAGACAAGATTTATTTATTTATTGGGGTTTAACGACACTTTCGACAGCCAAGGTCACCTCGTGTCGGAGACCAGATTTGATTAAAAGAGTAAACTGCTGGCGTCATCGCCGTCATGGACTTCTACGGATAGTATCCTCCAATATTACATCACCATGTCGCGAGTGTTATCAGATACTCAGATTAGGATACGAGGGATGTTATTAGACCTCGTTGAGGGATTTGCTCTTAGCCCTGTTATGTCGGGGAGGATGGGGGGGGGGGGGGGGGGGGGGGGCTGAGCCCCCTAAACTTTTCACTGCTCCCCCAAAACCTCGGCCCAATGCAAATTTCACACAACATAGAGCCCCCAAATGGTCGCCAATATAGGGGCTACAATGTACACACGCGCCACAGATTCACTCTTGGAGCAGCTGCTAGAGCACTAAATTTTCTCGGGAGTGTGGGAGCGAATACTAGGACCCTTCGGTCGTTGCCCCCTTTCCTACTTCCATTCATTGAAGTGGGTTGGGGCAAACGACCGGAGGGTCCTAGTTAGGACAAGGGGACCCCCCCCCCCCCAAACCATCACACAACGGCCTTTCAAATATCCCCCCCGAAAGAAAAAGTCTGGCTAGGGCGCACCCTATTATAGAATCCCCGTTACGCGCCTTCTCTTACGGCAAAACTGTAATAGTCACAAGCTTCTGCAGATCTTATCCTTCGATAAGTATCCTCTAATAGAATACCACATAAGTATCCTCCAACACCAAGATGCGTCGAAGAGTAGAACGAGTCTCACTCGATCTGAGTCTTAGCTCTTCTAAGTTTTTAGCTGTATTTGAAGCCAGTCACAGAACGGACAGTGACTGTGAAAAACAGATTACTTATCTGTACTTGCAGATTATTTTTTGACTGATTTTACAAATCATTAGATGAATGTTTTTATAGATTATTTAAAGACTGTTTTTACAAATTAGTAATCTTAAATAAACTATAGTTACAGAGTATTTATTTATTTATATACACATATTATCATAACAGTGTGTTGATCCTTGTCGTAATATCACGTCGAGTTGAGGTGGCACGACAATCTTGTCACCTCAACTCGACGTGATACTTCGACACGGATCAACACACTGTTATGATGATAGGCTTATTACATGACCGACACAATAACAGTAACTTAATTTGCTTACCTCGATTTACTTATTCCTTTGAATCAAATTGTGTCACGACTTCCATCGTCACTAAGTCTATTTTCAACGGATAAATAGTCCGACGTTATTCATACGGAAATTGTCGGCAATTTCCGTAGGAGTATGATATGGATTTTTGATCCGGGAAAATCTCACCTGGTGTGATCCGACAGTCTGGATAAAATCGTCAAACAATATTGGTATTTAGGGTAAAAATATCACAGTAATATAATAAATGTATTTATTTATTGGTGTTTAAGGTCACTCTCAACAGCTTTAGTTGTCTCATGACCACAACATAGGTATGCAGTCAAGTTTAGCCAATGGCTTATGCCTATGCTTCCCAGTTCAGAGAACTTCCCCCTAGGCGTTGGTTCTGGGTCCTATTTTACCAATAAAGCAGAACTTGTTTTTCGCATTAAACAAGCTGTACAACACTTGTATGGATTCCCACGGGGGACATATTATTAGATGACTGTATTTACAAATTATTAGATGCCTGTTTTACAATTTATTAGTAATCAGAAAAAACCCAGAATTCTTATCTCCATTTGCATTAGATACCAATGCACAAATTATTGTTACGCCAGTTGGATAGATTTTAGATACCCGCAAACCAAGAACACAGTTCTCTGCTGTGCTGCCATTACACTCCTTCCCAAGAACCTGGAATAGTACAGACCCAAAATCCAGCAATTAAATAGACCCCAATTTAAAAAGTCCTTAATTGATAGAGCCTTGAATAATTATTCGCGTCCTAACTCCAAATGTGACAACCCAACGTGCCCCGAATGTGTCATCCGTCAGCTGTAATCTTCTGACATCTCATCCTCCTCCTCCCTTCCCTTAATTCTCAAAGGTATTCTAGCCCCCCCCCCCAACCCACATGAATTACAAATAAAAGATCAGACAACTCCGACTTGGGAAAAGCACTTCGATACACTGGTGCCAAAGACACTTGATATCTTTCTTTTTTTACGGGAATGGCAGGAAGACAGCCTTACAGGCTATGCCATTTCCATGTTGTATACTATCTTATGTTCCTGTTTGTTGTAATGTTATTATGTATTCAAAGTACTGGTATACTGCAAAATAAAGATCTATCTATCCATATTATTAGATACCAATGCACAAAGTATTGTTTCGCCAGTCGGATAGATTAACCAATGAACGATCATAACTAGTGAACGAGGACTGAGGAGTACAACGACAATAATCGTCAGCAGTGAACTCGTATGGATATTTATTTATTTACTGAATTTCAAAGACACCTTCGACAACCAGGGTCACCTCGTATCGGACAGTTTTGCGGGTGAAGGAAGCCGGAGTACCCGGAGAGAACCAGGGCCCGGGAGAGGAAGCGGTGCTCAAATTATTCGGTGTTTTAAAAAAAAATTGTTTTCAAAGGTTTGCAGTGTTTTGGCCACCTGGAGTTTGGTTAAGTTCCTCCCGCTTCCTGTGTGGTGTGGGGTATACCACTGGTTCAAACTTAACAGATCAATAAATTTAAAAAACACAGAGGTCGCCAATGATAAGTAATTAGCGTCGTCAGTGTCGTATACGACACTGTCGACGCAAATTGTTTTTCATTCGCGAACTCTGTATGACCATGTACTCAAATATGTTTTTTTTTTATTGGTGTTTGACAACAATTTCAATAGCCAGGGTACCTCGTGTCGGACGTTTTATTGGCGGAGGAAGCCGAAGTTCCCGGAGAGAACCCCTATATCAATTATAACTGTCCGCCGTTTTGTTGTTATTGCAAAAATCGCAGTATGAATTCAGCTAATTGGCACTTTAGAAAGTTTGTTTTCAGTTCAAAGCGCCGGAAAGCAGGCAGAATTGAAAATATGGTAAAAAATGCCAGAGGTACCAAATTAATAATGTACTTGGCGACCAATCTGATGGATTTCTCCCCATGCATTACATCACTACTCTGCTGTAAACAAATGAATTTCTATATTTTTTTTAACGAAAATAAGAAACGGTTTGCAAACACAACTGATGGAGAAATTTCAGAGAAAAAAGGCTGGCATAATAAATACTTTTTGTGACGTTTAGTTGTGGAGATGGTATCACGTGAGGCTCTACGAGAGCTAAGTTTAGGTTTGACTAAAGCCTCCCCAGCAGTATATTACATACCCGAGTGCCCCCCCCCCCCCCCCACACACACACCTATTTGGGTGAGGGGGGAGTGACGTCGTGTTTGGTCGTCATGGTAGCGATCATGTGATGTCATCACCAACGTGATAAGTAATGTCAGTGCAAATCTTGTTAGGGTTTCAGTCGTCCATTTTGTTTACTGGAGAACATCATCTTGGCTGCTATGTGATCCAAAAAGCCTCTTATATTGTGGGGGCGTGTTCTGTGGATATGTTCGATTTAACATCTAATTACCCAAATGCAGCCGACGATTTCCCCAATACAGAATCATCGGGTTCTGCATATGCGATGTTTAACAGGTGTAATAGTACACAGACAATTAGATCAAGTTCCTGTCCCACGTTCCGTAGCATCCCTTCTATTATCCGACTATTCGTCTGGGATCACCTTTTCGTCGTATGTGCCCATGTGCTACAGGTGTTGTGCGCTCATTATACATTAGCACAGGAGCATATATCGGCACATCAAACATGTGACCATGCGGTGCATACGATGTGTTGGCACTCACATCATGACACATTGCGTACCAGCACAGACACATTCCCCCAAAGTCCCGTTCCGCGGTCGGTGGAATCCCTTTCTAGCATCAGACTCTACATCTAGAATCCCCTTTTCGTTGTGTGGGTACTTGTACTGCATGTGTTGTGCACACACTGCATAAGCACACAAGCATATATCTGCACATCCAACATGTGCCTGTGTGCTGCATGTGACGTGTTCACACTGTGACACATTGCGTACTAGCGCACATACATGTTTCACGTTCCGCAGATTCCCTTTCTAGTATACCACTATACTTCTAGAATCCCTTCTTCGTCGTATGTGTGCATGTGCTGCTCACACACTGTGCACTAACACACGGAAACATATGGGAAAATCGGAATGGCTAGTCCAAAGCAGATAGGAGTCATAACATTGGTTGAACAGGTTCAGGGATGGTAGGATGAGACCCGCGAGAAGAGCCTGGGATTGGCAGTGGTAACTAGTGACCGACAAGAACAGAGTTCTGAATGAATGGTTCGCCCACTCTTCTGAAGTACTCCAGAGCCATAGAGCTTAAGTACAATTATGTTCAGAACAAACTAGAAAAATCTAAAAATACGAACGAAAAGTTAAAACTGTGTCAACAGCTCTTCTACTCCTCTGGATTATTCACCGGAACAAACGAATAGTAGATTATAGATACAGAAAAAGAAACAGAGGATTCCGCAGGAATCCAAACTGGTAAAATAATTGTCGAGTTGTTTGTGGTAATTCTATGAAGTAACTGAAGGTTTCGGGAAAATCCGAACCAGCAAAAGTACTCTCCTTGAACCGAACACACCCTGTCCTATTAGAAGCCTTTCAGACAACCACGTGTCACTATTTTCATCGAAGATCGCGGCCTGGATAGGTAGAAACAAAGGATTTCCTGGTTGGGGAAATTACCGGGTCCACATGGGTAATTAGATGTACTGCTATTCAATGGAACACACCACGCTATATTAGAGGTTTTTAGGTCACATTGCAACCACCTGCCACCATAAATGGCGGCCTCTAGTAACCAAAATTGACGAGGGAAACGCCCGTCTGCCTAATAACACATGCCGTGAATGGGCATTGACACCAAGTATCAATTCGGTAATATATTTATTTATTTATTTGTGTTGAAGGTCACATATTTCTGCACAATGGCTTATCATAACCTCGACAGTTTTACGGGCGGAGGAAGCCGGAGTACCCGGAGAGAACCACCGAACAACGCCGAGCAACTGTCAGCTCCCCAACATACTAACTCCACACAAACAGGGTCAGCATTGGTTGAAGACAGATGCACCATCGACGTACAGTACGCCCTAGTACACAACGTCACCGTGCCCCCACGTGGGCAATAGGGGTGAAGTGTCTTGCCCAAGGCCATAACGCGGTTGTCGCAGGTGGGATTCGAATCGAGGGCCTCTCTGCCTGCACCTCTACCAACTGAGCCACCGCGCCCCCATCAATACGGTAATGACGTCACAACATGACCGCTCATGCTGTCGCCGAGTCACGCGACTTATGATGTCATTTCCCCCTCACCAAAATGAGGGTAGTCCTTGCACGTGATATACTACTTTCACCAAATATTGTTCTAACTTTGCCAAAAGTGATAACGTAAACGTCATAGTGATCCGTAGTGTATTTTGGGAATTGGGAGACACGCTCCAGCAAACCATGACACCTGCAAAATATCCTCTTTTGGGTCCAGGACTTGAGAATAAAAGTAAAAGTGTCGCGTTACGTTTGTTACTTATTTGCTTTCAACGTTCCACATTGATAGAGAGCAACATAGGGTGTAATCCAAATGACCCCTATTACCGGGACTATTAATAGCCGAAGCCAAAGTATGATTTGTTTTTGTTTCATTCAACTGGATGTGACATGTCGTCCCCTGAGTTCCAATGTGTTCTATGTGCCTACTGGCACATGGAACACATTGGAACTCAGGGGACGATGTGTAAAATATGCTTGAATGAGTAATGTAAGGTACTCCCTTGTTGCGCACAGATATACATATACCTGGCTTGGTATGGGTAATGTGATAACAGATTGATGGGAAGACCAAGCTTTTCTCACCAGACGACTGATGTAGCTAATGGCGGAGTGACGTCATAATGCACAAGTCAACTTTAGCAATCGTTTATACCAATGTTACCCATTTTAGAAAACTTCCATCACAAGATTCCACAGGTAGCTCAAATAAATATAACAAATATCAACAGATCAGTGGATCTGAAGAAGATTTTTACAGACTATTACTCATATTGCACAGAGTTAAAATTTGGACTCCCCCAATATGAACCAAGGGACTTGAATTAAATTAAATCTGGACCCCCAAGGATGCTGTGTACCAAATTTCAAAAGATTCTGATTGGTGGGTCTCGAGTTTTTATTTCATGTTTTATATTTTCAATTATCTCCCCACCACCCTCTAGTCCCTTTTGAGGCAGCAGACTCTACTAGTCATGAGGATGCTTCATACCAAATAACAGTCCTCAATTCCTTACAGTGTCAGAAAGTTTTCTATTTTTATCTCCTAGGGGTTCCACATAGATTTGCGAAATTCTTTTGTCTTTTGAATTGAACAAGTTTATACGATCCAATAATATTACTAACCAAATTTGGTTTGTATCAGCTGATCTGTTCTGAAAACAAATTCGCGGAAGGACTTAAAAAATCATACCCTTCCCATTACAACAGGACATATTGCATAACTTCAATCCACACGTTGATAAGATGATCAATACCAAATATCAAGGCATTGCACCCATCTGTTCATGAGATGAAGATTTTAAAAATATTGGGATGTTTTTTTCTCCCCCACGAAACGTGAAACATACGCGTGTCCCGGGTGAGATAGCAGGGTGGGGTATTTTCTATCCCATCCACCCCACGTGACATACTCATTTGCATATTTTATTAGGTCGCCGGAACTATTTCATCATCGTCTGCACAATTGTAAATAAACAAAATGGCTTCACGATTTCCCGCATGTAATCCACGTGCCATTCAAAATCAACAATGTTGATTTGTTTCAACCCCATGTTTCTCTGCAGATTTAATAATATCACTGCGCGAATTTATCGATCGATCAAAAATCTCACAATGTCCTTTACATTAGAGTTCGACACGCGCAAATTCATTAACCCCTTAACGGACAGTGTTACAAATCAATTTTTTAGTATATACCTAACTTTTGTACGATCTTTCCGATGAAATTGTCCGTTTATGAAAGGACTACGACTTGATAAATTGGGTATGTCAGCAAGTGTCCGCCAATTATCTATAATGACGTAATCCTCGTGTGGGGGGAGCAAAATCACCCTCGATGAGTCTGAAGGTGGGAATGTGGAAATCTCACCCTCGGGGCAAGATATTTGAACCAGACCCTCGGCTGGTTCAAATATCTTGCCCCTCGGGTGAGATTTCCCCATCCCACCGCCAAACTCATCGGGGATCATGATAGTACCCACCTCTTCCATGGAAGGGGCAGCACCTTGATTTTAACAAAACTGGTATGCTCAAACACAGCTATCACTAACATGATTGGAAGTGGGCAAGCAGTTTGTGAAGAGAAGACTCAAACACACCTTCACACCAGACAGAGAGTGATCAATATAGATAGCCCTAAATTTCAGCCCGATGAGCTGAAGATCCAACGAGAGGGTCACACATCCATAAGAGTTGTGAGATTGCCAGAAAAACAATTTTTAACAAAGTTCTCTATAGTAATAGTCCTGTGATCTTCGACAATTAGTTTCTGAAATTTTGGTCGAGTTATGATAAATAGAACTGATGCGATTAGCCCCCCCCCCCCCCTCCCCCCGCTCATAAAAAAAAGGTTTTGATTCTCAGGCAATTCCTCCTTGAAACTGCTCCCCCCTCCCACTGGACGTTTTTGTTGCCTTGCAGGGTTAAAACTATCTGTGTTTTTTTAAATGATGTATATAACTGAAGTCTGAAGAGCATCACTAAAGGCAGTTTTCATCCTGAAGCTTTGTAGTTGTTTCAAGGCAAGTCTAGGTTGCCTATATAGGCAGCCAAGACTTGCCTAGCAAGGACTGTAAAGCGACCTAGATTGCAACTAGCAAGTTTCCACTGAGACAGCATGTTGGGGCACCTGTTCTGTTGCTTTACAAAGTGATCAACGTCAGAATTAGGCCATTGAGAATTAAAGTTAAATGAGTTAATTTGTGTAATTATGCACTTTCTATGTGTGTGAAAAGACAGCAGGAAAACCTCTCAAAGTTCGTTATATGTAACAAAAAAATAAATAAAAAAATTAAAATAAAACCTTTCCTCCCTCATGATTTGAAAGAATAAATAATTGCCAGATAATAAGTTAATTTATTTTGTGTGGCCTTATCTGGAAACTGAAGTTCTATTTTTTGTAACAGTGATCTTGACCTTTGGCAGATAAACCTGAAAGCGAACGAGGTTATTCTCCTTCTATGGGGGTACCAACACTACGTTTATGTGGAATAAAAGTTACTGTCTGGAGAAAAAATCCTATTTATCGTAACAGTCCCGTGATCTTCAACTTACAGAAGGCAAATTGATAAGCTTCTTCCCCTCCAATAGTGACACCTAATCTGTGAATACAGTGGAGCCCACGTAATTGGATATCTCTTAACTGAATAACCCTGCTAATTCAAGATAATTTCCCAACACAAAACCATTTACCATACCTCCAGTACAAATTTGACCTGTTAATTGATTATAGGTTATAGAGTAAACTCCTGTTAATTGAATACAAAATCTTGTAACCTGTCGAGTAATTACCCCGACTCTCCCCAGTTTTCCCTTGATTATAGACTTATTTGGAATCAGTACATCAAATACAGGCATTTAATCTATTGCATCTTGTTTGACAGAGCTCATGGAGCTCTGTGAAACAAGATATAATAGAATAAATGCTAAATTTATCTGTAGAATACAGGAAAGTGACACAATCCCCGTTAATTGAATACTCCTGTTAAATGAATAATTTTCATTGGCAAACAGGACTATTCAACTAACAGGGTTCCACGGTATTAGACATATAAAAAGAACTTATTTGCCAGAAACCTATTTCTGATGAAGTTCTATTTATAGTGACAATCGATGACCTTTGACCTTGTGGCCACCAACTTCAAAATCAATAGTGTTTTCTCTGTATGCACATGCCTTACTTTCTGCAAGTTTGATTGAGCTGTGAAAAAATAACTAATGTTGTTACCCAGAAAAGAAAGTGCTATTTTTAGTAACTGCGACTTTAACCCATGGTTGGCAAACCTGAGCATCGATAGGGTAGATAGATAGATATTGTATTTTACGATATATCAATAACATTTTACAATTTACAAATAATCTATAACAAGAAGCAAAAATATTGATACACTGTAGGGAGAGAACATAGCCTGATTGGCTGTCTACCTGTTCTTCTCCTTCAATGAGGGTATCAGCCCTGTAAGTTTGGCAGATCTATTTCAGACAGAACTAAAGTTATTATCCGGATACTGAAAAAGAAGAATAAACAGAGGTATCCTTTAGTGATTAACCGATAAGGATTTGCGACCGTCATCTGCTTGCCGATTAGATGAGCGCACAATCAGCCGATTGTGAGCGCTGATGTCAGATAGTCACAACCAAAAGTAGTATGCTCAAGAATGCATAGAATAGGGTTAATTTTACAGTACAGTCAGGTTGATTGGTTCCTTGGCCTCAAGAGCATTTCAGTGTGTGTATTAAAAGAAATATACGACATCATCGGAAAGAATTTGAACAGCACAGCATCTTTGATCAATGATCAAAGACGCCAATTTATTATCCCTTTACCTAACACGAAAAGCAGACGACACCTGCAAACAAAATTCTTGAATAACTATTTTCATTTTTTGTCTCAAAAACATAGCTTATGACCCCCTCTCATTGCAATGAGCTCATTCCAGTGAGGGGTCATAAGCTATGTTTTTGAGACAAAAAATAATGAAAATTGAATGGTGATTTTTGTAAATAGCGCTGGCTTTTTTGGCCGTTACGATAGGTAAAGGGTTAAGTTGTTTCTGCTGATGTCGTATTTCATAGTCATCACATGACACGTGGCACCAGTATCTTGAGCAGCTATCAAGGGAAGATCAGACCGATCAATGAGATAAGACCAATCATGATATCTACCAATCATTCTGGCAACTTATTAAGCTAGATACTGCTTGTATGAAATCGCGAATCAAACATAAATACAAACAATTTTGATCAAAGGGTGTTCCAAGTAACCATCAGCACGAACGATGTTCAAATACTTCTACCGATGGTCAACCGATGGCTTAAAATCGGCCGATGTCCGATTCGATTGCCAAACATTGGTCAATCACTAGTATCCTTAACCTGAATATTGTATTGCTAAAATCAGATCTTAACTAGCCAAACTAGTTTTAAATTTAAATAAATGTTCTTGTTCAGTGGCACGTGTTGAAAGACAACTCTTGATCATTGAGCTTATGCCATTGTAGAACAAACAAATATGAAATTTATTTGTTCATTTATTGGTGTTTGAGGTCACATACTGAGGAACAATGAAGCCAGAAAATAAGCAGACTGTCATCTGCAAAATGAGGTCCCCAGAGGTTGAAATTAGTGATGCTACCCTTCATAGCAGGGTAGCATCACTAAATTTACCCTCTGTGAACCCCAATCTGAATCAGTGTCTCAAAACTAAACAGAAAGAGGTACCCAGAGGATAAATTGGCCCACTGTATGGGATATCATCATCAAATTCACCCTCTGGGGACCTCATTCTGCAAATGTCAGACTGCTTATTTTCAGGCCTGGGAACAATAGATAATTGTGACTGCAACCTGGATGTAAAGTCAAGTCCAGCCAATCATTTATATCCATGTTGCACATTTGAGAGGTCTTTCACTCCAAGCACTGGTGATCAGGTCCTATTTTACAAGGAAAACACAGCGTGTTTACCACAATGAACAAGTATTGCTTCACTTCCTGGGGTTCCCACAGGGAAAACTAGTATGAAAATAGTTGGGCTAGTAAAACTTGGGATCTGTGATCCCATCTATATAGGCCTAAAAACCATTCTCTTGTTTCTCAGACAAATTCTTCTCAATTTTATGACGAGGGAGGGAGGCCTTTTTGTGAATCTGCAAGACATTCCTGAAAATAGTTGGCTTCAGAATTTCAACTTACACTATTATGAGAAAAAGTCAATGCTCTCAGCAACTAAAATTAAGAGGAGATTTATAAATGAAAAATGGCGATAAGACAGATTTTCAATGAGGTGCACATCCCCCACCAAAAAAACCCCCAACATTGGTCCAATGCAAGTTACACAAAACATAGAAACCCAAAATGGTCTCTAATATAGGTCTACAATGCTACAAAGGCCTCTGATTTGCTGTTTTAAGAACAATGAAATTTTTCAGGGAAGTCCCCCATAATTATCTTCTGCGTACATGCATCCCTTTCCAGCCTGGCTAGGCATGCCCTACTATAGAATCCTGGCTATGTGCCTTACTTACAGATCATATGAGACTGTTGATGCAGATTTCTTTTCTCGCTTTTAACCCTTTAACCAATGCAGACAATATCAAAATTTATTATTTTAAATATCCTTTTTTTAAAAATTTTTCAAAATTTTTTAACAAAGCCATATCATGTGACCCCTCATTCGAACGAGCTCATTCCAAAGAGGGCTCACATGATACAATTTGGTTGAAATTTTTTAAAAAGTAGAATTTTTTCAGCTGCTGAATTTGCATATTGTGCTGGCAGATGTGACCGATTCATTAGGTAAAAGGTTAAATTCTATTGTTGAGTGAATTCTTCTGGTTTGATATATTGGTCTTAATCTATATTGCCTTCTTGGGAAGTATGACAAAACTATGGGTGGAATGCTGTAAAACATAGCATAATGTTCTTGAGGTGCTATACAAGTAATGGGCAATTTAGCTTGAAAATAGGTGACATGTTATTTTCGATGGCATCAAATCTCTGAAAAATGTTATAAATTTTCATGTTTTGGTGTTCACAACTGCAAAAGTAGTGTTGACAAATATGGTTAGACAGTCAAAAAAAAAAAAAGGACAATTTATTATTTTGTTTAGATTTTTAACATCGAAAATAACATATCGCCTATTTTCAAGCTAACTTTCCATTACTTGTATAGCACCTAAAATATCGCATAATTTAACAACAATTCCGATTAAGCACTTTTCCTGTCACAAATTTGGGGACAATTTAAAGGCCTGTTCTGGAATCCAAGTTACACTATATGTGTTAAATATGAAAAGTTAGGTCAGGTGACGAAAGTATAGCACTCAGCTGATTTATAATAATAAAAAAACAACACTATGTCAGGGACCGACCTGGGCATGCGCCAGTGCGTATTTGGTTCTGAAACATCAGGACCTTGCTCTTAAATCTCAGAAATAGGCTTCTCAGTTGGCGCGTAACTTCTCAGATCATATTTTGATATTCTTTCGATGGATAATCGAGAGAAACACTCTTACATGTATTGTATATATGATTATCATTTATCATTGTTGTAGAGTGCTTAAGTTAATACTTCAAGTCTTAATTACCAAGCATTAATCTTCACTGTGGTTTCTGATCAAGTCTTGGCTGCCTAAATAGGCAGCCAAGACTTGATCAGAAACCACAGTGAAGACTAATGTTTGCTATAGTGTACTAAATGAAAATGATGAGAGCTATTCAGGCTTGGCAATTTCAGGAGAGCGATTTTTTAGCTCTCCTTACTGCCCTCCTGAAAGAATTAAGGAGAGCGAAAAATTGCCCTCCTAAATATTTTGATCTGGGATGATTGAGATTACATGTATTATGCTCACATTAAATTTTTGTTGTAAAGCAAAAATGTAATTTAACTTCGAAGTCACATAACATCACTTAATTTCCTTTTGAAAGTGGTTTAGTGGTAAAAGGTAATGTCTGCAACCATACCCAAACACAGTTGCAATCATTTGAAGCAAAATGGGTCACAGCAATATTTTTTTTTCTGTCAGTTTCAAGTTCAACAACTGACATCACAGTTTGAGAGGTAATTATTCAAGGAATATTGACACTATAATATACTACCATTACTACTATCCTGTCACTTGAAGCACTTGCACCAGTATGTGACTGTAGATTCAAGCAGACCTGTTGTCCAAGAAAGTCATACGCCTACCACTACCACCTTCAACCCCCTTGGGGTTGAAGGTGGTAGTGGTAGGCGTATGACTTTCTTGGACAACAGGTCTGGGTACACACACAGGTCTTGTCAAGTGTTTGTTCGGTTGTTGAGTGAGACATCTAGATGTCTAAGAGATTTTGCTTTACCTTAGTAAAGTTAATAAAATCACTGATGTAGTCTGTTGGTTTCAGTTTCAATGAGTTCGTTCAACTGGATACTTAAAATGCTGTGTAAAGCTAATTGCTCTCCTAAGCTGATTGAGGAGAGCGATTTTTTGCCCTCCTGCATTTTTCAGAATGCCAGGCCTGGCTATTACATACTTGCAGTGTGTGTTACAAACAGCAATGTGACTCCGTAAATTGAAATCTGGCGCATGAATTGAAAAAATAGGCTCCGAGGCTAGAGCGTATTTTAAATAGTCCTGATCGGTCCCTGACTATGTATTGATCAATTTATTTTGTGAATGTTTATGAAGTCAGTAGTATGATGAGATGAAATATAAGCCACCTGTGTATTATAACTCAAGAGAATTCGCTGACAACAGAATGATGTTTGTTTCTATTTATAGTGGTTTAATTGTGTTTTCAATATCTATGGCTTGCTGTGACGGCAACAAAAGTATAACACTAAGTTTATTTAGTTCCATAATAACAGACCTTTTATGCACTACGTGAATAGAGACATGTATTTGTGTGTGTGTCACCCATCCATTTGTGAAGTATATTATATATACACCAGAGATTTATGAGATGTCTGTAAACCTAAAAACAATTCCAGGACTTTCCTTGAAAATTTACAAGCGCTTTCCAAGACCTCCATCTGTAATTTTCATCATCTCTTGTGTTTTATAAACTCCAGTTGATAATTCTTATACATTGTATTTGCATGCACAACAAACAATACTTAAACCTAACAATGATCCATGGGAAGCTCTCTGAAAAAGCTTCCCAGGGGCCAGTGACAGGTAAAGGGACAGTACAGCCACCATGGACTGGTCACTTTCCACGGCTGGGCAATATTTTAACGGATGCAATAATACAGGGTTCTTACAGTCGAGGACCAAAAAAATTCAAGGACTTTTCAAGGACATATCAGCACTTTCCAAGGATGTTTTTTTTTAAAATGTACATTTGGAATATAACCATTTTTAGAAGCCTTACCTACTTTAACCCTTTACCTTACATGAAAAGCAGACGACACTTGCAAAACAAATTCCTGAATAACTAATTTTTCGTCTCAAAAACATAGGTTATTACCCCTCATTGGAATGAGCTCAATGAGCTCGTTCCAACCAGGGGTCATAACCTATGTTTTTGAGACAAAAATGAAAAAAAATAATTGAAATTAATTGGCCATTTTTTTGAATAGTGGTGGCCGTTTTGGGCCATTACACTGGATATAGGGATAAAAATGTGTTCTACCTCAGCATTCTAAATTCCAGGAAAACGGTGCTTCTAAAATGCTCTGCAACAAAATTATGGTACTTACAGAAAGACACCCAGTTAAATAATGCCTGAACTTTAATTCCTCATTTATCGATTATTTGTCTTCATATTTTTCATTTTTCAACTAAAACAAGTGCAAAAGAGATGTTTCAATTGTCCACTATTACACAGGTAAAAATGATATAGGGCAAAATTCAAGGACTTTCAAGGAGTCTGATGGACTTTCAAGGAGTCTGATGGATTTTCAAGTACATTTTCTGAATTTTCAAAATTCAAGGAGTAAGATTGAAATTCAAGGACTTTTCAAGGATGTGCACACCCTGTAATATTAGATTCCAAACACTAATAACAGGAATAATTAATTATCAAAAGGTTAATTACAGAAGCACCGGGTACAACCCAGTGCTTCATTAATTAAAATTTTGCTGATGATGATTTTTATTACCTGGACATCACTGCCCACGAGTGGTTTACGACCAATCCACAGCGACTGTATTGTAACATTTCAGTGGATAAAAATACAATTTACATAAGAAAAAACTGCCAAATATCACAGCTTATACATATACATTTTGACCAAAATATGCCTACCAATTAGTGATGTGGACCATAGCAGAGTACCGTTGATGGTCTGGTGCAAAGGATACCAGTACGGTACCCATGTATCAAGTCCTTTTTTTTCACTCTAGACTATTTCAAGGTAGGCCACTTCAGTGTTTTCATTTTTTAACCAATTTAGGTCATTTGGTCATCTGCTGTCTCCTGTACGATTGTGGATGGAAACTGCAGGTTTTTAGTGGATATTTGACATGTTTGATAAACTGCCAACAAAATGAAGAATTCTATAAGACATTATGGCTTACATTGGCACTGAGTGCAATAAGGTGCCAGAACTAATCTCCTAGTTATATCACAAGTCAAGTTGGAAGGTTAAGTTAGAAATTGAGCACTGTGTCCCAATCTAGTGATAACTGAACACATTACAATGCCCCCCTGGACTACCTTGAACTGCTCCTGTACGGACAGCAATCCATCCCTGGATTGGTAGTGGACTGCCATTTCGCGGTCTTAACCCTTTACCCAACGCGGACGATATCAAAATTTATTATTTTAAATATCATTTTTTAAAATTTTTCAAAAAATTTCAAGAAAACCATATCAAGTGACCCCTCGTTGGAACGAGCTCGACGAGCTCGTTCCAACGAGGGGTCACATTATATGGTTTTGTTGAAAGTTTTTTTAATTTGCATATTACGCGGGCGGATGCGGGCGATTCGTTGGGTAAAGGGTTAAAGTAGCAAAAGGAGTTCTATAAATATCAGCTTGGGTGACATAAAGTTCATGTTCTGCTTCTCACATGCTGCATATTTCGGTGTTCACTATCCTTTTAAAAAACATTTATTTCCCAACAATATGATTCCTTTGTAAGAATGTCCAACTGTGGCAGAGCATGGTGACTTTCTGAACCTGAAATCCTTAGTGGAAATGAGTCACAAATTATTTCCTTATTCCACAACAAAAACCAAAATATGTGCAGAGGTCACAGAGCATTTTTGAATGTGGAGGTGACTGAAATGTAAGCAGAGTTCTGATATTATTAATCAGGCCCTAAAATTTGTCTTGATTTACGAGAATCAGTTTGGATTCTCATAAATTCTTGTTGTGAGAACCAATTCAATTTTCAGTTCTAAAATATTTAGAATTTGAGAGTACTGTTATACCAATGTGAACGCAACATGGACACACGTCATAGTAAAAAGCAAATGTCATAGTTTGTTTGTTTGTTGGTGGTTAACGTCACATATTTATGCACCATGGCTAATCGTGACACAACATGGAGATGAAATAAAGTTTAGTCAATCGTTGATCTACATGTTGCCCATTTTAGAGGACTTTCACCCCAAGCATTGGTGACTGGGTCCTATTTTACTAGTAAAGCGGAACTGGTTTACCACAGTAAACAAGTGCTGCTTACTTCCCGGGGTTGTCATAGTTAGAAATTTATGAGAGTTTAATCTTTAAGAACACAGTTTTAATTTGGGTCAGTTTCTTGTCATACATGTACGTTTAGAACACATTTATCCCACAAATGGACATTTATTTGAACAATAAAGGCCTTGGATAAATTTTTGCTTTATTCACCTAGTAGGGTGATAAATTTTCCCCATAGGTTTAACACTGAAAGAATTTATTCCCCTAGTAGCGACGGACTGGTTGACCTCTGGCCTCTACCACATTTGTCTAGCATAATTAATAGTTCTATTGTTGATTTCTTTAAATCTTTTTGAAAGTATTACACAATGCCAGTAGAAAACACCACCGACTGCTCATATAATAAAGTATTTTTGCAAGCTTAGCTCAAATTTGTAGGGGAATTATTTTTAGGCAGAAATGTATTACAGCGCCTTGTTTATTTTTGCCAATTTTGCTGGTCGAGCGAATTGGACCAATGTGCTCCTCACTTCTCGCTGTGTTTTGTAGAGAATTACAGCGCGATTTTGTTGCGACTTCCCTGTAGAAGATTTATGGGATAAACAAAATAAACGTATAGTGTTTTCAAGTAAAAAATTTATTCTACTCGTAGAATTAAGAATTTTTTACTTGAAAACACTATATGTTTATTCTATATATTCTTACATGCAGGCTTTGGGTGGTCTTGCTGATAGACATTACAGTTCTTTGGAAATGGTGTCTAGTGGAGTATTGGCTGCCTAAACAGGCAGCCAAGACTTCACTAGACACCACTACCAGGTGACGTTTTGTTACCTTATTATGATGGGACAAAGACTAAGAATTCTACATGTTTTTTAAAGCAATTTATAGAATTTATGACAAGAATCAAATGAACATTTTGCGCAAATCAAAGTTGATTGTCATTGTTGTCCTTGCGAGAATCATTTGTGTGAATCGATTCTGATTCTCGCATGAATGTAAAGCACTGTTTATGGAGTATATTTTGTTAACAAGAGCAAGAAGTATAACTCTACAGCAAAATATCACGAGAATCAGAGAATCTGATTCCCTTAAAGATTCTCACAAATTTAATTCTGAACAGCACGGTGGAAGGGGCATTTTGAGTCTCGCAAAATATTTCCAAATTCTGCCTGTCTACTATGTCACAGATCAATTTGTACTGAGTTGTGATCACAAAAGTCCTTTTGTTTTGATATCCAACTTGATTGAACATAAATTTCAAGGTAACTGAGAAATAAGACATTGTGTGTAGAACAAGATTGTACATATAGCTGTTAGAAAATCAAGATTCAAATTAAACTAAACAACAGTTTGTTCAGAACTACGGAGAGAAACATGTTTTTTAGTGGGGATATATTGCATATTGTTTTAAATTGACTGCAGGGTGATAACTTGTCAATGAAAACTTATGACTAAAAACATAAGGCTGACCACTGACGTTCACCCTATCGGGGAGTTTGCAATTTTGTATTGGATTTGCAAGTTTTTACTACTGTGTGTCTTCAATCTGATCATCATTTTGTTGCGACTCGATCGAAAATCAGTGACCACTTGTTGAGATCACAGGGGAATCTCTGTTAAATGAATAGACAATATGCTAGTGAAAATTATTTAATTCACACAATTTTTCAATTAACAGGGATTTGGTCACTTGTGTATTCGAGAGATAAACAGAGCATTTATTCTATTCTACCTTGTTTGACAGAGCTCCACAAGCTTGATCAAACAATGTAGAATAGACTAAATGCCTATATTGGATGTACTGAGGCCAAATAGGTCTATAAACAAGACAAATTCAGTGACAGTCAGGCTAATTTCTTGACATATTACAAAATTTTTTATTCAATTACTGAGCATTTACTCTAATTGGTTTTGTGTTTGGAAATCATATTCAATTAAAAGGATTATTCAATTAAGAGGGCTCGACTGTGCTAGGCATATTTCATCTTCAGCAGGTAGAGTTCACCAGTACAATATAAGGAGAGACATTTAAAACACACTGGAGTAGTACTGAAATAGTTAACCGGATAACCGGTTTGAAACCGGTTACCTACCTAACCGATTAAAAAAAACGTCGACCGGTTATCCAAAATATCGATAGTGATCATCATTCCATGGTTAAAACGTAGTAAATCTGCTGCTTCTTCTTTGAGATAGATTACACCTCGAAGCAGTGCTGTATATATTGAGAAATAATCGACTTTGGCATATATTGAGAAATAATCGACTTTGGCATTCAAGACTTCGTTAATTATCGACAATTTCTATGAGTACTGAGTAACCACAGAAACTATTCCGTAGTATGTATACAAACGAACGTTGTCGAGTACTCGACAACGTTCGTTTGTATACACACTACGGAATAGTTTCTAAGAATACTGTTTTCCAATTCCTATAGTTTTGATCCCAGATTCGGTGAAATAATGGCTACGGTTGACCGGATATTATCCAGTTATAGCTCTCGGTTAGTCAGTTGTGCAAATGAGCCAACCATTTCAGCTCTACACTGGAGACATGTTGCTGATTTATATGATACTATTTGTTCTATTTTCGATGGCATTTCGAATTATCTCCTTTATAACATAGAACACTTGGAATCGTAAAGTGTTTTACCAACACCTATCTTAAGACACAATTGCCGATTCTTGGTATACAACGCAAAATATTGCCACGAAACATGCCCATTTAATTATATAGGATAGAAATACACACACCTGCCAAGTTTGGAAGTTGACCGGGCCCCGTAGAGGATGAGGACATAGGGCATGTTAGGGACCGATCAGGACTATTTAAAATACGCTCTAGCCTCGGAGCCTATTTTTTCAATTCATGCGCCAGATTTCAATTTACGGAGTCACACTGCTGTTTGTAACACACACTGCAGGTATGTAATAGCTCTCATCATTTTCATTTAGTACACTATAGCAAACATTAATCTTCACTGTGGTTTCTGATCAAGTCTTGGCTGTCTATTTAGGCAGCCAAGACTTGATCAGAAACCACAGTGAAGATTAATGCTTGGTAATTAAGACTTGAAGTATTAACTTAAGCACTCTACAACAATGATAAATGATAATCATATATATAATACATGTAAGAGTGTCTCTCTCAATTATCCATCGAGAGAATATCAAAATATGATCTGAGAAGTTACGCGCCAACTGAGAAGCCTATTTCTGAGATTTAAGAGTCATGTCCTGATGTTTCAGAACCAAATACACACTGGCGCACGCCCAGGTCGGTCCCTGGCATGTCATGACAAAAGAGAAATGACAAACAGAAACGACAAACAAATTGACTCATATTATTGTAAGATATATTTTATAACAGAATGAAAGGTTGAATGTAGTTTGATGATCTAAATGACAGTCATTTCATAAAATATTCATCTGTTTCTCCATCAATATATGTCCATCACCCATCACTTCACTGTCTGCAGGATCTGTAACAAAGGAATCAAGAAGTTAACAAGTTACATGTGTTTTGCAGGTCTAACATCTTGAGGAGAACCGTCATCCTCTATAGACCACACAAGCCTTTAGATTATTAGTTATTCTCCAATTAAATTTTTTTTTTTTATGAGTTTAAATAGAGAGTAATCGCTTGACTGGACTGGTTACATGAAATAATTCATGAGAGGTGAGGGACATTGTACAAACACGAGTGCGTGAATGTGCACAAGTGTTTTATAATATAGTCCCTCACCTTGAATGAATTATTTCACGTAACCAGTCCAGTCAAGCGATTACTCTTGTTTATTACTTTTCATTATTAATGATAATTATATTATTTAGCCCTTTACCTAACATAATGGACAAAAACGGCCAGCGCTATTCTCTAAACCTGCCAAGTAATTTTCATTATTTTTTCATTTTTTGTCTCTAAAACATAGGTTATGATCCCTCATTGGAATGAGCTCATTGAGCTCGTTCCAATGAGGGGTCATAACCTATGTTTTTGAGACAAAAAATGAAAATAATAGTTATTCAAGAATTTTTTTTGCAAGTGCCGTCCGCTTTTCATGTTAGGTAAACGGTTAAAAAAAAAAGCAAAAAAAAAAACCCCTCAATGAAGTCCCCATTACTACCCACGGCAAAGCGTCTTCGTTTATCGTTGATAATCAAACCTGGAAATCCCAGTAAATCACACTTTGGAAAGTAATAAATTTTTAGCTCAACTTTGGCGAAGCCAAATTTGAGCTTTTGTCATGGCCCGTCGTCCGTCTGTCCGTACGTCAACAATTGGATACGGCTCGGGCTAGAGGCCGTATTTATGAACTGATCTTTACGAAACTTCTTGGGTACCTTTGTTATGACTGTGGGACGAGAACGAATGTTTTTGGGTGCGGTCCGAAATTCAAGATGGCCGCCAGCTGCCATTTTGTACCGATGATGCAGAAATCTGTTTTTTGTACAGAACTTCCATATGAAAGCTCTGATTTGGGTAATTTTTTGTATGATTGTTTAGTACCATGGGATACATCACATATAATACAGGTTTTTTTCTCGTGCGTAAATTGTGCAAATTAGACTAATTTTGATGTTTTTTGGTGTTACTTTCACCACTGTAAGTGCAAATGCCAATACGGCTCGGGCTAGAGGCCATATTTATAAACCAATCTTTACGAAACTTCTTGGGTACCTTTGGTATCACCGTGGGACGAGAACGAGTGTTTTGGGGTCCCGTCCGAAATTCAAGATGGCCGATGGCAGCCATTTTGTACAAAATTAGGTGCAATCAGATTTTTGCACAGAACTTTCATATGAAAGCGCTGATTTGAATAATTTTTTGTGTGAATGTTTAGTACCATTGGATACATCACATATAATGCAGGTTTTTTTCTCGTGCAGAAATTATGCAAATTAGATGAACTTTGATTTTTTCATTGCAACTTACACACAGTAAGTACACATGTCAATACGGCCCGGGCTAGAGTCTGTATTTATGAACTTATCTTCACGAAATGTCTTTGGTACCTTTGTTATCACCTTGGGACGAGAACGAGTGTTTCTGGGTGCGGTCTAAAATTCAAGATGGCTGCCAGTGGCAATTTTGTACCGAAATTAGGTCTAATCAGTTTTTTGTACACAACTTCTATACGGCTCAGACTAGAGGCCATATTTATGAACCAATCTTTACGAAACTTCTTGGGTACCTTTGTTATCACCGTGGGATGAGAGCGAGTGTTTTTGGGTGTGGTCCGAAATTCAAGATGGCCACCAGCAGCCATTTTGTACCAAAATTAGTGCAATCAGTCTTTTGTACCGAACTTCTGTATGAAAGTTTTGATTTGAATAAATTTTTGTATGAATGTTTAGTAACATGGAATACATCACATATTGTAAGGTTGTTTTTTTTTCGTGCAGAAATTATGCAAATAAGATGAACTTTGATTTATTCAGTGCTACTTACACAATGTAAGCACACATGTCAATACGGCTCAGGGTAGAGGCTATATTTATGAACCGATCTTCACGAAACTTCTTGGGTACCTTTGTTATCACCTTGGGGCGAGAATGAGTGTTTCTGTGTGCGGTCCAAAATGCAAGATGGCTGCCAGTGGCCATTTTGTACCAAAATTTGGTCCATCAGTTTTTTGTCACAAGTTCTATACAGCTCGTATTTATGAACTGATCTTCACAAAACTTCTTGGGTACCTTTGTTTTCACCTTGGGACAGGAACGAGTGTGTTTTGGCGTGCCTTTGTTATCACTGTGCTATGAGAACAAATATTTTGGGTTGAGTCAGACCCACTCTGGGACTCAAAGATTTTTTTTCAGTTTAGCATCTGACTGTAGCCCACCTTTACAGTACTTTACATATACATTTGTTACAGGCAACGGTCAGTATTTATGTACAGACCGTTACAATACTTTATATGTACCTTTGTTATCAGGTCATTACCTAGATGTTTGTCATTGCTGTGTCACATACTATACATGTACATGTCTTTGTCTTGACAAGTTGAGCTACAGTGTCATTGACACTTTCATTTTTTTTCAAACTTTAAAAAAACAAGAGGCCCCACGTGGCCTTAATCGCTCACCTGACAAAGTGAGTCTAAGAAGTATTTTAGGTCACCTTCACCATGTCATGCCTCATCAACATTAACTGGTTGAGTGATAGATTTTGTTTGAAGTTCAACATTTGTTACCTAAAATTAGTTTTATTTAAAATCATTGGTGTGTGGCCAATCTCCAATGATTTTTAATAAAGCAAATTTATCTCTGCAGACAAACTGGTTTAGCATGAAGCACAAACAAGGAATGTGAAGAGATAGCCTTGGACATCTCTCCCCAACTGTGGATATCTTCCATGTGCTACATGTATATATTTGCATGCAAGAAAACAAAAATTTTCACAAATTTTATTTTTTTTTATCATCATTGGAACAAGCTCAAACAGCTTATTCCAATAGGGGTGTATGGGAAGATCAGGTATATTTTTGAGACAGAAATGTGAATATATAAATAATGGTGTTTTTTGTGAATGATGCTGGAGAATTTTGCGTAAAGATATGGTAAATGGTTTGTTCTAGATACAGAATGATGCAAAAGTATTTAAATTTGATTAGGCAAGTTGTTCCTATAATGCATTTAAAAATTGAAGTAACTGTTTTTTTGCTGACGAACTTTTAGGTGTGTGTGTCTGTGTTTGTGTGTGTGTGTGTGTGTTTGTGTGTGTGTGTTTGTGGGGGGGGGGGGGGGGGGGTAAGAGTGTTCTTGCAAACAAAATTCCTGAAGAAATGGAAAATTTTATTTTTTGTGTGAAAGACATAGTGCGTGAATGTTGATTGGAACAAGCTTAGAGAGCTCATTTTAATGTGAAGTCATAAAGCTGTGTTTTACGTACGAAATTCTGGAATAACTAAAAAAATTGCTTTTTTGACTCAAAAAGCATGGTGTGCGACCTCTCATTGGAATGAGCTCAAAAAGCTCATTCCAATGGGCTATTTACAAGCGATAAGTACATGTATGTTTAAGAGACAAAAATTAAAATTTGAATAGCGATTTTTGCGAAGAATGCTGACAAGTTTTGGCAGTTATGCTGGTAAAAAGGTAAGATATGCAAAGTGGTTGTTTTTTAGAGGCGACATTTAATTAAGGGGAATTAACCCTTGATTACTGAGGTAACTTCTAAAAGTACTGAAATTTCATGAAGCAATGTGAATAACAGACAACAGTTGCCTAAAAATTTCATGAATAACTAAAATTTTTATTCCTTTGTCTCGAAAACATGGCATATGACCTTTGTTGGAATGAGCTGAATGCGTGTGTTCCAATGAGGGGTCATAAAATTTGAACGAAGATTTGTGTGAATAATGCATTAGTACTGCTAGATTTGGGTAAACGGTTCACCCTGGATACCACCCCTTCTATAGTAGGTCTTTTCTGCAAATTTTGTCTAAGATTCTATCAACTTTACAAATAAATACGTTCATGAATCACAATCAGATCCACCCTACAATGTTGCATACCAAATATCAAAAGATTCTGCCTGCTGGATCTGGAGAAGAAGATTTTTTAAGAAATATGCCTGAAACGCACTAAGTTAAAATTTGGGCTCCTATACGGAGCCCAAATATAAACCCAGGGGGCCGATTTGAACAAACTTGAATCAGATCCACCCCACAATGTTGCTTACCAAATATGAAAAGATTCTGAAGCTGGATCTGGAGAAGAAGATTTTTTAAGAAATTTGCCTGAAATGCACTAAGTTCGAATTCGAGCTTCTATAGTGAGCCCAAATATGAAACTAGGAAGCCGATTTGAACAAACTTGAATCAGATCCACCCCACAATGTTGCATACCAAATATCAAAAGATTCTGCCTGCTGGATCTGGAGAAGAAGATTTTTTAATAAATTTGCCCGAAATGCACTAAGTGCGAATTCGGACTTCTATATTAAGCCCAAATATGAATCCAGGGGGCCGATTTGAACAAACTTGAATCAGATCCACCCCGCAATGTTGCATACCAAATATCAAAAGATTCTGCCTGCTGGATCTGGAGAAGAAGATTTTTGAAGAAATTTGCCTGAAATGCACTAAGTGCGAATTCGGGCTTCTATATTAAGCCCAAATATGAATCCAGGGGGCCGATTTGAACAAACTTGAATCAGATCCACCCCGCAATGTTGCATACCAAATATCAAAAGATTCTGCCTGCTGGATCTGGAGAAGAAGATTTTTGAAGAAATTTGCCCGAAATGCACTAAGTTTGAATTCGAGCTTCTATAGTGAGCCCAAATATGAATCCAGGGGGCCGATTTGAACAAACTTGAATCAGATCCAATCCGCAATGTTGCATACCAAATATCAAAAGATTCTGCCTGCTGGATCTGGAGAAGATGATTTTTTAAGAAATTTGCCTGAAATGCACTAAGTTCGAATTCGAGCTTCTATAGTGAGCCTAAATATGAATCTAGGAAGCCGATTTGAACAAACTTGAATCAGATCCACCCCACAATGTTGCATACCAAATATCAAAAGATTCTGCCTGCTGGATCTGGAGAAGAAGATTTTTTAATAAATTTGCTTGAAATGCACTAAGTTCAAATTTGGGCTCCTATACTGAGCCCAAATATAAACCCAGGGGGCCGATTTGAACAAACTTGAATCAGATCCACCCCACAATGTTGCTTACCAAATATGAAAAGATTCTGCCTGCTGGATCTGGAGAAGAAGATTTTTTAAGAAATTTGCATGAAATGCACTAAGTTCAAATTCGAGCTTCTATAGTGAGCCCAAATATGAATCTAGGAAGCCGGTTTGAACAAACTTGAATCAGATCCACCCCACAATGTTGCATACCAAATATCAAAAGATTCTGCCTTCTGGATCTGGAGAAGAAGATTTTTTAAGAAATTTGCCTAAATGCACTAAGTTCGAAATCGGGCTCCTATACTGAGCCCAAATATGAACCCAGGGGGCCGATTTGAACAAACTTGAATCAGATCCACCCTACAATGTTGCATACCAAATATCAAAAGATTCTGCCTGCTGGATCTGGAGAAGAAGATTTTTTAAGAAATTTGCCTGAAATGCACTAAGTTCGAAATCGGGCTCCTATACTGAGCCCAAATATTAACCCAGGGGGCCGATTTGAACAATCTTGAATCAGATCCACCCCACAATGTTGCTTACCAAATATGAAAACATTCTGCCTGCTGGATCTGGAGAAGAAGATTTTTTAAGAAATTTGCCTGAAATGCACTAAGTTCGAATTCGGGCTTCTATAGTAAGCCCAAATATGTATCCAGGGGGCCGATTTGAACAAACTTGAATCAGATCTACCCCGCAACATTGCATACCAAATATCAAAAGATTCTGCCTGCTGGATCTGGAGAAGAAGATTTTTGAAGAAATTTGCCTGAAATGCACTAAATTCGAATTCAAGCTCCTATAGTGAGCCCAAATATGAATCTAGGGAGCCGATTTGAACAAACTTGAATCAGATCCACCCTACAATGTTGCATACCAAATATCAAAAGATTCTGCCTGCTGGATCTGGAGAAGAAGATTTTCAAAGAAATTTGCCTGAAATGCAGTAAGTTCAAATTTGGGCTCCTATACTGAACCCAAATATAAACCCAGGGGGCCGATTTGAACAAACCTGAATCAGATCCACCCCACAATGTTGCATACCAAATATCAAAAGATTCTGCCTGCTGGATCTGGAGAAGAAGATTTTTTAAGAAATTTGCCTGAAATGCACTAAGTTCGAAATCGGGCTCCTATACTGAGCCCAAATATGAACCCAGGGGGCCGATTTGAACAAACTTGAATCAGATCCACCCTACAATGTTGCATACCAAAGATCAAAAGATTCTGCCTGCTGGATCTGGAGAAGAAGATTTTTTAATGTTTTTCCCATTGCCTACAGTGTTAAAAAGTGCTGACTCAGCACTTTTTCAAAGTCCCGAAACTGCACCCTATGATAAAACCGATGGCAATTTTTTTTTACCAATCCTTTCTGTTGGTCCTAAGGAAGCTGCACACCAAATAAAAATTCTCAGTGCCGTGCAGTTTTGGAGATATGGGCGTTTTAAATTTTTTCTATTTTTAGCTCCTGCGGTTCCCACGGGGCTGCGGGAAAATTTTTTTTTGCATAAATCAAGTACTCATGACCCAATAAGCCCTCACATAAAATTTGGTTCAAATCAGCCTCTCGGTTTGGAAAATAGAAATTTTGGGCGGGGCAAAAAATTTTGCCCCTCTCATAACAACGTCAAGTATAGCCCCACAAACTTCTCTTGAACAAATCTGAGTCTACACCTCAAAAGGAAGCTGCACACCAAATATCAAGTCTCTGCTACTGCTGGTTCATGAGAAGAAGATTTACAAAGATTTTGGTGCCCCTTGGGGGTGTGGCACCACCCAGGAGGAGGGGCAACTTCATTTGAACAAATCTGAATTGGCATTAGGTAATAAACATTTAGCCAACATTTGAATAAAATTGGGCTAGTGGTTTAGGAGGAGAAGTCGATAATGTAAAGTTAACGCCGGACGGACGACGACGGACGACGGACGACGGACGACGGACGACGGACAGAAAGTGATTAGTTAAGCTCCCCTTGAGCTTCGCTCAGGTGAGCTAAAAATGACATGATATGGTTTTGTTGAAAGTTTTGAAAAATTTTTTTCTTCTGCATTCCCATGTTTGGTCACGTGAGGGTGGGCATACACCACATTTGATTCCAAAACAAACACGTGTGGAGCGAAGTATGGCACCAGCGATTGCAGTTAGCGTCAGTCTCTTCATATGTCACTCATTTCCGTTCATATAACCCAACTTTGCAAACATCTGAGATGCAGGTATTGACAATACTTTATTTATATCAATGCCTTTTGAATGCTGAACTTTTAAAAATGGTAGCTTAGTTTCGATTTGCAAAGCAATGAACAAATGTAACTCTAATCCGAATGTTTGCAGTCACATTTCAAGATATTCTTAACCTAAAGTTTTTTTTTCAACCTGGATTTACCATATTATTAATAATAATACAATTGATACTTACTATAAAAATTAATTTTAAAACAAATGATCAAAAGCGTAATATAGCAATATATATTTATTTGATGCTGAATCCAGTTCACATCCACCATTTCCTGATCATGATTGTGCCTGTTAACTGGTAGAGTGCTAAATTATTTTTGGTCATCAAAATTTGTTCACATATCTTTGCCTTGTTACAATTTATGGGAGAGTGCCTGTAGGCACTCTCCCGTAAATTGTAACAAGACAAGTCCTTACAGACTAAATAATATCACCTCAAAGATAATACGAAGCACATCCACTGAGTATGATGAAGCCTTCAAGTTGCAGTACCTTCACCTCAGAGTAAAGCCCAAATATGGGCTTCCAGCACTCTACCAGTTAATTAATTCCTGTTTAATTCCCCAACCCTCACATGACTCAACATGGTGAATGCTGATCTTCTCTAGATGTGGCCGATTCATCAGGTAAAGAGTTATTTATTTATTGGTGCTTAACCCCACATCAGCAGCCAAGGCTATATCATGGCGATAAAACTATGTAATTATAAATCGGACCATTATCCAGCATGTATAGGGTTAATATGCTACCCCGTGTCCAGTTCTTCAGATTAGTTTAATTTGGGCACAAAAACAAATATCCACCATACTGACGCGGCCTGGATGGAGAGAAAAGTATTTTTGCCTTCTCATCATTTGTTTCATATACTTTTCTTAGGTTTTCCCTCCTCAAAGTCAAGCCTGAAAATAAGCAATCTGTCATTTGCAGAATGAGGTCCCCTGAGTGTGAATTTGCTGATGCTATCCCATACAGTGTGCCAATTTATCCTCTGGGTACCTCTTGCTGTTTAGACTTGAAATCTTGATTCAGATTGAGGTTCACAGAGGGTAAATTTAGTGATGCTACCCTGCTCTGCAGGGTAGCATCACCAAGTTCACCCTCTGGGGACCTCATTCTGCTTATTTTCTGGCTTGATTTTGACTTGTACGGTATGCCAATTCAAGTGACATCCATATGTGTATGGTTCTGTTGCGAAAGGTTCCAACATATTAGTAGCTGTATTGACCCTTCGGAAATAAGGTCAATACAGTTTTTGGGATCTCTGTTCAGATGTATTTTATTAAATTTGAAACCTTGTGGACTATAGTGAGCACCAAATTCAGCATAAAACTTTTCATTCCAGTATATATTTTGTAGGAATCTGCGAATCACAAATTTCTTTTCGAATCGAATCTCAAATCGAATCGTGTCCCTGATATCGACATCGAATCGAATCCCGAATCGAATCTTAAAAGACAAGTTATTTCATATTGCATCAAACGGAAGTTACGGAACACTGTGATGCTCAAAGTCATTGTTTACTGCCTCTTGTTATTGAGTTTCATCATTATTTTTGGTTCTCCTCCTTGAGCTAAAGTTGATGCGAGAAGATGCCTTAGTTTTCCAGTGTCCAGCAAAAATACTATCTAAATGTAAAGTAGGCATGACATTTAACCTTTTACCTAATGCACGATATTTATTTTAATTTAATAATTTTAATTTTTTCCCCCAATTTTTCAAAAAAATTCAACAAAACATTTCATTGTGATCCCTCAATGGAACAAGCTCAATGACCTTGTTCCAATGATGGTTCACATGATATGGTTTGTTGAAAGTTTTTGAAAAAAACTTTTTTTCAACTGTTGAATTTGTATATTACGTGTGCTGATGCTTCCAATTCGTTAGGTAAAGGGTTAACAAGAAACATCATAAATATGAATATATTAGATCGCAAGCTTTGATTACATACTCATACAGAGTTCTCCAGTAAAAAGCAATCTACATCAACAGTGTGGTGTACGACACTGTCAATGCAAATTATTTTTCACTGCTGAACAACGCATTTTTTAAACTTATTTATCTGTTGTATTGTTTGATTTGACAGGCAGCTATGCTCTAAGCTATCTTGTGTTCATCATGGATACTTGACAAAACTACCGGTATATATGTCCAAAATTCTGTGAAAATTTGAAGAAAATTATTTAACACTGCATAGTTTGGGCACAATTACATTATTTGGGAACAGCATTTACCATCGCTATTTGGGGAATTTAAAGGCTTTAGCAAACCTGATTTGAAAATGAGGAGAGTGGCAAATGCTCACCAAGAAAATCTTTAAAAACTAGAGGCCCCAGGGCGCCCACCGAATGTTCCATACTGTTAAGACACAAATTTTATCAAGAGCTATTCTTAAGGTTCTTCTTGCCCACTGGTTTTTTGGAGAAGATTTTTTTTTAAATAATTTTTTCTAAAATTCATACGGTGCTATCAGAGTTATGCCTCATACGGAGCCCCAAATGGATGTGGCCATTTTGTTTGAACAAACTTGAATTACCATATAGTAATAAACATCCAAATGAAGTTTTGTGAATACCGAACGAGTGGTTTCAGAGAAGTCGTTTTGAAAAAATGTTCACTACGGCAGACAGACGGACGACAAGTGATAAGTTGACCTCCCTTCGGTGAGCTAAAAACAGAACCAATATTTCCCCCCCACCCCTCCTCCCCAAAGAACAAAAACAATTATTGCCCAACAAAATTTTCTTGAACAAATGTAAGTCTGCATCTCAAAAGGAAGGTGCTTACCAAATATGAAGTCTCTGTCACAGCTGGTTTATGAGAAGGAACTGTTCAGATAATACATGTCATATTGCACAAATTTTTACCTTTTTGGGTCCCCTATTGAGTTCAAATAAGGACCCTGGGGTTATGAAATCAACAAACTTGTTAAGCCTGTTTGAAGATGGTTATTCTGAAACATGCAAGATTTTTGGACCAGTAGTTTTTGAGGAAAAGGCATTTTTTTGAAGTGCTGGAAAAGTAGTTTTGTCATCAAACCAATAGGGATTTTTTTTCCTGTTCGATTTGGCTAGTGGTAAGGAAGCCGTGCAGCTTCTGAGATGTGGCTATTCAGTGTTTTTGAAGGGAACATTTAACCCTACATCAGTGTTTTTGAAAGAGGACATTTAACTGGTAGAGTGCTAAATTATTTTTGACCATCAAAATTTTTCACATGTCTTTGCCTTGTTACAATTTATGGGAGAGTGCCTGTAGGCACTCCCCCATAAATTGTGACAAGGCAAATCTACACAGACTAAATAATTTCACTTCGAAGATAATATGAAGCATATCCACAGAGTATGAGGCCCTTATATTACAGTCCCTGCACATCAGAGTTAAGCCCAAATATGGGTTTCCAGCACTCTACCAGTTAACACTATCTCGGTGTTTTTGAAGGGAACGTTTAACACTACCTCTGTGTTTTTGAAAGGAACATTTAACACTATCTCAGTGTTTTTGAAGGGAACATTTAACCCTATTTGAGTCTGCCTGAGGATTCTCAAGAAGATTTTGAAAGGATTCTTTTTGTAAACTGCGCAAAGTTAAAATTCATTTCCCCATAATGAGCCCCAATATGAACCAATGGACTCAATTTGAACAAATCTAGATCAGAACCACCCAAAAAGGCTACATATAAAATAAGAAAACATTCTGGACACTGGTTTGGAATAAGATTTTCAAACAATTCCACCTAAATCGCACAAAGTAACAAGCCCATACTAGAATGCCGTATACCAAATATCAAAAGACTCTGCATGCTGGTTCTGGAGAAGAAGATTTTTTAATAATTTTTCTATAATTCATATGGTGCTATGAGAGTTATGCCCCATACAAAGCCCTCAAGGGACGTGGCCATTTCATTTGAACAAACATGAATTGCCATATAGTAATGAATATCCACATGAAGTTTCGTGAAAATCGGACCAGTGGTTTCAGAGGAGAAGTCGTTTGAAAAATGTTCACGACGACGGACGGCAAGTGATAAGTTGAGCTCCCTTCGGTGAGCTAAAAATTCCTCATATTGACCAAGTTATAATTCAGGCTCCCACAGGGAGCCCAAATATGGACCCAGAGACTTGGCTTTAACAATCTTGAATCTCACCCCCCTAAGGATGCTACACACAACACATCAAAACATTCCGACTGCTGGATCTGAAGAAGAAGATTTTTTAAGAAAATTCCTCATTTCGAACTAAGTTACAATTCAAGCTACCACAGTGAGCCCAAATATGGACCCAGGGACTTGGCTTTAACAATCTTGAATCTCACCCGCCTAAGGATGCTAAACACCACATATCAAAACATTCCGACTGTTGGATCTGAAGAAGAAGATTTTTAAAGAAAATTCCTCATTTCGAATTAAGTTACAATTCAAGCTCCCACAGTGAGCCCAAATAAGGACCTAGGGACATCGCTTGAACAAACTTGAATCTCACCCCCTAAGATTGCTGCATACCAAATATCAAAACATTCCGACTGCTGGATCTGAAGAAGAAGATTTTTAAAGAAAATTCCTCATTTCGAATTAAGTTACAATTCAAGCTCCCACAGTGAGCCCAAATATGGACCTAGGGACATCGCTTGAACAAACTTGAATCTCACCCCCTAAGATTGCTGCATACCAAATATCAAAACATTCCGACTGCTGGATCTGAAGAAGAAGATTTTTAAAGAAAATTCCTCATTTCGAACTAAGTTACAATTCAAGCTCCCACAGTGAGCCCAAATATGGGCCTAGGGACATGGCTTGAACAAACTTGAATCTCAACCCCCCTAAGGATGCTGCATACCAAATATCAAAACATTCCGACTGCTGGATCTGAAGAAGATTTTTAAAGAAAACTCCTCATTCTGAACTAAGTTATAATTCGGGCTACCACAGTGAGCCCAAATATGAACCCAGGGACTTGGCTTGAACAAACCTGAATCTCACCCCCCTAAGCATGCTGCATACCCAATATCAAAAGATTCTGCCTGCTGGATCTTGAGAAGAAGATTTTTCAAGAAATTTGCCTGAAATGCACTAAGTTCGAATTCGAGCTTTTATAGTGAGCCCAAATATGAATCCAGGGGGCCGATTTGAACAAACTTGAATCAGATCCACCCCACAATATTGCATACCAAATATCAAAAGATTCTGCCTGCTGGATCTAGAGAAGAAGATTTTTCAAGAAATTTGCCTGAAATGCACTAAGTTCGAATTCGAGCTTTTATAGTGAGCCCAAATATGAACACAGGGGGCCGATTTGAACAAGCCTCAATCAGATCCACCCCACAATGCTGCATACCAAATATCAAAAGATTCTGCCTTCTGGATCTAGAGAAAAAGATTTTTCAAGAAATTTGCCTGAAATGCACTAAGTTCAAATTCGAGCTTTTATAGTGAGCCCAAATATGAATCCAGGGGGCCGATTTGAACAAATTTGAATCATATCCACCCCACAATATTGCATACCAAATATCAAAAGATTCTGCCTGCTGGATCTGGAGAAGAAGATTTTTTAAGAAATTTGCCTGAAATGCACTAAGTTTGAATTTAGGCTTCTATACTGAGCCCAAATATGAATCCAGGGGGCCGAATTTAACAAACTTGAATCAGATCCACTCCACAATGTTGCATTCCAAATATCAAAAGATTCTGCCTGCTGGATCTTGAGAAGAAGATTTTTTAAGAAATTTGCCTGGAATGCACTAAGTTCGAATTCGGGCTTCTATAGTGAGCCCAAATATGAATCCAGGGGGGTCAATTTGAACAAACTTGAATCAGATCCACCACACAATGTTGCATACCAAATATCAAAAGATTCTGCCTGCTAGATCTGGAGAAGATTTTTTTCAGAAATTTGCCTGAAATGCACTAAGTTCGAATTTGGGCTTCTATAGTGAGCCCAAATATGAATCCAAGGTGTCGATTTGAACAAACTTGAATCAGACCCGTACCATGATGCTGCATACCAAGCATCAAAAGATTCTGCCCACTGGTTCTGGAGAAGATTTTTTAATAATTTTTCTATAATTCATACGGTGCTATCAGAGTTATGCCCCATACAGAGCCCCAAGGGATGTGGCCATTTCATTTGAACAAACATGAATTGCCATATAGTAATGAACATCCACATGAAGTTTCGTGAAAATCGGACCAGTGGTTTCAGAGGAGAAGTCGTTTGAAAAATGTTCACGACGATGGACGACAGACGCCGGCCGGCCGGTGATAAGTTAAGCTCCCTTTGGTGAGCTAAAAAATTAAGGGATTCTAATATCTAAACTCACACAAGAAAAAAGAGGAATGTAAGGCCACACAAAGTAGATGTTCTGTTTCTCAGGCCGTTATTTGTCAAATTGCATGCTGGCGAGCAGTTTTTTTATTTTATTTTTTATTTCTGTAATTATTTCTTTGCCATCAAAAGTTCATGTTCTTGGTTTTTGTTTTAGGCTTCATTATCTACGGAATAGCATGGATGGTGGTGTATTTCGTCCCTTGAGAGCAAGAAGGCTTTGCAATGCTTTAGCATTGCACAGCCTTCTTGCTCTCATGGGGCAAATTTATCAATTTTTTAACTTGGGTAAAATATCAGACATAAACCATTTCACTTTTATTTTTTTTAAGTTTACATTGCATGGTTGTCAAAAGAGAGCATGCGGCAGCCAAAAGGACCATGCGGAGGGTCTGAGAAACAAATTTTTAATTTTTTTTAGGCCTAAAGCATTGCATATGCCCCCTCCTGCAAAACCATGGATAGCATATGCTGCTCATTGGAATGGTGGCATTTCTCAGGATGGCATAAATATCTGTGTTTTGAACAGACACAAATACATGAATAACTTGGTTAAACTTCCCCTGCAACATCAAAATCTGACAACAGATGCCAGAGTTGCGAAACGTTCATTTTACTATTTTTTCTAAGTGCTACAATGGCAATAATTCTGGTATGAATGCTTTAACAAAATCCATGGTTTGTGGATATCATTTCCCCTGCTGGTCTATCATCATACCAAAGGACATCAAAATCCAGCAACCGATGCCAGAGTTATAATATAAGAAGTTTGTATCGATGGACAGATGGATGGACGGCAAGACATACAGATGGATGGATGGATGGGCAGACGGATGGATGGACAGACAGCTGGAGAGACCGAGACCTCGACTATATCCCCACTGAACCTCCTAAGGAGGTTGGGGCTTAATAAATCTGATGGAAACTAGGGCTGCATGATATTTTGGTATACCTGTTGGTACTAGTATCAAAATCGTAACAGATTTAATATTGAGCCGTAATTGGACAGATTGACTGAGCCGAACTTGAGGATTGTGGTGTCATCAGAAAGGACATATTATAAGGGTTTCGCAAATGTGAGCTGCAGATTAAGACTGCTGCAAAGGATATTTGGGCTTTAATCTGAAGTGCAGGTAACCCATCTTAAAGACTTCACATTCAGTGGATGTATTTCATATTATGTTTGAAGTGAAATTATTTAGTCTTTGAGGATTTTCCTTGTTACAAATTATGGGAGAGTGCCTATGGGCTGCCTATGGGCACTCTCCCATAACTTTTAACACGGCAAAGACATGTCGATAAATTTTGAAGACCAAAAATAATTGAGCACTTTACCAGTTAAGGTCACATATTTCTGCACAATGGCTAACCATGACCATGACAGGTTTACAGGTGGAGGAAGCCGGAGTACCCGGAGTGAACCACCAAGCAACGGCGAGCAACTGTCAGCTCCCCAACATACCAACTCCACACAAACAGGGTTAGCATTGGTTGAAGACAGGTGCACCATTGACATGCAGTACGCCTTAGTACACAGCTTCACCGTGCCCCCACGAGGGCAATGGGGGTGAAGTGTCTTGCTCAAGGACACAACGCGGTTGCCGCAGGTAGGATTCGAACCGAGGACCTCTCGGCTTGCAGCCTGCACCTCTACCAACTCAGCCACCACGCCCCCCCCGTAAAATCCACTGATAGTTGCTCAAGTTATCAAGCTAACAAGCTGAAAACAGGCAAAAATTAACAAATTAAGGGCTATAACACTGCTCAGTATGACCTAACTGTACCAGTTTTCAAACTCATTCAAGACATTGTTACAATCTCGTATACAAAAGATTGACAAAATCCATTGATATTTGTTGGAAGTTGTTACGCCAAGAAGAAAAGTTATGCCTGCCTGCCACCCATTCACCTGAGATCCGACTGGTTCAAACTATAGGTTGAGTTTTTGTAAAAACTCGACCAATAAATTTAGTCAAATAATGGCTGAACCCTCTGCACACATGTGATGAAATATCAATATTTTTAAGAAGCAAATTTTTCCCATAATGCAACTAGGAATTAAAGCAATTCAATCTTGTTTGACAGACCTGTGATCTGTCAAACAAGAAAGAATTGCTTAACTTCTTAGCTGAGCGCTGTCAAACAAAATTTAATTGCTAAGCCCTTTACCCAACGCAGACGATATAAAAATTTATTATTTTAAATATCTTTTTTTCAAATTTTTCAAAAAATGTCAACAAAACCACATCATGTGACCCCTCGTTGGAACGAGCTCGATGAGCTCGTTCCAACAAGTGGTCACATGATATGGTTTTGTTGACATTTTTTGAAAAATAATATTTTTCAACTGCTGAATTTGCATATTACGCGGAGGGATGCGGCCGATTCGTTGGGTAAAAGGTTAAATTCTTAAGTTACTTTATGGGAAAACCTTTGCAGTTAAAAAAAATTCAGTATTTTGACATCAGTACGCAGAAGGTTAAGTCTATATTGTAAATAGGTATGATAAGAGGAAAATTCTCTGAATTCCACTGAATGTATTCCAAAGGAAGAAAAGATGGTAAATAAGAAGGTTAGAGTTCTACGGTTATTTTATGTTAAAAAGGTGTAACTTATAATTTCAACATAAGACTTGGAGGTCAAGTTGAATGAACTACTTAGCACTTAATACTGCTTTAAAGTGAGGAAATGAACTGGGAATATGCATCATTAAATACCACCTAATTACTTACTATTGAGTATATCCTGAAAGTCAAGAATGTCATCCCTTCCGGTCAACGTGTCTAATAATATGTTAGAACTACTCAAGCCTGGCAATCTCTGCATCTGTAATACAAACAAGGTTTGAGTTTACAATTTTTTCTACACCAAGTGCTTTATCAATATTCCACACAATTTGTTAATACTATTTATAGATTTATTGGTGCTTAAGGTCACATACTTGTGCCCAATTGCTAATCGTGACCGCAACACAGGTATAAAGTCAAGTTTAGCCAATCACTGACACCCATGTTGCTCAGTTTAGATGACTTCCACTCCCAGCATTGATGACAGTGTTCTATCTTATGCTGAACAAGCCCTGCGTCACTTCCCAGTATTCCCAAGGGGAAATTTGTTGATACAAAATAACTTAACCTGCCACTGTTCTCACACATTACACAAAATAATTTATTTATTTATTTATTGGTGTTTATAGCCATTTCCAGCATCTCGGACTACATCATGATCGTACAGAACGTGGAGAGTGGACTGTAACTAAATCACCTGCCGAGTGGAGATTCCATCCATGTAATAATTGCAATTTTGTTAAACCTGGAGGTCCATTTGCTGAAACGTTGCTTGTGTTTTTCTGTCCATATGTGAAAAATTTGTAAGTAATACTTTGGGTGATAAATCCACTCCATGGGTGATTTAGTTACAATCCACCTTCCACATACTGTATGCAGTACTGGAAATGAGACGGTGCGAGTGCAATTGCTCCCGTCAGCACCCATGTTTTCTATTTTGCAGGAGCTAAAAAAGGCGCTCGTTGAAAAATATTGTGGAGCACTAATATATCGTGGGGGCATGTAAATGTGTGTTCTTTTGGGAAAGTAGCACTCTGCAGCAGTGGCAAGTTACGGTCATAATTCAGCAATTCCTTATACATTTACATGTAGCCCCTTGAACCCGATCAACTGCTTTTCTGGCCAGGAACATATGTCATAACGCCACTAAATAGGATGGCTGTTCAGTAAATGTGTGGGGTAAAGCAATCAATATTTTCAACGTGCAGTCCTGAGGCTGCACATTGAAAATATTGATTGGTCTACCCCAAATAATGCATATGGACTCCTCTTATTGTGGCCATTGAACTGGCAAGGAAGATACCACTAGAGTTCAAAGGGTTAAGGTTTCTGGTGTTCGGTGACAGTATTCCTTCGAAAATTCATATACTAACATTTTACGGGTGCAATTTACTCCTGTCTCCGAATTCACGGGAGCTTAAAACTGCACCCATCAATTTTGTTCATTTCCAGCTCGGACTGTATGAAGTCAAGATTAGCCAATTACAGATACCTCTGCTACCCACTTTTGAGGACTTTCACTCCAGGCTTGGTTCTGGGTCAAATTTTACCAATAAAGCTGACCTTGTTTGCCGCAGTGAACAAGCATTGCACCACTTCCAGGGATACAAAATAATTTATGCTGCCACTATTCTCATGCAGTGTCAGTATAAGTTGAATGGAATGGAATTATTTATTTATTGGAATCTGACATTACATTAGGCATCTATGCCATTATCACCACTGTAACATTACTATAAAATTTAGTTGCCAATCGTTTATATTTATGTTGCCCAATGTGGAGAATAATTTGTTTGTTTATTAGTGTTTATCCTTTTACCCAGCACACACAATATCAAAATGCAAGGCCCCCACAGCAGGAACCGATCAGGACTATTTAAAATACGCTCTAGCCTCGGAGCCTATTTTTTCAATTCATGCGCCAGATTTCAATTTACGGAGTCACACTGCTGTTTGTAACACACACTGCAAGTATGTAATAGCTCTCATCATTTTCATTTAGTACACTATAGCAAACATTAATCTTCATTGTGGTTTCTGATCAAGTCTTGGCTGCCTATTTAGGCAGCCAAGACTTGATCAGAAACCACAGTGAAGATTAATGCTTGGTAATTAAGACTTGAAGTATTAACTTAAGCACTCTACAACAATGATAAATGATAATCATATATACAATACATGTAAGAGTGTCTCTCTTGATTATCCATCGAAAGAATATCAAAATATGATCTGAGAAGTTACGCGCCAACTGAGAAGCCTATTTCTGAGATTTAAGAGCCAGGTCCTGATGTTTCAGAACCAAATACGCACTGGCGCATGCCCAGGTCGGTCCCTGCCCACATAGAATAGATCTTTTGTTTCTCAGACCATCTTTTGTAAAATTGTATGTGGGTGGGCAGTTTTTTATTTTTGTAATTACTTCTTTGCATCAGAAGTTCATGTTCTTGGTTTGTTTTATGTTTTAGGCCTCATAATCTACAGAATAACATGGATGGTGGTGTATTTCACCACTGAGTGCAAAAAGGCTTTGCAATGCTAAAGCTAAAGAATTGCAAAACGTTGTTGCTCTCAAGGGACAGATTTATCAATTTTTTAACTTGGGTAAAATATCAGACATGAACTATTCCATTTTCTTTCCTTTTTTTAAGTTTGCATTGGTTATAAAAAGTCAAAAGGAGCATGCATTGGTTATAAATAGTCAAAAGGAGCCTGAGAAACAGATTTTTAACTTTATTAGACCTAACTTGAATTCTTTTTCAAATTTTTCACAAAATTAAAAACAAAAAAGTATGTGACCCTTCAATGCAACGAGCTCGTCACAAGATATGGTAGTGTAGACATGTTTAAAACCTTTTAATCTTGGCTTAGTTTCTATTGTGTTCAGTTCTCTATAGTGCTGTTCGGTTTAACCAAACTGAAACTCGGTGTTTAAGTGGAAACCAAAACCGAACTGAAAAAGAGATTAAAAACCATATAATTTTGGTTTTGAATATTCACATTTAGCACGCCATAGATTTTGTATAATCAACAAAATGCCAGCTAAAATGCATTGTAGAATTTATCAATAATTTGTAGAAGAGATGATAGAAATGCCAAAAGCCAATTATGCAATAAGTCAGCCGTCGCCCAGTGCATAAATACCTCCAACCTACATTGCCACATACAGAATCATCATGCTGAAGAGTACAAAACTGTTCTTGAAATAGAACAGACTGTGACACCTGCAAAGAGACCTGGTGTCAGGGTAAGAGAAAAGTATCAATTTACTTACTGATCTGTTAATGTTGGGGAACAAGGGAATGCAAGAAAGGGGTTCATTTAATATTAATAAATGTTAGCTGCACATATCTGTCATACAAAGTGTTAATTGGAAATTTAAAAAGAATGAACACTTACAATCCCAAATACATTTATACGTGTAAAACGCACATGGCCGTCTTGTCCTTCGAAGTAATGGGAAATCTCAGAATTCAGTGAAGACTCTCTGATAATGATAAGTCAATGCAAACCGAAAGGAAGAGTGGACATGGAAATCAGGTCAGGTGACCATCTTGTAGATAATTTGCATAACCTCTATAGTGCTTTGTAAATGAATGATTCCGGGGATTTAGAGTTAGCTCCTTTCGAGTACAAATGTCAACTTGTCAAGTTAGTTAGCTTGTGAAATGGGTATCTGCTTTCTGACAGTAAAAGGCACATTCTAAAGTTCTCAACTTCTCCGTGATTTTGGGCAGTTGCTTTCTGAAATTCTGACCCTCTTCCCTTGATACACACTCCTGACTCCCATATCTTCTTCCATTTGAATGACTTTTTATTTTCGAAAGCATATGCAGATTGCAGATGTAATTTTTTGTTCATTCTTTGTTATTTAACATGTTTTAGTACTATCCTGTCCCACTTTAATACATAAGATATGGAAAATATGTATTGTGTTGGGGGCGAGGTGGATCAGTAGGTAGAGGTGCAGGCTGCAAGCCGAGAGGTCCTCGGTTCGAATCCCACCTGCGGTAACCGCATTGTGTCCTTGGGCAAGACACTTCACCCCCATTGCTCATGTGGGGGCACAGTGACGCTGTGCACTAAGGCATACTGCTCGTCGATGGTGCACCTGTCTTCAACCAATGCTAACTCTGCTTGTGTGGAGTTAGTATGTTGGGGAGCTGACAGATGCTTGGTAGTTCTCTCCGGGTACTACTCCGGCTTCCACCACCCATAAAGCTGTCGTGGTCATGATTAGCCATTGTGCAGAAATATGTGACCTTAAACACCAATAAATAATAATAATAAATGTATTGTGTTACAAAAACTGAATACGAAAACCGATTTTTTTGGTCCAAAATCAAACTGAGGGAAAATTTCAAAACCGACCAGCTCCATCCAGTTCTTTAGATAAAATTGCTTTTCAAAGTTGCTACTCTTTCCGAATTTTGTTTTGCTAGAATTGACGAAAAAAAACTCTTTTGTGATCACAGTACAGTAAAAACTAGAATCCCCGATTCATTTAAAACAATACCTACACACATCTGTCACAATTTGTAAGCACACTTTGCTTTGGCCAGTTGAGAAATAGTTGTACCCGGTGCTTCATTAACCCTTTACCTTACATGAAAAGCAGACACTTGCCAAAAAAATTCTTGAATAACTAATGTTTTTCATTTTTTGTCTCAAAAACATAGGTTATGACCCCTCGATGGAACGAGCTTGACGGGCTTGTTCCAATGAGGGGTCATTACCTATGTTTTTGAGTCAAACTAGAGGTACTGTGAGCAAACTCACAAAGTGATACCCCCCCCCCCCCCCCACCCACCCCACACCTGAAATGTATAAGTTGGATTATCTCCCCTTGGAAATGTCAGAACGGAATTATATTGCTTCATGCACATCTTCATATGGAGTTCTTCCATTGTGTAAAGTTTCATGAAAATTCTTCAAATGGTTTAGGAGTTGCGCTTACAAGGATGGACAAACGGTATAAGTTAGATTATCTCCCCTTGGAAATGTCAGAATGGAATTATATTGCTTCATGCACATCTTCATATGGAGTTCTTCCATTGTGTAAAGTTTCATGAAAATTCTTCAAACAGTTTAGGAGGAGTTGCGCTTACAAGTATGGACAGATGGTATAAGTTAGATTATCTCCCCTTGGAAATGTCAGAACGGAATTATATTGCTTCATGCACATCTTCATATGGAGTTCTTCCATTGTGTAAAGTTTCATGAAAATTGTTCAAACGGTTTAGGAGGAGTTGCGCTTACAGGGATGGACAGACGGACAGATTATCTCCCCTTGGAAATGTCAGAACGGAATTATATTGCTTCATGCACATTGCCATATGGAGTTCTTCCATTATGTAAAGTTTCATGAAAATTCTTCAAACGGTTTAGGAGGAGTTGTGCTTACGATGGATGGACAGACGGACGGACAGGGTGATTCCTATATACCCCCCCAAACTTTGTTTGTGGGGGGTATAAAAAGGAAAAAATAATGAAAATTAATTGGTGATTTTTTAGAATAGCACTGGCCAGTTTTGACCGTTATGTTGGGCAAAGGGTTAATTCAATTTTTGATGATTATTCCTAAAATTAGTGTTTGCAATCTAATATTAATGCATCTGTGGAAATACTGTCCACCCGTGGAAAGTGACCAGTCCACAGCGGCCGTACTGTAAGCTGAACCCAATGGAGATACTTACAGAGCTTTTGTGGTGAGGGGTATTGTACAAATTATTAAGTATTTTCCCTAAGTTAAGGAGTGTGAAGAGTTTTTTATTATATGTTCTGAACACGTAGAAAAACTGAACCAAAACATGTTTTTTTTTCAAAAACCAAACCGAAACCCAATCTGAAAAATCAAAACCTCCCATCTTTGAATTTAAATTTTAAAAGTCCAGCATTTTAAATGATTTTCCGGGGCTTGTTCACAACCTGTTGGGGTTTTGGTGCACATAGTGGTTGAATGAGCAACAAATCACTGCATATACTGTGATTTTGCCATGGTGAAACCATGCAGACCTTATGTCTACTGAGTTCTCCTTATAACCACTCAATGATCACAAATCACTTCCCGTAGTTCGATGGCCACTTGTCTGTATTAAGTTTTTCTTGACATCCGTATTGCAGAGTGTCACACTTAAGGAAGAGATAAAGAAATAAGTCAATGAGATTTATGAATGACTAACAGATAATACAACAGGAATTACAACTCAACAATTTTACACACAGCCACACACAGAAGTCAAGTACCCGTGTCATAAACATTTAATTTGAAATCAAGAAATAAAATGCCCACACAAACATGCCAGTATAAACTATAAATTTAAAGTTACTTAAAAAAAAATAGCTTAATGCTTTAATGGGTGTCTTCCCACTAGACCAATTCCCTTTAGACCAATTCCCCTTAGACCAACTACATACTGTTATTGATTAAGGGTTGATTAAGGATAATTAAGAAAACATTTATTTAATGATAAGCACTTTATTTGATAAAAAAAATAATAAAAAGACTCACAACCTTTGAAAGTGTGTTATTACTTTAACAATTGTTATGAAAAATCTGCCCAACCTCTATAAAATATCAACAAGCCAGAAAATAAGCAGACTATTATCTGAAAAATGAGGTCCCCAGAGGGTGAAATTAGTGATGCTACCCTGCTCAGCAGGGTAGCATCACTAAATCTACCCTCTGTGAACCTCAACCTGAATCAAGGTCTCAAACATAAACAGAAAGAGGTACCCAGAGGACAAACTGGCCCACTGAGATAGCATCACGAAATTCACCCTCTGGGGACCTCATTCTGCAAATGACAGATGGCTTATTTTCAGGCTTGAATACCAGTAACATTAAATACATTTATAAATATTAATAAATATATCAAATTATTGATATAGAATTATTTTAAAAGTAGAACACATCAGTTGGTCTTTTGGGAATTGGTCTTTTGGGAATTGGTCTTTTGGGAATTGGTCTAAAGGGAATTGGTCTAGTGGGAATGAACCCTTTAATGGTTTCTTTGGGCCATCATTTTGAATCAAGAAATAAAATGCCCACACAAACATGCCAGTATAAACTATAAATTTAAAGTTACTTAAAAAAAAAAAAAATAGCTTAATGCTTTAATGGTTTCTTTGGGCCACCGTTTTGAATCAAGAAATAAAATGCCCACACAAACATGCCAGTATAAACTATAAATTTAAAGTTACTTAAAAACAAAAATAGCTTAATGCTTTAATGGTTTCTTTGGGCCATCATTTTGAGTCAAGAAATAAAATGCCCACACAAACATGCCAGTATAAACTATAAATTTAAAGTTACTTAAAAAAAAATAGCTTAATGCTTTAATGGTTTCTTTGGGCCATCATTTTGAATCAAGAAATAAAATGCCCACACAAACATGCCAGTATAAACTATAAATTTAAAGTTACTTAAAATAGCTTAATGCTTTAATGGTTTCTTTGGGCCATCATTTTGAATCAAGAAATAAAATGCCCACACAAACATGCCAGTATAAACTATAAATTTAAAGTTACTTAAAAAAAATAGCTTAATGCTTTAATGATTTCTTTGGGCCATCATTCTGAATCAAGAAATAAAATACCCACACAAACATGCCAGTATAAACTATAAATTTAAAGTTATTTAAAAAAAAAATAGCTTAATGCTTTAATAGTTTCTTTGGGCCATCATTTTTCCAGGTAACCTTTTCTGATACAGTAGAACCTGTCTTGAGAGACCGCCTTTTGGGCCACACAAAAAAGGTCTCTCAAGACAGGTGGTCTCTCATAACAGGTTTCAGGTTTTCTCAAGTCAGTGAATAACCAACCACAATATTCAGAAATGGAGAAGAATAGATTTTTGTAATTACTTTGTAGTTGTTCTTTTTTATGAAGTTTTTGTAACAAATTGAAATGGACTGTTATAAAAATTATAAAAATAAATTAGTGTTGAAAATCTTCACTGAAGATTTTCAACACTAATTTATTTTTATAATTTTTATAACAGTCCATTTCAATTTGTTACAAAAAGATTTTCAACACAAATTTATTTTTATTCCTGTCATATTTCAGGTTTGTATGAAATTGTTTATTCAGCAATAATCCTAATCTTTTCACAGGGGTCTTATAAAAACATCTCAATCTTTAATGAGTTAGCAATTGAATCCCAATTAAGAGCTTTTAATACTTTTAATTATGTTAGTATAGCTACAATGGATTTTCCAATTCCAGAACAGGTAAAAAGTTTTTGTCATGGTTTCAGTCTTCAAGGGGCGGTCTCTCAAGACAGGTCCATTATGGCATAAAAGTTAAAAAATTTATAGTAATTTATATATTTTTTATACTTACCAATGACCCAGACATAGCTGCTGGTGCTAACTCTTAAAATATAGGGCCAAACACAAATTTTGCCCCCCAATCCCCAAAATTTGCATCTAAAACTAAAGAAAACATGTCCTGAAAGGCCCTCCACACTTCGCCCCTACTGCGCATGCGCAGTGTCAAGGACGTTCCGAAATTGGCGCCATTAATCATTCTAATAACCAGTGCCTGGTAAGCGCTATGTACTCAGCGGGGAGGCAAGAGTTCCCAACTCCTGGGAGGGCCATCCCCGTCTGGGTCATTGGTAAGTATAAAAAATATATAAATTACTATAAATTTTTTAACATTTTTATACTGTACCAATGACCCAGACATAGCTGAATAGTAAAAAGGCTGGAGGGCCAAGGACATAGAGCAAAATGGAATACGCTCAATAAAATAAAATAGAGTCATCCCCTGTAGGGAAAAAGAAGTAATAGGTCTTACATGTATCTTTCTTATTTATGATAAATTAGAAAGATACAACACCTTCCAAAATTGAGCTTCATACATCCATGTACTCTATTAATATCCAATATAATCCTTATACTAATAATTTTTAAAGTAAGCCAATAAATAAAGTAAGTCTAGAGAATAGAGACTCTTATACTCCTAAAAGTGTCTGAGGATTGCATAATCATGTCCGTTGACATATGCAATATTCAAAAGCTATACTTTAAAAACTAAGACTTGAATGAATTTTAAAAACCTAAACTTCTCACTAAACAACCATCCCAATAACAGCTCAGAATTACTAACTCCGGAGGAGGTATCCCCTTGTTTTCATAGTAAAACAGGTTACCCAAGGGAACACCCTCCCCCCCCCCCCCCTTTTTCTTGCCCTGGGTCAAATAGCCCAGAGCGAAGAGGGCAGCCGAACGGAGACACTGCCGAAACAGACAGCCTACCTAGCTCTAGTAGCAACTGTTAAGTGAATGACATTCTGAGCAGTAGATAATAGACCTAACAATAGAGGCCTCCAGAAATGGACTCGATATTTCTGAGATAAAATTCATGAATGTGGATGGCTGAGCGCAATGAGCGGCCTTCAAAAATCTATAATAGCAACACTATTAATGTAAGCCCAAGAAGTAGAAGAACTCTTACTTCATGAGCCGAAATCTTAAGCACAACTGCTAAGTCAATGATATACCATAAGCAGTACCGATAGTTAATAGAATCCATTAACAGTAAAATGGAGCGTAACGTCCTTCTACTAGACATCAAAGACAGAAGAAGCTTACGCCCTTGTAATAAACAGATATCTGTTTATAAATACATAAACTGTACCCGGAAGAGTAAAGGCCTATGCCCATACGAAGACGGAAGGACCTTAAAATAATAGGTTCCGGATAATAGGAGCCTAACTCTTATGCAACAATCCAACCTAAATAGTAACGGAAGTATTGATTCCGAAACTATGAAAGTGAAAATCATCCATCGATAGTGCATGAAACTCACTGACTCTACAGTAAAAGAGAAACCAACAGAATTACTGTCTAAAAGGTCAGAATTTGAAAACTACTGTTTCCAGAGGCTCAAATGATTACTTAGCTAAATAAGAACCGAAGTTAAAATCCGTATAGGAATTTAATCTAAAGATTCTAAGTCTATTTATCAAAAAGTTACTAACTGACTTAGATAAAGAGACAAAAGACTCAATTGTAAACTATCGTAGAGTGCATAGGTATGAGGTAACATAAACCTATAACCTAAATAATAACAGGCTGCAGTAGATCTTGTGAAACAAGTATACTAAAAAATAGCAATGAGTAGTATGGAGGGATCAACAATATGAACATAATGATCCCTACACCACGACGGAAGAGCCTCCACTTTAGTCGCATAGAATAGCGAAGAAGAGGATCTCCTATAGTAAGAAATCGCGTCCAAAGCTCGTCCAGTACAGTGCTTACAATGCAATACGGACCACACAACGGAATACATGAAGGTTGCGACCTTGCTGGTTGTGATAAAGATGACACGATTTACCCAGTGAAAAAGATCCTCACATAGAGGAAGATTTCACGTTAAGACCCACAGTAGACAAGAGAGTAAATTACTCATGATCTCTGTGAAGATAGAGATGCTATCAACAGAAATGTATTGTGGTTGTTTATCTTAGCAATACCTGCTAAAACAACAGCGCCGGAGGATACGCGTATCCTATCATTCCGTCCTATAGATCAATAGAGCGTTAACAATATTAGCTCAGAGATCTGGACAAGCCAACACATACGTCTGCAATTGATTAGCAAGCTGTGTCATAAATAAATCATCATTGGGCGCTCCCATAGATAGCAAATCTGATTGGATACTTGTTTGTTGAGAGTCCATTCTGACAGCAACAAGCGACCCGTAAGAGAACGGGAGTCCGATAAAACAATCAGACGACCCGGAATATGACGGACCAAAACTGAACTTGGTGTACTATAACCAACAGACGGATTCTTTCCATTAAATTGAATAACGGAAACGAAAGAGTGCCTCCCTGGTTCTGGAGATACGCCACTACTGTCGAATTAAAGCACAGGAATTTGGGCATGCGTTTCTGAATAATGTTCATGCAATGACATAAAGCAAGCCTAAAAAACATTATTCCGCGGAAGAAAACTGATTGCTAAAAGACTGCGGAACCCAAAGACCCTGGCACTTCGAATCCGTAGGGATCAGTATTATATCCCAATCTGTTTGACTGGCAACCGTCATAACAGCCACACTCGGGTCCTACAACTGCGGCGGCACTCTCTGAGTCAACCACCGAATGTTTGCCCCAGTCTGAATCTCTTGTAACACTAGATAGACAAGAGAACGTGTAAATCGAGCAATTCATGGATTGCCGAAAAGTTGCCGTCGAAGAGAAGCTCCTCCGAGAACGAAGCGACTCTGAGAGAGTTCTTAACCTTACTATCCACGCGTGTGGATGTAGCTAGGGCTGCGTCACGTCTAACTAACTCCAATCAGCCACTGAAGGGCGGAGTTATACGTGAACAAACTACTGCCCTCAAAAGAAATTACATTGAGAATAATATCCCGTAAATCTTTTCTTGAAGACGTAATGATAACGCCTCAGTAAGGCGGATTACGTATAATAAAGCGTCTAAGTTAAGTCTACTATACATAATGTCGTTCCCAACATTGAAATTGGAAAAGACATAAACGGCGAAAAAGAATATATGCAGTCTTTAATCACACCGTCTAGACACATATGAACTCTCGGTATGCCCTGCTCTGCCAAAATAAACTATTTGTATAAATGATAAAATGGCAGAAATGAGCAACGCGGACAAGAAACTAAACTATCATGCTTAGTAGCAGGCTTGTATATATATATATATAGCGTCGAAAAATAAAACACATGTTGTAATGACAATATTGGACTGCGTCGGTAAGTCAGGGACAATGTCCCTGAACCGATCGAAAAATCCGAGTCCAATGACGCTATAAGTCTCTTATCCAAGATCGCAGCAATGAAGTCCGAAATAATAATCACTAGAAGATAATGCCAGTAGATATGAAAGGCATCTTCCGATACTACTAAAGGGAAAACTCGAAATCTTTCGAATCCCCTTCGCCATCCTGTCGGACCCTATAAAGCGTTCGGTCGTCCGTACCTGATGCAACCGCGTTCCGCACCGACCCAGCGCCGTCGGATAATTCCTGATTCGACCGAGAAACTGTCAATTGCTGGGATGCTGCGAAACAACTGTGCTAACTCGGATAGCACGTCCGTCACTGAGGCCTGAGGAGAAGCGGTCTTACGATGCATTGCCACTGGAAGCTCCGTGATCGTTACCCTGTGCATACTACCAATATGCGAGCGAACGGAGTGTATAGGCCTCGTGTCCCTTGGCTACCGGATGGCGCGACCTATTCGCCGTGGAATCACTGAATGCCGAAACTGATCGGATACTCGAGGTCACGTAGCCAATGTGCGGTCGTGTGCCCTGCTGTGAGGATGAGGAAGCATTAAAGACAGTCTCTCGGACTGTCAATATAACGGAGAGTCCCGACCTACGGACATATGCTCCGAATGTAAAATATCTGAACCACAACATGCGGTCCCCTATGTTGTTGGGCGAGAGAGGGACCTCTCTCGCGCACAGCCCGGACGGACCTGGACAAGCCAGGAACTGGACTAACAGGCTTCCTCCGATCTGTCCTCAATCTGCCGTCACTGGGTGAGTACTAAAGTAATTAAAGTGCTCGCATCACCCAAATCTCCTTCCTAGACCGCAACGGACGAACCCGGCAGCCGAACCATTCGATGAATGTACGCTACACCGGGTGAGCTAGTGAATGTCACTCCGTAGGCGATAGACATATTCCATGAGCACTTATTGCCGCTAACTCTTCATTAACTATGACGACAGAGGCACACTTTTGAAAGACATCTCCATAACTCTTCGAACAAGAAACCAGAAATGCTTGGTTAGCAAGCATAAAATAATAATATATATAGCGTCGTTCAATAATTCGAAAGTTTGTGTGACATTATTGGACTATGTCGGAACTGAGGGACGATGTCCCTGAACCGAACCAAAAATTTCTAAGTCCACCGACGCTATCAGTTTCTTATCCGGCATCGCAGCATTCTGGTCCGACGAAAGAAGCTGTAGAAGACCAAGTCAGATGACATACACAACAGCATATGTTGTTCCGAAAGGGAAAGCTCGAAATCCTCCGAATCCCTTTCGGTATCCCGTCGGACCGGATGAAACTTTCGGACGTCCGTACCCGCTTCCGCGGAGCGTCCCGACCCAGCATCGTCGGATAAAATATATGCGACAGATTCAGTTGATGCTGGGATGCTGCGATAAACTGTGCTATTAAGGAAAGCACGTCCGTTCCCGAGGCCTGTGCAGTAGCGGTCTTACGATGCATTGCCGCCGGAAGCTCCGTGTACGTTGACTCCCGCACACTTCCTATGCGAACGTCCGGAGTCTGCAGGCCTCGTGTCCCTGGCTACCGGATGGTGTGACCTGGTCGCCGAAGAATCCTTGATCGGCGAAGCTGGTAATTTATCAGCGGTCACGCAGCCAAGGTGCGGTCGTGTGCGCTGACGAGAAGAGGAAGCCTTAGCAGTCTCAGCGGACTGCCTATACAACGGAGCGTCCCGAGCGACGGACGTATGCTCCGCTTGCGACACATTTTGTACCACAACATCTGGGGCCAGATGTTGTTGAACGAGAGAGGGGCCTCTCTCGCTTGCCGTCCGGATAGACCGGAATGAGCTATGAACCGGACTAAAAGGCTTCCTGCGTTCTCCCTCCGATCCGCCGTCACTGGGTGTGCATTAGGTTAATTTATAGTGCTCGCATCACCCCAAAATTCCTTCTAGACCGCAACGGACGAACCCGGCTGCCGAACCATTCGGTGAATGGACGCTACACCGGGCGAGCTAGCGGACGTCAAAGGCCGTCGAACCTACTAGGGTCCTCTTAGGCAATTGGCGTATTTACATGAGCACTTTTCCGCTAGCCCTTCATTAATTGTGACGACGGAGGCACACTGTTGGAAGACATCACAGATACATCACCCTAATCTTGATCGTCTGAAATAGAAATTGATAAAGTAGAGTGACCCTGCGGGGAAAGGACCGGAGTGTCCAAATCCCCAACAACATACCGTGACATGCGCTTCCCATATTGTCATCGAAATCATACGATACAGAACAGGAGTTAATGCGAGTACACTGACCACATATAGAATGATAATAAAGTCAGAGGAAGACTTCCTCTTAAAACAATTGATCAATATCCTTTCAATGTGAAAAGAAAACAAGTCCTGGTACTCGCACTAACCCCTGGCAATCAAAATACATAATAATAATATGATCCATTAATATAGAAAAAATAATTGAAATCAAAATATTTTGAAAAAATATTTTTTCAGAACAGCCCAAGTTTCTGAAAAGTAACGTTGAGCCCCAATGGATCCCAAGCCTAAGTGTGGACAAAAATTTTAAAAATATTTAAAATAATTTATTCAACACTTACGAACAATAATACTGTATCTAGTTATGATTAAAATAACATCAAGATATTATTTTTTAGAAATCCCCCCCTCACACAGAGGGCTGTTGTAAATGTAAACAATGAGTGTAAAAACACTAAAATAAGACTCCAGGCACCCAGGCCCGAAATCAGTTACCAAAAATACACTATCTGATGCAAAACAGAGACTTCCAGGGAAGAAACTGCAGAACATCAGATGGTAGATGCAGAACACAACGCCTAACCACCCGTAGGTGAAGACGTAAACATGGGGAAAGAACAGAATTCATTCTGTTATTCAGCTAAAACTCCCAAGAAAATTTAGTAATAATAATTACAAAAACTATGCCAAAAGCATGGGAGAATAGCAAGGGGGAACTTAAAGGACAGGGAGAGAGGAAAACACTTAAAAAACAGTGTAACTAAATAATCAGAATGACAACAAAATGGCTGCTGCCTTGAAAATAGGTAACTTAACATAATTTCATTAAAATTTTTTAAGTTACAGCCCTGATAATATTCTGTCACACATTCTTTTCCTCTCCTCCTTCTCTATCCTCCTTAGAATCACCATTTCACTAATATTTATGTGTCTGGCATCATTTAAACTGAGATTTATAAGCACAAAGATCAGTCAGATGTTAACTGATGAAGGGCCAAACTTAGAATGATTAATGGCGCCAATTTCGGAACGTCCTTGACACTGCGCATGCGCAGTAGGGGCGAAGTGTGGAGGGCCTTTCAGGACATGTTTTCTTTAGTTTTAGATGCAAATTTTGGGGATTGGGGGGCAAAATTTGTGTTTGGCCCTATATTTTAAGAGTTAGCACCAGCAGCTATGTCTGGGTCATTGGTACAGTATAAAAATATACAAGTTGGTACCAGGTCACAGTGGTCTCTCAAGACAGGTGGACTCTCAAGACAGGTGGTCTCCCATAGCAGGTCCATTATAGAGTAAAACCAATCGGTGCGGGGCAGATGTGGTCTCTCAAGACAGGTGGTCTCCCATAGCAGGTCCATTATAGAGTAAAACCAAACGGTGCCTGGCAGATGTGGTCTCTCAAGACAGGTGGTCTCCCATAGCAGGTCCATTATAGAGTAAAACCAATCGGTGCCTGGCAGATGTGGTCTCTCAAGACAGGTGGTCTCCCATAGCAGGTCCATTATAGAGTAAAACCAATCGGTGCCTGGCAGATGTGGTCTCTCAAGACAGGTGGTCTCCCATAGCAGGTCCATTATAGAGTAAAACCAATCGGTGCCTGGCAGATGTGGTCTCTCAAGACAGGTGGTCTCCCATCAGGTCCATTATAGAGTAAAACCAATTGGTGCCTGGCAGATGTGGTCTCTCAAGACAGGTGGTCTCCCATAGCAGGTCCATTATAGAGTAAAACCAATCGGTGCCTGGCAGATGTGGTCTCTCATGACAGGTGGTCTCCCATAGCAGGTCCATTATAGAGTAAAACCAATCGGTGTCTGGCAAATGTGGTCTCTCAAGACAGGTGGTCTCCCATAGCAGGTCCATTATAGAGTAAAACCAATCGGTGCCTGGTAGATGTGGTCTCTCAAGACAGGTGGTCTCCCATAGCAGGTCCATTATAGAGTAAAACCAATCGGTGCCTGGCAGATGTGGTCTCTCAAGACAGGTGGTCTCCCATAGCAGGTCCATTATAAAGTAAAACCAATCGGTGCCTGGCAGATGTGGTCTCTCAAGACAGGTGGTCTCCCATAGCAGGTCCATTATAGAGTAAAACCAATCGGTGCCTGGTAGATGTGGTCTCTCAAGACAGATGGTCTCCCATAGCAGGTCCATTATAGAGTAAAACCAATCGGTGCCTGGCAGATGTGGTCTCTCAAGACAGGTGGTCTCCCATAGCAGGTCCATTATAGAGTAAAACCAATCGGTGTTTGGCAGATGTGGTCTCTCAAGACAGATGGTCTCCCATAGCAGGTCCATTATAGAGTAAAACCAATCGGTGCCTGGTAGATGTGGTCTCTCAAGACAGATGGTCTCCCATAGCAGGTCCATTATAGAGTAAAACCAATCGGTGCCTGGTAGATGTGGTCTCTCAAGACAGATGGTCTCCCATAGCAGGTCCATTATAGAGTAAAACCAATCGGTGCCTGGCAGATGTGGTCTCTCAAGACAGGTGGTCTCCCATAGCAGGTCCATTATAGAGTAAAACCAATCGGTGCCTGGCAGATGTGGTCTCTCAAGACAGGTGGTCTCCCATAGCAGGTCCATTATAGAGTAAAACCAATCAGTGTCTGGCAGATGTGGTCTCTCAAGACAGGTGGTCTCCCATAGCAGGTCCATTATAGAGTAAAACCAATCGGTGTCTGGCAGATGTGGTCTCTCAAGACAGGTGGGCTCCCATAGCAGGTCCATTATAGAGTAAAACCAATCGGTGCCTGGCAGATGTGGTCTCTCAAGACAGATGGTCTCCCATAGCAGGTCCATTATAGAGTAAAACCAATCGGTGCCTGGTAGATGTGGTCTCTCAAGACAGATGGTCTCCCATAGCAGGTCCATTATAGAGTAAAACCAATCGGTGCCTGGTAGATGTGGTCTCTCAAGACAGGTGGTCTCCCATAGCAGGTCCATTATAGAGTAAAACCAATCGGTGCCTGACAGATGTGGTCTCTCAAGACAGGTGGTCTCCCATAGCAGGTCCATTATAGAGTAAAACCAATCGGTGCCTGGCAGATGTGGTCTCTCAAGACAGGTGGTCTCCCATAGCAGGTCCATTATAGAGTAAAACCAATCGGTGCCTGGCAGATGTGGTCTCTCAAGACAGGTGGTCTCCCATAGCAGGTCCATTATAGAGTAAAACCAATCGGTGCCTGGTAGATGTGGTCTCTCAAGACAGGTGGTCTCCCATAGCAGGTCCATTATAGAGTAAAACCAATCGGTGCCTGGTAGATGTGGTCTCTCAAGACAGGTGGTCTCCCATAGCAGGTCCATTATAGAGTAAAACCAATCGGTGCCTGGTAGATGTGGTCTCTCAAGACAGATGGTCTCCCATAGCAGGTCCATTATAGAGTAAAACCAATCGGTGCCTGGCAGATGTGGTCTCTCAAGACAGATGGTCTCCCATAGCAGGTCCATTATAGAGTAAAACCAATCGGTGCCTGGTAGATGTGGTCTCTCAAGACAGATGGTCTCCCATAGCAGGTCCATTATAGAGTAAAACCAATCGGTGCCTGGTAGATGTGGTCTCTCAAGACAGATGGTCTCCCATAGCAGGTCCATTATAGAGTAAAACCAATTGGTGCCTGGTAGATGTGGTCTCTCAAGACAGGTGGTCTTTCAAGACAGGTTTTACTGTATTTCTTTTAACTCCTTTACCCTATAATTAATGACATCTGAAACTAACAAGAGTTATTGCTGAAGGCCATTCATACCCCCCACTACAGTACATTAAAAACAAAGTAAGGACAGCAACTATGTTGACAAAATGCAGAGAACTTTTTTTAATAATATGTGCTGGTGCGGCTTGTCATAAGAATCCCTCGTACCAAATTTCATTGAAATCCATCCACTCACTTGTGAGACAAGTGTTTGACCACCGAGGTGGTATTAGTCCACTACTGCGCTTTTGTGACATAAGGTGTTTTTGTCACAGAAGACACTAGAGTATATAAGCATCTTGGATTTTGAAAACAAAATATAAAGCGTGCATAATCCCCTCACAACCCTTTATCCATGTACCATATATGAAAGGCATAGCTTGAACCATGTTGGTGGGAGGGGTGGTAACATAAAATAGAGAAAAAAGCTTAAAAAAACACAACAAAAATGCCCGCCATTCTGCCATCTTGGATTTTGAAAAATAAATATTGACTGTGCATCATACCCTCAGAACCATTTATCCATGTACCAAATATGAAAGGTGTAGCTTGAAGCATATTAGAGGGAGAGGTGGTAACATAAAAACAGACAGACAGACGGACAGACAGACAGATGTTAGATTTTGAAAAAAAAATATTGAGCGTGCATAATCCCCTCACAACCCCTTTATCCATGTACCATATATGAAAAGTGCAGCTTGAACCATGTTGGAGGGAGCAGTGATAACATAAAATAGAGAAAAAAGCTTAAAAAACACAACAGAAATGGTTGCCATGGCGCCATCTTGAATTTTGGAAAAAAAATATTGAACGTGCAACATCCCATTACAACCCTCTATCCATGTGCCAGATATAAAAAGTGTAGCTTGAACCATGTTGGAGTGAGGGGTGGTAACATAAAATAGAGAAAAAAGCTTAAAAAAAACAACAAAAATGGCCGCCATGCTGCCATCTTGGATTTTGAAGAAAAAATATTGAACATGCATCATCCATTCCCAACCTTCTATCCATGTGCCAAATATGCAAAGCGTAGCTTGAACCATGTTGGTGGGAGGGGTGGTAACATGAAAATAGAGGAAAAAAAGCTTAAAAAACACAACAAAAATGGCCGCCATTCCGCCATCTTGGATTTTGAAAAAAAAATTTGTGCGTGCATCATCCCCTCAGAACCATTTATCTATGTACCAAATGTGAAAGGTGTAGCTTAAAGCATGATGGAGGGAGAGGTGGTAACATAAAAAACAGACAGACAGATGGATGGACGGACGGACGGATGGATGGATGGACAGACGGACGGACGGACGGAGTGCAATCCTATAGTCCCCTTACGGTTCCCATAGGGGACTAATAACGCTGTGGTTGGACAGATGCGTGCGTGGATGGATGGATGGATGGATGGATGCACAGATGTTATCCAGTATATCTCCCCCAACCCATTCTCTTCAAGAGTTGGGGTATAAAAATTCAGGCCTGTTCTTTTCAAAATCACACAAAATAAGATAAACCCTTTAATTTATAATTAAACAGACAATTCTCCTTACCCATTTTAGTCAGATTCCCCAGAGTGTAAGATGTTATCAAGGGACCACCACCCGGTTACACTATTGAAAGGAAATCCCTCAAAATAACTAGTACTGAAATGGTTAACCGGATAACCAGATTGAAACCAGTTACCAATGTAACCGATTAGAAAAACAGTCAACCGGTTATCCGCAATATCAACAGTGATCGTCATACCACTGTTAAAAGGTAGTAAATCTAAAGCCTTTCCTTTGGAATAGATTACACCTCGAAGCTGCGTTGTATATGTTGAGAGGTAATCGACTTTGGCGCTCAAGTCTTTGTTAATGACAGGCAATTTCCGTGAGTACTGAGTAATCTCAGAAACTATTCCGTATTATGTCTACAAACGAACGTTGTCGAATACTCGACAACGTTTGTTTGTAGACATACTACAGAATAGTTTCTGTGAATACTGCTTTCCAATTCCTATAGTTTTGATCCCATATACAGTGAAATAGTGGCCACGGATAACCAGATATTATCTGGTTATAGCTCTCGGTTAGTCGGTTCTGAAAATGATCCAACTGTTTCAGCCCTAAAAATAACATGGTTCATGTGATATTCACTTTGGAAATTATGGAAAATCACAGGGTTACAGTCGAAAATTCAGAGGTGGCACCTCTTCGACCCTCTAGCCACATTCCAGCCGTACTAACACATTTATTGGCAAAAGCCAATATTGAAATGGCAAGTATCAGTTATCCACTTTTCTAAGAACACCCATATCAGACCACCATGATTTGAAAAGTCCGGGTATTTTTTAGGATGAATAGAATAAATAAATTAAAAAAATGTGACATAAGACATCATATTTGACAAAAACCTTGTGGAGAGCAACTACACTTAGAACTTCCCCTAGTTCTATTTACAGACTTTCACTCAAGGCAGCACTCACCTTCCCTGCTAGATTCCTCTCCATCTGTAGTTTCAATGGTGCATGTAGACCTTGTAGGTCTCTCACCATTTTGTAATCCAGTTGTGTTTGGTTAACTTGCCACTGTAAAAGAATAACAGATCCATCATGAAAATGGGCCATTTCATTTGATCACTGCAATAAATTTTGGATTGCGAATTTGTGAACAGATAGCAATGTAGATTAATCCTTAAGTCCCCACATAGCCACAAAGTGCCCCTTTTATACTGCTCTGAAAAAGTTGTCCCCATCAGTATTCTTCCTTGTTTATTACTTTCCAAAGTGTGATTTACTTGGATTTCCGGGTTTGATTATAAACGATAACTTCACAAGTGAATTATGCAATTAACAATTGTGTCATGTAATGGTGCGCGCAACCGAAGAAGCTTTGCCCTGGGTGAAATGGGGACTTCATTGTTTTTTTAACCCTTTACCTAATATGAAAAGCAGACGACACTTGTAAAAAAAAATTCCAGAATAGCTATTATTTTCATTTTTTGTCTCAAAAACATAGGTTATGAACCCTCATTGGAATGAGCTCGATGAGCTCGTTCCAATGAGGGGTCATAACCCATGTTTTGGAGACAAAAAATGAAAAAATAATGGAAATTAACTGGCGATTTTTTAGAATAGCACTGGCCGTGACGTTATTATTATTATTTATTGGTGTTTAAGGTCACATACTTATGCGCAATGGCTAATCATGAGCGTGACAGTTTTACGGGTGGAGGAAGCCGGAGTACCCGGAGAGAACCACCAAGCAATGACGAGCAGCTGCCAGCTCCCCAACATCATAACTCTGCACTGCAGCATAGGCAGGGTTAGATTGGTTGAAGACATGCGCACCATCGACGTGCAGTCCGCCTTAGTACACGGCATCATCGTGCCCCCATTTGTACAATCGGGGTGAAGTTGTCTTGCCAAAAGACACAACGCGGGAGCGCGACTCAGTCGCTGAAATGGTGACCCATCCAACTACTAACCGCACTCAACGTTGCTTAATTTCAGTGATCTGACGAGAACCTGTTACCGTGACATCACCGCGCCCCCAGCCGTTACTTTAGGTAAACAGTTAAATAATATAATTATTGTTAATAATGAAATGTAGTAAACAGAGTAATCGCTTGACTGGACTGGTTACGTGAAATAATTCATTTGAGGCGCACTCATGTTTGTTCAATGTCCCTCACCTCTCATGAATTAATGAATTATTTCACGTAACCAGTCCAGCGATTACTCTCTATATATTGCTCTGAAAAAGTTGTCCCCATCAGTATTCTTCCTGGACTACCCTACTGGTAGGATGCATTTATGTTGACAGTGTTTCTACATCATTGTTGTCTGCCTGTTCAGGCAGCCAACAATAATGTAGAAACAGTGTTAACTAGAAACTGTTTTAGCACACTCCCCTTCTCCCCTTCTTTTCTATTTAATGCACTGCAAATTATATATAAATGAATAATATTGACAATCATACTAAATATCTAAGGTCTAGGTCAAAAGACAAACAAGTTATGCGCCGGACAAATTTTCCCTTAAAAAGCACATAAATCTGACCCTCAGGTCAAAGGTCAAGGTCACAAGAAGGTCACTATGGTACGCGACACGCCGGCTCATGGTGATACATCCACATGCCAAATATCTAAGGTCTAGGTCAAAAGACAAAAAAGTTATGCCCCGGACAAAGTTTCCCTTAAAAATCGCGACATCGACGCCGTAGCTGCGACGGGTGGTGCAATCTCACAAAATTCTAAGTTCATCAAGGGCCATAACTCCAAGAAAAATATTTGGAACAACACATGCATTGAACAGTGGCTAGACATCAATAAGATACACTAACATGCCAAATATACAGTCATTCCATCAAGTATTTCAAACGTTATTGAGTTTTGAAACTCGTTGGTCACAGAAAGACGGACCGACCGACAGACCGACTGACCGACAGACCGACATTGCCACTTATAGAGCTGCTAGTCGCAGCTAAAAAGCACAAATCTGACCTTGAGGTCAAAGGTCAAGGTCACATGAAGGTCACTATGGTACGCGACACACCGGCTCATGGTGATACATCCACATGCCAAATATCTAAGGTCTAGGTCAAAAGACAAAAAAGTTATGCCCCGGACAAAGTTTGTATGAGAAGAAGAAGATGATGCACTAAAACAATATGTCTCCCTTCTGGGAAGGGGAGACAACAAACTGGACAAGTGTCTTGAATACCCACCATTCCAGTCACTATACATCTAATGGCTTAGCAGTGATTTCCAGTTAAGTCTTGGCTACCTGTTAAGGCAGTGCAGGCCTCGAAATAAGTCGCAAACGGTCGTTCAAGTTACGTGGAGGTTACGACGTTTGAAAACAGCATAACCTCCCGACCATTCGCGACGATGTTCAGTCGTGAACGGAGTGAATAATGCAAACAAAAATCGTTCTGTTGAAAAAAAACTAGTAGCCCCAAAGCGGGTTCGCTACACATGGTGCATGCGGTAAATTTGGAACACTTGACAACTGTTTCTGAATTATTTGTGCCACTTTTTCATTACTTTTACATGCCCTTTCAAATATTCCATATTATCTACAAAATGTGAATTTCATATATAATATAAAATGTTTGAAGGCCCCCCTCTCCCGTTTACGACATGTCTGAAGCCCCCCTCCTCCCCCCCCCCCCAAAATGTGAAACTATAATCTAAAATGTTCTATGGTCCTGGGGCCCCTATCACCAATGACCATTCGCCAAACGCAATGCTCGATTTATACGAGAAATTATCATTCCATCCACGTGACCTGGCCATGCTTTGAAATTATGGCATTGTCTTATTGTTAAAACATCCTGTTCAGTGTTCGTGTCATGGTGTGGCCGCTGGCGGTGAATTTTAAAACATCGTTACGTGATTGAAATATATTCTCGTGAAAATTCAGAATGTCGGAAAATAAAAAAAAAGAAAGAAACTGTATCGGTGAAAACGTTCAAGAAATGGGATTTTTCGGGGGATTTCATGATGAAGGCCTAAAATGTTTTTCATATGGCCTCAGTCACCAATATTTTATATTATTCATGAAATGTGAAACAGAGTTTCATGCTTCATCTACAATATAAAATGTTCGAATGACCCACTTTCTATATATATTACAAAAAATGTTTGAAGACCCCCCCCCCCCCCCCCCCCCCCCTCTCCAGCCCTGCTGAACATCTTTTACGTGTCCCCGTTAGCCTATCCATGTAAACCGTTTTTCGCATGATTGACCCCTCAGATATTTCATATTAACTAACTTGCTCGAAGTGACTCAAGTAAGTTCTCATATTTTTTCTACACTCTCGGTATTTTCCGTTTCATTGGCTTGACAGTGAAACGGAATCTCACGACAGTACATCACGCACGTGCAGTTTAAATATCATGGCCAACCTTTTTCTCATGTTATGTTTTTATTGTGAACTTACCTTGGATTTTCGCACCAGTTAATCAATGCTGCTTCTCACATCAGCGGTACCATACGGATTAAGGGCAGTTTATAAAAGGTATGAAGTAATTTAATACCACCTTCATTTTTAATAACAACAAACATAGACTGATACTAGTTGAATGACGGGGAATTTGGCAATATAAATTCCCATTTTTATGTCACGAGGATAACGGGTTACGATGAAAAATTTGCTGTAACCTATCGTAACCTGTTTTTAGGTTGCGATACAAAAATGAGCGTAACCTGTGAATGGGTTGCGATGAAAATTCTTATTTCGAGGCCTGAGGCAGCCAAGACTTTACTAGAAACCACTGCTTAGGTAATTTGTCTATTGTCAGCAGGACTCCTAATGATGGCATGTTAAGGACACCTGTTCTGAGGTCCGAAAAGTCGTCCTTTAAGGGTTAAGTCATCTGCAACTGTTAGGCCTCTGCATATATTCAAATATGGCTGAACTGAATACCGAGTCAAATATTGCACACCATTCGCAAGTCGAAAACCAATAAATAACAATTGTTATCTGTACTCATATTTAAATCCAGTGTGTACAGTTAAGTTAACCCTCCGCAAACGACATATCATTAAGTTGTCTTTTTCTCTGATACAGACCGGAATTTGATAATGTTAGTTCTCTGGTGGGCAGATTCCCACAAACATACTGCAGTTGGTGTCATATTTACTACACAAATAACAAGATTCTCTGTGCATCTTGGTAAGTCAGTGTTCATTTAAAATACAGAACTCTGTGATCCTGAATGATGTCTGAAATGCAACTCAGAAATTTAGCATTCTTGCTGTTGCTGAGAAATGCCAAGTGTATGGATCGATGCTGGTGAACTGCCAACATATTACACATATCATTGATTGGTAATTGATTCAATAATGGGAACTGAATGATCCCCAGCACCCCCCTCCCCCCCCCAACCAATGCATACTGGCATGAATCCAGTCTCTTCAAGTAGTCATAGACACAAGACAGGAAATAGCTTGATAATAAAGGGTATAAATATACTGCAATTTGAACACTGACAAAACATGGGGCCTGAGGTGCTCACCTGACAATAGGGCTGCACGGAATATCAATAAACCAATATACCAGTATTCAAACCAATATTGATGGAATACCGGTGTAATTACAAAAATATCGGATTATCATCATTATTTATTTATCCACAATTTAATTTTCAAGATATTTTGAGTTTTCTAACTGTAACCCCAAATGAATATTATCCCTTTATCCAAGGAATCATCTGCTTGTGCCCTCGTAAATATACCAATTCAGCAGTTGAAAAAATAATTTTCAAAAATTTCAACAAAACTATATCATGTGACCCCTCATTGGAACGAGCTTGTTGGGCTCGTTCCAATGAGGGGTCACATGATATATTTTGTTGAAATTTTTGGGGAAAATCTGATGATAAGCTAATTTTGAAAATAATAAATTTTGATATCGTCTGCGTTGGGTAAAGGTTTTTCGAACAGAATCATCAAGGCATGCTAATTCGTTCCGACTGTGATGCCTCAAGACTCAATTGCGGTACTTGTGTTCATATATCTGAACAGTTTTCGATATACCGGTATACCGCAGTATTTTTTTGAATACCGATACCGGTATTCAGTTTTGAATATCATGCAGCCCTACCTGACAATAGTTGTTGAAAGAAGGATTTAATTAGCATCTTTTGCTGGTTAACACTACAGAGGAATGAAGTTATTTAATTATTTATAACTCTGTTGTCCATGCCATATGATTTTTTTTTCTAGTATTGGAATGCTACCACAAAAATAAAGCCCCGATTTCGAGTAATGCAAAACTTAGGGAGTCCAAATATAAACCTAGGAACTTAACCTGAACAAACTTTGAGTCCGAGTCCTTCCCTTCCACCACCAGAATACCAAATGTAAAGCATTCTGACTGGGGATTCTGAAGGAGAAGATTTTTAAAGAGATTTCATCATACTGCACTAAACTGAAATTTGGACTACCATGGGGCCTCAAATACTAACCCCAGGGATCTGATTTGATCAAACTTGAGTCGCACTCCCCTAGAGATATGGTAATATAAATACAAATTTATTTATTTATTGATGTTTTAAGGTCACATATTTATGCACAATGGCTAATCATGACCGTGACAGTTTTACGGGTGGAGGAAGCCGGAGTACCTGGAGAGAACCACCGAGCAACGGCGAGCAGCTGTCAGCTCCCCAACATCGTAACTCTGCACTGCAGCACAGGCAGGGTTAGATTGGTTGAAGACATGCGTACCGTCGACGTGCAGTACGCCATAGTACACGGCGTCATCGTGCCCCCACGCGAGCAATGGGGATGAAGTGTCTTGCCCAAGGACACAACGCGGTTGCCGCAGGTGGGATTCGAACCGACGACCTCTCGGCTTGCAGCCTGCACCTCTACCTACTGAGCCACCGCGCTCCTCATATAAATACAAAACTTAGGGAGTCCAAATATAAACCTAGGAACTTAACCTGAACAAACTTTGAGTCCGAGTCCTTCCCTTCCACCACCAGAATACCAAATGTAAAGCATTCTGACTGGGGGTTCTGAAGGAGAAGATTTTTAAAGAGATTTCATCATACTGCACTAAACTGAAATTTGGACTACCATGGGGCCTCAAATACTAAGCCCAGGGATCCGATTTGAACAAACTTGAGTCGCACTCCCCTAGAGATATGGTAATATAAATACAAAAGCATTTTGACTGGTGGATCTGGAGAAGATGATTTTTAATTCCCTCATATTGCACTAAGTAAAAATTCAGGCTTCCATAAAAAGCCCAAATATTACTCGATTTGAACAAATTTGAATCTGACTCCCCCCTCCCTCCCCTGCCCCCCAGAGATGTTGCATACCAAATATCAAAGATCTCAGACACTTTTTCGTTTATTTTTCTTGATTTTTTCACTTCTCAATGTTTTTAAAACCATGACCCACTGGTGTATCATGACATGATTATAGTACAGTATGGCTGCTGTAGACTAGTCACTTTTCACAGGTCGGCAATATTTCCACGGACACAATAATATTAGATTCCAAAACACTAATTACAAGAATAATCATTAAAAGTTTAATTATTGAAGCATCGGGTACAACGTGGTGCTTTATTAATTAAAATTTTGCTGACAAAGATTTTTATTACCAGTAAATCCATGCATGCAGTGCTGGAAATGAACAAAATTGATGGGTGCAGTTTTACGCTCCTGCAAAATCAGAGACAAGAGTAAATTGCAACCGTAAAATGTCAGTATATGAATTTTCGAGGGAATACTGTCACCAAACACCAGAAACCTTAACCTTCTGAACCCGAGCGGATGCTTTTCCAGCTAGGGACATGATACTCATAATGTCATTAAACAGGATGGCTGTTCAGTAAATGTGTGGGGTAGACCAATCAGTATTTTCAATGTGCAGCCCCGAGGCTGCACTTTGAAAATATTGTTTGGTCTACCTCAAATAATGAATATAGATAGACTCTTCTAATCGCTGCCATTGAACTGGCATGGCAGGTACCACTAGTGTTCAAAGGGTTAAATGTATAAGGAATTGCAGAATTATGACAGTAACTTGCCACTGGCCATAGTGTGCTGTATTCTTAAAACAACACATTTATTTGCCCTCATAGTATATTAGTGCTCCACAATATTTTTCAACGAGGGCATTTTTTAGCTCCCGAAAAAAATAGAAATCACAGGCGCTGATGGAAGCAATTGCACTCACACCAGTCTCATTTCCAGGACTGTGCATGGATGTCATTGCCAATGCGTGGATTATGACTCGACCAGTACTGCATTAACTGATATGTACACTTACCTGTTTCTCTGAAAATTCCAATTCATGACCAGACGTTTGGCTATTCCTGACATTCTGAAAACTAAAGATGAACACTGTTATTTTATTATCTAGTTGGTGTACATGCATATTTTTTTATTTACAAAGATTATTAAATAAAAGCTAAAAAAAAAAAAAAAAAAACCTTCAAGAAGAACAAGAGGCAAATTTGGTTAAAATCTGTTCTTTTTGTTGATAGTTGTCAAATGAATTGCTGAGTGTTCTTCTGATAATTTTTTTATAGACCTTCAGGCATGTAATAAACACAGAACAACACGCATATGTGAATGGGTTAATCAACATGGCACTTGTGGCATCGCAGAAGGATAAAACTGGGGCCTCTCATTCCATCCTTCCACACTGGTACCCGTGCCTTATTGATTAAACCATTCACACACACGCACACTTGTGTATTTATGTAATTATTTATTCATTGGTGTTGATGATTACTTCCAGCATATGTTGCTATACAGTAGAACCTGTCTTGAAAGACCGCCCTTTGGGCCACACAAAAGTGGTCTCTCAAGACAGGTGGTCTCTCATAACAGGTTTCAGGTTTTCTCAAGTCAGTGAATAACCATCTACAAAATTCAGAAATGGAGAAGAAAGGATTTTTGTAATTACTTTGTAGTTGTTTTTTTTTATGAAGTTTTTGTAACAAATTGGAATGGACTGTTATAAAAATTATAAAAATAAATTAGTGTTGAAAATCTTCATTGAAGATTTTCAACACTAATTTATTTTTATAATTTTTATAACAGTCCATTTCAATTTGTTACAAAAAGATTTTCAACACAAATTTATTTTTATTCCTATCTGTCACATTTCAGATATGTATGAAATTGTTTATTCAGCAATAATCCTTATCTTTTCACAGGGATCTTATAAAAACATCTCAATCTTTAATGAGTTAGCAATTGAAACCCAATTAAGAGCTTTTAATACTTTTAATTATGTTAGTATAACCACAATGGATTTTCCAATTCCAGAACAGGTAAAAAGTTTTTGTCATGGTTTCAGTCTTCAAAGGGGCGGTCTCTCAAGACAGGTCTATTATCGTATAAAAATACAAGTTGGTACCAGGTCACAGTGGTCTCTCAAGACAGGTGGTCTCTCAAGACTGGTGGTCTCCCATAGCAGGTCCATTATAGAGTAAAACCAATCGGTGCCTGGCAGATGTGGTCTCTCAAGACAGGTGGTCTCTCAAGACAGTGGTCTCTCAAGACAGGTTTTACTATAGCATGAAACATAGCACAGGTATACAGTCAAGTTTAACCAATTGTTTATACTCATTCTCTTTCTGTTCAAGTTTGCTCAAGTTTGAACCAAGCCCACTTTTCATTGCATTGTTAATGTAGTTAGTTTGTAAGGATTACATTAATATTTATTCTTTTTATATTTTATTTATTGGGGATTAACAACACTTTCAACACAAGGAAGACGGAGAGTATCTGGAGAGAACCACCAAGTAAGGCGACCTACTGTCAGACTCCCCAATGTATTAACTCAGAACAAGCAGGGTTAGCAATGGTTGAAGACAAGTGCACCATAGACTTGCAGTACTCTTTAATACAGAGTGCAACTTTGTCTACACGTAGGTAATCAGAATTGAGTATCTTGCCCAAGGACACAATGCAGTAACCTTTGGTGGGAATCGAACTGTGGACATTTCAGTTTGAATTCCAATGCTGCAACCTTTTAGCCATGGCACCTCCTTTTTATTAATACAAGAGGCCCCAGGGGGCCTGAAGGCGCTCACCTGACATGGTAGTCTAAATATCAAACCAGCGACTTGACTTGAATAAGCTGCATACGCCCCTCCTAAGAAAAGCATATACCAACTAGATGAAGCAATTGTGCCCACACAATACACAGGATTTTCCTTCTATTTTCAGTTCCTGCACTTTTACGTCCCAAAATTGAGATAAACACATAAAAAACAGATTTTTTTCCCAAACAAAATACTTTCAGCCTAAATTTTTTTCTTCTTCTTAAAATGCATAAAAAAACAATAAAACTAATTTCCAGATTTTGGTCCAAAATTTTCAGGGTCAAAAAAAAAATTTTTTTTTGTCTTAAAATTGACCAAAACGCAGAAAAAAACAAAAATTTTTTTTTCGGATTTTGGTCCAAAATTTTCTAAGTCCCACCCGGACCCCAAATTTTCGGTGTAAAAAAAAAAATGTTTTTTTTTGTCTTAAAATTGACAGATACGTATAAAAAACAAAAAACAAAAATATTATGGATTTTGGTCCAAAATTTTCGAAGTCCCACCCGGACCCCAAATTTTCGGTGTAAAAAAAAAAATGTTTTTTTTGTCTTAAAATTGACAGATACGCATAAAAAACAAAAAACAAAAATATTATGGATTTTGGTCCAAAATTTTCGAAGTCCCACCCGGACCCCAAATTTTCAGGGTAAAAAAAAAATTTTTTTTTTTTGTCTTAAAACTGACCGAAATGCATAAAAAACAAAAACAAAAATTTCCAGATTTTGGTCCAAAATTTTCGAAGTACCGCCCGGACCCAAAATTTTCGGTGTAAAAAAAAAAATTTCTTTTTGTCTTAGAATTGACAGAAATGCATAAAAAACACACAAAAAAAATTTCAGGATTTTGGTCCAAAATTTTGTAAGTCCCACCGGACCCCAAATTTTCAGGGAAAAAAAAAAAAATTTTTTTTGTCTTAAAATTGACAGAAATGCATAAAAAACACAAAAAAAAATTTTTTGGATTTTGGTCCAAAATTTTCAGGGGAAAATTTTTTTTTTTTTTGTTCTTAAAATTGACAGAAACGCAATTTCTAAGTCCGCATCAGGACCCCAAATTTTCAGCCTAAATATGAACCTAGGGACTTGGCATCAACAAACTTGAATCTCACCCCCCTAAGGATGCTGCATACCAAATATCAAAACATTCTTATTGGTAGATCTGAAGAAGAAGATTTTTAAAAAATACTCCTCATACTGCACTAATTTAAACATTTGGGCTCCCATAGAGAGCCCAAATATCGACCCAGGCAACTGATTTCAATAAACATGTGAAACAATCTTCCAAAGATGTTATATGTGAAATTTGAAAGCTTTTGGAGCAGTGGTTTGGGAGAAAAGTAGTCTTATATGTTTTTCCCATTACCCACAGTATTAAAAAATGCTGACTCAGCACTTTTTCAAAGTTCCCCAAAAAGTACCCTATGATAAAACCGATGGCAATTTTTTTTTACCATTCCATTCTGTTGGTCCTAAGGAAGCTTCACAACATATAAGAATTCTCAGTGCCGTGTAGTTTTAGAGTTATGGGCATTTTAATTTTATTCTATTTTTAGCTCCTACGGTCCCCATGGGGCAACAGGAAAAATTTTTTTGGCATAACTTAAGTACTTATGACCAAATAAGCCCTCATATCAAATTTGGTCAAAATTTGCCTCTCAGTTTGGAAAATAGAAATTTTGGGAGGGGAAAATATTCTTTCCCCTCCCATTACTACGCCAAGTATAGCCCCACAAACTTCTCTTGAACAAATCTGAGTCTACACCTCAAAAGGAAGTTGCACACCAAATATCAAGTCTCTGCTACTGCTGGTTCATGAGAAGATTTTTTAAGATTTCAGCACACTTTTTGGGTGTGGCCCTACCCACGGGCGAGGCAACTTGATTTGAACAAAATCAAATTGCGATGTCATAACAAACTATTATCTCAAATATCAATTAAATTGGTTCAGCGGTTTGGGAGGAGAAGACGCAAACACCATGTTCACGGACGACGACGGACGGTGAGTGATCACTATAGCTCTCCTGACTGAAAGTCAGGTGAGCTAATAATGAAAGTGTCAATGACACTGTAGCTCAACTTGTCAAGACAAAGACATGTACATGTATAGTATGTGACACAGCAATGACAAACATCTGGGGGCGCGGTGGCGTCGCGGTAACCGGTTCTCGTCAGATCACCGAAGTTAAGCAACATCGAGCGCGGTTAGTAGTTGGATGGGTGACCATTTCAGCGACTGATTCGCGTTCCCGCATTGTGTCCTTGGGCAAGTCACTTAACCCGATTGCCTACATGGGGGCACGATGACGCTGTGTACTAAGGCGTACTGCACGTCGATGGTGCGCATGTCTTCAACCAATCTAACCCTGCCTGTGCCGCGGTGCAGAGTTCAGAGTTACGATGTTGGAGAGCTGACAGATGTTCGTCGTTGCTCGGTGGTTCTCTCCGGGTACTCCGGCTTCCTCCACCCGTAAAACTGTCACCGACATGATATGACCCTGGATGTTAATGTGTCGTTAAACCCTAATAATAATAAAAAAAAATGACAAACATCTAGGTAATGACCTGATAACAAAGGTACATATAAAGTATTGTAACGGTCTGTACATAAATACTGACCATTGCCTGTAACAAATGTATAGGTAAAGTATTGTAAAGGTGGGTGACAGTCAGATGCTAAACTAGAAAAAAATCTTTGAGTCCCAGAGTGGGTCTGACTGAACCCCAAAATATTTGTTCTCATAGCACAGTGATAACAAAGGCACCCCAAAACACACTTGTTCCTGTCCCAAGGAAAAAACAAAGGTACCCAAGAAGTTTTGTGAAGATCAGTTCATAAATAAGAGCTGTATAGAACTTGTGACAAAACACTGATTGGACCTAATTTCGGTACAAAATGGCCACTGGCAGCCATCTTGAATTTTGGAACGCACCCAGAAGCACTCATTCTCGTCCCAAGGTGATAACAAAGGTACCCAAGAAGTTTTGTGAAGATCGGTTCATAAATACAGCCTCTACCCTGAGTCGTATTGACATGTGTGCTTACATTGTGTAAGTGGCACTGAATAAATCAAAGTTCATCTAATTTGCATAATTTCTGCACGAAAAAAAACCCCTTACAATATGTGATGTATTCCATGTTACTAAACATTCATATAAAAATTTATTCAAATCAGAACTTTCATACAGAAGTTCTGTACAAAAGACTGATTGCACTAATTTTGGTACAAAATGGCTGCTGGTGGCCATCTTGAATTTTGGACCACACCCAAAAACACTCGCTCTCATCCCATGGTGATAGCAAAGGTACCAAAGAAGTTTCGTAAAGATTGGTTCATAAATATGGCCTCTAGTCTGAGCCGTATAGAAGTTGTGTACAAAAAAACTGATTAGACCTAATTTCGGTACAAAATGGTCACTAGCAGCCATTTTGAATTTTAGACCGCACCCAGAAACACTCGTTCTTGTCCCAAGGTGATAACAAAGGTACCCAAGACATTTCGTCAAGATCAGTTCATCAATACAGACTCTAGCCCGAGCCATATTGACATGTGTACTGTGTGTAAGGCGCACTGAAAAAATCAAAGTTCATCTAATTTGCATAATTTCTGCACGAGAAAAAATATAAATTTTATAGTAAATTTCCTTTCTTATTATACCTACCAAAATTGTTTACTACAGGCTTGCACTACAGTGGAAGAACCTAACTCGGATAAAATACTCTCTATTTTAATCTTTCCCAAGATTTGGGAAAGAAAAGTGGTGTAAAGACACCACGAAAAAATAAGCCAAAACTGGGTCGAGCGCCATCGGCGCACACCCAGTATGGATCGCTCTTCCATAGTACAAATCCACGACTTCCGTAAAACAGTGCGCAATGCATCAATTTGTCATTCTTTTGATTCCGAACAACACAGGAGTTATGTGATCAGCGGGGAGGAAGGATTCTTACCCGAATAAGAAGATGGGAGGGCCTCCATGTAAACAATTTCGGTAGGTATAATAAAAAAGGAAATTTACTATAAAATTTATATTTCTTATCAACCTACCTCAATTGTTTACTACAGGCTGAATAGACAAAAGGCTGGAGGGAATCACATAACCAACCCACACATAACTCAATAGCACTGGGACCGTGGACAGAGGAAGAGATCCCTAGGCCTATCAAACCACAGCATCACAAACATTAGAAAAGACAATGAAAGATGAGGCGTATGGTGAAGTGCGACACACAGACAGAAAGGGCAGTAACAGCACAAAGCTGGAACTGACCCTGAAAAAAAGCTGAAAGGCTGGGATAGACAACAGCCTGAGCCGAAGAAAGAGGGCCCCAAGGTTCTCTGTCGGCTCCTGCAACTGTCGCAGATAAAAGGAGAATGTAGCATTTCTCCAGAAGGCTGCCAGAATAACATCCATCATCTGACAACATGACAGAGTTATTAAAAGAGGAAGACAATGCACACACCTCGTGGCAGAAAAAAACAATTGGTAAAACAATCACCAGTAGCTAGACGAGAGGAAGCTGCACGAATAGCAAGACAAATCCATCAAGAAATGGATGCAGGAGAGATCTGGCATGTGAGAGAACGCATATTCATCCAGGATAAAGGCGTGAATGCCCCCCACCCCCAAGCAGAGCAGCACCCAAGAAAGTGACCATCTTGGAGGAAACTGCAAAGTCCTAGGCCTTTTCAAGGAAAAGAGCTGAACAAGCTTGGAGAGGCAAGGATGAGTGTCGAAACAATGCGGTATCACATATGAAAAAATGTCTCCGAAGCATGGACATGGACCCATTGCTGGATACCGGTACCCCCAGAAACAAACATATACCAGAAACTCTACAAGCGGTGTGATCGAAGGACTGACAGAAGCAACAGAGTGATCGCACACCATCGAAAGAAGAACCTTCCACTTAGCCACAGAGGCTAAACCAGTGGAGTGAGTGCCTCCTTGAAGAAAAGCAACTCCACTGCGTGTCTCGAAAAAACCACTACGGAGGAGACTCGACCCAATAAAAGACATGTGCAAAGGCACAATGAAGTCGGTCAACGGAAAACCTCCTCGGGCGACTTTGGCAAAGGAAGTCGCGAGGTAGAGGGAGACATGCTGGAACCGCCGCTAACAGAGAGCGGAGCAGATTGATCCACACCCACCGAGACGACGGGTGTGATCGAAAGGATTCGACGACTGCAGGTTCATATCTGGGCGAGAACCTGAGGCGGAATCGGAACCGGCAGGAAGGCGTAGCCGACAAGACCATCCCAAAGGAGGGCCAGAGCGTCCACGGCGAAAGCCAGAGCATCTGGACACGGGGACACAAAAGTGTCCACCTTTTGGTTCCAACGAGTCGCAAGAGAGCGATGGAACCCGCCATGTGGAGCATCCACCTAGTGGAAATGACCCTGCCCCGACGGGACAGGGAGTCGGCTAGGACGTTCAGATGACCAGAAATGTGACGAACAGCCACCCCGGCGTGGACATCCTGAGCGAGCAGCAGAAGATCCCGAGCCAATTCGTACATTGGAACAGAGTGCGTGCCGCCCTGGTTCCGAATGTAAGCAACCACCGTCGAATGATCGGACAACAGAAGACCTGGCGATTCAACAGGTGAGGGATCCACTGCCTGAAACTCAGAAGAAGAGCAAGAAGCTCCTTCTGGTTGATGTGTAGAGCTGCATGATCCTGGTCCCACATCCCGTGAATGGAAAGACCTCGAGCATCCAACGTTGCACCCCATCCGAGACCGCATGCATCTGCCATCAGAATGCGATCGGATGTGGGCAAGTCCAACAGAATACCCTGCGAAAGCCACTGGACATCCGCCCAGAGGAGAAGGTGAGGATAAAGATATTCTGGAAACTGAAGCACCAGATCCAGAAAATCGACATTCAGCCTCCAACGACTGAGCAGAAAGTGTTGGAGAGGTCAGACACGCAGCCGACCTAGAGGAATGAGATCAGTCACCGAACAGCCGAGACCGCATAGCTGGAGAATACTCCGAGCCGTCGCGGAAGTGAACTGGGACAGAGTCATAGTAAAAGCTGAGAGAATCACAGCCTTGGCCTGGGGAACCGCAACCAAATTGAATTGTGTGCAGAAAGTCATCCCCAGATGATAAAACGACTGAGAAGGGACCAGGTCCGACTTCTCCTCGTTGACTCTGAAACCTAGCGACGTGAGCAGGCTCAACAGAGTGGCGACATCCGACTCCAGTAAGGCAGCATTGGAATGCCCCTGGAGGATATCGTCCAGATATGCCGAAGTAGTCACCCTGGACTGTGTGCGATGGAAAGCTATCACATGCGACATCAGTCTGGTGAAGGCCCAAGGAACCAGGTTGAGGCAGTAAGGCATGGCCTTGAACTGGTAAACTCGCCCCAGAAAAACGAACCTGAGATACTTCTGTAACGCCCAATGAATCGGAACGTGAAAGTAAGCGTCTCGCAGGTCGAAGCTGGAAGCGAAAACTCCCTGGTGAATTGAACGGAGGATCGACCTGAAAGTCTCCATGCTGAACTAGGGAGCAAAGATAGACTGGTTCAGGAAACCCAGATTGATAACCGGTCAGAGTCGGCCGTCCTTCTTCGGCACCAAGAACTGGCGGGAATAGAAACCCACTGACCTAATGTTCTTGATGACCTCAATCGCCCCCTTTGTCAGGAGATTGTCTATCTCCGTGGACAAAAGTTCCCGACGTAAAATGTCTGAAGGAACTGCGGTTGGAAGAGGCACCCTGGACAGAGTGGGGTGCCTTCGGAAGGATATTCGCAGCCCGGACCAAACAACATCTAACACCCAAGGATCGGATGTGATGGTGGCCCAACGGTCTGCAAATTCTGCCATCCTTCCTCCAACCTGGGACGGGTCGAGGTGAGGACCTTCATTTCGAACCCCGACGAGGCTTGCGAGAGGAGAAAACACCTCCTCTACTGAATGAAGAATCCTGGGACTTCCCTCAAGACTACCGATGCTTACCCTTACCCCTTGAGTAAGAAGTAGAAGCGGAGGCAGAAGGATCAGCCCCTTTGCTTCACAGAGGAAACAGAGGGGACTTGTTAGGCTTGGAACGGCCCGTGCCTTCCCTAGAAGGCTGATCAAGCTGAAGAAACAGCAGCTGATTGTTGGAATGACGTAGGACGTCATCCTGGACCGTCAACACAGAACCATGGAAAAGTTGCGGACCTGCCAAAGCAGCAGATCGAAGAGTAGCGCACTGCTCCTCAGGAACGGATTGGCCTGTGTCCAGCACAGAGTCCCCTTGAACTAATTCCAGATCAGCCGTGTTACAGGCAAGTGTGTGAGTAAGATGCATGGGCACCTTGGACACCACACGCAAAGGAGCCTGTACCTCATCAAACTTATCTGGGGGCAGATAAGATGCTAAAGCTGAGACGACGTGGTTGGAGAGAGAAAGCATACTGAGCATCTCTCTCGATAAGCCCAATGTGGACTCCAGAGTCGTCATCGGAATGATGGCAGACTTGGACTTGGAAAGCCCGAGGGAATTGGAGTCCTGATCCAAAACCGTCAAAGTCTGGTAGACCGACGGATTGGCGCAATCGTAGGAACGATAACGCGCCGGAGGCAAAAAGGTGTCAACCCTGGCGAAGAATGGAGCCTTCATAGCCTTGGAACTTAGCTTAGAGTCCAAGGCTGAAAATGCTTCAACCAACTGTACCGAATGGCACGGTCGAAGACGCCCAGAAGCGGGTTGCTCCATAGGCTGTTGGCGCGTGACCGATGATCGTGGCCTGGCTGACACTGTTAACTGGTTAGATGGTTTGAGATCCGGAAGGAACCCAAACACGAAATCAAGAGCTGCCCCCAAGTCCGAAGACTGCTGGCTCTCGACATCAAGCATGTCGGACTCTTCCCCTGAGTCGGAACACATAGCCCATCGTGGGCAAACCAGCCGACGCCTCCCATGGTGTTGGAACACCAGAGGGATCAGAAAGTGGCCTGTTTCCAATCCCGGGAGGCGGCGCCATAGGGGGCGCCTGGAAACCACTCGCTGCCTCGCTGGAAGCAACAGGAAGGCTCTTTGACAGAACCTGAGTGAGTAACGAAAGGGCCTCCCTAAGCTCACTGCCCGTACTGGCTGGTTCGACAGAGGAACGAACCGACAAAGTGGCTTCACCTCTGACCCTCTTAACCAGCGAAGGGTCACGATCCTCCAAAACACCCGACGTGGGACGACGGGCGGCAGCCGATACGTCTGAAGGCAGACGTGTATAGGGGTGTGACACACCCCGAGGATCAACATAGCGGGAACTCATGAGAGTCACCGTGGACCTCTGCAGGGCAGAAGGTCCAGGCTGCACAAAAGACGTTGGTCCCCCAAAACTGGTCGTGGGCCAGAATGAGTGGACGGGAATGCCACGGAATTCATAGTGTCCCACTAAGAACATCCAAATCCAATGACAACTGTGGTGCACGGCGGTGCAGAGACCACAGTAGAGGGTCCGGCCGGCAGCCACTTCCAACTTCGCCGAGTTGAAGTCAGGGAAGGCTGAGGCCGATACCCCCACGTCTACACAACCAGACACCGCTGCAGACCTCTGCAGGTATAAAACTACTGTGCTCAGTGGCTGAGAGGACACAGTAGGGGGTTCAGTCGGCAACCTCATCCTTCGCCGAGTTGAAGTCAGGGAAGGCTGAGGCCGATACCCCACAACCACACTACAGAAAACCCTGCAGACCCTGGCAGGGATAAGCCGAGGCCGGCTAAAAACGGTGCCCAATGATGTTGTGGACGGAACAGCAGTAGCAGCAGATACGACAGGAGCTGTTGGAACTGGCGGAAAAGCGGAGAGGGCCACCAAGCTCGGCCTCCAAAGGAGGAGTCACAACCCTAGTGACAGCCTCAGATGTCGACTGGAGAGGGAGCATAGTCCCGGAACCAGGCATCTCTTCACCAGAAATCCAACAGCTCCCGCAGTATCCACCACGGTAAAAAACTGCACATTCCCCATGGAAGGGGAATAACTCTCACCAGACATGGTCGAGTTGGGAAGCCCCGAAACGGCAGCGTTCCACACCCCCCGCTGGTGCGGGAGGAGCTGCACATCGCCCACGGAGGAGGAGCAATTATCACCAGACGTGGTCGAATCGGGCGACCCCGAAACAATAGCGTTCCCCACCCCTCACGGGAGCAGGAAGAGCTGCACATCCCCCACGGAGGGGGTCAAACTCACACCAGACGTGGTCGAGTCGGGGGCCCTGTAACGACAGTACCCCCCTCCCCCACGGGGGCGGGAGGAGCTGCACATCCCCCACAGAGGGGTAAACTCACACCAGACGTGGTCGAGTCGGGAGGCTCCCGAAGCGTTCCACACTACCCGCGGGTGCGGAAGGAACGGCCACGAGAACGCACCAAGGCGAGGGCAAAAGGAATTGCCCTAAAGGAACCGAACTGGAAATAACAGAGGTGAGAGCAGTAGAAGAAAAAGGTGAACTCAACAGAAACAAAAAGTAGAAGAACACCCTCAACTACGAGAGAAGGTGACAGAAAAAGAACCGGTGGGTACATGACAGAACCCAGACGGTCGACAGGGACTGAAAAAACAGAAATTCAGCCCTCAACAGAGTGAAGAAATCCTGTCCAGACAGTCCCAGAATGACACCTAACTCCAAAATTAATTCATTCAACCGAAAAAAATTAATTGTCGAATCATGTGATGTCGAAAACAAAACATTCGCGAAAACGGAATTGTAAATAATATACAATGAGAATGTGGTTGAAAATATTAATGAGAATATATATAAAACACAGTCCTGTTATTATACGATCTTCAGATCCATAATTCCAGACACAGGAAAACCATTATCCACGAGTTGAATTATCACTATTTCATAATGCATATGGCTCGTGCCTCTGATAAAAAAAGAATGGCGAATTGATGCATTGCGTACTGTTTTACGGAAGTCGTGGATTTGTACTATGGAAGAGCGTACCATACTGGGTGTGCGCTGATGGCGCTCGACCCAGTTTTGGCTCATTTTTTCGTGGTGTTTTTACACCACTTTTCTTTCCCAAATCTTGGGAAAGATTAAAATAGAGAGTATTTTATCCGAGTTAGGTTCTTCCACTGTAGTGTAAGCCTGTAGTAAACAATTGAAGTAGGTTGATAAGAAACCCGTATTATATGTGATGTATCCCATGGTACTAAACATTCACACAAAAAATTATTCAAATCAGCGCTTTCATATGGAAGTTCTGTGCAAAAATCTGATTGAACCTAATTTTGTACAAAATGGCGGCTGGCAGCCATCTTGAATTTCGGACCGCACCCAAAAACATTCGTTCTCGTCCCACGGTCATAACAAAGGTACCCAAGAAGTTTCGTAAAGATTGGTTCATAAATACGGCCTCTAGCCCGAGCTGTATCCAATTGTTGACGTACGGACAGACAGACCACGGGCCATGACAAAAGCTCAAATTTGGCTTCGCCAAAGTGGAGATAAAAATGGCTTCGTATTTGTTATTTTTAGGAGTTTAAATCAAAACTACAGCTGGTACATATACTTTTAATAACTCAAGTTTTTTTTAGTCTGAACAAGAAGTTTGTTCATTTGTTTGTTGGGGCTTAACAACACTTTTAATAACCAAGATCACAGAGTGTCTGACAGTTTTACGTGTGGAGGAAGCCAGAAGAGAACCACTGACCAGTGGCAAGCAATTGTCAAACTCACTAAAGTGACCACAAGCAGACTAAGCAATGGTTGAAGGCAAGTGCACCACTGACTTGCAGTTTGCCTCGGTACACAGTGCCATCCTGCCCACACATGGGAACTAACAAATACAGTGGAACCCACTTAATTGGATATCTCTTAACTGAATAAACCTGTTAATTGAATATAATTTCCCAACACAAAACCATTTACCATACCTCCATTAAAAATTTGATCTGTTAATTGGATATACAGTACATGGAGAGTGGATTGTAACTAAATCACCCACGGAGTGGAGTTATCACCCAAGCTATAAATTTCAAATTTTGTACATATCGACAAAAAACACAAGCAATGTTTCAGCCAATGGATCAAGCAATGGTTGAAGGCAAGTGCACCACTGACTTGCAGTTTGCCTCGGTACACAGTGCCATCCTGTCCACACATGGGAACTAACAAATACAGTGGAACCCACTTAATTGGATATCTCTTAACTGAATAAACCTGTTAATTGAATATAATTTCCCAACACAAAACCATTTACCATACCTCCATTAAAAATTTGATCTGTTAATTGGATATACAATACATGGAGAGTGGATTGTAACTAAATCACCCACGGAGTGGAGTTATCACCCAAGCTATAAATTTCAAATTTTGTACATATCGACAAAAAACACAAGCAATGTTTCAGCCAATGGACCTCCGGGGTTTAACCCGGAGGTCCATTGGCAGAAACTTTGCAGGTGCTGGTTATGCTCTGCGACAAATTTGCAATTATTGCTCGGGTGGAATCTCCACTCTGTGGGTGATTTAGTGATAATACACTGTCCACACACTGTAGGTTATAGAGTAAAGTCCTGTTAATTGAATAAAAAATGTAATAACCCGTCAAGAAATTACCCTGACTCTCCCCAGTTTTCCTTTGTTTACAGACCTATTTGGCCTCAGTACATCCAATACTGGCATTTAATCTATTATATCTTGTTTGACAGAGCTCCTGGAGCTCTGTTAAACAAGAAATAATAGAATAAATGCGAAGTTTATCTCTTGAATACAGGAAAGTAACACAATCCCTGTTAATTGAATACTCCTGTTAAATGAATAATTTTCTTTGGCAAAGTAGCTACTCAATTAACAGGGTTCCACTGTATTAACAAGTAATCTATGTAATGCATGAAAATGACACCGGTTTGAAAAGTTTTTTCCCTTTCCCCACACTGCAATAACTCAAAGATACCCAAACTCTATCATGTGACCCCTTATTGGAACGAGCTCGTTGAGCACGTTCCAATGAGGGGGTCACATGATACAGTTTTGTTGAAATCTTTGGGGAAAATCTGATAAACTAATTTTGAAAATAATAAATTTTGATATCGTCTGCGTTGGGTAAAGGTTTTTCGAACCGCATCATCAAGGCATGCTAATTTGTTCCGATTGTGATGCCTCAAGTCTCGATTGTGGTACTTGTGTTCATATATCTGAACAGTTTTCAGTATACCAGTATACTGCGGTATTTTTTTGAATACCGATACCAGTATTCAGTTTTGAATATCGTGGAGCCCTAAGGGCAACAAAACTTTGCAATGCTTTAGGGACGAAAAACACCACCACCCATGCTCTTCAGTAGATTATGAAGCCTAAAACATAAAATAAACCAAGAACATGAACTTTTGAAGGCAAAGAAAAAATTACAAAAATAAAATAGAAAATCGCCTGCCCACATGCAATTTTACAAAAAATGGCCTGAGAAACAGATCTGCTTTGTGGGGCCTTAGTAAAAACATTGTGGGGATGAAGTAACTAAGTGAGTTAGGGCTGAAACAACCAGGTGTGTTGGGGATCCAAATGACTCGAGACTAGGGCCCTGCGAATCAAGACATTTTCGATTAGAATCGAATCTGGTCCATTATTTGAAATCAAATCAAATTCTGGGCATCTTGAAGATGACTGATAAGGGGGGGGGGGGGGGGGGACTGTAATCTTCATTGTTCTGACTATGAAGGCCAAGCCTGAAAATAAGCAATCCGTCATCTGCAGAATGAGGTCCCCCGAGTGTGAATTTGCTGATGCTATTCCATACAGTTTATTTTCAGCATTACAGTACGTGGAGAGTGGATTGTAACTAAATCACCCACAGAGTGGAGTAATCACCCAAGCTATAACTTTCAAATTGTGTATATATCGACAAAAAACACAAGCAATGTTTCAGCCAATGGATCTGCGGGTTTAAGCCGGAGGTCCAGTTGGCTGAAACTTTGCTGATGCTGCTTATGCTTTGCAACAAATTTGCAATTATCGCTCAGGCGGAATCTCCACTCTGCGGGTGATTTAGTGATAATACACTCTCCACGTACTGTATTTACATATAAATTTCATCTTAACTATATGTTTTGTGCGGTGCGACAATGACAATGACCAATACCAAGATATATCCTTGTGTAAAAATTTGAAAGGAAATGAATCGGGCACCTGAATTTGAATCAAATCGAATATTGACTTAATTAAGACTGGCAACTGAATCAAATCTCAAAGCTTCGCAAGGGCCCTACTTGAAGCTGACATGACTTAAAGGTCGAAATGACTTGGGCCAAAATGATTTGAGGACAAAGAGACCAATATTCTTACTCACAAAATGAAATCCAATCCTACAAAAAAATGGTGAGATGGTCTTTAGAGATATACAGATTGAAATGACCCGACAAATGAATGGACACCAATGCACTTTTGCCAATGCTGGAAGGATGGATATGTTTGGAAAAGACTATATCGCATAATCATGAATAAATAGCTCAATACGGAAAATATTGTTGACAACACGTCCAACATGTAAATGACGTCAGATGTCAACATCAACATGGTAACATTGTGAGTGAGGTGGATTTGGAAGTAGACGTTAATATATCGCCTCTTATTTTCCATTAACTATCTATCTAATATAAATTGCAGATGGCTTTTGCAGAAAATATTTCCTGAATAACTAAATATTTTCCTTCTCTTTGTCTTCAAAACATAGCTTATCACCCACATCTCCCCTCCCCCATTGGTATGAGGTCGATGAGCTCATTCCAATGAGGAGTCCCAAGCTATGTTCTTGAGGGAAAAATTGAAAAAAAAAAAAATTTGGCTGGCAATTTTTGTGAAGATTGCTTAGCAGCTTTACTCGTTACATCGGCCTGAAGATTAACTTACTTACACACTTTGTGACAAAAATAATCTCAAATTTGTCACGATTTGACATAAAATTTCTAAACCTTGCTCACTAAAATCAATCTGAGTCTTGGCAAAGCTCAGCTCTGTTTGATTTTAATGAAATGGGGAAAGAAAATTCATATGAAACCATGATTCATTGAAGATCCTCTATTTGCACCAAACAGATTTGTGAACATGCAACCCCCGCCCCCCCCCCCCCCCCTCCCCCCAAAGGACCAAAACAAACCAGATTACTCTGATTTTCAATAGTGTGAATAAATACAGCCTATCTTACCCATGTATCATTTGATCTGGTATCCCATAGTTTCCTTCTGGCAATTCAATAGGATGAGTTCCCCCAGGCTGAGGTCTTAATGATGGTAATCCAACATTCTGTAAGATTAAAAGAAACAGAGAAATGAATAAGTGTTCTCACTTCAACATACATGTACACTACCTGGATCAGTAGTCTTCTCCATGTGCTCCAAGACATACAGTTAAAACTAGAAGTCCTGTCACGAACTGTGCGCTTATCTTGACTTAATTGCGCATAGGAATTGCATGCAATTGCCATACCGAATGGCATCCAAAGCACGGCAGGTTCTCCTGTTTACTCATAGCAAACACAGGCAATGTTTCTGCCAGTGGACCTCTGGGTTACCTGGAGGTCCATTGGCTGAAACATTGCTTGTGCACAGGCCATATGTACAAAATTTGATAGCCTTACTATGGTCATAATGCGTAAATTAACGCGCAGATCGACGTGCTATTTGTGCACATTTCATGACAGGACTTCTAGTTTTAACTGTAAAAAGTTAAAAAATTTATAGTAATTTATATATTTTTTATACTTACCAATGACCCAGACTTAGCTGGTGCTAACTCCAACAAAACCAGGGCCAAACACAAATTTTGCCCCCCAATCCCCAAAATTTGCATCCAAAACAAAAAGAAATCATGTCCTAAAGGACCTCCATAGTACGCCTCTACTGCGCATGCGCAGTGACGCAGTCGTCCCAAAATTGGCGCCAATTATCATTCTTACTGGCAGTGCCTGGTCAGCGCTATGTACTCAGCGGGGAGGCAAGAGTTCCCAACTCAGGGAGGGCCATCCCCGTCTGGGTCATTGGTAAGTATAAAAAATATATAAATTACTATAAATTTTTTAACATTTTTATACTGTACCAATGACCCAGACTTAGCTGAATAGTAAACAGGCTGGAGGGCCTAGGACATAGAGGAAAATCCAATAAGCTCAATTATAAATAAAGAGGTAACCCCTTAAGGAGAAAAGGAGTATTAGGCTTTACATGTATCTTTCTTATTTAATATTAAATTAGAAAGATACACTACCCTTAATAATTGAGCACAATAACATTCATGTTCTCTATTAACATCCAGTATAACCCTTATACTAATTATTTTTAAAGCAAGCCAATAAATAAAGTAGTCCAGAGAATTGAGACTCTTTATAATCATTTAAAAGTGTCCGAGTATTGTATATTAAAGCCCGTTTGACACTTGACATATACAAATGCTTCACACCGAGCTACACTTTAAAAATAAGACATGAATGAAATTAAACATTAATATTACACTTTAAAACCATCCCGGAAGCGACTCAGAAATACTGTCTTGGAGGAGGCATTCCCTTGCTTTTCACTATAAAGCAGGTGACCTAAGGGAACACCCGCCCCCCCCCCCCCCTTCCCCTTGCCCTGGGTCAAATAGCCCAGAGCGAAGAGGGCAGCCGGACGGAGTCACTGCCGGAACAGAAAGCCTGCATAACTATAGTTGCAACTGTTTAGTGGACGACATTCTGAGCAACAGATAACGGACCTAAACAATGCAGGTCTCCAGAAATGGACTCAATATTTCTGAGATAAAAATTAGTAAATGTGGATGGCTGAGACCAATAAGCAGCCTTCATTAAATCTGTAATAGCAACACTATTAGCATAAGCCCAGGAAGTAGAAAGAGCTCTTACTTCATGAGCAGAAATCTTAAGCACAGACTGCTGAGAAGAAGATAAATCTTCATAAGCAGTACGGATAGTTAACTGAATCCATCTAGCAATAGAATGGACTGAAATGTCCTTTCTATTAGGCATCAAAGACAGAAAGAAACGTTTCCGTCCCTTTCTGATGAACTGAGATCTCTGTTTATAGATACGTAGTGCTCTAACAGGACAGAGTAAAGGCCTACGCCTGTCTGAAGACAGAAGAGCCTTAATAACAATAGGTTCCGGATATTTATTAGGAGCCTGATTCTTAGCTAAAAAACCCACATTAGTAGTGAAGGTGATAGTGTTCCCAACACTACGATAATGAGAATCATCCACCGATAGTGCATGAAGCTCACTGACTCTTCTGGCAGAAGAGAAAGCTAAGAGAAAAGCTGTCTTATAAGATAAGAATTTGAAATCTACTGTCCCAAGAGGTTCAAATGGCTTTTCCTTCAATTTAAGGAGAACCCAAGCTAAATTCCACTTAGGAATTAATCTAAGAGTTCTAGGTCTATTTATCGAAAAGTTTCGAACCAATTTCGATAAAGAGACATTAGATCCAATTTGTAAACTATCATGATGTGCATAGGTATCAGATAACATAGATCTATAACCCTTTATAGTAACAGGCTGCAGTTTGATTTCGTCAAACAAGTATACTAGAAAGTTTGCAATGTCTGGTATAGAGGGATCAAATATATCTACAGAATGATCCCTACACCAACGACGGAAAACCTTCCACTTAGCCGCATAGTTTAGCGAAGAGGAGGTCCTCCTACAGTTAGAAATCGCGTCCACTGCTCGTCCTGTAAAGTGCTTGCCATGCAAGAAGGACCGCACAACGGAAAAACGTGAAGGTTGAGACCTTGCGGGTTGTGATGGAGTTGGCGCGATTTCCCCTGCAAAAGAAGATCCTCTCGTGGAGGAAGCTTCCGCGGTAGGTCCCACAACAGACACCTGAGTAGATTTATCCACGGTCTCTGTGACGACACAGATGCTACCAACAGAATCTTGCATTGAGATGGTTTTATCTTTAGCAATACTTGTTGAATTAACGGCGCTGGAGGATACGCATATCCTATCATTCCGTCCCAAGGGATCGACAGAGCGTCTACTGCAAATGCTCTTGGATCCGGACACGGGGACACATACGTCTGCAACTGATTGTTGAGATGTGTCGCAAATAAGTCTATCATTGGCCGTTCCCATTGGTAGCAAATCTGATTGAATACTTGTTTGTTGAGAGTCCACTCCGATGGCAACAAGCGACCCTTTCGTGAAAGGGAGTCTGCTAGCACATTCAGACGACCCGGTATGTGACGGACCGAAAGAAGAACGTGATGTTCCAACGCAAACAGAAGGATTCTTTCCGTTAGATTGAACAACGGAACTGAATGAGTGCCTCCCTGATTCCGTATATACGCCACTACTGTCGTATTGTCGGATAGGATTTGGACATGAGCATCGTGAATAATGTCCATCCAGTGACGTAACGCAAGCCAAATTGACATCATTTCCTTGATGTTTATGTGCTTGCACAGGAATTGCGGATCCCAAAGACCCTGGCATCTCGAATCCGTTGGGATTAATGATGCACCCCAACCTGTTTGACTGGCATCCGTCATAATGGTAAAACTCGGATCCGGCAACTGCAGCGGAACTCCTTGAGTTAACCACTGAGTGTTTGCCCAAGTCTGAATCTCTTGTTTCACTTGATCTGACAAGAGAACGTCTACATCGAGCGAATGAATTTTCACACTCCAATTCTGAGTCAGGAAAATTTGAAGAGGACGTGTGCGTAGCCGCCCCATCGGAATGAGATCCGCGGCGGCTCCGCACAGACCTATCAGTCTCATAAATTCTCTCGCCGTGACTTTGTCTGCATGCAGACAATAGCGAGCGTAACAACTGACTAATTTCGCTCTGGTTAACGGCAGACGAACGAGATTGTTGTGCGTCTCGAAGCTCATTCCCAGATGAGTGAATGACTTGGACGGCACCAGATCCGACTTCTCCTCGTTTACTATGAAACCGAGACGTCGGAGCAATAGAAGAAGATTCTGAACATCGTTCTGAAGCGTTAACTCGTTGCCGTACCTCTGAAGAATGTCGTCCATGTAGGCCGACGTTACCGCAGACGAATGAGCTCGGAAGTAGATCATTACCGAGTTCATTACCCGAGTGAAAGCCCAGGGTGCTAGATTCAATCCGAAGCACATGGCCCGGAACTGATACACCACTCCTAGGACTGCGAAGCGTAGATACTTTCGGAATGTCGGATGTACCATGACGTGAAAGTACGCATCTTTGAGATCTATGCTCGTTGCATAATCGTTCACCCGAATACTCGCTCTGACTGATCGAATCGACTCCATATAAAACTTCGGAGCGACGATCAGCTTGTTTATCCAGCTCAAATCTATGACTGGACGGAACGAGCCGTCTGGTTTCGGAACCAGAAACAGATGGCTGTAGAATCCCAGCGATTCCTGGTTTTCTACGACCTCTACCGCGTTCTTCATTAAAAGAGACTGCACCTCTGATAACAGAGCGTCTCTTTTCTGTGGATTTGACGGAAGATGAGTCCACTTTGGACTTCGAGTTAATGGAGGCTTTCGTTTGAAGGATATCTTTAGACCTTCCGAAGTCACTCCTCTCACCCACGGGTCGTCCGTAATCGACGCCCACTCTTGTGAAAAACTCGACAACCTTCCGCCAACCGGAACGCGATAGAGGTTTAAGCCATCACCTCCTGGACCTGCAAGGCCTGCGGTAGGAGAAACCACGTCTTCCACGACCCACACCTCGCCTCGTCGACCTCGGGGCGTCCGACCGATTGTCCCGGCCTGAAGGACGTCCCGAACGAGAGTCGCTATCCTGACGGTCTCTCGAATAAGACCAAGAGGACGCACCGGAACCTCTATAGGAACCTCTCTTGGGCGCATTAGACCCAGAAGTGCCCGCCTTATTCGTGTCTGCTGTATCCGACCTTTTAGGAGCGGATCTGAACAACAGAGAATCATTAGCTTTCTTTTTAATATTATCATAAATAGCGGAAAGCTTGCCGTCAAAGAGAAGTTCTCCTGAGACCGAAGCGACTCTAAGAGAGTTCTTCACCTTAGAATCCACTAGTGTGGATGTAGCCAGGGCTGCGTCATGTCTAACCAACTCCAGATTTGCCACTGAAAGGGCGGAGTTACACGTGGAATAAGCTACTGCCCTTGAAAGAAGTCTTAAAGAGGATTGTATATCCTGAAACTCTTCCCCTTGAAGGCGCAGTGATAACGCCTTAGTAAGGTGATCTGCGTAAGATAAGGCATCTAAATTGGCTCTGTTAGACGCAATAGCTGTTTCCAACACCGCGGTTGGAATAGAAGCTGACGACGGTAATGATAGCTCTAAGTCTTCCGCCTCGTCGTCCATACGCAGAGGAACTCTCGGTATACCCTGTCCTGCCGTGTCGAATTTATTCCTTGCATTAATGAAAGGCAGGTTGAGAGTATTTGCGGACAAGAAACCTGCTTTCCCCGTCCTAGAAGCAAGTTTAAATATAGCGTCGTTCAATAATTCAAATGTTGTTGCAACATTATTGGACTGCGACGGAAACTCGGGAGCGATGTCCCTGAACCGCTCAAAAAATTCAGAGTCCAATGACGCTATAATTCTCTTGTCCGGAAGCGCAGCAGTCTGGCCCGACGGAACAACTTGAGGGAGAAAGTGCTGGATGAAGTCCACGGCAGCTTTATGTTGTTCCGAAAGGGATAGCTCCAATTCATCCGTATCCCTTTCACCATCCGGTCGGACCTCCCGATGTTCCCGGTCGTCCGCCCCCGATGCTTCGGCGGAGCGTACCGACCCAGCGCCGTCGGATAATTCTCGATCCGACACCGTTTCTGTCGGCTGCTGGGATAAGCTGTGCTATCTGCACTAGAATGTCCGACGTCGAGACCTGCGGAGGCGCGGTCTTTCGCTGCTTCGCCGAGGGCAGCTCCGCATCAGATGGCTCCCGCATACTTTTCCTATGCGAACGTCCGGAGTCCATCGGTCTCGAATCTCTGGCTGCCGGATGGTGTGACCTGGTCGCCGAAGAATCCTTCACCGGCGAAGCTGGCAAAATATCGGAGGTCACGCAGCCAAGGTGCGGTCGTGTGCGCCGACGAGAAGAGGAAGCCTTAACAGTCTCTGCGGACTGCTTATACAACGGAGCGTCCCGAGCGACGGACGTATGCTCCGCTAAAGACACATTTTGTACCACAACATCTGGTCCCAGATGTTGTTGTACGAGAGAGGGGCCTCTCTTGCTCGCGGCCCGGCTGGACCTGGACGAGCTAGGAACCGGACTAAAAGGCTTCCTCCGTTCTCGTTTACTATCCGCCGTCACTGGGTGTGCATCTATTATGTTTATAGTGCTCGCATCACCCAAAATTTCCTCTTGGACCGCATCGGACGAACCTGGCTGCCGAACCATTCGGTGAATGGACGCTACACCGGGCGAGCTAGCGGACGACATTTGTCTAATCTCCATGAGCACTTTTGCCGCTAGCTCTGAATTTATTTGTGACGAGGGACGCACACTTGAAGAAGATAACATGGAAACATCACCCTGTTCTGGTTCCTCTGAAATAGAAACTGAGAGAGTAGAGTGACCTTGTGGAGAAAGAGCCGACATCGCTCTTTCTCCAGAAACAACATATCGTGACACACGTTTCCAATGTTTCTCATCCCAATGTTCACATATAGGACAGGGATTAATGCGAGAACACTGACTACAATTAATACAATGATCATGAAAGTCAGAGGAAGATTTCTTCCTATTACAATTTGAACAATGTCCCTTCATTGTGAAAGAACAACAATAAGTCCTAGTTACTCGCAAAAACCCCTGACACAAAGATACATAATAACATGATCCATTAATAAATGAAAAAACAATTGCAAAACAAAATAATTTTGAAAAAATATTTTTTCAGAGAAGCCCAAGTTGCTGAAAAGTAACGTTGAGCCCCGATGGATCCGATGGCAAAGTGTGGTCAAAAAATTTTAAATTTATATAAAATAATTAATGAGACACTTTCGGATAATATAAATGTATCTTATAATGAGATAAACTACTACAAAGGCAAACAGCCCCCCTCAAAAAAGGCTGTTGCCAATGAAAACAAACAGTGTAAACACACTAGAAAACATGACTCCAGGCACAGAAAAAACTGGCCCGGAATCAGTCATCAATTACACTCTATCTGATGCAAAACAGAGACTCCCAGGGGAGAATCTGCAGAACATCAGATGGAAGATGCAGAACACAAACGTTATACACCCATGGGTGAAAACGTAACTATGGGGAAAATAACAGAAAACATTCTGTAACCAAGCAACTCTCCCAGGAAATTTTAGAAATGAAACTTCTCAAAAATATGCCAAAAGCATGGGAGAATTGCAAGGGGGGACTTTAGAAGGCTAGGGGAGAGGAAACACTGAATAAGCAGTGCAACAATTAGCAAGAATGACAACAAGAGGCCCATGCCTCGAAAATAGGCAACTTAACATAATTTCAACAAAAAATTTTAAGTACAGCCCTGATTATTTTTTGCCACTTCTTTTTTCCTCTCCTCCTTCTATCCTCCTTAGAATCACATTTTCTCCAAAAATTACGTGTCTGGCATCCTTTAAACTGAGATTTACAAGCACAAAGATCAGTGAGATGTTGACTGATGAAGGGCCAAACAGAGAATGATAATTGGCGCCAATTTCGGGACGACTGCGTCACTGCGCATGCGCAGTAGAGGCGTACTATGGAGGTCCTTTAGGACATGATTTCTTTTTGTTTTGGATGCAAATTTTGGGGATTGGGGGGCAAAATTTGTGTTTGGCCCTGGTTTTGTTGGAGTTAGCACCAGCTAAGTCTGGGTCATTGGTACAGTATAAAAATACTATTTTTTGGAGAGAGCCATTTCTATTTGGCCTTAATAGTCAAGCTTGTTCAGTAACATATACATGTACCCTCATCAGGGTGACTAGTCTCTTCTTAACCCAACCCTTGAAACTGGCGATGGCAAATGGCAAAGCCGTCGCAAAATGCTGTTGTAATATATTTTTGCGACAGCACATAATTGCTATAATACTTATAGTAACAGGCCTATACAGCTATAAAGATTCATTTAAAATGCCATCATAACTGCCGTCGTAAAATTGATTTGCAACAGCATTTTTGTGCCATCGTAAAAAATGACCGGGCTGTTAACCCTTTGAACACTGGTGGTATCTTCCATGCCAGTTAAATGGCAGAAATTGGAAGAGTCCATATCCATTATTTGGGGGTAGAGCAATTAATATTTTCAACGTGAAAATTTTAATTGTTCTACCACACACATTCGCTTTGTAGCCATCCTACTTAATGAAATTACAAGGTATCATGTTGCTGGACTGGAAAAGAAGTCTCTCGTGTTGAAAGACTTAACTCTTTACCTAACACAAAGGAAGACGACACTTGAAAACGAAATTACCGTATTTACTCCATGTATTGGGACAGCTAAAAATAAATATTTTCACAGATGTCCCACATCTTAGAAAACGGGGAAAAAACACAACCTGTTTTGATGCTGAATCAAGTTGTGTGATTCATTTTCCATCACTATATACGAAAATCGGCATCCAATTTTTTTTTAGATTTTCATTTCTTGCTTCCAAAACATAGCTTATGCCCCTCATTGGAACGAGCGCATTGCGCTCGTTCTAATGAGGGGTCATAAGCTATGTTTTGGAAGCAAAAAATGAAAATTTTTAGTTACACAAGAATTCTTTTTATGAGTGTCATCTGCCACTAGCGTTCGGTAAAGGGTTGAAGACTGCCACAATGTAATATTAAATAGTCTTCCTCATGTCAGTCTGGACTATAAATATTAAAACTTAGGAACAGATTTAAATAAAAACAACACAAATCAGTATGTATTATCAATTTTTTATTGTTTAAAAAGGAAAATTAAACACAAACTTAGCTTTAATATTGAGCATTTTGCACCGTTTTCAGGTGACTGGGCCAACAGGAAACAAGTCTCCCGAGTGTCCCAAACATTGGAGCATAAAAAAAAAAATTTTCTGGAAAAAATGTGTGTCCCAAATTAAAGAGTGAATAAAAAAGTAAAATAAATGAATAACCAATTTTTTAAAAAAATTTTTGGTCAAAATCATAAGCTTGTTCCAATGAGGGGTAATATGCTATGGTTTTGAGTCAAACAAAAACGAAAAATGAATGAAAACTGAATGGGGATTTTTGCGAAGAGCTCTGACCGGTTTTGGCCTTTATGTTGTGTTTTGGCAGTTACATTGGGTAAAGGATTAATTGACTCTGCTTGTGCGGAGTTAGTACGTCGGGAAGACTGAGATACTTGCTGCTGCTCAATGGTTCTCTCCAGGAACTCCGGCTCCCTCTACCTGTTATTTATTTATTTATTGGGGTTTAACAAAACTTTTGATAGCCAGGAACACCTCGTATCGGATTCCTCTACCTGTAAAAGTGTCCAACATGAGGAGATACTGGCTGTTGAAGATGTCGTTAAAATTCAATCAACAAAATATATCAAAGTTGGATACAGTTAAAACTAGAAGTCCTGCCTTGAAATGAGGACATATAGCACGTCGATCTGCGCATTAATCTACGTGTTATGACCACAGTAAGGCTATCCAATTGTGTACATACATGTATGGCCTGTGCACAAGCAATGTTTCAGCCAATGGACCTCCGGGTAACCCGGAGGTCCATTGGCAGAAACATTGCCTGTGTTTGCGATGAGTAACCAGGAGAACCTGCCGTGCTTTGGATGCCATTCGATATGGCAATTGTGCGCAATTCCTATGCGCAATTAAGCCTAGATAAGTGCACAGTTTCTGACAGGACTTCCAGTTTTAACTGTATGAGCCTTTACATGTAAAGGTTAAAAGCTTCCAAGAAATAGCACTGGTATAAATCAAGGGATTTCAGTGAAATGGCTGCTTTAGCAATTACTCAGTTCATCTGAAATCCAAATTTGTTATTTTCAACAAAACCATAGCGTGATCCTTCAACAAGTTCATTCTGATGAAGGATCACCTGATATGATTTTATTAAAATTATCTGCATTTTTTTTCAACTCCTTGTTCAGGCCTTTAAATTAATTTATTTTGAGCACAACATTTTGCCAGGGACAGACCTGGGCATGCGCCAGTGCGTATTTGGTTCTGAAACATCAGGACCTGGCTCTTAAATCTCAGAAATAGGCTTCTCAGTTGGCACGTAACTTCTCAGATCATATTTTGATATTCTTTCGATGGATAATCGAGAGAGACACTCTTACATGTATTATATATATGATTATCATTTATCATTGTTGTAGAGTGCTTAAGTTAATACTTCAAGTCTTAATTACCAAGCAGTAATCTTCATTGTGGTTTCTGATCAAGTCTTGGCTGCCTAAATAGGCAACCAAGACTTGATCAGAAACCAGTGAAGATTAATGTTTGCTATAGTGTACTAAATGAAAATGATGAGAGCTATTACATACTTGCAGTGTGTGTTACAAACAGAAGTGTGACTCCGTAAATTGAAATCTGGCGCATGAATTGAAAAAAATAGGCTCCGAGGCTAGAGCGTATTTTAAATAGTCCTGATCGGTCCCTGCAAAACCATATCGTGATCCTTCAACAAGTTCATTCTGATGAAGGATCACCTGATATGATTTTATTAAAATTATCTGCATTTTTTTTCAATTGCTTGTTCAGGCCTTTAAATTAATTTATTTTGGGCAAAACATTTTGCCCTAATTTGGGCACATTAAAACCAGAAATAACAGCCTTATACAGTATGCGGGGAGTGGATTGTAACTAAATCACCCATTGAGTGGAGTTATCACCCAGTGTCACTTTCTAATTTTGTACATATGAACAAAAAACACAAGCAATGTTTCAGCCAATGGACCTCCAGGTTCAGCCCAGAGGTCCATTAACTGGAAATTTGCTTGTACTTGGTATGCTTTGCAACAAATCTCAAGCTGCAATTATTGTTTGGGTGGAATCTCCACTCTATGGGTGATTTAGTGACAATACACTCTCCAAATACTGACCTGTTAATGTTTATTGCCATGCCTATCTTTGTGTTTCTATGGTCATACATTTTTTTTGATGGAAGTTATTCTCAAAGAGGCACAGGGAACATTTATATATTTTTATGCACCTGAAAAAATATTCCTCTCCAAAACTCTTGAGATACCTCGTTGGATTTTGTTGTAACTTGGCATACATGTTGCTTATGGGGAGATGATGTGTCACACAAAATTTTTTGTTTGTTTGATGGAAGACAAGGTCACAGATCAAGGTCAAATTTTAGGGGCACCCGTGACCGGGCACTCACTGGCAGTCTTGTTCTTGATGTCTTCACACCTATAACTGGGGGACACCTGTAAAAGGTGTGAAAATTGGGTAACCTAAAGGCTTGGCTTGTTTATAAATTTATTTACTGGTGTTTAAGGTCACTTTCTGCATCTCTGGTCATCTCCTGACTTTCACCCCAACCATTTGTGACTGGGACCTATTTTACCAGTCAAGCAGGACTCATTTTCCTCAGTAAACAAGCACTGGTCCACTTCCAGGGGTTCCATCAGAGTAAAAGTTGGAAAGAGACCTTTAAAAGTTGAAAGCTTGTATGAAATGGTATAAGAGGTTATCGGGCCATCACTATTATTACACAGGTAAGAGTAAACCACCCTCCTTTGAATCTGATGCCCTCCAGGCCTGATTTAGAAATGTACCTGCACTCGAATATCATTCTACATTTCAGGGAGCATTCACCTGTTTATCTCCTTGTATGCTGCTGGCAGATATTCCTGCCCAGGACATGATTTCTCTTGCCACTGAAATAAGTATAATATTGGCACTTTACATTGTTACAATTTATGGGAGAGTGGTACTGACACTTCAGAATAAAGCCCAAATATGGGCTTCCAGCACTCTACCAGGCACGGTTAACCTACAGCTCTACATGGCACGGGCCCAAGACCTTTCCCAAAGAGGGCAGAAGCATCCCTGATTGGATGGATCAATATTTCAGAGCAGTACATGCAGTTTCAGTGGGCAAGGCACTTAAACCTGATTGGCCATGAGGGTATAAGAGGTTATCGGGCCATCACTATTATTACACAGGTAAGAGTAAACCACCCTCCTTTGAATCTGATGCCCTCCAGGCCTGATTTAGAAATGTACCTGCACTAAGTGCACTTGCACTTCTTTCCGACATTTCAGTTTAGTTGTGTTTGCAGCTTTCCTCAAGTTGTGTGTCAGTGTCAGACCTCGAAAAATGGCCAAGCACAATAAAAGTTCTGTATATTTAGGTAATTATTATATTGGCCTTCCTGATTCTTCATGTGTTATAGCTTATTTCAGGCATTCATTGAGTTTCACTTAATTTCACTACCATTCAGTTATGACTCTGGACATAAGAATGAGTTTTATTGAATTGAGTTAATATTGAGTTTTATTTAGAGCTGTAAAGTTAACCCTTTACGTTGGGTAAAGGGTTAACAACACTTTCAACAGCCAGTGTCACCTCATATAATATTTGTGAAATCTTGAAAGATTAATTTATCATGGGATAAGAGTTTTGATAGAAAGTATTTGCACTGTCCACAATGATGGTCACGATTTGTCAACACTGAACATCCTGATCTTCTTAATCCATCCTACTGAGGGAGGAAATTAATATCAAAATGGAAAATAAGCATTTCCTCACTTCAGCACAACAGACAGTTGTTAGTAAAATAAGTTGCTTTTGTCAGCCATGTACATGTACATACTTGTACATGTAACTCTTACAGGTAAATTTCCATGTATGGAATACAGTAGAACCTTGTTTTATTGGGGTTTAACCCTTTACCTAACATGAAAAGCAGACGACACTTGCAAAAATAATTCTTGAATAACTAATTTTTTTCATTTTTTGTCTCCAAAACATAGGTTATGGCCCCTCGTTGGAACGAGCTCGACGAGCTCGTTCCAACGAGGGGTCATAACCTATGTTTTTGAGACAAAAAATGAAAAAAATAATGAAAATTAATTGGCGATTTTTGAGAATAGCGCTGGCCGGTTTTGGCCGTTACGTTGGGTAAAGGGTTAACAACACTTTCAACAGCCAGTGTCACCTCATGTTGGACAGTTTTATGGGTTGAGGATGCTGCAGTTGCCAGAAAGAACCAGAGCAGTAGCATGCAGCTGTCAGACTCCCTGTATTAATATTTATTTTTTTATTTATTGGGGTTCAGGGACACTTTCAATAGAAGTCAGAGTACACCAAGAGAACCACCAAGCAGTGGTGAGCAACTGTCCGACTCCCTGTATTAATATTTACTTTTTCATTTATTTATTTATTGGGGTTCAGGGACACTTTCAACAGAAGACGGAATACACCAAGAGAACCACTGGGTAGTGGCAAACAACTGCCTGACTCCCCAATGTACTAACTCCATACAAGCAGGGTTAGCATTGGCTGAAGACAAGTGCACTATCGATGTGCAGTATGCCTTAGGACACAGTGCCACTTTGTCCCCTCATGGCCAATCAGGTTTAAGTGCCTTGCCCACTGAAACTGCATGTACTGCTCTGAAATATTGATCCATCCAATCAGGGATGCTTCTGCCCTCTTTGGGAAAGGTCTTGGGCCCGTGCCATGTAGAGCTGTAGGTTAACCGAAACCGAACCGAGGTTTTTAGTTTTAAAAAAAAAACGAAACCGTCGACATCCCGTATTCTAAGGTTTTTCGTTTTTTTTTATTAAATACTCTCTTGCCAGCCCTTGCTGCAGAAATTCACAGAATATAGCCATCCCAGATTAGTGAGAGTACCCAGATACTGCCAATGGCAGTTTCTGGGTACTCTCACTACTCTGGGAAGGCTACATTCTGTGAATTTCCGACATTTCAGTTTAGTTGTGTTTGCAGCTTTCCTCAAGTTGTGTGTCAGTGTCAGACCTCGAAAAATGGCCAAGCACAATACAAGTTCTGTATATTTAGGTAATTATTATATTGGCCTTCCTGATTCTTCATGTGTTATAGCTTATTTCAGGCATTCATTGAGTTTCACTTAATTTCACTACCATTCAGTTATGACTCTGGACATAAGAATGAGTTTTATTGAATTTTACTTGGCCTCATGAACAAACCGAAAACCGAACCGAACCGAGGTTTTTCTCCACCTGAAAAACCAAAACCGAAACCGAACAAGAAATTTAAAAACCTACAGCTCTAATGCCATGGGAAAAAGTTGCATCATGGCTCGAACTGGGAATTTGTTTTGGAGGGGAAAAAACACACAAACACTTCATGTAAGAAGTTTTACATTCAAATTGAACAGAGAACATTAAGACTGTACATTAGCAACTGCATCTAAGTAAGTTTTATAACTGTAACATAGAATCTGTTCACGCAGTCTCTGCAATTTCTATCAAACTATTCTTGTGCTATTAACCCTTTACCAGGGACCGATCAGGACTATTTAAAATACGCTCTAGCCTCGGAGCCTATTTTTTCAATTCATGCGCCAGGTTTCAATTTACAGAGTCACACTGCTGTTTGTAACACACACACTGCAAGTATGTACATGTAACAGCTCTCATCATTTCCATTTAGTACACTATAGCAAACATTAATCTTCACTGTGGTTTCTGATCAAGTCTTGGCTGCCTATTTAGGCAGCCAAGACTTGATCAGAAACTACAGTGAAGATTAATGCTTGGTAATTAAGACTTGAAGTATTAACTTAAGCACTCTACAACAATGATAAATGATAATCATATATATAATACATGTAAGAGTGTCTGTCTCGATTATCCATCGAAAGAATATCAAAATATGATCTGAGAAGTTACGTGCCAACTGAGAAGCCTATTTCTGAGATTTAAGAGCCAGGTCCTGATGTTTCAGAACCAAATACGCACTGGCGCATGCCCAGGTCGGTCCCTGCCTTTACCCAATGCAGATGATTTCAAAATTTATTATTTTAAATATCATTTTTTTAAATTTTTTCAAAAAATTTCAACAAAACCACATCATGTGACAACTCTTTGGAATGAGCTCGATGAGCTTGTTCCAAAGAGGACTCACATGATACGGTTTTGTTGAAATTTCTTCGAAATATAATATTTTTTCAGCTGCTGAATTTCAATTTTGCATATTACGCGGGTGGGTGCAGGCGATTCGTTGGGTAAAGGGTTAAAGAAATTGTCATTTGCCTTTGAATTAAGAGACTTTTTTTGGTAAGCAATTTAAATTTGAATGTACAATTGGTGTCCCGAACTGGGTAGTCATAATGCCTCATAAAACCAACGGTTTTCTGAGGCCTTATGACCATTCTGTTCAGAATACCAATTGTGCATTAAATTTTTGTTTGAATAGGGATTGAGACTGGGAAATTTGGGGTTGAGAATTGGGAAAAATTATGCCAAAATGTCTTTGGGAAAGTAGAGCTGTAGGTTTTTAAATTTCTTGTTCGGTTTCAGTTTTGGTTTTTCAGGTGGAGAAAAACCTCGGTTCGGTTCGGCTTTCGGTTTGTTCATGAGGCAAAGTAAAATTCAATAAAACTCATTCTTATGTCCGGAGTCATAACTGAATGGTAGTGAAACTAAGTGAAACTCAATGAATGCCCGAAATAAGCTATAATACATGAAGAATCAGGAAGGCCAATATAATAATTACCTAAATATACAGAACTTTTATTGTGCTTGGCCATTTTTCGAGGTCTGACACTGACACACAACTTGAGGAAAGCTGCAAACACAACTAAACTAAAATGTCGGAAATTCACAGAATGTAGCCTTACCAGAGTAGTGAGAGTACCCAGACACTGCCATTGGCAGTGTCTGGGTACTCACACTACTCTGGGATGGTTACATTCTGTGAATTTCGGCAGCAAGAGCTGGCAAGAAAGTATTTAATAAAAAACGAAAAATCTTAGATTACGGGATGTTGACGGATTCAGTTTTTTAAAAAAACTAAAAACCTTGGTTCGGTTTCAGTTAACCTACAGCTCTATGGGAAAGGGTCCCATATTCAGCCTATGTAGACACCCAAAGGAATCCCTGTGTTCTGCACTGAAATATAAATCCATCCCAAACACCCAACACTTACAAAAGAGAGGTTTAAAGTCTCAAAAACTAACATCAAATATTTTCTTCAAGTGATTTACAAATGTCCAAGGAATATAAAATGTTTCTTCATTATACTCAGGATGCTAAAACTTGACATTTATATTATGACAAGTTGTTGATTTGATCTTATCGAAGCATGCCAGTCAAACTTTACTAATCACTTCCTTCATTTTTCATTCTAGAAAACCTAAATCTTTATACTATGTTCATTTATACATGTACATGTAAGTAAAAATATACATGTCAACAAATGAACTAAGATCTATCAGCAAAATGTACAGTTTTTTCAAGATGCATGCAAACAGGAGTGTCCCAAATATGACCATTTGAGTGAGGGGATGGGGTGGGGGTGTTAAGTGGCAGACTATACTTGCCTGAAAATCCAGATTGACTGCACCCTCAGGGAGAGGTAGTACCTTTGTGAGAGGACCCAACCTCTCACACTGGTCCTCACCCGAGGGTTCAACCGACATCAGTCAAAGAGACCATCACTCCACAACCAGTGACACCTGTCGAGTACCTGAACCTGTTCCTCCTTCAACACGAGTAGACACATGGAAATTAGTCATTTACAGTCACTGAGGGTCGAAAGGGGCTTGTTCCCCATACCATCCCTGCGCGCCTTCAGCGCGTTAAACCATTCCATTCGGGGGTGTTAAATCTCACTGAGGTCATTCCAGCGAAGGATGAAGAGTCATGCATGTATAATTTATATGTAAGGTTTTCAGAAATTTTTTTGAAAAATATGAAAAAGATATTTCTAATAAAAATTAACACTGATATCCCTGTGCACTGGGTAGCAAGATTGGTAGAAGATTAAAAATTCAATGGATGATGGTCAGGGTTAACTCACTGCAAACAAAATCCAACAGATTGAAAGTAAGTCAAGATTTATTCATCAGCAAAAAATAATGTTATGTTTTGTACATACAGTATGATACACTCTGGATGATATGGAACACAAACACACAGTGGATGAACACTCTGCCTCTTAGTAATAATACAGTGGAGCCCACTTAATTGGATATCTCTTAATTGTATATCTCTGTTAAACAAATATAATTTCCCAACACAAAACCATTTACCATACCTTCAGCACAAATTTGACCTGTTAATTGAATATAGGTTATAGAGTAAACGCCTGTTAATTGAATAAAAGATCTTGTAACCTGTCGAGAAATTACCCTGACTCTCCCCAGTTTTCCTTTGTTTATAGACCTATTTGGCCTCAGTACATCCAATACAGGCATTTAATCTATTATATCTTGTTTGACAGAGCTCATGGAGCTCTGTCAAACAAGATATAATAGAATAAATGCTAAGTTTATCACTAGAATACAAGGAAGTGGCGTAATCCCTGTTAATTGAATACTCCTGTTAATTGAATAATTTTCATTGGCAAAGGGGCTATTCAATTAACAGGGTTCCACTGTACCAATTTATCTCAGTACTTACATGTAGAAGATAACGCTTTTATAATCCTAGCAAGGCAAAACATATCACCATTTCTCCCCTGTCTCCTTCATCCATCCAATCCCAGAGATTCTTTTCAGTGTCTGCAAGGGCCGAATACGGGACCCTTTTCCAATGTCATTTAGGCCCAATTTTTCCCAATTTAAACCAAAAATTTCCCTACCCCAGGGGAACAATTCAATTCAAACAAATATTGAATTCACAATTAGAGTCATAAACCAGTCAGTCAAAAGCAGTCAGAAAACCAATAATTACTAACATAAGTAGCACCAAGGAAAACCGTGTCAGTAAAAATGCGTGAAAAATTTTAAAAGAAGAAAAGAAATCATGATTTCTCTGATCATGATGAGCAAAATTTCAGTGGTGGATATGAAGATTTTTATTCTAAGATGTATATGCAGTGCCACAAATATAAAACAACACAAAATTTATCCTCACTGAAAAAATTACGAATAAATTGTTCATTGGGCATTCAATTTGAATCTCTTGATCTAGCCACCATTCTGTTTGGTTTCTTTAAACAAAATCATATTTTTCATTTGCGACTTGGTTGAAATTCTGCTTCATTCAAATCAGCTAAAAGACCACTTTTGTGATCACGGTACAGTGTGTATTGTACAGTATGGCTGCCATGAGCTGGTCACATTCCACGGGTGGGAAATATTTCCATGGATGCAATAATATTAGATTCCAAGCAATAGTACATGTGTAATAGGAACAATCATTAAAAATTTTATTATTTTCATTACAATATTGCCGAAGATGATTTTTATTACCTGGTAAACACATGTGTGGACATCCCTGTCCATGCATGGATTTCAATCAGTCCACAACAACTGTACTGTATATTTACAGACAACAGGCCCCGACTAAAAATATCAAGGCTCAACATCTTAGTATATGCATATACTCTCTGTTCCAAAGTAACACGTCAGAAACAAAACACTTATACCGAAGCAGTTAACTGATTACAGCAGTGACAACATTCTCAAAATCACTGCAAAGCTACCAAAGAGGCAACAAAGATTCATTTGCGAGGCTGCTTTTTAGTGTTCAACCGATTACCAAAAGTGGCTGCTGACCGATTACCGGTTATTTGCGCTCGCCCAAGACTGTGCACTACTAGACAAGTCTAGGCTTGAAAGAACTACATTAAGTTGAACATATTTCACAGTGTTAAACGTCGTTGACTCAGGTCACAGTAAAATGACCAGACGCGCGCACTTAGGCGGTATACGTGGCTCCGAGAGCCACGTATACCACCCATGTGCGCGCAACTGGTCATTTTACTGCGACCTGGGTCAATGGAGTGGAACCTTTACTTTTTCCGGTATGAACTTGCGATTGCCACGAGTACGCTCAATTATAAGCTTCACATGTCGTTTAACTTGTATATCCCGTAAAGGGGCGTCTAGAGAAATTAAGAATACACATTGTGGTTGTTTCTCAAATTTATTGAATGGTATCATTGACATCATTTGACATTAACAACTGAACAATTGCAGAAGATAATAAAATGCGGTTAATGAATCATCACAAAATGCTTGGCAACAATCGGTCGAACAGATGTTCCAGGAGCCGTTACTGTTGTTAACCGATACCCACAACCATCCGATTGGGGTGGCCGATTCCGATCATCAGTTGAACACTACTGCTTTCTCCCTCAATGGGCTGCGTCTTTTAAGCCCCAAAATGTTGCCGGATGTTTGCAAAAAAAAAAGCAACTTTCATCTTGAATGACAGAAAATGATTAGCAGTCCTGCAGGTAAAGAATGATAATATTCAAGGACAATTCTCAACATTTTTCAAGGCCGTGCAATAACCCATTTCAGATTTTCAAGCTTCCACCTACGCTAGTCCTAACTTGGACCCTCTGGTCAAATTACCCTCCTCCCACTTCCCATTAAGGGAAGTTGGAAAAGGGGGGCAATTGCCAGAGGGCACTAACTTACAAATTTTTCCACAGAATGATAAGAATAACAGGACTGTGTGTGAGGCCACAGATTATTTTGCGGGTCTGTTCAGGGCAGGCCTTTTTATTCAATTATTTTTGGGCACACCATTTTGCCTTAAGTTGGACATATTAAAACCAGAAATAACAGTCTTATCCTGTTGTTTTATTACCTTGTCTTTGTGTTTTTATGGTCATATTATGCTGGAAGTTATTCTCAAATATTGAAGATGCACAGAGAATTTATACATTTTTCTTGATGTCTTCAGACCTCCTCTAATTTGGGCACACCTGTAAACAGTGAAATTGGGGTAATCTGAAAGCCTGGTTCAGAGCGATTACATGTATCAGCTGCAGCATATGAGAACAGCATCACTGGTTTATTGGATTCCAAATAGCAATCAATGAACAAAAGAGGACTTCCTCCCCAGACATTAGTTACTGGGTCCTATTTTACCAGCAAAGCAGAACACGATACCAAAGACAATAAGCACTGCTCCACTTCCTGGTGAAGTCATGCTAATAAAAAGTGCTGAAGAACAGCCATGTAGCCCCTCTTCCCACTTCCATTCAGAGGAAGCTGGAGAACGGGTAATGACCTGAGGGCCTGAGGACACTTTGCAAAATTGAGTTGTCCCAGAGCAAATCTGAGACATTTGTAGCTATGTATAGTGTATAGCCAGGTATTGGAGACCATTTTTGGGGGTACTACGTTATGGGGATCTTGCACTGGGCCGATGTCACTTTCCACTGGTTATGCCCAAGGATGAGATTGGCAAGCAATGAAATTTGCTGAAATTTGTGAAAATTCCCACATTTTTAGGATACATGTACATTTTGTGAAAATTAGGTTTCTTAAAAAAATTTAAGAACACAGAGTGAACCTGCTGATTGCGAGATATTTAATTTCTATAAATTTGCATGAACATGGTCTTTTAATAGAATAAAATTTCAATACCTGGGGCATGAATTTGCTGAAAAATCTCATCCCTGTATGCCACTGCTGAAGATAGAGACAGAGATTGGCAGCATTGAAATTTTGAGTTCAGAAGCAATTTCAATATTTTAGGGTGTATACTGCAGTAAAAGTTCGGTATTTGGTATCTGACTTTCGAGATCGATATTTTCGGATTGTTCCAAAGGGGAATTAACAGCAGGAAAATACTGAATAAGTTGTTTGTGTATTTTTCTACCACAGCGCCACAAACGTCCTTGCCAATGAGCTCATCACTGGCATTCTTAATCTTTTGCCAACACAATGAAATGATTAGTCGACCAGTTGAAGTCGATTCGATTTTCGGAAAAATTGACTCTGAAATCCGCCAGTCGACTAGTCGGGAAACTCTAAAGATGAAGTCGTAAAATGCCAATAGTGTGGGTTAATGATTACAAACATCAGACATTTCTGCTTCGTGGTGGACCTATTTTAAATTGTATTGAGAAGTGGATATCAATGCAATCATTGTCATTTGTTGATGCCGATAATGTTACAACTTAGATTTCAGCAGCATTACAAGCACTGATTTCACCTCACCTAATCACTGGCACGCGTTGAAGAAAAATACTTTGATGTACACCTTCAAAGATGCCATTAATTCATGCAAGCATTCTGTCCCTCACCCAAGTCACCCACACTTTTTAATTGATATAAAAATAAAATACATGTCTGAAACACTCATATCGCTGGCCTGTTTTGGCCGTTACATCATGTAAAGGGTTAGGGCACGCTAAGTCCTTTCTCCTCTCATTCGTCCGCAGTACTCTGCACTCCACACAAGTCAGCTGAAGCGTCGTAACTCTGCAGTTTCTGCAGAGTTCCCGTGCTTAAACTGACTCTTGTACATGTATATAAGTGAATCTTCTTTGAGCTAATTGCCCTGTCTTCCTCAAAGGTAAATCAATGCCATAGCTCCATATTCTATGATATTTCTGTACTGGTTTTGGTACGAGCTGGTGAAGACCAGATATGAAGGTGAGGAAACTGTCCATCACTAAATTTGACCTGGGAGTTTTTAATTAATTGTACCGGGCAAATGGCGTCACACTTCAAAACATATTACAAATTCACGAAACTTCCATTAACATCATTGGGTACTTTTTCCACTGCACGGACAGAGGACTAGGAGGCACGCACTTCCCAGGTATCCTAAATTTTTACTGAATGGTTAAAGATATAATATGCACGACATTTTAAAAAACTCAAAATACAAAAAAGAGAACAACTACGTTCATGACTTTGACAAGGAAACTTCATCAAACACCTGTCAAACGAGTCATTTAACGAAAGGGTTATCAACTTGCATGTAACAGTCTCTTATCACCTAATGTACTGAGACAATTATGTTTTCAACAGAAAAGCTGACTAGTCGATTTTGAACTGATTACTCCCATCGACTAGTCGACTTTGAAAAATAGGTAATCGTTTCAACACTAATCTACAGTAATTTTGTAACCTGTTCTGAACACTGCTTTAGCTTCAAAGGCAATCTCAGAACATGTGTAACAGGGACCGATCAGGACTATTTAAAATACGCTCTAGCCTCGGAGCCTATTTTTTCAATTCATGCGCCAGATTTCAATTTACGGAGTCACACTGCTGTTTGTAACACACACTGCAAGTATGTAATAGCTCTCATCATTTTCATTTAGTACACTATAGCAAACATTAATCTTCACTGTGGTTTCTGATCAAGTCTGGGCTGCCTATTTAGGCAGCCAAGACTTGATCAGAAACCACAGTGAACATTAATGCTTGGTAATTAAGACTTGAAGTATTAACGTGAGCACTCTACAACAATGATAAATGATAATCATATATATAATACACGTAAGAGTGTCTCTCTCGATTATCCATCGAAAGAATATCAAAATATGATCTGAGAAGTTACGCGCCAACTGAGAAGCCTATTTCTGAGATTTAAGAGCCAGGTCCTGATGTTTCAGAACCAAATACGCACTGGCGCATGCCCAGGTCGGTCCCTGTGTAATAACATGTCATCATGACAATAGACACATCACATGAGCAGTGCTTTCTAATCAAGTCTTGGCCACCTTTTAACCATTTACCTAACATGAAAAGTAGACAACAATTGCAAACAAAATTCTTGATTAACAAATTTTTTTCATTTTTTGCCTCAAAAACATAGGTTATGACCCCTCATTGGAACGGGCTCTTTGAGCCCGTTACAATAAGGGGCCATAACCTATGTTTTTGAGACAAAAAATTATAAAAATTAATTGGTAACTTTTGTGAATAGCGCTTGCCGGTTTTGGTCGTTACGTTGGGTAAAGGGTTAAGGCAGCCAAGACTTGAATAGAAATACTGCTCAGTAACTGGACATGTGCAGGTTGTAATGTAGTGGGAATACAGGATAGCTGTACAGGCCCTAAAGTTAAGGTTAGCAAAACTGAAAAGAAAACATCTCACTTCGTTGAAGTTCTTCCATGAAAATGGAAAATTAACCTTTTAACTGCAATCAAGCCTCAACAAGGCATTATAAGAAGCAAATGTGGGGAAATTTGTAAATTCATGCAGGTACAGTTAAAACTAGAAGTCCTGTCATGAAATGCGCACAAATAGTACGTCGATCTGCGTGTAAATTTAAGCGTTATGTCCATGGAAAGGCTACCAAATTCTGTACACATGGCCCGTGCACAAGCAATGTTTCAGCCAATGGACCTCCTGGTAACCCGGAGGTCCATTGGCAGAAACATTGCTTGTGTTTGCCATGAGTAACCAGGAGAACTTGCCGTGGTTTGGATGCCATTCGATATGGCAATTGTGCACAATTCCTACGCGCAATTAAGCCTAGATAAGCGCACAGTTCATGACAGGACTTCTAGTTTTAACTGTACTCTACATTTACATTTATTTATTTGTGGTCACATCAGCTATAGACAAGCACTGCCAAACTTCCAGGGGTTGTTATGTCACTGTAGTTACTGCAATCACCCGATAGGAAGCCCAAATATTAACGTGGCTATTCATAGCAAGCACAGGCAATGTTTCTGCCAATGGACCTCTGGGTTACCCGGAGGTCCATTGACTGAAACATTGCTTGTGCACGGGCTATATGTATAGAATTTGATAGCTTTACTATGTTCATAACATGTAGATTAACGCGTAGATCAACGTGCTATTTGAGTGCATTTCATGACAGTACAGTTAAAACTAATAAGTCCTGTCATGAAAAGCACACAAATAGCATGTTGATCTGCGCATTATGACCATAGCAAGGCTATCAAATTCTGTACATATGGCCTATGTAGAAGCAATGTTTCAGCCAATGAACCTCTGGGTTACCCGGAGGTCCATTGGCAGAAACCTTGCCTGTGTTTGCTATGCGTAACCAGGAGAACCCATCGTGCTTTGGATGCTTTTTGATATGACAATTGCGCGCAATTCCTACGCGCAATTAAGCCTAGATAAGTGCACAGTTCGTGACAGGACTTCTAGTTTTAACTGTACTTCTAGTTTTAACTGTACCTGCAAAGTGTTGTGTCATTTTAATTAATGCTGACAGTGAAAGTATATCTACAGAAGGTCACGCTTTTTCAACACATGCTTGTTTTGGGTAAATGTTGGGAGTAATAAGATCGGTCACTCAGATAACAAAACGTGGCATAATGATATTTATTACTCAATGAAGTTTTACAACTCGCATTACATAGTGTACATACTGACCAATCAAATCACACAGTTTTGTGATGTGACGTATTTAACATTCAATGAAGTTAGTTTACAGTTTGACTACAGTTAAAACTAGAAGTATTGTCACGAAATGTGCGCTTATCTAGGCTTAATTGCGCGTAGGAATTGCGCGCATTTCCCATATCGAATGGCATCCAAAGCACGGCAGGTTCTCCTGGTTCCTCATAGCAAACACTTGCAATGTTTCTGCCAATGGACCTCCGGGTTACCCGGAGGTCCATTGACTGAAACATTGCTTGTGCACAGGCCGCATGTACACAATTTGATAGCCTTACTATGGTCATAACGCGTAGATTAACGCGCATATCAACGTGCTATATGTGCGCATTTCAGGACAGGACTTTTAGTTGTAACTTTTGATTGGGGGTTACATGTAAGTTATGCAGGACTCATGGAACAATCACGTCATCAGAGTACACTTCTTCAGTCATTTTTCTATGACATTTGTGTACGGAAATCTTAAAAAGATGTCTAGAAATGGCACTTCAACAATCTGAGAATCAATTATTTCCCAGGGATCGGGCAGGTCAGTGTGAATTTTAACATTTTGATTAATGTTTGGAAGGTTCCCTGCTGTGGGAATGTGGTCGGTTGATGAATGCTGAGTCTGTATAGTGGAAACCCTACATACAGGTACGATTATTTTTGTCTGCTGCAAAATTCCTGCCTGTACAATCCTTATTTGACCTTGTATGATTATTAATTTTCAGCAGTCGAATATGTGGACTAGCTACAGGTTGCATATCTCATGAAATTTAAGTTTACTTAGTTCAGCCATCCCATTATAAAAATACAGTACAGTTGCCGCAGACTGGTCGTAATCTACATATGGGGCAGTGATGTCCATGCTTGCATTCACCGGGTACAAAAAAATCATTCATCAGCAAAAGTTTAATTAATGAAGCACCGGGTTGTACCCGATGCTTTATTAATCAAATTTGTGATGATGATTATTCCAATAATTACTGTTTGGAACAGGGTTTGCAATCGATACTGATACCGGCGGTACTCGGCATTTTAATCGGTACTGATTCCCGTCATTCAGAAACGACGGTTCCAATACTTGTACTTGTTGCATGTGAATGCGATACACGAGTAACACAATGGAATCTACACAGGCAGTAAAGTGTTGATTGAATATTTCTATAATGTTGGAACTTAAAAGACAAGACAAGACCAGACAAACACATGGGTGTATGAACTGTCTAATGCCATGCTGCCACATGCCTCTTAGAAGTTAGAACTTTGAACTGAGTACTCAGTTCAATTTGCAGTGATTGACACGTCTGCGAAATCCTTTGAAATTCACAGAACAATTGAAATGTATGTGACATCATGTGATTCATGTCACTTTCATGTGTTGGTGCATGCTTTAGATAAGATAAACACAAAAAATTTGGGAAACTGAATACTAGTGAATAGAGCTTCGAATGTATAGTACTGTAGTTTAACGTTTTGGGAATCGTGATGGATAGTAATCATTGCCTGCATTGTAGAGTATCTTACCAGTTAGAAAAACTAACAACTTATTACTGAAAAAACAAACTGCACAGAGATATCTGTCCTAACGTGAATCTTGCTTAAGAGCAGTTAAATTGTCAAATGTTGAAACAATGGTGCATAATGTGTCTGAAGAAGAAAACATGAACTAAACATTAAAAATGTATCAATAATCAAAACATCAACAGAAAGCATTATTTCTTCAAAAATGCGAAAGCATGTACTCCGTAGATCTGAAAACAAAACTCCTGCAAAACATCCAAGTTAATATTTTAGCATGTGTTAATCCAGCGATCAAGTTTTGTTGCGTCGAGGGAGAGAAGAAAATCGGCAATCTCAAGATACATATATGAACAGCTGTTAAATATGTCACAGTTCAGGAACAAGTGCTTTAAAAATAACTGGAATGCCTCATTTTTTTATTCTTCCAAAAAAGCATTTGCAAAAAGTCGCAGTTTATCAAATGTGTTTTATAGGAGTGCTATCTTATTGTTTCATTGTAAAGAAATGTGTCATATGCAAGCTAACATAAGAATTCGGTAAGTGCATATCAATTTGTCTTACATGTATACTGCATAAATCCAATTACATGTAGTGCATGTAATACTCATGCCTTTAATTGGATACTCATGCCTTTACTTGGATTGAAATGCTTCTAACTGGATAGATGTCAATCAACATTAGGTACTTCTGCGGACCGTCAGAAATAGGTTGTACATGCACACATTGGGTAATCACAAGACAATTTCTTTATATTTTCCCTTTGTTGAAAGTGAGTCATGATGAAATGTAAATTATTGATGTGCTGGCTGCACGTGCATATCTCCCTGACAAGCATGGGAATCTTGCTGGCAATTCACTAAAATCTCACTGAAAGTCATTTATAGACAGAGGATAATAGGTTTGGAAGCCACACAGAACTTATAGGTTGCAAGATGAAATCCACCATAGATGAAGACTCCTCAGGACTTTAATTGTTCCCTGTGACCTCTAGTGCTCAAACTACTAGTGAATTCCAAAGTCAACTAGTCAATACCCAAAAGTCAAGTCGACTTTCGACTAGTCATTGGTGATAACCTGTCTCCTTATAACAGTGTTGGTGTTCCGGTAGAGTGCTGAAGGTCCAAATTTGGCTTCACTTGGGCATTCATATACATGTACAGCAACTTACTGGAACATTATTCTGTTAATGTGCTTCCAATTATGCTAAGAGTGAAATTATATAGTTTTATTTAATTTGCCTTGTTGCGATTTATGGGAGAGTGCCTATAGGCACTCTCCCATAAAGTGCAACAAGGCAAATTAATAACATATCCTGATAGCCCAAAATAATTCAGCACTCTACTAGTACCAGTTAAAACAAACTACTGTCACTTCTGTTAGATGGCAATAGATGTATACATTATTGCCCAATATTGCTGTTCAAACTGTCTGACAGTGGCACAGAAGGGATACTATTTACCTATAAGCTTGAACTCCTCTGACTAGTCGACTGCACAACTGAGAGTCGACTACTGGTTTGCCCACAGTCGACATCGACTAGTCGACTAATCGTTTGAGTACTAGTGACCTCTAGAAACAACTATATAGAAAACAATATTTTGGGTCATTAGTTCCTCAGGCCGGACATTCTTTAGACATGCAGGCATGCTACACACTTAATGCTCTTTGAGGAAAACTCCTACTTCTGACTACCTCAATCCTAAACCTGAGCCTAGACTTTTGGTTTGGACCTGAGGTGGTCAGGAGTCTAATAAGACCTGCACGGAGATTTAAAAAGGTGTTTGCACTCCTTGGAATACAGAGAAGGGCAATTTGCAGGCCTGGCATTCTGAAAAATGCAGGAGGGCAAAAAATCGCTCTCCTCAATCAGCTTAGGAGAGCAATTAGCTTTACACAGCATTTTGAGTATCCAGTTGAGCGAACTCATTGAAACTGAAACCAACAGACTACATCAGTGATTTTATTAACTTTACTAAGGTAAAGCGAAATCTCTTAGACATCTAGATGTCTCACTCAACAACCGAACACACACTTGACAAGACCTGTGTGTGTGTACCCTGACCTGTTGTCCAAGAAAGTCATACGCCTACCACTACCACCTTCAACCCCCCAAGGGGGTTGAAGGTGGTAGTGGTAGGCGTATGACTTTCTTGGACAACAGGTCTGCTTGAATCTACAGTCACATCCTGGTGCAAGTGCTTCAAGTGACAGGATAGTAGTAATGGTAGTATATTATAGTGTCAATATTCCTTGAATAATTACCCCTCAAACTGTGATGTCAGTTGTTGAACTTGAAACTGACAGAAAAAAAATATTGCTGTGACCCATTTTGCTTCAAATGATTGCAACTGTGTTTGGGTATGGTTGCAGCCATTACCTTTTACCACTAAACCACTTTCAAAATGAAATTACGTGATGTTATGTGACTTCGAAGTTAAATTACATTTTTGCTTTACAACAAAAATTTAATGTGAGCATAATATATGTAATCTCAATCATCCCAGACCAAAATATTTAGGAGGGCAATTTTTCGCTCTCCTTAATTGTTTCAGGAGGGCAGTAAGGAGAGCTAAAAAATCGCTCTCCTGAAATTGCCAAGCCTGAATTTGTACTCCCATACTTTGTAGAATGCCAGACATGGTGTGATATATCTTTATACTTCTGTCCCTTTTCAATTACAATGTATTTTGATAGTCTACAGCTTGTGACACTTCTTAAGAGCATGATGAGGAGGAGAGTAATAAATAATAATTCATCAGTAAAGGAGTGATGAAAACCCATAATCGCCGACTTTGAAATTGTAGTTGATTATAAGAGTTTCCTATGATTACAAGACTTCTACATTAATCATGACAGGCCTACTAGTACTCCTCATGACAAAACCCGCTAGAACAAAATAAAACACCTTAGAATCAAAACTGAAAGTTGAGAGGTGAACAAAACCCATTTTTTCTGAATTTTTTTTTTTTATTATTTCATTCTTTTCCTCAATGAATTTTAATTTTTTTTAAAATTCAATATATTAATTTAATGGGAGTTTTTTGTTGGGGGGGGGGGGGGCAGGGGGGGGGGGGCAGGTTGCAATTAAAAAATAAAATCTCTGATGCAATTTTTCATTTTTCGACACACAAGATTCTTGAGTACCCTGGGGGAAATGCAAACACAAAATTCCATGATCCGATTTAAGTTTTCAAACTGCCCTTGCAATCACAGTACTGGAAGTTTCTAAAGGTAATAGTTCTATGCAGTTCAATAAAGTGCCTGTTGTTCTGTGTAGTTCAATGTACCATTGTGGTTCTATCATCTATGACTTGATAGTATTCAGCAGTAGTATAAAACCATAGCATAATCTTCAACATGGTTGAAGGTGGCTGTTATCAGACAGATACACACTACAGTAAGTGGAGAGTGTATTATCACTAAATCACCTGCAGAGTAGAGATTCCATGCAAGCAATAATTGCAAATTTGTTGCAAAGCATAACCAGCACAAGCAAAGTCTCAGCCAATGGACCTCCGTGTTAAACCCGGAGGTTCATTGGCTGAAACATTGCTTCTGTTTTTTGTCGATATGTACAAAATTTGAAATTTATAGCTTGGGTGATAACTCCACTCTGCGGGTGATTTAGTTACAATCCACTCTCCACGTACTGTACATGTATGTCAGGCCTGGCAATCCAGAAAATCAAGAGTGCTAAACAGTTGCCCTCATCATATTGCTTGGGAGTGCAATTTCACTTGAAATTTTCAATGCAAACACTTGTATGCTATTTTGGTTATATTCACTTCAAGGTAATTAATATAGTGGCTGAAAAATTGTACTACATTCAGCTACACAGTGGAAAAATTGGCACACACATCTTCTCACTATTCAAAATGTTGCATTCAATTCCTATGTGACTGTCTTCTATACTCAAAATCAATTGAAATGCGACACAGAATGGGTAATGAATTATTGCGAATCAATGCAACATTGACGAAGCCCCTCCCCCCCCCCCCCCCCCCCCCGAGTTCCAATGTTTTCTCTGTGCCTATTGGCACAGAGAACACATTGGAACTCAGGGTACAAAATTAATTTGTAAATCAAGGGGTGAAAAATTTCTAGGCGTGCTGCACTCCTAAAGAATGCCAGGCCTGCTATGTAGTATGTAGCCTGTAGTTGTAACTTGTATGTGGTAATTCGACGCCCCAAAATTTGAAATTAGTACGACCACTGAAAAGCTAGTTTAAATTGTCGAGACCTGTCAAAACGGTAAATCACCGTGACAATATCATTTTAATGTCATTTAATAGTACAGTTATTCAAATGGTAAATAAAATTCTAGCGAAACTGATAGGGTTCATTTCGTTCAATTTTGACAAATCATGCTCTCGGACTCTTGTCTTGAGACTGTAAGCGTAATCATTTTCAAGTCAAAGGGTGATCATCTAAAGATACAAGTTCATGAAAACTCTGACTGTAGTTACTGAAAGAGATCACCAAATATTCACTCAAAAAGTCGTCTTGGGAATATAAATATATACATTTCAAATCGTTTGAAGTCTCCGTGTCAACGACTCACCATGTTTTCAATTTGCAAATATTAACTTCCGTACCTGCGCTAACTGAGGATCATTTTTATTGGTAGACAGGAAAAACTAATCCAAAACACTAACAGGTACTTGAAACGAAAGCTACCACCAACGCTAAACAAGGCGGAAATGTTTTTCTCACCCGCGAAAATTAATCAATCCAATTGAAGTTGACAACTTCAATCAAAACGACAAACCACGCTTCGTATTATGACTGAATAAGTAACGTCGTGCTGGTTCAACACAAACTCCAAGGGCATAAAAGTTCTGCCGAAATAAAACAAACTAAGATGACATGTCTTACAAACTGAGAATGAATCAAAGAAGTTTGAGGACACAAATGGAAGTTGTGGAGCTAATATTTTTGATTATACTCATGTACTTGGCAGGTAAGTGTGCGATCCATTTTTTTTTATATTGTGCACTTTTCTCGAAACTCCGAGAGATCCAAATAAATTTTGGTATCAAGCGAATTGACCACCTCAACGTTTCTTTTCCCCATTTTTCGAGAGAGGTATGGGGGGGGGGGGGTGCAAACGGTAGTTCGTATTTAGGCTACTCGTTGGAAACTTTTCAATTCATTTTACATGAAAAAGGCTTCAATGAAGGTCAAAAGCAGTGGTAGCGTCCAGATGGGGATGGGGTGGGGGAAGGGGGGGGCAGGGGTCCGTAGCCCCCCCCCCCCACTGTAAGGGAGGTCCAGCGCACTGAGGGAACTGCATCCTTTGTTTGGACTGTGGGCTTGTTGTTGTTTGAGCTGCCCCTGTTTGAGACAAAAGCTCTCCGATCGGGGAAATCCCGGCGCCGAATACATCCAAGCCGGCCCCCAACCAAACCGGCCTTCAATATTATTTCCCAAACCGGCCTCCAATGAATCCAAACCGGCCTCTACATTTTACCCAAACCGGCCTCCGAAATTTTACCCTAAACGTCCGCCAAAATTTTACCCAAACCGGCCTCCAAGAATTTTACGGGTGTGAAAAAGAAAAATACTGACTTTTTCAATTGTGGACATACATTTATTAACACAATAATTTAATGATCAATCTAATTTTTGCTATTAAAACTGCGACAGATGACAGAGTTTGTCTTGGAGTTTTTTCATCGTAAAAACCCACAAGAACAAAAACTGACCAAAAATATTTTAAAAAATACCCATTAAATCATCTGAATAATACCAGCTTGTTTTGGGGAAGCTTGTTTGAGAAAACGTAACCAATCTGCACACAGTTTTGATAGTACGATCTTATCACTGTGTCAGTAACCTTTTCAGGAATTTTAGGGATTTGGAAACAAGTTGTGCTTTTGGTATTTTCAAATGGATAATTCAGATTGGATTTTCAATATCAACAGGCCGATGTGGATAAAATATTCGGAAAAGGAGGTGGGCCAACATTTGCTCCTACACTTTTTATTATTTAAATTGTACTACAATGCCATGAAAAGATACTAATAGGTGAATGTCGTTAAAAATGCGCAGAGGCCGGTTTGGGTAAAATTGCAGAGGCCGGTATGGGAGAAATTGCGAAGGCCGGTTTGGGTGTAATTCGCCTGATCGAAAGCTCACAATAAATGAATCCATAAAGGTGTCACAATTCATTTCTTATCATTTTCCAACTGGAGACTTCATAGACATACGCTACGCTGATAATTTGAAACATTTTAAGTAAGAGATATGTTTTAAAATCTTCAAAGGTCTGTTCAGTGTCCACGTTAAAGTAGCGGTGTGACCAGAAGAGCCGTTTTGACAACAGGTCCTAGTACCAAGTTGAGAATCGCTCAAAAAATTCTTTTATGAAATTTAATTTTTCTACTCTTTCCGAGTAACCGAGATTGAAATCCAATAGATCCGGGCTTCACTGAACGCATTGAAAGTCAAATGCATGCATTAAAACTCTATTGCTTCTGAAAAGTGTGTTTCAGAAGCAAGAGGTATTTAAGGCAGGTGCTAGATTATCAATGTGATAGTTATAATTTTCTAAGTGTACTCATTACTTTCAGTGCACTTCTGTTGAACACCGATAGGTTTTGAGACCTATGGGCCAATGCGTCTTATTTGGAGCGCAGAAAACCTTGTGCTCAGAAGGTACCAAATTCGTCGGCAATGAAAGTGAGTACTTTTATTTTATGGAAAGATAAAAGGAATTATATTCTCGAAGCCTTATTAACGGTACATGTAAATAAGTGACACTTCAGGCCTCAGGGGTCTTGAAGGCGTCCTGGAGTTATGAACGACTGGGATCCCGGTTTCGACTTTGGTTTGGCCCGGTGTCAGTTCTGCAACAAATAATGGTCTGTTTTCAGTGCCAGACTCTCCGCGGATTATGAAGTTGTTCCTGATTCGGGAGAATTAACAAATGAACACCATGTAACGAGAATTCATGTAGACTTCCATTCTGTTTGTTTAAGGTCGGAGTAATGTTGTAAGCTCTCTGGCCACCAGTCAAATTGTGCAAGGAATCCGTCGCTGTTATCGGTTTTTTTGTTTACCAACTTTCCGTGGAGTCTGCACACAGACTTTCCTTAATTTAATGTGATATCACTTTATCAGAAATATATACAGATATTCCTTCGTGTTCCAGTCTTAGATAGTCCAACCAATAAGTTTTTAATTTACAGTAAGTCGCTGTGGGTTGGTCGTAACCGACGGATGTGTTGTGTTGTCCACGTATGAGTTTACCATGTGATAAAAATGATAGTCAGCAAAAATTGTAATTAATGAAGCACCGGGTTGTACCCGGTGCTTCATTAATTAAATTTTTGATGATTGTTCCTATAATTTGTGTTTGGAATCTAATATTACTGCGTCCGTGGAAATACTATCCACCCGTGGAAAGTGGCCAATCTATGGTGGCCGTATACTGGAGGCTACCTTGAAAAAATTGATATATTAACGCAATTGGTGGAACTGCGCGGCGTAACCACAAATCTGCAGCTGTGGCGACTCTTCACTCATAATGTATTGGTAAACAATTTCTTTATTGGGGTTTAACGACACTTTAGACAACCAGGGTCACCCCGTTACGGACAGTTTTACGGGTGGAGGAAGCCGGAGTACCCGGAGAGATTCACCGAACAACGACCAGCAGCTGTTTTTCTGTCACACTCCCCGACATACCAGCTCCACACAATCTGAGTTTGTATTTGTTGAAGACGAGTGCACCATCAGCTTGCAGTACCCCTTAGTACATAACGCCACCGTGCCCCCACGTGGACAGTTGGGATTATGTGTGTTGCCTAAGGACATAATGAGGTTGCCGCAGGTGGGATTCGAACCGAGGACCTCTCGGCTTGCAGGCTGCATCTCTACCTACTGAGTCACCGTGATCCACCGCGCCCCTTAATTAGTAAACAAAAATGTCTAACAGAATTGCTAAATCCAGTAAAGATTCGGCCAAATCAAGCCTCGATCGAGAAACATTAGTTTTCTTGCGCCAATTAAAAGAAAATGAATGTCTATGGTATTTTTTAAGATTCAATCGAATGACTTGTTTCAGATTTGTCGGAAAACCGAACTGTTGGTTCGCTTCTCCGACAATCTGAAATTTTCCAGACGATTGAATATAAAAGTAGGCAAGGGACTATTTTATGGACTAGATTGGTTCCAGGCCAAAAACAACGCTATATTTATTTTATTTCAGAATTTAACAGGTGTACGAACAGAAGAGTCAGCCCACAGGTCCACGCTATTTCTTTTGAGGGGAACCATTAAGGAACGAAATGATGAACCAACCATTTAGTACAGACCTCTTCACACGACGATTTTCTTTATGAAGCAACAACCAATGCACTTTTCCTTTTGACCTTAGCTTTCCGGTCTGATGGTAATTCCCATCCTTTTCTTTCGCGATGTTTGCGTTTTTGTCTATCGAACTTTCTTTAATCTGTCACCAGTGAGTAACTCAGCACTGGACACTAGCACTTTTCTTCTCCGTATATAGCATATGCAATAACTGACATGCACAGATTGCCACCCGAGTCAACTTTGGGTGCCGCCCTCTCCCCATGCACCACTAAGTAATCTTTGGTGGCTGGTTCCATTTAAACATCTGGATTTCATCAAATTCATGGCTTTATTGACATATATTGAAGCCCCGAGAGATGTCACACGGGGTGCGTACAACACGGTGCTTCATTAATTGAAGCCCGGTGTTTTTTTACATTTGCAGTTTTTCACATATGCAGGATTTTTTCCACATATGCGGGTTGTACAAAGCCACGAGAGATGTCACACGGGGCGCGTGCGACCCGATCTTCATTTATTAAAATTTTACTACTGGTGATTGTTAATACCTGGTAAACGCATGCGTGGACATCACTGCCCAAGCATGTATTAAGACTAGTTCACGGCGACTGCATTGTATTTTACAGAATCACTTTAGTTTGTTATTGTTTTAAATAAGTATACTGAGTTAGGTATCAGGTTTATACCAACGACCAGACCCCGAACACTATCGCAAAAATTTAACTCTCACCCACCACGTCAGAAAAGCTTGAGATCTTAGCTTTTTGTTTTTACATTTCATGGCACATCGTCGTCTTAAAACTACACACTTGCTGTGCACGTTACTGCACATTTATTTAGATCTAAATATCTCCTAGTCAAAGTGTACCCTTGCGTACAATCAGGGACACCGTAGAAGGACCGCGGATACTTCATTCAATAGGGATTGGAAAAGACCTACAGTTAAAAATAGAAGTCCTGTCATGAAATGCGCACAAATAACACGTCGATCTGCGCGTTAATCTACGCTTTATGACCATACTAAGGCTATCAAATTCTGTACATAAGGCCTGTTCACAAGCAATGTTTCAGCCAATGGACCTCCGGGTAAGCCGGAGGTCCATTGACAGAAACATTGCCTGTGTTTGCTATGAGTAACCAGGCGAACCTGCCGTACTTTGGATGCCATTCGATGTGGCAATTGCGCGCAATTCCTACGCGCAATTAAGCCTAGATAAGCACATAGTTCGTGACAGGACTTCTAGTTTTAACTGTAACTAGCAACTATAAAGTTGCGAACAAAATTATACCTTTTAAAACTGTTCTGTATTTCTCTTCACCTTCGATAAGGAGAGTTAAAAAAGCGATCACCGGCTCCGAAGCCACTGTACTTTATGCAAAAACGGGGTCATTGTCTTTTCATGTTTTTGTGCACCAAAACGCGTTTTGCGAATTGATGTTTGTAATATGTCGTGCCCAGTTGACCCTCGTGCACATCACCACCCAGATGGACTATCATGACAGCCCAACATGACGTAACTCAGCCACGTTACGTGACTATGACATCACTTCTGGAATCCTGCAGATCAGACAAAGAGTGCGCGCGATACTACTTACCTGAACCAGGAGAAGAGGAAACTTCGGACTTTAAGAAAAGAATGCGAAACAATGACATTGTCAGAAAACTGTAACAGAGCTGAGGACATGTTATTATTATTTGTTTTGGTTTAACCCATTGAACTCCAGTGGTATATTTCTCGTCAGTTCAATAGCAGCAATTAGAAGAGTCCGTATTCATTATTTGGAGTAAGTAGTATGTAAGGTTGAGATCTGACCTTTTTACCAGGACCTCGAGGTCAGACCCCGACCCCGAGGTCACTGACCTCGGTGCCCAAATCCATTAGGCCTCCCCGTCCACTCTCCCCTCCCCTCTCCACACTAGGCCTAAGTTATTTTTAGGCGCCCCCTCACTCTACCCATCCTGTATGTACCCTATTTTTTAGGCTATCCCTCCCAAAACCCATTTTAGGACCCAGGCTATGTATAGCCCATTTAGGCTTTCCCCACATTGTTTAGGTTTTCCCTGTATGTGGGCTCCCCCTTCCAAAAGCCCAGTCCCTCCCCACCAAAGCCCTGAACTGTTCCTCCCCTTTCCAAAGGCTAGCCCAAAGCTGGGGGACTTCCGCACTGAGGTGTCCTTATGAGTACTAACAAAAGAGAGCCACCATCCTCTATCCCCTCCCTGCCCCTCCCATAACTTTATTTCTTGGTAAATATCTTTAAGGTAAATGTTGTCAAGGACATGTACACGTAACGGCATACAAAATGCTTTAGATATAAAGACTACCTGGTTTGTTTAGACATGTCATAAAGGAATGATGATAGAGAACACCAGGTCTTTGTCAATGCATAGATAATGGTGATTAAGATAGAGAGAATCTTTGTTTATAAGAAGATATGATAGTGTCACGTTGAATAGGTATGCAAATGGATAAGGGACAACTGGTATGTTTGATTATGTCATAGATAAAGGTATTATGATAAAGGGCTCCTTTGTTTATAAGAAGCTTAATATGATAAAGACCACGTACACTGTTTGATTATGTCATAGATAAGATGGTGTCATGTCGCAGGTGTTTGATAACCCAGTAAGATCGCAGCGGTGTCTGATTGGTCAAACAGTTGTCCAATCAGATAATTCCACACGGCGGTATGTTCCATAGGACCAATAGATAAGCGTGTTGTAAAATTATCCCACGCAGGCGTTCTCTGATTGGTCAAACTACTGTCCAATCAGAACGTGTCATGCAGTATTTTCTGCGCGGCGAATCGATGAGTGATCCCCACTCGCCTCTTCCTTCTAAACCAGAATGCCAGGACGCGGACGACAGGATAGGGAACATCTTACGGGAACACCAAATACAAGGGGACCTTCACAGGCAAGAGATGGACAGGAAGCACCAACTACTCCTCCAACAAATCGAAGAAGCCAAAAAACTAATAGACGCCAGAAACCTACAACAACAAAAGACTCAGCAATCACCCACAACCACTCCAGACTCGGCTAGGACCAGACCCTACAAAACTCAGCAACCACCATCAGACAGCCCACCAACAACACCATCTACCACTGTCTCTCCTTCCAAACCTCCACCTCTGAAAAAGAAGCAGAAAAGACCCAAGTGCCGCTAACAACCCACAACTTCTCCTCATTTACCACGGTCTGACACTTCAAAATTCTACAGCTAATGAGGGTCGAAAGGGGCTTGCTCCCCAAATCGTCTCTGCACGCCTTCGGCGCGCGAAACCATTTGATTTGATTTGAGTGATCCAGAGTGTTGTAGTAAACTACTATAGCATGCTCAACTCATAGGTAAGCTGAAAAGGAAGGAACAACTCTAAATTTTCTCTCTATTAAATTTTATTTTCAATAGTCAAAATGGATTTGCAATCAGACTTACAAATTTACAAGTAATTTTTTCAAAGTGAAAATGGTTTACAATCAATTAAAATGGATTTACAATCAGTCAAAATGGATTTTCAATAAGTTTTTACAAGTAATTTTACAATTTCACCATAAGTAATTTCTACAACAATAAGTAGTTTTACAATACCTTTACAGGTAAGCATGCAATAAACATAATTAAATGTTCAGTAACTGTCTTTTGTCCCCGAAAAGGGGCAGTTTTTGTTGTTGTCGTTCTTCTGGACTTTCTCTAGTTATGATCCCAAGCTGTCTGCACATCCAGAAAACGTGTATTTTCTTAATAATGGATCAAACAAGTATTTTCGTTTCTCAATTGCGAATTTTTCAGCTTCGCTCATTCCGTAACCCTCCTCATCTCGAAGTCGCTGAGCAGTTTTTCTAATTTTTCCATAGACCGGATGTTGTCTGAAATGCCTTACTCGACTCATTGCCTTAAATAATCTTCTACAGAGGGAATCTCTCACGCTGTCTCGGAGAGCTTCTCTGGCCGCTTTGGTGGCCTCGTCTGTGGGCAAGCCATTTTCTATGTACGACACTTTCCATCTCTGAAATTTAGCTGTATTATCTTCATATGCTCTTATGATTAAAGTGTCTATTATGTTCGTTTCGCCATCTTCCTCTTCTGAATATTCACTTTCAGTGGTTGTATCACTATCGTTTGACTCTGAATATGTGCTCTCTTTAGAATCAGACAAGTTATAATCTTCGTTTATAATCAACGTGACACTATCATATCTTCTTGTGAACAAAGATGCTCTCTATCTTAATCACCATTATCTATGCATTGACAAAGACCTGGTGTTCTCTATCATCATTCCTTTATGACATGTCTAAACAAACCAGGTAGACTTTATACCTAAAGCATTTTGTATGTCGTTACGTGTACATGTCCTTGACAACATTTACCTTAAAGATATTTACCAAGAAATAAAGTTATGGGAGGGGCAGGGAGGGGATAGGGGATGGTGGCTCTCTTTTGTTAGTACTCATAAGGACACCTCAGTGCGGACGTTCCCCGGCTTTGGGCTAGCATTTGGAAAGGGGAGGAACAGTCCAGGGCTTTGGTGGGGAGGGACGTGGCTTTTGGAAGGGGGAGCCCACATACAGGGAAAACCTAAACAATGTGGGGAAAGCCTAAATGGGCTATACATAGTCTGGGCCCTAAAATGGGCTTTGGGGAGGGATAGCCTAAATAAAAAATAGGGTACATACAGGGCGGGTAGGGTGGGGGGGGGCGCCTAAAAATAACCTAGGCCTAGTGTGGAGAGGGGAGGGGACAGGGAGGCCTAATGGATTTGGGCGCCGAGGCCAATGACCTCGGGGTCAGAGTCTGACCACGAGGTCCTGGTAAAAAGGCCAGATCTCAACCTTACATACTACTGGAGTAGACCAATCAATATTTTCAACGTGCAGCCTCGGGACTGCACGTTGAAAATATTAATTGGTCTACCCACACATTTATTGAACAGCCATCCCATATAATGACGTTATGACGTATCATGTTCCTGGCCGGAAAAGCGTCCGCTAGTGTTCAAAGGGTTAATACCTAAAGAGGTTATTAATTTAGTTAGTTTCATATTGGCCGAGATATCAGCCATCGGTAACCTCACACCAGTCTTCGACTTTCGGTCTCAGGCTGATATGAAAAACATGTGCACGCTGACTCAGTGGCGGCTCGACCTATGACCCACGATGGCTGAAGGTCAGATGCCCCAACTGGGATTGCATTGGAAATGAGGATCCATTGACTTAATGGGGCCCATTTGCTAGTAAATATGTACACAACTGGGGACCTGACAACTGTTGCTACATTAGTTATCAACCGAGAAAATCATCAGTTGTGATGCAACGCCAGTGGTCCAGAGGAAAATATGTGGTAATCGGTTCAGTAATTTACGCCTCTCTTTAGACTTCTAGGGCGAAGGATTTTACTTCTTTTTGAAAAAGTGATGGAACGAGAGTGGAAGGGAACTAAATTACTTGAGGTTCTCATATTTGTAACTCGAAAATTGGTGAAATACTGTTTCTTTTCAAAATATGATTGCATTTGTCAAGGTATCACTTGGTAGGCATTTTATTCCTAAAACTTTTCATGAATATGGTCTTCAAGACTAGTAGTCCAAACATGTCCTGAAAGTCCGTAATATAATTTTTGGGTTTGGTAAAATAAATTTAGAGTCAGAAGTCGAAATTTCGTAGACTTACTATAGGTCTGAATTTTTTTACGATACCACTTAATATACGCTTCCGCTATTAGAGGATCGCGTGCTCGATCCGTACTGAATTGAAGGGGCGGCGAAATCGTGGTGCTGGTGCTGGGGTGCACAAGAAACACATGACCCTCCACTTTTTATCCACGGGTGTGCAACACAATTAAACCATGAATTGAGAATTTGAAAACAGGGTTGCCTTAGAATAAATAGGTCGAACCACGATCAGATCATGCCATGCACACTGACGTGACAACCGTTACTTATTCCCAGTTCCTCATTCGACATTCGTTATCAACCATCGGTTGATAACGAATGTCGAATAAAGAACTAAGAATAAGTAACGTTTGTCACGTAACCTTGCTCACACACACACACCAAAGAGACGCGGGTGGGTGCATTCGTATATTTGCTCAGATAGAATACAATTTATTGAAGCAATAAACACCTACTTGAGACAGATTGCCAATTTTACAACAGCATTATTGTGGTAATATAATGAAACAATAATGAAACAATATAAAACGAAATGAATGACAAAATAAGACAATGAAGAAACGACGGATACACCCATGATAAGGTATATAATCACACAGTCATACATTAAGGAGGCATCGCAATGATTACCATAAATCATAAATCACTGCGGGACTTCAGATTCCCGTAAAGCGGCCCATACACTATCAATATTATTGACAATAATATTGAGTAAATAATATTGACAATATATTTTTGCCACAAACTACACAATAGTTTCTTCAATATTTTCGGTTATTTCTTCGTCTGCCACCGCGCTGTAAACATGGATCCAGTTGTGGGTTTAGGCGTGGTACTGGCCCTGAGTAACGAAAAACAAAATAAAAAGAAATGGTGGACTAAACGATGGTTTTTAGAAAGACACACATTTGGTCATGGTGCCCTTATGGAGGAACTCCGGATTAATCAACCTGATGATTTCAGAAACTTTCTTCGAATGGATGAAGATTCATTTAAAGAGCTGCTACGGTTGGTTACACCTTTAATAGAGAAAAAAGACACAAAGATGCGCGATGCAATACCACCGATGGAGCGATTATCAGCCACATTGCGTTTTTTGGCTACTGGAAATACATTTGAAGACCTGAAATTCCTTCAGATTTAATGAAATATTGCGTAATATTATTGACGGAACCCACACACTATCAATATTATTGACAGTCATAAAATATTGAAGAAAATATTTCAGAGATCTCAGATATTCGTCAATAATATTGATCAATCTTCAATATCTCCCAGACACTGGCAATACTATTGTCAATACCGTTTATTGACAATATTATTGTCAATAATATTGATAGTGTATGGGCCGCTTAATATGAAGAAGCGCCGGATTATGTTACAGATCGGGTTGCACAGTTCTGGGACGTTGTTCCTCATAATGTGTTGGAAGAATGTAATATTATCCACCTCTATGCTTGGTGTATGATCAATGAACATTTTGAACAGTTCATCACGCAACTGATCAGATCATGGACACTCTATTATAAAATGAAATTCGTCCTCAACCGCCCCCGAATCGCATCTGGTGCATCTTCGTTCATTAGGTTATGAACCACTAAATAAATCCCATTGACCACAGTGTTAACCTTCCACTCTCTGTACAACACACCAAGTTGTTTTGAAAAAAATACCTATACATTTACAAAGTACATCATCTCTTGAAAAAATTAAACTGGAAAAAAATATATGTTGCCACATTAAATTTCAGTTTAAATTTCGAATTTCCACAACTACCGTATGGTCTTGCACTGAATGACCTTCACACTTTTTTCCCCATGCCTCATGTTTTTGAGAGATTCTCGCACATTCCGGCACCAAATTACAAACAAACTTATTAATCCTTTCTAAAGTGGAGGAATCAAAATTTTAATTAATGGTTTCAAAGTCAAAATATATTTAACCAATCAGCTGATCAGCCCTATTTAATCCTACTCACAACATTGGCTGTCAAACGCTCCAGGTCACGTGTTCACTTATTTAGTGGTTCATAACCATTAGCCGGAACGGCAGGCTGTGAATTCCTCCCCGTTTCGATCAATAAACTGGTTGCTGATTCGAACACGAGCGAAGAGTTTCCTAGCTTTCCAAGACGTAGTGTGCACTAAATACGGTTCTAAAATACATTCACTCTTGAACTTACGATAGATACGTTCTTAACCCTTTACCCAACACAGACGCTTTCAAAATTTATTATTTTAAATATAATTTTTTGAATTTTTTCAAAACTTTTCAACAAAACCATATCATGTGACCCCTCTTTGGAACGAGCTTGACGAGCTCGTTCCAAAGAGGGGTCACATGATATGGTTTTGTTGAAAGTTTTCGAAAAATAATATTTTTTCAGCTGCTGAATTTGCATATTACGCGGACGGATGCGGGCGATTCGTTTGGTAAAGGGTTAATTTTTTTACCCTGTTTTTTTATTATCGTCATGAATGGAATTATAAAATTCTTCTTCATGTCTTGTTTTACCTTTCCCTGTTAAACTCATTTTAACACCTTTTTCGCGACACAGTTGTTCGATGTCTGATAAACCAAACTATTCATGCAGAATTTTCTTTAAATTATTGAGGTCATGCTTCTTTGTTTCACAAAATGTTACACCAAGCAATGTGGTAGAATCGCATGAAGTTAATTTACAGTAATATTTGATTTATTGTAATATTGCGTCGATAAACAAGGGATATCGCCCAAACTCAGCCCGTACTGTTTCAGTATTTCAGTATTGCGTTGCCCGAAAATGAGTTAAACACAAGACGGAACGGAATGGTTTCACGTGCCGAAGGCGCGCAGGGACGGCTTGGGGAGCAAGCCCCTTTCGACACTCAAGCCCCTTTCGACCCTCGTACTGCATTATTTGACGCATTCTTATATTTACCGCGAGGAACAGTCTGCAAAATTTAATATGTACATTCGCACGCGAGTAGTAGTGTTCGCACGTTTCACCCCCCATTTGGATGACCTCGGTGGATGACCTCGGAAGTGACGTCATATCACGTGACCCAGTGGCGCCATGTTGTGTTGTCATGGTAACCCGCGTGAGCGGCCATGTTGTGACGTCATCTCCATAGTGATACGTGGTGGTAGTACGCATGCGCAGCGCGTGTTGTTAGGGTGATACGAGCTTCCGTCGTCCATTTTTTATACTGGAAACCGCCATCTTGGTTTCTATGGTAGCACGTGATTGCTATGTTACCCAATTGTTCTGCAATAAGACGGGGTATGTTTTGGGGGTATGTTCCTTTGTAGAAGAGTAAATCTAATTACCACAAACAACCCGACAATCCCTCCAAATCACCAAAATCCACCCAAAATCACCGAAATTGACATTATTTCCCCAATTTATCGGCTTAGCGGTAGTGCTATAGTACTAAGGGGTACAAGGGGTGCATTCGATTGAACAGGAGTAATGTTCTGGCTTTGAATTCTCCCAGAATCCCTATCCCATGACGTTTTTCCCCTATTAAGAATAGCACGTAGTGCTATAGGGCAAATTTACCCAGAATTCTCTGCTTCTATCTATATATGCAATAGTTTTCGTCTATCTGGCCATGTTCCTTTGTTCTAGAGTATACTCCAGTAGCGTAGAAGAGTCTATTATTTGGAACAGTTTACCTTATCATTGCTATATTTAGCAATTTCTAGTCCATTCTTGTTAGTTCTGACCCTATACCAAGTACTCTTGTTGTTTAATATATCTAGATCATTTATCTAGATTATAACTAACCAATTAGATTGCTTGATTTCCCATAATTTGTATGCAGAGTTATCTCCCTTCTGTATAACAAAAGCAGCCCCAAAACCAATAAGCTATCGAGCAGTTACTGATAAGTCATTGCTCGGACGACTCGAAGCTCATCGAGCAAATGAGCCTTAGAGCAATTGCTCGATCGAGTGACTCGGCATATTGCTCGAATGACTCGAAGTCCGTCGAGCAAATGAGCTATCGAGTAATTGCTCGTTCGAGTGACTCCTCGAACGACTCTTCGACTCATTTCAGTATTTGGGGATACCTATAGCCCGGCATTGTATTATTTGAGGATACCTATCGAGGATACCTTTTATAGGATACTTATCTGAGGATACCATTACCTATATCACAAGGCATACCTATCCCAAATATCCCTTATAGGCCATCGAGCAGTTACTGAAAAGTCATTGCTCGAATGACTCGAAGCTCATCGAGCAAATGAGCCTAAGAGCAATTGCTCCATGAGCAATTGCTCGAACGACTCGAAGCTCATCGAGCAAATGAGCTATCGAGTAATTGCTCGTTCGAGTGACTCCTCGAACGACTCTTAGACTCATTTCAGAAAAAAGGGGTGCCGAAGGCCATATGTTTTCCAAAAAGGGGTGCCGAAATTGGGGTGCCTTCTGGAGAATCCCGTTTTTGTCAAATGAGCTATCGAGTAATTGTTCGATCGAGTGACTCGACATACTGCTCGAACGACTCGAATCCCATCGAGCAAATGAGCTAACGAGCAATTGCTCGTTCGAGTGACTCCTCGAACGACTCTTAGACTCATTTCAGAAAAAGGGATTCCATAGCCATAGCCGTTTTCGAAAAAGGGATTCTTAAAAAAGGCATTCCGTAATTGAGATTCCTAGCCGAGTCCGTAAAAGTTGGATTCCGTGTTTTTACATCGACTCTCGAGGGTATTTCCCTCCCCTATTAGAAGAATTCAGTTCAATGGGTTGTAGTTTAAAAATTCAGATCACCTTTCGTTATATTGTCATGAAGTTTAAAATTCATTCAGTTCAAAGGGTTTTTATTTATATTAGATATAAAAAGTTCATTCAAAAAATTCATTCAGTTCAAAGGGGTTAATTATATTACATTCATAATGGTTATAGGTCATTCATTCAGTTCAAAGGGTTATATTTAGGGGTTATAGTTCTAAACTTTGTTCAGTTCAAAGGGTTCATTCAGGTTTGTTCAATTTAAGGGGTTAACATTGGGTTATATTTAGGGATTATAGTTCATTCAGGTGAAAACTTTGTTGTGTTCACTTCGACCTTGGTTGTGTTGGATCTTTTTTCACTTTGTTCTGTTAAGTCTGTCAAACTTGTTCGATCAATCCGACTAGTTTGACATTCTTTCACTTTGTTTTGTTCACAATTGGTTATGTTGGATCTGTACTTAATTGTTTTGTAGTGGTTGGTTGTATCTGTTCAGAGTCTTGTAGTCATTGAGTGTTACCAATCCCTTTCCATACCCTCGTGTATCGATGTCAAAACACGGAATTCAAATCTTACGGACTCGGCTAGGAATCTCAATAACGGAATGCATTATACGTATACAGGGGAAATCTGATTCAACCTTGATCAATGTTATAGTCGAGACTGAGATAGGTATAGCTAGGAAGTAGTGATACAAGTCAATATTAATGGACGGTAGTTTAGTCAATAGTACTGGGACAAGACCGCAATGGGACAAGACTGTTGTAGAAGCTAATGATAGGACAGATAGGCCATAGACCTGTAATGGCCTTGGAGCTGTGGCGACAAGATGGACGCGGTTGGTAAGTCTACATTAGACCTCATTGAGGGATTACTCATGGTCCTCATGGCCTCATACGACAAAAAAGGGGTGCCGAAGGCCATGTTTTCCAAAAAGGGGTGCCGAAATTGGGGTGCCTGGGGATATGGCTGTTAAATACTGAAATGAGGATAAGAGTCGTAGTAAATTATACCTCATTGAGGGATTTTTAATGGTCCTCATAACCTCAAAATTCAATGAGGCTATGAGGGATAATAAATGAGGACTCATTGAGGGCTTTTACATAGCCCTCATGGCCTCATACGACAAAAAAGGGGATTCTCCAGAAGGTATCCTCGATAGGTATCCTCGAATAATACAATACCAGGCCATAGGTATTCTCAAATACTGAAATGAGGCTAAGAGTCGTAGTAAATTATACCTCATTGAGGGATTTTTAATGGTCCTCATAACCTCAAAATTCAATGAGGCTATGAGGGATAAAAAATGAGGACTCATTGAGGGCTTTTACATAGCCCTCATGGCCTCATACGACAAAAAAGGGATTCCACAGTCACAGGCGTTTTCCAAAATGGGATTCCATAGGATATACCTGTTAAATACTGAAATGAGGATAAGAGTCGTAGTAAATTATACCTCATTGAGGGATTTTTAATGGTCCTCATATCCTCAAAATTTAATGAGGCTATGAGGGATAATAAATGAGGACTCATTGAGGGTTTTTACATAGCCCTCATGGCCTCATATGACAAAAAAGGGATTGCATAGCCACGGGTGTTTCCCAAAACTGGGATTCCATGGGATATGGCCTTTGGATATAGGCTTTTATTATACACAAGGGAGATAACTGCATTATGGGAAATCAAGCAATCTGATTGGTTAGTTAGATAAATGAAACAACAAGAGTACTTGGAATAGGGTCATAACTAACAAGAATAGACCAGAAATTGCTAAATATAGTAATAATAAGTGAAGCTGTTCCAATTAATAGGCTCGTCTACGCTACTGGAGTATACTCTAGAACAAAGGAACATGGCTAGATAGACGAAAACTACTGCATAAATAGATAGAAGCAGAGAATTCTGGGTACATTTGTCCTATAGCACTACGTGCTATTCTTAATAGGGGAAAAACATCATGGGATAGGGATCCAAAAAGGGATTCTGGGCGAATTCTAAGCCAGAACATTACTCCTGTTCAATTGAATGCACCCCTTGTACCCTTTAGTACTATAGCACTACGTGCTAAGCCGATCAATTGGGGAAATAAAGTCAATTTCGGTGATTTTGGGTGGATTTTGGTGATTTGGATGGATTGTCGGGTTGTTTGTGGTAATCAGATTTACTCCGATTCAATCGAACATACCCACCGAACATACCCCTATCCTATTGTAGGCCTTAGGTAACATAGCAACCACGTGCTACCATAGAAACCAAGATGGCGGCCTCCAGTATACAAAATGGACGACGGAAACACGTATCGCCCTAACAACACGCGCTGCGCATGCGCACTCACACCACGTATCACTATGGGGATGACGTCACAACATGGCCGCTCACGCGGGTTACCATGACAACACAACATGGCGCCACTGGGTACCGTGACATGACGTCACTTCCGAGGTCATCCACCGAGGTCATCCAAATAAGGGTCGAAACGTGCGAGCACTACTACTCACGCGGAGCGACTTACATTTTTGTGATTAAGTTCCAATGCCCATATTTCACTCCCATAGAGTAAGATGGGTTTGATCAGCTTATCGAAAAGACTTAAATATACTTGTACTGTCGGGCGATATTTCTGATTAAAAGAATTGTTTAGTGAGTGAGTATGGTGCCCTCAAGCCTTTCATGCTTAAGTCTTTTTGGCCGTCTTGCAATTTACCATTTTGTGAAATTGTTAATCCTTAGTAGGTGGAATTGCTTGTGTGTTCGAGCTTTTGCGAGTCTAGGTGAAAATTGGGGGAGACAGATGATTTGCGAGCTCGGAATACCATACTTTTTGTTTTACCTATATTTATATGAAGATTGGTTTCTCTAACGAAATTTACCAATTGATTTAGACAATTTTGCAGGCCCTGCGGCGATTCCGATAGTAATGTAAGATCATCTGCGAAAAGTAAATGATTCAAGGAATAATTGTTTAGATGGACTGGTTGACATGTATCATCAAATATGTCTTTAACATCTTCAATAAATATTTGGAAGAGGGTCGGCGAGAGGTTACACCCCTGCCTGGCCCCTATGGTTGATAGTTGAGAAGGACCTAGTCCGCTGTTTGTTTTCGAAATGTAGACACTCGACTGATACATTGAAACCAAGGTTTCTAGAATCGGTCCATTTATACCAATGTGTTGTAGTTTTTGAAAAAGAATTGTTCTATCTACAGTATCAAATGATTTTCTGAAATCTACGAAAACAGCATACAGAGGCTTTTTAGCTTTCTGTATTTATTTATTGTAGTTTTCAGAACAAATGTACTATCGATTGTACTGCAACCCTTCCGGAAGCCAAACTGGTTTTCACTTATTATTTTATTATCCTCCAGGAAGCTGTTAATTCTGGAATTAATTAACTTATTAAACAGTTTACCAATGGTATTGCTTTGGGTTGTAGTGCGATCGTTATTCGGGTCGTTTCTATCACCATTTTTGTATAATGTTGTGAGAACTGATCTACCCCAACTAATGGGATAATGTCGAGACTCTAGAACCTGGTTAAACAATTTCACCACTTCGTCTATAATGTATGGGATTATTAATTTCAAAAGTTCATTCGACATGCCGTTGGGGCCTGTAGGTTAATTGTTTTTTCAGCTGGCGGCGGGAGCTGTACATTGCTGCAATTTTATCGGTGTTACCAGAGACCTCAATGTTCACCGGTTTACTCTTGCATGGATGGTTATTAGTTTCTGGTACGAATTTACATAATAAATTCTTAAAAAAATCTACTGTAACATCCGTATCAAGATCATTCCCCGAGGACTCTTTTTCTCTGAGAAGATTAATAATATTCCAATATGTCTTAGATTCTGTGGGATGTACGCAGTAGAGTTGGTTGCATATACTTTTGTAAAACATTTTATGTTTGTATTTTGTAACTTTTTTGTACATCTTTCTCGTTTTAAAATAGTTTACAATGAGTGATTTGTCTTGGGGTTGTTTTCAGAGAACGGGCTAAATGACCCATGTGTTGTTTCAGTTGTTTACATTCTATATCAAACCACTTGAGTTTCACACAATAACTGATACACGGTGTGACACGGAAGAGCATTGCCAGTTATTGTGTGAAAGGGATAGGAAGCCAATCGACGCAGGCTGCCACCCAATCCCACCCCGAACATAAGCACACATTTTAATCCCCTGCACACTGATGTCAAAATATCTAAATTTCAGGCAGAAAAAATATTTCCCATAATGCAACTAGAAATTTAACCAATTCAATCTCGTTTTACAGAGCTCATTGAGCTCTGTCAAACGAGATTGAATTGGTTGAATTTCTAGATGCATTGTGGAAAAAAAACAGCTTCCTGAAATTTTGGTATTTTGACATCAGAGTGAAGCGGGTTAATAGGATATCTCCCATCGCACTCGTCAAGATCTGCATGAGAATAGGTGGCATTTTTATGAACCCATATGCCAAAGTTTCTCCCACTACTCGAATCATAGCAGAATGGTGAATTATGGGCTCCTCCGCTTCCATGAGCCTCCACTTGAATGTCATATCAAGACCCCGATAATTACCAAGGAAATGATTTGGAGCATTTTTTTGGTACAGAAGGGTGTAGGACTATCGATTCTCACAAGGTCATTTTTACAATGAGATTAAATTTAAGGGAAAATGGATATTATATGGAGGGCGACAGATTTTATGAAACAGATGGAACCAATTGTTCTGCACATTGAATTGACAGACAAACAATGCCGGTATCGCATCAACAAGTTGTTTTAAGACGATCTCCAATATCTGTTGTAGCTACACGTGTTTGATATTCTACGAATTGTTTTACTCTGTTACTCATTGTACCCTATTTTTATTTGAGACTGAAATGTTTTCGACACATTAAAATCAGTCGATGGTTTTGAATATTTTCAATCAAAACAGCTCAAACGTGAAATGGATATAGTCTTTTGACGTTTCCAGTGTGTTCTCAGTGCAAATCGTAATGGTGAACAATTGTGTTACTGCGATACATTTTGAAAATGTCGGTTAAAATTTCTGACAGTGTTTTCAATTTCCTTTTTGTGGACTTAACCCATTTTGTTAGCTATGTCCAAGAACACTCTGTCGTCGGTTTGTGAGAGGAGATTGGTTTGCGGGATTCATTGATTCACAGACTTTCTATTTTCCTAATCCGATAATGGAACATAGAGGCCTAAGTACATGTCGGCCTACCTACGATTTTCCCAGGGGCCTTTTCGGCAGTGGCGTAGCTACGTGTGGGGGGTTGGGGGCTTGACCTCCCTAAAATTTTCGCTGCCCCCCAAAGCATTGACCCAAAGCAAGTTTCACAGTGCATAGAGCGTCAAAATGATCTCCAATGCAGGGGCTACACACTCTACAAAATAGGCTTCAGATTCGCTCTTAGAGCACTAAATTTTGCCAACATTTCTCGTGTGTGTGTGTGTGTGGATGGGGTGGGGGCGCTAGGTCTAACTCCCGGTCGTTTCCCCCCTCCTCCCACTTCCCATTTGGGCTTAGGACTAGGGGAGCCATGGAAACCCCGAAAAACTGCCTTTCAAACAGTGGCGGCCCAAGACTGTCTGCCCCCCCCCCCCCCCCCACCCGGACATACTTAAGCAAGGGGCCTCATATATACCGAAGGCATATCCGAAGGCCGCAGGCCTGGGGTGATGCTGGTTATAGGAGGGGGTGTTCCTCTTCTATTGGTGAGGGTCTGGGGCAGTGGTAGAGCTACGGGGTGTCAACGAGGTGCAGCCAACCTCCCAAATCTCACCCGTCCCCAACTGAAATCACATTTCCGCTATATTCACCCATCAATGACATGTTACAACCGCGTTGAGATAAAATCATTGATACGCTATTTGGTGATGGGGACGTTAACCCTTTACCCAGCGTAACGGCCAAAACCGGCCAGCGCTATTCTCAAAATCGCCAATTAATTTTCATTATTTTTTTCATTTTTTGTCTCAAAAACATAGGTTATGACCCCTCGTTGGAACGAATTCGTCGAGCTCGTTCCAACGAGGGGTCATAACCTATGTTTTTGAGACAAAAAATGAAAAAAATTAGTTATTCAAGATTTTTTTTTTGCAAGTGTCGTCTGCTTTTCATGTTAGGTAAAGGGTTAAATATAATTCGTTCGGAAATGAACACGACTCCGAAGTCAATATGGGCTATTGTCATAGTTTGAAAACCGATCATATACATGTATGTGTAAATGGTTTGTCCATCTCTCCATCTGTCTTAGCATCCATCCAAAACGTTGTGTTTTTCGTATGCTAACTTGAGTAACTTGACAGTCACTAACACCAAATCTGACATCTCGAGCCTGGGAAACTTGTAGCTGTAATTCTTAACCCTTTACCCAACGTAACGGCCAAAACCGGCCATCGCTATTCACAAAAATCGCCAATTAATTTCTAGTATTTTTTCATTTTTTGTCTCAAAAACATAGGTTATGGCGCGTCTTTGGAACGAGCTCGTCGAGAGATAGGTTATAACCTATGTTTTTGAGACAAAAAATGAAAAAAAATTAGTTATTCAAGAATTTTTTTTGCAAGTGTCGTCTGCTTTTCATGTTAGGTAAATGGTAAGATTTGCATATTTATGAAACTGCAAATAATCACCAATCATTTCCCAATTTCTTCGTACAGAAAATTACCAGCAGTCGGAAGTAAATGTTCCCCCAGAATCACTCTCAGAGAACTACATTTATAAAAATTTTCCCTGGAGAGGGCCCCCGGATCTCACTCTGAGGAGTTAGACACCCTCACTGAGATCCACCCCGCCGCTCGGCCCATCGGGCTTCGAGACAATCATATGGCATGTCACGCCGTGCCCCCTGAATATTGTCCAGGTCCCCTTATTTGAGAATCCTAGCTCCTGGTCCGGGGACCTCTCCCGGGAAAATTAAAAAAAATCAAGGCCTCGAGAGCGAATCTGAGGACTTTTGGCTTCAAATTAAAAACTTGGGACACAATACCTGGGCCCACACGGGGTTCAAGCTTTGCAGTAATATGTCTTTGTGAATTGATGTGAATCTGGTAAGTCTTGAATAAGAGCCAATGTTACCAGTGAACGTGAACCATAGATGATTTAAGATAACAGAAGTGGTGTTATGTAGCTTATTGGCTTCTAATGAAACCAGAGGCAAAACAACCTGAAGGAATTATCATCTGCACGCGCAGTTTCAAAAAACTGTTCAGCATATTTTTTCCGCTTTCCTACCAACACCCTCCTCTACCTCAACATAATTCCGTGGTATTCACCAATTTTAGGGTGAAAACTATTCACATACTAAGCATTGGGCTGAGCTTTATGCTTATTTGGGCTCAAACTTAGTCATAAATATGATTAAAAAAAAAATTACATGATCTGATGAAACAGTTTTTCAACACACAGAAACCAAGCACCCATGCACGTTGTGATTGTATTTTTTTTCCAGCCCCGTCTCCCTCCCTCCCTCTACTAGAAACAGTGGTACCCACTTTAAAACAGGTTCAAAACAAAGGCAACCTCATTGGGATGCTTCTGCGTTTAGTTTCTGAAAGACTCCTACGCGTTTTTCACGAGACCCCTGTTCCTGGGCTCAATGGGCATCCGAAACACGACGCGGGAGTCCTACAGAGATAACTCTACTTAAATACTAGTACCCCCCCCCCCCCCGACGCGAGGATCCTACATCTCTGCTTCAACGTCGAATGACCTGGTTCCATCGTCTGAAGCTCATAGACGTCTGATGACCTGTCCTACTTTCCCCAGTGCCCTCCTGTCTCCTAAAATTGCCAAATACATTTTTTCTAAACCACTGTAGGCCTAGCCCACAACATACCGTGCCCCGAGTTCCATTGTGTTCTTTGTGCCAGTAGTCACATACAACACATTGGAACTCAGGAAACTATATGACATTATGGAGCCTATTATTTAGACCTACATATTCTAACGCAAAGGAAGAATTGGACGTTATCTTGGGGGATGGATATCATATGGGAAATTATCACGACAGACATCTCAAATACCCAGCTGCTGACAATCAACAAGACAACAGCCCACGATTAATAGTGGGAAAAAGCAAACCACTGTCTTTCCGATATGCCCGATCTAACTAACTGGTATGTTGATTTGGGCGTCGCGGACGCATGAGGCAGAGGCTACCTAGCTATCCCCACTATCGGTTTTGATCAATCATGTCTTCGTTTTCTTCGCCTTTATCGTTTTCCTTTTGGTGGACTCTTGGAGGCTGTCTTAATTGTAGATATTGGTACTGGTGGTACCTCAAATTGAGAGGTTGAGTATCATTTCTGTCCTTCTGTTACCGTCTGTTTGTTTTGGTTACCATTGTATCCACTCTCTCTAGTACTGTAGCCCTTGTTACATCGTCGACGCTCGTTGCTGCAATCCTGTCTTTGTGTTGGAGTACTGGTCCATGGAAAGGCAGCGTTCAAAGATTGAGTTTTCGAGGACCCTGTTTCCCTTGCGCCATCGCAGTCTCATTGTACATTACCCTATCTACAGGTTCACCTCCACCAGGGCCAGGATAGGTGTGACTGAACTATGGGCGGGGGAGGGGGTTGATGATTGTGGCCATTTCTACCTCCTTCTTAGTCTGATCCTTCTTCTTTTGCAATTTTCTCCTCCATGCGAACTTTTGGTTCTTTCTCCTTCGGACCGGGGCCTGTGTGAGATGAGATCCTACCACGAATAGTGACACCACTTACCGATGACGGTGGTTGTGGTTCTTCTATCACGAATTTCACTGCCCGGTGTACACTATAGCCCTTTACGCGACGAGTCCAAGTAAGAAAAAGAGAGACATTCACAGCAGACGGTTCTCTGTATCCGAGCTTGAATGTCCATATCGGCGAACACGTGAAAGAGCCTCTTGACACATTGACGTCCGAAGTGCGAGTCGTATGAGATGGCTATGCCCGACCCGTTTTGTCTAGACCAGGGACCGACCTGGGCATGCGCCAGTGCGTATTTGGTTGTGAAACATCAGGACCTGGCTCTTAAATCTCAGAAATAGGCTTCTCAGTTGGCGCGTAACTTCTCAGATCATATTTTGATATTCTTTCGATGGATAATCGAGACAGACACTCTTACATGTATTATATATATGATTATCATTTATCATTGTTGTAGAGTGCTTAAGTTAATACTTCAAGTCTTAATTACCAAGCATTAATCTTCACTGTGGTTTCTGATCAAGTCTTGGCTGCCTAAACTGGCAGCCAAGACTTGATCAGAAACCACAGTGAAGATTAATGTTTGCTATAGTGTACTAAATGAAAATGATGAGAGCTATTATATACTTGCAGTGTGTGTTACAAACAGCAGTGTGACTCCGTAAGTTGAAATCTGGCGCATGAATTGAAAAAATAGGCTCCGAGGCTAGAGCGTATTTTAAATAGTCCTGATCGGTCCCTGCTACACCCTATAAAGTTTGTTTTTAATGGCGTCACCCAAGTGACAAAGCAGGGGGAGAAATTCAAGGGTCAAGACCTACAGATATTTTTACTTGTATAGATACCAAATTATAACGCTGTTGAATCAAAGAATAAAAACAATTTTAAGAATGTAAATGTCATGCAAATTTTGATCAATTCTGTTAATATTATTTCTTTTCAAGTTTTTCTTCTCTTCTTTCTATGTTAACCTTTTACCCAACGTATCGGTCAAAACCGTCCAGCGCTATTCTCAAAAATCGCCAATTAATTTTCATTGTTTTTTCATTTTTTGTCTCAAAATATAGGTTATGACCCCTCGTTGGAACGATCTCGACGAGCTCGTTCCAATGAGGGGTCATAACTTATGTTTTTGAGAGAGAGAGAGAGAAAAAAGAAGTTATTCAAGAATTTTTTTGGCAAGTGTCGTCTGTTTTTCATGTTAGGTAAATGGTTAAAATTTCGAGATATTGAAACCCGAAGCATATAATGAAACTTTGTCACCCGAAAGTGATCGGAAGTAAACACAAACGAATGACATAATTTCTGAATACACGTGAAAATAATTTTTATCTTCGCTTCTGGCCGAATGAATGTCCAATACGAACATTTATTTATTTATTTATTGATGTTTAAGGTCAAATACTTATGCACAAATGGCTAATCATGACCGTGATAGGTTTAGTGGTGGAGGAAGCCGGAGTATCCGGAGAGAACCACCGAGCAACGACGAGCAATTGCAATCTCCCCAACATCGTAACTCCGCACTGCAGCACAGGCAGGGTTAGATTGGTTGAAGACATGCGTACCATCGACGTGCAGTACGCCTTAGTACACGGCGTTATTGTGTCCCCATGTGGACAATGGGGGTTAAGTGCCTTGCCCAATGACACAGCGCGGGAGTCCGAATCGATCGCTCAGACGGTCACCCATCCGAGGATTACGGGGCTCGACGTTGCTTAACTTTGGTGATCTTACGAGAACCGGTTACCGCAACGCCCCCCCTCCCCGATACGAACAACTACGCATTATTTTAGCACTAAGATCAACAGCTTTGTATTATTTTAAATAACACACAGTTTTTATTTCAATAAAACTCAAAGCACATGTATAACAATTTGCCAATTCAGACCAAGTTGCATGGACGCATATGTTAAAAATAGAACACGTGTATACAAACTTTGCCTTCGTTTCACGGAAAAGAAAAAAAACTCCAAATATGGAAATTGATATTACAATTTGTGCAGTCCTAAAATCTTCCGTGAATGATCGGCTAATCAGTTCGGGATGAAATATTGCTGCCTGCCGTTTTTGAGAAATCCAATAAATTCTCGCCTTCAAGTTAATTTATTTAATCGAATCGAAGCACTTTCGTACGAATGATACATGAAACATAAGGATACTTCTGCGTAACGAAAAATAATTCGGTTTTGTCAAATGGTCAACTTATTCGTTCCAATTCACGGCTTATTGTCCATTGAATTAAGACGAGGTTAATTCAAGCCCCTCCAAGGACCCTTTGGACAGTATTCCTCGCTATATGCATATAGGTTTGAGTGAACGCGAATACTGATACTAGGTAATAAACCTGAAGCCTAAAGTTGAGTCTGCTCATAACCAATGTTGTGCAGCAGACACTCATGCAGGTAAGACAGAACACAGCGAGTGTGGAGTACTATGGACTGGAATTGACGACTCGGGGTTATGGCGCGCGTGAAGTACAGAAAACATTTCAGCAAGGATCGTTAACCCTTTACCTAACATGAAAAGCAGACGACAAATTCTTGAGTAACTATTTTTTTGTCTCAAAAACATAGGTTATGACCCAACATTAGAACAATCTCGACGAGCTCGTTCCAAAGAGGGGTCATAACCTATGTTTTTGAGACAAAAAATTAATTGCCGTTATGTTTTGTGAAGGGTTAATTACTTTCCCACCGCACTCTACCCGTGTTGTGTTCTGTATTGATATTTAAAGTCACATATTTCTCCACAATGGTTAATCATGACCATGACAGTTTTACGGGTGGAGGTAGCTGGAGTACCCGGAGAGAACCACCGAGCAACGGCGAGTAACTGTCAGCTCCCTAACATACTAACTCCACACAAGCAGGGTTAGCATTGGTTGAAGACATGTGCACCATCGACGTGCAATGCGCCTTAGTACACAACGTCACCGTGCCGCCACGTGGACAATTGGGTGCCCAAGGACACAACGCGGTTTCCGCTGGAACGATTTAACTTGCATTCAGTGAATAAAACTGATATTTTTAAAGAAATATATCACCTTTCGCGGTCTGATAACTTTCTTTCTTGACAACACGTATTGTTGAATGCGCACAGCAATCGTGGTATTATACCGCCGTTCGAATAACAGTAAAGCAGAAAATTTGCAAAACACGGCCAATCGTATTTTATTAAGTGTTGTCTGCCTATTCAGACAGACGACACTTGACTAAAACATCTGCTAGACCGCAAGTCTTGAACTTTTAATATTCAATAAAATAAATTGTGTCTTATTTCCCACGGGTTTGAAATTTGAATATTTCAAGGTTTTCCAAGGACCGCAATGGACCTTGACAATTCCCATTTTTAAAACAAAGCCACGGACCTTTTTTTATTATGGTATTTCCAACCACTTACCTTATTCCGGATACAATGTGTCATTTGAAAGAGAAGCAGGCGCGTAGCCAGAATTCTATACTACTCAAAGTTTGCTAAGCACCAAATATTTGACACATCATTGTGAAATTTGCTTGTGACATATTTGCGATATTTTTGGTGGATATGATTGAGGAGTGTATTAAGATGGTTCCCAGTGTTTACATTAGCTCTCTTGACAGGCAGACGTTTCGTGACAGTCATGGAAAGCATGTACCCCTTGATTTTTATGATGTTTTCATGTACGGTCTACATGTACATGACATATGTTGGGTATTCAATCTTCATTTCAACACAAACCCTTGTGAGTTAATGATTGAATATGGCAAATTCAAATGTAAGAAGACATTTGTCTGAAGCAGAAATGTAGGGATGGTGGAGCAAGGGGCTACCCATCGTCAGGTTGGTGAAGCCCTTGATGTGCTCCATACGGTGATCACCAGAGCCTGGGAAAGATTTCAGCAGTGTGGCACACCAGTAAGACGGCATGGTGGTGGTAGAGATAGGGCAACATCTGCAGCAGAAGACCGGTGTTTGGTCATCATTCAGGCCCGTAGGAACCTCTTTGCCACAGCAACCCAGCTTCGTAGTGACCTTCAGCATGCATCCGGGGTAAATGTTTCGACGCAGACTACCCGGGCAAGGTTGCACGAAGGTGGTTTCCGATCGAGAAGACCATGTATTCGCATTCCGCTGTCCTAGAACCACCACCAGGCACGATATGAATGGGCCACGGACCACGTTGGATGGACCAGAGAAGTTTGGCGACCTGTTCTTTTACAGATGAGTCAAGGTACTGCCTAGACGACACAGATAGGCGTTCTAGGCTATGGAGAAGACAGTAGAGCGATTCTATGTAGCCAATATTGCTGAGCATGACCGCTATGGTGGAGAGTCAATCATGGTCTGTGGTGGCATCAGCTGGGATGGACGTACTGGGCTCTGTGTCCTTGAACGTGGTACATTGACTGCACAACGGTATATTGATGAGATCCTGGATGTCCACGTCAGATTGCATGAAGGTGCAGTGGGTGATAGATTCATTCTGATGGACGATAATGCCCGTCCTCATGTTGCCCATGCTGTCGGGGAGTACCGACAGAGGGAGGGGATTGAGCGTATGGACTGGCCCAGCAAGATCCCCTGACAACAATCCAATCGAACATGTTTGGAATGAGTTGCAGCTTTCAATTTTAGCCCGTCCAGTCAGCCAAGAAGTGTCCAGGAGCTTGGTGCGCTGTTGGTCTAAGAATGAAACAAAATCCCACAAATGACCACCAGAAACCTGACTGGGTGCGTGAGAAGGCGCTGTCAAGCTGTAATTAACAGTAATGGGTCTCATACTCGATATTGAAGCCATACCAGTTCGCTCCGTCAACTTTTTAGCATATTGAAAAATTTCCTCTTGTACCAAAAATATCCATTTTCCATGGTTATCGTATTCAAAGGCTAAAAAATAATGTAAAACACAAATAGAATCTTAATTTCTGTACTTAAATCATTAAAGATATAATTAAATAAAAAATATATACACTTTTCATTACAATATTTCAACTAAACATAAAACATAAAACAGGTAGTTGGATGTACTTGGTGCTCAGCAAACATTGAGTAAAAAACAGGAGCTGCCCTAGCCAGTTTTGTTGCTGTTATTTTTGGTTTTGTTTTTTTTTTGAGGGGGGGGGGGGGTTCTGAGGGGGGCGGGGGGGGGGGGGGGGGTAAACAAGATACTTGGAAGGTCGTTGTGGAGTTGGGGTTGAGGTCTTCCCTATTCTTAACTAGGACCCTCCGGTTGTTACCCCCTCCTCCCACTTCCTTTTTCACACGGGGCCAAAACATAGTCAGCTCTGTGGATTTCACACCATTGAAATTCTCTCTCTATAAACATAAACACAACTCGGGCCCAGGGAGTGGGCAAACGCATCAAATGCGAGGATTCAGTGAATTTGCGGTTTCGAAAATCGAATTTTTTCGTCATGGACGGACCAATGTGTTAAGTAATAGTAAAATGGAGGCCCTTTCGGCACATTTCCAGTAACTTTTATCGGCCTAGTCCTCTTCCGAGTACTACAAATAAGCAACAAAGTCTTTATTCCCATTCCGTAGTAAAATGATTGGGTATACAAGATACAACGAAAACTAAAACGTACTGAATATTTGTCTTCTTGAAAACCCTGTTTTGGGCTTTCATAGCTACAGTGCAAGTCAAAGTTGTAGGATAACCACTACAGTTAAAACTAGAAGTCCTGTCATGAAATGCGCACAAATAGCACGTTGATATGCGCGTTAATGTACGCGTTATGGCCCAAGTAAAGCTATCAAATTCCTTACATATGGCCTGTGCACAAGCAATGTTTCAGCCAATGGACCTCCGGGTGACCCGGAGGTCCATTGGCAGAAACATTGCATGTGTTTGCTATGAGTAACCAAGAGAACCTGCCGTGGTTTGGATGTCATTCGATATGGCAATCGCGTGCAATTCCAACGCGCAATTAAGCCTAGATAAGCGCACTATTCGTGACAGGACTTCTAGTTTTAACTGTAATTGCTGTGTATCTTTCTCTTCCTACACTGATAAGACCAGAAGCTTAGATCATTTTCTGGAAAGCTCTCACTGAGAGCTTTCCAGAAAATGATGTCAGCTTCTGATCTTATCAGTGCAAGAGCTGCAGTATACTTAGTTTCTTGCAGTTATGCTCCAACTTATTTTGACTTGTACCTTATATATATTGAAGCCGAAATGACTACTAAACTGATTAGTGGCGGAAGGTACCAAATGGGGACTTGAAGTTACCATTTTTATTTGTACAAAGTGACCTTCTACCTGATATGCCCCTGCCTTCTAAAAAATGCTCCTGCATCACTTTCCGAGGAAGACGTACCCAGTAGGGGTGCACCAGGAGTAAGTGCTCCTCCCCACCTTTACCAAAGTAACCCGATATCAACCAATAGCGCCCAATAAAACAAAGTGGTGATAAACATTTGGCCTGCAAACTTGTTGAAACTATTTCTGATTGTTCCAATATGTTGGAATTAAGCTTGCGAGTAGCTTAGTTCAGTTATCCGAACATCGTGGGGTAGGCACGACGTTCGGATAGTTGAACTAGCCAGTGGCTTAACTTTTGTGTATTGATCCCCTAGGCTTTAAGCCGACGGGGTTCAATACAAAGTAGGAAAGGCATTGGAGATTAGCTAATATATGGCGAATTCATGCTTTTGTGCATCCATGGAACTACCCTAGCAGTCAAAATTGGCCCCACCCTACATTTTCCCATCAGCCTCAGTGGTTGATCCAGAATTCTGTGGTTTGGGTAGTGGTTGGTGTTGACAGAGTTCAATAATGAGTCTTGAAGCATCATCCGACGCGAGTTGGGGATGAGCACGATAGGTGATGCACCTGACACTAGTAAGCAGGACAGATCCTCCCAGCGAAAGATTAAAAAAATGGAATGTCCGCGAGGTCCTTGGGCCTCTTTGCGTTCTCATTCAAATTCTGAAAAACTTTATAACTGCTCACAGGAGACTGACCACACGAGACCGATTCAAGTGCTATAGTTGCATGCATCGAGTAAAGGGGTGGCGCTGGTCATCAGGGGCTACCATTCCGTCTTTCATTTTCTTCCTTGTCGAGAAAAGAACTGGCGTAATCACTGGTATGGCATTGTCCACGATAACGTCCGGTGGTGGATGTCAATGTGTTATGGATGATACCGCCCCCCCCCCCCCCCCCCATTCCGATCTCGGTTGTTATGAAAAAAAGTGAATTACAAAAACAGGAGAGATCGCCGGGTACGGCCATGAGCCTACGACCCCCCATCCCCTGAAAATCGTATGTTGGTCGATACTTCAAGTTTCAGCACTAAAAACGTTAAGGACACAAGTCGTTAGAGATTTTAACTTTTGCGGTATTAAAACATCTGTTTGAAATGTTTCAGTTTCCTGTCAACAAGAATATGGCACAAAAGCATCTAGACCTACCGTAGACATCTTGAACTCATCACTACTATTGGAACCTGGAGACAATGTTAGCATTACCTGTGCTGGAAAGCAACCAGTAAAGTGGGATATCACCGCATTGTATACAAAAAAGGTATTCTCTTTTTCAATTAATATTTAGATTATTTCGGGGGCGTGGTGGCTCAGTTGGTAGAGGTGCAAGCCGAGAGGTCCTCGGTTCGAATCCCACCTGCGGCAACCGCGTTGTGTCCATGGGCAAGACACTTCACCCCGCTTGCCTACATGGGGGCACGATGACGCTGTGTACTGAGGCGTACTGCACGTCGATGGTGCGCATGTCTTCAACCAATCTAACCCTGCCTGTGCTGCGGTGAAGAGTTCAGAGTTGCGATGTTGGGGAGCTGACAGCTGCTCGTCGTTGTTCGGTGGTTCTCTCCGGGTACTCCGTCTTCCTCCACCCGTAAAACTGTCACGGTCACGATTAGCCATTGTGCATAAGTATGTGACCTTAAACACCAATAAATAAATAAATTTAGATTATTTCAACCTTTTCACGCATGAGAATGAATGAATCCACCAAAGATCAAACGAATGAACGAAATGAACGAAAAATGAATGAATGAATGAATGAGAGTGCAGCTGATTGGTTGATTCCACCAAATTCATTATCAAAATCAGAACAATCAAAATAAAATACTTTTAATTTCTATAAATTTAAATGAAAATCGAAAACCATTTCATTTATATTTATACAAGTTGGCTTAACACTTTGATACTTTTGTACGTCTGATGACGTACGAAATCAAACAGCGCCTTGATACTTTGTGGTCATTTGTTTTGTTATTATTTTTCGATTTTTTAAAGTTTTAACCTCAATTCCTATTTTCTCCCGAATAGTGGTCAGTGACAACCGTTGAGCCAAATGTTACCGTAGCTTAAAATACTAATATAATCCTGCTGTCAAGACTTCTTAACTGGTTAGGTGCAAGAAGCCACTATCCGGGCTTTCAAAAAATGAGGATACCAGAGCAAAAGCCAACACTTCCCTTTCTTATATTTCATATTCAGTCAAACACAAATAATATTTTGTTTATATAAATTTGTTTCATTACAAATTATTGGAGAGTGCCTCTGAGCACTCTCCAATAATTTGTAATAAAGCAAGTTTTGAATAACTAATTCAAACTACCAACAAGCCAAGACCAATACTGGGTCTGGACGTGCGTCGCTGCATGCAATTGAAACAGGAAGTGGCTGCACGGCAGATCTGAAAATTGCATACACGATACAACTGATCATTACCAGGCTCCAGATGAAATATAAAATCAATCCCTTGCATAGAAGCCGAGAAAAGTTTGACAAAAAAATTCAATGTTCAGTGGGTACAGTAAAATTTCAAAGTATAGGCAAACAGGAAGAGGCTGTACGGCAGATCTGAAAATTGCTTACACGATACAACTCATCATTATGAAGCAGCAGACCAAATATAAAATCATTCCCTTTCATAGAAGCCAAGAAAACCTTGTTATTGGAGTTGTTCCTGGTGTATGCCGTCATTGTCCTTTCTATGGATGGCGGGGGGGGGGGGGGGGGGGGGATCCACCGTCTCCAACTACTTATACTTAAAAAAACCCTACTACAGACCCCGGTTTGTATGACCGACTCTGTGCAGGACACAAGTTCAAGTATCAAATCTGGTCTTTTAAGAAAGTACATGCTTACTAGCAAGAGAGAATCAGGGCTTATATTTCGACGAGAATCCGAGAATCCGCGAATCGATTCACGCAAAGATTTGCGCAACAAAACCTGCGACAATCCATGTAGATTCGTGCTGCACTTCTGCTAGGATTCGCGTGAAAAGAATTGAATCAATTTAACCCTTTACCTAACATGCCAGCAGCAAATTAACCAAGACAAGACTAACATGATCTGAAATACCCGAAAACTATGTCAATAAAATTGTACAAATATGGCTGTCATTGGAACCGGCTCAATAAGCCGGTTCCAACGACATCCATATTTGTAAGGTTTTATTTGTAAATATTGTTTATTTTTCAAAGCATTATCAAATTAAGTTTATGTTTTAAAATTAAAATGCTGCGTTGGATAAAGAGTTAACTTGTGTTATCAGTATACAACAGGGGTTCAACCATGGTGGCCTCATGGGATCCTGGGACACTCATAGAAGGTATGGATTCTCGCAACCATTTTCACGAGAATCCAAATTGATTCTCCCAAATTTAGATGAAATATAAGCCCTGGAGAATTGATATCTTACACTTCAATCCAGACGAAAACGTCCGAATTGGAAAAAAAATATTGGGGTGGGTGGGATGTCGCACACGCCCATGAAGCCCCTTCATCGGCGTTCCAGTCTCTGAGTCGTATCTAGTCAGGTTAGGTAGAAGGTTAACAATATTAACAGTACCTTAAAACCACATTGGTTTAAAATGGGCATGTCACATCAAAGGGGTGTAGGCTGGGTGAAACCAGGCACTAAGACAGGATCTCAACATTTTCTGACATGGTGGGATGAGAGTTAACTTTTTCCGACAGTGTTCCCAGGTTGCTGACCTTCGGTAAGAACTTGAAACCTGACTCGATATACTTCAATAATAATAATAATAATAATAATAATAATAATAATAATAATAATAATAATAATAATAATAATAATAATAATACACGAAACTTCGGGAAAAGTTTGTTTATTATCATTAGTTTTATTTATTACACGCTTGTTCTATGTAATCCCCATCTACAGTAACACTAAACGTGCGGAAAATGAAAATCTGTTCCGCACATATGTGCGGAACGGAGATCGTTGACGGACTATTTTTAAATAAAATCGAAATTTCACTGCAATTTTCTACAAATCGTGTAACACAATTACAATCGGAATTGCTAGCGATAGCTGAAAATAGTCCCCCGAGTTCCAATGTGTTCTATGTGCCAGTAGGCACATAGAACACTTTGGAAGTGTGGGGACGAAATAGTAACACTGGTTCCTCTCGCACACTTGGTTGACGATAAGATGTGTTCTTTTTTGTTGATAGTTGTCAAATTAATTGTCGAGTGTCCTTCTAATAATTTTTTAGACGTGAAGACGTGTAATATCCTTCCTCGCTAACACTCGTGCCATATCGATTAACCTTTGCTAACGTGGCCTCATTGCTTTCCGCCCCCTTAAGTTTTCTACTTCTCCTGTATGCAGCACGCTTAGCTTTTCTTCCCTTTATTGCCCTTTTCAATTCTTCATTCACTCTGTACCCAAGTTCCCGTGTTGGCACCCTGATCTTTCCTACACTTTCCTTCCCTGCCTCCACTAGGCTCGAAACTATGGCGTCGGCCATATTCTGGACATTGCCCCCCCCCCCCCCCCCCCCTCGGGTACGATTGCAAGCTTTGGTTTCAGTTTTTCATTGAACTTCGCCCAGTCAGCATCCGTTTTGAGTTCCCAAATCTCCTTAAAGCTTCCTTTGCTTTTTACTAGATTTTTGGCCCTGATCGTCACTGTAATCAAGTTGTGATCACTATCCATCTCCATTTTACCCTCATCCTCCACTTCTACCCCTATCACCTTCCTCCATAAATTAATATCTGTGAGAATGGTGTCGATTATTGATTTTCTGTCGTTCCTCTCCCAGGTCCATTGCCCCTTACACCTCGCGTCCCTGTTCAGAATCTTCAGACCGAGCTCGTTTGTGAAGTTCAACAGCTTCCTTCCATTCCTGTTGACTTTCTTGTCCCCACCCTCTATGCCTTCTTCCTTATCACCTATGTGGCCATTAAAGTCACCCATCAGAATTATACCGAGCCCCTTGTTTTGTAGCTCTGTGATATTGGCCCTTAGTGTTGAGTATATCGAGTCATTCCACTCGGATTTGCTTCCCTCCACCGCACAGTACACAACCCCAAGGGCAATACTTTTGTTTCTCAGATTGATCCTTACCCATCCAATTTCTTTCGATACATCAGCCGAGGTGCTGACCTCTTCCAGTTATGTGATCAGCGACGGTTTTAAATCCTCTTTAATGTACATGCCTACCCCTCCCCCTTTTTTCTGGCCTTCCGTTCGTCCTACACCTATCCACACGCACCCCTTACTTGGTCTACCCGTTCCTCGTGTCTTATCCACGTTTCGCTGAAGCCAATGACGTCAAACTCCTCTGCCTCGATCAATGTAGCAATTTCACTTACTTTCCGGTGGAGACCCTGGATGTTGCTATAACCCACTTTCAGGGTATCAAGATTCATTGGCTTCCGCCTACTGGTCCCATTATTATCTAGTCCCTGTATGTTTGTATATCCTATTTTGTGTACCTGTGCTTTCCTTGGGATGCTATTCCTATTGAAGTGGATTTTTGGTCCCTTTTCCTTATCCCCCTTATCCCATTTTTTACAACTATGGTTCGTAACACATTTCCTGTGTTCATTCCTCCCTTCTCTGCCCCCCCCCCCACCTCCCTGTACCAAAATAGGCTCCACCACCTGCAACATATTTCTTCCTAAAACCTCTGTACCCCTTGGGCTAAGAATAGGTTAACCAAAAAATAGTTTCATAATTGGAGATTTGAATGGAAGGTAATGACATAAGAAGACATGTAACAATGATAAAAAATAAATTATTATAAATCATAATGACTTTTATTTCTCAACAAAATTCACATCCCCAAATCTGCCAATTATAATGGTTAACCAAGAGGTTAAGCCTTTACTTAACAAAATGGCAAAAATGCCCAGAAAATTAGCCTAAGTGTGGCTTACACAACCTCACACATCATGGCAATTTCTCCATAAATCCATACCAATATGGATATCATTGGAACCAGCTGAATCAGCTGGTTCCATTGATATCCATATTTGTATGCTTCTATTGAAAATTTGAGACAAAGGTTTTAATCATGAAGTTCAGGATATTTGGGGGAAAGCTATGTGAGGTAAAGGGTTAAACCCCCAAAATTGGGGCAAAAGATCAAAAGGTTAATGAACATGTGATGGGGCAACCTTCAAATGGGTCCATCAAAATTCTGAATTGTCAAGCCCTGCAAGGTCTTCGATTGAGTCCTTAACAACCGGCTGAGGGAGCACTTCGAAGATGCAAACTTCTCTAACGACTGGCAACGGGCCTACAGGAACCACAAGGAAGGCACGGAACTCGTCCACCGCATTGTGGAACAAATGAAAACTGCCATCAGTAATGAACAAGCAGGTGATGTGATCCTACTTGATGTTGAAAAAGCATTCTGTTCCGTCTGGCACGACGGAATACGCTATAAACGATCAAAACTAATACTACTCATGAACAGATCACCTAAGTTAAGCAACGTCGAGCTCGGTTAATCCTCGGATGGGTGACCGTCAGATTGATCGACTCGGACTCCCGCGTTGTGTCCTTGGGCAAGGCACTTAACCCCGATTGTCCACATGGGGGCACGATGACGGCGTGTACTAAGGCGTACTGCACGTCGATGGTGCCCATGTCTTCAACCAATCTAACCCTGCCTGTGCTGCAGTGCGGAGTTACGATGTTGGGGAGCTGCTCGTCGTTGTTCGGTGGTTCTCTCCGGGTACTCCGGCTTCCTCCACCCGTAAAACTCTCACGGTCATGATTAGCCATTGTGCATAAGTATGTGACCTTAAACACCAATAAATAAATAAATAACTACTGATCAAACCGTTAACCTTTTACCCAACGAATCGTCCGCATCCGCCCGCGTAAAATGCAAATTCAGCAGTTGAAAAAATATTATTTTTTTAAAAATGTCAACAAAACCATATCATGTGACCCCTCGTTCGAACGAGCTCATCGAGTTCGTTCCAACGAGGGGTCACATGATATGGTTTTGTTAAAATTTTTCGAAAAATTTGAAAAAATGATATTTAAAAAAATAAATTTTGATATCGTCCGCGTTGGGTAAGGGTTAAGATTACTCTCCTCTTTTCTTAACGACCGAAACATAAAAAATAAAAGTCAACAACGAAATGTCAGACAGTGCCCCCACCTCGAAGCAGGATTCGTTCTCAGCCTCCTCCTCCTCTATATCATTTAACGACCTTACAATCACCGACAAGCGCATTCAAATATCACAATTCGCAGACGATAAAGTGCTATGGGATTCCAACAACACATCCAACCAAGTCCAAAAATCCCTTCAACGCACACTGGAGGACCTCGAGCGCTGGTTTGCGAAGTGGAGAATTAAGCTAAACATAAAGAAAACTCCAAGAATCACCTTCACCCGTAAGAGAAAAAACAAACTGCGACTTTGACTTCAAACTACTGATCAAAATCCTCCCGGAATGCACCGAGGCAAAATTCATTGGTAAAACCCTTGACCAAAATATGACCTTCAATAAACACACCAATAATATCGCCACAAAAGCAACAAGACGCATTAATGTACGGAAAATGCTTCGTGGCACCTCCCGGGGAGCCAATGATATCGCCACAAAAGCAACAAAACGCATTAATGTACTGAAGATGCTTCGCGGCACCTCCCGGGAAGCCAATGAGACAGTCCTACTCAAACAAAACAATTGATTGGGTTAAGAACTTGAAGACAGATAGTGCAAATGCTCCAAGTCTTTCAGCACAAAAACGTTTTGTTCTTAGCGTTGGCACCTGACATATTCCAGATAGATTGGTCATTTTCCGACATGCTAGTATGCATACCGGTATTCGGTATTGAATCTAGTGACTTGGAGTTAGATATTGCCAACTATAGACTATAGCGCGATTTGCAACCTATCTTCAGTACATTAAAATGTATATGAGCCTAAGTTCTGCAGCTCGCACGTTTCGAGGGTAGTTTGCAGGACCTCGGTGCAGGACCTCGGAAGTGACGTCATGTCACGTGACACAGTGGCGCCATGTTGTGTTGTCACGGTAACCCGCGTAAGCGGCCATCTTGTGACGTCATCTCCATAGTGATACGTGGTGTTAGTGCTCATGCGCAGCGCGTGTTGTTAGGGTGATAGGTGTTTCCGTCGCCCATTTTGTACACTGGAGGCCGCCATCTTGGTTTTTATGGTAGCACGTGGTTGCTATGTTATCCAATTTTTCTGCAGTAGGACAGGGGTATGTTCGGAGGGTATGTTCCTTTGTAGAAAAGTAAATCTAATTACCACAAACAACCCGACAATTTTTACTATTTCGAATTCTTTCAGAATTCTCTGCTTCTATCTATATATGCAATAGTTTTCCTCTACCTGGCCATGTTCCTTTGTTCTGGATTATACTCCAGTAGCGTAGAAGAGCCTATTAGTTGGAACAGCTTTGCTTATTTTTATTATATTTAGCTATTCTAGTCTATTCTTGTTAGTTCTGACCCTATTCCGAGTACTTTTGTTGTTTCATTTATCTAGACCATTTTTATAACTAACCAATCAGATTGCTTTATTTCCCATAACCTGTACTTAATCGTACAGAGTTATCTCCCCTTATTACAACGAAGTTGTATCCGATTCTCATCGCCTCTATATCCAATGGCCATATCCCATGGAATCCCATTTTTGGGAAACACCCGTGGCTATGGAATCTCTTTTTTGTCGTATGAGGCCATGAGGGCTATGTAAAAGCCCTCAATGAGTCCTCATATATTATGCCTCATAGCCTCATTGAGTTTTGAGATTATGAGGACCATTAAAAATCCCCCAACGAGGTATAATCTACTACGACTCTTAGCCTCATTTCGGTATTTAACTGGTATATCCTATAGAATCCCATTTTGGGAAACACCCGTGGCTATGGAATTCCTTTTTTGTCGTATGAGGCCATGAGGGCTATGTAAAAGCCCTCAATGAGGCCTCATTTATTATCCCTCATACTCTCATTGAATTTTGAGGTTATGAGGGCCTTGAAAAATCCCTCAATGAGGTATAATTTACTACAACTCTTAGCCTCATTTCAGTATTTAACAGGTATATCCTATGGAATCCCATTTTGGAAAACGCCTGTAACTGTGGAATTCCTTTTTGTCGTATGAGGCCATGAGGGCTATGTAAAAGCCCTCAATGAGTCCTCATATATTATACCTCATAGCCTCATTGAATTGTGAGGTTGTGAGGACCATAAAAAATCCCTCAATGAGGCATAATTTACTACGACTCTTAGCCTCATCTCGGTATTCGAGAATACCTGACATTATATTATTTGAGGATACGAGTTGGACTTTACATCCGGGTACTTCATGCTTCACCCGGGTACTTCTGTTGGGAAAGGTATAAATAGGGTGTTGGTACGAAAATAAATTCATTTGTGTCCTAACCGTCGTCGAGTGAAGACATGTTACCAATTCGTTGCAGATACTGTCCCAAGTTATTTTCGAGATCGGATATTGCCAGAAGACGCCAGAAGAACCATCATCGGCTCCACTTCAGATATTGTACGAAGAGGTTTACCAGATCATTCAGTGCTCGTAGGCATGAAGAACATAACTGTCCAAGAAGAACAGAAGAGGAGAGAGATACTAAAGATTCCATGACTGACCAGAATAAAGCACTTTTAGGATTTTTACGGGATGCTGTCAAGGTGGAAATCGATGCCGTTCCAGCGCCCCTGATGAAGATTTGATTACCTGTTTATGCAAATGTGCTACCAACATCCTCGAAGATAAGATACCACTGAATTTGGCTGAATGTGATGACCTGCGAAAATACGAACATGTACTGAAGCTGCTAACAGATGATGGAATTTCTCCAGATATCAAAAGATGTATACAACGAAAGAGTTGCTTTCTCTCGGCGCTTATCAACCCAGTCCTAGCTCTGTAAAAAGGTATAAAAGGAGTGTTGGTGTGAAAATAAACTCATTTGTTCTACGACCACGAAAGGGTAAAGTCATGAAAGTCCATTGCAGCAGATATTGCGAAAAGGCCTTTTCCAGATCAGACAACATGCACAGACACGAGAATGCTTACTGCCCTATGACGAAATCAGAAAAATCGAGCAACACTACAAGACCAGAAAGAAATTTAGATACACTGCGAATCCTATCTTATGCGATCGATATGAAGCCAAGAATATGCTCAAGACGGCCAGTGATGATTTGATACAATGTATATGTAATTGTACCTCGAATATTTTGAAGGGAGCAGTACCTATAACCAAATCTGAGAGAGCTAAGCTGATTCCATACAAGTACGAAATAAGGAAAATTGCCTCACCAAGGAGAGAACTATCTTTTCGGAAAAGAAGACGGATCATACAGAAAGGAGGATTTTTAGGAAAGTTGATCAAACCCATCATCAAGGTTCTGTCCGATAACCTATAAAAGGGTCGTGCTCGCAAGAAACTTGTTATTTGTAATCTGACCTTCGAAGAGAGCGGACGCAATGCAATCCTGTTGTGCACCAAAAAATTGGTCCAGAGGTTCGTACTCTGATGAATCGTCGGAACTATCAGAAGATATGGAATATGAAGAAGAAGAAGACGAAGAAGAGGAAGAAGACGTTTCTATGATGGGAACTATCGTTCAGCCTTTGACAAATACCAAAACGATTTTGACATCCTCATGAACAAATATATCGAGGATGGAATGGATAGTGAAGATGCAGTTGAAACAGCATATAGAGCACTTCAAAACAGTGTCAAAGAAGCCATTAGTGAGAAATACATTAATACCCTTGTGTACATTAGAAATTTTTGCAACGATGCAATTCACAAGAACATTCAAGAAACAGCCAAGCGTCTTCGTGAAGAAGAGCATTTTGACTTTGAAGAATCCCAGAAATATGCCTTGGAAAAGCGAAGATTTCTGTTCGACAACCTTATGACAAACTACTCATTCCCAGTAGATGATGATGATGAAGAAGAAGACGATTAGAAAAAAAATATAAAAGGAGTGTTGGTATAAAAAATAAATTCATTTCCGTTTTGAACGTCGAAGAGTGAAGATGTCTGTGTCAACAACAGTGCTCAGATTCAAAGATGACTTACATATACAGATCTTCAAGAATGATGCTGGATTAAAGCTGACTTCCCAGGAACTGACCCAAGTGAATCGTGTGGTAAATGCAGCCAAAAGAAAAAAATCTAGACATGGATGCTGGTGGAAAGAAACAAAGATGTGCGGATATTGGCCGATCAGTAAACAAAAGAAGAAAGACAGAAGAATTGACTGATGCTTCCAATACAAACAAGAATGAAGTTACCACTATGAACAAAGTTTCTACAGAAACAAAGAAAGATGTTTCCATTAATAACAAAGTTACTACTGAAGACAAGAAAAAGATGCCAGTTTCCACAAAGAAAGAAGTTTCTACTAAGAACGAAGTTTCTACTGAAGACAAGAAAAAAGATGCCGGCTCCTATAAAGAAAGAAGTTTCCACTGAGAACGAAGTTTCTACTGAAGTCAAGAAAAAGACGTCAGCTCCCATAAAGAATGAAGTTACCACTACGAATGAAGTTACTACTGAAGCTAAGAAAGATGTTTCCACTCAAACCACAAATGAAGTTACTACTAAGAATCAGAAGACTGAAGTTACTACTATGAAACAGCTAGAGAAAGAGGAACCAAAAGATGCCAGGCAGGAAATTAAAGCAACCAACAAAGCCAAATTATCAAATGAGAGAATGTGTTTTATCAAGAACCTAGCCATGCAATGGGAAGAAGCTCCAACCCACAAGAAGATGAAATGGTTAGTCCATGCAAGAAGAACTACAAAGAGAAATGCATTGAGACATTGAATTGTATACTTGAATAAAAATGAAATGTTATATATATATTGTTGTTTGTTTTTTATCAGCTACCCAACAGAAGTACCCGGATGTAGCATGAATTACCCGGGTGTAAAGTCCCAACTAGTATCCTCAAATAATATAATGTCATGTATTCTCGAATGCCGAGTCGTAGTAAATTATGCCTCATTGAAGGATTTTTAATGGTCCTCATAACCTCAAAATTCAATGAGACTATGAGGTATAATATATGAGGACTCATTGAGGGCTTTTACATAGCCCTCATGGCTTCATACGACAAAAAGGGGATTCCACAGTCACAGGCGTTTTCCAAAATGGGATTCCATAGGATATACCTGTTAAATACTGAAATGAGGCTAAGAGTCGTAGTAAATTATACCTCATTGAGGGATTTTTCAAGGCCCTCATAACCTCAAAATTCAATGAGGGTATGAGGGACAATAAATGAGGCCTCATTGGGGTCTTTTACATAGCCCTCATGGCCTCATACGACAAAAAAGGGATTCCATAGCCACGGGTGTTTCCCAAAATGGGATTCTACAGGATATACCTGTTAAATACCGAAATGAGGCTAAAAGTCGTAGTAAATTATACCTCATTGAGAGATTTTTAGCTCAACTTGACAAAGTCAAGCTGAGCTATTGCCATCACTTCTCATCCGTCGACGTACGTACGTACGTTAGTATGTTAGTACGTTAGTACGTACGTCCACAGTTTCCTTTGGCACACCTCACAGGCCGCATTTATAGTCAGATCGCTTTGAAACTTGGTGTGCTTATTTGGGGTGACCTCTAGATGGGAGCTATCGATTTTCTTCAATTTCCGTCTAAAAATGTTGCCGCGGTCAACATTCTTAGAACTTAGTTTAGTCAAACCTCAATATTTGCCTTTGGCACACCCTACAGGACACATTTATGATTGGATTGCTTTGAACCCTGGCATGCTTGTTTGGGGTGACATCTAGATGGGAGCTATCGATTTTCTTCAATTTCCGTCAAAAAATGTTGCCACGGCCAACGTTCTTAGAACTTAGTTTAGTCAGACCTCAATATTTCCCTTTGGCACACCCTACAGGGCACATTTATGATTGGATTGCTTTGAAACCTGGTATACTTGTTTGGGGTGACCTCTAGATGGGAGCTATCGATTTTTTTTCCATTCCGGTCAAAAAATGTTGGCACGGCCAATGTTCTTAGAACTTAGTTTTGTCAGAAGACCTCAATATTTCCCTTTGGCACACCCTACAGGGCACATTTATGATCAGATTGCTTTGAAACCTGGCATACTTGTTTGGGGTAACCTCTAGATGGGAGCTATCAATTTTCTTCCATTTTCATCAAACAATGTTGCCACGGCCAAGGTTCTTAGAACTTAGTTTAGTCAGACCTCAATATTTCTCTTTGGCACACCCTGCAGGGCACATTCATGATTGGATTGTTTTGAAACCTGGTATGCTTATTTGGGGAGACCTCTAAATGGGTGCTATCGAATTTCTTCCATTTCCTTCAAAAAATGTTGCCGTGGCCAACATTCTGAGAACTTAGTTTAGTCAGACCTCAATATTTCACTTTGGCACACCCTACAGGGCACATTTATGATCGGATTGCTTTGAAACCTGGCATGTTTGTTTGGGGTGACCTCTACATGGGAGCTATCGATTTTCTTCCATTTCCGTCTCTCAAAAGATGTTGGCGCTGGCAACGATCTTTGAACGTAGTTTAGACAGGCATCAATATATTCCTTTGACATGCCCTACAGGACACATTTATGATCAGATCTGTTTGAAACTTTGTATGCATGTTTGGGGTTACCTCTAGATGGGAGCTGTCGATTTTCTTTGATTTCCGTCAAAAAAATTAATGTTGCCACTGGCAATGACCTTTGATGAACTTAGTAAAAACTTAGTGCAGTTAAGCATCAATATTTCCCTTTGACACACCCTGCAGGGCACATTTATGATTGGATCGCTTGCAAACTTGGTGTGCTTGTGTGGGGTGACATCTATATGGGAGCTGTCGATTTTCTTCCATTTCTGTCAAAAAATGTGGCCGCTGATTTTTGAACTTAGTTTAGTTAGACCTCAACGTTTCCTTTTAACACACCATTCAGGGTACATTTATGATCGGATCACTTTGAAACTTGATAAATGTGTTCGGGGTGACCTCTAGATGTGAGCTATTTCTTTTTTTCATTTCCATAAAAAATTATTGTCGTTATCACCAGCCTTTGAACTTACTGCATTTGTGCATCAACTTATCCCTTTTGCACTCTCTGCATGGTATATTTATGAATTTCCATAAAAAAAAGAAAAAAAAAACCCAACCCCCCCCCCCCCCAAAAAAAAAAAAAACCATTGCCGCAAGCAATGACCTACTTAGTGCAGTGCATTTGTGCATTAACATCTTCCTTTGGCATGCCTCGGAGGGCACATTCATTATCAGGTTGTTATGAAACTTTGTATGCTTATGCAGGGTGACAAAGATAGGAGCTATTGATTTTCTTTTCATTTCCATCAAAAGCTGTGCTGTTAGCAACAATCTTCGAATGTATTGCATTTGTGCATCAACATTCTTTGACATGGCCTACATAGGATTGTTTTTGAACTTGGTGTGCTCATTAGGCAAGACCTTTAGATAAGAGCTGTTGATTAGCATTCAATTCTGTAAAAAAAGTTGCCAATTGCAATAACCTCTGAACACACTGCACTTGTGTTTCAACATTCTTCTTTTAGCCAGTCTTACAGTTTACATTTAAAAATGCATGGATTACTCTGACGTTGTGCACACACACTGCTGTTATGTTGAAATTTCATCAAATAACATTGGTACCAATGATCTTCAATTTTGCCATTTCATTTAAAACTTACCAAGTTCAAGTTTGTCAAGCTGAGCTACAGTGTCATTGACACTTTCATTGATGGTCCTCATAACCTCAAAATTCAATGAGGCTATGATGCATAATATATGAGGACTCATTGATGGCTTTTACATAGCCCTCGTGGACTCATACGACAAAAAAGGGATTCCATAGCCACGGATGTTTCCCCAAAATGGGATTCCATGGGATATGGCCATTGGATATAGAGGCGATGAGAATCGGATACAACTTCGTTGTAATAAGGGGAGATAACTCTGTACGATTAAGTACTGGTTATGGGAAATCAAGCAATCCGATTGGTTAGTTATATAAATGATCTAGATAAATGAAACAACAAAAGTACTCGGAATAGGGTCAGAACTAACAAGAATAGACTAGAATAGCTAAATATAGTAATAATAAGCAAAGCTGTTCCAACTAATAGGCTCTTCTACGCTACGGAGTATAATCCAGAACAAAGGAACATTGTCAATAGAGGAAAACTTTTGCATATATAGATAGAAGCAGAGAATTCTGAAAGAATTCGAAATAGTAAAAATTGTCGGATTGTTTGTGGTAATTAGATTTACTCTTCTACAAAGGAACATACCCTCCGAACATATCCCCGTCCTATTGCAGAAAAATTGGGTAACATAGCAACCACGTGCCACCATAGAAACCAAGATGGCGGCCTCCAGTATACAAAATGGACGACGGAAACACGAATCACCCTAACAACACGCGATGCGCATGCGCATTAACTTTACGTATCACTATGGAGATGACGTCACAACATGGCCGCATACGCGAGTTGCTATGACAACACAACATGGCGCCACTGTGTCACGTGACATGACGTCACTTCCGAGGTCCTGCACCGAGGTCCTGCAAACTACCCTCGAAACGTGCGAGCTATACTACTAGCCTATGAGGGTTAGTTGACAACTTGACATGGTAATTCCAAATTCGCTATATTGTCTGTCATTAGCAATATACATACTATTACTCATTGGAATTACGAAACCGCTTATACAACTACCATGTTCTCGACATTTAGCCCATATCTGACACATTGGGTATTACCCAAATTACCCAATATGTCAGATATGGGCCCAAATGTCGAGACCACGGTAATTGTATAAGCGGTTTCGTAATTTCAGACATTGTCATTTCAGAGATGAAAGGTTAAAGAGGATATTTCTGTAAAACGCTTATTCGTTTCATCAAGGATCGTTGTTTTATCCTGAATGCAAGCTGTCAAATTAGAGAAGATGGCTGTATGAAACGCGTTTTAGAAAGTGCCCGCTAAACATCTAACCTCTAAAGCGGCAATGTCTGACTTTATAAAACTGCTTATTGTAATCGATAACCCCAGTGCTAAAGCTAGACATACATCTGTGTATTAAAGTCTGCGAACCGGTCGAGTACCGGACCGCCATGTGAGGACCGGTCCAAAGCGGTCCAATGACGGAGGTCCGGTCCGAGATCCGGCCCTGGACCGCATCGGTTTTTTGCGGTCCGATCCGCATCCCTACCCAAAACCGACCCTAAAATAAATAAACAAAAGACATCTCAGTGCGGAAGCATCAATAACACCCTCGGGTGTGGCATACAAGGATTGTAGGATGCTCTCCTTCCCTCGCTCCCAAAACCGACCCTTAAATAAATAAATAAAAGACATCTTAGCGCGGAGGCAGCAATACCACCCTCGGGTGTGGCATACAAGGATTGTAGGCTGCTCTCCTCTCATCAGCAAGGGCCCTTTGTGGGCCCAACGGTGACCCCAAATCAGATCAGGCAGAGAAACGGCATATGCCGTGACTAGGTATAGTGTCTAGGCTGCCTACTCTAAACGCCCGCTGCTGGGCCAACACACTTTTTCGTTTTTTTTCTCTTTTCCCCAATAACCGTTACAAATTTTTTATAACCGCTATGGATACTTAGTAGCCGTTATGGACTCTGATCATCCTTCTCTCCTTCCCTAGAGGTGCTCACTCACCCCCCGGAAGGCGAGCGTTGGTCCTCCGTCCCTCATCTTGCCCTTTTTGTAAACGCTAGTAGTGAGCATTCAGGTCCCGGCCAAATAGATTAACATGCAGGCCTGCCCCGAACCAGGGAAGTTCGGGTCTTTCTTTGGGTGGACCCCAAAAGGGGCCGTTGACAGTGAAAGTTGCTTGACTGTTTGACTGTTCCTTCTCGCCGCAGCCGAAAACAGCTCTCTCCCCTCAAGATAAGCATGAGGGCAGACTATACTCGCCTATGATGGCCCCAGGGAATCACACAAGTGGCAGACTATACTTGCCTGAAGACAGAACCCCATCACCGTCGGGGAGAGGTAGTACCTTTGTCGAGCGCATCCCATCTCACACCGGTCCTCACCCGAGGGAGGACAATACATCAACCAGACCACCAAAGCCTCCTCACTTGGTCCTTTCCTCCTCTACTGCTTCCTGCCATGGTCGACATAAAACATCAACTGAATAGTTCAGAGAAGGGTCGAAAGGGGCCCGCTCCAAACCGTCCCTGCAAAAAATATAGGTTCTCTTTAGAACCAAAACTGGTCCTAATCTTGTCCCTGAGATGGAATCAGTTCTGTTTGAACAGTATTTATTTCAAATTAAATACATTTATAAAGATTAACATTAAATATTAACAGAATTAAACATAAATTGAGGGTTATCTCCCAAAACTTCTACAGCCAAAACTTCTACAACCCAGAACTTCTACACTGTGATTGATCAGTTAATTGTTCACACCTATTTTTGCAATGGAACAAACCAAACAGTGATTAGGAGATCCCCTAAAATAACTGCTCATCTTAATAATAAAATTTGATGAGTTGTATGTGTATTTAGTAACAACAAATCACAAAATAATATTAAATAAAGTGAATTTTAGTCAGTGAATATAATTGTGATGAGTTTAAAAAATGGTATATAATGAAGTATCTCTTCATTTCATGTCATCAAAAATATCAGAATGGCTGGTTTGAGAAAAGTAGAGTCCGTTATGTCACAGAAAGGAACTTCCCAAGTACTCCTAGATGGATATTTGTATAACAAGAATGTTGCTAGAAAGACATGCATCCATTGGAAGTGTGTATTGTCTACATGTAAAGGACGTTGCACAACTGTGGGAGATATTTTTAAAAATGTAACTGAACATTCACAGGGCCCAGAAGACAACAACCGAGTCAGATTCGCGAGTTCTGTGAGAAAGAGAGCCAGAGACGAAACTACACAGATGCACACTATGTACAACACGGAGGTAGCAAGACAAAACCCGAATGAAGTTCACCAGCTTCCTTCATTTCCATCAATAAGTAGTGCCTTATAAAGACATAGGCGGAAGACTATACCCACTTTATCACAAACCAGGTCAGAGGTCAATCTTGATGGACACTGGACAATGACATTATATGGACGACCATTTCTTCTTTTCACAGATGGTGAGGATGACAAAATTCTGCCTTTTTCCACCACTGAATACCTTGAGTCACTTCAGTCAGCTGAAACCATATATATGGATGGAACATTCACATCTTCTCCTGATCTTTGGAAAAGTTTACATTATACATGCACGTACTGGTTCAACCACATATCCACTTGTATTTGCTCTGCTACCAGATCGACAGGCAACAACATATGAAAGACTTTTCAGCCGGCTCAAGATGGAAATACAACAAAGACTAAATTGTTCTTTAACCCCAAACTGTGCACAAACTGACTTTGAACTTGCAGCGATACGTGCAGTTGAGAGAGAATTTCCCAGTGCCGAAATAAAAGGGTGTTTTTTTCCACTATTGTCAAGCCATTTGGAGGAAGACACAACAGCTTGGGCTAGCTGTCCAATACAAAGAGGACACTGAGGTACAAAAATGGGTCCGTAGGGCTGCTGGTCTAGCACTCTTTCCCGAAAATACTATACAAGACACTTGAGTTGATGTCATGAGCTCTACACCAGAGGTCTCAAGAGCTACAGACTTCAATGACTACATAGTGACTACCTGGGTTGACGATGATGCAAGGTAACCAATCTACATGTGGAATCATAACCTCACAACTGGACCATGGACTAACAACAATCTAGAAGGGTTTCATAACCGACTGAACAGGACATTACCTCACTGTCATCCCAACATTTACCGTTTTATTGAAGTCATAAAAAAGTAGAAAATCCAGACAGAGCAAAAATTGGACAATTAGATTTTGGTGCAGCCCCACCAAGCAGAAAACGTGTCTACACAGAAACGGAAAATTGTTTAGGTCATTTGAAGGAGCAGGTAAATAGAGGACAAAAGACAAACTTAGAATTTTTAGATGCTGTAGGTCATCTTCTGAGATTAGGTTGAGGTTGACCCTTTACCTAAACCTAAAAAAACTAAAAACAAAGCTACTTCTATTTATTATGAACTACTTGTATTTAATTTTGTATCAAAATTCAAAACAACTCAAAATTTATATGCGCCTTATCATAAAATTAATAATAAACAACCCATTTTTCACATACTGTGTTTTTATTTAATTGGACAATCCCATTCACAAGTTAAGGTAACATGCACAATATTAATCATGCCTTGGACCCTGAAATGTGTTGTTTTAGACTGTAGAAGTTTTGGCTGTAGAAGTTTTGGGAGGTTACCAAATTGAGGGGCTTTCAGCCGTAAGTTTAGAACTTATACGAGGTTGTCTCAAATCATTATTATGCAAAGGAGAGAGAAACAGTTGGCATATCGAACCAGTTTCGGTTCTGTTCAGAACCAAAACTGGTTCGATATGCCAACTGTTCATTTCTCCTTTGTTTCAAAATGTTTGGCGATTGCGTTCAGTAAGCTCCAAGTTTACTGCTGAATCTACTTCAGTTCATGTAATATTCTGTTAAAACTGAATGCTAATCTTTGTAAATTTATTTGATTTGAAATAAATACTGTTTAAACAGAACTGGTTCCATCTCAGGGACAAGATTAGAACCGGTTTTGGTTCTGAAGAGAACCTATATTTTTTGCAGTGTGCGCTCCTCCGGCGCGCGAAACCATTGGTTCATCAATCAAAAACCTGTATGTTGCAACATGTGTTCTCCATGTGCATGTAGGACGGGAAACTCGCCAATGTTGGTACCAGATTTATAAGAGTTAAATTCAGTTAACCCTTTATCCAAAGTAACGACCAAAAACGGCCAGCACTATTCACAAAAATCACTATTCAATTTTCAGTATTTTTTTTTCATTTTTCGTCACAAAAACATAGCTTATGACCCCTCATTGGTTCGAGCTCGTGGAGCTCGTCTCAATGAGGGGGCATAAACTATGTTTTTGACGCAAAAAATAGTTATTTAAGAATTTTATATGCAAGTGTCGTCTGCTTTTCACATTAGGTAAAGGGTTAAATATATAAATATCAGTTTTGTATTTTGGTTATTTTTTTTTGGCTGATGGAATATCCATCAAAATGACTCGAATTTTAAAATATTAAATTATTTAAGAACTGAAAATTAATTCTCGCAGCAGGAGTTTGCGAGAATCAAAACCGATTCTCCCAAATTGGTGCATACGTTAAGGCCTGACCTTAGATTCAGGACATCTTTAATGGTAAATAAAGTGGGGAGGTGCATGCAACTGTATGCAACTACCGAAGGGTCCAAGTTAAGAATTGGGGAGGCCACCGAACGGCCTTCCAAATATGTTTTCCCCCTCCCCAAACTGGCTGGGCAGTGGCGTAGGGGATTGGCCCGCATTGCGGATTGGGGTGGCTAGAAGGGGGGCCCCCGTCTTGAAGGACGTCCCAACGCTGGAAGAAAGAGGGAAATGGAGAGAGAGAGAGCGAGACTGTGAACCAAATACACATAATTTCAAACTCTCACTTCCACACGACGCACTCTTTGTAGTCTATGTATTATTCTTTTAACCCTTTACCTAACGTAACGAACAAAACCGGCCAGCGCTATTCTCAAAAATCGCCAATTAATTTTCATTATTTTTTTCATTTTTTGTCTCAAAAACATAGGTTATGATCCCTCGTTGGACGAGCTCGTCGAAAAAATTAGTTATTCAAGAATTATTTTTGTAAGTGTCGTCTGCTTTTCAGGTTAGGTAAAGGGTTAAGTGAACGCTACATCATTGTAACTGATAGGGGTGAGAAATTAACAATATACATACATGGTGCCTCTCAAGTCACAGATGTTGGGCGTGCATGTGTGTATCGTTGGATGGTAGGGGTGAAACTTAAAACATGTAATGAAAACATCTACAGAGTCGTACTTTTAGAATCGATCCTATCGGCTATACCTTCATTTAATTTATGGCGTATGTACTACGCGAAATCCTGTATGCTGCGCCCAAGGCTTGGTAGAGCCTTGAGAATCTTATGATTTCACATCTTCCATTCTATTTTTATTGTATCGCTATAGAAATTACACATCTCCCATTCTGTTTTTATTGTATCGCTATGGAAATTACACATCTTCCATTCTATTTTTATAGTATCGCTATAGAAATTACACAATCCCCATTTTATTTTTATAGTATCGCTATGGAAATCCTAGAATTACTGAAGACTATTGGAGTGATGAGGAAGGAGATGAGGATATTTACTATGCTACAATTGACTTAATGAATGTCATCTATGAAGACACTGGGAAGTACATTTGTCACTACATGAATGACAAAAGTAGTATAACACCTATCAGTATATTTGTCAGTGGTAAGTCAACAATAAATTAAAAACTACAAGTGGGCCTATCTTTTTTTCAAAATATATACGCTGTAAAACAATTGAGTTACAGTACGGTTACCATGGACTGGTCTCTTCCCACGTGTGGATAATATTTCCACGGACAATAATATGAAATTCCAAACACAAATTATAGGAATAAATTTCAGTGGCGTGGCCGGAGGGGGGGGGGGGGGGGTGTTGACGCGTACCCCCCCCCCCCCCCCACACACACACAAACACTCTCCCTCAAAGGTTGGTCCTCGAAATTTGTTCAAAAATGCATAAAAATCGTAGGGGTTTTAGGTCCATGCATGGGGATTAGGTTGTAGATTTGTACATTGCTTGTCCCAATATCTGTGTCGGTGAAAAGGTAGACAGTCATCAGTACATGAAAAACCTCAAAATATCCGCTCAGATGCAAACAGATGGGGGTTTTTGACCCTTGGCCGCCCCATATCGGACACATTTATTTCCCTCTGGTGGAAACCCTGATTATTGTTACCTTGGTTACCTAGCTCCAAATTTAAGGACGCAAAAATCTGAAATGTGAAGGCTTGGAAAGCCTTTCCCGCACACACCACCCCCAACCCCCTATTAAAATGGCTCTAAGCCAGGCTCTGTGAGTTTGTCCCCCCCCCCCCACCCCCAACAAACACACACACTTGCTTTGGGCTAGCTACGCCACTGGGAATAATCATCAACAATTTAATTAATAAAGCACAGGGTTGTATTCAGTGTTCACATTGTCAGCTGCCAATGGTGCCAATTGCACTAAAATATTTAGTTTGGCATCAAAAATACAGCATTTGGCACCAAAATTAGCTTTAAAGATATTCTATTGATAGGTCTCAAGGGCATTGTGGTTTAGTATTTCCGTGCGTCATTTTTTATAAACTCGCTGTCTGATGACACAGGCAAGACAGAATTCACGTCTGTCAATTAATCTCCAGGTAACAGTAACAGTACGTGGAGAGTGTATTGTCACTAAATCGCCTGCAGAGTGGAGATTCCACCCAAGCAATAATTTCAAATTTGTTGCAAAGCATAACAAGCACAGGCAAAGTTTCAACCAATGGACCTCCGGGTTGCTTGTGTTTTATGTCCATATGTACAACATTTGAAAGTTATACTTTGGGTGATAACTCCACTCTGCATGTGATTTAGTTACAATCCACTCTCCACGTATTGTAGGTATAATCATTGTTGTTTGTTAACAATTCATCAATCTAATCTGATTGGTGGTACTGAAACGTTTGGGGGCGTGGTGATGTCGCGGTAACCGGTTCTCGTCAGATCACCGAAGTTAAGCAACGTCGATCGCGGTTAGCAGTTGGATGGGTGGCCATTTCAGCGACTGATCCACGCTCCAGCGTTGTGTCCTTGGGCAAGGCACTTAACCCCGATTGCCTACATGGGGGCACGATGACGCTGTGTACTAAGGCGTACTGCACGTCGATGGTGCGCATATATTTATTTATTGATGTTTAAGGTCACATATTTATGCACAATGGCTAATCATGACCTTGACTGTTTTACGGGTGGAGGAAGCCGGAGTACCCGGAGAGAACCACCGAACAACGACGAGCAGCTGCCAGCTCCCCAACATCGTAACTCCGCACTGCAGCACAGGCAGGGTTAGATTGGTTGAAGACATACGTACCATCGACGTGCAGTACGCCTTAGTACACGACGTCATCGTGCCCCCACGCGGGCAATGGAGATGAAGTGTCTTGCCCAAGGACACAACGCGGTTGCTGCAGGTGGGATTCGAACCGAGGACCTCTTGCCGTGCAGCCTGCACCTCTACCTACGGAGCCACCGCGCTCCCCGATGGTGCGCATGTCTTCAACCAATCTAGCCCTGTCTGTGCCGCGGTGCAGAGTTCAGAGTTACGATGTTGGAGAGCTGACAGCTGCTCGTCGTTGCTCGGTGGTTCTCTCTATGTACTCCGGCTTCCTCCACCCGTAAAACTGTCACCGACATAATATGACCCTGGCTGTTAAAGTGCCGTTAAACCCTAATAAATAAATAAATAAATAAATAAATAAATAAATAAATAAATAAATAAATAAATAAAATAAATAAATAAATATCGAAACATTTCCTTGCTACTTAATCCTTTTTTTTCTTGCTTAATCTTTTCTTTATAATCCTTCTGGAAGATAATTTAAATAATAAGTGAATAAACAGTGAGTAAATAATAACAATCATGAAATTATCTTGTAAACGTTAATAACAGTATTTTATGGACCCCGGGCAGGGGGGGGGGGGGGGCTTGGTAGCGCGGGGATCAGTGGTAGACTGTTGGACTTCAATGCTAGAGGTCCGGAGTTCGATCCCCGTCCGGGACGACCCGCGTTGTGTCCTTGGACAAAGCACTTTATCCTGGTTGCCTACATGGGGCACGATGACGCCGTGTACTAAGGCATACTGCACGTCGATGGTGCACATGTCTTCAACCGCTGTAACCCTGCTTGAGCGTGGTTTGAACAGAGTTAGAATGTCGAGGAGCTGACAGTTGCTCGTCGATGCTCGGTGGTTCTCTCCGGGTACTCCGGCTTCCTCCACCCCGTAAAACTGCCACGCTCACGATTAGCCATTGCGCATAAGTATGTGACATTAAACACCAACAAATACATAAATAAATAAATAAATAAATAAATAAATAAATAAATAAATAAATAAATAAATAAATAAATATGGAGCCCGGGAAGTGACACGCTTCACACTTATTTTATAAAAACGAAATAATATTTCGTTTTAATGAAATAATTATTTCGTTTTAACGAAATAATTATTTCGTTAAAACGAAATATTATTTCGTCAAAACGACATAAAATAAGAGTGAAGCGTGTCACTGCCTGGGGCTCCATAGTATTTTACCGTTTTATCTATATTTTTATTAGGCCTACTTATGTTTTTGTTTAACCAAAATATTTAAAAGGGCCAGTCAATACTGCATTAAAATATCACACTTTGTGTGACACTAGGCGTCATTTGCCCTGTTGCTCTCAATAGACGATACATAGTTAGTTTGGTCTCATTTACGAGCAGATTCCATTTGGCACTAAAATCTTTCATTTGGCACGAAAAAAATTCATTTGGCACCGAATAAATATTCCACTTTGCATTAAAAAATTCGGGCCAGCATGAGCACTAGCTGTGTTATACCATATACTCAATGTGTAACTAACTTTGAGTAACTTTTTAACTAAAATTGGGTTATGTTTTAATTATATAAAACAACTAACTAGGGGTTTGAATAGTGTTAGCTTTAATTAATTAATTAGGGTTAGCTTGCATTGGTTGAAGACAAGTGCACCATAGTGTAACCACGCACCATGTCTGTGGAAACAAGTGTTCCCTGTGTCCTCCTGGTTCCACCGCCTCTGGTGAGGAATACACAATCTTAAATCAGCATGAGATTGAGATGAAGTGGGGGATAAAATATTTTTCTGTTGTCATTCTGATTGTCAGCAGAAAACAATATTTTGTCCCCCACTTCATTTGGTTTAGCAGATACCAACAAGAAGGTATGGCCATAATCATCACTAAACGAAGATGGAAGTGGTTAGGTCACGTCCTTCTCAAAGACTCTGATACCATCACCAAGACTGCCATCTTTTGGACACCTGAGAGAAAATGCAGGAGAGGAAGACCTAAGATGACCCGGGGCGTACAGTAGGCCGAGGTTAAAGAACACCAGAAAACCCGGGGCACCCTACAAAAACTAGCCAACGACAGGTCTGCAGGAATGGAGAGACTTCGTTGCTGTCCTACACGGCAAGGGCGTAAAGGGCAGGAAGTAAGTAAGTAAGTCATTTGGCTTGGTTACACCCCTGATTGCCATAGGTCATTTTAGTCCTCCATTCACAACCGCTAAAGAGTTCTAAATAGTCCCTGTAACTGACAAATATCTTTCTAAGGCATTTTTCTTCTGAAGCTGACAGTAAGAGGATTCTATTCTATGTTACAAAGTCAGAATTCTGTCAGAGTTCTGAGATAAGAAACTCAGAATTCTGAGTTCTAAAGTCAGAATTCTGAGTTCCAAAGTCAGAATTCTGAGTTCTGAAGTCAGAATTCTGAGTCTATTTTTTTCTTACCATGCCCCGAATATGCTTCCGTAGTAACATGATAAACAAAAGGGCATTGAGAATTTTTTTGCAAAATGTCAGTAGCGTACTCCGAGGCCTTTGTTACGTACACGTAGGCCTATATTGGGTACCAGTTAGAGGCTCTATGTTATGTGAAACTTAAATTGCGGACAACACTTCCCAAGAAAGCTGTTTGTCAGTTGTAAAGGCCATGCCATAGCTCCTCATTGAAAATATACTTTCAGTCCTGTGCATTCAATGCAGGACATATTCCAGATCACTGATCCAGACAGCTCTGGATTCTATTCGTTGAAGTGAACTCGTAGGGGAGATCACTCTTGTTTTTTTTTTTGATTTGTCAACTCTTGAACCAGGAAGTTCTTTTTGTGAATGAGTTGTTAATGCATCATTTTTCAAAAAGCTATTATTATTTCTCATTTGTTTGAGAGAATGTCAGAGATAATTAGCAGCTGGCAAATGACATCTCACGACAACTGGACAGCAAATAAGTGGAGATTTTTGTGTTTGTCAATAGATCTTGTTACTGATCAAATCTAATCCAGGAGTGTAGTCTCACTTCTCAATCCTTTTGAATTTCCGAAAACACATTAGAATAAAGTATTGCATTTTTTTAAACACGAAGCTCTGTATTTGTGTAAAGTATCTGTTTTTATGTGCAACCCAATTATTATAGATCATTATAGAATTGTATTCCAAGCAGTAGCGCATACACTGTCATTGTGGTCCCTGGTGCCATGTCTGTATGTCAGCCATCCATAATTTCAGAAAGTTTGTTTGCCTCTTTCTTAGTTCAAACTTGAACCTAAAGGCCATAATTTATGTACATCACAGCCTTTGGGTCCAAGTTTTATACTACCTCTTACTATCAAGTGCCTCAACCCTTCACATGCTCCCCAACTCTCCTCCATCAAAGAAGTGTTGCTGGTGTTTTTTTATTATTTTGTTTAACATAGCAATTGTAAGGTACTGAATAGTCCCTTAGGCTGGTACTAGAAATCAAAATTTTGTCAATGTAGCTCAGGGCAAAACGAGGAGTATAGGGATGGGGTGGCAAAAATTTGGACAAAACTACCAAAGAAAACTGTTTGCCAGTCGTGAAGATATGGCTATATATAGTTCTTTATTGGTTGAAAATACAGACTAAAGTTTTTGTGCATTCATTTAAGGATAGACTTCTGATTCATTTGCAGAATTGAAATTACAGGGAAGAACACTCTTGTTTTACTTTTATTTTATTTTTTTACCTTTTCTTCCTTCTTCTTACCCTTTCTCACTTTTGCACAAGGTTGTCACATTCTAAATAGATGACATGTGTTAAAACTAACGCGATGTAACTTGACTGGAGATGTACTTTAGTATCAGGTATCTGATAGCATTTGGTTATTTGTTGAACAAAGCAGGCCTGTAATTCTTAAAAAAGCAGGAGGGCTAAAAACCACTCCCCTCGAATGGCCTAGAGTGATTAGCTCTCCCCAAGCTTACAAAAGCTAAAGTGGCAAAATGAAGTTTTACTATTAATGAATTTTTCCTTGTGGGCCTTGTTCACTTTATTTGGCTGTTAAGAAGGTAGTCTCTGTGAGATGACTACACTGCCCATCCCACACCTCCGAGCCTCAGCAAGGCTCGGAGGTGTGGGAGAGGCAGTGTGGCCATCTTACAGACACCACTGACAAAGCAGAGATTTGAAAAGATGTGGGTCTTTGGAAAAGACTGTTATGGTAATCATTATTTTCTAAGTCCAGGAGGACTAGTTTTCACCCTTCATAAGTTTTTTAAGGCAATCAGTAGGTGAGTGAATAAATCCCTCTCCTGAAAATGCCAGACCTGCAACAGAAAAGAATGTTTTGGTCACTGAGTTGGAGCTTTATGCATATAGTCTAGCAGAAAAGAACCAATTTTAGGGTAGGGCTGTCACGATCAATCGATTAATCGATTGTTGATCGGTCATGGCAAAATCGATTAGTATTTTTCGTTGTCAAATAATCGGTAAATTGTATCCCGTTTTAGATGTTTAATAATTAAAAGAAAATTTGATGGAAAAACTTTTGTTTTTAAAGGTATTGAGTTAAGAACATCGATGTTAAACCCCAAGACGCCGTTGGAAGCATTTGTCTTCCAGGTACATTCATCAAAGCTTTGATGTCCTGAATCTTTGAACCGTCAGTGTAATAATCAAGACTGGTCGGCAGTTGCAAAGATCGCAACTGCTGACCGGTCTTGATTATTACACTGACGGTTCAAAAGTTCAGAACATCAAAGCTTTGAATGTACCTAAAAGTTGATCGTCTTCGTTGTTTACTTGAGGTAGGTCACCTGACTTGAACTCCATTTTTATCGACTTCAAAGAGAGGGAGAGGGGGTGGGGGTCATCTAGGTACGATTAATCGATTATTATCGATTATTTGCGGCGATTAATCGATTCCTAAATTGAAAAATCGTGACAGCCCTATTTTAGGGTTGACCCAATATTCTCTCTTAAAGTTTTTTTCTTTGATGATTATTCATCAGTAAGGTGTCTGCAATGATTTCTAGGGGGAGGGGGTGGTCCTCTGAGCAATTTTTTTAATCAAAGATGACCACCACTTACTGAAAAATTGTCTGTTACAGTGTGGAAATATTAATGATATTGGTAACAGAAAGAAATCTGAGAATCAGCAACAATAACTATGAATTTAATTATTCTGAAATTTAATTAAAAAAAATTAATATAAAAAAATGATACAAAGATCTTTTACGCTAATTGGTTTACAGAAAATAAAAACAGTGGTACTTATCAATTATTGAATTAGTCCAAAATGCAGTTTGACAGAATCCAGTAATCCAGTGGTGAAGAATCTTGTGAAGAAATTTTCCAGCTGGTAGTTAAGTTTTAAATCCAAGAATGTGTCTTCAGAAACAGTATCCCGTAGATTTGTAATAAAATGTTCACTTAGAAATTTCAGCAGTCTCCAATAAAATATAATAAAATGCTCTGCAAAATTCAAATGGAGTAAAAATCCAATAAGTATTGGCGCCACAGGTAATTTCCAATTAATCCAGTAGAATCCTGGCTTTTCACAAAAATATATTCTGTTTCACAGAAAGTATAAATTCTCTTTTGCAATATGAATAAATTCTCTTCAAAATTCTCTTTTTGAATCACTTTTCCAAATTCACGAAGAAGCACTGCTTCTATAAAAAATGCACTGTTCTGGAACAATAATAATCTCCAATAGAAACAACTGATCTGTTATAGAATATCTATTTTAGGCCTAAAAAATAAAAAAATCTGTTTCTCAGGCCCTCCCGCATGGTCCTTTTGGCTGCCGCATGCTCTCTTTTTATAACCAATTTAAACTTAAAAAAATTAGAATTAAATGGTTTATGTCTGATATTTTACCCAAGTTAAAAAAATTGATTTGTCCCTTGAGTGCAAGAAGGCTTTGCAATGCTTTAGCATTGCAAAGCCTTCTTGCACTCAAGGGATGAAATACACTACCACCCATGCTATTCTGTAGATTATGAGGCCTAAAACTTGAACCAAGAACATGAACTTTTGATGGCAAAGAAGTAATTACTGAAATAAAAAATAAAATAAAAAAATGCTCGCCGGCATGCAATTTTACAAATAATGGCCCGAGAAACAGAAGATCTACTTTGTGTGGCCTTAACTGAAATGAGTCTTTCTGAAAATGAGTTTTTCTGAAAGGGCTTTCTAAAAATGAGTTTTTGAATTCTGTTGATAAGCCTTTATATTATTATAGTACCCAGATAGAATGTCCTAGAAGATGAAGTGGGAGCTTTACTGATCACATTCTGTCCGGCGTCGTCCAGCGTTAACTTTACATTATCGACTTCTCCTTCAAAACCACTAGCCCAATTTTATTCAAATGTTGGGTAAATGTTTATTACCTAATGCCAATTCAGATTTGTTCAAATGAAGTTGCCCCTCCTCCTGGGTGGTGCCATGCCCCCAAGGAGCACCAAAATCTTTGAAAATCTTCTTCTCATGAACCAGCAGTAGCAGAGACTTGATATGGTATGCAGCTTCCTTTTAAGGTGTAGACTCAGATTTATTCAAGAGAAGTTTGATGGGCTATATTTGGCGTCGTTATGGGAGGGATACAATTTTTGGCCCCTCCCAAAATTTGTATTTTCCGAACCGAGAGGCTGATTTGAACAAAATTTTATGTGAGGGCTTTCTGGGTCATAAGTACCTAATTTATGCCAATTTTTTTTCCCCCATAGCCTCGTGGGAACTGCAGGAGCTAAAAATAGAAAAAAATTAAAACGCCCATATCTCCAAAACTGCACGGCACTGAGAATTTGTATTTGGTGTGAAGCTTCCTTAGGACCAACAGAAAGGATTGGTAAAAAAAACTTGTCCTCAGTGTACAGTTTTGGGACTTTGAAAAAGTGCTGAGTCAGCACTTTTTAACACTGTAGGCAATGGGAAAAACATTAAAAAATCTTCTTCTCCAGATCCAGCAGGCAGAATCTTTTGATATTTGGTATGCAACATTGTAGGGTGGATCTGATTCAAGTTTGTTCAAATCGGCCCCCTGGGTTTATATTTGGGCCCAGTATAGGAGTCCAAATTCGAACTTAGTGCATTTCAGGCAAATTTCTTTAAAAATCTTTTTCTCAAGATCCAGCAGGCAGACTCTTTTGATATTGGGTATGCAGCAACCTTAGGGGGCTGAGATTCAAGTTGTTCAATCCAAGTCCCTTGGTTCGTATTTGGGCTCACTATGGGAGCCTGAATGACAACTTAGTTCAAATGAGGAATTGTCTTTAAAAATCTTCTTCAGATCCAGCAGATGAATGCTTTTGATATTTTTTATGCAGCATCCTTAGGGGGCGGGGGGGGGGGGGGGGGGGGGGGGGGGGGGGTTAAGATTCAAGTTTGTTCAAGCCATGCCCCTATTGGGCTCACTGTGGGAGCTCGAATTATAACTTAGTTCAAAATGAGGAATATTGTTTAAAAATCTTTTTATTTTTAGATCCACTGGTCAGAATCTTTGGATATTTGGTATAAGCTTTTCTCAGGAGGAGCAGATGCAACTTGTTGAAATCAATTCTCTGGGTTGATATTTAGGCTACCATGTCAGGTGAGTGCCTAAGGCCCCCTAGGGCCTTTTGTTTAGATGTTATTTTCACAGAGTTGTTCATGTAGCTAACAGATGAGGTTCCAACTCAAGGTGACCCTGGCTGTCAAAAGTGTCATTAAAGCCCAATAAATAAATAAATAAAAGATAATAGCTTCTCTGTGGCTGAAAATGGTCAGTTTCAGCCTTGTTTTCAGGCAATTTTTGAGACTGAAGCCCTTCCTTTGATGTTGAATTATTCCTTCCACATAATGTTTGGTTACTTAATTTATACTTAAGGAATAGTGCATGGCTTGGAGTTGACTATGCCCATATAGTGCCCAGTGAGGGGGTGTAGTTCCCGCCGCGAAGCGGAGGGAACTATACCACCTCAATGGGCACTATATGGGCGTAGTCAACGACAAAACATGCACTAATCCTTATATTATATCGAACATCCATCAAGAAAAACATCTGTCCGATTTGTTAATCTATTACCAAGGTAGCAGCCCTACCAACCAGCATTACATAGAAAAAAATACCATGTAGTTTTAAAAAAAACCCATTTTCTTCTTCCAAAACATGGCTAACTTGGATTATTGCATGAGCAGAAGACAGATTTTGAATCGGTCGGCAAGGGTAAACAAAACATTTCCCCCAAATGGAACTGTGTATTCTAGAATCGCGCAACTCGCGAATGAAAACTAAAATTTTCGAAATTTGACAACGCAGTTTGATAATTTCCACACATTTGTCACACATATACATTACCGAATGGGTCAGTACGGGATACAAACTCTGAAGATTCAATTGAATTCCATTATTTATTCGTTTACTGCCCAAAACATACAATTGAATAGTGAAATAATATGAGCAGCGAAACAAACGATTTTTCATATCCGGACGCGTTCTCATGAAAGTTGGACCCAGGTATGGATCATTCTCTTCGAAACGAGGTATGGATCATCTTCTCAAGGAATAAAATGAACGCCTCGAAAAATGTGACTTCAACAATGGAAAAGCGATACATTTTTCTACAAAGATTTCTTTCCGGGTCGTTTTGTGGATGTTGTGCCTCTGTGAATCGATTTTTAAATTTAGCCTGATCAGTTTTATTCGCCCAGTATGAAAAGAAAACTGATATAGTAGTGTGCTATAAATAGAAAATGTGTAGTGCCTGGTCAGTTCTGTGGATGCAAACTACACGAAATAGGGTATCATCTTTCAGCCAATCAGAATGCAAGAAAGTCACGTGAGATATAATATTTCTAGATAGTCTTGTGCTTAGAGATGTAATACATGTTATGCGATAGCAGGCCTGGCATTCTTAAAAATGCAAAGGGCTAAAAATCGCCCCCTCGCATGGTCAAGGGGAGCGATTAGTTCTCCTCAAGGTTACAAAAGCTAAAAGTGGCAAAATGAATTTTTACTATTAATGAATTATGCCTAGTGGGCTTGGTACATTTTATTTGGTGCTGCTAGCAAAGTATTCTCTGTGAGATGTCTACACTGCCTCTTCCACACTTCCAGGCCTTGGCGAGGCGTGGAGGTGTGGGAGCTGCTGTGTGGCCATCTCACAAAGACCACTAACATAGCAGATATCTGAAAAGATATGGGTTCCAGGAATAGGCAGGCTGTTATGGTAATAATTTTTTTCTAAGACCGGGAGAGCTAGTTTTTGCTCTCCTTAATGTTTTCGAAGGCATGCAGTGGATGAGCGAATAATGCCAGTAGAGAGAGAGTATGGCATGAAATGTGTGGAGCAAAGCCTAACTGTTCCGAGAAAAAATAGTGAAGCAGATGTAGGCATTATAAGATGCAATCGACTCCTTAGGTTTGGAAAGAATTTCAAAATGGATATTTAAATGTCATAATTTCACACGAGTCTAGCCCTTAGCAATCATTTTTCTGTCTTTCAGTTGCAGAAATTGACTGATATTCAAGGAAAATAAATCCGTCAGAAACCAAAATTTTTGGACAAAACTACATCTAACAAATTAATTTGTTGAGTGATAAAATCCGCAACCATGGCTCTATTGAAAAGCACTGAAAGCCATTTTGAATGCTACATACTCTAGGAATACATTTACTTGTTAGCAGTAGTCACAATGTGTATATAAAATTGTTAAGATTACAGTTTATTGACGTACACATGGCCCGTAACCCTTACCTAACATGAAAAGCAGATGACTCTTGCAAAAATAATTCTCGAATAACAGATTTTTTTCAATTTTTGTCTCAAAAACATAGATTATGACCCCTCATTGGAACAAGCACAACGAGCTCGTTCCAAAAGAGGGGCCATAACCTATGTTTTTGAGACAAAAAATAAAAAAATAACAAAAATTACTTGGTTATTTTTGTGAATAACACTGGCCAGTTTTTGCTGTTAAGTTGGGTAAAGGGTTAACCTAAAAAATGCAATTATTTAGGAACAAAATGTTGATTCAAACAGTGGCTCCCCTTGATACAGTCTTATTCGTTTCCGTGTTCTAAACACCATGATGTGTGATGAAGTGAAAGCTCTTATGCTGTGACTACAGACACAGCACATTCATGTCATCAAATGTCATAGATTGGGAGGAGTCACCATGTTGACTTAATACCTTACATGGTATCTTTAAATAGACAATACTTCACTGCTCAGATTAAAGTACGATTTTTATCCTCGAGTGGGGCATGTGGAGGATTCATGAGGTGTTAGTCGAGTGAAATACACCACGTGGCCCACAAGGGGATAATATCGTACTCGATTCCAAGCTGTAAACGTTTATATTTATTTTATTTTCTCCTTATTTGTTTTTCCAAAACATCCCTTTATAATTGATTCAACTTAACCGATTGGTAAACAATAAAAAAATAATAGCCTACCGTTGAAACTAGAAGTCCTGTCACGAATAGTGCGCTTATCTAGGCTAAATTGCGCGTTGGAAATGCGCGCAATTGCCATATCGAATGACATCCAAAGCACGGCAGGTTCTCCTGGTTACTCATAGCAAACATATGCAATGTTTCTGCCAATGAACCCGGAGGTCCATTGGCTGAAACTTTGCTTGTGCACAGGCCATATGAACAAAATTTGATAGCTTTACTTGGGTCATAACGCGTACATTAATGCGCATATCAACGTGCTATTTGTGCGCAATTCTTGACAGGACTTCTAGTTTTAACTGTAATCGCTGAGAGTGGAATATGATGCTGGGAGTGAAATACCATTTTTCGGCAAGTGGAAGTGGGAATACGATTTGTTTTGGGGGAAGAAAAATGAATAAAAATAAAATAAAAAATAAATCTCTTACTTGCCTAATAATAGTGAGGGCTAATAATAGTTGGCTAATAATAGTGATGGCTAATAATAGTTGGCTAATAATAGTAATGGCTAATAATAGTGATGGCTAATAATAGTTGGCTAATAATAGTGATGGCTAATAATAGTTGGCTAATAATAGTTGCTAATAATAGTGATGGCTAATAATAGTGATGGCTAATAATAGTTGGCTAATAATAGTGATGGCTAATAATAGTTGGCTAATAAGGTGATGGCTAATAATAGCGATGGCTAATAATAGTTTGCTAATAATAACGATGGCTAATAATAGACTTGGCTAATAATAGTTGGCTAATAATAGTGATGGCTAATAATAGCGATGGTTAATAATAGTGATGGCTAATAATAGTTGGCTAATAATAGTGATAGCTAATAATAGTGATGGCTAATAATAGTGATGGCTAATACTAGTTGGCTAATAATAGTTGGCTAAAAATAGTGGTGGCTAATAATAATGATAGCTAATAATAGTGATGGCTAATAATAGTGATGGCTAATAATAGTTGGCTAATAATAGTGATGGCTAATAATAGTGATGTCTAATAATAGTGATGGCTAATAATAGATGGCTAATAATAGTTGGCTAATAATGGCTAATAATAGTGATGGCTAATAATAGCGATGGCTAATAATAGTGATGGCTAATAATAGTGATGGCTAATAATAGCGATGGCTAATAATAATGATAGCTAATAATAGTGATGTCTAATAATAGTGATGGCTAATAATAGTTGGCTAATAATAGCGATGGCTAATAATAGTGATGGCTAATAATAGCAGTGGCTAATAATAGTGATGGCTAATAATAGTGATGGCTAATAATAGTGATGGCTAATAATAGATGGCTAATAATAGTGATGGCTAATAATAGTGATGGCTAATAATAGTGATGGCTAATAATAGCGATGCCTAATAAAAGTGATGGCTAATAATAGTGATGGCTAATAATAGCGATGGCTAATAATAGTGATGGCTAATAATAGCGATGGCTAATAATAGTGGTGGCAAATAATAGTGATGGCTTATAATAGATGGCTAATAATAGCGATGGCTAATAATAGTTGGCTAATAATAGTTGGCTAATAATAATGATGGCTGATAATAGTTGGCTAATAAAGTGATGGCTAATAATAGCGATGGCTAATAATAGTGATGGCTAATAATAGTTTGCTAATAATAACGATGGCTAATAATAGACTTTGCTAATAATAGTTGGCTAATAATAGTGATGGCTAGTGATGGTTAATAATAGTGATGGCTAAGAATAGCGATGGCTAATAATAGTGATAGCTAATAATAGTGATGTCTAATAATAGTGATGGCTAATAATAGTTGGCTAATAATAGTGATGGCTAATAATAGTGATGGCTAATAATAGCAATGGCTAATAATAGTGATGGCTAATAATAGTGATGGCTAATAATAGTTGCCTAATAATGGTGATGGCTAATAATAGCAATGGCTAATAATAGTGATGGCTAATAATAGTTGGCTAATAATAGTGATGGCTAATAATAGTGATGGCTAATAATATTGATGGCTAATAATAGCGATGGCTAATAATAGCGATGGCTAATAATAGCGATGGCTAATAATAGTGATGGCAAATAATAGTGATGGCTAATAATAGTTGGCTAATAATAGTGATGGCTAATAATAGTTGGCTAATAATAGTGATGGCTAACAATAGTTGGTTAATAAAGTGATGGCTAATAATAGCGATGGCTAATAATAGTGATGGCTAATAATAGTTTGCTAATAATAGCGATGGCTAATAATAGACTTGGCTAATAATAGTTGGCTAATAATAGTGATGGCTAATAATAGCGATGGTTAATAATAGTGATGGCTAATAATAGTTGGCTAATAATAGTGATGGCTAATACTAGTTGGCTAATAATAGTGATGGTTAATAATAGTGGTGGCTAATAATAATGATAGCTAATAATAGTGATGGCTAATAATAGTGATGGCTAATAATAGTTGGCTAATAATAGTGATGGCTAATAATAACGATGACTAATAATAGTGATGGCTAATAATAGATGGCTAATAATAGTTGGCTAATAATGGCTAATAATAGTGATGGCTAATAATAGCGATGGCTAGTAATAGTGGTGGCTAATAATATTGATGGCTAATAATAGCGATGGCTAATAATGGCTAATAATAGTGAAGGCTAATAATAGCGATGGCTAATAATAGTGATGGCTAATAATAGTTGGCTAATAATAGTGATGGCTAATAATAGTTGGCTAATAATAGTGATGGCTAATAATAGTGGTGGCTAATAATGGCTAATAATAGTGATGGCTAATAATAGCGATGGCTAATAATAGTGATGGCTAATAATGGCTAATAATAGTGATGTCTAATAATAGCGATGGCTAATAATAGTGATGGCTAATAATAGTGATGGCTAATAATAGTTGGCTAATAATAGTGATGGCTAATAATGGCTAATAATAGTGACGGCTAATAATAGCGATGGCTAATAATAGTTGGCTAATAATAGTGATGGCTAATAATGGCTAATAATAGTGATGGCTAATAATAGTTGGCTAATAATAGTGATGGCTAATAATGGCTAATAATAGTGATGGCTAATAATAGCGATGGCTAATAATAGTGATGGCTGATAATAGTGATGGCTAATAATAGATGGCTAATAATAGTGATGGCTGATAATAGTGATGGCTAATAATAGTGATGGCTAATAATAGTGATGGCTAATAATGGCTAATAATAGTGACGGCTAATAATAGTGATGGCTAATAATAGTGATGGCTAATAATAGTGATGGCTAATAATAGTTGGCTAATAATAGTGATGGTTAATAATAGTTGGCTAATAATAGTGATGGCTAATAATAGTTGGTTAATAAAGTGATGGCTAATAATAGCGATGGCTAATAATAGTGATGGCTAATAATAGTTTGCTAATAATAGCGATGGCTAATAATAGACTTGGCTAATAATAGTTGGCTAATAATAGTGATGGCTAATAATAGCGATGGTTAATAATAGTGATGGCTAATAATAGTTGGCTAATAATAGTGATGGCTAATACTAGTTGGCTAATAATAGTGATGGTTAATAATAGTGGTGGCTAATAATAATGATAGCTAATAATAGTGATGGCTAATAATAGTGATGGCTAATAATAGTTGGCTAATAATAGTGATGGCTAATAATAATGATGACTAATAATACTGATGGCTAATAATAGATGGCTAATAATAGTTGGCTAATAATGGCTAATAATAGTGATGGCTAATAATAGCGATGGCTAATAATAGTGGTGGCTAATAATATTGATGGCTAATAATAGCGATGGCTAATAATGGCTAATAATAGTGAAGGCTAATAATAGCGATGGCTAATAATAGTGATGGCTAATAATAGTTGGCTAATAATAGTGATGGCTAATAATAGTTGGCTAATAATAGTGATGGCTAATAATAGTGGTGGCTAATAATGGCTAATAATAGTGATGGCTAATAATAGCGATGGCTAATAATAGTGATGGCTAATAATGGCTAATAATAGTGATGTCTAATAATAGCGATGGCTAATAATAGTGATGGCTAATAATAGTGATGGCTAATAATAGTTGGCTAATAATAGTGATGGCTAATAATGGCTAATAATAGTGATGGTTAATAATAGCGATGGCTAATAATAGTTGGCTAATAATAGTGATGGCTAATAATGGCTAATAATAGTGATGGCTAATAATAGTTGGCTAATAATAGTGATGGCTAATAATGGCTAATAATAGTGATGGCTAATAATAGCGATGGCTAATAATAGTGATGGCTGATAATAGTGATGGCTAATAATAGATGACTAATAATAGTGATGGCTGATAATAGTGATGGCTAATAATAGTGATGGCTAATAATAGTGATGGCTAATAATGGCTAATAATAGTGACGGCCAATAATAGCGATGGCTAATAATAGTGATGGCTAATAATAGTGATGGCTAATAATAGTTGGCTAATAATAGTGATGGCTAATAATAGTTGGCTAATAATAGTGATGGCTAATAATAGTGGTGGCTAATAATAGTGATGACTAATAATAGTGATGGCTAATAATATTGATGCCTAATAATAGTGATGGCTAATAATAGTTGGCTAATAATAGTTGGCTAATAATGGTTGGCTAATAATGGCTAATAATAGTGATGGCTAATAATAGCGATTGCTAATGATAGTGATGGCTAATAATAGTTGGCTAATAATAGTGATGGCTAATAATAGTGATGGCTAATAATAGCAATGGCTGATAATAGTGATGGCTAATAATAGTTTGCTAATAATAGCGATGGCTAATAATAGCCTTGGCTAATAATAGTTGGCTAATAATAGTGATGGCTAATAATAGCGATGGTTAATAATAGTGATGGCTAATAATAGTTGGCTAATAATAGTGATGGCTAATACTAGTTGGCTAATAATAGTGATGGTTAATAATAGTGGTGGCTAATAATAATGATAGCTAATAATAGTTGGTTAATAAAGTGATGGCTAATAATAGCGATGGCTAATAATAGTGATGGCTAATAATAGTTTGCTAATAATAGCGATGGCTAATAATAGACTTGGCTAATAATAGTTGGCTAATAATAGTGATGGCTAATAATAGCGATGGTTAATAATAGTGATGGCTAATAATAGTTGGCTAATAATAGTGATGGCTAATACTAGTTGGCTAATAATAGTGATGGTTAATAATAGTGGTGGCTAATAATAATGATAGCTAATAATAGTGATGGCTAATAATAGTGATGGCTAATAATAGTTGGCTAATAATAGTGATGGCTAATAATAATGATGACTAATAATACTGATGGCTAATAATAGATGGCTAATAATAGTTGGCTAATAATGGCTAATAATAGTGATGGCTAATAATAGCGATGGCTAATAATAGTGGTGGCTAATAATATTGATGGCTAATAATAGCGATGGCTAATAATGGCTAATAATAGTGAAGGCTAATAATAGCGATGGCTAATAATAGTGATGGCTAATAATAGTTGGCTAATAATAGTGATGGCTAATAATAGTTGGCTAATAATAGTGATGGCTAATAATAGTGGTGGCTAATAATGGCTAATAATAGTGATGGCTAATAATAGCGATGGCTAATAATAGTGATGGCTAATAATGGCTAATAATAGTGATGTCTAATAATAGCGATGGCTAATAATAGTGATGGCTAATAATAGTGATGGCTAATAATAGTTGGCTAATAATAGTGATGGCTAATAATGGCTAATAATAGTGATGGTTAATAATAGCGATGGCTAATAATAGTTGGCTAATAATAGTGATGGCTAATAATGGCTAATAATAGTGATGGCTAATAATAGTTGGCTAATAATAGTGATGGCTAATAATGGCTAATAATAGTGATGGCTAATAATAGCGATGGCTAATAATAGTGATGGCTGATAATAGTGATGGCTAATAATAGATGACTAATAATAGTGATGGCTGATAATAGTGATGGCTAATAATAGTGATGGCTAATAATAGTGATGGCTAATAATGGCTAATAATAGTGACGGCTAATAATAGCGATGGCTAATAATAGTGATGGCTAATAATAGTGATGGCTAATAATAGTTGGCTAATAATAGTGATGGCTAATAATAGTTGGCTAATAATAGTGATGGCTAATAATAGTGGTGGCTAATAATAGTGATGACTAATAATAGTGATGGCTAATAATATTGATGCCTAATAATAGTGATGGCTAATAATAGTTGGCTAATAATAGTTGGCTAATAATGGTTGGCTAATAATGGCTAATAATAGTGATGGCTAATAATAGCGATTGCTAATGATAGTGATGGCTAATAATAGTTGGCTAATAATAGTGATGGCTAATAATAGTGATGGCTAATAATAGCAATGGCTGATAATAGTGATGGCTAATGATATTGATGGCTAATAATAGTGATGGCTAATAATAGCGATGGCTAATAATAGTGATGGCTAATAATAGCGATGGCTAATAATAGTGATGGCTAATAATAGTGATGGCTAATAATAGTGATGGCTAATAATAGTGATGGCTAATAACAGTGATGGCTAATAATAGCGATGGCTAATAATAGTGATGGCAAATAATAGTGATGGCTAATAATAGTTGGCTAATAATAGTGATGGCTAATAATAGTTGGCTAATAATAGTTGGCTAATAATAGTGATGTCTAATAATAGTGATGGCTAATAATAGTTGGCTAATGATGGCTAATAATAGCGATGGCTAATAATAGCGATGGCTAATAATAGTTGGCTAATAATACTGCTGGCTAATAATAGTGATGGCTAATAATAGTTGGCTAATAATAGTGATGGCTAATAATAGTGATGGCTAATGATAGTGATGGCTAATAATAGTTGGCTAATAATAGTGATGGCTAATAATAGTGATGGCTAATAATAGCAATGGCTAATAATAGTGATGGCTAATAATAGTGATGGCTAATAATAGTGATGGCTAATAATAGTGATGGCTAATAATAGTTGGCTAATAATAGTTGGCTAATAATAGTGATGGCTAATAATAGCGATGCCTAATAATAGCGATGCCTAATAATAGTGATGGCTAATAATAGTGATGGCTAATAATACTTGGCTAATAATAGTGATGGCTAATAATAGTGATGGCTAATAATACTTGGCTAATAATAGTGATGGCTAATAATAGCAATGGCTAATAATAGTGATGGCTAATAATAGTGATGGCTAATAATACTTGGCTAATAATAGTGATGGCTAATAATAGTGATGGCTAATAATAGTTGGCTAATAATAGTTGGCTAATAATAGCGATGGCTAATAAAGGCTAGCTAATAATAGCGATGGCTAATAATAGCGATGGCTAATAATAGTTGGCTAATAATAGTGATGGCTAATAATAGTGATGGCTAATAATAGTGATGGCTAATAATGTAATGGCTAATAATAGTTGGCTAATAATAGCGATGGCTAATAATAGTTGGCTAATAATAGTGATGGCTAATAATAGTGATGGCTAATAATAGTGATAGCTAATAATAGTGATGTCTAATAATAGTGGTGGCTAATAATAGTGGCTAATAGTAGTGATGGCTAATAATAGTGATGGTTAATAATAGCAATGGCTAATAATAGTGATGGCTAATAATAGTTGTCTAATAATAGTTGGCTAATAATAGCGATTGCTAATAATAGCTGGCTAATAATAGCGATGGCTAATAATAGCAATGGCTAATAATAGTTGGCTAATAATAGTGATGGCTAATAATAGTGATGGCTAATAATAGCGATGGCTAATAATAGTGATGGCTCATAATAGTGATGTCTAATAATAGTGATGGCTAATAATAGTTGGCTAATAATAGTTGGCTAATAATAGTGATGGCTAGTAATAGTTGGCTAATAATAGTTAACTAATAATAGTGATGGCTAATAATAGCGATGGCTAATAATAGTTGACTAATAATTGTTGGCTAATAATAGCGATGGCTAATAATAGCGATGGCTAATAATAGCGATGACTAATAATAGTGATGGCTAATAATAGTGATGGCTAATAATAGCAATGGCTAACAGTAGCGATGGCTAATAATAGTTGGCTAATAATAGCAATGGCTAATAATAGCGATGGCTAATAATAGTTGGCTAATAATAGTGATGGCTAATAATAGTGGTGGCTAATTATAGTGATGGCTAATAATAGCAATGGCTAATAATAGTTGGCTAATAATAGTGATGGCTAATAATAGTGATGGCTAATAATAGTTGGCTAATAATAGCGATGGCTAATAATAGTTGGCTAATAATAGTGATGGCTAATAATAGTGATGGCTAATTATAGTGATGGCTAATAATAGCAATGGCTAATAATAGTTGGCTAATAATAGTGATGGCTAATAATAGCGATGGCTAATAATAGTTGGCTGATAATAGTGATGGCTAATAATAGTTGGCTAATAATAGTGATGGCTAATAATAGCGATGGCTAATAATAGTTGGCTGATAATAGCAATGGCTAATAATAGTTGGCTAATAATAGTGATGGCTAATAATAGCAATGGCTAATAATAGTTGGCTAATAATAGTGATGGCTAATAATAGTGATGGCTAATAATAGTTGGCTAATAATAGCGATGGCTAATAATAGTTGGCTAATAATAGTGATGGCTAATAATAGTGATGGCTAATTATAGTGATGGCTAATAATAGCAATGGCTAATAATAGTTGGCTAATAATAGTGATGGCTAATAATAGTGATGGCTAATAATACTTGGCTAATAATAGTGATGGCTAATAATAGTGATGGCTAATAATAGTTTGCTAATGATAGTGATGGCTAATAATAGTGATGGCTAATAATACTTGGCTAATAATAGTTGGCTAATGATAGTGATGGCTAATAATAGTTGGCTAATTATAGTGATGGCTAATAATAGCAATGGCTAATAATAGTTGGCTAATAATAGTGATGGCTAATAATAGCGATGGCTAATAATAGTTGGCTGATAATAGTGATGGCTAATAATAGTTGGCTAATAATAGTGATGGCTAATAATAGCGATGGGTAATAATAGTTGGCTGATAATAGCAATGGCTAATAATAGTTGGCTAATAATAGTGATGGCTAATAATAGCAATGGCTAATAATAGTTGGCTAATAATAGTGATGGCTAATAATAGTGATGGCTAATAATACTTGGCTAATAATAGTTGGCTAATGATAGTGATGGCTAATAATAGTTGGCTAATGATAGTGATGGCTAATAATAGTTGGCTAATGATAGTGATGGCTAATAATAGTGATGGCTAATAATAGTGATAGCTAATAATAGTGATGGCTAATGATAGTGATGGTTAATAATAGTGATGATCGGGATATTTGATTGGAAGTAATAATAAAAATGTCATTTCCCTTTATTCCTCAATGCCAAATAGTAGTGGCTGCTGGGGGGAGGAGGGGGGAGGGTGGTTGTGTGTTACTAAATCATTTTGTTTGCCCATCTGTCGAGCTGTCTATCTGTCCATCCATCCATAAAACATAAGTTTGTCTGGTGATCTTCCCCCATGTTTATAGGCCAATCTCTTTGAAACTTGCATGTTCACCACCATGGGAACCTGTTAATCTGCAATTATAGTTCTGGTTGGACTATTTTCACCATAGTTATGCCCCCTTTTGACTCAGAATAATTTGCTTCTAGGTCTAAATGTTGTCTGGAGATTTTCTCTGACGGTTATAGGCCAATCCCATCAAAACTTGGTATGTATGTTATGCTGATCATTGCGGTGGAGGGTATTGATAGGCCCATCCAGGGACAGTTACCTCTAGTTTTTCCAAAATTAATAATGGTGTTGACACTATTATTAGGCAGGTGGGAGTATTTGTATTACAAGATAATTTAGAACTCTGTCACTCCAGTTACATTATCCCATGGTATGTCCTTTCTAAATATGTACCATACCTGAAATAACTAAAATTAAATAGGCCTTAATATACAGTATGGCTGCTGTGGACTCAGGGCTCGATTTAACTGGATTAGCATAGCACTTTGCTCTCCAATTTCTGAATTTTTCTATTCAAGATTTATTAGTTTCAAGTGCTTTTGGATCAACTGCTAATCAATTTTCCAGGGTGAATAGTAAATTGCTATTCAAAATTTTCAGATTAAATCAAGCCCTGGAGTCCGGTTACTTCCATGGATGGGCAATATTTTCATGGACACAATAATATTAGATTCCCAGGCCTGGCATTCTTTAGGAGTGCAGGAGTGCTGCACGCCTAGAAAAAATTGAAGAGGGCAATTTTTTGCACCCCTTGCTTTTTCTGGAATGCCAGACCTGTTTGGGACTACCTTTAAAATCTATTATCATTTCGTCCCCTGAGTTCCAATGTGTTCTCTGTGTCTACTGGCACAGAGAACACAATGGAACTCAGGGGACGATTTGTCAATGTTGCCTAGATTCACAATAATTCATGACCCATTCTGTGTCGCATTTCGATAGATTTTGAGTGTAGAAGACAGTCACATAAGAATTGAATGCAACATTTTGAATAATGAGATATGTGTGCCACTTTTTCCACTATGTAGCTGAATGTGTATAGTACAATTTTTCAATCACAATATTAATACAGTGGAGCCCACTTAACTGGATATCTCTTAATTGTTTATCCCTGTTAATTGAAAATAATTTTCAAACACAAAACCATTTACAATACCTTCGGTACAAATTTGATCTGTTAATTGCATATGGGTTGCAGAGTAAACTCCTGTTAATTGTATATAAATTTTTGTAATATGTCAAAAAAATTACTGTGACACGCACCAAATTCCCCTTATTTATCAACGTTTTTGGCCTCACTACATCCAACACAGGCATTTATTCTATTATATCTTGTTTGACAGAGCTCCACGAGCTCTGTCAAACAAGATATAATAGAATAAATGCTCAGTTTACGTTCAGAACACAGGAAACTGACGAAATCCCTGTTAATTGTATACTCCTGTTAATTGAATAATTTTCACTGGCAAAATGGATATTCAATTAAGAGCATTCTACTGTACATTGAAGTGAATATAACCAAAATAGGGAGCGCGGTGGCTCAGTAGGTAGAGGTGCAGGCTGCAAGCCGAGAGGTCCTCGGTTCGAATCCCACCTGCGGCAACCGCGTTGTGTCCTTGGGCAAGACACTTCATCTCCATTGCCTGCATGGGGGCATGATGATGCCATGTACTAAGGCGTGCTGCACGTCGATTGTACGCATGTCTTCAACCAATCTAACCCTGCCTGTGCTGCAGTGCGGAGTTACGATGTTGGGGAGCTGGCAGCTGCTCGTTGTTGCTCGGTGGTTCTATTATTCCTAGGAATGTTAGACCTAGGACTATAATTCCGCGGAATAATAGTCCAGAGGGACTAATTTTCCTACGGACTATCATTCCTATCACACCGGCTTCCTCCACCCGTAAAACTGTCACGGTCATGATTAGCCATTGTGCATAAATATGTGACCTTAAACATAAATAAATAAATAAATAATAAACAAATAAATAACCAAAATAGATACAAGTTTTTGCATTGAAAATTTCAGGTGCAATTGCACTCCCAAGCAATCTGAGGAGGGCAACTGTTTTGCACTCCTTGATTTTCTAGATTGCCAGGCTTGGATTCCAAAGACTAATTATAGGATTAATCGTAAAAAATTAATTAATGAAGCACCAGGTACAACCTGGAGCTTCATTAATTAAAATTTTGTTGATGGTTATTTTTATGACCTGGTAAATGTGTGCATGGACATCACTACTCACGCATGAATTACGACCAGTCCATGGCAAGTGTACTGAACATATATGAACTAGGTTCAACCCATAACAGGGGGCGCGGTGGCTCAGTTGGTAGAGGTGCAGACTGCAAGCCGAGAGGTCCTCAGTTCGAATCCCACCTGCGGCAACCGCGTTGTGTCCTTGGGCAAGACACTTCACTCCCATTGCCCATGTGGGGGCACGGTGAAGCTGTGTACTAAGGCGTACTGCACGTCGATGGTGCACTTGTCTTCAACCAATGCTAACCCTGCTTGTGTGGAGTTGGTATGTTGAGGAGCTGACAGTTGCTCACGGTTGCTCGGTGGTTCTCTCCGGGTCCTCCGGCTTCCTCCACCCGTAAAACTGTCACAGTCATGGTTAGCCAGTGTGCAGAAATATGTGACCTTAAACACCAATAAATAAATAAATAAATACAACCCATAACAAATTTATGGGTGCAGATTGCCTCTTGTAGTCCCCAAATTGTTTTTGCCCATGCTGCAATGGTTTTGGAAATGTATATGAATCCTGATTTTTCTTCATTTTTTTTCCAGATCCATACAAATTGCTTGCACCTCATGGGAGAGAGCCATACCCTAAGGTAGTAATGCTGTTTCAATACAGCCGTGGTGCCATTCCTTGCCGAGTAACAAATCCAGCTATTAATGTCACACTTCTGAAAACTGGTTACGATGGTTCACTACTTATTGGAGATGACATCACCTATGACCCCTCATTGGGATTCATCATTGATTATCCAACTAATTTTTTTTCCGGTATCTTTGACTGTGTTGCTCACCATAATAAACAGATGGAAAGAAAAAGATTTCTTCTACACTACAGAAGTATGTATACTCTCTGATAAATAGAGATTATTACCATTATGTGCAAGCCAGAAAATAAGCAGACTGTCATCTGTAAAATGAGGTCCCCAGAGGGTGAATTTAGTGATTCTACCCTTCAGAGCAGGGTAGCATCACTAAATTTACTCTCTGTGAACCTCAGTCTGAATCAGTGTCTCAAAACTAAACAGAAAGAGGTACCCAGAAGATAAACTGGCCCACTGTATGGGATAGCATCATCAAATTCCCCCTCTGGGGACCTCATTCTGCAAATGTCAGACTGCTTGTTTTCAGGCTTGGTTATGTGGATGTACAAAATACGTATCTGAGTCAAGCTCTGGGTTCTAAGGGCAGATCACGACGAGTCAAAGACTCGTCATAATCTACCCTTAGAACCTGGAGCGAGACTCGGATAATATTTTGTACATCCACATAATGGTAATAATCATTTTATCTTACAATATATTGGGGATAAGTCAAGAATGTAGACGAATATACATATAACAAACTATTTATTCGTATGGATGAACAAAAAAAAAAAAAATGGAACTCAACGCGAAAGGAACATGCTTGTATCCGACCCCCTGATACAAACATCTGTATCAGGGGGTCAGATACACGACACTTGCAGAGTTAATACAGACAAAATACATGTTGATTGTAAGACAAATTCCATGTAACATATTATACAATGTGTATCTCTTAACTGGATAACCCTTTTAACTGAATATAACTTCCAAACACAAAACTATTTACCATACCGTCAATACATATTTGATCTATTAATTGTATATGGATTATAGAGTAAACTTCGGTTAATTGAAAGAATCTTACAGTATGTGGAGAAATTGCCTTAATAAGTACTGAATTGCCCATGTTAACCCTTTACCTGACATGAAAAGCAGACGACACTTGTAAACAAAATTCTTGAACAACTACTTTTTTTCATTTTTTGTCTCAAAAACATAGGTTATGACCCCCTCATTGGAACGAGCTCAACAAGCTCATTCCAAAGAGGGGTCATAACCTATGTTTTTGAGACAAAAAATTAAAATATAATGAAAATTAATTGGCGATTTTTTAGAATAGCACTGGCCAGTTTTAGCTGTTACGCTGGGTAAAGGGTTAAAAGATCAATTTGGCATCAGTAATCCAATTTTGACATTTAATGTATTATAACGTGTTTGACAGAGCTCTGTCCAACCAAGCCGGAAAATAAGCAGACTGTCATGCAAAATGAGATCCCCAGAGGGTGAATTTGGTGATGCTACACTGCAAAGCAGGGTAGCATCACTAAATTTACCCTCTGTGAACCTCAGTCTGAATCAAGGTCTCAAACCAAAAACAGAAAGAGGTACCCAGAGGATACATTGGCCCACTGTATGGGATAGCATCAGCACATTCACCCTCTGGTGACCTCATTCTGCAAATGACAGATTGCTTATTTTCAGGCTTGTGCCCAACAAGATATAATAGAATATATGCTCAGTTCATCTCTAGAATATAGGAAAATGCCCCAATCCATGTTAACTGGTTGAGGGCAAGATAATTTTTGGTGGTCTGAATTTGTTATTCAAAATTTGTTTTATTACAAATTATTGGAGATATAAATTTGTAATAAAACAAATCTATATAAACAAAATATTATTTGCTTTTGACTGAATATAAAACATAAGCAAGGAAAATGTTGGCTTTTACTCTGGTAGCCTCTTTTTTTTGAAAGCCCTGATAGTGGCATCTAACACTCAACCAGTTAATTGAATACTCCTCAGCCTCTTGTTAATTGAATAATTTTCTCTGGAAAAAGGACTATTCAGTTAACAGGTTTCCACTGTATTAACCCTTTATCCAGCAAAAGGGTTAAGTTTAATCCAATGAATGTGTGTGATGATCAGGGTTTCCCACTTTAAGCCAAAAGGTTGATGGTTAGATCCTAACCGGCAGTAACTGTAATACTTAATCTTGATTGCCCACATACTGGGGGTGCTGTGTTAAAAGGCATACTGTATGTCAGTTGCCTTCAACTGCTGCTAACTACTTGTGCAGAGTTACTATTTATTTATTGGGATTTAACGACACTTTCAACAGCCAGGGTCACCTCTTGTTGGACAGTTTTATGGGTGGAGGAAGCTGGAGTACCCAGAGAGAACCACCATATGGTGAGCAACTTCCAGACTCCCCAATGTACTAACTCCACCCAAGGGTTAGCATTGGTTGAAGACAAATGCACCATCAACGCGCTGTATGCCTTAGTACACAACACTGCCTTGCCCTCACGTGGGCAATGGGAGTGTAGTGTCTTGCACAAGGACACAATGCAGTTGCCACAGGTGGTATTCAAACCGACACCCTCTTGGCTTGCAGCCTGCACCTCTACCTACCACACCCCCATGCAAAGTTACTAACTTGGAGAGTTTAACAGTTACTTGCCACTGCTCAGTGTTTTTCTCCAAGTACTCTGGCTTCCTCTATCCATACAATGTGATCCTGGCTGATGAAAGTGTCGTTAACCCTTTACTTAACATGAAAAGCAGACGACACTTGCAAACAAAATTCTTGAATAACTAATTTTTTCATTTTTTGTCTCAAAACCTATGTTTTTGAGACAAAAAAAGAAACTATAATGAAAATTAATTGGCGATTTTTGAGAATAGTGCTGGCCGGTTTTGGCTGTTATATTGGGTAAAGGGTTAAAACCCAATAAACAAACAAACAGCAGAGTTTCCACAGAGATAAAATGTTGAGGGCAGTGGCATCTAAGGTAAGACAATAACACAGTGATGAAGGCATGGATGAACAATACCAGATCAAAGAGCTCCAAGCAACATTGTAACACCATCAAAGCCATCCAGAAGGTGAAATCAACAATGTAATCATTGTCAGATTGGTTGCGGACCACTAGATGCATTTTGTCTTTTAACTCTGCTGACATCACATGTCCAACATTCTATGAGGGTAATGCATGGTTTAAGCAAAAAGTAAGGTAGGAGAGTGGAAGCCTAAAAGGTGCCTGCCTGCCCTGGCAGAAACCCTGGATGATACCACTGAAATAATTCATTTTATTATACCAAATACAGTGGAGTCCACTTAATTGGATATCTCTTAACCCTTTACCTAACATGAAAAGCAGACGACACTTGAAAAAAAAATTCTTGAATAATTATTTTTTTTCATTTTTTGTCTCAAAAACATAGGTTATGACCCCTCATTGGAACGAGCTCGACGAGCTCGTTCCAATGAGGGGTCATAACCTATGTTTTTGAGACAAAAAATGAAAAAATAATGAAAATTAATTGGCGATTTTTGAGAATAGCGCTGGCCAGTTTTGGCCGTTACGTTGGGTAAAGGGTTAACTGAATAACCCTGTTAATTGGATATAATTTCCCAAGACAAACCTATTTACCATACCTCCAGTACAAATTTGACCTATTAATTGATTATAGGTTTTAGAGTAAACTACTGTTAATTGAATAAAAAATCTTGTATCCTGTCCAGAAATTACCCTGACTCTCCCCAGTTTTTCTTTATTTGTAGACCCATTTGGCCTCAGTACATCCAATACAGGCATTTAATCTATTATATCTTGTCATAGAGCTCTGTCAAACAAGATATAATAGAATAAATGCTAAGTTTATCTCTAGAATACAGAAAAGTGACACAATCCCTGTTAATTGAATACTCCTGTTAATTGAATAATTTTCATTGGCAAAGTGGCTATTCAATTAACAGGGTTCCACTGTACTCTCGCCATTATTATCCCCCACACTGGAGGGATATAGCATAGAGCTCCATCCGTCTGTCCATCTATCCATCAATCCATCCATCCATCCATCTGTCCAAACTTTGTGTAGGGCATAATTAACTAGAACAATAGTTGATGGGTTTCAATTCTTTTTGGTATATGTCTCTATAGCAACAATGTCTATGTCAAGTTTGCTGACCACTGATATCTCCTGAAAATTTTGGGAGTTATGGCCCTTTGTTATAAAAATATTCTGTAAATATGGCATAACTTGAACAATAGTTAACAGATTTCAGTTCTTTTTGGTATATGTCTCTTTTGCAACAAAGTCTACTTAGAGTTTGTTGACCAGCAATATCTGATAAAAATTATGGGAATTATAGCTCTTTGTTTAATAAAAAAAATCGTGTAATGCATGCTTATGACCTGAGTTGAACAATAGTTAACAAATAATTTTAATTCTGTTTGTTATATATATCTATAGCAACAAAGTCTATGTCAAGTTTGTTGACCAGTGATATCCGATGAAAATTATGGGAGTTATTGCCCTTTGTTTAATAAAAAATATAGTGTAATGCTTGTTTATGGCATAACTTTAACAATAAAAACTGGGTTTCAGTCTTTTCGATATATGTCTCTATAGCAACAATGTCTATGACAAGCTCGATGATCAGCGATATCTGATGAAAATTTTTGTGAGTTATTGCCCTTTGTTAATAAATTAAACATTAGTAACCAAATATCAATTTTTTTAATTTGTGTTTCAAATGTGACAAAAACTTTACCTCTGTCAACATGTATAGTATATGGAGATTTAATACCTTGATGTCACATTTAAACACATGGCTCGTGGCTCGGTGTTTAAAAACCGATATGCAGGTATTCAATCTCCATGTAACATACGTGTTGGCGGAAATAACTTATAGTATTGCTGATCTATTTTATTTTTATCAAAATTGAATTTATTTATTTATTCATTGGAGTTTAATGACACTTTCGACAGCCAGGGTCACCTCATGACGGACAGTTTTATGGGTGGAGGAAGTCGGAGTACCTGGAGAGAACCACCGAGCAATGGCGAGCAACTGCTAGACTCCCCAACGTTCTAACTTCACAGAGGCCGGGTTAGCAGGGACCAACCTGGTCATGTGCCAGTGCATATTTGGTTCTGAAACATCAGGACCTGGCTCTTAAATCTCAGAAATAGGCTTCTCAGTTGGCGCGTAACTTCTCAGATCATATTTTGATATTCTTTCGATGGATAATCGAGAGAGACACTCTTACATGTATATATGATTATCATTTATCATTGTTGTAGAGTGCTTAAGTTAATACTTCAAGTCTTAATTACCAAGCATTAATCTTCACTGTGGTTTCTGATCTAGTCTTGGCTGCCTAAATAAGCAGCCAAGACTTGATCAGAAACCACAGTGAAGATTAATGTTTGCTATAGTGTACTAAATGAAAATGATAAGAGCTATTACATACTTTCAGTGTGTGTTACAAACAGCAGTGTGACTCCGTAAATTGAAATCTGGCGCATGAATTGAAAAAATAGGCTCCGAGGCTAGAGCGTATTTTAAATAGTCCTGATCGGTCCCTGGGTTAGCATTGATTAAAGTCAAGTACACCATTGACGTGCAGTACGCCTTAGTACACAGCACCACCGTGCCCTCACATGAGCATTCAGGATGAAGTGCCTTCCCCAATCGAGTTGATATTTCACCACTCTATCATTGTTTTCTATAAATAGTGCAGGTAGGTTGATATAATGATTCTAAATACCTGTTTGCGATAAAAATAGAAATAGCATATCCAACTTGCTCCTTCATTCAATTTCCCTGCTCCAATGTTTAGGAACTGTTCAAATATAACAATTAACTGCAACATGAACAAATAAGTTAAATCAGTTGCTTCTTATATATATATGTTGAAATTAAATTTATTTTGTTGCATTTAAATATGCTTGTTTTTTTTTCAAAAAATATGTAATAAAACAAGGAATTTGCAAATGATTTTTTTCTGTCATAATAATAAAAGAATAATTGACTTTCCTTGAGGTTGATACAAGGGATAATCAACCCTTGAAAAGTAATATTCACCTTGGCCAACAGTGAATATTACTTTTCTCAGGTTTATAACTCCTTGTATCAACCTCAAGGAAAGTCAATAATTGTATAAACTTGGATAATTTATCTGACAAAAATCAATTAATTTTATTTTTTTAAAGTTTGCAGAGGTAATAAAAAGACATTAATCAGCAGCCAAACCGACCTCGTCGGAAAGCCTGAGAAACAGAATTTTCTTTTTTTTAAGCCTTATCATACAAGTTATTTCTGTCATTGCATATCATGCTATATCAGTTACTGAATATTAATGAAAGAAGAGCTTTTCAATGAATTACTTAATATAATATCTATAAAGTACATTTGGGGTGCATGGCGTTGTGGCAACCAGTTCTCGTCAGATCACCGAAGTTAAGCAATGTTGAGCCCAGTTAGTCCTTGGATGGATGACCATCTGAGCGATCGATTCAGACTCCCACGTTGTGTCCTTGGGCAAGGCACTTCACTATTGTCCACATGGGGGCACGATGTTGCCCTGTACTAAGACATACTGCACGTTGATGGTGCACGTGTCTTCAACCAATCTAACCCTACCTGTGCTGCAGTGCGGAATTACGATATTGGGGAGCTGGCCGCTGCTCATTGTTGCTCAGTGGTTCTCTCTGGGTACTCTGGCTTCCTCCACCCGTAAAACTGTCACTGACATGATATGACCTTGGCTGTTAATGTGTCGTTAAACCCTAATAAATAAATAAATAAATAAATAAATAAATAAATAAATAAATAAATAAATAAAGTACATTTGTATAATGAAAATAGACATTTTATACACTACACAAAAAGGTTTGAACCACCCAAAACATTTCATTGTAAACAAGAAAATTAAAACAATAATGAAAAGCAATATATAGCATGATAGCAAGTTCATTTATTGCCATATGAAGGATCATTTTCTCACAAACTCATTGAAGAATGATAATGGCATCACCCTTTATGTGCATGTGTGAACAGTATTCAAAAAACAAATTTGTATGCTTCCCAGATTTTTTTTGGGGGGGGACATATAGTTTCTCCCTCCCTCCCTCCCTCCCTCCCTCCCTCCCTCCATTCCATTCCATTCCATTCCATTCCATTCCATTCCATTCCATTCCATTCCATCCATCCATCCATCCATCCATCCATCCATCCATCCATCCATCCATCCATCCATCCATGTGTCTGTCCATCCACAGTGATATTCCAACAGTGAGTGGATGGTTTTTTATGAAATTTGGTATGAGGCATCCTTATGACAAGCTGCTCCTGCACATGTTATAAAAAAGTTGCCCTCATATTTTTCATCAGACTTACAGTCCTTGCATTTCAAAGACATGTGCCAAATTATTTCCGATAGCAGGGAACCACAATCTTATGAATTTGCTTGTTAACTAAGTCAGGGTCTGGGAGCATCCATCAGTTTTACTGATTTGTTTTCTTGTTATTAGTCTGTATCAGGGCTGTCTGTATCACGGCTGTTCACCTCTGACTTTTAAACCCCCTACAGACTTCTTCCTCATATTGTGGTTGAGAGTACGAACTTGATCTTGACCTCTTTGATCTCATTTATGGACAAGAATGTTGCACCAAACTTTCTAGCATATATACTAGTGCACATACCAGTTTGCAATTGCCCGAGAACACAAAGTCTCTCATGAGCAGAAAATATACAGACGTGTTTAAATAAGGTTTATAAGTCAAGTAATTTGTAAATGTAACAATAAAATGCATAGAGATCCCATACAATTACATGTTGCCAGTCAAGTTGTGTTTTTCATAACACTATCCCTGGCCTACTTATTGGCCATTGTGGTGGTCAAAGGTGCACTAACTTCAGAATTAAAATTTTCTTGTGAAACTATCAGGATTCTTGTGTGTTACATTTCATAAAAAAATTGGCCAAATTTACATTAGAAAAAGTTCTTTAGGCCACACAAAGTAGATGTTCTGTTTCTCAGGTCAAGTTTTGTAAAATTGCATGTGGGCGGGCGTTTTTTTATTTTATATTTTATTTTTGTAATTATTTCTTTGCCATCAAAAGTTCACATTCTTGGTTTATTTTATGTTTTAGGCCTCATAATCTACAGAATAGCAAGGTGGTGGTGTATTTCGTCCTTTGGGTGCAACAAGGCTTTGCAATGCTAAAGCATTGCAAAGCCTTGTTGCACTCAAGGGACAAATTTATCAATTTTATTAACTTGTGTAAAATATCAGACATAAACCATTTAATTTTTATTTTTTTTTAAGTTTACATTGGTTATAAAAAGAGAGCAAGTGGCAGCCAAAAGGACCATGCAGGAGGGCCTGAGAAACAGATTTTTAATTTTATTAAGCCTTATTGGTATCGTGCAACCAAGAACCCCATGCTGTAGTTCAATCAGTTTAAAGTATCATTCCACACATGGGACAGCTGTATCATAGGGCCATGCAAAGCTTTTCAGTCTTAAGTAGATATTTGATTTGATTCAAAATTGACTTCCCGATTCGTTTCATCTCAAACTTTTTCATAGGAATATAGTCTGGTATCAGTCATCTTCATTATCTCACAAAACATATAGTTCAGATCGAAATTGTACATAAATAATGCTGAAATAAAAGACCGAGTGTAACTTCTGCTTCATTAACATAAATAACATCTGTACTGATGCCACCAGCCATGATAATTCAAATATCACTAGTCCCTACCACTGTTAAATGCAAATTTAAAGTTTCCAAGTGATCAGGCCTGGCATTCTGAAAAATGCAGGAGGGCAAAAAATCGCTCTCCTCAATCAGCTTAGGAGAGCAATTAGCTTTACACAGCATTTGAAGTATCCAGTTGAACGAACTCATTGAAACTGAAACCAACAGACTACATCAGTGATTTTACTAACTTTACTAAGGTAAAGCGAAATCTCTTAGACATCTAGATGTCTCACTCAACAACCGAACACACACTTGACAAGACCTGTGTGTGTACCCAGACCTGTTGTCCAAGAAAGTCATAAGCCTACCACTACCACCTTCAACCCCCAAGGGGGGTTGAAGGTGGTAGTGGTAGGCTTATGACTTTCTTGGACAACAGGTCTGCTGGAATCTACAGTCACATCCTGATGCAAGTGCTTCAAGTGACAGGATAGTAGTAATGGTAGTATATTATAGTGTCAATATTCCTTGAATAATTACCCCTCAAACTGTGAGGTCAGTTGTTGAACTTGAAACTGACAGAAAAAAAAAAAATTGCTGTGACCCATTTTGCTTCAAATGATTGCAACTGTGTTTGGGTATGGTTGCAGCCATTACCTTTTACCACTAAACCACTTTCAAAATGAAATTACGTGATGTTATGTGACTTCGAAGTTAAATTACATTTTTGCTTTACAACAAAAATTTAATGTGAGCATAATACATGTAATCTCAATCATCCCAGACCAAAATATTTAGGAGGGCAATTTTTCGCTCTCCTTAATTCTTTCAGGAGGGCAGTAAGGAGAGCTAAAAAATCGCTCTCCTGAAATTGCCAAGCCTGAGTGATGTCAATGATGAACTACGATCCTTACAGGGTAATATTCCCAGTACATCACCAAGGCATGCCTTGTAGAATGATTCATCACAGATGGGACAAATCAGATTTATAGCATCCTAACCCACATCAGTCATCTTCAAGATGACACTGATTCGATTCAAGGTTTGATTCGACTTTGAATAATATATCTGATTCGATTTGAGATTCGATTCAACTCAAAAATGTCTGATTCGCAGGGCTCTACTGCATGGACAATACTACTGTCATTAATTACTCTTTACTAAAGTTATCTCTACATTAACCGTTAAAAGCATGGAGATTTTCAAACATTTTTGCTACACTTTGACTGTCTACAACCTGTGGCCTCGTAGTTGTGTCTAGGCAAGTCTTGGCTGCCTGTATAGGCAGCCAAGACTTGCCTAGAAACAACTACCAAGGTAAGAATGTAACTTTCAAGTTTAACCTTTCAAGTTTAACACAGAAGTGTTGGTTATATCTCACACCAAAATTCCTTCTGATTTTCAAATTGAATCCATAGAAATTGGTAATTCCAAACAGATAGCATCAGATAGAGCCCTCAACATTGGTGTAATATTTGATTCACATCTTTCGATGGAAGCAAATATTGATGCAATTTGCAGCCACTGTTTTATGCACATTAGGAATCTTAACGTTTTTTTACTAAAAAATCTTTGGAAAGGCTGGTTCACATCTTTATTTCTGCACATTTGGATTTCTCTAATTCACTGCTTGTAGGTCTACCACAATTGCTCATTGCAAAGCTGTAAAAAATACAAAACACTGCCGCTCGTATTATTACGGGATTCAGACTCTATGATCACATAACCTCTTTGCTCCATAAGTTACATTGGCTCCCTGTTCAACAACGTATCACTTTCAAAGTTTTGGTGTTGGTCTTTAAGTGCATTAATGGATGGGTTCCAAAATATCTTCAGGACCTTTCGACTGTTCAATCATCAAAACGGAATCTCCGCACATCCAAACAGCTCAGGCTTCTTGTTCCTTTTTCCTGTTCCACCTTGTGAATACCAGGGCCTTTTCCTTTGTAGGTCCACAACTCTGGAACTCATTGCCAGTGCATATCCAGGCTTCCATAAGCTCAGACGACTTAAAAAAAACCCCTCAAGTCCCATCTCTTTCGAGAGGCCTTCGAGGATTCAGCTATCTACAGTTAAAACTAGAAGTCCCGTCACGAACTGTGCGCTTATCTATGCTCAATTGCGCATAGGAATTGCTCGCAATTGCCATATCAAATGGCATCCAAAGCACGGCAGGTTCTCCTGGTTACTCATAGCACACACAGGCAATGTTTCTGCCAATGCACTTCTGTGTTACCCGGAGATCCATTGGCTGAAACATTGCTTGTGCATAGGCCATATGTACAGAATTTGATAGCCTTACTATGGCCATAACACATAGATTAACATGCAGATCATCATGCTATTTGTGTGCATTTCATGACAGGACTTCTAGTTTTAACTGTATAGCTAATTAGATCAGTTTTTGTTACATCAGTGATTTTAGCAGGGAGCTGAAATATGTAATGTATTTATTTTCCATGTAAAGCATTTTAAAGTACAACCTTGTGATTTTATGCTATATAAAAACTGTGTATTATTATTATTATTAGACTGCATGTTGGGGGCTTGGGGACGTTGGGGTACCTGTACCTGTTCTGTTCCAGTAAAAATTGATTAAAGTCAAATTTAAGGGTTAACATATGACAATCTAGAAAATCAAGTGCTGCAAAACAGTTGCTCTCCTCGGATTGCTTGGGAATGCAGTTGCACCTGAAATTTTCAATGCAAAAACTTGTGTACTATTTTGGTTATACTGTATTCACTTCAAGGTATTAATATTGAGACTAAAAAAATGTACTTCATTCAGCTACATAGTCGAAAAATTGGCACACACATCTTCTCATTATTCAAAATGTTGCATTCAATTCTTATGTGTCTGTCTTCCACACTCAAAATCTATCGAAATGAGACACACATGAATTATTGCAAATCATTGCAACATTGACAAATCGTCCCCTGATAGTCTAAGGTATACACAGATGCATACAGGGAAAGATTCTCCTTGACCACCCCTTGATTCCCTGAAAATAAATAAGAAAAAAATAATAGCCATCCCCTCGCTCTAATTGAAAAAAAAAACTTGATGATAACCTAGGCATCTGTTTTGTACAGTCTTAGTATCTGTGGTGGCTTAACTTAGCATGTAATAAAAAAAATGAAGGTGTGCTATTTTTTATTTGAATTATTGACAGAAATGACGAACTGAGTTTCTGAATGGCAGTTTTTATCTTCTTTCTTATTTTTTGATAGAAGTTTCCACATGCAAACACTAAAAATATTAAAACATTGTTTTATTCAATTACTATTTCAGCTGCTTCTCATTGGCCTTATCCTGAAATTGAAGCAGATAAAACAGAACTTCTTCAAGGCGAAAACTTTACTTTAACATGCACAGTGAAGGTTGAAAGAGGAGAATCTGTTAATATGCTTTGGTCTTATAGATCATCTAATATTGAGGTAATATATTATTAGGGCTTCACGGTATTTCGATATTTCACCGAAACTTGATATTTTTATCAATATCGATACCGTACCAAGCCATTTTCAACTCACTCAATATACCGAACTTCATGATATTGTCGATTAGCATTGTCGATATTCTCAAACTAATGATAAACTTAACTTTTTGGACTTGAACTTCATCTAAATTGATCTAAATACCATACTTTTATTTAATTTAGATATGGTTCCAAGCCAGAAAATAAGCAGACTGTCATCTGCAAAATGAGGTTCCTAGAGGTGAATTTAGTGATGCTACCCTGCACAGCAGGGTAGCATCACTAAATTTACCCCCTGTGAACCTCAATCTGAATCAGGGGTGAATTTAGTGATGCTACCCTGCATAGCAGGGTAGCATCACTAAATTTACCCTCTGTGAACCTCAATCTGAATCAGGGTCTCAAAACTAAAAAGAAAGAGGTACCCATCAGATAAATTGGCCCACTGTATGGAATAGCATCAGCGAATCACCCTCTGGGAACCTTATTCTGCAAATGTCGGACTGTTTATTTTCAGGCCTGCATGGTTCCTTTGCAAAATCAAATACTCGTGGTTCTATTCATTCCAAGCAAGAACTCTCGCAAAGTATGAGCAGTATTGAGTGCATTTGGAATTCTGCATAGTCACATCAAACAAGGATTGTCAGTTCTCATAGACTCGATATTTACTCATATCATGGTATTTAAAAAAATACTGTACTCGGTATTACAAATTGGAATACCGTGAAGCCCTATATATTATTAGTCCACCAGTGAGGGCTATATCAGGTGCATAGGCAGGGATGTATATTTTGGGGTTGCAGGGGAGGGGGGGGGGGCAGGGATCTTATAGAGGGTTCAAGCATTTTCATGTAGTAGGCATATCACAAAGATTGAGGATTAAAGTCTTGAGTTGGGGAAAGGTTATGAAGGTGGTGTCCTTCTGTTGTTGGCATTGGGATATTCTTTTCAAACATTTCCTCGTAGGTATTTTGTGAACATGCTTTTTAGTTTTGTTCAAACCAACTTCTTGGATGCTTTTCAAGTCTGTTAAAACCACTTTCCTGGGAGCAGTGTTAGGTGTGTGTTGGGGGCTCAAGATTTTAATTATGCTGTGGGTAATGGGGAAAACCTTCAAAAATCTTATACTAAACCACTGCTCCAAATACCTTTGTCTCTGCTGTATAAATAGGCACCCATTCAGTCCAGCTAGAAATTCAATCTTCAATCATTTCCCTTGATACACAATGCAACTAGAAATTTTCTGTCGTGTGGGTGAGGCTACCCTATCTTGGGATGGGTCGACCTGTTATCTTCTTTTCTCAAACTACTGTGCTAAAAGCCTTCATATTTAATCCTTTGAAGCCGAGAAGCCATTATTCGGACAAAGAACATGATACGTCATAATTCCATTAAGTGGGATGAGTGTTAAATGCATGTGTGGGGTGGACCAATCAATATTTTCAACATGCAGCCTCAAGGCTGCACGTTGAAAATATTAATTAGACTACTCCAAATAATGAATATGGACTCTTCCGACTGCTGTAATTGAACTAAAATGGAAAATGCCCCCAGGGTTCAAAGAGCTAACAAAAAACAGAATCTCCAATAAGTTATCATTTTATGTGAAATTTCTGTACCACGTTCCCTAAAATCGATCTGAGCTGAGGTTTAGCAAAGCTGGGAGCGCGGTGGCTGAGTGGTAGACTGTTGGATTTCTATGCTAGAGGTCCCGAGTTCAATCCTCGTCCGGGACGACCTGTGTTGTGTCCTTGGGCAAGGCACTTTATCCCAGTTGCCTACATGGGGGCACAATGATGCCGTATACTAAGGTGTACTGTACGTCGATGGTGCACATGTCTTCAACCGCTGTAACCCTGCTTGAGCAGACCTTGAACAGAGTTAGAATGTTGAGGAGCTGACAGTTGCTCGTCGATGCTCGGTGGTTCTCTCCGGGTACTCCGGCTTCCTCCACCCGCAAAACTGTCACGATCACAATTAGCCATTGCACAGAAGTATGTGACCCTAAACACCAATAAATAAATAAATAGTTTTAGCAAAGCTCAGATCAATTTTAGTGAATGAGGTTCTGAAATTTCTTGTCAAATCGTGACAAATTTGAGATTCTTTTTTATCACATACAGTAGAACCTGTCTTGAGAGATCGCCCTTTGGGCCACACAAAAGTGGTCTCTCAAGACAGGTGGTCTCTCATAACAGGTTTCAGGTTTTCTCAAGTCAGCGAATAACCAACCACAAAATTCAGAAATGGAGAAGAATGGATTTTTGTAATTACTTAGTAGTTGTTCTTTTTTATGAAGTTTTTGTAACAAATTGAAATGGACTGTTATAAAAATTATAAAAGTGAATTAGTGTTGAAAATCTTCATTGAAGATTTTCAACACTAATTTATTTTTATAATTTTTATAACAGTCCATTTCAATTTGTTACAAAAAGATTTTCAACACAAATTTATTTTTATTCCTATATCTGTCACATTTCAGGTATGTATGAAATTGTTTATTCAGTAATAATCCTAATCTTTTCACAGGAGTCTTCTAAAAACATTTCAGTCTGTAATGAGCAAGCAATTGAAACCCAATTAAGAGCTTTTAATACTTTTAATTATGTTAGTATAACGAATGCAGGAGAAGTCGGCCCCAAACGAAGTCGGCCCATAGGAGAACTCGGCCCAAAACAAAGTCGGCCCACAAGAGAAGTCGGTCCATAGGAGAACTCGGCCCAAAACAAAGTCGGCCCACAAAAGAAGTCGGCCCATAAGAGAAGTCGGCCCCAAACAAAGTCAGGCCATAGGAGAACTCGGCCCAAAACAAAGTCGGCCCATAGGAGAAGTCGGCCCATGAGAGAAGTCGGCCCCAAACAAAGTCACCCATAGGAGAACTCGGCCCAAAACAAAGTCAGCCCATAAGAGAAGTCGGCCCATGAGAGAAGTTGGCCCCACCCTTATAAAAAGTACCATGGTAAATCCACCCCAAGCCCTGACAAACCTTGTTTTAAATATTATAGAATGAATTTCATCAAGGTCATCTGCTCACCTTTACATTATGTTTTTCCACATTTTAAATTGAAGCATAAATCTTCCACGAACATTTGTGTCTGCACAGTACAACATTGCACATATTTCTGATCACATACATTTTTTAAAAAGTACAATGGGAGCGTTATTGTTGTAAAAACAGACAAATGAGCTCTGTTTGTGACAAACCTGTCATGATTATAATGTTGTTAGAGTGATAACTCAGGAAAGTGTAACAACTGACAAGCAATCCAAAATGGATGTTTTTGTGCAAATCACTCCTCCTTTACTTCAAACGGGACTGAATGACACCTTGTCAATCACTGAATTAATCTGTTAATTGTTTTTGCCATCGACGGTTTATCAAAAGGTGTGTGTGTATGATTAGCAATTACGGGTATTTCCACCTTGCTTTTTGATCCTTTTATTTGTTTTCGGACTTCTTCATTATCAAGGGAAACCCAAGCTGAATTACAAAAACTGTGAAATCGTCGATCATCTTATAAATATTGAGGCCTGCACTGTTGGTGTCATAATTCAGCATAATGAAGAAACACTTGGACACCAGTCTTTCGGACATTTGCAAAGAGATTAGTAAAACAGCCTCCAAGTTATATAATACTCAAATATCTCACACGCTATTAGAAGCGGCCGTCAACAGAATATAATTATGTAACAATATTACAAATAGTAATTAAACTTAAATAAACTTAGTACAGTTATTCCTAAACCATTCATGGATACACTAAAAATAGTCCAGTGGAACGCTCGAAGCGTTAATCAGAAAAATTTGCAAATGTCACATTATTTAAAAAATACGGACGTAATTGGAATTAGCGAAACCTGGCTTAAACCAAACAAACAATTCTCGTTATGTGGTTTTGATATTATTAGAAGAGATCGCCCCGCCCAAAAAGGCGGCGGTGTCGCTCTGCTAATAAGGCAGGAGATTAAATACAAATCAATACCATGCGACCACCTCAATGCTGAAGTGATTGCAGCTGAAATTGAACTTGACCACAAACACGTGGCCATCATATCATATTATAACAAGCCGCAAGCAACAGTAGACAGTAAAGTATTTGAATTTTTTACCAACAAGTACAAGCACTGCATATTCTTGGGTGATTTCAATTCCAAACACCAGGTATTCGGTTGTCATAAGACTGAGCCTAATGGTGACGCCCTTTTCCATATCATTGAAGAACTCGATCTATTCGTGGTAAATAACGATCAAGACGTAACATACATAAGCAACAACCCACTCCATCAATCAGATATCCTAGACTTGATTATCACCAGCAAATCACTAACCAGCCAAATGCAAGACATATTTGTAGGAGATGATGATCTAGGCAGTGATCACCTGCCGGTTCACGCCACTCTGAAATGTAATACTGGTCCCGCAAGGTATCCTCCCGTGAATAGGAGGAACCTATCAAAAATTGACTGGAACCTCTTCAGAAACATTATCGAAGTAAAAATAAAGGCAAATGACCCCTCAAATGTTCATGAACTAGAAAAAGCCTGCACCCACCTTAACGACGTTATCAACAGTACGCTAGATGAAATCTGTCCCAAGCAAACAGTAAAGACGCGGATAAACAGAATAACCCAAACAACTCTTCAAATAATCAAACAAAAAAGAAAAGCCTTCCGGGCTTACCAATCAGAGAATGATCAAATGAAAAGAGCAGAACTTAAAACCGCGTATAATCGCCTTCATGGGGAAGTAAAAAAGGCCATAGCTAACGACAATCGCGTGAGATGGGAAAAAGCAACCGAAAACCTAAATGGGCTGAGAGAACCTAAGAGGTTCTGGGATACATTTAAAACTCTTACTGGCCAAAAGAGCAAAATTGCCAATAATAATGCGCTAAAGACTAGCGACGGATCTATGGCCATAGACGACAAGGCAAAGGCCAGTGCTTTTGCCGAACTTCTAAAGAAGGCACATCGTCCACAAGAAGGGAACAGATATGACAACGATTTTAAGGTACGAGTAAATAAATTTGTCCAAGATAACAACTCAATCTTCAATGAACCGAACTTCGACAAAAGGCATGAAGACAGGGACGACCATGAATTAACCGAACCAGTAAGCGTAGAAGAGGTCATGGGTATAATCAGAAAATGCAGGTCATCTTCGTCCCCAGGAGAAGACGAAGTCTCTTACAAAATAATGAAACAGTGCCCCAACATCTTCTACTGCAGACTTACCAAACTCTTAAACTGCTGTCTCTCCTGTGGGTACTTCCCAAAATGCTGGAAAGTGGCCACGGGAGTCATGATACCTAAACCCGACAAAGACCTTACCAACCCTTCTAACTACCGCCCAATCAGCTTGCTTAGCTGTGTTGGGAAAATATTTGAGCGGATTCTCACTACGAGACTTCGCAGCTATCTCGAATCAATCATTTTTTTCAACAAATGGCAAAGAGCGTATAGGAGTCAGAAAGAGGGAATCGAACACGTATATAGACTGGTCGATTATATGAAAACAGCATTTAGTCAAAACGAAATCGGAACCGCGCTTTTCTTGGATGTAGAAAAAGCGTTCGACTCGGTATGGCACAATGGCGTGAGATATAAACTAGCGAAAATGGGATTACCCACTAAAATTCTAAGGATCATATCATCATTTCTAACTGACCGAAAAATCAAGGTGAGGGTTAATCGCGAGGTGTCAGAGGAAGTAATACTCGAAGCGGGAACACCACAAGGGTCGGTTCTAAGTCCGCTTCTTTTCATAATATATGTGAATGATATAGAAAAAGTAGGGAAAAACTTTGTTGAACTATCGCAGTTCTCAGATGACAAAGGCATTTGGACAGCCAGCAAGTCCAGAAACATAATTAAAAATCGTCTGCAGGATACCATTCGCGATCTTGAAAGCTGGTGTGCCCTGTGGCGCATCAAACTCAATGCCGCCAAAACTCAAAAAGTTACGTTCTTCAAAAAGCAAAGGAAAAAACCAGTCCCGAGTATCGATCTCTAGTTATACGATCACAAACTAGAAGCAAACAAAGAGGCCAAATTTTTGGGATTTATCCTAGATAGCAATCTCAGTCTAAACAGTCACGTAAACTCCATTACGGTTAGAGCTACTAAACGTATCAATTTTCTGAAGATGATCAGAGGTAGAAATTGGGGAGCAAACAAAGATGTGCTTCTCAAGCTCTACAAAACATTTATACGTCCGGTACTAGAATACGGTGCCATAATAACAAGCGACCTAAGCAAAACCAACATTCAGAAGCTACAGAGGGTTCAAAATTATGCCCTGCGAGTGGCACTATGCAAACCGAAATGGACACCGATAAAGGAACTTCACGAGCTAGCAAAAATAGAAACTATTGATACGCGATTAAAAGACCTACAAACCAAAACCCTCAACAGACTCCAAGATAGTGAATTAATGGTTGAGTTGAACGAACACCGATCCCTTAACAGAAAAACAAAATAAGTTTCCAGAAAATAAAAAAAAAAAATAAAAAAAAAAATAATAATAAAATAAAATAAAATAAAAATTATACAATATAACTAAATCGCGTGGAGTCAGTGAGGATTGCCTCGCTACTCATTGGGAACTTTAGGATAGAGTCTGTGAGGACTGCCTCGCAACTCTGCTGAAGCGCGATTGAAACGCGTTTAATAAGATCTATATAACAAAACCCTCCACATACTCCAGGATAGTGAATCAATGGTGAAGCTGAACGAACACCGAACCCTAAACAGAAAAACAAAATAATCCACAGTAAATTAAAATTACTCAATAGAATTAAACTGCGTGGAGTCAGTGAGGATTGCCTTGCTACTCATTGAGGTCTTTAGGATTGAGTCTGTGAGGATTGCCTCGCAACTCTGCGTGTTGGGAGTGGACTCCGAAGAAACACACCCCTTACCCCATCCATAGCAACAATCACACAGCAGGCACAATATACAATAGCGGATACCTATCTTTCTCTCTACCTTTTACTTTTCTAACTGAACATTCTCAAATTTTCTTGCAACACTCTTATCAAGAAGACGCATGGAAATGGTAGACAAAGCGTAGGAGGAATTGGTGCAACCTACCTTTCTGCAACATATACAAGAAACCACCAAACGCTAGGCAAGGATTGAAACAAGCTTGTCTGGCTGGGAACGAGTGTACATTTGATATAAATAAACATTTGAATAAAGATTTAACAGCCCTTTTAAGGGCTTGAGGGTGTGTGTCAGTGATTTTTTTTTTTTTTTTTTTTTTTTTTTTGGGGGGGGGGGGGGGGGGTGGAGGAGGTCATTTGGAATTCCCGAAGGATAACCAGATACCTCAAAATCACATACGGCATCCTATCTCCCAGAAGGCTTGATGGATGACTCCCGGTTTCTTAAAACTAAACTGTTGGAGCTTTCTCCACTTCTTTTTTGTAACCGCTATGGTCACATACCGGGGCCGCTACCAAACCGGCGTTGCTGTTTGGTTTTCTTTTCTCTTCTTCCCTTAAACTTGCCATCGCACAACATTACATTCTGGCTCGCCACCATGGTGGGACTCAAACCTCTACCATCGCCGAACTGGAACCGAATAGAGCTTGCTCTCTAATAGTTTTAAAGGCGTTGAGGGATTGAGTATTGACCATCTAACACTCCAGCGTAAACTGCCGGGTACTCTAACCGCGTGCATAACCCCCTCAGACTCCATTTTGGGCAATAGGAAAGCTAGGCCTGTGTGATCCAAGGGAAAAAAAAATAAGGTTAACCGGGTCGCAAGGGATTTGTAAATCCCACATCGTCCCTGCGCGCCTTCGACGCGCTAAAACCTTTCATTCATTCATGGTGTCATAATCATACCGTCTGACAAACAAGAGGCACATTGGAAAAATGCCTCCGACTCATCCTTGCATTCAGTGTGCTAAAGGAATTCGGAAGAACAGCAGAGCTATTGACTGTGACCACTGCAAGAAATGGTGTCATATCAAATGTGGTATAAACATAACTGATCATCAATACCGGCAATTGAGAGATAGTGAAACAACATTTCCCTGGACATGCACACAATGCACACTCACAGAACTAGCCTCCGACGATCCATCTCTACCAGTAATAGAATCGACAAGACTGTCGACAGATTTCGTAGATACTAGCCAGCGCCAAGATGAAACATCCACCAGGCACGCACATAACCAGCAGTCAGACGAGGCACAACAATATCTGCAAACTGATGAAATACAGCAACAAGCGGTTGATGCTGAACATTCTGATTCTTGAACAACCATTGGTAAATTCTTTTAATATAACAACCTCTTTCACTGAACCACGGGCACCCCGTCAACCAGAACAAGCCCCACTTGTTCCTCGGGTTCCTGATATCACAGGATTGCTAAGTCAGCCAGATACAATAACATATGAAATTATTTCCAACGGTTCACAACGGTCAGGCAAACTTTTAATAGACAGTCACGGCTACTCATACCCTAAGAAATCAGGCCGTCCAATATGGCGCTGCTCTGTCAGAAATAAGAACAATACATGTAAAGCTTCTGTGAAAGAACTTAGGGAGAACTTTACACCTGGGCCACAAAGCCACAACCATCCAGGTCAACCTGGGTTGGCTTCAAAAATTAAAATTGTCAAGAAAGTTCACCATCTTGCTAAGGGTGATATATTTCGTTCTGCAACTTCACTAGTCGAGGATGTGTTTGCGACAGACATTCAACTTGAGAAACCAACAACTAGTCGACCGAAACAGTTGAATCTAGCCCGTAGCAGCAACTATCAACGCCAAAAAGGCTGTCCTACTGAACCGAAAGATATAGCATTTGACTTAGCAATTGATTGGTTACCGAGCAATTTTCTTCAAGCTGATATCAGTTTAGACGGAGCTCGGCATATTCTGTTCTCGACGCCAGATCAATTACAACTTTTGAGTAATACTACATCAATCTACTGTGATGCTACCTTCAAGGTAGTTCGCCCACCATTTTACAGCATTTTAGCTGGCATGCATTTGTCGGCGACGAAAACAGCGAATACGCCAAACAAGTACCCCTTGCTTTTGTATTAATGTCACGCCGCCGTACCAAAGATTACAAAGCCATTTTCGAACGCATCAATGAACTAATTCCTGACAATCAGTTTAAAAAGATCACAACAGACTTTGAGCGGGGCATATGGCATGCGGCATACGACGTATTCCCAGATGTAATTATACACAGGTGCAGCTTTCATTGGGGTCAGGCACTTTGGAGAAAAGTCCAGGACCTAGGCCTAGCGGTGGCCTATCGTTCTAGTGGACCAGTTCATGAATACATAAAAAACCTGTTTGCCCTTCCATATATACCAAATGAACATATAGAGCCTACGTTTCATCAAATACAATGTTGCACTACAGACCAATTGAGACCACTAACTGAATACATCCAAAATACATGGCTCTCTGAGAGTCCCTGGTCTTCGTCCGACTGGTGTGTTTATAAGAAGACCATTCGTACAAACAATGATGTCGAAGGTTGGCACCACCGCCTGAATGTCAGAGCCCATCAAGGCAATCTATCATTTTACAAACTTATATCATTGTTACATAAGGAAGCTTCACTTGTCCCCATTCAGTGTCAGCTTGTCCAAGAAGAGAAACTTAGACGGATTCAAAGGAAACAAAAACAAATTATGCAGGGCAAGCTCTTTCAACTCTGGCGACTTTACCGTCATGACGAACCAACAACTAGTCAACTTTTAAAAAGGGTGGCCAACTTAACTGCTCCTACTACTCTGTAAATAGGTAAAGAGTGATTTTTTATACATCAGTGTAGGTCAGTGTATTGTAATTGCTGTAAATTAGTTCTGTTTGCAGTAAAATAATGTCTTTTTATCACTGATAATACCACTACGTAACATCAATTCCTAGAAAGCCCTGTGGGTGTTCTAGGAATTAATGTTAAGTACTGGTATTTTCAATGATAAAAAAACAAGACTGCTTTTTTTCATACATCTCAAATAGTGAAGTTTTGAATTGTCATTATGGCAAAAAAAGGAAAAAGATCAGTGTATTGTAATTGCTGTAAATTAGTTCTGTTTGCATTAAAATAATGTCTTTTTATCACTGATAATACCATTACGTAACATCAGTTCCTAGAAAGCCCTGTGGGTGTTCTAGGAATTAATGTTAAGTACTGGTATTTTCAATGATAAAAAAAACAAGACTGCTTTTTTTCATACATCTCAAATTGTGAAGTGTTGAATCGTCATTACGGCGAAATACGGAAATAGATCAGTGTATTGTAATTGCTGTAAAATAGTTCTGTTTGCAGTAAAATAATGTCTTATTATCACTGACAATACACAATACCATTACCTGCTATGTCAATTTTCTTCTGTTGTTGCTGATTATTTTTAACAATCTTAATTAAAAATTGAAAAAAAAACCCTGTTATGTTGTCATTTTTGTCCTTTGAAAGGATCTTACAAACCCTACCGCCCCAAAATGGCGTTTTTTGCCATTCAGTCGAAAGCAGCCATGCTACGTTTTGTCCATTTCCATGGTGGTACCCCAACCCCCGCCCTCCAACCTTGCAAATAGTGAGATTGACCAATGTCCCACAACACCATCGGCACCTGCTCTCTGCCATTTGACGAGCTCAACACTACATCTTATATATGTCACTATTTTATTTCATCAAATGACTGATACCGGGTCCCTGTGATCAGACTTTTTGCCCTAAACCATCGGATGTTAACCTTTAGTTTGTGGGGCCGACTTCTCCCAAATTGTCTGGGTCGACTTCCTAGGGGCCGAGTTCTCTTGTACTTCATGGGGGAGACTTCTCTCAGGGGCCGACTTCTCTCAAATTGTGTGGGCCGACTTCTCCTAGGGGCCGACTTCTCCTGTAGTTTGTGGGGCTGACTTCTCTCATGGGCCGACTTCTCCGAAATTGTCTGGGCCGACTTCTCCTAGGGGCCAACTTCTCCTGTAGTTTGTGGGGCCGACTTCTCTCATGGGCCGACTTCTCCAAAATTGTCTGGGCCGACTTCTCCTAGGGGCCGACTTCTCCGGGGCCGAGTTCGCAATGGGCCGACTTTTCCTGCTCCCAGTATAACCACAATGGATTTTCCAATTCCAGAACACTCAAAAAGTTTTTGTCATGGTTTCAGTCTTCAAAGGGGTGGTCTCTCAAGACAGGTCCTTTATGGCATAAAAATACTAGTTGGTACCAGGTCACAGTGGTCTCTCAAGGCAGGTGGTCTCTCAAGACAGGTGGTCTCCCATAGCAGGTCCATTATAGAGTAAAACCAATCGGCTGGTAGATGTGGTCTCTCAAGACAGTGGTCTCTCAAGACAGGTTTTACTGTATGGTGAAATTGAACCTTTAGCTAATGTAACAGTTAAAGCTAGCCTGTGCAGTTTCCCAAAACCGACACAAAATTTTATTATTTTTTTTCAATTTTTGCCTCTAAAACATAGCTTATGACACTCCCCAGGACTTATATGTCATCTAAATTTGGGAGAATCCATTTGGATTCTTGCAAAAATGATTGCGAGAATCCATCCCGACTATGAGCGCCCCAGGATCCCATGAGGCCACCATGGTTGAATCCCTGTTCTATTACTGATAACACATGTTTACTCTTTACCCAACATAACTTTTTACTTTTTAAAACATCAACTGAATTTGATAATATTTTTAAAAAAATAAATATAAATATTTACCAATGAACCCTTATAAATATGAATGTCATTGGAACCGGCTCATTGAGCTGGTTCCAATGACAGCCATATTTGTATAATTGTATTGACAAAGTGTCAGGATATTTCAGGTCATGTTAGTCTTGTATTGGTTAAATTGATGTTGCTGTGTTAGGTAAAGGGTTAAATTGACTCACTTCTTTTCACGCACATCCCAAGATTCTCGCTGGTTTCGATTCGCGAATCTTTACGTGCATCGATTCGCAAATTCTCACCAAAATATAAGAAGCTCTGCTCATGTTTTTGAAACAAAAAATGAAAATATTTAGTTATTCATGAAATGTCTTTTGCAAATATTGTAAGCTATTTGTATTAGGTAGATAGTTAAAGAAAAATAAGAGAAGATTAACTCAATTCTGCTTCCGAAACTAACTCTCTCAAAACATTACCATGTCAATGTTGAATTCTGACATCATTCCCATATTAGACGTGTTGCAGGCCTGTCGTTTGAGGTGAATGGCCGTTTGGGTCACATGGAGGTTACCTAAAATGGTAAACACATGAACGAAAAATGTGTCACGCCAATTTGTTGCCGGGTCAGGTAAAATTTTTGCCAAGTTGAATGATCTAGTACGAATGAATGGCGGAATGATGTTCAGAATCAACCAATCATTAGCTGCACATGTGTTTGTATCTGCCTGAAGTATAGCTTCTCTGTTGGTGAATTATTGGCCAACAAAGCAGCTGTACTTCAAGCAGATGCAAACACCTATGCTGATTATTGGTTGCTGCTCAACATCATTAGCTCAACATTGGCGAAGCCAAATTTGAGCTTTTGTCATGTCCCGCCGTCCGTCGTCCGTCTGTCTGTCTGTCTGTCCGGGCCAACATTGGGGGTTTAGGGAATATTATTATTAGGGGCTACCTCCAAATTAAGGTAGGGTTAGGAGTGGGGTGGGGTTAGGGTTAGGGGTAGCCCCAGAGTAGGGCTTAAGGTTGGGGGAGGGTTAGGTCCCGGGGGGGTTAGGGTTGGGGTCAGGGGTCAGGGTTTTAGTTTTAGTAGCCCCTAAACCGAAAAATAGCTCCTAATCCTATTGGTTTGGCTAGGGCGGGGTTGGGTCAGGGGTTAGGGGTAGCCCCAGAGTAGGGCTTAAGGTTGTGGGGTTAGGTCCCGGGGGCAGGTGGGGGTTAGGGTCAGGGGTGGGCTTTTAGGGTTTAGGGTCAGGGTGGGGTAGGGTTAGGGTGTGGTTTTTGGGTGGAGGGGTGGGGTTAGGGTTAAATATAAGTTCTAGGGTGGAGGGGTGGGGTTCTGGGTAAAATAAGGTTTTGGACTTACAAAATGTTTTTTTGGTAGCCCATAAACCCGAAATGTTGGAGCGTCCATCTGTCCGTACGTCAACAATTGGTTACGGCTCAGGCTAGAGGCCGTATTTATGAACCGATCTTTACGAAACTTACCTTTGTTATGACCGTGGGACGAGAACGAGTGTTTTTGGGTGCGGTCCAAAATTCAAGATGGCTGCCAGCCGTCATTTTGTACCGACGATGCAGAAATCTGTTTTTTGTACAGGACTTCCATATGAAAGCTCTGATTTGAATAATTTTTTGTATGAATGTTTAGTACCATGAGATACACCACATATAATACGGGTTTTTTTCTCGTGCGTAAATTGTGCAAATTAGATTAATTTTGATGTTTTTTGGTGTTACTTTCAGCACTGTAAGTGCAAATGCCAATACGGCTCGGGCTAGAGGCCGTATTTATGAACCGATCTTTACGAAACTTCTTGGGTACCTTTGGTATCACCGTGGGACGAGAACAAGTGTTTTGGGGTCCGGTCCAAAATTCAAGATGGCCGATGGCAGCCATTTTGTACAAAATTAGGTGCAGTCAGATTTTTGCACAGAACTTCCATATGAAAGTGCTGATTTGAATAATGTTTTGTGTGAATGTTTAGTACCATGGGATACATCACATATAATACAGGTTTTTTTCTCGTGCAGAAATTATGCAAATTAGATGAACTTTGATTTTTTCAGTGCTACTTACACACAGTAAGTACACATGTCAATACGGCTCGGGCTAGAGTCTGTATTTATGAACTGATCTTCACGAAATGTCTTGGGTACCTTTGTTATCACCTTGGGACCAGAACGAGTGTTTCTGGGTGCGGTCTAAAATTCAAGATGGCTGCCAGTGGCCATTTTGTACCGAAATTAGGTCTAATCAGTTTTTTGTACACAACTTCTATACGGCTCAGACTAGAGGCCATATTTATGAACCAATCTTTATGAAACTTCTTGGGTACCTTTGTTATCACCGTGGGAGGAGAGTGAGTATTTTTGGGTGTGGTCCAAAATTCAAAATGGCCACCAGCAGCCATTTTGTACCAAAATTAGTGCATCAGTCTTTTGTACAGAACTTCTGTATGAAAGTTCTGATTTGAATAAATTTTTGTATGAATGTTTAGTAACATGGAATACATCACAAATTGTAAGGGTTTTTTTTTCGTTCAGAAATTATGCAAATTAGATGAACTTTGATTTATTCAGTGCTACTAACACAATGTAAGCACACATGTCAATATGGCTCAGGGTAGAGGCTGTATTTATGAACCGATCTTCACAAAACTTCTTGGGTACCTTTGTTATCACCTAGGGACGAGAATGAGTATTTCTGGGTGCGGTCCAAAATTCAAGATGGCTGCCAGTGGCCATTTTGTACCGAAATTAGGTCCAATCAGTTTTTTGTCACAAGTTCTATACAGCTCGTATTTATGAACTAATCTTCACAAAACTTCTTGGGTACCTTTGTTTTCACCTTGGGACAGGAACGAGTGTGTTTTGGGGTGCCTTTTGTTATCACTGTGCTATGAGAACAAATATTTTGGGGTTCAGTCAGACCCACTCTGGGACTCAAAGATTTTTTTCTAGTTTAGCATCTGACTGTCAACCACCTTTACAATACTTTACCTATACATTTGTTACAGGCAATGGTCAGTATTTATGTACAGACCGTTACAATACTTTATATGTACCTTTGTTATCAGGTCATTACCTAGATGTTTGTCATTGCTGTGTCACATACTATACATGTACATGTCTTTGTCTTGACAAGTTGAGCTACAGTGTTATTGACACTTTCATTTTGAACTGTGATCATCTGAAGATGTAACATAGGTACAAAATCAGGAACTTGCAATAATTCATGTCTCTGCCACAAATAATGATTATGCATGCCATACTCTTCTGCAGCGTGCTAGCCCATGCCAAGATTAGGCAATAATTGCAACTAATTTGTATCTGAAATTCTCCAACACAGCCTCATTGTTGTTCCTAAGGATTCATCTCTGTTCACCAGGATATTGCCCATAAGGGGCAAGAACTTGGCTATGATACTACAGTTCATATATCAGCATAGTTGCGATACAAAATAAATTTAGTTTACCTAATGGGTTACCTGAATCAAGTACAGGGGAAAGAATGATAAGTTACCAGGCCTGGCATTGTTAAAATGCAGGAGGGCTAAAAATCACTCTCCTCACATGGACTAGGGGAGCAATTACATCTCTTCAAGCTTACAAAAGCTAAAAATGGCAAAATGAAGTTGTCCTATTAATGAATTTTGCCTAGTGGGCTTTGTACATTTTATTTGGTGCTGCTAACCAGGTAGTATCTGTGAGATGGCTACACTGCCCCTCCCACACCTCCAGGCCTCGGTAAGGCCTGGAGTTGTGGGAGGGGCAGTGTGGCCATATTGCAGAGATCACTAACATAGCAGAGATCTGAAAACCTGTGGGTTTTGGGAATAGGCTGTTGTGGTAATCATTATTTTTTTAAGGCTTGGACGGCTATTTTTCGCCCTCCTCAATTTTTTTAAGGCAAGCAGTAGGCATGTGAATAAATCGCTCTCCTGAAAATGCCAGGCCTGAGTTACCAAAGCTCAGATCAGGTGAACGATAAATGGGTTCTGCAAAATTTTGAAAACAGCAGGCCTGGTGTTGTGAACAATATTTTACATAATGAGCCACTTGATGGTGTTTATGTGATAAATACTATCCTTGTAAGGAGGAGTTATATGTTTGTTCAAATCATATCAGTGCCTGGCTGTCGGAAGTGTCGGTAAATTCCAATAAATAAATAAATAAATCGTATCCCTGGGTTGTTAGTTTTGAATATTATGGTGGTGGTGGTGGGGTGAGGGGGGGGGGGGTGGGGGTGGTGAGGAGGGGGCTGAAACATCTATCAGCATATGTCTGTTGGCCAAAGTCTGTACACCATATACAGTACAGTTGCCATGGATTTGTCTTGATCCACGCATTGGCAGTGATGTGCATGCATGTGTTTACCAGGCAATAAAAACCATCCCCATCAAAATTTTAATTAATGGAGCACCGGGTTGAACCCGGTGCTTCATTAATTAAATTTTTGATGATTATTCCTATAATTAGTGTTTGGAATCTAATGTTATTGCGTCCATGGAAATACTGCTAGTGATGAACCGATTATCAAAACTTGCTATGAACCGATTACCGATTATTTCTCTGCCGATTATGCAGATTTCGATGGTTGAAATAGAACCCAGAAGAAAATCTGTTAGTGCCTGTTATACTGCAGAATTTCATTGATAAATCACCAATTATGAAAGCTTAATACCACATAAGTTCTCAGAGTATGCATGTTTAGTGCTGGGCAATATTAGCCAAAATAATATTTGCATTTTTGGGAGTTGGGTGGGGGAAGATCGTTATAAACAATACAATCACACAATACAGTTCTCTTGTGATGATTGTGTGTTATTCTGGTAAATAGTGTTAGTACGGTTTTATGTAAGAATACAATACATTTGGCTGTATTAAACAGAAAGATACAGAGCACACATACTTTGTGTCTCAGTTAAATAATAACTTTCAATTGATGTTAATGTGTGTTGTGAAGTTGTATGGCGCATTGTTTACAGATACAAACATGATGTCAGAATATATTATTTAATGTTCATTGTTCAACTTGTTACCTCCCTTGATGTGTTTCTTCAGTGTTTACGTGTTCTCTGCAGTCAACATTGGAGAGAAATTTCAAGGGAGATAACTGAATTAAAAAATGAACTTGACAAACTGATAACATGTTTGTGACAGTCATGCAACTTACATGTTGTGTAACAATCATCTACCACAAAAAAAGAGTGTTTTTTAGTTTTTCTCCAATTATAATTTCTTATTGTATTGTGATGCTTGCATCATGAAGTACTACAGACTACCGACTGAACACATTTTATTTATACATGTTCCCAATGTAACGTTGTACAGCACCATGACTTCGATCAGCTGGGAAATGGTGTAGATCACATACTGATTACCAGGGACCGACCTGGGCATGCGCCAGTGCGTATTTGGTTCTGAAACATCAGGACCTGGCTCTTAAATCTCAGAAATAGGCTTCTCAGTTGGCGCGTAACTTCTCAGATCATATTTTGATATTCTTTCGATGGATAATCGAGAGAGACACTCTTACATGTATTATATATATGATTATCATTTATCATTGTTGTAGAGTGCTTAAGTTAATACTTCAAGTCTTAATTACCAAGCATTAATCTTCACTGTGGTTTCTGATCAAGTCTTGGCTGCCTAAATAGGCAGCCAAGACTTGATCAGAAACCACAGTGAAGATTAATGTTTGCTATAGTGTACTAAATGAAAATGATGAGAGCTATTACATACTTGCAGTGTGTGTTACAAACAGCAGTGTGACTCCGTAAATTGAAATCTGGCGCATGAATTGAAAAAATAGGCTCCGAGGCTACTAGTAGAGCATATTTTAAATAGTTCTGATCGGTCCCTGGATTACAGATGGTAAATTCTGCACTACCTCTGCTCTGCAACTCCCTAAATACCCAATGCTATGTTGTACAGCACCATGATTGAAGACCAGTGACTTCGATCAGCTGACTGAACACATTTTATTTACACATGTACCCAATGTTGTACAGCACCACGATTGAAGACCAGTGACTTCGATCAGCTGGGACAAGTGACGATCTCATACCGATTGCAGAGGGTAAATTCCGTAATATCTCGGCTCTGCAAATCCCTAAATATTCTGATATGCACTACACATGTTTTTAAAATAGGGAAACTTTATTGAAATGGCCAGATATCAAAGAGATTTTAATAGTCAGTGTTAAATATAGAATAACCGGAAACTGCTGGTTTTTAACTGCTGGTTGTCATAATTGGCCGATGCCCCAATGCCAGCCGGTTCCGATTGCCGAATCCGATTATTGGTTCATCACTAAATACTGCCTCCCCGTGGAAAGTGACCTGTCCACGACAGCTCTACAGTACCACAATTGTGTTTACATGATACAATACCAGACCTTGACAATTCCATATTTTGATTAACCCATTAACAGGTTACCCATTTAGTTGTTCATTAACCTATTCTGAATGTTAAGTAAATTTGTTTCATGAACCTGTTGGTTAACCAAAAATCCAAACACGATATGCCACTGGCACATCCCAAAAGCCGTAGGCCTGCACTGGTGGAAAAGTTTGGAAGGGAAATGTAGAGTTATGCCCCTTCTGTTGGCAACATGTGATGACTTCAGATGATAAAAATATCAACGAAACAGAAGTACACAATCGCTAGAAATATAGAGTTATACATCTTCTATTGGCAGCATTGCATATAATGGTGAATAGGTCCAGGATTGATTTGACTGTGGCCCCATCATACATCAGGCTGCAGTGCATTTCAATTTCCATAAACTGTAATAACATGTTTCTAATTAGGCTTACACTAGTCCAAACATGGCCTGAAAATCTGTAATATAATTTTTTGGTTTGGTACGTCCTTTCAAGTACACTACTTTCTATTCAGGCATCTACTATGCCGATCATAAAAAGGTTGGTTAACCGGTAGATCCTTCTGGTTAACCGATAGTCCGTTTGCCTCAATTTTTGTTTGCGTAACCTCTATGGAAATGGAATGATCGTTCACCTGAATTGTCGAGGCCTGCAATACAGACATTAAGAAATATTAAGAAATGTTCTCTGGTTTAAGTTATGATGTGAATGAAATTCTTTGACACAAAACATTGTCGAGCAGGAAAGTAAACCCTCAATGGAAGGTGAAAAATTCTTTGAAAATTTCACCTTTGTTCACGTAATTCAAGTTTAATCATAGTATAAATACTGAACACAACTTGGTTTCAGTATGAGCTAGGGATCTGCGAATCACAAATTTCTTTTTGAATCGAATCTCAAATCGAATCGTGTCTCTGATATCAACATCGAATCAAATCCCGAATCAAATCTTAAAAGACAAGTTATTTCATATTGCATCAAACGGAAGTTACGGAACACTGTGATGACCCTTATGCGATGGAGTGAACACCTTAAACACCAATAACTAAATATTCTCTGTAGCACCGTCGCTGAAACAGCTAGGCCTATTGTCCATAGTTTTAGTTTTTGAAGGCCTAACTTGTTACTATTCACGTTCTTAAGAACGTGAATAGTAACAAGTTAAGCCTTCAAAAACCAAAACTATGGATAATGTTCTGGGCCAAATTCACACCTTACCTAACAATTAAACATTGTCAATTACTCAAATAAATAGGAATTGAGCCTACATGAATGAATTTTCTAATGACAGTTTTATCCTATTTTTGTTGAAAATGTTACAAATTGAAGTTAGTATGTGAGATTCGAAAAAATCGAATCCTGAGACTGATTCGGGATCAATCTTGAAGCATACGTATGGTATTGATATCGAATCGAATCTCGAATATTCGCAGGACCCTAGTATGAGCAACAGGAATCAATGCCCCTTGGTGGAGATTTTTCTGTATGTCATGCACATGCCTTTAGAATTTGTGAAATACAGGAAAAACTTTACCTTTGTTCATTGATTCCAGTTCTGTCCTATTACAGTATGGTCATCATGGAAAGGTCAAAATCCATGTGTGGGCAATATTTCCATGCATGCATTAACCCTTTACCTAACAACTCACCCGTATCCACCTGCGTAATATGCAAATTGAGCAGTTGAAAAAATTATATTTTTCAAAATATTTCAACAAAACCATATCATGTGACCCTTCATTGGAACGAGCTCAATGAGCTCGTTCCAACGAGGGGTCACATGATATGGTTTTGTTGAAATTGTTTGAAAAAATAAAAAAAATGATATTTAAAATAATAAATTTTGATATCGTCTGCGTTGGGTAAAGGGTTAACAGTGAATCTCCAACATAGAACAATTGAATCATCATCAAATTTTCAATGAATATTTACTGACAACTACTGATTTTTGATTGAGAAAAGCATCCATGAGCAACACAGCCCATGCATGGATTTTTTTCTATTTCACAGTGGCTGTACTGTATTTGCCAGTTCATACTGTACTCGAGTAGGTATATACTTGGAAGTGCGGTGGCTCAGTGGTAAACTGTTGGACTTCTATGCTAAAGGTCCTGAGTTCGATCCCCGTTCAGGACGACCCGCGGTGTTTCCTTGGTCTAAATTGTTGGAAAGGGTTGTTGCTTTACAACTCAAAAATCATCTGCACGAAAATGATCTTTTAGAGCCCTTCCAGTCTGCATATAAAGCCAACAACAGTACAGAAACAGCCTTACTGCGAGTCAACAATGACATTGTTAAATCAGTGTCTGAGGGTAAGGCTGTACTGCTTGTTCTCTTGGATTTGTCAGCAGCATTCGACACAGTCGACCATGGAATTCTCATGCTGACATTGACACTGCATGACATATGTGGAACTGTCTCATCGTGGTTTACATCATATCTAGAAGGTCGCAGTCAACAAATATATATCAATAAGATCGGTTCAGAAAGCAGGATGTTAAAGTGTGGTGTTCCTCAGGACTCAGTTCTTTGACCACTCTTGTTTATTCTGTACACTTCTTCTCTGGGTCGCCTTCTTAAAAGCATGACATATCATATCATCTGTATGCAGACGACACCCAACTGTACACCACATTCAACTCATCTGTTCCAAGTGACTCATTCACCGCAGTCAATAACATGGAAACTTGCATAAATCTTGTGCGGGAATGGATGATAGACTTTAAACTGAAAATTATTGACTCTAAAACTGAATTCTAAGTGATCTCCGGGGTTTGCATGCCTACACCCCCTGTTACATCAATTCTGGTTGGAAACAACATCACTGTGAAAAGTGAATTGGCCAGGAATATTGGACTGATTATGGACTCAAATTTAAAACTAGACATCCATATCAATAAAATATGTAAAAAATGCTACTGGCAGCTTCGTAATGTTGGAAGACTGCGACCTTATCTTAACCAGTCCGCACTTGAAAAACTTGTGCACTCCTTCATCACCTCAATACAAGACTATTGTAATTCAGTGTTAGTGGGGCTGTCCCAGTGCCTGATTCAGAAGCTTCAAAAAGTTCAGAATACTGCTGCTAGGATAATTACTGGTACCAAACGCTCTGAACACATAACACCTGTTTTAAGACAACTACATTGGCTTCCAGTTAAACAGAGAATTGATTTCAGAATATTGATCTTAGTATTCAAATGTATCCACAAACTGGCTCCAGTTTACCTGCAAGAGCTCCTCACTGTATATAAACCATCACGCAGTCTCAGATCTAAAAAACAAATTCAACTAGTTGTACCTTTTAGCAGATCTAATCAGGCTCATGATCGTGTGTTCTCCATCATGGGTCCCAGATTGTGGAATTCCCTGCCAATTAGTGTCAAAATTTCAGAAACTCTCGATGTCTTCAAAAGAAATCTTAAAACTTTCCTATTCACTGAAGCATTCTCCTGAACCTCTGTAAGAGGCAACCAAAACAGATGTGACTCTTTATTTCAGAAAAGTGTATTTATTTCTGTCAAGCGTTTTAGAGCACTATTTGTGGTTTTACGCTCTAGAAAATAAATTATTATTACTTTATCCCGGTTGCCTACATGGGGGCACGATGACGCTGTGTACTAAGGCATACTGCATGTCGCTGGTGCACATGTCTTCAACCGCTGTAATGCTGCTTGAGCAGAGCTAGAATGTTGAGGATCTGACAGTTGCTTGTCGATGCTTGGTAGTTTTCTCTGGGTACTGCGGCTTCCTCCACCCATAAAACTGTCACAGTCACGATTAGCCATTGTGCATAAGTATGTCACCTTAAACACCAATAAATAAATAAATAAATAAATAAATAAATAAATAAATAAATAAATAAATAAATAGGTATATATTTCTTGTTACAGAGCTTAATATTCATGCAAGAATCAGAATCAATATGCACAAATAATTCTTGCAAGAAAAACAATGAGAATCAGCTTCTAAAAGTGAGTTAAATTGGTTGAGTGCTAGAAGCCACTATCATGGCTCTCCTGAGAAGTGCTGAAAGCCACTTTGGCGACTTTACAGTGTATTTATTACCTAATTTGGTCAGCAGTTGAAACACAAAAAAATGTTTAAATGGAATTGTTTTATTACAGTTATTGGAGAGTGGCAAGAGGCACTCTCCAATAAATTGCAACAAAACAATTGTTTTTGAACAAAACTTACTAAACTGGGGCTTCTTTTGCTTGTAGCATGGTACCTTTGAAAATAAATTCTCACGTTACAAATCACCTTTGAAAAATAATTGAGCATTTTACCAGTTAAAAGCCAGCATAATTCTTATTCTTTGCACCCTCATAATAAAGTATTAAAATTTCACTTAACCCCTGCACACTGATGTCGAAATATCTAATGTTCAGGGTGCAAATATTTCCCATAATGCAACTAGAAATTTAACCAATTCAATCTTGTTTGACAGAGCTCAGTGAGCTCTGTCAAACAAGATTGAATTGGTTAATTCCCAGTTGCATTATGGGAAAAATGGCTACTTCAAATCTGGATATTTTGACATCAGTGTACAGGGGCTTAATAGTGGTGTCTGGTGAAATAGGCAGACAAGACTTCACTGTAGACACCCAGGCATGGCATTCTTAAAAATGCCGGAGGGCTAAAAATCACTCCCCTTGCATGGCCTGGGGGAGCAAATAGCTCTCCTCAAGCTTACAGAAGCTAAAAGAGGCAAAATGAAGTTTTACTCTATAAATGAATTGTGCCTAGTGTGTTTTGTACATTTCATTTGGTACTGCAAATAAGGAAGTCCCTGTGAGATGGTTATACTGCCCCTCCCACACACCTGGGCCTCGGCATGGCCCAGAGGTGTGTGAAGGTCAGTATGGCCATCTTACAGAGGCAAATAACATAGAGATATCTTAAAAGATGTGGGTTTTAGGAATAGGCTGTTATGGTAATCATTATTTTCTAAGACCAGGAGGGCTAGTTTTTGCCTTCCTTAATTTTTTAAAGGCGAGCAGTAGGCAAGCGAATAAAACACTCTCCAGAAAATGCCAGGCCTGGACAACACTGCTATGGTACTGTAATTTCCATCAGCAAGGTAACCAAAACTCTGCTTGTTCAAACATGTGTTCAACACATTTCCATATGATAAGAAAGTCACCAAAATTGAAACACGTTCATTAAAAGGTTAAACTTTTGTAAGGATATAAATATGACATTTTTTTTTCCTATGGCATATGTAGGCTATACTTTGCACTTATGGGATGGGGGTACGACAGTACTCTTAAAATCTAAATATTTATTTATATATAAGAACTGAAAATTGATTCTCTCAATGGAAAATCGTGAGAATTAAAATTGATTCTTGTCAATCATGACAATTTTTATGGCCTGTGTTATGATTGCTTTCCAAACTGAAAATTGTTATTCAGTTTTCGTCTTTCAGCATGTTGGTTTCATCCCAATGCCTGGACCATTACCAGTTCGGAAGGAAATTCAAAGAGAAGGTTATCATTATGATGAGATAACTGGACACCTTACTGTATCTGATGCTGAAATATCTGAGAGTGGAGAATATGATTGTACCATTAGAATGCATGATGCGAAGAATAACTCTGCTAGTGTAGATATTAGTGTTTATGGTAAGTATTAGAATCTCAGCATTGGGCTGGAAAATAACGAGTTTACATTGTAACCCGTCAGCGGGTCACAATATACAGTGAAGCCCACTTTATTGGATATCTCTTAACCCTTTACCCAACGCAGACGATATCAAAATTTATTATTTTAAATATCATTTTTAAAAATATTTCAAAAAAATTAGACAAAACCATATCATGTCACCCCTCATTGGAACGAGCTCAATAAGCTGATTCCAATGAGGGGTCACAAGATATGGTTTTGTTGAAATATTTTGAAAAAATTAATTTTGTTCAACTGCTCAATTTGCATATTATGCGGGCGGATGCGGGCAATTCGTTAGGTAAAGGGTTAAATGAATAATCCTGTTAATTGAATTTAATTTCACAACACAAAACCATTTACATACTTCCAGTACAAATTTGACCTGTTAATTGAATATATGTTACAGAGTAAACTCCTGTTAATTGAATAAAAAATCTTGTAACCTGTTGAGAAATTACCCTGACTCTCCCCAGTTTTCCTTTGGTTATTGACCTATTTGGCCTCAGTACATCCAATACAGAAATTTAATCTATTGTATGTTGTTTGACGGAACTCATAGAGCTCTGTCAAACAAGATATAAGAGAATAAATGCTAAGTTTATCTCTAGAATACAGGAAAGTGACTCAATCCCTGTTAATTGAATAATTTTCATTGGCAAAGCGGCTTTTCAATTAACAGGGGTCCACTGTATTAGAATCTCAGCATTAGGCTGGAAAATAACGAGTTCTCATCGTAACCTGTCAGCAAATTATGCTATATAACACAATGGTAACCTGTAGAAGGGTTTCCACCATGGAAAGATAGTGGGTCCAGTAAGATATAGCACCCAGTTGTATGGCACAATGATCCAATGATTTTGTTGTAAAGGGCAGGCAGAGGTCTTTTCTGTTGATTTCAGGTGAAAAAAAGACTTTATTTTTGAAGTGCCCTTTGCATCTTTTGGTGTTAACTTTCATTTGTAAATTCCTTCTTTACAGCTCGTTGTGAATTTCCAAATAATAATAGTGAATTGAAGCATATCTCTGAAGTGAAAAGCAAACTGCAGGGGATGTGCTGAGGGCATGTGCTTCATGGAATGACCTTATTGCTTTGATGTACTGATTACTCTGTCATCGTATCAGTGATTGATGTTGGAATTCCAGAGTACCTTGATGTGGCGTTTTTAGATTACCTTCTGTGAAGATTTGGGATTTTGTTACATGCCTGTTCTATGAAATCCCCATCTGCAGCAACACTAAACCATGCGGAAAATGAAAATCCATTCCGAACATATGTGCAGAACAGAAATCTTCAACAGGGCTATTTTTAAATAAAAGCAAAATTTCACTGGAATTTTCTTAAAATCATGCACCGCAATTACAGTTTGAATTGTTAGGGATTGCTAAAACTTGTCCCCTGAATTCCAATGTGTTCTATGTGCCAGTAAGCACATAGAACACATTGAAACTCAGGGGTCAAAATAGTAACACAGGTTTCCCTCACAAATTTAGTGGGCGATAAAATGTTCTTTGTGTTGATAGTTGTCAAATGAATTGCTGAGTGCCCTTCTGGTAGTTGTTTTTATAGACGTGAAGGCATGTAATAAACACCGAATGACACACGCTTGTGAATGGGTTAATCAATATGGCACTTGTGCCATCGCGGAAGGATAAAACTCGAGGCCTGTGGCCTCTTGTTTTATCCTTTCACACTGGCACTCGTGCCATATTGCTTAACCCATTCACACACGTGTGTCGTTCTGTGTACAGTTATAACTAGAAGTCCTGTTGTGAAATGTGCACAAATAGCACGTCTATCAGAGCGTTAATCTATGCGTTATGACCATAGTAAGGCTATCCACATTCTGTACATATGGCCTGTGCACAAGCTATGTTTCAGCCAATGGACCTCCGGGTAACCCGAAGGTCCATTGGCAGAAACATTGCCTGTGTTTCCTATGAGTGAACAGGGGAACCTGTTGTGCTTTGGATGCCATTCGATATGGCAATTGCACACAATTCTTACGCGTAATTAAACCTAGATAAGGGCACAGTGCGTGACAGGACTTCTAGTTTTAACTGTATATCTTGATCTTGCTGCCTCAGTGTATGATGATTATCTGTGCAACTTTTGTGGATGCAGTCCACAACCATTGTGTTGAGTTAGTCTGAAAGATTGTAAAGTGAGATTCGGAAACCATGCAGGATTAGGAATTTAATTTATGTTGTATTTTTTATCTCAATTTCTAGTAAATTTGTATATTTTACAATTGATGTAACCCCACGTAATCTAAACGATCATCACACATTATTTCCAGGCAAGCAGCATTAATGCTCTCGGCCTATATCAGCTCACCATGTGCACAATTGTTTGAGACAGGGATGTAAGTTTTCCAGTTTTTGCCGGATTTCTGGTTTGTTCCAGCAACTGATTTTTACCGCCTTCTTTATTCTGTGTTAAGTGGAGGAATTCCCTCCCCTGTACTATTTTCATTTTGAACCTGGAGCCCTCAATTTTCCAATACATCTAAATTTGGCTTTTTCTGATAAATATGCCTAGTTAACTATTGAAACTGACACAATCAAGGTATGTGCTAGGTCCCATAAGACTCAATATCACCCCAGGCCTGATTAGCCTAGGTAGGCCTGAGGTGATGCCAAGCCTTACAGACACAAGATATCTGTCCAGACATCCCATACTCTACTAGTTCAGTTTCCCAACATTTTGATTAATTCCCACTTATATCTCTGTGAGGCAAGTCTGGCCTTTAGATGACCCCAATTTCACACTTTTTACAGGTGTCCCCAAATTAGAGGTGCGAAGGCATCAAGAAAAATGTATAAATTCTCTCTGCCTATTCTGCCTTTAGAATAACTTCCATCATAATATGACCATAGAAACACAAAGAAAGGCATGACAATAAAACATAATAGGATAAAACTGTTATTTCTGGTTTTAATGTCCCCAAATTAAGGCAAAACAGTGCCCCTAAAATATATGAATTTAAAAGCCTTAATTTAAATCACCCTTGCTCATCATAGCATGTCAGAATTCATCTTCAGGTGTGCATTATATTGCCCATCATGACTTGGTGAGCGGTTCCAAAAACACCCCATATAATTCATTGAAGAAGAACTGACATGGTAATAAAAAACGTTCTTGAAAATTAGTTTGACATTGGGTGTTTCACTTTCGCATTTAGTTAGTTTGACATTGCGTCGCGCTGGAACCATTCTGTCCCGAATGATCTCTATTATAGAGTGCACTTAGGGCAGAATGGTTCTAGGCGACAATTGGGCATTGGACAATCGCCTGAATCTAGCTTGATATTTCGTCTCTTGAGTTCCAATGTGTTCTATGTGCCTACTGGCACATAGAACACATTGGAACGCAGGGGACGATTTGGCAGTTAACACTTGATATCCGTAGTCAGTTTTGCATTCGGCATTTGATATTCACCTGTAGTCAGTCTATACGTTCGACATTTGTTTTTCTTTTGACACCTGTCGTCAGGTTAATGTTAGCCATTCATCATTCATTTGGCATTAATCTGTAATTGATATGACATTTTGCATTTACAGAAAGTTAGTTTGATATTTGGCTCTAGTGTATCTTGTTTGACAAAGCTTTCAGTGTGAGCTCTATCGAACAAAGTGTAATAGCAGTCTTTCGACTTTGAAAATCGGAAGCGTGCTGTATACTGCTCACTACCATTTCAAAGTGAAGTTCGCTGAAGTTGTTGAGTCAGTTAGGGGGACAAAGATCATCCCCCACCCCCTCCCTTAGCAATGGCCCTGCTTATGATCTGTAATTGAATCACGCTTAATGCTGGGGAATATAAGCTATGTTTTGGAGTAGAAATTTGAAAAATATAATAAAATGTTCCAATAAGAGTAAAATCCTTGCCCTCTGATTGGATAATTGCCTGTAAACTATACCATTAAATAAAATATCTATCTATCTATCTAAATATCTATGAGCTGGCATGGTTTCTTTTATGTTTACGGCTCTAGTAGCATATGTTCCCGTCTGTCGTCACCACGCAAGATATTTGAAATAACGTCACCCATTTTGTAATTAATTCATCAATGGAGTGAATAGCAAGCTGCTTCATTTTTCTGGATTTTTCACGCATGCAGCAGACGGTGTTCTGGATTAAGTGTTGGTTAAATTACAAACCAATTTACGTTTTGAACTGAGATGGAATTTTAGTTTATCTGGTTTATTGATTATTTATCCAGTGCCGTCGTGGGGTACACAAGAGGTTTATTTACTAAACCTGTGATCTTTAAAAGTTGCCTTGAACAAGGCAACTTTTTAACAACCACAAGTTTAGTAAATAAGCCTCTCGTGTTTCACAATGTAGGTTTTGGACTATGGGTAGTGTCTTATTGGAACATATAAGTTATTGTGATGAATTGACGGTAACATGGTCTGAGGTTTGTGGCTCGGAGCATATGTTCAACTTCGACGCTTCACGTCTCGGTTGAACATAAGCTCCAGGCCGCAAACCTCAGACTGTGTTACCGTCAATTTATGACAATAACTTATAATATAAATGATGATTTTTGGGGATGGATTTTGTGTGTTAGTTTAACTCTGCACACTGATTAGGGCTCAAAATTCATCCCAGAATCAAACTTGATTCTCACAAATAATTGTCGCAATGAGAAACAATGCAAGTCAGTTTGGATTCTCGCAAAATGTACATTTTATTCTCATCATAGAGTCTAAGGTGTCCTTAAAGGCCTCGAGAATTCTTCTCTTTTTGTGTTCCCTCATAATAACGTAACACATTGACTTGGCAGCAGTGTCTAGTGAAGTCTTGGCTGCCTGTAATGACATGACTTGAAAGTGGTGTCTAGCAAAGTCTTGGCTGCCTGTAATGGCAGCCAAGACTTCAATAGACACCACTGTCAAGGAATTTAACTTCCATCAGCAAGATCACCAAAAGCCTGTATGATGGAACATCTTCTATACGCACGTGTACATACAAGACAAGAAACTCACAAAAATTGGAACAAGGCCTCTTAAGGGTTAAACTGTAGTAAATATATAAATATGAGATTTATTAGCTGCAACGAGCAGCTCTATATGTGGCAATGTTGGTCTGTCGGTCTGCCTGTCGGTCGGTCTGTCACCAATGAGTTTAAAAAACACCATAACTCCTAAAATACTTGATGGAATGACACCATACTTGGTATGCAAGTGTATCTTCATGACATCTACACCCTCTCAATACTGCACGTCATTCGGATAATTTCTGTCACATTTATGAAACTTGTCACCAACAAGTTTTTTTGTCACCAGCAAGTTTAAAAAACACCATACCTCCTAAAATACTTTATGGAATGACACCATACTTGGTATGCAAGTGTATCTTCATGATGTCTACACCCTCTCAATAGTGCATGTCATTCGGATAATTTCTGTCACATTTATGGACTTGTCACCAACAAATTTTTTTGTCACCAACGTGTTTTTTGCCACCAACGAGTTTTAAAACATCATTGGCGTTGCACAAATCATCGCAGCTTCGGCACTGTGACAGTGCACTCTAGTTTTTTATTATGGATTATAAACTGATTGTACTCACAAGGACGAGGATATAACAGTACTACCAAATTCTAAATTGAAGACTGCAAATTGATTCTTGTAACAGGTGTTCGTGAGAGTCAAAACTGATTCTCATGAATCAGGACAAATTTTAAGGCCTCACCTTTTTGTCAAGGGTCAATGGATTTCACAACTCAAAGATGTTTCATTATTATGCCCCCGACCTCCGAGGGAGGATTTGGGGATATCTAGTGAAGTCCTCCATATGTCTGTCTGTCGGTCTTGTCTGTCTATCCATCCATCTGTCCATCTGTCTGCACAAACATTTTGCATTGTAATTTCAAAGCCATCAATCAGATTTAGATCTCCTTTAGTTTGCTGATAGACCCGCATGGGGGGAACAGTTATTCACAAGGAATGGGTTCAGTCCAGAGTTATGGCCTCTTTTCTCTCTTTTGACTTAGAATATTTTTTTGACTTAGAAAATTTTTCTGTTTTCACTCTTTCAGTTTAGAAAATTCTTCTGTCCCACAATACAGTGAAACCCTGTTAATTGAATAGTCACTTTGCCAATGAAAATTATTCAATTAACAGGAGTATTCAATTAACAGGGATTGTGTCGCTTTCCTGTATTCTGGAGACAAACTTGGCATTTGTTCTATTTTATCTTGTTTGACAGAGCTCTATGAGCTCTGTCAAACAAGATATAATGGATTAAAAGCCTATATTGGATATACTGAGGCCAAATGGGTCTATAAACAAAGAAAAACTGGGGAGAGTCAGGGTAATTTCCCGACAGTTTACAAATTTTTTTATTCAATTAACAGGAGTTTACTCTAAAACCTATATTCAATTAACAGGTCAGATTTGTACTGGAGGTATGGAAAATGGTTTTGTGTTGGGAAATTATATTCAATTAACAGGGATATACAATTAAGAGATATCCAATTAAGTGGGCTCCTCTGTACCTTTAAGGCTACTTCGAACATGCCTACGGGTCGGGGGGAGTGGCCCACGCTTTGCACAGCCTTTGTTTTCATTTGTTTTCAAGTTGATTCATTTTACAAATACATAACACAAAACTCAGCCATGAGGTCTGACCAATCATATGTCTCGCTTTTTACATGTGACCACAATTACGATTAGGGATCTGCAAATCACAAATTTCTTTTCGAATCGAATCTCGAATCGAATCGTGTCTCTGATATCGACATCAAATCGAATCCCAAATCAAATCTTAAAAGACAAGATATTTCATATTGCACCAAATGGAAGTTACGGAACACTGTGATGACCCTTAGGCGACGGAGTGAACACCTTAAACACCAATAACTAAATATTCTCTGTAGCACCGTCGCTGAAACAGCTAGGCCTATTGTCCATAGTTTTAGTTTTTGAAGGCCTAACTTGTTACTATTCATGTTCTTCAGATCGTGAATAGTAACAAGTTAAGCCTTCAAAAACTAAAACTATGGATAATGTTCTGGGCCAAATTCACACCTTACCTAACAATTAAACATTGTCAATTACTCAAATAAATAGGAATTGAGCCTACATGAATGAATTTTTTAATGACAGTTTTTTGTTGGAAATGTTACAATTTGAAGTTAGTACGAGAGATTCGAAAAAATCGAATCCTGAGACTGATTCGGGATCGATCTCGAAGCATACGTATGGTATCGATATTGAATCAAATCTCGAATATTCGCAGGACCCTAATTATGATGGTAGCCCGAAAAACAGAACTCAAACTGAAACTGTCCTAACACAATATTGGACTGACTATTGTAACACTGATGTCAAAATACTGAAATTACAAGCAGTTATTTTTTCCATAATGCAAATAGGAATTTCACCAGTTCAGTCTTGTTTAACTGAGCTGAAGAATGAATTGGTTAAATTCAAGGGTGCAAATGGGGAAAAATTGTAATTTTATATTTTGATATTTCAACTTTAGTGTGAAGAGGGTTAAGTAGATGAACAAATCATGTGTTTACACATGATGGTAACAAAAATTTATGTTCCAATATTTTCCTTCTCAAAACTGGTGGTCATAAACAAATAAGAGAGAAAAATTGACAGAAAAGAATTACTGGTCGCAGGCACATTTTTTTAGGGGGATTCCCAACAAATACACATCAATAGTCAATTTTATCAAATGACTCATCCGTTTTGTTCACTTTAAAACATTTGATATTTTATTTTCATATTAATCAGTGATAAATAAAGCCTTCCGTCAATTTCATTTGGCAATTTCAAAACTAGACAATTTGATTGGCTGAACAAAATACAACTGGGCCACATTTTTCTAATTTGCATAATTAGAGTTGGGAGCTTTCATTGGTCAATTTCAAAACTGGACAATTTGATTGGCTAAACAAAATACAACTGGGTCACATTTGCATAATTTCAGTAGGGAGAATTTACGTTATCTGTCCTATTTAGGGTTGGTTATATTGTATTAATCTTTTACCTACAAGAAAAATGCCATTCATTTTTGTTTATATTTTCACTTTTTGCTTCCAAAACATAGGTTATGACCCCTCATTGGAACTAGCATGTCACGCTCATTCCAATGAGTGGTCATAACCTATGTTTTGGAAGCAAAAATGAAATATTTAGTTATACGAGGATGTTTTTTCCAAGTGCTGTCTGCAACTCAAGTTAGGTGATGGGTTAAAAAGTCATACTAAGTGGCTAATTTTTGTGTGTGTGTGTCATATGATAAATAGAATATGAAATGAGTGTTTTTCTCATATAATATTTATGAAACTCGTCCGAATCTTGCCAGAGGCTCACCAAAACAGAAAATTCTTAGACTTGTTTCATGAATATTATATGAGAAAAACACTCATTCCATATCCTCTATGTATGTTTGGTTCCAAAATTCATAAAATCAACCCTCTTTTCTCACTAGAATATACAGCAATGATACAAAATTTCAGTACAATGCTCCAAAAGTTTTTTTTAAAACAATACATTTTTTTCAAGGCTACAAAGTTTTGGAGATTGCATCATTTCCAAGTGCCACTTTCAAGTGGGGGGTAACTCTAATTCAAATATTTAGTACAGTAAAACCTGTTTTGAGAGACCACTGTTGTGAGAGACCATTTGTCTTGAGAGACTCCTATGACCTTGTACCGTTTGGTTGTTTTACTCTGTAATGGAACTGTCATGTGAGACCACCTGTTTTTAGAGACCACTTTTGCCTGGCAAAAAGGGTTGGTTTCTCATGCCAGATTCAGCTGTATTGTTATGCAGATCCATTGACTGTTGTAACAATCTTTATCTCCTGACCAGCATGCATTCTTAAATATGATTGGTTGATAGCTACATGATGCAGAAGTGTCTCATGGTATTTCCATCAAACCACTAAGAAATTTCCCATGTCACATAGGCGTGGTCATTCAGGAAAGACCCACATACAGATTTATTTTACATTCCCGAAAGTTAATATTGTTATACTAGAACCAGTGGCCCAGACTTAGCTGGTGCAAACTCATTTATATTCAGGGCCAAACACAAATTTTGAAACCCCACCTCCCACCCCCCAAAATTTGCATACAAATCTGAAAATTCAAAGTCCTATCTGGTCCTCCATACTTTGTACTGCATATGCGCGATAACCAGGAAGACACCGAAATTGGCGCTAAGCACTTCTTTTGTTTGGCCCTTGTCAGTATACATCTCAACTGACATCTGTGCTTTAATTCATAATTCTGAAGATGCCAAACACAAATCAATGATGCTTTTCATGGAATCAACAGTGTCGCTGGATTTTGGAAGTGAACAAATGTTCAGGGCTGTAACTATAATTTTTATAAAAATTATTCATATTTCCCATTTTCGGGATACGTGCCTGAATGTCGTCAATTTTACTCTATGACTCCACTGTTTGTTAGTGTTGCTTCCCTTTCCTCTCTTGAACACTCCTGTTAGATTGTCAAGCTCTTTCGGCCTTTTTATTTAGAATTTTTTATTAAAATTCTTGGGAGTTTAATGTATATAACGGAATGGGTATTCTGTTCTACTCCCATGTTTGCGTCCTATTCGTTTGGTGTTCAGGATGTTTTATAGTCTTGCATCTTCTACCCGATGCATTGTTTTTTCTTCCTATGAAGATCTTGCTTTGCATCAGGTGGTTGTTGATCGGTTACGGACTACAGGCCTCTGTTGTGCCTGTTTGTTTGGTTAATTTCTGGTTTTTCTCTTGACGTTGTTTTTCTGTTTAACAATGTTTTGAATATATATTATATCAGTGTTTAGTATAGAACAGTTATTGTTTTTCTATAAGGATACATAAATAGACAAAATGCGATGTGTGTTTGAATCGGTGGATGTTTTACATGATGAGTTGGAATGGCGTAGTCATATTTCAAGAGAGCCGTAGGCTTGAGCGAAATATGATTACGCCATTCCAACGAGTTATGTAAAACACCCATCGATTCAAACACACATCGCGTTCTGTGTTTATTACACAACCCATGCATTAAAATACATTTAAATAAACAAATTTTAATTCCGATAATGAAACCCAAAGGTGAAGAGTTTGTTTTGTCTGAAGCTGTACTGATCATATGGATCGATAAAAAATCAAAACAACCTTTTCGGAACCAGTGTTTGTTGAAATTCCTATCACTGTTTACTAACAGTAATAGCCACCAAATGGTTAGGCGTGAATGGGCTGGTGCCCATTCACGCCTAACCATTTGGTGGCCATTACTGTTAGTAAAAATATAAGTACAAATATGTGCAGAAACACAGTGGAAATGAAAACATCTAAAGCAAAATAAAGTCGGTTCACAAAAAATTAGCCAAAAAATGAGATAATATTTTTTAAAAACTCAATTATTTCCAACCAGAACATTAACTCAGTCCCGTTGATGTCTCATTTTGTGGATCCCATTATATCTAAATTGGTCAACTTTATTTTGGTAAATCTTCGTACACCTCGACATGCTTCGAACTTCTTTTAAAAACGTTGATCCCAGATGTTTTCTGTTTCTATGGAGGTGAGATTCTTGGCTAAGAATCAGATTCCGGATAGGCGGCCTGAGCCTGTTGTTATTGGGCTTTACCATCTTCAGACCAGTGTTGTGTCCAGTAAGAGCACTTCATATTTATAAACGTTGCTCTAGTTTCTTTAGTAAAGACAGAAAGACATTTTTTCTTTCTCTTATTCCTAACAGAAAATACATTTCAGTACATTCGGTTGCTAAGTGGATTCATTTGGCAATGTGTATTGCCTATCAGAATCTTTCTTCAGATCAGCGTTCTGTTAAATAGATTTCGGCTCACGAAGTTAGAGTATTGTCTTCGTCTTGGGCTTATTCCAGTAGTATTGCCATTACTATTTTAATAAAAGCAGCTTACTGGTTACAACCTTCTACGTTTACCAAGTTTTATCTAAGAAACTTAGAGTCTATTTCCGGTGACCTTAGATCCTTGGATCCTCTTTCTGTCACACAGAATGTCGTCCATTAATGTAACATCTTTTAGATATCTTAGGCAGTCCACTCGTGCACTGACACCGGTCCTCTGCCTTTTTCATTCTGAGGATTCTTCCTTCAAAACAAGGGGAAGGGGGGGGGGGTTGTTCCCTTAGTATCATCTGGCTTTATAGTGATAAGCAAGGGAATATCTCTCCCAAGGACAATAGTCGGGAGTCAGTGCTGAGTTGTTTTATGTGTAGGTCAGTGTGAAGCAACAATATTTTCTTATTGCGTATTGTTCTTTTAGAATAGCTCAATGTGAAGCATTATGTATATGTCACATGTCATACAAGCATTTATATACAATCCTCGGACACTTTTAATTCAGTATAAAGTGTCTCATTCTCTGGATTAGCTTTATAATTGGTTTCCTTCACCAAATTAGCATAAGGATTATGCTGGCATTAAGTGGAGAATTTATTTATATCACTCCCTTAAATTGTTGGTGTTCTGGCTTTCTCATTTATTATAGAGAAGGGCATATGTAATTCCTCCTTTATCTCCTATTCTCATATAGGAGTCCTCCTTTCAGTCGGAGTAATAGAGTTATTATTGTTTCCTTTAAAGTCCTAGGCCCTCCGGCCTTTTTACTATTCAGCTAAGTCTGGGCCATTGGTTCTAGTATAAAAATCTGAAAAATTTAAAGTAATTTGTATATTTTTTATACTTACCAATGGCCCAGATGGGGATGGCCCTCCAATGAGTGGGCACTCATACCTATAAAAATATGAAAAATTTTAAGTAATTTGTATATTTTTTATACTTACCAATGGCCCAGACGGGGATGGCCCTCCCATGAGTGGGCACTCATACCTCCCTGCTGATTTATAACATTTAGCAGGCACTGAAAGAATAATGCTTGGTGCCAATTGCGGTGTCTTCCTCTTTACCATGCATGTGCAGTACAAAAGTATGGAGGACCAGAGAGGACTTTGAATTTTTTTCGGATTTGTATGCAAATTTTGGGGGTTCAAAATTTGTGTTTGGCCCTGGATATTAATGAGTTTGCACCTGCTAAGTCTGGGCATTGGTAAGTATAAAAAATATACAAATTACTTTGAATTTTTCATTTTCCAGTTATTACCTTGCTCTGAATGCAGAAGTGTTTCTCAGACGAGAAAATGTCTTTGACAACAACAACTGGGAACAGATTTGCCCAGTTTTCTGATGATGAAATTGTGGTGAAAATGATATGTCAGTAGATAAAATTTTCACCCTATTTCTGTTCATGTAGTACATGTTTTACCTACCCTGAGTATGCCGTATATCATTCGACTTTAGGCCTCATGGGATGTGATGGTCTTCGGATAGGTAAAAACACATACTATGTTAACCCACACAGGGTAACTAATAGTATTAAAAAAATAATAAATTTCCTTTTTTTAACAGAAAAGACATTTGTATACTTAGCCACAGACTTTTCAGAGATGATTGCAGTGAAAGGAAGTCCAGATCTGCAGCTTAGGGTCTCAGTGGATGCATTTCCTTATCCTTATATAGAATGGTACAAAGATGGCAAGTTGTTGGACCCATCCCCAGTCTTTTATATCCATCCAGAATGGGAGGAAGACCCAGGACTGTTTAAATGGACTGACTTCGATATGAAGACTCCACAAAAGAATTTAACCCCAAGATATGATATCAGGTGAGTGAGATTTAACACCAAGATATATCAGGTGAGTGAGATTTAACACCAAGATATGATATCAGGTGAGTGAGATTTAACACCAAGATATGATATCAGATAACAAGAGATTCAACACCAAGATATGATATCAAGTGACTGAGATTTAACACCAATACAAAATATCAAGTGTGTGAGATTTAACACCAAGATATGATATCAGATGTGTGAGATTTAACACCAAGATATGACATGACAAGAGATTCAACACCAAGATATGATATCAGGTGTGTGAGATTTAACACCAAGATATAATATCAGGCGTGTGAGATTTAACACCAAGATATGATATCAGGTGAGTAAGATTTAACACCAAGATATGATGTCAGGTGACTGAGATTTAGCACCAAGATATGATATCAGGTGTGTGAGATTTAACACCAAGATATAATATCAGGCGTGTGAGATTTAACACCAAGATATGATATCAGATGTGTGGGATTTAACACCAAGATATGATATCAGATGACAGATTCAACACCAAGATATGATATCAGGTGAGTGAGATTTAACACCAAGATATGATATCAGGTGTGTGAGATTTAACACCAAGATATGATATCAGATGACAGATTCAACACCAAGATATGATATCAGGTGAGTGAGATTTAACACCAAGATATGATATCAGGTGAGTGAGATTTAACACCAAGATATGATATCAGGTGAGTGAGATTTAACACCAAGATATGATTCTAGGTGTGTGAGATTCAACACCAAGATATGATATCAGATGACAAGAGATTTAACACCGAGATACGTTATCAGGTGAGTGAGATTTAACACCAAGATATGATATCAGGTGTGTGAGATTTAACACCAAGATATGATATCAGATGACAAGAGATTTAACCCCAAGATATGATATCAGGTGAGTGAGATTTAACATCAAGATATGATATCGTGTGTGTGATTTAACACCAAGAAATGATATCAGTCGAGTGAGATTTAATCTCAAGATATGAAATCAGGTGTGTGAGATTTAACACCAAGATATGTTATCAGGTGTGTGAGATTTAACACCAAGGTATGTTATCAGGTGTGTGCGATTTAACACCAAGATAGGATATCAGATAAGAGAGATTTAACACCAAGATATGATATCAGGTGAGTGAGAGTTTTTAATAATTTTTTGATTAACCCTTTACCTAACATGAATAGCTTACAACACTTGCAAAAACAGTTTTGGAATAACTAGATTTTATTTTCAGTTTTTCCTCCAAAATGTAGCTTCTGGCCTCTCATGGGAACAAGCTTGACAAGGTATTTCCAGTGAGGGACAATTATGTATGTTTTAGGGCAAAATAATTATATTTGAATTACAATTTCTGCTAACCCTTTACCCAATGCACAGGATATAAAAGTCTTATTATTTTAGTTATTGTTTTTTTAAATTTAAAAAAAAAATTCATCAGAACCATATTATGTGACTCCTCATTAGAATGAGCTGGTTGAGGGGTGACATGATATGGTTTTGTTGAAATTATTTTGAAAATCATATTTTTGTCAACTACTTAATATGTAAATTATGCAGGAGGAAGCAGCTGATTTGTTAAGTAAAGGGTTAATAACAAGCCGGTTTTGACTGCTATGTTAAGTAAATGGTTAACTCTTTTCCTAATGCAGGTGGATTTCTTGTTCAGTTAATAAATACCCATCTACCAAATATATAAGTTACATGGTGTGTAGCAGGCTGATACATTTCCATACAAGGCGATGAGAGTTCATATCAGGTGAGGTGAAGCTGAACCTGATATGAACTCTCATCGCCTTGTATGGAAATGTATCAGCCAGTTACATGCCATGTAACATATTTATTATGTCAACAGTCCATGTAAATCAAGGGATTAATAAATTTTCATGAGAAACAAAGAATGACTGAACATTTATTTTTTAAAAACCACTATTGACAGCACTGCACAGAATCATCAACAGTAACTGGCACCAGTATGCATCCATGGTGACAGTAAACAATCATCTTTGTTCTAAGTGCAACATTTGTTTACAAAATAAAATGTATCACGAAAAGCATATCTGGAATAACCTTACACACATTTACTGTCATTAAGAAAAGAAAAGGGTTAACAAAGCACTTTTAAATGTTCAAAAAATCACTTTTAATCTGTTGAGTAAACTGTAAAGAAAATTTTCGCTTCAGCTTAATAAAATCGACAGACCATAGTCGGTATAGAGATGTAAAAACGACAAAAATATTTTCAGACTACAAAAAATATTTTCTGTCCATTGCTTAAATATTTAATGTTTTAAATCAATAAATACAGTACCTTGAAAATATTTTTGGTACTTAAATTCTCTTGTTTTGTTTTAATTCAAATTTTGAAAATTTCAAAGCAAGTGGAAATGCATCAGTTTCATCAAAATAGTAATGGCTGCTACTCACCTGATATCAAATAATATCACGTGAGTTACCTGATATGGCGCAACCCTTTGATGGTATTCCAGCATTCTGATTGATTCCTTGTACCATTGGGGCACAGGGGGCAACTTTTTTGATTTATGATTTTTAGCTCAACTTTGGCGAAGCCAAATTTGAGCTTTTGTCATGGCCCGTCGTCTGTCCGTACGTCAACAATTGGATACGGCTCGGGCTAGAGGCCGTATTTATGAACCGATCTTTACAAAACTTCTTGGGTACCTTTGTTATGACTGTGGGACGAGAACGAGTGTTTTTGGGTACGGTCCGAAATTCAAGATGGCTGCCAGCCGCCATTTTGTACCGACGATGCAGAAATCTGTTTTTTGTACAGAACTTCCACATGAAAGCTCTGATTTGAATAATTTTTTGTATGAATGTTTAGTACCATGAGATACATCACATATCATACAGGTTTTTTTCTCGTGCTTAAATTATGCAAATTAGACTAACTTTGATTTATTTAGTGTTTCTTTCAGCACTGTCAGTGCAAATGCCAATATGGCTCGGGCTAGAGGCCGCATTTATGAACCGATCTTTACGAAACTTCTTGGGTACCTTTGATATCACCGTGGGACGAGAACGAATGTTTTTGAGTCCGGACCGAAATTCAAGATGGTTCCTGGCAGCCATTTTGTTCAAAATTAGGGGCAATCAGATTTTTGCGCAGAACTTCCACATGAAAGCTCTGATTTGAATAATTTTTTGTATGAATGTTTAGTACCATGGGATACATCACGTATAATATGGGTTTTTTCTCATGCAGAAATTATGCAAATTAGATGAACTTTGATTTTTTCAGTGCTACTTACACACAGTAAGTACACATGTCAATACGGCTTGGGCTAGAGGCTGTATTTATGAACCGATCTTCACAAAACTTCTTGGGTGCCTCTGTTATCACCTTGGGATGAGAATGAGTGTTTCTGAGTGCGTCCAAAATTCAAGATGGCTGCCAGTGGCCATTTTGTACCGAAATTAGGTCTAATCAGTTTTTTGTCACAACTTCTATACAGCTCGTATTTATGAACTGATCTTCACGAAACTTCTTGGGTACCTTTGTTTTCACCTTGGGACAGGAATGAGTGTGTTTTGGGGTGCCTTTGTTATCACTGTGTTGTGAGAACAAATATTTTGGGGTTCAGTCAGACCCACTCTGGGACTCAAAGATTTCTTTTCTAGTTTAGCATCTGACTGTCACCCACCTTTACAATACTTTACCTATACATTTGTTACAGGCTACGGTCAGTATTTATGTACAGACCGTTACAATACTTTATATGTACCTTTGTTATCAGGTCATTACCTAGATGTTTGTCATTGCTGTGTCACATACTATACATGTACATGTCTTGACAAGTTGAGCTACAGTGTCATTAACACTTTCATTATCTGTTCCTTACAGGGACATGAGAACATGGGGGCACAGGGGGCAACTTTCTTCAGAAATCAGAAATAGTTGAGAGAGATGGGGGGGGGGGGGGGAGAGAGAGAAGAGAGAAAGCCTGCAGACACTCTCCAATAATATGTAAAAAAACATATAAACATAATACTATTTGCGTTTGACTGAATATGAAACATGAGCAAGGAAAATGTTGGCTTTTGCTCGGATACCCTCATTTTTTAAGCCCTGAAAGTGGCTTCTAGTACTCAACCAGTTAAATATAATGGGAAATATACATTTCTAAATGGAGAGGTGTGTTCAGTTTCTAAGCATTTAAGGGGAGTAAAAATTTACCGATTATTCAACTAAGGAAAATACTAATTGATTAAGCAATGAAGGATTGATTAATTGAATATTTGACAGCTGTAACCAAAATGTGGATTATTAGATTAAAGGGTTATAATTTTAAAACCATTTAAGTAGGGCTCTCATTGAAAGTTTTTTTTCAAAAGGGAGGGATGACTTTTTATATATATTGTGTAGCCATTCACAAAAGTGACTTAATGAACCTGATGGATATATATATATATAGAATACACCCATAGTAGCTTGGTGTACCAAATGTTCACCATGAGTGGTGAAGTGGTGTTAACCGTGAGCCTTCGAGAGGTGAACATTTGGTACACCAAGCTACTTTGGGTATATTTTATTTATGCTATGATCGTCAGATTATTAAGAGTCTGAGAAGCAGCCATACATACATGTGAATTTGTTTTTGTTTACATGAGCATCGGTACTTCTGCTGTCAATTTTATCTCCAAAACGAAATAGAAAAAGAAACAGAGCCTTTTTCATTTTAATAACATTATAACATACTATTTGGAGTTATGGATGATTTATTAACATGAAACACTGCATGTTTGTTAATTTCTGGTATTTTATGTGGTAAACTCATTTAAAAATGTAATAAATAATTGCCACTTTCATTTCACTCTTCGCGAGGCGATGTGTGATAAATTTAGACAAGTTCACTTTCAGGTCGACATCACCAAAGGTCAAGGATGTAGTTCCACTGTAGGTGTAAATTTTCACTATTGAAATCCAATTGCTGGCGTGTTCACCACAGTTGGTGTATAAAGCTAAAATTTATGTCATAGGCTTTTCATATTATATAGTAGAATAGGTAACCATGGTATAAAGTCTGGTACAGTGGAACCCCATTAATTGAATAGCCACTTTGCCAATGAAAATTATTCAATTAACAGGAGTATTCAATTAACAGGGATTGTGTCACTTTCCTGTATTCTAGAGATAAACTTAACATTTATTCTATTATATCTTGTTTGACAGAGCTCTATGAGCTCTGTCAAACAAGATATAATAGATTAAATGCCTGTATTGGATGTACTGAGGCCAAATAGGTCTATAACCAAAGGAAAACTGGGGAGAGTCGGGGTAATTTCTCGACATGCTACAAGATTTTTTATTCAATTAACAGGAGTTTACTCTATCACCTATATTCAATTAACAGGTCAAATTTGTACTGGAGATATCGCAAATGGTTTTGTGGTGGGAAATTATATTCAATTAACAGGGATATACAAGTAAGAGATATCCAATTAAGTGGGCTCCACTGTACCACTACTTTCATTTATGTGGTGGTAATTGTCTTAATTGGAGATGGACGTGGCAAATGATGGCAGTTGGAATCGTAATCATTGTTGAATCTCTGTCACTACCGTCTTCATTGTACAACAAAGTTTTACCATGTGATTCCAATTTTAATTCACTATCATTATCATGCTTGGAATTTGAGTCTGAATCAATGGTTGTAACTGGTAATGCTTCATGTAGTGTTGTGTAGGATTTAGGGTCCATTGTTCAGCAATTTCCGTAGTTGTAATGTCAAAATAAACAAACTGTGGCTTAAATTATTCGAAGCAATGTGATATAGTTCTTGGATAGAATAGATTATAGAAACACTGCACTGATCATAGGAACATGCACATGTTTAATTAATAGCACTTGGAGATGGACACACACAGGAGGCTAAAATATTGACTATAGTCACCTACCATGGTCTGCAGTGCTGTCTGTCTTGCCAAAATATGTACGAGTTAAGCCAGGTGATCAATTGAACATTTTAATTACTTCTGAATTAAGTTTTCATTCTAACCTGGGACCAATACTATAAAAAATTTTCAATTGTATTTTTCAGAATTGTATTTTCCAGCTGTGAATATTAATCACTGAAAATAAGGCCACACAAAGTAGATCTTCTGTTTCTCAGGCCATTATTTGTAAAATTGCATGTGAGTGAGTGTTTTTTTATTTTTTTTTTTATTTCTGTAATTATTTCTTTGCCATCAAAAGTTCATGCTCTTGGTTTATGTTTTAGGCCTCATAATCTATGGAATAGCAAGGGTGGTGGTGTATTTCGTCCTTTGAGAGCAAGAAGGCTTTGCAATACTAAAGAATTGCAAAGCCTTTTTGAATTCAAGGGACAAATTTATCAATTTTTTTAACTTGGGTAAAATTTCAGACATAAACTATTTAATTTTTAGTTTTTTTAAGTTTACTTTGGTTATAAAAAGAGAGCATGCAGCAGCCAAAAGGACCATGTGGGAGGGCCTGAGAAACAGATTTTTAATTTTTTAAGCCTAATCATTGATGTTTTAAAAGATGAAGCAATTTACCTACCAGTAAATTTCCATGTCTTTGAAAATGCCAATGATTTATTCAAACCACTTATAGCAATAGACATAAAATACAATTCTTGAAAATACAATTGTAAAAGCATTATAGTATTGGCCTCTGGATTATGCCTTGTTTTTATAAGACTGTGATACACTGTGTTGATTTGGAGGAGCAGACTTACCTTCCCATCCCTACCCCCCCCCCCCCCCCCAACTTTTCTTGACAAAATTAATGTCAACATTATATACCATTATTACCCAAGCCTGAAAATAAGCAGACTGTCACCTGTAGATTGAGGTCCCCAGAGTGTGAATTTGATGATGCTACCCTGAACCTCAATTTGAATCAAGATCTTAGAAAGAGGTACCCATAGGATAAACTGGAGGATCTAGCCCACTACATGGCATAGCATCAGCAAATTCATCCTCTGAGGACCTCTTTCTACAAATGACAGATTACTTTTTTCCAGACTTGTTCATACCATAACCCTTTACCCAACACAGACAATATCAAAATTTATTATGTTAAATATCATTTTTTTAAATTTTTCAAAATATTTCAACAAAACCATATCATGTGACCCCCTCATTTGAACGAGCTCATTGAGCTCGTTCCAATGAGGGGTCACATGATATGGTTTTGTTGAAATATTTTGAAAAATTAAATTTTTTCAATTGCTCAATTTGCATATTAGATGGGTGGATGCGGGCGATTCATTGGGTAAAGGGTTAAATCCCTGAAACTGGTTGATGTACTCAACCCATATTTCTTGGGTCATTTTATTACAGTTATGCCTTCACCCTATGGGTACTTGAGCCTTAAAAAAGTACTCAAGGCACTTCAAGTGGCATGAAAAGTTAATTTGTTTTTAAACTTCATCTGTGGAAGCTACCACTCTGGCCTGTGAATAAGCCTGTAACCAAAAATAAGCCCACCTACCAACTTTTTATATTTCTGTTCCAGAGTCCCCTCCTTGTAAATATGCTAGTCCCTGACTTTGTAATGACAACATCGACAACAACAATGCTGGTACATGTAAGTTGTTACAACATAAAGGAAAACCTAACCCAACACATATGATATCAAAATTTGATACTGTAGTTATTTTTTTCAAATGTTTCAAAAAATTGAAAAAAAACCCATGTCATGTGACCCCCCCTTGAAATGGGTTCTCCAAGCTCATTCCAGTGAGGGGTCACATGATATGGTTTTGTTGAAATTGTTTTAAATTTCACGGGAGCATGTTGTTAATTTGTTAGTTAAAGGGTTAATACATCTTTGTTATAATATTTATCAAGTCTCCTGACTTTGTGTCAACTTAGCATCCAAATTCTTCTGTTGGCTTGACCTCCGAAAATAAGCCCACTCATATACTTTTTATCCTTTCTTACTGCATGAAGGGCATGGTGGTGTTGCGGTAACTGGTTCTCGTCAGATCACCAAAGTTAAGCAACGTCGAGCCCGGTTAGTCCTTGGATGGGTGACCATCTGCATGAGTGACTGATTCGGACTCCAGCATTGTGTCCTTGGGCAAGGCACTTAACCCTGATTGTCCACATGGGGGCACGATGATGATGCCGTGTACTAAGGCATACTGCATGTCGATGGTGCGCATGTCTTCAACCACTCTAACCCTGCCTGTGCTGCAGTGCAGAGTTACGATGTTGGGGAGCTGGCAGCTGCTCGTCGTTGCTCGGTGGTTCTCTCCGGGTACTCCGGCTTCCTCCACCTGTAAAACTGTCACTGACACGATATGACCTCGGCTGTTAATGTGTTGTTAAACCCTAATAAATAAATAAATAAATAAATAAATAAATAAATCTTACTGCATGCAACCCCTGGGCTTATTCCCAAGTTAATAAAGTATTCACTCTTAACCCTTTACCTAACATGAAAAGCAGACGACACTTGCAAAAAAAATTCTTGAATAACTAAATTTTTTCATTTTTTGTCTCAAAAACATAGGTTATGACCCCTCGTTGGAACGAGCTCGTCGATAACCTATGTTTTTGAGACAAAAAATGAAAATGTTTTGAAAATTAATTGGCGATTTTTGAGAATAGCGCTGGCCAGTTTTGGCCGTTACGTTGGGTAAAGGGTTAACCCAGCTCACACAAACCCACACTCTTCATTTAGCCTGGTTATGCCACTGTATTCACTTCATGTCAATTAAAAAAAATATTTTTTGGCAAAATTATCAGAAAAATAATGAGTAAACAGATAGACGTTTATGTATTCGATGAATTGGCACAAAAGGAGATCACATCTCATGGACATTGGGATGTAGTAGGTTGAAACCAACTCAGCTTTCATTTACAAGAAAAATTGTTGCACACATTTTATGTGAGCACTTCTAGATAGCACTGGGCAGTTCTTCTGTTTTCAGGTTCAGTTCCATTTTTTTCAGAAAACTGAAAAACCAAACCACAAAACCCAACAAAAAGCGGCCGAACGGTTTTATTGTGTTTGTGCATAAACTGATAAAACTACCTTACTGGGAGGGAAACTAGTCGAGTGACCACTATGGAATCTCGTTACTTAGTCTAACCAGCAAAGGGGCGAATATGTTCCTATTCTATGTTTACGGCTCAAGTGGCAAATGTTACTGTCTGACATCACAATGCGAAATATTTGAAATGACGTTGTCTGTTTCATAACTGATTCATCAACCGAGTGATTAGCAAGCCACTTCATTTTTCTGGCTGTTTCACGTTCAGATGGTGTTCCAGATGAAGTGTTGTTTAAATTACAAACCGATTTACAATTTGAACTAAGATGGAATGAATTTATCTGGTTTATTGATTATTTATTCAGTGCCATCAAAGATACATGAGAGGTTTATTTACTGAACCTGTGATCGTTAAAAGTTGCCTTGAATAAGGCAACTTTTAATGATCACAAGTTTAGTAAATAAGACTCTCGTGTTTCACGACGTAGGTTGTAGTCTACGGGTAGTGTTTCATTGGATAATATACATTATTGTGATGAGTTGACAGTAACATGGTCTGAGGTTTGCGGCTCGGAGCGTATGTTCAACCTCGAAGCTTTGCGTCTCAGCTGAACATAAGCTCCTAGCCGCAAACCTCAGACCATGTTACTGTCAACTCATCACAATAATTTAGAATGTTGTGTTCTGATTGTCACATTTTCTCCCTTATTGACTTGTCGATCAATAAATTCGCACAGTGATATTATTAAATCTGCAGAGAAACATGGGGTTGAAACAAATCAACATTGTTGATTTTGAATGGCACGTGGATTACATGCGGGAAATCGTGAAGCCATTTTGTTTATTTACAAATGTGCAGACGATGATGAAATAGTTCCGGCGACCTAATAAAATATGCAAATGAGTATGTCATGTAGGGTGGGTGGGATAGAAATATCTCACCCGGCTGTCTCACCTGGGACACGCGTATGTTTCACGTATAGTGGGGAGAGAAAAGTGGCTCCTATAGACTCTCACTACTTACCCGGTAGTCTATCCAGCAAAGGGGTGAATACATAGTGTCCTCATTGTCACATTTTCTCCCTTATTGACTCGTCCACCAGACTCAGACTCCACCAGACTCAGACTCCACCAGACTCAGACTCCACCAGACTCAGACTCCACCAGATTCAGACTCCACCAGACTCAGACTCCACCAGACTCAGACTCCACCAGACTCGGGGACTCCACCAGACTCAGACTCCACCAGACTCAGACTCCACCAGATTCAGACTCCACCAGACTCAGACTCCACCAGACTCAGACTCTGCCAGACTCGGACTCAACCAGACTCGGACTCCACCAGACTCAGACTCCACCAGACTCAGACTCCACCAGACTCTGACTCCACCAGACGAGTCAACAAGGGAGAAAATGTGACGATGAGAACACAACATAGATTAAATGAACTTTATTCATTTGTTACCCAGATTCCATAGGCTTAGCAACTGATCCCCTAGAACCCCAAAGAATGATCAAAGGGAAGTTAGACTGAACCCAATGGAACACTTACAGACAGAGTGTTTGTCATGAATGGCAACGTAAAACTATTGCACATTTTTTCCAAGTTACGGAATCCGAGGTGTTATTTACTATCTGTTCTTAACACATACAAAAACTAAACCGAAATCAAGGTATTTTCTTGAAACCGAGCCGAAACCGTATCGGAAAAATCAAAACCTCCCAGCTATACTTCTATAGTTCAACTTTTCTCATAAAATAACTTCAGGGAAAATCTACACAACATGAATGAACTGACTGTTTTATTGATTTTGGACCCAGTGTTGGAGGATGCTGGAATATTCCAAGTGAAAGCCTACACCAGGGACATGAATGCAACAATCAACATAAACTTAACAGTTCAAGGTAAACTTATTTCAACTTAAATTGCAAAACTTCAAACTTTGACTTGATTCAATACCATCATAATAATTCAATATTGTTTGTGTCATGCTGATTCGGATATTTTCTTCCAACACAGACGATATCAAAATTTATTATTTTAAAACTCATTTTTTAAATTTTTTCTGTAAGTGCCATCTACAACAGTGGAGCCCACTTAATTGGATATCTCCTTACTGAATAACCCTGTTAATTGAATATAATTTCCCAGCACAAAATCATTTACCATACCTCCTATACAAATTTGACCTGTTAATTAGTCCCCTACCGGCATTGCCGGAGGGGTCTATAGTTTGCACTCTGTCCATCCATCAGTCTGTCAGTCTGTCATCACACTTTAGTTTTCCAGAGTTTTTTGGAAACGCTTCAACGGAATGATTTCATTTTTGGTAAACTACTATAGAACGATGACTTATAGATCAAGTTTGAGTTTCATGTTGATTGCATTATTCTTGTGTGAGTTATGGCCTTTGGAAATATGGAAAAGCGCCAAAATATCAGTTTTCCGGAGTTTTTTTGGAAACGCTTCAACAGAATGATTTCATTTTCGGTAAACTACTATAGAACGATGACTTACAGATGAAGTTTGAGTTTCATACTGATTGCATTATTCTTGTGTGAGTTATGGCCCTTGGAAATATGGAAAAGCACCAAAATATCAGTTTTCCAGAGTTGTTTTGGAAACGTTTCAACGGAATGATTTCATTTTTGGTAAGCTACTATAGAACGATGACTTACAGATCAAGTTTGAGTTTCATGCTGATTGCATTATTCTTGTGTGAGTTACAGCCCTTGGAAATATGGAAAAGCACCAAAATATCAGTTTTCCGGAGTTTTTTTGGAAATACTTCAACAGAATGATTTCATTCTTGGTAAACTACTATAGAACAATGACTTACAGATCAAGTTTGAGTTTCATGCTGATTGCATTATTCTTGTGTGAGTTATGGCCCTTGGAAATATGGAAAAGCGCCAAAATATCAGTTTTCCAGACTTTTTTTGGAAACGCTTCAACGGAATGATTTCATTTTTGGTAACCTACTATAGAACGATGACTTACAGATCAAGTTTCATTTACACTTTGTCCATCCATCCGTCAGTCTGTCAGTCAGTCTGTCGGTCATACTTTAGTTTTCCGAACTTTTTTTGGAAATGCTTCAACGGAATGATTTCATTTTTGGTAACCTACTATAGAACGATGACTTACAGATCAAGTTGCATTTGCACTCTGTCCATCCATCAGTCTGTCAGTCAGTCTGTTAGTCATACTTTAGTTTTCCGGACTTTTTTTTTAAATGCTCCAACCGAATGATTTCGTTCTTGGTAACCTACTATAGAACGATGACTTCCAGATCAAGTTTGAGTTTCATGCTGATTGCATTATTCTTGTGTGAGTTATGGTCCTTGGAAATATGGAAAAGCGCCAAAATATCAGTTTTCTGGACTTTTTTTGGAAATGCTTCAACGGAATTCATGCTGATCACATCTAGGTTATAACATTTGTATAATTATTAATGCTCATTAGTCCGGTAGGGGACATTGTATTGCTTCAGCGATACGTGCGCTCTTGTTGAATATAGGTTACAGAATAAACTCCTGTTAATTGAATAAAAAATCTTGTAACCTGTCGAGAAATTACCCGGACTCTCCCAAGTTTTCCTTTGCTGATATACGCATTTGACCTGAGTACATCCAATACAGGCATTTAATCTTTATATCTTGTTTGACAGAGCTCATAGAGCTCTGTCAAACAAGATATAATAGAATAAATGCGAAGTTTATTTCTAGAATACAGGAAAGTGACACAATCCCTGTTGATTGAATACTCCTTTTAATTGAATAATTTTCATTGGCAAAGTGGCTATTCAATTAACAGGGTTGCACTATATCTGTATTTGGTAGATAGTCAATGCAAAATAAAAGATTAATTCAATTCTACGTCAGAAACCAACTCACTCAAACCATTATCATGTTCACGTTGACTTTTGACGTAATTCCTGTATTAGATGTGTCGTGAACAGTATTTTCTGTACTGAGCCATTTGATGGTGATTATGACATAAATATGACTCCTTAATAAGGCTATTAAAAAAGAAATTCTTAATTCTCGGGCACCTCTCTTGGCATAGAAAATCTGCCTCATCATCTTTTTTTCACCTGGATACCTCATCTCGGACACTATTTTGCACTCGTAGGACAAATATTTAACCAACTATACCTTGTTTGAGAGAGCTCCCAGAGTTCTGTCAAACAAGATATAGTTGGTTAAATTTTCAACTATTTATTTATTGGGGTTTAATGACACTTTCAACAGTCAGGGTCACCTCATGTTGGACAGTTTTATGGGTGGACGAAGCCGGAGTACCTGGAAAGAACCACCATTGCAACTGCCAGACTCCTCAATATACTAACTCCACACAAGCAGGGTTAGCATTGATTGAAGACAATTGCATCATCGATGTGCAGTATGCCTTAGTACACAATGCCACCATGCCCCCATGGTAGTTGGGATTAATTAAACTTATGGGAAAGTTTCACCCCTTAGTACACAATGCCACCATGCCCCCATGGCAGTTGGGATTAAGTGCCTTGCCCAAGGAAACAATGCAGTTGCTGAAGGTGTGATTCGAACTGAGGACCTCTCGGTCTGCAGCCTGCATCTCTACCAACTGAGCCACTGCACTCCCAAATTTTCAACTACATTATGGGAAAGTTTCAACCCTGAAAATGCTGCTTTGCCGCATAATAGTGTAAGTAGTTAAATTTCTGATTCCAACTATTTTCCAAACTGTTTTGTGAATAAACAAAAAAAAAACAAACTCTCCCTTCCTCATCGTGAAATTGAGGAAAAATTGCTTCAGAAACAAGAAATGTGTTTAGAGAACTGATGCAACATTTCTCCCAAACACTAGAGATGGACGGTATTGGAATTTTGAGTTCGATATCGGTTTTGGTATTTTTTTTGTAGGCATACCGCGGTATCGGTTCGGTATTTGGTTTGTGACTTGAGATTCACAGATAGTACAAAAGGGGAATCCATGTCAGAAAAATACAGAATAAGTTGTTCTTGTATCATTCTATCATAGTGCTACACATGCCACTGCTAATGAGCTCAACATTGTCATGCTTTTGCCAATACAAATCATATCTACAGTAATTTGGTGACTTGTTCTAAACACGCCTTAACCTTTCAAGGCCTGCTTAAGGCGTCTGTCATCTTAGAATGTGTGTTCTGAAGATGTCATCTTTAGGTGGGCTTGATGACAGTAGAAAAATCATCTGGTCAGTGATTTCTAGCCAAGTCTTGGCTGCCTGTTAAGGCAGCCAAGACTTGACTAGAAATCACTGCTAAGCAAGGCATGTACAGGTCGTAGTCTATTGAGAATTCAGTTTTACTGCCCAGGCCATTAAGGCATAACAAAACTGAAAAAGAAAATCAGTCACTAATTAAGCTTTCATGAAAATGAACACTTCAACTGCAATCAATCCTCAGTAAGGCCTTATAAATAGCGAATGTAGGGGAACTGAAAATACAGATGGATTCGGTATTCAAAGGTTGGTTCGGTTCGGTTTTTCGGTATCCCCATGATATCGGAATCGGTTCGGTTTTTCGGTATATTGCCCATCTCTACCAAACACAAAGATAAACAGAAGTCCGGTATCTGCATACAAGTATTTCAAGTTCTTTACCTTTCAGGTGAGCCAAGTGTGAAATTGAGTAGTTGCAACTATGATGAATTTTACAATGTGGATGAAGAATTTATTTTCAGCTGTACTGCCACCGGTCCTCCAAGGCCAAATATTACATGGGAGTGGCAGATGTGTGATCAGCCAACCTGTAATTCCACAGCAAAGAAGTGGACTAGCTTGTACTGTGTCCACACTGTTGAGTGTCATGAGGGTAACTTTCGATATCATATCGAGATTAAAGACTCGTCATCATTACTGAAGTTTAGAACGGCTCATACTGGTAGAATAAGATGTATTGGTAGTAATATGTATGGCTCTTCTGATGCTGTCCTTAATGTTACTGCAACTGGTGAGTTAATTGTTTAACTGGTTGAGTGCTAAATTATTTATATGCCCCTGCCAATTTGATGAAGGGGCATTAAGTGTTACCCTTGCCCGTCCATCCATCCATCCATTTGTACATACGTCCCGAATACAATTTCCAGATGATATCTTTAGTTAAAGTAAATGAAAAGAAACAAAATTTGATACATAGGTCTATAACTACATAATACAGTTTGGGATTGATAGTGGGCTTGGTGCAATATTTTTTGGCAGAGTTATGGCCCTTTTTGGAGGTTTTTCATAAAGTGGCAGCATTAGTGTACCATGGACACATTTGGCGGCCTGCTGTATTAGTGCTATGGTTTAACCCTCTACATTCTTATGTCAAAATACTGAAATTTTGAGTAGCAAATTTTTCCCATGATGCAACTAGAAATTTATGCAATTCAGTCTTGTTTGACAGAGCTCATTGAGCTCTGTCAAACAAGAATGAATTGCTTAAATTCTGAGATGCATTATGGAGAAAAAGTGAAGATTGAAATTTTAGTGTTCTGACATCAGAGTGCAGGGGGTTAATGGTGATAAGATAAGATATTTATTAATTCAATATCAACAAAGAGAAATGACAAGAAACTCCTGCTTGGCAGTGGGTAATGGGGGCAAAGCCACCCTTGGTATTGCACTTTTTTAAAGATGACTTGAAACATAGATATATTTTTTTTCAAAGATACCATGCTACCAGCAAGAGTAACCTTAGTTTAGCAAGATTTGTTCATAAATAATTGTTTGGTTACAATTTATTGGAGAGTGCTAAACTAAACAATTTTTTATAAGAAATTGTTTCTCTACTGCTGAACAAACCTCAAGCTAATGCATGCAGTATGAAGCCACTATACTGGCTTCAGGCACTGTTTAACCCTTTACCCAACGCAGACGATATCAAAATTTATTATTTTAAATATCATTGTTTCAGATTTTTCAAAAAATTTCAACAAAACCGTATCATGTGACCCCTCGTTGGAACGAGCTCGATGAGCTCGTTCCAACGAGGTGTCACATGATATGGTTTTGTTGAAATTTTTTGAAAAATAATATTTTTTCAGCTGCTGAATTTGCATATCACGTGGGCGGATGCGGGCGATTCATTGGGTAAAGGGTTAATAGATCCATGATAGTAGCCTCTAGCATTCAAGGAGTTAATTATCATTGATCATTCAATACTTATTTTATTACATTACTAACCTGTGAATTATTGCAAATAATCTAAAAGATATTTCTCGATATCCATCGACTCGAGGAATATCCCTCAGTAGCTTCCTAAATGACATCACACTATGCTGCATCACGTCGCCTTGGAGGAACAATCAGCTGATCTTTGTTATTGTTTTGAAACGTACACATTTGGGGTCGAATTGGGCTGAATATTGTGCAATAAAATGTCTCATAGCTTATAATAAAAAAGAAAATCTACTCTATTTTAGTCAGTGTTGGGAATTATCCCATGAGTGTGGAACTGAAAGTTTTATTTTTCACGAGTGTTTGCGCAAGTAAAAAATAATACTTTCAGGTACACACGGTGAATTTTTTCACTAGTTTCCTAAATGGTGTTACGCTTTGATGCATAACGTCGCCTTGAACGTCGCCTTGAAGGAATGACCAGCAGCATTTTGTTATTGTCTTGAAACTGTTTGCAGTCGAATTTGGCTGAATAATACGAAGTAAATTCTCATGTAGCATATAATAAAAAGAAAATCTATGGTATTTTATTGAATATCATGAATTATCTCATTCGTGTTGACCTGAATGTTTTCTTTTTCACTCGCACAAGCGCGTGAAAAATAAAACGTTCAGGTCCACACTCATGAGATAATTCCCGATATTCACTAAAACAGCGTAGATATCCTCTATTTATTTTTATTATGTGATCTGACTTCAGCTGTGCAGTTTCGATATTTTTATATATACTGTACCAATGACCCAGACTTAGCTGGTGCTAACCCTTAAATTCTAGGGCCAAACACAAATTTTGCCCCCCCCCCCCTTCCCAAAATTTGCATCAAAATCCAAAAATTAGATGTCCTATGTGGTCCTCCATACTTTTATCCACTGTGCATGCGCAGTGTCAAGGAAGTCCAAAATTGGAGCCAAATCCTCATTCTTTGTTTGGCCCTTCAATCAGTAACATCTCACTGATATCTGTGCTTATAATCTCAGTTAAAATGATGCCAGACACAAAATCATGAAAGAAATGGTGGATCTAAGGATGAAATAAGAGGATGAGAGGAAGAAACAGTGGAAGGATGTGTTCAGGGCTGTAACTTATAATTTTTATGCAAAATTATTTCATGTTCCCTAAATTTTTATACTGTACCAATGACCCAGACTTAGCTGGTGCTAACTCCTTAAATTACAGGGCCAAACACAAATTTTGCCCCCCAATCCCCAAAATTTGCATCAAAAACCGAAATTCAATGTCCTATATGGTCCTCCACACTTTCTATCCACTGCGCATGCGCAGTGTCAAGGAGCTCTCGAAATTGGCGCAAATGTCATTCTTTGTTTGGCCCTAGAATCAGTAACAGGTCACTGATATTTGTGCTTGTAAATCTCAGTTTAAATGATGCCAGACACATAATTATGAAAGAAATGGTGGATCTAAGGATGAAATAAAGGATGAGAGGAAGAAACAGTGGCAGAATGTGTTCAGGGCTGTAACTTATAATATTTTTATACTGTACCAATGACCCAGACTCAGCTGGTGCTAACTCTAAAATATTTAGGGCCAAACACAAATTTTACCCCCAATCCCCAAAATTTGCATCAAAAACCAAACATTACATGTTCTATATGGTCCTCCATACTTTTACTCCAGTGCGCATGTGCAGTGTCAAGGAGGTCTCGAAATTGGCGCAATTATCATTCTTTGTTTGGCCCTCAATTCAGTTTCATCTCACTGATATTTGTGCTTGTAAATCTCAGTTTAATTGATGCCAGACACATAATTAGGAGAGAAATGGTGGATCTAGGAGGAAATAGGATGAGAGGAAGAAACAGTGGCAGGAAATGTTCAGGGCTGTAACTTATAATTTGTTTACGAAATTATTTCATGTTACCTATTTTTGAGGCATGACCCTGATGTTGTCATTCTTGCTATGAATGTACCATTGTTGATCTGTGTTTCCTCTCTCCCTTTCCTTTATTCCCCCCTAGCTATTCTCCCAAGCTTTTGGCATATTTTTTGCAATGTTGATTACTAAAATTTCTTGGGAGTTTGGTTTGGTAACAGAAATAATATTCTGTTTTTCCCCATGTTTACGTCCTCACCCTTGGGTGTTTAGGCGTTTTGGTCTGCATCTACCATCTGATGTTCTCCAGTTTCTTCTCTGGAAATCTCTGTTTTGCATCAGATAGTGTTTAAATTGGTAACTGATTTTGGTCCATGTTTACCAGTGCCTGGAGTCATGTTTCCGGTTTTTGTACACTTTTTGTTCATGTTGACAACGGTTACTTCTGATAGTGATTACTTATCTTCTGCTTAGTTTAATTCATAGCAAGATACATTAATATTGTCCATAAGTGTTACATTAATTTTTTGAAATGGTTTTAAAATTTTTGTCCACACTTTGGCTTTTTTGGGATCCATTTGGGCTCATTGTTCCCATTGGGAACTTGGGCTCTTCTGAAAAATTTTTTCAAAATTTTTTTTCTTTTTGAATTTATTTTTTCGAAATGTTATAAGGGATTATTTTATTATGTATCTTTGTTTTCAAGGTTTGGTGCGAGTACTATGACTGTTTGTAATTTTTCACAATGAAAGATTATTGTTCAAATTGTAATGTGAGGAAATCTTCCTCTTATTCTCATGATCAGTGTATTAATTGTAGTCAGTGTACTGGCACTAACCCTTGCTCTGTGTGTGTCAATTAGGGATGACAAATGTTGGAGACGTGTGTCACGGTATGTTGTTAGTGGGGAGAGGTCCATGCCGGTCCTCTCTCCACAGGGTCACTCTAGTTTTTCAATCTCTTTTTCAGAGGAACAAGAACAGGGTGATGTTTCCGTGATGTCCTCTTAAAGTGTGCTTCCGTCATCACAATCAAATGAAGAGTTATCGGCAAAGTGCTCATGCAGATACGTCAATTGCCTAAGAGTTCCCTAGTAGGATCAATGGCTTTTGGCGTCCGCTAGCTCGCCCGGTGTAGCGACCATTGAACGAATGGCATGGCAGTCGGGTTCATCCGTTGCGGTCCAGGAAGGAGATTTGGGTGATACGAGCACTATAAAAATACAACGTGCACACCCAGTGACGACGGATCAGAGGATGGTATGGAGGAAGCCTGTTAGTCCGGTTCCTAGCTCGTCCAGGTCCATCCGGACCGCTAACAAGAGAGGCCCCCCTCTCTCTTACATCAACATCTGCGCCGCGATATTGTTGTATGTTCGTTTGTTAGTCAGAGCATACGTCCACTCCTCCTGCTCGGGATGCTCCATCGCATAGACAGTCCGATGCGGCTGTTCTATTGTCTTCCTCATCCTCACGTCAGCACACACAACTGCACCTTGGCTATGTGACCACAGATTTCCAGGGGATGTTCGCATATTATATAAATGCAGGAATGAACGTCCCTGGAGCTCCTGCTTCACCGACCAGGGAATACACGTCCAGGTCACTCCATCTGCTAGCCAAGGACACGAGGCCTTTCCAGTTGGGATGTTCTCATATTATATAAATACAGGAATGAACGTCCCTGGAGCTTCCAGCGGCTAATTATGCAAGACCGTGGCTCTACAGGCTCATTAAGGAACATGAACAGGTGATGCTACCGTGATGTCTTTGAAAAGTGTGCTTCCGTCGTCACAGTCAAATGAAGAGCTAGCGGTAAAAGTGCTCATGCAGATATGTCAATTGCCTAAGAGGTCCCAAGTAGGGCCGACAGCTTTGGCGTCCACTAGCTTGCCCGGTGTAGCGGTCATTCACCAAATGGCTCAGCAGCCGAGTTCGTCCGTTGCGGTCCAGAAAGGAGATTTGGGTGATGCGAGCACTATAAAATACAATGTGCACACCCAGTGACGACGGATACGAGGATGGTACGGAGGAAGCCTATTAGTCCGGTTCCTAGCTCGTCCAGGTCCATCCAGGCTGCGAGCGAGAGAGGTCCCTCTCTCGTACAACAACATCTGGGCCCAGATGTTGTGGTACATAACGTTCCTCAGTCGGAGCATATGTCCACCGCTCGGGACGCTCCGTTATATAGACAGTCCGGAGAGACTGCTCTATCAGCTTCCTCATCCTCATGGCAGCACACACGACCGCACCTTGGCTATGTGACCAGTGATATCCAACCAATCACGCCGACCAAGAATTCCACGGTGACCAGATCACTCCATCCGGTAGCCAAGGATACGAGGCCTTCATACTCCGGACGTTCACATAAAAGATGTATGCACGTGTCAGCATCCTAGGAGCTTCCAGCGGCTAAATCCCGTAAGACCGCAGCTCCACAGGCCTCCGTTACAGATGTGCGATTGCCGATAGCACAAATCATCACAGCATCCCAGCAACCGACAGAAACTGTTGGATCAGGAATTATCCGAGGAAGCTGGGCCAGTACGTTCCGCTGCAGGTTCAGGCACGGACGACCAAGATTTACAAGTGGTCCGACAGGATGGCGAAAGGAATATGGAGGAGTTGTAATTTTCCCTTTCGGAACAACATAATTGCCGTAGAGTGCATCCGGCATTATCATCTGACGTTGTTCCTCCTGATCAAAAATGCTGCATTGCCGGATAAGAGACTGATAGCGCCACTGGACACAGAATTCTTTAATCGGTTTAGGGACATCGTCCCTGAGTTTCCGACACAGTCCAGTAATGTCTAACAGACATTTGAACTGTTGAATGACGCTATATATAACTTGCTACCAAAATGGGCAGGTCCGGTTTCTTATCGTCAAATGCTCTACATCTGCCTTTCATCAATTCATGGAATAAATTCGAAATGGCAGGACAGGGCATTGCGAGAGTTCCTCTGCGTCTAGACGACCAGGCCGAAGACCTAGTACTGTCTATACCGTCGTCTATGTCAATTCCAACCATGACGTTGGAAATGACAATATCGTCTAACAGGGCTAGCTTAGATGCATTATCGTACGCAGATCACCTTACCAGAGCGTTATCATTACATCTCGATGGAAAAGAATTCTAGGATGTACAAACCTCCTTAAGAGTTCTTTCGAGGGCCATAGCATTCTCCACGTATAACTCCGCCCTTTTAGTGGCAAACCTGGAGTTGGTTAGATGTGATGTGGCCCTGGCTACATCCACGTGCATGGATAGTAATGTGAAAAACTCTCTCAGAGTCGCTCTGGTCTCCAGAGAGCTTCTCTTCGACGGCAAGCTTTTCGCAATCTATAATCAGATAACTAAGAAAGCTTCAGACTCTGCTATTCAAATCTGTTTCCATAAAGTCGGATTCAGCGGAAAAGAGTAGGGCAGGCACTTCTGGGGCGAATACGTCCAAGGGAAGTTCCTATAGAGGTTCCTTTGCGTCCTCTAGGTCTTACTCTAGAGACCGTGAGGGTAGCGACTCAGATAGGGGCTGTAATACTGGCCGAGTCAACCAGTCAGATGCCCCTAGGTCGACGAGGCAAGGTGTGGGCCGTGGAGGGCATGGTTTCTCCTTCCGCAAGCCTCACAGGACCAGGAGGTGATGGTATAAACCTCTATCGTGTTCCAGAGGGCAGAAGACTGTCGAGTTTCTCAACCAATTTGGGAGTCATTTACAGACGTTCCTTGGGTTCGAGGGGTGATTTCGGAAGGGCTAAACTGTCCTTTAAAGCAAAACCTCCGTTAAAATCGAAGTCCAAGATGGACTGACCTGCTGTCAAATCCGGAGTCCAAGATGGACTCAGCTTCCATCAAATCCAGGAATCTCCAGGTTTCTACAACCATCCTTTTCTGGTTCCAAAACCAGACGGCTCGTTCCGTCCACTCATAAATCTGAGCTGGATAAACAAGCTGATCGTGGCTCCAAGTTTCTACATGGAGACCATCCGATCGGTCAGAGCAAGTATTCGGGTGAACGACTATGCTACATGCATAGATCTCAAGGATGCATACTTTCACGTCATGGTACATCATGCGTTCAGAAAGTATCTTCGCTTCGCCGTCATGGAGTTGTGTATCAGCTCCGAGCAATGTGCTTCGGTCTGAATCTAGCGCCCTGGGCTTTCACTCGAATAAGGAACTCAGTAATGACTCATTTCTGAGCTCATTCGTCTGCGGTAACGTCGGCCTACCTGGACGACATTCTTCAGAGGTATGGCAATGAGTTAACGCTTCAGAATGATGTGCAGAATCTGCTTTTATTGCTCCGTCGTCTCGGTTTCATAAGTAAACGAGGAGAAGTCGGATCTGGTGTTGTCCAAGTCATTCACCCACTAGTAGATGAGCTTCGAGATGCACAACAATCTCGTTCATCTGCCGTTAACCAGAGCGAAATTAATCAGTTGTTACGCTCGCTATTGTCTTCATTCAGACAAAGTTACAGCAAGAGATTTCATGAGACTGATAGGTTGTGCGGAGTTTCCGTGGATTTTATTCCGATGAGGCAGCTATGCACTCATCCTCTCCAAATTTTCTGACCCAGAATTGGAGGGTGAAGATTCATTTGCTCGACACAGACATCCTCTTGTCAAATCAAGTGAACAAAAGATTCAGACTTGGGCCGATATTCAGTGGTTAACTCAGGGAGTTTCACTGCAATTGCCGGATCCGAGTTTTTCAGTTTTGACGGATGCCAGTCAAACAGGTTGGGACGCAACATTGAGCCCTATGGATTTGAAGTGCCAGGGTCTTTGGGATCCGCAGTTCCTAATCAAGCACATAAACATCAAGAAATGATGTCAATTTGGCTTGCGCTACGTCATTGAATGAACGTTATTCAGAATGCTCACATGCAATTCTGTCTGACAATTCGATGGTATTAGCGTATATTCGGAACCAGGGAGGCACTCATTCCATTCTGTTATTCAAGTTAACGGAATGAATCCTTCTGGTTTACTAGAACATAAGTGCTCCTATTGGTCCATCATATTCCGGGTCGTCTGAACGTATTAGCGGACTCCCTTTCACGGAGGGGTCGCTTGTTGCCGTCAGAATGGACTTTCAACAAACGAGTATTCAATCAGATTTGCTACCAATGAGAGCAGCCAATGATGGACTCATTTGCAACGCATCTCAACAATCAGTTGCAGACGTATGTGTCACCATGTTTGGATCCTCGAGCGTTTGCAGTAGACGCTCTATCGATCTAGGGAGACAGAACGATAGGATATGCGTATCCTCCAGCGCCATTGATTCAGCAGATATTGCTCAAGTTCAAATAATCTCAATGCAGATTTCTGTTGGTAGCATCTCTATCTGCACAAAGACTGTGGATTAATCTACTCAGGTGTCTGTTGTGGGACTTGCCATGGAAGCTTCCTCCACATTTCTGTCCATTCTATGGCTAGATGGATTCAAATAACTATCCATACTGCTTATGATAAATATCTTCAACTCAGCAGTCTGTGCTTAAGATTTCAGCTCATGAAGTAAGAGTTCTTTCTACATCGTGGGCTTACGCTAATAGTGTTCCTATTACAGATCTAATGAGGGCTGCATATTGGTCTCAGCCTTCCACTTTCACGAATTTGTATCTTAGAAATATTGAGTCCATTTCTGGAGATCTGCATTGTTTAGTTCCATTATCTGTTGCTCAGAATGTCGTCCACTAAACAGTTGCAACTATAGTTATGTAGGCTTTTGGTTCTGGCAGTGACTCTGTCCTGCTGCCCTCTTTGCTCTGGAGTATTTGATCCAGGGCAAGGGGAAGGGGGAGGGGGGAGGGTGTTCCCTTAGGTCACCTGCTTTATAGTGAAAAGCAAGGGAATACCTCTCCTGGAGTCAGTAATTCTGAGTCGGTACCGGGATGATTTTAAAGTATAAAGCTAATGTTTACTCATCCATGTAATATTTTTAAAGTGTAGCTCGGTGTGAAGCATTTGTATATGTCACGTGTCATACAGGCGTTAATATACAATCCTCGGACACTTTTAATGATTATAAAGAGTCTCATTTCTCTGGACTTCCTTTATTTATTGGCTTTCCTTTAAAAATAATTAGTATAAAGGGTTATACTATGTGAGATCATTGATGTTATTGTGCTCAATTACAGAATGGTGTTGTGTCTTTCTCGTTTTAATGCAAATAAGAAAGATACATGTAAAGCCTATTTCTCCTTTCTCCTCAAGGGGATAATTCTGTTATATGTAGTTGAGTCTATTGGATTTTCCTGATGTCCTAGGCCCTCCAACCTTTTTACTATTCAGCTGGGTCATTGGTACAGTATAAAAATGTTAAAAAATTTATAGTAATTTATATATTTTTTATACTTACCAATGACCCAGATGGGGATGGCCCTCCCATGAGTTGGGAACTCATACCTCCCTGCTGAGTACATAACGCTTACCAGGCACTGGTTGTAAGAATGATAATTGCACCAATTTTGAGACCTTCTTGACACTGCGCATGCGCAGTGAAGTAAAAGTTTGGAGGACCATATAGGACATGTAATTTTCGGTTTCTGATGCAAATTTGGGGGATTGGGGGTAAAATTTGTGTTTTGCCCTAAATATTTAAGAGTTAGCACCAGCTAAGTCTGGGTCATTGGTAAGTATAAAAAATATATAAATTACTATAAATGTTTTAACTTTTATGGAGTAGAAAAAACAAAAACAAAAATCCTTCCCATGTTGAAAGATTTTCGAAAAAAGTACCTGAGAAACAATTTTTTTTCTTAAAACCTTGACAAATAATTTAATACCTTTTTTCCAGATATTCCAGGTGGCTTAGGTTATAAGAATCCAAACAAGTCTACGCCTATTCATGGTGATGATTTTGAACTCATGTGTTTGGGTCACAAGAAAAAATACACAATGGTGTCTCTGTTCAAGCTAAAACAAGAAAACAATCAATCTGATATTTCTAATACAAGTGTTGACATTATACAAGGAAGGTGAGCATTTTAAATATGTAGGATACCTTTTGCTGACATCCAGGCCTAAACTAGTGTGTGTGTGGGGGGGGGGGGGGGGGGGGGGCAGTGTGTGTGGAAGGGGAGGGTTCCCCTTTCATCTATCTCTGTTGCAACTTTTTGTCTGTTGGAAAATCTGTAGGCTACCTGTACCTGAATGCCTACATTTTCTCTGAGTGCTGAGAATTTTTGATTTTTCAGATTTGGTTTCAGTTCAGTTTGCAGAAAAAAAACTCTGTTTCAGTTCAGTTTTTTTTCGCGTTAACCCTCTACCCAAACGCAACCACGTTGTGTCCTTGGGTAAGACACTTCATCTCCATTGCCTGCGTGGGGGCACAATGACGCCATGTACTAAGGCGTACTGCACGTCGATGGTACGCATGTCTTCAACCAATCTAACCCTGCATGTGCTGCAGTGCGGGGTTACGATGTTGGGGAGCTGGCAGCTGCTCGTCGTTGGTCGGTGGTTCTCTTCGGGTACTCCGGCTTCCCCCACCCGTAAAACTGTCACGGTCATGATTAGCCATTGTGCATAAATATGTGACCTTAAACATCAATAAATAATAAATAATCTACCCAAACGCAGACGATTTCAAAATTTATTATTTTAAATATCATTTTTTAAATTTTTTCAAAAAATTTCAACAAAACCATATCATGTGACTCCTCTTTGGAACAAGCTTGATGAACTCGTTCCAAAGAGGGGTCACATGATATGGTTTTGGTGAAATTTTTTGAAAAATAATATTTTTTCAGCTGCGAAATTTGCATATTACGCGGGCAGATGTGAGCGATTCGCTGGGTAAAGGGTTATGGACATATAGTGAATAACACTTCAGTCTCCTGAACTTGGAAAAGATCCACAACAATTTGTCTCACCACAAAAATCCCTGTCTGTAAGTATATCCATTGGGCTCAGCATGACTTCCCTTTCATCATTCTCAGGGTACCAATTGAGCCTATTGATTAAAAAAACCCATAAATTGGGGATAAATATAGAATAGACATTATGGACATATAGTGAATAACACTTCAGTCTCTTAAACTTGGAAAAAATCCACAACAATTTGTCTTACCACAAAAATCCCTGTCTGTAAGTATATCCATTGGGCTCAGCATGACTTCCCTTTCATCATTCTCAGGGTACCAATTGAGCCTATTGTTTAAAAAAACCCATAAATTGGGGATAAATATAGAATAGACATTATGGACATATAGTGAATAACACTTCAGTCTCTTAAACTTGGAAAAAATCCACAACAATTTGTCTTACCACAAAAATTCCTGTCTGTAAGTATATCCATTGGGCTCAGCATGACTTCCCTTTCATCATTCTCAGGGTACCAATTGAGCCTATTGATTAAAAAAACCCATAAATTGGGGATAAATATAGAATAGACATAATGGACATATAGTGAATAACACTTCAGTCTCTTAAACTTGGAAAAGATCCACAACAATTTGTCTCACCACAAAAATCCCTGTCTGTAAGGTTATCCATTGGGCTCAGCATGACTTACCTTTCATCATTCTCAGGGTACCAATTGAGCCTATTGATTAAAAAAACCCCATAAATTGGGGATAAATATAGAATAGACGTTATGGACATATAGTGAATAACACTTCAGTCTCTTAAACTTGGAAAAAATCCACAACAATTTGTCTTACCACAAAAATCCCTGTCTGTAAGTATATCCATTGGGCTCAGCATGACTTCCCTTTCATCATTCTCAGGGTACCAATTGAGCCTATTGATTAAAAAACCCCATAAATTGGGGATAAATATAGAATAGACATTATGGACATATAGTGAATAACACTTCAGTCTCTTGAACTTGGAAAAAATCCACAACAATTTGTCTTACCACAAAAATCCCTGTCTGTAAGTATATCCATTGTGCTCAGCATGACTTCCCTTTCATCATTCTCAGGGTACCAAGGGATCAGTGGCTGAGCCTATTGATTAAAAAAACCCATAAATTAGGGATAAATATAGAATAGACATTATGGACATATAGTGAATAACACTTCAGTCTCTTAAACTTGGAAAAAATCCGCAACAATTTGTCTTAGCACAAAAATCCCTGTCTATAAGTATATCCATTGGGCTCAGCATGACTTCCCTTTTATCATTCTCAGGGAACCAAGGGATCAGTGGCCGAGCCTATCGAGTCATAAAAAACATAAATTAGGGATAAATATAGAATAAACGTAGAGTGTTTTCAAATAAACAGTTTATTCTATATGTAAGATTAAGAATGAAACTGACGAGCCTCTGGTGAGTCGGTTTCATTTTTAATTCTACGAGTAGAATAAATTTTTTACTTGAAAACACAAAACGTTTATTTTGTTTATCCCATAAATCTTTTACAGGACAGTCGCCAGGGAAATCATGCTGTTACTCATTACAAAACACAGCGATAAGTGAGGAGCACATTGGTCTAATTCGATCGACATGCAAAATTACCAAAAAATAAACAAGACGCAGTGATACATTTCTGTCTAGAAATAATTCCCCTTCAAACTTGAGCAAAACTTGCAAAAATACTTTATTAAATGAACAATGTGTTGTGCTTTCTACTGGCATTGTGTAATACTTACAAAAAATGTTTAACGAAAAACAACAATTGAACTGTTAATTATTCGACATTACCAAGGTAGAGATCAGAGGTCAACAAGTCCGTTTTTACTACAGGAATAAATTCTTTTAGTGTTAAACCTATGGGGAAAATTGACCACCCTGCTATGTGAATAAAGCAAAAATTTATAAACGTCATTTATGGGATAAATAGGGATAAATAGAGGATATGAAATGAGTGTTTTTCTCATATAATATTTATGAAACGAGTCTAAGAATTTTGTCCGTTTTGGCGAGCCTCTGGCGAGCCCAAACTGAAAATTCGGACGAGAAAACTCATCGAGCTCATTCCAATGAGGGGTCCTAACCTATGTTTTGGAAGCAAAAAGTGAAAATATAAAAAAAAAATGAATGGCGTTTTTCTTGTAGGTAGTAAAAGATTAATACAATATAACCCACCCTAAACAGGACAGATAATGGAAATTCTCCCTACTGAAATTATGCAAATGTGACCCAGTTGTATTTTGTTTAGCCAATCAAATTTTCCAGTTTTGAAATTGACCAATGAAAGCTCCAAACTCTAATTATGCAAATTATAAAAATGTGGCCCAGTTGTATTTTGTTCAGCCAATCAAATTGTCTAGTTTTGAAAATGACCAATGAAATTGATGGAAGGCTTTATTTATCACTGATTAATTATGAAAACAAAATATAAAATGTTTCAAAGTGAACAAAACGGACGAGTCATATGATGAATTAGGGTATCAAATGAAGAAAGTTTATCAAATCTATATTGTGTTCTCACTGTTATATTTTCTCCATCGAATGAGTCAATAAGAGGGAAATTCTGACAATGAGAACACGACATATTAATCCCTTTCCAGGCTAGACTAAGCGATAAGAGTCCATAGGTGCCACTAATCCAGTTCTCTTCCAGTCAGATAGGTTGATCAGTTTATACACAAACACAATAAAACCGTTCTACCATTTTTTGCTGTGTTTTGCGGTTCAGTCATCTGGTTTGCTGCTAAACCGGAACCAAAAGGGAAAAACAAAAAAACCTGCCAAGCTCTATCTAAACACTGTTAATTTGAAGATAAAAAATTTGAACGTTTGATAAAACCTCAGTTTTTGTTATGTCAAAATATCTTTTTATTTCATGTATCCTTTGTATGAAAACACTCTTTCATTTATTATTTTAAAGATTAAATTTTGTTAAATAAAAGTTATTCTGTAAAATAATAAACGTAAACCAACACGTCAAGCATTTTAAGCATGTTTTGTTTATTATTGTTTTAACTCTCAGCCCACTGAGTATTTTCTAGATATTTTTCATCAAATCTAGTCATGGCTGCTTTGAAAAATTAATCTAAATGTAAGAAATCACTAGTGAAAAAATCCATTCCCTTTACAGGGAGACGATATGATTAAATATGCACAAATTATACTTATTTCTGAGACAAGAAAAACCCTGTGCTGGGCAGGAATATCCACCAACAGCATGCAAGGGGGCGCAATGGTGTTGCGGTAACCAGTTCTTGTCAGATCACCAAAGTTAAGCAATGTCGAGCCTGGTTAGTCCTTGGATGGGTAACCCTGCGTTGTGTCCTTGGGCAAGGCACTTAACCCTGATTGTTCACATGGGGGCCTGATGATGCCGTGTACTAAGGCATACTGCATGTCGATGGTGCACATGTCTTCAACCAATTTAACCCAGCCTGTGCTACAGTGTGGAGCTACGATGTTGGGGAGCTGGCAGCTGCTCGTTGGTTCTCTCCGGGTACTCCAGCTTCCTCCACCTGTAAAACTTTCACCGACACGAATAGACCTTGGCTGTTAAAGTGTTGTTAAACCTTAATAAATAAATAAATAGCTGCATGCAAGGAGTTAAAGAAGTATTTTGAGTTAGGTTTCAAATTTTTATCGAAAATCAACAACCCAGGAACACTGTCAGAAAATTTTAACTCTTGCCTCAGAATTTCCCAAAATTTTTAGACCGTAGCAACAGGCAAGCTGATAGCCAGTATCAGGTCTGTAGTTTCGAAAAACACAGAGTGACTAATAACATCCTTCTGGAATAAGGCTCAAGAGATTGATTGCCTCTGTAATATCTAAGATTCTAGCAGTAGAAATAACGGATCTCCAATTTCATGTAAAATCATGACAAATTTGAAATTCTTTTTATGCCCCCCGACTTAAGTCGGGTGGCATATAGTGATTGAAGTGTGCATGTGTCTGTGTGTGTGTGTGTGTGTGTGTGTGTGTGTGTGTGTGTGTGTGTGTGTGTGTGTGTCCGAGCCAATAACTCCAAAACGGTTAGGGCCACAGTCATAAAACTTCACACAATTATAAAGGACCATGGGAGGATGGGTCACACACCATAGCCGGGTTTGTACCTTCAAGGTCAAGGTCACATTTCAAGGTCACACTAAAAATCTGTCAATATTCGTGTCTCAGCCATAACTCAGAAACAAATTATAGCACAACTGCTAAATTTTTACAAATGTTAAGGACAGTCAGAAGGTATGTCGCATATAATAGTTTCTGCCGCATCTGCAAGGTGAAGGTCACAATTGACCTTCATATGTTCAGGGTCACAAATCGTGTCTCAAGCATAACTCCAAAACTATTAGGGCTACAATCATCTAACTTCGCTCAATTATAAAGGACAATGGGTGGATGTGTCACACACCACAGCCAGGTCTGTAAGGTCAAGGTCAAGGTCACACTGAAAATCATCAATATTTGTGTCTCAGCCATAACTCAGAAATGAATCATATTACAATTGTTAAACTTTTTACAAATGTTAAGGACAGTCAGAAGGTGTGTCGTGTATAATAGTTTCTGCCGCATCTTCAAGGTGAAGGTCACGGGGGGGGGGGGGGATGTGTTACTTTAGTAACATTTTTCTTGTTTGACATAATGTGTAAGGCCTAAAAAAAGTTAATCTTTTTCTCAGGCCCTCACCTATGGTCCTTTTGGCTGCCACATGCTCTCTTTTTATAAACATATAACCAATGCAAACTTAAAAATAATAATTAAATGGTTTATATCTGATATTTTACCCAAGTTAATAAAATCGATAAATTTGTCCCTTGCGTGTAACAAGGCTTTTCAATGCTTTAGCATTGCAAAGCCTTCTTGCACTCAAGGGACAAAATACACCACCACCCATGCTATTCTGTAGATTATGAGGCCTAAAACATAAAACAAACCAAGAACATGAACTTTTGATGGCAAAGAAATAATTACAAAGATAAATAATGAAATTAAAAAAAAAATGTTCGCCCACATGGAGTTTTACCAAAAATAGTCTGAGAATCAGAAGATCTACCTTGCGGGACCTAATTTAACCTTTTATGTAACCATGACAACTAAAACTGTCAGTCTGATGTCATGTTCATATCATGTGTTGTGAACAATGTTTCTATAATGAGTTATTTGATAAAATGTAATTTCACTCTGACGAGAAACCCTGTATGATAGGCCAGGAGTTGTTAACTAGGGCTGGCACAATTATGAAATTTCATCATTGACTTTTGAAGAAGACTAATCGATTAACTCTTAGAAGCCGGCGAATCAGAATTAATTTATTGACCATGACATACCGCGAAAAACTTACAGTAAAGCAGGTGCTTCTAGTAAAGTGTCGTCTGCCTATTCAGGCAGACGACACTTGACTAGAAGCACCTGCTCAGTGTTTAATTCTCCACCAGCCCAAAGATAGCAGAACCGTCACAACCAGATTACCAGTCGTATTACATCACAGGCAAAAAAACTTGACTCCCGGCTTCTATGAGTTAAAGTCAACTTTAATCATTCTCTTTGAACTCTAGAAAATAATGGAAATATTTATACTGGATAATGGAAATATTGTTTAGAGTGAATTCCAAAAATGATACCATTCTGTTGTCAGTTAATAGCTTGTTTTGTGTTGTAATTTCAGCACTCTACACTCAAGATTTGTGAAACTGAATTTTTCTGGCATCAATAAAACGATGGAAGGAACGTATTTATGTGAAGGTACTACTACAAATGGATATAGAGAAGGGAAAAGGATTAATTTGAGTGTTACAGGTATGTTTCTTACTCATTTCTAGGCTAATAGACCAGACTGAAAACTAGAGGCCAAACTGAATATACACCCAGTGATGTGGCAGGCCGGTCTTGGTCTGGGCGTGTTCCTCTCTTAAATTCTAGCACTCTGGTAGTGCAAAATAATTTTATTTTCTCCAATCACTCTGTATTTTCTCTTGTTTAACTATGAATTTAACCAATTATATCTTGTTCGACAGAGCTCACTGAGCTCTGTCGAACAAGGTATATTTGGTTAAATATCAAACTGCATAATGGGAAATATTGAAAACTGAAAACTTTGCCATTTTGACATCAGAGCGCAGAGAGTTATATTCCAACTGTAAGCCCTCTCTTCCAAGCTGCCGAACATCCTACTTTTGGGAAAACCATTTGCAACCCCTTCCCCCCTCCCTGATCACATTTTCTGTCTGCTACCCATCAATTGCCATCTGCTTTAAAAATCTAAATGCACCTTCTCTCTTTGAGTTCAGAATAGCTGACCTTTGGGTTCTAGAGTTTTAAAGCTTTACCATATGACATGGAAGTTCCAGCTGTTAGTGGTTTGATGCTTAAAATTTCTAACTAATGAAAAGTTTGGCCAAGATTGGTGGGGGTGAGATATGATCCTAAACCCATTTTGTCATGTCTCTGTAAACTCCATAAATTTCAAATCAAATGAATATTGGACACAGATTTGGACCATCATACATTTTTCCAATTTGTGATACAATCAGCACTTTGAGGCTCATGCCACCCTCTGCAGACAAACTTTGAAATATAATTTATCACATTAAGTTTCAAAATCAAAACTCAAATACAAGTTACTTATCTGTATCAGTTGAAGATTAACATTGAAAGTCAAAAGTTTTGAAATAGACTTTTGTTACCAGAGTTAACTTGCATTCATCCAGTCGTTCGATTTTGGAAATGGGAGGTGCACTGTGTACTGCCTGCTAGCCTTTGAACTGAAGTTTGCGATTGTTGAGTCCCTGGATCGGGAAAATGTTTTTAAGAAAAACATCAACGAACACCTGCACATTGTTCACTACACTGGTGCAGTAAGGATTCTCCCAAATTACCCTATTTTTTTTAATCAGCTTTGCGTGGGAATAATGAAATTTATTTCTTTTTGGTATAATACTTGATATACAACTTCAATGGAGCGACCGTAAGTCAATCAGATAATTCTCCTCGAAAAGCATGAGCAAAAATGCAATCAGTAGCATAACTGGCCTTTGAAGTTTGTCAACTTATGTTGTTTACGTACCACCTCTCGGAAAGTGAAGTTTGAGAGTTTTAAGTCTTGAAATTCTACAGCTTCTAATTCATGGCATATTGTTCACCTTTTCATGCATTCATTGTTTTATTTGGCCTATTTGCTTCAAATAGATTTTAATTCTTTACCCAACATAATGGTCAAAACCGGCCAGCATTATTCTAAAAAATTGCCAATTAATTTTCATTATTTTGTCTCAAAAACATAGGTTATGACCCCTCATTGGAATGAGCTCATTGAGCTCATTCCAACGAGGGGTCATAACCTATGTTTTTGAGACAAAAAATGAAAAAAATTAGTTATTCAAGAATTTTTTTTGCAAGTGTCGACTTCTTTTCATGTTAGGTAAAGGGTTAACCCTTTACCGAAAACACATGATATCAAAATTTTTTGTTATTTTAATTCCCCCCCCCCCCCCCAATTCTTCCAAAAAATTCAACAAAACCATATCACATGACCCCTCAATTGTAATGAGCTTTACTAGATATGGTCACATGATATAGTTTTGTTTAATTTTTATGAATTTTTTTCTGCTACTAAATTTGTTTATTGTGCATTGGGTGTATCCGATTTCTTAGGCAAGGGTTAATCGCTCACTAGGTGGAACTGAGGTAAGCTGTTGTCTACTTGCAAAAAGTAAAAATTGCAGGTGCGATGGTATGCAAGAGTGACAACTCACCTCAAAATTGAAAGACTGTGTTCATCGTTCATAACCAAGAAAAAATTCTGTTTCTCAGAATATTAAGCACTTACATTGATTGACACCTGTCAATGTGAGTTTGATGTTTAGTTGAGTTTTCAGAAAAAACTTGCCTATAGGCATGGTGAGAGTTGGTCGCCAGGTGAATGAATATTGGACAGAGATTTGGCGAGTGAGCAGTCAGGCGAGCGGCCCTTTTTGCTTATAACTTAGTTGTTTCTGAAGGGCTTTTGATATTTGGTATGTGACTTGATATGCATATATTCAACATCCAATGCTGCAAAATAGGGTGTGTCCATGCTTTTTCCCAAGCATTATGGACCTTTGTTAAAATCGACTAATTTTGAGCTTGATAGCATGATAACTTAAACAAACGTCAACTGATCCAATTCATTTTCGTTATGTGGGTTTCCAGGAACATTTTCTTGATCAAGTTCAAAAAAGGGCTCGGCCCATTTTTTTTTAGTTCATAGCCACTATTGCGTTAGCCACAAAAACTTGACTCTGCCTTGGCAATGTGAACCCTTGTTTAAGAATGGATATTATAGTAGTTACTTAGTAGCAAAGTACAGATTTACAACTGGCACTGATTGTGTGAAAATCGGGTCTGTTGAACAAGACAACTGGATTACCACTACGCCAAATTGAGATCAGAACACCAACTCAAATTGGATAGTATAGTCAGTTACCTTGGCATGAAGTATAGCATTTTTATCATATTTGAATGGAATTGTATTGCCGGTGTTTTCTGCATTGTTTTCATTAACCATATTTGAAAAGTCCACATTCGACTCAGTTATGCATTTCAAATATAATGGTCTTTTGGAATATCAGTTATTTGCAGGATCTTACAGAAAACCAGCACTAAACAGGTATGTTGGTTAGGGGTTTCAAAAACATCCATCCCAAAATTTCCAATTTGGAAATTCTGCCTTGGTTTGGGCTGCTGGTATGTACCAATCAGTGAAAACATGGTTAGTCCATTTGGGAAATGTACTGTCCTTTTACCAATGGGAATGAGGCAGAATTTAGAATTTCAGCTCCAAATCCTAGTTGGTATCCCTTGCCAGCATCTGAAACTTTCCCAACAAAGTTTTTTATGTCTTCACTAAGGTATAAAATGTGTGTGAGATTTATAGATAAACTGTAGCAGAGAATCTCTCCAAACAGGGTTCATACAGGCTATGGAAACTCCTGGAAGATTATGGAAAAGTGAACTTTCATTTTCCAGGAGCTGGAAAGTTATGGAAAATCTGAAGTTTTTTTAACAGGCTCTGGAAAGGCTATGAAAATTCACATTTTTTGTTGGTGTTCTGCATGTATATGTCCCAAAACACTGAACTACAACCAGTGACATTTCGTGCAAGTTCTGGGAGGGCTCCTTCCACTACAAAGGATTGGTAATGGAATGTTGTGTTGTCGTTAACGAGAATTCCTGAGCAGCCATCCTACCATTTAGTTCTATTTCAAACAGTATGTTGCCAAATATACCTATATCCCTAACTGTTACATGTGTACATCTGTAAAAACTTGATGAATTAACAAACTAATCTGCTAATCATGGACCACTGGCTAGAATATCCGGTTGTCCATGAATAGCAGATTTGCTCGTTGGTTCCTCATCCCTGTTGGTTATAAAAATGAAGGTGTACTACAGGTAGATCATTCTGTAGTTTAACTCTACCTAACATGAAAAGCAGACGACACTTGCAAAATAAATTCTTCAATAACTAATTGTTTTCATTTTTAGTCTCAAAAACATAGCTTATGACACCTCATTGGAATGAGCTCAACGAGCTCGTTCTAATGAGGGGTCATAACCTATGTTTTTGAGATAAAAAGTGAAAAAATAATGAAAATTAATTGGCAATTTTTGAATAGCACTGTCTGGTTTTGGCCTTTACGTTTGGTAAAGGGTTAATGGGTATAGGGCTATGCAGGGACCAACCTGGGCATGCGCCAGTGCGTATTTGGTTCTGAAACATCAGGACCTGGCTCTTAAATCTCAGAAATAGGCTTCTCAGTTGGCGCTTAACTTCTCAGATCATATTTTGATATTCTTTCGATGGATAATCGAGAGAGACACTCTTACATGTATATATGATTATCATTTATCATTGTTGTAGAGTGCTTAAGTTAATACTTCAAGTCTTAATTACCAAGCATTAATCTTCACTGTGGTTTCTGATCAAGTCTTGGCTGCCTAAATAGGCAGCCAAGACTTGATCAGAAACCACAGTGAAGATTAATGTTTGCTATAGTGTACTAAATGAAAATGATGAGAGCTATTACATACTTGCAGTGTGTGTTACAAAACAGCAGTGTGACTCCGTAAATTGAAATCTGGCGCATGAATTGAAAAAATAGGCTCTGAGGCTAGAGCGTATTTTAAATAGTCCTGATCGGTCCCTGGCTATGGAAAATTTGTAGTGCAAGCTATGGAAAAGCTATGGAAAAGCTATGGAAGAACATACTAAACTTAAATCTAGAAACCCTGTCATAATTAGTGCAGAAAATGCTTGTTGGCTAGGCCTAAAAAAATAAAAAATCTGTTTCTCAGGCCCTCCCACATGGTCCTTTTGGCTGCCGCATGCTCTCTTTTTTTAATCAATTTAAACTTAAAAAAATAAAAATTAAATGGTTTATGTCTGATATTTTACCCAAGTTAAAAAAAATTGATGAATTTGTCCCTTGAGTGCAAGAAGGCTTTGCAATGCTTTAGCATTGCAAAGCCTTCTTGCACTCAAGGGATGAAATACACCACCACCCATGCTATTCTGTAGATTATGAGGCCTAAATCTTGAACCAAGAACATGAACTTTTGATGGCAAAGAAGTAATTACTGAAATAAAAAATAAAATAAAAAAACGCTCGCCCGCATGCAATTTTACAAATAATGGCCTGAGAAACAGAAGATTTACTTTGTGTGGCCTTACCATGCTCTTTACTGCAGAGGAATGAAGCAGTTTGAAATACACAAGAGCACTATTAGCGAGATCGGTAGTGAAATCACGAACTGAACCAATCAAACAGAATGAAAATATTGAGACTACACTATGTAGAGGAGTGGATTACTACTAAATCGCTGGTGAACATTATGTTTTTTTCTGTTTCCAGACATGGAGAGTCCCGTGTTTAGAGTGAAGCCCTCTGGCCAGACCACAATCAAGTTAAATTCAACATTACATAAAGAATGTTCTGCATCTGGAAAACCATCACCTACAATACAGTGGTATCATGAAGGCATTCCTTTAGCTGATAATAACACCATGGGAATATATGTCAGTGAAGACAGAACGAGGTATTGATTGTTGCCTATGCTAAGCACAAAACCAGTACATTACCAGATCTTCTGTTATCTGTATCTTTTATTACAAAGGTTTCTATCTCTCAGACTTTGATGGCGGAACATATACATTTTCCTAAATTTCTCAAATTTGGTACCTTGGATCAAGCCTGAAAATAAGCAGACTGTCATCTGCAAATTGAGTTTCCCAGAGGATGATTTTGGTGATGCTACCCTGCACAGCAGGGTAGCATCACAAAATTTACACCCTGTGAACCTCACTCTGAATCAAGGTCTCAAGCCAAAACAGAAAAATGTACCTAGAGGATAAATTGGCCCACTGTATGGGATAGCATCAGCAAATTCACTCTCTGGGGATCCCATTTTGCAAATGACAGGTTGCTTGTATTCAGGCTTGCCTTGGAGGAATTTTCTTTCGGATGTAATTTTGGTGGTATCAGATGTTGACTTACTTGCTTGAGTTCAGCACTATTCAGGTATTTTATTTTCCATGTATCTTGGTTTATTTAAGATTTCCAGTGCATGGAATTTGCATATGATTAATTTGCTTAATCACCTTATGGACTTCAATGCTGATTCGATTCTTATGTTTGCTTTACTGATAAAAACAGAAATATTTTATTCCTGGAAAAGAAATCATGTCTTATCAGCAAAGGGCGGCCTTGACAACCCCAAATTTAAAGTGTAACAGAAGGTCTTCCTGCAAGTCCTGTCTGATGGTATTTGATTCCAATTGAGTTCTTAAACATGATGAATTGGTTAAATTCCAACTCACATTAGATGAAAAATTTGCAGATTGATATTTTGGTTATTTGACTAGCATGTAGGGGGTTTAATGCCTTGGAAAATATGATTTCACAATATGCATTCATAACATCAGTCATGGCAACAGGAACATGAGACCTCCTCACATATATGTCAACTAGCTATAGAATTACTAAAACATTTAAGAATTGTTTGTACAGTTTGTACCCATTCCCACATGTTCATACTCCAATAAAGATTATAAAAATTGCATTCAATTCTTATAATTACATTCCGTAACTGTTTAAACTACTTTTTACCAAACAGCAAAGCAGAAAGACGAAATAAAACATGTACGAATGAATGAGGCGAAAACCACCCTCACACAAAAGACAAAGCGCACAACTTTGAGTTTAGCACCGGTTTTTGGCATTGACCCAAATTTGTCAAATTGCCGTCTTTCGCAACGAAACTTGGAATGTTCAAAACAATTTATTTAACATATCAGTAAACTATAATCACTGATCACTGTGAGAGGTGCTAAAAGTTATAAACCCGCCCAAACACCGCCTGAATTACATTCTGTCAACTGCGCTCTACCATAAATGCGGGTCAAAATTCGACCAAATGTATTCATTGGAAAATGAATTACATTTGGTCAAGACGTTTTCATCCAGCTGACCAATAGGAATTGAGTATTTGGACCCAAAACATATAACTGCATTAACAATGTAATTATTAAAGCACATTCCCAGAATGAAAACATTATGCATAATGAGATTCAATTATCCCCCGGAGGGGGATATTGAAATGGTTTCCATCAGTCCATCAGTCTGTCCTTCCATCACAAACTTTGTCCGGTTAACTCCTGCTACATATTTTGGCGGATTTATACGAAACTTGGTCTGAAGTATCAGTATCAAGTGTACAGTACGTGGAAAGTGTATTATCACTAAATCTCCCACAGAGTGGAGATTCCACTCGAGCAATAATTGCAAATTTGTTGCAAAGCATAACCAGCACCAGCAAAGTTTCAGCCAATGGACCTCCGGGTTAAACATTGGCTGAAACATTGCTTGTGTTTTTTGTCGATATATGCAGAATTTGAAAGTTATAGCTTGGGTGATAACTCCACTCCGTGGGTGATTTAGTTACAATCCACTCTCCACGTACTGTAGATGTGCATGTGGTCAGAAATTTTTGATTTGACAAATTTTGCGTGGTTATGGCACGTGGTAATAGCAAAATTTACATCACAAATGCTTGTCCACTTAACTCCTCCTGCATTTTTCATTGGATTTTTACAGTATTTGGCATGCAGTATTAGTATGATGTGTACATGTGCATATGGAAAGGAACTTTTTATTCGAGTAATTTTACCAGTTATCGCCCTTGTTGACTTTGAATTTACCAAAATTACAGGTTTTTGGAAGATGTCTTCAGTTGTGATTAAAGAAATTAAATAATATTTGGTGAGTGACATTATGGGGTACGAATACAGGTCCACGTTGATAATGAGATTATTCCTATCAAAACATACAAGTCGGCAGGGGATATGGATGTCGTACGACTGTCTTGTTTTAAAATATAGTTTCAGTGCCCTTAATTACTTTTGGTTATGTTTTTTTAAAAAAAACTCAACCTGTAGTTTGATGATGTAGATGGGTGGGTGGATGGGTTGGCAAACTCGGATGGTGTTTTGGCAGGTTGCTGGGTGAGTGAGTGGGCATCACCTTTCTCATTAGTGCAATAACTTGAACAAATATCAATGGATTTTGTCAGTATTTGGTATGTGAAACTTTCTTAACAATGTCTTGCTTGAGCTTGAAAACTGGTGCCGTTTGGCCTTACTGAGCAGAGTTATAGTCCCTAATTAGTTAATTTTTGACTATTTTCAGCTTGTTAGTCATTAGCGCAACAACTTGAAAAAATATCAATGAATTTGGTCAATATTTGGTAGGTGAGACTTTCTTAATGTATTGAATGAGTTTGAAAACTGGTACGGTTTGGCCATACTGACCTTGAACTTGAACAAATATCAATGGATTTGCTTTTCTTGTAATGACAAGCCTTACAGGTGTGAAAAATATTGACCCTGCCTCGGCGATGCACATTCCTTGCTGATTTGAAATTTTTTTCCTCGGTTCCAGATTAGCTGTTCTCCTGTTTTTTTGTAAATATGATAAAAATAAGAAGTCTGCACATTCTTCATTTCAGCAGTTTTGGGGTCACTGTTCTGTAGAGTGATTAACTTTAAGTTGTTAATGGCAGGAATATTTTTCAATACCAAAACTTTGTAATTTTGTGATTTTTTTTGGTATGGTAAATGGTATACAGTGGTGCCCACTTAATTGGATATCTCCTAACTGAATAACCCTGTTAATTGAATGTAATTTCCAAAAAGCAAAACCATTTACAATACTTTCAGTACAAATTTGACCTGTTAACCCTTTACCTAACGTAATGGCCAAAACCGGCCAGCGCAATTCTCAAAAATCGCCAATTAATTTTCATTATTTTTTTCATTTTTTGTCTCAAAAACATAGGTTACGACCCCTCGTTGGAACGGGATTGTCGAGCTCGTTCCAACGAGGGGTCATAACCTATGTTTTTGAGACAAAAAATGAAAAAAATTATTCAAGAATTATTTTTGCAAGTGTCGTCTGCTTTTCAGGTTAGGTAAAGGGTTAATAATTGTATATTGGGCATACAGTAAACACCTATTAATTGAATAAAAAATCTTGTAATTTGTTGAGAAACTGCCCTGACAATCACCAAAATCTCCTTGTTTATAGACCTGTTTGGCCTCAGTCCATCAAATACAGGTATTTAATCTGTTATATCTTGTTTGACAGAGGTCCATGAGCTCTGTCAAACAAGATATACAGTAGAATCCTCTTAATTGAATATCTATTTTGCCAGTGAAAATTATTCAATTAACAGGAGTATACAATTAACAGGGATTTGGTCAGTTTCCGGTGTTCTGGAGGTACACTGAGCATTTATTCTATTATATCTTGTTTGACAGAGCTCTTAGAGCTCTGTCAAACAAGATATAATAGAATAAATGTCTGTATTGGATGTTTGAGGCCAAAAGGTTGATAAATAAGGGGAATTTGGTGCGTGCTACAGCAATTTTTTCGACATATTACAAAAATTTATATACAATTAACAGGAGTTTACTCGACAACCCATATGCAATTAACAGATCAAATTTGTACTGAAGGTATGGTAAATGGTTTTGTGTTTGAAAATTTTATTCAATTAACAGGGATATACAATTAAGGGATATCCAATTAAGTGGGCGCCACTGTAATAGATTAAATGCTCAGTGTATCTTTAGAATGTAGAAATGTTTCTAAATCTCTGTTAAATGAATACTCCTGTTAATTGAATAATTCTCACTGCCAAAGTGGCTATTCGGTTAACAAGTTTCTGCTGTATCACCTACCTCTACAAAGTTGGATAATATACTGAACCTGTAATTTGACCAATTCAGTATGTAACAAAATGCTGTTAACCCTTTACCTAACATGAAAAGCAGATGACACTTGCAAAAAAAAATCTTGAATAACTAATTTTTTTCATTTTTGTCTCAAAAACATAGGTTATGACCCCTCGTTGGAACGAGCTCGACGAGCTCGTTCCAATGAGGGGTCATAACCTATGTTTTTGAGACAAAAATGAAAATATTTTGAAAATTAATTGGCAATTTTTTAGAAAAGCGCTGGCTGGTTTTGGCCATTACGTTGGGTAAAGGGTTAACAAACTTGAATCGGCAAAGCAACAATACTTTTCCGATTTCATTTCTGATAATTTAAATTCTCCACATATTCTGTCCACTATCACTGAAAAGCTTTTGCATCGACAAAAGACCACCATTCTGCATGAGCATTTGTTGCTTGAGGACCTTGCAAATCAATTTTTTAGTTTCTTCATCGAACAGTTTGAAGGTATCAGAGCGTCGTTTAATAAAAATGCATCTCTGATTTTTGGTAGCCCAGCGATATGTCATACACCTGTCCAAAGGCTGTCGGCGAGCTCACATATTTCTGACTTAGTGCTCAAAGATATCTATAAGCTAATGTCCAAGGCACCATCTAAACAATGTGTGTTAGATGTCATTCTGAAATGCTTGTTAAAACCATGTCTTTTGGAATTGAGTACCCCAACTGGTAAATGCCTCCGTACATCCTGGTATCTTCCTATGAACATGAAGCATGCTTTTGTCAAGCCCTTTCTCAGAAAACAGTCGCTAGTCCCAGAGGTTTTGAAAAACTACCAACCGACTTTTAATCTCACATTCCTATCTAAGATTATTGAGCAGACGGTTGCTTCTCGGCTTACTTCCCATACGACCACCAGTGATTTAACCAGTCTTCCAGTCTGCATACAGGTCAAATTATAACTTGGAAACAATGCTTCAAAGAGTGCAAAATTACATTCTCTTCTCCCTGGATAAACATAAAATATCCTACCTTGTTTTGCAACACTTAAAGTGAAGCCTTCAACACCATAGACCAAAAAATTCTAATTGAAAGATTTGAACAGAAAATAGATCTCACGGGCCAGGTCTTGACTGGTTTGCATTGTATCTCTCATGTCACATACAAAACGTAGTCAATGGCGGCAAATCATCAAAGAAGTGGCACTTTAGTCAGCTTTCCCAAAGAATCCATGTTGGAGCCATTTCTCTTCACTGTTTTATGTCCTCCCCATTGGTGAAATTATCTAGAGCCATGGCCTTAATTTTTATTTTTGTGCTGATGACATACTGTTGTATATTAGTTTCACTCATGACACAGAATATGATGTAAGACATCCAAGACTTGCCTACAAACAACAGCAGAGCCACAGGATGTAGTCTGTGAAAAATTAGGAAAAATGAATGAAAAGCGCCAGAACTTTTAAGAGATAAAAAAGGTCTTCCTTCCTCTTAAAAAAGTACAGGGATATTGCCAGAGAAATGAGAACTATTTTTATACCCCACACAACAAAGTTAGAAGGAGGTGTTTTCTGGAATCTACATGTCCTTCCTTCCTTCCTTCCTTCCTTCCTTCCTTCCTTCCTTCCTTCCTTCCTTCCTTCCTTCCTTCCTTCCTTCCTTCCTTCCTTCCTTCCTTCCTTCCTTCCTTCCTTCCTCCTTCCTTCCTTCCTTCCTTCCTTCCTTCCTTCCTTCCTTCCTTCCTTCCTTCCTTCCTTCCTTCCTTCCTTCCTTCCTTCCTTCCTTCCTTCCTTCCTTCCTTCCTTCCTTCCTTCCTTCCTTCCTTCCTTCCTTCCTTCCTTCCTTCCTTCCTCCCTTCCTTCCTTCCTCCCTCCCTCCCTCCATCCCTCCCTCTGTCCCTCACTCCCTCCCTCCCCTCCCTCCCTCCCTCCCTCCCTCTCTCTCTCTCTTTCTTTCTTTCTTTCTTTCTTTCTTTCTTTCTTTCTTTCTTTCTTTCTTTCTTTCTTTCTTTCTTTCTTTCTTTCTTTCTTTCTTTCTTTCTTTCTTTCTTTCTTTCTTCCTTCCTTCCTTCCTTCCTTCCTTCTGTCCATCCGTCCGTCCATCTGTCTGTCTGGAAGATTGCAATTCCATAGATAGTTGACAAAAACATCCATCCATCTGTGACACAATTTTGTCCAGAGCTCTTCTTGGTCATTTTTGAGTCAATTTTTTTAAACTTGACATAAACACAGATTGACACACGTGTGCGAATGGGTTAATCGATATGGCACAAGTGCCAGCACGGAAGGATAAAACGAGAGGCTGCAACCCTCTTAGTTTTAACCTTCCATGATGGCATGAGTGCCATATGGATCAACCCATTCGCACGTGTGTGTTGTTGTGTGTTTATTACATGCCTTCACATCTATAAAAGCAATTATTAGAAGGACACTCAGCAATTCATTTGACAACTCGTCCCCCAACTCCAATGTGTTCTGTGTGCCAGTAGGCACATAGAACACATTGAACCTCGGGGGACCAACTACCAATGATAAGAACACATTTTATCACCAACCAAATTTGTGAGGGGAACCCATGTTACTAGTTTTAGCGATTCAAATTATAATTGCAGTGCACAATTTGTAGAAAATTCCAGTGAAATTTTGCTTCTATTTAAAAATAGTCATCAATGATTGATGTTCGGCACATGTGTGTGGAATGGATTTTCATTTTCCACATGGTTTAGTGTTGAACAGATGTGTAATAAGTAAATTAACCACCATGGTTACATGCAGGCCTGAAAATAAGCAGTCTGACATTTGCAAAATGAGGTCCCCAGAGGGTGAATTTGTTGATGCTATTCCTTACATTGTGCCAATTCATCCCCTGGGTACCTCTTTCTGTTTAGTTTTGAGACTCTGATTCAGTATGAGGTTCCCAGAGGGTAAATTTAGTGGTGCTTCCCTGCTGTGCAGGATAGCATCACTAAATTCACCCTCTGGGGACCTCATTTTGAAGATGACAGTCTGCTTATTTTCCGGCTTGGTTACGTGTACATGCACTTGTAATTTTGAGACTGATCCGTCATGTTGTTACATAGTTCGTGTCCTTTTTTATTTAGAATTAATTGTCCATGGACAGCAGTCTGTCCACACTTGTATTCCTTAATTTTTTTTCTTTTTTTTTTTAAAACTTTACACAAAGACGAACCAGCATGGAAGTAAGCCTCGACATAAGAAATCTGGCATTTGCAGAATGAGATCCCCAGAGGAGATTGGATTTGCTGATGCTAACCCATACAATGGGCTAGAATCCCCCAATTTAGCCTCTGGGTACCTCTTTCTATTTAGACCTGAGATCTTGATTCAGAGCGAGTTTGACAGAGGGTAAATTTAGTACCGTATATGTCCGTGTATAAGTCGCCCCGTGTATAAGTCGCACCCCAAACTCACACTTGGAATTCCTCCCTTTTGCCTAAAGCCCATGTATAAGTCGCACCCACATTTTTAAATATATGCAGTCAAAAAGAATTAGTTGCAAGTTACGTTTTGCCAATTTGGGGCAGTTTGGGATGCAACAGAAATAGGTAAGTTTTCACGAGTTACCCTGTGGTGAATAAGATAAAGGAATAAAGGAAAATTATTATTAAAGATTTAAAAAATACTCGCATTTATTTGTTTTTCGTTGTTTGTTTATCACCCCAATGTCTTCATCCCTGTCAAGAAAATCCAACGTTCATTTGTGACTGAAACTTCATAGTTTCAGAATCAGAGCACCATTTGCGCCGTAACCTGCGCAGTTGTTATGATTAAGTTGTTTTTTCCAGAACGTTCCGGAAAAACCAATAAAAATACAACAAATGCGCAGGTTACAGCACAAATTGTTTTCAAATTGTTGTCCCACTTAAGTATTGTTGGTGCTATTGAAACTAACTTTTCCTGGTGCTCGCGTGCGTAATTTATAGCTGGACATTACACATCAGTGAATTGGGGTTCATGGAATAAATAAATACTTCTCTCCAGGTATTGCTGGCATACATTTAATGTGTTATTATTTTATTTTTTCATTGTTATTTTGATGATTTTGTATTTTTTATGGTTTCATCCATATTGGCCCCACAAACCTGCGGATTTCCGGCACACACACTGATGTAAACACATGGGCCAATTGAACAACAATGACTAAATAGAATACTTCTTTATTATTATTTATGGATAAAAGTAACAGAAAACACACATAATATTTTATTGACAATCTATTTTCTGAAGAATTTAAACTGAAATAAAATTAAAATAATTTTGGTGAATCTGCTCTCAGTCAAAACCACACGATTGTTCTGTCTTTTTTCAATTGACAAATGGTAGGAACAACATTTGTCCGAAGAAGTCAGTCCCCTGAAAATTCTCTGAAACAAGTCGTACCCATGTATAAGACGCACCCCCGATTTTGACATAACATTTCAGGTAAAAAAGTGCGACTTATACACGGACATATACGGTAATGCTACCCTACTGTGCATGGTAGCATCACCAAATTCACCCTCTGGGGACCTCATTCTGCTGATGGCAGTCTGCTTATTTCAAGGCTTGTATGGAAACGTATGCACTTGCGATTTTTAGATCTGTCAGTCTCATTTTGAGGTATTTACCATTTAGTATTTTTGCAAACTTCTTCATTTGACAGCGCTTGTCCAGTCCTGTTTTTGAAAACTTGGAACATAGATTAACCAGCGTAGGAACTTGTACACGTACAATTTTGAGATGGGCCACAGACTCATTTTGACAAACTTATTGCCCCTTTTTGGATTAGAAAAATTTTTATAACCTAATTAATGCAGAATGCAGGGATAGGCTTAGTTCCAATGGGTAGACACTTCCTGTTTTAACAGTCTTGATTGTTCTATGCTTTACCATATACATGTTGTTGTTCCAATGAGCAGTCACAAAGTTTTGATTATTCAAGAATTGTTTTGCAAGTTTTTCCTGGAAATCACATTTGGTAAAGGCCTACCAAAAAAATCCTTAATTTGGATGATCTTTCTCAATATTAAGTTACTATATATTTTTTTTCATTATTTATCCACAGGTTGTATTTTGAAAAGGCAACACCAGATCATTCAGGGTCCTATGAATGTGAGGCATCCAACAGAGCAGGCATCATATGGAGTAATTTTACAATAGTTGTTGGAGGTAATTTTTTTTATAAAACTTAAAAAAACAATGCACATATAAAAATTAGAATTTAAGGTAAATGAAAATATTCACCTGTATATCAAATCAAGTCCCTTGCAAATATTTGAATATGAACGAATCAAACACTTCCTTGAATACTGTACACTCTTTGCAAATTGAATCGAATATTGAATCAAATACAAAATAAGTGTTAGACCTAAAAAACGTAAAAATCTCTTTCTCAGGCCCTCCTGCATGGTCCTTTTGCCTGCCGCATGCTCTCTTTTTATAACCAGTGTAAACTTTAAAAAAAATAAAAATTAAATGGTTTATGTCTGATATTTTACCCAATAAAAAAATACACCTCCACCCATGCTATTCCGTAGATTAGGCCACACAAAGTAGACCTTCTGTTTCTCAGGCCATTATTTGTAAAATTACATGTGGGCAAGCATTTTTTTATTTTATTTTTTATTTCAGTAATTACTTCTTTGCCATCCAAAGTTCATGTTCTTGGTTCAAGTTTTAGGCCTCATAATCTACAGAATAGCATGGGAGGTGGTGTATTTCATCCCTTGAGTGCAAGAAGCCTTCTTGCACTCAAGGGACAAATTCATCAATTTTTTTAACTTGGGTAAAATATCAGAAATAAACCATTTAATTTTTATTTTTTTTAAGTTTAAATTTTTATAAAAAGAGAGCATGCAGCAGCCAAAAGGACCTTGCAGGAGGGCCTGAGAAACAGATTTTTTATTTTTTTAGGCCTTATGAGGCCTAAAACATAAGACAAGAACATGAACTTTTGTTGGCAAAGAAATAATTACAAAAATAAAAAATAAAACAAAAAACCACTCGCCCACATGTAATTTTACAAATAATGGCCTGAGAAACAAAAGATCTGCTTTGTGGGTCCTTATCGGAGTACTTATTTATATGATAAAAATATATATTCATATTTGTGCTTCTAGCAGTGAACCTGTTTAAGATTATTCAGATTCGAACATGTGATTATTTTATTTTGCAGAGAATGGAAGTTCTGAATGGTCTGAAATTCTGGTATCCCTTATAAAGCCATCACATATAGCTATCATTGGTGGCATTATAGGTTGTTCAACAGCAGTTATTGTTATTGTTCTATGTTGTGTGAGAAAACTCAAGTATAGAGCTATTGTGAGTATTACGTAATATACAGTGAAATCCTGGTACCCCTTCACCTAATGAATTGCCAACACCTGTCTGCGTAATGTATAAATTGAAAAGTTGAAAAAAAATTATTTTTCCAGAAATTTCAGCCATATCATGTAACCCTTTATTGATGAACTCGTTCCAGTGAGAGGTCACATGATATGGCTTTATTGAAATTTTTTGGAAAAATTTGAAAAAATAATTTTTAAAGGAATAAATTTTGATATTGTCTGAGTTCAGTGAAGAGTTAATTGAATAGTAACTTTGCCTATAAAAATAGAATAGAGGATACGAAAGGAGTGTTTTGGTCATACTCTATGTATGAAACAAGTCTACAAATTTTCCGTTTTGCCCAGCCTTTGATCGAGCCTTCTTAGACTCATTTCATAAATAGAGTATGACCAAACACAAATTTCATATTCTGTTTATCATATGGCACAACAATTACCAAAAACATATCTTTTAGATTATATATTTATTGGGGTTCAATAACACTTAAGACAGCCAAGGTCACCTCATGTCGGACGGTTTTATGGGTGGAGGAAGAGTACCCGGAGAGAACCACCGAGCAACGGTGAGTACGCCTTAGTACACAATGCCACATGGGCAATTGGGATTAAGTGTCTGGTGGTATCTTCCATGTCAGTTCAATGGGAGCATTTGCAAGAGTCCATGTTTATTATTTGGAGGTAGACCAATTAATATTTTCAACGTGCAGAAACTGTCACACTCCGCAATATACCAACTCCACACAATCAGGGTTAGCATTTGTTGAAGACAAGTGTACCATTGACATGTAGTATGTCTTAGTACACAGTGCCACATGGGCAATTGGAATTGAGTACCTTGGCCTAGGATATAATGCAGTTACCCGTGGTGGGGATCGAACCATGGAACTTTCAGTTTGAAATCCAGTGCTGTAATCACTGAGACACCACACTCCCATTGAAAATATTGATTGGTCTGCCCCACGCCTTAACTTAGCAGCCTCTCGGGTTCATAGGGTCAATAAAGAATATCTTTAATAAGGCCACACAAAGTAGATCTTCTGTTTCTCAGGCCATTATTTGTGAAATTGCATGCGGGCGAGTGGTTTTTTATTTTATTTTTTATTGCAGTAATTACTTCTTTGCCATCAAAAGTTCATGTTCTTGGTTCAAGTTTTAGGCCTCATAATCTACAGAATAGCATGGGTGGTGGTGTATTTCATCCCTTGAGTGCAAGAAGGCTTTGCAATGCTTTAGCAAAGCCTTCTTGCACTCAAGGGACAAATTCATCAATTTTTTTAACTTGGGTAAAATATCAGACATAAACCATTTAATTTTAATTTTTTTTAAGTTTAAATTGATTATAAAAAGAGAGCATGCGGCAGCCAAAAGGACCATGTGGGAGGGCCTGAGAAACAGATTTTTAATTTTTTTAGGCCTAATACAAAAGACTAAATTGTTGCAATAAATGCTTATAAATATAAAATATTTTAGTATAAAGAAATGGAACAGAGACTAATTGAACCAAAAGGTGAATACAACCCAGACTTACCGATAGATGAACAAACAGCATGTCTGCCATATGATCCAAAATGGGAATTTCCAAAAGAACGGCTTAGACAAGGTAGAGACTATTGTATTTTGCTCGATTATGCTTGAGTAAAGATTTTCCAAGTGGTCTATAAGATTTGGTTATGTGGTTCCTAATGATTTACTCCATCATTTTGTCCAAGTTATAAGATTAATTAAGATTTAATTTAATAATAAGATTAATTTAAGATTAACTCTTTACCTAACCTGAAAAGCAGATGACACTTGCAAAAATAATTCTTGAACAACTAATATTTTTATACTGTACCAATGACCCAGACTTAGCTGGTGCTAACTCCAACAAAACCAGGGCCAAACACAAATTTTGCCCCCCAATCCTCAAAATTTGCATCCAAAACAAAAAGAAATCATGTCCTAAAGGACCTCCATAGTACGCCTCTACTGCGCATGCGCAGTGACGCAGTCGTCCTGAAATTGGCGCCAATTATCATTCTCTGTTTGGCCCTTCATCAGTCAACATCTCACTGATCTTTGTGCTTGTAAATCTCAGTTTAAAGGATGCCAGACACGTAATTTTTGGAGAAAATGTGATTCTAAGGAGGATAGAAGGAGGAGAGGAAAAAGAAGTGGCAAAAAATAATCAGGGCTGTACTTAAAATTTTTTGATGAAATTATGTTAAGTTGCCTATTTTCGAGGCATGGGCCTCTTGTTGTCATTCTTGCTAAATGTTGCACTGCTTATTCAGTGTTTCCTCTCCCCTAGCCTTCTAAAGTCCCCCCTGGCAATTCTCCCATGCTTTTGGCATATTTTTGAGAAGTTTCATTTCTAAAATTTCCTGGGAGAGTTGCTTGGTTACAGAATGTTTTCTGTTATTTTCCCCATAGTTACGTTTTCACCCATGGGTGTATAACGTTTGTGTTCTGCATCTTCCATCTGATGTTCTACAGATTCTCCCCTGGGAGTCTCTGTTTTGCATCAGATAGAGTGTAATTGATGACTGATTCCGGGCCAGTTTTTTCAGTGCCTGGAGTCATGTTTTCTAGTGTGTTTACACTGTTTGTTTTCATTGGCAACAGCCTTTTTTGAGGGGGGCTGTTTGCCTTTGTGGTAGTTTATCTCATTATAAGATACATTTATATTATCCGAAAGTGTCTCATTAATTATTTTATATAAATTTAAAATTTTTGACCACACTTTGCCATCGGATCCATCGGGGCTCAATGTTACTTTTCAGCAACTTGGGCTTTTCTGAAAAAATATTTTTTCAAAATTATTTTGTTTTGCAATTGTTTTTTCATTTATTAATGGATCATGTTATTATGTATCTTTGTGTCAGGGGTTTTTGCGAGTAACTAGGACTTATTGTTGTTCTTTCACAATGAAGGGACATTGTTCAAATTGTAATAGGAAGAAATCTTCCTCTGACTTTCATGATCATTGTATTAATTGTAGTCAGTGTTCTCGCATTAATCCCTGTCCTATATGTGAACATTGGGATGAGAAACATTGGAAACGTGTGTCACGATATGTTGTTTCTGGAGAAAGAGCGATGCCGGCTCTTTCTCCACAAGGTCACTCTACTCTCTCAGTTTCTATTTCAGAGGAACCAGAACAGGGTGATGTTTCCATGTTATCTTCTTCAAGTGTGCGTCCGTCGTCACAAATGAATTCAGAGCTAGCGGCAAAAGTGCTCATGGAGATTAGACAAATGTCGTCCGCTAGCTCGCCCGGTGTAGCGTCCATTCACCGAATGGTTCGGCAGCCGGGTTCGTCCGATGCGGTCTAAGAGAAAATTTTGGGTGATGCGAGCACTATAAACATAATAGATGCACACCCAGTGACGGCGGATAGTAAACGAGAACGGAGGAAGCCTTTTAGTCCGGTTCCTAGCTCGTCCAGGTCCAGCCGGGCCGCGAGCGAGAGAGGTCCCTCTCTCGTACAACAACATCTGGGACCAGATGTTGTGGTACAAAATGTGTCTTTAGCGGAGCATACGTCCGTCGCTCGGGACGCTCCGTTGTATAAGCAGTCCGCAGAGACTGTTAAGGCTTCCTCTTCTCGTCAGCGCACACGACCGCACCTTGGCTGCGTGACCGCCGATATTTTACCAGCTTCGCCGATGAAGGATTCTTCGGCGACCAGGTCACACCATCCGGCAGCCAGGGATTCGAGACCGATGGACTCCGGACGTTCGCATAGGAAAAGTATGCGGGAGCCATCTGATGCGGAGCTGCCCTCGGCGAAGCAGCGAAAGACTGCGCCTCCGCAGGTCTCGACGCCGGACATTCTTGTGCAGATAGCACAGCTTATCGCAGCATCCCAGCAGCCGACAGAAACGGTGTCGGATCGAAAATTATCCGACGGCGCTGGGTCGGTACGCTCCGCCGAAGCATCGGGGGCGGACGACCGGGAACATCGGGAGGTCCGACCGGATGGTGAAAGGGATACGGATGAATTGGAGCTATCCCTTTCGGAACAACATAAAGCTGCCGTGGACTTCATCCGGCACTTTCTTCCTCAAGTTGTTCCGTCGGGCCAGACTGCTGCGCTTCCGGACAAGAGAATTATAGCGTCATTGGACTCTGAATTTTTTGAGCGGTTCAGGGACATCGCTCCCGAGTTTCCGTCGCAGTCCAATAATGTTGCAAGAACATTTGAATTATTGAACGACGCTATATTTAAACTTGCTTCCAGGACGGGGAAAGCAGGTTTCTTGTCCGCTAATACTCTTAACCTGCCTTTCATTAATGCAAGGAATAAATTCGATACGGCAGGACAGGGTATACCGAGAGTTCCTCTGCGTATGGACGACGAGGCGGAAGACTTAGAGCTATCATTACCGTCGTCAGCTTCTATTCCAACCGCGGTGTTGGAAACAGCTATTGCGTCTAACAGAGCCAATTTAGATGCCTTTTCTTACGCAGATCACCTTACTAAGGCGTTATCACTGCGCCTTCAAGGGGAAGAGTTTCAGGATATACAATCCTCTTTAAGACTTCTTTCAAGGGCAGTAGCTTATTCCACGTGTAACTCCGCCCTTTCAGTGGCAAATCTGGAGTTGGTTAGACGTGACGCAGCCCTAGCTACATCCACACTAGTGGATTCTAAGGTGAAGAACTCTCTTAGAGTCGCTTCGGTCTCAGGAGAACTTCTCTTTGACGGCAAGCTTTCCGCTATTTATGATAAAATTAAAAAGAAAGCTAATGACTCTCTGTTGTTCAGATCGGCTCCTAAAAAGTCGGATACAGCAGACACGAATAAGACAGGCACTTCTGGGTCTAATGCGCCCAAGAGAGGTTCCTATAGAGGTTCCGGTGCGTCCTCTTGGTCTTATTCGAGAGACCGTCAGGATAGCGACTCTCGTTCGGGACGTCCTTCAGGCCGGGACAATCGGCCGGACGCCCCGAGGTCGACGAGGCGAGGTGCGGGTCGTGGAAGACGTGGTTTCTCCTACCGCAGGCCTCGCAGGTCCAGGAGGTGATGGCTTAAACCTCTATCGCGTTCCGGTTGGCGGAAGGTTGTCGAGTTTTTCACAAGAGTGGGCGTCGATTACGGACGACCCTTGGGTGAGAGGAGTGACTTCGGAAGGTCTAAAGATATCCTTCAAACGAAAGCCTCCATTAACTCGAAGTCCAAAGTGGACTCATCTTCCGTCAAATCCACAGAAAAGAGACGCTCTGTTATCAGAGGTGCAGTCTCTTTTAATGAAGAACGCGGTAGAGGTCGTAGAAAACCAGGAATCTCTGGGATTCTACAGCCATCTGTTTCTGGTTCCGAAACCAGACGGCTCGTTCCGTCCAGTCATAGATTTGAGCTGGATAAACAAGCTGATCGTCGCTCCGAAGTTTTATATGGAGACGATTCGATCGGTCAGAGCGAGTATTCGGGTGAACGATTATGCAACGAGCATAGATCTCAAAGATGCGTACTTTCACGTCATGGTACATCCGACATTCCGAAAGTATCTACGCTTCGCAGTCCTAGGAGTGGTGTATCAATTCCGGGCCATGTGCTTCGGATTGAATCTAGCACCCTGGGCTTTCACTCGGGTAATGAACTCGGTAATGATCTACTTCCGAGCTCATTCGTCTGCGGTAACGTCGGCCTACCTGGACGACATTCTTCAGAGGTACGGCAACGAGTTAACGCTTCAGAACGATGTTCAGAATCTTCTTCTATTGCTCCGACGTCTCGGTTTTATAGTAAACGAGGAGAAGTCGGATCTGGTGCCGTCCAAGTCATTCACTCATCTGGGAATGAGCTTCGAGACGCACAACAATCTCGTTCGTCTGCCGTTAACCAGAGCGAAATTAGTCAGTTGTTACGCTCGCTATTGTCTGCATGCAGACAAAGTCACGGCGAGAGAATTTATGAGACTGATAGGTCTGTGCGGAGCCGCCGCGGATCTCATTCCGATGGGGCGGCTACGCACACGTCCTCTTCAAATTTTCCTGACTCAGAATTGGAGTGTGAAAATCCATTCGCTCGATGTAGACGTTCTCTTGTCAGATCAAGTGAAACAAGAGATTCAGACTTGGGCAAACATTCAGTGGTTAACTCAAGGAGTTCCGCTGCAGTTGCCGGATCCGAGTTTTACCGTTATGACGGATGCCAGTCAAACAGGTTGGGGTGCATCATTAATCCCAACGGATTCGAGATGCCAGGGTCTTTGGGATCCGCAATTCCTGTGCAAGCACATAAACATCAAGGAAATGATGTCAATTTGGCTTGCGTTACGTCACTGGATGGACATTATTCACGATGCTCATGTCCAAATCCTATCCGACAATACGACAGTAGTGGCGTATATACGGAATCAGGGAGGCACTCATTCAGTTCCGTTGTTCAATCTAACGGAAAGAATCCTTCTGTTTGCGTTAGAACATCACGTTCTTCTTTCGGTCCGTCACATACCGGGTCGTCTGAATGTGCTAGCAGACTCCCCTTCACGAAAGGGTCGCTTGTTGCCGTCGGAGTGGACTCTCAACAACCAAGTATTCAATCAGATTTGCTACCAATGGGAACGGCCAATGATAGACTTATTTGCGACACATCTCAACAATCAGTTGCAGACGTATGTGTCTCCGTGTCCGGATCCAAGGGCATTTGCAGTAGACGCTCTGTCGATCCCTTGGGACGGAATGATAGGATATGCGTATCCTCCAGCGCCGTTAATTCAACAAGTATTGCTAAAGATAAAACAATCTCAATGCAAGATTCTGTTGGTAGCATCTCTGTTGCCACAGAGACCGTGGATAAATCTACTCAGGTGTCTGTTGTGGGACCTACCGCGGAAGCTTCCTCCACGAGAGGATCTTCTTTCGCAGGGGAAATCGCGCCAACTCCATCACAACCCGCAAGGTCTCAACCTTCACGTTTTTCCGTTGTGCGGTCCTTCTTGCATGGCAAGCACTTTACAGGACGAGCAGTGGACGCGATTTCTAACTGTAGGAGGACCTCCTCTTCGCTAAACTATGCGGCTAAGTGGAAGGTTTTTCGTCGTTGGTGTAGGGATCATTCTGTAGATATATTTGATCCCTCTATACCAGACATTGCAAACTTTCTAGTATACTTGTTTGACGAAATCAAACTGCAGCCTGTTACTATAAAGGGTTATAGATCTATGTTATCTGATACCTATGCACATCTTGATAGTTTACAAATTGGATCTAATGTCTCTTTATCGAAATTGATTAGAAACTTTTCGATAAATAGACCCAGAACTCTTAGAATAATTCCTAAGTGGAATTTAGCTTGGGTTCTCCTTAAATTGAAGGAAAAGCCATTTGAACCTCTTGGGACAGTAGATTTCAAATTCTTATCTTATAAGACAGCTTTTCTCTTAGCTTTCTCTTCTGCCAGAAGAGTCAGTGAGCTTCATGCACTATCGGTGGATGATTCTCATTATCGTAGTGTTGGGAACACTATCACCTTCACTACTAATGTGGGTTTTTTAGCTAAGAATCAGGCTCCTAATAAATATCCGGAACCTATTGTTATTAAGGCTCTTCCGTCTTCAGACGGGCGTAGGCCTTTACTCTGTCCTGTTAGAGCACTACGTATCTATAAACAGAGATCTCAGTTTATCAGAAAGGGACGGAAACGTTTCTTTTTGTCTTTGATGCCTAATAGAAAGGACATTTCAGTCCATTCTATTGCTAGATGGATTCAGTTAACTATCCGTACTGCTTATGAAGATTTATCTTCTTCTCAGCAGTCTGTGCTTAAGATTTCTGCTCATGAAGTAAGAGCTCTTTCTACTTCCTGGGCTTATGCTAATAGTGTTGCTATTACAGATTTAATGAAGGCTGCTTATTGGTCTCAGCCATCCACATTTACGAATTTTTATCTCAGAAATATTGAGTCCATTTCTGGAGACCTGCATTGTTTAGGTCCGTTATCTGTTGCTCAGAATGTCGTCCACTAAACAGTTGCAACTATAGTTATGCAGGCTTTCTATTCCGGCAGTGACTCCGTCCGGCTGCCCTCTTCGCTCTGGGCTATTTGACCCAGGGCAAGGGGAAGGCGGGGGCGGGTGTTCCCTTAGGTCACCTGCTTTATAGTGAAAAGCAAGGGAATGCCTCCTCCAAGTCAGTATTTCTGAGTCGCTTCCGGGATGGTTTTAAAGTGCAATATTAATGTTTAAATTCATTCATGTCTTATTTTTAAAGTGTAGCTCAGTGTGAAGCATTTGTATATGTCAAGTGTCAAACGGGCTTTAATATACAATACTCGGACACTTTTAAATGATTATAAAGAGTCTCAATTCTCTGGACTACTTTATTTATTGGCTTGCTTTAAAAATAATTAGTATAAGGGTTATACTGGATGTTAATAGAGAACATGAATGTTATTGTGCTCAATTATTAAGGGTAGTGTATCTTTCTAATTTTATATTAAATAAGAAAGATACATGTAAAGCCTAATACTCCTTTTCTCCTTAAGGGGTTACCTCTTACTATATAATTGAGCTTATTGGATTTTCCTCTATGTCCTAGGCCCTCCAGCCTGTTTACTATTCAGCTAAGTCTGGGTCATTGGTACAGTATAAAAATGTTAAAAAATTTATAGTAATTTATATATTTTTTATACTTACCAATGACCCAGACGGGGATGGCCCTCCCTGGAGTTGGGAACTCTTGCCTCCCCGCTGAGTACATAGCGCTGACCAGGCACTGCCAGTAAGAATGATAATTGGCGCCAATTTCGGGACGACTGCGTCACTGCGCATGCGCAGTAGAGGCGTACTATGGAGGTCCTTTAGGACATTATTTCTTTTTGTTTTGGATGCAAATTTTGGGGATTGGGGGGCAAAATTTGTGTTTGGCCCTGGTTTTGTTGGAGTTAGCACCAGCTAAGTCTGGGTCATTGGTAAGTATAAAAAATATATAAATTACTATAAATTTTTTAACTTTTTTCATTTTTTGTCTCAAAAACATAGGTTATGACCCCTTGTTGGAATGAGCTCGACGAGCTCGTTCCAATGAGGGTTTCATAACCTATGTTTTTGAGACAAAAAATGAAAAAAATACTGAAAATTAATTGGCGATTTTTGAGAATAGCGCTGGCCGGTTTTGGCCGTTACGTTAGGTAAAGGGTTAATAAGATTAATTTTATAAGCCTTATATCCACACAAGTGCTCTATGGCTGTACAAATTGAAAGAGATCTAAAGGTTATAGTGCCTATGTCATCAAGTTTCTAGTCTTTTTGATTGAGGAAAGTTAGTTGGTAGATGTGTGTCTTATTATCTATTATAATATTAGAACATTTCTTTTCATGTTCTATCGGTTGATAGTACCTGAGTTTGTGTGATTTCTGAAATAAAACCTGAAGCAGCGAAGCGAAGCGAAGCTGCTGAAGGTTTTATTTCAGAAATCACACAAACTCAGGTACTATCGACCGATAGAACATGAAAAGAAACGTTCTAATTATTTTATTATGCTGAACAAAAAATAACTTTCATTGTTAAGCGTTAACTGCAACATGCCATCAGTCTTGTAATAACAATGTAGTCGAATCCAAAAACATGACGTCATTTCGAACGAATGACGTCTCTTCGAAAATGACTTGTCACAAGTGCCGTCGCTTTGGGAGTAGAAATGCCTGTGTTTACAACTGCATCATGCTGTTCATGTTATAATTCATTGTTAATGCTTGTGTGATAAGTGGTATAAATTAATGGAATATAAATTCATGTTTCTTGGACGACGACAGTTGATAGAATTAAGTGGAGTGAAACAATTTATTTTGAACGTGAGGCGGAGGCTCAGTGAGATCGAGAAGTACTAAACTTGTGTAAATATAATTGATTGAAGTCATAACTCATATTCAGGATTCACTGAAGTGGTGAACAACACGTGAGTTTTTAATATTTCTGATTCTTTTGAATTCATTGTTTGCAGTTAAAATTCAAAACACACCCACTGAAGATGATATATTTGTTGGTAAGTTTGTGTCTATCGGTGACGAAAAAAGTTAACGAACACGGCGCCAGCTTTTGGTGTTGAGAAATTCCAATCAGGGCGTATGTAATCGACGCTGATCAATGGAAGTGGAGCTTACATTTTCATTATTCTCTTGTCTCCAAGGAAGAACATTCCAATAGTACCTCTGTTTTGCCCCCAAACTCCAGTACTATGACTTTTAGAAGGTGTCAAATTAACCAGTCACGGCTGCTGTTACAAACGTGAGGCATAATAATGATTCTTAATTATCCACCTTTGAATATATAATGATGCACTAGTATAAACCCCACACAAGGTAAGAATGAAGAAAAAGATAGTGATAATGAAGAAATAAGTAATGATATATTTATATTCTGTTGTGCGGTGTTCTGCAGTATTAACTCTTTGCATGCTGCTGGCGGATATTCGTGCCAGCACAGAGTTTATCTTGTCACTGATATAAGTGTATGATAATAGATTAAAAATCCTTTCTGTTGATACCAAAGGGGTGCAATGTCCTAAGTCGATATATCCAGTTGATTTCATATTCCCGTCTTTTGGACGTGGATAGGTTGGAGTCGGGATTTGATTTGAGGATAAAAATGATGCGATAACCCAGATCATTTATATTGTGGTCTGGTTGAGTGAAGTGAAGAGCTATGGTGGTGTCTCTGCCGTGTTTTATATCTGCTTGATGTTCCCGTAGGCGTGTGGCGAAATGCCGTTTACTTTCACCTACGTATGTTTTTTGCATACTTTACACGTGAGCAGATATATGCTGTTTCGTGTTTGGCAAGAGTATTTTTTAGGGCCTTGAAATCTTTCTTTTGTTTGGTAACTTTTGAACCATAGACTATTTTCTTTTAGATTTTTGCATATGCCGCAGTTCGGGCGAGGGCATAACGGGTAGCTAAAATTAGGTACCCGACAGGTACTAAAATGTACCCGACGGGTATACAAAAAACAGTATACCCGACGGGTATTAAAATATACCCGACGGGTATACAAAAAAGTATACCCGACAGGTATACAGATATACCCGACGGGTATACAAAAAAGATACCCGACGGGTATCAAGATATACCCGACGGGTATACAAAAAATATACCCGACGGGTACATCCATTATGACGTCACGCAAAAAACACTATAAATATGGGTGCCTCAAACAGAGCGGCGCTAACGCCTCTGATGAATCCTACTAAGGAAGAAACCGGTCAGGCTAATATTTAAAGAATTTGTCCGTTCAACTTCTTGGACATTTTATATTATATTTAACTGATATAAGTGTAATTTGGGCATATTTAAACATATTTTCCCCTGTAAATTGAATGGATTTTTTCACCAATGATTTCTTGTTATATTTAGATTCATTTTTCATCAACTCTAGTCATGGCTGCTTTACAGCAGCCATGACTAGATTTGATGAAAAAATATCTTGAAAATACTCAGCGAGTTAAGAGATAAAGAGGACCGCATAAATTCCATGACCGAGTGAGGAGTCCCAAAATAGCGATGGCCAGTTTCTATTTACTACTGCTTAGGCCTAAAAAAAATAAAAAATCTGTTTCTCAGGCCCTTCTGCATGGTCCTTTTGGCTACCGCATGCTCACTTTTTATAACCAATTTAAACTAAAAAAAAAATAAAAATTAAATGGTTTATGTCTGATATTTTACCCAAGTTAAAAAAATTGATGAATTTGTCCCTTGAGTGCAAGAAGGCTTTGCAATGCTTTAGCATTGCAAAGTCTTCTTGCACTCAAGGGATGAAATACACCACCACCCATGCTATTCTGTAGATTATGAGGCCTAAAACTTGAACCAAGAACATGAACTTTTGATGGCAAAAAAGTAATTACTGAAATAAAAAATAAAATAAAAAACCACTCGCCCGCATGCAATTTCACAAATAATGGCCCGAGAAACAGAAGATCTACTTTGTGTGGCCTTACCTGTGTTAAGTATTTAAGTATATCCAGGATACCTTATGGACTAAGTTTTAAAAAGAAAATGGGTATTCAAAGGTTAACTTTGACACTGTCCGAGAAGTGAAGTTGTCTGATTATTGATTGTAAGTCCCTTGAAAGTCTCTGTTCAGTTGTTTTTTCACTCTTTTTTGGCTTAATTCAGTACACAGGAATCATTTTGAAGATGAAATTGTTGAGAACTCCAAGCTGCAGATGGACTGTGACAAGTAATAATTTTGCAGAGTGGTACTCAGGTCACAGCTACTCGTGTGAGGTTGTGCTTATCTTTAAAAATAATATATAGGAATTCCCTCAGTTTGCATTGGAATCGCCTCAGTTTTTCGTTAATTTTACAAAAAATAGAGATCTCCAGGATCTGATATTTGAAAATTCCTATCTACATTAGGTGAGCTACAGTTTGGAAAAATACTGTCTGGTGTATATGGCATCACAAAAGCGAAGAAGATTCTATTTTTTTAGTATAATAGACAGGCCTGAAAATAAAGAGCATACATCGTAATCCATTAACAAGTTATGCTGTATAATGCTATACATGATATGCTGGTAACGATAGGAAAAAAGAGCTGTGGCTCTTTCCCATCTTTTCTGTTTTTACAATTCCAGCCATGCTGTTTATGTTTTAATAGAATTTTATTCAAAATGAATAGCAACAATTAATGCACGATCTCACTTTGTCGAGATTGCATGTTAGTTGTTTTTATTTATTTGGGCGGAAATTCTGTTTAAAATGTAAATGGCATGCCATTCTGTTCAAATGTGGGAACTACAGTAGTGTAGAGTTAGTTCTGGAAGATTATCAAATCTGACTAGCAAATCATGCAGAATTAGGAATTTAAATTCTGCATGTTTTGTCAGTCAAAATATCCTGCATTTTTTTGCCAGTCAAAACATGCAGGATTTAATTGTAGTTTAAACGATCCCTCTCAGGTTATTTCCAGGTCTATATGAACCCTTTCAGTACTGATGCCCTGGATGGTGTCATCCCATTCAGTACTATCCAAGGTGAAATGGTTGAATCTATTCTGTATTTTTAGGGATGTTCATACCAATCCACTCGTATTAGGTAAACAGATAATGAAATATAGAAGATTAATTCAATTCTACTTTTGCTGAAACCAAATCACTCACACTGTTACAACGTCGTTGACTTTTGATGACACTTACTGTGGAAAATATTATGGTTCTGGCCTATTTAACTGGTAGAGTGTTGGAAGCCCTATTTTGGGCTTTACTAAAGGTTACAGGCAATAACTGTCTGTAGCTGCATTCTGCCTGAGGAAGCCTTTATTGTCCCTGATATGAATCAGATTTTTTATACAATACCTTGCTCTCTGACATTTAATTGGATAGTGCCTATAAGGCACTATCCAATTAAATTTAAGAGAGCAGTATATGATGAGCTTTGATTTGTTGTCAGAAAAAAACTCAGCACTTTACCAGTTAATAATAAATAGCAACAACTGGAATTGTAACCAAAGGTAACGTGTGGGATGTGGTGGATCAAATCAATATGTCTATGCTGCAATAATGCACCATTCTATGCTATAATTATACTTGTCCCTATATCCCAATAAATTCTGTCTTTTGATTGGTCAGAATGCCTTGGACAAATAGCCATGGCAAAAGGAGCGCCCAACATACAAGGTATATGAGAGCGTGCAACATCCAGGGTATAAGCACACTCGAAACATCAGGGGTATATGGTTTCAATGAAAGCTTTTCGCTTCCGCTCACCTCATTATAAAACTCGAACAAAAAAACCTGAAAATAGTCACAAATATTATCCGACAATACAATCATAAAAATAAAATAAGAGCAAATAATTCGTCCCCTGAGTACCAATGTGTTCTTGAAAATAAGAGCAAATAATTCTTCAGAACACATTGGAACTCAGAAGACGAAATGTCAACAAAATACTGTTTACTCGTTTCCTAAATGACCAAAGGGATGTAACTCTTTTCTGTTGTCTTCTGCAATTACAAAAACAAAATAATTATCACTAATTTGGTCCCAATGATTGTGGAGCTGAGAATGTGTTCACAAATTTATTTCCACTGTGTTTGTATTGTGTTTCAAAAGGACAAAAACGTTACCTCCGCCAACATGTATGGTATATGGAGATTTAATACCTGGATGTCTCATTTAAACACCTCGCCTGCAGATCGGTGTTTAAAAACCAACATCCAGGTATTAAATCTCCATATACCATACATGTTGGTGGAGATAACTTACAATGTCTACACTGATTATGCTCAGCTTGTGACATCAAATGAAGTGCTAACCTTCGGTGACTTGTATGATATGACTGATCTGCTGTCATCATCAGAATGGAATACAGGACACCAGATCAGTTGCCATAATAATCTTTTTGTTATATACTTTTTAATTATATGCTAGCCTGTGAATTATCGCAAATTATCTAAAAGACATTATAAGTTATCTCGGGCAACAGCCAGGGTACATGGAGATTTAATACCTGGATGTTGGTTTTCAACCATGAGGCGCAAGCCAAATGGTTGAAAAGGAGACATCCAGGTATTAAATCTCCATGTACCCTGGATGTTGCCCAAGATTACGATTTTGTCTCACCTCCTAACACAAAAATAATGCCGAGATGTAAAATATGATCCCACATTAAGACTCAGGCGACGAAGTTTAAACCCCACACTGAGCCTCAAGTTTTGAACCAAACAGCGAAACAAACGTCACAGCAAAACTATAAATAGACCGAGTCTATTTCTGAATCGTTGTTTATAAACCAGGTCACACATGGAGAAGTTTTTCACTTTGGTGAAGTTTTAAAATGGATTCAAATTCAGTATCAAAGTCTTTCTCTGACAAATACTTTCTAAAAAGCTGTGCGGCAGTATTATTTGATTTGATGATGGATTTAGGCGTGAGTTCAATCCGATTGCAAGTGATGTCTCCATCGGAGTGACAAGCGAAGCGAGAGATTGACATTTTGTATTCTGCTCAAGTGATATCGAAGATAAACAGATGAGTTGCTCCCCTTAATGTTCTCACCCTGCAAAGCACAAAAGTATAGTTGCGAACCCAATTCAATCTGTTCAGTTCTCATCGAATACGACAGCCAACAAGTGCTTCTACTCGTAGGGCTGCAACAATGTTTTTTAATTTGTATTAGTATTCACTACAATACGACAATAAGTTGGATATAACATAACAGTTCTAATAGGAGTTTCTCCAATCAATGTGACCCAGTCAGGGTCAAAGGCTATTTTTATCACCTGGATGTTTCTCGAGTGACAAACAGGGAACAACGGCGCATGCTCTTATTACCCGCATGTTTGAAGATAGCCGATACCGTGGCTATTTGTTTTGGTCACGTTGACCAATCAGAAGATGCAATGCATACTGATACAGGGACAATTCTCTATATCTATTGACTTCATAGATATCGAGAAATATTCCTCAGTAACTTCCTAAATGACGTCAAGCCACGCCACATTGCGTCGCCTTGAAGGAATGATCGGCTGATCTTTGTTATTGTTTTGAAATGCACGCATTTGGGGTCGAATTGGGCTGAATATTGTGCAATAAAATGTCTCATAGCATATAATGAAAAAGAAACTCTACTCTATTTCAATCAGTGTCGGGAATTATCTCATGAGTGTGGACCTGAAAGTTTTATTTTTCGCAGGCACACACAAGGAATTTTTTCAATAGGTTCCTAAATGACGTCATTCTTCAGCCAATGATGTCACCTTGAAGGAAGGAACTATCAGCAGCTTTTTGTTATTGTCTTGAAACTGTTTGCAGTCAAATTGGGCTGAATATTGCGCAGTAAAATGTAATGTAGCATATAATAAAAAGAAAATCTACGTTGTTTTAGTGAATATTGTTAATTATCTCATCCGTGTGGACCTGAAAGATAAGCAAGCGCTTGTGAAAAGTAAAACTTTCAGGTCCACACTCATGAGATAATTCCCGATATTCACTAAAACAGCGTAGATTTGCTTTTTGTTATATACTACGTGACATTTTAATGCACAATATTCAGCCCAATTCGACTGTAAACAGGGTCAAGACAATAACAAAAAGCTGCCGATCATTCCTTCAAGGCGACCTTCAGGGTGACGTCATGCACTAACGTCATTTAGGAAGTGATTGAAAAAATTTGTTGTGTCAATCTGAAAATATTATTTTCCACGAGCGCTTGCGCTCGTGAAAAATAAAACTTTCAGGTCCACACTCAAGAGACAATTCCTGATATTCACTAAAACAGCTTAGATATCCTCTAAATATCTAGGTAAAACACCTGAAAAGTGATAGAAATGGGCCTACAGTAGTAAACTAATTTCTGAATATGATGCGTGAATAGTATTATATCTTACCTCCTACAAGTATCTGGGAATTTCAAAGACGTCACTTGCAGACTGCATATTAAACCATATACTGCCTGTCAACATCAATATACGCTGACAGCTATGGGTAATCTCTCCTTTGTTCATTGATTATTCAAAATGGCGGCAGCCGATAAATGCTTCAAGTTGAAAGATTGAGTGTTGGAAGCCCATATTTGGTATGAAGTGCAGGTTAGGCAACTTAAAAGGCTTCATATTCTGTGGGTGTGTGTCATGTTACCTCTAAATTGAAACTGTTTGGTATGTATGAATTTGCCTTGTTACAATTTATGGGAGAGTGCCTGTAGGCACACTCCCATAAATTGTAACAAGGCAAAGACACATGAACACATTGTGGGAATTCTCTCATTTAATTTTGATCGCTGTTGTTATTAGTTCTGTGCATCGATGCAGCAGTTGGTAAGATGTATTCGATAACTAATAATATTACGTCACTGTTTGCACTTGATTCATTCATCAAGTAAATGAAATAATAAATACAAAACATCATCAAATTATGACATTCAGTGATGAAGGTACTGTAATGTTCAATTTGTTTCTTGTCGTCAAAGCTATCTCGGATAACATAAACTGGTCGTCTGTGATTTTAATTAATGGTGTTGAATTTATTCTTAATATTTACGTTTCATTTTCAATCATAAAGAAAACCTTTTCAGCCATTAAAGCAGTTTGGAAACAATTGGCTGTTCTGGAACGTAACTCTTACTGCTCTGAACCCAACTAGAATAGTGTGTAATCGCAATGTAACATAATAGTTTGATAGCCTCATTTGAGAGAGTGAGATATGGCACATAATATGGTTTTGTTGAAATTTTGTGAAAAATTTGAAAAAAATAAAGTAACAGATTTTGATATCATGGTGATGGGTAAAATATCAAACAAACTTGAGTGTTTATGTTAATTTTAGCCATGATATAAACCAAATTTGCAGGCCTTTAACCCTTTACCTAACATGAAAAGCAGACGACACTTGCAAACAAAATTCTTGAATAATTAATTTAAAAAATTTTATGCCTCAAAAACATAGGATGATCCCCAATTATCGTTGTTTAGAGGAAGCTTCCTTTCAATTTTGGCCCAGCTAGCCAAATCAATATGGCCATCATGGCAGCCATATTGAATTTTGTTTCCATCCAATAACTAATAAATGCTGACTCAAATCATTTTTATTTTTTAATTATGCATTGTTAGTGTCTAGAGGAAGCTTCCTTTTGATTTTGGACCAGTCAGCAGAACCAAGATGGCTGCCAGTGGCCAATTCATTATAGCTCCCATGGTGGCCATCTTGAATTTGGTTTCCATCCAATAACTTATGAATATTGACTTGAATCAATTTCAATTTTTGGTTATGCATTATTGGTGTCTAGAGGAAGCTTTCTTCTGATTTTGGATCAGCTAGCCAATTCAATATGGCTGCCTAGAATCATATCTATTTTTTAATTACGCATTGTTGGTGTCTAGAGGAAGCTTCCTTTTGATTTTGGACCAGTCAGCTGAACCAAGATGGCTGCCAGTGGCCAATTCATTATGGCTCCCATGGTGGCCATCTTGAATTTGGTTTCCATCCAATAACTTATGAATATTGACTTGAATCAATTTCAATTTTTGGTTATGCATTATTGGTGTCTAGATGAAGTTTCCTTTGGTTATGCCCCCAAGAGACTTACTTACCCTTTTATGACACCGTCGGGGGCATATGCCATGCTTTGCGTTGCTCTTGTTAAATATTGTCTTTAAAAACTGGTTGCACCATCAGCAGTGATGCTTTCCTTGGGGAACATGGGTTAACGCTGCTCCTTTACTTTTCTCTGAGGGGGAACACCATTCCCCTTCAGTTTCAAAATCCAAGATGGCTTGATCTTTATAAATATTCAACACAGCGAAAACGCAATCATCTTGCTATCTGTACTTAACCGATTTTAGCTGTATATAACTCACAGCATCACACAGAACAATGGCCAGGGCTGGGAGCAGTTAACGTTTCAAACGTTAACATGTTAAGTAATTTGAACAACGTTAAAAAAATTTAACCAAGTTAATAACGTTTAACTTTGAAGATTATAATTCTATAATATGTCGTTATCTTGTGTTTATCCAAGCCGGATCGCGCATCCTGATGACGTCAAATTTTGTGCCATTTGACGAAATTGAAGAACACGAATAATTTAGATGTCCATAGCCCTCCTACCAATGTTGGCCCGTTGATATTTGACGATACAGCAATATCAGCTTTATCAGAATGCCTATTTTCCATGTAAGGACTGGTATTCGAGCAATGGTGGGTGTCTCTTTCTAAGGATACGGCCACAGCGATTGTATTCTTAAATGAAAACATCGCTGAATGTTAGAATTTACGATAACCTGAGAGAACTATCTTAACTACTCGTCCCCTGAGTTCCAATGTGTTCTATGTGCCAGTAGGCTGCCAGTTGGCACATAGAACACATTGGAACTCAAGAGACAAACTGTGCATATGTTCAATTATATTCAAATTCAAATTAATAAAAATGGCTGAAGTTATTAAAATTTTGTTCATTTTAACATTTAACATCATTTAACTCTTTAACACAGAATTATTTAACACATTAAGGTGTTAAGGAAAATTTTAACTCCTCCCAGCCCTGACAATGGCCATTTCTTTTTAAGAGTTGTGAGTACTAAATATTCAAAAACTTACCTGGAGGTGGATCCCCAGACCACACCTTTACTACTACAAGAGGGGGACTCTCTCTCCCGAAATGCACTCTGCATACAGCGATGGCTGACATGGGCCATACCTTAATTTTGGAAAGCATCACTGCATATCAGGCAAAGGTGACACCATCTTTCCATGCGCAGGTGAATTTTGGTTGTATGTTGGTACATGTAAAGGATTAAAAAGACTCAAAACATCAGAAATGATTGATGTTTATAATTTTACAGGTATGATTCTTGGACAGGGAGCATTTGGGAGGGTTGTGAAAGCAGAAGCTATTGGAATTGTGGATGGAATTGATATTTCAACAGTTGCTGTGAAAATGGTGAAAGGTAAATTGTATACTGCGTATTTATACCATGCTTGCCTATGTTACTAAATTTTGGCATTTAACCCCACTACCAGTGTAAAGCTTCTACTGTGGTTAAAAAAAGATTTACCCCTATAGTCGGAAGTTTATATAATATCCAAACTGACCTTTCCATGATGCCAACTTCGATACGTTCACACTTCCCGACATTTCATTAACCCTTTACCTAACATGAAAAGCAGACGACGCTTGCAAAAAAATTCTTGAATAACTAATTTTTTTCATTTTTTGTCTCAATAACATAGGTTATGACCCCTTGTAGGAACGAGCTCGATGAGCTCGTTCAAATGATGGGTCATAACCTATGTTTTTGAGACAAAAAATGAAAATATTTTGAAAATTAATTGGCGATTTTTGAGAATAGCGCTGGCCGGTTTTGGTCGTTACGTTGGGTAAATGGTTAAACATACAACATTTTGCAGGACTATCTACTACGTGCAATGACTTATTAAATTCAAAATACTTACAATTAAATATTTAAAATAAAATTTAGGAATTGTTAAGAATAATGTGACTGAAAAAGCAAGGTAAATTCAATCAACTTTGACGATGTGTCTAACTGTCAGTGAAGTATTCACATACAGCTGGTAGTACTGCCCAACGGTGCAGATGTAAACAAAACAAACCTGTGTGTTTGCGATAGAAAGTGTAGTTTTTTCTCTATTTTAAGAGGCAAAGTTGATTATTTACTAAGAACATGGTATAGATAAAACAATTAGATACTAGGGCCGGTAATCAGATTTAAACCACTCGTAGAATAAGGCAAGCCTCGAGGTTAAAACCCTAATCCTACTTGTGGTTTAAATCTGATTACCAGCCCTAGTACCTATTTATTCTATATGTTAACTTGTGATTTGGTTCCATGACATTCTCTTGGAACTCTGTCAAACAAGGTATAATGGAGTAAGTGCCTGATTTGTGAAGTCAGGGGTATGATTACACTCTTATATAATCAACTAAAAACATGTTTGCAGGGAGTAGGGCTGCACGGTATTCAAAACTGAATACCGGTATCGGTATTCAAAAAAATACCGCGGTATACCGGTATATCAAAAACTGTTTAGATATATGAACACAAGTACCACAATCGAGACTCGAGGCATCACAGTCGGAACGAATTAGCATGCATTGATGATGCGGTTCGAGACACCTTTCCCCAACACAGACGATATCAAAATTTATTATTTTCAAAATTAATTTATCTGATTTTCCCCAAGGATTTCAACAAAACTATATCATGTGAACTCTCATTGGAATGCACTCAATGAGCTCGTTCCAATGAGGGGTCACATGATATAGTTTTGTAGAAATTTTTCAAAATTATTTTTTCAACTGCAGAATTTGTACATTACGAGGGCACAAGCAAACGATTCCTTGGATAAAGAGATAATATTATTCATTCGGGGCTACAGTTAAAAAACTCAAGACATCTTGAAAATTAAATTGTGGGTATATAAATAATGACGATAAACCGATATTTTTCTAATTACACCGGTATTCAATCGATATTGGTTTGAATACTGGTATATATGTATTTATCGATATACCGTGCAGCCCTATCAGGGAGAAAGATTTCAAAATCAAGCTTTATGTCCACAAATAACTAATTTCTTGTTGAAATAATGATTTTGGTGGCATTTTAGTTCTTAGAATTTATATAAAAATTGTCTGAAAGACTGAATTTATTTTAATTTAAAGAAATTATAGAAATTATAGCTGGGTAAGAAAAAAACTGAAATCAGTTAAAGTAGCAAGTGATATGGCATATCTTGAATCAAAGAGAATGAGTAATGCTGTCTTACTAGATCTTGGAGGATGGTATATTATATGTTTCATTAAGGAGTCAGACAGTTGCTTGACATTGCTTGGTGGTTCTCTACAGGTACTCCAGCTTCCCCCACCCATAAAACTGTCCAACACATGGTGACCCTGGCTGTCAAAAGTGTTGTTAAACTCCAGTAAATAAATAAATAAATAAATAAATAAATAAATAAATAAATAAATAAATAAATAAATAAATAAATAAATAAATAAATAAATGAACATTTCAAGCTTTATATCCCCAGATGGCTAATATTTCATAGAAATGTTGCTTTTGGTGCCATTTTAGTTCTTTGAATTTACATGAAAATGGTCTGAAAGACATGGAAAAAGAATCAAATTTCAAACCATCAATTGATTGGATCTTAACCATGTGATGTTCTGGCTGTTACAGAGATACCAACTCATTAATGGCCTAACATGTCAGGTGACCTATCCATCATTACCAGGTTTTAATGCTTAAGTAAAACCCTGTTGATGTGGTAGAAATGTGGTAATAATATAAAAAACATGATTTTGAAGAGTGTTGTGATTTATAAATGGTCCAGCCAAAATGATGAACAGCCTGACAGTGTATAATAATAATAACAACACTTTGACCGGCCACTGATTTGTCATGGTTCTCGGATGAGAAGGCCTTAATTAGCCCTGTGATCCCAAATGCTTCCTTATCCCCACACATCTTCTCTCCTCCCAACACTGAGATGAACTGCTTGATGACATCCCGAACCCCACTCTTCCCAGTCTTTCCGATTATTATTTATTTATTTATTGGTGTTTAAGGTCACATACTTATGCACAATGGCTAATCGTGACCGTGACAGTTTTACGGGTGGAGGAAGCCGGAGTACCCGGAGAGAACCACCGAGCAACGACGAGCAGCTGTCAGCTCTCCAACATCGTAACTCTGAACTCTGCACCACAGCACAGGCAGGGTTAGAGTGGTTGAAGACATGCGCACCATCGACGTGCAGTACGCCTCAGTACACAGCGTCATCGTGCCCCCATGTAGGCAATCGGGGTGAAGTGTCTTGCCCAAGGACACAACGCGGTTGCCGCAGGTGGGATTCGAACAGAGGACCTCTCGGCTTGCAGTCTTTCCGATAAGCATACTAACTCTCACCTTTGTGTCACCCAGTAACCACATGTCCAGTCTCCCATCCCACTTTCGTATCATACTCCTGATGAATCTTATTCTGTTAAGACTGATATTTTGGGCATTCTGCTAGAAGTGTTCCAGTGTCTCCACTATGCCTAAATTATACATTTGGCAGTACAGTGGAGCCCACTTAATTGTATATCCCTGTTAATTGAATATAATTTTCAAACACAAAACCATTTTCCATACCTTCATTACAAATTTGATCTGTTAATTGCATATGGGTTGTAGAGTAAACTCCTGTTAATAGTATATAAATTTTTGTAATATGTCGAAAAAATTACTGTGACACGCACCAAATTCCCCTTATTTATCAACATTTTTGGCCTCACTACATCCAATACAGGCATTTATTCTATTATATCTTGTTTGACAGAGCTCTATGAGCTCTGTCAAACAAGATATAATAGAATAAATGCTCAGTTTACTTCCAGAACACAGGAAACTGACCAAATCCCTGTTAATTGTATACTCCTATTAATTGAATAATTTTCACTGGCAAAATGGATATTCAATTAAGAGGATTCTACTGTACTTTTCATTGTCTTTCGCAGCTTTTCCCCTAAGCTCCAGTGACTGCAACCTCATCTTGAACAACAGTACCTCCCCCAAAGGTGTCATCAGGGTACTCTTCAAAACCTGCCTTCCCTTTATCACGTAGGACACCCAAAAAACTCTTTGCTTTGACCCCCCTCACCAGTTCAGGTTACATTCCACCATGACTTTTTCTCTGACAATTTTTATTAGCTGCGTCGCCAGCGGCAGAGCAGGTCTAGTAACCGCTCGACTCCGTCCGTCCATCAGTCTGTCTGGGCCAACATTGGGGGTTTAAGAGAGATTATTATTAGGGGCTACCTCCAAATTAAGGTAGTGTTAGGGTTAGGAGTGGGGTGGGGTTAGGGTTAGGGGTACCCCCAGAGTAGGGCTTAAGGTTGGGGAGGGTTAGGTCCCGGGGGTGTTAGGGTTGGGGTCAGGGGTGGGGTTTTAGTTTTAGTAGCCCCTAAACCAAAAAATAGCTCCTAATCCTATTGGTTTGGCTAGGGTGGGTTTGGGTCAGGGATGGGGTGGGGTTAGGGTTAGGGGTAGCCCCAGAGTAGGGCTTAAGGTTGGGGGGTTAGGTCCCAGGGGTGGGTGGTGGTTAGGATCTGGGGTGGGCTTTTAGGGTTTAGGGTCAGTATGGGGTAGGGTTAGGGTTAGGGGGTGGTTTTTGGGTGGAGGGGTATGGTTAGGGTTAAATATAAGTTCTAAGGTGGAGGGGGTGGGGTTCTGGGTAAAATAAGGTTTTGGACATACAAAATGTTTTTTTGGTAGCCCATAAACCCGAAATGTTGGAGCGTCTGTCCGTCCGTCCATCCGTCCGTCCGTCCGTCCGTCCGTCCGTCCATCCGTCAGTCCGTCCGTCTGAAACACTTCTTCGGCAAAGTTTTCTTGGCTTCTATGAAAGGGAATGATTTTATATTTGGTCTGCTGCTTCGTAATGATGAGTTGTATCATGTATCTAATTTTCAGATCTGCCGTGCAGCCACTTCCTGTTTGCCGATACTTTGAAGTATGTTCATCTCTGTAATCAATTTCATCTTCCGTCAAAGTTTTCTTGGCTTCTATGAAAGGGAATGATTTTATATGTGGTCTGCTGCTTCATAATGATGAGTTGTATCGTGTATCTAATTTTCAGATCTGCCATGCAGCCACTTCCTGTTTGACGATACTTTGAAGTCTGTTCATCTCTGTAATCAATTGCATGCAGCGACGCAGGTCCAGACCCGGTATTGGTCTTGGCTTGTTTACCCTAAGTTGTGCCCACTTCTAAGTCCAAGATCATATGTTGAATAATTCTCTGTTAACTCCCTCACCTGGTCTATCCACCCTGTCTTTATGTTTGAATTCCAAATATTCCGAATATTAATTTACACCATCGGCTGTCAGGGAGATTTACCAAATAGTTAAGATAGCAGAGTTTCATTAAGTCTGCCCTGTTCTTAACTCATCCACCCAAGCTCACCCCTTGCTTCTAGCAATGCGGCATTACTCAAAACCCATTATCCATTGGACTGCATTGCTCTGCAGGGTTTCCAAGCTCTTTAAATCTATTTCGTTTCGAGGTATTGTTTCCATACCTGGTACACCCACCATTTCCCAAATTGTTTTTTTACCACGAAAACCTTATTGAAATTGAAGCTGTTTCTCCCTATAAGTTTCATTTGATTAAGGATTCACTTCACCTTCACAGTTAGTTTATTTGTGTGGTTTATTCCTTTTCCCATAATGTTTATATTTATCCCTAAATACTCATAGTCACATGTCTCTCCTACACTAAGATGTTTGCTGCTACCTTCCGGCATACAGAACTCCACCACTCTCCACTTTCAAAAGCATTGCAAAGTCTTCTTACACTCAATGAACAAATTTATCAATTTTATTAACTTGGGTAAAATATTTTTATCTTTTTAAGTTTACATTGGTCATGAAAAGCGAACATGCGGTAGCCGAAAGGACCATGCAGAAGGGCCTGAGAAACAGATTTTTAACTTTTTTAAGCCTAAAGAAATATAATTTGATTGTTAATCATCAAAATACAACCAGACTGCCATGTGTTAACCCTTTACCCAACGAATCGCCCGCTTCCTCCCGCGTAATTCAGCAGTTGAGCTCATTCCAACGAGGGGTCACATGATATGGTTTTGTTGAAATTTGTTTTTAAATTTTAAAAAATGATATTTAAAATAATAAATGTTGATATTGTCTGCGTTGGGTAAAGGGTTAACTAAGTCAAATACAAACATGAATAATTCCTCTTACCAGTGTATAAGATGCAGCTCCAGCCTGAGCATGCAGGCATTCAGGGCTTTCTTCAACTGGCCAGTGTAGATGAGAGAGGGTGAGGGTGATATGGCATGGCATGATTTCCTTTGTCTGGTAATAATTCTTGCTGCACAGTTATGAATAAGTTACTGCTTCTTTATGTTAGACTGTTTACAGCCAAGTAGCAGAGAATTACAATATTCTAATCTGCTTGTGACAAGAGCTTGAACTAGTAGTATGCTTCTAACATTTGATACATGTCATCAACTCAGCCCCTGAAAATCTGATACTAGTGCCACATAGGTGAAATACATTAAATATTCACCCTCAAGAGCTACAACCACTCGGCCTGAATGGCAAGGACTTTTAGTGTTCTTTACTGTATAAGGTGCACCCTTAAGGCCTAAAAAAATTCAAAATCTGTTTCTCAGGCCCTCCCGCATGGTCCTTTTGTCTGCCGCATGCTCTCTTTTTATAACCAATGTAAACTTTAAAAAAATAAAAATTAATGTCTGATATTTTACCCAAGTCAAAAAATTTGACAAATTTATTCCTTGAGTGCAAGAAGGCTTTGAAATGCTTTAGCATTGCAAAGCCTTCTTGCCCTCAAGGGATGAAATACACCACCACCCATGCTATTCCGTAGATTATGATTTATGAGGCCTAAAACATAAACCAAGAATATGAACTTTTGATGGCAAAGAAATAATTACTGAAATAAAAAATAAAATAAAAAACTGCTCGCCCGCATGCAATTTCACAAATAATGGCCTGAGAAACAGAAGATCTACTTTGTGTGGCCTAATGTGGTGCTCATTATTATTTTGTGGTGAAAAAGTGTGACTTGTTCACTCTCTAGGTGGTCGATGTTTTATAGGTACATTCAGTTAATATATTAATTAGAATTATTCTCTTGAGGAGAAAGGTATTAAGTTAGAACCAATTCACTGATATTTTTATACTGTACCAATGACCCAGACTTAGCTGGTGCTAACTCCCTAAATTCCAGGGCCAAACACAAATTTTGCCCCCAATCTCCAAAATTTGCATCAAAATCCGAAATTTCAATGTCCTATGTGGTCCTCCATACTTTTATCCACTGCGCATGCACAGTGTCAAGGCAGTCCCGAAATTGGCGCCAAAAGTCATTCTTTGTTTGGCCCACAAATCAGTAACATCTCACTGATATTTGTGCTTGTAAATCTCAGTTTAAATGATGCCAGACACATAATTATGAAAGAAATGGTGGATCTAAGGAGGAAATAAAAGGATGAGAGGAAGAAACAGTGGCAGGATATGTTCAGGGCTGTAACTTATAATTTTTTTACGAAATTATTTCATGTTCCCTAATTTCGGGGCATGGGCCTGATGTTGTCATTTTTGCTATGAATCTACCATTGTTTGTTCAGTGTTTCCTCTCTCCCTTTCCTTCATTCCCCCTTGCTATTCTCCCATGCTTTTGGCATATTTTTTGTAATGTTTATTACTAAAATTTCTTGGGAGTTTTGGCTTGGTAACAGAATAATTATTCTGTTTTTCCCCATGCTTACGTCCTCACCCTTGGGTGTTTAGGCATTTTGGTCTGCATGTACCATCTAATGTACTGCAGTTTCTTCTCTGGAAGTCTCTGTTTTACATCAGATAGTGTTTAAATTGGTAACTGATTTCGGGCCATGTTTACAGTGCCTGGAGTCATGTTTCTGGTTTTTGTACACTTTTTGTTTACGTTGACAACGGTTACTTCTGATAGTGATTACTTGTCTTCTGTTTAGCTCAGTTCATAGCAAGATACATTAATATTGTCCATAAGTGTTACATTAATTTTTAAATATGTTTTAAAATTTTTGTCCACACTTAGGCTTTTTCGGGATCCATTTGGGCTCATTGTTCCCATTGGGAACTTGGGCTCTTCTGAAATTTGTCCGAAAATTTTTTTTCTTTTGAATTATTTTTTCGAAATGTTATAATGGATTATATTATTATGTATCTTTGTTTTCAAGGGTTAGTACGAGTACTATGACTGTTTATATTTTTTCATGATGAAAGAATATTGTTCAAATAGTAATGCGAGGAAATCTTCCTCTGATTCTCATACTCAGTGTATTAATTGTAGTCAATGTACCCGCACTAATTCTTGCTCATTGTGTGTCAATGGATGACAAACGTTAGAGACATGTGTCACGGTAATTTGTTAGCAGTGAGAGGTCCATGCCGGTCCTCTCTCCACAGGGTCACTCTAGTTTTTCAGTCTCTTTTTCAGAGGAACAAGAACAGGGTGATGTTTCTGTAATGTCTTCAAGAAGTGTGCCTCCATCGTCGCAGTATAACAAAGAGCTAGCGGCTAAAGTGCTCATGTAATACGTCAATTGCCTAAGAGGTCCCAAGGAGGATCGATGACGTTGTCGTCTGCTAGCTCGCCTGGTTTAGCGACCATTCATGGAATGGCTCGGCAGCTGGGTTCGTCCGTTGCGGTCCAGGGAAGGAGTACGGATGATGCGAGCACTATAAACATTGAACGTGCACACCCAGCGACGACGGATCCAAGGATAGTACGGAGGAAGCCAGTCAGTCCGGTACCGAGCTCGTCCAGGTCTGCCCGGACCGCGAGCGAGAGAGGCCCCCCCTCTCTTACAACAACATCTGGTACAGATGTTGTTGTATGTCACGTTCGTTAGTCAGAGCATACGTCCACCAGCTCGGGACGCTCCGTCGCATAGACAGTCCGACGCGGCTTGTCTATTGGCTTCCTCATCCTCACGTCAACACACAGGACCGCACCTTGGCTATGTGACCAAAGATATCCAGTCGACCAGGGAGTCCACATTGACAAGGTTATCCCATCTGATAGCCAAGGACACAAGTCCTTTCCAGTCGGGAGGTACACATATATGAAGTGTGCAGGAATTAACGTCTCAGGAGCTTCCAGCGGTTAATTTACATAAGACCGCGGCTCCATAGGCCTCTGTGACGGACTTGCTATAACAGATAGCTCTATTCATCGCAGCAGCTATCAGAAACTTTTTCAATAAAGAAACTGTTTGAGCAAGCTGGGTCGGTTCGCTCCCCTGCAGAGTCAGAAAGGGAAGATCAAGGTTCTTATGTGGTCCAGGCGGATTGTAAAAGGGAATCAGCATGGCTGAAATTTTCCCTTCACGAACAACTTAATGTGGCCGTAGATTCATCTGGCATCACCTTTCAAAAGTTGTTTTTCCAGACCAAAAAATGCTGCGTTACCTGATAAGTAACTGAAAGCGTCACTAGACACAGACTTTACAGCCGGATTAGGGACACGGTCCCGCAGTTTCCGTCCAAGTCCAGAAATGTCACGGACATTAACTTTTGTATGACGCTATATTCAAGCTAACCTATAGGACTGGCAAATTCAGTTTCTTATCGCCAATAAGTAACTGAAAGCGTCACTGGACACAAACTTTTCGGCCGGATTAGGGACATGGTCCCTCAGTTTCCGTCCAAGTCCAGAAATGTCACGGACATTAAAACTTTTGTATGACGCTATATTCAAGCTAGCCGCTGAGACTGGCAATTCAGTTTCTTATCGCCTAGCGCTGTATAACTGCCTTTCATCAATGCTAGACATAAATTTGAAATGGCAGGATAAGGCGTGCCAAAAGTTCTTCTGCGTTTGGACGACCAGGCTGAAGGCCTGGAATTGTCATTGACAGCGTCCATGTCTATTAACTCCAGTATACTGGAGATGACAATCTCGTCTAATAGAATTTAGACGCATTATCTTACGCAGATCACCTTACCAGAGTGTTATCATTACGTCTCAAAGGGAAAGAATTCCAGGAAGTTATAACTTCCTTAAGAGTTCTTCCGAGGCCTATAGCATATTATGTATAACTCGGCACTTCAGTGGCAGTATGGAGTTAGTCAGATGTGATGCTGCCCTGGCTCCATCCACAAGAGTGGATAGTAAGGTGAAAAACTCTCTTCTAGTCGCTCCGGTCTCAGGAGAGCTTCTCTTTGACGTTGAGCTTTCTACAATCTATAATCAGATTACTAAGAAAGCTTCGGATTCTCTGCTTTTAATTCTGTTTAAAAAGTCGGACTCAGCAGGGAGGAGTAAGGCAGGCACTTCGGGGGCGAATGCGTCCAAAGAAAGTTCCTACAGAGGATCTAAGAAAGCCTCTATGTCTTACTCCGGAGACTGTCAAAGTAGCGACTCACATAGGGGTCGTAATGCTGGCCGAGAGTACCGGTCAGATGCCCCTATGTCGACTGAGCGAGGTGCGGGTCGTGGAGGATGTGGTTTCTCCTCCCGGGAATCTCCAGTTTTCTGCAGTCACCTGTTCCTGGTTTCCAGATCAGGCGGCTCGTTTCATCCAGTTATAGTTCTGAGTTGGATTAATAAGCTGATTGTGGCTCCACAATTTTATATGGAGACCATCCTATTGGTCAGAGCAAGCGCTCGAGTGAACGATTATGCTATGAGCAAAGGTCTCAAAGTTGTGTACTTTTACGTCATGGTACATCTGGAGTTTAGAAAGTACCTTTGCTTCGCTGTGCCAGGAGTGTTTTCAGTTCCTAGCACTGATGCTCTGGTCTGAATCTAGCGCCCTGGGCTTTCACTTGAATAATGATCTCGGTAATGACTCATTTCCGAGCTCATTCATCTGAGGTAACGTCGTCCTACTTGGATGACATTCTTCAGGGTTACGGCAGCAAGTTAACGCTTCAGAACGATGTTCAGAGTCTACTTCATTTGCTCCGACGTCTCAGTTTCATAGTAAACGAAAAGAAGTCGGATCTAGTGCCGTCCAAATCATTCACCCACATGGGAATGAGTTTAGAGACGCACAACAATCTCGTTCATCTGCCGTTAACCAGAGCGATATTAATCAGTTGTTACACTCGCTTTTGTCTTCACTCAGAAGTAGTTAAAGCGAGAGAATTCATGAGACTGACAGGTTTGTGCAGAGCCGCCGCGGATCTTGTTCCGATGGGGTGGCTACATACTCGGCCACTCCAAGTCTTTCTGACTCAGAATTGGAGTGTGAAGATTCATTCGCTCGATACGAACGTCGTCTTATCGAATCAAGTGAAACAAGAGATTCAGACTTGGGCAGACATTCAGTGGTTAACTCAGGGAGTTCCACTGCAGTCGCCGGATCTGAGTTTTACGATTATGACGGATGCCAGTCAATCAGGTTGGGGCGTAACATTGAGCCCAACAGATTCGAAGTGCCAGAGTCTTTGGGATCCGCAGTTCCTAAACAAGCACATAAACATCAAGAAATGATGTCAATTTGGCTTGCGCTATGTCATTGGATGAACATTAGTCGGAATTCACATGTGAAAATTCTGTTTGACAATTCGACGGTTGTAGCATATATTCGGAACCAGGGAGGCACTCATTCCATTCTGTTATTCAACTTAACGGAGGGAATCCTTCTGTTTGTCCTAGAGCATCAAGTTCTCCTATCGGTCCGTCATATTCCGGGTCGTCTAAACATTTTGGCAGACTCCCTTTCTCTCAACAAATGAGTATTCAATCAGTTTTGCTACCAATGGGAGTGTCCGATGATAGACTTTGCGACGCATCTCAACAATCAGTTGCAGACATATGTGTTGCTGTGTCTAGATCCTTGAACGTTTGCAGTAGATGCTCTCTCGATCTCTTGGGACGGAATGATAGGATACGCGTATCCTCCAGCGCCATTGATTCAGCAGATATTGCTCAAGAATAAGCAATCTCACTGCAAAATTCTGTTGGTAGCATCTCTGTCACTCCAGAGACCATGGATAATCTACTCAGGTGTCTGTTGTGGGACATGCTGCGGAAGCTTCCTCCACAGGAGGATCTTCTTTCGCACGGGAAATCGCGCATACTGCATCACAACCCACAAGGTCTCAACCTTCACGTATTTCCGTTGTGCGGTCCTTCTTGCATGGCAAGCAGTTTACAGGACGAGCAGTGGATGCAATTTCTAACGGTAGGAGGACCTCCTCTTCGCTTAATTATGCTGCTAAGTGGAAGGTTTTCTCACCGTGGTGTAGGGATCATTCTGTTACTACTATGCACATCATGATAGTTTACAGATTGGATCTAATGTCTCTTTATCTAAGTTAGTGAAAAACTTTTCGATAAATAGACCTAGAACCCTTAGATTAATTCCTAAGTGGAATTTAGCTTGGGTTCTTCTTAAGCTAAAAGAAGTGCCATTTGAGCCTTTTGACACGGTGGACTTCAAATTCTTATCTTATAAGACAGCTTTTCTCTTAGCCTTCTCTTCGGCTAGACGAGTTAGTGAGCTTCATGAACTATCTGTTAATGATTCTCACTATCGTAGTGTAGGTAATACTATTACCTTGACTACTAATGTTGGATTTTTGGCTAAGAATCAGGCTCCTAATAAGTATCCGGAATCTATTGTTATTAAGGCTCTTCCGTCTTCAGATGGGCATAGGCCTTTACTCTGTCCTGTTAGAGCTATACATATTTTCAAACGTAAATTTGAGTATCAGAAAGGGACGTAAACGTTTCTGTCTCTGCTGCCTAATAGAAGGTACATTATGGTCCATTCTATTGCAAGGTGGATTCAATTAACTATGCGTACTGCTTATGAACAATTATCTTCAACTCAGCAGTCTGTGCTTAAGATTTCGGCACATGAAGTAAGAGCTCTATCTACATCTTGGGCTTATGCTAATAGTGTTGCTATTACAGATTTGAGGAAGGCTGCATATTGTTCTCAGCCTTCCACATTCATGAATTTCTGTCTTAGAAATATTGAGTCCATTTCTGGAGACCTGCATTGTTTAGGTCCATTATCTGTTGCTCAGAATGTCGTCCACTAACAGTTCCAACTATAGGTATGCAGGCTTTCTGTTCCGGCAGTGATTCTGTCCTGCTGCCCTCTTCGCTCTGGGGTACTTGACCCAGGGCAAGGGGAAGGGGGGAGGGGGGATGGTGATCCCTTAGGTCACCTGCTTTATAGGGAAAAGCAAGGGAATACCTCCTCTGGAGTCAGTAATTCCGAGTCGGTGCCGAGATGGTTTTAAAGTGTAAAGCTAATATTTAACTCATTCATGTAATATTTTTAAAGTGTAGCTCGGTGTAAAGCATTTGTATATGTCACGTGTTATACGAGCGCTAATATACAATCCTCGGCCACTTTTAATGAGTATAAAGAGTCTCATTCTCTGGATTTCCTTTATTTATTGGCTTTCCTTTAAAAAATTAGTATAACGGGTTATACTGGATGTTAATAGAGATCATTGATGTTATTACGCTCAATTACAAAATGGTATTGTGTCTTTCTTTTTTGATACAAATAAGAAAGATACATGTAAAGCCTCTTTCTCCTTTTCTCCTTGAGGAGATAATTCTGTTTACATGTATTTGAGCCTATTGGATTTTCCTTTATGTCCTAGGCCCTCCAGCCTTTTTTTCTATTCAGCTAAGTCTGGGTCATTGGTACAGTATAAAAATGTTAAAAAATTTATAGTAATTTATATATTTTTTATACTTACCAATGACCCAGACGGGGATGGCCCTCCCATGAGTTGGGAACTCATACCTCCCTGCTGATTACATAATGCTTACCAGGCACTGGTTATAAGAATGACTTTTGGCGCCAATTTTCGGGACTGCCTTGACACTGCGCATGCGCAGTGGATAAAAGTATGGAGGACCACATAGGACATTGAAATTTTGGATTTTGATGCAAATTTTGGGGATTGGGGGGCAAAATTTGTGTTTGGCCCTAGAATTTAAGGAGTTAGCACCTGCTAAGTCTGGGTCATTGGTAAGTATAAAAAATATATAAATTACTATAAATTTTTTAACTTTCCTTGCAGATTGCACAGATAAAGAACAAATGATGGCTTTATTATCAGAGTTAAAGATACTGATTCACATTGGACAACATTTAAACATATTAAATCTTCTCGGTGCTGTCACTAAAGATATTAGACATGGTAAGTATTGCTGTATAAATTAAATATTCCTTGTAGACATACCATTAACAAAGGAAAGCAACAAAAGTGAATTATTACCGCATTTCAGCACCTAAATAGCATGGAGTGGTAAACATACTATAGTTTGAGCTCACTTATTTCAATTTTCTCAATTGAATAACCGTGTTAGATGCATATTACAATGAAGCCCACTTAATTGGATATCTCTTAACTGAATAACCCTGTTAATTGAATACAATTTCCCAACACAAAACCATTTACCATACCTCCAGTACAAATTTGACCTTTTAATTGAATATAGGTTATAGAGTAAACTCCTGTTAATTGAATTAAAAATCTTGTAACCTGTCGAGAAATTACTCTGACTCTCCCCAGTTTTCCTTTGTTTATAGCCTATTTGGTCTCAGTATATCCAATACAGGCCTTTAGTCTATTATATCTTGTTTGACAGCCCACAGAGCTCTGTCAAACAAGATATAATAGAATAAATGCTAAGTTTATCTCTAGAGTACAGAAAAGTGACACAATCCCTGTTAATTGAATACTCCTGTTAATTGAATAATTTTCATTGGCAAAGTGGCTATTCAGATAACAGGGTTCCACTGTATTTAAAAAAAAAGTACAAATTTGCTCTGTTAATTGCATATGGATTATAGAATAAACACCTGTTAATGGCCCAAATTCCTATTAATTGAAAATCCTTTTTAATTCAATATTTTTCACTGGCAAAGTGGGTATTTAACTGGTAAATAAATAGTCAGTACTATTCCCCAAACAATGCCAACCAAAGTTTAATTTTTTTTTCAATTTTTGTCTCTAAAACATACCTTATGACCCTTTAGTTGTATGGGCTCTTTGAACTTGTTCCAGTGAGGGATCTTAAGCTATGTTTTGGGGAAAAAAATGAAACTAGTAAGGCCACACAAAGTAGATCTTCTGTTTCTCAGGCCATTATTTGTGAAATTGCATTCGGGTGAGCGGTTTTTTATTTTATTTTTCATTTCAGTTATTACTTCTTTGCCATCAAAAGTTCATGTTCTTGGTTCAAGTTTTAGGCCTCATAATCTACAGAATAGCATGGGCGGTGGTGTATTTCATCCCTTGAGTGCAAGAAGGCTTGCAATGCTAAAGCATTGCAAAGCCTTCTTGCACTCAAGGGACAAATTCATCAGTTTTTTTAACTTGGGTAAAATATCAGACATAAACCATTTAATTTTTATTTTTTTAAGTTTAAATTGGTTATAAAAAGAGAGCATGCGGCAGCCAAAAGGACCATGCAGGAGGGCCTGAGAAACAGGCTTTTTATTTTTTTAGGCCTAATTCCGGAAATATTTTTGCAAATGTCCTCTGTTGGTTGCATGATTTAAAGAGTTGAAGAAATGACTTAAAAACAGAGAAGATTAATTCAATTCTACTTCCAAAACCAACTCACTCGGAATGTTACAACATCATGTTGACTTTTGAATTCACATTTCTTAGGTGTGTGTTGTGAACAATATTTCTATAATGGGCTGTTTGTATACAATTATATCGACTGATTCACACTTAATTATTCTACTGAATTGACACATGAGTTACCTATGCCCAAAGGTAGTGGGAGAGGCAATCCCCCCACCAATTACTCTGCCCCCTCTCCCTCCTTCTGCCCCCCCCCCCCCCCCCCCCCCCATCCATGACCATGTATGTTGAGAATTTTTGTTGTCCATTAGAAAAATTGTTGGCCTTTCCAGTGCCAACATTCTCTCTGCAGCTGCTACTGGGTAATTTAAAACAATTTTTTGACAATTTGGCAGAACCACAATTTTCATTGTTCAAAAATCCTTTTATGTTTCAAATATTCTTATGTATTATAAGTTATCTCTGCCATCATATATCAGGGACCGATCAGGACTATTTAAAATACGCTCTAGCCTCGGAGCCTATTTTTTCAATTCATGCGCCAGATTTCAACTTACGGAGTCACACTGCTGTTTGTAACACACACTGCAAGTATGTAATAGCTCTCATCATTTTCATTTAGTACACTATAGCAAACATTAATCTTCACTGTGGTTTCTGATCAAGTCTTGGCTGCCTAAATAGGCAGCCAAGACTTGATCAGAAACCACAGTGAAGATTAATGCTTGGTAATTAAGACTTGAAGTATTAACTTAAGCACTCTACAACAATGATAAATGATAATCATATATATAATACATGTAAGAGTGTCTCTCTCGATTATCCATCGAAAGAATATCAAAATATGATCTGAGAAGTTACGCGCCAACTGAGAAGTCTATTTCTGAGATTTAAGAGCCAGGTCCTGATGTTTCAGAACCAAATACACACTGGCACATGCCCAGGTCGGTCCCTGATATATGGTATCTGGAGATTTAATGCCTGGATGTAAATTTTTAAACACTGAGCTGCAGGCATGGTGTTTAAATGAGACATCCAGGTATTAAATCTCCATATACCATACATGTTGGCGGAGATAACATTTTTGTCCCGTTTGAAACAAAATAGAAACATAGTGGAAACAAATTTGTGAATAATTGTTTTACTTTTACAAACACAGAAGACAACAGATAGAGTTACATCCCTTGGGTTATTGAGGAAACAAACAGTATTTTGTTGACATATCTTCCCCTGCGTTCCAATGTGTTCTATGTGCCTACTACTGGCACATAAAACACATTGCAACTCAGGGGACGATATTTGTTCTTATTTTATTTTTCTCAAGTTGTTTCATTTAATTATTTGACTATTTAATTTGTAACGGCAAAATATGATCAAATTATTGGAAATCTGATAATATTTGTGACTATTTTCAGGTTTTTTAGTTCGATTTTCATATCGAGGCGACCGAGAGCGAAAAGCTTTCATTTAAATCATATACCCCCAATGTTTCACATGCCCATATACCCTGGATGTTGTACGCTCTCATATACCTTGGATGTTGTGCACCCTTTGTCATGGCTATTGTTCAAGGCATTCTGACCAATCAAAAGACAGAATTCATCAGGATATGGGGACAATATTATTTTAAAGAATTACTTTTGTTAAACAAAAGTAATTTTTTAATATAATAATAATAAATGAATGCTTCCAACCTGTTTCGTTTTTTGGTTTTTGAGTTAGGTGTTAAGTCGTACCAATGGTCAACGAATTAGGAATGCTGTCGGAAATTTTTAATTCTCAACCCTGCTATGCTATAAAATTGAGATTCTAACATCAGGCCTGTGAACAACATTGTATGTTTTTGAAAACTTTTTTAAATTACCGTATTTACTCTATGTATTGGGACAGCTAAAAATAATTATTTTCACAGGTGTCCCAATTGTTAGAAAATAGGGAAAGAACACAGCCTGGTCTTGATTTGATGCTGAATAAAGTTGTGTGTGATTTGTTTTCCATCACTATATATGAAAATCGCCGTCCATTTTTTTTTTATATTTTCATTTTTTGCTTCCAAAACATAGCTTATGATCCCTCATTGGAACGAGCACATTGCGCTCGTTCCAATGAGGGATCATAAGCTATGTTTTGGAAGAAAAAAATGAAAACTTTCAGTTACTCAAGAATTTTTTTTATGAGTGCCGCCTGCTACTAGTGATGGGCCAACTGGAAACAAATCTCCTGATGTCCCAAACTTTGGAGCATAAAAAAAATATGGTTTTCTGGAAAAAATGTGTGTCCCAAGTCATAGAGTGTCCCAATACATAGAGTAAATACGGTATGTTTGGAATATCATAAAACTTAAAAAAAAATTTCAAAACTTAATTTGTGCTCAATTACTGTAATTTTAGCAAACCATTTCCATACATGATTTGAGAGAATTTGAAGTGATTACTCCCACTCTCATGGCTTTTATCATTAACGTGGAATGCAGTCAATGGTGAAAGCAGCTGAGGCAGATTACCGTATTTACTCTATGTATTGGGACAGCTAAAAATAAATGTTTTTACAGATGTCCCACATCTTAGAAAATGGGGAAAAAACACAACCTGGTCTTGTTTTGATGCTGAATCAAGTTGTGTGTGATTCGTTTTCCATCACTATATACGAAAATTGCCATCAAATTTTTTTTAGATTTTCCTTTTTTGCTTCCAAAACATAGCTTATGTCCCTCATTGGAACGAGTGCATTGAGCTCGTTCTAATGAGGGTCATAAGCTATGTTTTGGAAGCAAAAAATGAAAATTTTTAGTTACACAAGAATTCTTTTTATGTGTGTCATCTGCCACTAGCGTTCAGTAAAGGGTTGAAGACTGTCACAATGTAATATTAAATAGTCTTCCTCATGTCAGTCCAGACTGTAAATATTAAAACTCAGGAACAGATTTAAATAAAAACAACACAAATCAGTATGTATTATCAATTTTTTATTGTTTAAAAAGGAAAATTAAACACAAACTTAGCTTTAATATTGAGCATTTTGCACCGTTTTCAGGTGACTGGGCCAACAGGAAACAAGTCTTCCGAGTGTCCCAAACATTGGAGCATAAAAAAAAAAATATTTTTCTGGAAAAAATGTGTGTCCCAAATTATAGAGTGTCCCAATAAAAAGAGTAAATACAGTATTCTTACAAATATGCATGTTATCGTTATTTTCATTTATTTCAGGTGAATTATATGTAATTGTTGAATATTGTCATTTTGGAAATCTTCGAAATTATCTCTTGAAGAATAAAGACTGCTTCGTGGACACAATGACGAACCATTTTGATCCTGCATTTCTGAAATATAAAGAAGCATCCAAAGATTACAAACCATACTATGTTAACAAGGTGCAGTTTGATGATGTTACTGAGAATATTGTTGGACCACCTCTGACTACAAAGAATCTAATTTGTTATGCATTTCAAGTAGCACGTGGTATGGAGTATCTTGCATCAAAGAAGGTGAGTAGTGCTGTTCTCGTAGATTTTGGAGGATGGTATATTATTCTGTTACCTAATCCGACACAGCATGAATGTTTTCAAACATTCTGAATGGACATGTACAGTGGAGCCCACTTAATTGGATATCTCTTAACTGAATAACCCTGTTAATTGAATTTAATTTCCCAACACAAAACCATTTATGATACCTCCAGTACAAATTTGACCTGTTAGTTGAATATAGGTTATAGAGTAAACTTCTCTTAATTGAATAAAAAAATCTTGTAACCTGTTGAGAAATTACCCTGACTCTCCCCAGTTTTCTTTTGTTTATAGACCTATTTGGTCTCAGTACATCCAATACAGGCATTTAATCTATTATATCTTGTTTGACAGAGCTCATGGAGCTCTGTCAAACACGATGTAATAGAATAAATGCTAATCTTATCTCTAGAATACAGGAAAGTGACACAATCCCTGTTAATTGAATACTCCTGTTAATTGAATAATTTTCATTGGCAAAGTGGATATTCAGTTAATAGGGTTCCACTGTATTTGTTGAATACCCTTTACAAGAAGTTCCATAGAATTTAATTAGGGTCCTACGAATATTCGAGATTCGATTCGATATCGATACCATGCGTATGCTTTGAGATCGACAGTCTCAGGATTCGATTTTTTCAAATCTCTCGTACTAACTTCAATTTGTTACATTTCCGACAAAAATAGGATAAAACTGTCTTTAGAAAATTCATTCATGTAGGCTCAATTCCTATTTTTTTGACTAATTGACAATGTTTAATTGTTAGGTAAGGCGTGAATTTGGCACAGAACATTATCCATAGTTTTGGTTTTTGAAGGCTTAACTTGTTACTATTCACATTGTAGACCTTCAAAAACTAAAACTATGGCAATAGTCCTAGCTGTTTCAGCAACGGTACTACAGAGAATATTTAGTTATTGGTGTTTAAGGTGTTCACTCCATCGCGTTGGGGTCATCACAGTGTTCCGTAACTTCCGTTTGATGCAATATGAAATAACTTGTCTTTTAAGATTCGATTCAGGATTCGATTCGATGTCGATATCAGAGACACGATTCGATTCGAGATTCGATTCGTAAAGAAATTTGTGATTCGCAGATCCCTAAATTTAATGGTATTGTCTCAACATGATAAAAAACTTCTCAGAATACTGGGCAACAAAATAAAACATTCAGGGTGAGTAACACAGAACAAGTTTTTTTTTGGCCTTCACCAATTGATTGATTGATTTACCAGCTTTCCTGATGGCTGCCACGCCCCCAAATCTTTTGGTTTTGGGCCCTTATGCCTATTTGAGCAGTTACAAGTGACATGGTTGGATTATTTTTATATCAGAGAGCAACAGAATAAAATATTTAACTCTTAACCTGCTGATTATTTTTATGCTCCTGCCATAAAATGACCCTTGTCTGTTCATCATTCCGAAATAACAGTTTTCTAGACTTGAGATTATTGGCTGATTTCTAGTATGTGGCTTTGTCATTCATACCTACAAATTAAGTTCAAGTTGGGTCCTGGTCAGATGATTTTTTGCGGCGTTATTGACCTCAAACTAATTTTATAATGTGAAAACTCAGAGAATCAGTTTTCCAGTCATTTTGTGCTCGCATGGGGCATAAATGTTGTACTGACACATCTAGTTTTTTAATTTTTCATAAAATAAAGTCATGGCTGCTGTAAAGCAGGCATGACTTGATTTGATAAAAAATTTAGTAAACTTTGGCATCAGTAAATCATTGGTGATTGCTTTATTTGTGGGGTTGGGGAGTGGAGTGGATGGGGGGATATGTTTCATCAACAAGATGTGGGAAGCACTGGTGAAACAAGACCGGTTCTCGTTAGATCACCAAAGGTAAGCCGCATCGAGCCCAGTTAATCCTTGGATGGGTGACCATTTGGCGATTGATTCGGGTGCTTCCTGTAGTAGTGGCTGGTGTGCGATCAGCGAAGTTTGAGTGTGTTTCTGCGACATTGCATCACGTACCAGCTGTTGACGTTGGGAATGTTCACCAGTACTACGCAATCCTCACCATACCTAGGTGTAAAATAGGGACCTGTTGAGGTACTTGCCTTGTGTGACCGTCTGTGGAGCACCAGCAGTATGCTCCATTGAGTTGAGCTAAGAATGTCATAGAATGAATAAAGGGTGTGAACATCTGTGATACGGAGTAATAATGTAAGTCAGAGATCACTGCGGTGGATTCTAGACGTTAACATTGCATTATTATTACCTTTACTAGATAACAGAGTATTTTTGTTCTGTGCAGGAAACTCTGCTGATAGTAGGTAAAGAGATAAGGGTTAGTGACACAGGTCAAGTTTTTTGGCCTTCCCTGATCAATTTAGGTGTCACACTTTCTCCATGGCTCCTGTACCCCCAAATATGTTGAGCCCTCATGCCTATTTGAACAGTTGCCAGTGACATGGTGTTTTCTTTTGGATGTCAAATAAAAAGAGGTTGAAGGCTTTCAAATGTTACAGATCAGAAATTTTGTATAGAAATCAGTTGTTGCACTACACCCTTACCCAGTGATGTTGATTTGAAAATATGAGGAGAGCTAAAAACAACACTTCTAAAAATCGCAAGAAGCATGATTGCACTCACTCTTCTTAATTTTTCAAGAAGAGTGAAAATATTTTTAATAATCTTATAATAATTGACCTTGCTGTAGTGTTTAGAAGAAATTCATCAACATTCGGATTCATGACTTGCCAAAGCAAAAAATATGCTAACGAAAATCGCATCTTCCACGGCAATTGTAATAGCGGCATCGGAGATGTTTAACCCTTTACCCATCGAATCGCCCGCATCTGTCCGCATAATATGCAAATTCAGCAGTTGAAAATATATTATTTTTCAAATAATTTCAACAAAACCATATCATGTGACCACTCATTGGAACGAGCTCATCAAGCTCGTTCCAACGAGGGGTCACATGATATGGTTTGGTTTAAATTTTTTTTAAACTTTAAAAAAATGTTATTTAAAATAATAAATTTTGATATCGTCTGCATTGGGTAAAGGGTTAATTATAATAGCCTTTGCTCAGATTTAAGGAAAGAAAAAAATACAAGAATCGTGAGATTTGTCTCTTTAAGCTTTCCTGCGGATGTTTAAATCACTGTATCTTCAAACTAGGCCAATGCAGAGCATGCATTCTTTCAGTTTAGAAAGCTAACCAATTTGTTCCCATAATAAGAAAGGTTTCATCACCAAGGTGCGCTGGGTTCAATCTGTTGATCATTCTAATAAAAAACAGTATAACTGTAATTGATGGAAATGCATATATGCAGCAGTGTTCAAAGATGTGAATTGTCATTAAGGAAAAGTATTTATCAAATAGAAATAAAGCAAAATCAAACGTTCCCTGAAAAACTCCCTTGTATATTGTCGTCTAATAAGAAATTTTTGCATTTTGTTATTGTGCTAAAAAACTCTGAAAAGAGAAAACAGGTGACTGAAGAAGTTTACTCTGATGATGCAATTGTTCCATGACCTGCATAAACTTAATCAACCTTCAATGAAAAGATACACAATCTGTAAACAATAGCCTCATTGAATATTAAATGAATCATGTGACCAAACAATGTGATTTGTTTGGTCAGTATATGCACTACATAATGCGAGTTGTAAAGCTTCATTCAATAGTAAAGATCATGATGTGACATTTTGTTTTCTGACCAATCTTATTACTGCAACATTTACCCAAAACAGGAACGTGTTGATGTACTTCTCATGTCAGCATTAATTAAAATGACATTATCAGTTTGCAGGTATACTGTTCACACCTTGTTTGTGTTTTAATCAGTGTAATGGAATGTCAAATCTTTGCCCAGTAATTTAGTCTATTTTCTTGAAAATCAGAGAAGCATGAAAAAGAGAGCTTCTTGTTTCCAATTTAGAAGTGTGAAAAAGCGTCAGTGCAATAGCACTCCTCAAATCGACAGCACTGTATACCAGTGGTCGAGATTTCATAAATAAGATATTACGAAAATAGCTTCTTCTGTATAATACTCTTGTTATTAATTGAAAGTAAAATGTTTTCATTTTTGGAATATACTTTAACCCTTTACCCAACCGAACGGCCAAAACCGACCAGCGCTATTCTATTTGCCAAGATGGCTGCCAGTGGCCATTTTGTACCGAAATTAGGTCCAAGCAGTTTTGAACTTCTATATGGCTCAGGCTAGAGGCCGTATTTATGAACTGATCTTTACGAAACTTCTTGGGTACCTTTGTTATCACTGTGGGACGAGAACGAGTATTTTGGGGTGCAGTCGGAAATTCAAGATGGCCACCAGCACCCATTTTGTACCAAAATTAGTGCAATCAGCTTTTTGAACAGAAATTCTATATGAAGGTTCTGATTTAAATAAATTTTTTAATGAATGTTTAGTAACATGGAATACATCACATATAATATGGGGGTTTTTTCTCGTGCAGAAATTATGCAAATTAGATGAACTTTGATTTATTCAGTGCTACTTATACACAGTAAGTGCACATGTCAATACAGCCCGGCTAGAGGCTGTATTTATGAACTGATCTTCACAAAACTTCTTGGGTACCTTTGTTATCACCTTGGGACAAGAACGAGTGTTTCTGGGTGTGGTCCAAAATTAAAGATGGCTGCCAGTGGCCATTTTGTACCGAAATTAGGTCCAATCAGTTTTTTGTACACAACTTCTATACGGCTCAGGCTAGAGGCCATATTTATGAACCTATCTTCATGAAACTTCTTGGGTACCTTTGTTATCACCTTGGGACAGGAATGAGTGTTTTGGGGTGCCTTTGTTATCACTGTGCTATGAGAACAAATATTTTGGGGTTCAGTCAGACCCACTCTGGGACTCAAAGACTTCTTTTCTAGTTTAGCATCTGACTGTCGCCCACCTTTACAATACTTTACCTATACATTTGTTACAGGCTACGGTCAGTATTTATGTACAGATTGTTACAATACTTTATTTGTACCTTTGTTATCAGGTCATTACTTAGATGTTTGTCATTGCTGTGTTACATACTATATATGTACATGTCTTAACAAGTTGAGCTACAGTGTCATTGACACTTACAGTTTTATATTATTTAGTTTTGCGGATGGTAAATATTTTATTACTAAATAAAAGAATTTCTGGTTGATATTATTAAACTTTGTATTGAGGATGGTGTATATAATAAAACAGTTATGGACTTTTGTGGTGGTAAATATGATGTGAACCTAAAAAACTTATATTGACCTTGGCTAATGCCTCAGTCAATATAAGTTTTTTAGGTTCATATCATAGGGATCTGCGAATCACAAATTTCTTTTTGAATCGAATCTCGAATCGAATAGTGTCTGATATCGACATCGAATCGAATCCCGAACCCAAAATCGAGTCTGTAATTGTATATTAACCCGACGCAGACGATTTCAAAATTTATTATTTGAAGTATCATTTTTAAAATTTTTTCCAAACATTTCAACAAAAATATATGATGTGACCCCTCTTTGGAATGAGCTCAATGAGCTCCTTCCAAAGAGGGGTCACATATGGTTTAGTTGAAATTTTTCGAAAACTAATACTTTTTCAGCTGCTGAATTTACAGATTACGCGGGCAGATGCGGCGATTCATTGGGTAAAGGATTAATCAGAAAGTGTGACTAACTCCGTGCACTGTACCGGGTTTGTCACACTTTCTGGTTCTAAAAAAATTCCATTATTATCAGAGTAAGTAATCCTGTTCACTTTTCAGCCTTAGTGTAAATTTCATCTTTATCAACTCTTTACCTAACATAATGGCCAAAACCAGCCAGTACTATTCTCAAAAAGCATTGAAACTCAGCTTATGGCCCCCTTATTGGAATGGATTATAAAAATTGCTTTTTAGTGAACTCCAAAAATGAAAACATATTCTATTTTTGTGTAGTCGCCCCACGAAGTGGGGAGCGACATATAGGGATTACTTTTGTCGTCTTGCGCCGTCCGCATCGTCGTCTACGTCACACTTTCTCTTATCCGCCACTCCTCTTTAACCTATGAATGGATTTTGATGAAACTTTCAGTGATTCTTTATCACATAATGGCATTGTGCACCTCCTATTTTATTTTTTGATCCGCTGTATTTTTTCCAGAGTTATGCCCCTTTTCCACTTAAAATTCTGTCTGAAATATTAAAATATAGTGCAGGCGACACACGTCTTCCATGGAAGACTCACATCTAAGTAAGTTGATAGCTTGTTTCTTGTTTGTTAACAGGTCCGAGTCATCAGTGCTGTGGGGAGGAAAGCTGACAGAGAATTTTAATTTTAAACCATTTGTAATGGAAGGAAAATCTCTGTCCCCTCTTGTAATCACAGTATTGTAAGCAGACTCCAGTTATCATGAATTTTGAATTATCCTGAAAGGATCTTATCCATCACACATGCTGCCACTTAACTGGTTGAGTGCTAGAAGCCACTATTAAGGCTTTCAAAAAAATGAGGGGACAAGATTAAAAGCCAACACTTTCCTTGCTTATATTTCATATTCAGTCAAACACAAATAATATTTTGTAATATAAATTTGTTTTATTCCAAATTATTGGAGAGTGTCAATGGGCACTCTCCAATACTTTGTAATAAAACAAATTTTGATGAACAAATTTAGGCCATCAAAAATAATATAGCCCTCAACCAGTGATATTAGCATTGGACTTAATCTTTAACTGGTAGAGTGCTGGAAGCCCATATTTGGGCTTTAATCCAAACCATGGGGACCCCAAATAAAAGGCTTCGTATTCAATGGAGGTGCTTCATATTACCTTTGAAGTGAAATTATTTAGTCTGCAAGGATCTATCATGTTACAATTTATGGGAGAGTGTAGAGCTGTAGGTTTTTAAATTTCTTGTTCGGTTTCAGTTTTGGTTTTTTCAGGTGGAATAAAACCTCGGTTCGGTTCGGTTTTCGGTTTGTTCATGAGGCCAAGTAAAATTCAGTAAAACTCATTCTTATGTCCTGAGTCATAACTGAATGGTAGTGAAATTGAGTGAAACTCAATGAATGCCCGAAATAAGCTATAATACATGAAGAATCAGGAAGGCCAATATAATAATTACCTAGAAAAACAGAACTTTTATTGTGCTTGGCCATTTTTTGAGGACTGACACCTACACGCAACTTGAGGAAAGCTGCAAACACAACTAAACTGAAATGACGGAAATTCACAGAATGTAGCCTTCCCAGAGTAGTGAGAGTACCCAGACACTGCCATTGGCAGTGTCTGGGTACTCTCACTACTCTGGGATGGCTACATTCTGTGAATTTCTGCAGCAAGAGAGTATTTAAAAAAAAAACAAAAAATCTTAGATTACGGGATGTTGACGGTTTCGGTTTTTTAAAAAAACTAAAAAACTTGGTTCGGTTTTGGTTAACCTACAGCTCTAGGAGAGTGTTCACTAGCACTCTTCCATAAATAATAACTAGGCAAAGGCCTGTGAACAAATTCTGACGACCAAAAATAATTTAGCACTCTACCAGTTAAAGGCCTGGAGATTTTTAAACATTTTGGCAACTCTTTGTTAGTCTACATTCTATGGCTTTGCAGATGTTTCTAGGCAAGTCTTGGTTGTCTGTACAGGCAGCCAAGACTTGCCTAGAAACAACTTCCAAGGTACTTAAATTGTAACTTGCAAAGTTTATTCAGAGGCGGCATGTTGGGGCACCTGTACTATTACATTAAATGTGATGAAAGTCGGAACTATGCCTTTAACTGGTAGAGTGCTGGAAGCCCATATTTGGGCTTTATTCTGAAGTGCAGGTGCCGCAATTTAAAGGCTTCATATTCTGTGGATGTGCTTCATGTTAGCTTGGTAGTGATGTTTTATCTGTTAGGATTTGCCTTGTTACAATTTATGTGAGAGTGCCTACTGGCACTCTCACATAAATTGTAACGAGGCAAAGATGTACAAAGAAATTTTAACGACCAAAAATAATTTAGCACTCTACCAGTTAAGGGTTAAAAGTATTCATGTACTTATATCTCATAAAGGTCTTATCTTTTTTCAGTACATTCACAGAGACCTGGCTGGTAGAAACATATTATTAACAGAAGACAATATTGTGAAGATCTGTGATTTCGGTTTGGCTAAAGATTGTTACCGGGACCCAGAGTATCATAAGAAAGGAGATGTAAGTGCTTGCTTATTTCTACAAATATACAGAGGAACCATGTGATTTGAAATGATCAATTGATTAGAATGGCTGCAAGTTTTTTACATTTTGAAATTTTGCTTTTCATTAACTGCGAACTCATTGCATTTTTGACAGAGACAACAACAAAAAATGTAACTTGAAACTCTTCCATAAAATTCTTGGGCCTTCTCATCAAGATTAAGTATTTTATGCAAAATATGCATACTTTACATTCTACAATTTTCTCACCCTGATGCTTTATGTTCTGCATTTTTCTCATTGCATGTTACATTTTTGCATTTATCTTGTTTGCATACATTACATTCTGCATTTATCTCGTGCATAAATTACATTTTGCATTTTCTAATATGCACACACATTACATTCTGCATTTATCTCATTTACACACATTACATTCTGCATCTTTCTCATTTACACACATTACATTCTGCATCTTTCTCATTTACATACATTACATTCTGCATCTTTCTCATTTACATACATTACATTCTGCATTTATCTCATTTACACACATTACATTCTGCATCTTTCTCATTTACATACATTACATTCTGCATCTTTCTCATTTACAAACATTACATTCTGCATTTATCTCATTTACATACATTACATTCTGCATCTTTCTCATTTACACACATTACATTCTGCATCTTTCTCATTTACATACATTACATTCTGCATCTTTCTCATTTACATACATTACATTCTGCATTTATCTCATTTACACACATTACATTCTGCATTTATCTCATTTACATACATTACATTCTGCATTTATCTCATTTACACACATTACATTCTGCATTTATCTCATTTACACACATTACATTCTGCATTTATCTCATTTACATACATTACATTCTGCATTTATCTCATTTACATACATTACATTCTGCATTTATCTCATTTACATACATTACATTCTGCATTTATCTCATTTACATACATTACATTCTGCATCTTTCTCATTTACATACATTACATTCTGCATCTTTCTCATTTGCATACATTGCATTCTGCATCTTTCTCATTTGCATACATTACATTGCAAAAATTTCATTCTGCTTTTTCTTATTTTCATAATTTACATTCTGCATTATTTTCTCATTTGCTTTTCCAAAATTACATTCTGTTTTTGTTTCTCATTTGATGCTTGTCCAGATTCAGTATCCAGAATATCTCATTTCTCTGTTGCATTCGCTAAATTCTACAATTTTTTCACCCTCCTGCTTTATGTTCAGCATTTTTCTCATTTGCATTTGTTTAATTTCTGCATTTAACTTGGTTGCATACATTACATTCTGTATTTTTCTCATTTGAATATGTTAGATTCTGCATTTTTTTTATTTATTACATTCTGCATTTTTTTCATTTATTACATTCTGCATTTTTTTCATTTATTACATTCTGCATTTTTTTCATTTATTATTACATTCTGCATTTTTCTCATTTGCATATGTTACATTCTGCATTTGTTTTATTTATTACATTCTACATTTTTCTCACTTGCATACGTTACATTCTGCATCTTTTTCATTTATTACATTCTGCATTTTTCTTTGTTGCATAGGTAACATTCAGCATTTTGTTTTCATTTTTTACATTCTGCATTTTCTCATTTGTATATGTTGCTATTCTGCATTTTTTTCATTTATTGCAATCTGCATTTTTTTTCATTTATTAAATTTTGCATTTTTCTTATTTGCATATATAACATTCTGCATTTTTTATTCATTACATTCTGTATTTTTCTCATTTGCATATGTTACATTCAGCATTTTTTTCATTTATTACATTCTTCACATTACGTGTACATTGCATACAAAACCGCACTTGTTAATACCTCGTTGTTTGTGTAGAAATGACCGGGTATGAAAAGCTGTTTTAGTGCGGTCACGTTAGAAGGATTACATAACTAATTAATGTTTAGCAAAAAAAATCTTTCAGAGACTGTCCCTGATTAGGAATTATATTGTTCAGTCAGAAAATTTCTAAAACCTACATTTAATAAAATATTCAGATACAAATGCCATATCCTTCATTTCCAGAACTCTGTACTGCAGTTTAATATAGGAATTGAAAAAATTCCGTTCGTTAATTCCTGTGATTTTTGATTTGTTTTCATATTAAAATAAAATTTTCGCTGATATATGACACGTAATCAGCGAAATTCTCATTTTTGGGGTCAGATTTATCACACAAAATAACAGGATTTACCGAACCGATTTTCACCTTTAAAGATTTTATTTGATATACAAAATTCCCAAACAAAATGTATCAGGGACAAAAAAAAGATTTAGTGAACAGAAATTAATATGTTAATTGGCAAATCTTTTCCCAATACAATCCAATCAACATTGATTAGTGAGTGGACGTCTTACATTATGTAATTACTCATAACACACTCAGTCGATTTTTGGATAATTTTTTTGTATAGAGTGTACACGTAATGATTTTTCTCATTTGCATATGTTATATTCAGCATTTTGTTCATTTTTTAAATTCTACATTTTTCTTAATTGTATATGTTACATTCAGCATTTTTTTCATTTATTACATTCTACATTTTTCCATTTATTACATTCTGCATTTTTTTCATTTATTACATTCAGCATGTTTTTCAGTTATTACATTTTGCATTTCTCTCATTTGAGTATGTTACATACAGGATTTTTTTCATTTCTTACATTCTACATTTTTCTCATTTGTATATGTTACATTCAGCATTTTTTTTCCTTTATTGCATTCCACATTATTTCCATTTATTACATTCAGCATTTTCTTCATTTTTTACATTCTACATTTTTCTCATTTGTATATGTTGCAATCTTCATTTTTGTCATTTTTTGCATTCTACATTTTTTCCATTTATTACTACATTCTGCATTATTTTCATTTATTACATTATAAGTTATTGTGATGAGTTGACGGTAACATGGTCTGAGGTTTGCGGCTCTGAGCTTATGTTCAACCGAGACGCGAAGCGCTGAGGTTGAAGATATATGCTCCGAGCTGCAAACCTCAGACCAAGTTACCGTCAACTTATCACAATGATGTATACGTTCCAACAAGACACTACCCACAGCCCAAAACGTACATTGTGAAACACAAGAGATTTATTTACTAAATCTGTGATCATTAAAAGTTGCCTTCTGGAAGGCAACTTTTAACGATCACAGGTTTAGTAAATAAACCTCCCATGTACCCATGACGGTACTGGATAAATAATCAATAAACCAGATAAACTCATTCCATCTTAGTTCAAATCGTAAATCAGTTTGTAATTTAAACAACACTTCGTCCTGAACACCCTCTGTTGCACGTGTGAAAAATCCAGAAAAAATGAAATAGCTTGCTTGTCACTCAGTTGATGAAGTAATTATGAAACGGGCGACATCATTTCAAATATTTCACTTTGTGACGTCAGACGGTAACATTTGCCACTTGAGCTGTAAACATAGAATATACTAAGCGAACTCTCGCCAATCAGAGGAGGAGGATTTTAGTCTTATTGGAACATTCAGCATTTTCCTCGTTTGAATATGTTACTTTCTGCATTTTTTTCACTTATTGTATTTACAGCATTGTTTCATTTTGCATACATTGGATTTGGCATTCTACTCATTTGCATAAATTGCATTTTGCATTTTTCTCATTTGCACACTTTACAGTCTACATTTTGTCATTGTCCGAACAACAAGCTAATGCACAGTGTAAAGCCACCAAAGTGGCTTTCAGCACTTTTCAGTAGAGCCTCGATAATGACCTCTAGCACCCTACCAGCAGACCTTTAGATCAGTCTAATTTGGGCACAATGGCAAATATGGATGTGGCCTGCATGATTGGAGAAAAAAACACTGGTATTTTCTTCTTCTTGGTGTCTGTTCTAGGTTTTAGGTCTCCCGTCTTAAAATACTAGTTTACAACCCCGTGTTATAGGTCTTCACCATTATCACTGGTTCCCTCCCACCACCCTTTGACGTAAGTTTACTGGACTAACTCAAAAAGGCTTCTTAGTTACCCAGTGTCGAGCCAAAGGTTGATTTGAATGTAAATTACGCATGGCGTTTACTGAGAAACCCCACAAACATGATTATAACAGATATCAAGCTTTAAGTGCATGAGCATATGTAAGTCGCCACAGAAAAGCAATTGGCGTCGACAGTGTCGTATACAACACTGTCGACACCGATTGCTTTTCTGTGGCGAACTCTGTGGGTTTTTAAAAACATTATTTATCTGTTGCATTGTTTGATTCGAAGGTAAGCTCTAAGCTATATTTCAAGCATCAGGGAAACCTGGCTAAACTAGAATTTGCCGAAACACTGCAAAACTTTGGAAAAAGTTTCAAACTCTGCATAATTTGGGCGCAATTATCTTATTTGGGCACAGCGTTTACCGTTGTTAGTTGGAAGAATTTAAAGGCCTGCCTACCACTTAATAACTGCTGTATACACATCTGCAGATGACTTAACAGGGTTTCCATATTATTGTTGGATGCCTGTACAGGCACTGTCAAGATAAATGTTTTTAACCAGTCAAGTTTTCAAGGAAGAATACACTTGGGTCAGCTTTTTCAGAGCACTATAAAGGGGGTGTTTGTAGCCATATGAGGGTTTAACTGGTTGAGGGCTACTTTATTTTTATACCCCCAGCAGGGGTATATAGGAATTGCCTTGTCCATCTGTCCATCCATCTGTCCATCCGATCCTGTCTGTCCCGAAATTCAGTCATGAATAACTTGTAAAGAACTAGGTTGAGTGAATTGATATTTGGTATGCAAGTGTATCCTATTGTTGTATACCCATAGTGAAATGCAGGTGCTGTGCGAGATTTTATTGCCAGAGTCATTGCCCTTTATGGACTTATAATTTGTCTGCCTTGAAATTAATTCATGAATAACTTGCAGAGTACTCAGTGGAATAACTTCATATTTGGTGTGTAAGTCTATCCTATGGATGTCGACCCACAGTACATGGCAGATGTTATGCAGTGTATTATTGTAGGAGTTATTGCATTTTATGGACTTTGATTTTGTCCATCCTAAAAAATTCAGTCGTGAATAACTTGTTTAATTAAGGGTACATGTACCTTCAAGGTGTAATCAACTCCTCCTACAGTTTCTGATTTAGAGAGTTGAAACTTTCTGATATGGTTACACATGTCTTGCAGATGCACATCATATATATAGTTTGCAGAAAAATATTTTTTTCACAGAATTATCAAATGAAGTCACACTCACATTTGATAAAGAGGCAGGGGTACCTTTTTATGTCATCCTATGGTGACACTTAATAGTTCTTATGATATATGCCCCAATGGTCTGTCACAGGTCTGTCATCTGTCATCCTTTGGCGTCACCCAGTAATAAATGTTTCATTTCTGTAACGCTATCCATGGTATTGCGGGCAGGGGTATATGCCACCCTCATCTTTGCTGTAGTCGTTAGTATGAATTTGTTATTCAAAATTTGCTTTATTTGAAATTATTGGAGAGTGCCCACTTGCACTCCAATAATTTGTAATAAAATGAATTTATATAAACAAAATATTATTTGTGTTTGACTGAAAATGAATCATGAGCAAGGAAAATCTTGGCTTTTGCGTCAGTGCACTCATTTTTTGAAGGCCCTGATAGTGGCTTCTAGCACTGAACCAGTTAACTGGTAGAGTGCTAAATTATTTTTGGCCATCAAATCTTGTACACATGTATGTCTTTGACTTGTTACAATTTATGGGAGAGTGCCTATGGGCACTCTCCCATAAATTGTAACAAGACAAACCCTCACAGACAAAATAATATCACTTCAAAGATGATACCAAGCACATGCACTGAATATGAACCTTCAAGCTGTGGCACAGTCGCTTCAGAGTAAAGCCCAAATATGGGCTTCCAGCACTCTACGAGTTAAGAGTTAATGCAACTTCTCATTAATCCTCTAAGTACAGTAACCCTGGGATGCACTCTTACATTTTCAGAGATAGTGAGCTGGAAATTACCTCATAAGTTTTTATCAGGAGTAACATAGGCAGGGTGAATTTAATGAAACATCTCATTAACCCTCCAACCTGAGCAACACTGGGTGTAGTTTGGCTGGTATTGAACATTCGACCCAGATTTATTTTACAAAACTATCAAACTATTTAAAACTAAAAAAGTTACAAATCTGTTTCTCAGACCCTCCCACATGGCTCTTTTGTCTGCCGCATGTTCTCTCTCTTTTTATAACCAATGTAAATTTAAATTTTATATGATATTTTACCCAAGTTAATAAAATTGATAAATTTGTCTCTTGAGTGCAAGAATGCTTTAGCATTGCAAAGCCTTCTCACACTCAAAGGATAAAATACACCCCCCCCCATGCTATTCAGTAGATTATGAGGCCTAAAACTTAAAATAAATCAAGAATATGAACTTTTGCTGGCCAAAAAATAATTACAAAAATACAAAATCAAATAAAAAAAAACATCTGCCGCCTACATGAAATTTAACAATAAGTGGCCAGAGAAAGAGAAGATCTACTTTGTGAGGCCTTAGAATTCACCAGCTTAATATGTACGTTAGAATTAATTGATGCTAAAGGATTCCAAAGCCTTCTTGCACTCAAGGGACATAATCTCATACAGTAGATTATGAGGCCTAAAACATAAACCAAGAGCATGAACTTTTGATGACAAAGAAATAATTACAAAAATAAAATAAAAAAACACCCACCCACATGCAATTTTACAAAAAAATGGCTGAGAAACAGAAGATCTGCTTTGTGGAGCCTTGGAATTCACCAGCTTAATATGTACTTAATATTAATTGATGTTTTTCAGGGACCTGTACCAGTGAAATGGATGGCTCTAGAATCTCTAACACACAAACTTTATACTACTAAAAGTGATGTGTAAGTATTAAAATTACAAATTTTATGTACTGTATGTCAACTGATCAGTTATCTTAAGACATTGTAAGTCTAAATAGACAGAACCACACAAGCATTAGAATGGCTTAATGTTTATCGCATGAGTTTGGTTGGATGCAAGAACACCACAAGAGGTAAAACCTGGGTTTAGGTGACCTAAAACTTGAGATTCTGTATTTATTACACGTTTTCAGATTTTTTAAGCAGATCATTTTCTGTAATACAAAGTAAGAATTAAGGCCTTACAAAGTTAAAAATCTGTTTCTCAGGCCCTCCCGCATGGTCTGTTTGGCTGCTGCATGCTCTTTTTTTATAACCAATGCAAACATAAAAAAAAAAAAATTAAATGATTTATGTCTGATATTTTACCCAAGTTAATAAAATTGATAAATTTGTCCCTTGAGTGCAACAAGGCTTTGAACTGCTTTAGCATTGCAAAGCCTTGATGTACTCAAGGGACGAAATAAACCACCACCCATTCAATTCTTTAGATTATGAGGCCTAAAACATAAAACAAACTAAGAACATGAATTTTTGATGGCAAAGATATTATAAATAGAAAAATAAAAAATAAAATACCACATGCAATTTTACAAAAAATGGCCTGAGAAACAGAAGATCTACTTTGTGGGGCCTAACCAGTCCTTCATAGACGTTAAGGACATAAAATAAGAGAAAAATTCAAAATAATCAAAATAATCTTCACAAGTAGGAGACCTGTCTTCTTGTTATTTCCTACACTGTTTGAACTTTCATAGTTTCAACTTGCAATGCATAACCACTTCGATTGAAAAAACACTGTAAAACTGAAATGCATCTTACCGTCTGTTTATGCCTCACTTTCATAGCACAAATTGTGATCCCCACCAAAAAGACCCCATACTTTTACAACAAATAATAATTTAGGAAAAATATTTCAATGAGAAATAATAAAAACTCATGTGTTTTCCTGATTTCCATGCGGCTGTTGTTATTCAACTGATTGACAAGTTATGATTTTAGTCAAGACTGCAGTTGTAATTGTCGATTTATTCCATGTCAATTAAATTTATATCCTTATTGTCCAAGAGAAATGATTGTACAGTAGAATCCTCTTAATTGAATATCCATTTTGCCAGTGAAAATTATTCAATTATTATCAGGGATTTGGTCAGTTTCCTGTGTTCTGGAGGTAAACTGAGCATTTATTCTATTATATCTTGTTTGACAGAGCTCATAGAGCTCTGTCAAACAAGATATGATAGAATAAATGCCTGTATTGGATGTAGTGAGGCCAAAAAGGTTGATAAATAAAGGGAATTTGGTGCGTGTCACAGTAATTTTTTCGACATATTACAAAAATTTATATACAATTAACAGGAGTTTACTCTACAACCCATATGCAATTAACAGATCAAATTTGTACTGAAGATATGGGAAATGGTTTTATGTTTGAAAATTATATTCAATTAACAGGGATATACAATTAAGAGATATCCAATTAAGTGGGCTTCACTGGTTTATTCACAGTGCCTCTTCATAATTCATTAAAATCTGTGTTAGGCTACACAAAGTAGATCTTCTGTTTCTCAGGCCATTATTTGTAAAATTGCATGCGGGCGAGCGTTTTTTTATTTTATTTTTTATTTCAGTAATTACTTCTTTGCCATCAAAAGTTCATGTTCTTGGGTCAAGTTTTAGGCCTCATAATCTACAAAATAGCAAGGGTGGTGGTGTATTTCATCCCTTGAGTGCAAGAAGGCTTTGCAATGCAAAGCCTTCTTGCACTCAAGGGTCAAATTCATCAAATTTTTTAACTTGGGTAAAATATCAGACATAAACCATTTAATTTTTATTTTTTTTAAGTTTAAATTGGTTATAAAAAGAGAGCATGCGGCAGCCAAAAGGACCATGCAGGAGGGCCTGAGAAACAGATTTTTTATTTTTTTAGGCCTTATAGAGTTTAACAAGGGTTCAGAATCGATACAATCACAATGAATATCAACACGCAGTCATTTGACACATACTTAGTTTTTGCATTTGGATTTTGGTGATCTAAAAACTTTCTCACACCACGTCATTCATTCGAAGTGATGTAACCCAAGTACACATTCAGATTTTGTCTACATTATTCATAGTTTGAACTGTATGTCTGTCAATTTCATGCCATATTTTAACCCATATTGCTGTTCAAGCAATTCAGTGGTTTTGTGTTAATAAAATAAATTAGAAAGTTTCTTAGAATGTTCCGTCGGTGTATAATACCCAAGTTTCTATGGAAATAACAGAAACTCAGATACTATAGACTGATAACAGCCTCATTCGATCAAAATCGAACGAGGCTGTTATCGGTCTATAGAATCTGAGTTTCTATTATTTCCATCAGAATGGGGGTCCATGTATCCCCAAAAATTTGAATGGTTCCATTCTGATGTTGAAAATGTTAAAAAATCTGGACCACACATGTGAGCAATACAATGTTATTTTTATCATACATTCTGTCATGAAAAAACCTTAATAAAAAACAGATACCATAACTAATGATGACGGCTCACTGCTAATATTCTTTTGGAGATGGTATACATATATATACATATATATATTATAAAGCCTGTTGTTTCTCAGGCCCTCCCACATGGTCCTTTTGGCTGCCGCGTGCTCTCTGTTTGTAACCAGTGCAAACTTGAATGCAAACTTGTTAAGGCAGCGAAGACTTGACTATAGATCACTGCTAAGCCACTGGACATGTACAGGCTATTGTCATGAATTCAGGACAATTATCCAGGCCCTTAAAAGTTAACTTATCCTTAATACTGTTGGAACAATTTTATTGTAGGATTTGTGAATCCTAAGGCCTAAAAAAATTAAAAATGTGATTCTCAGGCCCTCCCTCATGCTCTCTTTTTATAACCAATGTAAACTTAAAAAAAATAAAAATTAAATAGTTTTTGTCAGATATTTTACCCAAGCTAAATAAATTAATAAATTTGTCCCTTGAGTGCAAGAATGCTTTGCAATGCTTTAGCATTGCAAAGCCTTCTTGCTCTCAAGGGATGAAATAAACTACCACCCATGCTATTCCATAGATTATTAGGCCTAAAACATTAACCAAGATCATGAACTTTTGATGGCAAAGAAATAATTACAGAAATAAAAAATAAAATAAAAAAACACTCGCCCGCATGCAATTTTACAATTAATGGTCTGAGAAACAGAAGATCTACTTTGTGTGGCCTAACCAAAGTTTGTTATTACACCAAATATTGCTATATCATTATTTACTTTATATTTCAACAGGTGGTCCTATGGTGTTTTTCTATGGGAGCTTTTCTCTTTAGGTATGTAATGCTATAAATTATACTCAAATTTAAAAATATGTTTTATGAAATTTATCACCATATTAAATTTAACAGAAGTGTTATTATACCACTGTCTAAGGTATGGGTGTACAGGATTCCCTGTGTCTATCCATCCATCTGTCTATCTGGCCATTCATCCATCCATCCATACCAAACTTCTATATTCTACTACAGTACATGCAGAGTGTATTATCACTAAATCACCCATGGAGTGGAGATTGCACCCAAGCAATAATTGCAAATTTGTCGCAAAGCATAACAAGCACAAGCAAAGTTCCAGCCAATGGACCTCCGGGTTAAACCCGGAGGTCCATTGGCTGAAACATTGCTTGCATTGTTTGTTCATATGTACAGAATTTGAAAGTGTTACTTTGGGTGATAACTCCACTCCATGGGTGATTTTGTTACAATCCACTCTCCACGTACTGTATTTCATATTTTTTTTTATCTCGCTGCTCTCTGATATTTTACATATTGAACAACCATGCCAATAACTTTTACTTACCACTAGACTGTGTTGTTATCCATCATTTTCTTCCTGGCTTTATTACCTTTATGGCTCTTGAGCATGATGGCTTAGTGGTTATGGCATTGGACTTCAAACCAAAAGGCCCACATTTTGATCTCTGCGAGGGATAACTTCATTGTGTCCTTGGGCAAGGCAGTTAATCCTAAGTGCCTATATGGGGTCAGGGTGGCGCTGTGTACTAAGGTGTACTGCACAGTGATGGTGCACATATCTTCAACCAGTGATATCCGTGCGTGTGTGGAGTTAATATGTTAGGAAGTCTGACAGTTGCTTGTTGCTATTCAGTGGTTCTCTCTGGGTAGTCCAGCTTCCTCTACCCCTAAAACTGCCCATCACGACTTGTCTTCAATCAGTGTTAACCCTGCATGTGTGGGGTTAATACTTTAGGGAGTCTGACAGTTTCTTGTTGCTACTCAGTGGTTCTCACTGGGTAGTCCGGCTTCCTCCACTCCTAAAACTGTCCAACATGAGGTGACCTTAGCTGTCAAAAGTGCCATTAAACCCCCAATAAATAACTAGTGAAGAGCTCTGTCTCATTGAGGACCTTCCACCACCCAGTATTGAACTCGTCGTCCTATTGGACTTGTACAATACTGCTTGGTCGAAGGTCCTAAACTCGATGCGATATAGCACTCCAGAAAACTTCACTGTTTTCACGATCTCTATAGAAAACATGTACAAAAAATGCTAACTGATATCTTTACAAATATAAAGAGGTAATAAAATTGGTTTCGGGAAAATGTCCCGGAAAGTGCTTGAAAAATCTCTAAAAAAAAAGCCTTGAAAGTCCTGGATTGTTTTCTTTCACCTTTCTATACCACCCTGATACTGGAACCCAAGAACATACACAAGTTTAATATTTTAGATTAGCAGGACATAGTTTGGGTAATTTTTCATGCCACTGATCTTTTTAATAATAAATCCAAAGACAATGTTGTTAGTGTAAAAATATATTTCATTAAATGCTAGCCTGTGAATTATTTCAAATTATCTAAAAGATATTTCTTGATATCCATCGACTTGATGGATAACGAGGAATATCCACCTGTGGCTTCCTACATGATGTCACACCCCAGTGCATCACTTCACCTTCGATACTCTTACAAGTGATTCAGTGCCTGCTTTACCAGTAGTACCAGAAGTTCATGTAATTCCAAGCTGTTCTGGTGATTCTATGACTGAAAATTAGATGTATAATAATAATAATATAATAAAGTAAAATAATTAAATGTATAGAAAGTGACTCTCAGAGAGTGATATTGAGCCTTGAACTAGGTAACTTTTACAAAAAACCTTGTTACAACTAGATTCTTATACTAATGCTGAAAGATGCAAAAGTGCGCACTATATGGTTCTTGGGACAACACTCTGAAATGACAGTCCTTCGGGGGAAGGCATTAAGGATTTAGTACATCATATCGCCTTCATTTAGACATTCTATAATACAGTTAACAAGTAGAAAATTACAACTCACCTTCGTAATTTCTTACATTTCTTCAAAGTCTCTCAGTAAATCCATTCAGTTTTTATTTCTGAATCTACAGTATTGTGAGCAGAAAACTGTGCAGAGAATTTCGACCGAATCACGACTGAGTTGCGATCCAGTTGGAGTTCTCTGTCCACTTACTTCCCCTCAACACTATATAATCTTACCTGTCGAATAAAAGATACATCAGCATTTAAAATCAGGGGCCAATTCTATAAAACTTCTACAATTGTATTTTCTAGTATTATATTTTCTAGTTATGACTTTAAATGGGTTAAAATGAATCATTAGAATTTTAAAAGGTATGGCAATTTGCCATGTGGCAAATTGCCATATCTTTTAAAATGCTAATGATTCATTTTAGTCAGGAATATTAATAGGCAGAAAATACAATTCTAGAAAACTTCTCTGAAAAACCATGTTATTAGATTCGCCCAGGAAGGGTTGTTTTGGAATGAGTTGGCGCACCCAATTTCACAAAAGTAAAGGGAATTTCCGAGCTAAATTTATGTACTGGAGCAATGATTCTCTTGGTCGAGAACCTAGGCTGAGCATGAACACATGTTGTCTTTGAAGTTTCAATAATTTGTTGCATGTGTAAATTTTACAGAGATCTTGGAAAGTGTGTGAAAAATCACCAGAAAAATAAAACAAAAATTCTCTTAGGGCTGTACAAACTCTGACCCGTGTATGCTATTTTTCTCATCTATGATATTAAAAGACCTGTAAAATTCTGGATTGTTACAATTTCAGTTGTTATATATCTCTTTTCAGGTGGAAACCCATACCCAGGCATAGAACTAAATGAGAAATTCTTGTTACTTCTGAGATCTGGATATAGAATGGACAAACCACTATATGCATCAGATGAAATGTGAGTAAACCTTGCTTCTAGATTTAGCTTCAGCCCCAAGATAATAATTGTGAGTGTATAGAATGAGTGAATATTTGGGATTGATTTGAATTAGACTCTGGATGTCAAAATTGTTTGATACTTAACCCGTTACCCAACGTAATGGCCAAAACCGGCCAGTGCCATTTACAAAATTTACCATTCAATTTTCATTATTTTTTTCATCTTTTGTCTCAAAACCGTAGCTTATGACCCCTCATTGGAACGAGCTCACAAGCTCGTTTCAATGAGGTGTCATAAGCTGAGGTTTTGATGCAAAAAGTAAAAAAAAATTAGTTATTCAAGAATTTTATTTACAAGTGTCGTTTTTTTTCGTGTTAGGTAAAGGGTTAAATAAATATGTCTGAATTTTATAACACTTGATAATTGGATATCCCTTCCAGAAGCTTGAATATTTTAAATTTAAAACTATTTATTACACACTCAATACACATAGTTTGGTCATATGGATTTTAATTAAGTACTTGAAGGTTTAATATTAAAATTAAATACTCATATGTAAATGTAACCATTTTCCATTAACTGGTTGAGGGCTAAATTATTTTTCAAAGGTGATTTGAAACATGAGTATATTTTTTTCAAAGATTTCATGCAACCAGTAAGGGAAGCCTTACTTTAGCTAGGTTGTGCTCATTAGCAACTGTTTTGTTACAATTTATTGGAGAGTGCCAACAGGCATTTATTTTCTTCCTCTAAGAAAACAACAAGCCCATGCAAACAGTGTAAAGCCACTCAAGTGGTTTTCAACACTTTTCAATAGAACCATGATAGTGGCTTCTAGCACTCCACCAGTTAAAAATATCTCAATAATAAGAAGTAAAAATATTGTTAGATATAAAATTATCACATTGTTATCAAGACAGGATGATTGTTATTGTCTTGAAGTGGTGTGGGGAAATCTCACCATATTTGGCCCAGACACGAGGCTTGCCCATCGATCAGCATTCCACTCAAGATTCTACTTGTGCTGTGAAAATTATAAAAATGTACAGTTCTGTTGGTTGATTGTAGAGAAACATGAATTGCATATTTAAAAAGAGCGTCAAAAAGTTCTGTATATTTTTTATATTTTTTATATGAGTGTTTAACGACACCCTCATGTTAGACAGGTTTAACCCTTTGAACCCTGGTGGTATCTTCCATATTAGTTCAATGACAGCAACTGGAAGAGTCCATGTACATTATTTAGGTGTAGTCCAATTGATATTTTCAACATGGAGCCCTGGGGTTGCACGGTGAAAGTATTTATTGGGCTACCACACACACATGCACTTAGCATCCATCCTTTTTAATGAAATTATGACATATCATGTTCCTGGTCAAAAAAGGGCTGCTAGGGTTCAAAGGGTTAAGTGTGGAGGAAGCTGGGATAACAGGAGAGAAGCACCAAAGCAGTGAGAAGCAAATGTCAGACTCCCCAACATACTAAGTGCACGCAAACAGGATTAGTATATTGGTTGAAGAGAAGTGCACAATCAATGTGCACTGTGCTTTAGTATACAGCACTTATATGCCCTCACATGATCAGTTACGATTAAGTGCCATGCCAAAGAACACAAGTAAGCTATCCGTTGTCAGGATTGACCTGTAAACCTCTCGGTTTGAAGTCTGACACTCTAAACATTGAGCCACCATGCTTTCTGTCCTGTACATACCAAAGGTATATGCTCTAGAAGCCAGCCTGAACTCACAACACCGATGGATTAAAGTATTGAAGTGAGTTGAGACAGCTGACATTCCAGTGATGTCCCTTTTGAAATTATTAAATTTTGATGCCGCCATGTGAAGTAGGTGTCTTCCCACTAGACCAAGTCACCGTAGACTAACTACATAGTGTTTCTGATTAAGGGATGATTAAGGATAATTAGGAAAACAATTATTTGTAAACATCTGCCCAAAAATCTATAAAATATCGACAAGCCAGAAAATGAGCAGAGTATCATCTGAAAAATGGGGTCCCCAGAGGGTGAATTTGGTGATGCTACCCTGCACAGCAGGGTAGCATCACTAAATTTACCCTCTGTGAACCTCAACCTGAATCAAGGTCTCAAACATAATCAGAAACAGATACCCAGAGGATAAACTGGCCCACTGTATGGGATAACATCAGCAAATTCCCCCTCTGGGGACCTCATTCTGCAAATGACAGACTGCTTATTTTCAGGCTTGAATATCAATAACATTAAATACATTTATAAATATTTATAAATATATCAAATTATTGATATAGAATTATTTTTAAAGTAGAACACACCAGTTGGTCTAAGGGGAATTGGTCTTTTGTGAATTGGCCTCGTGGGTGTTGGTCTACAGGGAATTGGTCTAGTGGGAATGAACCGTGAAGAAAAATCATCTTTGAGTGGTGTCATGATGGCATGGGTTACTGTCAGTTAAAGAATGTTGTGTTTGTTTACAAAATCCAAACAATGATAAAATAGTCAGACTATCATTAACTGGTAGAGTCAGTGTTCATCCTGGGTCAATATTTTAATGTGCCAAAGCTGAATATTTTTGGTACCAAATGAGAATTTTTTGTGCCAAATGAGGCTTTTGTGCCATGGCTATTTTATGTGGGAGAACTATAAAAAAAACTCTTTTTTAGTCCCCTACCGGTATCGCCGGAGGGGACTATAGGTTTGCACTCTGTCCATCTGTCAGTCTGTATGTCTGTCAGTCTGTCAGTCACACTTTAGTTTTCCAGAGTTTTTTTGGAAACGCTTCAACGGAATGATTTCATTTTTGGTAAACTACTATAGAACGATGACTTACAGATCAATTTGAGTTTCATGCTGATTGCATTATTCTTGTGTGAGTTACGGCCCTTGGAAATATGGGAAAAAGCACCAAAATATCAGTTTTCTGTAGTTTTTTTGAAAACGCTTCAACGGAATGATTTCATTTTTAGTGAACTACTTTTGAACGATGACTTACAGATCAAGTTTGAGTTTCATGCTGTGTGAGTTACGGCTCTTGGAAATATGGAAATGCACCAAAATATCAGTTTTCCAGAGTTTTTTTTGAAATGCTTCAACAGAATGATTTCATTTCTGGTAAACTACTATAGAACGATGACTTACAGATCAAGTTTGAGTTTCATGCTGATTGCATTATTCTTGTGTGAGTTATGGCACTTGGAAATATGGAAAAGCGCCAAAATATCAGTTTTCCGGACTTTTTTTAGAAACGCTTCAAAGGAATGATTTCATTTTTGGTAACCTACTATAGAACGATGACTTACAGATCAAGTTTGAGTTTCATGCTGATTGCCATCTTCTGGTGTGAGTTATGGCCCTTGGAAATATGGAAAAGTGCCTGAATATCAGTTTTCCGGATTTTTTCTGGAAACGCTTCAACGGAATGATTTCATTTTTGGTATTCTACTTTAGAATGATGACTTACAGATCAAGTTTCATTTACACTCTGTCCACCCATCCGTCAGTCTGTCAGTCAGTCTGTCGGTCATACTTTAGTTTTCCAGACTTTTTTTTGGAAACACTTCAACGGAATGATTTCATTTTTGGTAACCTACTATAGAACGATGACTTACAGATCAAGTTTTATTTACACTCTGTCCATCCATCTGTCAGTCTGTCAGTCAGTCTGTCGGTCATACTTTAGTTTTCCGGACTCTTTTTAGAAACGCTTCAACGGAATGATTTCATTTTTGGTAACCTTCTATAGAACGATGACTTACAGATCAAGTTCAGTCTGTCAGTCATACTTTAGTTTTCCAGACTTTTGTTGGAAATGCGTCAACCGAATGATTTCATTCTTGGTAACCTACTATAGTACAATGACTTACAGATCAAGTTTGAGTTCCATGCTGATTGCATTATTCTTGTGTGAGTTATGGCCCTTGGAAATATGGAAAAGCACCAAAATATCAGTATTTTTATACTGTACCAATGACCCAGACTTAGCTGGTGCTAACTCTAACAAAACCAGGGCCAAACACAAATTTTGCCCCCCAGTCCCCAAAATTTGCATCCAAAACCAAAAGAAATCATGTCCTATAGGACCTCCATACTTCGCCCCCACTGTGCATGCGCAGTGTCAAGGATATTCCGAAATTGGCGCCAGTTATCATTCTCTGTTTGGCCCTTCATCAGTCAACATCTCACTGATCTTTGTGCTTGTAAATCTCAGTTTAAAGGATGCCAGACACGTAATTATTGGAGAAATGGTGATTCTAAGGAGGATATAGAAGGAGGAGAGGAAAAATGAGTGACAAAAAATAATCAGGGCTGTACTTAAAATTTTTTATGAAATTATGTTAAGTTGCCTATTTTCGAGGCATGGGCCTCTTGTTGTCATTCTTGCTAAAAAGTTGCACTGCTTATTCAGTGTTTCCTCTCCCCTGGTCTTCTAAGTCCCCCCTTGCAATTCTCCCATGCGTTTGGCATATTTTTGAGAAAGTTCATTTCTAAAATTCTCTTGGGAGAGTTGCTTGGTTACAGAATGTTTTCTGTTATTTTCCCCATAGTTACGTTTTCACCCATGGGTGTATAAACGTTGTGTTCTGCATCTTCCATCTGATGTTCTGCAGATTCTCCCCTGGGAGTCTCTGTCTTGCATCAGATAGAGTGTAATTTTGATGACTGATTTCGGGCCAGTTTTTCAGTGCCTGGAGTCATGTTTTCTGGTGTTTTACACTGTTTGTTTACATTGGCAACAGTCTCTTTTGAGGGGGGCTGTTTGCATTTGGTGTAGTTTATCTCACTATAAGATACATTTTGATTATCCGTAAGTGTTGCATTAATTATTTGATATAAATTTAAAATTTTTGACCACACTTAGCCATCGGATCCATCGGGGCTCAACATTACTTTTCAGAAACTTGGGCTTCGCTGAAAAAATATTTTTCAAAAATTATTTTGATTTGCAATTGTTTTTTCATTATTAATGGATCATGTTATTATGTATCTTTGTGTCAGGGGTTTGTGCGAGTAACTAGGACTTGTTGTTGTCACAGATGAATACAGAGCTAGCGGCAAAAGTGCTCATGGAGATTAAACAAATGTCGTCCGCTAGCTCGCCCGGTGTAGCGTCCATTCACCGAATGGTTCAGCAGCCGGGTTCGTCCGATGCGGTCCAGGAGGAAATGTTGGGTGATGCGAGCACTATAAACATTCAACGTGCACACCCAGTGACGGCGGATAGTAGGCGAGATCGGAGGAAGCCTTTGAGTCCGGTTCCTAGCTCGTCCAGGTCCAGCCGGGCCGCGAGCGAGAGAGGCCCCTCTCTCGTACAACAACATCTGGGACCAGATGTTGTGGTACAAAATGTGTCGCAAGCGGAGCATACGTCCATCGCTCGGGACGCTCCGTTGTATAGGCAGTCCGTGGAGACTGCTCAGGCTTCTTCTTCTCGTCAGCGCACACGACCGCACCTTGGCTGCGTGACCGCCGATATCTTACCAGCTTCGCCGATCAGGGATTCTTCGGCGACCAGGTCACACCATCCGGCAGCCAGGGACACGAGGCCGATGGACTCCGGACGTTCGCATAGAAAAAGTATGCGGGAGCCATCAGATGCGGAGCTGCCCTCGGCGAAGCAGCGAAAGACTGCGCCTCCGCAGGTCTCGATGCCGGACGTACTTGTGCAGATAGCACAACTTATCGCAGCATCCCAGCAGCCGACAGAAACGGTGTCGGATCGAGAATTATCCGACAGCGCTGGGTCAGTACGCGGCGCCGAAGCATCGGGGGTGGACGACCGGGAGCATCATGAGGTCCGACCGGATGGTGAAAGGGATATGGATGACTTGGAGCTATCCCTTTCGGAACAACATAAAGCTGCCGTGGACTTCATCCAGCACTTTCTCCCTCAAGTTGTTCCGTCGGGCCAGACTGCTGCGGTTCCGGACAAGAGGATTATAGCGTCATTGGACTCTGAATTTTTTGAGCGGTTCAGGGACATCGCTCCCGAGTTTCCGTTGCAGTCCAATAATGTTGCAAGAACATTTGAATTATTGAACGACGCTATATTTAAACTTGCTTCCAAAACGGGGAAAGCAGGTTTCTTGTCCGCCAATACTCTCAACCTGCCTTTCATTAATGCAAGGAATAAATTCGACACGGCAGGACAGGGTATTCCGAGAGTTCCTCTGCGTATGGACGACGAGGCGGAAGACTTAGAGCTATCAGTACTGTCGTCGGCTTCTATTCCAACCGCAGTGTTGGAAACAGCTATTTCGTCTAACAGAGCCAGTTTAGATGCCTTATCTTACACAGATCACCTTACTAAGGCGTTATCACTGCGCCTTCTAGGGAAAGAATTTCAGGATATACAATCCTCTTTAAGACTTCTTTCAAGGGCAGTAGCTTATTCCACGTGTAACTCCGCCCTTTCAGTGGCAAACCTGGAGTTGGTTAGATGTGACGCAGCCCTAGCTACATCCACACTCGTGGATACTAAGGTGAAGAACTCTCTCAGAGTTGCTTCGGTCTCTGGAGAACTTCTCTTTGACGGCAAGCTTTCTGCTGTTTATGATAAAATTACAAAGAAAGCTTCGGATTCTCTGTTGTTCAAATCTGCTTCTAAGAAGTCGGATACGGCAGACAAGAATAAGACAGGCACTTCTGGGTCTAATGCGCCCAAGAGAGGTTCCTATAGAGGTTCCGGTGCGTCCTCTTGGTCTTATTCGAGAGACCGTCAAGGTAGCGACTCACGTTCGGGACGTCCTTCGGGCCGGGACAACCGGTCGGACGCCCCGAGGTCGACGGGATGAGGTGCGGGTCGTGGAGGACGTGGTTTCTCCTTCCGCAGGCCTCGCAGGTCCAGTAGGTGATGGCTTAAACCTCTATCGCGTACCGGTTGGCGGAAGGTTGTCAAGCTTTTCACAAGAATGGACGTCGATTACGGACGACCCTTGGGTGAGAGGAGTGACTTCGGAAGGTCTAAAGATATCCTTCAAACGAAAGCCTCCATTAACTCGAAGTCCAAAATGGACTCAACTTCCGTCAAATCCGCAGAAAAGAGACGCTCTATTATCAGAGGTGCAATCTCTTTTAATGAAGAACGCGGTAGAGGTCGTAGAAAACCAGGAGACTCCGGGATTCTACAGCCATCTATTTCTGGTTCCGAAACCAGACGGCTCGTTCCGTCCAGTCATAGATTTGAGCTGGATAAACAAGCTGATCGTCGCTCCGAAGTTTTATATGGAGACGATTTGGTCGGTCAGAGCGAGTATTTGGGTGAACGATTATGCAACAAGCATAGATCTCAAAGATGCGTACTTTCACGTCATGGTACATCCGACATTCAGAAAGTATCTACGCTTCGCAGTCCTAGGAGTGGTGTATCAATTCCGGGCGATGTGCTTCGGATTGAATCTAGCACCCTGGGCTTTCACTCGGGTAATGAACTCGGTAATGATCTATTTTCGAGCTCATTCATCTGCGGTAACGTCAGCCTACCTGGACGACATTCTACGGAGGTACGGCAACGAGTTAACGCTTCAGAACGATGTTCAGAATCTACTTCTATTGCTCCGACGTCTCGGTTTTATAGTAAACGAGGAGAAGTCGGATCTGGTGCCGTCCAAGTCATTCACACATCTGGGAATGAGCTTCGAGACGCACAACAATCTCGTTCGTCTGCCGTTAACCAGAGCGAAATTAGTCAGTTGTTACGCTCGCTATTGTCTGCACGCAGACAAAGTCACAGCGAGAGAATTTATGAGACTGATAGGTCTGTGCGGAGCCGCTGCAGATCTCATTCCGATGGGGCGGTTACGCACGCGTCCTCTCCAAATTTTCTTGACTCAGAATTGGAGTGTGAAAATTCATTCGCTCGACATAGACGTTCTCTTGTCAGATCAAGTGAAACAAGAGATTCAGACTTGGGCAAACATTCAGTGGTTAACTCAGGGAGTTCCGCTGCAGTTGCCAGATCCGAGTTTTACCATTATGACGGATGCCAGTCAAACAGGTTGGGGTGCATCATTGATCCCAACGGATTCGAGATGCCAGGGTCTTTGGGATCCGCAATTCCTGGGCAAGCACATAAACATCAAGGAAATGATGTCAATTTGGCTTGCGTTACGTCATTGGATGGACATTATTCACAATGCTCATGTCCAAATCCTATCCGACAATACGACAGTAGTGGCGTATATACGGAATCAGGGAGGCACTCATTCAGTTCCGTTGTTCAATCTAACGGAAAGAATCCTTCTGTTTGCACTAGAACATCAGGTTCTTCTTTCGGTCCGTCACATACCGGGTCGTCTGAATGTGCTAGCAGACTCCCTTTCACGAAAGGGTCGCTTGTTGCCGTCGGAGTGGACTCTCAACAAACAAGTATTCAATCAGATTTGCTACCAATGGGAACGGCCAATGATAGATTTATTTGCGACACATCTCAACAATCAGTTGCAGACGTATGTGTCTCCGTGTCCGGATCCAAGAGCATTTGCAGTAGACGCTCTGTCGATCGCTTGGGACGGAATGATAGGATATGCGTATCCTCCAGCGCCGTTAATTCAGCAAGTATTGCTAAAGATAAAACAATCTCAATGCAAGATTCTGTTGGTAGCATCTCTGTCTCCACAGAGACCGTGGATAAATCTACTCAGGTGTCTGTTGTGGGACCTACCGCGAAAGCTTCCTCCACGGGAGGATCTTCTTTCGCAGGGGAAATCGCGTCAACTCCATCACAACCCGCAAGGTCTCAACCTTCACGTTTTTCCGTTGTGCAGTCCTTCTTGCATGGCAAGCACTTTACAGGTCGAGCAGTGGACGCGATTTCTAACTGTAGGAGGACCTCCTCTTCGCTAAACTATGCGGCTAAGTGGAAGGTTTTTCGTCGTTGGTGTAGGGATCATTCTGTAGATATTTTCGATTCCTCTATACCAGACATTGCAAACTTTCTAGTATACTTGTTTGACGAAATCAAACTGCAGCCTGTTACTGTTAGGTTATAGGTCTATGTTATCTGATTCCTATGCACATCATGATAGTTTACAAATTGGATCTAATGTCTCTTTATCTAAGTTGGTTAGAAACTTCTCGATAAATAGACCCAGAACTCTTAGGTTAATTCCTAAATGGAATTTAGCTTGGGTTCTTCTTAAATTGAAGGAAAAGCCATTTGAACCTCTTGGGACAGTAGATTTCAAATTCTTATCTTATAAGACAGCTTTTCTCTTAGCTTTCTCTTCTGCAAGAAGAGTCAGTGAGCATCATGCATTGTCGGTGGATGATTCTCACTATCGTAGTTTCGGGAACACTATCACCTTCACTACTAATGTGGGTTTTTTAGCTAAGAATCAGGCTCCTAATAAATATCCGGAACCTATTGTCATTAAGGCTCTTCCGTCTTCAGACGGGCGTAGGCCTTTACTCTGTCCTGTTAGAGCGTTACGTATCTATAAACAGAGATCTCAGTTTATCAGAAAGGGATGAAAACGTTTCTTTCTGTCTTTAATGCCTAATAGAAGGGACATTTCGGTCCATTCTGTTGCTAGATGGATTCAATTAACTATCCGTACTGCTTATTTATCTTCTTCTCAGCAGTCTGTGCTTAAGATTTCCGCTCATGAAGTAAGAGCTCTTGCTACTTCTTGGGCTTACGCTAATAGTATTGCTATTACAGATTTAATGAAGGCTGCTTATTGGTCTCAGCCATCCACATTCACGAATTTTTATCTCAGAAATATTGAGTCCATTTCTGGAGACCTGCATTGTTTAGGTCCGTTATCTGTTGCTCAGAATGTCGTCCACTAAACAGTTGCAACTATAGTTATGCAGGCTTTCTGTTCCGGCAGTGACTCCGTCCGGCTGCCCTCTTCGCTCTGGGCTATTTGACCCAGGGCAAGGGGAAGGGGGGGGGGGGGGGGAGGGTGTTCCCTTAGGTCACCTGCTTTATAGTGAAAAGCAAGGGAATGCCTCCTCCAAAGTCAGTATTTCTGAGTCGCTTCCGGGATGGTTTTAAAGTGTAATATTAATGTTAAAATTCATTCATGTCATATTTTTAAAGTGTAGCTCGGTGTGAAGCATTTGTATATGTCAAGTGTCAAACGGGCGTTAATATACAATCCTCGGACACTTTTAAAAGATTATAAAGAGTCTCAATTCTCTGGACTAACTTTATTTATTGGCTTACTTTAAAAATAATTAGTATAAGGGTTATACTGGATGTTAATAGAGAACATGAATGTTATTGTGCTCAATTAAGAAGGGTATTGTATCTTCCTAATTTAGTATTAAATAAGAAAGATACATGTAAAGCCTAATACTCCTTTTCTCCTTAAGGGGTTGCCTCTATATTATATAGTTGAGCTTATTGGATTTTCCTCTATGTCCTAGGCCCTCCAGCCTTTTTACTATTCAGCTAAGTCTGGGTCATTGGTACAGTATAAAAATGTTAAAAAATTTATAGTAATTTATATATTTTTTATACTTACCAATGACCCAGACGGGGATGGCCCTCCCAGGAGTTGGGAACTCTTGCCTCCCCACTGAGTACATTGCGCTGACCAGGCACTGCCAGTAAGAATGATAATTGGCGCCAATTTCGGAACGTCCTTGACACTGCGCATGCGCAGTGGGGGCGAAGTATGGAGGTCCTATAGGACATGATTTCTTTTGGTTTTGGATGCAAATTTTGGGGATTGGGGGGCAAAATTTGTGTTTGGCCCTGGTTTTGTTAGAGTTAGCACCAGCTAAGTCTGGGTCATTGGTAAGTATAAAAAATATATAAATTACTATAAATTTTTTAACTTTCTGGACTTTTTTTGGAAATGCTTCAACGGAATTCATGCTGATCACATCTAGGTTATAACACTTGTATAATTATTAATGCTCATTAGTCCGGTAGGGGACAGTGTATTACTTCAGCGATATGTGCGCTCTTGTTTTTCATATTTCAAGAAAGATCAAAAGCATAAAGTTACATAAAATCCAATATAACATAAAACGGAACATAATTCTTTCAGTTGTGCATTTTTATATAGAAATTCGCACCTCAACGATTTTTTGGTGGTAACTGATTAACATGTGGATTGTTCAAACCCTTTGTCATTTTATTACTGCGTTAATCTTTGATTTGGGTCAATGCAGGTCAAATGGGGGAAAGTACCACCAACAATTAAAGACAATTGATAATCTTGTCTGTTGTTTGCTGGTGAAGAAACAAAGCATGCGTTGTTTACACAATACACAACTTCTTAATCCGAGGTCACCAGTAAGGACAGTTGGAATGTGACTGGTCATTGTGTACACAGTTGAACGAGATTACTTTTTTGTAATTGATGATGTAGGCATTCATATTGATATATTTAACTTATCATTTGTTAGCTTTACTAGGAGAAAATGTAATGTTATATACATGATTTTTGAAAATCAAGAATATACCAGGTTCGCGACTTTGAATTTATGTGCCAAACGCTCACATTCATGTACCAGATTTTTAAAAAATGTGTATTTGGCCCAAGCCAGAAAATAAGCGGACTGTGATCAGCAAAATGAAGTCCCCAGAGAGTGATTTTAGTGATACTACCCTGCTCAGCAGGGTAGCATCACTAAATTTACCCTCTGTGAACCTCAATCTGAATCAGGGTCTCAAAATGAAACAGAAAGAGGTACCCAGAGGATAAATTGACCCACTGTATGGGATAGCATCATCAAATTCACCCTCTGGGGACCTCATTCTGCAAATATCAGACTACTTATTTTCAGGCCTGATTTGGCACATTCCAGCGTGAACACTGGGTAGAGTGTTGAATTAATTTACTTACTGGTCTTTGCTTTGTTACAACTTATGTGAGATTGCCTAGAGGCACTAAAATTATTGAAACGATGATCTTGTAATCAACCTCTTTTTGCTTAATTACAGCTACAAGATAATATCAGCTTGTTGGGATACAGAGCCCGATGAACGTCCCACTTTCACAGACTTAGCAACAATTATGGGAAACTTTCTTGAAGCAAATGTTAAACAAGTGAGTTTTGTCGTATTTTACAACATGGTGTGTGTGTTGGAATGTTATAGGATAACCTCTAGAAATTCAGTGCCGTATAACCCTATTCATCAACCCATCCATCTGTTTCAGCCTCAAAAAGTTAAAAATTTGTTTCTCAGGCCCTCCAGCATGCTCTCTTTTTGTAACAATGCAAACATAAAAAAATTAAAATTAAATGGTTTATGTCTGATATTTTACCCAAGTTAATAAAATTGATACATTTTTCCCTAGAGTGCAACCAGGCTTTGCAAAGCTAAAGCATTGCAAAGCCTTCTTGCTCTAAAGGGACAAAAACACCACCACCCATGCTATTCTGTAGAATATCAGGCCTAAACCATAAAATAAACCAAGAACATGAACTCTTGATGGCAAAGAAATAATTACACAAATGAAAAATAAAATAAAAAAAATGCCCACCCACATTCAGTTTTACAAAAAAATGTCCTGAGAAACAGAAGATCTACTTTGTGGGGCCTTATTAGTCTATCCTATGATCTATATATTCACCTATCCATCAGATTGTCTCTCCATCCATCCATCCATCCATCCATCCATCCATCCATCCATCCATCCATCCAATCCATCCATCCATCCATCCATCCATCCATCCACAAATGTTTTGAACACAATAACTTGAACAAATATAAGGCCTAAAAAGTTAAAAATCTGTTTCTCAGGCCCTCCTGCATGGTCCTTTTGACGACCGCATGCACTCTTTTTATAACCAATGCAAACTTAAAAAGAAATAAAAATTAAATGGTTTATTATGTCTGATATTTTACCCAAGTTTATAAAATTGATAAATTTGTCCCTTGAGTGCAACAAGGCTTTGCAATGCTTCTTGCACTCAAGGGACAAAATACACCACCACCCATGCTATTCTGTAGACTATGAAGCCTAAAACATAAAACAAACCAAGAACTTGAACTTTTGATGGCAAAGAAAAAATTACAAAAATAAAAAAATAAAATAAAAAACCACCCACCCTCATGCAATTTTACAAAAAATTGCCTGAGAAACATATCTAGTTTTTGAGTTCGATTTTTATTTCGAGGCAAGCAAAATCGGAAAGCTTTCGTTTAAACCATATACCCCCGATGTTTCATGTGTGCTTATACCCTGGATGTTGCACGCTCTCATATACCTTGGATGTTGGGTGCATCCTTTGCCATGGCTATTTGTTCAAGGCATTCTGACCAATCAAAAGACTGAATTTATTGGGATATAGGGACAACAATTTTTACCTCAAAGCCATAACTTATCATCCCTCATTGAAACAACCTCGTTCCATTGATGGGTCATAACATAAGCTATGTTTTTGAGACAAAATTTTAAAATTTTTATCTATGTGGGAAACAGTTTTGCACATAGCATCTGCTAGTCATATTTAGTAGGCAGTTGACTCCTAACACTCAGGTAGTTTAACAAAATTTTCCTCCAATTTGTCTGTTTTTCTCTTGTTTAACTTTGAATTTAACCAATTATATCTCGTTTGACAGAGTGCATTAAGCTCTGTCAAACAAGGTATATATGGTTAAATATCAAATTGCATTATGGGAAATATTTGCTGCTGAAAACTTTGCCATTTTTACATCAAAGTTCTGAGGTTTAATGAAATATAAGAGATTACTGTATTTACTCTATGTATTGGGACAGCTAAAAATAATTATTTTCACAGGTGTCCCAATTCTTAGAAAATGGGGAAAGAACACAGCCTTGTCTTGATTTGATGCTGAATAAAGTTGTGTGTAATTCGTTTTCCATCACTCTATACGAAAATCGCAGTCCAATTTTTTTCATATTTTCATTTTTTGCTTCCAAAATATAGCTTATGATCCATCATTGGAACAAGCGCATTGCGCTCGTTCCAATGAGGGATTATAAGCTATGTTTTGGAAGTAAAAAATGAACATTTTTAGTTACTCAAGAATTTTTTTTATGAGTGTCGTCTGCTACTAGCGACGGGTCAACTGGAAACAAATCTCCTGAATGTCCCAAACTTTGGAGCATAAAAAAAATATAATTTTCTGGAAAAAATGTGTGTCCCAAATCATAGAGTGTCCCAGTACATAGAGTAAATACGGTAGTTCAATTGTACGTCCCAACAACTCACAATATTACAATATTTTATGTTGACTTTTGACGTAATGTGTTTGTCATACAGTTAAAACTAGAAGTCCTGTCATGAAATGCACACAAATAGCACATCGATATGTGCGTTAATCTATGTGGTATGACCATAGTAAGGCTATCAAATTCTGTACATATGGCCTGTGCACAAGCAACCTGTCAGCCAATGGACCTCCGGGTAACCAGGAGGTCCATTGGCAGAAACATTGCCTGTGTTTGCTATGAGTAACCAGGAGAACCTGGCGTGCTTTGGATGCTATTCGATATGGCAATTCCTACATTAAGCCTAGATAAGCGCACAGTTTGTGACAGGACTTCTAGTTTTAACTGTAGTGTTATGAATGATATTTTGGTAATTGGTCATTTGATAATGATTATGTGATGAATAAACTTACCCTGGCAGTGTTCCTAATCAAGCCTTGGCTGCCGTTAAGGCAAGCAGAACTTGACTAAAAAGCTTTGCCAGGCCACTAGGCCTATTTGTTGTCTAATTAAATCGCTTGGAAAATTCTCCAGTTTTTTATGGGTTAACTTTCATTTTATCATGGTTGTTGTGTGTGTTCAATGCTACTTGATGCAATACAAACTTTGAGAAATGTGCTTGATGAACCATGCATGGATTCCAGCCTGTATGTGGCAACCAGACCTGTTAACCTCAGAAGCTGACTGTCAGTGAGATTTTGATCAACTCTCAGTGAGATTTGGATGCTTGTCAGTGAGATTTTTGCGTGCGGCCAACACACCAATAATTGCGTGAAATTTGCTCCCCCCCCCCCATAACATCGGTAGCTCACTGGATATAGTTGGCCATAAATGAAGGGAATTTGGAATAGGCCTATATTTTCAGTAAAACATGAAGATTATGCCACAGGAGTCAGGATGAAACGTCTTGGTGACGAAACGTCTCAGGGACAATTCCCACACAAAATATCATTATCACAGTGCCGCAATTTACCCACATTTCAAAGAATTATTTCGACCAAAAATAATATTCATTTCACAACCTGCCTTAGAAAATAGTGAACCAGATGTTTTTGTCAAAAACTCATAATTATCGCAACTCTTTTGAATCAGTAGTTCATATACAATTTACATTTTTCTGGTATCAAAAAATTGGCGAAATGTGCAACAAATGTTTCCGTGTTTTTTGCGTAATTTGACTGTATATTAATCAATACTATGTGATTTATTTTCGATACAACCATTACTTCATTATCAAACAATGGTGAGGGCATGATATATCATTGATTCCAACAATTAACATGCATCCCATATTCATTTATTTGAAATCATTTTGATGAACTGGGAACTTGTAAGTTTAAGACAAGACAAGATGGCAACGCCCATATAAAAAAAAAACGGTGTCACTAAAAAGCTTCAGTGAAGCGGGAGAAAATGGTGTGTTGCCGTGAGAGCGGGAGATAAGGTGCCAAACCAGGGTCTCATGGTGAAAGCGGGCGAGTTAACAGGTCTGGTGGCAACATGATGCAGGAACCCATCTGATTGATTGTTACACATTTGATTGACATTATTATTTGAATGAAATGTCTCAACATAAAACAATGTTCCAGTAAAAGTAAAATCCTCGCCCTCTGATTGTATGAGAGCTAGTGTACAGTTAAAACTAGAAGTCCTGTCATGAACTGTGCGCTTATCTAGGCTTAATTGCACGTAGGAATTGTGCCATATCGAATGGCAGCCAAAGCACAGCAGGTTCTCCTAGTTACCCATAGCAAACACAGGCAATGTTTCTGCCAATGGACCTCCGGGTTACCCGGAGGTCCATTGGCTGAAACATTGCTTGTGCACAGGCCATATGTACAGAATTTTATAGCCTAACTATGGTCATAACGTAGAGATTAACGGGCAGATCAGCGTGCTATTTGTGCGCATTTCATGACAGGACTTCCAGTTTTAACTGTAGTTTCTTTTATGTTTACAGCCCCAGTGACAAATGTTAATATCTCACGTTACAACGCAAAATCTTTGAAATGATGTCGCTTGTTTCTTAATTGTTTCATCAACAGAGTGACTAGAAAGCCGCTTCATTTTTCTGAATTTTTCACACATGCAGCAGACTGTGTTCCGGATGAAGTGTTGTTTAAATTACAAACCGATTTACGATTTGAACTGAGATGGAATGAATTAATCTGGTTTATTGATAATTTATCCAGTGCCGGCGTGGGTACACGAGATGTTTATTTACTAAACCTGTGATCTTTAAAAGTTGCCTTGAACAAGGCAACTTTTAACAATCACAAGTTTAGTAAATAAGCCTCTTGTGTTTCACAAAGTAGGTTTTCGGCTGTAGGTAGTGTCTTATTGGAACATATACGTTATTGTGATGAGTTGACGGTAACATGGTCTGAGGTTTGTGGCTCAGAGCATTTGTTCAACCTCGACGCTTTGCATCTCGGTTGAACATAAGCTCCTAGCCACAAACCCCAGACCATGTTACCATCAATTCATCACAATAACTTATAGTGTCATGGAAGAAAGGCAACAGACTGCCAAAGGTGATATTTTAAGATTCATTCAATTGCCCTTTTCCTGGTATGAAGGCCAAAACTGGTCAGCACTATTAGAAAAAACTGCCATTTAAGGCCACACAAAGTAGATCTTCTGTTTCTCAGGCCATTATTTGTGAAATTGCATGCGGGCGAGCAGTTTTTTATTTTATTTTTTATTTCAGTAATTACTTTTTTGCCATCAAAAGTTCATGTTCTTGGTTCAAGTATTAGGCCTCATAATCTACAGAATAGCATGGGTGGTGGTGTATTTCATCCCTTGAGTGCAAGAAGACTTTGCAATGCTAAAGCATTGCAAAGCCTTCTTGCACTCAAGGGACAAATTCATCAATTTTTTTAACTTGGGTAAAATATCAGACATAAACCATTTAATTTTTATTTTTTTTAAGTTTAAATTGGTTGTAAAAAGAGAGCATGCAGCAGCCAAAAGGACCTGAGAAACAGATTTTTTATTTTTTTAGGCCTAATTTTTATTATATTTTTCATTTTGTGCCTCAAAAACATAGCTGAAGACCCCTCATTAGAACAAGCTCATTGAACTGTTCCAATGAGGCATCATAAGCTATGTTTTTGACACAAAAATAAAAAAAAACATTAGTTATTCAATAATTTTGTTTGCAAGTGTTGTCTGCTTTTCATGTTAGTTAAAAGAATAATTCAACTGTAAGCATGGTATATACAGATTATCACCACAGTGTGTGTCTCCGGGAATTCATATCAAGTCGAGTTGTAGGCACAGAACAGTATTTTGACGAGCCTGTTAGGGCGAGTCGAAAGGCGATTCTGTGCCTACAACAAGACTTGATCAGAATTTCCAGAGACACACACTGTGGTGATGATAAATTTATCTCACAACATTGACCACAAAATGTGTTATAAAACTATTTCAAGAGGAACTTTTTCATTTGCCTTATCGATGGAAAAACACAAATTGAAAAATAGAATAGCGTTCATTGATCTCCATATTGAGGTCAGTGATGACGTTACACTTTAGAGAAAATTACGTCACTGGGATTCACTTTACTGAATACTGTCTTGCGAAGTGGAGCAACTGTGTGTTTCGTCAACATGAATTTGGTTGTAACTTTTGCAACAATTACTGGTGAGTTAAATATCCCTCTTGGTGTAAAGGTTTATTATATTTTAAAATGTGCTGTTCATCGTTTATTGAGGTGGAGTTTTCCACATTTCATAGCGAAGGCTAATCCTTTAACTTCAAGAGAGAAGCCTCGACTCGAGCGTTCAGGAAAATCCCAGTAATAGGCTACAAACCATCCCAGGATGCCGAAAAGTGTGCATAATTTAACTATTTGTTGAGTTTATTTCCCCAGTGACATTTTAGCATGCTGTGCATAATAAATACATTACATTGCATTTATTTGGCAGATACTGTAAGTTACAGGATGTTCAGGTGGCGGATACGGTATCATATGAGGCGAGGTGAAAACAATATTGGACTAGGTGGTACGCCGAGTCCAATATTGTTTTTGCCGAGCCTCATATGACACCGTATCCACCACCTGAACGTCCTGTAACGTATTTATTATGCCAGCGAAAAAAAAATAACAATCAAATTTGAATGCCGGCACATTTTCAAAACTGGTGCAAAACGCTATGTAAGTTGTAACAAACGTGCACAGTTGTCTCCCTGTTTGTGTATAATTTCCTTGACAACACAGACAACAGTGATAGACGCTTTTCTTCGTACTGTCACTTTGTCTTGAGTGTGCAAAAAATGTCTGAAACGTCCGATTTTATAGAATTCGAAACAAAATAAATGTATCTCACATCTTTTCCTTCATAGCTGTGATTCATTTCTTACAATTTCATTATAGTGCAATCGCTATTTTTAAAAACGAGAGAAAATGAGTCATATAGACACGGAGGGATGTTTGATTGATCTGTTATCGGTAGATCGAATGCAGTAGTATTTCTCACTTCAAATAATTAAATTTACATTTAGAAAATAAATTTCACAATAAATTTATTATAAAACGAGAGAAAATGAGACATATAGACACGGAGGGACGTTTGATTGTACTGCAATTTCTTCAATATGGATATAAAAGCACCACGAGGTGAGGAATTTCCACGTCGAAACAAAATGGCGGTACTGACCTAATACGAGTTTCATATTAGGTCACCTCGGGCTGCAGGTGACCCAATACGGCTCAGTACCGTCCCACTATTCGGGGGCTTTGATTGGCGAATTTCATTAGCTGGCATAATAAAGTGTCATATACGGCTCAGAGAAAACAATATTAGGTTCGGCTTCACCTCACCTAATTTTGTTTTCTCTGAAGGGAAAAACGCGAAGCGATTGAAAAATGAATTAATGCCATTGTTTTGGCAACAGCAGAATCATGCACTTGTATCAGGGGCCCTTGATACGGATTTGGAACAAGAGCTCAGATACATTAAACTTTAGTTGCGTAACAGTGCAAAAACGCCCCGATTGTGAGATAAAAACACAGAACACAACTCAGGTTGAGTATATTGGAGTTTCCTTATATTTCACTTGTGGCTACGGTGCTCATGAAATGCTTGATTGTTGATTCCTGTCCTATTGCAAGTTGGGGAATTGAGAATTATTGACTGGGAAAAAAGAGACTGAATCATATTTGGTAATGGACCGATAACCGGTCCCTGCTAACCACTAGAAAATACATGCAGAGTGAATTACACACTGCTTTCCATGTAATTGGTGAACAGCCCTAGGTGCACCTAGAAGGGAGCACCCACCGGGACATTACTCAGTCATGCCTATGGCCAGATGCACCCTATTTTGCTCAAAATCAAATTGGGAATGATCATTTGTTTCTGTCCCTTTCTTGAGTTATGAACCTCAAAAAATAAAGGCCAAGCTGTGTAAATGGGCATACACTCTACTTTGCGGAGTTAAAAAAAAAAACAGGTTGCATTATGCTTCCTAGTGATAACTGAATAAAAAAAGCATTGATTTCTAAAATTCTGTTTAAAATAACAATACATTTCACTGAAACATGTTCTTGTGTCATTAAAAATTTTATTGACCAGTTAATTGCGTAAGTTAAAAGCAATGTCATAGTCCACACCCACACAGACTTCAATCTCCTTTTCCACTTGACGCGAGGGTGGTGTCATTCAAAACAACACTGAATTAAATTTTTGTTCTGCTTTTGACCATTTCCTGAGAAATTGAAACACACTTTGTAAATGTGGAGTTTGCTATAAACCCAGATGACATGAAGTTGGTTGAACTTTGTCTCAGAAAGAGTTCATTCAGGCTATTTGGTAATTGGAAAGTTTTGTTGGCAGATTATTGAGACCAGACATTGGGTAAAACAGTGAATGCAGATGATCATCTATTTCATATAAACAAATTGAAAATAGAATAAAAAGCACAATAAGGATTTCATTGTTTATTAAATTTTATTTTGAAAGTCCTTTTAATATGATGAGATAAGTATTAATTACTTTTCATGTTGAAACAACATGAGCATGCAGGGGTTCCTTTCCATTCACACTGTGCAACGTAATTTTTAAGACAGACATTGGGGGCATAGTTTAAGGTGGGCCTACATTTGTTTTTTTCGGTTCATTATATTATGAAAAGTGAAAAAAGAAATACTTTAGCCAATCATTTTGTCTGAAAATGCATGAACAGAAAAAAAGCTTTAATGCATTTTAACCCTTTACTCAATGAATCAGCCACATCTGCCTGCATAATATGCAAATTCAACAGTTGAAAAAATATTAAATTTAAAAAAAAAATTTCAACAAAACCATATCATGTGACCCCACTTTGGAATGAGCTCATTGAGCTCGTTTCAATGAGGGATCACATGATATGGTTTTGATGAAATTTTTTTTTTAAATTTTAAAAATGATATTTAAAATAATAAATGTTAACATCGTCTGCATTGGGTAAAGGGTTAAAGCTTATATGCATCATGCTTGGAGTTCTGCTTTCATTTGAAGCTTTTTTCTTTTTTATTTTTGCAGTATTACCTTGATTTGACAACCAATTATAGCAGACAGCCACAGAATGCATCTACATGTAGTAGTCAAACAGTTGCATATACATCTGTGACCTCATCGATAGCTTCATCAGAAGGATATTTGAAGATGTCTTCATCACATCCAGATTATATGCCAATGTCACCTGCATTCACCAATGTCGATGTTGTAAGCTTATCAGACCAAGATGAAGATGAGAAAACAAACTACATCAACCAAACATGGGATCAAAAAGCCGACAAAAAACATGCTGGTCAACCACAGATGTCATCATCCGATAGTACACCATTGGTTGTTACGTTACCAAACACTGAAGGGCATGTCACACCAGTCTCACCCACAGATTTGGAACTTACGCTGCTGTTGCATAAAGGCAAACCAGAGGACACTGATAGTGGACATGCAGACTCCCCAACTGGATCAGCACAAGATGGCAATGGTTATCTCATTCCACAAGAGAGCGTGGATAAATATCCGATTCCCAAAATAACCCAACGCCAGGAATCTACTGCATCGTATGCATCAAGTGGATTCCATTCGGATTACAATGATATCCCACCTCCTGATTACAGAGCTGTTGTTGGAGAGTTGTAAATGCATTTTTTTCAAAACTGGAAAAGCTTTGTACCTGTGCATTTCTAACACAAAGATAACTGATGATAATGAAATATCATTGTTGGATTAGTTCAGTGAAAGAGTGTGGGCTTGAAATTCTACAATGTACTTTATATCAGTGAGTCAACATCAGTATTATCTCTCTCTTTAGGCCCCACAAGTAAATCTTCTGTTTCTCAGGCCATTATTTGTAAGATTGTATGTGGGCGGGCTGTTTTTTATTTTATTTTTTATTTTTGTAATTATTTCTTTGCCATCAAAAGTTAATGTTCTTGGTTTATTTCATGTTTTAGGCCTCATAATCTACAGAATGACATGTTCAAACTGCCATTGCATAGGTTTGTACAGTAGAATCCTCTTAATTGAATATCCATTTTGCCCGTGAAAATTATTCAATTAACAGGAGTATACAATTAACAGGGATTTGGTCAGTTTCCTTTGTTCTGGAGGTAAACTGAGCATTTATTCTATTATATCTTGTTTGACAGAGCTCATAGAGCTCTGTCAAACAAGATATAATAGAATTAATGCCTGTATTGGATGTGGTGAGGTCAAAAAGGTTGATAAATAAGTGGAATTTGGTGCGTGTCACAGTAATTTTTTCGACAATTACAAAAATTTATATACAATTAACAGGAGTTACTCTACAACCCTTTGCAATTAACAGATCAAATTTGTAGTGAAGGTATGGTAAATGATTTTGTGTTTGAAAATGATATTCAATTAACAGGGATATACAATTAAGAAATATCCAATTAAGTGGGCTCCACTGTACTCATGATGTTAAGGTGCTTGACTTTATGAGAAATAGCAAGCAAGTTACAGACTATTGGGACTGCAGAAGCAGTGTCTTTCTCAACAGATCATAATTGGTTGCAACACAGTTACACCAATTGGTTGAGATTTAACAATGAAAATATTGTGAACACAACACCGAATAAAAAACCCCAGTGTTTTCGCACATCCTTTTTTGACATGTGAGATTCTCACAGTGTTGTTGGGAGAAAGTGATCTCTTTGTCAACCATATCATTGATTGGTTGCAACACACTTATACATTTAAAAGTAGAAGTCCTGTCACATCTAGTGCAGAAAATGCTAGTTGGTTAATGCACTAGCTAGTGCAGAACAGTCAAGTAAACCTAGTTAAACATGCGATAACTTCTGTGCTGTGTAACGCAGAATGTAGTGTGCTATTCACAGGTCGCTAACTTTGATCTTCAGCACATATCATTTGGAAAAGAAATGTGTTGTAATTGGACTCAAACATCCGACGATATCATTTCGAAACATCTTCGCCTGGTAAATTTGTGGTGCCCATGAAAGAAAAAATGCCGAAAAAATCGTCAAAATGACCAGTTTTAATTTTCACAAGAAGCTCGGATAATCATCTTTTAAATGATTTATTCGGTGCTATTGCTTCGACAAATATGTGCTTTTGACTTAATTCTAGTTTGTGATGAATTTTCTTCTCAATCATCATTACTTTTTGCTATCATTAATTCTGCATCTTATAAAACTTTGTTTCAAACCACTTCACCATGCCTGATAATGCCAATTTTCTTCATTTTGTTTGACATATAAATGTGAACATTTCAAAGTAAACAGACTGGTTATGGCTAGTAATGCATCAAGGTGGACAACTCTAACTGGATTCATCTTGGCTGAGATCGGCGTCATATCAATCAAGTTTGAAACCATGTCAGAGTTTTTAATAATGGCCAGTTTGGGAAAAGAAAATGAGGTTTGTGTCACCATCCATTTTCAGAAAGTATTAACGAATTATATGCCTGATAGTTGTACCATATTACATATTATTATCACTTTATAGGGCACTCCCTGGCGAATATTTTCATTTTCGGGGGCTGCATAAAACTCATATGTTTCCGTTCACATCCGGGTTCCCGGGCAATAATGAAAAATTCGTTTCAATATGGCCCGGCGGCCCGCACATTCCCGGATGTAGGGGAGGTAACACTGCTTTGAGTTGGAATGTTTGGAGAAGAGAGATGTGATGGCAGAATTTTGTGATCTTTGGCGTGAAAGAATTAAGATATACATTCGCATTTAAGGCATGAGTTAGTTGCTGACAATGATTGTGTGGGAATTTCACACATCTGCTACATTGAAAAATGATAAAAATGAGCAATCATAAGTACTAGGCATTCAATTTATCAGCATGAGAAGCGGTGGTCAGGTGAAAACCGCAAACGCACGACACGCCGAGGTAAGTAAAATTTTCAAGTTTTCAACAGATTATTCACAGGTGAACCAGGGCCTTAAATACTGTGAAAATATTTGTAATACTTCCGGAAAAAATTCCGATTTATGATTTTATAAGGTTTGGTGTGGAGAAGTTGATAGTTTTGACATGAAAAATCGCGGAGTTCAAAATTTCCTAATCTCGTGAGCAACAAATGACTTTCGGTACTTGTTTGCATTGGGCGTCAACTGATTAATCAAGTGACAATACTTAGCTAAAAATACCGTGTTGATAAACAGATGACACGCGTCAATTTTCAATAAATTTCAGTGTTCGTTTTTTTCAAAATGTCACACTCGAGTGAGTAAGGGGAAGACGATTTGGAAAACATGGAGAAAAGTTCAGTGCCTCACAACACAGCACTGGCTACAAAGTATGGAGTAAATAAGTTTCAAGACTGGTTGGAAAAAAGAAAAAAAAAACTTGTGACTTTTGTGATAATAATACAAATAACATTATTTTTTACGGACTTCGTCTCGGGCCACTAATAGACCCTTGGGCTGTTAATCATTTTCGTAGGGCCGTTAATGAACCATAACGCCCTCAAAAATAATGTTATTGTATAATTATGATAATATTTTTATATGGCCCTATGAAACACAAATTTTGGGATGAATCGAATCCCAAATTGAATCAGACTGAGAATTTTGAATTGGTCCAAACCTCGAATCAAAATCATTGCTCTTAGAATTGTAGATAATGAACGTACTTATACAGTTAAAACTAGAAGTCCTGTCACGAACTCTGCGCTTATCTCAAAAATAATGTTATTGTATGATTATGATAATATTTTTATATGGCCCTATGAAACACAAATTTTGGGATGAATCGAATCCCAAATTGAATCAGACTGAGAATTTTGAATTGGTCCAAACCTCGAATCAAAATCATTGCTCTTAGAATTGTAGATAATGAACGTACTTATACAGTTAAAACTAGAAGTCCTGTCACGAACTCTGCGCTTATCTCGGCTTAATTGCGCGTGGGAATTGCGCGCAATTCCCATATCTAATGGCATCAAAAACATGGCAGGATCTCCTGGTTACTCATAGCAAACACACGCAATATTTCTGCCAATGGACCTCCGGGTTACCCGGAGGTCCATTGGCTGAAACATTGCTTGTGCACAGACCATATGTACAGAATTTAATAGCCTTACTATGGTCATAATGTGTAGATTAACGCGCAGATTGACATGCTATTTGTGTGCATGTCATGACAGGACTTCTAGTTTTAACTGTAGCTGTAAATATTGACAGTCTCCACTCATGTACAGTAGAACCTGTCTTGAAAGACCGCCCTTTGGGCTACACAAAAGTGACATCTCAAGACAGGTGGTCTCTTATAACAGGTTTCAGGTTTTCTCAAGTCAGTGAATAACCAACCACAAAATTCAGAAATGGAGAAGAATGGATTTTTGTAATTACTTTGTAGTTGTTCTTTTTTATGAAGTTTTTGTAACAAATTGAAATGGACTGTTATAAAAATAATAAAAATAAATTAGTGTTGAAAATCTTCATTGAAGATTTTCAACACTAATTTATTTTTATAATTTTTATAACAGTCCATTTCAATTTGTTACAAAAAGATTTTCAACACAAATTTATTTTTATTCCTATCGGTCACATTTCAGGTATGTAAGAAATTGTTTATTCAGCAGTAATCCTAATCTTTTCACAGGGGTCTTATAAAAACATCTCAGTCCGTAATGAGTTAGCAATTGAAACCCAATTAAGAGCTTTTAATACTTTTAATTATGTTAGTATAACCACAATGGATTTTCCAATTCCAGGACAGGTAAAAAGTTTTTGTCATAGTTTCAGTCTTCAAAGGGGCGGTCTCTCAAGACAGGTCCATTTTGACATAAAAATACAAGTTGGTACCAGGTCACAGTGGTCTCCCAAGACAGGTTGTCTCTCAAGACAGGTGGTCTCCCACAGCAGGTCAATTATAGAGTAAAACCAATCAGTGCCTGGCAGATGTGGTCTCTCAACTTAGTCTCAAGACAGGTGGTCTCTCAAGACAGTGGTCTCTCAAGACAGGTTTTACTGTACAGCTTTCAGCCGCAACTAATCTGTGTGGGCAAGACACAAAAAAGTGAAATATTTGAGAAATGGAATCAAAATACTTTCGAACACAGATCTTTCTTGATTTTTTTTTTCTCATCAGGACTGTTGGAAACAATAAACCTCCATTTGGACAGATGATAGATAAAGATCTGAAGGAGGTTCGACTTTGGAAATTACTTACAGGCAGCGGGTGAGGTATAAGGGCCATTTACCAACTAGCATGATTGGATCTCTTAGTTTCATGGTAAATCAGTCACTTTGTGTGCTGGAGGTTGATGGTTGGAGCCACGCTCCCTGACTTTTTGATCCATTACATTGGTGCTGCTAACCAGCAGTTGGTGGCATTGTGAGTGCTGTGGTGAAGCATTGTGGATGTTTTGACCACTATGAGGTGGAATCTGGGGTGCAATTCACTGGGGTTGAATTGCAAAAGAACGTGAGAGTAGTGTAGCTGTTGAAGTATAAGGGCCATTTACCAACCAGCTTGGTTAGTCTCAATCTCTTAGTCTTGGTGTAAATCAGTTGCTTTTTGTGCTAGAGGTCGACAGCTTGAGCATCAGCTCCTGCACTTCTTTCTCGATCTGTTACATTTGTTAGTGTTCAAAGGGGTGACACCTGTAGCAGGCCTGATCATTTGAAAATCATGCGGGAGCCACATCAACCCTCCTTATATCATGCCAGGTGAGCTATATTGACTGATTCTAATGACATTTTTGATATTAAAACCAAATTCAAGAGAGCTATTTACTTTTTTTGTAGTTTATTTAGTATACCAAAGAATATCTTGTTGATCTTATTATTTTTGTTCTGTTTGTTTATTTGTTATTTATTATTGTTTAACAGTACATAAATCAACTAGGATGAGATCATGTCAAAGGCCAGCAAAAATTGGGAAACAATCATAAAATTTATATAATTTGGTTTAAAAGAAAGAAAGCAACTGATTTTTACATTTGCCTTCACAGGATACGTACAGGTCCTTGATGGTCCTCAAAAGTGCTTGAATTTAGAAACAAAATCCCACGCTATTGTAAATGCTTGAAGAAAGTCCTTGCTACAAAAGGGTAGTATAGTGTAAATACCATTTGGTATCGGTATCCAGCCATTACTGATTTACTGTACTGATGGAATCTCAAAATACCAAAATTTCGATATTGAAAAATATTCTCCGACATTAGTTAAAAAATAAAAGGACAAACAACAGAACATTATGCAAAATTCACAAGAAGAGCTCATGGACTATGTATTTTTAAAGCCAGTCACCCCAGCGGTCATTTTATGTAACAAAAAAGCTGAGAGAAAATACCCAGGGTGTATTTTCTCTTAGAATTTTTGTTACATCAAATGACAATGGCGTGTGCCAGTGTTAGTTCCAACATTTTGACACTTCGTGACCGGGTCTGCTATATAACGGTGAACTAGGGGGTGCAGTGGCATTGTGGTAACCGGTTCTCGTCAGATCACCAAAGTTAAGCAATGTCAAGCCCGGTTACTCCGCGGATGGGTGACTGTCTGGGCGATCGATTCAGACTCCCGCGTTGTGTCCTTGGGCATGGCATTTAACCCTGATTGTCCACATGGGGACACGATGACACTGTGTACTAAGGCGTACTGCACGTCGATGGTGTTGGAGTGCGGAGTTACGATGTTGGGGAGCTGGCAGCTGCTCGTCATTGCTCAGTGGTTCTCTCCGGGTACTCCGGTTTCCTCCACCTGAAAAACTGTCACAGTCATGATTAGCCATTGTGCATAAGTATGTGACCTTAAACACCAATAAATAAAAATAAATAATGGTGAACTATAGCTGGGGAGTATACCAAAAATACCATTTGATATTGGTATCGATATGAGTACATGTATGTTGTTGAATACCGACACCGAGGTAAATAATACTAAAAATACCAATACTGAAACGGAACTTGAAATTTCAATACCACCCAACTGAGTCCTTGACAATTTTCTGTACATGTAAGCATATGTTTTGAACTGTACAAGTTTGTTTAGGCAAGTGCTGGGCTTATCTCATTCTGATAAATGTAGATGAGAAGGAGGATTAGGGTGTAACTGCTCATCTCCCATGATAAGGGCTGGTACATTGTACTGGATTTACAATAATTTAGATTGTTGTGTAGTTTCACCCTTTTTTAACACAATGTACAGTACGGCCGCTGTGGACTGGTCAGTTTCCATGGGTGGCAGTATTTCCCCAGACGCAATAATACATATTATTGCTACAGTGAAGTGATCTGGGTCATAGTATCATGTTGAGTCGAGGAGGTCAGATTGCTGTATCAAACGAGCTGCCTGAACTCAATGAGATGTGATGTGACAACCAAGATCACTTCACTGTAGTCCAGTGTTCATGCTGACTCAATATTTTAAGGTCCCAAAGCTGAATATTTTTTGTGCCTAATGAGATTTTTTTGTGCCATGGGTATTTTATGTTGGAGAACTATAAAAACATTTTTTTTCCATATTTTTTTCAAGATCAAAATTTTATTCAAAGATCAAAAGCATAAAATTACATAAAACCAAATATACCATAAAACAGAACATAAAACAATAAAATATTATGAAACATAAATAGTTCTACCACAAACAATTAAAAGACAATTGATAATCTGGTCTATTATTCGCTGGTGAAGAAACAAAGCATGCGTTGTTCACACAATACACAATTTCTTAATCCGAGGTCACCAGTAAGGACAACTGGAATGTGACAGGTCATTGTGTACACAGTTGAACGAGATTACTTTTTTGTAATTAATGACATGGGCATTCATATTGGTATTTTAACTTATCATTTGTTCGTTTTACTAGGAGAAAATGTAATATTATGTACCTGGTTTTTCAAAGTTAGAAATAGCTGCCATAATGTCAATGGTTGGACGAAAATCAAAAATATACCAGCTTCGTCCCCACGGGAACCCCGGGAAGTGAAGCAGTGCCTGTTCACTGCGGTAAACAGGCTCTGTTTTACTGATAAAATAGGACCCATTCACCAATGCTTGGGAGGTGCAAACCCTCTCTAAAATGGGCAACATGGCTTATTAATGCTCACCCCTGGTCTTGAGTTGATACTCATGTTGTGGTCATGATTAGCCATTGTGCCAAAATATGTGACCTTAAACACCAATAAATAAATAAATAATACCAGACTCGTGATTTTGAATTTATATGCTAAACGCTCACATTTATGTGCCAGATTTTTAAAAAAATGTTCATTTGGCACATGCCAGCATGAACACTGCTGTAGTGATAAAAGGTTTATTATATGACTTATAGTTCTAAATCACATACCAATGCTTGCATTAACAATTCGCCCAACCTTTTTTTTGATAAATTGAATTGAAGTAAAAAAGAACCATTTTTGTTTACACTTATTTTTGTAAGAGGTGCACACTTCCGGGGAATCCCCCGATGCACATGAATACAACAAAAAAAAATATCATGAATACGATAAAAAAAAAAACCAGACTGCCATTTGTGCACACCCATTCCAGCTTGGAGTAAAGTACTCTTTGTGACCGGAACAGCTAATTATGCCAATTTGAATGCACCTGTAAATAGTCCGTCATACTATGATAGTGATATGGAATTGAATTCCACACTGGATTTTCTGGGGACCAGGAAAAGTTTGTCAAACAGTTGTGATATTTGGCAGTTAAATTACATAAACATATAATAATGTTAGATCTCAAATACTAATTATAGGAATAATCATCAAAAATTTAATTAATGAATCACTGGGTTTAACCCGGTGCTTCATTAATTAAAATTGTGATGATGATTTTTATTACCTGGTAAACACATGCATGGACCTCACTGTCAACACATGGATTATGACCAGTCCACGGTGACTGTACTGTGATGTTAAATATGAATAGATCTGAAGCTTTTAAACATTTCCAGAATTGGACAATCACATACAAAAATTCCTAAAAGAGAATTTTTTTTAATTTGTACAAAAAGGAATTCTGGACAATTGAAGTGAGGAGAAGAAAAGCTCCATTCTTCATGTGTATATTCTTAATTATTATTTCATTTTATAAAAAGTAAAAAAAGACAATGGCCTAATGTCCAAATATATCGTTGATATCAAATATTTAAATGTTTTAAAGTTATCTCGTAGAGTTCTGGAAGCCCATATTTGGGCTTTATTTTGATGTGCAGGTGCTGCCACCTGACGGCTTCATATTTTCTGGATGTTATTATTTATTTATTATACCCCCCCCCCCCTGCAAACAAAGTTTGGGGGGTATATAGGAATCACCCTGTCCGTCCGGGCAGACATGTGGGGGTTTAGGTGGCTATTTGTTGGTTGAAATGGGGGTTAGGTGACTACCGCAATATATGTGACCAATCACATAGTTAAATGTCATTATTCTAGGGTGGGGTTTACAGTTGGGGTGGGGTGGGGTTAGGGCCAGTAAAGGGTAGGGCTAGGGTTTGCTACCACCCCAAACATTTTTCACCCAAAAAGTTGTTTTAATACAATGGACATGCATTTTAGTTAAAATAGACTAGGAATATATTGAATTTTCATTAGTCTAGGGTGCAGTTTAGAATTGAGGGTAGGGGGAGTAGGGTTAGGGTCAGTAAAGGGTAGGGTCAGGGTTTGCTATCACCCCAAAAATATTCCCCAAAATCACTTGTTTTAATATAATGGACATGCATTTTATTGTAGTCCCATGAAAATAGCCACATAACTACCAATTTGTTAGGATGCCCATCTGTCCGTCTGTCCATCCTTATAAGCGCAACTCCTCCTAAACTGTTTGAAGAATTTTCATGAAACTTTACACAATGGAAGAACTCTATATGAAGATGTGCATGAAGCAATATAATTCCGTTCTGACAGGTGCGGGAAGTATCACTTTGTGAGCTTGTTTATTTATTTATTTATTTATTAAGGTTTAATGACACTTTAACAGCCAAGGTCATATCATGTCAGTGACAGTTTTATGGGTGGAGGAAGCCAGAGTACCCGGAGAGAACCACCTAGCAATGACGAGCAGCTGCCAGCTCCCCAACGTCATAACTCCGCACTGCAGCACAGGCAGGGTTAGATTGGTTGAAGACATTTGTACCATTGACGTGCAATACACCTTAGTACACAGCGTCATCGTGCTCCCATGTGGACAATCAGGGTTAAGTGCCTTGCCCAACATGGGAATCCGAATCGATCGCTCAGATGGTCACCCATCCAAAGACTAACCGGGCTCGATGTTGCTTAACTTCAGTGATCTGACTAGAACCAGTTACCGCAATGCCACCGCACCCCCATTTTCTGGATGTGCATCAGAATATATAAGAAGTGAAATTATTTAGTCTGTATGGGTTTTCCTTATTACAATTTATGGGACAGTGCCTATGGGCACTTTCGCATAAATTATAACAAGGCAAAGACATGTTAACAAATCTAGACAAGCTAAAATAATTTGACACTCTACTAATTAAGCCCTGTGATATAGCTAAAAGGCTCTTTCATGGGGGCCTGTGATATAGCCATTGGCAAAAATGTATTTCTTAAAATCTCAGTATTTTGACATCCTATGCAGGGGGTTAACAACATATTGCTGGAAAGAGGTGTAATTATGTAAGGTATAAATTAAATAAAATTCAGTTTTATCTCTGTCGCAACCTTGAGATGTGGAAATGTAGGGCTCTGTGAACCTTCGAGTTTCCATTTGATTTTGAATCTTAAGTTCCTGTTCAGATCGATTTGAAATCCGATGCCCAATTCACTTCTTTCAAATTTTTTCATAGGAATATAGAAAATAAAGTCCTTTTACTATATTAACCTAAATAGCATCTATACATCCATGCCACCACCTATGCTAATTTTAGTCTTACTCATCACTACTGAGGTGCGGAGGTGTTGCGGTAACTGGTTCTCGTCAGATTACCGAAGTTAAGCAACATCGATCCCGATTAGTCCTCGGATGGGTGACCGTCTGAGCGATCGATTCAGACTCCCACATTGTGTCCTTGGGCAAGGCACTTAATCCTGATTGTCCACATGGGGGCATGATGACGCCATGTACTAAGGCATACTGCACGTCAGTGGTGTGCATATCTTCAACCAATCTAACCCTGCCTGTGCTGCAGTGTGGAGTTACAATGTTGTGGAGCTGGCAGCTTCTAGTCGTTGCTCGGTGATTCTCTCCTGGTATTCCGGCTTCCTCCACTCATAAAACTGTCACAGTCATGATTAGCGATTATGCATAAGTATGTGACCTTAAACACCAATATATAAATAATACTCATCACTACTGCTGTTGGAAGAAAATTTAAAGTTTCCAATCAGTGTCGATGATGTTCTGCTGCAAGTGGCTAGCACTGTTCTGTACCGAGTACTGGAAATTCTCACACCCTTTCCTGTTTTTGAACATTAATCCTTACCAGGTAATATTTCAACTACATCATCAAGGGATGCCTTTGACAAAGTTGGAATATTTTATCAGTAGGGACTTGTGCTTTCACAGTTTGAACAAATAAGATTTACAGTGCCCCTCCCCAAATTTGGTATCCTTTTCAAGATGCTACTGATTCTATTCGAGGTTCGATTCAGTTTTGAATAATGGACCCAATTCAAGTGTAGATTTGTTTCGAATAAAAAATGTGTGATTTGCAGGTCTCTATGGAGCCGCACTTGATTACTGTGTAATGAGACCCAATAACAACAGTTGTGTTCAGAGTTCTCTGAAGTGGGTGGAAAGATATATACAACTGGGGTAAGGCTGAAGAATAGGGGACTCTGCAATTTATTTTTTATATACCTTGTGTCTTCAACTTGTTTTATTTTGTCACTACCCTATATCATATTTTAACCCTTTACCTAACACGAAAAGTGGATGACACTTACAAACAAACTTCTTGAATAACTCATTTTTTTTCTCACAAAAAACATACAGTTAAAACTAAAAGTCCTGTCATGAAATGCGCACAAATAGCATGTTGATATGCGCGTTAATGTACGCGTTATGGCCCAAGTAAAACTATCAAATTCTGTATATATGACCTGTGCACAAGCAATGTTTCAGCCAATGGACCTCCGGGTAACCCGGAGGTCCATTGGCAGAAACATTGCATGTGTTTGCTATGAGTAGCCAGGCGAACCTGCCGTGCTTTGGATGCCATTCACTATCTTCACCCATCTATCACACGTTACACCAAGTTTGGGGCAATAATGCTGAGACAGTGTTTCTTATTGAGGAACGTTCATAATACAGTTAAAATTAGAAGTCCTGTCATGAAATGCGCACAAATAGCACGTTGATATGCGAATTAATGTGCACGTTATGACCCAATTAAAGCCATCATATTCTGTACATATGGCCTGTGCACAGGCAATGTTTCAGCCAATGGACCTCCGGGTAACCCGGAGGTCCATTGGCAGAAACATTGCATGTGTTTGCTATGAGTAGCCAGGCGAACCTGCCGTGCTTTGGATGCCATTCAATATGGCAATTGCACGCAATTCCAACGCGCAATTAAGCCTAGATAAGCACACTATTGGTGACAGGACTTCTAGTTTCAACTGTAGGTTATGACCCCTCTTTGGAACGAGCTCGATGAGCTCATTCTAATGAGGGGTCAAAACCTATGTTTTTGAGACAAAAAATGAAAAAAATAATGAAAATTAATTGGCAATGTTTGTGAATAGTGCTGGCCAGTTTTGGCCATTACCTTGGGTAAAGGGTTAAATAAATTCAGTGAAGAAAATTAGAATGTAACCCTTTTGTGTCCCTTTTAGTTGCCCATTTTGTGGGCTGTATGACAATGGTACACTCTTTGTTCCTATCTGTGAAAAATATGGTAAAACTTGGGAGAAATCATTAGGGTCAGCATAGTAAGGGCAAGGGTTAGCAAGTCACTGTTATCCCATATCCTTATTGCAGTGACTCCAAATTATTACACATTTTAGTGCACCTCAAGGTGGAGATTCTTTTTCTCAGTATGTTAAGTTTGAAGAATATTATATGGAATGAAAATAAATGCAGAAAATTTTCGGAGACAAGATAGTTTTCTGATACAATGCACTTCCCCTATTCTTCAACTTTACAACGATTGGGTAAAATAGACTTTGTATTTTTGTCTTGATTATGATACAACTAAAAAATGCTGAACACAAATAAATAACAACCTGTTAGGTTTTAACCCTTTACCCAATACACAGAATATCAGAATTTATTATCTCACCTCAACGAAGCTCAAGGAGAGCTTTAGTGATCACTTTCTGTCTGTCGTCCATCATCCATCCATCCATCGTCCATCTGGCATCTGAATTTATTAGCTTACCTGAATGAAGCTCTAGGAAGCTTCAGTGATCACTTTCGCATCCATCCATCCATCCATCCATCCATCCATCCATCCATCATCCATTCGGCATCTGAATTTATTAGCTCACCTGAACGAAGCTCAAAAAGCTTTAGTGGTCGCTTTCTATCCTTTGTCAGTCATCCATCCGTCTGTCATCCATCCACCATTTTTCAGTCCATCCATCTGGCATGAACTTCACATTATCGGCTTGTCCTCATAAGCCACTAGCTCAAATTGAACCAAATTTGATATTCATGTTCCTTATTGATATGTCAATTCAGGTTTTGTTCACATAAAGTTGCTATGCCTACAGGTGACACCACAAGGGGCATAATTCTGTGAGCACGCACAATTTTTTTTACAAAATTAAAAAAATCTTCTCCAGAATTACCAGTCAAGATCTTTTGATACTTTGTGTACAACATACTGGGGAGGGGGTGGGGCAGATTGAGATTTGTTGATACATTGTGTACAATATCCTAGGGAGGGGGTGGGGCAGCTTGAGGTTTGTTGATACTTTGTGTACAATATCCTGGGGAGGGGGTGGGGCAGATTGAGATTTGTTCAAAACAAGTCCCAGAGTTGGTGCAGTATGAGGAAATTTACTTAAAAATCTACTTCTTCAGATCTATAAGTCAAAATCTCTTGATATTTGGTATAGTGGGGTGAGATTCAAGTTTGTTCAAATCAAGTCCCTGGGTTCATATTTGGGCTCCCTATGAGAACCTGAATTTTAACTCGGTCCAATATGAGAAAATTTTAAAAAAATCTTTCAGATCCATCAGTCAGAATCTTTTGATGATTGGTATAGAGAATCCTTGGGGGTGGGGGTGGGAGTGGGAGGCAGATTCAGATTTGTTCTATTCAAGTTCCTGGGAGCATATTTGAACTCCCTATGGGAACTCGAACTTTAACTTAGTGCATAATGAGGAATATTCTTTAAAAATCGGCTTCTTCAGATCTACCAGTCAGAATGTTTTGATATTTGATATTCACTATCCTTAGGAAGTTCAGTTTGAAGTTTGTTCAGATGAAATCCCAAGGGTCATATTTGGGATCCCTATGGCAGTCCAATTTTTAACTTAGTGCAATATGAGGAATATTCTTGAAAAATCCTCTTCTTCATATCCATGAGTCAGAATCTTTTGATATTTGGTTTGCAGTATTTTTAATAGGGTTAGAAGATTCCAGTTTGTTCAAATCAAGCCACCAGATTCATATTTGGCCTTTCTTGGGCAACCTAAATTTTAACTTAGTACAATATGGGGAAAGTCCTTTAAAAATCTTCGTCAGATCCACCATTCAAAATCTTTTGATATGTGATATTCCAAAATGTTTGTAGGTTCCGATTCCAGTTTGGTCAAATCAAGTCCCTTGGGTCAAACAAGCGACAAGTATCAATATAATGTCTCATCATCAAGTGCCAGTTGGCTTGGGGTATGGTTATCTGTGATGTTTGTGTGAGTGTCTGTTTATCCGTTTGTATGCCTGCACAACATCTTGGCCATAGTTTATGTTACCGTTTTTACCCGCCTGTGGACCAGAGGTTGAACCTGAGGTCCAGTCTCCAGTTTACCACTTACAGGTTTAAAGGTCAAAAGCCTTATCTCCAGTTTTGTACACAAACCTGGAAATAAGCAATCTGTCATTTACAGAATGAGGTCCCCAGAGGGTGAATTTGCTGATGCTATCCATACAATGGGCTAGAATCCCTCAATTTATACTCTGGATACCTCTTTCTGTTTAGTCATGAGAACTTGATTCAGATTGAGATTCACAGAGGGTAAAATCAGTTATCAGGGTAGCATCACCAAATTCACCCCCTGAAGACCTCTTTCGGCAGATGAGAGCCTGCTTATTTCCAGGCTGTTTTGTATACCTGTACAAAGTTAAACCGCCGTTGCTTTGGTAGTTGCTGGGATATCATGCAAACATCCTTACAAAAGGGTGCTTTACAAGTTTATTCAGACCGAGTCCCTTGGAGAGTTTCAGGGATGTCATGAGCCCCCAGATTTTAACACTATCGGTAATAAAAAAGAACAGAATGTCTTCTTTGAAACCACTGCTCCAAATGCTTCCAAGTTTGATATATATTATAAGTTATTGTGATGAATTGACGGTAACATGGTCTGAGGTTTGTGGCCCGGAGCTTATGTTCAACCGAGACGCAAAACGTCGAGGTTGAACATACGCCCCGAGCCGCAAACGTCAGACCATGTTACCGTCAACTCATCACAATAACGTATATGTTCCAATATGACACTACCCAGGTCAAAACTTACATCGTGAAACATGAGAGGCTTGTTTACTAAGCTTGAGATCACAGGTTTTGTAAATAAACCTCTCGTGTACCCCATGACGGCACTGGATAAATAATCAATAAACCAGATAAACTCATTCCATCTCAGTTCAAATCTGTAATTTAAACAAAACTTCATCTGGAACACCGTCTGCTGCACTTGAGAAAAATCCAGAAAAATGAAGTGGCTTGCTATTCACGCCGTTGATGATGCAATCTCAAAACGGGCGACGTCATTTCAAATATTTCATGTTTTGACATCAGACGGTAACATTTCCTACTGGAGCCGTAAACATAAAAGAAACTACGCCAGCTCTCATCCAATCAGAGAGCGAGGTTTTACTCTTATTGGAACATTATATTTTCACAGTAGATTCACAGGTTTGTTCAAATCATGTCTCTGTGTCATATTTAGAGGTGTCATTGTGCCTTCAGATTTCAACTCAGGTTAATTGAGAACATTTTTTTTCAAATTTTCTCATCCCGAATTACTGCTACAAATGCTTCATTTTTTTTTATTTTCCATCTTGGTAAATACTATTTATAGTTTGTTTGAGTGCGTGAGTTCTAATTTTGGGGTGTCACTAGGACCACAAGTTTTAACAATTGGTAATGACACCAAACTATCTTCTCCCAAACCACTGTTCCAAATGTTTCCATGTTTAATAGATAACATCTATGTGAGGGTGATTTACAAGTTTATTTAAATCCAGTCCGTCGGGTCATATGTAGGCTGATGTGTCATGAAACTGTCAGATCTTAACACGACTGAAATGGAAGAAAATAAAAGATTTATAACATAATTGCAAGGATGCTTTTCAAGTTTGTTCATTTCAATCCATTGGTGCCATGTTTGTGGATGATGTGGGAAATTGGGCGAGGTGCACTGGTCTAGATGATTTCACGTTTGACATATCACATCCTGGCTATGATCATTCGCCCCGGCGTTTGTAGACATTAAGCCACTTTGAGACATTTTGAGGGTCGAGACAAATGTACAAATTTGAATCCAGACATGGTTGATAATGAGGGGAACATTAAAAACATATTTCCGAAATCCTAGCAGTTTGACACTTTGTACTTAATAAATAACGAGTGATTACTTATAAGAATCGTGAATTCTCTTTAAGAAAGCCCACACAGGTAAGCACTTTTGGTCCCTTGTTTTTTTTAATGGAGCCGTTAACATTGTAAAAAATATACTAGTTCAAGTCTGTGGAGTGACAGTATATATTCATTGAATATACATTGTTTTTGTGTGTACATGTTTCGCCAAGGGAACCCCGAGAAATGCGGCAGTGCTTGTTTACTGTGGTTAACAAGCTCTTTTCTACTATTAACATAGGACCCGGTAGTAACTAATACCGGTGGTGGAAGTCCTCTGAAATGGTCAACATGGGTATAAACGATTGACTGACCTTGTCTTTATCTCCATGTTGTGTTCATGATCAGCCATTGTGTAGAAGTACGTGTCCTTAAATACCAATAAATAAATAAATAATGTACCTCAACACGGTTAAAGCGATGGTAAACAAAAAATGGCACCCAAGTTCTCGACCACATTTTGGGGATCAAATTTGCTTTTACTTTTCAGTGGATGAAAGGTTATGGTCAGATGACCAACAAGTAGATATTTAAGAATACACTTTCATTATTTAAGTTTGAGCAAACATCTTCAACACCGCTGAATACTCCAAACCAATAGATATTCGGTTACATTGTTGCAATCAATGTCAACTATTTTGTATCAGCTTTTACGAAACGGTGCACTGCGCACATCTTGCCTTCTATTGGGATGGTAGCCCCTCTAGTTGTGAATCATTTGAGTAATAATGGGCTTGGCCAGGGACATCTCTACGGGGCTCTCGTGGGAACTTCGGGAAGTGAAGCAGTGCCTGTTTGCTGTGGTAAACAAGCTATATTTTACTGGTAAAATATGACCCATCACCAATGCATGGGGTGGAAGTCCTCTAAAATGGACAGCATGGGTATAAACGATTGGATATACTTGACATATGACGTCGTGAAATATACTGAGGAGACTCCAGAGACTGGCAAAGGAAATTGTCAGTGAAATCAATTATTCATTCAGAGGTCACGTGAGCTATTGCCATCACTTGGCGTCCGTCGTCGCCTATAAATTTTTCACATTTTTATATTGTTCTCTGGAACTGCTGAGCTGATATGAAGGACATTTGGCAGGAATGGTCCATGGGAGGTCCGCTACAAATGATATGCATTTTGTTCTGGTCGGATGAAAACCGTGGCCGCCAGAGGCATTCTTTGATTCTGATCGGTCGATTTTTAAAAATCTTTTTCTCTGAAACTGCAAGGCCAAATATTTTAAAACTTCACATGCTTGATGACTGGGACACCGTCTACCAACGACCCTCATTTAAAGGTGATTAGATTGCAGACATGGCCGTAACTGAGGCTCATAGTTAGCATGGGGACACTATGGGAAATCGCTTTTCATCTTCTCTGGAACTGCTGAGCCGATGTGAACCAAACTTGGCAGGAATGGTCAATAGGAGTTACTCTACAAAGAATCCTCATTTTGTTCCCGGTGGATGAAAATGATGAAAACATGGTCGCTAGAGGCATTCTTTTATTCTGATTGGTCGATTGTCAAAAATCTTCTCCGACGAAACTACAAGGTCAAATGTTTTGAAACTTCACACGATTGATGACTGAGATACTCAACCAACGATCCTTATTTAATGTTGATCGGGTTGCAAACACGACCACAATTGCGCTCATATTTACCATGGAACCCTATTGGAAATCATATTTTCATCTTCTCTGGAACTCCTGAGCCGATGTGAACCACACTGGGCAGGAATGGTCATTGGGAGGTTCTCATTTTGTTCCTGTCGAATGAAAAACATGGCCACCAGAGGCATTCTTTGATCTGGACTGGTTGACTTTCAAAAATCCTCTCTGAAACTAAAATGCCAAATGTTTTGAAACTTCACCTGATTGATGACTGGGACACCCATTACCAACTGTCCTCATTTAATGCTGATCGGGTTGCAAACATGGCCGCAATTGCGACTCATAGTTACTATGGAAACCCTATGGGAAATCACAATTTCATCTTATCTGAAACAACTTGGCGAATCTGAACTAAACTTGGCACAAATAATGCGCGGAAAGTCTTCTGAAAACAATCATCATTCTGTTTCGCTTAGATGGAGGGGCATGGCAGCCATCTGCATTCTTTGTTTCTAATTAGAATAACTGAGGGATATGTAGTTCTGCAAAGTGAGCGATTACAAGCTCTTTAGAGCCTCGTGTTCAACTGACGCTAGGGTGACGCTAGGGGCAGTCTGATTCCACTACTGTATTACTTGCCTGCTTGCAGAGGCGGCGGAACCGGAACTCCTACTTTTTGTCAAACAGTGACCCAGTCTTTAGAAAACGAAAGAGCCCCCACAAACAGACAGGAATATCACGAGCATTTACACTAACACGTCGAAAACTACACATGAACTGCTACTCGCCATTCCGCAGCGATCCCAATTTAATCTGAAATTATTGTCCATTTCCCATTCCATTCCATACAATGTATTGATTAGCATTGAGTTTCTCCCCTTTGAATGTGTTTACACGTGTTTGAATACATTTAAAATTCCAGGCTTTTGGTAATCTATTAACCCTCTCGCAAATCACAATGCATATGCGTAAACCTGCAAAATAGTGCATTGTACTATACCAAAATTCGGTATGGTATAGTGCCCTATGTAATGTTTGTATAGTGCCCAATCTGATGTTTGCCCTAACTTCCAAAAATGTTCCGCCGCGACTGCCTGTTTATAAATTTTTTTTTTGTTATATTAATCAGCGGCGTCACAACAAAATCACTGCCATTTAATTCATGTTTTGTTTTCTTTGCATTCCAATCATGTTTGTGTATTTTCTACAGTTTTATATTACTGTTTTGTACATATAATATATACATGCAATATACTTATATACATTCTTAATTACAAAAATAAATTGTTTTCATAAAAAAATGTTGAATGTGATTTGTCAGCATTTCCTCATAATGACATCACTACAACGACTTCTTTCTCTATCCGGTCAGAGAATGGTGGCTTCAAATGCAAAGTAGAGCTGGGCGGATCGGGGGTTTTCAGGTTTGGTTCCGTTTTTTGTGAGAAACCGGAAAACCGAGCTGCAAGATCCAGCAAGAACCGGCGAACGATTTTTCTGTGTAAATAAACTGATCAAGCCGGCAGGTGGGTGGTTGGGAGGGGGGGGGGGGGGGTGGTTGGACTAGTGGCTCCTATGGACTCTTGTCACTTAGACTATCCGAATAAGTCGTGTTCTAATTGTCACATTTTCTCCCTTATTGATTCGTCCACCGGATAATTCAGTAAGGGAGAACAAAGAAAACACAACGCAGATGAGATGAACTTTATTCGAGCTTGTATGGCTTCATTATCTGGTCAGTTGGTTTTAGCATGTCAGATATCTTAAGCACTGTGAGAAGCTGATCTTGCTATTATTTGTCCAGAGTTATTGGCCTTTTTCCACTAAAAGTATTTTCGCAACCTTCAAGTATTCGAGCTTGTATTCCTTCATTTTACAGTAATGTTTTTTTTAAATCTTGGCATGGAGATTAACCAGCATAGAAGCCTGTGCATTTTATGGTTTTGAGATCAGACAGCCTCATTTTTTTGAGTTATTGCCCTTTTTTCGGATTTATTTTTGGCAGAATTATTGCTTTGTTTTTCCCAGGACATCTTCTGGATGTGGAATGCGCGGGGGGTGGGGTGGGGGCGGTATTCGTATTCTTAGTCTCATTCTGACAGATACCTCTATTTTGTTTTCTGCCACTGGTAGGACTGGCTCGAAAGAATTACAGAAAAACAAGTCTAGATGGTCCTAGAGGCTTTTCTCACGGGACGAACAATGATTGTCCAGATAGGCCGCATTAGACTGACCAAAACTGGAGGTCAGTGCGAAATTCTTACCTTCAAAAATGCAAAATCCTTGCATATATCTCAAATGGCTACTGATCTTTATTTATTTATTTATTGGAGTATTAACGACACATCAGCAGCTAAGGCCATATCGTGGCGAAATAATGCTCATTGGTCACATATATAAAGGTTTCTCATCTGCTACCATATGGGGGTGGAGTGGGAACGGACAATTGTTGCTATACAGTATGTTGAGAGTGTATTATCACTAACTCACCCGCAGAGTGGAGATTCCACACAAGAAATAATTGCAAATTTGTTGCAAAGCATAACTAGCACAAGCAAAGTTTCAGCCAATGGACCTCCGGGTTTAACCCGGAGGTCCATTGGCTGAAATATTGCTTGTGTTTTTCGTCGATATGTACACATATCCACTCCGCGGGTGATTTAGTTACAATCCACTCTCCACGTACTGTAAATAGACAATATTCAACAACAAACAAATTCTCGAAATTTTTATCACAGGCCGACGAAGTCGGGAGGGAGATATTGAGAAATGATGTTCGTTCGTCATTCCGTTAAGTCCATCACAATTGTTTTCCGCTCAACTCCTCCTATATTTCTTATTAGATTTTCACGAAAGTGGGCATGAAGCATTAGTATGAAGTTTACATGTGTACATGGAGGGAGACTGCAAGTTTTTAGTGGATATGGGACAAGTTTGATAAACTGTCTGTAAGGCACTATGGCTTTGTAATGAGAAAACTTTATATCTTCTCGTGCTGACATTGAGTGTAGCAAAACATCTGCGATATTGCAGATGGCGCATTGTAGCACGCAAGGGGGGATATATTGTATCACCTGTGTCTCAACTCGTAATTGGCATATATTATGTGGAACGACTTGCATCTTACACTATGAGGGAAGCATGTTCCCAGAACTCGTCTAGTGATTTCACAGCGGCGGGCCCGTAGTACAGAATCGATATTTTGTTGTTGTAGACATTTTAACAGCAGGCTCCATGCTAGGATCTCAACATTTTCCGATGGGGTGCGAGTTAAAATTTTCCGACAGTGTTCCCGGGTTGTTGACTTTCGGTAAGAACTTGAAACCTTGCTCAATGTGCTTCTTTAAAACAAGGACAAACGACAGTATAAGTTATTGTGATGAATTGACGGTAACATGGTCTGAGGTTTGCGGCTCGGGGCTTATGTTCAACCGAGACGCTTCGCGTCTCGGATGAACATATGCTCCGAGCCGCAAACGTCAGACCACGTTACCGTCAATTCATCACAATAACGTATATGTTCCAATAGACACTACATATAGCCCAAAACCTACAACGTGAAACACGAGAGGCTTATTTACTAAACTTGTGATCGTTAAAAGTTGCCATGTTCAAGGCAACTTTTAACGATCGCAGGTTCAGTAAATAAACCTCCCGTGTATCCACGACGGCACTGGATAAATAATCAATAAACCAGATTAACTCTTAGTTCAAATCGTAAATCAATTTGTAATTTAAACAACACTTCATCCGGAACACCGTCTGCTGCACACGTGAAACATCCAGAAAAATGAAGCGGCTTGCTAGTCACTCCGTTGATGAAGCAGTTACGAAACGGGCGACGTCATTGCAAATATTTCGCGTTGTGACGTCAGACGGTAACATTTGCCACTTGAGCCGTAAACATAGAATATACCAAGCGAGCTCTCGTCCAATCAGAGGAGGAGGATTTTAGTCTCATTGGAACATTAATTATTTAATAATGTAATTCAGTTTGATCTCGTTCTTTGTGAACCCGTAATATGATTGGCTGAGAGCCGGTTGGCTTCGTGCTCTAATCTCAGGTAAATTCACGCTTATCGTGCTCTAATTGCCGAAAGCGGGTTCTCCCTTCTCTCTTATGATTTCTTACGCCACCCGAGTCACGAATCGAACACACTCTGCAAACTCGATCATGACAAATAGACCGAGATCGAAAATTATTTTTTTTTATTGTTTTTCTTCGAATAAAACGGGTTTGGAGATTTTTTTCACTTCTAACGATGACAGGGGCTCGTTAACAAACGGTTTTCCAAAGTCAAATCGCTGAATATCGAACTCAACAAGAGACATTTATCTCCTAAATAACAAGAGAATATTTTTTTATGTTCATGGTATGAATCCACGCTCTGAGACCACCCGTCGAATTCTATGAAAAATTCGACGATGTGATGGGCGGCTTGTTTACCCACTTTTCGCGGAGTCTGCGCGCAGACTACAGTTGTTGTACAGTACAGTCGCCGTGGACTGGTCGTGATCCACGGTGGGCAGTGATATCCACGCATGCATTTACCAGGTTATAAAAATCATCATCAGCAAAATTTAAATAATGAAGCACCGGGTTGTACCCGGTGCTTCATTAATTAAATTTTTGACGATTATTGCTATAATTAGTTTTTGAAATCTAATATCATTGCGTTCGTGGAAATATTGTCCACCTGTAGAAAGTGACCAGTCCACGGTGACCGTACTGTAAGGTGAATGATGTGCCTTCACTCACAGATTCATATAGATATTCTCTTGTGCTGTATATATAGATATTCCAGTCAAAAAGTATTAATTCACCTTGAAACAATCAAGATATTAAGACAGTTAGTGGAACTGCGCAGTGTAATTATAAAACTACGGCTGTGGTGAATCTTCATTCCTAATGATAATGTCAAAAAAATTCGGCGACATTTCTTACGTTGATTTATAGAAAAAGAATGCTTAATGCACTTTATAGTTTCAATCTTCAGTTGGTCGGAAGAGGGAACCGACCAACTGAAATATTCCAGACCACAGAATCTTAACATAGGTGACGAACCATTTGAAAGCTAGACTGGTTCCATGTCATAAGAGCCTTGGATTCCATACAGAATTGGACTCGTGGTCTCAGAGCTTGATATAAATCAGCCATTTTTTTTTTACGAATCTTGCGGATCGGCCTTTAGTCAGGAACCTATAATTATTGAAGAGCATTCCCGCCCAGGTGACAACATGTGGAGGAAACTCGTGGAAGTTAGGAACTGGCTGATTAATTATCTGCTTTCAGAGAATATGTTGGCGTTATGGCGGCCAACGATTTTCAAAAAGTTTCCAACGGACGGCAAAAATTTCCCGGATAGGGGAACGCATCGAAGCACCGTGACAAGGCTGCTCCCCCCCACCCTCCTCCTAGTTTCGGGCCTGAATAAAATCTTAGTTTGTTGAATGATATCAACAAAGCGCTGTCACAGCTGTGGTATCAATATTGCAGCACTCCGTATCAACAGACCAGAAGTTAGAACATATGATCTGAGATATACACGAGGGTGGATCAAAATATCGATTATCCCGCTGTATCAAATGCTTTCCACATTACTCCAACATTACTTTAACTGAATATAAACTCACCGAACTTCAATGACCATTTCCAGTGATGCTGCACTTTAGTAATTTCCTATCTGTAGAATTCTTATTTACAATGATCTGTTAGAAAAGTGCATTGACGCCAGACGAGACCTAACATTTCCAGCGAGCTGAGGTCCCCATACAGGCAAGATTACCCTTACAGTTAAAACTAGATGTCCTGTCACGATCTGTACGCTTATCTAGGCTTAATTGCGTGTAGGAATTGCGTGCAACTGCCATATCGAATGACATCCAAAGCACGGCAGGTTCTCCTGGTTACTGATCGCAAACACAGGCAATGTTTCTGCCAATGGAGCTCCGGGTCACCCGGATGTCCATTGGCTGAAACATTGCTTGTGCACATGCCATATGTACAGAATTTGATAGCCTCACTATGGTCATGACGCGTAGATTAACGCGCAGATCGACGTGCTATTTCTGCGCATTTCATGACAGGACTTCTAGTTTTAACTGTACGTCCCCATACAGGCACTGTCACTTTTATATTACTTTGAAAAAGTTACCCCCATGTTAGGGCCCTGCGAATCCCCATTTTTGGCTCGAATCGAATACCGAATCGAATCTTGCAAAAGATTCGAATCCGAATGGAATGCGAATCAAATCCGTTTTTGAGGGAACGTATCTGCGCTGTATATCCAAATTGCATCGATCGACGAAGAAACGAACGGACATTGGAGCCACCGAAGTATTTCAGCATTTTGCTCTATCGTTAGGGAAGGGGAAGATTCCGGATATATAAAATTCTTAATTGTGAGGTTAAGGGGGACTGTCAGTACTATGACATAACTTTGGGTTCAAAGGCAGCTCTGATTAAGAGGTATTCAGCATTGTCCTTTGCGATTTCATCCGACATCAGCACAATCGAATAGCGCCGATAAACACCCTCTCCTTCGCCCGTTAATGGGAGTAACTCTATTGACTTTAACGGCCCTTCACTTGAAACGGGCTATATTCAGTGACAGTCAAACGCAAATAATATTTTATTTATATAACGTTGTTTTATTACAAATTATTGGAGAGTTCCTGTATCCACTCAATGAGTATGTTAAAACTAATTGGGAGGATTCGAATCGAATCCCATCAAAGAGTCGAATCCGAATCGAATCTCGAAGCTTGGCAGGGCCCTACCCCAAGTGTATTCTTCCTCGAGAACTCAACCGGTATGTTGCATTTATATCAACAGTGTTTTTACAACATTGTTGGCTGCCACAGAAACAGCCAACAGTGATTTTGATTTAGAAACACCACTAGCGCTTAGATGGGGGGGGGGGGGGGGGGGGGGCTTAGATGGGGGTGGGGGTTAAGGGATCAACTGCCACGGGATATTGGGTGTCTTAGAAAGGTGTAGATTGACCTATCGATATGTCTGGGCTGAAAGTCGAGGGAAGGCATTTGAAAGGGCCCACTTGTTCCAGTTTGTTGGTTTTCCACCGGCCTTTCCTGCATCGTGGTGGTCACAATTATCTTTGGAGAAAGATACACCTTACCCAAATTTCAAGGAAGTTATTGAGTAGATATTGTCAAGAAAATACAGGAGAATGCTTCTCCTAGCACTAATTTACACACCAACCCTCCACACACACCCTTATCGCTTCGCACCATCGGCGCTCACAGGGCCCGTAACGCCCGTTCTACACATTGCCACGGGGCGCGTCCTCGCTCTCAGTGGCCCCTGAGAAACACTGTTAAGTCATCTGCAGCAGGGTGTCTCTCTCTCTATATATAATATAGTAGTTATTATCATAAAACTTAGTCTGAGGATTTAACGGTTAAACGGTTTGGCGGACACTCCATCGGGAGAATTATAACTCAGGATGACACTTAGGCCCATTACTTTGGCCCAGAGGCAAAACTGGAATAAGGAAGCAGTAGAGGCACCCCCGGTTAACCCCTCCCCATCATAGAAATTCGAAAACTTGGCAAGGAGGTGGTTTCGATGTTCTGGGACAAGAAAGATGTAATCATGATTGAGTCTCTTGACTAAAAGTCACTTCGTAAGTTATGCTGCAGAATTATGCCAGTTGACAAAATGAGAAGCTGCTACCAATTGGCACTCTCCAATAATATGAACTAAAACAAATTAAAAATAACCAATTCAGACCTCCAAAAATAATCAATTCCTCAACCAGTTAAGAGAAGCTATCATATAGGCATTGGTAACACACCTCACAAGAGGCAGGTGATGTAGAATGTGGGTTTGAAATACTCCCTCACCCCCTTTACTCTGTTGATCTAGCCCAACCCCCTGATTTCTATATCTTCAAACATGTTTTGCCTTTGATAATGATGTCATTGGTGCTGTGGGGTTTTCTGCGGGGGTGGGAAAGGGTGGGCTCTGTCACAACGAAAACATTCTGCAGACAAGAATTTGCTTTGCTGGAGCATCCCTGGAATGAGTGTGTAGAAGTCCTATGTGTCGTGTATATAGCCAGCCATTCTGAGCACCGAGCATTTTTGAACACGCCAGTGACAGCTTGGCTTGTTCAAGATCTCTACATAGACATAACACAGTGAAAAGAAGTTGCTAATTTGTTGATATATAAGTTGGGGCTAATCCTCAACAATCCAATTTGCCATGTGAATCGGCATTGCCACAGTAAAAGCTGTAACAATCTGTCAGAGCCTTTACTACGACATTATCGGTGACCGTTGCTGATTTAGTGGAGGTCCCTTGTGTGACTAATGCACTAAAAGCATTGGTATACATGTGTACATACAAATAGTGATACAACTTGGGTCGCTCCTCTCCCCAAAACATTGGCCCAATGCAGGTAAAATAGAGTCCAAAAATGGTAGGGACCTGCGAATTGCCGATTTTGATCGAATCGAATTGGTGAAAACGAATCGAATTTTGAATCAAACTTCGGATCGAATCACAGTTAATGGATACGCCGTCAAAAGAAATGTTTTTTTTTTCTAAAATAATACCCCCGATTATTAAATGTCACATAGTTATGTACATGTAGAGTATATTTTTGCCTCACCACTTCCCGCGCAATAAACTGAGATATAAACCATTGTCCCTACATCCCGATAAATTCTGTCTTTTGATTGGTCAGATTGCCTTGGACAAATAGCTATGGCAAAGGGTGCGCCCAACATCCAAGGTATATGAGAGCGTGCAACATCCAGGGTATAAGCGCACGCGAAACATCGGGGGTATATGGGTTAAACGAAAGCTTTCCGCTTTTGCTCGCCTCGAAATAAAAATCGAACCAAAAAACCCGAAAATAGTCACAAATATCATCAGATTTCCGACAATTATAAAACTAAAATAAGAGCAAATAATTCGTCCCCTAAGTACCAATGTGTTCTATGTGACAGTAGGCTGCCAGTAGACACATAGAACACATTGGAACTCATGGGACGATATGTCAACAAAATACTGTTTACTCGTTTCCTTAACGACACAAGAGATGTAACTCTATCTGTTGTCTTCTGCGATTATAAAAACAAAATAAGTATCACGAATTTGGACCAAGTGATTGTGGAGCTGAGAAAAGCGTCCACAAATTTATTTCCACTATGTTTGTATTCTGTTTCAAACGGGACAAAAACGTTATCTCCGCCAACATGTATGGTATATGGAGATTTAATACCTGGATGTCTCATTTAAACACCTCGCCTGCGGCTCGGTGTTTAAAAACCGTCATCCAGGTATTAAATCTGCATACACCATACACGTTGGCGGAGATAACTTATAATATACTGGCTATTGGTTGAAACTATTCGAATTGTTGACTTTGTAGATTCGAAACTACAACAATATACTTTTGTAAACGAACCTGGCTGATAGAGCTGATACCTCACTTTTATCACATGTTTTAAATAAAAATCCGGATTTTCTAAAAACGAAACGATAATTCAGCGCTGAATGGAGTCGATCCGCTTGTAAATTAAAGCCTGCTCTACTTCTGTTTATATAATATAATCAGGGGTATTCTTTTAGAAAACTGTTGCTTTTGACGATGTATCCCGTAACTGTGATCGAACAGAACAATACTCAATATAAAATAATGTGATCATGTTATGACCGTGAGAATGGTGGTCAGGGCGACCGGCAATGACTTCTACCAGGCGTGAGGGCTCAAACTGATGTAAACCTGGGGTTAGAAACGCCAGCTCTCTCCAACAAATAACGATCACAACTTCCGTGACCTGATGCTAGTGTTACGAGAGGATTAGATAATTATTGTCGGAAGAGCGCTGACTGGAAGATAGTCCTAAGAAGATAAACAGAAATAATGGGTGTGACTGGTTGGTTGAGAACCCTTGACACGCCAAGGAATTCTCTCACTTGATTACATCGACTTGACAACTAATTTACCAACAGGTGTCTCCAGCAGGGTACTATTAATTATTCGCTAGACATCACACGGCGTTGGAGTTATCATTAACTGGTAGAGTGCTAAATTATTTCTGGCCACCAAAATTTGTTCACATGTCTTTGCCTTGTTACAATTTATAGGAGAGTGCCTGTGGGCACTCTCCTATAAATTGTTACAAGGCAAAACCTAACAGAGTAAATAATATCACTTCAAAGATAATATGAAGCACAGCCACCGAATTTGAAGCCTTTAAGTTGCAGTACCTGCACTTCAGAATAAAGCCCAAATATGGGCTTCCAGCACTCTACCAGTTAATGGTCAACAGCGGGAGAGAACTAATACGCGTTTGGTCACGACAAGGAAAAGCTGGGGACTGACTGCATTTCTGGGCCAGGCTGGGCCAGGCAGGGTTTCTTTGGTGTGAAATGAAAAGCCGATAAAGATTAACAATTTATTATACACAAACAATTACTATCTACATATCCGTGATCAGTTATTTCTATGAATTATCTTTTTTACATTATGCACCTCCAAACACGTGATCGACCACTGTACCCAATAAAAATGCCCAATAATATAATTATATTTAAATTGCTTCCTAAACTCGAATTCGTAGAGAAATATTGGAACTACATTTAAACTTCTGCCAACTTATTACTATACTCAGTTACACCTATCCACGATTACCAATTAGTTAATAAAATAAAACTGTTCCAATCATCGAGTCCTTCGTTGACCATAATATGCGCTTTACTCGCTTAACAATACACGTGCCGCTATCTAGGGTATTCGACCCTCAGATACTGAAAGTGCCTTTAAACCACCATAACGAATAGCTAACTATCTTTACTATCTCGCGTAGTCGTTACAAATATCATTTTAATACACTAATACAACTTAGCGTCAATTGTCCGGCTACCTCAGAGTCCATATGACTGCAGGCTTGGCAATTTCAGGAGAGCGATTTTTTAGCTCTCCTTACTGCCCTCCTGAAAGAACTAAGGAGAGCGAAAAATTGCCCTCCTGAACATTTTGGTCTGGGATGATTGAGATTACATGTATTATGCTCACATTAATTTTTTGTTGCAAAGCAAAAATGTAATTTAACTTCGAAGTCACATAACATCACGTAATTTCATTTTGAAAGTGGTTTAGTGGTAAAAGGTAATGGCTGCAAGCATACCCAAACACAGTTGCAATCATTTGAAGCAAAATGGGTCACAGGAATATTTTTTTTCTGTCAGTTTCAAGTTCAACAACTGACATCACAGTTTGAGGGGTAATTATTCAAGGAATATTGACACTATAATATACTACCATTACTACTATCCTGTCACTTGAAGCACTTGCACCAGGACGTGACTGTAGATTCAAGCAGACCTGTTGTCCAAGAAAGTCATACGCCTACCACTACCACCTTCAACCCCCCTTGGGGGTTGAAGGTGGTAGTGGTAGGCGTATGACTTTCTTGGACAACAGGTCTGGGTACACACACAGGTCTTGTCAAGTGTGTGTTCGGTTGTCGAGTGAGACATCTAGGTGTCTAAGAGATTTCGCTTTACCTTAGTAAAGTTAATAAAATCACTGATGTAGTTTGTTGGTTTCAGTTTCAATGAGTTCATTCAACTGGATACTTGAAATGCTGTGTAAAGCTAATTGCTCTCCTAAGATGATTGAGGAGAGCGATTTTTTGCCCTCCTGCATTTTTCAGAATGCCAGGCCTGTGACTGATATCCTGTTATCCAAATGATAGCACTGACACCCAACGCTTACCACACAAAAAATATTAACACTATTTTAGCTTCATCGTGTATATCTGTAGCTCCCTGCGATTCCCCTACAATGAAATGAAAAGTTTCTGGGCGCCGAAGGCGCACAGGGACGATGTGGGATTGAATCCCTTGCGACCCGAATAACTTTATTTACTTTGTAGTTTTATTTGCTTATAAATCCACGAGAGTTGGAAGCGAGAGCCAATAATCTTATTAAGTTTGAGTGTGGGACTGGCAGTAGGGCAGTGGGTTGAGATCCCCGAGAACCGAGAACTGGCAGATGGCTAGGAATTTTGCATAACTACAAGAGTTCTGCTCCATGTTTGCTTAGAGAACTGAGCATATTATGGTAATACTGCAACCGCAGTTTGGTGGTTATTTAAAAAAAGAAAGAAAAAGAAACCCAAACAGTCCCTGGTTTGGGAGCAGCCCCAGCATATTATCCTTAACGGTTACAAAAAGGAAAAAATCCACCAATATATGTTTTTGAAAGCTGGGAGTCATCCATCAGCCTATAAGGGAGAGAGAAGGATGAGCCTTGGTCATCTGGTCTGCCTTCAGGAGAACAGATGAATGGGTGATTGGAGGGGAAAACAAAAAAACCCACACAAAAAAACCCCCAAAAAACCCAAAACAAAAAAAACAAAAAACACCCGAAAACCCTTAAAAGGGCTGTAAAATCTTTATTCATATGTTTATTTATATAAAATGTATACACCCCCCCCCCCCCCAATAAAAAAAACACACACACAAAATACCCCCCCCCCCCCACCTCCCTAAAAAAACAACAAAAAAACACGCACACCCTCTCACAGACACACACTATTAACACAAAAACTGTTAAGTTACTGTGTGAACAGAGCTTCCTTAATTATAAAATGCGGATTCATTGACCATTCTGTATTTTGAATTATTTTAATGAGCATAAGTTAGTTTAAACAATATTTAGTTTAGAAGAAATTTAATCTAAATTAACCAGGATTATTAAGAAGCATTCAAGAATGATTTCCACGTAGCAAAACATTAAACGCAGAGGCTTCTCAATATATCCCACGGTCACAATGTTATGGAACAAATCATTTATTGAAGTTGAACAGCTGAATAACTTTTCAAAGTTCGAAACTTAAAATTCTCATAAATGGTCACTGATCAACAAGTAGAAACATCGCTACAAACACTGTTTCCAGTACAAGTCAGTTACGTTTCTACTCAGAACTGTCACAAACTTACTGCCGAAGTATAGTCCAAAATATTCGAATTTCCGATTTCGAATCGAAGCGAATTTTGACTTTCGAATCGAATTTCGAATTTTCGCAGGAGACTAAAAATGGTTTGCAATATAGGCGTACACAAGCTTCGCAGGCCGCAAATTCGCTCTTTGAGCACTGAATTTTGCACAATTTTCGATGCCCTCGACAGTCTGCCGAACATCATGATTGTTTACCAGATAATAAAAGTCATCAGCAACTAAAATTTTAAGTAATGAAGCAACGTGCTGTACCCGGTGCTTCATTAAATAATTTTTTAACGACCAAGCCTGATTATGAGCAACCTGTCATTTCCAAAACGAGGTCCCCAGATGATGAATTTGCTGATGCTATCCCATACAGTGGGCCAATTTATCCTCTAGGTACATCTTCATATTTTGTCTTGAGACTTTGATTCAGACTGAGGTTCACAGAGGGTAAATTTTGTGATGCTACCCTGCTGTGCAGGGTAGCATCACCAAATTCAGCCTCTGGGGACCTCATTTTGAAGATGACAGTTTGCTTATTTTCAGGCTTGTTGATGACTATTCCTATGATTAGTGTTTGGAATCCAATATTATTTCGTCTGTGGAAATATTACACACACGTGGAAAGTGACCAGTTCTCGGCGGCCGTACTGTACGCGCCCGAAGTTAGTTAAAGAAATCGTCAGAGAAATGGCCATGGAGGATTGTAACCATAATTGTTGAGAAGGGGTCAAATCAAAGAGGTCTTTGGGTGGCCTGTGTGATAAAGAGAAGCCTGGTTTTGAAGAGTACCTTGATGGCACCTTTTGGGGGTCACTGTTGTTCAAGCTGATATCCCGGCCCCTGGAGCTGAGGGGAAAAATGGGAAAAACAGTGAAAAGGAGTGCCAGATGTGTAATTTGGGCCTGGTGAAGACCCTGGAACACTTTCTTCTAGAATGCCCAAAATACCAGTCTTACAGAATAAGATTCACTGGGAGTATAATGGGGAAGTGGGATGGGAGAATGAAGGACATGTGGTTAGTGGGAGACTCAAAGGAGAGGGTTAATATGCTAATAGGAGAGATTGGGAAGAATGGGGCAAGAGTTGTCATCAAGCAGTTCGTCTCCGAGTGTTGGGAGGAGAGGAAAAGCGTGGGAACAGGGAGGCAGTTGGGAGTACAGGGGTAACCAAGGCCTTCTCATCAGAGAACCGCGATAAATCAGAGGCCGGCCAAAGTGTTATTATTATTAGTTAAGGGTCTCTGTAAACGCTAAGTCCAGTTGGTTGTTTCAATTACTTTTGAAAGGATTAATACTGTGCATTTATTCTACCCATTTTACGATTAAAGATATTGATTTTTCTCCAGTTCAGCTGTGAATTATTCTTATAGTTTAGTAATGCAAGTGGCCTTGTTGTTCGCCACATATGCAGGTATTCCACAGTTCATACCGTGATTATAATTCAGGTTCTCGGTATGAGATCTGACGAGTTCTTCGGCCCGGCTGTTACGACTACACCCTTTCTGCACACCTGTTTCTCCAAAACGAGATGGAACAAGTCGACCTTGATTTCAACGCCTTCAGTCTTCTTTTTTTATAACCTGTCTACTGGCATTGATGGAATACACTTAACCCCTTGAATCCGAGAGAACGTTTTTCCCACCCAGGATCATGGTACGTCATAATTTCATTAACCCTTTACCTAACGTAACGGCCAAAACCGGCCAGCGCTATTCTCAAAAATCGCCAATTAATTTTCATTATTTTTTCATTTTTTGTCTCAAAAACATTGGTTATGACCCCTCGTTGGAACGAGCTCGTCGAGCTCGTTCCAACGAGGGGTCATAACCTATGTTTTTGAGACAAAAAATGAAAAAAAATAGTTATTCAACAATTATTTTTGCAAGTGTCGTCTGCTTTTCATGTTAGGTAAAGGGTTAAGCAGGATGGTTGCTATGTGAATGTGTGGGATAGCCCCAAGGCTGCACGTTGAAAATATTAATTGGTCTACTCCATATAATGAGTATGGACTCTTCCAATTGCTGCCTTTGAACTGACCTGGACGAATCTATCAGGGTTTAAAGGGTTAAAAAAGTTGTGTACCGATCTTCATAATCAGTAAATATTCATGTTGTTAGTTAATCTCTACGTTTATCCATTTAAAGTTATTTTATTTATTGGGGTTTAACGGAACTTTCGACAGGTGGGGTCACCTCGTGTCGGAGTCCATTTAAAATAAATGAACATGAAGATTAGCTTACAAGGTGGGGATAGTGAGGGAGAAAGGCATTTGGCCTCCCTCGAATGGCCAGTTTAGCTCTTTACCCGACACGAATAGATGACAACAATTGCAAAACAATTTAATAACTAAACATTTTCAGCTTTTCTCCCCAAAACCTAGCTTATGTCCTCTTGTTGGAACGAGTTTAATGAGCTCGTTCCAGTGAACTGTGTCATAAGCTATGTTTGAAACAAAATGTGAAAAAAGAACAAAATTGATTGACGATTTTGGGATATAGCTGGGCGGATTTTGGTATGGGGTTAAAAATAAAGTGCCGTTAATTTTTAGTGAAAAGTTATTCTATCATGACAAATGTGCCCTAAACTCAAGGCATCCTAAACTCGACCAGCAGTTTAGAAAATCAAGCACACCACGTACCTCATTTGCGTATTATTATTTTCGGTTAAGCACGGATAAATTACGCGGCGGGGTGTGGCCGATTTTGATTGATTGGGTAAAGGGCTATCAAAAGATTAACCTGTCTCGATACATGATAGATTTTCCCATCATTAAATAGTACAATTATTTGTGATAGACACATTCTGCCGATCCGGCCACACGGAAAGAACATTAGTTGGGAACTATAATTTTGATGGCATTCACAACTTCAGTTGGCACATTAGGGTATCAGACAAAAGATCCCCCCTGACAAAAGGTACTCGGGCAGGAGATCGCCGGACAAAAGGACCCCTAGACAAAACCTCCCCTGAAAATAAGAGAACACCAGTCAGAATATTAAAACAATCTCCTCATCACGATCCCCGGACAGAAGATCCGCCCCGACACGGAGGATATGAAAGAAGACAACATAAAAAAAAAAAAAATAAAAAAAAACTCCAATAGATGTTATAAATTCATTACAAAACATATATTATCAAAATTTATTAACAGACACAAAAACCAGCTCCTGGATCTTTCTCCATTTTCTTTGGGACAAGTGATACAACCGTCCCTGGCGGTGGACCCAAGGTATTGGCTATAGCATAAAACTTCCTGAAAATTGCTGACCACATTGATGGGGTCTGGATTGATACCGAAGAAGTAACACTTGTGCACCTCTGTTTGCGACATCTGTTCATAAAATAGTTTGGCATTTTCCAGAGATCAGCGCATACACACATAACGTCCTAATGGAGCACGGGTGGTGTAAGCTTACTGGAATGCACCAGGTGCGACAGAAAGGGTCCCATCCATGTAACAGATATATTTTCTTGCCAAATGTTTTAGAGCTTTGTCAGCTGCAAAAACCCAAAACTCTGTCCCCACATGAGCTGCCGGTGTCATAAGCAGTGGCGTACCATATTTACTAGTTGTTAACCACTTTCCTTCAGTTTGAACACCTTTGAGAGTGAAGCGTCCCAGACTTTTTCGTCATGAAAATCGACTTTCCATAGAGTTATCTCCACTGAAATTATTAGACGCACGGGGAAGGTCCAAAGAAGAATTGAGCAATCGTTGAGAAAACACCTTTGTTCTATGATATCATTAGAAAGTAAAGTCAAGTATTCCTTTAATTACATTTAACAAACGAAAACAACAGACAGCTCCCGGAGCTGTCTGTTATTTTCATTTGTTAAATGTAATAAAAGGAAACTTGGCTTTTTATGGCAAGCTAATTAGAAACAACTACTTTACAGATAATCGGTCATTGGGAGTTGGGACTATCTATCAGTATCACACCTCCCAACATTGTGTGTCCTCCTTGTATAGCGAATGTGTTTTTACACTAATTTGCAAGAGTTTATTCTTCCCGGAAAAATGAGCAAATATCACCCAGACTTTTATATTAATGGAAAGAGCAGTGCCCGTATTATACGCGACGGTGCGTACACTGTTGATATAATGAACAGAAAAAATGCGACAGAACATCAAAACATAGTGAAAGCGCCGTTTTCTTGTTTTTAAAGGGGGATCGGCAGAGAATAACAGTCAAACGTTCAAATTCAGAGAGAAAAAAAGTTGTAAAAGGCCAGTTTCCGTATTTTTATACTACTCTACAGGAAAAATTATTAAAGTTTGTTTGTGAAATAATGCGCACATCGGTGATACAAATTCGCTAACATTTCAAAATTTCAGTCTTTATGTAAAATTACCAAAGCCTCAGTGGAAAATCAACTGATTGCTTCGGGAAATTAAGGGGAGCTAACTTTCTCGTAAATCTCTGCCAAAGACGAAAATTGTCAGCCATGGATGGTTTACAGGAATTATAACTTTTTGAAAAAAAATCAAAATAAATAAATAAATAAATAAATAAATAAATAAATAAATAAATAAATATGTAGAATGAAAAATAAAACTTGAAACTTAAAACAATTTTGATTTGAGGATCTTTTGTCCTCCCCGTCATTTTGACTCGGTGGATTTTTGTCCGCCCCGGTTATTTTCGGAAGATCTTATGCTGTCCGGGAGATCTCTTGTCCGGGAATGTCCTGTTGGGTACTTTTTGTCAGAGGATCTTTTTCCCTACCTTCGCAAATTAAACTATATCAATCGAGCAAACGTGGTAATAGTCTTTGAGAATACACTTTATAAATCCCTGTCTAAGCATTTCTCATTTTGTTCTATTTATGGAATCGTTTTTTTTTTGGGGGGGGGGGGGGGGCGGGGGTGGGGGGGGGGATATCTTCCCTGCGATACTTGAATTTGGGTACATTATGGGGTGGGTAACACGTGCTTCACGTTCATTTTCAAAAGAAACCACCTGACACAGCCCTACACATTAAAACAGTTGAGTGTTGCACGTACTCCAAGTTTTTCTTACCTATCATGCTGATATTAACCCTTTACCCAACGTAACGGCCAAAACCGGCCAGCGCTATTCTCAAAAATCGCCAATTAATTTTCATTATTTTTTTCATTTTTTGTCTCAAAAACATAGGTTATGACCCCTCGTTGGAACGAGCTCGTCGAGCTCGTTCCAACGAGGGGTCATAACCTATGTTTTTGAGACAAAAAATGAAAAAAATTAGTTATTCAAGAATTTTTTTTGCAAGTGTCGTCTGCTTTTCACGTTAGGTAAAGGGTTAAGTAAAAATCAATAAAACTGCTAACACATGTTTGATAACTGAGATCTGGTGGATAATTTTTCGAATCCAAAACAATCGATCTACTAAAGATGAGCAGCTTGTATATACTGCTGAACCATTTCAATTAACCAGTGTTTGCTGCTTAGATTCCAACCTAGAACAGCCTATCACCACAACGTACCAAAACCCTTCACCTAACAAATCGACCGTACATGTACCCTGTACGCGCACACTTGAGCTGTTAAAAACATTTGCTTTTTAAAAAAAGTTCAACTAAAGCATATCGTTAATATCGCTAACAAAACCATATCATGTGACCCCCTCAATTAAGGGTCTCATGATACGGTTTTGTTAATTTGTGTTTAAGAATTAAAAAAAAAAATAATAAAAATAACAAATTCTGATATCGCGTGCGTTGGGTAAAGGGTTAACATATTACCTACATGTAACAGGGCGAGTGATTTACACTTGCAAAAAAATTCATTGAATGACAAGAAAAAAATAATTTTTCGCATCAAAACATAGTCTTTGAGCCACGCTGACACGCGCAACAAGTTTGTTCCAATTTTTAACGGTGGGAGTTGGGGCTTTATTTTGGAGGCAAGGAATTGAATAAATATTAAAATATGAATGTCGTTTTTTGTGGATAGAGCTGTTACTCCAGGTAGGCTCTTATTCCTTTAACCAACACACTCGAAGTTTGTTATTTTTTCATTTTTCAAAACATTTCGACAAGGCCAATTCATGTACCCCTTTATTGAATCGAATTCTTTCGTTAAAATTTGAAGAAAAGTGAAAGAGAAATACCCCCAAAAGGAGTCAGGCGAACAGGGAACAACTTACACAGGGAATGGCTGATAGAGAAGTACACATGACACATCCGGGACATAGAAATGGAATTGTCGTTGTGCAACAATGTACAATGCAATCATTAATCAAAACAAAAATATCCACAAGTGTTCTGAGAGAGAGAGAGAGAGAGAGAGAGAGAGAGAGAGAGAGAGAGAGAGAGAGAGAGAGAGAGCTTACTCCACCCCAAACGTTTACCCGATATCCTGATAACAAAAAAATAGGCCAGGTCAACGGAAGTGTATTTTCAGGCCACATCCCACGTACGTAAGTGAAATTTATTAATTTTCAGGGAAAAGTTTTACTGTTCTCAACAAAATGCACTTCAATACCATAAAGTAGAGAGTTATCCCCTAAATGGATAACACAGCCCAGCGTAATGCGCTTGAATGCCCCAGTCGTTGCAATGTGTTATCATTTACCGGGCGAAGAAAGACAATTTTCGATCTTTTCGATCGTCTGTTACGACCCGTAATGTAATAAATGCCTATAATGTAATACCTACCCATAATGTAATACAAAAAAGACCCATAATGTAATACGAACCCATAATGTAATAAAAAACGACCCATAATGTAATAAATGTAATAACGTGTAATAAATGTTAGGCACCCATAATGTAATAAAAATTTAAAAAAATTAGATACAAATTACACTTTTCCAGGCCCGTAATGTAATAAAATTCTAAGCTTGATTTTTGTTTTTTCTCTTTACTCCAGCAGTGCGTTCGGCTACTTATGACATATCCTGCGCCTTCATCAGTGCTGCCAATGGCCCCTATGCCGTACACAGCCAACATGTGTGGGTGTGTTGGGATTACGGTAGAGAGTATTCCGGGACCTGGGGCGGGTATACTCTGCTATGAGTGACAGGCATTATCCCTCTTCCATTTGTACCACCCACGCAAACGACTTCCTCGATAGCCTCTACTTCCCTGCCACAATCATATAGGTCTACCTTACAAGACATTCAATAATTTTGATTCCAGGATGGTCATTTATAACTGCAATCATCATATTCGACCGGCTGTTCACTTGCATAAAAACAATGCGGGTAGCAGGTTCCTATACTGTTAATAAGTGCAAGCAATGCTGGCCAAAGTTGCTGAGGCAGAGGGTGTAGTGGGGTGCAGTGGGGTTTGGGTGCACAATAACCGGATAGTGGGAGGGGGGGGGCGTATAGTGTGGGATACAAGGAAAAGATAGAACAGAAGCACGACGTTGAGTCAACCGGCGCAGAGGAATATCGGGAGGCGATATGGTGAGTGTACTGGTATTGGAATGGGGGTTATCCTATAGCTCGATGGGATTTGGATTAGGCTACTTTGCTCCAAATTAAGCGTACAATCTATCCTCTGTCTCTCCAATTTTCACTACCTAAACAAATTAGTAATTTCCCTGTACTGTTCTACTATAAGTTCATGTCGCACCCTCCGCACCTTGAAACCAACGAGCCCGAGCCCAGGACCACACTTAATAACGACCACATCATATTCCCAGTCCTGTGATCACATGTGTCAAGTAATATTATCAAATGCTTTCCAGTCAAATAGTTTGCACTTCGCACATGCAAGAAAGACCTTACATTTTCAATAAAAATTGTATCAGTTTCAATAGTGACAGCCCTGAGTGAAATGATTTCAACTCCTCTCAGTGTTATTTTTCTAAAACCTCAACACACCACAGACTGAACACCCTCATTTGATATGAACCGAAGCAAGTTAAACGCCTTGTAGTCTGCTATCATCCACGCAGGCCACCTTTGCGAGAAGATTGGTTAAGAGTATGTCATGTTCACCTGTGGCTGTGACAAGCAACTGAGTCGAGTTAATGTGCACATCACTTGGTTGTACAAAGCAGCCTCTTTGTATTGAGCTCAGGGGATTGCATTCAAATGAATTTCACCAGTGGTGTGGCATCACTCATAGTATGCACAGGACGAATGCAGATCTATAATAGAGAGTAGTTTTGGCGGTTCTTGAGATTATGTTGATTGGAAAAGCATTCCACAGCATTTTCTGAGCTGTGGGGACTACCACTTAAACCACCTACATTTCCTGACAGTTCCTGGCGGTTGGCAGGAACGTCCTGCCAACCGCATACTCTATCACATCGACTATTCGCGTGTTCATCCCCGCTATTGTGCCATCTTCTCCTAGGCTACACTCAAACAACATACGTAGCTAAACACCAGGTGTAACATGGGCATATCCGTTTGACCGTGAGGTGTGACCTTGACCATCAATCCGGTGACCTTGAACCTGTGTATGGGCCGATTTTTATGAAACTTGGTGTGTGGTTCGGGCGCCCAACAATTTTGCCACACCCGATGCCCGTCATGTGTGACCTTGATTGATATTCACACCGTTGACCTTGAACCTATATCTCGGCTCATGTTGGGCCGATTTGCGTGAAACTTGGTATGTGGGGGTAGTTCGGGGCTCTCTCTCTCTCTCTCTCTCTCTCTCTCTCTCTCTATATATATATATATATATATTGAGCGTCCTGAACTACTCCCACATACCAAGTTTCACGAAAATCGGCCCAGCATGAACCGAGATACAGGTTCAAGGTCAACGGTTTGAATATCAAGGTCACACATGACGGGCATCGGGTGTGGCGAAATTGTTGGGCGCCCGAACCACACACCAAGTTTCAGGACAATCGCCCAGCAGGAGCCGATACACAGGTTCAAGGTTTCCGGTTTGATGGTCAAGGTCACACACCCGGTCAAACGGATACGCCCATGTTACTCCTCGTGTCTAGCTATGTATGTTGTTTGAGTGTAACTTAGGAGAAGATGGCACAATAGCGGAGATGAACACGCGAATAGTCGATGTGATAGAGTAGGCGGTTGGCAGGAAGTCCCTGCCAACCGCCAGGAACTGCCATGACTGTAGGTAGTTTAAGTGGAAGACCGTGTGGTGGACTAATAATATTACTTGACACATGTTATCACAGGATCGGGAATATGATGTGGTCGTTATTAAGTGTCATCCTGGGATCGGGCTCATTGGTTTCCAGGTGCGGTGGGTGTGACATAAACTTATAGTAGTACAGTACAGGGAAATGACTAATTTGTTCAGGTAGTGAAAACTGGAGAGACAGAGGATAGATCGTACGCTTAATTTGGAGGAAAGTAGCCTAATCCAAATCCCATCGAGCTATAGGATATCCCCTATCCCAATACCAGTACACCTACCATATCGCCTCCCGATATTCCTCTGCGCCGCTTGACTCAACATCTTGCTTCTGTTCCATCTTTTCCTTGTATCCCACACTACCCCCCCCCCCCCCCGCCACTATCCAGTCTTGGTGCACCCAAATCCCACGGCACCCACTCCACCCTTTGCCCCAGCAACTTTGGCCAGAGTTCCTTGCATTTATTAACAGTAGGAACCTGCTACCCACATTGCTTTTGTGCAAGTGAACAGCCGGTCGAATATGATGATTGCAGTTATAAATGACCATCCTGGAATCAAAATTACTGAATGTCTGGTAAGGTAGACCTGTATGGTTGTGGCAGGGCAGTAGAGGCTATTGAGGAAGACGTTTGCGCGGGTGGTACAAATAGAAGAGGGATAATGCCTGCCACTCAGAGCAGAGTATACCCGCCCCAGGTCCCGGAATACTCTCCATCATAATCCCAACACACCCACACATGTTGGCTGTGTACGGCATAGGGGCCATTGGCAGCATTGATGAAGGCGTAGGATGTGTCATAAGTAGCCGAACGCACTGCTGGAGTAAAGAGAAAAAACAAAAATCAAACTTAGAATTTTTTTACATTACGGGCCTGGAAAAGTGTAATTTGTATCTAATTTTTTAAAATTTTTTATTACATTATGGATACCTAACATTTATTACACGTTATTACATTTATTACATTATGGGTCGTTTTTTATTACATTATGGGTTCGTATTACATTATGGGTCGTTTTTGTATTACATTATGGGTAGGTATTACATTATGGACATTTATTGCATTACAGGTCGTAACAATCGTCCCTTGCTCACATATTAATCACAGCTAAAAAAGAAATCGACATGTCCTCTTTTTTGTGGGAGCAACGCAATAGGAATCAAAATATTTTTTAGTTTTATTGATAGTCTGTTCAGGTCTGTTGAGGACAAATTATAGTGTCTCTGGTTGTCTGGTTGCTGCGGCGACGTAAAACCAAAAACAGTCAATCTGTAAAAACAGATGAGTAATCTATAAAAATATATTATTAACCCTTTACTAAACGTAACGTATAAAAACCGGCCAGCACTATTCACAAAAATCGCCAATTAATTTTCATTATATTTTCATTTTGTGTCTCAAAAACATACTACCCCTCTTTCGAACGAGCTCGTCGAGCTCATTCCAATGAGGTGTCATAACTTATGTTTTTGAGACAAAAAATGAAAAAAAAAATCACTTATTTAAGAATTTTGTTTGCAAGTGTCGTCTGCTTTTCATGTTAGGTAAATGGTTAATTGAAGTGCACGTGGCGGTTCTGAGCCGCTGTAATATAACAATAATATGTGTTGTGGGCGGTACGATTTATTAACAGCCCAAGAACCGACCCGATCCGAAGTCGAGGGTCGTTTCTAAGCCAGATAGTCTTGTTATTACTATTATTATCAGAGCGAGGCGTGCGACCGGCTGTTAATGAATTTTGTTTTCATTAACGCCCGACGTCCGCTTCAAGTTGCATGACGACATGAATTACTGAAATTGTATCCCCTCTAAACACCTAATATACCAGAGAACGCCGGCAAAGTGTTAATAATATCCGCTACAATGAAGGACTGTCTTGGACGTTTGCAATCCTCGCATAAACTTAATGAGCGCGTAGGCTTATCATTGTGAAAAGACTGTGCACTTCAACATAATTTATAACTACGTGTTGTTCCTGCTTGAATGTCTCCAGTGATTCAGATACCAAAGCAAAAAAGCAATGGGATTTAATAATTATAGTTTTGAGAAAGTTTTTTTTTCTTCATCTCTTTTCGAATTTAGAAATGTACAGGTTTTCTCGCAAACGCATTTAGAAAGCTTGTAATATTCTATAAATAGTTTCGTAAACACATCGTAACCACGCACGTGATTGACTTTTGTAGTTGCAAGATGCAGATGTCGTACCATGGACCCCTGATGCACGCTGCATTTTGGTAATTACGGACCCAATAAATACTTTTTGTAAGGTAAATAACATTCAACATTATAGTACGGCCACCGTGGAATGATCACTTTCCACGGGTGGGAAATATTTCCACGTAAAAAAATAAGATGAGATTACAAACACTAATTATAGGAATAAAAAATTAATTAATGAAGCACCGGGTACAATCACGCGTGAATTACGATCAGTCCACGGCAACTGTACTGTACTTGGCGACCAAACAAAATACTTGCTTGTCGCTGAATAAAAATATAGTTAAGCGGTAAAAGTCATAGACGACACAGATATAGCTCTCATACCCACATCCACGGGTATGAGCACTGCCGGCGTCAGTCATCTGTCGACCATCGCTACCGATTGTAGGATAAAATACCTTTGGACGAAATGCCCTCGGACACAGTTTCATCAGTGAAAGTGCATGCCTGACAAAATGCCTTAGGGCATAATGCCTTCAGACATAATGCTCACATTAAGCTTTTAAAATTATTTTTATCCATATATCTGTGAAACAAATAAGAGGCTTGGTGATGTATGTGTGACATAATGTCTTATTTCCAAATGGAACAAAATACTGTATTTTGATTGGCTGAGAGGTACGGTGAAACTTGCAATCCACAGTAGCTTGTTTTACACCGTGGCCAACCACGGTGTAAAAACAGAAATACACAATACCAGGCTATATGGCTAAAACGTGCCTATTTTTAATTATTATTGCATACTTTCTGGTGGTTATGTGAGAACAAAAATAAAAATACAGGAAATTTAATATTTATGTGCAATAATATATTACAGATATAGATGTCATTGGAAATGGCTCATTGAGTCAGTTCCAATGACATCCATATCTGTCTGGTTTTATAAAGAAACTTACAAAATACAAATTTTCTGTCAGTTTTTTCATCACAATTTAAGTTAAAATATTAAGAACACCAAAATTCTTGGAAATAAATCCGTTAGCCTTGTGTTTTCCAGGATAAGAGTATGGAATTTACACCGGTCTGAGAACTCATACATCCTTCGGCTTCGTCTCAGGGTGTATGAGTTCCCAAACCGGTGTAAATTTCCATACACCCTGGAAAACACATGGATAACTGATATTACAACACATTAAACACAAACTTGTCTTATTAAATAGCTTTGGGTAGAGTATCATTGGCTTTTGTGAACAGTTTCTGTGTTATTGTTACCATCTACTGGAATCAAAGCTGGAAATAGGACAAATAACATTTGCAAGTATTGGAATAGTAGTTTCAATAAGTTAAATGGATTCCATCATGCATCTGTATGGGTTGCATTCAATACAATCAGAAAAGAACATACCATAATTGTGACGTCTTTGGTAAAAGAATCCCGTGGTGAAAAACCGAAGAAGAGTTAAGAAAGCGACGACAGAACATTAGCAATGAGTGGAAAATTAGTGTGTGGACTTTGGTGTTAATAGAAAAACACCTGAAGGGTAGCTGACTGGACTCGGCCATGTGGTTCCTCTATAAACTGCTAAAGAATTGAAAGGTTAAACGTACACCATAATATGTACACTGCAAAAAATATAGGTTCTCTTTAGAACCAAAACTGGTTCTAATCTTGTCCCTGCGATGGAACCAGTTCTGTTTAAACAGTATTTATTTCAAATCAAATAAATTTATAAAGATTAACATTAAATATTAACAGAATTAAACATAAATTGAGGGGATTTCAGCCGTAAGTTTAGAACTTATACGAGGTTGTCTCAAATCATTATTAAGCAAAGGTGATATGAACAGTTGGCATATCGAACCAGTTTGGGTTCTCTTCAGAACCAAAACTGGTTCGATATGCCAACAGTTCATATCTCCTTTGTTTCAAAATGTTTCGCGACTGCGTTGAATAAGCTCCAAGTTTAGTGCTGAATCTACATCCGTTCATGTAATATTCTGTTAAAATTGAATGCTAATCTTGGTAAATTTATTTGATTTGAAATAAATACTGTTTAAACAGAACTGGTTCCATCTCAGGGACAAGATTAGAACAAGTTTTGGTTCTAAAGAGAACCTATATTTTTTGCAGTGTAGAATACAGAAAAATTACCATACCATTTTCCACCAAATGTCCACCGTACTATATATATATAAATATTTTATTTCCATTTAATGTCAAATGTGTTTTCTGTTGATATATCTATCCAGCTATATATAATTTTTAATAACTTTTTCATAACTTATTTTTTAATAAACATGTTTCATCACTTATATGTTCTTTTTTTAATCGAGGGCATTTTGTCGGAGGGTATTATGTCCTAAGGGCATTCCGTCCACACATACATATTCACTGAGGACATTATGTCTGAGGGCAATTTGTCCGAGGACATTATGTCCTGAGGACATTTTGTCCGGATACCTCGGTACCGCCCCAGTCGTGATCGCGATTGAAAGTGTGGCCTCAGCGACTGGACCCCAGAATACTTTGGTAAGAGAAAAAAGAATTTAAGGCCGAAAAACACAAAAATATCTAAATTGTGGCTTATGCGAAACTCAATTTATACATAATCTCCACTAAAATAATACGCACGAGGCACAGAAAGAAGGCTTGGGAGAAAAAAGGCTCAGAAACTCCTCGAGACTTAGATGAAAGATGATCTGATAAAAGAAGGTCGTGAATAAGCATGAAAATCTTTTGGCATACGTTACGGGGAAATATCCCGAAAAATAGAATAAAACCTGCACTTGACATAAACTGGTTGAGGAAGTATAAAAAAGGGATTCTCTGGACACAGACGTCTTACCAAAAAGGGACTCCATAAAAAGAAGGATTCCGTAAATGGGATTTCTAGTCGACTCCGTAAAATGGGATTCCGTGATTTGGCCTAACCACTTGAGGGTATAAAAAGTGATTCATCTCCCTAACATTGTCAGTTTACGTTTAACCGGCGATGGATCAACACCACACCTTCGACAAGTGCCGAAAATCCTTCAATCAGGTGTCATTGCGTTAAGTGTGGAAAGATGTTTAAAATGGGACACCACCTTACCAGACAGGAAAAGGTTCACTCACCAAAGAAACTACTACAACCATACAAAAAAGAAGCAAAAATCAATCCCCTGGAAACGACAAAACTACCACAACTGTGCCAACGACAGAATATGGAACCAAACAGAAACCTGTAGATACCAATGCCCCTAACGAAAATACCTCATACATTAATAACCGGAACGGAGAATAAACGACTGATGGAACCACCCTACCAGCGTAATCCAACGATGGGGGAAAAAACACCACACCACCTTATTCAAGCAAAGATGGAGCAAGAAAAGAAAAAAATACTTTTTTTTGTCGAATCAATCGTCTTGGAAAACTTATAAAAGCGACAGCATGCACGAAGAAGAGACCCAAACAAGCTTGTCGCGATGGATATGGGCAGAGACATGAGAGAGATCGTAGAACCTCAAATCATACACGAGAACGAGAAGATTCTTCAATTCAACCAGATTTTACAGCGTAAAAAAGAAATCTACAATCAGCTTCACAGCCATTAACCATCAAGCTTCAGAACCAGTAATGAAAGCGGAGAGAACGAAATGAATTAAGCTCGAAGAAGACGGAAGAGCATGAAACAGAACCAAGGCGGTGACGACTGAAAGGAAGAGAAATGAACGAAAAAGAACAAAATTAAGACCGAAATAAACAGACTAGAAGGAAGGCCGAAGAGACTGAACAGAACAAAGACTGAACTATATATCTTATCTTTACGCATATCAACTGTTGGGTTAAATAAAATTTTGATCTATTACATAAGTTCTTATTGCTATTAGGGAAGGTAATACCCACGAGTGTTCATGCCAAATCACGGAGTACCGTTTTACGGAGTCGGCTACAAATCCCATTTACAGGATCCATTTTATGGAATGCCTTTTTGGAAAACGTCCGTGGCCAGAAAATCCCTTTTTACGAGATGAGGATCAGAGTCGTTTAAGTAATTACTCGATAGTTTATTTGCTCAATAAGATTCGAGTCGAGTCGTTCAAGCAATTCCAATTCAAATCACAACGCGATAGCTTATTTTCTCGTTAAGATTCGAGTCACTGGGCCAAGCAGACTACATACGACTGTTAGTGGTAGTGCACGCTAAAAACTAAAGTGTTAAAAACTACACTTGAAGTGCTGTATTTAACACTTACTAAGTGCTGAACTAGCACTTTGTTCAAGTGTAGATATCCCAGAACTTGACAGGTGTTACAATAATACCACTTGACAAGTGTAATGTCGCGACACTTAAAAGGAAACAACGCAGATGACGCGGATCAGGCTCGAACTCTCGAGCCTGATTCGCGTCATCTGCTTTGTGTCCTTTTAATTATGTACCCACCAAGCGCAAATCAAATTATGGACGATTCTGGAAGAACCACCAATGCTAGACACGTGGAAAGTGCCATCCATTCAAGTTTCAGATGTCTGATGATTATAATGTCCAAGTGCTTAAAGCATTGCACTTTGAGTGTTAAAATCAAACCCTAAGAGTTAGAATGGGTTTAACACCTTGAAAGTGTAAGTTTTAACACTTTAGTTTTTAGTGTGTGGAAGCAAAGTATGGTAATGGTATTAACGGGGACCCGTAACAGTTGTAGTGTAGTGATAGGTACTGTGAGTCATAGTACCACAAGTCAATAGCAATGGGTTAAGGTTGCAAAGACTTTAGTACTGGTGAAATAGTGACAACCATATCGTCTCCTGATTTTCAATGTGTTCTATATGCCTACTGGCACATAGAACACATTGGAACTCAAGGGACGATATGATAGACAGCTGAAGTTGTGGTAGAAGCCGATGGGTAAGGCTTCCTGTGTAGGAACTGTATAAGAGCTGTAAAGAAGCTTGGAATCCCACCAACGTACTCCCACATATAAAATTCCTTTTCGAAATTCCTATATAATCCCTTTTTGGAAAACATCCCCTTTTTCGAGTTAAGTATAAGAGTCGTAAAGGAGTCACTCTTTCGAGTAATTACTCGATAGCTTATTTGCACGATAAGATCTGAGCAATGTCTGTCCCTGCTTGATTATCTTTCGTGCTTAGGAAACATATAGGACTTCGTTATACGCAGGGAGATAACTCTGCATGGGATGGTACAGATTACAAAAAAATGAAGCAGTCTGATCATTGGAAGATAAAGGGTGGCACCAGAGGTAGCTAAGACTAGATAAATTGTTAGGTTATCTCAATTACCTTCTGTAATAGGGAGAAACCAAGGAGATTGTAGGAAATCCGAGCAAGTAAATAGTTGTCGGGTTGTTTCGGGTAATTAGATTTACTAAAGTAATGCGACTAATAAGAGAAAAAGGTGGATTCTCCATCAGCAACCTTACAGCTAGAAACCGAGGATCTAGTGGGAAGTTCGAACCAAATAAACAGTTGATGGGTTTGTTTGTGGCAATTCTAGGAAGTAAACAAATGTTTCTGGTAATTAGATTGGCTCCTATACAAAGCAACGCGCCTATTATTTGTAAAAAAGGATTCTGTGGAAATCCGAACCCATTTCTTATCAACCTAACTCAATTGTTTACTACAGGCTTGCACTACAGTGGAAGAACCTAACTCGGATAAAATACTCTCTATTTTAATCTTTCTCAAGAGATTTGGGAAAGAAAAGTGGTGTAAAAACACCACGAAAAAATAAGCCAAAACTGGGTCGAGCGTCATCGGCGCACACCCAGTATGGGACGCTCTTCCATAGTACAAATTCACGACTACCGTAAAACAGTGTGCAGTGCGCCAATTCGCCATTCTTTTGATTAGCCGCACACGTGGTGGGTGTGTGCCATTTTGCTCCGTAACAGTGACATTTCAACTCGTCGATAATGGTTTTCCTGTGACTGGAATTATGGATCTGAAGATCGTATAATAACAGGACTGTGTTTTATATATTCTCGTTTATATTTACAACCAAATTCTCATTGTATATTACTTACTATTCCGTTTTCGCGAATGTTTTGTTTACGACATCGTGTCAACGCGATTCAACAATGAATTTTTCGGTTGATGAAATTAATTGTTATTGGAGTTAGGTGTCAATCAGGGACTGTCTGGACAGGATTTCTTCACTCTGTTGAGGGCTGAATTTCTGTTTTTTCGGTCCCTGTCGACCGTCTGGCTTCTGTCGTGTACCCACCGGTTTTTTTCTGCCACGTTCTCTCGTAGTTGAGGGTGTTCTTCTACTTTCTGTTTCTGTTGAGTTCACCTTTTTCTTCTTCTGCTTTCACCTCTGTTATTTCCAGTTCGGTTCCTTTAGGGCAATTCCTTTTGCCCTCGCCTTGGGGCGTTCTCGTGGCCGTTTCTTCCGCACCCGCGGGTGGTGTGGAACGCTGTCGTTTCGGGAGCCTCCCGACTCGACCACGTCTGGTGTGAGTTATACCCCCTTCGTGGGGATGTGCAGCTCCTCCCGCCCCCGCGGGGGATGGGCACTGTCGTTTCGGCCCCCCGACTCGACCACGTCTGGTGTGAGTTTTACCCCCTCCGTGGGGGATGTGCAGCTCCTCCCGCTCCGGCGGGGGTGGGCAACGTTGTCGTTTCGGGGCCGCCCGACTCGAACACGTCTGGTGAGAATTGCTCCCCCTCCGTGGGGGATGTGCAGCTCCTCAAGCACCAGCGGGGGGTGGGGAATGCTGTCGTTTCAGGGCTTCCCGACTCGACCATGTCTGGTGAGAGTTATTCCCCTTCCGTGGGGAATGTGCAGTTTTTTACCATGGTGGATACTGCGGGAGCTGTTGGATTTCTGGTGAAGAGATGCCCGGTTCCGGGACTATGCGCCCTCTCCAGTCGACGTCTGAGGCTGTCACTAGGGTTGTGACTCCTTTGGAGTCCGAGCTAGGTGGCTCTCTCCGCTTTTCCACCAGTTCCAACAGCTCCCGTCGTATCTGCTGCTACTGTTGTTCCGTCTACAACGTCATTGGGCACCGTTTTTAGCCGGCCTCGGATTATCCCTGCATGGGTCTGCAGGGATGTCTGTAGTGTGTTGTGGGGTATCGGCCTCAGCCTTCCCCGACTTCAACTCGGCGAAGTCGGAAGTGGCTGCCGACTGAACCCCCTACTGTATCCTCTCAGCCGTTGAGCACAGTAGTTTTATACCTGCAGTGGTCTGCTGAGGTGTCTGAGAGTGTAGACGCGGGGGTATCGGCCTCAGCCTTCCCTGACTTCAACTCGGCGAAGTTGGAAGTGGCTGCCGGCCGGACCCTCTACTGTGGTCTCTGCGCCGTCGAGCACCACAGTTGTGTCATTGGATTCGGATGTTCTTAGTGGGGACACTCTGAACTCCGTGGCGTTTCCGTCCACTCATTCTGGCCACACGACCAGTTTTGGAGGACCAACGTCTTTTGTGCAGCCTGGACCTTCTGCCCCGCAGAGGTCCGCGGTGACTGTCATGAGTTCCCGCTATGTTGATCCTCGGGGTGCGTCGTACCCCTATACACGTCTGTCTTCAGACGTTTCGGCTGCCGCCCGTCGTCCCGCATCGGGTGTTTTGGAGGATCGTGACCCTTCGCTGGTTAAGAGGGTCAGAGGTGAAGCCACTTTGCCGGTTCGTTCCCCTGTCGAACCGGCCAGTACGGGCAGTGAGCTTAGGGAGGCCTTCTCCTTACTCACCCATGTTCTGTCAAAGAACCTTCCCGTTGCTTCCAGCGAGGCAGCGAGTGGTTTCCAGGCGCCCCCTATGGCGCCGCCTCCCGGGATTGAAAACAGGCCTCTTTCTGATCCCCCTGGTGTTCCGACACCATGGGAGGCGTCGATTGGTTTGCCCACGATGGGCTATGAGTCTTCCGACTCAGGGGAAGAGTCAGACATGCTTGATGTCGAGAGCTAGCAGTCTTCGGACTTGGGGGCAGCTCTTGATTTTGTGTTTGGGTTCCTTCCGGATTTCAAACCATCAAACCAGCCGACAGCGTAAGCGATCATCGGTCGCGCGCCAACAGCCTATGAAGCAACCTGCTTCTAGACGTCTTCCACCGTGTCAGTCGTACAGGCGGTTGAAGCATTTTCAGCCTTGGACTCTAAGCTGAATTCCAAGGCTATGAAGGCTCAGTTCTTCACTAGGGTTGACACCTTTTTGCCTCCGGCGCGTTATCGTTCCTACGATTCCGCCAATCCGTCAGTCTGCCAGACTTTGACGGTTTTGGATCAGGACTCCAATTCCCTCGGGCTTTCCAAGCCCAAGTCTGCCGTCATTCCGATGACGACTCTGGAGTTCACGTTGGGCTTATCGGGAGAGATGCTTGGTATGCTTTCTCTCTCCGATCACGTCGTCTCAGCTTTAGCTGCTTATCTGCCTCCAGATAAGTTTGACGAGGTACAGGCTCCTTTGCGTGTGCTGTCCAAGGCGCTCATGCATCTTACTCACACGCATGCCTATAACACGGCTAATCTGGAATTAGTTCGAAGGGACTCTGTGCTGGACACAGGCCGATCTTTTCCTGGGGAGCAGCGCGCTACTCCATGGTTCCGTGTTGACGGTCCGGGATGACGTCCTACATCATTCCAAAGATCAGCTGCTGTTTCTTCAGCTTGATCGGCCTTCTAGGGGAGGCAGGGGCCGTTCCAAGCCTAACAAGCACCCTCTGCTTCCTCTGCGAAGCAAAAGGCTGATCCTTCTGCCACCGCTTCTACTTCTTACTCAAGGGGTAAGGGTAAGCGTCGGCGGACTTGAGGGAAGTCTCAGGATTCTTCATTTCGTAGAGGAGGTGGTTTTTCCTCTCGCTGGCTTCGTCGGGGCTCGAAATGAAGGTCCTAACCTCGACTCGTCCCAGGTTGGAGGAAGGATAGCAGAGTTCGCAGATTGCTGGGCCACCATCACATCCGATCCTTGGGTGTTAGATGTTGTTCTGTTCGGGCTGCGAATATCCTTCCGAAGGCACCCCACTCTGTCCAGGGTGCCTCTTCCAACCACAGTTCCTTCAGACATTTCACGTCGGGAACTTTTGTCCACGGAGATAGACAATCTCCTGACAAAGGAGGCGATTGAGGTCGTCAAGAACATTAAGTCAGTGGGGTTCTATTCCCGCCTGTTCTTGGTGCCGAAGAAGGACGGCCGACTCCGACCGGTTATCGATCTGAGTATCCTGAACCAGTCTATCATTGCTCCCAAGTTCAGCATGGAGACTTTCAGGTCGGTCCGCCGTTTAATTCACCAGGGAGATTTCGCTTCCAGCATCGACCTGCAAGACGCTTACTTTCACGTTCCGCTTCATCGGGCCTCACAGAAGTATCTCAGGTTCGCTTTTCTGGGGCGAGTTTACCAGTTCAAGGCCATGCCTTTCGGCCTCAAGCTGGCTCCTTGGGCCTTCACCAGACTGATGTTGCATGTGATAGCTTTCCATCGCACACAGTCCAAGGTGACTACTTCGGCATATCTGAACGATATCCTCCTGAGGCATTCCAATGCTGCCTTACCGGAGTCGGAAGTCGCCACTCTGATGAGCTTGCTCACGTCGCTTGGATTCAGAGTCAACGAGGAGAAGTCGGACCTGGTCCCTTCTCAGTCGTTTTATCATCTGGGGATGGCTTTCCGCACCCAATTCAATTTGGTGGCGGTTCCCCAGGCCAAGGCTGTAATTCTCTCAGCTTTTGCTCTGACTCTGTCCCAGTCCACATCCACGATGGCTCGGAGTATTCTCCGGCTAATCGGTCTCTGCGGTTCGGTGAAGGATCTCATTCCTCTAGGTCGGCTGCGTGTCAGACCTCTCCAACACTTTCTGCTCAGTCGTTGGAGGCCGAATGTAGATTCTCTGGATCTGGTGCTTCAGTTTCCAGAATCTCTTTATCCTCACCTTCTCCCCTGGACGGATGTCCAGTGGCTTTCGCAGGGTGTTCCGTTGGACTTACCCACGTCCGATCGCGTTCTGACGGCAGATGCCAGCGATCTCGGATAGGGTGCGACGTTGGATCCTCTAGGTCTTTCCCTTCACAGGATGTGGGACCAGGATCAGGCAGCTTTACACATCAACCAGGAGCTTCTTGCTCTTCTGAGTTTCAGGCAGTGGATCCCTCACCTGTCGAATCGCCAGGTCCTTCTGTTGTCCGACTATTCAACGGTGGTTGCTTACATTCGGAACCAGGGCGGCACGCACTCTGTTCCAATGTACGAATTGGCTCGGGGTCTTCTATTTCTCGCTCAGGATGTCCACGCCGGGGTGGTTGTTCGTCACATTCCCGGTCGTCTGAACGTCCTAGCCGACTCCCTGTCCCGTCGGGGCAGGGTCATTTCCACCGGGTGGATGCTCCACATGGCGGATTCCATCGATCTCTTGCGACTCGTTGGAACCATCCGGTGGACACTTTCGTGTCCCCGTGTCCAGATGATCTAGCTTTCGCCGTGGACGCTCTGGCCCTCCTTTGGGATGGTCTTGTCGGCTACGCCTTCCTGCCGGTTCCGATTCCGCCTCAGGTTCTCAGCCAGATATGAACCTGCAGTCGTAGAATCCTTTCGATCACACCCGTCGCCTCGGTGGGTGTGGGTCAATCTGCTCCACGCTCTGTTAGCGGCGGTTCCGGCATGTCTCCCTCTACCTCGCGACTTTTTTTGCCAAAGTCGCCCGATGAGGTTTCACGTTGACCCGACTTCATTGTACCTTCGCACATGTCTTTTATCGGGTCCTGTCAACTCCGTAGTGGTTTTTCGAGACACGCAGTGGAGTTGCTTTTCTTCTTCAAGGAGGCACTCACTCCACTGGTTTAGCGTCTGTGGCTAAGTGGAAGGTTTTTCTGTCGATGGTGTGCGATCACTCTGTTGCTTCTGTCACTCCTTCGATCACACCGCTTGCGGAGTTTCTGGTATATGTTTGTTTCTGGGGGTCTCCGGCAATGGGTACGAGACCATGCTTCGGAGACCTTTTTTCATATGTAGTACCACATTGTTTCGACACTCATCCTTGCCTCTCCAGGCTTGTTCAGCTCTTTTCCTTGAAAAGGCCTAGGACTTTGCAGTTTCCTCCAAGATGGTCACTTTCTTGGGCGCTGCGCTGCTTAGGGGTGGGGGGGGGGGGGGCGTTCGCGCCTTTATCCTGGATGAATATGCGTTTTCTCACATGCCAGATCTCTCCTGCATCCATTTCTCGATGGATTTGTCTTGCTATTCGTGCAGCTTCCGCTCGTCTAGCTACTGGTGATTGTATTACCAATTGTTTTTTCTGCCACGAGGTGCGTGCATTGTCTTCCTCTTTAATAACTCTGTCATGTTGTCGGATGACGGATGTTATACTGGCAGCCTACTGGAGAAATGCTACATTCTCCTTTTATCTGCGACAGTTGCAGGAGCCGACAGAGGACCTTGGTCCTTGGGGGCCCTCTTTCTTCGGATCAGGCTGTTGTCTATCACCGCCATTCAGCTTTTTTCAGAGTCAGTTCCAGCTCTGCGCTGTTACTGCCCTTTCTGTCTGTGCGTCACACTTCACCATACGCCTCATCTTTCATTGTTTTTTCTAATGTTTGTGATGCTATGGTTTGAAAGGCCTAGGGATCTCTTCCTCTGTCCACGGTTCCAGTGCTATTGAGTTATGTGTGGGTTGGTTATGTGATTCCCTCCATCATTTTGTCTATTCAGCCTGTACTAAACAATTGAGGTAGGTTGATAAGAAATATAAATATTATAGTAAATTTCCTTTCTTATTATACCTACAGCAATTGTTTACATGGAGGCCCTTCCGTTTTCTTATTCGGGTAAGAATCCTTCCTCCCCGCTGATCACATAACTCCTGTGTTGTCGGAATCAAAAGAATGACGAATTGACGCACTGCGCACTGTTTTACGGTAGTCGTGGATTTGTACTATGGAAGAGCGTTCCATACTGGGTGTGCGCCGATGGCGCTCGACCCAGTTTTGGCTTATTTTTTCGTGGTGTTTTTACACCACTTTTCTTTCCCAAATCTCTTAGGAAAGATTAAAAATAGAGAGTATTTTATCCGAGTTAGGTTCTTCCACTGTAGTGCAAGCCTGTAGTAAACAATTGAGGTAGGTATAATAAGAAAGTTTACTATAAAATTTATATTTCCATGATTTGGGGTGGTTTTTGGTGATTTGGGAAAATTATCGGAGGTCTATTTGGGTAATTCACCGAAGTAAACGAGGATTTGGGGAAAACCGAACCAGAAAACTACACCTATCTAATCGAAAGCACCCTCCGAACCCCCCCCCCCCCCCCCGTCCTCCTGCAGTACTTTGGGTCACATAACAACCACGTGCTACCATAGAAACCAAGATGGTGGCCTCCAGTATACAAATTGGACGACGGAAACACGTGTTACTCCAACAACACGCACTAAGACCACGTATTACTATGGGGGATGACGTTACAAGAAGGCAGTTCACGCGGGCTATCACAGCAACCTAGCTTGACGTCACTGGGTTACGTGACTATGACGTCACATGAGATCCAGCATGAGATCTGGTCAATGAGGCACATTTCATTCTTCTCCTACTACTTACACCCCTGGCGTATTTGATGATGTAAAGGTATAGGAGCAACGGCACCACCCCCTCCCCCAAATAAAAATGTATACTGTCCAAAAAAAGTCAAGACACCCTCCCTCCCCGCCACCTCCCTATAATACCAGTGGGTACACAGTAAATGGGTAAATTCTCCTGAGGAAGCCTGCTATTTGCAGTTGAGGGAATATGCCTTATTAGTGAAGCAAGGGTTTCTAGAGCTTTCTTTTTTATTGAATGAATATTAGGCACCGCGGACGTCATCACAACGTTAAAAAACGTGACGTTGTTCAGTACCTGATGGAACAGTTTCGAGAATATCTAACACATCTTAACCCTTTACCTAACATGAAAAGCAGACGACACTTGCAAACAAAATTCTTGAATAACTATTTTTTTTCATTTTTTGTCTCAAAAACATAGGTTATGACCCCTCGTTGGAACGAGCTCGTTCCAACGAGGGGTCATAACCAATGTTTTTGAGACAAAAAAATGAAAAAATAATGAAAATTAATTGGCGATTTTTTAGAACAGCACTGGCCGGTTTTGGCCGTTACGTCGGGAAAGGGTTAATCGGCGTGGCATGCTGCCCATGACCTTCCGAATTTCTCTCACTGTGTTATCTCATTTCTCTATAAGCACACGGCAGTGAAGTGGTCAATAGCCAGCAAATATTCACCAGTTTTAAGGATGTATGCCCGATCCGATAGAGGAATGCACAACGTCACAATATAAGCTATTCGTATACCCACCCACAGGTATTATAGGGTGGGGGGGGGGGGGGGGTAACTTGTTTTGGACTGTATATATTTCTTTTTTCCCTGAAGTATTAGTTGCTACTCCACGGGGATCGTAGAGTTGTAGATTTTTCGCAATAATTGCTAATGGAAGCGTCCATTTAGCAATGACGAAAAATCCAAAATCATATGCTCCCCCACTCAGCCCTTTATATATATTCTTTCCAAAGTGCAAAACGTGGCTATTCTATTCCCTCTAATATCCTTCCTCTTCCAGGCTGACTTTGTGATGACTGCCATAACTGATTTAGAAGTGGTGCCTCGACAAAAGATATGAAAAGATGCTTCTTTCATCACACAAAAACAGAGTTCACACACCTCGGAGAGAAAACAATCCTGGACGTTCCTAAAAAAATGTTCAAGCACTTCCCAGAACCCTTACAATTATTTTAATCAAGACTGTTAACCATTCTTATAAGTATTTCACAACAAAAACAAAACACTACGATCGCACGTCACCTGTCAACGTTTTAACGAATCTGACGCTGTTGTGTCATGGAACCAGTCTAGTCCTTGAACAGTTTAGGGCATATTTTAGAATTAATCGGATGGTCTATTTCAGTTGGTCGAAAAAACGTTTTCAAGTGACCTGTCAAATTTCTAACCGAATCTGACGATACTGTGAGATAGAACCAGCCCAGCCTTTCAATAGTCCATCGCTTATTTTTAGATTTAATCGGATTGCATATTTCAGTTAGTCGGAAAAGAGAACCCGAATGGTTCGAACCCGAATGGTTCGCTTTTCCGCCCAACTGAAAGTATTTCATTCCATTGAATTGAAAATTGCAAAAACATTAATTTTTTTTGAACAACACAAATAACGTTCTAATCGAGACTTGCTTTAACCGAAGTTTTTGACGACTTTACCGTCACCTTTAGACATGTTTGTTTACTAAATATTATGAAGATTCACCACAGGTGTATATTTATGATTACCCCATTCAGTACCACTAACTGAGTTAATATCGTGATGTTTTCAAATGTGCGGGAAAACTTACTGATAAGAATATCTATATCTGGGCCATGAAAGAATAACTGTATGTCTTTGTGTGTAAAGGGGCATTCTCTTACATCAGTGGTAGTTTGCGGGAAAACTTTACAAAAGGTGGGGCCGAAACAACATGGGACTTCATACAGATTTTGACTGGTAGCCCGCAGGACTGTCACGGTTAATCGATTGTCGATCGGTCACGCCGAAATCGATTAGCATTTTTCGTTGTCGACGAATCTCTAAATTTTACCCCGTTTTAGACGTTTAATAATTAAAAAAAAATTGGATGAAATAACTATTGTTGCTAAAGGTAAAAGGTCAAGAACGTCGACGTTAAACCCCAAGAAGCCGTTAGAAGCATTTGTCTTTTAGGTACATTCAAAGCTTTGATGCTCTGAACTTTTGAACCGTCAGTGTAATAATCAAGATCGGTCGGCAGTTGCGAACTTGCGCAGTTCGCAACTGACGACCGGTCTTGATTATTACACCGACGGTTCAAAAGTTCAGAACATCAAAGCTTTGAATGTACCTAAACGGGGATCGTCTTCGTTGTTTACTTAAGGTTGGTCAGCTAACTTGAACTTCATTTTAACGACTTCAAATAGATGGAGGGGGGCGGGGGGCATCTAGGTACGATTAATCGATTATTATCGATTATTTGCGACCATTAAAAAATCGTGACAGCCGTAGTGGCCTGAGAGGTTTCATAAACACCTGCACCTCTTAGAGAGCTTTCAAAGGATACGTGTTAGAAGTATTTTTTAGGTGGAAATCAAACGAACACCCCCCCCCCCCCCCCAAAAAAAAAAAAAATAAAAAAATAAGAAAAGAAATGAGCAACAAAACCACATATATTCAACTCCTTGCTAGTACTGAAAAAAACAAGCAATTACCTATTTTTTCAAGGACTTTCTATTATTTTAATGTCTTTTGATCCTTGTAAACTCTAACAATTCATATAGATGCATTCCACATCGATAGCACATGCAGCGCAAATTGATCCTTCAATCAGCGATCAGTGTTGGATGCAAGCGTTTTTTAATAATAATAAATAATAATAATAATTTATTTATATAGCGCTTTTCCCAGCGAATCGCTGCTCAAAAGCGCTGAAAACATAGGTAATGGTAACAATGGTATAATCAGCGGCCGAAGGCTGCTTGAAAGAGATGGGTTTTCAGAGCTTTCTTGAAGTGAAATACCAAAACAAAACCTCCCAAAATCAAAAGCAAAAACCAAACCCCAGGTATTCTACACATTATCAGTAACAATTTACCTAACGTATCGCCCGCATCCACCCATGTAATTTATAAATTGAGTAATTATTTATTTATTTATTGATGTTTAAGGTCACATATTTTTGCACAATGGCTAATCATGACCGTGACAGTTTGACGGGTGGAGGAAGCCGGAGTACCCGGAGAGAACCACCGAGCAACGACGAGTAGCTGCCAGCTCCCCAACATCGTAACTCCGCACTGCAGCGCAGGCAGGGTTAGATTGGTTGAAGACATGCGTATCATCGACGGGCAGTACGCCTTAGTACACGGCGTCATCGTGCCCCCCACGCGGGCAATGGGGTGAAGTGTCTTGCCCAAGGACACAAAGCGGTTGCCGCAGGTGGGATTCGAACCAAGGACCTCTCGGCTTGCAGCCTGCACCTCTACCTACTGAACCACCGCGCACCCCCAATTGAGTAATTACAAATATTCAAAATAATTCAACAGACCCATATTATGTGACCATTCATTGGAAAGAAGAGTCAAAAGATATGCTTTTGATGAAAATGTTCGAAAAAAAGAACACATTTTGATATTGTGTGTGTTGGGTAAAAGGTTAATTATCCATTATTGAGTCACAGCAAAAGATCCAAACAAGTTATATACACCCTTGAGAGAGGAGAAAAATCCATGACTTTTAGTGAGATTGGTGGAGAAGGTCATGTACATTCCAACTTTAAAAATGCAATTTGAAACAACCCCCCCCCCCCCCAATCAAAAAAAACCCCAAAACAACAACAACAAACAAACCATAAATTTTCCCAGTTCATAAGTACCCATTTTGCCTAATACACTTAAAACTGGAAGTCCTGTCATGAATTGTGCGCTTATCTAGGCTTATTTGCGCGTAGGAATTGCGCGCAATTGCCATATCGAATGGCATCCAAAGCACGGCAGATTCTCCTGGTTACTCATTGAAAATACAGGGAATGTTTCTGCCAACGGACCTCCGGGTTACCCATTGGCTGAAACATTGCTTGTGCACAGGCCATATGTACAGAATTTGATAGCCTTACTATGGCCATAACGCGTAGATTAACGCGCAGATCGATGTGCTATTTGTGCGCATTTCATGACAAGACTTCTAGTTTTAACTGTATGTTCAAGGACTTACCGTGATTTTTCCCCAGAAAATCCGTCCGACGGTTTGCATCTTTTAAGGACCAGGAATTTCTGTTTAAAACTTCAAGCACCTCCAAACACTTTTAAGGAAACGTGCGGATACTGGAAAACTAATTATAAGAGTCGTAGTAAATTATACCTCATTGAGGGATTTTTCAAGGTCCTCATAACCTCAAAATTCAATGAGGGTATGAGGGATAATAGATGAGGACTCATTGAGGGCTTTTACATAGCCCTCATGGCCTCATGCGACAAAAAAGGGATTCCATAGCCACAGGTGTTTTGCAAAAAATGGGATTCCATGGGATATGGCCATTGGATATAGTCTTTTGTTATACAGAAGGGAGATAACCCTGCATACAGATTATGGGAAATCAAGCAATCTGATTGGTTAGTTATAATCTAGATAAATGAAACAACAAGAGTACTTGGAATAGGGTCAGAACTAACAAGAATAGACCAGAAATTGCTAAATATAGTAATAATAAGTAAAGCTGTTCCAATTAATTGGCTATTCTACGCTACTGGAGTATACTCAAGAATAAAGGAACATGCCTAGATAGACGTAAACAATTTCATATATAGATAGAAGCAGAGAATTCTGAAAGAATTCGAAATAATACAAGTCGTCGGATTGTTTGTGGTAATTATCCAGGGAAGTCGTTCCAGAAAATACTCCGATTCAATCGAACATACCCTCCGAACACACCCCTGTCCTATTGTAGGCATTAGGTAACATAGCAATCATGTGCTACCATAGAAACCAAGATGGCGGCCTCCAGTGTACAAAATGGACGACGGAAACGCGTATCACCTTAACAACACGCGCTGCGCATGCGCACTCACACCACGTATCACTATGGGGATAACGTCACAAGATGGCCGCTCACGCGGGTTACCATGACCACACAACATGGCGCCACTACGTCACGTGACTATGACGTCACATGAGATCCTGTAATGAGATCCTTCAATGGGCCCTGAAAAGCCCGAGACATACTATTGTAGTCATGGTAGTGCTCATGAACAGCTATGTTGTGACGTCATCACTATGGTGATCATGGTGTTAGTACTCAATCGCCGCTCGTGTTGTTAAGGCGACATGTGTTTTCGTCGTCACTTTTCGTCTTCTTCTGCGTCATCTTGATGTTTATAGTAGCACGTTGTTACTATGGGAACCGGATGGCATTTAATACAGTGGGGGATTTTCAAGGGGATGTTCAATGCGATGGGAGCGATCGAATTACCCTAAACGTCAATACAACTACCAAACTTTACCCGCATGCTTCAGTGACATCATCACACACAACCTCTAGCTTTCCGCATGTGTGCTTATCGGATAATTTTACATCAATTTTCAATTTTAATATCGCCCCCCTTGAGTGCAACAAGGTGCCATCTGTAGTGCTTTAGCATCAATAGTCCGTCAATGATTTCTGTTCGCCACATGTTTGCGGAACGGATTTTCATTTTCCGCGTGGTCTAGTGTTGCTTTAGATGAGAGATTTCATAGAACAGGCGTGTTATAAAATATCTGCCCCGGGCACCCAATAGGAAAACCCAAACTGATATGAGAATATTTTAGTTCTTCAAAGTCTTTTGTTCAGTACCACACAACAAACGTCTTAACAACTAGCCAGCTATCATATCGAGGAGAACATCCAATCCTAACTGACATCCTTCTTGACAAAGAGAAGCATGAGAGGTGGAATTTTCAAGCAACTCCGTATAAGTCTCCGAACTCGCTTCCCCGACTTATCTCCTTATGATAAGCGACTTTCGATAACGTTGTCTTCTCTGAAACCAGAGCTAGGAAGGTCCTAATAAGACGTATGTAATTGTTAAGAAAAACATGAAAAGCAGACGACATTTGCAAAAACAATTCTTGAATAACTATTATCTTCATTTTTTGTCTCAAAAACATAGGTTATGATCCCTCATTGGAACGAGCTCGACGAGCTCGTTCCAATGAGGGGTCATAACCTATGTTTTAGAGACAAAAAATGAAAAAATAATGAAAATTAATTGGCCAATTTTGATAATAGCGCAGGCCGTTTTTGGCCTACCGTTAGGTAAAGGGTTAAATAATATAATTATCGTTAATAATGAAAAGTAATAAACAGAGTAATCGCTTGACTGGACTGGTTACGTGAAATAATTCATTCGAGGCGAGGGACTATATTGTAAAACACTCGTGCGCATTCGCGCACTCGTGCCTGTACAACGTCCCTCACCTCTCATGAATTATTTCACGTAACCAGTCCAGTCAAGCGATTACTCTCTATATCAGTGTGGTCCAAGAAATATCAAGGTGAGAGTAAATGGACCATTTCTAGGGATTCCTGACTTGAATGTATATAATGTTGACATCGATCAGGAAAAGAGTGCGGCCCACACCCCATGACTACGCCGCTGTTAACAACTGGAAATTTGTACTGGAAATCATTCGAAAAAGTTACGCTGGTCACTCTATAATAACATAATCAGTCTACACGAACATAAAAACTCCACCAAACTGATACACTCAATCTGTAGACAGTGCAAATATACTTAATTCACACGAACAGTGTGAGAGCCTGGGGTGTGGACAGGAAAAGAACCATCTACAAGAGAGAATCGATTGCCAGTCTGAGCTCTCCTCGTCCGGTGAACACAAAGCCGCACACACAGCTCCTGCACCTATACAGATTAAAGCTCAGGGGGTTATAAATTGAAAACATTTCCCGGGACGGGGAGATCCCCTAGACCCCCACCGTTGAGGGGGTGTACTCCCTCCTTGCAAACTCTCCCCCTTGTCTGGTCGTCAACGAGCGAGATTTCTACAGTATTGTTTGGAAAAACACGGAAAGAGAATTTCAATCAGGTCGTCATCCAGTCGAGACCAGGAGCCAATGGTATAAAACTTTTTTTCAGTTGTATATTCTAGATTTGCATTTTCAACCTATTAAAATTACGGACTAAAAGGAATCATTAGGATTTTAAAAGATATGGTAATCTGCCAACTGACAAATTGCCAGATCTTAGAATATGCTAATTTTAACCCAGTTAAATAGAAAATACAATTCCAGAAAATGCAATTGTAAAAGTTTTATAGTATTGGCCCCCGATTGAAACTCCTTGTTCGCGTTTGGAATCCGAGTAGTGTTGTCTACTTTTTTCTGAGAATTATCCGCTCTTTCATCTTCTTGAAACGACAGCGTCCAACTTGCGTTACACCATCTTCAGACATGCAGCATACTTTCACTTAACAATCGACCCTCCTTTGATACACTGTGAGTTTTGAAGCTTCAAAATATTCGATTCGAAATCTTCCCGATGCTTCAAGATTCTTGTGACGCTGATAAGAAAATTTTCGATTCGTTGACATAGTCTCAAAATCCCAGCAAGGGTTTCCTCTTGGTCTATGTTTCTATCATAGGGATCTGCGAATCACAAATTTCTTTTCGAATCGAATCTCGAATCGAATCGTGTCTCTGATATCGACATCGAATCGAATCCCGAATCGAATCTTAAAAGACAAGTTATTTCATATTGCATCAAACGGAAGTTACGGAACACTGTGATGACCCTTACGCGACGGAGTGAACACCTTAAACACCAATAACTAAATATTCTCTGTAGCACCGTCGCTGAAACAGCTAGGCCTATTGTCCATAGTTTTAGTTTTTGAAGGCCTAACTTGTTACTATTCAAGTTCTTAAGAACGTGAATAGTAACAAGTTGAGCCTTCAAAAAACAAAACTATGGATAATGTTCTTGGCCAAATTCACACCTTACCTAACAATTAAACATTGTCAATTACTCAAATAAATAGGAATTGAGCCTACATGAATGAATTTTCTAATTACAGTTTTATCCTATTTTTGTTGGAAATGTAACAAATTGAAATTAGTACGAGAGATTCGAAAAAATCGAATCCTGAGACTGATTCGGGATCGATCTCGAAGCATACGTATGGTATCGATATCGAATCGAATCTCGAATATTCGCAAGACCCTATTCTATCATCAGGTCTCCTGATCGGGAGACCTGGTAACAGAAGAAAAGTTCAAGGTTTTTTCGGTTCCTGAAACTACTTTGATCGGCTTTGTGTGCATTTCAGCGTTTTGACTGACTGACTTGTCCAAATAGACGAGTTGCTGTTGAATACAATACTCGAGTGGAGGCGGACAATATTTGCTATTTATACCATGATTACCTGTTCTACTATATATGAAAAGCCTATGACATAAATTTTAGCTTTATACACCAACCGTGGTGAACACGCCAGCAATGGGATTTCAGTAGTTAAAATTTTCACCCACAGTGGAACTACATCAAATGTTGATCTTTGGTGACGTCGACCTGAATGCGAACTTGTCTAAATTTATCGCACGTCGCCTCGCAAAGAGTGAAATAAAAGTGGCAATTATTTATTACGTTTTTAAATGGGTTTACCCCAAAAGACACCAACAATTAACAAACATGCATTGTCTCATGTTAATAAAGCACCCATAACTCGAAATAGTATGATATTATGTTATTAAAATGAGAAAAGCCTCGTTTCTTTTCACATTCCGTTTCGCCGATAAAACTGACAGCGGAAGTACCCCCCATCGATGCTCATGTAAACAAAAACAGATTCGCACGTATGTACGTCTGCTGCTCAGTAAAATCGAGAAAAAATAATAGCGACACTTAATAATCTGACGATCATGGTATAAATCATATATACACAAAGTAGCTTGGTGTACCAAATGTTCACCACTCGTGGTGAACATTTGGTACACCAAGCTACTGTGGGTATATTCTATAGTTATTACACGCCTAATATTTTTTACTCCATTTCGATATTTACGAAACACGTGTTCCAAACGGATTATCGTTGGCGTCATGAATCCATCAAAAGAAATAAACTTCCCCCATCTTTGTAATGGGCCAATCGCATTTCGACCTCCATCAATTCGGAAACTGTGGTAACTCGAATGTCAGTTGCAAAACGTGTTTCTTCAAAGCCACCAAAATTAGCGAAATTAACCTTAGTAGTTAGGGGAGGCATTATAGCCCCAAGCATTTTTAACACTGAGTTTTCCATAGGGTCCATTGCCTTAGTGTTAAATTGTGTAACTTATAGCCCCAAGAACTTATAGACCCAAGAACTTATAGCCCCAAGAACTTATAGACCCAACATGTATGCACTGGTGGCACAGTGCATACATGTTGGGTCTATAAGTTCTTGGGGCTATAAGTTCTTGGGTCTATAAGTTCTTGGGGCTATAAGTTACACAATTTAACACTAAGGCAATGGACCCTATGGAAAACTCAGTGTTAAAAATGCTTGGGGCTATAATGCCTCCGCATCATGCTTTATGACCAGATCCTATAGTACATTTCTGGCTTATAAGTTTCCACTGTACATTAATTTATTTTTTGTAGTTTGCAAATTAATTTTTTGTTTAGCTTAAATGTTTTTGTGGTTTGCAATATAATTTTTGTTTAGCTTAAATATTTTTTGTTTTTTTGTGTTTCGCAAAATAGAAAAATAATTTGCAAACACAAAAAATATTTTCTAAGAAAATATATTTTGTGTTTGCAAATTATTTTTACAAAAAGCTTTTTCATAATTTTATGAAAAAGTTTTTTGTGAAAATAAATTTGCAAACACAAAATATATTTTCTAAGAAAATATTTTTTGTGTTTGCAAATTATTTTTCTATTTTGCAAGTTTTTATTTTATAAGGAAATATTTTATGTACCCCAGACCTGGATTTTTTTCTCTGGCAAACCAATGTCTCTGGGAGTTTTCACTGTTAAATCTGTGTTTGTCACCACTGTTTTTCCCCATAGACAATCCTGGAGGGGTAATTGCAACATTTTTTTATTCCAAACTTGTTTTAGGATATCTCTCATTGATACAACTCTCATTATCAACAGTCACTCACAGAATGGGTAATGGAACTGTGTCTCTCTTTCTGAGACTTTCATTTGTTTAGAAAGAAAAAATCTCTTTCCAATATTTTGTAGCCTTGAAAAAGGCTGTTCAATTCTGTATCAGATAAGATGTAGAAATTGTCATTTCTCCCTTCCTTCCCGTCTTGTTAAATATCCACTCAAGTTACATTTGTTTGTCCCATGGGTATCTCTCCGATTTTAAAAAATGACACAATAGCGCCGGTACTTTGAGTTTTTCTGAATGCTTATCAACTTACAATATCAAGTCGATAGTCCCTAGTTGTAATGTAAATTCATATTCACACAAATCATATTTCATATATTTGTACGAATACGAATTTGCAAATACAAGAACACTATCTGTTATTTGAGTTGTAAAAAATTTACTGTCAATCCTATTACAAATGTAGTGAAAAAAATACACCAATACCTTCAAAATGATTCAAGTAAAATATCCAATATAAGCGATGAATTAATTGTAATCTAAAAGTTATCCGAACAATTATACTCCTATGATAAAACAAAATGCGTATTGAATTGTAATGTTAGGTATTCGAGTCGATTTTTCCTGGAAAATAAACATCACGAAACACAACGTCATTTTCTGGGAAGTGGTTTAAATATAGCGCGGCTTCACTGAAAATAACCACTGCTTTGCAAATCAATACTGACTTAACATTGCGTGTTATATCGACACCAGAATAACTCCCGAAATATTACTTTCCATCAATGAAATGTGATCGACCAACTTAATGTTTTAAATGAATGAGTTTCCCCACGACTTATACCATGCATTTAACAAGCAGAACAATTTATTATTTTTGTAGAACAACGCGTCAAGCACTCCCAACATATCCGTACTTTTACATATTTATTCGAATATCTTCGCTCATAATTATTCTATCTGGACATATTATATACCATCGTAAAGCTTGTCAACTGCAGTTTAAGATGGTATCTTAAGCGATACAATCGGTTCGGAACTTAAAATGTTATCGACTGTTATCTGCCAAAAGAAACACAAAACCATATTCAACACAGGCATCCCATAAAATGCACTGACACACTATTTAAATGTACATCCATTTGGTTACAAACAGTCTTGCTATCTATTGCTCTCAATAACCTCTGGATACTATACACCAGTTGTTAAATGTGTTCAGTGTTAGAGTCGATTTTTCCTGGAAAATAAACATCACGAAACACAACGTCATTTTCTGGGAAGTGGTTTAAATATAGTGCGGCTTCACTGAAAATAACCACTGCTTTGCAAATCAAAAAATCAATACTGACTTAACATTGCGTGTTATATCGACACCAGAATAACTCCCGAAATATTACTTTCCATCAATGAAATGTGATCGACCAACTTAATGTTTTAAATAAATGAGTTTCCCCACGACTTATACCATGCATTTAACAAGCAGAACAATTTATTATTTTTGTAGAACAACGGGTCAAGCACTCCCAACATATCCGTACTTTTACATATTTATTCGAATATCTTCGCTCATAATTATTCTATCTGGACATATTATATACCATCGTAAAGCTTGTCAACTGCAGTTTAAGATGGTATCTTAAGCGATACAATCGGTTCGGAACATAAAATGTTATCGACTGTTATCTGCCAAAAGAAACACAAAACCATAAAATGCACTGACACACTATTTAAATGTACATCCATTTGGTTACAAACAGTTATGCTATCTCTTACACTCAATAATCTCTGGATACTATATTGCTGTTGTTAAATATTGACTGAAAGATACACTAACAAATAAAATATTTACCATAGGAATTGTCCCATAGAGTGAATGGATTACATTTTATGACTTTTCAAAAGTGTATAAGAAACATTTATTAACAGTATAATTCATTGGGTATTAAATGTACATTTAAATGCACATTTAAATGTACATTCAAAAAGTATAAAAGGAGGAAGAATCTTAGGTTGATTCACACTTGGGTTTTTGACTTCAAGAAGACAAGACATATTTTCAAAAGCTAGAAGACGATAGAAGAAAAAGATGAAGAGAGCCATTGAAGAATATAGTGAGACAGAGAGTGAAGTAGATAACAAGAAGCAGAGAGTAGAGTCAGCTAAAGATATGTACACCATTCACCCACTTCTACAAAGAACATCAAGAAAATTCCGTTCCAAATCCCATGTATGCAGAATAACATTCAAACAATTTAATCAGAAGAATCCATTTGACATCCTTGGAAAAGTCTTTGACAGTTTGGTAGACGATATTAAAGAAGAATGTGGTGTAGAAGACAATGATCCAATGAGAATATCAGTTAACCACCCAGGATTAGAAATAGGTATATTTATTCCATTTACTAAGGCTTCGGCTATCACTGGTAACACCATATTAGATGAAATAGAAAAAGTTGTACAATCAAATGATAACTTTACTATCCATGATGGGCAATTATCTTTGGAAATAACACACACTTCTCTACCACAAGGGTCTGGGCGACACGCACCAATTTCATTTTCATCTGTTGATAAAATGGTGGGAAACAAGAAAAGTATTATTGAAATTAAAAATGTTAATGATTCAATGTGTCTCGCACGGGCCATTGTAGTGGGAAAGTGTCATGTTGATAGAGATAATTCTGATCTTTGGCAAAAGAAATGGAAAAATATTAGAAATTCTGATAGACCGACACAAGAGTTGGAAGCTAAGGCATTGATGGACAAAGCAGGTCTTGATTATAATATTCCTTGTGGATATGAAGAATATTATAAAATACAAGACCTGCTTTACCCAGAGTATGTCATCAAAATTCATCCACAGTATGCAAAAAGTGAATTTTTATTCAAACCTCCAGTTACCACCACTGATAGTAAAGTTATTCATATTTACCACTATGACCAGCATTTTGATACTATCACAACAATTAAAGGGTTTTTAGGATGCTCCTACTATTGTGAACTTTGCAGTAAAGGGGTCCAACAGAGAGAACGTCACATGTGCCCTTTTGGTTGTATTTGCTATGCTCCAACAAAATGTATTCCTGAACATCCCACTACCTGTTACAGTTGCAATAGACAATTTAGAAGTTTATCATGCTATAATAACCATATCACTAGAAAGGGAAAAGAAGAAAAAACAATTTGTCAATTAGTTCAAAAATGTAAAACATGCAATTCACTAATATATCCAACAAAAGGAAAGCACATCTGTGAAGGATTCAAAAAATGCAAATATTGTCAACAAGTAGTTAATTCTGATCACCAATGTTTCATTCCAAAATACACTTCACCCGAGGATGAAAAATTACCAAACATTCCATTTGTATTTTTTGATTTTGAAACCACACAAGACTCAGGAGTTCATATCCCAAATTTCTGTGTTGCTCATCGTGCATGTGGGGGGTGTATTTGCAAATCTATAGATCAAGAATGTATTTCCTGTGACAAATTTGGATATAGGCAATCAATATTTAAAGGGGAATCTACTTTATCAGATTTTTGTGATTGGCTTTTCAGTAAGGAACATAAAGGGACAACAGCTATTGCTCACAATTTAAGAGGTTTTGATGGACAATTTATTTTAAGACACCTCATTGAAACTGGTACAACAACTCCTGATGTAATTATGAATGGGAACAAAATTCTTTCACTTAAAGCTTGTGGTATTAGACTTATAGATTCTTTAAATTTTCTTTCAATGAGATTGGCACAATTTCCCAAAACATTTGGATTGACAGAATTAGCAAAAGGTTATTTCCCCCATTTGGCAAACACACAAGCTTATCAAAATTATATTGGTCCTTATTTAGATTCAACATTGTATATGCCAGATTCAATGTCTCCATCAGATAGGGAAGATTTTATCAAGTGGTACAACCAAAAATTTACAAGTAATGCCAGATTTGATTTTCAAAAAGAAATGGAATTATACTGTAAATCAGATGTAGATATCTTGCGTAGGGGGTGTGGGGAATTCAGACAAAAATTTATAGATAGTGATGGCATAGACCCCTTGAGAGAAGCATTTACCTTAGCCGATGCATGTACAAAAGCTTGGAGAAAAAATTCACTTCCAGAAAACAAAATGGCAATCATTTCAGACATAGGTTACCCTGCTAAAGTCAAATACTCCATTAAAGCCATTAGATTTTTACAGACACTTGCACAGGAAGAAAACATACATATTCAACATGCACTTAATGGTGGGGAGGTTAAAATAGGGGGATATTATGTTGATGGGTTTCACAAAGACACAAATACAATCTTTGAATTTTATGGATGTATGTGGCATGGGTGCATGACATGTTACAAAGACAACAGACATGAGAAAAATCCAGTCAATTTGTTAAATTACCAAACTCTCTACAACAATACACAGGAACGCATACACCATTTAAAATCATTAGGGTATAACATGAGAATAACATGGGAACATGAACTTGATGATTTTTGCAAATCAAATCCTGAAGTAAAATCAACATTAAATTCATTTTTTCCAAACATGGATCCTATTAAACCACGTGAAGCATTATTTGGGGGGAGAACAAATGCCATTAAATTACATCATAAAATAGACCAAAACACAGACAATGAAATAAAATGCATAGATATCTGTTCACTCTATCCTTATGTCAATAAACACAGAGAATATCCAGTAGGTCATCCAAATATACTCACAAAAGAAAACATAGACATGAATAATATAAGACAGTACAGGGGACTTATCAAATGTAAAGTTTTACCACCACAATCTCTACACATGCCAGTATTACCAATTCATTGCAACAAGAAAATGGTTTTTACACTTTGCAATACATGTGCAGAACAAGAATTAGACAAATGTGAACACACACCAGATCAACGCAGTATTACAGGTACATGGACATCTATTGAACTTTTTAAAGCACTGGGAATGGGATACACATTACTTGACACTTATCAGATTTGGCATTGGGAAGAATGGTCTTCAGAAATTTACAAACATTATGTGAACAAATATTTAAAAATGAAACAAGAAGCCAGTGGATATCCAGATTGGGTGAAAACAGAAACAGACAAAGATACATTTAAGAAAGACTATGCACAAATTGAAAACATACATTTGGAAAATATTGAAAAAAAATCCAGGACAAAGATCATTTGCTAAAACCATGTTAAACTGTTTATGGGGGAAAAGTGCACAAAACAATTTAAAAACAAAAACAGAATACATACAAGACCCATCCAAATATTTTGACCTGATACAAGATAAAGACATCATTATTAAAAATGTTGAATTGTTTGATCATGATAAATGTATTTTAGTCAATTACACAAAATCTACAGATGTTTATGAACCTCACAAATCAGCTAATGTTGCGGTTGCATCTTTTGTCACAGCTTATGCACGAATGGAATTATATAAAGTAATAGGACGTTTGGGTAGACGAGTATTATACTTTGACACAGACAGTTGTATTTACATCCATAACCCCTCACTTTGGAATCCACAAAATATAAACAGTAGGTTAGGTCAATGGACAGATGAACATCCAGATGCAAAAATTATTGAATATGTAGGTTTAGGTCCAAAAAATTATGGTTACAAATACATTAAAGATGGTCAAATACACACTTCATGTAAAGTTAAAGGAATCACATTAGACTACAATACATCACAGAAAGTCAATTTTGAATCCATGGTGGAATGTGTACAAGACAGACACAATTATAAAATGAACATTGAATACACACATAGAATTAAACGCAACAAGAACAGACAAGTCACAAGTGAAAGACAAACCAAAACATTCAGATCTGTGTACACAAAACGTTTCGTAGTGGATACATATGATACAAGACCTTATGGGTTTAAGGTATAAAAATTACTCTTTAGAATTCTCATTTCAAGTTTGAACAAGACCAGACATGTCACAATTGAATTACAAACCAAAACATTCAGATCTGTGTACACAAACCATTTTGTAGTGGATAAATATGACACAAAACCTTATGGGCCTAAGGTATAAAAGAACCCTTCAGATTTCTCATTTCAACTTTGAACACTGAGCAGGCAAGATGTCTCTACCACTCAATCCTACTTATCCCATATACTTGTCAGAGTTAAGAAGACTTTCAAGTTTTAGTATGACTACAAACCCTATTTTAAAATCCAAGAAAGAAGACTTAGCTAAAGCTGGATTTTTCTATGTGGGAGATGGTAAAGTAAAATGTTTTGTATGTGGACAAGGTTTAATGAATTGGGAAGAAAAAGATATTCCTTTGCAAGAACATGTTAAGTGGTCACCAAATTGTTCTTATATTCAACTGATAAGAAATTGTCAATTATACAATCCACCAACAAGTATGCAAACACCCCCAGATAAAATATTATCAGTGATGGATTATGGATTCACTTTAAATCAAATATTTTCAACAATGAAAAAATATGACAAGTGTTTAGATGATTTTCCAGATTCTAAGTCTTTATTTGCACTCATGGTGCTAAATGATCAAAGTACATCATTTAGTACCATAATTGCAAGACAAGCTGCAGGACAATTCAAAACTAAGTTTGATAAAATGTTTTCAGATAATGCAGGAAATGATTTTCCTGACCGTCCTGATGTATTTTGTGCATCAGGTAATATAGTACCTGATGGACAAAATACATCAGAAGAGACAAAAGAAACATCACTTTGATTTCAACCATGGAACCAGTAAGACGTATCTTAGACAACAAGATTACACGTAAGGCATTATTATATGCATTTCAATTGATCACTCCTGGTTATCTAACAATAACAAAAGAGTTTATTCATAATCAATTGGGAAAAGATGAAATGTATGGGGAATTTTGTAATGCATTACAAATCATGAATGCTTTTTACAAAGATAATATAGAAAATATTTGGACAAGAGTTGTGTGGGGTAATATAATTTATGATAAAGAAATCATTAATTACTTGTATAGACAATGTGTACCACAAATAGATAGAAGAATAGATTCTTCAGAAACTGTATTTGAGTTAAAAGCACCCTTAAAACGAATACCTACTAAAAGACATGAACAAGGTATGGAATCAGAAAGTATATAAGTGAGTGATTTGACAAAAACTTTTTCACACACAAAATACAATTATGGCATCAAGTGAATGTTTATTGTTTCAACACCCTTGTAATATCTTTATTTCGGGACCTAGTGGTTCAGGAAAAACAGAATTTGTCAAAAAGCTTATTGATATGAAACATGACTTATTTCAAATTCCCCCACAAAAAATCATTTGGTGTTATAAAGAATGGCAAAATACATATACTTTACTTAAAGAAAGTGAAGATATTAAATTCATAGATGGTATCCCTGATGATGAAAATGAAATTGTCAGTGATGTCACTATTCCCCATCTTGTAGTTTTTGATGATACGTTAGGGGATAAAGATGAAGAAAAAATTAAATTATGGTTCACACGAAAAGGACATCATAGAAATGCAAGTGTCATTTACATTACACAAAATATGTTTCAACAATCTAAATCTAGTCGTACCATAAGTTTAAATGCACATTATATGATTTTATTTCAAAATACCAGAGATAAAGGGCAAATTAAAGTATTGGCAAATCAAGTTCAATTACCACATTTAAATGCATGTTATCAAGATGCAACAAGTATTGATCATGGTTATTTATTAATTGATTTTCATCCTAGAACTCCTGAGTCTTTGAGATTAAGAACTGATATTTTTCATCCTTGGGTAACACAAAATGAACGTGGCCCTATCATTTATACAAAACTATAAATTCCCCATGTTCTATTGAGTTGATGTTAGTGAGTCAAAGTTTGTCAACGACTACACATCATCATGGTATCATTCATACAATCTTTGGAACAACTTGGTCAAGAAACAAGTCCATTTGCAAGACAAAAATTACTTAAGAAAGGTTTTAAGAAAATTTTAAAATGGTTTACATTAGCAAGTAGAATCATACTTAATAAGAAAATTAAATTGCCAAAACAAACTTTAACCTATATGGATAAACATAAACAAGATCTTGAACAACTTGCAAATCCCAGAGTTGATCTTGCAACAAAACGAAACATTATTTTAAAACCAGGAGGTGGTGGATTTTTTGGTGGTGTTATCATTCGTAATTTAATTCGATGGGATGGTCATAAGACAAGTAGATCATTCTATTCACCATTCAAAAAAACAAAGAGTAAGAAACAAAAGTCACCTAAAAGGAAACGAAAATCCCCCAAGAAAAGATCAAATAATTCATCAAGCTCTAGAGAGATAAAAAATCAATGAAAGGTAGGACCTAAATATATGTACACAAATTTTGAAATTGCCCCTCATAGATCTCCATCTACAAAAACAAAAGCATTACTTGTGAAAAATCTTCAAAGACAAGGAAAAGTATCACCACTTAAGTTAACACGTGTAGTGTCAATAACAAAAGATGGTGTTAAAAAAAATCATGAACCAATGTATTCTGTAATAAAACCAAGTCAAAATGTACTGCATGACCCAATGGGTTCTAGACAAAATACAGACCATGTACCATTAAAAGAAAAGATTCCCACAATGGCACGTTTTACAGCTTTAAATACACCTAAACCTGTTAAAGGGATAAGGTCTTACTTTAAATAATATAAAGTTTTTTTGCACATGTATAAATAGCATTACATTTTTATATTTGTTTCATTTAATCATTAGATTCTATAAGAGCAAGATGGTGAGACAAAATAAGAAACAAAAAATTCCTTTAGTTAAAAAATATGGTGGTATGTTAATAGGTTTAAGTCAAACTCCTCCAGCATTTCAAAAACAAATTATGAAAAATGCACCTAAAGAATTAATTAATTGTGTGTCAGAATGCTGTCATAATCTTTTAAAAGGCAACATACATCTAACAAAAAGTCAGAAACAAAAATTACATCCAAAGCGTCAACAACTATGAGCACTCGCTAGTAAATCAATAACTCTTAAAAAGAAAAAACAAATTTTAAATCAAAAAGGTGGTTTTTTACCATTACTTGGTTTACTTGGACCTGCTATAGGAGTTGCAACAAATCTTGCAAATAAATTAGTCGATAAAATATGAAAAAGATGGCTATTGTACCTTATCAAATGTTAGAAGATATGCAACGTTTTAGAAATGAAAAAGCTCAAAGACCAAGATTACCCCCTAACCCACAAGTTACAAATACTGCACAACTTCAAAATGATTTATCATCTGTGTTAGGAAATTCAGAGTTGTCCGAAAGTGAGAAAGAACAAAAGTATGGGGAAACTTTACAAAAATTTCAATTGTCACATAAGAAAGCATTACAACCAACATTGGTTCCATTGCCTGAGTCAGGAGAAAAATCATTATTTTTACGAGATCGTATTATAGAAAGTGTCCCTGTTACAATGAGACGTAAAGCAACTTCATTATTATCTGCTTTATCATCTCATCCACACATGAGTTGGGATGATCAGGGTGTATTAAGTTACGATGGAGAAGTCATAAAAGGTTCAAATATCATAAATTTAGTCAATGATGTTCTTAGACACCGAAAAGGTTTTAAACCGAGTGGATGGGAAATGTTTAGTCGTGGATTAAAAGATATAAATATCCCTCAAGATTTTGTTGGTAATCGTGAACGTTGGTTATGGATGAATAGACAACCTATACCCAAACCCAGTAAATATCAAAGTTCTCCAGAAGATAGATGGTCTGAAACTCCTCAATCATTCCCTCCAAAACGTAAAGTTCGTCGAGGTCATAGAGTGCAGTGGAGTGAAGACACACCAAAGTCAGCACTAAAGCGTAAATTGACAAAACGTAGATTATCTGAAAAATGGGAAGCTTATTGAATGATTTATTAACTGAAATATATTACAATACAAAACATCCTGCTGGTTATGGTGGTATACAAAAATTGTACAAAGCAGCTCATAGTAAAGATAATTCCATCACAATTGATCAAGTGAAAAAATGGTTGAAAGGAGAAAGAACTTATACTTTACATAAACCCATCCGTAAAAATTTTTCAAGACGTAAGACTATAGTGGGTGGTATTGATCATCAATGGCAGATTGATTTAGCAGACTTACAAAGTTTACAATCTTACAATGACCAATTTCGTTATTTAGTTTGTGTTATTGATGTATTTTCCAAATATACATGGGTAATACCCATTCACAATAAAACAGGAGAGACATTAACAAAATCTTTTCAGAGTATTTTGAAAACTTCTGGACGTAAACCTTTATCATTACAATCTGATAAAGGTTCTGAATTTAAAAATAAAGACGTGCAAAATTTTTTAAAGAAACAAAACATTCATTTCTTCACAACAGAAAATCCTGAAACCAAAGCTAGTATTGTTGAACGTTTTCAACGTACATTGAAAACACGAATGTGGAAATATTTTACACACAAACGTACATTAAGGTACATTGATGTGTTGGAAAATTTAGTTGATGGATATAATCATAGTTTTCATCGAAGTATTCAGAGAACTCCTGCTTCAGTATCATTAGAAAATGAAGTAGAAGTATCTCAACATTTGTATGGTAAAAAAAAGTCTAAAAAGAAGAAAATACAATTTAAAGTTGGTGATATAGTACGTATTAATAAAACCAAACGTACATTTGAAAAAGGGTATTTACCAAATTGGACAAAAGAGTTATTTAAAATTACTCATGTAAAACATACAATACCACCCACTTATAAACTTGAAGATATGGGTGGTGAAAATATACAAGGGACATTTTATCCACAAGAAATTCAAAGTATAAAAGATGATAAAAAATATATAATTGAATCAATTCTTAATAGACGGTCAAGACGTGTGGGAAAGAAAATTATTAAAGAACTTAAAGTACATTGGGAAGGTTATCCAAAGAAATTTGATAGTTGGATAGCAGAATCAGATTTGATATAAAAAGAATATGTCATTAAATGAAACTTCATTACCTAATGAAACCACAAGTGTTGATGTACAAAGTCAACAAAGTCAAGAATTTAAAATTTGTGGAAATCGTGTTGCAAAAAATCAAGTCACTTATTTCACACAGATTATTATCATTTATGGTATTATAATTACTGCCATTGCACATTTGAGTTTACAAAGCCCTGATAAAGAATTGTGGTTAGTGTTATTAAGTAGTTCTTTAGGATATATTCTTCCAAGTCCAGGTTTAAAATATTTGAAACAACCACAAGATAAGAAAAATGAATTCATTTTACGTAACACTTCTGAGTGATAGTTCTATGGATATGTTTCCAAATAATAACCAATGTTGTTTTCAAACACAATTATCTAAACCCATTCATGTTGATAAAGAACATTGGGAAGTGGGATTAGTTGAAGTAATTTTACCTTCGGAAGCAAAAAATATTACAGATGAAGAATCTGTTTTTAAAATCTTTGTGACAGATAGCAAAATATCAAATCGTATTAATAAAACGAATTTGAAACATACATTACACAAAGGTGTTGCTGCTGTTGAATTAAATATTTTATCAGGTGCATATTTAAATGGCGCTCATGTCATAGATGCAATGCAAACAGAAATTCAAGAAAAACTTGGAGACATATTTAAATCATCTGATGTATTATTTCATGTTGGATTTTCAACTCTCCAAGGGCGTGTAAAAATAGTAGGAAATAGTATTGGGAAAGTGGGTATTAAAATGTCAGAAAGTTTATTACAAAAATTGGGATGTAAAGATAGTTATTCTGTCATTTTTCCTAACACATCAAAAGATGCATTTAAATATAATGTGGACTTAAATGTGGATTTCAATCAAATCTTTATTTATGCTGACATAGCAGATTATACATTTTTAGGTGATATTGAAGCACCTATTTTACGTGTGATTCCATTTGAATCACATAAAGAGTCTCTACATACTCATATAGAATTTGATAATGTACATTACGTACCAGTATCAAAATCTTATTTTGATCAGATTAGTATAAATATAAATGGGAACACTGGTAAACCCATTCAGTTTGCAAGTGGCAAGACAGTTGTCAAGTTGCATTTTCGACAGAGACATAAATTAAATTTGTAAAAAATGATGCCGGTGTATCAAGGTGTACCACGGCAATATGGATATGGATTAGGGTCTATTTATCGCACAGCAATAAGAACAGCTTCACCATTTATAAAACCAATTGCAAAAAATGCATTTCAAACCTTAAAGAGAGATGGATTAAGACATGGTTTAGAAATAGCAAATGAATTGATAAAAAAACGTAAAGCACCTAAAGACATTTTATTAACTCATGGAAAAGATCTTTTGAAATCAGTTGGTGAATCTGCTTTAGGTATAAAAAGACAAAAACAAGAACGAAAACGTCAGTCTGTGGTTCGTTCTCGTAGAGGTAAGACACGTCAAAGACAAGCTTATTCAAAACGAAAATCAAGACCACTTGATATATTTGATTGAAAAAAATCATGATGTTACATGGATCTTGCGAACATTTTGGTAGTAGTTTTGATCCAGATAATGTATCACCAACATCAAGTGGTATAGAAAATATTGGTGAAATTGAACAATTTCCTATTGCATCTTTAAATAATTCTTCACCAACAGAATTTTTAATTCCAAGACAAACAACCAAGTGGTTAGATCTTGCAGCATCTACACTTGAAGTTCAATTTAAAATTACAAAACAAGATGGGAGTGTTTTGGGTGGAGATACACAAATTGCTCCTATCAATAATTTTTTTCATAGCATGTTCAGTAAAATTGATGTTACACTGAATGGCAATCTTATCACCACCAATACAGATCTTTATCCTTATAGAGCATATTTTGAGAATTTTCTTAGTTATTCAAAAGATGTGAAAAAAACACATCTAGCTGCTAGTGAATTGTGGTATAGAGATACTCCTGGACACCATGCAGAAACAAGTAAAGCTTCGTCTAACAAAGGTTTGACTGAGCGAGCTAAAATAATTGGTGGTAGCAAAAATGTACAACTAAGAGGAAAACTGCATTTAGATCTGTTTGTGCAAGATAAGTATTTACCAAATGGAGTTGAGATGAGAATTAAATTGCATCGTGCTCCAACTAAATTTTGTTTGATTGGTAGTGAACATGGAAAAATAGAAATTCAAAAAGCCATATTCAGAATACCGGCATTGGATTTATTTCCAAAATTTGCGAATGATCTTAATGCACAAATAGATCGAACAAATTATAAAATGCCCATAAGACGTAGTGAAATTAAAACTTTTACTATTGGAAGTGGTCTTCGTTCAAAAATAGAAGACTATTTGTTTCATAAACAGATGCCAAAACGAATTATTCTTGGTTTAGTTAGTAATAGAGATATAAATGGAGATATTGGCAGTAATCCATTTAATTTTCAACATTTCGATTTGAATAAGTTGGAAATAACAATAGATGGACATTCCATTAAAGCACGTCCCTTTGAACCGAATTTTGAAGGTGGACTTTATCTAAATTCATATTTATCATTGTATGAAGCTATGGGCTATTTTGGACAAAATCAATCATTTAATTTATCTTTGCAGGATTATGCAAAAGGGTATACCCTTTGGGGTATTGATTTGACACCTGATCAGAGTAGTAGTGGGCCCTTGGCTCACCCAATAAAGTCTGGCAATCTTAGGTTTGAACTTCAGTTTGCTCAAGCTCTTCCAGAGGTGATCAACGTTGTTGTCTATGCAGAATTTGATAGTGAGATAGAAATCAACAAATTCAGAGAAGTGATATTTGACTATTAAACAAGATGAGTCAGTATGAATATTGCAAGATGTGTAAAGAAAAAATACAAACATTATTTCAAGAATGTGTAGTGATAGAACTGACAAAATCCATTCAACAGAAAATGAAAAATATCTGTGAAGGAGAAAATCGAACCAACACAACAACATTAATAGATATGAACATTGCAGAGTGTTTACAGAAAGTGTGTCTAGTGACTATACTATATAATCTACACAAGAGAGCAAGAAAAATAAACTTATTAGAATATTGTGCTCATATAGACTTTGAAATAGACTGCCAAAAAGACATTCAAAAGTGGGCAGATTTAGTGAAAAGAGACTGGTCATATTATACAGGATATCTTGATTAATGGCTCCGTGCCAGCCTTTTTCAAGGCTAAGAAGATGGAAACCATACAATTACAAACTATACTTGACAGTTCTCAAAGGTTATCATCCTTAAAAGGAAAAGTGTGTTCAAAAGACTTGTTACCAAAACGAAAACTTAAACACAGACAAGCATATATTGTGAACACAGATTCATCAAAAGAACCAGGAGAACATTGGATAGCAATATATTTTAAAGACAATCATTCTGCTATCTACTTTGATTCATATGGTTTACCACCATTAGATAGAGACATATACAATTTCATAGTGAAAAATACAGATTCCTGGACAATAAATACAATGAGACTACAAAGTGAATTTACTGTTGTGTGTGGAATGTACTGTATATTTGCTTTAGATCATCTTGCAAGAGGATATGATTTAAAGACAGTTCTTACTATCAAATTTGATCCAAGAAATTTTCAAGAGAATGATAGAGATGTTCGACGATGGTTTGAGCAAACTTATAGACATTATTTGAAATAACTGTAATAAATATCAGGTGTCAAAACAATCCCACAGAGGTAATTTTTTACATCTTTTAGTTTTTTAAGTTTTTTTATTAAAAGTCAATCATCTATTATATAATTTTCGCCAGACATTTGTGTAACAGAGAGATAGGGTTTTTAGTTATTTTTTATATTTGTTTCAAGATCAGATCACTTGAGTGATATCAGTTTTTTATTTGATACCCAAGATTGTTTTCAAAAAACAATCTTGGGTATCAAATAAAAAAGCTAGCATAAAAAAGAATCTTGATGTAAATAGGTTTTCTCATGGATAGGCAAACTCAGATCTCGGTGTATATATGTTCAGAGTTCATTTCAATATAATGATTCAACTTTAAATACAGTTTTGTCTTTTGTTAAAACCTTTGTGATAGTTTAGTCGATTTTTGTTAGGTTAGTCCTATAATCCCTTTTTTATCACCGTGTCCCTATTATCTCCCACCAGTAAAAAAGAGTTAAGAGTCACTTCTCTTTTTCACTGTGAGTATTAGGTTTTAATATTGTATGCATACTTATCGAAAACTTTTATAGTGTAACCTGATATACAGTTTATACTGTAGAGATAATTTTGATTGCTAAACATACAATGAATACTATTCTTACTATAGAAAAAACAACTATCACAGAGAGTTCGACCACAACGCGAATCACTAAGTTTTTTTATTTTGTGCATGTGTTCTTGTGTTTTATTGTAAGCATAATTTCCTTATACTTACAACAAAACACAAGAAGACACACAAAATTTCCCCATTTATAGAAGTTGTATACACAGGGTGGAGAGATGACAAAACCCAAAACCATATGGATAACCCCTACTATAAAATGATTTTAAATTAATATAGACATTGGGTCACACTCTAGGGAGGGAACTGTTTTTTGTCTTTTCATAACAAAGACTTGATTGTGTACATGAGAAGATCTCTTTCTAATAGTGTGGGTTGGCCCTGAAAAGGGCCGTTTTTAAAACATCTTCAGTTCCGTAGAGAGCTGTTTGGTAAAGCCATCTCTGCTTCGGTGAAGAATTCACCTTCCCACACGCCTATGGTTGTTGCTAGCATCTCTTCATCTGTAAAGCAATCTTGTTCCCATGCATAGCTTCGTCCTACAAGAGCTTCCTCCTGCAAATGTACGGGGAGATCAAACCAGTGTTTAGGTCGATTCTTGTACTGGATCTCCCCGAACGGACGTGTGGCGGCTTTGACGAAAGGGTGGTCTTCAATCTTCTTAAGTTGTTCTTCCATCGAAAGTGTTGCCGACCACCACTTTCTCAAAGCCAAGGCGAATTCTTCATCGGCTCTCTGTTTCTTGGTTCTCTCATAACTCTCTACGGAACTGTAATTGATCTTCGTTGGCTCCATGTCTTTTTCCTCTCTGTCAAAAGATGATTTTCTTTAGTCAGACGATGAAATGTATCCAAACCCTCAACTCACCTTCTTTCTATAGACAATCTGAGGATCGAAAATGCACTGAAGAACTCTCATGCGACAATTCGATCGAGTGTGGGAAAAAATCCAGGTCTGGGGTACATAAAATATTTCCTTATAAAATAAAAACTTGCAAAATAGAAAAATAATTTGCAAACACAAAAAATATTTTCTTAGAAAATATATTTTGTGTTTGCAAATTTATTTTCACAAAAAACTTTTTCATAAAATTATGAAAAAGCTTTTTGTGAAAATAATTTGCAAACACAAAATATATTTTCTTAGAAAATATTTTTTGTGTTTGCAAATTATTTTTCTATTTTGCGAAACACAAAAAAACAAAAAATATTTAAGCTAAACAAAAATTATATTGCAAACCACAAAAACATTTAAGCTAAACAAAAAATTAATTTGCAAACTACAAAAAATAAATTAATGTACAGTTGAAACTTATAAGCCAGAACTGAACTATAGGATCTGGTCATAAAGCATGATGCGGAGGCATTATAGCCCCAAGCATTTTTAACACTGAGTTTTCCATAGGGTCCATTGCCTTAGTGTTAAATTGTGTAACTTATAGCCCCAAGAACTTATAGACCCAAGAACTTATAGCCCCAAGAACTTATAGACCCAACATGTATGCACTGTGCCACCAGTGCATACATGTTGGGTCTATAAGTTCTTGGGGCTATAAGTTCTTGGGTCTATAAGTTCTTGGGGCTATAAGTTACACAATTTAACACTAAGGCAATGGACCCTATGGAAAACTCAGTGTTAAAAATGCTTGGGGCTATAATGCCTCCCCTAACTACTAACCTTATTCTATAAATGGTGAGTGATTTTATTAAACTCATGTTCTAACTTTGAATGGAATATGTCTCAGATAACGGCAGCTAATTTATCAAAATAAATAACCTATTTGGGCAGAATTTTTATTCATATTTTTCTGTTCACGTATCGATCTGTCACAGGGGTTTTCCAGTCACACCTGAGTTTTGCTTTTGGCTGTACTTCAAACAGACGATATTCAACAACAAAGAGTTTTAAAGTTTGAAATTATTATCTGTGCGTGATTTTTAAATTAATGGTTTCTATGTCACAGAGGCGTGTAATAAACACAGAACGACGCGATCTGTGAATGCGTTCGCCAATAGGGCAGGAGTGCCATCGCGGAAGAACTGAACTCGAGGCTGCGCATTCTATTCTTCCGCGTTGGCACTCTTGCCATGTTGACGAACGCATTCACACATTGACGTTCTGCGTATTTTCTGCGGTTGTAAGATGGCACAATATCCCCCATGAGGTTAAGTTCGATTCGGGATCTTTTGTCTGTTTCAATTCGACATGAAATTTGATAATTTGGCAAAGACCTATGGGTTTTGAATATTGAATCACATTTTTGAGTTTAATTTGTACAAAAATGGTTAAATCTTTAAAGATTTCAGTCAACAGATGTTGCATACTACATTTTAGATCAACTATTTCTCGAAAACGATCAGTCTTAAGGTTGTGTAGCAGCTGACAAGCACGGTGTTTCATAAAATGTGGAGTTAGGCATTAGACTGAAGTAAGTACAGTATCAATCAAAATGAGCAGGAGGTTAGAGGTACAGTACAGTCGCCGTGGACTGGTCACTTTCCACGCGTGGGCAATATTTCCACGGACGCAATAATATTAGATTCCAAACACTAATTACAGGAATAATCATCAAACATTTAATTAATGAAACACCGGGTACAACCCGGTGCTTCATTAATTAAAATTTTGCTAATGATGGTAAACAGATGCGTGGACATAACTGCCCACGTGTGGATTACGACCAATCCACGGCGACTGTACTGTAATCACCCTCCAGTCCTCTTACATTTTTTTCTTATTCTTTTTATAAATTCAGACTCCGCCATTTTCTTGGAAAGCTATCAGGACGATTGGGTAATAGATAATTTGTGAGGAATCTACAATTTATAGTGATTTTGATATGGTTTGCTGTAACCAGTGGAGGATCGAATGAAAGAAGATAGCATGGTGCACCCATAACTAGCCTAGCATGGTGCGCCCATAACTAGCCTAGCCAGTCGCGACACAACGTCGTTGCCGGTGAGAAAGTTCATACACGCACATTGCATGTTGGGTGGGCTAAAACCTAAACATTCGCGGAGTAGGATTCTCACCCTTACAACAATTATTAATAAGTCTATATTTGTCATCAAGTATAACTAACAAAGGATAGGTTACTTCTCCATGTTAAGTGGACTCTGGCCAACAACATCTCTTTATACCAGAGGCTGCGGAAGCTCCAAAAAAAGTGTGGGACGGGTGTTGCTACGTTGTGGGCACCGCAATGGTATAGGATGGAAAATAATTTCTCTTCGAGGGGGGGGGGGGGGGGGGAGTGTCAATGGTGGTGGGGCGGTCTATTCATGCATAATATATAAATTTAGAACCCTGGTGGTATCTTCCATATCAATTCAATGGCAGCAATTGGAGGAGGCAATATTCATTATTTGTGAGCAGACCAATTAATATTTTCAATGTGCAGCCTCAAGGCTGCTCGTTGAAAATACTGATTGGTCTTCCCCACACATTCACTTACCAGTTATCATACTTAATGAATTTATAAAGTATCATGTTCATGGGCCAGAAAGGCGACCTGTCGGGTTCAAAGGGCTAATCATAACTTTGAAACCGTCCTCTGAAATATTGCATTCCATTTGGAGCTTTCTATTTTTATTCAATAAAATCTTGAAAATCAACGTGGTCATATACAGGACATGGAGAGTGTATTATCACTAAATCACCCGCAGAGTGGAGATTCCACCCAAGCAATAATTACAAATTTGTGGCAAAGCACAACCAGCACAAGCAAAGTTTCAGCCAATGGACCTCCGGGTTAAACCCGGAGGTCCATTGGCTGAAACATTGCTTGTATTTTTATCGATATGTAAAAAAACTGAAAGTTATAGCTTGGGCGATATCTCCACTCCGCGGGTGATTTAGTTACAATCCACTCTCCACGTACTGTATGTATAGGTAATGTGTAGTGACAAAAGGGGTTGTGTATGTTATGTCGGAAAATGCATTTCGGGTACCTATAATTGGTGAAAAAAGTGCAGGGAGGGGTGGCACGTGCTCCCTGTTCCCCCCACCCCCACGGCTCCACCCTCCACGGTACCTGCTCAACGTCACACACATTCATAATCTGAGTGCAAGATCCAGGGAATAAAATATATGACAAGATTCTTGTCCCACTTAACCATAATGTATCATAAAAACTTCGAATTTATAGTGATTCATAGATTGCTTGCTGTTACCAGGGGAGGAGCGAATGAACGAAGACAGCATGGTTCACCCATAACTACCTTAGCGAGTCATTGTTTGAAGTTTTTGATATGTTTCATTTTTCTTTCTCTACCATTGCTATTTTTTACTCGAGTATCCTGTTTTTGTTTCTCCAACATTCCCACCCTTTATACTCTTTATGTGTTTTTAATTTTTCTTTTTTTTCAAGGAAGACCACAAAACAGCCAGCTGGCTATGCCACCCCTTCTGCTGAAAACAGGGGAATTAGGTGTTTACATAAGAAGTAGTGCCATGAGAATTCGAACCTCTATCCTCGATTCGAATCCCGACATCGTTTCCGAATCAAATCGGAAATAACGAAAAACGAGTTTCGTGAAATCACTTGTCATTGTTTTCCAAATTACCAAATTGCTATGCATATCCATGCGGCTTGCGCGTGTCGCAGGTTCCCTGAGAGGGGTCATAACCTATGTTCCAATGAGGGGTCATAACCTATGTTTTTGAGACAAAAAATGAAAAAAATTAGGTGTTCAAGAATTATTTTGGCAAGTGTCGTCTGCTTTTCAAAGGGTTAACAAGACCAACAGATTTACTTACATAATTGTAAAAATAAGAAGACATTGTTTAACACTTTGAACTCCAAAGATCACATTTCCGGTCTAGATCGTGATACGACCTGAATTCATAAAGTATATATTTTCTCAGTGAATGTTATTTATTATTATTTATTGGTGTTTAAGGTCACATATTTCTGCACAATGGCTAATCATGACCGTGACAGTTTTACAGGTGGAGGAAGTTGGAGTACCTGGAGAGAACCACCGAGCAACGGCAAGCAGCTGTCAGCTCCACAACATACCAACTCCACACAAGCGGGTTAGCATTGGTTGAAGACAAGTGCACCATCGACGTGCAGTACGCCTTAGTACACAACGCCACCGTGCCATGGTGATTTGCCTCGTTACAATTTATTTATTTATTTTTTTTATTGGCATCACTAGAAAAATAGTACATTATATAAGATTACAACAAGATTTTTACAGTATAATGTATATACAAAGCAGTTCTCCAATTATTCAAAGAATGCGTCAGTTAGGTAGTTCCATTTATCCCTAACACGCTCGGCCTTGCTGATTGTGTACATGTATAGAGAATACATTTCAATATTTTTTTGTAGGATTTTATAGCTCTTGCGAGTTCTGAGAAAGAGGGGATGGTATTAATTCGACTGCAGGTGTAAATATACTTTTTGTAGATGAGGAGACAGGTATTCCAGACATTTGGATAGGCATACTCGGAAGTAGAGCCTAAAATTATTTCTCTTTTACTAATGTTTAGTTGAATTTGCGGATCCGGACTAAGGTTAATCCTTTCCACTTGTGAAAGTAAAACTGTTTTTGAGAAAGAACAATCGTAAAATAGATGTGCGATATTTCCACAGAATGAGCAGAGCTCTGTTTCCGAAAGCCCACATTTAAAGAGTCTAGATTTTGTGAATATGATTTTATGGTTAATCTTATATTGTAAACTTTGTAGATGTGTATCATCTGTTTCCCTAAAAGTTTGTTTGTATAGGCACTCTCCAACAAATTGTAAGAAGGCAAACATATTGTAGATGCAACTAAATAAATATGCATCAAACAAAAAATGTAAAACATTTCTGGTCTCCCTGAATTTGTACTAATATTGGAAGACACTGAAAGGCAATAAATATGTCCAATACGGGGGTTCAGATTCAATGAGGGATTACCTGAGAATCAAAACACTTTTTTTAGCCTAAACAAAACACGTCAAATGATCATGCCAACCACGAGAGTAATTCTATAAAAACAACAATAATACACAAAAGGTTTTCGTGTACATGACTACTCGATTGCCGTACACTTGTAACAAACGCTTTCATACAAAAAATATTTGAAACCTAAAAATATATTTGTATAATGAAAATTGCGATTTTGGCCAAATGGTAAACTTCTTTTTCAAATTAGCGGCTTTCAAAGAAATGTTGACGCTGGCATTCCAACGACCTATATTTTTCCGATGAACAACAAAACTTTCAAACTACCATCGGGGCTGAAACAGTAGTGGTCCCGACAAACCTTGCAATCCGGGGCATTAGATCGACCACCAGTGCTACTTCTTTCCATCACCACACCCCCGACAGTCCGAGCTTGTAATATTACCTGACATGTAGAAACACTATAAAACAACAGATTTCTGTAAAATTATGTTCTATCTCACAAATAATCCCCTGCGCCCATACGCAAGGTTTAATGCTGTATACCCCATGACCCAGGGACCGACCTGGGCATGCGCCAGTGCGTATTTGGTTCTGAAACATCAGGACCTGGCTCTTAAATCTCAGAAATAGGCTTCTCAGTTGGCGCGTAACTTCTCAGATCATATTTTGATATTTTTTCGATGGATAATCGAGAGAGACACTCTTACATGTATTATATATATGATTATCATTTATCATTGTTGTAGAGTGCTTAAGTTAATACCAAGCATTAATCTTCACTGTGGTTTCTGATCAAGTCTTGGCTGCCTAAATAGGCAGCCAAGACTTGATCAGAAACAACAGTGAAGATTAATGTTTGCTATAGTGTACTAAATGAAAATGATGAGAGCTATTACATACTTGCAGTGTGTGTTACAAACAGCAGTGTGACTCCGTACATTGAAATCTGGCGCATGAATTGAAAAAATAGGCCCCGAGGCTAGAGCGTATTTTAAATAGTCCTGATCGGTCCCTGCATGACCCATACCCCCAGTACTGAGTAGCAAGTGTAGCATCGTCCCCTCGACAAAAGGCAAGCAATCCTGTCTTCATGTGCAAACGTTCAGTACACGGAAAACTGATGCACTGGCTGACATTATCTTATGGTGTTTCAGTTCCGACAGCACACGCGAAACTATCTTGGTCTCTCACGCCTTGCACAACCACACTTAGAGAAATCCGCATCAAAAGTTGAATCCAAATAGAACCCAAACTCATCGAAGAACCAAAATAAAGTCTTCATCCGATCTAGAACCAGGCAATTTCATATAGAATTGACCGTCTTGTGTAGAAAAAATTGCAGTTGTCGCGCAACTTAACGCATGCATGATCAAACAAATGAACACGTGTTTCTGACGTTGCTTCGTCGCCATTTTAAAACTTGAACTTGGCACGGCTTTATAATTTACAAATGATACAATGTCCAGAGGCCAGAACAGTCCATTTAATTGTGAATGATTGAAGAACCAAAACATGTGTATGCTTGGTTCTGTGTAACCAAATTTGGTTCCTCTACCAGGACAAACTGAAGAACCAGTTTTGGCTCCTTGAACAACTAAAATTTCTCTCTGTGGTGCAGATCTATGTTCGCTCCGGAAACATCAATGCAAGTCCTTTTGCAGCTAAGCCATTTACTTATTATATTATCGTGAGCTATTTGGGGCGGCGGTGGCGACACCTGTGTTCACACTGGTAACTTCATTCATTTATTTATTGGGGTTTAACGACACGTTTGACAGCCAGGGTCACCTAGTGTAGGACAGTTTTACAGGTTGAGGAAACCGAGGTACCCGGAGAGAACCAGCGAGCAATGGCGAGTAACTGCCAGATTCCCCAACGTACTAACTCAACACAAGCTGGGTTAGTATCGGCTGAAGACAAGTGCACCAACTACGTGCAGTACGCCTAAGAATACAGCGTCACTGTGCCCCCGTGTGGGCAATCGGGATTAAGTGCCTTGCCCAAGGACACAACATAGTTACCCCTGGCGGGGATCGAACCAAGGACCTTTCGGTTTGAAGTCCAATTCCTTAACCACAAAGCCGACGCGCTCCTTGTATGGTAACTATGGCTCTTCCTTGTCCATTTGGATTTAAAGGATCACCACCACCACTCAACCACGATCGTTGTTATACGCTAATATTTTTGGTCTTCTACCGATGTCAATACTGATTTCTTTAGCCGAGGCGCAGAACGTGAACCGCAATTTCCGTGGGGCGAGGGTGGGGTTATGTTTTCGCAATTTTCCGCCATATTAGACATTATACCACCACTGCAGTGTGTATTCAACGTTACGCGATGCAATACAGACACTTGAAAATGTTCTAGGTATATCACGCGTGGAATCCGGATAACGTGTAAGAATGTCAAGTAAAGACACATCCGAGTGACGTTATAACGTGAATGAAATGCTTCGACACAAAACAAACATTTTAGCTTCATTTAACCCTTTACCCAACGCAGACGATATCAAAATTTATTATTTTAAATATTATTTTTTAAATTTTTTCAAAAAATTTCAACAAAACCATATCAGCTCGACGAGCTCGTTCCAACGAGGGGTCACATGATATGGTTTTGTTGACATTTTTCGAAAAATAATATTTTTTCAGCTGCTGAATTTGCATATTTCGCGGGCGGATGCGGGCGATTCGTTGGGTAAAGGGTTAACTTAAATCAGGCTTACGAGTAGAGTACTGGAGGACAGGAATCAATGATCTGTGTTGAAGTTTTTCCTGGATTTCACGCGCGCCTTTGGCGCACGTGAAATACAGACAGAGCTCTAACTCGGGTCCTTTATTCCAGTTCAACTTACTCCACTCTCGTTGTGTTCTGTTTTATACCACCAACAAGCGATTGTGCGAGCGCATCCTATTTCCACTCTTGAAGTATACAAGTGGGCCATTTGTGGTAGAAACCCATGTGCGTCGGACCACAGTATCGACAAACCCGCTTCCCGATTCGGAAAAAACACTGTATTTTGCCTCTATTATATGAAAACAGAATATCAATCGACTATGACTAGGGTAAATGTTCGCTTTGAGGATCACATCATAGTGATTTTGAGTTGTCATGTCTCAATATGTTTCCAGCTGTTGCTAATAGCAACACTGATTTTTGTAACCGTGACGGAAAACTGTAAAATCTCAACTTTATGTGGGAGGGTTACGTTTTGCACTTTTTTCTGCATGCTTGTCATGCCATAAGCGCCGAATGAGTATAGATGCTACCTAATATAACCAAAAAAGCGTTTTGATGGGCATTTTGTCGATGGAATCTATATGCATCGGGACACGGCTTTGTGAAACCCGTAACTCCACTCGAAAACCTATTTTGCCTCCTTAATTTGGGAAAAAATGGAATATCAACTGATTATCAAAAATGAGCGGTAGGAATGGAAGACCATCACTCCGAGGGTGACATCATAGTGATTTTGAGGTATCATTCGTGTGCTTCTGATCATTTTCACGGTATACCTGTCACATTTTGATATTTTGGGTATTTTTGAAATAAATTTCATAAATATTGCCGATAAAGTGAAATATATCGTAAAGCTCACGTCAGAATTCAGGGGAATTTTAATATGATATGCAAGGGATAACGACTCAGCAACTAGCAAACATGCAGCTTTAACATATTCACTTCCCCGAATCCATATGTTTTTTGTCTGATGTTACAGGTCAAACTGTAGCCAGCGCATTTCACACTTTGATGTAGCTGCTGTCAGGAAAGTGAATAAAGTAATTATGGTAACTACAATAAAAATACCATAGCTCTATTTGAGATTGTAGGGCAAGTCTCTAGATGACATTCAACAAAGTACGAACGACACCGATTCGCCTCACGATGAGGAGAATGTATCTGTTGCATTTTAACTGGTGGAATGCTAAATTATTTTTGGCCATCAAACCTTATACACATGTCTTTGCCTTGTTACGATTTATGGGAGAGTGCCTATGGGCACTCTCCCATAAATTGTAACAAGGCAAACCCATATAGTCTAAATAATATCACTTCAAAGATAATACAAAGCATGGGCATTGAATATGAGCCTTCAAGTTATATTACCTGCATTTCAGAATAAAACCCTAATATGGGCTTCCAGCACTCTACCAGTTAACATACCAAGACGCTGGATAATGCCTTTATTTCTGCTTCACACCGCTTTCAAGTAACATGTATCTCACACTGGAAGTATAATACCGACGGTTGAAAGTGAACTGTGTCAAACCTCTTAGGGGTCACTTTCCACGGCTGGGCAATATTTCCACGGACGCAATAATATTAGATTCCAAACACAATTTTTTGGAATAACCATCAAAAATTATCATCAGCAAAATTTTAATTAATGAAGCACCGGTTTGTACCCGGTGCTTCATTAATTAAAATTTTGCTGATGATAATTTTTGTTACCTGGTAAAAGCATGCGTGGGTATTACTGCCCACGTGTGGATTACGACCAATCCTCGGAGACTGTACTGTATTCTGTTCCGCCTTCTCTATTTGACATCATAACATAAGAATTTGTCGCGTCTTTTTAGCAAAGAATGCGTCGACTATTCCTCCAACCGCAGTCGAGATTTCATCAAACTCTGTCAACATTTGACTGAGATGGAGTCGTTTAATGAAGGAAGGGTGGACGTTACCAACACTTCGTCTTTTTTAACGAACCGACCCCAGGAGTACTTTCGTTGGTTTCGCAGTGCCATCCCCCTCCCCCGGTCTCCCTGGAAAATCCATCTGTGGACCTTTAATAACTTGTTATGCGTGCACTGATAGCACAAATTGAACCGGTGTAACAGGAATGGAAGTCCGTAGGAAAATTAGTCCCTCTGGACTATTATTCCGCGGAATTATAGTCCTAGGTCTAACATTTCTAGGAATAGTAGTCCGGCGGCCGCGGACTACTATTCCTAGAAATGTTAGACCTAGGACTATAATTCCGCGGAATAATAGTCCAGAGGGACTAACGTTCCTACGGACTTCCATTCCTTTTACACCGGCATCGTTAAGACCGCTGCCACCGGGTCCCAAAACTGCCTTCAACTTAGGTAATTGCCGCAAGTGAAAAGTAGATAAAATACTCAGAATGACTGCAAATAAGGCGATCATATTGCGAGGATACGACAGCCAGGCGGCCGTCAGCTGCAGCAAAACGCATGTATATAGCGTCATGAATTTTCTACTTCTACAAACCTTGTCCAGCATTCGCGTCACATTTCGGAGCTCTGGAATCGGCTGGCAGCCCATGGAACCGCAAGGAAATCGGGTAGACAAATCGCACCTGCTTTACTTTCTATCGAGCAACCTTTCCATTCACTACACACGTTACTAACCAATTTCTGACTTATTTATGTTATATTTATCTAATTAAACTTTTTTTCGGTTCATGCGTTTTCAGATAAAACGATTGGCTCACACGATTCTGTTTTTTCTTTTCATAACTCAATGAACCGAAAAAAACACAATTAGGTCCGCCCCAGCCACGCCCCTAAAATACCAGTCTTCGGAGTTGCAACATGGAGTTAAATCAATAGAAGTTAGAACACTGGCACGTTCTAAATGTGAAAAATAAAAATAAATTTATATTACTAATTTATCACCATGAAATTATTTATAAAATATTTAAATGACCGTGGTGGGTCAATTTTTCTTTTTCTTCACAACTGTATTTATTTGACATTTCAATTTTTACGCACACTGGATGGTCGTCTGCGTTCATCGTTTTACCCAAATCGATTGTAAACAATGGCTGGTCACGACGAATACGGCAATTTTGACATTGCTAATTTGAATGAAATTTTTGGAAATCAAAATGATTTTAATTTTGAGGAAGATTATTTGGCTTTATATCTAACTCCACTTTTACAAACTGTGTTTTTCAGTTCTCGGGAAACGGTCAAAACCAAAATACAATGTAATACTGATGGCCTTCTCCCACCTACCACGGAACGTAACTTTTACGTGAAGTGAACAGTTGAATGAAATTTGAGGGAGGCGTGGCTTATGACGTTTTCTTTGCATTACGTAATTCATTGGTCAATAAAACATTTAATGACATAAGTGCATTTGACTTGGAAAGTGTGTCAATTGCTACCTGCATTTCAATAATATGCGCCCTCTTTTATGCCATAAAAATAATATGTCTACCAGTTTTAGTTTTTAAGTCTTTGTTTGCTGAAGTAGAGGACGACTAACACTATTTATTTATTTGGGTCGCGAACGTTTAATTATAAGGAATGATCGTTTCTTTTTGTCTATTTCTTGAGTTATGAACCCCAAAAAACAAAGTCCAAACTGTGTAAATGGGCGACGCCCATTTACACAGTTTGGACTTTGTTTTTTGGGGTTCATAACTCAAGAAATAGACAAAAAGAAAAACGATCATTCCTTAACTAATGCAATGTTCACATCTGAAGGCTCGTTCCTGCATACAGTTCAAGTCAGAGTCGTGAACGGATCGTCTGACACTCTTTTCAACTCACAACTTCTATACAAAAACTTGATAACCACATAGCGAATAACGCTGAATCATAAAGACCAAACTTTACCAGCATGTTGCAAATGTGAAAACAAGGCGTGTGTGCAAATATATTCCATTCTGTGATTGAAACTTCAGAGCGGGAGGGAGGGACGTGGTGGTATTGTTCTAGTGACTGCTCTAGTGTATTAGATGATAAGCAAAAAGTCCATCTTCCTGTCATCAATTTATTATGACATTTTCTGCACCTTGTATATTTATGACGTCAGTGCATAAATGTTTTACTGCGTTTTCAAATCAAAATTGTGTCCTCGCCACTTCTAATATTGCAGAAACTTTCAGGCCTGGCATTCTGAAAAATGCAGGAGGGCAGTAAAATCGCTCTTCTCAATCAGCTTAGGAGAGCAATTAGCTTTACACGGCATTTTAAGTATCCAGTTGAACGAACTCATTGAAACTGAAACCAACAGACTACATCAGTGATTTTATTAACTTTACTAAAGTAAAGCGAAATCTCTTAGACATCTAGATGTCTCACTCAACAACCGAACACACACTTGACAAGACCTGTGTGTGTACCCAGACCTGTTGTCCGAGAAAGTCATACGCCTACCACTACCACCTTTACCCCCGCCCCCCCCCCCCCCTTGTTTTCACATTTGCCCCTTTGGGGTTGAAGGTGGTAGTGGAAGGCGTATGACTTTCTTGGACAACAGGTCTGCTTGAATCTACAGTCACATACTGGTGCAAGTGCTTCAAGTGACAGGATAGTAGTAATGGTAGTATATTATAGTGTCAATATTCCTTGAATAATTACCTCTCAAACTGTGATGTCAGTTGTTGAACTTGAAACTGACAGAAAAAAAAATATTGCTCTGACCCATTTTGCTTCAAATGATTGCAACTGTGTTTGGGTATGGTTGCAGCCATTACCTTTTACCACTAAACCACTTTCAAAATGAAATTACGTGATGTTATGTGACTTCGAAGTTAAATTACATTTTTGCTTTACAACAAAAATTTAATGTGAGCATAATACATGTAATCTCAATCATCCCAGACGAAAATATTTAGGAGGGCAATTTTTCGCTCTCCTTAATTCTTTCAGGAGGGCAGTAAGGAGAGCTAAAAAATCGCTCTCCTGAAATTGCCAAGCCTGAACTTTAGTTCCGCAATATTAGAAGGGGTGCAAGACACACTTTTGATTCCGAAAATGTTTTTGTGGCGTGGGATGTTTGTTCTGAACGCGTGTCCTTGAGGCAATTATATCATTTCCGCAGAAAGAGTGCTCGTATTTTGAATATTTGTCCAACTCCTTGTTTTGTATCTCACATGCAGTTAGGTACCGTAACAAATTTAATTTTGAAGGTTTTAGCACCATGTCTTATGTACAGAAATTATGTCTTGCGCCCTTTAAACATTTCACAAACACCATGAGTAGTTTTGGCCCTGAATCATTTCTTCTGGTGCCGGATTACGATTCATAAGAAATTCAACACTTCAAAATTGAGCGAGATTTTCAAATATTTGACATCTGGTGAATACACCCTGAATCCCGAGGTATTGTACAATATATATTGCGGTAGAAAGGGTATTGCGACAAGCAGTTATTGTGTGTTTAAGGCCACGGACAATTATACGGGGCGGGTTTTCCAATATCTTAGACGTTCGAAAAACGTCAAAGTCCGATGTTTTGCTGACAAGACACTGTTTATGACCACGTTCAAGGCGCTATTTTAGACCCTAATACATTGTTTAACAGTTTCATGAAGCCAGATTTATTAATGCCAACTCTTACAGATATGGGAGAGTTTGAAAAAGAGAGCAACACTTCCTGACACGTTTGGAATATTTCATTTTGACGTTTTAACACCGGAATTAGACGTCAAATTGAAAAACAAAAATAAAAAAAATATCGAGTTCTCCGTATTTCAATGCTTTACGAAACACCGAAATTTAACAAAATCGACCGCACATGATTCTCAGGTCGTAACCGCAGTGACGTCAGCAAAAAAAATATTTTCCCGCTTCAAAATGTTATGAAACAGTCTTTTAGATAACTTTGTAGTTTTTTATAACATGCATTGGCAAAGTTTGAAATGCGTACTCTTGATAACTGCGGAGATATGGACGTTTTTGGAAAGTGGCGTAATTCAGCCGCGTCTTGATGTTGGTGGCCTTTTCGATAAAATGAATATGGGGCGTTCTAGAAGGGAGCAGATGTAGAGTCAGGGACCGACCTGTGCATGCGCCAGTGCGTATTTGGTTCTGAAACATCAGGACCTGGCTCTTAAATCTTAGAAATAGGCTTCTCAGTTGGCGCGTAACTTCTCAGATCATATTTTGATATTCTTTCGATGGATAATCGAGAGAGACACTCTTACATGTATTATATATATGATTATCATTTATCATTGTTGTACAGTGCTTAAGTTAATACTTTAAGTCTTAATTACCAAGCATTAATCTTCACTGTGGTTTCTGATCAAGTCTTGGCTGCCTAAATAGGCAGCCAAGACTTGATCAGAAACCACAGTGAAGATTAATGTTTGCTATAGTGTACTAAATGAAAATGATGAGAGCTATTACATACTTGCAGTGTGTGCTACAAACAGCAGTGTGACTCCGTAAATTGAAATCTGGCGCATGAATTGAAAAAATAGGCTCCGAGGCTAGAGCGTATTTTAAATAGTCCTGATCGGTCCCTGGTAGAGTGCATACCAAATCGAATGATCGAGAATGGGATGTAGGCGGGCGAAAACAAAGTGGAGAAGAAAGAAACAGAGAAGGAAGAAACAAATTTAATTTTCTAGAGGACATCCGCTAAAATGGTAATAATAATTATTAATTACTTTGTTTTTCCTCAGAATTCACAGCAGGTATTTCAGTTGAGTGTAGAAATCAATTAATTGGTTAAGGGCTAGTTTATTTTTGGTTGCCTGAATTTGTTCATCGAAATTTGTTTTATTACAAATTATTAGAGAGTGCTCAGAGGCACTCTCCAATAATTTGTAATAAAACATTTCTATAAACAAGATATTATTTGCATTTGACAGAATATGGAACGTGAACGAGGAAAGTGTTGGCTTTTGCTCCGGTACTTTCATTTTTTGAAAGCCCTGACAGTGGCTTCTATCACTCAACCAATGAAGAAGATGACAGAAAAGCCAAATGTAAACAACGTTCGTAATATATAATGTAACTTTATACATCTAGGGTAATAATCTGTATTCGATATAGCCAATAATACGTTATAACTAATATTGCTTTCAGCGTAGAAATTAAGAATGATTTAAACAAGTCCTCCACTGAGTTCTAATGTATTCTATGTGCGTACTGGCGTGCCTACTGGCAGCCTACCGCTAGCCTACTGGCACATAGAACACAATGGAACTCGGGGACGAAATGTCGACCAGGGATTAAAATAAAGAAACTCCATGCAAAAGTTTGGCTCAGGATTACTCACGGTTTTTGACGGATGGCGTATCACAAAGAAGTGGGGGTAGGTCCTTAACGCCATATCTGCGGAGGTTGTGGTCGGATTTTAAAAATAATTTCAACTTCCTGTTTTGGACCTTACATGGTATTAGATACTCAATTTGCAACTTACCATGATCAATTTAATTACACGTTACATTCAACTTCGTAATAAGTTAGCTTTACTGTATTTGATAATTTTGTCTATTTTCAGTTCTTAAGCGACAATATTATTTATGATATAATAAGAATAAATAACCACAAAACCACAAAAGAGAAGGGGAAAATATTTTATCAAGATGGCGGCCAGAAACTATACAGCACATGTTATATCAGTAATACTGATGTTTGCTATTATTTGTATTATGATCACACGTTTGATACAACCAATGCTATTCTGGGATGCTGAAAACACTTTGGACCCATTTAAAAAGTATGGATTTCTACCAACTCTTTCGTTGTATATGTGTTGGTTTTCTCAGTTAATACCCTTACCATTACTCTTGGCGAATTTCATTGGTTTCTTGTGCTTCAATCCCTTTTCCACTGCTAATACTGTTTCAGCAACGCCATCGACACCTTTCTTGTGCTTTCGTGTAGTCACTAGAGGAATGTATCCCAAACTTGTGCAACGGAACGTACGCCGTAACGATGAAGTGTGTAGAAAGTTGAACTTAGTAAACTATGTTATTGAAGTTGTAACGGATAAACGCATTGACTTCAACAAAAGCCTGAAAGTGAGAGAAGTTGTTGTTCCCGTAAACTATAAAACGTCAAATGGAAGTTTATTCAAAGCACGAGCGCTCAACTACTGTTTGGAGGACGGAGTTAACACGCTTAAAGACAATGACTGGGTAGTGCATTTAGATGAGGAGACACTGCTTACAGAGTCTGCCCTTTCGGGCATCATTAGTTTCGTCACCTCAGCTCGTTACCCTTTCGGGCAGGGAGTTATAACCTATACTAATGACGGTGTAGTAAACTGGGTCACGACAACAGGTGATTTGGCGAGAGTTGGCGCCGATTACGGAATTCTACGTTTCTCCCTGGGATTGTGTCATCGACCAGTTTTTAGTTGGAAAGGGTCGTTCATAGTGGCGAAAGTGGCCGCAGAACGCGACGTTACTTTTAACTTTGGACCGGGAGGTAGTATCGCGGAGGATGCCTTCTTTGCGCTTACTGCCTGGAACAAGGGATACACATTCGGCCTTGTTGGCGGTGTAATGTGGGAGAAAAGTGCCTTTTCTATAATCGATTATATTCGACAGAGGAAACGATGGATTAAAGGACTCATGATGACGTTGTATTTTTCTTCTGTGCCACTTTGGACTAAATTTGGCGTAGCATGTACGCTGTTAGCATATTTCTCCTTACCGTTAAACATTTCGAATATCATACTAATCCCGATATATCAAGTACCTGTTCCCATCTATCTCAATCTAGTATTAGGTTTCGTGAGAGGAGTTTTGGTTTATTCCTTCATATTAGGTTATATCATGTCTGTATCCCTTAGAAGACTGGGTACAGTTAAATATGCCACCATATTTGTGTTTGTGATAATAGTGTCACCAATACTAGCTTTAATGGAAACTGCAGCTATGTTTTTAGCATGTATGGATATCAGGAAGTCGGAGTTTCACATTGTTGCAAAAGAGAGTGCATCGAGGCTATCAGTGGACGATGTATCGGAGGTGGTTTGATTGGTTGTGAGTTTGAAACCCACATTCCGGTTCTCTGAATCATTTGACACCGAAGGGCCGATTTTCAGAGCCAGGTTCGTAAGGTCCAACTTCATAAACTAAATGACTGCTCATTGAATTTAGACCAATTTATATTATCAGCGAGTCGCCCCAAGGCGGCACATTGAAAATATTAATTGGTCTACCCCCCAAAAATGAATATGAACTCCATTGAAGCTATTAAATCACAACGGAGAGAAGGAATAGGGAATGCACTTAAGGTAAACGAAGTGTAACGGCCATGGGCAAAATCCACCTAGCGTCACCGACGCAAGATGATTCAAGGGAAATAATTTAAAAAATTGTTTACGCTGGAAACTGTCAATATCAATCTGAAACTTAAATTTCAGAACTTTTATGGATCGTAACCTATTGATTTTTATTATGCAATATCTTGGAATATTCTTCCATGGATAAAAATAATCTAGCCCGCGGATGAACACGAACCGGACTGATTTTCAAACAAGACAGGCGAAAAACGCGTTGGTTTGTAAACCAGTCCCCGATGAGCTCCCCATCCCGATTCGAATTGTATATTTGAGTAATTTTCACGCCATGAATATATTCACTGCGTATTTTCATGACAAAAAGTCAGTTATCACAGTATTTTGCGCCATTTCTCAAGGAACATCATACAGATCTCCTGTCACTTTGTTGGCCTTCAAAGCCGGAAAGAGCCAGAGTACATGTTAAAATTTACAAGGCAACATTAATACATAGAGAGTAATCGCTTGACTGGACTTGTTACGTGAAATAATTCATGAGAGGGGAGGGGCGTTGTAGAAACACGAGTGCGCACGAGTCTTTTACAATATAGTCCCTCGCCTCGAATGAATTATTTCACGTAACCAGTCCAGTCAAGCGATTACTCTGTTTATTACTTTTCATTATTAACGATAATTATATTACTTAACCCTTTACCTAACGTAACGGCCAGCGTTATTCTCAAATATCGCCAATTAATTTTCATTATTTTTTCATTTTTTTGTCTCTAAAACATAGGTTATGATCCCTCATTGGAACGAGCTCGTCGAGCTCGTTCCAATGAGGGGTCATAACCTATGTTTGTGAGACTGAAAATGAAAATAATAGCTATTCAAGAATTTTTTTTACAAGTGTCGTCTACTTTTCATATTAGGTAAAGGGTTAAAAAGACCAAGAAACAATGAAGTCCCCATTACATCTACGGCAAAGCGACTTTGTTTGCGCGCACGGATACATGACACAATTGTTGATTGCATAATTCACTTGTGAAGTTATCGTTTTTATCAAACCCGGAAATCCCAGTAAATCACACTTTGGAAAATAAGAAAATGCGATATAAAACGCAACACCTGTCAATTAAACAAGCTCTATATAAAATTACCAGCCACGGCATAAAAGATGATTCCCCACTTTGTTTAGTTATGTACTGTACATGGGCAATGTATTATTACCAAATCTTTCATAGAGCGAAACGAAGATTCCACTCAAACAATAATTTCTGATTTGTTGTAAACCAATCGCAAGCACAGTTTCAGCCAATGGGTCCATGAGTGAATATCCGGAGGCCCATTGGCTGAAATATTGCTCGTGCATAAAGCTTTTCTTTGGATTATAACTTCATTGCACAGGTGCTTTCACATATGGAAGTAGATGTCTTAACAACATGAACTATTTTTTAGAAATTGGGTCAAATTGTCCAATTTGACGGGCTGTGGGTTGTCAGTGGAATTTTTTTTTTGGTGTCGGTGTGTGTGCGGATGCCCTAGACGCCTTCAAGGTTGAAGTTTTGAATATAACTTTGCGTATGTTTAAATTACCAACTTAAAGACGTGACCTCAAGCAATCAGGATTTAGTGGTCAAACACACACACTCCTAGGGTGTTTAATTAGAAACCTTTAAACTATGTTAAGGTGTTCCGGTAGCATCTGTAGATGTCCATAAAGGTTTCGGAATTTTGATTCGGCCCCAATTGGTTCCATGTGGGGCCCGTAGGACCACTTATGTCGATAGATAATAATTCGGTTTCCGATGGAAGGCTCCTGGGAGTTTTAATTCGAAACGTTGAAAGTGTGCTTATGTGTTCCAGTAGGGTCTCCAGATGTGCATAAATGTTTGTGATTTTTACTTCGGCTCCATGTGGTGCATACAGTGCCACGTTTGTCGTTAGAGAATCAGTTTTCGGCAAAAGCTCCCAGGAGTTTTAATTCAAAGTGTTAAAGTGTTAAAACTAGAAGTCCTGTCACGAACTGTGCGCTTATCTAGGCTTAATTGCGCGTAGGAATTGCGCGCAATTGCCATATCGAATGGCGTCCGAAGCACGGCAGGTTCTCCTTATTACTCATAGGAAACACAGGCAATGTTTCTGCCAATGGACCTCCGGGTACCCGGAGGTCCATTGGCTGAAACATTGCTTGTGCACAGGCCATATTTACAGAATTTGACAGCCTTACTATGGTCATATCGCGTAGATTAACGCGCATATCGACGTGCTATTTGTGCGCTTTTCAGGACAGGACTTTTAGTTTTAACTGTATGTTCAGGTAGGGTCTCCAGATGTGCATGAAGGTTTCGAATTTTTGATATGACCCCGTGTGGCCCTCGTACCGCCACTTTTGTCGTTGGACAATCCGTTTCCAGCGGAAGGATCACAGGGGTTTTAATTCGAAACGTTGAAACCGTGTTCATAAGTTCCAGTGTGATGTGTAGATGTACATAAAGGTTTCAGATTTTCGATTCGGCCCATGTGGCACCCGTAGACCCACTTTTGTTGTTAGAGAATGAGTTCCCGGCCCCTCCCGTCCATCCCGTATGTACGTCCGAACTTCATATCTCCAAGAGTATGTAATTCGAAACATGTAAACTAAGCTGACTGAGGTGTCCAGGTAGCATCTGTAGATGTGCATAAATGTTTCGGAATTTTCATTTGGCCCCAAGTGGTTTCGATAGAACCATTCTTATTGTTATTGTTAGAAAATCGGTTTCCATTGAAAGGCTCCTGAGGTGTTTAATTGGAAACCTTTAAACTATGCTAAGGTGTTCAGGTAGCATCTGTAGATGTCCATAAAGGTTTCGAAATTTTGATTTGGCCCTAAGTGGTTCCAGTGGAATTGTTAGAAAATCATTTTCCGGTGGAAGGCTCCTAGGAGTTTTTAATTCGAAACGTTGAAAGTGTGTTCATATGTGCTGGCATATGTTCATAAAGGTTTAAGATTTATTTTTGATTTGGTCACTTTTGTCGTTAGAGAATCGGCTTCCGGCAAAGGCACCTTGCGGTATTAATTCGAAACGTTGAAAGCATGTTCATACATTCCAGTAAGATTCCTAGATGTGCATAAAGGTTTTGGATTTTTAATTCGGCCCCGTGTGGCACCCGTAACGCAGATGTTGTCGTTAGAGAATCGGTTTCCGGCGAAAGGGTCCAAGGGGGTTTCATTCGAAACGCCGAACGCGTGTTCATACGTTCCAGCAGGGTGTCCAGATGTGTGCATAAAGGTTTTGGATTCTTAATTCGGTCCCGTGTGGCACCCGCAGCGCCACTTTTGTCTTTAGAAAATTGGCTTCCGGCGAATGGCTCCCAGGGGTTTTAATTCGAAACGTTGAAAGTGTGTCCATATATATTCCAGTAAACTGTCTTGATGTGTATAAATGTTTTGGAGTTTAAATTCGTCCCCATGTGTTTCCCGTAGAGCCACTTTTGTCGATAGATGGGGGTTTTAAAACGAAATATTGAAATGTTGTTCATATGTTGCGGTAGGGTGTCTAGATGTGCTTAATGGTTTCAGATTTTTGATTCACCCCCACATGGCACCCGTAGCACCACTTTTGTCGTTAAAGAATCAGTTTTCGGTAAAAGGATCCTAAGGGTTTTAAATTCACGTGTCCATAATTCAACACTCTTATTGGTTGATTCTGTTAGATTTATAATAATATATGACATGTCGTTAATTAATTAAGATTATTGATACACTAGTTTCATTTTTAGTAATGTTATTTGCTTGTTACTGTTACCATCATATTTAAAGTACAATACAGTTTTCAGATATTAAACTTAAATTATTATTAAACCATAATTAGTTAGTTTGAACCCCAACGATGTGAATATAGAATAAACGTATAGTGTTTTCAAGTAAAACATTTATTCTACGAGTAGGATTAAGAATGAACCGACGAGCCTCTGGCGAGTCGGTTTCATTCTTAATTCTACAAGTAGAATAAATTTTTTACTTGAAAACACTATACGTTTATTTTGTTTATCCCATAAATCTTCTACATGGCAGTCGCGGCAAAATCGTGCTATAATTCGCTACAAAACACAGCGAGAAGTGAGGAGCACATTGGTCCAATTCGATCGACCAGCAAAATTGGCAAAAATAATACATTTCCGTCTAAAAATAATTCCCCTACAAACTTGAGCAAAACTTGCAAAAATACTTTATTATATGGGCAGTGGGTGGTGTTTTCTACTGGCATTGTGTTGTACTTTCAAAAAGATTTAAAGAAATCAACAATCGAACTATTAATTATGCTAGGCAAATGTGGTAGAGGCCAGAGGTCAACAAGTCCGTCGCTACTAGAGGAATAAATTCTTTCAGTGTTAAACCTATGGGGAAAATTTATTACCCTACTAGGTGAATAAATCAAAAATTTATCCAAGGCCTTTATTGTTCAAATAAACGGCCTTTTATGGGATGAAATGGATAAACAGTTGAGAGTTTGCACACACATACAATATTGTTTATACAGTACGTGGAGAGTGGAATGTAACTAAATCACCCGGGGAGTGGAGTTAGCACCCAAAGTATCACCTTCAATTTCTGCACATGTGGACAGAAAACACAAGCAATGTTTCAGCCAATGGACCTCTGGGTATAACCCGGAGGTCCATTGGCTGGAACTTTGCATGTGCTTGTTATACTTTGCAACAAATTTGCAATTATTGCTTGGGTAGAATCTCCACTCTGTGGGTGATTTAGTAATAATACACTGTCCGTGTACTGTACATCATGTCAGATGGAGAATCCAGTCTCGGATGGAGAATCTTCAGCAGGAAAAAAATAAAATTGTTGTTTATCTATCAATTTAATGTGCCATATAATACTTTTTCATTTCTGTTTGTATCAATCATATCAATCATTAACCAATAATCAAGAATGCAAATGCAGGGATATACTATAGTGTGCTTTGCACACAAATGACACCATCTAGTTTTCATTTGTTGGGAATTTCATTATAATTCATATTTAAGTAAATATTCATCCCGTGATATTTTGCATAATATGTTCACTTTTATAATCTATGCAACCTATTTCATATAATTTATATCATTTACATTGTAATAATTAGCAATATATTCCAGACATGCGTGTAACGGTTTGGTTTTATCATTATTTGTATTACATTTAAATAATGATGGCGCTATGTTTCCCAAGGCTTTGGGCCTCACCAGTGTACACAATGGACCGTAACTGCCTGCTGCCAAATTTGTAACCATTTTGAATATTTCAGTGCTTAACAAAGTGTTTTTGTGCCACATCCTTATGGGAAGAACTTTTTTGGTACCAACATTTTAACCAAGGAAGATTTTTTGGTGCCTAATCAAATTTTACAGTGCAGTTGACTAAATTGGCATCCGACTGCGTGAACACAGGGACTCACCATGTCTAAATCCGGCCCTGCCCATTAGCCTTTGGCCCTTCCGTAATAATAATAATAATTTCGAACCAGGCCAAACTCACTCAAAACCCCACTGGATGGGAAGTCCCGCATTTATCAAATAATTTATATAAAATGTTTCGACTCGGTGTGAGAAAGGTTACAATCGTATATCGGTAAATGTACCATGACTCGCTATAGTCACTCGTTTAGATGAATATGCCACTGTGTGGTCACTGTCTGTCCGTTTCTTCTAGTTCAGCCATCTTCCAACCCGAAGGCCAGCCTTCGGGTTGGAAGATAGTTGAAGTAGAAGAAACGGACCGAAGCAGCCGAAAGTGGGATTCTTTGGCTAAATATTGTTTTGATTTGCAAATAATGTTACAGTAATGCAGGTATATTGACATGGATGCATGCGCCTATCTTAACTCATTGTGTAAATGCGAAACATATCTGTGTAAAAAAAGTGATGGGGCACGTGGCTCCTGTGAACCCCTGCCCCCGCAGCCTCCGATTTAGCGTAGTAAAAAAAACAAAAGAAGGTGGAAAAGCAACACAACCTGCCTAGTTTGAACAGGAGAATGGTCTCACTGCCAGCTAGCATTGAGGCTCAAAAGTGGTACTATGAGGTATGTGGTCATGTTGCTCCCAGCACTGTATTTTTACCTAATAATTTATAAATGGTTTAACAATCCGGCCACCCTAGTGCTTCTCACCCATAATAATCAAACACAGATCATACATCTGAAAAAAAATTGTTTTTTTCACTATTCGAAGATAGCTTGCCATACCTGACACACGCAACTGACACGCACACACCTGCTGTCTTATTTAACTGACATTGTGGGAACTTGTTTTTTTATTCTCGGTGACAAACAAGTTCCCACAAAATCGCAAGACAAACCCTATCCTTTCGTTTCTCTGTTAGGACATGGTGAGAACAAATGAACTCCACGTGAGGACGCAAACACTATTGTGTAGTTTTCCTACAAAGTCAGGAAATTAGACCCACAAGCACTACCCCGCCACACAAACATCATCTGTCTTGATTAACATCTTATGTGGGGTGTTGCTTTTTCTTTTGTTCTCTATGACATGGTAACCGGTTCTCGTCAGATCACCGAAGTTAAGCAACGTCGAGCACGGTTAATCATCGGATGGGTGACCATCTGAGCGATCAATTCGGACTCCCGCGTTGTGTCCTTGGGCAAGGCACTTAACCCTGATTGTCCACATTGGGGCACGATGACGCCGTGTACTAAGGCGTACTGCACGTCGATGGTACGCATGTCTTCATCTAATCTAACCCTGCATGTGCTGCAGTGCGGAGTTACGATGTTGGGGAGCTGGCAGCTGCTCGTCGTTGCTCGGTGGTTCTCTCCGGGTACTCCGGCTTCCTCCACCCGTAAAACTGTCACGGTCATGATTAGCCATTGTGCATAAGTATATGACCTTAAACACCAATAAATAAATAAATAATTCTCTGTGACATACATGACCCCACAAAATCGCCAAAATAATCCATTACCCATTGCTTTCTTTGTGGGGACTCATTGTGAGAACCCAAACACTATCGTTTAGACTGTCACAAACACGGCATGCCAGACACCCACACACACTCATTAACTCAGACACAGTTACTCACAAAAACTCACATCCCCTCACCTTCTTTCTCCACTTTGCTTCAAATTACACTGATATTTTGGACATTTTAAGAGACAATCTTCCAGGGTCTCCATTACTCCCCATTGACACATTTGCGGCACACCCTATTACACTGCAAAAAATATAGGTTCTCTTTAGAACCAAAACTGGTTCTAATCTTGTCCCTGAGATGAAACCAGTTCTGTTTAAACAGTATTTATTTCAAATCAAATAAATTTATAAAGAGTAACATTAAATATAATCAGAATTAAACATAAATTGAGGGGGTTTCAGTAGTAAGTTTAGAGCTTATACGAGGTTTTCTCAAATCATTATTAAGCAAAGGAAATATGAACAGTTGGCATATCGAACCAGTTTTGGTTCTGTACAGAATCAAAACTGGTTCGATATGCCAACTGTTCTTATCTCCATTGTTTCAAAATGTTTGGCGACTGCGTTGAATAAGCTCTAAGTTTACTGCTGAATCTACTTCAGTTTATGTAATATTCTGTTAAAATTGAATGCTAATCTTGGTAAATTTATTTGATTTGAAATAAATACTGTTTAAACAGAACTGGTTTCATCTCAGGGACAAGATTAGAACCAGTTTGGGTTCTAAAAAGAACCTATATTTTTTGCAGTGTACCATCCTTTCTAATTTCCCGACTGAGCTCAGGTGACCTAGAATTTACTTTAACTGGTAAAGTGCTAAGTTATTTTGGGTCATCAAAATTTGTTCATGTGTCTTTGCCTTGTTACAATTTATGGGAGAGTGCCAAGAGGCACGCCGAGAGACATGCCAAGAGGCACTCTCCTATAAATTGTAACAAGGCAAACCCATATAGACTAAGTAATTTCACTTCTAAGATAACATGAAGCACGTCCACAGAAGATGACACCTTCGGACTGGGGTACCTGCTCTTCATATGAAAGCCCAAATATGGGCTTCCAGCACTGTATCAGTTGAACAACTGTGTTTTTTTCATTTTCTGTCTCAAATAGACAAAAAAAACTTCTGTTTTATTGATATAACAGAATCCAGTAACTGATGCCTGGGGTCATCTAAAGTGTGGACAGGATATATACAAACAATTGGATAAACTTGACTTTATACTTCTGTTTTATTGATATAACAGAATCCAGTAACTGATGCCTGGGATCGTCTAAAGTGGACAGGATAGATACTCAGGAGTACTGACCTTTTTTTCAAAGTAATGAGTACGAGTACGAGTATTTGAAATTATATGAGTAAAGTACGAGTATTGTGTACTTTGCCAAAACAGTGGTACTACGAGTATGAGTACTGAGTACTTTGGACCCAGCCCTGGTGCCACAATATCTTCCCCATGTACATCCCCCACCCCCACAAAAAATAAAAAATAGAATTACTTATAATAACATAACATTTATTTACTGAATTTTCATCACATTAACATTGAAAAAGTTGTTTGGTCATCAAAATTTGTTCATATGTCTTTGCCTTGTTACAATTTATGGGAGAGTGCCACGAGGCACTCTCCCATAAATTGTAACAAGTCAAACCCATATAGACTAAGTAATTTCACTGATACGATAATATGAAGCACATCCACAGAATATGACAACTTTAGGCTAGGGTATCTGCTCTTCATATTAAACCCTCATAGTGGCTTCTAGCACTCTCCCAGTCAAACCACTAAATCAAGATGTTCCGTGTGCGTTCGCATTCCCCAATGGCTGTTTTCTATATATTCCGCAACCCGTCTAACGACCCTATAATACTGACCCATGTTCGCCAGTTTTTACTATAATTCTCCATGACACTATCTCTCTCTCTCCTATGATTCCTTTCAATGGTTTACAAATATGCCTTCAAGTCTATGGCCTCAATTGGGTAATTGAAACATCGGGTGGCCTCACAACTCGTTCGACTATTATGCACGTGATCTTCCGACGTGCCGCAAGACTCGTTTGTCGTCTTCCACTGCAGAACAACCGAGGTTAGTTACACAGCAATAGCAAGCTTTGGAATGAGTATGAACATTTGGTCGCCACTTCCTTCTAAATACAGACAAGCTTGTCTCAGTTTTTCTACTCTCTCCGAGAGAAGAGGATGGATTGGGTCATACAACTCAAACATTCTGAAATAGGTCGACCATTAGGCTGCTCTCCTTATCAACATATTCAGTAAAACTTGAAAAAGGCCCCCACCCCATCGCCCAAGATAAAATTGTTTGTGATGGCGTGACGTCACCGACTTGTGCAATTAAAACTATATTTACAAGTTCTGCAACCTAACCCGAATACCAGACATTACTTGTATAAATATTTCTTAGATATCAAAATCTGTCCACTTTTGGTTTCAGAAACAGAGAGTATATGACCTTCATTGGAATGAGCTGTTAAGCTCGTTCCAATGAAGGGTTATAAGCTATATTTTGTGGGAAAAAATGGACAAAATGAGTGGCGATACTTGTCTGTGGCGTTTCACGGAATATTACATTAGATATATAGAATATACCCATAGCAGCTTGGTGTACCAAATGTTCACCACGAGTGGTGAAGTGGTGTTTACCGCGAGCCTTCGGCGCGCGGTTAACACCATTTCACCACGAGTGGTGAATTACTGAGCAGCAGCTGTACATACGTGCGAATTTGGTTTTGTTTACATGAGCATCGGTGGGCGGTTCTTCCGCTGTCAGTTTTATCACCGAAAGGAAATGGAATAATAATAGCATAATAACATACTATTTCGAGTTATGGATGCTTTATTAACACGAGACAATGCATGTTTGTTAATTTTTGGCATCTTATGAGGTAAACCCATTTAAAAACGTAATAAATAATTGCCACTTTCATTTCACTTTTCACGAGGCGACGTGCGATAAATTTAGACAAGTTCGCATTCAGATCCACGTCACCAAAGGTCAACTTGGATGTAGTTCCATTGTAGGTGTAAATTTTAACTACTAAAATCCCATTGCTGGTGTGTTCATCACGGTTGGTGTATAAAGCTAACATTTATGTCATAGGCTTTTCATATATAGTAGAATAGGTTATCATGGTATAAAAAAGATGTTATGAAGTGAGTAGCATGAGCTCTCTTGGCTCATTTGTGGTTTGTCCTTATACGAATCATCAAAAGGTCTCAGTGGGTGGTAATTCTTTGTTTGTCGTAGAAATATGTTAATACGTGGAAAAATAGATAGCAACCGTACCATTCGCCGACGCTGCTGTCGTTCAGTAGCAGCCCCAAGGTGGATTTTGTGTGGAGCACTCACCTAATGGCCTTCTGTGTTCATTTCCCACATGAATTTTCGAATGAAACATCCATGTTGGCTTTTTATGGCGTCCAAATGAAATGTATTGATGTTTGTATGGTTGAGTTAGGGTATATCGATAAACAATATAGGTGTTTTATAGATAAATCCCTGTTGCTTACTTTCTCTGAACCAAGCATGTAGGTCCTAACCAATATCATAGGCGCGTGAGCCAGGGTTTTTGTTGGGGGTGGTGCGTTAAGTGGCGATTGACCATTACCGGTTGTGAAGGGGCGATCATGGTTCTCAACGGCGTTAAACATTTTGAAAAATGAGTATCAAATGAAGCTCGGTGTTTGCATCTGAAAAATATGTGAAATTTATGATCCAAAATATATGCACTATTGTTTGTTAAAAATTTCATACAAAATAGATCGATAATGTTGATAGGCTTATTTTATTTTCCGGAAATATGTTATATCTATAAATGAAATATAGAATAAATAGGTACTAGGGACGGTAATAAGATTTAAACCACGAGTAGGATAAGGGTTTTAACCACTCGGCTTGCCGAGTGGTTAAAACCCTTATTGTACAAGTGGTTTAAATCTGATTGCCGGCCCTAGTATCTATTTGTTTTATTTATACCATGCTCTTAATAAATAATCGACATTGTCACTTGAAATGGAGAAAAAAAACGACACTTTCTATCGTAAACACACGGGTTTGGTTTCGTTACATCTGCGCCAGTGGGCAGTACTACCGGCTGTACGTGAATGCTTGATTGATAGCTAGACACATCGTCAAAGTGGATTGAATTTACCTTGCTTTTTCAGTCAAATCATTCTTAGCAATCCTTAAATTTTATTTTAAATATAGAATTGTAGGTGTTTTAAACTCAATAAGTCATTGCACGTAATAGATAGGACCGCAAAATATCGGATGTTTGAATGAAACATCGCGAAGTGTGAATGTATCGAAGTTTTCAAATTGCATCATGGAAAGGTCAAGTTGGATGAACTTCGGACTATAGGTGTAAATTTTTTTTAACCGCAGTAGAAGCTTTACACCGGTAGTAGTGGGGTTAAAAGCTAAAATTTAAGATACAGGCTTTTCGCAGGTAGTAACATAGGCGAACATGGTATAAGTTATATTAATATGTGATTTTGGTAGATAATAAACGGCTCTAAGGTCGATGTAACATATAGGGCCTGTAATGCCGGGACCATGCAACTACCTTCTGTGAAACGCCTAAACACCTGAAGTAGTGTCCAGGCGTTTCACAGTGACTACACGAAAACGAGAACATTTATGTTTCAAAACAACTTACCCTAATACATTGTACTTTCAATGGCTAAGCCACAGAGAATACGATGCATCGAAGTAAGTGAGGTCGCCCCATTTTATCAAAAATTTCAAATCACAGGTGGCGCGTTCACATCCGTCTGACCTGTCCTGCTACGCGCCTGAATGCGGGATATTTGTATATCAGAAACAATACCCTTTTCTGTTGTCTACAATCATTATTGCGTACAAAACATAATAATGTCTAACGGAAATGTTCCTTCTGAACTTTCCTCTTGATGTAGAAGTACGAAAGTCTATCTCTGGTTTATGTACAAGTATACACACGGTTATTGCGCATCACGGAACCACGATTAACACAAGTCCCGTTCTCTTGCGTCTTCAACACATCAAAGTGTTTCTGCTTGACCAAGTCGTTATTCCGTTTGATTTCTTGTGATGTAAATTTGTCCTTTATCCAGTGCTTTATTCCTTTTGAGAAAGGCCTGTCCCTACGGAGATACCTGGGCGACGTCGATATATCTTACCCACGTGGCCATCCTCATTTGAATAGTTAACCCTTTACCCAACGCAGACGATATCAAAATTTATTATTTTAAATATCATTTTTTATTTTTTTCAAAATATTTCAACAAAACCAAAGAGGGATCACATGATATGGTTTTGTTGAAATTTTTCGAAAAATAATATTTTTTCAGCTGCTGAATTTGCATCTTATGCGGGCGATTCGTTGGTTAAAGGGTTAAGGCTTTCACCATCGTCTGATTTTTCAAACATGCCGTCCACTTCGTTTCAATCCATTCAACCACCACATCAACCGACGATCATTTTTAACAACCGCACACCACATGACGTCATCACAATCAATAATTTCAAAAGTGACGTTATGGAAATGTCAGCTGTTTCAAAACTCGCTTCAATATGTTAAACCACCCTCTCATTAGCTAACGTTGTTTTCGTAGTAATTACTTTTGCTATGTACGAATCTTTTCGATGCTCTTTCCGAATAGGGAATTATTTTTTTCTCCAGGACCAGTCAATAGTACAGTAAATTTCTCTCCAAGGGTAGTATTCTGATTCCAATGACGTCACCCATCCGAGATGAGGTGGGAGAAAAACAATCCTTGAGTAGTGTAGAGTGGGGTGGATTAATCCAGACACTCCGCAAGCCTGTCCACTTTATCGATCTATTTTGCAAGTAATTTTTATCAAACAACTGTCCATATATTTTAAATCATAAATTTCACATAACCTAAAATATTAAAAATCTGTTTCTCAGGCCCTCCCGTTGGTCCTTTTCGCTGCCGCATGCTCTCTTTTTGTAACCAATGTAAACTTTAAAAAAATAAAAATTAAATGATTTATGTCTGATAATTTACCAAAGTTAAAATTTTTTATAAATTTGTCCCTTGAGTGCAAGATGGCTTTGCAATGCTTTAGCATTGCAAAGCCTTCTTGTCTCAAGGGATGAAATACACCACCACCCATGCTGTTCTGTAGATTATGAGGCCTAAAACATAAACCAAGAACATGAACTTTTTTAATTTCAATGAAATAAATACAGAAATAAAAAATAAAATAAAAAACCGCTCGCCCGCATTTAATTTTACAAATAATGGCCTGAGAAACAGAAGATCTACTTTGTAGGGCATAATATTTTCCAGATGCTTCCACCGAGCTCCACTTGATACTCATTTCTCAAAATGTTTAACGCGGGGGAGAACCATGATCGCCTCGGCACAGCCGGTAGTGGTCAATCGCCACTTAATGCACCACCCCCAACAAAACCCCTGACCCACGCGCCTAGGATATTGGTTAGGACCTACATGCTTGGTCCAGAGAAGGTAAATAACAGGGATTTACCGTTAAAATACCAATATCGTTGTCAATAAATACCCTAACACACCCATACAAACTATATTTCACTTGCATGCCATAAAAAAAAAAACAGATTGGACGCTTCATCCGAAAATTCAAATGGTAAATGAACACTGAAGTCCTTCAGGTGAGTGCCCACCCAAAGTTAACCAAACGATGGACGTAAACTACATTTTATACTACTAAGATTTCCCCACCCCACCCCACACCACTCGATGGTAATAATAGTCTTCGCCTTGCCATTCAATAATCCTGGCGTGTGTTTATCACATTGTCCACAGGGTGTCCAGTTACCACCGTTGAGTTTGGTAGCAACTAAGTTTTGCTGATGTTTATTACCAACTTCAGCCTTTGATTCCATTCATTGTAGAACTTCTTACTCATCTCGGAACGAACTTCTCCTGTGGCTGAATCAGGGAGGACAATATAGGCGAAGTCTATATCCCATGAATATGTACTCAAAATCGCGCCTATCAAAATAAGTATTAGCATACGTACAGTTAAAACTAGAAGTCCTGTCATGAAATGCGCACAAATAGCACGTCGATCTGTACGTTAATCTACGTATTATGACCATAGTAAGGCTATCAAATTCTGTACATATGGCATGTGCACAAGCAATGTTTCTGCCAATGGACCCCCGGGTAACCCGGAGGTCCATTGGCAGAAACATTGCCTGTGTTTCCTATGAGTAACCAGGAGAACCTGCCGTGCTTTGGATGCCATTCGATATGGCAAATGCGCGCAATTCCTACGCGCAATTAAGTCTAGATAAGCGCACAGTTCGTGACAGGACGTCTAGTTTTAACCGTAGTTTAACGGCCTGGTAAATGAGGTATCCATTGTGTAGCGGTAAAGCCGGTTAGATGTGCTTTCTGTTCATCTCAACTTAATAAAGCGTCTCATTCAATGGATTCAGTTTTCAGGATCTCCTGTCGTTCACCAAGCCTGATGCTTTTGTCGTCATTACAGCAACATATAACCCAACGTTTTCTTTATTCGTGACTGTTTTGTATGACAACCGTTATTTAAACCCAATTCCTTATTCGACATTCGTTTTCAACCGATTTTATCGGTTGATAACGAATGTCGAATAAGGAAATGGAATAAGTAAAGAGTGTCTCGTCCCCACTGTTTTTTTTTCCATAGCCTAAATTGCCCAACAGTCTCAATGAATCTACAGCAATTGATTTCTCTTGGCCCTTGTCCACTGTAGGGAACCGACGCCGGATATTACCGATCACAATGGCCGTTATTTCCACATCGATAGGCAACACACCCGAATTATAGCCCAAGTTAATAGAGCCATCGATCATGAATAGGGTAAACAGATATGTATTCACACTATACCCAACTTCAAAACGGAATAGGCCCCGTTAACACCTGATTACTGAGAAAAAAATAACGAATATAACAGCGCTGATCACATGGGAAATTGTGAAAAAGTGAGTTGAAATATGCAATTTACGATGACATTTCGCACGTTATCACATTCATCTGTGTGCTAGTACATGGAATGGACAAAGCGCCACCTACCGACATCGAATACATCAGAATATGTACCAAGTATATCTTGTGTAATGCGGGCAAATAATTTGAATTTGGTGTACGGCAAATTACTCCGTTTTACGATTTTACTGTCTGGCATATTAACACCATTTCGATCTCCGTTTCAATTACCATCACGCTATGCTTGGTCATACAGAACTAATATATGTGACATTTTAGTGAAATTATATTCGTGTAAACCCCTAATACAGTATAGCCTATTACTCCGCTCGGCTGAACGTGTTTTTCAGGACACATCAGTGTTTTTTTAAAAATATGACGTTAAAACTATATGTGCATATCTACTTTGCAATACAGTGCAAATTTATTCGAACAATATTGCCCACAGAAACCTTAGAGCTCATCTATATGTATACATTAGACCATGGATATAAATTTGAAATGCCAGCTTGCTAAGGCTTTAACGGTTACTAAATTCATTACCATATACTATAGCACTCACATTCTTTCAGTATACGGACAAGTTTATCGGTTAATGCTATGGCTAAAAGCGGGCGCGCAGAAAGACAGTGAGGGGATTGACAATATCACTATAAAGTCACGATTCAAAACATCGCGGCACGCATGTAATAATGGCAAGGGGTTGTTGCACTAGAGCCCTCCTGGTCACATCGTAGACATCGTGCAACACGGAAAACTGGCCATTTCAGTGACCAACTTTTCGTTTCGACTTCTTTCTTTATTACAGCCTGTTCTAGATAGAAATCCCCATCTACAGCAACACTAAACCATGCGGAAAATGAAAATCTGTTCCGCACATATGTGCGGAAATGAAATCGTTAACGGACTATTTTTGAAAAGAAGCGAAATTTCACTGGAATGTTCCACAATTCGTGCACCACAATTACAGTTTGAATCGATAGCTTTAGCTGTAAATCGTCCCACGAGTTCCAATGTGTTCTATGTGCCAGTAGGCACATAGAACACATTGGAACTCAGGGGACGAAATAGTGACAGAGGTTGATCCCCACTCAAATTTGGTTGGCGAAAAAATGTGTTCATTTTGTTGGTAGTTGTCAAATTAATTGCTGAATGTCCTTCTAATAATTGTTTTTATAGACGTGAAGGCGTGTAATAAACACAGAACGACACACGTGTGTGAATGGGTGAATCGATATGGCACTTGTGCCATCGAGGAAGGATAAAACTCGAGGCCCGCGGCCTCTCGTTCTCTCCTTCTGCGCTGATACACGTGCCATATCGATTAACCCATTCACACACGTGTGTCGTTCTGTGTATGACACGAGGAAGCACGCTATGGACGATTCAGATGGATCTGTCGATGTTGATGCATGTTAAATCGTGGAAATTGATTCCGACACCACTTGAACGATTTGTGGTTACACACCGAAGATCAAGTCGAATCTTAAACGCCACTGGAGACGACATGTGCAATGCAATTCGGAATCCGTCCCGCCTAGACCTAGTTGCAGCAGCTCAGATTTATATGTGATCACTGTCAAAAGTCGATTAAATCCACACATGGACTCACATTTCACCGGAAGGGGAAACAACACCTCATGGATTATAAACACATTTGTTCGTTATGTGGAAAAGACTACAGTTAAAACTAGAAGTCCTGTCATGAAATGCGCACAAATAGCACGTTGATCTGCGCGTTAATCTACGCGTTAAGACCATATTAAGGCTATCAAAGTCTGTTCATATGACCTGTGCACAAGCAATGTTGCAGCCAATGGACCTCCGGGTAACCGGGAGGTCCATTGGCAGAACATATCCTGTGTTTGCTATGAGTAACCAGGAGAACCTGCCGTGCTTTGGATGCCATTCGATATGGCAATTCCAAGGCGCAATAAAGCCTAGATAAGCGCACAGTTCGTTACAGGCCTTCTAGTATTAACTGTACAACCAGTAAGTACAGTTAAAATACCATTGACCATCGCATGTGGAACTGAAACTCGATAGATATTTCTAGTGTAAGGCGACCTTCAGCTCAGCTGGATCCGTTCAAGGGCACATGGCGACCGGCCATGGCGACAGCAACAGTATGAAATTCAGTTGCAAAACCAGTGGCCAGACTTTCGAGCACCAGCATCACCTTTCGGAACATGAAAAAGGGAATAGCGGACCACCCCGTTTCGTGTGTGGAAGCTGCGGCAGAGGATATCAATGGCGTTCGTTTCTGAAGGCACACAAGAATGTTTGCGGCAACACCAATTGCTATCATGTGAAATGTGCCAATAAATTTGATAAAAAGTGTTTTAAAATTTTCATGCTTTCACCTCAAATGAAGTTGTTGGATGACCACAATGTGAGCATCTATATGACTTCATAATTTCTGAAAATGGAAGAAATGACAATTTTAGTGACTAATCCACGAATAATTCGTACAATAGACATAAATTCGTATCAACTCGCATTCAGACTAATCATCTTGTTTTTTTGTAATTAACTGTACAGCACAAAACACTCATTACAGTTAAAACTAGAAGTCCTGTCACGAACTGTGCGCTTATCTAGGCTTAATTGCGCGTAGGAAATGCGCGCAATTGCCATATCGAATGGCATCCAAAGCACGACAGGTTCTCCTGGTTACTCATAGAAAATACGAGCAATGTTTCTGCGAATGGACCTCCGGGTTACCCGGAGGTCCATTGGCTGAAACATTGCTTGTACACAGGCCATATGTACAGAATTTGATAGCCTTACTATGGTCATAACGCGTAGATTAACGCGCAGATCGACGTGCTATTTGTGCGCATTTCATGACAGGACTTCTAGTTTTAACTGTATCACTGATCAGTTAATTCGGCAATATACCGCACAGTTCACAGACGCCACTCGCACTGATCAATTATTTTAGTAATTTGCCGTACAGTGGACAGATCGGGCTGGTTGTATTATTTATTCATTTATTTAATGGTGTTTAAGGTCACATATTTCTGCACAACGGCTAACCATGGCCGTGACAGTTTTACGGGTGGAGGAAGCCGGAGTACCCGGAGAGAACCACCGAGCAACGGCGAGCAACTGTCAGTTCCCCAACATACCAACTCCACACAAGCAGGGTTAGCATTGGTTGAACACAGGTGCCCCATCGACGTGCAGTACGCCTTAGTACACAACGTCACCGTGCACCCACGTGGGCAGTGGGGGTGAAGTGTCTTGCCCAAGGACACAACGCGGTTGCCGCAGGTGGGATTCGAACCGAGGACCCCTCTGCTTGCAGCCTGCACCTCTACCAAATGAGCCACCGCGGCCCCAGGCTGGTTGTAATTTGCAAGCCAGTGGTTGAATAATATGCCGTACAAAGGTATTTTTCTATTTCCTGTATTTGAGACAAATTATAGCATTTTGGGAGAAACTTGTATTATATGCGATCAATGTGTGTTAGTATAGTTCACGAACACATAGAAGATATCTAGGCTGTTTTAGTGAGGATCGAAAATTATCTCTTGAGTGTCGACCTGAAAGTTTTATTTTTCACGCGTGCTTGCGCGAGTGAAAAATACTACTTTCAGGACCACACGAATGAGAAAATTCCCGATAGTCACTAAAATAGTGTAGAGTTTCTTTTTATAATATGCTACGTGACCAGTGCTCAAAATTACTTTTTTTCTTTGCGCAGCAAAATGCTACGCATTTCCGAAAAATGAATAGCATTTTGTAAAAAATACATAGCTATTTTTGTATACCAGAGTTATGTTATGCTGTTTTATATTGAATTCTTCTAAGTAGATAGAATAGTTTCCATCCATTTCTGGGCATTTCCAAATTATCTGCAACACATGAAACATTTACTATGTTTTTTTAACTGAACTGCCTTTAAGGGTTGCATGGACTTGTATACTGTTATAAATGGCGTCTTGATTGTTTAATAGAGTTCTCAAATTGGAAGTTGGGATTTTTAATTTGATGGGCTTGTAGTTATTTTTAATGGACATTTTATGCAAAATGTTGTAAAAACAGGAAGTATTTAAACCAACAGAACTCATCTTACATATGAAGTTGGTAAAGATGCTTGATGGAGAGTTAATCTGAGTTATGCCTGGAATGTTCCACAATCAGAAGTAAAGCATCAATGAATTAGTTGTCAAATTTGTTTGCAAATTTTCATTTACATTTTGCGATACAAGAAAATCAACTGCAGCCTAATAGGCTGCAGTTGATTATCTTGTATCGCAAAATGCTATACATAATTTAACATTGTGTTGCTTTTTGCAAGTTTTGCATAGCAAAAAGCGACGCGACACCGCTTATTTTGAGCCCTGTACGTGACATTTTACTGCGCAATATTCAGCCCAATTTTACTGCAAACACGAACGTTTCAAAACAATAACAAAGATCAGCTGATCGTTCATTCAAGGCGATGTTCAAGGCGACCCATGCGCCGAAGAGTAACGTCATTTAGGAAGCTACAGAAAAAATTCGTGGTGTGGACCTGAAAAATAATACTTTCATACCCACACTCATGGGATAATTCCCGATACTGACTAAAACAGAGTAGATTTTCTTTTTTATTACATGCTATGAGACATTTTATTGCGAAATATTTAGCCCAATTCGTCCCCAAATGCATACGTTTCAAATCAATAACAATGATCAGCTGGTCGCTCCTTCAAGGCGACGTGATGCGGCGTACCATGACATCATTTAGGAAGCTACTCAGGGATATTCCTCGACATCCATCGAAGTCGAGAAATATCTTTTAGATAATTTTCGATAATTCACAGGCTAGTATATAATAAAACATTTATATCACTGGGAAGCGTCGAAATTAGCACAGTTTATCAGAAGAATGCAGCAGATTCAAGAAAAAACACCGTGGCCATTTACATTCACCTTTAATTTGTGTGAAATTTCTTTGAATAATGAGGTGGGAAAACATTCAATGATAAATCTTTATTATACTTACTGTTTGTCTAACATGCGATTATCCAAAAATCTGATAATAAAATTCTGTAATTTATCAATATAAAAGTCTCCTCGAAAAACGATGTGGAAAAATGGCCACCCGATCCACGAAAACAGCTGTACGCAATCGATAATATCCGGACCGGAATCGGGTCCCAACACTGTTATCACATCTGTTCTGGCAACCAATATCTGTTCACCAAACACTTTGAAGAAAGCTTTAGGTTCATAGTGAATTACTTGGTGCATATGTTTAACCTGTACAACGTGTTCTAGACACCATATTAGAAGGAGCGTATCATGCAAAATTTCTGTTGCGTTGCAACTACCGATCAACCTTCGTTTGTTATTTTTTTAGCAAAATGTACCCTGTGGCTTCACAAATCCTCCGTTGTTCAACAATGGTGCAATTTCCACAAAATATTTTTCCGTACATATTGCACAGGAAGGTGACAGTCAACTAAACCAAACATTTTGCCGGATTTCACTTGTACCCATTCACTTTCAAGTCACTTAGTTCTCAATAGGAAACGCTTCAATGAAGTGTTTATCGTGGAGACCTTTTTATCACGTTCATCCATTCACATCTTCAGATCTCCACAGATTTGTTGCCAAGGCTTCCAATATACTCGCCGTTTCTCATAGCTTCTTGGTTTTTGCCGCATTTTATCAAACGTGAGTGGAAGTGTAAAACTCTTTAATACAGCTGTACCTCCGACGCGTTGCCGGTGTAAAAGGAATGGACGTCCGTAGAAACGTTAGTCCCTCTGGACTATTATTCCGCGGAATTATAGTCCTAGGTCTAACATTTCTAGGAATAGTAGTCCGCCGGACACTGGGACCCGTCGAATCACGATTTTTCGCTCGAATCGAATCGGCAAAATATTCGAAACCAAATCGAATCTACTTTCGAATAATTACGACACCTCGACTTCTTACTTGTGCCGTCTATCTCCAATGTGTACCAAGTATCAGTATGCCCACTGGTTCGACTATTTCGTACCATCGAACCACAAGTACTAATAGATGGATCTATCACTTGTTTGGGAAATGCTGATCAACTTATCCCTATGGTAACCGAAAGTATTCCATGTAGAATTAGTCCCGATATGCAAGCGTTTTTTCACTTATTAGAACCCAATGAGATTGGGTTTTGACGCGCTGACATTCTGATTTCTCGAAGATATCGCTTTGAATGTATCACGAACAAAACGTGTTGTAAATTTTCGGCTCTTAATATTATATTGGGTGACAACGCACCCCGCAGTTATGCTAGCAACGGCACTAGTTCAAACGAGAATTGACCAGGTATCTCCAACGTGGACGTAGAAAGAACCATATATCGTCCCTTGTGTGAAACAAGGCGGCGTCTGCAATGCTTCTGCATTGCAGATGGCGCTTTGTTCCACTCAAAGGCAATATATTGTGCAAACTGAATGTAACGCGACCTCCGTTATCGCTTCAGGCATTTTAATGATTTTTTTCCACTTGGTTTGTGGTATCTACTTAGGCTAGATACGGTCATTTACAGGCCTGGCATTCTGAAAAATGCAGGAGGGCAAAAAATCGCTCTCCTCAATCATCTTAGGAGAGCAATTAGCTTTACACAGTATTTCAAGTATCCAGTTGAATGAACTCATTGAAACTGAAACCAACAGACTACATCAGTGGTTTTATTAACTTGACTAAGGTAAAGCGAAATCTCTTAGACATCTAGACGTCTCACTCGACAACCGAACACACACTTGACAAGACCTGTGTGTGTACCCAGACCTGTTGTCCAAGAAAGTCATACGCCTACCACTACCACCTTCAACCCCCAAGGGGGGTTGAAGGTGGTAGTGGTAGGCGTATGACTTTCTTGGACAACAGGTCTGCTTGAATCTACAGTCACGTCCTGGTGCAAGTGCTTCAAGTGACAGGATAGTAGTAATGGTAGTATATTATAGTGTCAATATTCCTTGAATAATTACCCCTCAAACTGTGATGTCAGTTGTTGAACTTGAAACTGACAGAAAAAAAATATTCCTGTGACCCATTTTGCTTCAAATGATTGCAACTGTGTTTGGGTATGCTTTTAGCCATTACCTTTTACCACTAAACCACTTTCAAAATGAAATTACGTGATGTTATGTGACTTCGAAGTTAAATTACATTTTTGCTTTGCAACAAAAAATTAATGTGAGCATAATACATGTAATCTCAATCATCCCAGACCAAAATGTTTAGGAGGGCAATTTTTCGCTCTCCTTAGTTCTTTCAGGAGGGCAGTAAGGAGAGCTAAAAAATCGCTCTCCTGAAATTGCCAAGCCTGGGTCAAGCTCGTTCCACAGAAAACTGTAGGATGATTTGTCATATTCAGAAAGTCGACCATTAACCCTTTCAGCACCGGTGTTCTGGAATATATCGATTCAGTCAATACTGTCAACGACCAAATGGGCGAAACCATCCTTGTTTGTTTGGGGGTTCAGGAATAATTTAACCCAACAGCTGGGTGCGCGGTGGCGTTGCGGTAACCGGTTCTCGCCAGATCACCGAAGTTAAGCAACGTCGAGCCCGGTTAGTCCTCGGATGGGTGACCGTCTGAGCGATCGATTCGGACTCCCGCGTTGTGTCCTTGGGCAAGGCACTTAATCCCGATTGTCCACATGGAGCAACGATGACGCCGTGTACTAAGGCGTACTGCACGTCGATGGTGCGCATGTCTTCAACCAATCTAACCCTGCCTGTGTTACAGTGCGGAGTTACGATGTTGGGGAGCTGGAAGCTGCTCGTCGTTGCTCGGTAGTTCCCTCCGGGTACTCCGGCTTCCTCCACCCGTAAAACTGCCACGGTCATGATTAGCCATTGTGCAGTGCAGAAATATATGACCTTAAACACCAATAAATAAATAAATAAATAAATAAATAAATGTAAACAAAATACTGTTTACTCGTTTCCTTACCGACCCAAGGGATGTAACTCTATCTGTTGTGACACCAATGGATTCAATTATTACCAAGCCTCGCTTCAGATTTTTTGCTCTTTATATCGTCTGCTCGTCCACTACCATTTTTTTCTTCACGCACAAATTTATGCACACCGGGTGGAAATGGTTAAGAGAAATGTAATAAACCCAAACTCCCCGGAATTCGATTTTCCCAAGAGTCGAGATTGTTTCGAATCGATTCGAATCAGTGAAAAGATTCGAAACCGAACAGAATCTCGAATGTTCGCCCGGGCCTATTCAACACCCACAACAAGACTGCAAACACACCATGAGAATAAGATTTGGTTGTTCATAATAGTGCATTTGTTAACCCTTTACCCAACAATAAAAGCAGACGACACTTGCAAAAAAATTCTCGGATAACTAATTTTTTTCATTTTTTGTCTCCAAAACATAGGTTATGACCCCTCATTGGAACGAGCTCGACGAGCTCGTTCCAATGAGGGGTTACAACCTATGTTTTGGAGACAATAAATGAAAAAATCATGAAAATTAATTGGCGATTTTTGAGAATAGCGCTGGCCGGTTTTGTCCGTTACGTTGGTAAAGGGTTTATGAGTATTATTGTTACGTATGGGAAATCACGATGTCGAGCAGTTGCTGAATAGATTTTTTGCTCGAAGAGATTCGAGTCGTACGAGCAACGTTTGTTCCAGCCACTGCTAAATTTGCTAGAGAGATAGGGTATACAATATCTAAGTCACGGAGAGTGGCTTTGACAACCTTGTTTTAATGTAACAGGTAACTTTGGATAGCATCAATAAGTTTTTGACAAAAATCGAGGATACAATTTCTTTGTTTTGAAATTTGATAGTTAAATTGTCTGTTCAAGATAAACTTCATATTTTTATTAACACAAAAATAATTGACTGAATGTCGCTTTGGCCGGCAATGGCCGCCATTTTCAAAATGATTATATTCTAATTTTTATTAATTCTGAAAAATATGATTCAACTCCTAACGAGTGACCATAATTAGCTTTGGCAGTCCTTTTTAAATGGCGATCAAAACTTTGCCATTTGTAACAAAATTCCAAGCTACTATTATGTTGAAAATTTGGGTTAAAAGTTTCTAATGAACTCTTTGTGTGTACACTTAGTGTATTTGAGGCAAAGCAAACATAAAATAACATTTTCCCCAAAACTAATTGACCACAAGTAGCTTTGGTGGCTACTGTTCAAAATTATAGTCATTTCTCAAAATGGCAATCATATCTGACTGTTTTACGCGGAGGAAGCCAGCGTACTCGGGGTGAAGCTCCCAACAGCGACGAGAGGAGTCTACAATCTGACGTAATCAGTGTAAGCATAGGTTAAAAACATATATTCCAACGACGTTCCAGTTTGTTTCCAAATTGGGATTACGTGTCTTGTCCAAGGGCACGTGGAACGGATGGGGATCAAACCTTCGAAGTTTCGATCTGAAGTGTAATGCTCTTACTAATGAGCTATCACGCCTGATCATGAAATAGTACAATTATTTAACCCTTTACCAGACGATATCAAAATTTATTATTTTAAAGATAATTTTTTAAAATTTTTCAAAACATTTCAACAAAACCATATCATGTGACCCCTCGTTCCAACGAGGGGTCACATGACATGGTTTTGTTGAAATTTTTTGAAATATAATATTTTTTCAACTGCTGAATTTTCATATTACGCGGGCGGATGCGGCCGATTCTTTGGGCAAAGGGTTAAGATTCTCCCGATTGAACGACACCGAAAGAGCATTAGTTATGAACTGTAATTGTTACGCCTTCTACTAAACTTGTTGGCAAATTAAACAATTCCCAATGTTCCAATATGACTAAAATCCTCGCCCTCTGATTGGACGAGAGCTAGCTTAATCTTTTTCTGTGTTTACGTGCCCAATGGAATTGTTACCGTCTGACGTTACCAGGTGAAATATTTGAAAAGTTGACAACGATGGGAGGAGATCCAAAGTGCATACTGCCTATAAAATCGTATTTTCCGAGGTCAGTGATCATTCTTTGAATGTAGACTCGCAACCCACTTATAAAAAGTCTAGGTTACTCCCTCTCAGTTTGAACAGAGATGGAGTAACTTCGACCTTTATCTCAGACGCCGATTTTTTATTGTCCAGTGACGTTGTGGGGGGGGGGGGGGGGGGGGGGGTACACGAGAGGTTTATTTACTAAATTTGTCATCTTTAAATGTCGCCTTGTTCATTCAAGTTTCCTTTTTCATTTCACGATGCGGGTTTTGGGCTATGGGTAGGGTCTTTTTGGAACATGTACGTTATTGTGATGATTTAACGGTAACATAGTCTAAGGTTTTTGACTCGGAGCGTATGTTCAACCTCGCGTCTCCCTGTTTGTGCATTTCTTCTCTGCAATACTTTTGGTACAGTGTCAGGTGAGTAACACGTGCCTCACGTCTATGTTCTAAAGAGATCACTTGATGTCGCTCTATGTATTAAAACAGTTGAGTGTGGTACATGCAGTAATCAATTTCGATGGACGTAACAACATTTACTTATTCCTAGTTCCTTATTCGACATCATTATCAACCGATTTTATACCGGTCTCTTGACTGGTTTTCAAAACCGAGAATCAGAAAATTTCCGCTCCCATACACAAACAACCCGGAGAAAATTGCTGAACAAACGTTTAGTCAATATTTTATTTTGGCTATCTACATACAACAACATACTAAAACCCCACGAATGACGGTGGCGTCATCGTAATTTTTCACCATATACATGTATAGCGTGCAGTGGTCCAATACAAAAATTGACCGATTATACTTAGCAGATTGTTCGCATTTAACAGATATAACTCTAACATCTTCGTCCACGTCAAATGGTATATTGCTGTTTTATCAACCCTTTGAATCCCCATTTCCTGGAATGGTATCGCCTATGTGTACACTTGGGTCAGTCCAATATCAATATACAGGAAGGATAAAATAATAACTGCAGTCTACAGCCGTGTAGCTGCAGACTGCAGTTATTATTTTATCATCAATGTCCCGCATATAGACCTATTATAACGAGACAAAAATGGGATGGAATTATGCATTGGTCAGAAAAATCGGTCTTACGAGTTCAAAGGGTTAATATAGGATTCTGAATTAGCCAAAATGTTCAAGAAATGAGATTATCTGTCTTTGTCATATGTTAATATCTCGCAATTCATATATTAAATTCTTACAGGCATGCAAAAATAAAATATTGGTTCGTGAGTTTAAAGGGTCAATATTTACCATACGTATTGGTACAATGTAACCCATTCCGGCGCCAACACACAAGCAGATGCACAGTTACATCGCCTAATTGTCAGCAAGGTGTGCGGAACAGTAGGAAGATCTATCGAAATAGGGATGTATGACTACACTGTTCTGCCCAGCACAAGGCAATTCCTTTAATTCCAACATTCCCGAACCATACCTCTATCTGGTAGTAGGTTCTGAAACCATGCTATTTAGTGCAGAATTTGTCGGTGGTTTTGACGAAGTATCTCGTAGAAACACTCAGCGGAGTTGACACGTAGCGGAATTTATTCCGGACAAATACACTGCGAGCCCTCAGCCACTCCATCACCAAGTGACTATATATACCTTAACACCACCATGGAGACGTTGCACTTCTCACCGTAACGCAGACTGTTAAATATAAGCCGACCTTTTAGGTTTCGATAGACGCGCAACACCAATGTGCAGAATCTCATCCACGTCGACTTTCTCAAAATCGATCAATTGGATATACGTCGGAACTTTAACAAATTAACTGATACAGGTGACAAACGCGTTACTGGCCATTACGCTCAGACATTCATCAACAAGGGAAAAATGTACTAGATGAAGGTTTGAAGTTTATACCAAAATCCACGAAACCAATTAACTTCTGCCGTATGAAGATATCCACTTCCTCAATATAGAATACAATAAAAAATAAGACATGCTGCAACATCAACAACCCTGGCATAGGTCTTTCCTTCCTAGATCAATGTTGCTGCAAGGGCACCACACGACCATTCCAATTCCTTCCGCGAGGAGTCAGTTGTCTGAGCTACCGCACATACAATAACACTCACCCCACCCCACCCCACCCCCAACTTACTGGGCCATCACTCACAATCAACCTTCTACTATCAAGAGCAACAGGCTTCTTGTGCCGCCACAAAAACATATCTCTTTGGTTTATTTCCAGCGAGGGCACCGTACCTTGTAAGGCACGGAACAGTGCGGTTGTCACCTACAAAGGGAAATATGCTTGCAAGGCCATTGCAGGTGTTTACTACCAAGAGCAACAAAGTCTCCTGGGGCGCCACAAAAAGAACGGCTCTTTCATACAGGGAGTATACCTTTTTCTAACTGGCACGACCACAGTGGTATTAAGGGCGGACATTTCGAAATCAGCAGGGTACATTACAATACAATACAAATAAGCACTCTAAATTAAATTCTAAGAATTGAAAGAAATTATCTGCCGCTTTATCGTGTTAAGATTTGTATGAAGTGCTGCACATCTTACTTGGTGACGCATTAGTCAGACGGTAATATGGTTAAGAAAACTCAAGTCTTCTTGGAAATTTATTTCTGTAGACGCCTTCATGTAAATCAGCACCGTTCGTGGCACATTCATATTCTGATAAAGCTACAGATAATTCAATGTAATTCTTATTGTTCTTACACTATCAGCTCTTAGTAACACTGTTTCAAGTGTTGACAGTAGGTATAATATATAGAGGATATGGAATGAGTGTTTTTCTCATATAATTTCTCATATAATATTTATGAAACGAGTCTAAGAATTTTCTGTTTTGGCGTGCCTCTGGCGAGCCCATCGGACAATTCGGACGAGTTTCATAACTATTATATGAGAAAAACACTCATTTCATATTCTATTTATCATATGACACACACACGCACAAATTAGCCACTTAGAATGACTTTTTAACCCATCACCTAACTTGAGTTGCAGACGGCACTTGGAAAAAACATCCTCGTATAACTAAAAATTTTCATATTTTGCTTCCAAAACATAGGTTATGACCCCTCATTGGAACGAGCTCGTTCCAATGAGGGGTCATAACCTATGTTTCGGAAGCAAAACGTGAAAATATAAAAAAAAATGAATGGCGTTTTTCTTGTAGGTAAAAGATTAATACAATATAACCCACCCTTAATAGGATAGATAACGTAAATTCTCCCCACTGAAATTATGCAAATGTCACCCAGTTGTATTTTTTTTAGCCAATCAATTTGTCCAGTTTTGAAATTGACCAATGACAGCTCCCAACTCTAATTATGCAAATTATGAAAATGTAGCCCAGTTGTATTTTGTTCAGTCAATCAACTTGTCTAGTTTTGAAATTTACCAATGAAATTGAGGGAAGTCTTTATTTATCACTGATTAATATGAAAGCAAAATATCAAATATTTTAAAGTGAACAAAACGGACGAGTCATATGATAAATAGATTTTATTGAATATTAAATTATGATAATACAATGAGCGCTTGTGATCTTTAATGCTGAGACGAAGTATAATAATCAATAAAACTGAGGATCTATCAGATAATATACCAAATAAAAAAAGATCGATTATCTTAGATGAACAGCTTGCAAGTACAGCCTAGCCATTTGTATTAATTTGTGCTTGCTGCTTCACGTCCAATCAATAACGCATCTTAACTCTTCACTTGACATCACCTCACCAGAAAAAGACTCTCGAAAGAACATCATTAAATGTTAATTTTTAGCTTAACCCTTTACACAACGCACATAATATCAAAATTTATTGTCGTAATTATTATTTTTTAAAAGTTTAATAAATTTCAACAAAACCATATCATGTGGACCCCTCACTGGGACGAGCTCGATGAGCTCGTTCCAATGAGGGGTCATATTATATGATTTTTAAAAAAGATATTTTGAAAAAATATATTTTTTTCAACTGCATAATTTGCAAATTACGCGGGTGGATGTGGCAGATTCGTTCGGTGAAGGGTTAAATAGCCTGGAACATGTTCACATCGGGGGGGGGGGGGGAGGAGGGGGTCATAAGCCATATTTTGTAAGCAAACATCCAAGCAGTAATAAGATGAGAACGGCGATTTTTGAGAACAGCACTGTCCGTACCTGGACGTTCCGTTCAGTTGACTGTTGACAAGACGGAATGAGAGTAAGGGAGAACTGTCATTATAATAAAATGGTCGGGCGAACAGGGGAAACTATCGTAGAAAATGGTTAAAAATCCGTAAGGGAAGAGGGGTTGGCATTATGTTTAGAATCTTCAAACTTCAGAATAAAATCCTTGCCTAACGTAAGCTATATAAAATTCTTTATTTTAATGGGGCTTTTTTCTCAAAATTTTCACAAAATCACAACGAAAGCAAATGAGGTTACCCATCATTGCAACGAGCTGTGCGAGCTGGTTCCAAAGAGAGTTCACGTGATAAAGTTTTGTTGAAAGTTTTTGGAAAATATTCTTTGTCAACTGTTCAATTTGAAAATGACGAGAGCGGATGCAGCTGATTCCTAAGGTATAAAGTTAAACAAAAATATACAAGATTTGTGTGTGTGTGTGTGTGTGTGTGTGTGTGTGTGTGTGTGTGAGTGTGTGTGTGTGTGTTTGAGGTTAAAAAATCGCACTGGCACAGACATTTCCTACTGAAACGTTTTTTTCTTTTAATATGCCGCCGAAAAATTGTTTTCATTTACTGAACCCTGATTGGTTTCAAACATGACAAAAAAGTAAATAAATTGATTTAAACTAAGTGATGAGCTTAGGAACTGGTTGAACTGACTTGCAAAAATTGATGTTATTCATTGATGGGCTCTAATTTAGTCCTTACAAGGATGTTACGCAAGCTTTTGTTTTTCTTATAGGCGATGACAGGTCGAAGATTCAAAGGTTTATTTAATTTAGCATTGGTAAAATTGAATTCATCTTTTAACATTTTTGTTATTTCGATATTTATTCTGTTGTACGTTAAAGTGAAAGGAATGATGGACCTCCTTTCGCATTCGCCTTCTGATATGTTCATACCGAATGGCCAGAGGGTTTGAAGCGTATTGATCCAAAAAGCTTCACGGTTTTTTCTAAATTCATCCGTTTCTTCTAATGTGTCTTTAATTGGTGGTTGTTCAATAGGATGGATTTCGAAATCGTCCAAAGAATGGCCAGGAAGGTTACAATGTTGTGCTACAGGGGCATCAGCATTATGTTTTATATCCTGTTTGTGTCTAGTAGCACGTTCTCGGAAAAGATTTTGACATTGACCAACATACTGTTTCCGACAGCGCTTACATGTGATAAGGTAAATAATGTTTGGTGAATCACAATGGAGCCGGTTACGGATCTGATAATGATTTTTCGTTTGTTCGGAGGAAAATTCCTCTTTCTGATCAGGCATAAAAGTATGCAATCTACATCGAGGCTTTTTTCAATTAAATACCGCGCCACTACCATTCTGCAACGACCTGTTGTGTTCAATCTTCAGTGGTTCGAAATCAGAGGTTTCAGCTGGACTTTCGAGCTTTTTCAAAGTTTGAGATCTTAAGGTACGCAAAAGCGCAGCGAGTATCCTCTCGATCTGAGGGCGCCAAATAGAGTAGAACAAGTCTCATTGAAATTTACCTTATCACTTGAATTGCGGTGGAAACGAATGAGTTGTGATTTGATGATACCTTTAAATGTATGTTGCGGATGAAATGATTTTGTGTGCAACAATTGATGTGAATCAGTTGGTTTAAAATATACTTTATAATCTAAATGACCGGACGCCTGAAATTGCTTGCCTTTATACACGGTCACATCGAGAAAATCAACAGAATTTTCACTGATAGTAGCTTTCAGTTTAATATTTGGACCGTGATTGTTCAAAATTTCTAAAAATTCATCAAAATCTTCTTTTGAATGTTCCCAAATAATAAAAATGTCATCTAAATACCTGAGATATGCGAGAGGATGCTTTGCACATTTGCTTAAGGCATTTTCCTGCCATTCCGCTACACAAATGCTTGCAAAATTAGGACTGAATCTTTTACCCATAGGACAACCCATTATTTGTAGAAAATATTCTCCATTGAATTGAAAGTCATTACCTTTTAAGCTCAGCTCTAAAAGATCCAAAATTTGTTCATCCGGGCGTTTTGCATTCGGATATTTTTCAAATGCATTTTTAACTGATTTAACACCTTTATCAATATCAATGTTCGTACATACTATCGATATCCAAAGTAGCCAGAATTGCATTTTTTTGATATTTTCAATTTGGAAATTTTTGACAGGAAATCCTGTGTATTTTTTAGATAGCTGGGATGTCTATTTGCTATAGGTTTCAGATGATAATCAATTAATTCCGAGATCGCATAAGATTCCGAATTACAATCTGATACAACTGGCCTCCCGGGTGGAGTTAAGTCATCCGTCCATGAAGAACGGTCCTTGTGGATCTTTGGTAGGATATAAAATTGTTTTGTTTGAGCACTGAGCTTAGCTGTTAAATATTCCAGTTGTTTTTTGGTAATGTGACCTTCGTCGAGGAGAAATTTTAAGATCTTATTGAATTTTTCGATATTACTAGGCCAAATAAGTGAATCTATTTTCTAATAATGTTTAGTATTGCTGAGTTGTCTCATGGCTTCCTTTATATAATTGTCCCGAGATAGAACAACTACCGACCCACCTTTGTCGGCTGGTTTAATTACTAATTTCGTATTTTTTCGAAGTTTCGTGAGGGCTCTCCGTTCACCAGCTGTTAAATTGTCTTTATCGGAGAGTATGTTCATGCTGAACACCTGTGTGTGTGTGTGTGTGTGTGTGTGTGTTTGTGTGTGTGTGTGTGTGTGGGTGTGGGTTTGTCTTACCAACTTGACGAGGTAACTAGACAAAAGAGTTTGCGTGTTTCGCCTTACCGAGGTACAAAAGACAAAAGAAACCCTTTACCTCGGTTGTTTTCCCAGAACTGTACCGGAAAAACGAGGTAGAAACCGTTAGTCCACACAAAGGACAAACAATGGGGTACCTCGGTATGTAGGGTAGACAAGACTCTGTGTGTGTGTGTGTGTGTGTGTGTGTGTGTGTGTGAGAGAGAGAGCGAGAGAGAGAGAGAGAGAGAGAGAGAGAGAGAGAGAGAGAGAGAGAGAGAGAGAGAGAGAGAGGGGGGGGGGGGGGACTCCCCACTCTATTTATGTACATTATCCGAAGAAATTGGCAACCGAAAAATAGAAAGGAGAGAGAGAGAAAGAGGCAGGGAGAGAGAGAGAGAGAGAGAGAGAGAGAGAGAGAGAGAGAGAGAGAGAGGGGGGAGAGAGAAAGACAGAGGAAGAGACAAAGAGATAGAGAGAGACAGAGATAGAGAGAGAGAGAGAGACAGGGAGAGAGGGGCTTCCCTCTCTATCTGTGAACAGTATCCGAAGAAATTGAAAAAAATAGAGAGAGAGAGAGAGAGAGAGAGAGAGAGAGAGAGAGAGAGAGAGAGAGAGAGGCAGGCAGGCAGGCATAGAGACATACGGGAAGATAGACAGAGAGACAGACAGTCACACAGAGAAAGACAGCCTAAGCCCACCTGCTTGACAAATCCATCGGACAATACCATCTGAAGGGTTTTTTCGACAAAGTGGAAAAACATCGCTGTTTATCACAGTAGATTCGATAGCTTTTCCTAACGTTAATACAAATGGGTCTTTTTCGACGATGAGTATGAAAACCTCCCTTGGCAAATTCTGAAAAAATAGTTTGAAAGGACACTCTATATTACCACTGTAGGGAGAGAAAGACGAAACGTGCCCCATTGGCTTTACCGCGTCCCTGACCTCGCAAGTGACGTCATAGCCACATAACCCAGTTACGTAATGTTTGATCGTCGTGGTAGCCCGCATGAGCGGCCATGTTGAGACGTTATCCACATACTGATACGTTGTCTCAGTGCGCATGCCCGCACATGTTGTTAAGCTAACACGTGGTTTCTCGCCGTCCCTTTTGTATACTGGAGGCCGCCGTCTTGGTTTCTATGGTAGAACGCGTGTTGCTATGTGACCCAAACGCTTCTAATAGGACGGGGGTACGCTCTGTTTGCGTTGATTGAATATGAGTAAATCACCCAAAAACACCCATTATCGCTGAAATGGGTTCAGATTTCTCCCAGAATCCTTTTTTTTTCTCCAATAATAGGCGCATTTCTTTGTAAAAGAGTAACTTTAATGGTTCGGATTCCTGCAGAATCCTCGTTTTGTACTTGTTTTGCCTATAACTGATCCTGTTTTGACTATCGTAGCAACATATCTAGTATTAGCTTCATTTGCACCTATCTCTGGATCTGCCCCACCTCTGCCGCCGTCCAGGTATAACAATCAGCAGTCAGATTACTTCATTTCCCGTAATCTGTACATATCCATACAGAGTTATCTCCCATGTGTATATGGTCGAACAGGGACAAGTCTTGCTAGAACGACTCGAATCTTATCGAACAAATAAGCCATCGAGTAACTACTTATGACTCTTATGCTCATCTGGTTATTGATACCTATGACACTGTGATCTTGTACTGGAGGATACCTTTCAGTGGATACTTATCGGAAGATATCTATCTGAAAATAGCTATGGCTCCTAGCGTCGGTACAGGTTACAATACAGTGTTTTCGTGCAAACCTTTAATGGAGGATAAAAGTTCCTGGAATTATCCGATTGGTGGAAAATGAACCGAGCTAGTAAGTGTGAATAAAATTTTTAAAGTGCATGTTTTGGAAAAGATATAAAATATTGGTGACTATTGTCTTCTGAAATGTGTGAGAGAAGATTAAAATTGGGTGGGAGTAGGTAAAAATATGTCTATTTCATTCAGTGCGAAACTGGACGGGAGTACAGGAAGCTCCAAATTTAAAGGCAAAATTCACATGGCGACCTATATTTTTTTCAGTATCATTTTTTCATGAGATGATAAACTAAATGGATAGATGGTTGTTTTTGTCCAAATCAGCTTGATGAAATGGGGAGAGGAGGAAAGATTAGTACTGTCGTCAATGGAAAAAAAACACACTGTATTGTAACCTACAGTTACTTGCATCTAGACCACTCCATAGCTCCAAAACCACTATTTCTGATTTGCCATTGTCACCGTCGTCTGTCCTGTGATTACCTTCCACAATTTTTATGCCACTACTACTGATCTGTGCAGCTACTATTGGCTACCACTATACTGCCATGTTCTGTATCCCACACTTTCTACTGACTACTAGGGCTTTCAGTACGTATACCACTACCAGACATGCTTTCCACCACTACTACAGTTACAACTAGAAGTCCTGCCACGAACTGTGCGCTTATCTAGGCTTAATTGCGCGTAGGAATTGCGCGCAATTGCCATATCGAATGACATTCAAAGTACGGCAGGTTCTCCTGGTTACTCATAGCAAACACAGGCAATGTTTCTGCCAATGGACCTCCGGGTTACCCGGAGGTCCATTGGCTGAAACATTGCTTATGCACAAGCCATATGGACAGAAATTGATAGCCTTACTATGGTCATAACGCGTAGATTAACGCACAGATCGACGTGCTATTTGTGAGCATTTCATGACAGGACTTCTAGTTTTAACTGTAGCAGTCGAATATAGTCTGCTTGCTCTAACGACCCGAAACTTATCGAGCAAATAAGCCATCGAGTAGTGACTAGAACAAGTAATGCTCCAACGGCTCAAATGTAATCGAGCAAACAAGCCATCAAGTAATTGCTCGAACGAGTAACTCCTCTTTCGATTCTACGACTCGTCGCGAAAAAAAGAGATTCGGTAACCACAGATGTTTTTTCCAAAAAAGGATTATCGTAGCTGGATTCCGTAAAAAAGATATTTTTGGAGGATACCTTTTGGATGAACCTGTTGCTTCTGCATCCAGGTACTTCGGTAGAGAAGTTGAAACAGACAAGATACAACATTGAATTCATTTTTATTTTGTCACAATCACATTATACAGTGTATTAAGGCCATAGCCAATTGCAGTAGGTATCTTCGTAACCAAGCACATTGTTCAAATCATAGATAAGTATCCTCTAAAAATTATCACCAAGTACTACAGTACGTGGAGATTGCATTATCACTAAATTACCCGCAGAGTGGAAATTCCACCCAAGCAATAATTTCAAATTTGTTGCAAAGCATAACAAGCACAAGAAAAGTTCCAACCAATAGGTCCATTGGCTGAAACATTGCTTGTGTTTTTGTCCACTTGTTCAGAATTTGAAAGTGATACTTTGGCTAATAACTCCACTCCCAGGGTGATTTAGTTATAATCCAACATCCACGTACTGTGCATCACCATGCCATAGGTATCCCCCAATACAGATTACTGGAAAAAGAAGCAATCTGACTGCTGATTACAAGACTTGGCGAAGGGAGTGGCCGGGGCAGGTCCAGGGATAGATGGAAGAGAAGCTAAGACTAGATAGGCTGCTGAAACAGTCAGAAACAAAATGGTCAGTTATGGGCGAAACTGGTACAAAACGAGACTTCTGCAGGAATCCGAACCAGTAAAGTTACCCTTTTACAAAGGAATGCGCCTATTGTTGGACAAAAGGGGGATTCAGGGGGCAATCTGAGCTAACATATTTCCGTCCTATTAGAGACCTTTGGGTCACATAGCAACCGCATGCTACCATAGAGACCAAGACGGCGGCCTCAATTGGATAAAAATCGAAGACGGAAACACGTGTCACATTAACAACACGCGCTGCGCATGCGGCCTTTGGCTACGTATCTATATGGGGATATCGTCATAACATGGACTATCACGTGGACTACCATGGCAACAGAACATGGCGTAACTGGGTCACGTGACTATGAAGTAACTTCAGACTCCGGGGCGAGGACCGACAATGTGGGCACGGTTCATCTATCTCCAACTACTTACCATTCAGGATTCCACTCCTAAGTACACTGTCTATTTTCAAAGACCTTGCCCAGTACTCCACAAAGAATATAGAATCCCAATATTTATACCATGCTCACCAATGTTACTACCTGTGAAAAGCCAGTATGTTAAAATTTAGCTTTTAACCCCACTACCGGTTTAAAAAAATTTACAGCTATAGTCGGAAGGTCATCCAACTTGACCTTTGGCATGACGCAATTTGCCACCTTCGATACATTCACACTTCGCGATATGTTTCATTCAAACATACGACATTTTTCGGTACTATCTACTACGTGTAAATGACTCATTAAGTTTAAAATACCTACAATTGAATATTTAAAATAAATTTTAAGAATTGTTAATAATAATTTGATTGAAAAAGCCAGGAAAATTCAATCAACTTTGACGATGTGTCTAGCTGTCAATCAAGCATTCACGTACAGCCGGAAGTACTGCCCACCGGCGCAGATGTAAACAAAACAAACCTGTGTGTTTGCGGTAGAAAGTGTCGTGTTTTCTCCATTTTAAGTGACAAAGTCGATTATTAATTAAGAGCGTGGTATAAATAAAATAAATAAGTACTAGGGCCGGTAATCAGATTTAAACCACTAGTAGAATAAGGGTTTTATCCACTCGGCAAGCCGAGTGGTTAAAACCCTTATTCTACTAGTGGTTTAAATCTGATTACCGGCCCTAGTACCTGTTTATTCTATATTTAACCCTCTGCACACTGATGTCAAAATATCAAAATTTCAATATACACAAATTTCGGGTAATCAAACTAGTAATTTAACCAATGGGATCTTGTTTGACGGAGCTCAATGATCTCTGTCAAACAAGATTGAAGTTGTTAAATTCGCATTTGCATTATGGGAAAAATCTGCTATTTGGAATGTCAGTATTTTGACATCAGAGCGCAGATGGTAAATTTAGGAAAGCAGCCTAGTTAGAAGGCTTCAGACAAAATTAAATCAAAACTTTCTAACATGAACTTCTATACTCATACTGCAGAATGATATCTCCCATATTAGTTCAATGTCATGAGCTGGCAGAGACCATGTATAGTTTGTAGGATAGATCAATTACATGAATATATTCAGTGTTCAAAGTTCCTACACATTTTAAGAGAGAAAATTCATTACCTTTACAGATTTTTTAAATTAATTTTCCTTTTGAGAATTTTTTTTTCCTTTCATATATAGAAACGTATAAGGTCTCTCGAAATCGCCCTTTGAAAGCGTTAATGTTCTATTAATAGTAACGTAAACAAATCGTAACCAAGCACGGGCTTGTATATTGCAGCTACAGGATGCAGATTTTTCTGTCGGGGCCACTACAGGTAAATACGGACTCAATACATATTTATTGTAAGAAACAAAACGTGCCAGGTAATTGTCTTTAGAGTTGATAATCATTAACTACTCGTGGGGTGGGGTGTTTTACCTCGAAAATAACATGCACCGGTTGGAAAAATTGAAAGAGTGCAAGCACTGTTATCCACTTAGACGTCCAGGTTCAACTCTAAGGTCTAATGAATGAAATGCTGTTTTTGTTTGTTATGCATTTCATTTAAGGAATTCGATATCTATTTCTGGTTGAGGGCGCTCAGGTGGCAACCCCACTCTCTACTCTATACCTTCTCTATTCATTGTTTTCTCATTGTTTCCACTGCGCCGAAACGGTACTCTTCCTCTTTAAGACATTTATCACAAATTGTCAACGAATCCCAGAAATTCATAAGCCACCGCCTATCTCCTTCTGGCTTGCCAAATCTACTCCACTGCGAAGGAGTGCACTCCAACAATAGAATTTTTCCAAGCTGTTGTGCAGAATAACGTTAGAAATTTCTATGTTTCCGGATGCATCTTGTTCTTGAACGCTTTGTCGTTTGATTTTAAGTATTTGTGAAGTCTTTTCACCAGAACTGCTATCAGTAAAAACAAGAGCTCAAGAACTTCACACAAAGTCAGAATGCTGGCTCCAATATACAGTCCTAGTTGTCCACCAATACTACCTGTTTAAAGAAATGGATATAATAAGCAAACCGTTGAATGAAAAGCAGACGACACTTGCAAAAATAATTCTTGAATAACTAATTTTTTTCATTTTTTGTCTCAAAAACATAGGTTATGACCCCTCGTTGGAACGAGCTCGACGAGCTCGTTCCAACGAGGGGTCATAACCTATGTTTTTGAGACAAAAAATGAAAAAAATAATGAAAATTAATTGGCGATTTTTGAGAATAGCGCTGGCCGGTTTTGGCCGTTACGTTAGGTAAAGGGTTAAAGAAATGGATATAATAAGCAAACCGTTGAATGAATTACGAATGTCTGTGTCTCTGCGAATGAAAATATTGGACACTAAATTATTAACTCTTTCCTAACAAATCGGCCACAGCCGCCGCGTAGCTTATAAATGTTGCACTTAAAAAACTCACATTTTTCGAAGTATTTCAACAAAAAAATATAATGTAACCCCCTCCCCAATGAGGGGTCACATGGAATTGTTTTGTTAAAATGTTTTGAAAAATTCGAAATTTTTTAAAATAACAAATTTTGATGACATCATAAACTTTGGGTAAATAGTTATATAGGGACATGACGCTTCCGAAGTTTATACTTTACCTGTTGAGCGAGAACTTCTAATGTTTACTCGCCCCCTACCCGCCCCCCCCACCCCCCTCCCCCCAGAAAAAAGAACAGGAACAAAAAGAAAAGAAATTATTTGACGGTTGTGGCAAATAAGTTTTGTGTTAATAGAACTTATGAGCAGGCACTTACCGCTTGTGAGCATATTTCATCACCCGGGTGGGGATGATTGGGCAAAGGTACCAAAGTGTACAGACCCAAGCGGTGAACTGTCATAATCCGATGTCGTAACACCAGACTGCTTGCGAAAATATCCAAATGTCGTTACATGTAAATAACCAAAACATTCCGATAATGACAACAAATACCTTCATCCTTTAATCGCATCTAGCACCATGACCCGTTGCATATTTTCTCATTTTGTATAATACAACAAGAAGGCGCGAATTCTTTTCACCTGTTGTTTAAAATGACAATTTTTCATTGACATAAAACTCATTTTCCTTAAATATCAGCCCTTGAGTGTAACAAGGCGCTGTACGAGATAAAAGATTGGACTGACGAGTAATTATAATTATTTTCATTCCGACAAAATATGTATCCGAGTCGAGCTCCGAGTTCCAAAGGCAGATCACGACTCGTCGAGATTATTACCATTATGTGGATGTACAAAATATGTATCCGAGTCGAGCTCAGGGTTCTAAGGGTAGATCACGACTCGTCAAGATTATTACCATTATGTGGATGTACAAAATATGTATCCGAATCGAGCTCCGGGTTCTAAGGGCAGATCACGAATAGTCGAGATTATTACCATTATGTGGATGTACATAATCTGTATCCGTGTCAAGCTCCGTGTCCTAAGGGTAGATCACGACTCGTCGAGATTATTACCATTATGTGGATGTACAAAATATGTATCCGAGTCGAGCTCAGGGTTCTAAGGGTAGATCACGACTCGTCAAGATTATTACCATTATGTGGATGTACAAAATATGTATCCGAGTCGAGCTCCGGGTTCTAAGGGCAGATCACGAATAGTCGAGATTATTACCATTATGTGGATGTACAAAATATGTATCCGAGTCGAGCTCCGGGTTCTAAGTGCAGATCACGACGAGTCGAAGACGAGTCGTGATCTACTCTTAGAACCCGGAGCGTCTGCCTTTCGTGTTTGGTAAAGGGTTAAACATTGCACAAATTTCTAAATTTATGAATTTCTCTCCCCGTGCGAGGGACGTTCATCCAATTCCCAGGATGATGATACATTCTGAGGAGACTGATCTTGTGAGGCCTGTAATGGCACGAGCTTCATCGATCGGTAATTTGGTATTTTAAAGGTTAACTTGGGGCAGAGTCCCAAAACAGCCTGTGCGTAGTCCATCAGCGGATGTATACTATTAATTACACAGTTTGTTGGTGGTCTAATATGGTATATATGGTGTCAGTTAATTCCATATTGGACTCAAGTATGGAATTAACTGACGCCATATATACCATATTTGGCTACCAACAAACTGTGTAACGAATATATCTTACCGGCTGTTGCATGATGCACAGAACTAATAACAACAGCGATCAAAATTAAGTGAGAGAATTCTCACGATGTGTCCACGTGTCTTTGCCTTGTTACAATTTATGGGAGAGTGCCCATAAATTGTAACAAGGCAAATTCATACATACCAAACAGTTTCATTTTGAAGGTAACATGACACACATCCACAGAATATGAAGCCTTTTAAGTTGCCTAACCTGCACTTCAGACCAAATATGGGCTTCCAACACTCAATCTTTCAACTTGAAGCGTTTATCTGCTGCCGCCATTTTGAATAATCAATGACCAAAGGGGAGATTATCCATAGCTGTCAGCATATATTGATGTTGACAGGCAGTATGTGGTTTTATATGCAGTCTGCATGTGACGTCTTTGAACCAATGACATTCCCAGATACTTGTAGGAGGCAAGATATATGATAAATATACTATTTCCAGAGTGTTACGAGAAAGTGTACGTTTGAGTTGCGATGATCTGGCAGACGCAGTCTTGCAAATCTCGTTAATTTGAACGTTCAGTTTAAAGTTGTTGTGAATGTGAAGGCATAAATGTCTGTGATTTACGTTGTGGGGACTGCTACTGTTAGCCAAAGGGAGGTCGGGTGAAGTGAAATTCGACGTATTCCCGTAAAAAACAGTTAGGATGTTTAAAACATAGACAGTATTGCAACATTTTCCAAACATAGATTGATGTGTATTTTTAAATGACTAAAATTTTAGAATTTTTCCTGATACTTCTGTTTGGTACAAGAATATAATTCTGAATACTATTATTTTTATTAAACTCCCAGCATCAAAACTTAAATCGAATTCCATCTACATGTAAAAGCTGAGATGGGGATGGGGGACATTGTAGGCAGCCTGCAGTGTCAACCCCCTCCCCCAACGGCCGGCTAATTTAGCAGTTTTCATGGCAAGAGCGTGGTATTTTCATTACAAATTGTACAGAGGGAAGTGTAATCTTTTTTTAATTGTGGCAAATTTCAGGGCAATGTGCAGAGAATTTCCAGGGCTACATGGCAAATCCAAGGTAGGAGCAGTTTAACTGGCCAGCCCCACACCCAACAAAATGCCATCCAAACGCCTCTCATTTGCCATATTCTATCAGTACTTCTTATTAGAACTACTCTTGTGTTCCAAATAATGGTAGAGTGCTGAAATATAGTAGGGGTGGGCATTATTGCCAAAATAAATACTAGTAGGGTGTAAAACATTGTATTATACCTTATAAGGTGTGATATTTATGAATATCCACCATGAAATCAGTCATACACTGAATGTTCTGATTTCAGAAAACTGGTTCAATGGATTCATCCAACTGAAGAATGTTCCGAAAACTACAGTTGGATCCACTGAATCAATAAACCTTTACCCAACGCAGACGATATTAAAATTTATTATTTGAAATATAATTTTTTAAAATTTTTCCAAAAATTTCAACAAAACTATATCATGTGTCCCCTCATTGGAACGAGCTCGACGAGCTCGTTCCGCAGAGGGGTCACATGATATGGTTTTGTTGGAATCTTTGGAAGAATAATATTTTTTCAGCTGCAGAATTTGCATATTACGCGGGTGGATGTGGCCGATTCGTTGGGGAAAGGATTAAGAGGAATAACTTCTAAAAAATTCATTTTTGCACACTGCTGTCTGATAGTGAGAAAAAATACTTGCCAAAATAAGGTTCATGGGGGAAGGGGGGGGGGGGGGAGTTTGAAAAGATAACAATAGTATGGTATGATTATTTGAAACACAAGAGTACTTACTAGTACTAGATACAAATTGAAAATAATTCCAAATTTAAAATTGAAAAGATATATAACCAGAAAACTTATGTTCGTTTTGAACCCGATACCCCAAAAAATAAAATATTGACAGAGCAATTCAAGTAAAAAGTTGGTGACTTGGTCAAGTATAGATGTACCAAATAAAGAAAAGATATACATCAATTTTTAAATATATTATCCATAGAAATAGTTTGGAGCTAACTGGTGAAAACAATCCCACTCCCTTTATTTCTCTTTCAGCCTCTGACAAAGGCTTCGGTGGTATTTATTTCAAGAGCTTTTGCGAAAACTCTGTTTGGCAAATAATGTGTGTGTGAGAGGGCGGGGGTGGGGGGGGGGGGGGGGGGGTGTAATTGTGTAAAACTGGTGAAGAGAACAAAAGATCGGACATTTTCTTGCAGTTATCCTGAAATTTGTTTCTAGCTCTGTGTGTATAGTAAATGTCTACCTAAAGTCTATATTGTTAGCGCAGTTCAAATAAAAAGAAGGCTAAATTTCAAATCAGAAACTTGAAATTATAGTGAGAAATAAAACTTACCCACTACCAAGAATTCACCCAGAATGGAAATTGGAATCACAAACAGTCCTAGTTAAACTAAACGTTCGAATGAATGCCCTGGAAGGTTAATTATTGCATAAAATGTTTTTTGTTGTCCAGTGTGTACTTTTGTTACAGTACAGAACAGAAATGACCGACGTCAACAAACAACAGCCTAATAATGCACACACAGAACAGCCAATCCGAGTTCAACTTCAGTTTCAGTCCAAAAAGCACGAAATTTAAATAGAGCGACTAATTCGCATCATATTTAAATTAAAATCCTTGAATATTTTCCATCCTCCAATATAATGATGAAGAACACACACACTTTTGGAAACAAATTTCAGTGCTTATACTTTCCGATGTCTGATGTGAAGTGTAAGCTTTAGGTTTTGGCTGTTCGGATAATTTCTCGGGAATAAAATGAATCAACATCGATTCTACAGGTGGCAAGGTCAAAGACTCAAGACTGGTTCTCTAACAAAATTGCCCGTTTCCCAGTAAATCATTTGAACCGTTCAAATCATCGACTTATTTATTTATTGATGTTCAAGGTCACATACTTATGCACAATGGCTAATCGTGACCGTGACAGTTTTACGGGTGGAGGAAGCCGGAGCACCCGGAGAGAACCACCGAGCATCGACGAGCAACTGTCAGTTCCTCAACATTCTAACTCTGTTCAAGCTCCACTCAGGCAGGGTTACAGCGATTGAAGACATGTGCACCATCGACGTGCAGTACGCCCTAGTACACGGCGTCATCGTGCCCCCCATGTAGGCAACCGGGATAAAGTGCTTGCCCAAGGACACAACGCCGGTCGTCCCGGACGTGGATCGAACTCGGGGCCTCTAGCATAGAAGTCCAACAGTCTAACACTGAGCCACCGCGCTCCCCAAATCATCGACTACTTAATTCAATTAGCGATTAATTACAGTGAATTCTTTTTCAGGGTTGGGTGTGTAATAAATACAGAACGCCACTTATGTTTGAATGGGTGAACGATTACTGGAGTCGAGCGTGTGGCGCTGGGATTCCACTCGAGCCTACCGGTAAGTAATCGTTCACCAATTCAAACATAAGTGTGGGTCTGAATATTGATCCTTACACGAAAGGCACCAGCAACTGATATTTAGCATACTACACGGACTCTATTGTTAAGAGTATTATCCAGGTCTCAACATTTGTCCTGCTTAGCAAGAATCAGTTTTGATTCTCGTGAACTCATGCTGCGAGAATCAATTTTTAAATTAAATTAAAATATCACACTTTGAGTGCAACAAGGCGCCATCTGTAATGATTTAGCCATGTTGCACTCAAGGGATGATAGGTGGTTAACTGGTAGAGTGCTGGAAGCCCATATTTAGGCTTTAATCTGAAGTGCACGTACAGTACGTGGAGAGTGTATTATCACTAAATCACCCGCAGAGTGGAGATTCCACCCAAACAATAATTGCAAATTTGTTGCAAAGCATAATTAGCACAAGCAAAGTTTCAGCCAATGGACCTCCAGGTTAAACCCGGAGGTTCATTGACTGAAACATTGCTTGTGTTTTTGTCGATATGTACAAAATTTGAAAGTTATAGCTTGGGTGATAACTCCACTCTGCGGTGTGATTTAGTTACAATCCACTCTCCACGTACTGTAACCCATCTTAAAGACTTCATATTCCATGGATAGACTTCACGTTATCCTTCAAGTGAAATTATTTAGTCTTTAAGGATTTGCTTTGTTACAATTTATGGGAGAGTACGGGCACTATCCCATAAATTTTAACAAGGCAAAGATACGTTGACAAATTTTGATCACCAAAAATAATTTAGCACTCTACCAGTTAAGGGGACGTCCAATCTAACTTTGGTCAAATTTCAGGAAATTTTCGCCAAAGTCCAAAAATGGCTAGAAAGAAATAACCACAGTAAATTATATATCAAATTGTTTGGAAAGAAATGTTGAACATGTGGAAACTGAAATTTGCCATGGAACCGTTGACGTGTAGCTGAGAGCACTGCTCGAAGGTCTTCTAAGGCGTAAGTAAGAGACCAAAGTTTTGACATTAAATTACCTTAAAACAACTGAATGGTTATATTTTGAAATTCTAATACAATTACTATAAATCTCGAAATTTGATTGGTTAAGCAATAAAATTTGCGACAGTAAAATCGGCGTAACCTGTCGGAAATTTTGTGTCTTCAAAAACTATTTCAGGAAAGTCAAGATGTATTCGTGGACGTTCCATTTTCGTTCCATTTAGAGTCATTGACTACCGTATCCAAGGTAAACAAACAAACAAACGCTGTGAACGAGTTGACTTTCCGTAATTAAAAAACGTTTTCTATCTTTCTTGCAATTAACTGTAATTAATATGGATGAAGTTGGAAAGTTAAATATTAAGGTGGAAGAGGTTTGGCAGAGACTGCTGAGTAATGAAATGAGAGTTGAAAAAACTGATTCCGACAGGCTTAACGACAACCATGTGGAACCAGTCAGTGATATTCTAATATAATTTATAAATAGCAATTTTTCGTACAATGAAGAATTTATGGACGCTATGTGTGAAATAGAAAACCAAAATTCTGACAACTGGCAATAATAATTTTAATTGTTCAAGGCCAAATATTTCTGACCGATCCGCTAGTGATGTTATAACATCGACTTCAAGTGCAAGCGGTCCTTTCATTTTCTAATTTATCACCTGCGTTCGTGGCACCAACATGTACAGCTGCAAAAACACGTTCACTTCTGAGAGAGGTGAACTGTTCGTTCTGCAACAATTATGTCAATACCAGTAGCCCAATTCCACAAGACATCACTTCCCAGAAACAGTTTGAAATGAACAACTGTTCTGTAACCATAAGTAATTATTACGGTTTAACAAGGACTTCCAATCAAAGATCTCAACATTTTTAACTTTAATGGTAAATCCTCGAGTGCTTTCCGACTCCGACTGAAACATCACAAGGCGAACTCGAAACTTTGAACAGGGAAAGCTGCCGGCGTATATTGTCACAAACATTTAAACATGATAAATGTTGTCAGTACAAATATAAATATATTTTGTTATTGGTGATAAAATGATGAAAACGTTTGGAACTATTTGTATAGTGGCAGCGTAAAATATATTTGGTGATTTGGTTCGAAATTCCCAAATGACGTCACGAAGACTGTATTTTTAGATTTAAATTGTTGTCGTCAACAAGGCATTGTTTTATATTTGGGAGATCAAATACTATCTCCGTTTTCAGCCGAATTGTATTAGAATGGGGATAACTATGTTGTATTTGATTGTTTGGGGCCGTAAACGATGGTTTTACTGTCGCAAATATCCGTTTTACCGGCTCCGCTAACGCGTCGCCGGCAAAACTCAATTTGCGACAGTAAAACCGTCGTTTACGGCCCCAAACAATCAAACACAGCATAGTTATCCCCTAATTCTTCGAGTACAGACTCGGAGAAATCTTTTTGTCATTCATGAGAAGAATGAGCAATAACACTGACTCCAATCCATGGTATCTACAATTCCCTAATGCTGCTATTTTGTTTTGTTGTTGTTTTGACGAAGAAAGTGCAGCAGGGGTCACCATACAGTTCAGAGCAACAGGTACGGAGGCGCAAGTGACTTCAAAAATGAAAAAATGAAAACTGCGCAATGTGAACATTTTGTAGTGATTAATAAACCTCTTATTCTATTTCGTGTTTTGTTTTCTGAAAACTGGTGAATAAAAAATCATTGTCCCTATATCCCGATAAATTCTGTCTTTTGATTGGTCAGAATTCCTTGGGCAAATAGCCATGACAAGGGGTGCACCCAACATCAAAGGTAAATGAGAGCGGGCAACATCCAGGGTATACATCGGGGGCATATGGTTTAAACGAAATTTTTCCGCGTTTGCTCGCCTCGAGATAAAAATCGAATCCCAAAACCTGAAAACAGTTACAAATATCATCAGCTTTCCGACAGTTCAATCATAAAAATACAATCAGGGCGAATAATTCGTCCCCTGGCTCAGGGGACGATATGTCAACAAACTACTGTTTACTCGTTTCCTTAACAACCCAAGGGATGTAACTCTATCTGATGTCTTTTGCGAATATAAAAACAAAATAATTATCACGAATTTGGTCCAAATGATTGTGGAGCTGAGAAATGCGTCGACAAACTTATTTCCACTATATAAAATTTCCAAACTTCTGTCTTCACCGGTTTCAATTTGAATTTGAATTTCAAGTTAATTTTCGATTTTATAATTTCAAACATGGCTCCCCGCCCCAACTAACAAATATTGTCCCTATATTCCGATAAATTCGGTCTTTTGATTGGTCAGAATGCCTTGGACAAATAGCCATGACAAAGGATGCACATAGCATCCAAGGTATAAGCGCACATGCTCGTCTCGAAATAAAAATCCAACCAAAAAACCCGAAAATAGTCACAAATATCATCAGATTCCCGACAATTCAATCATAAAAATAAAATGAGAGCAAATAATTCGTCCCCTGAGTACCAATGTGTTCTATGTGCCAGTTGGCACATAGAACACATTGGAACTCAAGCTACGATATGTCAACAAACTACTGTTTACTCGTTTCCTTAACGATCCAAGGTGTGTAACTCTATCTGATGTCTTCTGTGAATATAAAAACAAAATAATTATCACGAATTTGGTCCAAATGATTGTGGAGCTGAGAAATGCGTCCACACATTTATTTCCACTATGTTTGTTTTGTTTTTCAAACGGGACAAAAACGTTTTCTCCGCCAACATGTATGGTATATGGAGATTTATGAATACTATTGACTCGGGAGTTTTGTTTTGTTATATAATCCAGAAATGGTATTCCAGTGACGAAACCTTGATAAAAAAAAATGAGAAACTGAAAGAAACACGTTGCTTTATTTTTCAACAATAAAGATAAAACTTCGGAAAGGAATAGTGGAAACCTTTCGAAAACAACTTGAAAATGTCAGCCGGTATACTGGAAAGGAATAGTCGAAGTCTCAAACAACTTGAACATGTCAACCAGTAAACTGCAAAGTCTATTTCTGCTGCAAAATGATTTGGACAAGCAGACGAAGGAATTTTATTTGATTTGGAGTTATTTCCCTTCGATTGAACTCAAAGATTTGGGAGCATCCAATTCATTACATTGGGAAATGACTCGTCGTTATTATTGTGGGACACAAGTTGATTTTTAGTGTTTTATTCGAATACAGTTGTGCATTGTGCGTCTTGGGGAATCGGGGACACTATATTCAAACATGTACAAGTTCTTTATTAAGTTTCACGGAAGAGACAATTCATAAAACGAGATTGCGTTATTTTCGAATCCGCAACGATTTGTAGTGTAGAAACACCACAACAAAATCCCTCGTCTCGACAGAAAAATGGGACGTTGAGGGTATGTACAGGTTTTATTTCAAGTTTTCGAAATATTCTCATGAAACAATATTGTTATCATTTTGTATATGAGTCTAAATATTTGTTATTACTGACGAAAATGTTTGAGGCGATGAGTAAAATGGAAATCGGCGAAGTGTACAATAGAATGTCTGTACACCCCGTTTAGATGTCACGTGATATTCTCATACACTCCGTTGAACTTCGTACACCCTTCATTGGAGTTTAATGTACCGTGGTCATGATAAGGCATTGTGCAGAAATATGACCTTAAACACCGATAAATAAATAAATAATAAATAATGTACCGCACTAGATGGATTGGTTACTGACCAATCAGGAAGCGTGTATAATTTTAAAAGGGTAATAAAAAACAAACCACCTATTTTCGTCGTTTTCGATAAAATTGCAGTGTGGTGACCCAGACGAGACAGAATTCACGCCTATCAAGTAATCTATAGACAATTATCGCTCTTAGTTATGGCTGTGTTGCATTAATTAATTATCCATTAAATCTGTTTCTTATCAAAACATTTCTTTGTTACTTAATCTTTCTTTCTTGCCTAATCTATTACTACAATCAGCCTGGAAGGTTATTAGTTATCCTTGCATTTTCCAGGGTGTATGGCAATTTATACCGGTTTGGGAACTCATACACCCTGAGGCGAAGCCGAAGGGTGTATGAGTTCCCAAACTGGTGTAAATTCCCATACACCCTGGAAAACACAAGAATAACGGATTTATTTCCAAGAAATTTGGTGTACTTAATACTTTTACTTACGTTGTGGGCAAAAACTGACAGAAAATTTGTACTTTGCAAGTTTCTTAAATACAACCAGACAAATATGGATGTCATTGGAACTGGCTCAATGAGCCAGTTCCAATGACCTCCATATCTGTAATATTTTATTGCATATAAATATAAAATTTCCTGTATTTTTATTTTTGTTCTAACATAACCGAGCAGAAGGTATGAATTAATAATTAAAAATTGGAACTTTTTTAGCCATCTAGCTTGCTCTTGTATATTCTTGTTTTTACACCGTGGTTAAACACGGTGTAAAAAAGCCACTGTAGATTGCAAGTTACACCGTACCTCCCAGCTAATCAAAATGTAGTATTTTGTTGCATTTGGAAATAATATTAGTTATCCTTGTGTTTTCCAGGGTATAAGGGAATTTACGCTGGTTTGGGAACTCATACACCCTGAGGCAAAGCCGAAGTGTGTATGAGTTCCCAGACCTGTGTAAATTCCCACATACCTTGGAAAACACAAGGATAACGGATTTATTTCCAAGAATTTTGGGGTACTTAATACTTCAACCTAAACTGTGGGAAAAAACTGACAGACAATTTGAACGTTGTAAGTTTCTTAATAAAACCAGACAAATATGGATGTCATTGGAACTGGCTCAATGAGCCAGTTCCAATGACATCCATATCTGTAATATTTTATTGCACATTTTCCTGTATTTTTATTTTTGTTCTAATATAACTGAGCAGAAGATATGAAATAATAATTTAAATAGAAACTTGTTTTTAGCCATATAGCCTGCTGTTGTGTATTCTTCTTTTTACACTGTGGTTAACTTTTACACGGTGTAAACAAAGCTACTGTGAATTGCAAGGTACACTGTACCTCTCAACCATTCAAAACACAGTATTTTTTTTTCATTTGGAAATAAAATAAATTATTTGCTGTTCGTTTACACAGTGAGTAAATAATAATGAAATTATTTTGCAAACGTTAATACATAGAGGATATCTAGGCTATTTTTGTGAATATCGGGCTTTATTTCATGTGTGTGAACTTGAACGTTTTATTTTTCACGAGCGCTTGCGCGAGTGAAAAATAATACGTTCAGGTCCACACGAGTATTCACTAAAATAGCGTAGATTTTCTTTTTGTTTCATGCTCCGAGACATTTTACAGCGCTATATTCATCCCAATTCGACTGCAAACAGTTTCAACACAATAAAAAAGCAGCTGCTGATCGTTCCTTCACGGCGACGTTCAAAGCGACATCATGCGCCGAAGCGTAACGTCATTTAGGAAGCTACTGACAAAATTCATCGTGTGGATCTGAAAGAGCTCGTGAAAAATAAAAATGTCAAGTACATACTCATGAGATAATACCTGATACTGACGAAAATAGAGTAGATTTTCTTTTTATTTTATGCTACGAGACATTTTATTGCACAATATTCAGCCCAATTCGACCCCAAATGCGTATGTTACAAAACAATGAGAAAGATCAGCTGATCGTTCCATCAAGGCGACGTGATGGGCGTAGCGTGACGGCAATTAGGAAGCTACTGACGGATATTTCTAGATATCCATCGAGTCGACGGATATCGAGAAATATATTTTAGACAATTTGCGATAATCCACAGGCTAGCATATAATAAAATAAATTATTTGCTGTTCGTTTATACAGTGAGTAAAATAAAATATTGGTTGGGCGTCCCACAGATAACAAATATAGACTCTTTCAATATACTATAAGCCTAAGGGTTCAAAAGATTAAAGGGCCAGGTAATACTAAATTATAATAATATTTTGAGTACAATAAGGCGCAATATGCAATGCATTGCAGATGTTGCCATGCTGCACTAAAAAGATGATGGTTAATATTTTCTCATTCACAATCTGATTAAATTTGGTACTTGAATCTTTCATTTGGCACCAAAAAATTCATTTGGCACCAAACCCCAAAAAGTCGGGCCAGCCTGGACACTGGTGATCAAAGAAATGCAAGGTTCAAGTTCCATTAAAAAAGGAGCACTCGCTGATTTCGTAAAGGGTTACGGAAACCTTCGAAGCTCCTGAGAAAAACCTCGAAGCCATCACTGGGAAGTAATTTATTTGAATGAACGGTGTTCAGTTCAATTAGGGCTAAAACATTAACCCTTTACCCAACGAATCGCCCGCATCCGCCCGCGTAATATGCAAATTGAGCAGTTGAAAAATTTAAATTTTTCAAAATATTTCAACAAAACCATATCATGTGACCCCTCATTGGAACGAGCTCATTGAGCTCGTTCCAATGAGGGGGTCACATGATATGGTTTTGTTGAAATTTTTTGAAAAATTTAAAAAACTTATATTTAAAATAATAAATTTTGATATCGTCTGCGTTGGGTAAAGGGTTAACAGAAGATAGGGGAAACCATTAAATAATGCGCAACAGTTTTCCGTACTTTTTTTTATTTATCCCCCGTTTTTACAAATTGACAGAAACATTGTTCATATGATGTACATACTTTAATCCATTAAAACTGAATAAATGATTTTCAAATTATGCCATAAAAATCACAATTGCAGGTACGAACACTAAACGAAGGGCAATAACTCTTGTAATTTTCATCACCTCACTGTGGTTTTCCAACCAGTGCAAGGGAATGTTACTCTAATTCACAGAATCCAACATCATTGAAATTCGGAAGATTGCTCATCGAGGAAAGCTACTAAAAATTCTGTTTTTATATGGTAACCGTGGGTAAGAACGAACCAAATGTTCAATCATACGAATTTTGTAACATCTCCAAGATATTATTAAAAGACAGATCAGCAAAATCTACTGAATTTAGATAACTGTTTTAGTTGTGCAGAAACATAGGAATGGCTTAAACAATAGAACTCAAGGGCGAAATAATTATATTTTCAAATTTAGAAACCACAGACCAACATGTAAAGGGAGTTACCTCAAATGTATACTTCCCAATAAGAGGATAAAAAGCTTTGTTTGCGAGGTACGACTTGAAGGAATAATAAAACTGACTGACTACGTTTGTGTTCAGAGCTTCACTGTTACGTTGGGCCAAGGACTTAATACCTACCCGTGACGAGAATGCCTATTTAGTAGAAATACTGATTTCCCACAGCTTACCATACATTATTCACCGAGCTGAAAACATCTAACAGATACAGTGAAATGAACAAAGAGGAACTAAAAATTCAATCACCTGCTAATGTATTCCATGAAAATTCTGGTACTTGTTCCACTACGGTATGTGACAGGCTGCTGAAATATATACGGAGCTCTAGAATGTCCTTCCTGAAACAAGACAAAATTAAGTCACTGCTATGACGTCATATCATTACGGTTGGTCCTTCTACGACCTATAACCCTTTACCTAACACGAAAAACAGACGGCACTTGCAAACAAAATTCTTGAATAACTAATATTTTTATTTTTTGCATCAAAACATAGCGTATGACCCTTCACTGGAACGAGTCCAATGGACTCGTTTCAGTGAAGGGCATGAGCTGTGTTTTTGAGATAAAAAATAACAAGACAAGACCAATACCGGGTCTGGACCTGCATCGCTGCATGCAATTGATTACAGAGATGAACAGACTTCAAAGTATCGGCAAACAGGAAGTGGCTGCACGGCAGATCTGAAAATTAGATACACGATACAACTCATCATTATGAAGCAGCAGACCAAAAATAAAGTCTTTCCCTTTCATAGAAGCCAAGAAAAAAAGGGGTAAAATGCACAATTTTCCTCCATGTTCAACAAATTTTTCCACTCGGTCGGAACAGTAGGAAAACTGGGTAAACATAGAGGCGAAATATGCATTGTTCAATGTAGAGGTGAGTTAGTCCCAGCATGCCTTTGTGTATTGTGTTGCTATCATGCCACTGAAGCAAAAAGGTCATCCCTGATAGATTTATCAGTTGTGGATACCCTAATACGATTGGGTTTTTCGAATTGCTTTCTAATATTACCTGGGGCAAATACAGTTCTTCTGTAATATGCGTTTAACTTCTGTCTGTATGAATCGGCTGCACAAATAGAGTGCAGTCACCGTGGACTGGTCGTAATCCTCGCGTGGGCAATGATGTCTATGCATGCGTTTACAAGGTAATAACAATTATCAGGAAAATGTAATTAATGAAGCACTGGGTTGTACCTGGTGCTTCATTAATTAAATTTTTAATGATTAATCCTATAATTAGTGTTTGTAATTTAATATTATTGGGTCCGTGGAAATATTGACCACCCGTGGAAAATGACCAGTCTACAGGTGGCTGTACTGTATTTACTAGTGTGGGGCAAACGCAGCATCCTTGATCAGATCGCGATCTTGTCACGCTATACTTAGGCCGAGGTTCATAAAAAACATAATGCTGAGAATCCCCCCCCCCGAAAAACAAAAATGACAAACGAGAATTGAGACTGAAATGCCATTAATGTATGAACGTGCATTTCTTGTTCAAGAGGTATGATTCTACAGTGTTGATGGAAGGAAAGTGGTCTGAGAATTCCGACCACACAGCGACTCATAGGTTCGGTTTTCCCACCACCTGAAATATTCCGGACAAGTAAATCTAAACATAGGCGATAGACCATTTAAAGGCTAGAATGGTAGTGGGGGCGGGGTGCCACATTTAAATCATGGATCATGATGTAACGTATCATCCGACTAGAGTGGAAAAGGCCGTTATCCTGTCGGAAAGAATCCCCAATAGAGGCGCGTAGCCAGACATTTTGATGGAGAGGTGCGTTAACCCTTTACCCAACGGAACGGCCATAACCGGCCAGCGCTGTTCGCAAAAATCGCTAGTGAATTTTCATTATTTTTTCATTTTTTGTCTCAAAAACATAGGTTATGACTCCTCTTTGGAACGAGCTCGACGAGGTCGTTCCAATGAGGGGTCATAACCTATTTTTTGAGACAAAAAATGAAAGAAATTAGTTATTCAAGACTTTTGTTTAAGTCCTGTTATTTGGAATTTAGGATCTACAATATGAGCACTTTGCGCTATTGTATGTGAAAAGTAAAATACAAACTAGATCGATAAAATTAATAGGCATATTTTACTTTCCAGATACATATTGTACCTATGATTCTAATTCTATTGACATGTGATTCTGGCAGAAATTCAACAGCGATAAGTCCCTTTATCTATTGACTAAAGTGATTTTTTTTATTTGGTTGCTTGATAGATACGTGGTATGAGACCATATTCATTGAAACCCACGATACGTCCGCCCAGCCACTGACAAATTTCCCATACCCAGTGGAAGCCTCGTTCCGAAATCTACAAATTATCCATACCCCGTAGAAGACGCGTTCATCGAAATCAATTTACCGATAACTGAAAAAAAGAAATTCAATAATTTTTCTTTACTAGTCATATCGGCATATTTTCACAAAAACTCTTTTGCACAAAAATTCCACAGAAACCTGTATGGCTCAACAATGGAAGATAAAAGATCTCATGCTGTGTGTGTTCACACATGAAATAGATTGTACTTCTAAAACGGAAAGTCAATAGATAAATTCGTTACCCCGTGTCTGATCATGCGGTACGGGTTTTTACCTACCCGAAGCCAGCCGTATCCCATTCGGCCTTCGTCCTCATGGAATACGGCTGGCTTCGGGTAGGTAAAAACCCGTACCACGTGATCAGACACGGGGTAACTAATATTATTATATGACCATGTAATTTACCCGCTAAATATCACTACTGTTTGACTATCTTTGCCTGGTCCCCGGAAAATTCACAGTGTGGAATCTGATTAAGTATCACTATAGTATGACTGAATATTTACGGGTCCATTTGCAGAGAGTACTTTACTCCGAGCTGGAATTGGTGCGCGTGAACGGCGGTCCGGGTCAAAAAGAAAGTTGATCATTCACTTTGATACATATCCATGCACATCGGGGGATTCCCTGGAAGTGTGTAAACCTGTTACAAAGATAAGTGTAAACACAAATAGTTATTTTTACTTCAATCCAGTTTACCAAAACAAGTTGGGGAAATTGTTACTGCAAGTATTGGCATGCGATGTTGAACTATATATAAGACATATGATAAAACTTTTATCGCCACAGTGAAGTGATCTGGGTGGTCGCATCATGTATCGTTGATGAGGTCAGTCACCGGATCAAACTCGCCGCCTGCGGCAGATCGTTTGATCTGGCAATCTGACCTCATCGAGACGTGATACTACCATCCAGATCACTTCACTGCAGCGATAATACGTATGTAACATATAGGACATGCAACACCACAATTTTTCAACTAGTTTCTGTGAAACCCCGCTAAGGCACTTTGATATTTAAGGAATAGTGCATGGCTTGGAGTTGACTACGCCCATATAGTGCCCAGTGAGGTGGTGTAGTTCCCGCCGCGAAGCGGAAGGAACTACACCACCTCACTGGGCACTATATGGGCGTAGTCAACGACAAGACATGCACTAATCCTTATATTACATCGAACACCCATCAGGAAAAACATTTGTCCGATTTGTTAATCTATTACCAAGGCAGCAGCCCTACCAACTAGCGTTATATACAAAAAATACCATGTAGTTTTTAAAAAACATTTTCTTCTTCCAAAACACGGCTAACTTGGATTATTGATATGAGCAGAAGACAGATTTTGAATCGGTCGGCAAGGGTAAACAAAACATTTCCCCCAAACGGAACTGTGTATTCTAGAATCGCGCAACTCGCGAATGAAAACTAAAATTTTCGGAATTTGACAACGCAGTTTGATCATTTCCCGACATTTGTCACACATATACATTACCGAATGGGTCAGCACGGGATACAAACTCCGAAGATTCAATTGAATTCCATTATTTATTCGTTTACTGCCCCAAAACATACAATTGAATAGCGAAATAATATGAGCAGCGAAACAACCGATTTTTCATATCCGGACGCGTTCTCATGAAAGTTGGACCCAGGTATGGATCATTCTCTTCGAAACGAGATATGGATCATCTTCTCAAGGAATAAAATGAACGCCTCGAAAAATGTGACTTCAATAATGGAAAAGCGATACATTTTTCTACAAAGATTTCTTTCCGGGTCGTTTTGTGGATGTTGTCCCTCTGTGAATCGATTTTTAAATTTAGCATGATCAGTTTTATTCGCCCAGTATGAAAAGAAAACTGATATAGTAGTGTGCTAAAAATAGAAAACGTGTAGTGCCTGGATGTAGTGCCTGGTCAGTTCTGTGGATGCAAACTACACGAAATAGGGTATCATTTTTCAGCCAATTAGAATGCAAGGAAGTCACGTGAGATATAATATACTTTGTTATAGCCGAGATTATCAAAAAGTATCAAAGTAATGCCTGGGTGTTCCACAGAAACTACATACAAAATAGGGCCCTGCGAATCACACATTTTCGATTCAATCGAATTGGGCCTATTGTTCGAAATCGAATCGAATCGCGAATAGAATTCTGTGTGCCTTGAAGATGACCGATAAGGGGAGAAAGAATTTAAACCTGATTGCCTGATAGTTCCGACTGTGACGGCTTAAGTCCCGACTGATAAAATGTTCCACCTACATTATCAAGGCATATGCCTTCCTGGAAGGCATGCTTTCATGGTGTAGTTGGAATATTACCCAGGAACGGATGCAATCCTTGTAAGCACTAAGCACTGCACAGGACTAGTTGCTAACAACAGCACATCATCAACATTGTTTCTAAACTTTAACTTTGTTTTCAACAGTGATAGAGACTAGTGAGAATGGAATTGGCATGGGAGGTTTCATGGGTCAGATGCTAGCTATTTTTATCATCCGTTTTGTTCACTTTAAACCATTTGATATTTTGTTTTCACATTAATCAGTGATAAATAAAGCCTTCCGTCAATTCCATTGGTTAATTTCAAAACAAGACAATTTGATTGGCTGAACAAAATACAACTGGGTCACATTTTCATAATTTACATAATTAGAGTTGAGAGCTTTCATTGGTCAATTTCAAAGCTGGACAATTTGATTGGCTAAATAAAATACAACTGGTTGACATTTGCATAATTTCAGTAGGGAGAATTTACGTTATCTGTCCTATTTAGGGTGGGTTATATTGTATTAATCTTTTACCTACAAGAAAAACGCCATTAATTTTTTTTTATATTTTCACTTTTTACTTCCAAAACATAGGTTATGACCCCTCATTGGAACGAGCTCGAGGAGCTCGTTCCAAAGAGGGGTCATAACCTATGTTTTGGAAGCAAAAAAATGAAAATTTTTAGTTATACGAGGATGTTTTTTCCAAATGCCGTCTGCAACTCAAGTTAGGTGATGGGTTAAAAAGTCATACTAAGCGGCTAATTTTTGCGTGTGTGTGTCATATGATAAATAGAATATGAAAGGAGTGTTTTTCTCATATAATATTTATGAAACTCGTTCGAACTTTCCGTTTGGGCTCGCCAGACGCTCTCCAAAACGGAAAATTCTTAGACTCGTTTCATAAATATTATATGAGAAAAACACTCATTCCATATTTAATATTTATATAGATGAAATTATACTCTCTCTTTAATTTTCAGCATTATTTAGGTACAAATTCCGTCTGCACTATACGTTTTGAGAGACGACGACAATGACTGATACCAAATTATATTCCAGTGTAAAGATTTGAAAGGGAAGGAATCGATCGGTTGATTTCGAAACGAATCGAATCGAATCGAATATCATCTTGAGATTCGAAATCGAATCGAATCTCGAAGCTTCACAGGACCCTATAATAAAAGTTATTAACGTCTTCCTGCTCTTGTGGGTGGTTATGCGAAGTTACATTTCTGACAAAATCATCTACAGTTGTGCATTTTCCATTACAACCAGAGTCAACACATTTCCAGTGCACACATGACTTTCCACGGTTATTCAGTCTATATCTGTAACCATTAAACAGAACCTGCATTCCTAATGCAAACGGGAACATTTAAGCTTTAAAATAACTTACTTCGATACATCGTACTCTCTGTGGCTACGCCATACAGTACGTGGAGAGTGGATTGTAACTAAATCACCCACAGAGTGGAGTTATCATCCAAGCTATAACTTTCAAATTTTGTACATATCGACAAAAAAAAACATAAGCAATGTTTCAGCCAATGGACCTCCGGGTTTAACCCGGGGGTCCATTGGCTGAAACTTTGCTGGTGCTGCTTACGCTTTGCAACAAATTTGCAATTATTGCTCGGGTGGAATCTCCACTCTGCGGGTGATTTAGTGATAATACACTCTCCACGTACTGTATAAACGATGTACGACTGTAAGTGAAGTCGCCCCATTTTATCTAAATTTTCAAATCACAAATGGGAGATAGTGTCCGAAGTGGAACCCCAATTTAGTGAAGAGGTACATTCACAGCCGCCGCACCGTACCTGGCGACGCATATGCAAAGCAGTCATGGTAAAAAGTATCATCCGACGCGAGTAGTTGAGGCTGTCATCCTGGCATAAAGAAATTGCTATAACCAAATGCGACACTCTGGCCTAAAGATTTACTATAGGAATTCTCAAAGGAACGGCTTGAGAAAATAATAGTAAAAAGTCGGTGTACCCTAGCGTATAGAATTTAACATAGGATTCTGTGTAGGCCAAAATGTCCAAGAAATTAGATATATCTGCCAATGTCTTATAGTAAAGTCTTGTAAGTCATATATTAAATTATTACAGGCATGTAGGAATAAAACATTGATTCATGAGGGTGTCCCCGTGATAAATTTGCTGACATGATATCGTATATCACTCTTAGACCACTTTATATTCACACAGAATGGAGAGAGTGAACTGCAATTAAAACAGATTGTAAATGGAGTTTGCACCCGGGAGGATTTTTCTAATATAACTGCAATGGCCAGGAGCAAACCTTTAGTTTGTCATCCCCCGTTTGTTTTCTCACTGTTTTGCTGCGCGGATCTTTACGTAAATTGATTCTCAAACTCTCGTCGAAATATTAGCATTACAGTTAAAACTAGAAGTCCAGTTACGAACTGCGCGCTTATCTAGGCTTAATTGCGCGTGGAAATTGCACGCAATTGCCATATCGAATAGCACTCAAAGCATGTCAGGTTCTCCTGGTTACTCATAGCAAACAGAGGCAATGTTTCTGCCAATGGACCTCCGGGTTACCCGGAGGTCCATTGGCTGAAACATTGCTTGTGCATATAGTTAAAACTAGAAGTCCTGTCATGAAATGCGCACAAATAGCACGTTGATATGCGCGTTAATTTGCGCGTTATGGCCCAAGTAAAGCTATCAAATTCTGTACGTATGGTCTGTGCACAAGCAATGTTTCAGCCAATGGACCTCCGGGTAACCCGGAGGTCCATTGGCAGAAACATTGCATTGTGTTTGCTATGAGTAACCAAGAGAACCTGCCTTGCTTTGGATGCCATTCGATATGGAAATTGCGCGCAATTCCAACGCGCAATTAAGCCTAGTTAAGCGCACTATTCGTGACAGGACTTCTAGTTTTAACTGTAGGCCACATGTACAGAATTTGATAGCCTTATTATGGTCATAACGCGTAGATTAACGAGCAGATCGACGTGCTATTTGTGCGCATTTCATGACAGGACTTCTAGTTTTAACTGTAGCTCTGGTTCAGCCTGGTTGAGGCTATATAATTCACCAATATCAATACACTGCCATTTTATCCTAACAAATGATGTCAAATTTCCTTTTACCTAGTGATTGGGTAAAATATAGTGCTGGGTTGTATTGGTTGTCAAAATCTGTTCCCCGACAATAGTTTTCTTACAGGTTTTTGGGGAGTGCCTAAATACCATGCCGGAGATATGAGCGTAACGTACTTTCAAACATGGTGGCCCCACCCACTTGTTTGTGTGTAAAATATATACAGTATTCCCAGAATGCATTCAGAGTCATAAAATGTGATTTTAAGCAAATCTAAAAAACACTAAATTACCTATGGTGACTTCAGTGACTTTGCCCTATATTGGGAACCTCCATTAAGTTTTGACTTATTTAGTGTTGGTACTAGGTCCATAGGTCATCCAATGCTTGAGATGTGAACGTGACCTACTTTCAAAAACTTTGGCTCCACCCGCTTTCTTTGAGAGTAGAAATACATGTATGAACTCCTAGAATGTATTGGGAGTCATAAAATGTGATTTCCAGCAAATCTAAAGAAATGTACTCAATGACCCCTTGGTGACCTCCGTGGCCTTGACCCATATTGTGAACCTCCATTAAGTTTTGACTCATTTGGTGTTGGTTCCAGGTTCATATGTCATGCCATGCTTGAGAGAGCGTGACCCACTTTCAAAATGTTTGGGCCCCCACCCCCCCCCCCCCACCCCATCCATTGCTTTAGTAGGAAAATATATTTTCGAACTACTGCAATGCATTAGCGGGGAATAAAATGAGATTTTCTTCAGCAATTCCGAAAAATGCACTCAATGACTGACTCCTGGATGAAGATTTGAAATCAAACTAAATTAATATGAGGCGACCGATTAACTCTTTTGGCGCGGATTATCCCGAGAAACAGAATTCTCAGCGCGTAATCATTATCAGGCATTTTACCAAAATATGGTTTATTAGATTCAAGAGTTATAATTCTTAAAAGCGTTCCAGGAATCTCTTAGAATGTTTTCTTCAGAATTGGATCATGATTTGTTTTATATATATTTTATGAATATATTGCTGTACAGGATTTTATGGGGCCATTCTGCACTGATTTCTGTATTTCTGTAGTCAAAATAACACAGTAGGATCTACATTATTAGAGACAGCGTAATATAGTCATTGCAAAGCGTAAAGGTGCCAACTGCAACGCAGGTGCGTTGCAGTTGGCACCTTTATGCTTTCCAGTGACAATATAACTGTTCTTGGATAGAATACAAATCGTGCACGAAACATTGGAATGCGTTGATGTTTGATTGATAGCACTTGGAGATGGACATACAGAGTTGTCTAAAATGCCGACTATAGTTGCCTACCGCGGGTTGGCGTGCTGTCAACTTAAGCTGCCTGTCGCGCCAAAAGTGCTAAACGATTTTTGCAGCGAAATAAACATTTAGAATGCAATTATTGTTTGTCGGTTATTCCCTGCTTCTATATGCTTGTCCTATAGGTTCATGCAAATTTGACACCCAGAGTTAAAATATTTCCCCCGTTTTCCTTACCATTGTCATAAATAAATATACCTACCTGAAATCAGTGTGGTTCACGACTGAAGCTACAAGACTTGCTGCCTCTTCGTTTGGGAAATAAGATGTTGATATTTGTGTTTCATAGCTGGTTGTTTGACATGGAAGAATACACTGACAGTTTTCCTGTAGTCGTGTGTGGGAGTTGAATTTATCTGCATATAAAATTAAAATTCATTTAAATTCTGCACACACAATACGCCCAGAAGCGTGGCTTTTGTGTACTGGTTTGGGAGTGAGCCCCTCCGAATTTTCAACATGTATCCCTTTTAGTAATCGAACAAATATTTTTGAGAAAACCATTTGCACCCCCCATGTTGAGTGAGAGGTATCCCACTGCTACCTGTGACTTTCTGACTGCTACAGAAATCTGAAATCACCCTCTCCCCTGTGTTCGAGATATACAACCTTTGGGTTCTAGAGGTGGGAATCGACTCTTGAGTGCACCATCTGAAATGCACTCAAGGGAAAAATATTGAATCCTGTTAGAAATACACAGAACGACACGCACGTGTGAATGGGTTAATCGATATGGCACGAATGCCGACGCGGAAGGATAAAACGAGAGGTCGCATCACACGCGCGTGTCGTTCTGTGTTTTTACACGCCTTCGCATCTATAAAAAAACAAAAGGACCATCGTTCGTTCAAAAATAGTTTGTCAACGATTTCCATTCGGCATATGTGTGCGGAACGGATTTTCATTTTCCGCATTGTTTAGTGTTGCTGTAGATGGGGAATTCACAGAGCAGGCGTGTAATAAAATCTCTTGAAATACGATTAATAAATCACTAAATTTTGTTAGAAACGGCACATTCCTGACTTAAATCGTCTTGAAAAGCGGCTATCTATAAAGTTATCTCATTTGAAATTATTAGATGAGCCAGAATGATACAATTAAGTAGCAGGTAATTGTTGAGATAACACCTATGACATGACATTAGTAGAAAATAAAGTCAAGTTTCTTTTTTGTTACTTTTAATAAACGAAAACAGCCATCAGAGTTGTCTGTTGTTTTCGTTTTTTAAAAGTTACAAATGGAAACTTTGTTTTTTATAGTAAGTTACTTATAAGCAATTACTTTACAGATATACAGATTATCGCTACAGTGAAGCGATCTGGGTCGTGGTATCACGTCGAGTTAAGGTGATCAAATTGCCGGATCAAACGAGCTGCCGCGATCCGGCGATCCGGCGATCTGACCTTCTCGACGAGACGTGACCTCCTCGACGAGACGACCCAGATTACTTCACTGTAGCGAAAAAGGGTTATTATATGATTTATAATTCAAGATCGCATGCCAAGGCTTGCATCAATAACTCCTCCAACTTTTTTTGGTAAATTGGATTGAAGTAAAACAGAACTACTTTTGTTTACACTTATGTTTGAAACAGGAGCACGCTTCCGGGGAATCCCCCGATGCGCATGGACACGATCAAAAATTTGAATGCGATAAAAAAACCCGAACCGCCGTCCGAGCGCACCCATTCCAGCTCGGAGTAAAGTACTATCTTCGATCGGAACAGCTAATTATCCGAATTCGAACGCACCCGTAAATAGTCCGTCATACTGTAGTGATACGGAATCCGATTCCACACTGGATTTTCTGGGGACCAGAAAAAGATCGCCAAACAGTAGTGATATTTAGCGGTTAAATTACATGGTCATACAATAAAATCTGTTATTAATAATATCCACCAGTATTACAGTTAAAACTAGAAGTCCTGTCACGAATTGTGCGCTTATCTAGGCTTAATTACGCGTAGAGATTGCGCGCAATTGCTATATCGAAGGGCATTCAAAGCACTGCCGGTTCTCTGGGTAACTCATAGCAAACACAGGCAATATTTCTGCCAATGGAGCTCCGGGTCACCCGGAGGTCCATTGGCTGAAACATTGCTTGTGCACAGGCCATATGTTCAGGATTTGATAGCCTTACTATGTTCATAAGCGTAGATTAATGCGCAGATCGACGTGCTATTTGTACGCATTTCATGACAGGACTTCTAGTTTTAACTGTACACTAAACAACACTAAGTAAATGTCCAGTTTAGGTCTATAGCGAATGTGTTTTTACCTTAATTTGAACATTTTTATTCTTTCCAGGAAGAAAGTTTACGAATCATACCTTCTAGACTTCTATATTAATGGAAAAGACAGTGCCTATATTATATGTCACTATGCGTACACTGTTGATATGATGAACAGAAAAAGTTACAGAACATCAACATGGTGAAAACGACGTTTACTTATTTTTAAATGGGTTTTCAACAGAGAATAATATTGAAATGGCAAAAATGGCGAGAAAACAGCTTCCGTATTTTATTATATCTTACCTCCTACAAGTAACTGAGAATTTCATTGGTTCAAAGACGTCACATGCTGACTGCATATAAAACCATATACTGCCTGTCAACATCAATATACGCTGACAGCTATGGGTAATCTCCCCTTTGTTCATTGATTATTCAAAATGGCGGCAGCCGATAAAAGCTTCAAGTTGAAAGATTGGTTGTTGGAAGCCCACATTTGGTCTGAAGTGCAGGTTAGGCAACTTAAAAGGCTTCATATTCTGTGGATGTGTGTCATGTTACCTTCGAAATGAAACTGTTTGGTATGTATGAATTTGCCTTGTTACAATTTATGGGAGAGTGCCTGTAGGCACTCTCACATAAATTGTAACAAGGCAAAGACACGTGAACACATTGTGAGAATTCTCTCATTTAATTTTGATCGCTGTTGTTATTAGTTTTGTGCATCGATGCAGCAGTCGATAAGATACATTCGTTACACAGTTTGTTGGTGGCCTAATATGGTATATATGATATCAGTTAATTTCATATTGGACACTTCGCCCTCGTCCAATATGAAATTAACTGATACCATATATACCATATTAGGCCACCAACAAACTGTGTAACTAATATTATACTACTCTACTGGAAAATGCCTGAAGTTTGTGAAATGATGCACACATCGATGACATAAATTCTCTAACATTTCGAAATTTCAATTTTATATGAAACTCCCATACCCTCATGATGAATTTACTGACAGAAAATTTAGGGGTGGGGGGGGGGGGGTGGGTAAATGGCGAAGATTGTCAGCAATGCACAGTCACAGTTAAAATGGCACAAACCCTGCTACCATACTCTAAAATCAGTTGGGTTAAAAATTAACCCAAACCAACTGGGTTGAGTGAATATGAACCCAACAGGGTTCATATTCACTCAACCCTTTTGATTTGGGTTGATTTCTAACCCAACTGAGTTTAGAGTGCATAGGGCATTTTACAACTATTGGGGGTTTGAGGTTTAGAATTTCGTACTGATGAAACTTTGGGCAGGGATTGGGGAATGGTGGTGAGACACCCCAGAACCTCCCCCCACTGTCGCCACCTCCATGAAGACGTTAGACGAGAATTTAGGACCGACGTAATAAGATGATATTTAACTGTCACCGTTCACTGTTATTCTCAGTTTTCAAGGTCGAATTGATTCCAGAATCGTGCACATAGATGACTTCTTATCGAACCGAAGTATCGATGTAGAAATTGCAGCTTCTTACAAATATGACATATACTGTCAGTGTTAAATCGCGTATGCTGGTTTTAATTTTCTGGCTAAACCCACGCGATATAGTCCAGGCACATTAGACATAAAAATGAGAAAGTAAGGAAAAAAATCGGAGAAAGCTGATTTTTTATATGTTTCCGGGACACACATTGCGGATAAAGTGTGAAAAGTCCCCGCGAATCCGAGTTGAGCTTTTTTAGATATAGCGTTTTTTTGATGAAAAAAAAAATTTAAAAAAAAATTCGACCCACCTCCATATTTCTCATTCTTATTCGCCTTAGTAGGGTGAGAATCATAAATATCGTGCTGAATTATATTGAGAATACATATCCCCAACAGAAAATGCCAACTTTGTACCAATCCTCACACTCAATGGTGAAATATTCACGAAAATGTACAAAAATTACGAAAAAAAAATTATTGTTTTCATACACACAACGGTACACAACGTCCATTAAATCAAATCTACGACTACTTTGGGAGTTAAATTATATATCAAAAATTGCAGAAAAGCAGTGGCTTTATAATGATATATAACAATAGTCATTTATTCCATAATGAACTGGTGAAACGTGTGAAATATTAACCATACCCCCTAAACTCAAATTCAAACGGCATCGACTTTTCTCATTCAAATACCGTATTATAGCATCATTGTTTCAATTTCCATGTTCGATTAAATCACATAATGTGGTGTTCGCCTACACTCAAGATGCATTGGCATGTAATGTGTGCACGCCCTTGATGTGTACTCTCCGTAGGACGCACAGGAATGCTTTGGGTACAATACTACGAGCAAATAGGTCTTCTCCAGTTGTTCTTGAGAGCAGAGCGCACAGGCGACTGGGAACTCCACACATATTGTGTTCGCAATATGATTCCAGTATTTCACGCAGGTGGTCATTTTGCATACGCAAAAAGTTCTCATCTCTATTTGCAGCAGATGAATGAGCTAACAGAATGATTTGAAGTTGTTCACTGAGAAAGGTTACTTTACCATAAGGCGCTCAGATAAATTCTGGGACGGGATATATTCTGATCAGACCATAGAGCAGTGTTTAATGAGAATGTTCAAGCTCCCTGGTGGTCTCACACATGGCAGGGGAATAACCGATAGCACTGTTGCGAAATGGGTACATGGACTACCTCTTTGCCTTCCCGATATGTAATGCTCTCGAAAATTTTGTTCATGTTCACACTGGTCATGGCGAACAACATCGGGATCTCCGTCAAAGTTCACAATTGACTGATGCCAATGATATCACCAAATTATTGAACTGGCTCAGAGTGCATTCCCTCTTTCAGAATCGAGATCCACTACAATTAGTCTCTATAGCGACCGGGCTTGTGGCCGACGAAACTGTGAACTGTGACCAAGTTCGCAAAATTGGTGAATGTTGCGTATCGAATGTTGTAAGCAAAACGTTCAACAGCATCAAACTACGACGTGTTGACACTGTGAAGTCTTTCGCATCGATGGCAAATAGCATCAAAGTCCGTGGAAGTAAGGTAGTGATTGACCCCACAATTCTGTTCAACCGCATCACATGTGTTATTCAGTCACAAGCAGAGATGGAAGAGTATCTCAAATATGAACTCGCCTCGAAACACCAGCATTGTTTGATTCTGCTGGAATGAGGAAGACACAGAAAAGCACGCTCGGTAAGATCCTCAAAACATACGGTTCCGAGCAAACTAAAATCCCAGAACATTCTCTGTTTGTTGTAGATGGTGGATTTTTATTGAGGGCAGTTGTATGGCCTAAACAGTCGTCATATAAGGACATATGTACATCATATTCCAATTATCTAGTGAGACATTTTGGGGCGAACGTCGTGGTTATTTTTGATGGTTATGCTTGTACAATGTCGACAAAGGGCATGAAACAAGCCCGTAGATCTAAAGACAGGTATTCCATTGATATCAATATCTCACCCGAGTTACCAGCCACCACACCCCAATCCGATTTCCTTGCAAATGCCAAGAACAAAACCCAACTGATCGATCTTCTAATGCAGGAGCTATCTGCTATCAATATTCAGTCCATGCAGGCCGAGGCTGATGCTGATGTACTGATAGCCGAAACTGCACTTGACATCGCTCAAGATGACAACAATGTTGTCGTTGTGGGAACAGACACAGACTTGTTAGTCATTCTTACCTCTCGAGTTCAACCGGGATGTAATATTCACATGATGTATTCCATTACCCCAAACTTACTGGTTTCAGTTAGTGAAATAGCAACCAAAATGGGTGACCATAGAAGCAACCTCCTTGTAGCACATTCTATAAGTGGTTGTGACACTACTTCTGCACTCTTTCGAGTTGGTAAGAAGAAAGTATTCAGTACAATTGTCTCCGATGTTACTAGCGACTCACAACAGTATGTCAACACAATTTTGGCGGATGACAGTACACCACGTGAAGAAGCCGCTGCCGGGGAACAACTTCTCCTAATCTTATACGGGAGTAAAACTGTTTCCTCTCTCGACCAATATAGATATGTCACTTACAAGCGTTATGTAGCAAAATCTAAACTGAATAAACCCAGCGACCTAGCCTCACTCCCACCAAGCAGCGATGCTGCACAACAACATGTCTACAGATGTTATCTCCAGGTTCAACAAAGGCTGGGCACTTCGCTTCCTCCGACGGATTGGGGGTGGTCGCTAGACAATGGACTTCTTGTACCGACTGCAGCCACAAAGCCATGTGCCCCCGATAACCTACTGAATCTGATCAGTTGTGGTTGCAAGAGTGCTTGTACAAAAAGGTGTGGGTGTAAGAAGGCAGGACTCTCTTGCTCAGGTTTGTGTAATTGCAGTTCGGATTCTTGTAACAACCACAGAAACACTGTCCTGTCGGAAATTTCTGAGTTCGATGAATAATATGTATATAGGTCATGTCATTTCTGTATATAGCGTTGATAATAGTCAATGTAACTTAATCCATGTTGATTGATTTGTACATTCTGTAAATATTATTTATTGATCTAATGCTGCCAGACACAGACGTGTCTGTTCGGTCCCAAGCCCGAAAATAGTTGAGTTCTCATGCTGACGAATTTTATGCCAAAAGGGGAACTCGGCCAGAAGCAGAGGGGGGTCTTCCATAATGTCTATTTTGTAAGCAATGATAAAAGTCTTCAAATGGTGGTGGATTTTTTATCGTCTGTCCAACTAACATCCCGTTCTGTACTACGACCCTTTGGGCAAATCCGTTAGGAAAATCGTCATTTTTTGCGTAAATCCGATACTTTTTTGTGAATTTTCAATAATTTTTCGCAAAAATTGTCACAGAATGCACATTTTCCTCTAGGTAAATGTATATTAGACATTATGTAGCTCGAAATACGCGTAAACAAAAAATACAGTTGGATCAATTCGAGGTTACAAAGTTCGTGCGATTTTTTTTGATTTTTTTCAAACGCGTTTTCGAAAAAAGGCTGTAGAAAAAAAAGCTCAACTGGGATTTTAGGGGACTTTTGTCTAATCGTTCAGTGACATGTACTCGACATTCCCTGAAAAAATCAGCTTTCTCCGATTTTTTTCCCTAGTGAAACCTAATGTTCTTGGGCTACCAATCCGGATCGAATAACGACTGCGTAATAATCCAGGAAGGCGGGAGACGACAGTTGACAATATTTTGAGAATAGTCAAGAATTTTAGGATTTCCAAAGCACTGCGAATCAACTCGTGTCGAATCGAATCGTCGAGTGGAGTTCAAATTTAACTACAGCTCGACGCTTCGAAGGGATCAAAATTTCTCCGCGGTTTTATCTCGGTAATTAGACCCTTGCTTTAAACTAAATTTAAATATTGTTCACAAAGAGAACAATGTGCAGAAAAGAAATCATAGCGTAATAAATTATAATCATTGGACTCCAAATTATAAGTAACGGCAAGTTTAGGTTTGCGGATACTGTATCAAATTAGGCAACGTGAGAACAATATTAGGCGAGGATTTAGCCTAGACAAATATTCTTGCTGAGTCTCATGTGACTACGTATCCACCAACTAAACATTAACGTTATGTATTAATTATATGCCAACCAGTGATGGCGCCAAGGGGAGGGGATGGGAGGGGTGTCGGGGGGGGGGGGGGGCTACAGTCCCCCCCCCCCGTCGGAGAATACAATCGCTGCGGCCGTATCCTTGGAAAGAGACATCCGCCGTTCTCGAATACTAGTCCTTACATGGAAATAGGCGTTCGGATGAAGCTGATATTGTTGTAACGCCAAATATCGGCGGGCCAACTTCGCCAACGTTGGTAGGAGGGCTTCATGATTTCTCACCAAATCAATGGGTCGTCTATAATTGACGGACATCTAAATTATTCGTGTTCTTCAATTTCGTCAAATGGCGCAAAATTCGACATCATCGGCACGCGCGATCCGGCATGGGTAAACACAAGATAACGACGCGATGCTACACATTATACAATTATATCTATTCTTTAAATATTTTTATAATGATAGCCTTTGACATTGATTGCCGGAAAACGTTTTGTGAATGTTTTCCACTGAAATTATCAGTGGCGGGGAACGAAGAGATAATTTCCCTGGACAGTAATTAAGGTAAATTGATCACATGGGGCAAAAAATCATTTTTCACTCGCTTAAAACGAATCAGGTGATATTTTTAATAACTGTAAGATTTTGCGACTCACCTACATTTTTGTAATGAAAATCCTATTTTGTCCGAAGTAGATAATATGAGACGTATTCGGGCGATCTCAATGGCGGTTGGAGGCGCCGGCGAGAGTGTGTGGGTGCTGCCTGTAATCCGCTAAAGTTGTCATCACTTCCAAAACAGTGAACCTATGTTGAAAAAGGTTCCAACAACGCTTCCCCTGAGCACTTCTCAATGCCCCGAGTAGTGTTTATTATCGTGAGTAGTGCATATTATCGTGAGTAGTGTGTATTATTGTGAGTAGTGTATATTATCGTGAGTAGTGTGTATTATCGTGAGCAGTGTGTATTACCGTGAGTAGTGTGTATTATCGTGAGTAGTGTGTATTATCGTGAGTAGTGTGTATTATCGTGAGTAGTGAATATTATCGTGAGTAGTGTATATTATCCTGAGTAGTGTGTATTATCGTGAGTAGTGTATATTATCCCGAGTAGTGTGTATTATCGTGAGTAGTGTGTATTATCCTGAGTAGTTTGTATTATCCTGAGTAGTGTGTATTATCCTGAGTAGTGTATATTATCGTGAGTAGTGTATATTATCCCGAGTAGTGTGTATTATCGTGAGTAGTGTGTATTATCCTGAGTAGTGTGTATTATCCTGAGTAGTGTGTATTATCCCAAGTGGTGTGTATTATCGTGAGTAGTGTGTATTATCGTGAATAGTGTGTATTATCGTGAGTAGTGTGTATTATCCTGAGTAATGTGAATTATGTGTGTATTATCGTGAGTAGTGTGTATTATCGTGAATAGTGTGTATTATTGTGAGTAGTGTGTATTAACCTGAGTAGTGTGTATTATCGTGAGTAGTGTATATTATCCCAAGTAGTGTGTATTATCGTGAGTAGTGTGTATTATCGTGAATAGTGTGTATTATCGTGAGTAGTGTGTATTATCGTGAATAGTGTGTATTATCGTGAGTAGTGTGTATTATCCTGAGTAATGTGAATTATGTGTGTATTATCGTGAGTAGTGTGTATTATCGTGAATAGTGTGTATTATCGTGAGTAGTGTGTATTAACCTGAGTAGTGTGTATTATCGTGAGTAGTGTATATTATCCCAAGTAGTGTGTATTATCGTGAGTAGTGTGTATTATCGTGAATAGTGTGTATTATCGTGAGTAGTGTGTATTATCGTGAGTAGTGTGTATTATCGTGAGTAGTGTGTATTATCCCAAGTAGTGTGTATTATCCCAAGTGGTGTGTATTATCGTGAGTAGTGTGTATTATCGTGAGTAGTGTGTATTATCCTGAGTAGTGTGAATTATGTGTGTATTATCGTGAGTAGTGTATATTATCGTGAGTAGTGTGTATTAACCTGAGTAGTGTGTATTATCGTGAGTAGTGTATATTATCGTGAGTAGTGTGTATTATCGTGAGTAGTGTGTATTATCGTGAGTAGTGTCCATTATCGTGAGTTGTGTATATTATCGTGAGTAGTGTGTATTATCGTGAGTAGTGTGTATTATCCTGAGTAGTGTGTATTATCCTGAGTAGTGTATATTATCGTGAGTGGTGTGTATTATCCTGAGTAGTGTGTATTATCCTGAGTGGTGTGTATTATCCTGAGTAGTGTGTATTATCGTGAGTAGTGTATATTATCGTGAGTAGTGTGTATTATCCTGAGTAGTGTGTATTATCCTGAGTGGTGTGTATTATCGTGAGTAGTGTGTATTATCCTGAGTAGTGTGTATTATCGTGAGTAGTGTATATTATCCTGAGTAGTGTGTATTATCGTGAGTAGTGTGTATTATCCTGAGTAGTGTGTATTATCCTGAGTAGTGTGTATTATCGTGAGTAGTGTGTATTATCCTGAGTAGTGTGTATTATCCTGAGTAGTGTGTATTATCCTGAGTAGTGTGTATTATCGTGAGTAGTGTGTATTATCCTGAGTAGTGTGTATTATCCTGAGTAGTGTGTATTATCGTGAGTAGTGTGTATTATCCTGAGTAGTGTGTATTATCGTGAGTAGTTGATATATTATCGTGAGTAGTTTGTATTATCCTGAGTAGTGTGTATTATCCTGAGTGGTGTGTATTATCGTGAGTAGTGTGTATTATCCTGAGTAGTGTGTATTATCGTGAGTAGTGTATATTATCCTGAGTAGTGTGTATTATCGTGAGTAGTGTGTATTATCCTGAGTAGTGTGTATTATCCTGAGTAGTGTGTATTATCGTGAGTAGTGTGTATTATCCTGAGTAGTGTGTATTATCCTGAGTAGTGTGTATTATCGTGAGTAGTGTGTATTATCCTGAGTAGTGTGTATTATCCTGAGTAGTGTGTATTATCCTGAGTAGTGTGTATTATCGTGAGTAGTGTGTATTATCCTGAGTAGTGTGTATTATCCTGAGTAGTGTGTATTATCCTGAGTAGTGTGTATTATCCTGAGTAGTGTGTATTATCCTGAGTAGTGTGTATTATCGTGAGTAGTGTATATTATCGTGAGTAGTGTGTATTATCCTGAGTAGTGTGTATTATCTTGAGTAGTGTATATTATCGTGAGTAGTGTGCATTATCGCGAGTAGTGTATATTATCGTGAGTAGTGATTATTATCAACGCCCCGAGTATTATCGAGAGTATTTCAAAGGTGGCGAACCCACAAGTTTGAATGGCCCCGTGTGAGAAACGTTTGATTTTCTGGAACGAAAGAACACAAAATCGTCGGAACATGAGGGATTTGTCGACAACTCAAGTAGATTATTATGTGAAATTAACTGCATAAAATGTACGCAGTTGGTTTTTTAAGAATCCAAAGGGGAGGGCGTACCCCAACCCCCACCTGGATCCGCCCTTTGGAAATCTCATCTGAAAAAAAGTATTAGTAACTGATCTACAACTCTGAAGCAAAATATTAATCCAACAGCAGAAACATAGAAATTTTATATTTTATTACATTTTCATCTGTGATGTACTCAAATAATTAATTAAAATCGAAATAAATGTTTTTTTTATGAGATTCAGGTTGTTGGGACAATTTGTATTCCTTCCCGAGATTCTGCAAGTAGAGAGTACCCTGCCCTTGAAAGATAATTAATTTGTTTGTCTCACCACAATTTAAGTGATACAGTTAAAACTAGAAGTCCTGTCATGAAATGCGCACAAACAGCACGTCGATCTGCGCGTCAAACTACGCGTTATGATCATAGTAAGGCTATCAATTTCTGTACATATGGCCTGTGCACAAGCAATGTTTCAGCCAATGGACCTCCGGGTAACCCAGAGGTCCATTGGCCGAAACATTGCCTGTGTTTACTATGAGTAACCCGGAGAACCTGCCGTGCTTTGGATGCCATTCGATGTGGCACTTGCACGCAATCCCTATGCGCAATTAAGCCTAGATAAGCGCACAGTTCGTGACAGGACTTTCAGTTTTAACTGTATGCTACCGCAACTGAATTACAGTAACTGAATATCGAGTTATCTACCCATCGGGCAGTTTCATGGACTAGGCCTGTCTCCACTGGTTTCATTGGCAGCTCGTCCGTTGAGGCAAATCAACCAGAACACGGAATATTCCAGAAATGGAATCAAAGTAGTTTCGGAAACGGAACCTACTTTCTCTATCATCAGCTCCTCTCAGACCTGATGATAGAATGAGAGAGAGAGAGAGAGAGAGAGAGAGAGAGAGAGAGAGAGAGAGAGAGAGAGAGAGAGAGACAGAGACAGAGACAGAGACAGTGAGACAGAGAGAGACAGAGACAGAGACAGAGAGACAGAGCAAGAGGAGGATTCTTTAAAGGATTTTGAGGACATTTCGACGATTCGCGCAAATAAGTGCGACTCGACCCGACTCGATCGAATCATCGGAACGACATCGAATCGAAACGAATTTTGTTGGAGCATAGTTTGGGTGAAACTTGCTCTCCCTACATTTCGTTCTTTCAGTTTGTGTCGAAAATTATTTCTTTCCTGAACATTGCCATTCTGTCTTGCTCTGGCCTTTTTTAACCACTTTCGTTACTGCTATATTTTGGTGTTGCATATCACTATCATTTTCGCCTCTGCCATTTTTGTCACTGTCATTTTCGCCCCCGCCATTTTCGTCACTGTTAGTTTATGCCACTGAAGTTAACAGATATACCAAATCCGACTAAAACTGGGGCTTTAGCTAACGATCGGCAGACAATAATATTAACACTTGGCTGCCGAAAGCGACTATTGTCACCTATTTTATGATGGTTATCGGTGCGTTCTGGTATGCGCAGATCGAACCTACCATCTGATTAATTGTTGGAAAGGCCTCAGAGAGCCCTTTCCAACAATCAATCAGATGATAGAGTTTCAAGTATGTCATAAATTTTATTAAACTTCCTCGCATACAGCCGTAGATATGGCTAAAGTGGGCGTGGCAGTAAAAGGGTTAAGGGAGGTGTATTATTTCTCATTTATTGCGGAGAACATCGTGTCAAAACGGCTGATATAGAATTATTTTATTAAACTATATTGACCAGAGCTTCCACAAAGATAACATAATCATCTATGTCAACAAATTAATGCTTACTTGTCTCCGGTATATAACATTTAATCTCTTTCTGAATGGAACAAATCCCAGTTGAACCTACAGGAAACAGAAATGCTTTGAGCATATAAACACATAAAACGAACAGTTAATGGGAACACATTTATAGATGAACCCTGGCGCTGATGAGAGGTTATTTCAAACAGACTAGGTTATTGTAACCTGGTGCAGTCGTTGAGTTAAGGCAACAAATAAGAAAACGTTTTGTGCAAGCACAAGCGCGAGAGAAAACATCCCTGAAACACTCTCATTTTGTGCATTTATCATTCAATCTCTTCGGATTAGTTTAAACAATATTTATTCAGGAAAAAGTAGTATGCATACGTATATACAGGATATGGAATGAGAGTTTTTCTCATATTTTTTTTTTTTTTTAGGGCTTAACGACACATTAACAGCCAGGGTCATATCATGTCGGTGACAGTTTTACGGGTGGAGGAAGCCGGAGTACCCGGAGAGAACCACCGAGCAACGACGAGCAGCTGCCAGCTCTCCAACATCGTAACTCTGAACTCTGCACCGCGGCACAGGCAGGGTTAGATTGGTTGAAGACATGCGCACCTTCGACGTGCAGTACGCCTTAGTACACAGCGTCATCGTGCCCCCATGTAGGCAATCGGGGTTAAGTGTCTTGCCCAAGGACACAACGCGAGAACGCGAATCAGTCGCTGAAATGGTTTTTCTCATATAATATTTATGAAACGAGTCTAAGAATTTTCCGTGTTGGCGAGCCTCTGGCGAGCCCAAACGGAAAATTCGGACGAGTTTCACATAAATATTATATGAGAAAAACACTCATTTCATATTCTATTTATCATATGACACATACACGCACAAATTAGCCACTTAGTATGACTTTTTAATCCAATGAGGGGTCATAACCTATGTTTTCGAAGCAAAAAGTGAAAATATATAAAAAAAATGAATGGCGTTTTTCTTGTAGGTAAAAAATTAATACAATATAACCCACACTAAATAGGGCAGATAACGTAAATTCTCCCTACTGAAATTATGCAAATGTGACCCAGTTGTATTTTGTTTAGCCAATCAAATTGTCCAGTTTTGAAATTGACCAACGAAAGCTCCCAACTCTAATGATGCAAATTATGAAAATGTGGCCCAGTTGTATTTTGTTCAGCCAATCAAATTGTCTAGTTTTGAAATTGACCAATGAAATTGACGGAAGGCTTTATTTGTCACTGATTAATATGAAAACAAAATATCAAATATTTTAAAGTGAACAAAACGGACGAGTCATATGATCAAATAAACTACAACATGATTGTCATACAGAGTGCTCAATACAATGGTATGCATTAAAGTAATGAGTCAAGAACGAGATTTGTTGAAAGGATTCAGCAGTACGCTTTTAGCTTGTATAAGCCGTCTCCTTTAGAGCTTTTCGCTTGTTTAAGCCGTCTCCTTTGGAATCTCTTCGGATTAGAATATAAGCAAGAAACATTCTGTGAAAAAAAGTTGAATTACTCTCACTGAAAGAAGGTGAATTCCACATCACAAAGCATTGTGACTGATGATTCACAAGAAATTAATTCAAAAGAATTTCAAGTTTTTTGGACAGAGTTTCAGGCTATGGGGGTTAGCATCTTCCTTCGAAACCACTTGAAAGGGCGCGCGGTGGCTCAGTAGGTAGAGATGCAGGCTCCAAGCCGAGAGGTCCTCGGTTCGAATCCCACCTGCTGCAACCGCGCTATGTCCGTGGGTAAGACACTTAATCCCAATTGCCCACGTGGGGGCAGGGTAGCGTTGTGTACTAAAGTGTACTGCACGTCGATGGCACACTTGTTTTCAACCAATACTAATGCTGGTTGTGTGGAGTTAGTACGTTGCTCGATGGTTGTCTTCGCGTACTCCGGCTTCCTCCACCCGTAAAACTGTCCGACAGGAGGTGACCCTGGCTGTCGAAAATGTCATGAAACCCCAACAAATAAATAAATAAACACTTGAAAGGGCAGCCCTCCCTCATACACTAGCCCCCCCCCCCCCCCTCACCCGCCCCCCAAAAAGAAGAAGAAAAGGTCGGCTTTTTGGACGAATCGTCTCTGTACGAAACTCGACTTGGGACAAAACGCCGAGGTGATTTTGAAAGGAGCTGCTCCGGCACTATCTCCAAGTATTGTAATTGGTGGTTCAGAAAATTATTTTTAAGGAATTTCAGGAATTTCAAGCTTATTGGACAAAGGGGAGGAAAGGTTAAGATCTCCATTGAAAAAAAACTTGGAATACTACCCACCCTCCACACAAAATATAGAAAGCAGAATGCCTAAATATAGGAGTTTTACTGAGGTTGAGAAAAACCAGTAGTCAGAGCTGGGAGGAGTTAAAATGTTCCTTAACACGTTAACGTGTTAAATAATTCTGCGTTAACAAGTTAAATGACATAAAATGAACGCAATTTTAATAACTTCAGCCATTTTTATTGATTTGAATTTGAATATGAATGAACTTACGTACAGTTCGTCTCTTGAGTTCCAATGTGTTCTACGTGCCTACTGGCAGCCTACTGACACATAGAACACATTGGAACTCAGGGGACGAGTAGTTAATATAGATAGTTCTCTCAGGTTATCGTAAATTCTAACATTCAGCGATGTTTTCATTTAAGAATACAATCGCTGCGGCCGTATCCTTAGAAAGAGACATCCGCCGTTGCTCGAATACCAGTCCTTTCATGGTAAATAGGCGTTCGGATGGAGCTGATATTGTTGTATCGCCAAATATCGGCGGGCCAACTTCGCCACGTTGGTAGGAGGACTCCATGATTTCTCACCAAATCAAAGGGTCATCTGTAATTGACGGACATCTAAATTATTCGTGTTCTTCAATTTCGTCAAATGGCGCAAAATTCGACATCAGCGGCACGCATGATCCAGCGTGGGTAAACACATGATAACGACGCAATGTTACATATTATACAATTATAATCTTCACAGTTTAACGTTATTAACTTGGTTAAATGCTTTTAACGTTGTTAAAATAATTTAACACGTTAACGTTTGAAACGTTAACTGCTCCCAGCCCTGGACCCAGGTGCGGGGTCGAGACTTCAATACATCACATCGGAAACCCAACTGGTGATAAAAAACAATTTATTTATCTTACAATATTCCCCTCTTTCTCGAATTGTTCCCATTTATTTTGACAATCATTCGGCGTCCATGAATAGATTTGTTTATGAATGAATATCATGACGTCATTGTATTGCGTTTTTGCGTTGTGCATGACGTAATCCACATTCATTGTTCTACTTGTACTATAACCGCTGAAGTTTATAGTAGCGTTTCAGCTCTGTGTTTCTTTGTTTTATTTTTTAGGGTTAACGAGTGGAAGGTCTATATAATGCTATTAGAGGGAAAACAGTAATGTAGTCTAATTTATTTTGTTGATTTGGTGATTTATATATCATTTAACCCTTTACCCACGCAGACAATTTCAAAATTTATTATTTTAAATATCATTTTTTCAAAATATTTCAACAAAACCATATCATGTGACCCCTCTTTGGAACGAGCTCGACGAGCTCGTTCCAAAGAGGGGTCACATGACATGGTTTTGTTGAAATTTATCGAAAAATAATATTTTTTCAGCTGCTAAATTTGCATATTGCGCGGGCGGATGCGGACGATTCGTTGGGTAAAGGGTTAATTACTGTTATCAAAACAGTGGTCTCGGCATGTGTAATCAGCATTCAATGAGTTCAGGTAAAAAACGTTCTCTTTCTGAATTGAATCGTCGCAAATGCAGTTGCTACTCAATACAGATTTGTATTTGGTCTAGCCGTTTTTATTTGTTTTGGGGAAAATACGTTCTTGTTATAAAATAAAACTTGTTAGCGAGAATAATGCAAATATCGTGATAACCACAGTTGTACTTGAGCGATATTCACAATCCTCTTCTCCACTCCATCACTTTGTGGAAAAGCCAACTGATTCCCTTAGGGCTTGCGATCCACCAGTTTCCAACAAGGAATGGTGCTTAGAGAATTTTGAATGTCAATTGACTCGAGCACAATCTATTAACCCTTTGAACACGAGAGGACGCTTTTCTACCCCAGGAACATGATTGGTCAAAATTTCATAAAGTAGAATGGCTGGTAAGTGAATATGTGGGTAGACCAATCAATATTGCACGTTGAAAATATTCATTGGTCTGCCCCCAAATAATGAATATGGACTCGTCCAATTGCTGCCATTCAAATGAGAAGGAACATATCATCAGGTTGGAAAGGGTTAAACGTACAATTTTAGGTATATACAACGTATCATTACATCAAATAATAGTAGGATTTGGATAATTAACAGAATATCACGCACATCTACAGTCTGTAGAGTCAGTACTGTGGTGAAATAAACGGTCGTTTTCGAGAACAGATTGCGAATTGATCGCGATACCTTCACACAAATGTGGCGAAATTTCCTAAATAAAACAATGCGAAACAAGCCTGCGTCGTGGGTGCACGGTGGCGCTGTGTACTAAGGCGTACTCCACGTCGATGGTTTGCCTCCAACGAAACATAGCCCTGTTTGTGTGGAATTAGTACGTTGCGTGGGGAGTTTGACAGTTGCTCGCCGCTGCTCGGTGGTTGTCTCCGATTACTCCTACTTCCTCCACTCGTAAATCTGTCCGACACGGGGTGACGCTGGCCGTAGTAAACCCCAATAAAAAAAAGAAAACAAAAACGCGTCAAGAAAAACAAACGAAAATAGAATGTTCATGCCATTCTTCTATTTTAAACGTAAGGGGTGAAAATTGACTGAGAATTAAGACCGAATCGTGACTGGGTTGCGATCCGGTCGAAATTCTTAGCCCACTCTGTGATTACAGTACTATAGATTGAGAGAATCGGGGAAATCACACGCATAGTCGATCAAATATATCTGACTTTCACCAAAGTATTTATAGTCACCATATGGCCATTTATACCCCAATCCAACTCAATGGCGCCTGGAGTACATATGCACAATACGCATTTGTGTGCCATGGAATCTTTGAAAATGTTTGATATACTCGCTTTATACCGTTTATATCCAAATTGAGAGACAAACGAAGTTCAATTCATTTCAAACCAATTTCCCTTCCTGGAGAACTCGAATGCATGTCCCACAAATAGGCGTGTTTCCCTTCACATACCTGAAAAAATAGCTTAGGTAGGTACATGTAGGTGAATTTAATTTTTTTTTTTACCATTTTACAGCACAACTTTGTGTTCAAAGAAGGCTTTATGCACCTATCCACAAACATGCTTAATATTTGAAAGAGAATTAAATGTTAACAAAATGACATTGTGATGAATACATACAATTATGCTAAAAACCAAAACCTGCTAGGTTGGATCTATTTCAACAAAGACTTCAATAAACATTTTAGGTTCACAGCTTAACCCTTTGCACAACGAATAGACCACATTCCCCCGCGAAATATGCAAATTCAGCAGCTGAAAAAATATTATTTTTCAAAGCATTTCAACAAAACCATATCATGTGACATCTCTTTGGAACGAGCTCGCCGAGCTCGTTCCAATGAGGGGTCACATGATATGGTTTTGTTGAAATTTTTGGGAAAATGTTTAAAGATGACACTTAAAATAATAAATTTTGATACCGTCTGCGTTGGGTAAAGGGTTAAAACAGAGTGGGCGACTGTGTGCACACCCTTTTTGGCCTTATTATCATCAGATCGTTTCCCACTAGATAAATCCTTATGAGACCAATTCTCTCTTCAATAACAGGTCCCATCTTTGATTGGGACTGGGAATAGATTCTTTACGCTACCTAACGTTCACATCTAGCGGTGCCTTTCACGAAAATCGCCATTCAGCTTTTATTCTTTTATTTTTGGCTCCTGAACACAACGTTTGACTCCCGAATAGCGCATTCCAATGAGGGGGCCATAAGCTATGCTTTGGAAGTAAAAAGAAAATAGTTAGTTATGGAAGAAAATTCTTTTGAAGTTTCGTCTTCCAGTCGTTTTAGGTACAGCGGAACAAGATAAACGTGGTATCTTAATAAATGTATTTTATGATTCGTACAGAGATGTTGCAAATATTCATATTCATTACACACCCGTCTACGTATTCTCAACACATTTTTATATTTATTACACATCTTTTTTATAACACATCCGTCCTCCTATTTCTCAACAAATATTCATATTCATTACACACGCTTCTCCCTATTTCTCAACAAATATTCATATCCATTACACACCCGTCTCCGTGTTTCTCAACGAATATTTATATTTATTACACACCCATCTCCGTATTTCTCAACAAATATTTATATTTATTACACACCCGTCTCCGTATTTCTCAACAAATATTTATATTTATCACACACCCGTCTCCGTATTTCTCTACGAATATTTATATTTATTACCCATCCGTCTCCGTGTTTCTAAAAACGATTTATATTTACAACACACCCGTCTCCCTATTTCTCAACAAATATTCATATTTCTTACACACTCGTCTCCCTATTTCTCTACAAATATTTATATTTATTCCACAACCGTCTACGTATTTCTCAACAAATATTTATATTTATTACACAGCAGTCCCCGTATTTCTCAACAAATATTTATATTTATTACACACCCGTCCCCGTATTTCTCAACAAATATTTATATTTATTACACACCCGTCTCCGTATTTCTCAACAAATATTTATATTTATTACACACCCGTCACTGTATTTCTCAACTAATATTTATATTTATTACACACCCGTCTCCGTATTTCTCAACTAATATTTATATTTATTACACACCCGTCACTGTATTTCTCAACTAATATTTATATTTATTACACACCCGTCACCGTATTTCTCAACTAATATATATATTCATTACACACCCGTCTCCGTATTTCTCAACTAATATTTATATTTACTACACACCCGTCTCCGTATTTCTCAACAAATATTTGTATTTATTAAACACCCGTCTCCGTATTTCTCAACTAATATTTATATTCATTACACACCCGTCTACGTATTTCTCAACAAATATTTATATTTATTAAACACCCGTCTCCGTATGTCTCAACAAATATTTATAATTATTACACACCCGTCTAGGTATTTCTCAACAAATATTTATATTTATTACACACCCGTCTACGTATTTCTCAACAGATATTTATATTTATTAAACACCCGTCTCCGTATTTCTCAACGAATATTTATATTTATTGAACACCCGCCTCCGTATTTCTCAACGAATATTGATATTTATTACACACCCGTCTCCGTATTTCTCAACTAATATTTATGTTTATTAAACACCCGTCTCCGAATTTCTCAACGAATATTGATATTTATTACACAGCCGTCTCCGTATTTCTCAACTAATATTTATATTTATTAAACACCCGTCTCCGTATTTCTCAATGAATATTGATATTTATTTCACAGCCGTCCCCCTATTTCTCAACAAATATTCATATTCATTACACACCCGTCTCCCTATTTCTCAACAAATATTCATATCCATTACACACCCGTCTCCGTGTTTCTCAACGAATATTTATATTTATTACACACCCATTTCCGTATTTCTCAACAAATATTTATATCTATTACACACCCGTCTCCGTATTTCTCAACAAATATTTATATTTATCACACACCCGTCTCCGTATTTCTCTACGAATATTTATTTATATTTATTACCCATCCGTCTCCGTGTTTCTAAAAACGATTTATATTTACAACACACCCGTCTCCCTATTTCTCAACAAATATTCATATTTCTTACACACTCGTCTCCCTATTTCTCTACAAATATTTTTATTTATTCCACAACCGTCTACGTATTTCTCAACAAATATTTATATTTATTACACACCCGTCACCGTATTTCTCAACAAATATTTATATTTATTACACACCCGTCCCCGTATGTCTCAACAAATATTTATATTTATTACACACCCGTCTCCGTATGTCTCAACTAATATTTATATTTATTACACACCCGTCTCCGTATTTCTCAACTAATATTTATATTTATTACACACCCGTCACTGTATTTCTCAACTAATATTTATATTTATTACACACCCGTCACCGTATTTCTCAACTAATATTTATATTCATTACACACCCGTCTCCGTATTTCTCAACTAATATTTATATTTACTACACACCCGTCTCCGTATTTCTCAACAAATATTTGTATTTATTAAACACCCGTCTCCGTATTTCTCAACTAATATTTATATTCATTACACACCCGTCTACGTATTTCTCAACAAATATTTATATTTATTAAACACCCGTCTCCGTATGTCTCAACAAATATTTATAATTATTACACACCCGTCTACGTATTTCTCAACAAATATTTATATTTATTACACACCCGTCTACGTATTTCTCAACAGATATTTATATTTATTAAACACCCGTCTCCGTATTTCTCAACGAATATTTATATTTATTGAACACCCGCCTCCGTATTTCTCAACGAATATTGATATTTATTACACACCCGTCTCCGTATTTCTCAACTAATATTTATGTTTATTAAACACCCGTCTCCGAATTTCTCAACAAATATTGATATTTATTACACAGCCGTCTCCGTATTTCTCAACTAATATTTATATTTATTAAACACCCGTCTCCGTATTTCTCAACGAATATTGATATTTATTACACAGCCGTCCCCCTATTTCTCAACAAATATTCATATTCACTACACACCCGTCTCCCTATTTCTCAACAAATATTCATATCCATTACACACCCGTCTCCGTGTTTCTCAACGAATATTTATATTTATTACACACCCATCTCCGTATTTCTCAACAAATATTTATATCTATTACACACCCGTCTCCGTATTTCTCAACAAATATTTATATTTATCACACACCCGTCTCCGTATTTCTCTACGAATATTTATTTATATTTATTACCCATCCGTCTCCGTGTTTCTAAAAACGATTTATATTTACAACACACCCGTCTCCCTATTTCTCAACAAATATTTATATTTCTTACACACTCGTCTCCCTATTTCTCTACAAATATTTTTATTTATTCCACAACCGTCTACATATTTCTCAACAAATATTTATATTTATTACACACCCGTCACCGTATTTCTCAACAAATATTTATATTTATTACACACCCGTCCCCGTATGTCTCAACAAATATTTATATTTATTACACACCCGTCTCCGTATTTCTCAACTAATATTTATATTTATTACACACCCGTCTCCGTATTTCTCAACTAATATTTATATTTATTACACACCCGTCTCCGTATTTCTCAACTAATATTTATATTCATTACACACCCGTCTCCGTATTTCTCAACTAATTTATATTTACTACACACCCGTCTCCGTATTTCTCAACAAATATTTGTATTTATTAAACACCCGTCTCCGTATTTCTCAACTAATATTTATATTCATTACACACCCGTCTACGTATTTCTCAACAGATATTTATATTTATTAAACACCCGTCTCCGTATTTCTCAACGAATATTTATATTTATTGAACACCCGCCTCCGTATTTCTCAAGGAATATTGATATTTATGACACACCCGTCTCCGTATTTCTCAACTAATATTTATGTTTATTAAACACCCGTCTCCGAATTTCTCAACGAATATTGATATTTATTAAACTCCCGTCTCCGTATTTCTCAACGAATATTGATATTTATTATACACCCGTCTCCGTATTTCTCAACAAATATTCATGGCTGACAATTTCCGCCATTGGAAGAGATTTACAGGAAAGTAAGCTCCCATTGATTTCCTTAAACTGTCAGTAAATTTAACACTAAGGGTATGGCATTTCATATAAAAATTAAAATTTCGAAATGCTAGCAAATTTGTATCATCCATGTACCCGCTTCTGTATTTTTATACTACTCTACAGGGAAATGCCTCAATTTGTTAAAAGAATGATGCGCACGTCGATGATACAAATTTGCTAACACCTTGAATTTTCAATTTTCAAATGAGATTTCCATACCTGTAGTGTTAACTTTTCTGAAAACTCTCGGAAATTAATGGAGCTAACTTTTCCGTAAATCTCTCCCAATTGTGAATATTGTCAACCACGCATCAGAAAGAATACCGCAGGTATCCCTGAAACTCTATCTTCCGTCAAATTTTGGAATTTTGTTGTATCGAACCACGCAGCTCACTGACTTAAATTAGATTAAACTGCTGTGGGCGGGGTTTTGTGTTTACGCAAGGACGGACTGGTCAAAAACAACACAGAGGCCTGAGGGGCCACATTCCCCAAATATATCTGGGCCAAAATCCCCGAATGGACCCCATCAGACCTAGCATGGTTTGAGCAAGTGATACAGATTTTGAGACTGCATCCTCAAAAGTCGAAAAATCCTCACATATTAGAGACATATCGAGGCCACTGGATGGGTGAAATAACGTGGACGCATAAATCTAATTTGTTTCGACTGTGTGGCTCAATCCCCGAGTGATACAAATTTGAAGCTGTGCCCTCAACTGCCCGAATCGAAAACCACAGCAGTCCACTTGTGTGGTCGACTGTGTGGGACATGAGTCCAAGTGTTAAAGCAAGTCTCGAGAGAAAGTACATGAGTATTCGCAAGAGTGAATTGCTATGTGAGAAGATGTGGAGATCGTCTGTCAATGGCCGGATCCTGGACGTGAGGTCTTAGTCAAGTGGCCTAGTTACTTCAGGTTTGGTTGCCATAGTAGCACGCCATCTTGTGACGTTATACCCATAGTGATACATGGTCTTAATGGGCATACGCAGCGGCTGTTGTTAGGGTTATACTTGTTTCCGTCGTCCATTTTGTATACTGGAGGCCGTCATCTTGGTTTTATGGTAGCACGTGGTCGCTGTGTAACCCAAAGGCCGACAATCGGACGGTGTATTTTCTGAGGGTGCGTTCCTTAGTATAGACCCTCCAAATTACCAAAATTTTATCTGGGATGTTGGGAGATACCTATGTCAGGGTGGTGTACTATTGGAGGATACCCGACGGATGATAATTGTCCTAGAAACATGTGGCTTCAACATCCGAGTACCTAACGCTACATCCAGGTACTTCAGTGCGAAAGGTATAAAAAGGAGCTCATATGTGTCCTGACCGTCGTCGAGTGAAGACATGCGTGATTCTCGGTTTTGTAGATATCGTTCCAAGATTTTCCCGATCATACAATAGGAAGAGGCATGAAGACCACTAGAGATAGTGTGACGAGTACCATTTAGAGAGAACCGCTTATTTGTTCCTTGGCCGTCGTCGAGAGAAGACTCTAATGTCAGTTGCTGCGGACATTGTGGAAAAGCCTTTCCAGACCAGACAACATGCACAGACACGAAGATGATTACTGCCCCATACGGCAATCGGAAATTCAAAGAAGACTGAAAGACTGATATACTGCGATTTCTATCCCATAATTACCGACGTGAAGACAAGATGAGGATAAAGACAGCTAATGGCGATTTGATAGAATATACATATGACTATGCCAGTTATTTATCAAATTGTTAAATGACATTGACTAAATCCGAGATCGCGCAGCTGATTCCATATAAGATAACCTTACGAAAGAGAAAGCTACAGTTAAAACTAGAAGTCCTGTCATGAAATGCGCACAAATAGCACGTCGATCTGCGCAATAATCTACGCGTTATGACCATAGTAAGGCTATCAAATTCTGAACATATGGCCTGTGCACAAGCAATGTTTCAGCCAATGGACCTCCGGGTAACCCGGAGGTCCATTGGCAGAAACATCGCCTGTGTCTGTGATGAGTAACCAGGAGAACCTGCCGTGCTTTGGATGCCATTCGATATGGCAATTGCGTGCAATTCCTACGCGCAATTAATCCTAGATTATTTATTTATTTATTTATTGGTGTTTAAGGTCACATACTTATGCACAATGGCTAATCGTGACCGTGACAGTTTTACGGGTGGAGGAAGCCGGAGTACCCGGAGAGAACCACCGAGCAACGACGAGCAGCTGTCAGCTCTCCAACATCGTAACTCTGAACTCTGCACCGCAGCACAGGCAGGGTTAGATTGGTTGAAGACATGCGCACCATCGACGTGCAGTACGCCTCAGTACACAGCGTCATCGTGCCCCCTTGTAGGCAATCGGGGTGAAGTGTCTTGCCCAAGGACACAACGCGGTTGCCGCAGGTGGGATTCGAACCGAGGACCTCTCGGCTTGCAGCCTGCACCTCTACCAACTGAGCCACCGCGCCCCCTAATTAATCCTAGATAAGCGCACAATTCATGACAGGACTTCTAGATGTATTGTTAATAAAAATTGTTATTTGTGATCTGATCTTCGAAGAGAGCGGACGCAATGCAAACCTGAAGTCATTGTTCACCAAGAAACCATCCAGCAATGGAAGATTCGAAATCCGATGAGTCGGAACTATCTGATTCCCAAGAAAGATGTGAAGAAGCGGAACCAATGGGCGATTCTAATGATGGGAAATATTGTCAGATGTGCCTACAATGATTACCAAGAAGAAGTTGAAAAGATCATGAATAGTTATATCTAGGACGAAATGGATAAAAAAAAAAGATTCAGTCGAAGAAGCAACCACATCCCTTGAAAGTTCTGTCAGAGAAGCCATCCGGGCGAAATACATTAATATGCTGGTGTATTGTACAATGCGAATTTTTACAGGAGCCCAATTCACAAGAAAATTCAAGAGACTGCTAAATGGCTTCATGAAGAAGAGAAGTATGATTTTGAAGAATCACAGAAATACATCTTGCAAAAGAGAAAATTTCTGTTCGACGACCTTATGGCAAAATACTCATTCGAAGTGGAATGTAGTGATGCTGGCGAAGAAGATCAGGAGCCAAGAAGAAAAAAAATTCACAAAGATCACACCAGAGAAAAATAAGTATAAAAGGACCATTCGTGTGAAAATAAAAACATTTGTGTTATGGACATCAAAGAGTGAAGATGCATGTGAACACGGCAGTGCTCAAATTAAAAGATGACTCACATATAAGGATCTTCCTGAAAGATGCCGAACTGAAGTTGACTTTCCAGGAATTGGCCTACGTGAATCTTATGGTAGAATGAGTCGAGATAAGAACCCTAGATCAGCGCACGGATATTGTTGGAAAGAAACTAAAATATGTGAAGACGGTGTATCGTATGGGCCGATTGTTAACCCAGGAAGATATGAATAATGAAGAGCCAAAGAAGAAGAAGGAAGTACCACTCAAACCACAAACAAAAGAATGAAAACGATCACAAAGGCAGCCCTCATGAAGACAAACCGAAGAAGACTGAAGTTGTCACTCAAAACAACAATGAAGTTACCGTCCAAAAGAATAATGTTGGCACTCAGAAGAATGAAGATTCAAGGATGGGCCAACTTGCAGACCAAAACAAGAACAATGTTCAGAAAACTAAAGTATCTACCCACCCTGCAGACCAAGCCAAGGGAGAAGAATCAGAAATGAACGAAGTTCAAGAGAACAGAGTTAAAACGAATGACGCTAGTGCTCAAATTACGAAGCATCTTGAAGACAGGACAGCGCAAAGACTCAAAACACAGAACCCGCCAAAACCGAACTGAGAAAGACTGGATATTCCACTATGTGTACTGAAGATTCAATGCTGGACCAACCTGCAAATCACACCAAGCACGAAGTGATGAACTTACCTACCTACAGCACGGCAGGAATCAAAGGAACCAAGAAAGCCAAGCTGTCGGTGTTCAACAAGCTAACACAGAGCACGAAGTATCCAGCCAGTGTCAAGCAATGAGAAGAAGGTCCGCTGGGGAACAAGAAAAAGTCTTTGATCGGATGGTTGTGAGTCTCTTCAAGAAGAAGAGGAAGGAAGAACTACATGCGATGCAGAAATGAATTCGGTGAAGAAGATGCCTAGGGTAATTGAACTGTAAATGAAAAAAGTGATTGTATACGGAGAACATTTTTCCGAGAACAGAATAAAAATGAATTGAATTTTATATCTTCTTAATTTGTCTTTTGAAAATACCCATGTAAGTACCCTGATATAGAAGCCACAGATTTCTAGGACAGTTATCATCCATTAGGTATCCTTCAATGGTACATCACCATGTCACATGTATCCCCCAATACCACAGGTGAGAATAAGAGGGATGGTAGATTATACCTCACTGATAGATTTCCTACTGACCCCCTTGGCCTCATACGACAAAAATGAATTCTATATACGGACCATATGTAGGGTTCCCACAGAACGTGGTCTTTGAATTCCCAGATGAGGATAAGAGGGGTGGTAGATTATAACTCATTGAGGTATTTCCACATGGCCTCATACGACAAAAAGGGATTTCACTGACCACATACGTTTTCAAAAAACCGTTTCTCAAAAAGGAACTCTGCAGTTAAATATCCAGATGCGGATGAGAGGGCCTGGAGGTTAGACCTTACCAAAGGATTTACTCATGGCCTGTTATGATGCAATACGAACGACTCGGTGTAGGTTTCGGTCTGGGTACAATATGTAGTAGTAATGGCTGAGGGTTGAGCTAAATGGGTTGAGTTCAGAGGCTGGGACAGGTCCAAAGATAGGAAGAGAAACTAAGACTAAATAGACTGCAGGGAGAGTCAGAATAGGGTCAGTAATAGGCAAAACAGGCCAGGAATCCGAAGAACAAGCCACAGAATATCGGGATACGCAGAAAAACGCGGATTCTGCAGGGATCCCAATCAATAGAGTTACTCTTAAACAAAGGGAGGCGCTTGTTATTGGAAAAAGTGAGGATTCGCGGAGAAATCTGAGTCCGTTCAAATGAATTTGGGCGATGTTTAGTGTTTTGGAGGGATTGCTGGGTCTATTTGGGTAATTAGCTTTACTGTTATACAAAAGAACGCACCCTGCAAAACATACGCCCGTTCTGTTGTAGGCCTTTGAGTCACACAGCAATCGCGTGCTACCATAGAAACCAAGATAACGATCCAGTACTCAAAACGGACAACAGAAACATGCGCACTAATACGACGTATCACTATGGGGATGACACCACAAGATACCATGCCAACCAAACATGACATAACTAAGTCACGTGACAATGACGTCACATCCGGGGACCGGGGTCCGGCCAATGAGGACGATTTCCACATCTATTAATTCTGAGACTCCAATTCTCACGAAAAATGTCCCAACTGGAAAATTATTGGGGAGGGGAACACACGAGTGTGCGCATTGACTCGACAGTTTTTGGTGCCACTTTTTTTTAGCCAATCTGGATATTTTAGTGCCAAACAAAGTGTTTTTGGTGTCAAAATGCTAATGGGGGGAAGGGGGTGAACAACGCTATCTGATCAAAATAAACTGATCAAGTTTTAAAAAATGAACTAGCAATTATTTCAAGAGTGTCGGACAAATGGTCACGGAAAAAAACCGGCAGAACTCGAAAGTTCTGACGAAATCCTTGATAGGCAACAGGGCTGGTCACTCAAGTTATATCCATATGCCAGGGAGCGCGGTGGCTCAGTAGATAGAGATGCAGGCTGCAAGCCGAGAGGTCCTCGGTTCGAAACCCACCTGCGGCAACCACGTTGTGTCCTTGAGAAAGACACTTAACCCAACTGCCCACGGTGGCGTTGTGTACTAAGGCATACTGCACGTCAATGGTGCACTCGTCTTCAACCAATGCCAACCCTGCTCGTGTGGAGTTAATACGTTGGGGGAGTCTGACAGTTGCTCGCTGTTGCCCGGTGGTTCTCTCCGGGTACTGAGACTTCCTCCACCCGTAAAAATGTCCGACACGAGGTGACCCTGGCTGTCGAAAGTGTCCTTAAACCCCATTAAATAAAGAAATCTATATGCCACTGATTCAATTTATGGTCAGGCTGATTGCTACTAGTACATGTACGTGTACATATTGTTGCACTTAAATAACAACAGATTCAACGACTAATTTCATTTAATGCACTGGGCTCAGCAGATCGCGAGTTTTTACAAAAGGCAGTATTTAATTAGATGAATAGAGAATATGGAATGAGAGTTTTTCTCATATAATATTTATGAAACGAGTCTAAGAATTTTCCGTTTGGGCGAGCCTCTGGCGGTGCTCAAACGGAAAATTCGGACGAGTTTCATAAATATTATATGAGAAAAACACTCATTTCGTATTCTATTTATCATATGACACACACACGCACAAATTAGCCGCTTAGTATGACTGTTTAACACATCACCTAACTTGAGTTGCAGACGTCACTGGGAAAAAACATCCTCGTATAACTAAAAATTGTCATTTTTTGCTTCCAAAGCATAGGTTATGAACCCTCATTGGAACGGGCTCGTCGAGCTCGTTCCAGTGAGGGATCATAACCAATGTTTTGGAAGCAAAAAGTGAAAATATAAAAAAAGAATGGCGTTTTTCTTGTAGGTAAAAATTAATACAATATAACATCTCATCAATATTGCTCTTCGTCATGCTTTCGGCCTCTTGGCCTTCTTCAAGGACCGTTGATAAATTTGCAAACTACATCTCCGCACTCTACTAAACAACAATCTTTAGTATGGGTCTTCACGGTATGAAGTATTTATCTAACAAAATGCTGCCCTTTGGTAAAGTTAAGAACATAAAATATTTTATTGATGATAAAATAATGCAGTCTGAACACTGGAATAATCCCCCCCCCCCCCCCTCCATGAATTGATAGTCAGGCAAACTGTGGAAGATATTTAGTAATACAATATAACCCACCCTAAATAGGACAGATAACGTAAATTCTCCCTACTGAAATTATGCAAATGTAACCCAGTTGTATTTTGTTTAGCCAATCAAATTGACCAGTTTTGAAATTGACCAATGAAAGCTCCCAACTCTAATTACGCAAATTACGAAAATGTGGCCCAGTTGTATATTGTTCAGCCAATCAAATTGTCTAATTTTGAAATTGACCAATGAAATTGACGGAAGGCTTTATTTATCACTGATCAATATGAAAACAAAATATCAAATGTTTTGAAGTGAACAAGACGGACGAGTCATATGATAAATACGCCATACCGTCGCGAGTCACTCGCGACGGTATGAAGTATTTATCTAACAAAATGTTGCCCTTTTGTAAAGTTGAGAACATAAAATATTTTATTGATGATAAAATAATGCCTCATTACCACTCACCGACAATTAACGTTGAATGTTCCATTTCGAATACCTTATTGATAAAAGAAGTACTAAAACATTTTTGTACCGTCATGGATCACACTTTTCAATGCCACCGTGGCATTTCTTCACAAGTGAAAGAAAGTTTTTGGGGCCAACATTTTGGCCCACGAAGATTTGTTTGGTGCCAAATCAAAATGTTTAATGCAATTTGCTAAATTGGCACCCGGCAGTCTGAACACTGGAATATACCCCCCCCCCCCCTCCCTGAATTGATAGTCAGGAAAACTGTGGAAGATATTCGTGGGATCAGTTAAAATCCCACCCAAATGACCAACGTTTATTATGAGGTCCATACTCATAAACTCATATAGGTATCATGCGAATGATGGACTAATGGCTATAAACAGCAATGGTGAATGTATCAAGTGAACTTTACTGCCCTCCGTGTGGTCGATGGGTGGCTCTGGGAACCCCGGTATCCACAGGAATAGCTTGCCGGGGAGGGGTTACATGAAGATTTCCGGATAACATGTATAACCAGACCAATACTATAAATTTTTTACAATTGTATTTTCCCGAATTGTATTTTTTACAAGTGAATATAAATGACGTAAATGAATCATTAGCATTTCAAAAGATGTGGCAATTTGCCAGCTGGCAAATTGCCACATCTTTGACAATGCTGATGGTTCATTTCAATTAGTTATTTCCATTAACAGAAGACACAATTCTGAAAAATACAATTGGTAAAGTTTTATAGTATTGGCCCCGGATCGCCCCTGCGTATACGCATCGATCGAGGAGGGAGTATGGGGCTGAAGATTATTATTATTTCTGGTGGGTGAGGGTGTGAAATGAGGACCAACGAGACTTGATGAGTGTCTGGACCATATATCTTATCCCGATGTTGATATTTCCCCATCTCACACCCGCCCCCAACAGGGATAATCCCCCCCCCCCAACAGCCTGACGTCATCAAAACTAATTCAGGGGCGCGTACAGCTATATCGAATAATTTTGTTGTCTATTTCTGAAAAAAACTAATTTTCTTATGGGAAAGAACGCACAAACGTTCTGTACATACCAGAGGAATATACCACAAAATTAAATCCAAATGTCGGCAAGACGGGGGTTAAAGATTTGTAGCGAAATGAACATTGACACATTCCGATGACGTCTTATTATGAATTCTGCAATGTATTTGCATAATTTTGAAACAGGAACTCCGTGTAAATCGCACCACTCATAATGGCGTTCATCCAAAAATTGATTTTAAAGAGTCAAGCGTCCATTTGGTTTTGCGGTCTGTGTCGTTATTTCTCTTCTCTTTGGCAAACGTTCGTCTTCTAAACGTGACACCATGTTGTTTGTTTACAGAAGAACGTGCGATGATTGAATAGTCCTGCGCTCATTAAATATGCTAATAAGCCTATATAGGTTGGGTATGTGGGTGGAGTGGCGAGATAGCTGCCACGTGGGTAGGGTGAGACAGGCATCTCTCTCCCAGCTGTCTCAAACGACTTTATATATGTCTCAGTACCTTTGTTGTGGGAGAAATATGAGTTCCCACGCATCTCATCCCACATATACAACTTGATTCCATCAAAGAAAAAATCATCTTAATGTGCTTACCTGGATCCGTCTCAAGTCGACACCCACACCTTCGTATAATGTAGGCCACCTTACATTCTTTAATGCAGGCGTAGTAACTATACTTTTCATAATATTTGAGAGGATTCACAAAGTCATCTGAATCTATATCTTGACAATATTTACCATCATACGCTATGTATGGGTATTTTTGGTAAGTGTACTGTAATTAAAAAGGCAATGGTGAATATAACAACCATGTCTATATTTCAGGCTATAAAAATATCCCTATCAATCAATTACTATTATTACATTTCCCTTCTGGTGGTGGTAGTGTATTATAAGGTACACAGTTTGTTGGTGGCCTAATATGGTATATGTGGTGTCAGTTAATTTCATATTGGACGAGAGCGAAGACAGTGTATATGGTATATATGGTGTCAGTTAATTTCATATTGGACGAGAGCGAAGCTCTCGTCCAATGTGAAATTAACTGACACCATATATACCATATTAGACCACCAACAAACTGTGTAACGAATATATCTTACCGACTGCTGCATCGATGCACAGAACTAATAACAACAGCGATCAAAATTAAATGAGAGAATTTTCACAATGTGTTCACGTGTCTTTGCCTTGTTACAATTTATGTGAATACTCTCCCATAAATTGTAACAAGGCAAATTCATACATACATGTACCAAACAGTTTCATTTCGAAGGTAACATGACACACATCCACAGAATATGAAGCCTTTTAAGTTGCCTAACCTGCACTTCAGACCAAATATGGGTTTCCAACACTCAATCTTTCAACTTGAAGCGTTTATCGGCTGCCGCCATTTTGAATAATCAATGAACAAAGGGGAGATTACCCATAGCTGTCAGCGTATATTGATGTTGACAGGCAGTATATGGTTTTATATGCAGTCTGCATGAGACGTCTTTCAACCAACGAAATTCCCAGATTCTTGGAGGTAAGATATGTATAAATAGGGAGGGTGCGAGAAAATATTTCCAACTGAAATGATTGGTACTGTCGCCGTAGACTGTTTATAACCCACGCGTGGGCAGTGGCCACACATGTGTTTGCCAGATAATAAAAATCAGCATCAGCAAAATTTTAATTAATGAAGCACCGGGTTGTAGCTGGGGTTTCATTAATTAAATTTTTGATGATTATTCTTCATATTTAGTGTTTGGAATCTAATATTATTGAACCGTGGAAAGTGACCAGTCCACGGCGGTCGTACTATAGAAGGTATTCCTGTTTGCCACTTGCATCTCAAGGGGTGTCTTCCCACTAGACCAGTTCCCTTTAAACCAATTCCCTTTAGGCCAATTCCCAAAAGACCAATTCCTCTTAGACCAACTACATACTGTTATTGATTAAGGGTTGATTGAGGATAATTAAGAAAACATTTATTTATTGATAAGCACTTTATTTGATAAAAAAAATAATAAAAAGAATCACAGCCTTTGAAAGTGTGTGATTACTATAACTATTGTTACGAAAAATTTGCCCAACATCTATAAAATATCAACAAGCCAGAAAATAAGTAGACTATCATCTGAAAAATGAGGTCCCCAGAGGGTGAATTTGGTAATACTACCCTGCACAGTAAGCAGGGTAGCATCACTAAATTTACCCTCTGTGAACCTCAGCCTGAATCAAGGTCTCAGACATAAACAGAAAGAGGTACCCAGAGGATAAACTGGCCCACTGTATGGGATAGCATTAGGAAATTCACCCTCTGGGGACCTCACTCTGCAAATGACAGACTGCTTATTTTCAGGCTTGACTATCAATAACATTAAATACATTTATAAATATTTATAAATATATCAAATTATTGATATATAATTATTTTAAAAGTAGAACATATCAGTTGGTCTAAGGGGAATTGATCTTTTGGGAATTGGCCTCGTGGGAATTGGTCTAAAGGGAATTGGTCTAGTGGGAATGAACCTCTCAAGGAGCCGTTTACAAAAGTGTCCACGGATCATAAATTTCGGGCCCTTGTCTCGGCGTACCTGCCTAACTTGCTCCAGCGTCCCGAGGGGTACGTTGAGCAGCGGTATGAATCGGTGGGGTGAGGGGCGGGGGAGTATGGAGACTCGTCTCCACACTATTCCTGGAAAAATGCCGACCATAAGTACATCTGCCTGGAATTCCAAAAAGTGATTCTCATTCTGATATTTTTTCGGTCATTTTGCTAGAGTTATTCCTTCACTTTCTTGGTACTTACGCTATCAAAAATTACTGAGCGCGTTCGGGTTGCCATGAAAAGTTAATTGTTTTCCCCGTAAAAGTCCCCCCATCCAGGCATTCACTCGTGGGTGGTACACACTTTTAATCCAGACACATCTTTAATCCAGCACGAGGTGAGATTTATTTATTTATTTATTGGTGTTTTACGCCACATCAGCAGCTAAGGCTATATCATGGCGAGAAAAAGTTAAAAAGAAAACATGTCAGTAATGAAATACAAAGATGAGTAAAAAACATAAAACAACTACAATAAAAATGACAGAGACAACGTGGTATGAACAATTGTAATGATGAGTGACTAAACAAGAAATAGAAATATCTCACAAATCAACCTGGTGAGTTCCAGTCTTGAAGACTCTAGTTTAAGAAAGTAAATTTTTTTAAAAAATTTTCTAAAAAGGTTGATTGATTTCAAAAATGAGAGAATCTTATTCGGGCTCGTACGATAAAAAAGATCTCTTAGAGGTCCTACAGAAAAATACTGCCCTCTGACATGATTAAAATCAGTACAATGTAAAAGAAAGTGCTTCACTGACAACACCTGCTGGCAGGGAACACACTCTGGTCGCATATTTCCCTCCAAAAAAAAGGAATGTGTTAGTCGTGTATGACCAATATGACATCGCGTCAAAACTGTAAGATCTTTTCTACAAAGGTCACAAGACGGGTAGTGATCTGAAATAGTTGGTCGGAAGCGATGGAGCTTGTTATTTGTCGCTCCATCCCAATCCGCCTGCCATACAGATTTGATGTAGTTACTGATATATGGCTTGAAGTCGCTGAAAGGTATGTTAGCACAGGTGAGATGAATTTGAGGAAGAATATTTGTCTGCTTTTGGACAGCAGATAGAATGTTTGCCCCACATCACTCCATTTTGACTGGCTGCGATCCTGCTGTGAATTCAGAAGAAACGGCGGAATGATCTATAAAATTTATCATTTTCCGTACACCCACTTCGGCGTACCTACCGCATGGAGTTTCGGGTTTGGGGCACGATACACCATGCATTTTGATAGCTCAGAAATGATGGTATATAGGGGCTATGAATTCGGCAGATTATGCATGACTCACTCCACATAAGAGCCGCGATAAATTTGCATTGCCTGTCAAAAGCACACATTGCGCAGAAAGAATGTGGAGAAGAATCACTCAGTGAAGGTATGACAGAGCGACAGTCCCTAAGATAATCTAGGACGTTAGACTGTTGGAACACAAAGCGCACTTTTAAATGATTTTTCCCTGAATTCTCTTTCATTATTTCTTAGTTCAAGAATGAAAATGCTTCTCTTCGTTAAGTTCTTGACATTGGGCAGTGTGGTTCTCGTCAAATCACCGAAGTTAAGCAACGTCGAGCGCGGTTATTAGTTAGATAGGTGACCGTTTCAGCGACTGATTCATGCTCCCGCGTTGTTTTCTTGGGCAAGGCACTTAAACCCAAATTGCCTACATGGGGGCACGGTGTACTAAAGCGTACTGCACGTCGATGGTGCGCTTGTCTTCAACCAGTCTAACCCTGCCTGTCCGCAGTGAAAAGTTCAGAATTACGATGTTGGAGAGCTGACAGCTGCTCGTCGTTGCTCGGTGGTTCTCTCCGGGTACTCCGGCTTCCTCCATCCGTAAAACTGTCACCGACCTGATATGACCCTAGCTGTTAAAGTGTCGTTAAACCATAATAAATAAATAAATAAATTGGGCAGTGTACTTATGATTATAATATTCTTCCCTGGTTTGTTCGATATTATATAATACATACTGTATAGCATGCCATGTATTTGACCTTGACGAAATAGTGGTCATGTGGGAAGAATAGTTCACACGTCTCTGGCGCATGGACTGTTCTTCCCCCCCCCCCCAATCCTGACCAAAATTTCCTATAGTTGGAAATTCGGAGGGCAAGTCATGAGAAGTTAGAAATTCCAATTCCATCTATCTGGATTTTAGAGCTTCTTTGGTGATGCTGATGTCTCCTTCACTTCCAAAAATTCCAACTCGATTTCAAATCGGCAAAAATTCCACTGTTACTATTTACAACTACAGTGTACGCAATATCGAGCTTCATAAGTATGCATGATGTCAATCGGTATTAGATTTGTATAGTATATTTACTTATCGTAATAAAAAAAATCCTCGAAATGCACTTCAAGAAAATCACATCATGTAAATTCGTAAAACTGAGTTAATTCCATCATCCACAGTCGCAAAATGATGAAACATTGAAAATTAATCATTCCTGCATAAGATCTGATTTAATGTTAGGACAGTGTGAATTGCTCAAAAGTTCTCAGCTTGAGCATTTGTTTAGCGCATATTCAATTCCCAGAATAATACCAAATAATAATAACCTGATAATTCTATCGAAAATGTATTGGCATTTCAGTTACCAGAATCAATTTTATGCCCCATTTCATGGCTTCATTTTCAAAAATGTTCTCGGTAGTGAATTTCCAACTGGGGAGGGACCGGGTGGGGGTTCCCCCTCCCGGTCCCTCCCTCTAGTTGGAAATTCACTACCCTACACCCCCAATCCAGAACCTCTAGCCACGTCCCTGTCGATGACCACCATTGTGTTCTTTTCCAGAAAAAATCGCATTAGACAACGATCACGTGGAAAACCCGGCGATCACCCCCCCCCCCCCCCCCCCAAATTCCAGTGCATTTTCCACACAGTCTCTCGCCGCTCCATGTCAAAATAGATTGCATTTTCCATACTTCTACTTTGTCCTCGATCAAGACTCGGAAGATTTAATATCGGGAAACATTGCTCTCGGTCTTCAGAAGTATTCAACAAATTTGTCTTCACACAGTATTGTTCTCTCAATGCGATCTGTTAAAAAGTGTTGACACTATAATGCGACACGATCGCAGTGGTGGCGTTAGAATTGTGGGATGGGTGCAAGGGTTGGACAAGCTCTCCAACGGAGAGGGGGTGGGGGTACAAGTTTGTGTGTTTAAGTGTGAGTGTTGCCGCTACTTTAGCGCCGCCACTGCACCGAGAAGAGTTCTTTTACAGACAAGAAAACTTAGATACGACTGATAACGTCTTTCATGTTATGCCATAGATAATGATCGGAAGTCACCAATTGTTGAAATTTGTGTGAGTATCTTTTTTTCTAAAGAATAATTTTAGTTCCTTCTATGATGAAACAAATTTCTTTTCGAATCGAATCTCGAATCGAATCGTGTCTCTGATATCGACATCGAATCGAATCCCGAATCGAATCTTAAAGGACAAGTTATTTCATATTGCATCAAACGGAAGTTACGGGACACTGTGATGACCCTTACGCGACGGAGTGAACACCTTAAACACCAATAACTAAATATTCTCTGTAGCACCGTCGCTGAAACAGCTAGGCCTATTGTCCATAGTTTTAGTTTTTGAAGGCCTAACTTGTTACTATTCACGTTCTTAAGAACGTGAATAGTAACAAGTTAAGCCTTCAAAAACCAAAACTATGGATAATGTTCTAGGCCAAATTCACACCCTACCTAACAATTAAACATTGTCAGTTACTCAAATAAATAGGAATTGAGCCTACATGAATGAATTTTCTAATGACAGTTTTATCCTATTTTTGTTGGAAATGTTACAAATTGAAGTTAGTACGAGAGATTCGAAAAAATCGAATCCTGAGACTGATTCGGGATCGATCTCGAAGCATACGTATGGTATCGATATCGAATCGAATCTCGAATATTCGCAGGACCCTATGGGATGGGTGCAAGGGTTGGACAAGCTCTCCAACAGAGAGGGGGTGGGGGTACAGGTTTGTGTATTTAAATGTGAGTGTTGCCGCTACTTTAGCGCCGCCACTGCACCGAGAAGAGTTCCTTTACTGACAAGAAAACTTTGATACGACTGATAACGTCTTTCATGTTATGCCACAGATAATAATCGGAAGTCACCAAATGTTGAAATTAGTGTGAGTATCTTTTTTTCTAAAGAATAATTTTAGTTCCTTCCAGGGATCGACCTGGGCATGCGCCAGTGCGTATTTGGTTCTGAAACATCAGGACCTGGCTCTTAAATCTCAGAAATAGACTTCTCAGTTGGCGCGTAACTTCTCAGATCATATTTTGATATTCTTTCGATGGATAATCGAGAGAGACACTCTTACATGTATTATATATATGATTATCATTTATCATTGTTGTAGAGTGCTTAAGTTAATACTTCAAGTCTTAATTATCAAGATTAATCTTCACTGTGGTTTCTGATCAAGTCTTGGCTGCCTAAATAGGCAGCCAAGACTTGATCAGAAACCACAGTGAAGATTAATGTTTGCTATAGTGTACTAAATGAAAATGATGAGAGCTATTACATACTTGCAGTGTGTGTTACAAACAGCAGTGTGACTCCGTAAATTGAAATCTGGCGCATGAATTGAAAAAATACGCTCCGAGGCTAGAGCGTATTTTAAATAGTCCTGATCGGTCCCTGCCTTCTATGATGAAACAATGTTTGGAGAACAGGCTGAGCCTATATAAACGCCCCCCTCCCCCCCCCCCCCTACAAAATATATATTGTAATACAGAACACTGAACCATTGAAACGGATGCATGTGCTGGTAAGGAGTGAAGTACACATAGACTGGTCAAATACTGCAAATGTTCACACATCAAAAGAATCATGCATTAGTGAATATGTAAAACGTAACTCTTTAGTAAGTTTTCCGTTTTGATAGGGAACTGGCTCTTCTTCTCCTGCCAACTGAAAGGCCTGAAAATATCCCTCGAACGATCATTATGCTACCTGTAGGCCGCCTCAAACTGTAGGAGAATATGATATATGCTTTTTGTCAAGCGGCCTGAAGGTATTTCAACAAAGGGAAAATGTTCAGCCCAGGTGGGAATAATAATTTATAAATTTTCAACAGCCTCGTTCGCAGAAGGTAGTAACAAAGTGGAGGATGTGAAATGACCAGGTTCACCAGCCGAAATGTTGGATATTTGAAATGTTGCGGAACGCTTGCTCCCATGACCAACTATACTTGAATCTCCCTGTGTCAAGTATATATTGTTGAAAGGTCAAAAATAGTTTGCCATTTGCTTCGTAAGCCCAATGAGTAACTGTTTTCAGAGCAAAAAGTATAGATTATCACGATCATCATTAACAACGTTACACAGCCACTTTATAATTGCTTTGTTTGATTATGCCGACGTCATGAGGGACAACTGTACAGAAGAGAAATCATATATCTCAGAGAATCTGCACTTGGACACCCTCTGCACAATTTGTCCCTTTGGAAAAATGAAGAACACGACATAAATTAACATTTTGTTACAAACTGATACTCTAAGTTATCCTTGTGTTTTCCAGGGTGTATGGAAATTTACACCGGTTTGGGAACTCATACACCCAGAGGCGAAGCCGAAGGGTGTATGAGTTCCCAGACCGGTGTAAACTCCCATACACCCTGGAAAACACAAGGATAACAGATTTATTTCCAGGAATTTTGGTGTACTTAATACTTTAACCTAAATTGTGGGAAAAAACTGACAGAAAGTTTGTACTTTGTAAGTTTCTTAATAAAACCAGACAAGTATGGATGTCATTGGAACTAGCTCAATGAGCCAGTTCCAATGACATCCATATTTGAAATATTTTATTGCACATAAATATTAAATTTCCCGTGTTTTTATTTTTGTTCTGACATAACCCAGCAGAAGGTATGAATTAAAAAATTAAAAATGGATACTTTTTTTGGCCATATAGCCTGCTATTGTGTATTCTTGTTTTTACACCGTGGTTAACTACGGTGTGAAAAAAGCTACTGTGGACTGCAAGTTACACCATACCTCCCTGCTGATGAAAACACAGTATTTTGTTCCATTTGGAAATAAACAGACTTGCACCTAATTATCTATCGCGATTAATTTATCGCACAATTTCAGAACGGTCCGCTTATTCTCTCAGAAACAATGAACAACTCTGTACTATATTTTGTACAACTAAAAGTTTATCAGATTCATTCTTGCCATGAGTTCTTAGGCAGTGGAACGGGTAGCATTCTGAATCACGTAGTTGCGTAACAGTACAAGCTTTCAAACATATATTAAAACGAGATGATTGGGTTTTCCCAAAGTTCAACCTTTCGGGCACCAGATTAGGGCAAATTCTTCATGCAAAATTGCGTTTCAGTTGCATTGGTCTAAACGTTCATACTTTTGACAGATTTCTTGTGAATGATCTGAAATGCGAATGTGATTTTGTGTGCGAAAGCACAGAACATTATGTTTTTAATTGCCAGCTGTATACAGCCCAGAGAGATAACTTTGTAAACAAATTACATAATGTTAAAATATCATTAAATACTCTTTTGTTTGTTGATTTTCAGCCTTCGGACGAGGCTAACCGTCAGTTTCTATTTCGAAGGGTGCGACAACGGTCCGGTCTCTACACAGTCCCTTTATGCTACTTCAGCTATATCTTCCCCAAGTACTAACAGTCGTGTTGAACATTGGTTGAAAAGAAGCATTAGATCTAAACTCAAAAGCCATCAGTCAAATTCTGTAAGGATTTTGACGCTGTTATGGCTTGGAACCAGTCCACCCCATAAATAACCCATCTCTCATGTTTACATTAATTCGTCTGTAATATTCCAGTAGGTTGGAAAAAAAAGCTTTTCCGATTAGCTGAAATATATCAGACGACTGAATCTAAAAGATACCACAGCCGTTCATTTTATTGAATCAACGCAAGAAATATTTTTCAGTTGAAACGTGGTTTAACTGAATCTTTGATGATGTAATTATAATGAATGGAGATTCATCACACCTGTAGATTTATAATTACGTCAACTAGTTCCACTAATTGTGTTAATATCTTAATGTTTTCAAGGTTAATTAAATACTTATTGATTGGGATCTCCATAGTATTTGCACAAAAGAATATCTGTTATATTTGTGAATGAAGAGACATCACACTATATCAACAGTCGTCTGCTCGCAGAATCCACTAAATGTTGATAAATAAACAGGCCATAAGAGTGTCGAAATCCGAACAGAATTACACTGATGCCGCGAGAGCTTGCATGCACAGAACGGCACGCATGCGTGAATGAGTTAATCGATACGGCACGAGTGCCATATCGATTAACCCATTCACACATGCGTGTTGTTCTCTGTTTATTACACGCCTTCACGTCTATAAAACATTTATTAGAAGGACACTCAGCAATTCATTTGACAATTATCAACAAAAAGAACACATTTTATCGCCAACCAAATTTGCGAGAGGAACCCGTGTTACTATTTCGTCCCCCTGAGTTCCAATGTGTGCTATGTGCCTGCCGACAAACAGAACAACACATTGAAGTTCAAGAGGCGATTTTTTTGCGATCACTTGCGATTCAAACTGTAATTGCGGTGATCGATTTGTAGACAATTCCAGATTCCAGTGAAATTTCACGTCTTTATAAAAATAGTCCGTCAAAGATTTCTGTTCCGAACAGATTTTCATTTTCCGCGTGGTTTAGTGTTGCTGCAGATAGGGATTTCATGGAACATGCGTGTAATAAATCATATTACACAGAATATTGAATAAATGTGCAAGTCGTTTCATTCAGCCAGTGTTGGAAAACTCAATGATGGCCAAACTATCTGTAAACAAAGCTCCATTATTGTCCCCCTTCATGTACTGGGAGGGGGTATAGGAATGTGCCCCGTCTGCCCTTCCGTCCGTTCGTCCTTCTGTCCGTCCGTCCTTCTGTCTATCCTTCCGTCTTTCCGCCCGCATTTCCATCCGTCCTTCCATCGCCTTTGTTAAGTATTTATTTATTTATTTATTGGTGTTTATTATTTTTTTTTCGAAGATACCATGCTACCGGCAAGAGTAGCAATAGGTTAGCAAGATTTTGTTCAAGGCTAATTGTTTGGTTACAATTTATTGTAGAGTGTCAACAGCACTCTCCAATAAATTGCAACCAAACAATATTATATAAGAAATTTTCTTTTGCTGCTGAGCGGACATCAAGCTAATGCGTACAGCGTAAACCACCAAAGTGACCTCCAACACTTTTCAATAAGCCATGATAGTGGCTTCTAGCACTCATCCACTTACGAATCGCTTGTCTGGAGTATTTCAATTGTTCGGACGGACTGCGCTTACCTCACTAACTGAAATATTCTAGACGATTGAATCTAAAGACTATCATAAACATTCATTTTCTTTAACCCTTTACCTAACATGAAAAGCAGACGACACTTGCAAAAAAAATTCTTGAATAACTAATTTTTTTAATTTTTTGTCTTAAAAATAAAGTTTATGACCCCTCGTTGGAAGGAGCTCGACGAGCTCGTTCCAACGAGGGGTCATAGCCTATGTTCTTGAGACAAAAAATTAAAAAAATAATGAAAATTAATTGGCGATTTTTGAGAATATCGCTGGCCGGTTTTGGCCGTTACGTTGCGAAAGGGTTATATCAATTCTCACCGTGGGAACCCTGGGAAGTGAAACAGTTCTTGGCCACTGTGGAAAAGAAGTTCTGTTTGAATGGTAAAATGGGGCCCGGTTACAAATGTCTGTGGTGGAAGTCCTCCAAAATGGGCAGCATGGATAAAACGATTGGCTGGAACTGTTTTTATATCCATGTTACGGTCACGTTTTCCATTGTATAGAAATATGCGACCTTAACTGGTTGAAGGCTAGATTATTTTTGATGATCTGAATTTGTTACTCAAACTGCTTTATTAAGACTATTCTTTCTTTAATGGAGCTTAACGACACTTTCGACAGTCAGGGTCACCTCGTGACGGACTTTTGTTACGGATGAAGGCGGCCGAAGTACCCGGAGCAACTGTCTGGGATTAGGTGCCTAGTCCAAGAACACACAGTTACCCCTGGTGTGAACCGAGCCGTGGACCTCTCGGTTTGAAGTCCAATGCTGTAACCACTGAGCCACCGCGCTCCCTATTAGAATTATTACGTGTATATTTTATTTATTCACTTATAAATGTCCAAGAAATCTTTAGTTTTTAACTGTAATCCCGAATGACTAATATTCCAATTACAGTACATGGAGAGTATATTATCACTAAATCACCCACAGAGTGGAGATTCCACCCAAGTAATAATTGCAAATTTGTTGCAAGGCATAGCAAACATAAGCAACGTTGCAGCCAGTGGACTTCCGGGTTAAACCCGGAGGTCCATTGGCTGAAACATTGCTTGTATTTTTTGTCGATATGAACACAATTTGAAAGTTATAGTTTGGGTGATAACTCCACTCCGCGGGTGATTTAGTTACAATCCACTCTCCACGTACTGTACATCATCGAGGCATGCCTTCGACGAAGGCATGTCTTGATGATGTAGTTGCAATATTAGGCAGTTGCGACTTGAGCCATAACACTCGGGAAACACCCCCCCCCCCCCCAATCGATCATTCCGCAGCGCCCTCTGCCAGCAATGAAGCTTCCTAAGTTAAATGAAAAGTCTGTGAAAAACCTCCGGTCATCTTCAAAACGAATTATGTTTTCTCACTTCAGAACATAAACGTCAGACCGTAACACGTATAATTCTAACAACGGTGACGCATGTGTGGACGAAACGTATCACCATGACAGTAACGTCGAAACATGGCCACTCACGAGGGTTAGTTGAACAGTCACGTGATACCCATCCCCGGTATTGATGGAATATAAGATCCAGGAAATGCATTTTAGAATATATGACTCGTTTAGATGTATGCTTATTTTACTGTTGTGTCTGCAAATGCCTTATTTTTCGCACAAACTGTAAGTAATTGCTTGTTTAATTTCACCCTCATGTGAGCTTCATAAGCAATCCATTATTCCAATAAAGGTAAGACCTGGAATTAATATTATATTACTGGATCGAACACAAAGTAATTCAGATTAAATACTGTCTTTATTTAACGGTTGCCTATGTGAAACCGTAACTGAGTTATTCCGCACTTACTTTTGTTTTTTTGATAGAGGCAAATGTTGAGAAACCGGGAGAGGCAAGGAAACCCTCGTTTTCCATATCCGGAACTGTATTAGGTTCATGAAGTACTACCTGTGAACAAAGAAATTACTGTAATATTAATCATACAATTGGCAAATGATAACACTGTAGAAAAGATCATGTAATTCTGACACGATGTCATTTTGGTCATACAAGTCTGACACATTCTTCTTTGTTTGAGGGTACAAGGCAACCAGAATGTGTTCCGTACTAACAGGCGTTAACAGTGGAACACATTCTTTTACATGCACAATGTAATGATGTTTATCATGTCAGAAGGCAGCATTTCACTTTATCATATGACTCGTCCGTTTTGTTCACTTTAAAACATTTGATATTTTGTTTTCATATTAATCAGTGATAAATAAAGCCTTCCGTCAATTCTATTGGTCAATTTCAAAACTAGACAATTTGATTGGCTGAACAAAATAAAACTGGACCACATTTTCATAATTTGCATAATTGGAGTTGGGAGCTTTCATTGGTCAATTTAAAAATAGGACAATTTGATTGGCTAAACATATTAAAACTGGGTGACATTTGCATAATTTCAGTAGGGAGAATTTACGCTATCTGTCCTACTTAGGGTGGGTTATATTGTATTAATCTTTTACCTACAAGAAAAACGCCATTCATTTTTTTATATTTTCGCTTTTTGCTTCCAAAACATAGGTTATGACCCCTCATTGGAACGAGCTCGACGAGCTCGTTCCAGTGAGGGGGTCATAACCTATGTTTTGGAAGCAAAAAATGAAAATTTTTAGTTGTTCGAGGAGGTTTTTTCCAAGTGCCGTCTGCAACTCAAGTTAGGTGATGGATTAAAAAGTCATACTAAGTGGCTAATTTGTGCGTGTGTGTGTCATATGATAAATAGAATATGAAATGAGTGTTTTTCTCATATAATATTTATGAAACTCGTCCGAATTTTCAGTTTGCGCTCGCCAGAGGCTCGCCAAAACGGAAAATTCTTAGACTCGTTTCATAAATATTATATGAGAAAAACCCTCATTTCATATCCTCTGTGTATGATCTCTGAAAGAACTATTTTATCACACGAGCCCGCACAAAATTATATTATCTCTAAAAGTATTCAATCTTTTCAATAAATTTTAAAATTGGTTTTATTTTAATAAACTAGACTCTTCAAATCTCAAATCACCATGTTGATTTATAAGTTATTCACTATAGTATCATTACTAATTACTGTTCAAACTACTCCTGTCTTTGACATTCTTTTGTAATTATTTTCTATTTTTAACCAATCATTTTCCTTCTTTATTGACATGTTTTATTTTCTACCGTTTTCTTGCCACGATAAATAAATAAATAAATAAATAAATAAATAAATAAATAAATAAATAAGCCATTCAACGACGCCGAAATGGCTCAGTGCGGTTATAAGACTTTTCCCACCACTTCCGGGTAATTCTCGTTTACAGTACTGCCGCCGTGGACTGGTCACTTTCCAAGGGTGGACAATATTTCCACGGACGCAATAATAATAAATTCCAATAACTAATTATAGGAATAATTATCAAAAATTTAATTAATGAAGCACCGGGTACAACCCGGTGCTTTATTAATTAAAATTTGCTGATGATGATTTTTATTACCACTCACGCGTGGAATACGACCAATCCACGAAGACGGTATTGTACATACACTAAGGCAATTTTCTATATATATTTACAATATATATCTTCCGTGTTCTTCATTTTTCGAATTTCGATCTGCACTTAGATTTTATGTTTTTTATCTTTTATTGTGAACCTCATTTTAAAGAGCACCTTTCGGAAGTTGAAGCCTCTCCACTAATACATATCTAAAATGTTTTGTCGTCCCTAAAAGTTTTCCAGAGTTGTCGCCGAACTGAGTATTTAAATTAAAATGCGTCCAAGTTTTAGGAAATTTGATATGTCTCCTAATTAAAAAAAAACCCAGTATTTTAAGAGTGTTTTGATCTGATATCATCCACACGGGTTTGAGTTATTTTATAAGGCTACATCTAACCTTTCATTTTGTGTGTAACCCCTACCCAACAAACAACTAGAGATGCCGCTGTAATATTTCACACACAGCAAAATGAATACTTGAAGTGATGCAGCCTCACATTTATATTCACATTACCGGAAATGTTTAACGCCATAACGTTAATGCTCACCGGCGGCCACAAAACGTCAAAAATGAAAATTCTCTCACGAAATTGAAATCGAGGGACATTTAGTACTTGGGGTAAAATAAATAAATAAAAAAAACACTTTCAAAACGTTTCGAAAATGCACACCCCTCTCCTGCGAACAGCCGAAACTACATCCTATAACATCACACAAATATATCACACATATAGCTTAATGTCCCAATAAGAGTAAAATCCTCGTCCTCTGATTGGATGAGAGCTGGCGTAGTTTCTTTTATGTTTACGGCTCCAGTAGCACATGTTACCGTCTGACGTCACAACGCGAAATGTTTGAAATGACGTCGCCAGTGCTGTCGTGGGTACACGAGAGGTTTAGTTACTAAACTTGTGATCGTTAAAAGTTGCCTTGAACGAGGCTACTTTTAACGATCATAAGTTCAGTAAATAAGCCTCTCGTATTTCACGATGCAGGTTTGGGGCTATGGGTAGTGTCTTATTGGAACATATACGTTATTGTGATGAATTGACGGTAACATGGTCTGAGGTTTGCGGCTCTGAACGAATGTTCAACCTCGACGCTTCGTGTCTCGGATGAACATAAGCCCCGAGCCTCAAACCCCAGACCTTGTTACCGTCAATTCATCACAATAACTTATAATGTATAGCTGAAATTATACAACATCTCATCTGTATTCATAATATCAGAAAATATTTTACGCTATGACGTTAATGCCCATTAAGGACACAAAACGTCAAAATTAAATTTTGCTGGGAGAATTTCAAATCTCGGGGCTTTTCAGTACTTGTGGTCTCAGAACAAAGGTGAAAATTGATTGAAAATCCGTCTAATATTACACGAGACGTCAATACCGTTGGGTGATAGACCCCCCCCCCCCTCCAATTCTGTGACGATCTCTACCCATCGAACTGCTACCCGGGTATTATATTTCACACATACCCGAGTAAATGAAAAGTTGAGCTACACTTGGGCCGCTGTGGATTGTTCACTTTCCATGGGTTGGTAATATTTCCGCAATAATATTAGATTCCAGACACTAATTATAGGAAAATTTAATTACAACCCGGTGCTTCATTAATTAACATTTTGCTGATGATGATTTTTTTTTAACTGGTGAACGCATGCGTGGACATCTCTACCCACGCGTGGATTACGATCAGTCCACGGCGACTGTTCTGTAATGCAACGTTGCACTTTTTACGCACCTGTCACAATTTTCACCACGGCCGTATCCAATTTCTAGGACTGGTGCGGCCCAAACGTTGGTCACCTAAGAGTCACCTTTGACAGTATATACCTCTATGAAAGTCTTTGAATATGTCAGATCCCAGAAAGAGTACTCTGCCTATCGACTGCTGAACGAGACCATTATTATCCTCTAGTGGTCTGGAGATGGACTGAGGAAATCTCACCCGAGGGGAAGATGCAGTACGACTGCCGTAGAGATATTTCCAACGGGTGGGCAATATTTCCACGGATGCAATAACATTAGATTCCAATCACCAATTATTAGAAATAATCATCAAGAATTTAATCAACGAAGAACTGGGTACAGTTCTTTATTAAAATTTTGCTGATGATGTTTCTTATTACCTGTTCTTATTACCTGTTAAACGCATGCGTGGAGAGGGCCGTGGACATCACTGCTCATGCGTGGAATACAACCAATCCACGGCGACTGTACTGTACAGAGCACGGTGAGTATATTATGACTAAATCACCCGAAGAGAGTGGAGATTCCAACCAACCAATAATTGCAAATTTGTTGCAACGCATAACAAGCACAAGCAAAGTTCCAGTCAATGGACCTCCGGGTTGAACCCGGAGGTCAATTGGCTGAAACATTGCTTGTGTTTTTCGTCCGTATTGTATGTGGAAAATTTGAAAGTGATACTTTGGGTGATGACTCCTCTCCAAGGGCGATGTAGTTACAATCCACTATCCACGGACTGTAATTGACCTGGACACGAGGCTTGAGTCAAATATCTTTCTCCGAGAGAGAAGTTTTCCCGTCCAACCTCCATACCACTTGAGGATGATTCCCCCCCCACCCCACCCACAGCCCACGTCAACGAACTCATGATGCTGCTCTTGTGATAAAGAATTACTATTCTAATGCTTGATCGTACAGAAAGAGCATAGAAGGTTCCATACGAATGGAAGTATATAAGTAGGTGATACACGCCGGTTCAACCATCATTGTACATGTACGTGTACACGTACACGATTTTAAGACTAAATCTCCATAGGGTTTAGTGTTAAAATCGTGTACGTGTACAAAATTTTTAACGTTTTTTAGGTGCGTTAAAATCCACTTTAAGTTCAATTAACACTGAATTGAATCCTGGATTTTTAAAATTTTTCGTACAGTACACGTACCGTTTGATGTTTGAATCGGCAATGGATTTTTCCCATAGGATTCAGTGTTAAATTTCGAGCAAAAAAACGTTTTTTTCGACTCAAACTCATCCTCTCGCCGATTCTAAAAATCCGCGTCCGCACACGATCTTAACGCTGAAAATCCCACGGAATCGTAGACGGAGATCGACTCTGCGGATTTTAGGTCCGATGATGTTTGAATCGGCAAAACGTTTTTTTTTTTTTTTTTTCAACACCGAATCCCACCCGCACACGATCTTAACGCTGAAAACCCCACGGAAGAGTAGACGGAGATCGACTCCGCGGATTTTTGAGTCTGAAATCGACTCGCGTGAAAGAGGTGATGTTTGAATCGGCAAATGGGTTTCTCTCGTAGGATTCGGTGTCAAATTGCGAGCAAAGACGTGATGTTTGAATCGGCAAAACCACTGTCGCGTTTCTCGAAGTGAGATTGGGGCACGTTATTGCGAGGTGATCGCGACGAGCACTTGATGGAAATGTTTTGAACGAAGAGTGTCGTTGTCGGTGTGTTGGAAATTCGCGAACCCAGTCACGTCTTCCTGAAGTAAAAACTAACACATGTTATCGTTATGAGTGAATGAGGTTTTTTGTTCAAAAAGAGTCGATTATGAATATGGTCTGTAACATAGACATTCGTGTTTTGTCTTGATGTGATGAAGAGAAATTGAGTTTGGGGGGGTTTTGTTCGAAAGAGTCGATCTGTAATAGATATTCGTGTTTTGTCTTGATAAGACGCACAGAAATTGTGTTTGAGGGATATTGTTCGAAAAAGTCAAACACTTAGCGGAATGTTTAAAACGCATTTTCCGCTCAATTAGGTTTTGAGTGGTAAAATTTTTAATATATTCATAATAGCAATCGGAGAGAGAGATTTGTAAATGAATAATTTCTCAGCGTTAAAAGCAGTTTTCTTTTGTGTGTTGAAACTGTCTTAACAGTCATCAAAGGGATTCTCTCTTAATTCGATACTGAGTGAATGGTCGTTTGATGTGTGAATGGAAATCATTTGACAAAATGTAAAAACTACTGTCAAAATGCGTTAAATCAGAAACCGGTTTGTCATGTACTGTTTAAACGTATTCTTAAACTTCAATTAACAGTCAGTTGAGATGTGAATATTTTCAGATTATTATATTAAAGACGAAAAGATTTTTATTACTTAAAACATAAAATATAATTAAACATTTAATTCTGAAAATAATAAAACAATTAAAAACGAAAGATGTTTTTACAGATGGATTCTAGACACCGAGATCGAATTTTAGAACAGTTTGAGCGTGCTAAGAAGGGGATTCAGTCGGCTGATAGGGGCAGACGTCTTGGTGAGATGGAACTCAAATGCGAAGCCACAAAAATATTTAAACCCGTGGCGGAGGGTCAAGAGCGAAGCAGGAAGGAGATAGTCGAAGAATTGAGACCCATAAAGGAGAGTTCTTTGAGAATGGGTTCGTTGCCTCCTAGTTTTGGAAATCGGTATTCCGTTCAATCTACACCGGATTACGTTCCCACGGGAATTCAAACAGAGAGCGAGTCTGATGATACAGCTTCGACTATCACCACTAGTAGCGTCGCATCGTCCGATGATGATGGCGGTAAGAGAGATCAGTTGTATGGATTTTATAAGGATTCGGAGGGAAGGATTTTTGTAGGTGACACGGAAGTGGATATTGGGGATGATATGTTGATCGTCGGTTCGAACAGATACGAATTGACCGATGGTCTGCGGAGATTGCTCCTTTACGACAAGCCTAACGATTACACGGAACAGGATTTCGACAATTACGGCGATATTCTGGTCCAGACCCACGCCATGAAGAGAAATAACGATGCCAGAGAGACGAGACCCAAAGCCAACAGAGGTTAGAAGTGGACGAAAGTGGTGAAACCCATATGGGATATGAACAAGAAGTTCATCGAATCGGTGACTGGCAAAGGGGTGAAAACCACTTTTCTTCCGAGCGATTCCGACGCTCTGTCTCAGAGATTGAGTTTGTTGATGGCGAGCAGACGGGCTGGAAACACAGGATTAGATAATCAGATAGTTACTATATCTGACGAATTGTTAAGGCAGAAGGTTTTGAATAAAAACCACTCTAAAAGGCTGATGAACGAATTGAAGGATTGATGCGTATATAATAAGTAGAGAGAAACAAACAAACAAAAATAAAACAGTAAATTTTTACACTAGAATAATAAAAGTATTTAAACGGCAAAAACGATTTACCAGTGAAAAAAACAAAAATATATCATAAAAATAAAATATGTTGGTGATAAAGAACAGGGGATACGTCAGAACTTACGTTCAAGGCGGTTCTGGCATCGTCGATTCTATAATGCGAGCGTTCACGAGCGATGCGGGTAGAAAACTCGCATCGACCGCGTTTGAGGTCGGTAAGAAGACGGCTTTGGATGCTGGTAAGAAAGCCGCTTCCGAAGCCAGTGGTAGGATAGCTTCTGTGGCTGGCAAGAGGGCAGCCGAGGCGTTGATCGACAAGTTGATCAGTCCGCCGGCGAAGCCAGCTGCGTTAGAGCGAACGCCGAAAAGTTGGAAAGATTTTAAGGATGCCGTGGTGCCCATACAAGATTTAGCCAAAATGACGAGTGGATCCGGATTGAAGAGAACTCGCGACGGTGCGATATAAATAAATAATAACATTAAAAACAGAGTTTGAAAAACATAAAAAATTTGCGTTTGAAAAGAATCTAAAATAACAAACAAACAAAATAAAACAAAGATGAACATTAAAGATATGTCTTGGAACGACGCCGCGACCAAGAGGTCGAATAACGAGTTCTTTCCCAAGAGCATAAGAGGCTTGATAGTGGGAAAATCGAATTGTGGAAAGACCAATCTGTTGATGAATCTGTTGTCCCGACCCGACTGGTTGGATTACGACAGATTGTTCGTGTTTGGCAAGAGCTTGTTTCAACCCGAATACAGATTGCTTCGAGAGTGCATGGATCGTAGATTGCCTAAGGACGTCATAGCCAGAATCTTTGACAGTAGGGAGGAATTCGACAAGAGCGAAGCTCCACTTTCGACCATTTTAGATGGTGCGGCGATAGAGCTGATGAAGAGAAATGCATCTTCGAACGTCGAGTGTCGATTTTATGAGAACGCTAGCGACGTTCCGGATCCTAACGAACCGAAATCGGAAGATAAGAATCTCATGATTTTCGACGATCTGCTTTTGGAGAGACAGAACCGATGCGAATCGTATTACGTTAGGGGTCGACACAGCAACGTGGACTGTTTCTACCTGTCGCAGAATTATTTTCGATTGCCCAGACAGACGATAAGAGACAACGCTAATTTTCTATGTCTCTTTCGCCAAGATCTCAAGAATCTCAATCACATCTACGGCGATCAAGTCGCAAACGACATGAGCGCGGCAGAATTCAGGAGATTCTGCAAGAGGGTTTGGGATGGTGGGCTTTACAATTTCGTCGTGATCGATTTGACAAGCGAATTTAATCGCGGAAAATATCTGTGCGGATTCGACAAGTTTTATGTTTCTGATGATAATAATAAGATAAAGCGTGAAAATAAAATTTAGAAAATAATAAATCTTCAAATAATTAGTTTTGAATAAAAAAAATAAAATTAAATATAATGTTCGAACATGGAGAATTGTTAGAACGGATAGCCGAGAATACGGCTGCGAAACAATCCATTCAAATCATGGTGAGTGGCGATTCGACTCGATTCGCTACGAAATTCGAACCTTCCATCGAATTGAATAGAGAGAAAAGATACGAGTTGGCGTTGGTGGATCTGGAGACTTATTATTCCTTTCCCAATGTCACCGAAAAGAATAACTCGTTCAAGTATTCCGACAGAGTGGATTGGTTGGAGATTCGAATTCCCAAAGGGAGTTACGACATAGACAATTTGAACGATTACATTCAGACACGAATGAAGACGGATGGAAAGGGAAGCAACAAGATCAGACTCGCTCCCAATCCTAATACCTTACAAACGATGTAGGATTTGGAAGATAATTTTCGAGTGGATTTCAACACGGACGATTCTATAGGCAAGGTGTTGGGATTCGATCGAAAGATGTATCGAGGCCACGCAGCATCTGAAAATACGGTCGACATTCTCGCAGTCAATAGCATTCTGGTGAACGTGGACGTGATTGCTGGAAGCTACGTGAATGGTAGCGCTCAACCGACGATCTATTCCTTCTTTCCAAACGTGTCGCCGGGTTATAAGATCGTGGAGTGACCTCGAAATTTAGTTTATCTACCAGTGATTTTAGACACATTGTATAGTCTCAAAACCACGTTGACGGATCAAAATGGTGAACTGTTAGATCTTCGAGGAGAGAGGGTGACGATACGATTTCACATAAGAGAAATATAAAAGCAAAAAAAAAAAATATTGTGTATATATATAGATAACAAAAATAAAATAAACGCAATATTAATTTTACAAAATTATTTTAATATAATTATTAAACAAGAAACAATTGAAGTAAATATATTTTAAAAAACAGAATTATGACACAATACGTGGTTAAAAACGTGAACATATCCGCAGGACAGAGGAAGAAACTTAAGAGAGCGTTAACAACTCAAGGCGAGGCGGTGAGATTCAAATTCACTCACGAAGATCTGACGAGAGGCGGTCAGGATTCGATTGCCTGGATCAGAAGTCAAATCAAAAGGATGGAGAAAGCGATTCGCGATGGAAGAGGGTTGACGGTGAGAATGAGTCCCGCTCAATTGAGATACAATTTGAGAATGAAAGGCGGTTTCCTACCGCTATTGGCAGGAATAGCCACAAAAGCATTACCCTTCGCCGCAAAGGCACTACCCTTTCTCGGAAAGACTCTCGGCGTGGGAGCTCTCATGGGACTCGCTAGTTCGGCAGTTGAGAAATTAATGGGTGGCAGCGGACTGTTCTTGAAGAAGGGGGGAGCCGTGTGTTGCGTCCACGTAGACGACAGCGGTAAAGGATTGTATCTAGAACCCGTTAGAGGTGGCAACTCTCTGAAAGGAAACGGTCCATATCTGAAGAGTGGACAGAACGTCGAGCGACTCGGCAAGGGTTTGTTGCTCGGTGAGAATTTGCCGTTTAAGAACAGACCAATTTTGAATATGTTATTATAATATAAAATTGTCTAAAATATAAAATCATAGAAAGTATAAAATAATATATTTAAAATGGGTAAAAAGGTGGAGAAACAAATTCATCACCTGGATGAAAAGGTGGAGAAACAATTTGACGATAATGACGAACATCGCAAGCCAGAGAGCAAAAAAATAAAAAAATGGTTAGACGCTAATGATGGATATCTAAGGAAAGAACTGATGAAAGAGATATATAGAGTGCAGGATAGACGGTTGAGAATGAGACGACTCTTCCCACCGTCACCACTACCTTCTGAAGAGAATGGTGATGATGCGAGTGTTACCAAGAGATGCACAACATTCATTCATAATTATGATTCGGATAAACAAAAATGTTGTTATAAACGTATCATATCACAAAGAAAAAGAAAAAGAAGAAGAATCGACGCTGAAAATTGAGAGAAAAGGAAACGTTATTATAATATATGATAATAGTGAAGAAGAAGGAAAACAAAAAAAAAAGTAATGATCTCATTACTTTTTTTTTTTTCATTTTTCTTTGCTAAAAATCAATCACTCTATTGTTTATATTTCCAAGTCCATTATTAGCATGTTTACACTCGTGTCTTCTCCTTTTTCGAAAACGTGTTGAATGTTTATCTTTACTCTTTTGAGTTTTTTTACATCGGTCAACTCGCTCTCACCACCCAATTTCTCCACGGGTTCGAATGAGATGTTTGGAAATATGTAATTTCCATAGGGCAACAACAAATCGTCCTTGTCGAATTCTCTATCTTCGGCGATGACGATGTTCTGCAGATCGCTTTGGTACTCATAAATCAAATCGAGCGTGGCTTCGTCCAATTTCAGAGGCATCTTATATTTGTCGTATTTGTGCTCTAAGCCCTTCATCTTGACCTCGTTCAATTCGATGGGGTCGTGTCGTTGTAATCTATAGATTTTATGACCGAATTTCTTATTCGTTTCGACTCGTTTCAATTTCAATTCGCATCTTTTAGGTGTTGTTGTCCTCATGATCGATTATTTGGTATTTTGTTTTTACGAATTCTTGCAAATAATGTATATTTTAAATTTTTGTATTTTAATAATTTGTTTAAAAAAAGTTTTGTTTTTTTGTTGCTCCTTATATATATATATAAAAAAGTTGTTTTTAATTTTAATTTCTTTAATGTGAAAATTTTTTTGTAAAAAGTAATGAGATCATCTCTCTATTGTTTATATTTCCAAGTCCGTTATTAGCATGTTGACATGCGTCATTTTTTCACTTACGAAAATGCCTTGTATGTTTATCTTTACTCTTTTAAGTTTTTTTACATCAGTGAACGCGCTCTCACCGCCCGATTTGTCAAAGAGTTCGAGTGAGATTATTGGATATATGTAATTTCTAAAGAACAACAACAAATCGTCCTTGTCGAATTTTCTGTCTTCGGCGACGATGATATTATTCACCAGATCGCTTTGGTACTCGCAAAACAAATCGAGCATGGCTTCATCCAATTTCAAACACATATGATGTTTGTCGTAGTAGCGCTCTAAGTCCATTGTCGCGACCTCGTTCAATTCGATGGGATCGTGTTGTTGTAATGTATAGATTTTAAAACCTAATTTCGTACACGCTTCGACTCGTTTCAATTTTCAATTCGCATCTTTTAGATGTTGCTGTCATGATCGATTATTTGTTTTTTTTGTTTTACGAATTCTTGCAAATAATGTATATTTTAAATTTTTGTATTTAAATAATTTGTTTAAAAAGGTTTTTTTCTCTTTAAATATATAAAAGTTAAATTTTAACATCCTTTTTTTCGTATTAATTGAATTTTTTTCACGAGTTTTTAGAACGGGCAAGACATCGAACGTTTAAAAATTAGCCTTCACATCTTGCAGTTATCATCATCTATTAAGAGGGAATTGGGTGACATGAACATGCGTCTGCTTCACGGAAATTTGTTTTGAACCTCGTGCGAGACTTCGCGTAAAAGTCGTAAGAGTTCTATTTGTCTTGAACATTCTTTTTTAATAGTTCGAACGACATTGTTGATTAATTTTTGTTTGCTAATAGTATTACGATTCAATTTTCTATCGCAAATCGTATCGTTTTCTTTCGAAACGTGCAAATATAAATTACGATTTTTTCTTCTTGGTTTTTTGGAGAATAACGATTTATTAAACAACATTGACGTTTATGTCGAGATTCCGTCGTGGATGTTGTCGTCATGATCGATTATTTGTTTTTTTTTGTTTTACGAATTCTTGCAGATAATGTATATTTTAAATTTTTGTATTTAAATAATTTGTTTAAAAAGTTTTTTTGCTCTTTATATATATAAAAAAGTTGTTTTTTTAATTTTAATTTTTTTAATGTGAAACAAATTATCATAAAATACAAAAATTCAACAAAAAAAATATTCTTACAAACTCAATTTTGAGGTAAAAACAATGATCAAGTCCGAACATCCAAATTATAGTTTAGAACGTGCAAGACTTCAAATGTTTAAAAATTGGCCTTCGCATCTCGCTCAAAAACCCAAAGATTTAGCCGCCGCAGGTTTCGTTTACTTGGGTAAAAGCGACAAAGTCAAATGTTTTTGTTGTGACATACATTTGATGAATTGGGAACCTCATGACAGACCTTTACTAGAACACATAAATAATATTGAAAAATGCGAATGTGATTATTTGAACAAGATCCTAACGTTGGGATTGATCAAAATCGAAGACAAAGAGTGGGATAGAGATAAAAACCAAAAATTATTGATGGATATGTTACAACTCGAATACACCTAGGAACAATTGTACAATGCGTTAAACAACGCCAATAAGACCCTGTCTCAATTCCTAACTTTAGAACATCTCATCAAATTCATGGCGGAAGCGGACGAGTTATCATCACTCGTGGAAAACAAATCTAATAAAACGTCCACTAAGTGTCTGCTCTGCAAAGGTGTCGCAAACGTCTTGTTTCTACCGTGTGCACATCTGCGTTACTGTAGAGAATGTTATTCCGAAGATGAGAAAACATGTTCGTTTTGCAAACAAGAAATAAAAGCGATCTTAAATTGTTTTGAATAAAAATCACATTAAGAAAAAATTGAATTTAAAAAAAATAATTTTTTTTTCAATATTAAAGAAAAACAAAACTTTTTAAACAAATTATTTAAATACAAAATTCGGAAAAAAATATATTCTTACAAAATGAAACAAATAGATAAAAAAAAATTTGAAAATTTAAATGAGAAAACCATACCTCAGTTAAACGAGATTTGTAAACTATTAAAAATTTCACATTTCAGAAATCCTAGAACTAAATCAAAAAAGATTGAAGTCATACAGAAACATTTGCGAAACGATAGAAAGACAAACAAAATGCTGATAGCAATGACGTCAAAAAATGCATCGGTTGTGAAAAATGAGAAGAAGAAAAAGATAGTAAAAGGAATCAAAATGCCGATAACAACGACATCAAAAAATGCATCGGTTGTGAAAAATGAGAAGAAGAAAAAGATAGTAAATGGAATTGAAATGCTGATAGCAACAACGTCAAAAAATGCATCGGTTGTGAAAAATGAGAAGAAGAAAAAGATAGTAAAAGGAATCGAAATGCCGACGTCGAAAAAAACCGAAAACGTTTCGATTGTGAAAAATAAGAAGACGACTAAACGAAAAGCCGTTGAAGAAGAATTTCAAGTTTCCAAAGAAAAGAAAAGAAAAACGAAAACGAGTGATGCACATCAGATTCTAGGCAAACGGGATATATCGAGAGAACTTCGACGAGCAATAGACGAAGGGAAAGGAGAAGAATATCTAGCGTGACTCGCCGCGGAACTATTTCAATCAAAGTCTGTGAAATGGGAAAGTGCGATCAAAGGCGTTTTTAAAACTTTCGACGTGGTTCGCTCGTTGAAGAAAATCGATCCGAAATTGTTCATGGAACGGATGAAGAAAAAAGTATTGGATTTGTTTTGCAAATACATGAACGTAGGACTAAAAATTAAGATGATACTCCATTGCATGATGAATAAAATCGATGTGAAGTCCGGCGAGAGCATCGTGAAAAATGCATATTTCAGATCTAACGTCGAACCCGTATTTCAAAGTTCAGATTTATCAGACGTTTTCGAAAAGATGAAAGACAAGATGTTGACATCTCTCGCGAATTATCAACATGAAGGTAGTAATTGGACGTTCGATGAGATGTTGAAACTCGAAATTCACATAACTAAAAACGATTTGTTGAGAGGGTCTTCCTACATGAAATTACCGTATTTCCTGTTTAAGAAACACGCCATGAACAACGTGAAAAAGAACGATGATCAGTGTTTTAAATGGGCAGTCATCTCCGCTTTATACCCTGTCAAAATGAACACTGAAAGAGTTTCTTTTTACGAGGTGACTTCTAAAAATCTCGATTGGACCGGACTGACTTTTCCAACGCGGTTAAAACACATCAAACGTATCGAGGTTCAAAATCCCACCGTAGCGGTGAACGTCCTGGGATACGACGAGGAAAAACGAATGATCTATCCTCTCAGACAGACTTCATATCTCGGAAGAAAAAAGACGATTATTTTATTATTGATTTCGAATGGTGACAATCATCATTATTGTTGGGTTAAACATCCTAGCCGATTACTGTCCAACCAAAATAATAAACATGAACATAAGGTATCTTTATGTTGCAACTGCATGAACATGTTTCCCAGCGAAGACTTGTTGGTGAAACATCAGGAATATTGCAACGAAAATCAAGGTGTCGCCATCGAAATGCCCAAACCCAACACCATCGTGAAGTTTGAAAATCACAATAGAAGGTTAAAAGTACCATTCGTAGTGTACGCCGATTTCAAATGTTTCACCACGAAAATGAGTTCCTGTCAACCCAGCGCTCTTCAAAGTTACGTCGAAAGATATCAAAAACACATACCTTTGGGCTATTGCATTTACGTGAAATGCGCTTTTGACTCACAACATGACATGGGTCCCTTCACCTACACAAAACAGTATGAAGACTACGACGTGGCTCAAAGGTTCGTGGAAGAGTTAGAATGGAAACTTCAAATGTTATACGACAAATTCAAAACTCCGGCAAAAATGATCATCACGCGAGAGCAGCAGGACGAAAATAACAGAGCCACCGAATGTCACATATGCAAACAATCGTTCGACAAGAATTCGAAGGAAAATAGGAAGGTCAGAGACCACGATCATTACACAGGTCTATATCGCGGTCCGGCTCACAGCAAGTGTAATTTAAAATATCGAGATGCTGTTTTCTATCCGGTGATGTTTCAGAATCTCTCGGGTTATGACAGTCATCTGTTCATGAAAAATCTCGGCACCTCACACGGAGAATTAAATTGCATCGCGAACAGCGAAGAAAGATACATTTCCTTCACGAAATGGAAGGTCATGGAGGAGAAAAGAGTAATCGATGGAGAGACGTTGGAAGAAAAAACGAAATTCATTCGTAGAGCCATACATTTCATCGACAGTTTTAAATTCATGTCGACCGCTCTGGAAAAATTAGTCGATAACATGAGCAAGGATAAATTTAAAATCACGAGCGAACATTTCGGAGAGCGAGTAGACGTCATGTTGAGGAAAGGAGTCTATCCTTACGATTACATGAACGATCTAAAGAGATTCGAAGACACCACACTACCTTCGAAAGAAGATTTCCGATGAGAATTACGAACACGCTAAAAATGTGTGGAAATCATTCGATATGAAAACCATGAGAGATTATTACGATCTCTATCTGCAGACCGACGTTCTGCTCTTGGCAGACGTGTTCGAAAATTTTCGAGACGTCTGTTGTCGAAATTACGATCTGGATCCCGCTTGGTATTTCACCGCACCTGGTCTAGCATGGGACGCTCTGTTGAAGACCACCGAAGTCCAATTGGAATTATTATCCGACGTGAACATGTTACTCATGTTCGAAAGGGCTGCGAGAGGTGGCGTCTCAATGATCTCTCACAGATATTCTGAAGCTAACAATCCCTACATGAAAGAAGGTTTCGATTCGAAATGGTCGACTAAATACATACAGTATTGGGATGCCAATAATCTGTACGGTTGGGCTATGAGTCATCCTTTACCGATTGGAAATTTCGAATGGGTGAAGGAACCGGAAGAGATGCAAAAATGGAGAGACTATCCTTGCATTTTAGAAGTCGATTTGAACTATCCAAAAGAATTACATGATCTACATGATTATCCGCTGGCTCCCGAACGAATGGAACCGAATGAGGGAGATGAGGAAAAACTCATTCCCAATTTATTTAAAACGTAACTACGTCATCTACAGTGAGAATTTGAAACAATACGTCAATTACGGGATGAATTTAGTCGACATACATCGCATCATTCGATTCGACGAAGAGCCTTGGATGAAAAAATACATCGATCTCAACACGAATCTCAGAATTCGAGCCAAGAACGATTTCGAAAAAGATTTCTTCAAACTCATGAACAACTGCATGTACGGTAAATCGATGGAAAACATCAGGAAGAGAACCGACGTTCGACTCATCACGTCTGAGAAAAGAGCTAAAACATTAGTGGCGAAACCCAATTACAAACACCGAACAATATTCGATGAAAATCTAGTGGCCATTCACATGCAAAAGACGCACCTGAAATTCGACAAACCGTATCATCTCAGACCGATCATCTTAGATGTCAGCAAGCGATTGATGTACGAGTTTCACTACGATTACATAATACGAAAATTTGGTGATAAAGCCAAACTACTGTTCACCGACACGGACAGTTTAGTTTACGAGATAGAGATGAAAGACGTCTACCGAGATATATCTCCGGACGTAGCCGAGTGGTTCGACACGAGCAATTATCCCGTCGATCACCCGTCCAACATTCAATCGAACAACAACAAGAAGGTGTTGGGTAAATTTAAGGATGAGAGCGGCGGTAAACAGATCGTCGAATTCGTGGGCTTGAGACCCAAACTGTATGCTTATCGTCTAGAAGATGATGAAGAGATCAAGAAGTGCAAAGGAGTTAAAGTGTGCGTGGTGAAGAAAAACATCTCTTTCCAAGAGTATAAAGATTGTCTGTTAGGAAGTGGTCCGGTGTATAAGACTATGAAATCGATTCGAAGCGAAAATCACGACTTGTATACCGAAATAGTCAATTTTGCTGATGGCTGATGATGACAAGAGATTCATATTAGACGATAAAATAAGCACTTTGGCACTCGGACATTGGACTTTAGATATAATTATAGACGATATGAATGTGGATGATTGGATTCCAGAAAATCAAGAGGAATTAGATGGATTCAAAATTATAGAAATCGAAAGAGACATCGAGAATGTTAGTTTAAAAAGAAAAAGAAAACAAGAGAAAAAAATAACGGCATTTTAGTAAATTATAATAAAATAAATAAAAATATATATACGCATTTATGAATAAGAAAATAAAGATATCCATAGAAGGTGTCGTCTTACCTAACGAACCCCTATCCAACATCAATCTGTTGAATGCGGCAAAAGTTTTGAAAATCAAAGATTTTCTAGGAGTGTTTTCCAGAGATGCCTTGCCGAAGAGAAGACCTCGACAATCGGAATGCAGAATTTTAAATCTAGACGATTCATCGGGTGAAGGCACTCACTGGGTGGCATGGATGAAGAACGGGAAGAAGAAAAATTATTATTTCGACAGCTACGGAATCTTGCCGCCAAAAGAAATGAAGAACTATTTCAACAAATCGATGGTTCGTTACAACACAGAACAAGTGCAATCACCACATCAAGTGTTTTGTGGTCACCTGTGTCTCTACATTCTCAAGAGATGGTCTGAAGGAGATCGATTTCAAGACATTCTCAATGGTTTACATTAGAGAGAGATTTTTTTTTTTATAGTATATATAAGATAAAAAATTATTTTAAAAAATTTCAATCGAATAAAAACGAAAAATAAAATAACATAGTTCATTTTTAATAAACTGTGTTTGAACATATTTTTCTAAAAACAAAAAATCCCACAACAACATGCCAGTCGATAAATTTGGTAGAAGTGACGATGAAAAAGTCAACCCAAGAAAGAAGAGGAAGACGTTCGAAGTCGACGGTGGTTACGACGTTGCCAACTTGGACGAACGTTACGTTCGGAGATACGAACCTTGAGAAGAACCTTTGAACATGAATGATCAGAAGCTCTACAATCTTCCCGAGCTGATAGATCTCGCAGATGCTGCGACTAAAAAATACGTCGACAGGGGGAACGCTGATTTCGAACGAATCCTGCTAGATAATTACGTGGATAAAACCATGACCGACGATCTCGATCTGAAATCCAAACGTTTGGTGAACGTCACGAATCCCATAGATCCCACCGATGCCGTGACCAAGAAATACGCAGACGACTCTCACGCGAGATTCAGTGAACACCTGAGAAATAGATACGTTCAGAAAACAATGCACTCGGAATTGAACGCCAATTATAACAAGATAATTAACGTGGCCACCCCCACGAATCCCAAGGACGTGGCTACCAAACACTATGTAGATCTGGAACAGAGAAAGTCTGACAGACGAGAAATGAAATCGGATCTGAATGCGGGATTCAACAAGATATTGAATCTGTCGAAGATCGACGACACAGATGCGGACTCAACCGTGGTCAACAAGGGCTACATGGATTCTGCCATGATACGATCACAAGAATACCTAGAATCGCAAGTGGACGATCTCTACCTGAACAAACAATCTGGCGGAACCATGGAGGGTGGCATCGACATGAACGGTAAGAATTTATTCGGACTCAGTCACGATCCCGAATTCGATTCCAGCACAGTCAGCAGGAAGTACGTGGACGACAACTCGGTCTGGAGAAAGGGCGACATCATGGAAGGTAAACTAGACATGGGTGGACACGCGCTCACGAATCTACCGGATCCCATGAACATGACGGATGCCTGCACCCTGATTTCGGTGGTGAAGAAAGTCAAATATGCTAGACAATTGATCACTGTGTGGGCCGAAGAGGCCGGCACCTTAGATGAGGGAAAAGCTGAGTGGTCTTTCGGGAATGGAAGTAGCGGATCGAAACATGGTCAGGTGGGATATCCCATGCCATTGGGAGGTGAAATCCTTCGAATGAGTCTGGCTTCCTCGGATTTGAATAACAGAGCGGTCGTCAATCTCATGGTGAATGGTGTGGAGAGCGATAAGAGATACAGCGTCGAAAAGACTGAGAATCAACATGTGAATGTTAGCACGTTTGGCACGCCTCTCAAAGTGAACGCCGGAGACAGGATTAATTTCATTACGAAAACCAATAATCCCGAAGCTGCCACTTCCGTGGTGAGTCTACTGATCGAACTGGATCCTTTGAACAAACAGTGAACGCGTGGAAAATAATGAATTAAAAAAAAAATAATGTGTGATTATTAAAAACAAAAAAAAAAAGTAATGAGATTTAGAAAGATGTTCAATCTCTCTAGATCACATTACTTTATTTATTTTTTTTGTTTTTTTTTTTTTTGTTTTAATAATTACTCATTACTTTTTTTGTTTTTGTTTTTAATAAATCACATATTTTTTTTTCACACTCATCTCTCATCGAATGATCAACATCTTATTTCCGTCCGATTCGAATTGTAATTCTCTGTCCGACAGGACCAGGGCGAAGGCTTCGGTTTTTCTCAGCACGTTCCTATCGAATTGCATCTTGATCTGAATGTCTAAGATGCTACTCTTGAGTCATTTACTCTGTTTACTGACGTCGCATACGAACATGGGATACATCAACTTGTATTCTCCGGGAGACATGTTAGGGTTGCTCATCAATTCGTCTAGACCGTGATACTTCTTTCTAAAATCAGCAGCATTGCCGTACAGTCTGCAGAAATCGTTCTTGTCGAACGACACATTGTAATCGATTGCTGGATATCTCGTGGCGTTCAGAAACACTTGCATGTTTCTCAAATGGCAGTGATCGAACAGCGATGCATTCTTTTCCTGAGACCCGTCCCTATCGGTCTGAAATGCAACCACGATGAAACACGGTCTCTCGGAAGCGGATTTCACCGTCAATCTCCAATCGAAGTGATTTGTTGAGGGAGGAATGCTAGCCGTGTTGCACTGTCTCATTCTAAATCCCACGGGTAATTTACTCTTGGATTCTATGATCTTGTAGAGACGTGCTTTCTACATGATTGAAGGCTCCACGTGCGGAACGAACCACGATATCTTGTGTAGAGTTATCTTACCCGCATCGGTCGCAGTGAGTCTCACTATTGCGTCGTCATTTCCTTTTCGAATCAACGTCAGATTGTGTTTGAATCCGTACATGATCTTGTTGTAATCGTCTGCGAATCCCAAGATGTGTTTCAAAGGTATCCTGAACGAAAACGTTCCTTTAGGTCTGGATGTCTTGACGACGTAGTTGAATATCGCGGCGGCGCCGGCGCTAGCAGGGCCTACGGTGTCTTTCACCCACAACTGATTAAGTCCTCTGGATTTCGAAAAATCATCAGGATACGTCAAGAGTCCAAACATCGTGGTGGCCTGACCGGGATGAAAAACAGATTCTATCTCTTGTCCGGATAGCATGTATTTTATGTTACTGAATAGATGCATGATGCCATTATTGGCTAGAGTAACCGTGTCATCGTCGGCGTAGTCACTCCCATCTTCCTTGGTGAGACGTCCCTGCACCACTATGTAACTCTCGCTAGGATGTACGAATAAATCTTGAGTTTCGACGTTGATTCTTATCTCTCCCGCATTGTTAAAACTCGTCCCGGTTACTGGTTAATATTCGTGAACCTCATATTCTTGAATACTTTCATCTTTCACTATGCTTTGTGCTATATCTAGTATATTTGTCATTTTAAAGGATTTTTAGTTTTTTGTTTATTAATTAACTTGCTTTCTTTATCTAAAAAATAGTTTTTAATTATTTTTTATTATTATTTTTTTCTCTCTTATATATATGTGTGTAAACAAGAAAATGTTAAAGAGAGTAAATAAAAAAAATTTTGTCTTCTTCATCAAAACTTCGTCTTCTGTAATTGTTGTTCGTAAAACTTTCCGATGATTTCTTCTCCATCCAAAGCTTCGATTTTGTAAGTCACCGGATCGGTGTGAAATATTTTGATTATCACGAAGATTTCCGAGGTCCATCGAGGAGTATAACCCTTTTCGAAGTGCTTCTTATAAGCATAGATTCTCACTCGATCACCGACCGCAAATTTTGGCGTTCTAGACTTCTTCCTGATCTTAGATCTCTCAGGATATAGATTCGCGTAGACCCGTTTTTTTCGAGGATCGCTAGCTTCTGCGGGAGTCATCTTGATCGATCTGTGTTGCGTGTTGTTGTAATCTTTGACCAGACCGTTCAGAGCATATATGCATTTCTTGGTCGAATTCGCCGTGAAGTATCTGTGCATCTTTTCCTTCATCGTTCGATTCCAACGTTCCACCATGCTGGCTTTCTCTTCGTTTTCGATCGAGTAGAGGTCTACCAATCGACGAACGTGCTTGTTGTAGAATTCCTTTCCCTTATCCACCCACAATTTACTCGGTTTTCGAGAAGACGAGTCGAACACGCTCTTCAGAGCCTCGGTGACGCAAGGTCCCGATTTATTCTTCAAAGCTCTGATCCAACCGTATTTGGAAAACATGTCGATGACTGTCAATAGATATTTGATGCCCTCGTTCCACCTCGAAAACGATCTCATGTCGACCAAGTCGGCAGACCAAATATCATCCAGACCCTTCACGAACACCCTTCTCTTTCGAAATTTATGCACTATGGGTTTGTGTAACTCCTCGGCCAATTCGCTCGTCAATAATCGTTTCTTCTTCTTTTCAGATGCGCTTTTTTTTTTTGAACGCCCCATCCAAATCGACGTTTCACACCGATCAGATTGCCGACCAGCGAACGTTCCATCTTCTCTCTCCTGGTCGGATTCGATATGCCTCTCAATTTCCCCAACATGTTTTTATCGCATACGTCGTTGCGAGTCTTGGTGTCAGGATGTTCAATGTAGCACAGATCGTGATCATACGCAGCCGAGTCCACCCTATTCACGGGTTTGCTCCAAGATTTGGGAGTCAGATCGGCGTTGAGTCTCTTGTTCAATTTCGTTCTGGGTCCCGTGAAACTGTGACCGGGCAGATGCATTTCGAAAGGTAGATTGTTGATCATTTTATTCACGATGCCTTTACCTTTGCTCGCGTTCTTTTTTTTGACGAATTGCGTCTTGACAGAACCACACACATCGCAAATTACGTGAAGCATCCGTCTGTCGTTTTTAGTTCGCACTTCTCGAGAATTACTCGTCTCGGTAACTCTCTTACACTTTACGCAATACATTTTTAAGAGTTATTTAAATTAATTTCGTTTTTTTATTTTATATATAAATATAATAATGAATCAATTCTGTTCTTATTATATATATATTTTTTTTTCAATCGCTGCTCTTGAGTTCTATCATCTTACTGAATTCCTTCCTGGCCTCTTTCCTCCCCTTTTCCACGAGAGAATCCTTCATCTCTTCCTTGATGATCTGATGAGTCTTGATTCTCACGGCTTCTTTCATGGCATCGTATTTCGTTTTCTCGCTCAATATCGTGAAGTATTCTCTGTCCGATATCCTACCGTCTTTCAACACCATAGAGATCATTTCGGATATCGTGTCAATCTTGGAGTCGGCCAAGACGCGAATCTTGTCGAGTTTCCTCACCTTCAGATATAATTTCCTACTCAAAAAGTTTCCGATCGTGCTAAACAATCCAGCGGCGAGAGCCACTCCTTTTACGGTCAACACGATCGGAATGCCGACCGCGGTCGACAACAATCCGATGCCAGCCGCGTGTAAACCCATGGAAATCGTGGTGAGTGTTGTGTCGATCGAGTTGACGAATTTCATGAAACGCGAATACTTCTTCTTGAGGGAACGATGAGAATCTCTCTCTCGAGTTAGATACTCTTGGATTCTACTGATTTGATCGATGCGATACCTCTCTCCTCTTTCTCTTTCTTCTTGCGACGGTGCCGTCGGCGAAACGTCAATTGGCTTCTCGTCATCGTCGTCCACTAACGTCGGATACAATTTATTTCTGGTTCTCATTTTTGTTTTTTTTCTTTCTAATATTAGATAAAAAATTTATGTGTGTATTTATTTTATTTTCTATTCTCCCTTATTTTATATCAACGAGAAAACTTAGACGTATGCTTTGTTGAACAATAATTTCAAGATGCATCCCTTATCTCGTAAAGTCAGACTTTAACGCGCCAATTTCTGTTCTTCCGAATCTGTGGGCTTGCTTCGATTCTTACAGTAGAGTAATCTCTTCCAAAACGCGATCACTTCATTGATTTGAATGCGTTCGAAAGCTGGTTCGAAATACTTGACGATCATTTCTTCCCTTTCCATCCACAGACACGAATGATTCTCGTGATCGATGTCTAGGTGATCCCGACATCCGACGCATCGTTCTAACAAGAGACGACCTAGTTGTTCATTCACGCAGAATGCGTAGGCTCTCATCAGCATTTTTAAAAGAAACCTCACTCTAATTTCCTGAGAATCGCTCATGATTTACGTTTTTATTATCTATTCGATTTGCTATATTTATTTTTTTAAATAACTATTTGTTTATATTTTTTTCTCCCCTATATATATCAATCAAAAACGTGACAGCGGGCTCGCGGATTTCCAACACACCGACAACAACACTCTTCGTTCAAAACATTTCCATAGATCACCTCACAATAACGTGCCCCAATCTCACTTCGAGAAACGCGACAGTGTGTTTGCCGATTCAAACATCACGTCTTTGCTCGCAATTTGACACCGAATCCTACGAGAGAAACCCATTTGCCGATTCAAACATCACCTCTTTCACGCGAGTCGATTTCAGACTCAAAAATCAGCGGAGTCGATCTCCGTCTAAGCTTCCGTGGGGTTTTCAGCGTTAAGATCGTGTGCGGATGGGATTCGGTGATGAAAAAAAAAAAAAAAAAAAAAACGTTTTGCCGATTCAAACATCATCGGACCTAAAATCCGCAGAGTCGATCTCCGTCTACGATTCCGTGGGATTTTCAGCGTTAAGATCGTGTGCGGACGCGGATTTTTAGAATCGGCGAGAGGATGAGTTTGAGTCGAAAAAACGTTTTTTGCTCGAAATTTAACACTGAATCCTATGGGAAAAATCCATTGCCGATTCAAACATCAAACGGTACATGTACTGTACGAAAATTTTTAAAAATCCAGGATTCAATTCAGTGTTACTTGAACTTAAAGTGGATTTTAACGCACCTAAAAAACGTTAAAAATTTTGTACACGTACACGATTTTAACACTAAACCATATGGAGTTTTAGTCTTAAAATCGTGTACGTGTACACGTACATGTACAATGATGGTTGAACCGGCGTGTATCACCTACTTATATACTACTAAAATGACAAGGATATGTGAACATAATAAAGTGAGCTGAAATAGTTGTATGGGTGTGGTATTGGTAGCTGTGTCAGCTGAAGTGAAACGGAAGGCCGTGTTTATTTACAAAATGGAGACGAAGATGAAACAGTACGGCGATCATTAAAATATTCAAATGTGTATATCCACGTGGAGTGATTAAGACAGATCATCTCACCGGGCCACTCGTATCTGAATTGGCAGGTAGTGTGAGAAAAAGAATTGCGAAGGAATGCATTGCATCAAGCTCTCAGGTCACCTGTCTAATTTCGCAAGGAATCCGATGCTGTTTATTTATCCACTTTTCATGGTGTTTACGAGTACACTATTGTTGATGTAATGTGATGTTCCTACACTCACAAAGATGTACAGATATTCTTTTGTGGTCCAGAAACAGATATTCCAGTCAATAAGTATTTATTTCACTTTCCAAATTTTAAGATACTAACACAATTTGTGAACAACGCGGCGTAATCATAAAACTGCGGCTGTGGTGAGTGGTCTTTCCTAACGATAATGTCATCAATCGTCTGGAAGATATCAGCTGGTCAAAAAAAGTGAACCATAAGTTTGCTTTTTCCACCCAACTGAAATATTCCAGACGACTGAATCTAAAAACTACCAAAAACAAATGTTGCTCAATCTAGACTTTATTTGATCGAATTTGACTGAATATTCCAGACGAGTGAATCAAAACATACAGTGCAGCGTCCGTGGACTGGTCATAATCCACACGCGGGCAGCGATGTCCACGCATGCGTTTACCAGGTAATAAAAATCATCTTCAGCAAAATGTTAATTAATGAAGCACCGGGTTGTACCCGGTGCTTCATTAATCAAATGTTAGGTGATTATTCATATAATTAGTGTTTGGAATCTAATATTATTAAGTGCGTGGAAATATTGCCCACTCGTGGAATGTGAACAATCCACGGAGACCGTACTATAGGCGATGGACTATTTAAGAACTAGACTGGTTCCAGCCAATAACAACGTCAGATTCCGTACAGACAGTGGCGTAGGGGATGGGCTCTCAGGGCCCGCATTGCGGGGGGTGGGGGGGGGGGGTGGGGCGGGCAGAAAGGGGGCGGGCGTCTTGAAGAACGTCCCAACGCTGGAAGAAAGAGGGAAATGGAAAGAGAGAGCGAGACTGTGTACCAAATACACATAATTTCAAACTCTAACTTCCACACGACGTACTCTTTGTAGTCTATGTATTATTCTTTTAACCCTTTACCTAACGTAACGTCCAAAACCGGCCAGCGCTATTCTCAAAAATCGCCAATTAATTTTCATTATTTTTTTTATTTTTTGTCTCAAAAACATAGGTTATGACCCCTCGTTAAACGAGCTCGTCGAGCTCGTTCTAACGAGGGGTCATAACCTATGTTTTTGAGACAAAAAATGAAAAAAATTAGTTATTCAAGAATTATTTTTGCAAGTGTCGTCTGCTTTTCAGGTTAGGTAAAGGGTAAAGTGAACGCTACATCATTGTAACTGATAGGGGTGAGAAATGAACAATATACATGCATGGTGCCTCTCAAGTCACACATGGTGGGCGTGCATGTGTGTATCGTTGGATGGTGGGGGTGAAACTTAAAACGTGCAATGAAAAAATCTACAGAGTCGTACTTTTAGAATCGATCCTATAGGCTATACCTTCATTTAATTTATGGCGTACGTACTACGTGAATTCCTGTATGCTGTGCACGATAACAACACTAAATTTGCTCCCGTTTTAAAGGAAACCACCGTTATGAAAGGGCCCCTGTCTCTATCTCGCGGGGTGCCACGAAGGGGGGGGGGGGGGTGGGCTGAGAGCTTGTGTATTTTTGAAGCATGTTGATCCAGCCTTTACTCAATATATTCACAAACTTTAAATTAAATTAAAATCTGTCTATCTCTTTATAACCAGATTCGTGAGAGATCACTGTTGCAGTTTGGTTTGGCATACGTAATATTTATACGATTCATAATAATTCTCGTTAATATTTACCCACGCATTATTCAGCGTCAAATCACATTGAAAAAATGCACATGAATTGGAGCTTTTTAGCACACGCACAGACATGTATAATTTACTTGTAAAAAATATCCGGAATTTAGAGATCACGTGATCTTGGTATTATTTTGATAACGCCATCTTACAAATGTTGGAGTTCGGCCCAGTTCGAAACTTTAACGGTAATGCCGTACGTTAATTTGCTACGTGATACGTCCACAATGACGTAGCACATAGTAAACTGACTAACGGCACGAACGTCCAAGCTAGACCATCTAATCGCCAATCTTATATGTTCACTGCCCTATTAGTTTATGTTGGAGCTGTGATTCTTTAAAGAATTGTCTTTTCATATGGTTTTGAGCTTTCAAAATAGTTATAAGGCAAGTGTTTTCTAGATGAGTGGTTTCTGAGTGTAAGCAAGTATGTTTTGTCATTACAAGTCCGCTGGACTTGTGGTTTGAAAACTGTGTACTGAGATTTGCTTGGCCTTAAACAGCCCAAGATGCTCCCCGAGACTTTCGTGACCCTAAAAAGCCCATTATGGCATCATGTAGACGTCGATTCAATTTAGTCTCCATAAGTTATCCACATAAGAAATGTTAAAATGGTCACAAAATTGTCAGTTCTTAAGATGCAACTATTTTGAAACACAGAACAGCCCTGCAGACGTTAAACGTCGATTAACCATATACATTTGGGAAGGCGACATTGAACCGCACGCGGCACTTACACCAATAAAGTTTTGGCATATGTGCATGTATTTGTTTCTTGGGATATCACAGGCAAGCTCTCCGCACTCACAGAGAGAAAGCGATGAGCAAAGATAAGTGTGAGCGACAGATAGAGTTAAAACTAGACATCAAATGCGCACAGATAGCACGTCTATCTGCGCGTTAATCTACGCGTTATGGCCATAGTAAGGCTATGGAATTATGTACATATGACCTGTGCATAAGCAATGTTTCAGCCAATGAACCTCCGGGTAACCCGGAGGTCCATTGGCAGAAACATTGCCTGTGTTTGCAACGAGTAACCAAGAGAACCTGCCGTGCTTTGGGTGCCATTCGATATGGCAATTGCGCACAATTCCTACGCGCAATTAAGTCTAGATAAGCGCACAGTTCGTGACAGGACTTCTTGTTTTAACTGTAACAACCGTGAAATAAGACTCTGGATACAGTTTTCAGAACTTACGTTTGTTGGCTGTCTTTCCCTTTTTTACAGTACTATGAGTGCAGAAGCGGCCACGTTCTTGATCAGATCGATCTGATTGCGATATAATTGATTTCTAAATAATAATATACGGCTGCAAAACGAAATCCGAATCAAGAAAAACAAACGAAAAGGGCATCGGAGATACACTGTGCTGCAAAACAAACGAAAAGGCCATTGGGGATACACTGTACATAAACATAAGCGAAAAGGGCATTGAAGATACACTGTGCTGAAAAATAAAACAAAAGGCCATCGGAGATACACTGTGCAGAAACAACAAACGAAAAGGGCATCGAAGATACACTGTGCAGAAAAACAAACGAAAAGGGCATTGGAGATACACTGCATAAACACAAACGAAAAGGGCATCGGCGATACACTGTGCAGAAAAACAAAAGAAAAGGGTATTGGAGATACACTGTGCAGAAAAGCAAACGAAAAAGGCATCCGGGATACACTGTGCAGAAAAACAAATAAAAAAGCATCGGAGATACACTGTGCAGAAAAATACAGTTGAACAGGGCATTCCATATACACTGTGCAGAAAAGCAAACGAAAAGGGCATCTGAGATACACTGTGCAGAAAAACAAATGAAAAAGCACCAGAGATACACTGTGCATTTCTTTTCGACAGGCGAGATTCTACAGGTGTGTGAAGGGGCCGCGGTGGACTCGCGGTAACCGGTTCTCGTCTGATCACCGAAGTTAAGCAACGTCGAGCGCGGTTAGTAGCTGGATGGGTGACCATTTCAGCGACTGATTCGCGCTCCCGCGTTGTGTCCTTGGGCAAGGCACTTAACCCCGATTGCCTACATGGGGGCACGATGGCGCTGTGTACTAAGGCGTACTGCACGTCGACGGTACGCATGTCTTCAACCAATCTAATCCTGCCTGTGCCGCGGTGCAGAGTTCAGAGTTACGATGTTAGAGAGCTGACGGCTGCTCGTCGTTGCTCGGTGGATCTCTCCGGGTACTCCGGCTTCCTCCACCCGTAAAACTGTCACCGACATGATATGACCCTGGCTGTTAATGTGTCGTTAAATCTTAATAAAAACAAAATAAAACAGGAGGAAAGCGGACAGACAATTCGAACGGATCGCGACCCAGTCCACATCCGGTTGAAATTCTCTCTCCGGTTGTAGTGCTGTAGGAAAATAAACATATCAACTAAACTTACCTTGACTCCAGCTGATAGGTATTTTCCGACCACATATTTGGTCTGCGGCGCATAGTGTACCACAATCAAACCATATTCACTTCCTGTATATGCTGTTTTGAATTCACCATTTAAATTGAATACAAAACATATCCCAAGATCAGTCTTGACAGGTTTGATATAATCCTCGCCACAAAGTTTACGCTCGAATAAACAGAGCGGTATGGTCTGCTTTTGGAGGAAAGCAGACTTGTAAATGTCTCCCTCGGACGGTTGCTGTGTATAGAAGCTGTCATTCCAATCTGTCACTTTATCAGCCATCATGTATAAAGCACTTTTCATTTTCAAGATGTTCATCATTTCTAATGTCATATTCAGTTTTGATTTATTATGAGGCGAGAGTGTACACAACGTTACTGATGGAAAATCTAACTCCGATGATGACTGTATTTTGATAGTCGATGAAGTGGTGTATTTTTTGTACCGATTATACATCGACCACATTGATATTACAACTGTTGCTACCATGCAAGCAAATACGAGAGCCCATAGAATCCTGCAAATGCACAATAAAATATCAGGGTTTATTATGTGCTACCATATAATGTAACGGGAAATGTCCAAGAAATATTGAATGATATCTGGAGGCAATACTATAAAACATTTACAATTGTATTTTCTAGAATTAATCAACCTATTAACCCTTTACCTAACATGAAAAGCAGACGACACTTGCAAAAAAAAATCTTGAATAACTAATGTTTTTCATTTTTTGTCTCAAAAACATAGGTTATGACCCCTCGTTGGAACGAGCTCGACGAGCTCGTTCCAACGAGGGGTCATAACCTATGCTTTTGAGACAAAAAATGAAAATATTTTGAAAATTAATTGGCGATTTTTGAGAATAGCGCTGGCCGGTTTTGGCCGTTACGTTGGGTAAAGGGTTAATATCACTGACTAAAATGAACTGGCAAATTGCCACATCTTTGAAAATGCTAATGTTTCATTTCAACCCTTTCAAAGTCATAACCAGAAAATACCATTTTATAAAATACAATTGTAAACATATTATGGTATTTGCCCTGTCGCAATGAAAGATATGAGAGACTTTGTCATCATACTGCATAAAGATTGTCGAACTGTGATTGGCTATCTTGCCGGGCTACACACAACTATGTCCCGATACCAACCGCAATACCTTGCAGTGATTGGTCAGTGCCTCGTTGATTTTATTTTATGTTGCCGGACACGCGCATGTGTCTACTGTCAGCGATTCTTATGTCCACTATCAAGGAAAGCGTCTCGTTTGCACTTGAAATCAACTGAGACAAATACATTTAATTGAAGTAAAATACACACAAAAGTAGCGTTATTACGTATAAAAAGATTAGTTATGTAAACATGGGTAATTATTTATGAAACCGATTAGATTATAAGGTCTCTTTTCATTAATTTACTGTAACATAAACTGAAACGAATCGAGAGCATCTCGCCCCGTTTATTGCGTACGCAAACATTGAATAAAGGGAAATCACTCCAGTCTGTTATGATAAAAGTTAACACCTTACCGAAACAACGTTCCCTGCATGAAACATACTTTCAACCTCGGCTGACGCCTCGGTTGAATATAAAATTCATGCAGGGAACGTGAGACCATGTCCCCTGTCAACAAACAGAATAACTTATAATGTTCGGACTTTTGACGGGGTACATACACAGAACGACAATGAGTTAATCAATATGGCACGAGTGCCATCGCGGAAGGAGAGAACGAGAGACCTCAGGCCTCAAGTGTTATACTTCCGCGATGGCACAAGTGCCGTTCTGTGTTTATTACACGCCTTCGCGTCTATAAAACAATTATTAAAGGGACACTCAGCAATTCATTTGACAACTATCAACAAAAACAACACATTTTATCGCCAACCAAATTTGAGAGGGGAACCCGAGTTACTATTTCGTCCCGTGAGTTCCAATGTGTTCTATGTGCCAGTATTCGATGTGCCTACTGGCACATAGAACACGTTGGAACTCAGGGGGTGATTTTTAGCTATCATTAGCGAATCATATTCTATTTGCGGTGAACGATTTGTAGAAAATTCCGGTGAAATTTCGCTTCTTTCTAAAAATAGTCCGTCAACGGTTTCCGTTCCGCAAATATGTGCGGGGCGGATTTTCATTTTCTGCATGGTTTGGTGTTGCCGCAGATGGGAATTTCAGAGAACATGCGTGTAATAAAAACAATCGCGCAACGTTCTAAGCAGTCAAGGGAGATAAATCCTTCTTGACGATTGCTCTGAGAACATGAGCACGTCCACAAATAAAATTACGTGTGGTTAGAAATGTACAGAATCAAACAACATGAACAGATTTGCGAACCATACATCGTGACGCTAGATGCTACAGATAATAATTATAGCTCGGAAGCTGAAACGGTTCGTGAATATTTGATAAAAAGTCAGACACCATTTTTGAACGTTATTCAACAGAGCGAGATAATACAGAGGCCTAAATTATCCTTTACTCTTGGATGACAGGAAGGAGATTCGAAAATCCCTTCAAAATAGGGTTTTAATCCCGGACACGAGAATTTTCTGATTTTCATTTTTGAAAGTCAGACATGATACCAGGAATTTTGTGGTTGTCGTTCCTGAATATCAGTCCCGATACCCGGAATATTCATAGGAGAGGACCGGAATTCACCTTCAATTCCCAATTGCAGACTTTGAATTTTCCGGGCATCAGTTCTCATGTTCAGAACCGGTAACCGGGACATTCCCGTTCGCGAGATTAAACCATATCCAACGGCGATGCTGTTCTCGGAAGAAACTGATATTCGCCGAAATCTCAAAGACTATAATACACTAGCATTGATACCATGGTCTATGAATTTCCAGGCTATCCTGATTGCTTTTCAGAACCTGGGGCCGCAGAGCTGTGAAATTCCCGTTCTCGGTATTAAACCTTACTTCAGAACATATTACGACTGTATGACAAATTCAGTCTTCAGCAGGGAGCACACTACCATTTATTCTGTCAAAATTGTGTATATACTTCGCCTGCGGCCAAGGGGACATACACTTCTAACTGTGAACAGTGAACATGGAGTCGTGAACCCTGCAAAAGACCCGGATAACTTCTTTTTATTGGGCTTTAACAACACTTTCGACAGCTTTCGTTTCGAACCGTTTTACGGACGGAGGGGGCCGGAGTACCTTGCGAGAACCACTGAGCAGCGGCTAGCAATTGCCGGAATCCCCAACGTACCAACTTCACACAAATAGGGTTAGCATTGGTTGAAGACAAGTGCACCATCGACGTACACGGCCCCAGCCTGCCCCACGCGGGCAATCTGGATTAAGTGCCTTGCCACTGACACAACCTACATGTAGTTACCTCTGAAGGGGTTGGGAATCGTGGGCCAGTCCACTGCCGTAACGACTGAGCCTCCGCGCTCCCTACCTCGACAACTAATAATATCCCCTGACGTAACGCACATTACGCAAGAAGTTTAGAACAATATCACTGCGCGTTCTTGGCACTTTGGTGTTTAATTGCAATAAAAAACAACTTTGATAACAATTTTGATGACAACGCATCTAAAAATTCGAGACAGCAATAAAATATAAGTTAATACCATGCTCATCTATGTTACTAGCTTCGAAAAACCGGTATGTTAAACTTTAACTTTTAACCCCACTACCGATGTAAAGCTTCTACTGCGGTTAAAACGTGTTTAATGGGAATTCCATTACAAAAATTTACACCTATAGCAGTACACATTGTGATGTTTCATTCAAACAAACGGCGTTTTTCGGTACTATTTACTACGTGCAATGACTTATTAATTTAAAATACCTAAAATTAAATATTTAAAATAAAATTTAAGAATTGTTAATAATAATTTGACTGAAAAAGCAAGGTAAATTCAATCAACTTTGACGATGTGTCCAGCTGCCAATCAAGCATTCATGTGCAGCCGGAAGTACTGCCCACTGGCGCATATGTAAACAAAACAAACCCTTGTTTTTGCGATAGAAAGTATCGTTTTTTCTCCATTTTAAGTGATGAAGTCGATCATCTATTAAGAACATGGTACAAATAAAATAAATAGGTACCAGAGCCGGTAATTAGATTTAAACCACTCGCAGAATAAGGGCAGAGCCTCGTGGTTAAAACCCTTATCCTACTCGTGGTTTAAATTTGATTACGGTGTGACAGGACTGATAATCCGTAGGAACGTTAGTCCCTCTGGACTATTATTCCGCGGAATTATAGTCCTAGGTCTAACATTTCTAGGAATAGTAGTCCGGCGGTCTACTATTCCTAGAAATGTTAGACCTAGGACTATAATTCCGCGGAATAATAGTCCAGAGGGACTAATTTTCCTACGGACTTCCATTCCTGTCACACCGGCCCTAGTACCTATTTATTTCCCTGCAGTCACTAGTGAGATAATTTTGGTACCTACTCAGAGACAACAGTAATTCCCTGCTTATACTTTTGGGATCCCGGCGGCTCAATGGTTAGAGTATCGAACTTCAAACTGAGAGGTTCACGGTTCGATCCTGTGTTATGTCATTGGATGAGGCTCTAAATCCCGATTTCCCACCTGGGGGCACGATGGTGCTGTGTATAAAGCCAGACTGCGCGTAGATAGTGCAGTTGTATTCAACCAATGTTAACCCTGCATACAGTTAAAACTAGAAGTCTTGTCACGAACAGTGCTCTTATCTAGGCTTAACTTGCGCGCAATTACCATATCGAATGGCATCCAAAGCACGACAGGTTCTCCTGGTTACTCACAGCAAACACAGACAATGTTTCTGCCAATGGACGTCCGGGTTACCCGGAGGTCCATTGGCTGAAACATTGCTTGTGCACAGGCCATATGTAAAGAATGTGATAACCTTACTATGGTCATAACGCTTAGATTAACGAGCAGATCGACGTGTTATTTGTGCGCATTTCATGACGGGACTTCTAGTTTTAACTGTATGCGTTGTGGAGTCTGAAATTGCCTGCCGCTGCTCAGTTGCCCTCTCCAGGTTCTCGGCTTCCTCCACTCGTGCAAACGTCCAACACGAGGTGATCCTGGCTGTCGAAAGAGTCGATAAACCCCAATAAAATTAAAATAAAAAACAAATAAATTTGTTCTTTTGACACCTAAATACTTTCAATCTGGCTAACCTGACTCAAAATCCTCTAAATAGCTGAAATGTGCATCAGCGTAATTCACTTCGGTTATCCTTTGCTACAATTTACCTCACATTTCCACAAATGTGTGAGTGCAAATTAAACAGTCTGAACAATCACGCCATTTTGTCTTCAAGAATGTTCAAATGAGATAGTCTGAGATTCTTGAACTCTCTGACTTAAATCAACTAGTGAGGAAAAAAAATACATGATAATGGTTGGTAGTGTATGAATATTTATGAGGTCGCGTATGCAAATATTTTAAATCCATTAATTGCATTTTCAACTACCGATAACAAATAAAACGGCTGACGTTGTATGACTAACTCAATATTTGATATTACATAATGATATTGGATAGAAATCTTTTGGGACCAGATACTTGGATTATTGATGGAACCTTTTGAAGGCACAATTCAATAAAAATATCATTCAGAAGACATAATTATACTTTTATTCAAAATTATTTATTCCAGCCGATATTTATCTAGTATAGATTGAATCACAAATTCTCAGGTCACCAGCCTATTCATTTATTTATTTATTTATTTATTTATTTATTTATTTATTTATTTATTTATTTATTTATTCATTTATTTATTTATTAAAGTTTAACGACACATTAACAGCCAAGGTCATATCGTGTCGGTGACCATTTTATAGCCGGAGGAAACCAGAGTACCCGGAGAGAACCACCGAGCATCGACGAGCAGCTGCCAGCTCCCCAACATCGCAACTCCGCACTGCAGCTCAGGCAGGGTTAGATTGGTTGAAGACATGTGCACCATCGACATGCAGTGCCTTAGTGCACGGCGTCATCGTCCCCCCATGTGGACAATCGGGGTTAAGTGCCTTGCCCAAGGACACAATGCGGGAGTGCGAGTCGAACGATCAGACGGTCACCCATCCAAGGACTAACCGGGCTCGACGTTGCTTAACGTCGGTGATCTGACGAGAACCGGTTATCTCAACGTCATCGCGCCCCCGGTCACCAGCCTAATCCTGTCAGAAATTCGACCCTGTGATTGGCTGTTTGCTTTCCCACTTTTCGATTAGTTTTTGCACATACAACCGTTGATGAATGTGATATCCCTTTGCTCACAAAACATAGAGTTATTTTTTCGTGCTCGATTTAAAGATAATCCAATGAATAAGTATTTAATTCACGTTAAAATATTAAGATATCAACCCAATTAGTGGAACTCCGCAGCGTAATTATAAAACTACAGCCGTGATGATTCTTTATTCATAATTCTTTACTTTCCACACATATCTACATGTAATAAAATTGGTAATGTACGTTTGAGAAACATTTCTTATGTTGATTCAAAGAAAATGAATGTTTATATTATTCCTATATATAACCGGATAGAATATTTCAGTTGGTCAGTAAAGCGATCCGTAGGTTCGCTTTTTCCGACCAACTAAAAATATTTCAGCAGGATGAATCTAAACATAGGCGATGACTATTTCAGGGCTAGACTGGTTCCATGCTAGAACAGTATCGAATTCCTTACAGAATTAGACTGGTAGGTTGAGAGCTTGCTTGAATCAGTTTGAAGTGGAAAGCACATGCAAACACTTGTTAGTCTTTTAAAACATATCATTTGTTAATATGCATTCTAGTCGGAAACACTTTAGAAAATTGTGACACATATTTTTGATGTGATACATTTAAAAACAGTTGTTGCCCTTGAGCGGACGAGACACAGAAATGTGTTCCAGGCTCGAGGCCTGTCATGTTCCCTTAGGCTTTACCCAATGTGCCATCTGTGCAAGAGCCCTTTCCATTCCTTTACTATATAAACGACACTCCCCTATGGTACTGTATCAACTATTATTTGCCGATGAACACATACCAAAATTAACAATATAGTCCACAAGCTGATGCTCTAACACTTCAAAATGACCTCCAGAAATTTGCGTGATGTTAGAAAAAGAGGAAAGCAGCAGTTCATCTAAATGTAATGTCCTGATCACCCACAACAAAATATCGTAAATCATATTTACATGTAATTACACGCTGCATGGCTGGTCGCTTAATAACGCACAGCTAAGTACCTGTTTGTCACCATTAACTCAACCCCCACCAGGGACCGATCAGGACTATTTAAAATACGCTCTAGCCTCGGAGCCTATTTTTTCAATTCATGCGCCAGATTTCAATTTACGGAGTCACACTGCTGTTTGTAACACACACTGCAAATATGTAATAGCTCTCATCATTTTCATTTAGTACACTATAGCAAACATTAATCTTCACTGTGGTTTCTGATCAAGTCTTGGCTGCCTATTTAGGCAGCCAAGACTTGATCAGAAACCACAGTGAAGATTAATGTTTGGTAATTAAGACTTGAAGTATTAACTTAAGCACTCTACAACAATGATAAATGATAATCATATATATAATACATGTAAGAGTGTCTCTCTCGATTATCCATCGAAAGAATATCAAAATATGATCTGAGAAGTTACGCGCCAACTGAGAAGCCTTTTTCTGAGATTTAAGAGCCAGGTCCTGATGTTTCAGAACCAAATACGCACTGGCGCATGTCCAGGTCGGTCCCTGCTTCAAATGGGACACATACATTACGACTGAGCCACCGCGAGTCCTTAAGGAACAATTGGTATAATTCTTGAAGGCTACCATTTGAGGACCACCAGGTGAATGGTCATTTTGTATTACTTTTATTAAAATAGGTTTGTTGTATGGAGCAGGTGCATCAGATGTGCCTCCGTCCGCTACGTGTAGTATCAGTAATCGGGTCAGATGTCTCTAATGTGGAAACAACCTTGCCTTCCGACACAACTAATGATGAACCTAGCCAATGACCAGATGTCATTCTAGTGGTAAAGGCCGTTTTCTCCTCCCAGCTTATAAGAACGAACTGGTGGTTTCACATGCAGTCTGCGAATGCCTAGCAAATAGGCATGCGCATTCCTCCACCTGAACTAGATGCTATGTCATGAATGGGAATGCATCACTGACTATTCACACACATGTGCCTGGTGTTTATATGGGGGCTTTTCCCAAGGTCTCCATTGGGACAATAGTACATTTGCAAAATAAGGACGTCCGTGTCATTCCACGTGGCAATAATCCTATCAAATGGACTTGCCATCTCCATGGCGTGATAGACCATTCTTGTGAATGCCCTCGTATTTTGTAAAGAGCGCCTCTACTCCAGTAGCACCACCCTGCTCCATACAGACCACCCACAAGCCCGTGTGAATCCAGCAGATAGGATGACATGTACACCTTCAAAAACAGAGAATGCATTTTTGGAAATGTTTGGAGAGGCAATGTTTGCTAATAATTAGTTATTATCACAGTTTGTGACAGACTGGTGGTAGTTCGGCACTGCGCTCACATACTACCAAAACGACACGGGTACGACTCTCATGAAATCTGCTGCCCCACGTTTCTCTAAGGTCTTGACAGACCTGCAATTTGTCATACCAATCGAGTAATAAGGCAAGATCTCTTATTATTACCACTTTTGCGGGCGTTCCTAGCACATTAACAATGTTTTACCGGGCGTTGAAACCTCGTAGTGCTCAACAAGTACAAGTCATGTGACGTGTTAGGCCGTTATTGACTATAACAGCCCAACACGTCAATAACAACCCGACACGTCTAAATATAGACAATGACGTCACATCTCTAAGCCGATCAACAATATTTTTCCCAGATTTCCATTGGAATCGAAATTCAATTCGGATTTTTTTAATTTGTAAACACAATTAACACGTTTGTTTCAAGTGTTTCCCTTTGTGTCACGGATAGATAATGTAGCAAATATAGGAAGCGATACGCTCAAAGTAAGTGATGACATATTTGATGAATAAACTCCTTGCCTAAAGTTCGCATTTCGAAGATATATTTCATCATCTAACTTCTCAAATTTCGCCGTAGATTGATCAGACGATAGTCATATTACCCGGTTTGATTGTCAACAAATCAGACGATAGTGTCGCTGTTTTTTAATTCTAAAATGTCAAACTTCATTTATTTATCTTATTTCCCATATAATTTAATTGTAATGTACCCGATGTACGAAAGTGGCAATAATAGAAATAACATGACTTTGTCGTGCATTACAGTGTATCAACGGCTCAACAGAAATGGTTAACAGCCTTTGAGCTTATTAGCGGCCCTCGACTTCGTCGCGGGCCGCTAATAAACTCTTGGGCTGTTAACCATTTCTGTTGAGCCGTTAATACACTGTAATGCCCTTCAAAATCATGTTATTGTTATATTGTCAGATCATTTATCACACGCCTGTTGCAGCAACACTAAACCATACGGAAAATGAAAATCTGTTACGCACATAGGTGCGTAACGGAAATCGTTGTGGGACTGTTTGTAAATAGAAGCGAAATTTCATTGGAATTTTCTACAAATCGTGCACCTCAATTAAAATTTGAATCGCTAGCGGTAGCTAAAATAATAACACGGGTTCCAAATTTAGTTGGCGATAAAATGGGTTCTTTTTGCTGATAGTTCGTCCCCTGAGTTCCAATTTGTTCTGTGCACCTTTTGGCAAATACAGTACGTGGAGAGTGTATTATCACTAAATCACCCGCAGAGTGGAGATTCCACCCAAGCAATAATTGCAAATTTGTTGCAAAGCATAACAAGCGCAAGCAAAGTTTCAGCCAATGGACCTCCGGGTTAAACCCGGAGGTCCATTGGCTGAAATATTGCTTGTCTTGTTAGTCAATATATACAAAATTTGAAAGTTATGGTTCGAGTGATAACTCCACTCCGCGGGTGATTTAGTTACAATCCACTCTCCACATACTGTAGAACACATTGGAACTCGAGGGACGACTTGTCAAATCAGTGTCCTTCTAATAACTGCTTTTACAGACGTGCAGGCGTGTAATAAACACAGAACGACACACGCGTATGAATGGATTAATCGATATGGCACATGTGCCATCGTGGAAGGATAAAATTCGAGGCCTGCGCTCTCTAGTTTTATCCTTCCGCGCTGACACTCGTGCCATATCGATTAAGCCTTTACCCAACGCAGATGATATCAAAATTTATTATTTTAAATATTATTTTTTTTAAATTTTTCAAAAAATTCAACAAAACCATATCATGTGACCCCTCGTTGGAACGATCTCGACGAGCTCGTTCCAACGAGGGGTCACATGATATGGTTTTGTTGAAATTTTTTGAAATATAATATTTTTTCAACTGCTGAATTTGCATATTACGCGGGCGGATGCGGGCGATTCGTTGGGTAAAGGGTTAATCCATTCACACACGCGTGTCGTTCTGTTTATTTACAGCATCCCAGTGAGATTACGAATAACTTGGTTGCCAAGTTCTTCATATGTGGTAAATTTATTTTTATTTAGTCTCCCCTGCGTGGACCTCGGAATCTCGAGACAATATGACTCCAATATCCGCGACAAATCAGCCTCGTGGGTTCCGTCTGCATTGAACAAAGAGGGCGGCGTTTGCTCCAATTCATGGCTAAGAAGGTTTTCAAACAAACGACTCTGTTCTTTGAAGCTGCAATCAATCGTCTACACAGAACGTCTGGGTCAATAATGATCTGTGTGATATCTTATCCCAGAAAAGCACAATTCTCGGGCTGGTTACCAGCCTTCTCTTGGCGAATTCATCTGCACAGATAAACTAGACTTTTAACGATGTAACTAGAACGGTAGCAATGTTGACGCGTCTGTTTGGTACTGTACTCTGGGCGAACGAAGTTTGAGAAGAAGCTGGCCATATTCGAGACGTCTTGACTATCCCTCGATATTTTCAAAAGTTTCTGGTGCTTTACGCCAGTAGGCTCACCTTTCACAGACAGACTCCGCTGCTGAAGCGTGCCCCCGCCCCGCCCCCCCCCCCCCCAGCGATATATTTGGTCTGGATACATTACATGCGAACACCTTTCCGCGATGTGAATTCATCAATATCTCTTCGGCTCTTGCAGGCACAAGCCCCATATTATTCCAAAGCCTGATTGGTCGAACACCGTCGGAAGAATGTGAGCTACGCACTCTTTCGGCATCTCCTGGAGCGATTCTTGGAGAAAACTTCCAGTTGCAGCTACTCTCTTCGTATCATTTAACAAGTCATCAATGTTCGAGACAATATCCAATAGTTCATGAGATAAGAATGTTTTATTAATCTCCTGGAGGACAGTATTTACATTCTCTGTGATCAACGTACGATCCTTTCTGGTTATTCAAGAACGGCTCTACGTTTAACCCTTTACCCAACGTAACAGCTAAAACCGGCCAGCGCTATTCTCAAAAATTGCCAATTAATTTTCATTATTTTTTCATTTTTTGTCTCAAAAACATAGGTTATGACCCCTCGGTGGAACGAGCTCCAACGAGGGGTCATAACCTATATATTTAGGACAAAAAATGAAAAATAAGTTATTCAAGAATTTTATGTGCAAGTGTCGTCTCCTTTTCATATTAGGTAAAGGGTTAAGAAACTCTACACAGCGTTTCCACGACCAACATCAAACTTGACAGCGCTATTCAGTAAGCTTTCCTTTGACAACACCCCCACCCCAACCAAGTTACTGTATAATTTCCCAGTCGCCGAGAGGAAAGCCATCTCCAAATGCTCCCATCAATGCTCATTGGAACTCTGTCATCTAGACTGTCTGGCGTTTCACACATTGACACACTAACGTCTGGAATTTTTCTAACGATTGCCATGCACGCAGTCACTAAAATGTGACCTAGCTCTAACCTACTATTCTGACGAAGTTCTTCAGATTATATTAGACTGGTGATACGTCCCCAAGAGAAGGGTTGACAATGAAACAAGACCAAGGATTAATGGCTCGCTATGTGGAACCTAGGTACGCTGTTGTCCATTCACAAAAAGTAAAATTGAAGGTGCGATGGAGCGCAAGAGCGACAGCTCACCAAAAAAAACCGAAAGACTCTTTGCTGTCAAACCTGCCACGAACTGTCCACAACAAATTGGCAGCTTCGATTTTGAAATCAGAGGACTAATTGGGGGACAGTACGTCATCCCTGTCAACAATTGTCCGCTTTGACGATTTTGGGTGATTTTGAAAAAGGAGAAAGAGGCTCCTTTAAAGATTCATTTTCCGAGAGAGAGTTTTGTCTTTCTAAGTGATTTTGAATCAGGAGAAAGTGGCTCCTTTAAAGATTCATTTCCAGAGAGAGATTTTCGTCTTCGCCTTCTAATATCCTTTTTTACGCTAATCCGAGCGCTCCTGGGAAACCACACTGTTCATGGCATGCGCGATGTTTTTCCATCAATTGTTTCCTCGTTTAAATCGAAGCTATCGGTGTGAGCATGGATTCTTGACGAGCTTCAGATGGCAAAAAGCCCAAACACAGATTCCACACAGTCCATAGATGTACACTCCTCGCCTGGTAGATGTCAGAAATCTCTCGACCTCGTCATATGGAGCACAATCACCAAGCGAACTCAGCCCATCAAAATCCTGATTGCTACGTTGAGGGCATTTTTCATTCAGTACGTAAACGAAATAGAGAGTGTACACTTTTTATGATCTGTTCTGTTGGCAGATGTAAACACACCCTCAGTATTACGGAGGCGAAAACGAAGCCCTAACGGAACAGAAAGGAAAAGGTTTACGGGTTCGAGGCTACACATTTAGATTGATCCTTAATGTCGTACATGTTCTTCCGCGGAGCTGACAGTTGTCCTTGGAACCTAATAGTGTTCCGGCACAGTTTTAGTCGTTTTTGGTCCACATTTGCAGGTTCAAGAAAGCAGGGACCAAAATAGGACGTTGCTGTCATATTCCACCTCAAAATACAATTCGGGGTTATTTCACTCAATTTGTTAAAAATATGTTAGCACCCCACAGAACAGCTTTCGTGGTATTACTATTGAAGTGCATGAAAAACGAACATAATGGGAATTCCCATTTTGAAGGTGGGGTTATTTTAATGCTATTAATTTCATCGAACTTACTGCATTATATATACCGAGCGTTTTGGGTTATCTTTTCACAAGATCATTGTGAAACGATGGATAAAAATTGCGACTAAACGACATTTTTTATTGATAAGTTACATTTTTCCAAAAATAATTACCAAAAGCAACCATCTTGTGGATCCCGGTCTGTTCATGTCGCCATATGACACCAATAGTAGTTTAATTAACCCTTTACCTAACATGAAAAGCAGACGACACTTGCAAAAAAAAAAAACCTTGAATAGCTAATTTGTTTCATTTTTTTGTCTCAAAAACATAGGTTATGACCCCTCGTTGGAACGAGCTCGACGAGCTCGTTCCAACGAGGGGTCATAACCTTTGTTTTTGAGACAAAAAATGAAAAAAATAATGAAAATTAATTGCCGATTTTTGAGAATAGCGCTGTCCGGTTTTGGCCGTTACGTTGGGTAAAGGGTTAAATGCTTCCAGAATTGATAATCGCGTCTTTTGTTTTGATGACCGCAGTTTCTACTCTCAAGTACTGCACTCCAAAAAAGCCCATTTTATTGCATTTTTACACTAAAAATTCGTATTTCACATCTGTTCTACACGGTTCCAGAAACCACAACCGATTCCGGAGTATGGAGGGCGCTCGCTTCTCGGAGGGAGGTGGCGCATAATCTCTTTCTATGCGTGATCTTGTTACAATAGCGTGTATGGTATCTCTAAAACTAGAGGCCCGTTTTCGATTTAGCCGCTATACTATTTGGGTGCTCTTTGAGCAGTAACTAACAGTGGTGTCAGCACAATGATACTCACCCTCGTTTTCTTGTTCTAGATATTAACGTTGCATTCCGAACACCATGCATTGTCGTATCATCTCGAAATTCTTTTAACAGTGTTTGGATACCTTTACTTTCGTTGTCCGCGTCCGATGGTGATTTCACGAAAGGGTCGTCTTGGTTGTTTTCACTTGACATCGTGGTTTTGTTTAATGTTCCACAGTTACAACTGAAACGCCTCACACCTTTAAATGGCAAAATTCTGAAAGTCAGAAAGAATATAATGTTTTGATTTCTAAATTCTGAACCAATTTTGTTTCTCTCAAAACAAGAAGACATTTTTCATTCATTGACTGCTACAAGTTAAGTACAGTTTACAAACAAGACTTTCTTAAATCCGACGGGGCGGGACGGGGCGACTGAATTTCCCCGTCTTACTCTCAAAATAATGTAAGCGAGGGAACTACTTTAGGTTCAAAGAACTGAAAAATCAGACCTTTAACCACTAAAACCTCAGATTAAATTTAGGATGATTACTGCCCCTTATATACATTAAAACGTTGCAAAGATAAATTCAACCCACCGGTTGAGTTCATAAGGAGGAATAAACTTGGCGGCAGCTGTTTCAATGCAAAATAAATTTATTTATTTATTTATTGGTGTTTAGGGTCACATACTTATGCACAATGGCTAATGGTGACCGTGACAGTTTTACGGATGGAGGAAGCCGAAGTACCCGGAGAGAACCACCGAGCAACGACGAGCAGCTGTCAGCTCTCCAACATCGTAACTCTGAAATCTGCACCGCAGCACAGGCAGGGTTAGATTGGTTGAAGACATGCGCACCATCGACGTGCAGTACGCCTCAGTACACAGCGTCATCGTGCCCCCATGTAGGCAATCGGGGTGAAGTGTCTTGCCCAAGGACACAACGCGGTTGCCGCAGGTGGGATTCGAACCGAGGGCCTCTCGGTTTGCAGCCTGCACCTCTACCAACTGAGCCACCGCGCCCCCAATGCAAAATAAAAGTGCCAGTTTGTGGCTATATGGGGACTTAAGCATTAAGGTGTTCCATGATCTGGCAGTGATCACAATTCTATTGGAATTTGGAAGGGGTGGTTAATCACTACCAAGTTGTTTAGTCCAAAAAGTCTAAACAAACAGAGATGAGTATGCTTGTTTGTGCTTATTCAATAATTAAGGAATAGTGTATGGCTTGGAGTTGACTACGCCCATATAGTGCCCAGTGATGTGGAGTAGTTCCCGCCGCGAAGCGGAGGGAACTACACCACCTCACAGGGCACTATATGGGCGTAGTCAACGACAAGACATGCACTAATCCTTATATTATATCGAACACCCATCAAGAAAAACATCTGTCCGATTTGTTCATATATTACCAAGGCAGCAGCCTTACCAACCAGCGTTATATAGAAAACAAATACCATGTAGTTTTTAAAAAACATTTTCTTCTTCCAAAACACGGCTAACTTGGATTATTGATACGAGCAGAAGACAGATTTTGAATCGGTCGGCAAGGGTAAACAAAACATTCCCCCAAACGTAACTGTGTATTCTAGAATCGCGCAACTCGCGAATGAAAACTAAAAGTTTCGAAATTTGACAACGCAGTTTGATAATTTCCACACATTTGTCACACATATACATTACCGAATGGGTCAGTACGGGATACAAACTCCGAAGATTCAATTGAATTCCATTATTTATTCGTTTACTGCCCAAAACATACAATTAAATAGCGAAATAATATGAGCAGCGAAAACAAACGACTTTTCACATCCGGACGCGTTCTCATGAAAGTTGTACTCAGGTATGGACCATTCTCTTCGAAACGAGATATGGATCATCTTCTCAAGGAATAAAATGAACGCCTCTAAAAATGTGACTTCGACAATGGTAAAGCGATACATTTTTCCACAATGATTTCTTTCCGGGTCGTTTTGTGGATGTTGTGCCTCTGTGAATCGATACTTAAATTTAGCCTGATTAGTTTTATTCGCCCAGTATGAAAAGAAAACTGATTTAGTCGTGTGCTAAAAATAGAAAACGTGTAGTGCCTGGGTGTAGTGCCTGGTCAGTTCTGTGGATGCAAACTACACGAAATAGTGGTGCAGCATTCGTCCAATCAGGAGCCCAGAAGGTCACGTGAGATATAATATATAATTATAGGTTATTACTACCATGTGGGTTTTCGAGATGGTGTATTGACGTCGAGACCTCGTAAGTGTGTATATATCGAGGAGTTGCTAGGACGAGTCTATATATGACCCAGAGGGGAGGACAAGACTTTAATACACCATCTTGGAAACCCACTTGGAAGTAATTACCAACTTATCCTTTTCTTGACTTGAAAATCATTCAGCGACTCTGAATTGAATTTTTATGAGTGAAGATCATGACGTCGTGGTATTACGTTCTTGATCTATGCATGACGTAATCCCCATTCATTGTTCCATTATAACCACCGAAGTTTATAGCAGTTTTTCAGCTGTGTGTTTCTTTATTTTATTTTTCAGGTTTAACGAATGGTAGGCCTATATCAAATATCACGACAACCAATTATATCGTTTAATTTATTTCGCTGTGCTGGTGCTACCCTCAATATAACAATAACATGATTTTGGAGGGCATTATGGTTCATTAGCGGTCCTGCAGCAATGATGAACACCCCGAGGGTTTATTAAAGGCCCGTGACGAAGTCGAGGGCCGTTAATAAGCCCAAGGGTTGTTCATCATTGCTGCAGGGCCGCTAATGAATCATGATGCCTGACAACAAGTTATTACTTTTATTACCAGGCCGTTGTTACGAACGAACGATGATTTTATCAGTATACTTACAGTGCGACCGATTCACAGTGCAATGAAACTTGTTTCCATCTGATAGGGCTTCATTTCAGCACAGAAATAATCACAAAAGTCGGTTCGATATTTCTGTTTCAATCGTGCGTTCGACTTCAGTTCAGAAATACAAAGGGACGTCATCCGAATGGGAGTAATTCATTAGACCATGGAATCCAAAACTAGCCGGGCAGCGGGCAGCGGGCAGCGGGCAGCGGGCAGCGGGCAACGCGTCGCTAATGGCTATTTATACCATTATCGCCCGCGGCCCGGCTCCGTCGAATGACGTCACTGAAATTATGAAGTTTTAACGGGCCTCCAAACTTATGTTAATCGACTAGTAATTTCTAGATTGAGTGGTAACAATACAGATTTGTTTTTGTTCTAGACATTGTTACTTGTACTACGAAAATACGCTCCTATTGTAAGATAAATATGTGTTATGTGCACATTGTGTTTCTAAATAATCTTTTACTGCGACATGGCTCAGTTTTGGGATGTATACCTTAGAGTTGTGCTTGCGAGATGAGTAACTATACCTCTCCGAAAATGAGTCCAATTCATGATAAAAACTCTGTACAAGCACAATAGGCTCATGACATTTTTATCTTCAGTACAGTCGCCTACCGACAGCGAGGTTCGTAACTATTACATACAATCTTTCGTCGCGACTCGACTCGTTTTCGGGGAGGTACATCTACTCGTCGCGCAAATGCGACTCGTATCTACAGTTAAAACTAGAAGTCCTGTCACGAACTGTGCGCTTATCTAGGCTTAATTGCGCGTAGGAATTGCGCGCAATTGCCATATCGAATGGCATCCAAAGCACAGCAGGTTCTCCTGGTTACTCATAGCAGACACAGGCAATGTTTCTGCCATTGGATCTCCGGGTTACCCGGGGATCCATTGGATGAAACATTGCTTGTGTACAGGCCATATGCACAGAATTTGATAGCCTTACTATGGTCATAACGCGTAGATTAACGTGCAATTTGTGCGCATTTCATGACAGGACTTGTAGTTTTAACTGTATGCGTCCAAAAAACTAGTCTCGTCGCGATAAAACGATTCTCTGAAAATACAATGTGCACATAACACATCTGTATATGCAAGGCTTCGGGTATATAGTATGGGTATAGTATAGTCGTTGAATGCGAAAGTATGGACCCATCCGGAACAAAATTTAATAGCAAACACGCTAAATTTGGTGTTGCTGGAAAGAGGAGAGTTCACTCAATAACGTATCCAGAATCGTTTTCAGAAAGAGTTTTATAGAGGTTTGAAATTGGCTGGTATGTCATTTCCTTTTCGAGAAAGTATTGTCTTGCCATTGGAGATTTCGAGTAGGAACATATTGGTAACAAGCTGAGTTTCGTTTGGTGTCACTAGAAACGACAATAAACGTGCAATAACATATCCAGAATCCACAGGACGATAATTTTTAAATCCAAAATGGCGTCCAGTATTTCTGCCTATTCAGCAACTGTTACACTAGGCAATTTCGTTTCCCTTGTTTGCCATTGGGACGCCAGAATGTCAAACCCAGTGTTTATAATATGTTTTCTTTTGGATTCAGTAATCCGTTTGCTATCAAAGATTACCGCATGAATCGAGGATGGGTGCTGAAACAGTGAAATGATAATTATAAAAGAATAATTTTGATTTTTCTTCCGTTTTTATAAAACAGAATACAATAAAAACTCACACAAAATGCTATTAAATACTATTAAAAAAAGTAGGGGATATTTGATAAAAGTGAGATATATGAAGAAATATATTTATATTTTCACCAAAAAGACAGCTGAGGCATTGCACTGTGACATCTTGTGAATGATTTCAGCGATAGTTAGGTGTCTGACAAGCACACATTCCGCGCACTGAGCTGTAGAAGACATGGACGGTCAGTCAGAGAATTTACCACATTCAATCCAAGACCTCAATACCTTTTAAATCCTCCTCGGTTCGCGAGAAATGCGCGGATCCGATGAGTCATACTCCTCACCAAATGTCCAATATCAGTTTGACTGGTGCTATTTCATTCTTCCTGCAGCGGCAAGTTCCTGGACATCAGTAGAGGGCTGTTGGCGTTTTCGTAGGCGCCTGTCAAGCATATCCCAGGTGTGCTCGATTGGTGAAAGGTCTAGACTTAGTGCTGGCAGTGTAGTGATGTTCTGCTCCTGGGGGAACTCTGCAGCAACAACTGCCCTGTGTGCTCTTGCATTGTCATCTTGGAAAATGAACCGACGGCCGTGACGTCGCGCAAATAAGCTGCTAACATGTTGTCACGGTAGAACTGCCCTATGACACTCCCTTGGATGACATGTAATGCTGTTCTGCTTGTCATGGTTATGCTCCCCACACCATAACCGATCCACCCCCAAAACGATCGTGCTGCCTAACGGTTACGTAAAGGTATCGTTCGTTCCGCCGCCGACACACTCCGTTTCGCCTGACGTGGAAGTCGACAGTGAACCTCGATTCATCGGAAAACCTTACGTTGCGCCACCGACGATTGTCCCGGCGCTGTCGTGCTCCAGACCAATTACGCCTTGCTGCGATGTGACGTTCAGTTAAACGTGGAATTATTCGAGGTCGTCGAGCGTATAGATTCCAGCTGTGTAGGCGATTTCGGATAGTCTAACCACTGACGCGCACATCTGTCGCTCGGAGCAGCTGCTGTCCAATTTCTGAGGCACTTTAATGGCGGTTACGTAATGCTGTGGTTCTGATGAACAAATTGGTGGGAGAACATGCGAATACATTTATCAAAGTCTTGATAAATCTGTACATATGAGATTTGTAATTTGTTTTAAATACAGACAGTATTACCACAAACGATAATGTATTTATCTCATTAATTCTACGACAATTATGTTTGCTTTGTTTTTTGCTAGTGATATCTTTTTGGAATGAAATTTTAATAAAATCTTATAGTAGTAAATAACTTAGATGTGAGTCTTCCATGGAAGACGTGTGTCGCCTGGCGTTTCAGACAGAATTCTAAGTGGAAAAGGGGCATAACTCTGGAAACAATACAGCGGATCAAAAAATAAAATAGGAGGTGCACAATGCCATTATGTGATAAAGACTCACTGAAAGTTTCATCAAAATCCATTCATAGGTTAAAGAGGAGTGGCGGATAAGTGAAAGTGTGACGCGGACGACGCGGACGCGGACGACGACAAAAGTAATCCCTATATGTCGCTCCCCACTTCGTGGGGCGGCGACACCATAAAATGATCCCAACCAGTCTCCACTAGCAAACCGGCCAGTAGGGTTGATTTGAAACACACTAACGCCAGTTGGAAATAGAATGTAATAAGGCTACACAAAGCTTCCTGCTACTCATAATTATAAAACAAAATGCGCACGGTCGGATATTTTTATTATTTAGATTTGTATGGAATAATTAAAGTTTGTTATTTGTAGATGGCTTTAAAGCCATCCACGGAATATGAGGCCTTTCAAGCGAGGTACCAGTCCAAATGCGAGCTTCTGGTATTCATCCAGTTAGTTCGTACACCTCATAAAAGATGTATGTTAATAATAAAGCATAAACTAGATCCCTGCCATGTTTATTTCGATATCTCATTCTGTAGATCTGAAAACATAAAACAGCCCCAGCATATAGACCTAGATAAATATTACAGCTTAGTATTGAATCGAAAGTTCAATATTCGAATTTAACCCTTTGCCTAACATGGAAAGGAGACGACACTTGCAAAAAAAATTCTTGAATAACTAATCTTTTCATTTTTTGTCTCAAAAACATAGTTTATGACCCCTCGTTGGAACGAGCTCGTTCCCACGAGGGGTCATAACCTATGTTTTTGAGACAAAAAATGAAAAATAATGAAAATTAATTGGCGATTTTTGAGAATAGCGCTGGCCGGTTTTTGCCGTTACATTGGGTAAAGGGTTAACGAATTTTTATCGTTTAAAGTTTGTTTTTACAGTTTAGTTTAATTTCTTTTAAACCTATTTTATTTGTCAAAATTAACATAAAGAATTGTACAACAAGTGTCGAACACTTAGACACGTTTTCTCCCTGGTGTACGGTTGACAATTAAATACTGCATTTGTTCAATATTCGAGATTGCAACGGTGTTAATACGACGGTTGATATTCAGAGAAAGAAAAAAAAGAGAAAGAGGGAAAAATGAGATTATACCATGCTTACCTATGTTACTGCCTGTGAAAAGCTCGTATGTTAATTTTTAGCTTTTAACCCCACTACCAGTGCAAAGCAGCTACTGCGATTAAAAAAAAAATACACCAATAGTAGGAGGTACATCCAATTTGGCCTTAGACATGACCCAATTAGCCGACTTCGATACATTCACACTTTGCGATGTTTCATTCAAACATACAACGTTTTGCGGTACTATCTCCTACGTGCAATGACTTATTAAGTTTAAAATACCTACAATTCAATATTTAAAATAAAATTTAAGAACTGTTAATAATAATTTGATTGAAAAAGCAAGCTAAATTCAATCAATGTTGACGATGTGTCCAGCTTTCAATCAAGTATTCACGTGCAGCCGGTAGCACTGCCCATCGGCGCAGATGTAAACAAAACAAACCATGTGTTTGCGGTAGAAAGTATCGTTTCTTCTCCATTTTAAGTGACAAAGTCGCTTATTTATTAAGAGCGTGGAATAAATAAAAGAAATAGGTACTGGGGCCGGTAACCAGATTTACACCACTCGTAGAATAAGGGTTTTAACCACTCGGCAGAGCCTCGTGGTTAAAACCCTTATCCTACTCGTGGTTTAAATCTGATTACCGGCCCTAGTACCTATTTATTCTGTATATTGATACCACGCACCCATGAAGGAAGAAAAAAAAACCCACAGTAACAACTAAATGTATGTAATAGATAAGAATTTTATCGGAGTATGAATGTGGGATGGGCGTGTTTAGTTGTATGATTTGCGTAGCCCATCCCGCGATTGTACTCTCATAAAGCGACAGATATACACAGAACGACACACGTGTGTGAATGGGTTATTCGATATGGCACGAGTACCAGCGCGGACGGGTAGAACGAGAGGCCGCAGGTCTTGAGTTTTATCCTTCCGCGATGGCACAATATTCATATCGATTAACCCATTCACACACGCGTGTCGTTCTGTATTTATTACACGCTTCACGTCTATAAAAAAAACAATTATTTGAAGGACACTCAGCAATTGTCCCGTTGAACAAGCTCCCATTTCTATATGCTATGGACAAATTAAAAAACATTCATATGATAGTATAATTATTCGTTGAGTAATGAAAAATTCACCTCCAACAATCATATGCAAGCGACCACGATATCATTAAATAAATATACATTAGTTCACTGCACGGATTCGAGTACGATTTTTATCCTCAAGTGGGGCGATTATTTCGTTCTCGAATACGTGCATTGATTTTTTTGTATTTATTTTCTTTTTTGTTTCTTATTTGTTTTCCCAAAACAACCCTTTATAATTTAAACAACTCAACTGTTTTGTAAACAACGAACAAATAATAGTCTGTCGTAGCCCAGAGTGGAATACGATGCGTGGAGTGGAATACCATTTTTGGCAAGTGGTAGTGGGAATACGATTTCTTCTGGGAAGAAAAACGAATGAAAACTAGAGCCCCAAGGCCCCACATGCCTCCAAATCATAGATGTCCGAGTACTAATGGCAGGCAGTCTATCAGTATACCAAAAACTTTGAGATAGGATTGGTTGGGTTATCGTGTTGACAAACAGTGCATAGAAGACAGAAATATTCCAACTGCACCATCAAGGCATGGCTTGTATGATTGTTGTTTATTTATTCGGGTTTAACGACACTTTTCAACAGCCAGGGTCGCCTCGTGTCGGACAGTTTTTACGGATGGAGGAAGTCTGAGAACCTAAAGAGAACCACCAAGCAGCAGCAAGCAACTGTCAGGCTCCCCAACATACTAACTCCACACAAGCAGGGTTGGTGCAAGTGCATCATCGATGTACAGTATGCCTTAGTACACAAACTCACCATGCCCTCACTTGGGCAATGGGGGTGAAGTGGGGTTTTTTTTGCCCAAAGATACAAGGCGGTTGCCACAGGTAGGATTCGAACTGGGAACCTCTCGGCTTGCAGCCTGCACCTCTGACTACTGAGCCACCGCGCCCCTCTATAAATGTAATGGGAATACAGTACGTGGAGAGTGGTTTGTAACTGAATCACCCGCAGAGTGGAGTTATCACCCAAATTATAACTTTCAAATTTTGTACATATCAACTAAAAACAGAAGCAATGTTTCAGCCAGTGGACCTCCGGGTTAAACCCGGAGGTCCATTAGCTGAAACTTTGCTTGTGCTTGTTATGCTTTGCAACAAATTTGCAATTATTGCTTGGGTGGAATCTCCACTCTGCGGGTGATTTAGTGATAATTCACTCTCCACGTACTGTACTTTTGGAGGCTTATTTTGGGGATAAAATATTTTTTAAAGAAATCAGAAATAGTTTTTTCGTTGACAGTATTTAAAGATATTCATTCACGTGAGATATTTTTCCAAGAAACCAGAAAAGGTATATATCTGTACAGCATTCAAAGGGACCAATCAAGGGAATGCACTAGGAGGTTCAAAAATATGATTTTTAGCAATTCTGAAAATAGCCCTCAGTGACTCCTGGGCGACCTTGGCCCAAATCTTGAACCTCCATCGAGTGTCGACTCGTTTGGTATTGGTCCCAGCTCTATACATCATATCATGCTTGAGATATGAGCATGACCCACTTTCAAAAATTTTGGCCACGCCAACTTTTTTACGTACAAAATGCATGTATGGACTTCAGGAATGCTTTAGAGTAAAAAAAGTGATTTCCAGCAATTCTGAATATGCACTCAATGACCCCCAGGTGACCTCCGTGACCTTGACCTATATTTTGAACCTCCATCAAGTGCCGACTCATTTAGTGTTGGTCCCAGGTCCATGCATCACACCATGCTTGAGATACGAGCGTGACCCACTTTCAAATTTTTGGCCAAAAAATGCATGTCTGAATTTTGGGAAAGAATTTGGAGATCAAAAAATGTGATTTACAGCAATTCTGGAAAATGCACTCATTGACCCCTGGGTGACCTCGGTGACCTTGACCCATATTTTGAACCTCCATCGAGTGTCGACTCATTTGGTGTTAGTCCCAGGTCCATGCATCATACCATGCTTGAGTTATGAGCGTGACCCACAAATTTTGGCCACGCCAACTTTTTTCGCACGAAATTGCATGTATGATCTTTGGGAATGCATTATGGAGTCAAAAAAAATGTGATTTCCAGCAATATTGAAAAATGCACTCAATGGCCCCTGGGTGACCTCAGTGACCTTGACCTACATTTTGAATATCCATCAGTAGGTAATAAAGGCGGATTTACGACCACTTGTACATGTACGTGTACAAACATACGCACACGATGCATTCACCAACGTGGAATTCAGTGTTAAATCACACGCTTGTTCACAAAAACTGTACATGGTCTTGAATCCCCCCCATGTACAGTTGTGACTCCTAGATCGCACTTTTAACGTTCAGATACTCGTGGTGAACGCGCGTTTTTTAAAAAAGGGTGAAATCGTACATCTTCACTTGTATCTTGTACGTAATTTTTTGTCGACGTTCCCATCGCAGATCAGACCATCGATCCATCGTTGGCGAACGCGATCAAAAGCAAAAAATTCTGGGTCATCATCAAAAAACAGTTTTGGGGACTCTAGACCAGCCGTCCAGAACCCGCAATTGTGTTGAGACAGATGGTCCAGAACTCTCCCTTGTTTTTGAGGCGGTGGGTTTTTTTCCCATTTATGACATTATTAGGGGAATTCCTCCACTATGAGAAAATTAAAATGCATTTTCCGCTCAATTAGGTTTTGAGTGGTAAAATTTTTAATATATTCATGATAGCAATCGCAGTCATCAAAAGGATTCTCTCTTAATTCGACACTCAGTGAATTGATGTGTGAATGAAAAATCTTTTGACAAATGTAAAAACTACTGTCAAAATGCGTTAAATCAGAAACCGGTTTGTCATGTACTGTTTAAACGTATTTTTTTAAACTTCAATTAACACAGTCAGTTGAGATGTGAATATTTTCAGATTATTATATATTAAGACGGAAAGAGTTTTTTTATTACTTAAAAACATAAAAAAAATATAATTAAACATTTAATTTTGAAAATAATAAAAACAATTAAAAACGAAAGATGTTTTTACAGATGGATCCTAGACGCCGAGATTTAATTTTAGGCGAGTATGAACGTGCTAAGAAGAGCATTCAGTCTGCTGACAGAAGCAGACGTCTTGGTGAGATGGAACTCAGACGCGAAGCCACAAAAATATTTAAACCCGTGACGGAGGGTCAAGAGCGAAGCAGGAAGGAGATAGTCGAAGAATTGAGACCCATAAAGGAGAGTTCTTTGAGAATGGGTTCGTTGCCTCCTAGTTTTGGAAATCGGTATTCCGTTCAATCTACACCGGATTACATTCCCACGGGAATTCAAACAGATTTGAGTGAGAGTGATGATACGGCTTCGACTATCACCACTAGTAGCGTCGCATCGTTCGATGATGATGGCGGTAAGAGAGATCAGTCGTATGGAATTTATAAGGATTCTGAGGGTAGAACTTTTGTAGGTGATGCGGAAGTGGAAATGGATGATGATGAATTGATCGTGGGTTCGAATAAATATAAAGTAACTGATGGTCTGCGCAGATTGCTCCTTTACGACAAGCCCGGCGATTACACGGAACAGGATTTCGACAATTACGGAGACATTCTGGTCCAGACTCATGCCATGAAGAGAAATAACGATGCCAGAGAGACGAGACCCAAAAGCCAACAGAGGTTACAAGTGGACGAAAGTGGTGAAACCCATATGGGATATGAACAAGAAGTTCGTCGAATCGGTGACTGGCAAAGGGGTGAAAACCACTTTTCTTCCGAGCGATTCCGACACTCTGTCTCAGAGATTGAGTTTGTTGATGGCGAGCAGACGGGCTGGTAACACGGGATTAGATAATCAGATAGTTGCTGTATCTGACGAATTGTTAAGGCAGAAGGTTTTGAATAAAAACCAGTATAAAAGGCTGATGAACGAATTGAAGGATTGATGTGTATATAATAAGTAGAGAGAGAAACAAACAAACAAAAATAAAACAGTAAATTCTTAATTCTAGAATAATAAAAAGTATTTAAAAACGACAAAACGATTTACTAGTGAAAAAAACACAAAATATATCATAAAAATAAAATATGTTGGTGATGAAGAACAGGGGATACGTCAGAACTTACGTTCAAGGTGGTTCTGGCATCGTCGATTCTATAATGCGAGCGTTCATGAGCAATGCGGGTAGAAAACTCGCATCGACCGCGTTTGAGGTCGGTAAGAAGACGGCTTTGGATGCTGGTAACAAAGCCGCTTCCGAAGCCAGTGGTAGGATAGCTTCTGTGGCTGGCAAGAGGGCAGCCGACGCGTTGATCGACAAGTTGATCAGTCCGCCGGCGAAGCGAGCTGCGTTAGAGCGAACGCCGAAAAGTTGGAAAGATTTTAAGGATGCCGTGGTGCCCATACAAGATTTAGCCAAAATGATGAGTGGATCCAGATTGAAGAGAACTCGCGACGGTGCGATATAAATAAATAATAATAACATTAAAAAAACAGAGTTTGAAAAACATAAAAAAAAAATTTGTGTTTGAAAAGAATCTAAAATAACAAACAAAATAAAAACAAAGATGAACATTAAAGATATGTCTTGGAACGACGCCGCGACCAAGAGGTCGAATAACGAGTTCTTTCCCAAGATCATAAGAGGTTTGATAGTGGGAAAATCGAATTGTGGAAAGACCAATCTGTTGATGAATCTGTTGTCCCGACCCGACTGGTTGGATTACGACAGTTTGTTCGTGTTTGGCAAGAGCTTGTTTCAACCCGAATACAGATTGCTTCGAGAGTGCATGGATCGCAGATTGCCCAAGGACGTCATAGCCAGAATCTTTGACAGTAGGGAGGAATTCGACAAGAGCGGAGCTCCACTCTCGACCATTTTGGACGGCGCGGCGACGGAGCTGATAAAGAGAAATGCATCTTCGAACGTCGAGTGTCGATTTTATGAGAACGCTAGCAACGTTCCGGATCCTAGAGAACTGAAATCGGAAGATAAGAATCTCATGATTTTCGACGATCTGCTTTTGGAGAGACAGAACCGATGCGAATCGTATTACGTTAGGGGTCGACACAGCAACGTGGACTGTTTCTACCTGTCGCAGAATTATTTTCGATTGCCCAGACAGACGATAAGGGAGAACGCTAATTTTCTATGTCTCTTTCGCCAAGATCTCAAGAATCTCAATCACATCTACGGCGATCACGTCGCAAACGACATGAGCGCTGCGGAATTCAGGAGATTCTGCAAGAGGGTTTGGGATGGTGGACTTTACAATTTCGTCGTGATCGATTTGACAAGCGAATTTAATCGCGGAAAATATCGGTGCAGATTTGACAAGTTTTATGTTTCCGATGATAATAATAAGATAGAGCGTGAAAATAAAATTTAGAAAATAATAAATCTTCAAATAATTAGTTTTGAATAAAAAAAAAAAAAATAAAATTAAATATAATGTTCGAACATGGAGAATTGTTAGGACGGATAGCCGAGAATACGGCTGCAAAACAATCCATTCAAATCGTGGTGAGTGGCAATTCGACTCGATTCGCTACGAAATTCGAACCTTCCATCGAATTGAATAGAGAGAAAAGTTACGAGATGGCGTTGGTGAATCTGGAGACTTATTATTCCTTTCCCAACGTCACCAAAAAGAATAACTCGTTCAAGTATTCCGACGGAACGGATTGGTTGGAGATTCGAATTCCCAAAGGGAGTTACGACATAGACGATTTGAACGATTACATTCAGACACGAATGAAGACGGATGGAAAGGGAAGCAACAAGATCAGACTCACTCCCAATCCTAATACCTTACAGACGATGTTGGATTTGGAAGATAATTTTCGAGTGGATTTCAACACGGACGATTTTATAGGCAAGATGTTGGGATTCGATCGAAAGATGTATCGAGGCCACGCGGCATCTGAAAATACGATCGACATTCTCGCTGTCAATAGCATTCTGGTGAATGTGGACGTGATTTCTGGAAGCTACGTGAATGGTAGCGCTCAACCGATGATCTATTCCTTCTTTCCAAACGTGTCGCCGGGTTATAAGATCGTGGAGTGACCTCGAAATTTAGTTTATCTACCAGTGATTTTAGACACGTTGTATAGTCTCAAAACCACGTTGATGGATCAAAATGGTGAACTGTTAGATCTTCGCGGAGAGAGAGTGATGATACGATTTCACATAAGAGAAATATAAAAGCAAAAAAAAAAAAAAAAAATATTATATATGTAGATAACAAAAATAAAATAAACGCAATATTAATTTTTACAAAATTATTTTAATATAATTATTAAACAAGAAACAATTGAAGTAAATATATTTAAAAAAAAACAAAAAAAAAACAGAATTATGACAGAATACGTGGTTAAAAATGTGAACATATCCGCAGGACAGAGGAAGAAACTTAAGAGAGTGTTAACAACTCGAGGCGAGGCAGTGAGATTCAAATTCACTCACGAAGATCTGACGAGAGGCGGTCAGGATTCGATCGCCTGGACCAGAAGTCAAATCAAAAGGATGGAGAAAGCGATTCGCGATGGAAGAGGGTTGACGGTGAGAATGAGTCCCGCTCAATTGAGATACAATTTGAGAATGAAAGGTGGTTTCCTACCGCTATTGGCAGGAATAGCCGCAAAAGCATTACCCTTTGCCGCAAAGGCACTACCCTTTCTCGGAAAGACTCTCGGCGTGGGAGCTCTCATGGGACTCGCTAGTTCGGCAGTTGAGAAATTAATGGGTGGCAGCGGACTGTTTTTGAAGAAGGGAGGAACCGTGTGTCACATCCACATAGACGACAGCGGTAAAGGATTGTATCTAGAACCCGTTAGAGGTGGCAACTCTCTGAGAGGAAACGGTCTCTATCTGAAGAGTGGACAGAACGTCGAGCGACTCGGCAAGGGTTTGTTGCTCAGTGAGAATTCGCCATTTAAGAACATACCGATTTTGAATATGTTATTATAATATAAAATTATATAAAATATAAAATCATAGAAAGTATAAAATAATATATTTAAAATGGATAAAAAGGTGGAGAAACAAATTTATCACCTGGATGAAAAGGTGGAGAAACAATTTGATGATAATGACGAACATCGCGAGCCAGAGAGCGAAAACCTAAAAAAAAATGGTTAGACGCTAATGATGGATATCTAAGGAAAGAACTAATGAAAGAGATAGATGAAGCGCGGGATAGACGGTTGAGAATGAGACGATGCTTTCCATGGTCACCACTACCTTCTGAAGAGAATGGTAATGATGCGAGTGTTACCAAGAGATGCACAACATTCGTTCATAATTATGATTCGGATAAACAAAAATGTTACCATAGATGTATCACATCACAAAGAAAAAGAAAAAAAGAAAAAGAAGAATCAACGCTGAAATTTGAGAGAAAAGGAAACATTATTATAATACATTATGATGATAGTGAAGAAGAAGGAAAACAAAAAAAAAAAAAAAAAAAAAGTAATGAGATCTAAAGATGATCTTATTACTTTTTTTTTTTCATTTTTCTTTGCTAAAAATCAATCACTCTATTGTTTATATTTCCAAGTCCGTTATTAGCATGTTGATACTCGTGTCTTCTCCTTTTTCGTAAACATGTTGAATGTTTATCTTTACTCTTTTGAGTTTTTTTACATCGGTCAACTCGCTCTCACCACCCAATTTCTTCACGAGTTCGAATGAGATGTTTGGAAATATGTAATTTCCATAGGGCAACAACAAATCGTCCTTGTCGAATTCTCTATCTTTGGTGATGACGATGTTCTGCAGGTCGCTTTGGTACTTGTAAATCAAATCGAGCGCGGCTTCATCCAATTTCAAAGGCATCTTATATTTCTCGTATTTGTGCTCTAAGCCCTTCGTCTCGACCTTGTTCAATTCGATGGGATCGTGTCGTTGTAATCTATAGATTTTGTGACCGAATTTCTTATACATTTCGACTCGTTTCAATTTCAATTCGCATCTTTTAGGTGTTGTTGTCTTCATGATTGATTATTTAGTATTTAAATAATAATTTGTTTAAAAAGTTTTTTTTTTTTACTCTTTATATATATATAAAAAAGTTGTTTTTTTTTAATTTTTAATTTTCTTTAATGTAAAATTTTTTTAGTAAAAGTTTTTTTTTCTCTTTATATATATAAAAAGTTAAATTTTAATTTCAATCTCTCTATTTATATTTCCAAGTCCGTTATTAGCAAGTTGACATTCGTCATTTTTCCACATACGAAAGTGGTGTGAATGTTTAATGTTTATCTTCACTCTTTTGAGTTTTTTTTCATGGGCGAATGCGCTCTCACCACCCGATTTCTTCACGCGTTTGGGTGAGATTATTGCATATATGTAACCTCCATAGGACAACAATAAATCAGCCCTATCGAATTCTCTGTCTTCGGCGATGATGATATTAATCAGCAGTTTGCTTTGGTACTTGTAAAACAAATCGAGCGCGGCTTCATCCACTTTCAAACACATTCGATATTTGTGGTAGTAGCGTTCTAAGTCCACCATCTCGACCTCATTTAATTTGATGGGATCGTGTGGTTGTAATGTATAGATATTAAAACTGGATTTCTCATACTTTTCGTCTCGTTTCAATTTCAATTCGCATCTTTTAGGTGTTGTTGTCATGATCGATTATTTGGTTTTTATGAATTCTTGCAAATAATGTATATTTTAAATTTTGTATTTAAATAATAATTTGTTAAAAAAAAAGTTTCTCTTTATTTCTCTTTATATATAAATAATTGTTAAAAAAAAAAAAAAATTCTTACAAACTCAATTTTGAGGTAAAAACAATGATCAAGTCCAAACATCCGAATTATAGTCTAGAACGTGCAAGACTTCAAACATTTAAAAATTGGCCTTCGCATCTCGCTCAAAAACCCGAAGACTTAGCCGCCACGGGTTTCGTTTACGTGGGTAGAGATGACAAAGTCAAATGTTTTTGTTGTGACATACATTTGATGAATTGGGAACCTCACGACGTACCTTTACTAGAACACATAAGTAATATTGAAAAAGGCGAATGCGATTATTTGAACAAGATCCTAACGTTGGGATTGATCAAAATCCAAGATGAAGAGAGAGATAGAGATAAAAACCAAAAATTATTGATGGATATGTTACAACTCAGATACACCGAGGAACAATTGTACAATGCGTTAAACATCGCGAACAAAACCCTGTCTCAATTCATAACTTTAGAACATCTCATCAAATTCATGACGGAAGCGGACGAGTTATCGTCACTCATCGAAAACAAACCGAGTAAAACGTCCACCACCAAGTGTCTGGTCTGCGAAGGTGTCGCAAACGTCTTGTTTCTACCATGCGCACACCTGCGTTACTGTAGAGAATGTCATTCCGAAGACGAGAAAATGTGTTCGGTTTGCGAGGCTAGAAATAAAAGCGGTCTTAAATTGTTTTTGAATAAAAACACATTAAAGAAAAAAAAAAATTGAATTTAAAATTTAACTTTTTTTTTTTTTTTCTATTATATATATATAAAAAGAGTAAAAAAGCAAAACTTTTTTAACAAATTATTTAATACAAAATTCCAAAAAAAAAAATATTCTTACAAATGCAGCAAACAGATAAAACAATGGTAAATTTAAATGAGAAAACCATACCTCAGTTAAACGAGATTTGTAAACTATTACAAATTTCTGATTTCAGAAAGCATAGAACTAAATCAAAAAAAATTGAAGTCATACAAGAATATTTGCGAAATGCTAGAAAGGCAAACGAAATGTCGATAGCAACGACGTCAAAAGATGCATCGGTTGTGAAAAATAAGAAGATGACTAAACGAAAAGCCGTTGAAGAACATCAAGTTTCCAAAGAAAAGAAAAGAAAAACTAAAACGAAAACGAGTGATGCACTTCAGATTCAAGACAAACGAGATATATCGAGTGAAATTCAATGAGCAATCGACGAAGAGAAAGGAGAAGAATATGTAACACGACTCGTTGCAGAACTATTCCAATCGAAACCCGTAGAACGGGAGAGTGTGATCAAAGGCATTTTTAAAACTTTCGATGTGATTCCCTCGTTGAAGAAAGTCAATCCGAAATTGTTCATGGAACGGGTGAAGAAAGAAGTATTGGATTTGTGAGATGATACTCCATTGCGTAATGAATAAAATCGACGTGAAGTCCGGCGAGAGCATCGTGAAAAATGCATATTTCAGATCTAACGTCGAACCCGTATTTCGAGGTTCAGATCTATCGGACGTTTTCGAAAAGATGAAAGACAAGATGTTGACGTCTCTCGCGAATTATCAACATGAAGGTAGTAATTGGACGTTCGATGAGGTGTTGAAACTCGAAATTCACATGAATAAAAACGATCCATTGAAAGGATCTTCCTACTTGGAATTACCGTATTTCTTGACTAAGGAACACGCCGTGGTCAACGTGAGAAATAAAGATGATCAGTGTTTTAAATGGGCAGTCACCTCCGCTTTATACCCTGTCGAAATACACACCGATAGAGTTTCTCATTACGAGGAAACTTCTAAAAATCTCGATTGGACCGGAGCGACTTTTCCAACAGAGTTAAAACATATCGAACATTTCGAGACTCAAAATCCCACCGTAGCAGTGAACGTCCTTGGATACGACGATGAAAAACGAACGATCTGTCCTCTCAGACAGACTTCGTATCTCAGAAGAGAAAAGACGATTATTTTATTATTGATTTCGAATGGTGACAATCGTCATTATTGTTGGGTTAAACATCTGACCCGATTACTGTCGAAACAAAATAATAATCATAAAGGAAAGATATCTTTATGTTACAATTGCATGAACATATTTAAGACCGAAAAATCATTAGCGAAACATCAGGAATATTGCAACGAAAATCAAGGTGTCGCCGTCGAAATGCCAAAACCCAACACCATCGTGAAGTTTGAAAATCACAATAGAAGGTTAAAAGTACCATTCGTCGTGTACGCCGATTTGGAATGTTTCACCGTGAAAATGAGTTCCTGTCAACCCAACGCTCTTCAAAGTTACGTCGAAAGATATCAAAAACACATACCTTTGGGCTATTGCATTTACGTGAAATGCGCTTTCGACTCACAACACGATATGGGTCCCTTCACCTACACGAAACAGTGCGAAGACGACGACGTGGCTCAAAGGTTCGTGGAAGAGTTAGAATCAAAACTTCAAATGTTATACGACAAATTCAAAACTCTGGCGAAAATGATTATCACGCGAGAGCAGCAGGACGAAAATAACAGAGCCATCGAATATCACATATGCAGACAATCGTTCGACGAGAATTCGGAGGAAAATAAGAAGGTCAGAGATCACGATCATTACACTGGTCTGTATTGCGGTCCGGCTCACAGCAAGTGTAATTTAAAATATCGAGACGCCACTTTCTATCTGGTGATGTTTCACAATCTCTCGGGTTACGACAGTCATCTGTTCGTGAAAAATCTCGGCACCTCACATGAAGAATTAAATTGCATCACGAACAGTGAAGAAAGATACATTTCCTTCACGAAATGGAAGCTCATGGAGAGTTAAAGAGTAATTGACAGAAATACGTTGAAAGAAAAAACGAAATCCATTCGTAGATGCATACGTTTCATCGACAGTTTTAAATTCATGTTGACCGCTCTGGAAAAATTAGTCGATAACATGAGCAAGGATAAATTTAAAATCACGAGCGAACATTACGGAGAATGAGTAGACGTCATGTTGAGGAAAGGAGTCTATCCTTACGATTACATGAACGATCTAAAGAGATTCGAAGACACTGCACTACCTTCGAAAGATGATTTTTATCTGAAATTATACAAATCCGACATTTCCGACAAGAATTATGAACACGCCAAAAACGTGTGGAAATCATTCGATATGAAAACCATGAGAGATTATCACGATCTCTATCTAAAGACCGACGTTCTGCTCTTGGCAGACGTGTTCGAAAATTTTTGAGACGTCTGTTGTCGAAATTACGAACTGGATCCCGCTTGGTATTTCACCGCAACCGGTTTGGCGTGGGACGCTCTTTTGAAGACGACCGAAGTCCAATTGGAATTATTATCTGACGTGGACATGTTGCTCATGTTCGAAAGGGCTGCGAGAGGTGGCGTCTCGATGATCTCCCACAGACATTCTGAAGCTAACAATCCCTACATGAAAGAAGGTTTTGATTCGAAATGGTCGACTAAATACATACAGTATTGGGACGCCAATAATCTGTATGGTTGGGCTATGAGGCATCCTTTACCGATTGGAAATTTCGAATGGGTGAAGGAACCGGAAGAGATGCAAAAATGGAGAGACTATCCTTGCATTTTAGAAGTCGATTTGAACTATCCGGAATAATTACACGGTCCACACAACGATCATCTGCTGGCTCCCGAATGAATGGAACTGAATGAAGGAGACAAGGAAAAACTCATTCCCAATTTATTTAACAAACGTAACTATGTCATCTACAGCGAGAATTTGAAACAGTACGTCAATTACGGGATGAAATTAGTTGACATACATCGCATCATTCGATTCGACGAAGAGCCTTGGATGAAAAAATACATCGATCTCAACACAAGTCTCAGAACTCGAGCCGAGAACAATTTCGAAAAAGATTTCTTCAAACTCATGAACAACTGCATGTATGGCAAATCGATGGAAAACATCAGGAAGAGAACCGACGTTCGACTCGTCACATCTGAGAAAAGAGCTAAAAAATTAGTGGTGAAACCCAATTACAAACTCCGAACCATATTCGACGAAAATCTAGTGGCCGTTCACATGCAAAAGATGCACCTGAAGTTCGACAAACCGTATTATCTCGAACCGATCATCTTAGATATCAGCAAGCGATTGATGTACGAGTTTCACTACGATTACGTCAAACGAAAATTTGGTGACAAAGCCAAACTACTGTTCACCAACACGGACAGTTTAGTTTATGAGATAGAGACGAAAGACGTCTACCAAGATATATCTCCAGACGTGGCCGATTGGTTCGACCCGAGCAATTATCCCATTGATCACCCATTCAACATTCAATTGAATGACAACAAGAAGGTGTTGGGTAAATTTAAGTACGAGAGCGGCGGTAAACAGATCGTCGAATTCGTGGCCTTGAGACCCAAACTCTATGCTTATCGTCTAGAAGATGATGAAGAGATCAAGAAGTGTAAAGGAGTTAAAGCGTGTGTGGTGAAGAAAAACATCTCTTTCCAAGAGTATAAAGATTGTCTGTTAGGAAGTGGTCCGGTGTATAAGACTATGAAATCGATCCGAAGCGAAAATCACGACTTGTATACCGAAATAATCAACAAGATTTTGCTGATGGCCGACGACAACAAGAGATTCATGTTAGACGATAAAATAAGCACTTTGGCACTCGGAAATTGGACTTTGGATCTAATTTTAGACGATATGAATGGGGATGATTGGATTCTAGATGCGATTGTGGATGATAAGATTCCAGATACGATTGTGGATGATAGGATTCCAGAAAATCAAGAAGAATTAGATGAACGCAAAATTATAGAAATGGATAGTGACATCGAGAAAGTTAGTTTAAAAAGAAAAAGAAAAAAATAGAAAAAAAAATAACGTCATTTTTAGTAAATTATAATAAAATAAATAAAAAAAATATATACTTATTTATGAATAAGAAAATAAAGATATCTGTAGAAGGTGTCGTCTTACCCAATGAACCCCTATTCAACATCGATCTGTTGAATGCGGCAAAAGATTTGAAAATCGAAGATTTTCTAGGAGTGTTTTCCAGAGATGCCTTGCCGAAGAGAAGACCTCGACAATCGGAATGCGGAATTTTAAATCTAGACGATTCATCGGGTGAAGGCACTCACTGGGTGGCGTGGATGAAGAACGGGAAGAAGAAAAATTATTATTTCGACAGCTACGGAATCTCGCTGCCAAAAGAAATAAAGGACTATTTCAACAAATAGATGGTTCGTTACAACATGGAACAAGTGCAATCACCACATCAAGTGTTTTGCGGTCACCTATGTCTCTACGTTCTCAAGAGATGGTCTGAAGGAGATCGATTTCAAGACATTCTCAATGACTTACATTAGAGAGAGATTTTTTTTTTTTTATAGTATATATAAAGATAAAAAATTATTTTAAAAAAATTTTAATCGAATAAAAACGAAAAATAAAATAACATAGTTCATTTTTAATAAACTGCGTATATTTTTTCTAAACAACAAAAACAATCCCACAACAACATGCCAGTCGATAAATTTGGTAGAAGTGACGACGAAAAAGTCAACCCGAGAAAGAAGAGGAAGACGTTCGAAGTCGACGATGGTTACGACGTTGCCAACTTGGACAAACGTTACGTTCGGAGATACGAATCTCGAGAAGAACCTTTGAACATAAACGATAAGAAGCTCTACAATCTTCCCGAGCTGATAGATCTTGCAGATGCTGCGACTAAAAAATACGTCGACAGGGGGAACGCTGATTTCGAAAGAATCCTGCTGGATAATTACGTGGATAAAACAATGACCGACGATCTGGATCTGAAATCCAAACGTTTGGTGAACGTCGCGAATCCCATAGATCCCACCGATGCCGCGACCAAGAGATACGCGGACGACACTCACACGAGATTCAGCGAACACCTGAGAAATAGATACGTTCAGAAAACGATGCACTCGGAATTGAATGCCAATTCTAACAAGATAACGAACGTGGCCACTCCCACGAATCCCAAGGACATGGCGACCAAACACTACATAGATCTGGAACAGAGAAAGTCTGACAGACGAGAAATGAAATCGGATCTGAATGCGGGATTCCACAAGATATTGAATCTGTCGAAGATCGACGACACGGATGCGGACTCAACCACGGTCAAAAAGGGCTATGTAGATTCTGCCGTGATACAATCGCAAGAATACCTAGAATCGCAAGTGGACGATCTCTACCTGAACAAAGAATCTGGCGGAACCATGGAGGGTGGCATCAACATGAACGGTCACAATTTATTCAGTCTCGATCACGATCCCGAATTCGATTCCAGCACGGTAAGCAGGAAGTACGTGGATGACAACTCAGTCTGGAGAAAGGGTGACATCATGGAAGGTAAACTAGACATGGGTGGACACGCGCTCACGAATCTACCGGATCCCGTGAACACGACGGATGCCTGCACACGGATTTCGGTGGTGGAGAAAGTCAAATATGCTAGACAATTGATCACCGTGTGGGCCGAAGAGGCTGGCGCCTTAGATGAGGGAAAAGCCGAGTGGTCTTTCGGAAATGGAGGTAGCGGATCGAAACACGGTCAGGTTGGATATCCCATGCCGCTGGGAGGTGAAATCCTTCGAATGAGTCTGGCTTCCTCGGATTTGAATAACAGAGCGTTAGTCAATCTCATGGTGAATGGTGTGGAGAGTGATAAGAGATACAGCGTCGAAAAGACTGAGAATCAACACGCGAATGTTAGCACGTTCGGCACGCCTCTCAAAGACAGGATTAATTTCGTCACGAAAACCAATAATCCCGAAGCTGTCACTTCCGTGGTGAGTCTACTGATCAAACTAGATTCTTTGAACAAACAGTGAACGCGTGGAAAATAATGAATTAAAAAAAAATAATGTGTGATTATTAAAAACAAAAAAAAAACAAAAAAAAAAGTAATGAGATATAGAGAGATGTTCAATCTCTCTAGATCACATTACTTTATTTATTTTTTTTTTGTTTGTTTTTAATAATCACACATTACTTTTTATTTTTTTTTTGTTTTTTATTTTTTTTTTCACACACTCATCTCTCATCGAATGATCGACATCTTATTTCCGTCCGATTTGAATTGTAATCCTCTGTCCGACAGGACCAGGGCGAAGGCTTCGGTTTTTCTCGGCACGTTCCTATCGAATTGCATCTTGATCTGAATGTCTAACATGCTACTCTTGAGTCGTTCACTCTGTTTACTGACGTCGAATACAAACATGGGATACATTGACTTGTATTCGCCGGGAGATATGTTGGGATTGCTCATCAATTCGTCTAGACCGTGATACTTCTTTCTAAAATCAGTGGCGTCGCCGTACAGTCTGGAGAAATCGTTCTTGTCAAACGACGTGTTGTAATCGATTACTGGATATCTCATGGCGTCCAGAAACACTTGCATGTTTCTCAAATGGCAGTGATCGAACAGCAACGCATTCTTTTCCTGAGACCCGTCCCTATCGGTCTGAAACGCAACCACGATGAAACGCGGTCTCTCGGAAGTGGATTTCACCGTCAATCTCCAATCGAAGTGATTCGTGGAGAGAGGAATGCTAGCCGTGTCGCACTGTCTCATTCTAAATCCCACGGGTAATTTACTCTTGGATTCTATGACCTTGTAGAGACACGCTTTCTCCACGATCGAAGGCTCCACGTGCGGAATGAACCACGATATCTTGTGTAGAGTTATCTTACCCGCATCGGTCGCAGTGAGTTTCACTATTGCGTTGTCGTTTCCTTTTCGAATCAACGTCAGATTGTGTTTGAATCCGTACATGATCTTGTTGTAATCATCTGCGAATCCGAAGATGTGTTTCAAAGGTATCCTGAATGAAAACGTTCCTTTAGATCTGGACGTCTTGACGACGTAGTCGAATATCGTGGCGGCGCCTGCGCTAGCAGGGCCTATGGTGTCTTTCACCCACAACTGATTAAGTCCTCTGGATTTTGAAAAATCATCAGGATACGTCAAGAGTCCGAACATCGTGGTGGCCTGACCGGGATGAAAAACAGATTCTATCTCTTGTCCGGATAGCATGTATTTTATGTTACTGAATAGATGCATGATGCCATTATTGGCAAGAGTAACCGTGTCGTCGTCGGCGTAGTCGCTCCCATCTTCCTTGGTGAGACGTCCCTGCACCACTATGTAACTCTCGCTAGGATGTACGAATAGATCTTGAGTTTCGACATTGATTCTTATCTCTCCCGCATTGTTCAAACTCGTCCCGGTTACCGGTTTGTATTCGTGAACCTCATATTCTTGAATACTTTCATCTTTCACTATGCTTTGTGCTATATCTAGTATATTTGTCATTTTAATGGATTTTTATTTTTTTTGTTTGTTTTAATTCACTTGCTTTCTTTATCTAAAAAAATAGTTTTTAATTATTTTTTATTATTATTTTTTTTCTCTCTTATATATATATGTGTGTAAACAAGAAAATGTCAAAGAGAGTAAATAAAAAAATTTTTTTGTGTTCTTCATCAAAACTTCGTCTTCTGTAATTGTTGTTCGTAAAACTTTCCGATGATCTCTTCTCCATCCAAAGCTTCGATTTCGTAAGTCACCGGATCGGTGTGAAATATTTTGATGATCACGAAAATTTCCGAGGTCCATCGAGGAGTATAACCCTTTTTGAAGTGCTTCTTATAAGCGTAGATTCTCACTCGATCGCCGACCGCAAATTTCGGCGTTCTAGACTTCTTCCTGATTTTAGATCTCTCAGGATATAGATTCGCGTAGACCCGTTTTTCGTTTTGAGGATCGCTAGCTTCCGTGGGAGTCATCTTGATCGATCTGTGTCGCGTGTTGTTGTAATCTTTGACCAGACCGTTCAGAGCGTATATGTATTTCTTGGTCGAATTCGCCGTGAAGTATCTGTACATCTTCTCCTTCATCGTTCAATTCCAACGTTCCACCACGCTGGCTTTCTCTTTGTTTTCGATCGAGTAGAGGTCTACCAATCGACAAACGTCCTTGTTGTAGAATTCCTTTCCCTTGTCCACCCACAATTTACTCGGTTTTCGAGAAGACGAGTTGAACACGCTCTTCAGAGCCTCGGCGACGCAAGGTCCCGATTTATCCTTCAAAGCTCTGATCCAACCGTATTTGGAAAACACGTCGATGACCGTCAATAGATATTTGACGCCCTCGTTCCACCTCGAAAACGATCTCATGTCGACCAAGTCGGCAGACCAAATATCATCCAGACCCTTCACGAACACCCTTCTCTTTCGAAATTTAAGCACTATGGGTTTGTGTAACTCCTCGGCCAATTCGCTCGTCAATAATCGTTTCTTCTTCTTTTCAGATGCGCTTTTTTTTTTGAACGCCCCATCAGAATCGACGTTTCACACCGATCAGATTGCCGACCAGCGAACGTTCCATCTTCTCTCTCCTGGTCGGATTCGATATGCCTCTCAATCTGCCCAACATGTTTTTGTCGCAGGCATCGTTGCAAGTCTTAGTGTTGGGATGTCCGGCGTAGCACAGATCGTGATCGTACGTGGCCGCGTCCACCCTATTCATGGGTTTGCTCCAAGATTTGGAAGTCAGATCGGCATTGAGTCTCTTGTTCAATTTCGTTCCAGGTCCCGTGAAACTGTGACCGGGCAGATGCATTTCGAAAGGTAGATTGTTGATCATTTTATTCACGATGCCTTTACCTTTGCTCACGTTCTTTTGTTTGACGAATTGCATCTTGACAGAACCACACATGTCGCAAATTCCGCGAAGCATCCGTCTGTCATTTTTAGTTCGCACTTCTCTAGAATTACTCGTCTCGGTAACTCTCTTACACTTTACGCAATACATTTTTTAAGAGTTATTTCGTTTTTTTTTATTTTATATATAAATTTAATATTTTTTTTTTTTTAAATTCTGTTCTTATTATATATATATATATATATTTTTTTTTTTCAATCGCTGCTCCTGGGTTCTATCATCTTACTGAATTCCTCCCTGGCCTCTTTCCTCCCCTTTTCCACGAGAGAATCCTTCATCTCTTCCTTGATGATCTGACGAGTCTTGATTCTCACGGCTTCTTTCATGGCATCGTATTTCGTTTTCTCACTCAATATCATGAAGTATTCACTGTCCGATATCCTACCATCTTTCAACACCATAGAGATCATTTCGGATATCATGTCGATCTTGGAGTCGGCCAAGACGCGAATCTTGTCGTGTTTCCTCGCCTTCAGATATAATTTCCTACTCAAAAAGTTTCTGAGCGTGCTAAACAATCCGGCGGCGAGAGCCACTCCTTCTATGGTCAACACGATTGGAATGCCGACCGCGGTCGACAACAATCTGATGCCGGCTGCGTGTAAACCCATGGAAATCGTGATAAGTGTCGTGTCGATCGTGTTGACGAATTTCACAAAACGCGAATACTTCTTCTTGAGGGAACGACGAGAATCTCTCTCTCGAGTCAGATACAATTGGATTCTACTGATTTGATCGATGCGATACCTCTCTCCTCTTTCTCTTTCTTCTAGCGACGGCGCCGTCGGCAAAACGCCGTTCGTCTTCTCGTCCTCGTCGTCCACTAACGTCGGATACAATTTATTTCTGGTTCTCATTTTGTGTTTTTTTTTCTTTCTTTCTAATATTAGATAAAAAAAATTTATGTGTGTATTTATTTTTTTTATTTTCTACTCTCCCTTATTTTATATCAACGAAAGAAAAACTTAGACGTATGCTTCATTCAGCAATAATTTCTTGATGCATCCCTTGTCTTCTAAAGTCAAACTTCTATGCGCCAATTTCAGTTCTTCCGAATCTGTGGGCCTGTCTTGATTCTTACAGAAGACTAATCTCTTCCAAAACATGATCACATCATTTAATTTAATGCGTTCGAACGCTGGTTCGAAATACATGACAACCATATCTTCCCTTTCCATCGTTAGACGCGAATGATTCTCGTGATCGAAGTCTAGATAATCCCGACATCCGACGCATCGTTCTAACAAGATGTGACGTAGTTGTTCGTTCATGCAGATTGCGTATGCTCTCATCAGCATGTTTAAAAGAAACCTCGCTCTAATAGTCTGAGAATCGCTCATGATTTACGTATTTTCTTTTTATTATCTATTCGATTTGATATATTTATTTTTCTAAATAACTATTTATTTATATTTTTTTTTTTCTCCCCTATATATATATATATATATCAATCAAAAACGTGACAGCGGGCTCGGGAATTTCCAACCACACCGACGACGACACTCTTCATTCAGATCGAGTTTTACGAGAATCGAGCGATCCGATCGCTCGATCAGCTGAGTTTTTGAGAATTTTCTCATAATGGGGGGAATTCCCCTAATAATGTCATAAATGGGAAAAAACCCACCGCCTCAAAAACAAGGGAGAGTTCTGGACCATCTGTCTCAACACAATTGCGGGTTCTGGACCGCTGGTCTAGAGTCCCCAAAACTGTTTTTTGATGATGACCCAGAATTTTTTGCTTTTGATAGCGTTCGCCAACGATGGATCGATGGTCTGATCTGCAATGAGAACGTCGACAAAAAATTACGTACAAGATACAAGTGAAGATGTACGATTTCACCCTTTTTTTAAAAACGCGCGTTCACCACGAGTATTTGAACGTTAAAAGTGCGATCTAGGAGTCACAACTGTACATGGGGGGGGGGGGGGGATTCAAGACCATGTACAGTTTTTGTGAACAAGCGTGTGATTTAACACTGAATTCCACGTTGGTGAACGCATCGTGTGCGTATGTTTGTACACGTACATGTACAAGTGGTCGTAAATCCGCCTTTATTACCTACTTCCATCGAGTGCCGACTCGCTTGGTGTTAGTCCCAGGTCCACACGTTATACCATGCCTGAGATATTGGCGTGACCCACTTTCAAAACACCCATAAGGACACCCCTAAAGCCACAAGAATCTGAAAAAACATGGACGATTCGTTTTCGAGTTATCGTGCGGACAAGGAAGCGCATAGAAGACAGGAGAAGAAGAAGAAGAAGAAAAAGAAGAAGAAGAAGAAGAAGAAGAAGAAGAAGAAGAAAAAGAAGAAGAAGAAGATGAAGAAAAAAAATTAAAAAAAAGAAAAAGAAACCGTACAAAAACAATAGTCTTTGTGTTTCACACAGACTAATAAAATAAAACCTAATTATTAAAAGATAATAATGGAAGCTGATTGTTTTAACTAAATTTTGGAGGAACTTATCACGACTCTAATGTTTTACGTGGGAGTTTCGGAGTATCTGATTGGTCACTTTTCCAGAACAGTGAGTAGAAAGGAACTTTATTTAACTCTTCTGTTCTGGCGTTCCCTATAATTGTATCCTATACTCTACTATCTGGAGAAGTGGGAAAATCCACCTCCACCACACCTTCACCACCCCCTCCCCCCAAAAAAGACCGGAACAAGAAAAATAAAAATAATGTTTTCTTCGACCAATGGTTACTTTTTAAAAAAATGATTTTTCTGAAATTATTAGAAAACCCGAATGGTGCGAAGGGGGTGGGGGTAGATGGGGAAATCTCACCCGAGGCGAATATTTGATCCGTACACTCGGCGAGCCTCGTGTCTGGGTCCAATATCTTCCTCCTCGGGTAAGATTTCGCCATCTCACCCCACACAGCTCAAGGGTGATTTTTACTACACTCAGCATGATGCCATGGAAACCAAAATATTGCTCTTGCGATAGAAATGTACTCTTCTACAACTTATCATACAAACAAATGAATTGCATGTTCCGTGAGGGCCACGAAAAATCTTCAGGTGTATTAAACGTTTATACTACGAAAACGAGCGATAGCTCACGACAGCGACGGGTAAACATCCTGAAATGAGATAAAATAGCTGACATTCCGATGGCGTCACTTTTTAAATTATTGATTTCATTGACGACATGTATCGTGGGATGAGAAATCTCATCCTTGAGTGGTGTAATTTAGAGTGGGTATCCGTGATAATAAAAGCGAAACGGGACGCCATGTTTGTTTACAAAATGCAGGGGGTTTATTAAAGGATTATGATATTTTTATCCTGAATACCAATATTGTTTGACGATTTTATCCAGAGTGTCGGATCACACCAGGTGAGATTTTCCCGGATCAAAAATCCATATCACACTCCTACGGAAATTGCTGAGAATTTCCGTATCAATAACGTCGGACTATTTATCCGTTAAAAATAGACTTCGTAAATAGGGAAGCCATTACCGTTGTTTACAAAGTTTGGTCTTCTATTTTTAGGTTCGGCTTTCAAGGGAATAAGTAAATCGAGGTAAGCAAATTAAGTTACTGTTAGTGTTAGCGTTGATTCGTGTCGTAGTATCACGCATCGTTGAGGTGACCAGATTGTCGGATCAAACGAGCTGCCTGCGGCAGCTCATGTGATCCGACAATCTGGCCACATCAACTCGACGGGATAGTACGACACGGATCAACACACTGTTATGATAATATGTATTTATCATTTTATTCTTGACATGCGCAGTGGAGAGCACATAAACGTTCTAAACGTAGCACAACAAGCGTGACAATGAGAAAATATTGTGATTTCGAGTGTCAAAAAAGAAATAAACAATGCCAGGTATATAAAAAAATGCAATAACTAAAGAGAGAGAAACGATAAAAAGTTAATAACGTTTATTTAGCACATAAAAGCGGCTTTCCACAAAATATTTGGTTCTCAGAAAAAGATGTGTTACAACTTTCAGAAGACCTTTCTTCGCTATTTTATTTTGTTATAGCAGTAACGCAATTTCTAACGACACCATAACTGGAACGTTTCTTATGAGAGTCTTTCTGATGATGGGTTTCTAAGATTGTTTAAAAATGAAAGCAGGGATACGTTTTTCACGTTTTGGATATCTCTCCTCCTTACCATACGCCTATACGACACATTAGAGACATCAAACCAATTCTTACGTGGAATAGTATTCTCATTAAACATACCGTTCCATTTGGATTGTTAAACCACAGATTAGGTTTACATGAAATAATAAACCAAATAAACCGGAACAGATCACTGAAACGTACCCATACATCCCCCCCCCCCCTATACGTGAAACATACGCGTGTCCCGGGTAAGGCAGCAGGGTGGGATATTTCTATCCCACCCACCCCACGTGACATACTCATTTGCATATTTTATTAGGTCGCCGGAACTATTTCATCATCGTCTGCACAATTGTAAATAAACAAAATGGCTTCACGATTTCCCGTATGTAATCCACGTGCCATTCAAAATCAACAATGTTGATTTGTTTCAACCCCATGTTTCTCTGGAGATTTAATAATATCACTGCGCGAATTTATCGATCGATCAGTAATCTCACAATGCCCTTTACATTAGAGTTTGACACTCGTAAATTCATTGACCCCTTAACGGACGGTGATACAAATCAATTTTTTAGTATATACCTATGGTATATACCTAACTTTTGTACGATCTTTCACATGAAATTGTTCGTTTTTCGAAAGGACTACGACTTGATAAATTGGGTATGTCAGCACGTGACCGCCAATTATCTATAATGACGTAATCCTCGTGTGTGGGGAGAAAAATCATCCTCGATGAGTCTGAAGGTGGGAATGGGGAAATCTCACCCTCGGGGCAAGATATTTGAACCAGACAGTCGGCAAGCCTCGGGTCTGGTTCAAATATCTTGCCCCTCGGGTGAGATTTCCCCATCCCACCTCCAGACTCATCAGGGATCATAATAATCTCACCCGTATATCTCACCATAGACACGTGTATTTCAATAGGCAGATGGTATGAGAAATAGAGGATATCTACGCAGTTTTAGTGAATATCGGGAATTATCTCATGAGCGTGGACCTGAAAGTTTTATTTTTCACGAGCGCTTGCTTCACTCGCTTTATTCACTAAAACAGCGTAGATTGTCTTTTTATTATAGGCTACGTGACAAAATACTGCGCAATATTCAGCCCAATTCGACTGCAAACAGTTTCAAGACAATAACAATAAGCTGCTGATAGTTCTTTCAAGGCGGCGTTCAAGTTGACGCCATGCGCCGAAGCGTAACGTCATTTAGGAAGCTACTGAAAAATTCATCACTTGAACATAAAAATATCATTTTTCAGTCTCGCAAATAAAAACTTTCAGGTCCACACTCATGAGATAAATCCCAACACTGACTAAAATAGAGTAGACTTTCTTTGTTATTATATGCTACGAGACATTTTATTGCACAATATTCTAGGGGCCTGCGAATATTCGAGATTCGATTCGATATCGATACCATACGTATGCTTCGAGATCGATCCCGAATCAGTCTCAGGATTCGATTTTTTTCGAATCTCTCGTACTAACTTCAATTTGTTACATTTCCAACAAAAATAGGATAAAACTGTCATTAGAAAATGCATTCATGTAGGCTCAATTCCTAATTATTTGAGTAATTGACAATGTTTAATTGTTAGGTAAGGTGTGAATTTGGCCCAGAACATTATCCATAGTTTTGGTTTTTGGAGGCTTAACTTGTTACTATTCACGTTCTTAAGAACGTGAATAGTAACAAGTTAGGCCTTCATAAACTAAAACTATGGACAATAGGCCTACCTGTTTCAGCGACGGTGCTACAGAGAATATTTAGTTATTTGTGTTTAAGGTGTTCACTCCGTCGCGTAAGGGTCATCACAGTGTTCCGTAACTTCCATTTGATGCAATATGAAATAACTTGTCTTTTAAGATTCGATTCGGGATTCGATTCGATGTCGATATCAGAGACACGATTCGATTCGAGATTCGATTCGAAAAGAAATTTGTGATTCGCAGATCCCTACAATATTCAGCCCAATTCGACCCCAAATGCTTACTTTCAAAACTATAACAAAGATCAGCTGATCGTTCCTCCAAGGCGACGTGATGCGGCGTAGCGTGACGTCATTTAGGTAGCTACTGAGGGATATTCCTTGATATCCATCGAGTCGATGGATATCGAGAATATCTTTTAGATAATTTGCGATAAATCGCAGGCTAGCATCTAATAAATATAGAATAAACGTATAGTGTTTTCAAGTAAAAAATTTATTCTACGAGTAGGATTAAGAATGAAACCGACGAGCCTCTGGCGAGTCGGTTTCATTCTTAATTCTACGAGTAGAATAAATTTTTTACTTGAAAACACTACACGTTTATTTTGTTTATCCCATAAATCTTCTACAGGGCAGTCGCGGCAAAATCGTGCTATAATTCGCTACAAAACACGGCGAGAAGTGAAGAGCACATTGGTCCAACTCGATCGACCATCAAAATTGGTAAAAATAAACAAGGCGCAGTAATACATTTCTGTCTGAAAATAATTCCCCTACAAACTTGAGCTAAACTTGCAAAAAGTTTAGTGAGTATTGTTTTCTACTGGCATTGTGTAATACTTTCAAAAAGATTTAAAGAAATCGATAATCGAAATATTAATTATGCTGGACAAATGTGGTAGAGGCCAGAGGTCAACAAGTCCGTAGCAACTTGGGGAATAAATTCAGTCAGTGTTTAACCTATGGGGAAAATTTATCACCCTACTAGGTGAATAAAGCAAAAATTTATCCAAGGCCTTTAGTGTTCAAGTAAACGGCCATTTATGGGATAAATACCATTATTGGCTCTTACATAAACCAACACTACAAGACTAAGTCGTTATTTACTTTTAATGTCGTGAATGCCCGGCTGACAGTAAATAATATGAAGTGTACGTTTGTTCAAATAAAATTAACTACAAAACAGCGTCCATTGCCTCAAATCGATATGGATCGGAGATGTATGGTGGAACAATTATATTACCTCGAGGAAAGTGCACGCAATTCAATACAATCGCGCGGAACAGGATGTTATGAATGAAATTTGTGAAACTAAATCAGTGTGAAAACATTACACCTTGATATCATTGAGCGACTGTAACACTGGTAATATACTTATATAGTGCACGGAAGTGATGCGAAGAATTTGTCCGATTGTGTGGGAAGTTTTTATTGTACCCGCATTAAAAAAAAACGCGGGGATATTATCGTGACCTCCGTCCGTCCGTCCATTCGCCGCGTCAGTCCCGTCCGCACGTGCGTACGTCCGAACTTCTTATCACCAAGAATATATAATTCGAAACATTTGAACTATGCTGAGGTGTTCAGGTAGTATCTGTAGATGTGCATAAAGGTTTTGGAATTTTGACGTGTGACAAGTGGAACCACTTTTATTGTTATTGTTAGAAAATCGGTTTCCATTGAAAGGCTCCGAGGGTGTTTAATTTGAAACCTTTCAACTTTTCTAAGGTGTTCCGGTAGCATCTGTAGGTGTTCATAAAGGTTTCGGAATTTTGATTTGGCCCCAATTGGTTCCAGTGGAACCACTTTTATTGTTAGAAAATCAGTTTCCGGTGCAAGACACCTAGGCGTTTTAATTCAAAACGTTGAAGGTGTGTTCATATGTTCTGTGACAGGATGTCCAGATGTGCATAAAGGTTTCATATTTTTGATTTTGCGCCGTAGCACCACTTATGTCGTTGGATAATCGGTTTCCATTGAAAGACTCCCAGGGAGTTTAATTCGAAACCTTTAAACTATGCTAAGGTTTAGATATGCATAAAGGTTTCGGAATTCCGAGTTGGCCCCAAGTGATTCCAGTGCAACCACTTTTATTGTTGTTGTTGTTAGAAAATCGGTTTCCATTGAAAGGCTCCTAGGGTGTTTAATTCGAAACTTTTAAACTATGCTAACATGGTTCAGGTAGTATCTGTAGATGTCCAGAAAGGTTTCGGAATTTTTATTGGCCCCAAGTGGTTCCAGAGGAACCACTTTTATTGTTAGAAAATCAGTTTCCGGTGGAAGGCCCCAAATGGTTTTAATTCGAAACGTTGAAAGCGTGTTCATATGTTCTAATAGGGCCTCTAGATGTGCATAATGGTTTCGGATTTTTGAGCCAACCCCGCCTAGCACCCGTCGCGCTACTTTTGTCGTTAGAGAATCTGTTTCCGGCGAAAGGCTCCTAGGGGTTTTAATTCGTTGAAAATGTGTTCATACGTTCCAGTAGGGTACATAGATGTGCATAAAGGTTTGTGAGCCTTAATGCGGCCCCATGTGATGCCCGTAGCGCCACTTTCGGCATTCGAGAATCGGCTTCCGGCGAAAGCTCCTAAGGGCTTTAATTTGAAATGTGGCAATGTTGTTCATATGTTCCGGTAGGGTGTCTAGATGTGCATAAAGATTTCAGATTTTTGATTCGACCCCGTGTGGCACCGGTGGCACCACTTTTGTCGTTAAAGAATCAGTTTCCGTCAATGGGCTCCTAAGGGTTTTAAATTCACGGGACCACAATTCGACACTCATATTGGTTGATTCTTCTTGAACCTTAGCGTAGGGATCTGCGAATCACAAATTTCTTTTCGAATCGAATCTCGAATCGAATCGTGTCTCTGATATCGACATCGAATCGAATCCCGAATCGAATCTTAAAAGACAAGTTATTTCATATTGCATCAAACGGAAGTTACGGAACACTGTGATGACCCTTACGCGACGGAGTGAACACCTTAAACGCCAATAACTAAATATTCTCTGTAGCACCGTCGCTGAAACAGCTAGGCCTATTGTCCATAGTTTTAGTTTTTGAAGGCCTAACTTGTTACTATTCACGTTTTTAAGAACGTGAATAGTAACAAGTTAAGCCTTCAAAAACCAAAACTATGGATAATGTTCTGGGCCAAATTCACACCTTACCTAACAATTAAACATTGTCAATTACTCAAATAAATAGGAATTGAGCCTACATGAATGAATTTTCTAATGACAGTTTTATCCTATTTTTGTTGGAAATGTAACAAATTGAAGTTAGTACGAGAGATTCGAAAAAATCGAATCCTGAATTGAAATCTGGCGCATGAATTGAAAAAATACGCTCCGAGGCTAGAGCGTATTTTAAATAGTCCTGATCGGTCCCTGAATCAGGAATGCAAATGCTGGGATTATTATGATCCCCGATGAGTCTGGAGGTGGGATGGGGAAATCTCACCCGAGGTGCAAGATATTTGACCCAGACCCGAGGCTTGCCGAGGGTCTGGTTCAAATATCTTGCCCCGAGGGTGAGATTTCCCCATTCCCACCCTCGGACTCATCGAGGGTGATCCCCCCCCCCCCCACGCGAGGATTACGTCATTATAGATAATTGGCGGTCACGTGGTGACATACCCAATTTATCAAGTCGTAGTGCTTTCGAAAAACGAACAATTTCATCGGAAAGATCGTACAAAAGTTAGGTATATACCATAGGTGTATACTAAAAAATTGATTTGTAACACTGCCCGTTAAGGGGTTAATGAATTTGCGCGTGTCAAACTCTAATGTAAAGGGCATTGTGAGATTACTGATCGATCGATAAATTCGCACAGTGATATTATTAAATCTGCAGAGAAACATGGGGTTGAAACAAATCAACATTGTTGAATGGCACGCGGATCACGTGGGGCAAATCGTGAAGCCATTTTGTTTATTTACAATTGTGCAGACAATAATGAATTAGTTCCGGCGACCTAATAAAATATGCAATTGAGTATTTCACGTGGGGTGGGTGGGATAGAAATATCCCACCCTGCTGTCTCACCCGGGACACGCGTATGTTTCACGTATAGTGGGGAGAGAAATACTATAGTGTGCTTTACATACAAATGACAATTTTCTCCCAGCATCAATTCATTCACAAAGACAGCCAAATCTTACGCTCCACAGTAGTTTATGAAATGGTTATGTAAAGGAAATTAAACTGTCTCTATCTGATTGTCTGTGTTTCTGTGTAGAGGCGTGGGTTTTTATCTGATATTGTTGTCAATCCGGTTGTTGCTGTTGGACAAAATTTGCACAACAATTTGCACGAAGCTCCACCTTTGTTTGATAGTTCTCGCCAAGTATTCCGACATCCTGCACCTTTAAAGCTGTTCGACACGATATGAACCTGACTGTTGTAAAGACCTTTAACACTTTTACTTCCACGCCCACTTTAACCATATATGGAGGACCTCTGTGTAAGCCTGTATGCGAGGAAGTTTAATAAAATTTATGACATACTTGAAACTCTATCATCTGAGCCCTTTCCAACAATTAATCAGATGGTAGGTTTGATCTGCGCATGCCAGAACATAAGATAATCATTATAAAATAAGTGGCAATAGTCGCTGTCGGCAGCGTAAGCGTTAAATTGTTAAACCAACCAACCAACCAAATAAATAAATAAATAAATAAATAAATAAATAAATAAATAAATAAATACATCGTTGAAGTTCGTAAATGTTATAGAATAATTAGATTGTGTGTCTGAGGATTGGTGAGTTGTTAGGACACGCATTTATGGCCCTGATGTGTGCCCAGACATATCACACTTTTCTTGAGCTTTTGGATGTATACTGAGTCAAAAAAGAAAGTATAATAAACTTTGAGGAGCATATTTTTTAGTATTATCGACTTGAATCCCAAACAAATTACTGTAAATTCATATTTCGAGTCTAGCTGTATGAGTTTGCATAATTTCATGTTCTTACCGTTGCCAGCGTCACGTCAGGACGTCGTAATTCAGACATGAGATGAACTGAAAAGTTCACATATGCAGTCAATAGCGTACCTTGATGACACCTTTGGGGGGTCACTGTTGTTCAAGCTGAGGTCGCGATCCCTGGAGCTGAGGGGAAAAATTGGGAACGACGGTGAAAGGGAGTGCCAGATGTGTAACTTGGACATGGTGGATACCCTGGAACCCTTTCTTCTAGAATGCCCAAAGTATCAGTCAAAAAGAATGAGATTCACTGGGAGTATAATGGGGAAGTGGGATGGGAGAATGAAGGACATGTGGTTAGGGGGAGACTCAAAGGAGAGGGTTAATATGCTAATCGGAGAGATTGGGAAGAATGGGATAAGGGATATCATCAAGCAGTTCGTCTCCGAGTGTTGGGAGGAGAGGAGAAGCGTGGGAATAGGGAGGCAGTTGGGAGTACAGGGGTAACCATGGCCTTCTCGTCCGAGAACCGCGACAAATCAGCGGCTGGCCAAAGTGTTATTATTATTAGCGTGTATGTCCACCTAAAAACTTTTATCTCACAACATGGGAGTTACATGTTCGACTTTCATACTTATTACCTAATAATTTACAGAGTTAGATCAAACTCAAGTCTCACTTTACGAATCTCACTGAATGTACATACAGGTAAGATAATAGATACATACTGAGTCAAAAAAGAAAGAAAGAAAGGATAATAGAAACAAATGTGAAAAACAGCATAAAGGATGAAATATAATAGTTCGAATGTTGCATGTTTGCGGACAAGAAGTCGTGCAAAGAGTTTAATGACATGTTGTTGTCCACCCAACCGTATACAATTTTGCTACGGATTTCAAAATAGTACGTGCAAACCGAGAATGTCAAATTGAATGGGCGAACGACGATTTTCTTTGTGTTATGTTGTACTAGAGAGCCTGGGTTATTGAGAAAACACGCTAGTTTTTGTCTTCCGACTTTTAGAAAAATACCAAGATTAACTGAAAATCAGAGGTTGCGTGCCATTGGTATGCATGAGGCTGTGATATCTCCAGATGAGCTCGCTGCTGAGTTCGGAGTCACTGTGGCCACTATTTACCGTCTCATTGGAAGGTATAGAACAACTGGATCTACTGCCGACCGACCGCGTTCAAGTCGACCAAGAGTTACGACCCCTGCACAAGACCAACACATCAGGGCGTCTCACTTGCGGGATCGCTTCCTTCCGGCGACGAGGACAGCAGCAGCAATTACTCCTGGTAGAACTAACAATAGAATCAGTGCACAAACTGTCCGCAACACACTCGCTGAACGCTGCATCCGAAGTAGGCGTCCATACGACGGACCGATCCTTACCCAACGTCATCGTACCGTCAGAAAGGAATGGGTACGTCAGCGTGTTCGCTGGACTCAGCAGCGTTGGAGCACAATTCCTTTTAGTGATGAATCACGATTTTGTCTACGTCGTGCTGATGGTAGTGCAAGAGTGTATCGCCGACGAGGAGAGCGGTTTTCGGATGCTTGCGTGCGGGAATGCGACCGTTTCGGGGGGGGGGGGGGGGGGGGGGTAGTGTAATGGTTTGGGTAGGAATTTCCTTGCACCATCGAACGCAGTTGATCTTCATCGATGGTAATCTGAATGGAAGCGATATAGGGACGAAATTCTGAACGCTATTGTTGCCCCGTTGTTCGACGCTAACTTCGGATTGCAGTTATTCCAGTAAGACAATGTCCGATGTCACGTGGCGCGTATCTGTCGTGACTTCCGGGAGGGGCAGAACTTCTTCCCTGGCTCCACTTTCGCCAGATTTGTCGCCTACAGAGCATCTTTGGGATCAATTGGACCGTCGGGTACGGCTTCATGATCTTCAGATGTTAGGCGATTTAAGTAATATTCTAAGGCTGGAGTGGAACGCATTACCACATGGTGACATCCAGAGACTTATCAGGTCTATGCGTCGTCGATGTCTTGTCATCCAAGAGGCAAACGGTGGACATAAAGGTTTTTAGTTGTATGCGTGAAGCAATGAGGCCCGGCATTGGTAAGCGTGGTGTTTCATTTGGTTGGTCTTGTAAGTGCCGACAAAAATCCATTTATGGTGTGTGTGGGATTCCAGCGTGGAGGATTATTTATGTTTCAGCATGTACCGTTTCCTTGCAGATTCTTTTGCATGTCTATGTTTTGTTGTTGAGAAGTGTGCTATAGTCACTCTTAATTTATTCATTTTGAGAGTGATTGCAGGGCGATATCGAGCCTCTGTTGTGTCAGGTTTTGAAGAGATGTGATCAGTGGCATAGCCGTGGTGTTTTGGCGTGGACCCTGCCCCTCAAACCTTCGCTGCCCCCCCCCCCCCAAAAAAAAGACCCGTTGGCCCAATGCATTTTCACATAACATAAAGCCTTGGCTCTAAATTATGTATGATAGGCTCCTTTCATACAAAACAATATAAGTGCCTCAGATTCGCTCCTGGAACTCAACGCATTGCAAACTGCTCTCGAAAGAGGGAAGGTGGGGCTAGTCCCTAACTATGACACTTCGGTCTTTACCTCATCCTCACATTTACCTTCAGGGAAGTGGGAGGAGCGGGTAATGACCACATAGTCCTAGTTAAGCCTAAGGGAGGCTCGAGCTCCCCACAGCATCCTTCCAAATATCATGTTTGGCTTCCAAAACTGACTAGAGCACCCCTATTATAGAATGCTTGCTACGCGTCTGGGTGTACTAAATGATAGATTGTAAAGTGTTCTTTGATTACAGTAATGTGATTAACAGAGTGAATAGTAGGCGCCTTTTCTACATCTACAGACCAACTTACTAATCAATATCCAAACACTAACGGTGTAATATATTTAATCACATAATAATTAAACCTTTTTTCTGTTCATGCAATTCCAGGCAAAATGATTGGCTAAAGTATTTCTTTATTTTTTAATAACAAAGGGAACCGAAAAAACGAATTTAGGCCCGCCCTTAACCACGCCTCCAATGTCTGTCTTAACCCTTTACCCAACTAATCGCCCGCATCCGCACGCGTGATAAGCAAATTCAGCAGCTGAAAAAATATTATTTTTCGAAAAATTTCAACAAAACCATATCATGTGACCCCTCTTTGGAACGAGCTCGTTCCAAAGAGGGGTCACATGATATGTTTTTTTTGAAATTGTTTGAAAATATTAAAAAAAATGATATTTAAAATAATAAATTTCGAAATCGTCTGCGTTGGGTAAAGGGTTAAAAATTACGTTGCACAGTCTGAATGGAAAGGAACCCCTGCATGCTCATGTTGTTTCAACATGAAAAGCAATTAATACTTATCTCATCATATTAAAATGACTTTCAAAATCAAATTTAATAAACAATGAAATCCTTATCATGCTTTTTATTCCATGTTCAATTTGTTTATATGCAATAGATGATCGTCTGCGTTCATCGTTTTACCCAAATCAAACGTAAACAATAGCCGGTCATAATAATCCATAAACCAAACTCACGCCAACAACACTTCCCAACTTCCAAATAGCCTGAAAGAACTCTTTCTGAGACAAAGTTGAACCAACTTCATGTCATATGGATTTTTATCATATGACTATGACATTTTTACCCTAAATATCACTACTATTTGACGATGTTTTCCAAACTGTTGTATCACACCGGGTGAGATTTTTCCGGATCAAAAGTCCATATCACACTCTTACGGAAATCAAAAATCCATATCACACTCCCACGGAAATATCCGAGAGTTTTCGTAAATAGTTTTCGTAACTAGGGAAGTCGTTGTTGTTTCGTCCGCTATTTTGTAACCGGCTTTTCACCGTGAGCAAATGATGTTACTATTTACGTGTCATATGATAAACATATCATCATAACAGTGTGTTGATTCGTGTCGTCACATCACGTCTCGTTGAGGTGGCCACATTTTCGGATCACACTCGCTGCCTGTGGCAGCTCGTGTGATCCGAAAATCTGGCCACCTCAACTCGACGTGATACAACGACACGAATCAACACAATGTTATGATAATATCTATACATCGAACCCACATTTACAAATTGTGTTTTCAATTTCTCAGGAACTGATCAAAATCAGAATTAAATTTAATTCAGTGTTGGTTTGAATGACAGTACCCTCCTTGAAAAGGAGTTTTGAAGTTTTGTGTGAGCGTGGCCTATGACGTTCCTATTAACTTACGCAATTCGTTGGTCAATAAAATTTTTAATGACACAATAACATGTTTCAGTGAAATGTATCGTTATTTCAAACAGAATTTTAGAAAACTATGCCTTTTTTATCCAGTCATCACTAGGAAGCATGATGCAACCCGTTTTTTATTTCAACTCCGTAAAGTAGAGAGTGTTTAAATGTATTGCCCCTTACGTTTAATTGTAAGGAACGATCGTTTATTTTTGTCTATTTCTTGAGTTATGAACCCAAAACACAAGGACCAAACATAGTACGCCCATTTACACAGTTTGACCTTTGTTTTTTGGGGTTCATAACTCAAGAAATAGACAGAAACAAACGATCATAATTAAACTTGAGTGGCAATAAATTTAAACACTCTCTACTTTGCGGAGTTAAAAAAACAGGTCGCATCACGCTTCCTAGTGATAACTGAATAAAAAATGCATAGTTTTCTAAAAAAAATTGTTTAAAATAACAATACATTTCGCTGAAACACGTCCTTGTGTCGTTAAAAATTTTATTGACGGGTGAATTGTGTAAGTTAAAAGGAACATCATAATCCACACCCACACAGACTTCAATCTCATTTTCCACTTGACGTGATGGTGCTGTCATTCAAAGCAACACTGAATTAAATTTAATTCTGATTTTGACCATTTCCTGAGAAATTGAAAACACAGTTTGTAAATGTGGAGATCGATATAAACCCAGATTACATGAAGTTGGTTGAACTTTGTCTCAGAAAGAGTTCATTCAGGTTATTTGGTAATTGGAAAGTTTTGTTGGCGGATTATTGAGACCGGACATTGTTTACGTTTGATTTGGGTAAAACAGTGAATGCAGACGATCATCTATTTCATATAAACAAATTGAACATAGAATAAAAAGCTTGATAAGGATTTCATTGTTTATTAAATTTTATTTTGAAAGTCATTTTAATATGATGAGATAAGTATTAATTATTTTTCAAGAAATAGACAGAAACAAACGATCATTCCTTATATCACCAGCAAATAGGTCATTAGGAAAATGTCGTCCACAACATGTCTAATACGGGAATTACGTCAGAAGTCAGCGTCAACATTATAAGTTATTGTGATGAATTGGCTGCAACAGGGTCTGAGGTTTGTGTCTCGGTCATCGTCAATTCATCGCAATAACGTATATGTTCCAATAGATACTACCCATAGCCCAACACCTACATTGTGGAACACGGCAGGCTTATTTACTAACCATGTGATCATTAAAAGTTGCCTTGTTTAAGGCAACTTTTGACGATCAGGGGTGTTGTAAATAAACCTCTCGTGTATCCACGACGGCACTGGACAAATAGTCAATAAACCAGATAAACTCATTCCATCTCAGTTCAAATCGTAAATCGGTTTGTAATTTAAACAACACTTCACCTGCACACGTGAAACATCCCGAAAAATGAAGCTGCTTGCAAGTCACTCCGTCGATGAAGCAGTTACGAAACGGACGACGTCATTGCAAATATTTCGCGTTGTGAAGTCAGACGGTAACATTTGCCACTTGGTCCGTAAATACAAAATATACTAAGCGAGCTCTCGTCCAATCAGAGGAGGAGGATTTTAGTCTTGTTGGAACATGGTAACGTTGTGAGTGAGTTGGATTCGGAAGTAGAACTGAATTGAGATAAACGTCTCTTGTTGAGTTAGACATTCGGGAATTTGACTTTGGAAAACCATTTGTTAACGAGCCACGCCACACTGACAAAATCGTATTTTTCGAGGTCAGTGATCTTTCTATGAATGTATACTCACTACTCACAGTTCACTTATAAAAGGGTCAAGGTTGCTCCATCAAAGCTCAAATCATTAACTTGTTCATAATTTCAACTGAGATGGAGTAACCTCGACCATTATCAAGTTATTGATTTTTTGTTTTCCAATGACGTCGTGGGATACGCAAGAGGTTTATTTTCTAAATCTGTTAAAGTTTTCTTGTTCATTGAAGTGCCTTGTTCATTTCACGATGTGGGTTTTAGGCTATAGGTAGGGTCTTATTGGTGGAATATATATATATGGTATTGTGATGAAATGACGGTAACATGGTCTGAGATTTGCGGCTAGGAGGGTATGTTCAATCTCGACGATCCGAGTCTCGGTTTAACATAAGCTGCGAGTCGCAAACCTCAGACCATGTTACCGTCAATTCATCACAATAAGTTTTTATATTGTTTGTTAATTTAGGCTCTCTTGTGGAATAATAATAATAATTATAAAAAAACAACATCAGCCTCTCAGAAAACTATGTTTGGAGTAGATACTATCTGTGATGGACAAAGGAGCATGTTGCCGCGCCTGTAGCTTCTCCAGAATGATTAGTATCAATAAAATCTCTGAGTTGCGTGGGTGTATTTTTTAACATACTTAAATATAAATCCGTTCGCATTGTTTGGCAATTCGTCCCTCGAGTTCCAATGTGTTCTATGTGTCAGTGGGCACATAGAACACATTGGAACTCAAGAGACGAATTGTTTGTCACCAAACAGAAGAATATCGACTGAAGTTATATTGAAATTCGCCAACTCAGCTCACACATTACTTGAAGCTCAGGAATACTAAATCTGTGGCATTTGAAAAAAATAATGTCCAGCGTCTTCAACAGCCTCACCACACTGACAAAATGGTGAAGCTCATTCCAATGAGGGAGTCGGGTGACATGCTTTTGTTGAAATTGTTTTATAAATGTGAAAAATTAATGAAAATAACAAATTTTGATATTGCGTGCGTTAAAACTGGTATACAAATCAGTATATGATGACGGTACATTCCTATAATGATCTGCGCATTTCAGCATCCGGATCCCATGTGATAAGATGTGTTCCTGTAATAATTTGTGACTTCTCGAAGAATAGAGCGTGACAGGAAAAGAGAATACCTTCAGCTTTTGTTCTAATTTTGAAAAATTTTGAAAGGTGTCTATCCTGCCGATTTGTAAATGATCTTGGCTACTAATGTTTATCCCATAAATGGCCGTTTATTTGAACAATAAAGGCCTTGGATAAATGTTTGCTTTATTCACCTAGTAGGGTGATACATTTTCCCGTAGGTTTAACACTGAAAGAATTTATTCCCCTAGTAGCGACGGACTTGTCGGCCTCTGGCATCTACCACATTTGTCTAGCATAATTAATGGTTCGATTGTTGATTTCTTTAAATCTTTTTGAAGGTATTACACAATACCAGTTGAAAACAAGTTTGTAGTGGAATTATTTTTAGACAAAATGTATCACTGCGCCTTGTTTATTTTTTCCAATTTTGCTGGTCGATCGAATTGGACCTATGTGCTCCTCACTTTTCGCTGTGTTTTGTAGCAAATTATAGCACGATTTTGCCGCGACTACCTTGTAGAAGATTTATGGGATAAACAAAATAAACGTATAGTGTTTTCAAGTAAAAAAATGTATTCTACTAGCAGAATTAAGAATGAAACCGACTCGCCAGAGGCTCGTCGGTTTCATTCTTAATCCTACTCGTAGAATAAATTTTTTACTTGAAACACTATACGTTTATGTATAACAATATTTTATTTCAAAAAGACACTTCAAGCAAACATGATACAAAAGAAATAGTGAACACAATTTAAGAAGTGTGGAAATTGGATTCAGCAGCAAGCTAAAGCTTATGTAAGCTGTCTCCACCAGTACATAAGCACAAACTGTAGTTCACGTGGCAGAAAATAACATTTTAGATACAGGTTAGATGTAAAGTACTACTGGATTACAAGGATAGAGCCGTGTATAAAGTAAATAGTAGAGACTGATCTCCAACGAGAAAACGGCTGCATCCAGTGGATGGGCAATTTTGCCCTGAAGTTATGAATTGGTTGTAAGAAAAGACCAGGCAGCAAACTGATATTCACAGACAAAAAGGTTCAAATCTTAAGGGCGACAGTCACGAGAACAGACGAGCACCGCTAAGAATTACAAGGGTTAGTTGAATCTTCGTGTTGCCTCAATGTAGTTTTGTAGACAATAAAAGATCTTCGAGTTAATGACAGAACTATACAAATGAGATCCATTTGAGATCCTATATGTTTATTCTATATGTATGCGATAACAACGATAGATTTATTTCCAAAACTATTCTTTATTCATTTTTCAAATTACAGTACAACCGCGGTGGGCTGGTCGCAATCCAAGCGTGGGTAGTGATGTCCACACATGCGAGGTAATAAAAATGATTATCATCAAACGTTCAATTAATGAAGCACCGGGTTGTACCTGGGTTGTATCCGGTGCTTCATTATTTATATTTTTGATGATTATTCCTATAATTAGTGTTACGAATCTAATATTATTGCGTCCGTGTGAATATTGTCCACCCATGGAAAGTGACCAGTCTACGGTGGCCGTACTGTACAGTTGAGAATTTAAGATAAATCTATCATCACCATAATATTCATGTACAAAATACACAGAACGACACACGCCTGTGAATGGGTTAATCGATATGGCACGAGTGCCAGCGCGGAAGGATTGAACAAGAGGCCAGAAGCCTCGAGTTTTATCCTTCCGCGATTACACAAGTGCCATATCGATTAACCCATTCACATATGCGTGTCGTTTTGTGTTTATTACACGCCTTAATGTCTATAAAAACAATTATTAAAATGACAATCAGCAATTCATTTGACAACTATCAACAAAACGAACACATTTTATCGCCAACCAAATTTGCCGATGGGAACCATTGAGTGTTACTATTTCGGCCTCTGAGTTCCAATGAGTTCTATGTGACTAATGGCACATAGAACACATTTGAACTCAGGGGACGATTTTCAGCTATCGCTAGAGATTCAAAGTGTAATTGTGGTGCACGGTTTGTAGAAAATTCCAGTGAAATTTTGCTTCTATTTAAAAATAGTCCGTCGACGGTAACCGTTCCGCATATATGTGCGGAACAGATTTTTATTTTCCGCATGGTTTGGTGTTGTTGTAGATGTGGATTACATAGAACAGACGTGTAATAAATAACTCTTCCCAACAAAACGCCGTCAAACACTTCCAATGGAAAGCCTAATAATAAAGGTTTCCGAAAGGTGTACAAAGCAGGACTGAAGAGACTAACGAGGCAATGCTGACCATTGTATGTATCTTTCAAATTCTGGGGACATTGAGGTGGTGATGGAACGGCTCACAACATCATCTTGTCCCCACACGATTAGATACAGTACAGTCGCCGTGGATTGGTCGAAATCCACACGTGGGCAGTGATGTCCCAGCATGTGTTAATCAGATAATAAAAATCATCATCAGCAAAATTTTAATTAATGGTTGTACCCGGTGCTTCATTATTTACATTTTTGATGATTATTCCTATAATTAGTGTTACGAATCTAATATTATTGCGTCCGTGTAAATATTGTCCACCCATGGAAAGTGACCAGTCTACGGTGGCCGTACTGTAAGATGGAAATAAGACGACCATGAATGTTAACACGTGTCCTTTTGGTTAATCAACGACAGTATAGGTATTCTTTATTGTGGAGACTTAAACACGGGGCGGTGGGCCACGGGGTGTAAACAGGCAGCTGCCAATGTATTACATGTACCTCTCTGTGAGAGGGGCAATGTGGAAAAGACATACATAAAATCGTTTACACTCCGTTGTAACTTACAGCAACAACCCACCAACACAATTAGAAAAAAACATATTTTTTTCACCCAACCGACACGACCAGAAGGAGACACTTATAAACAAAACTCTTGAACAACAAATGTTTCTTTTCATTTTATTGCCCAAAAATATGGCTTACGGCCCCTCATTGGAACAGGCTCGTTCCAATGAGGGAGACATAAGCTGAATTTCTGAAGCAGAAAGTGAAGACAATGACAAAATATGAATAAGAATTTTTGACAAAAACATTAAGCGGGTATGTCGCGTTACTTTATGTGAATGTAAACAGAATTTGGATAACTACATCGCTGATAAAAAAAGAAGGAAATTTGTATTTTCTCTCTTCCAAAACATAGCTTAATACCACATTGGAGCAAATCCGTTGGGTTCCGCCAAGTGTGGATGGAGGGAGGCAATGTATACTTGAGGTGAAGGTTATCTGAATTTGTAATTTTTTTACACGCCTGTTCTATGCAATCCCCGTCTACAGCAATACTTAACCATGCGGAAAATGAAAATCTGTTCCGCACATATGTGCGGAGCGGAAATCGTTGACAGACGGTTTTCAAAATAGAAGCGAAATTCCATTGAAATTTTCTACAAATCGTGCAACGCAATTACAATCTGAAATCCTAGCAATAGCCAACACATTGTAATTGAGGGGACGAAATAGTAACACGGGTTCCCCTCGCGATAAAATGTGTTCTTTTTGTTGATAGTTGTCAAATGAATTGCTGAATGTCCTTCTAATAATTGTTTTTTATAGACGTGAAGACGTGTATAGCCTTGGACGAATTTTGACGGGTTGTTCTGTTCAAAACTACCCAATCTATCGGCACCCATATTTCCTCAACTGGAGCAATTTCTCTGAGCACTGGTTTTATTCTTTTCGGTAAATAAAATAACAAAATTGCTAAATGTCAGTTAGGCCAAATAAAAAAACGAATCGGTTCTCAGGCATTTTTTTTTTAAATCAGTGAGGGAGGGAAGATTTTATTTTTAATTTTTATTTTGTTTTCCCTGTAAAAAGTTGTGCCAACTCAGTTAATCTTTTTGCCATCTTTCTACTATTGAAAGAGGGACAGTTATTTCATACTGTATTCATGGCATATTCATGGCATATTCATGGCATACCTTTTATATCCAACTGCAAGTACTACAGCCAAAAGGATTTCTATTCTATGGCTCTTCTTAGTAGTGTCTGTCAAACATGAGGCCCTGAACATGATGGTCCTGTGTATCAAAATTTGCCTTGTTACAGTTTATGGGAGAGTGCCTATTGGCACTCTCCCATAAACTGCAACAAGACAAACTCACTGCATGCACGGATAAATAATTACATGTTAAAAATGGAAGAAAAAATATTATCATAGTTTTCACAAGTTCTCAGAATAACCGACACAACAAAAATGTTCAACGAGGGGGTTCAAATCCAGTGAGGGAGGTGCCTGAGAACCAAAACTTTGATTTTGTTTAGCCTTACAACAAAAACGATAAACAAATTAAATATAATACCTTTATTTTCTCCACGATCAACTTGTACAGAAAGAGGCTAAGGTGGAACAAATCAATCTTCTACACTCCTGGTCTGCAGTAAAAGGAAAACTGTCGCTATTATTTATAAACGGACTGCACCAAAAGATAACACTGCTTTACTCAAGGAAATTGGTTATGTATTGATTGGGAACGTATTTCTCGCGTCGTGACATTAAACGCATACGTAGTTTTAATATTTGACATCACATCAAGAACATTTATTAATCCATATTTCATGGGCGTGTTTACATAATAATGACAGAATCCTTTGCATTCTAGTGTTACAATACTAATATATACATATATGCATCAGGCACGTGGCCAGTATTCTATGATAGGGGTGCCCAAGCCAGTTCTTTTTTTAGAGGGGAGGGCAAACATGCTATTCGGAAGCCGATGTGGGGGTGGGGGTGGGGGGTCTTGGCGCCTCCACAATCCATAATTAGGACTCTTCTGTTGTTAATCCCTCCTCCTATTTACTTTCGATGAAGTGGGAGGAGGGGATAAGGAACGGCGGGCTAGGACTCAGTCTCCCCAAGACAATTTTGGCAACTCTCCCAAGTAAATGATAGTAACATTCAGCGCTGAGTGAGCGAATCTGGGGCAGTTGTGGTGTATGTTGCAGGGGGCGGGGAGCGGAAACAGGTGTGTGACACAACGTGTGTGTGTGGGGGGGGGGGGGGGGGGGGGGGGTTGAGTACCCAAGTATCAAAAAACTAGTTTTCTCCAAATCATGCAAATTTTCGCCTTATCCCTTTTTATAGTGTAATTTTGTCCCACATCAGCTTTTCCATCTATTTGCATACCAACAATAAGGCATTCTGGGCAGTATTTATGCATCCAAGGACAGGACACTTGGGTGATTGTCACTGGAACTCATGTGGAGACAGGGGTGGGTGTCATGTGGACAATTAAAAATGCATTTTTTTCAAACTGTGTCTACTTTGAAAGCAGTACATGGGTTTTCATAATTTATGCAACCAGTTTCCACATTCAAACTCATGTAATACACAGAGATTGCAGAAAAATGAAGATATCCCTGGATATTCCATTTGTATGCTGTTGTAAGGTTACAATTGTTACTCTCATGCGTACCCTAACTGTCTGGAGCTGACTTGAGAGTTGTGGCAGCAACCCAAGTTCACCATCGTGAATTCCACCTCTGTGTCTAGCACAGGAAATCTTTGATAAAGATAGCTATATGCTGGGGCAAACCAGGGTAAAAAAATCGTCAGAGAAAGGGTCATGGAGGATTGTAACCGTAATTGGCGAGAGGGGGTCACATCAAAGAGGTCTTTGGGTGGCCTGCGTGATAAAGAGAAGCCAGGTTTTGAAGAGTACCTTGATGGCACCTTTGGGGGTCACTGTTGTTCAATCTAAGGTCGCGATCCCTGGAGCTGAGGAGAAAAATTGGGAAAGACGGCGAAAGGGAGTGCCAGATGTGTAACTTGGACATGGTGGAGACCCTGGAACACTTTCTTCTAGAATGCCCAAAGTATCAATCTAAAAGAATGAGATTCACTGGGAGTATAATGGGGAAGTGGGATGGGAGAATGAAGGACATGTGGTTAGGGGGAGACTCAAAGGAGAGGGTTAATATGCTAATCGGAGAGATTGGGAAGAATGGGACAAGGGATACCATCAAGCAGTTCGTCTCCGAGTGTTGGGAGGAGAGGAGAAGCGTGGGAATAGGGAGGCAGTTGGGAGTACAGGGGTAACCATGGCCTTCTCGTCCGAGAACCGCGACAAATCAGCGGCTGGCCAAAGTGTTATTATTATATTATACCTTCATTTTTTTGTAATCACAAGGAAATAAATAAAACTTTGATTGTTTATTGATTGGCACGAGAATGAAAGAAAAGGAAACAATAAAATCATCTGTGGTATGTCGTCGCATCAAATTACTGTTGAGAAAATATCACTCGACCTGATTCAACATCATAACAGAAATATTATTATTCATATATTTGTTACTGCCATTGGAATTACCTTGTCAGATCTGGTGTCATCTTTAACTGGTCGAGTGCTAAAAACATTTCCTGACCACACAGGACACAGAATTTTTTTCATCAAATATTGCACTGTCACATTTCATTGGATAGTGCCTCAGGGCACTATCCAATCAAATATGATAGAGCAAGAGCAATGTGTCTTGCCTTCCAGCACTCTACCAATTAATTGTTTGAGTTATATCTGGTGACAGGTATTGAACATGCGTTGATGGTATTGATCATATACACCACATTACATTTAAGGAATAGTGCATGGCTTGGAGTTGACTACGCCCATATAGTGCCCAGTGAGGTGGTGTAGTTCCCGCCGCGAAGCTGAGGGAACTACACCACCTCACTGGGCACTATATGGGCGTAGTCATCGACAAGACATGCACTAATCCTTATATTATATCGAACACCATCAAGAAAATTATCTGTCCGATTTGTTAATCTATTACCAAGGTAGCAGCCCTACCAACAGCGTTATATAGAAAAAAAAACCATGTAGATTTTAAAAAACATTTTCTTCTTCCAAAACACGGCTAACTTGGATTATTGATATGAGCAGAAGACAGATTTTGAATCGGTCGGCAAGGGTAAACAAAACATTTCCCCCAAACGGAACTGTGTATTCTAGAATCGCGCAACTCGCGAATGAAAACTAAAATTTTCGAAATTTGACAACGCAATTTGATAATTTCCACACATTTGTCACACATATACATTACCGAATGGGTCAGCACGGGATACAAATTCGGAAGATTCAATTGAATTCCATTATTTATTCGTTTACTGCCCAAAACATACAATTAAATAGCGAAATAATATGAGCAGCGAAACAAACGATTTTTCATATCCGGACGCGTTCTCATGAAAGTTGGACCCAGGTATGGATCATTCTCTTCGAAACGAGATATGGATCATCTTCTCAAGGAATAAAATGAACGCCTCGAAAAATGTGACTTCAACAATGGAAAAGCGATACATTTTTCCACAAAGATTTCTTTCCGGGTCGTTTTGTGGATGTTGTGCCTCTGTGAATTGATTTTTAAATTTAGCCTGATCAGTTTTATTCGCCCAGTATGAAAAGAAAACTGATATAGTAGTGTGCTAAAAATAGAAAACGTGTAGTGCCTGGGTGAGTGCCTGGTCAGTTCTGTGGATGCAAACTACACGAAATAGGGTATCATCTTTCAGCCAATCAGAATGCAAGGAAGTCACGTCAGATATAATATATTATTATATTGACTTGCAAAACCACTCATTTTCCGTTTACCTGCAAAACATTAGCTTTTGATGTGGGAGGTTTGGGTGTCAAAAACTGGTCGGAAAAAATTACAGGTAAAGGTGGGTCCGAAAAATGGCAATACCTAAAAACAAGACTTTGTGCCAGCAGTGTTTTTCCCCACCTCCTGACTCCCTTTTTATTTTATTTATTTAATTAATTTGTTTTTTATAACTTGGACTTTTTAGGGTTTTTTTTTATTTTGGGCTCAGTTGTTTTACATTTTGGATTTAGTTTTTTTTAATATTTTGAAATTATTTTTTTTTCAAATTACTTTCAATCCCGATCAACTTATTTTTCTGGCAGGTTCTTGTATCTCTGACATCACCACCACCACGGGAACTCTTCACCTACGATAAAATCTTTTCCAATCTCGGAGCCAATTTTTGCTCGTTCAGATGATGCTTTCAACTTGTGAACTAAATCAGTAGTTCTCTTGCCAGCTTCTGTCGTGATCTTGTTACTGGCTTCCATCAGAACGTTCATACCAACGTCCATCATGGTCTTTTTCCAACCTTCGCAAACCACTGAATGTGATCATAAGCTTTTGATGTGCGAGGGGGTGGGGTGTGTGTTACTAGAAGGTAAGGGTGGATGGGTCCGAAAAATGGCAATACCAAAAAAAATGAGACGTTGTGTCAGCAGTTTCTTCTGCCTCCCCCCTGCATGTAGCCCTTTGTTCGAGACAACTTTTGGCCCCTATGTTATGTGAAACTTACATTTGGCCAATGTTGTTTTTCTGGGGGTGGGAGCAAATATTTTAGGAGAGGGGAGACAAAGCTCCAATGCCCCCCCCCCCCTCCCCGCGTGGTTAGGCCTATGACCGCCACTACTAATGCTAATACCGACACGAGTTGATCATGGCTATCGAAAGTGTCGTTTCTCCCTATTAAAAAAGATAAAAAATACTACTGCTGTTAATAATACAATGGCCTTCACTTAACTGTATATCTTTTAATTGAATAACCCTGTTAATTGGATATTACAGTACGTGGAGATTGTATTATCACTAAATCGCCCGCAGAGTGGAGATTCCACCCAAGCAATAATTGCAAATTTGTTGCAAAGCATAACCAGTAAAAGCAAAGTTTCAGCCATTGGACCTCCGGGTTAAACCCGGAGGTCCATTGGCTGAAACATTGCTTATGTTTTTTGTCGATATGCACCAAATTTGAAAGTTATAGCTTGGGTGATAACTCCACACCGCGGGTGATTAAGTTACAATCCACTCGCCACGTACTGTACTTACAAACACCAAACCACGTATCATACCGTCGGTATAAATTTATCGTATTAATTACACAAACAGTGCATCCGCCGTGGACTGGTCACTTTCCACGGGTGGGTAATATTTCCACGGACGCAATAATATTACATTCCAAACACCAATTATAGGAATAATCATCAAATATTAAATTAATGAAGCACCGGGTTCATTAATCAGAAATTTGTTGCTGATGATTTTTATTACCTGGTGAACGCTAACGTGGAGATTTACTCTCTGAATGCCGACTTGGTGAAATTGGAAAATTAAAATATTTTCTCTGAATGCCGATAGCGAAGGTTCTTAATTAGGTATAGTCTGTTCTATAAAAACACTGCCCTTTGATTACTAAGTGTCGGCATTCAGAGAAGTGACCACTGTTTAGATTTCTGTTACAAGACACTGTGCTAGTCGCAAAGATTATTGTTCTGTTGTGATTATTAATTAATCAAGCCATATCTGTTGTCATTAAATTTTTGTTTATCTGTTAAATTATTCAACTGCTCTGTTGTAATTCGAAATCAGTCAAGCCAAATACCAGTACGCCATTTCCACATATATATAGAGAAGTCACCACTAGTGTAAATACAAACATTGTGGATGATCTTGTTGAGGGTGTTCCAACCATATAATAATAACACTTTTGCCCCAACGCCAAGGTCATTCAAGTTGTCATTCTCAGCTGTATAGAGCACGTGCCAAAACAATCCCCAAACTGCCAAGGACTCAGCAAGAGATAGACTTGCCAGACCAATACTCACAGACACTTTCTGCTGATAATGTTTTGATACCGTTTAAAGACAACAGGATGTTGATATTTTCAACAGCGGACAATCTTCGGTGTCTGTCTGAAGCAGAAACATTTTATTTCGATGGAACATTCAGCATGTGTCCAAATCTGTTTAAGCAAATTTACACGGTGCATGCTTTGGTGGAGAATAAAATGTTTCCTTTAACGCACAAAAACATGGCCTACAGACTGGAGAGAGAGAGAATGAGAAATTGGAGAGCGGCCAGATCACGTAAGATCAGTATTGTGATACCGTGTCTCATTTTGTAGGATTGTAAATATGAAATGTAAAAATGTCCAAAATTGTTCGTTAAAAATATGGATGTTCATATGTTGTTTGTTAAAAAAAATTCTTAGAAAATATCTATTTGTTAATTGATCTCGTCTTCATTTGATGAGAAATAATTTGTCCAAAATATTGATACAGGACATAGCTAGTTAATCCGATTATCACACCTTCACTGGTCCCTGTAGGAGAACAATAGATGTTGGCATTCCGGGAAGTCCCCTACGTGGACATCACGGCCCACGTGTGGATTACAATCAATCCACGGTAACTGTACCGCAGGTAATAGAGTGTTGTCCTCCGATCAACTGAAGAATTTTTCTGACAACCTCTAAATTCCCAACGTTCATAGACATATTTTGCATCGTAACATCTAATACAGATATTTCATTTAATAAATCGTGTTTGCCATAGCTAAGTTTATCGCTAGGATTCGGTAAAATGACCAAAGTCCTGGTAATTGAAAATTCCACTTAACCCTTGGCTTTCGCTGCCACGCCCACTTTTTCCATATATGGAGGACCTCTATGTACGTCTGCATACAAAGAAGTTTAATCACATACTTGAGACTCTGTCATCTGAATAATTGTCGGAAAGGGCTCTCCGAGCCCTTTCTGACAATTAATCAGATGGTATGTTTGATCTTCGCACAAATGAATAGATAATTATCTTGCAATCAACATGTATTTTGTCTATATTAACTCCGCAACTGTCGTGTATCCGACCCCCTGATACAGATGTTTGTATCAGGGGGTCGGATACAACCACATTCCTTTCGCGTGAGTTCCATTTTTTTTGTTCATCCGTACGAATAAATAGTTCGTTATATATTCCTCTACATTCCTGACTTATCCCCATATTGTAAGATAAAATGATTATTACCATTATATGGATGTACAAAATATGTATCCGTGTCTCGCTCCGGTTCTAAGGGTAGATCACGACTTGTCTTCGACTCGTCGTGATCTGCCCTTAGAAACCAGAGCTCGACTCTGATACATATTTTGTATATCCACGTAAGGGTAATAATCTCTATTTAGCATACAATAGTAGACAATAGTCGATTTCGGCAGCGAAAGTGTTAATTAAGCTCTCAGACCACCAGTTCTGTAAGGAATTCGACGCTGTTCTGGGAATCAAAAAAATAGACGATGGATTATTTAAGGTCCAGACTGGTTCCAGGCCGTAACAGCGTCAAATTCCATATAGAATTTCACTGGTGGCCCGAAAGCTTGAGGTGTTCTGGAAAAGTGCTTGCATAGTTTTACACGTGCACTTTACAAAGCGAGGTTTTGGATCTTTGCCAAAGTTTAGTTTCAGGTGACATGCGAAAATAAGGTCCACGCGTATCACGAACGAACAGGGTCATAAATCAGTGAATTAAACATGATGGTTAGATAATTAAGCATGATGCTAAAATAATATAGCATGATGCCTAAATAATATAGCATGCTGCTTAAATAATGAATAATTAAATAATTAAGCATCATGCTAAAATCCCATCAAGCAACACATTCCGCTAAGCAATTAGACGGTGGGCGCAGTGGCGTCGCGGTAACCGGTTCTTGCCAGATCACCGAAGTTAAGCATCGCCGAGCGCGGTTAGTGGTTGGATGGGTGACCATTTCAGCGACTGATTCGGACTCCCGCGTTGTGCCTTTGGGCAAGGCACTCAACCCCGATTGCCTACATGGGGGGCACGATGACGCTGTGTACTAACGCGTACTGCTCGTCGGTGGTGCGCATGTCTTCAACCAATCTAAGCCTGCCTGTGCCGCGGTGCATAGTTCAGAATTACAATGTTGGAGAGCTGACAGCTGCTCGTCGTTGCTCGGTGGTTCTCTCCGGGTACTTCGGCTTCCTGCACCCGTAAAACTGTCAACTACATGATATGACCCTGGCTGTTAAAATGTTGTTAAACCCTAATAAATAAATAATAAACCGATCAGACACATACAGGCGGGGCGTCTGGTCGAATCCATACAATGGAGCTTGACCGAGAAACAAGAAAATGTTGATGCAAACATCTGGTCGCGCAGTTGGAATCGTGCAGAAGAAATCTTTCGTTTACATATCACGAATCGTTTCACTGGATTTTCTTTTAATGATACATAATATATTAAAAATTAAACGCCGACAATTTGTGCACTGCTTGTTTGCGTTTGTAAACAAGTTCTGTTTTACTGTTGAAATATGACTCGTTAATTAAAGTCTGGTGTGTGTGTGCTTTAAAGTGGGCATGAAAGGTAAGAATTGTTTGATAAACTTGACATTGCACTTGTTTGGCGGCCATATCGGGCCAGTTTTTCAGAGTGTCACAACCAGCACCTTTACGTTGATGTCTGTATAAACTGACGACGAAGATGACCCAGGCGATAATCTGCAATCTGGGTAATAGTTAACATATCTGTTGACGGGTAAGACCTAGTCCATTCTTTAGATTAAACTAACTTCAGTCATACACAATACAATGATGGCTGTTAGCAACAATCAGTGAAATCTACCTATTTTTGCAAGTCTTCGCCACGTTTCGTGTTATGAAATAGTTCATTACAGGACTCGCCTAATATTTCTGGAGCATTAGGGTTCAGATCAGGAATAAGTGGTCATATTTATCCGTGAAAAATAATAAAACACATTCCATTGTTGTGTTTTTTCTTGATATCTACTAAAATCCAAAATTGAGTTATTTTTCGGCCCAAATGCGTCCCAACTAAAGTACCCAAAAGAAATAAAATCTGTCAATAAAAGCAATGCCGTTACGTAACTATTGGCATTCATGTCTTACATTTCATAAAACATTCGGCCAAAAATACTTTCGAAAAAGTTGGGAAAACTTGGGTGGTTCAAAACATTTTTGTGTAGTGTATATGGCCCCTTGAGTGGAACAAGGTGCCATCTGCAATGCTAAAGCATTGCAGATGGCACCTTGTTCCTCTCCCAAGGGACGATTTGTTCACTGAAAACATTAGGCGGCGTTCAGGATTATACAAGCCAATCGAGTAAAAAGTCCAAGAACACCACTTAAAAACATTGCCCAACGCAATTTGTATCGAACCTAACGGTCCGGGACGACCCGCGTAGTGTCCGTGGGCAAGGCATTTTATCCCGGTTGCCTATATGGGGGCACGATGACGCCGTGTACTAAGGCGTACGGCACGTCGATGGTACACATGTCTTCAATCTTCAACCGCTGTAACCATGGTGAGTGTAGCTTGAACAGAGCTAGAATGTTGGGGAGCTGACAGTTGCTCGTGGATGCTCGATGGTTCTCTCTAAGTTCTCCGGCTTCCTCCACCCGTAAAATTGTCACGGCCACGATTAGCCATTGTGCATGAGTATGTGACCTTAAATAAATAAATAAATAAATAAATAAATAAATAAATAAATAAATAAATAAATAAATAAATAAATAAATAAATAAATAAATATCGAACCTACTGCCGTGGATACCTTTTATTATGTCAGATGATAAGAACCTAATTTCTGTTATCGATATCTGATTCCTCCCTGCTGGCCTTGTGAATAATAAATGAGATAAATGACTGGCAATGAGGCAAACCATTATATGAAAATTGTTTTTGTTACCCAATACCCCAGATTATGGCATACGTTAAAGAACTATCTATTAAATACAATCAATTAATTATAATATGGGTGAAAATAAGCTCTGTTTTCCTTGTACCACCGATAATATATTACTTACCTGTTTCACACTGGAAAATAAAACATCCACGATTCCATCATGCATACGTATAAATTCTCTGTCTCTTCAGATGTTAAATGTTACATTTTTTATTTTGAAATGTCGAAAGCATTTTTGTTCATGACAAATTAACAGATTGTTTGTTCTTGAGATACTTACCGGGGTGATTCCACAGTATTCAATAGCAAATGCCACCCGAAGAGAAATTACACTCCTGGGAAAAGATAAATGTTTTATATGAAGAGGGAAACGTTGGATGTGCTTCCGTGACAAACGCCACAATGGAATCCAATACGCTGCGGTGATTATTGTAATAACGCGAATATTGATTAAACAAAGTTCAAAAGTTAGCGATAATAATAACACTTTGGCCAGCCGCTGATTTGTCGCGGTTCTCGGACGAGAAGGCCATAGTTACCCCTGTACTCCCAACTGCCTCCCTATTCCCACGCTTCTCCTCTCCTCCCAACACTCGGAGACGAACTGCTTGATGATATCCCTTGTCCCATTCTTCCCAATCTCTCCGATTAGCATATTAACCCTCTCTTTTGAGTCTCCCCCTAACCACATGTCCTTCATTCTCCCATCCCACTTCCCCGTTATACTCTCAGTGAATCTCATTCTTTTAGACTGATACTTTGGGCATTCTAGAAGAAAGTGTTCCAGGGTCTCCACCATGTCCAAGTTACACATCTGGCGCTCCCTTTCACCGTCTTTCCCAATTCCCCCCCCCCCCCAGCTCCAGGGATCGCGACCTCAGCTTGAACAACAGTGACCCCCGAAAAGTGCCATCAAGGTACTCTTCAAAACCTGGCTTCTCTTTATCACGCAGGCCACCTGCAGGCGACTATTGCGCTTACAGTCTGACTATTTGGATCGATTTTGGGGTGGATCTGTTGCAAACGGAATGTTTAGCTTAGTTTTAACCTTTTCAACATGAAATGCATGAACTCTTGCGAAAAGAAAAAAAACTGCTCTAAATGAACTGTCAACACAATAATCACCAAACCGATTAAGAATGGTCAGTTATAATTTAATTATACAGCCCTCCAAGGCTGAGGGATTAAAGTAATACTGAACCTACATGTACAGTTAAAACTAGAAGTCCTGTCACGAACTGTGCGCTTATCTAGCCTTAATTGCGCGTAGGAATTGCGCGCAATTGTCATATGGAATGGCATCCAAAGCACAGCAGGTTCTCCTGGTTACTCATAGCAAGCACAGGCAATGTTTCTGCCAATGGACCTCCGGGTTACCCGGAGGTCCATTGGCTGAAACATTGCTTGTGCACAGGCCATATGTAGAGAATTTGATAGCCGTACTATGGTCATAACGCGTAGATTAACGCACAGATCGACGTGCTATTTGCGCGCATTTCATGGCAGGACTTCTAGTTTTAACTGTAGGCTAAAGGGGCAATTTCTGTATTTGTAAATATCTAAAAATAAGACTCTCATATTTTGTTTTGTGGACAAATGTTAAAAAGTAGATTTCATGTGAATAATGCACGAAAGGCAGGAAAAGTGAGTCTGTCGTTATGGATAGGAGTAGCAAGAGTTTTGGAAAAGGGCGGAACAACCAGTGGGCTATTGTTGGCATGATGGACGAAAGACAGAAGATGGTACAAATGATCAAGGGTAGGTCTCCATGGAAGGGACAGGGTGGTTGTGCCATTACCTTTATTAACGGTGATAGGCAAAGTACACTCCATGCGAGAACTCGTCGACTGACATGGGTCACGGCCGGAATTTGCAAAAGTGTAAAAGCATGAGGAGCTCGGCGGCTCTGTGGTAGACTGTTGGACTTCTATGCTGGAGGTCCCGAGTTGATCCCCGTCCGGGACGACCCGCCTTGTGTCCTTGGGCAAGGCACTTTATCCCGGTTGCCTACATGGGGGCACGATGACGCCGTGTACTAAGGCGCATTGCACGTCGATGGTGCACATGCGTGTCTTCAACGGCTGTAATCCTGCCTGAGCGGAGCATGAACAGAGTTAGAACGTTGGGGAGCTGACAGTTGCTCGCCGATGCTAGGTGGTTCTCTCCGGGTACTCCGGCTTCTTCCACCCGTAAAACTGTCGCGGTCACGATTAGCCATATGTGACCTTAAACACAAATAAATAAATAAATAAATAATTTTAAATTTGTATTAGAACATGGTCGTGGTAGGAGGGGCGATGTCCATAAAATTACTTTTATACATTGAACCGACGTTCCCATATTCCTGTCAAGTATAATTTATCACATGTGGTGATATTCAAAATATTTAACTCTTATAATAAATAAATTATTGCAACAGCCATTGAATCGGGATGTTTTATTCCGTCTCATTGACGGGACCAGATTAGCCAGATCAACCACGACGCCTAGGGTTTGATCTGGCTGACAGGGATGGAGGAACCGGAGGGGGGGGGGGGGGGGGTAAGCGACACGTTCCCCACCACTCCTTTCCACATACAGTACATGGAGAGTGGATTGTAACTAAATCACCCGCGGAGTGTAATTCCCCCTCAAGTTATAACTTTCAAATTTTGTACATATCGACAAAAAACACAAGCAATGTTTCAGCCAATGGACCTCCGGGTTTAACTTTACTTGTGCTGGTTATGCTTTGCAACAAATTTGCAATTATTTCTTGGGTGGAATCTCCACTCTGCTGGTGATTTAGTGATAATACACTCTCCACGTACTGTACATGTTGCGCGGTTACACAATTTGTTAAAAAGGGCGCATGCAAACGTGTCAATATAAGCCTTTCCTGTAATATATTAACTGCAAATCCAAGCAACATTTTGCCAAAGAATCCAATCTTCGGTCGCTACGATCCGTTTCTTCTACTTCAACCATATTCCACCCCGAAGGCCAGCGGCTTCGGATTCGAAGATGATTGAAGAAGAAGAAATGGAAAATACAGTGACCACACCACCGCATGCTCATCTAAACGAGAGACTATGGTGCATATCCTACAGTACGTGGAGAGTGGATTGTAACTAAATCACCCGCGGAGTGGAGATATCACCCAAGCTATAACTTTCATTTTTTTCATATCGACAAAAAATACAAGCAATGTTTCAGCCAATGGACCTCCGGGTTTAACCCGGAGGTCCATTGGCTGAAACTTTGCTTGTGCCGGTTATACTTTGCCACAGATTTGTAATTATTGCTTGGGTGGAATCTCCACTCTGCGGGTGATTTTGTGATAATACACTCTCCACGTACTGTATATACGATTGTAATTTTTTTTCCACTTGGCCAAATCATGGTAGCCTGGAAAATTTGTGCCCCGCCACTTTTATCGAGTTTTCGCGTCCTCTGCTTGCTAATACAGTCTAAACTTTGCGGAATCCAACGATCCAGATCAGCGTACTGTTGTAATAAGCTGTATGTCATTATTATTATTGCTGTTATTTCCCTGGTGAAATATAAACAAAAGAGAGAATTTGAGTTCTGTCAGCCCGCCAGGAGTTTGGATCAGGTACTCACTCGAGTCCCATTATCAGATAAGAACAATGGATCCAAAATCTTATATAACCACTCGCAGAAATCCAGACAACACACGGGGCTGCTCTGAGGATATGCAACCTGGTTAAGTACTTCTCATGGAAATTTCCGGGTAGTATTGAAATTTCAGACTCTGTATCGGTTGCGGTTTATTATGAGTCATTTACCTCGGTATAGGTGGCATACGATACCGATACCAATTGATTTATTTATTGGTGCTTAACGCCACATCGGCAGCTAAGGCTGTTAAGTGACGAGATCGATACCAATACTGAGCGATATTTTACGCATCCTTTCCCAGCTGTTGTATTGGTCACTATTTTACAGCAGTCAGAGATTCGGCATAATCATATTCAAATACCAGATCAAGATAGCCGGAGAAAATTTAACGAATTGCGAATATATTATTACTTTCCAAAGTATGATTTACTGGGATTTCCGGGTTTGATTATAAACGATTAACTTAACAAGTGAATTATGCAATCAACAATTGTGTCATGCATCCGTGCGCGCAAACGAAGACGATTTGCCGTGGGTGTAATGGGGATTTTATTGGTTTTTTTTTTACTTTTTTTTTAACCCTTTACTTAACATGAAAAACAGACGACACTTGCAAAAAAATTCTCGAATAACTTTTATTTTCATTTTTTGTCTCAAAAACATAGGTTATGACCCCTCATTGGAACGAGCTCGACCAGCTCGTTCCAATGAGGGGTCATAACCTATGTTTTAGAGACAAAAAATGAAAAAAATAATGAAAATTAATTAGCGAGTTTTGAGAATAGGGCTGGCCGTTTTTGGCCGTAACGTTAGGTAAAGGGTTGAATAATATAATTATCGTTAATAATGAAAAGTAATAAATAGAGTAATTACTTGACTGGACTGGTTACGTTAAATAATTCATTCGCGCACCCGTGTTTGTACAACGTCCCTCACCTCTCATGAATTATTTCACGTAACCAGTCCAGTCGTGCGATTACTCTCTATTTATTTGCCAAAACTTTGGAAGAATAACACAAGCATTCGACACCGATCATCTGGGGTAATTTCTCTCAGCTTCTTGATTACATCAAATGACCGATGTCTTGGCGCCCTTCTTGTCGGCCATTGTTGGTTGCTCTAACACACATATTCACTGAGCAACTACTTACTTTATGAATTCAGGTCGTATCTCGAAAATGGGTCGGAAAAGCGGCATTTTGGGTTAAAGGGTTAATCACTCTATTTTACACAATATGCAGATACAAAGCACAAATCAACTCGTTTGTCTTTGCGCGCAAACAAATGCATGAAAAAAACTGGATGAGTGACGTTCAACAAACGAGACGACCAATTGCGCGCTCGTTCTATTTTAGAGGAGTGATACTTTTTGCCGACACGTTCGTTGAAACAGGAGTAATAATAATAATAATAATTCTTTGGCCACCTGCAGATTTGTCGCGGTCCTCTAACGAGGATGCCTACATAAACCCCGCCCTCCACCTGGATATTCTTCCACCTCCCAAGCTGAACGTTGAAATAAAACAGAAACGATGACAAAAACAAACAACAAACTTGTTTAAAAGGTAGGTATTACAAACATCATTCTTGAAGAGGTTTTAAAATCTTTTAAAATTATCACTCTTTGTTTTCAAGGCTATTAATTCTTTTATTCTAAACAAATATTCGTATTTCCTGTTCAACATATTGAGAAGCAAGTAATTGCCGAGAAAACATCTTTGACATTAGAAGAAAATAAAGAAAGGTTTCACATTGTTACTTCCAACTAACGAAGATAACAGCTCTCTACACTGCAAAAATATAGGTTGTCTTTAGAACCAAAACTGGTTCTAATGTTGTCCCTGAGATGGAACCAGTTCTGTTTAAACAGTATTTATTTCAAATGAAATAAATTTACCAAGATTAGCATTCAATTTTAACAGAATATTACATGAACTGAAGTAGATTCAGCAGTAAACATGGAGCTTATTCAACGCAGTCGCCAAATACTTTGAAACAAAGGAGATATGAACAGTTGGCATATCGAACCAGTTTTGATTCTGTATAGAACCAAAACTGGTTCGATATGCCAACTGTTCATATCTCCTTTGCTTAATTATGATTTGATACAACCTCGTATAAGCTCTAAACTTACGACTGAAACCCCCTCAATTTATGGTTAATTCTGTTAATATTTAATGTTAATCTTTATAAATTTATTTGATTTGAAATAAATACTGTTTAAACAGAACTGGTTCCATCTCAGGGACAAGATTAGAACCAGTTTTGGTTCTAAAGAGAACCTATATTTTTTGCAGTGTGCGCTGCCTGTTGTTTTCGTTTATTAAAAGTAACCAAAAGAAACTTGTCTTTATGACAAACTAATTAGAAGCAATTAGTTCACAGATAATAGGGTCCTGCGAATATTCGAGATTCGATTCGATATCGATACCATACGTATGCTTCGAGATCGGTCCCGAATCAGTCTCAGGATTCGATTTTTCGAATCGTACTAACTTCAATTTGTGACATTTCCAACAAAAATAGGATAAAACTGTCATTAGAAAATTTGTTCATGTAGGCTCAATTCCTATTTATTTGAGTAATTGACAATGTTTAATTGTTAGGTAAGGTGTGAATTTGGCCCAGAACATTATCCATAGTTTTGGTTTTTGAAGGCTTAACTTGTTACTATTCACGTTCTTAAGAACGTGAATAGTAACAAGTTAGGCCTTCAAAAACTAAAACTATGGACAATAGGCCTAGCTGTTTCAGTGACGGTGCTACAGAGAATATTTAGTTATTGGTGTTTAAGGTGTTCACTCCGTCGCGTAAGGGTCATCACAGTGTTCCGTAACTTCCGTTTGATGCAATATGAAATAACTTGTCTTTTAACATTCGATTCGGGATTCGATTCGATGTCGATATCAGAGACACGATTCGATTCGAGATTCGATTCGAAAAGAAATTTGTGATTCGCAGATCCCTAGCAGATAATCTGTCATTGAGAATATATATCAGTATCACACATACCGACACTAATCGTCCACTTTGGCTCTTTATTTACGAATATATTTTACAGTTATTTGAACGTTTTTATTTTTTCCAGGAAAAAAATTAGCAAACCTCCTAGACTTTTAAAAATAATGGAAAGGAGTGTGTGTGTGTGTGTGTGTGTTCTATGTTACGATGAGCACACTCTTGATATAATTAACAGAAAAAAGAATACAAAACATTAAAAGTTGGTGAAAACGCGGTTGTCTTATTTTAAAATGGGCTTCAACAGAGAATAATTGTCAAACGTTCAAATTAATTGGGGAAAATGGTAAAAAACAAGCTTTTGTATTTTTATACAACTCAACAGAAGAAGAATGCCTGATATTTGTGAAACGATGCGCACGTCGATGATAAAAAGTCACTAGGATTTCGAAATTGCGATGTTTATATCCCATACCATTAGTTTTATGATTTCCTGGCAGTTTTAGTAAATTGAGGGGAGATAACGGTTCAGTAAATCTCTTCCAATGACGACATTAAAATAAAAATTCAGAAGGCAGATTCCACCTAGTCAGCCCCCCCCCCCCCCCACACACACACACACATCTTATTATAGGGTAATAGAGTAATCAGAAATCTGAACCTCCAAAACAATCTAGAAGAGAAAATATACAATGGATATCTACGCTGTTTTAGTGAATATCGGGAATTATCTCATGAGTGTGGACCTGAAAGTTTTATTACGAGCGCTTGCGTAAGCGCTCGCGAAAAATAAAAATTCAGATCCACACTCAGATAATTCTTGAGACCGACTAAAATAGAGTAGATTTTCTTTTTTATTATATGCTATGAGACATTTTATTGCACAATATTCACCCCAATTCGACCCCAAATGCGTACGTTTCAAGGCGTCGTCATGCACAGAAGCGTGACGTTATTTAGGAAGCTACTGAGGAATATTTCTCGATATCTATCGAGTTGATATAAATCGATAAATATCTTTAAAGATTTTGCGATAATTCACAGACTAGCATATAATAAAAATCCTCCACACGCCGTTCCATGTAAAAGATTTTCTGGTCTACTAGAGTTCCACAGAATCATAAAATAGAGGAATGGAAGGACCAGGGGTAGAAAAAATAAGCATAAAATTAGGATAGAAAGAAATTAGAAAAGAAAGGAAACACCCCTGCATAATTGTACAATTATTTCACAAAACTGGTGTACATCTATGACTTATGGGAGTATGAGTGTGAGATTGGCGAGTTACATTTTGTGTGAAGAGCATTCATGCTCCTAGTTGTTTATTTTATTTATTTATCGGTGTTTAACGATACTATCGACAGCCAGGGTCACCTACTGTCGGACAGTTTTACGGGTAGATGAAGCCGGGGTACCCGGAGAGAGCAACCGAGCAACTGTCAAACTCTCCAAACTACTAACTCCACATATGCAGGGTTAGCATTTGTCGAAGACAAGTACACCATCGAGGTGAGGTACGCCTTAGAATACAGCGCCACCGTGTCTTCACATGGGCAATCGGGATTAAGTGCCTTGCCCAAGGACATAATGCAGTTACCCCTGGCGGGGATCGAACCGTGGACGTTTGGTTTGAAGTCCAATACCGTGACCACTGAGCCACCGCGCTTACATTTTTAACCCTTTACCCAACGAATCGCCCGCATCCGCCCGCGTAATATGCAAATTTAGCAGCTGGAAAAATATAATTGTTTCGAAAAAAATCAACAAAACCATATCATTTGACCCGTCTTTGGAACGAGCTCGTCGAGCTCGTTCCAAAGAGGGGTTACATGATAGGTTTTGTTGAAAATGTTTGAAAAAATTTAAAAAATGATATTTAAAATAATAAATTTTGAAATCGTCTGCGTTGGGTAAAGGGTTAACTCCGATAAAGCGACACAAAATTCATTTCACTTCTTATATAACGAAACAACTCTACATTTTTTTAAATAAATAATCGACTCCATGGCGATGTCACTTGTGATGACAATTTTTTTTTCACGCACGTTGAGTTTTTTTTTATCTTCGTTCTCACCAGTGAAATAGTTTTGATGTCCACTCACAGAGTGTAATTACACTATTCACAATGAACTCAGATATTCCAGGTGAACCTTACCGATATGCTGTTGTCAAAAGTATCAGTGAGAAACTTTCTTACATTCTGAAAAATGTCTTTTTATCTTATGGCATACTTACATTTATTTTGAGGGTATATGAAGGTCACTTTATGCATCTGTGGCTATGTCAAGATCCCAACAGAAGTACAAAGTTAATTTTAAGTAGTTGTTTATATCAAGGCGTTGGTAACCAGATCCCATTTACCAACTGAGAAGAGAGTGTTGAACATAGAAAATACGTTATGCGCCATTTCTGGGGTTCCTGTCAGGCCTGTTTATATAAGTACTCCCGAGTAAAATACTCTTCTAGCTTTTCATTGTACTGGATATTAAATGTCGTACAGATAAAGTCCTATTTTTTATTTAAACGGCGATTTTTTTCCAGGGGTGACGTTAATGAAAATACTTCACGAATAGAGGCGGGTGGGTTATATTCGATTACATTCCGAGTAAAGTAAATTAAAACCCTGGATAAGTTTTCACCATACAGTTGAAACTAGAAGTCCTTTCATTAAATGCGCTCAAATAGCTCGTCGATCTGCGCGTTAATCTACGCATTATGACCATAGTAAGGCTATCAAATTCTGTACATATGGCCTGTGCACAAGCAATGTTTCAGCCAATGGACCTCGGGGTAACCCAGGGGTCCATTGGCAGAAACATTGCCTGTGTTTGCTATGAGTAACCAGGAGAACTTGTCGTGCTTTGGATGCCATCCAAATAGCAATTGCATGCAATTCCTTCGCACAATTAAGCCTAGATAAGCGTACAGATCTTGACAGGACTTCTAGTTTTAACTGTAAGCCACGAAAACCCAGAAATACCCAGGAGCATTTCATTTGGTTTTACCATCTGAAATTACTAACCCACTAACAAATGTATGGTCCTTTTTACATCATCGTGTCATACTGGAGACCCCTGTCTCACAACTGAAACAACCTGCCGAAAAAATAAAGTGAAGAATTGCCGCCTGTGTCTTGTTTGCAGCCCGCAATTCGATAAACTTTGATTGGTATAATAAATTAACTCACATCTAGGTTGCTTATCACGCGTGAGCGCAGAGTATTTCTTCTTAAATACTACGTGTATTTGAGTAAAATACTCCAGGGAGGCGAACGTTGGTCCAGCGCCCCGCTATTACCCTTTTTTTGTAAGCACCTGTAGCATTCATTTTTGACCCAGCCAAAGAGGTTCCAATGCAGGCCTGCCCCCGAACCAGGGAAGTTCGGGTCTTTCCATGTGTGGTCCCCGAAAGGGGCCGTTGTTGTCGTCTATCCAAAAAAACACATCCAACTTGTAAAGCCAGAAAAACTGATTAAAACAGCCTCTGGCAGATTATACTTACCAATGATGGCCCACCATCGCTCCAAGATCTATCTTCGAAGTAGCAGACTATACTTGCCCGAAAAAACATCACAGCACCGTCGGGGAGAGGTGGCACCTTTGTGAGAGGATCCCCTCTCGCTCTGGTCCTCACCCGAGGGTTCAGTCAACGACCTACACGAAGACAACCCAACACTCCAGCCTAAGACATCTGCTGAGTACTCGATTCTTTTCTTCCTTCCACACGCCTAGGCAAGTAGGTTCCTGATTCAACAGTCACAGTGGGTCGAAATGGGCTTGCCCCACAACGTCCCTACGTGCTTTCGGCGCTCGAAACCATTTCATCCTAAAATACACCCTACTGACTAATATTCCAGCTTCATCATCAAGGCATGACTTGATGACGTACTTAGAATATTTTATCAGTCAGGACTTGAGCTATCACAGTCGGGAAAAATCAGGTTTACACCACCCAGTCGACCATTTTCACCTCCCCCTTTAGTTAATGAAGAGTTAACAAATGAAAAACAAAGATGGTTCCAGCGTTCTATTTTGATATTCATCATAGTCTAAGTACAGTACAGTCGCCGTAGACTGGTCGTTATCAGCGCGTGGGCAATGGTGTCCACGTATGCGTTTGCCAGGTAATCCAAACTATCATTAGCAAACATTTTAATTAATTTGATGATTATTCCAATAATAAGTATTTGGAATCTAATATTATTGCATCCGTGGAAATATTGCCCACCCGTGGAAAGTGATCAGTCTACGGCAGCCGTATTGCAATATTAGGGAACAACATCTCGGTATACAAACATGCTGTGAACATTTTTTCCAATTTTTCATTTGAAGTGAACCATCAAGAAGGCCAGGTATAGGTAGCTATCATAGTACATTTTTTCGCACGTGACAATTCTTCCCCCCCCCCCTCTGGCTGGCTGAGAGGTGCAATATTTTTTTCAATAGTTTTACCAATCAAGAGATCTAAAAATATTCTTGCACTATTCCTGTATACTGAACACTTTAACCGTGAAATAATCTAGGATGTTTGACTGATGGAACATGACGAACCCTTTTGGGAGATATTTTACCAGAATCCTGTTTCGTTATTTCTGGCTTCAACAGCAAAATTTTAATTAATGAAGCACCGGGTTGTACCCGGTGCTTCATTAATTAATTTTTTGATGATTAATCCCATAATTGGTGATTAAAATCTAATATATTGCGTCCGTGCAGATAGAGCCCACCCGTGGAAAGTGACCAGTCCATGGCAGCCGTACAGTATAGTATAAAACGAAGAATCTTCATCGAATGTATCGTGCACCTGTTGCTCACGACATGGTAAATACTCCAATATTCCACGAATTCATTTGTACTACTTGATAAAAAATCCACCTTCACAGACGTACCCGTAAAATGCCTGTTTTGGGCAAAGTTCTTGACAAGAGGCAGTGTTTAGGATTGGAATCATGGTGGGGAGCAAGATGTTTCCTCGATTTGTTCGATATTATACAATAATTATTGCACGACATGTCATTCAATATGCTAAAATATTGATCATCGAGGAAGAATAGTCCCCCCTTCTCTGGCGCGTGGACTATTCTTTCTCATGGACCAAAAATAACTCATAATACAGTACGTGGAGAGTGGATTGTAACTAAATCACCCGCGGAGTGGAGTTATCACCCAAGCTATAACTTTCAAATTTTTTACATATCGACAAAAAACACAAGCAATGCAACCAGCACCAGGAAAGTTTCAGCTAATGGACCTCCGGGTTAAACCCGGAGGTCCATTGGCTGAAACTTTGCTGGTGCTGGTTATGCTTTGCAATAAATTTGCAATTATTGCTCGGGTGGAATCTCCACTCTGCGGATGATTTAGTGATAATACACTCTCCACGTACTGTACATTCCATGGTTTATTGAAATTTACACCAGTTTGAAAACTGATACATTCTAAGGAATATAACCTCAGTGGCGTAGATAAAGGGGAGGGGGGGGGGGGGCACCAGAAGGTTTGTCGGAAATGTTTTGGGTCAATTTTTAGACGAATTTATGCCTAATAACATTAAAATGCTGGGTTTGGGGATAAAAACATGCCATTTTGGGTAAATTTTGTGTAAAAAAGACCAAGTTTCAGTACATTTGCAGTAAACAACAGATTCTTTCTGTTTGTTTGGGTTTTTGTTGTTGTTACACTGTCGGAAAATTTTCGGTCTGTCGGAAAATTTTGGGCTTGCCCCTCCGCCAGCGAAAAGCTATCTACGCCATTGTATAACCTATTATGATTTGCTTGACGGACTTCTTCGTGTTCGGTCGCTCAGTAAGTTCCTTTTCACCGATGAGCAGGTGCATGAGGTATAAATGAATGCTCGCGGCAGCGTAACTATGCGGATGGGAATGAGTTTAAGATATCAATTCTCCCTTCCTAGTAATCGACTAGATTTGATACTTGTACTTGTGTCATACACACACTCGGCCTTTCAAATGGAGGTCTGGAGAACCCTATTCGGATTGCTGGGGTGGGGTGGGGGCAACATGACCAATTTGGAGTACGGAACAGTATGCGTTAACTGAATAAGAAACTATGTCACGACTACTACATGTATATTTTATTTATTCACTAATATTTATTTATTTATTTATTAGGGTTTAACGACACATTAACAACCAAGGTCATATCGTGTCGGTGACAGTTTTACGGGTGGAGGAAGCCGGAGTACCCGGATAGAACCACCGAGCAACGACGAGCAACTGCCAGCTCCCCCACATCGTAACTCCGCACTGCAGCACAGGCAGGGTTAGATTGGTTGAAGACATGCGCACCATCGACGTGCAGTACGCCTTAGTGCCCCCATGTGGACAAACGGGGTGAAATGCCTTGTCCAAGGACACAACGCGAGAGTCCGAATCGATCGCTCAGACGGTCACCCATCCAAGGACTAACCGGGCTCGACGTTGCTTAACTTCGGTGATCTGACGAGAACCGGTTACCACAACGCCACCGCGCCCCCATTTATTCACTAATACATTTCCAAGAAGTCTCCATGTTGCAACTCTAATCTCAACTGCATAATATTTCAACTATACACATGGAACTTAATTAAGCACCCAATGTTTTGTTTCGCAGCGGTGTTGATAGAAACTGTCGTTACTTTCATCCTATCTTTCAGATGGTCAAAAGTGATTGTATGCGGAAAGAATGGTCTATTGACAAATGGTAGATAACACAATGGCGAAAATACACAGCATTTTAATGGCGCAAATTACACATAGCTGTCACTAATGTTTTTGACTGAAAAAATGTTCTCTCGACAAGTATGGTGCTGGGACGGTCCATGATGAAACAATACCGGCAACTACTGACAAAAATGTAACTTGTGATCTCCCGAAACAATAGCAGTGCCTGAGGCCAATAGCGATTGTATCCACCACGTTCCCGGATGACAGCCTGAACCCTCCTCCTAATGCTACTGAGCCCTCTGATACGGTCCAGAGGCAACTGCTGCCACTTCTCAAGCAATACAGCTTCCAAATCGGCCAAATTCTGTACATGCGGATCCCTTGCTTGCACACGATGTCCAAAAAAGTCCCAGATTCGTTCTAAGGGATTCAAACCGGGGCTCATTGTAGGTGTTGTAATAGCGTTGTTCTGAAGGAATGCTCTCACAGCATGGAACGATGTGGCCTTGCATTGTCGTCCATGAATACTGGGTTAGTAGTCAATGGGTGGTTGTCAAAATGAGGCACGACAACCGGTTTGAGAATGTCCCTGATGTACTGATGACCACTGAGATTCCTACGTTCAGTCACCTTATCAAGTTTATAATCATGATAGAAGCACCCCCCCCCCCCCTCAGATCATTACTGATCCTCCACCATCAGGAACAGTTGGTCTGATATTCCAGGAGACTTAAGCAGTATTTCTATGCCTCCACACTCTTATGCGACCATCTGTAACGTGAACCAGGAACCTACTCTCGTCTGACCAATGGACTCTCCTCCACATCTTGAGATTCCAATGTTGTCCTGCAGTACACCACTCCAAACGTCGTCTTTGATGCTGATCGGTCAGAGGTGGATGCTTGATGACCCTTCTGGACCTCATACTATTGCTTTCAGATCGTTTCGGACGGTTCTGTTGCACAAACGCCTGTTGGGGAGCCAAAAGCGTTTCAAAACCCCGCTTGAAGAAAACGGTTCACGCCTTAAGAGGCGTGCCAGACTTCGATCTTCCCGAGGAGAGGTCCAGTGGGATTGTCCTGACCTTGGTCGATTCTTAACATCGTGGTTTGTTGATGTTTTCGGACAAGTGTGCTGATGACAAAATGAATATAGCCAAGTTGCCTTCCAACAGCTTTGAATGACATGCCTGTTGCATGCATGCCAACGATTTGCCATCTTAGTGCCTCTGACAGTCTCCTCCTTGCCATGTCAACATTTATTGATAAAAGAAGTGAAAAATTGTCTTGTTGTATTCCCAGCTATTGCATGTGGATGATAGTGTTTTTGTGACATTCGTGGGAAGCATGCTCCTCGTGGACGAGGAGATGTGTTTGGGATACGCTATCAACCAGAAACATCACGCTTCTCCAGATAAAATGTACTGCAAGACATTGCAATCATTAAATCATAATAATCAGTAACAGAAACGTCACTGTCATGAAACATTTCAGGGGGTGCTTAATTAAGTTCCAGGTGTATATATCATTAATGCATGCCTTCGATGATGCAGTTGGAATATTGGTCAGTCGGAGTTTGAGCCATCACAGTTGAGACAAATCAAGTTGAAACCACCAGTCCGCCATCATCGGTTGTGCCCGGTGATTCATTATTTAAATTTTTATTGATTATTCCTATAATTGGTGTTTGGAATCAAATAATACTGCATCCGTGGGAATACTGCCCACCCATGGATAGTAACCAGTCCACGTCGACCGTACTGTATTTATACACAATGGCTAATCGTGAGGCAATATGGAGATACAGGCAAGTTTAGACAATCGTTTATACCCATCTTACCCTTTTAAGTGGACTACCACCCCAAGAATTGGTGATTGGGTCCCAGCACTGTTTCACTTCCCGAAGTTCCTACGGCGGAAAGCGCCTCGAGGCTCAATGGATTTGTCTGTGTGGTAAACCGACATGAGAAAGTTCACAAATTCTGTCAGAATTACATTTCGAAAAAACACAATGATTGTTAGCCCCATTAGTGACCTATTGTTTTTTGTCATGGATAGAATACAAGTCAACGTATAATTTGGATTATTTTGATCGAGGAAAAACAATGTTAAATTTTATGGAATGATCATTATCCTTTTCTATTTTTTGTGAAGGTTTTAACAAAAACTAGCTCACATCGTTTACATACATTTTAATAAGGCTAAACCAAGGTGTAGAGAGCATTAGTCACATCGTAACTTTCAGACAATCAATTCACTAAATTACTGTTTGCCAGGAAATGATTGGCGAAACCAAGGTATAGAGAGCATTAGTCGCATCGTAACTTTCAGACAATCAAATCACTAAATTTCCGTTTGCCGGGAAATGATTCAATGTGTGTATCACTATCGTCGAATTAACCCTTTACCCAACGAATCGCCCGCATTAGCAAGCGTAATATGCAAATTCAGCAGTTGAAAAAATACTATTTTTCAAAAAATTTCAACTAAACCATATCGTGTGACCCCACGTTGGAACGAGCTCGTCGAGCTCGTTCCAACGAGGTGTCACGTGATATGGTTTTGTTGAAATGTTTTGAAAAATTTGAATTTTTTTTATTTAAAATAATAAATTTTGATATCGTCTGCGTTGGGTAAAGGGATAAAACCTTTCAAACGATATCAAGTTTGAGGAAGTCCATACTCAGTTAATGTACTGACAGTAGATTTATAAAGAAACAGAAAATAAAAATGTATTTGTCTTTATCGTCGCTCCTCCTCTGTATATACAAATCCACACAGAAAGTCCTTAAACTATATCATAACCTAGATACATCCACCGCCGTATGTTTAATGTGTTGAATCAACTTCGTTCTTACAGCATCCCAGTTGAATGAGCTGATGCGAAATCTGTTGTATGATATAACGTTTTTACTACAGTACTGAGGTTCAAATGCAGACAGAGATTTTAGGCTGAAACGCGTCTGAGTAGAGGTTTGTTAGAAAAACCCTCCTTCATTTCTCTACCAGATATCTGTAGAATCTCATCAAGCGAAGAATAAATGCGAGCACATGAAATCTCAAATGAGGACAGAGAGTTTCGACTGAATCGCGACTGGGTATCGGTCTGTTAGAATTTCCCACTTTAATTTCTGATAACTGCAGAATCTAACCTGGCGAAGAACAAATGCGAGCACATGAAACCTCAAATGCCATTTCCATTTGTTTTTTCTTTATTCAGACTTGATTTCGCAATATTTTGTTTAGAAAATCTCGACCAATTGTTGTACCTCCTGGGAGGGGTGTGAGGCATCACCCCCTCCTTCCCCGATTCTTTGTGTTACCTGGCAGTAACACAGCACCCTCCAATAATTTGTAATAAAACAAATTTATATGAACAAAATATCATTTGCGTTGAACTTAATATGAAATAGGAGCAGAGAAAATATTGAAAGCCCTAATAGTGGCTTCTTGGACTCAACCAGTTAACAAGTAACTTTGATGTTGTTCAGTGCAAAATTACTCCAGGAACAATATATCCAAAATGCGCTAAAATCCACCCAGGGAAAATATTTTTACAGCACTTTGAAGATGGATTGTGTATGGCGTAAGTTGTATAGCTCTCACACTAAAACCCATCTCTGGGGATCTCGTGTGACGTTATGTACTGGTATTTTGTGGATGTCGCGTGTCTTGTCATATTAGCCCACTTGAGCGGCCATGTTGGGCCGGCATTACCTTTCTGATACGTGGACTGATGGGAGACAGTTGGGGACTAGCGCCTATATCATCCCATGGCCCTCATCTGCTAGATTGTCTATGGTTTTGTATCTTCGGGATAACTGCAACTGTCAACTATCCCATTCATTATCATAAAATAATTATCCCAAATCCTACATCGCTATGTCATATGTATCCCCCAATAAACAGATGATGGTACCCCTCGTTGAGTTCTGCTTTTATGCCACACGACAAAACATAGGAACAATAGGCTTCTGCAGGCGGTACCTTGCGATAAAATCCAATACCCAAATAAGGTTGTAGATTAACTCTTGTTGAGGTTTTACCTCATGCCATCATACAACAAGGCTGAAGGAGTTATAGGTTTCTACTGACAGTATCCTTCGATAAGTGTCCTCCAAACGAGCACCACCATATCATTCGTATCCTCAAATACCCAGATATTCGGACGAGTACGGACGAGTAAAATTTTTTTCGAATGTTAGGTCTTTCCAGTTTAATCTGTAGTTGAAACCCACCGTAGAACTCAGGGACAGTTCTCTTGTTGGCTAGGGATAACGAGACTGGTAGTTGCATCAGGTAGTGTGAACACTAAAGATGTGGCGAGTGCCTGTACTAACGGTATAAGCAAGCAGCTGTTGTAGTAGAATCCATCACTCTACGGGGAAGACCAGGGTAGTTATAACCAGCACTGGTAGTACAGACTAGTAGTAGTGTTAGTAGAAGTGGTTACTAACGACTTTTTTACGCAATGGCAGGGTGTGTCTATCGGCAGTGTCTGCAATGATCGCCAAACAGTGATACAGTAGGGCCGCCGTGGACTGGTCACTTTCCACGGGTGGGCAATATTTACACGGACGCAATAATATTAGATTCCAAACACTAATTATAGGAATGATCATCAAAAATTTAATTAATGAAGCAACGAGTAAAACCCGGTGCTTCATTAAGTAAAATTTTGCTGCTGATGATTTTTATTACCTGGTAAACGCATGCGTGGACATCACTGCTCACGCTTAGATTACGACCAATCCACGGTGACTGTACTATAACTACCATCAAAAGAATGTCACCAGATAAATATCCTCGGATAGCTATCACTGGATAAGTTTCCTCAGATAGTACAACACCGTATCATCAGTATCCCCAACTACCCGCATGTACCCACGTATCAGATAAGCACACCTAAGTCATTCAAGCATGTATCCAAGTTATTGTATACGTTGTGCTTACATTGTTGACTATCACAGAACACCATTACGATACGATCAACAGACAGTGCCTCATACACAATGACCCCCATAATATACTCAATCAAACTGTATGAACTAATTCGAGTTTAGAAGAATGGCGTAACTGATTGAGTCTACTGAGACTTGGTCTAAAGCAGTTGTCATATTTAGCAAGCCTGTAGTAGTACATGACTGATAGTGGGAGCCGTAATAATCATCGTAGATATTGGTAGAAGGTAGTAGCGGGTGTTTAAAGCATTGGTTCATTAGTAGATAGTAAGAGGGGATAATTCACAGTGACAGTACGTCCCTTGAGTCCCAGTGTGTTCTATGTGCCAGTAGGCTGCCAATAGGCACATAGAACACATTGGAACTCAAGAGACGAGTAGTCTAGTAACCATGAAACCCTCGGCTATCTAATATCTAGAAGCCATGGGATGGTCTCGTCCCCAACAGTCCATACTAGTCCACACTAGCCCCCAACACTATTCCCCAATCACCAGGCTTCCATCACCAAAAGTCCGCAAATCTTTGTATGGACTCATATGGTATATATTTTTGAGGCGCGTTGCGACCTATCATATAAGCATATCTTGGTCTGTCTAGCATATATATCAACGTGTCATAAGTTCTGTGCTGGATATACAATTAGCAGGCAAAGATCACGCTCGTGTCCACTTGGGAAGGGAATATATAGCAGATGCGACCTAATGGAAATGGAACGATCTGACTGAAACTACTACTCGCTAGGACTTGATCGAATGATAGGGTCAAAATTGGTCAGAACAGGCCCAAAAAGCTCAAAATATTAGTCCACGCACCTTATGTGATTTGCTGGGTCGAGAGTGAGTGGGCAAAGATCACACTCGTGTCAATTTTGTGAAGAGAATGTCGGTAGATAAGGGCTGAGGGGGGGGGGGGGGGCGATCTGACTGAATACACTAAAACTCTTGTCATGGGCGGGGGCAGCACCAGAAATAGCTAGGACTAGATCGAATGTACCTCCAAGAATGACCAGAACAATTCAGAACAGATGAAACATTAAAAATAATTAAACACACCGATTCGGCTCCAAGCTCGAGGATCCTAGTCTCTACCGGAGTACACTTTGGACCTATAGAACCGCCTCTTAGACAAACCTTACTTTGTTAACTATCGTGCCACTCTCGATGGAAGTCTGGAAGGTGTATTTGGGTAATTTATGGTACTTGTCGAGGTTGATTCCGGTAATTATATTTATTTATTGGTGTTTAAGGTTACATACTTATGCACAATGGCTAATTGTGACCGTGACAGTTGTACGAGTGGAGGAAGTCGGAGTACCCGCAGAAAACCACCGAGTATCGACGAGCAGCTGTCAGCTCCTCAACATTCTAACTCTGTTCAAGCTCCGCTCAAGCAGGGTTACAGCGGTTGAAGACATTTGCACCATCGATGTGGTGCAGTACGCCTTAGTACACGCCGTCATCGTGCCCCCATGTAGGCAACCGTAATAAAGTGCCTTGCCCAAGGACACAGCGCGAGTCGTTCCGGATGGGGATCGAACTCGGGACCTCTAGCATAGAAGTCCAACAGTCTACCACTGAGCCATCGCACCCCGGTAATTACTCGCTTCAAATCGAACACAACATTCGAATACGCCCCTACTTCATCCTTACCATTGCAAGGTCATAGTAACACTGCCACGTCTTTTACCGTGATATTGCAAAGTGTCGAGGCTCATTTCCGCGATTGTAGACTTATTGGTTGAATAGAATCATCAGATAAACCCACGTCGCAGTGCAGTCGGGCTAACGTGAACCACATTCCCAGTAAGTCTCTCAATTTCGGTCCCAAGTTCCTTCGACAAAAATGATTGCACAAGAATTGTGTACAGCTGTACATACTTCCAAGAGTTTATGTCATTTCAACCTGATGTGATGCCAGCGCTTTTATGTTGCCTATCTTTCTGCAGAAGGTATCCTCTTCGAAAGGTATTTTAGTATACCCTGTATTTTGATATCGCGTTTACGTGTACCCATTTTGACACATATCTATTGTGTTGCTCACACAAGAGTACATTCCATTTCTGTACACTTACATCATTCACGTGAGGCCATGGGCGTAGATTATTGCGGAAATGAAGGGGTTGCTGTCCCACCTACATTTGTGATGGAGAAAGTGTATATAGCCCATCCACACTCCACACACACTGGCTAGGCACTGTTCACCAGGTCTTGAAAAGGAAAAAAAAGTTCATAGCAAACAAAATCTAATGGAAAAAAACCGTAATGGAAAAGGCCCCAAAGGAAAAATCTTTTTGGAAAAATCCACAACACACATCGCATGGGTAAGAAAAGAATTAACTTTTTTTGTTAACCCAAAAATATATCTACATAATTTGTAGACTACATAATTTTTATTTACTTACAATCCAATTCAATGTTAATATCGAAATTTCAACCTGCACATGATCTTCATAATGCAACTAAGAAATTACCAATTCAGTCTTGTTTGACAAAGCTCATTGAGCTCTGTCAAACAAAATGGAATTAGTTAAATTCCTTGTTTCATTTTGTGAATAATTTATTGCTTGAAACTTTACATCAGTATGCAAAGAGTTAATATGGCTTTATTATACAGATAGCACATTTAGTTTCTTTGATAGGCAGCAAATATGAAAAAGTCAATGTTATTGTTGTTCAAACCATACATTTACATGTGTGGATGCCATTGAAATAAGCTTTCTGACATTTACAGTCATTTCTATGTATTATGCCTTATTATGTGCTAGTGTGGTGTTTATATATCTGAACCACCTCCATCAAAATTGTCCTGTTTTCGTTTATTTAATTTATTGAATCATGAACAAGATAAAAGAAGAAAAACATATTTATTTTATTTATTGATGTTTAAGGTCACATATTTATGCACAAAGGCTAATCATGGCCGTGACAGTTTTACGGGTGGAGGAAGCCGGAGTACCCAGAGAGAACCACCGAGCAACGACGAGCACCTGTCAGCTCCCCAACATCGTAACTCCGCACTGCAGCACAGGCAGGGTTAGATTGGTTGAAGACATGCGTACCATCGACGTGCAGTACGCCTAAGTACACGGCGTCATCGTACCCCCCACATGGGCAATGGGGGTGAAGTGTCTTGCCCAAGGACACAACGCGGTTGCCGCAGGTGGGATTCGAATCGAGGACCTCTCGGCTTGCAGCCTGCACCTCTACCTACTGAGCCACCGTCGTCTAATCGTCGCGTGGTCCCATAGCAGCAGCAATGTATTCTTGTGCGTAGTTCACATGACGTCAGTGAAGCGTCTGAGCCAACGAACTGATTGTCGGTTGTTTTGGGAGAATTTAGCGACAAAGAATTAAATGAAAAGTGTAAAAAACATTCGAAAATTCATGTGATATACAGAATCTTTAACTCGTGATGTTTGGATATAAGATTTTTGAAACTCGTTTGATGAATTCGATTCACAACTCGCCTAAAGGCTCGTTGTGAATCAAATTCATCAAACTCGTTTCAAAAAATCATATCCAAACATCACTCGTTTGAGATCCTCTATATAATGAGTTCCTATACCAAGTTTCATCAGAATCCGATAATATGTTTTCAAGTTATCGCGTTCACAAAAAAGAGGACGAAATATAGAGAAGAGGGCATAATTCTCTACCCCCCCCCCAAAAAAAGAGAAGAAATTCACTGAATATCGAACTTACTTGAAATATTCTTATAGTGAATTTCCATACCAAGTTTCATCAAAATCCGATAATATTTTTTAAAGTTATTGCGTTCACAAAAAAAGCGGATGGACGAACGGACAGAGTTTTGGCGGGGAATAAAAGGAGGTTTCTAACTTCCCATGCGATGTTTGTTGCGTTTATTTTCCATGGGTTTTTTTCCCTAGAGATTTTCAATTAGGTTCTTTCCGTTAGGAGAATTTTGCCATCCATTAACCCTTTACCCAACGAATCGGTCGCATCCGCCCGCGTAATATGCAAATTCAGCAGTTGAAAAAATATTTTTTTTTTTTAAATTTCAACAAAACCATATCATGTGACCCCTCGTTGGAACGAGCTCGACGAGATCGTTCCAACGAGGGGTCACATGATATGGTTTTGTTGCAATTTTTTGAAAAATTTGAAAAACTTATATTTAAAATAATAAATTTTGATATCGTCTGCGTTGGGTAAAGGGTTGAATAAAGAATCTCCTAGGAGTCTCATTATATGAGGTCTGGATCGACCCTGGAGAGGTACTGGTCTAATTAACACGAAGAATTTCGAAAGTTTCACAATAATCTGGAACGAGTTTTTCTTTGTCACTTGATCCGAAACCCGAGAAAAGAGCCTAAATTTCTATAATGTCACAGATTATAGTGGCAGGCAAAAGGTCTGCTCACCTGATCTCTGTACAACTGGATTTCTGGAACGCTCATTGGTCCCATATAAAAAAAAGTTTCTCCACTGGCGCCATCGTACGGGGAGGACGTAAGTTACTATAAATAAATAAAGCATAACAAACATTTCTCGATCGCAATCTCTCATCGCTTTTCTGAGAATATACTTTTATTACACTAAACCATGCGGAATTCGTTGACGGACTATTTTTTAATAGAAACGAAATTTCACTAGAATTTTCTGCAAATCTTACAACGCAATTACAATTTGATTCGCTAGCGATAGTTGAAAATCGCTAAAAATCGTCCCCTGAGTTCCATTGTGTTCTATTGGAACTCAGGAGACGAAATAGTGACACGGGTTCCCCTCGCAAATTTGGTTTGCGATAATATATATTGTTTTTGTTGACAGCTCGTCCTCTGAGTTCCAATGTGTTCTATGTGCTAGTAGGCACATAGAACACATTGGAACTCAGGGGGCGAGCTGTCAAATGAATTGCTGAGTGTGCTTCTAATAATTGTTTTTTTTATAGACGCGAAGGCGTGTAATAAACAGAGAACCACATACGCGTGTGAATGGATTAATCGATATGGCAATTGTGCCATCGCGGAAGGATAAAACTCGAGGCCTTCAGAGGGTTCAAAATCATGCCTTGCGCGTGGCACTATGCAAGCCCATGTGTACACCAACAGAGGAACTTCATGAGCTTGCAAAATAGAAACTATCGAAACACGATTAAAAGACCTACAAAACAAAACCCTCGACAGACTCCAAGATAGTGAACTAATGGTTGAGCTGAACGAAAACCGAACTCTTAATAGAAAAACAAAATAAGTTTCAGAAAACTAAAATTTTTCAATATAATCAAATTGCGTGGAGTCAGTGAGGATTGCCTTGCTACTCATTGAGAACTTTAGGATTGAGTCTGTAAGGACTGCCTCGCAACTCTACAGAAGCGCGATAGAAACGCGATTAGAAGACCTACATAACAATTTAACAAAACCCTCAGCAGACTCCAAGATAGGGAAGTAATGATAGAGCTGAAGGAACACAGAACGCCTGACAGAAAAACAAAATAAGCAACAGAACATTAGGACTATTCATTAGAATTAAATTCATGGAGTCAGTGAGGATTGCCTCGCTACTCATTGAGAACTCGCATCTGAGCGTGTGGGGCGTGGGCTCTCAGGGACCGATCAGGACTATTTAAAATACGCTCTAGCCTCGGAGCCTATTTTTTTAATTTATGCACCAGATTTCAATTTACGGACTCACACTGCTGTTTGTAACACACACTGCAAGTATGTAATAGCTCTCATCATTTTCATTTAGTACACTATAGCAAACATTAATCTTCACTGTGGTTTCTGATCAAGTCTTGGCTGCCTATTTAGGCAGCCAAGACTTGATCAGAAACCACAGTGAAGATTAATGCTTGGTAATTATGACTTGAAGTATTAACTTAAGCACTCTACAACAATGATAAATGATAATCATATATATAATACATGTAAGAGTGTCTCTCTCGATTATCCATCGAAAGAATATCAAAATATGATCTGAGAAGTTACGCGCCAACTGAGAAGCCTATTTCTGAGATTTAAGAGCCAGGTCCTGATGTTTCAGAACCAAATACGCACTGGCGCATGCCCAGGTCGCTCTAAGAATCCCACCCCTCGCCCCACCCCATAGCAACAGTCATAATATTCAATAGCGGATTCCTATCTCTCTCTACCTACAACTTTTCTAACTGAACACTGGAAATTTTTCTTGCAGCACTCCTATCTGGATGACGTATGGAAATGGCAGACAAAACGTAAGAGAAATTGGAACAACCTACCTCCTTTCAGTTAACATACACACAAACCCACCAAACACCAAGCAAGTTTTGAAACAAGCTTGCCTGGCTGGGAATAGTGTAGATTTGAATTAAACATTTGAATAAAGATATAACAGTCATTTTAAGGGCTTTGACGTGTGTCTGTGAGTATGTGTGCGTGTGTGGGTTTTTTTGTTTGTTTCTTTTTCCCTATCACCCCGTCAACTGTTCCCCCGAAGGCAGACCAGATGGCCAAGGCTCAGCATCCACTCTCCCTTAGAGGCTGGTGGATGACTCCCGGCTTTCAAAAACACATATTGGTGGATTTTATCCTTTTTGTAACCGTTAAAGATAATATGCTGATGCTGCTCCCAAACCAGCGACTGTTTGGGTTTCTTTCTCTTTTCTAAAATAACCACCAAACTACGGTTTCAGTATTACCATAAATATGCCCACCTTTCGAAGCAAACACACAGAGTAGAACTCTTGTAGTTATGCAAAATTCCTAGCCATCTTCCAGTTCGAGGTTCTCGGGGATCTCAACCCACTACCCTACGGCCAGTACGCACAAACTTAATAAGATTATTGGCTCTCGCTTCCGACTCTCGTGGACTCATAAGCAAACAAAGCCATAAAGCAAATAAAGTTATTCGGGTCGCAAGGGATTTCAATCCCACATCGTCGCTGTGCTCCTTCGGTGTGATGAAACTTTTCATTTCATTTCATCTCTTTTTATCCTTCCGCGCTGTCATATCGATTAATCCACTCTCACGCGCGTCTCGTTCTGTGTACTGATGTCTGCAAAAACCGAATATGCTGATGATGTACACATTTTTCGTGACAGTGCAAATAAAATAGTTGCAATATTTATTTTTATCATATGACTCGATATTTTGTTTTCATATTAATCAGTGATAAATAAAGCCTTCCGTCAATTTCATTGGTCAATTTCAAAACTAGACAATTTGATTGGCTGAACAAAATACAACTGGGCCACATTTTCATAATGTACATAATTAGAGTCGGGAGCTTTCATTGGTCAATTTCAAAACTGGACACTTTGATTGGCTAAACAAAATACAACTTGGTCACATTTGCATAATTTCTGTATGGAGAATTTACGTTATCTGTCCTATTTAGGGTGGGTTATATTGTAGTAATCTTTTACCTACAAGACAAACGCCATTCATTTTTTTTATATTTTCACTTTTTGCTTTCAAAACCTAGGTTATGACCCCTCATTGGAACGAGGTCGAAGAGCTCGTTCCAATGAGGAGTCATAACCTATGTTTTGGAAGCAAACAATGAATATTTTTAGTTATACGAGGATGTTTTTTTCATGTGCCGTCTGCAACTCAAGTTAGGCGATGGGTTAAAAAGTCATACTAAGTGGCTAATTTGTGCGTGTGTGTGTTCATATGATAAATAGAATATGAAATGAGCCTCTCGTCCGAATTTTCCGTTTGGGCTCGCCAAAACGGAAAATTCTTAGACTCGATTCATAAATATTATATGAGAAAAACACTCATTCCATATCCTCTATATAGTTATGTTAGTTACTATTCGTCAGAAACAAGTGCTGAGCTTGAATAGTTGACACAGTACCGCGTGGACGGTGGGCAAAATATTCACAGACGCAATAACATTAGATTCCATACATTAATTATAGGAATAGTCATCAAAAATTTAATTAATGAAGCACTGAGTATCACCCGTTACAGTGCCTACTGGCACATAGAACACATCGGATGGAACTCAGGGGACGATATGTGCTCTTATTTTATTTTTAACAGGTTGTTTTATTTAATTATTCGACTGTTTAATTTGTAACATCAAAATATTATCGAATTGTCGGAAATCTGACGATATTTGTGACTATTTTCAGGTTGATTCGATTTTTATATCGAGGCGAGCAAAAGCGAAAGGCATTCATTTAAACCGTGCACCCCCGATGTTACCCCCGATGTTTCGCATATAGTTCTCAAATGAATTGCAGGATGTTGCACGCTCTCATATACCTTGGATGTTGGGTGCACCCTTTGTCCAAGGCATTCTGACCAATCAAAAGACAGATTTTATCGGGATATAGGAACAATGTTTCATCTACAATGGGAGGTTAAAGGTGGTATATTATGGCCGATATACCCGGAGAGTACAGACCGTATGTTCTGTGAAAAAGCATAAGAAGCCCAAGCAAGCCTATGGGTTCACTGAGGGGTCTCCTGGCTGAAACCTAACTTGTACCTCTAAAACCTTTTCACAAAAAAAATACACTAATGTTCGTTACTGCTACTCTATGCTGTCGATGTGTTCAGCCCATAAGCACACACTATCTATAAAAACACAGAACGTCACGATGTGTGAATGTGTTCCTCAATACGCGGAAGGAAAGAACGAGAGGCACAGCATTGAGTTCTATCCTTCCGCGATGTCATGAGTGCCGTATTGACGAACGCATACACACATCGCGGGGTTCTGTGTTTATTATACGCCTCTATGGCATAGAGTCCATTTATTTAAAATGCGGCCTTATTTGTTGAACTTGACACCTCTGGGGTCTGTTCGAAATAAAAACAAAAACAAAACTCAGGTGCGATTGGGAAACACGTGTCAGATCGATAAGAAAACAGAAAAATATGAATGAAATTCCCCAAATAGGTAATTCATTCGCTTCTAAGCAAACACGGAGCAGAACTCTTGTAGTTATGCAAAATTCATAGCCATCTTCCATTTAGAGGTTCTCGGGGATCTCAGCCCACTACCCTACTGCCAGTCGCACACTCAAACTGAAGATTATTGTCTCTCGCTTCCGACTCTCGTGGATTTATAAACAAATCAAGCTATGAAGCAAATAAAGTTATTTGGGTCGCAAGGGATTCCAATCGCACAGCGTTCCTGTGCGCCTTCGGTGCGCAGAAACGTTTCATTTTGTTTCGTCATTCGCATTTTTATCAAATTAGCTGCCATTATCTGAGCGATATTCGCTTCGCTGCCGTTATCTACAGTTATCTGAAAGATATTCGCTTCGCTGCCGTTATCTACCGTTATCTGAGAGATATTCGCTTCGCTGCTGTTGCCTACAGTTATCTGAGAGATATTCGCTTCACTGCCGTTATCTACCGTTATCTGAGAGATATTCGCTTCACTGCCGTTGCCTACAGTTATCTGAGAGATATTCGCTTCACTGCCGTTGCCTACAGTTATCTGAGAGATATTCGCTTCACTGCCGTTATCTACCGTTATCTGAGAGATATTCGCTTCACTGCCGTTATCTACAGTTATCTGAGAGATATTCGCTTCGCTGCCGTTATCTACCGTTATCTGAGAGATATTCGCTTCACTGCCGTTATCTACCGTTATCTGAGAGATATTCGCTTCGCTGCCGTTATCTACCGTTATCAGAGAGATATTCGCTTCACTGTCGTTATCTACAGTTAGCTGAGAGATATTCGCTTCGCTGCTGTTATCTACCGTTATCTGAGAGATATTCGCTTCGCTGCCGTTATCTACAGTTATCTGAGAGATATTCGCTTCGCTGCCGTTATCTACAGTTATCTGAGAGATATTCGCTTCGCTGCCGTTATCTACAGTTATCTGAGAGATATTCGCTTCGCTGCCGTTATCTACAGTTATCTGAGAGATATTCGCTTCGCTGCCGTTATCTACAGTTATCTGAGAGATATTCGCTTCACTGCCGTTATCTACAGTTATCTGAGAGATATTCGCTTCGCTGCCGTTAACTACCGTTATCGGAGAGATATTCACTTCGCTGCCGTTATCTACCGTTATCTGAGAGATATTCGCTTCACTGCCGTTATCTACAGTTATCTGAGAGATATTCGCTTCATTGCCGTTATCTACAGTTATCTGAGAGATATTCGCTTCACTGCCGTTATCTACCGTTATCGGAGAGATATTCGCTTCGCTACCGTTGCCTACAGTTATCTGAGAGATATTCGCTTCGCTGCCGTTATCTACCGTTATCTGAGAGATATTCGCTTCGCTGCCGTTGCCTACCGTTATCTGAGAGATATTCGCTTCACTGACGTTATCTACCGTTATCTGAGAGATATTCGCTTCACTGTCGTTACCTACCGTTATCTGAGAGATATTCGCTTCACTGTCGTTTACTACAGTTATCTGAGAGATATTTGTTTCAAAGTCAGAACTTGAGTATTATAAAATCACGCCCCATTTGTAGAATAAGTTTAATTTCGCTCATGCGGGTGGATTTGCACACTGTCACAGCGCAGCTTCCGAATTGGTGTAGGTCAGAATGTGACGTGTCGTTTGGACGATTTCGAAAATGAGCCGAATTTAGTTTTTTGGATGGGCCTACGACGTCAGGTGGAAAAAATAGTCCGCCAACGGAACTCCGTGCGGAACTCGTGTTGCAAATATGGAACTGGAGTAAAAGTACCAGGCGTGTCATAAATGCCCTGACATCCCATCTACAGACATCATAAGTCATTCCACTTTAACCCTTTTAGCATACATTTTTACAGAATTTGTTATGAAGTGCACGAGCAGACGACACAATGGTTACCAAACTGGAAACTGGCAGTGAGGATCTGTAATAATAATAATAATAAGCTGTGACACTAAATCTTTACTGAACCTCCCTAAAGTGCCAAATGGATTCGCCCATTCGCTGAGGACAAAACTACACAAACCGATACTGCCCAAGACGCCAGAATTGGGGTTGAAAGAGTTAAGTCATGGCAAGTCTGGGTCACTGATGCAGGTGATAAACTATCAAAGTATGCCAAGACATGTTCTTCATCTGACCAGTGCACTGGATGCGGAAATTACTGCAGGGTTGGATTAGCCTTTATCATCTTCACTAGTCGTCTTACAAGCACAAGTAGAATCGTTAGAAGTAGTTCGACAAACTCCGATATTGTGAGTAAGCTCGCTCCTATAAATAGTCCAAACTGTCCACCCAGTGTACCTGGAAAAAATATAAAATGTAGTGAATATATCAAACGTGCTCTTCCGATAAATACAAGAAAGAAAGTACATTGCCCTCCATGGATCGGACAAGGTTTGAAATCTTCTAACTCTGTGGTAATTTTTTGTTTGAATAGGACTTCACTGCAGTTTATTTTAATATGGTGAGAAGTTGAGGGGGGGGGGGGGGGGGCTTGAAATGAGATTCTCGGTGCTGTAATACCAAGATTCTGGTTCCATGATGTGGGTGGTACAACTGCCATCAATTGGCAACTGCCTTATCGCAAATACCTCATCAATGTTGTTTTGGTAATTTACAGAGAACCAGAAAACACCCTTAAGTTCAACAGTTCGCAGGTCTACAAGTTAAAGTTTTGACGCACTATCACAACTGTTATCTCGTGTAAGCCTGGGGGAAATAAGAGTGAGTGACTTTTGTTGAGCATCTTACCTTGACTTCGGCCTAATAGGTATTTCTAGTCAAGTGTCGTCTGCCTGGACAATTGACTTGAAATAACCACCATTGTTGTTCAGTTTTTTTCTACTTACTGCAATCCGAACTCTACAGTTAAAACTAGAAGAACTGTCAAGAAATACGCACACATGGCACGTTGATATGCGCGTTAATCTACGCGTTATGACCATAGTAGGGCTATCAAATTCTGTACATATGCCCTGTGCACAAGCAATGTTTTAGCCAATGGACATCCGGGCAACCCGCAGGTCCATTAGCAGAAACATTGCCTGTGTTTGCTATGAGTAACCAGGAGAACCTGCCGTACTTTTGATGCCACTCGATATGGCAACAGCGCACAATTCCTATGCACTATTAAGCCTAGATAAGCGCACAGTTCGCGACAGGACTTCTAGTTTTAACTGTAAAGTTTCAGTTTGCTTGTTCTCTTGCCCAAGACAACTTTGATGCTGTTAGACTTTAGCGCACTATACAACAGAAAATCCAAAGTGTTGGAGGGTAATATATTTCTCAGTTCATAACCACTAGCGCCGCAAGGAAGTGTGTGTGTGGGAGGGGAGAGGGGTGGGGGGGGGGGGACTGCCCCGGGATTTGTGGTAGTTTAAAAAAAAGCTTGGGTTGACCTGTCGATACGTCTGAACTGAAAGTCGCTTTTGGTACGGGCCTCCAATGCTGGTAGAGGTGGCAAGAGTACGTAGTTGCGTTACTGATCAGGTTCCATTCATATAAAAAAAACACTTGTACCAGTTTGTTGGTTTTCCACAGGTCTTTCCTGCATCGCGGTAGTCACGATTATGTTTGGATAAAGGTGAACCATACACACAGAAATACTGGTAATGAATTACCCAAACTGTAAGGAAATAATTTGAGTAGATATTGTCACGAAAATGCAGGAGAATTCTTCTGCAAGCACTAATTTGAAACAATTTTCTGGGGTGAACCTCCAGACCACCTCTCGGCGGTCCTGCTCATAACTACGTCTGACAATGCCAAGCGGGAGGGAGCGCTCTCCCCAGAACATCAGTCCTGAATTGTGGACATTTCCAGGGGAATGCTTGCAATTCATTTCTTCGAAGCTTCGAAGTCTGATTTCCGGCCTCCATTATGTTTGCAATTTTCATGATTTAACCCTTTACCTAACACGAAAAGCAGACGACACTTGCAAACAAAATTCTTGAATAACTAAATATTTTCATTTTGTGCCTCAAAAACATAGCTTATGACCCCTCACTGGAACGAGCTCAACGAGCTCGTTCCAATGAGGGGTCATAAGTTATGTTTTTGAGACAAAAAATGAAAAAATAATGAAAACTGAATGGTGATTTTTGTAAATAACGCTGGCCGGTTTTGGCCGTTACGTTGGCAAAGGGTTAACAGCAATTATGATGGCTTTGTCCCGTGTCTACCTCAGAAATCGCCATCATATAAAACCCTGCTTATGTCATTTATGTCGTCAGGACCTTTCCATTATTATACATGGTCTGCAATGAAGGGCAGAGTTGAAGGTTTTTGAGAAATCTGCAGCTTGTCGTAGAATAAGGGTTAAAAAATGTACTCCAGGTCAATCGTGTAACTCTTTAGCTAACAGGAGCAATGGACGACAATTGGACACCCAATTCTAGAATAACTAAAAGATATTTTGCCTCAAAAAACATAATTTTTGCCCCTCCGCCACCCCACCCCGATTGTAACAAACACAGCGCGCCCGGTACGATGAGAGGTCAACAGGTAGGATTTTAAGGCGAAATTTGAAAAAAAATATTGATATTTGTCTGACGATTTTTGTGAAAACTGCTGACCATGTTTTTCAGTGAAACCCAGCTATGCTCTCTCTCTATTGGGACAATACAAACAAATAATCGTGAGAGTCACTGTTTATTATCGGCCCCAGTAGTTTTTGCACGAAAAAAACAAAACAAAAACAAAACAAGCAGAACCCACCCAATACATAAAATAAAATCAACGCATCGCATATTTCCCTTATTTATGACAGAGAGAATGCTGACCTAGTTGACGATCCAGGATGTCGGGTTTGAGGAGGCATCACAATTCAATAATAGGCGCTAGTGTGAAGTCTCATCTGACGCGCACAGCGGTGATTTAGGGAGAGGACGAGTGTAGGTATTCTACTCACCCCGGTAGGGCTTGGGAGCCTCCACGGAAAAATTGAAAGTCAGTTGGGTCCTCCGATAGCTTCTCGGCCCATGGCCACCGTTTCAAGCCAAAATATTAAAATGTAGACTTATTCAAATGTAGAGAAAGGGAAGCCAATTTCTACAGTTAAAACTGTAAGTCCTGTCACGAACTGTGTGCTTATCTAGGCTTATTTGTGCGCAGGAATTGCGCGCAATTGCCATATTGAATGGCATGCAAAGCACGGCAGGGTTACTCAGAGGTCCATTGGCTGAAACATTGCTTGTGCACAGGACATATGTACAGAAACTGATAGCCTTACTATGATCGTAACGCATAGATTAACACGCAGATCAACTTGCTATTTGTGCGCATTTCATGACAGGACTTCTAGTTTTAACTGTAACTGCTAACTGGGGACGTACATAGGAGCTGCAGATGGTGGCATGGGGTATGGCATTTTATAACACATCTATTAAGCTTTAAACCCTTGCATTTAACGGAATAGCAGCTATGACATAAATGTTTCTGTATTCAACTGGTGATGTACAAGCCGGAACTTTTTTCCAAACACCGTTTATACCAGTTCCTTTCCCGTCGAGTCATTAGTTACGCTTCGAAAAGTTTCCAAATTCTGTTATAAAGTTATCGATCGTCTGTCGCGTAGCGTGAAAATCAAAACGTCCAAAGTAAAAAAAGTCGGTTCACAAAAAAAAGATAGTTAACAAAAAATGAGATAATATTAAAAAACCCCCAATCATTTCCAACCGCAACATTAACCCAGTCTCCTGGCCGTCTCGTCTGTGGATCCCGTTATAATTAAATAATTGATCAATTGTATTTCGGTAAATCTTCGGACATCTTGACATGCTTCGAATGTCTTTTAAAAAAGTTCTCCCAGCTGGTTTGCAAATCTGCCCAAACTTGTACTTCTATTTATACGAACAGTTATCGCCACCAAATGGTTAGGCGTGAATGGGCACCAGCCGAAGAGAAATAACGATACGATTTCAACAAACACGCCCAAACAGAAAAGATAACGAATGTAATTGAGACTGGTTCCCAAAAGGTTGTTTTGATTTTTTATCGACCCATTTGATCAGAGCAGCTTCAAACAAACCAAACGGACTCTTCATCTTTGGGTTTAAACACTGGAATTACAATTTGTTTATTTAATTGAATTTTAATGCAAGGGATGTGTAATAAACACAAAACGCGATGTGTGTTTGAATGGGTGGGTTTTAACACAATTCATGGTGAAGAGCATAGCCATATGAACACCCACCGATTCAAACACACATCGTGTTCTGTAAATATCCGCGATAATACAAGGACATCCACAGTAACAAGCTCCACCACACCCGACCAAATATCAGTTATGTTGACCTGTCAAGTAACATTTGTAGAAATATCATGTAAACCGGACATCACGCCATGTTGGTCAAACACGACTTCCACACTGTTTTCTATTAGAGAGAGAAGGTGTTCTCTGTCAATATCCTTTGGCAGTTGAGCACATTCATTCTCTTATATTGAACTGATTTCAATGGTGGAAGACGGTCAAACGCGAAACAAAACGTCAGAAGCAGACTATACTTGCCTATGATGGCCCCCAAAAGTAAAGATAAGTGGCAGACTATACTTGCCTGAAGTTACTAGTTCATATGCTGCGTCAGGCAATCAAAGAACACCGCCAACAGGGTCGAAAGAGGTAGAACCTCCCCACAACGCCACTGCGTGCCTTCGGTGCACGGCAGCCATTCTTCTGCCTTCGGGATGTCCGACGGCGACATTTTAATGCACCGATAGCAAAACATCATTCCCTGAGTTCCAATGTGTTCTATTTGCCAGTAGGCTGCCAGTAGGCACATAGAACACATTGGAACTCAGGAGACGAAATAGTAACACTGGTTCCCCTCACAAATTTGGTTCGCTATAAAATGTGTTGTTTTTGTTGATAATTGTCAAATGAATTGCTGAGTGTCCTTCTAATAATTATTTTTATAGACGGGAAGGCGTGTAATAAACACAGAACGACACGCGCGTGTGAGATGGGTTGATCGATATAGCACTTGTGCCATCGTGGAAGGACCTCTCGTTTTATCCTTCCCCGCTGACAGTTGTGCCATATAGATTAACCATTTCACGCGCGTGTGTCGTTCCGTGTATGTATTATATGTCACGATGTTGATATAATGAACAGAAAGAAAATTACAGAACATCAAAAGATGGTGCCTTCGGGATGTCAGACGGGGCCTTTTTATGCACCGATAGCAAAAATTCATCCTCTGAGTTTCAATGTGTTCTATGTGCCAGTAGGCACATAGAACACATTGGAACTCAGGAGACGAAATAGTAACACGGGTTCCCCTTACAAATTTGGTTGGCGATAAAATGTGTTCAAATGAATTGCTGAATGTCCTTCTAATAATTATTTTTATAGACGGGAAGGCGTGTAATAAACAAAGAGCGACACGCGCGTGTGAATGGGTTAATCAATATAGCACTTGTGCTACTGCGGAAGGCCTGCGGCCTCTCGTTTTATCCTTCCCCGTTGGCAGTTATGCCATATAGACTAACCATTTCACGCGCGTGTGTCGTTCCATGTATGTATTATATGTCACGATGTGCATACTGTTGATATAATGAACAGAAAGAAAATTACAGAACATCAAAAGATGGTGAAAACGCAGTTTTCTTATTTTTAAATGGGTTTCAAGAGAGAATAATAGTCAAACTTTCAAACTGATTGGGAACAATTGTAAAAAAAGCCAGCTTCTGTATTTTTCTACTGCTCTATGAAAAAAATGTCTGAAGTTTCTGAAAGTATGCGCACAACGATTATGCAAATTCGCTAGCATTTCGAAGCTTCTAGTTTTATTCCCAACCCTTAGTGTTAATTTTTCTCACAGCATAAGGAAATTAAGGGCACTAAGTTTCCCGTGAATGTCGTCCAATGACGAAAATTGTCAGTCATTCATCGCGAAAAACAGCCAACAAGCATTTTCCATCTTTTCAATTAAGTTTGTAATAATTCGAATTTATAAAGTAATGTGAAACATAGAACTTTTGTCACTCGCTAGAATAAAAATTTTATTTTAGTTTGAACTGTTAAATAGACTGGACTAAATCTGCTGTAACTGAAACTGAGTTGAGTGCTGGTGAAATTGTAAGACTGCAGGGTGTGTGTGTGAAAGCCATGCTTATCATGAAGGTCATGCTTATCATGAAGGTCAGGCTTATCTTGAAGGTCAGGCGTATCATAGATGGCACTGAATAAGTAACTGTTCAGTGAAGTGGTATTTATGTTTTAAACCAGGATTCAGAAGCAACAGCGATTGTCATCCACACAATTTAACTTCTGATTGTATTATTATAAGTGTTTTATTTCATCTCAATTTGCATTTTTCTAGCATCAAAATGAAGTAGTCTTATTTGAAGATTGAAATAAAATTTTATAATGATATGAATGAAAAATAAACTTTCAACATAGAACTATGCTGTTCATGAACGGAACAGGCACTTCTCTGCTGACCTCACACTCTTAAATCAGTAAGGTTAAAAGTTAACCGAAATCAACTGGGTTGAGTGAATATGAACCCAATTGGGTTCATATTCACTCAACCCAGTTGATTTGGGTTGATCTTTAACCCAACTAATTTTAGAGTGCATGAAGTAGACAGAAAAAATTGCCCAGTTCATGAACCAGGCAATTTCTCAAATGGGGTGTAACATACATATAACTCTTACTCTTGATTGCCTAATAATAGTAAAGGGCAAAATAATAGTACAGGGTGGAAAATGTCCTGAAAATTAATAATAGTTCAGGGTCGAATAATAGTATAGGGTGGAAAATTCCAAGATGTGAGCCAACCGCTATGCTCTGAACCGTTTTCAGACGCCTTAAGATCTTGAAGTGGTGAAGGCTAAATTACTTTCGGTTATCATAATTTTCACATTGATTTGACTTGTTGCAATTTATAGGAGATGTAGGCACTCTCCCATAAATTGCACCTAGGTAAAACCTTATAGACTAATTAATTCTGTTTCAGTGATGGTATGAAGCACATCCACTGGGTACTAGGCCTTAAAGTCATGGTAGCAGTACTTCAGAATAAAGTCCAAATATATTCTTTCAGGTCTCTACCCATTACCATTTCCATTGCATTCTGTGTTTGCTTGTACATGTACCTTATTAGTTTGTTTTGGTGAACCTCTTGAGATAAGCGGCTGCTCTGCACATTCGACTGCTGAAAAGTAATAATCATACAGGGTCAAATAAGGATCATACAGGCGGGAATTTTGTTCGAAAAAGCATAATCGTACATGTATGATTATTAGGCACTCAAGAGTACTGGGCCGATACAGTTTGTCAAACTAAAGAGAATTTTTTTTTCCGTTTGGATAATCAATTAATGAAAATAGGTGGCGTTTCAACTGGCAATAGAAGAGACAAGAAAAGATAATCGTCGAAAGATTTGAATTGTGTCTGATATATTTATACTTACATTTTGATCCAACGGCTGACAATTAGTTGCCAATTATTAGAGTGAAGGAGATTACGGTTTTCCAGAAATCCATTGTTTCATATTGTTTTAATTAAAAAGTGACAGATACCCCTAGAATCAAGGAGCTTCAAGGCCATAACATTTCGACAAAGATTATTGCCGAATTTCCTTGGCAAGATACATTGATCATCATCTTTGGTTTCTGCTGACAAATGTATGACAATGATACACCACGACGACGACCATCACTCACTCCACACCCCCCCCCCCCCCCCAAAAAAAAAATAATGCAAACAACAAAAAAAAAACCAAAACAACAAAAAAACAAGCACTTTACACTACGAAAAATGATGGACCAGTTTTGCAGGTGATCATTAAGTTGGTGTTGAAATTACTTACCTATTATTCCACTAAACGTGTACTCCGGAGCATGCGCGTAGTCTTTCATATGCAGTGCGTCGTAATAAACACGAAGTTCAACCATGTTGTTCCTGTAAACAGTAATATTTATTTGAAATCAAATCTTCGCAAATACACAATCTGCCTTCAAAACTTTAATAAACGAGAAAGACTTTTGTCTCTTCCAGCTGCAGATACTGTTCATACAATACTATCTATGGCGAAATGGTCGAATATATTCTGCAATGGTGGAGAGATTCAGTAAAAAGTAAGGAATTCGTAGATTTGGTTGACACCTTCGGTAGTTTGCAACCTCTACTCAGATAACCATCTCCATCGCTGTGTACATCTGCTCAATATGCTCATTGCTTAAATATATCGATTTTAATATAATCCTTGTCTGGTCTCCTAGCTAAAGTATCAATCACATCTCCATCTTAACTGGCCAGGTTCTAATCAATTGCTGATGACGATTTGTAACGCAAGTATTTTGCTGCAAGGATACCGTGCTACAAGCACAGAGTGCCACATGTAATATGTTGATAATCAATGTCCTTTTCGGATTTATTGGAGAGTGCATCCTGGAACTCTCCTTTTAATCAAAGAAGGTGATTACATATTGTTCCTCAAGTACAACAGGGCGCCACATGCAATGTTCTGGCATTACAGGTGGCGCTTTATTGCACTCAACGGATGATGTATACAATACGCGGAGAGCGGATTGTAACAAAATCACCCGCGGAGCGGGGTTATTACCCAAAATATCACTTTAAAATTCTGTACATATGGACAAACAACACAAGCAATGTTTCAGCCAATGGACCTCCGGGTTTAACCCGAAGGTCCATTGGATGGAACTTTGCTTGTGCCTTTTATGCTTTGCAACAAATTTGCAATTATTGCTTGGGTGGAATCTCCACTCTGCGGGTGATTTAGTGATAATACACTCTGCACGTACTGTACTTTACTTTTCATTTGAGAAAACATAAACTCAATGGAGGCAGTGCGCGGATACAAAATGCTTATACATGGCTCATTCCTCGTGATTGACTGCTAGCACTAGACTCGTTAGTGGACCCAAATCCTTTCTACTAACTACAACATTCGCCATTCAGCATTTTCCAAATTCTGTTATGCCTGTTTTGGTGAAAACATGTGATCGTTGTTACGAAACTTAGCCTATAATAGTAAGATTATGCTGGCAAAAGTATTAACCCTTTACCTAACGAATCGGAGGCATCCGACGGGTAATATGCAAATTCAGCTTTTGAAAAAAATATTATTTTCCAACAGATTTCAGCAAAACCATATCCTGTGACCCCTCATTGGAACAAGCTCGTCGAGCTCGTTCCAATGAGGTGTCTCATGACAGGATTTTGTTGTTGAATGTTTTGAAAAAATGTAAAATCTGATATTTAAAATAATAAATTTTAATATCGTTTGCGTTGGATAAAGGGTTGAGAGTGCCATAAGAAGCCCTAGTAAACTGTAATAAAATTTCAAAGGAAATACAAATCTATTAAGTTGTGTCGTACCAAATATGTACAGCAAATTACATTCGCTGTATTTTAATGTTTATAAATAATAAACGATAAAACAGCGAGTATGCTTTCCACAGAGTTTACAATTCTAGAAAAATTGTCACTATCGGATTGTCAGAACCTGATGAATTGTTATTAAATTAAAGGGTTTGGTTGGAACACAGGACTTGGCTGACAGAGACACTACTTTTAGTTTCTTTGGAAAAATGTTATTTGACCGGACATGTGAAATCGCCTGATCATACGATGCTTGTTTTGCACGCGTCACGAGCTAGTATAGTCATGTACTACTGAGTATAAAAGCACCAGGCTTGGCCAGATCGGAGTCATCGCCTTATCTTCAACACCATCCGGAGGAAAGCATTACGATTGACTTCTGTCAGGAATGTTTTTGGCTGGGCAGATATTTAACTGCCTTTATAAAACTACCGTCATTCCAGTTATTATGACTTGATGAACGAACTTTCAGTGTGGAATTGACCTGATTGCTATTGCTGTAGAATTGTGCTGTCGAATTGTGATGTCGATATAAATACATGAGTATTTTAGTGACCCAACGATTGCAGTGCGAATGACAACAGCCACCTCGTAAGAATTCTGGGTCCTGAATGAACAAGTCGAACGTAGACTATGTGGTGCGGTCCAACGGTATCCTAATACAACCCAAGACAATCAAACACAGCCACGACCGCAGCTGCTATGCCACATCTTCCATCGTGTTAACTCAGACGTCCCTTTTCTGATATGGAGAAGCTGACACAAGCTTGCTGTATCCATTTTCCAATTCAAAGTTTATATTCAATTAATGTAATATCTATTGTACCTTTATATATGTGTTTGAAAATAAACATTTGTCAAACACGAGTAAATTATTAAAGCCCCTCACAATATATTTTCATTCACATTTTTCTTCACGCAAAATTGTATACAAACCGTGTTAAGAGTGTTAATTGACGTTTGGTGCTCGAGGTGCAGTGCGTGGATGACAAATACTAAACACTGCGGGTGAACTTAGTAGAGAAAATAATTCTTGACGCACGCCCGCGCCGTAGATACATTTGGCAAGTTGATGATGTCAAAACCTCAGTTGCGGTTTACTTTTCAAAAGTCAACATTACATTACCACAATAGATAATTTGAGGGACAAATCTACCAGAGTAATTTGGTGTTCGCACCCAACTTGTTTCACAGCAGAGTCTTTAATTTCTCTTGGTACTCATTTAGTCAAGTCTAGATCGGACATTGTACTGACATCTCGGTGCTCATTATAATTGTATTTTTTTCAAACAAAAGAATTGCCAACAATACCAGCTACGACAATGACAGTGGCGGGTGGAGGGGCAATAGCCAGAGAATTTGCACCGTACCGTGTGACCATGGTTCGGCCCGGTGCCGGAAAAGTTTGAAAAATGGCTGCCCAACGAAGCGAAATCCTTCACTCTAGGAGTTCAATGAGAGGTTGGAGTACCACATATTTTCCTTTCAATAATTGATATTGCATTAGTTGCCTATATATTTGTTGACAAATAGGTAGTAATTGGCGGTCGGTGTGATAAATGAATACGTAAACAATTCAACTTCAAGTTTGTTCAAATCGAGTCCCTGGGTTCAGATTTGGGCTCTCTATTGGAGCCCGAATTAACTTAGTGCAATATGTGGAATATTCTTTAAAAACCTTCTTCTTCAGATCCACCAGTTGAAATCGTTTTATGTTTGGTATACACCATCTCTGGGGGGGGGGGGGGGGGGGGGAATTCAAATTTGTTCAAATCGGGTTCCTGGGTTAGTAAATGGGCTCTCTATTGGAGCCCAAGGTTTAACTTGGTGCAATTTGAGCAAATTTCTTTTAAAAATCCTCTTCTTCAGATCCACCAGTCAGAATCCTTTCATGTTTGGTATACAACATCTGTAGGGGGTCAGAAAAAAGTTTGTTCAAATCGAGTCCCTGGGTTAATAATTTGGCTTCCCGTAGAAGCCCAAATTTTAACTTAGTGAAATATGAGGATATTTTCTTAAAATCTCCTTCAGATTTACCAGTCAGATTCAACATCTCTAGGGAAGTCAGATTCAAGTTTGTTCAAATCGGGTCCCTGAGTTAGTATTTTGGCTCTCTATTGGAGTCCAAATTTCAACTTGGTGCAATTTGAGACCATTTCTTTAAAAATCTTCTTCTTCAGATTCACCAGTCAGAATCTTTTCATGTTTGGTATACAACATCTATAGGGGAGTCAGATTCAAGTTTGTTCAAATCGAGTCGCTGGGTTAATATTTGAGCTCCCTATGGGAGCCCAACTTTTAACTTTGTGCAATACGTGGAATATTCGTAAAACATCTTCTTCAGCTTCACCAGTCAGAATCCTCTCATATTTGGTATACATCATCTCTAGGGGGCCGGATTCAAGTTTGTTCAAATCGAGTTCCTCGGTTCACATTTGGTCTCCCTATGGGAGCTCGAATTTTAACTTTTTTCTTTAAAAATATTCTTCAGATCCACCAGTCAGAATCATTTAACATTTGGTATACATCATCGCCAGGGGGTCAGATTCAAGTTTGTTCAAATTGGGTCCCTGGGTTGAAAATTTTAGGTCTGGTTCGACTTAGAAATTTTAGACCAAAATTCGAAAATAATTTTTTTTCGATTTTTTATGCGTTTTGTTCAATTTTGGGACGAAAGAAAGCAATTTTTAGCGTCAAAATTTTATGTCCACTTCCGACTTGGGAATTTTAGACCAAAAATTTGGAATTTTTTTTCTCGGTTTTTTATCCGTTTTGTTCAATTTGGAGCAGGGGGGGGGGGGGGGGGGAGGGTGGGGCAGGAAAAAAATTGCCGACACTAGGCTGAACGAATTTTTTTCCGGTCTCTTGATACCCACCACCCCTGAAAATTTTTTTTTTCCATTTTGCCAAGGGGTACCCACTCCTCAAATTCATGAAAATAACCTAATTTCTAACCAAGGCAGTAAACAGCTGTCCAGACCTACACCTATAATGCTACCATTAAGTTTCTGTCACTCTGCACTGCCTGCAATTTTTCGTGAGAAGGTTGTCCATGCTCCAAAAAAAAAAAAATGTCACGTGATATATCGGAATGTAAACACAAAGTACTTGCATAAATCTCAGGATTTCAGACAAGTGTTATGACACACGACGAATGATGTGGGAGCTGTGCAATCTCCGTATCATGACCGTAGGTAGTATGACGACGATCCGTCCCATTCTTTCGATTTAAAGTGCGTTGTTCTTGTGCGTGTTTGCCCCGTTGACTTTGACCGGAAGCTACACAACCGTGGCTAAGTCCGCCACAGAATGTAAACAAATCGACACGGTTTGGCATTTATCTCAATGCAGCTCTGTCGTGGCGTTTGGAAGTATTTTGGTAACCAAGCGTTGTTCTTGGATATATTAAGTATATTTGGCCGTAAGTTGTTCTCGTGACATATTTAAGGAATAGTGCATGGCTTGGAGTTGACTACGCCCATATAGTGCCCAGTGAGGTGGTGAAGTTCCCGCCGCGAAGCGGAGGGAACTACACCACCTCACTGGGCACTATATGGACGTAGTCAATGACAAGACATGCACTAATCCTTATATTATATCGAACACCCATCAAGAAAAACATCTGTCCGATTTGGTAATCTATTACCAAGGTAGCAGCCCTACCAACCAGCGTTATATAGAATAAAAATACCATGTAGTTTTTAAAAAACATTTTCTTCTTCCAAAACACGGCTAACTTGGATTATTGATATGAGCAGAAGACAGATTTTTAATCGGTCGGCAAGGGTAAACAAAAAATTTCCCCTAAACGGAACTGTGTATTCTAGAATCACGCAACTCGCGAATGAAAACTGAAATTTTCGAAATTTGACAACGCAATTTCATAATTTCCACACATTTGTCACACATATACATTACCGAATGGGTCAGCACGGGATACAAACTCCGAAGATTCAATTGAATTCCAATATTTATTCGTTTACTGCCCAAAACATACAATTAAATAGCGAAATAAGATGAGCAGCGAAACAAACTATTTTTCATATCCGGACGCGTTCTCATGAAAGTTGGACCCAGGTATGGATCATTCTCTTCGAAACGAGATATGGATCATCTTCTCAAGGAATAAAATGAACGTCTCGAAAAATGTGACTTCAACAATGGAAAAGCGATACATTTTTCCACAAAGATTTCTTTCCTGGTCGTTTTGTGGATGTTGTGCCTCTGTGAATCGATATTTAAATTTAGCCTGATTAGTTTTATTCGCCCAGTATGAAAAGAAAACTGATATAGTAGTGTGCTAAAAATAGAAAACGTGTAGTGCCTGGTCAGTTCTGTGGATGCAAACTACACGAAATAGGGTATCATCTTTCAGCCAATCAGAATGCAAGGAAGTCACGTGAGATATAATATTATTTGATAGCCAGTTCTTGTACGAATACGATTGCAGACTTCCAGAAACCACTGATGCCAGCTATCATCACTGAGAGGTGAACAAATATATTTTTGGTATGCTATGCATCATAATTTCCATTATGATGTACAGTAAAACTAGAAGTCCTGTCATGAAATGCGCACAAATAACACGTCGATTTGCGCGTTAATCTACGCGTTATGACAATAGTAAGGCTATCAAATTCTGTACATATGGCCTATGCACAAGCAATGTTTCAGCCAATGGACCCCCGGGTTACCCGGAGGTCCATTGGCAGAAACATTGCACGTGTTTGTTATGAGTAACCAGGAGAACCCGCCGTGCTTTGGATGCCATTCGAGATGGCAATTGCGCGCAATTCCTACGCGCAATTAAGCCTAGATAAGCGCACAGTTCGTGACAGGACCTCTGGTTTTAACTGTATAATATGTGTATATTTCATTTATATTTATGGAATATCAGACTTCGGAATTTGAAAGTAAACTGAATTCCATTACTATTATAGCACCTTAAGAAAAAGATAAATTAAGATCTGTTAAAATTGTTTTTTTGACTTCAGACTGAATAGCTGGGAAATGGGGTTGGGATGTGTGTTTAACTCTTTCCCTACTGGTGGTATAGGGTCCTGCGAATATTGGAGATTCGATTCGATATCGATACCATACGTATGCTTCGAGATCGATCCTGAATCAGTCTCAGGATTCGATTTTTTCGAATCTCTCGTACTAACTTCAATTTGTTACATTTCCAACAAAAATAAGATAAAACTGTCATTAGAAAATTCATTCATGTAGGCTCAATTCCTATTTATTTGTGTAATTGACAATGTTTAATTGTTAGGTAAGGTGTGAATTTGGCCCAGAACATTATCCATAGTTTTGGTTTTTGAAGGCTTAATTTGTTACTATTCACGTTCTTAAGAACGTGAATAGTAACAAGTTAGGCCTTCAAAAAAACGTGAATAGTAACAAGTTAGGCCTTCAAAAACTAAAACTATGGACAATAGGCCTAGCTGTTTCAGCGACGGTGCTACAGAGAATATTTAGTTATTGGTGTTTAAGGTGTTCACTCCGTCGTGTAAGGGTCATCACAGTGTTTCGTAACTTCCGTTTGATGCAATATGAAATAACTTGTCTTTTAAGATTCGATTCAGGATTCGATTTGATGTCGATATCAGAGACACGATTCGATTCGAGATTCGATTCGAAAAGAAATTTGTGATTCGCAGATCCCTATGGTGGCATCATGCTATGCTTCAACGTCACATATGGTAACAAATAAACTAGTTAAAAGTTTAAGGGGTGAATTAGCTGGGTGAGCCAGAGTGAACAACTTAAAATTTGATATCTGCTCTGATCTGCTGCCTTAAAGTCATCAGATATCACATTTTAAGTTGATCAACCCTTTTGTGTGATTTCCCAGACTGCAGTTGTATACCGATATGGATCAGTCCATCCACAAACACCAGTAGTGAAAGAGTTAAGTCTATTTACAGTTCTTCAAGCATTGGGGAAGAACCCCAATCTTGCCTAAGTTTACTCTTGTTACACACAGTAGGACATTTTGGTATAAACACAATCATTAAATTTAGCTTTTTCTGTTGCAAAAAGTAACATGATGTTGAGACTTTTCTCCGAAAGAAAAGGTCATTAACACAACGTGTTAAGGTCCTTTTTCTTCAGAGAAAAAATTTGCACCGTGTCCAGAGAACTAATTCAAAAGAGAATTAACAAAGTTGTTTTTTTCAAATGACCTCCACACAGATGGCTTCTGTGATGGTTTCAGGTTGGCTTCAAGTTATAGCTCTAGTCATTAATTTTATTTTCATTATTTAATATAAATGTTTCAAATTACTTATTGCGTTGAAATTCTCTTTCCAAACTGACAGTATGATGATATACTGCAAGAAAAACGGAGAACAAGTGTTCTTGGATTCCAGACAGACGACCCAGATAGTGTTGCATAAACATACATAATGCCCAATGCTCAGCCCCACATTCCATACAAACTGCGCCAAAGGGTTGTATTACACGTAATAGGAATTGCAAAACCTTTCTTGCCAGTTTTAGATACCTATTTACTTGAAAAATGGCTGTTGGGAAAAATTTGACACAGTCTGACATAGTCGGAAAAAATCAGTTTTTCAAACCAACAGACCACCCACCCACCCCTGCCTAGTGTTCGGAAAAAATCGGATGACCCCCCCCCCCCCCCCCACTCCTGTTTTGAGACGAAAAAAATTTTTTTTTTAGCCGGAAAATTTTGGGTCAGGTTCCGACTAGGACATTTTGGACCAAAATTCGTAAAAAATTTTTTCGATTCTTTTCAAAATCGAGTTCCTAGATAAATTAGAGGGCTTTCACGCGAAAATGTTTTTCCCTTCCTTGAGGGGAGGGGGGGGGGGCAGTTAGATGTAACAAAATGTTTGACTGCAACATATATTTTGAAAGATTTAGAGTTATTTTATGCAATCCTCCCCCCCCCCAAAAATACCCCCATGACCACGAACCCCACTCCCCACCCCGGGTCAATTGAGCGGAGGAAAACAAAATGCTACAAAATGCGTTTTGAAGGAATTTGAGTGAATTTATGTAAAAAAAAGGGACCCCTATAATAATTTTATGACTTCATTCCTCTGAAGTGTTGGTGATCCATGATTTGCTGAATGTGTTCCAAAGTTCTTCTTTGAACAACTTGTCGGGTGAGCAATTAAGGCCCCTTGGGGCCTCTTGTTTTATTGGCATAATATTATTTCTCTAAATAAAAGTAGGGAAAGAGGGTTTAACTAACAGGCATAGCCTATATCAACGTCTCTCCCAATAATTTCACAAATTACAATAAATACTAAATGGGTGCAAGTGCGTGTGCAATGGAAGGCAATACCTTATTAAGATTTCATTAATCACATTTTATGAAACAATTAATTTAAGAATTGAATGCAATTTTTATAATCTATATTGGAGTATGAAAGTGTGGGAATGGGTACAAATTATGTATGAATCCCGAAGGGATTCATACAATTTGTACCCTTTCCCACACGTTCATACTCCAATAAAGATTATAAAAATTGCATTCATTTCTTATAATTACATTCCGTAACTGTTTAAACTACTTTTTACCAAACAGCAAAGCAGAAAGACGAAATAAAAAATGTTCGAACGAACAAGGCGAAAAACCACCCTCACACAAAAGACAAAGCACACAACCCTGATTTTTAATTTTCACAACTTTAGAAATGGAAGCGAGTATTTTAGTACCGAGCTTTATGCCACAGTTGGGAAATGTCACCAAAGAAACAGCAGCGGAGTTGATCACTGCGAGAGGCGCTGAAAGTTAAAAACCCGCCCAAACACCGCCCGAATTACATTCTGTCAACTGCGCTCTACCGTAAATGCGGGTCAAAGTTCGACCAGATGTATTCATTGGAAAATGAATTACATTTGGTCATGACGTTTTCACCCAGCTGACCAATAGGAATTGAGTATTTGGACCCAAAACGTATAACTACATTAACAATGTAATTATTACATTATATCTATATGTGTTGCCCCCAAAAAGAAAGAATCCGTTCTTTAGTAAACCTTGGGTGATTTTTATTCCGGGTGACAAAATGACATTTTCGAACACTGAAATACGTAATCCTTCATTTGATTTATGCCTGCTGAAGTACATTTGTGAGCACTGAAATATGCTGATCCCCACCCCCACTCTCTCTCTCTCTCTCTCTCTCAAATTTGAAATTACTCATAATTTACCCGTCCCGTTGAAAACGTCCCGTATCTAAAATATATTCTTCGAAAGCTTGACAAATCTGAAGGTTATCCGAATTAGACAATGATAAATCACCGAAAAGAATACTATCTAAAGAAATGTTAAAACAGCCTATTTTGTTCTGCAGTTCCTGCCTCTGTAGTGACCACAGAGGACACTCAAACCCAAAGTGTTGTTCGTCATCTCCGAAATGCGTTTGAATGGTATATTTTACCCCCCTCCTGCAGCCAGTGCGGTAAAACTGTGAAACAGTCTGATCTCCACGCTTTCACTATTTCGTATTTCAGCATTGAGCTCGTTCTACAGTTTCACCGACGACGACGGCAGTGAAGATTCAAATAAGTCTTGAGTCCGATAAAAGGGGGACCTCAGTTGATCGGAGTTTCTGAGGTCATTCGAGGACAGCCGAATCATGGGCTTGGGTACCAAAGTTGATAAATATGTGGGACTTATTCCATTTTTCATTTTATATAATGTTGCTAATTTTCGTCTTCGCCTCCGTTCTTTCAGTGTAATGTAATCAGTTTCCTTATATACTAATTCATGTCTTGTCCCCCGGACCGATCCGCATTTGGTTCGTAAAACTCATCCAGAGAAACGCCATTCCATTTATTCTCATATCTTGACGAGAGCGGTGGAGTGTGTGAAAAAGTGTATGTGTTGTGGATGGCAAGATCTGTAAAATGTACCATACCCTCGAAATAGATGACAACCTCCTTTTGTTTCGTATTTGTATCCGTGTATCTGCAAACGGACGGAAACCGCTTCTTGAAGTGCATGTCATGGTCTGATGATGGTTCGGTCTATTGCTTTTTTCATCAACCATCTTCCACCCCACCCTTGACTTATATCAACTTTTGGTAAAGTTTTCTCCCTTGCAAGTATTAGATTAGCGACGAAGGTCCAATTAAGAAGCAAAACGACAGACAGCTCTCGAAGGTATCTTCTGGTAAGAGGTAACTTTTGTGTGATTCGCACAAAATATGTGTTTCACATGTGATGGATACCTCAAACAACAGCGTTAATAGGAATTTACCCTGGGTAACAACAAGTAAATAAATAATTAACGCTTTCTGGTATCACTACTGCATCGCTACTTGCTCAGTTTTGGATCAACTTCCTTTTACATTCTGAAACCTGTGCCAAACACCGATGGTGCTGTGATGTCAGAATGGTAAGATGCCAGTAAACACAGTGCATGTGTGCAAAAAAAATCCCCAGCCACCTGGCAAATATTGTGAGTTGATATATTATGTAATTCATTGTATTACTCTAATAAGAGAAAACACAACGAGAGTGCGATAAAGGGGAGTGGAATCAACGACCCGAGTTGGAGTTTCGTCTGTATTTCACGTGCGCCGAATGCGCGCGTGAAATACAGGAAAAGCTTCAACACCTGTCGTTGATTCACGCCCACTCCCGTACTCTACCCGAGCTGTGTTATGTATTTATACCACGTTTCAACTTGAAGTGAGTGAATGAAGCTGATATCCTTTAAGAAAAGTATCACCTCCAATGGTCTGTTTACATTCTAGCTTGACACCGTTTAGTTTTGAAACATTTCATTCACGTCATAACGTCAGTCAGATGCGGAACGACCAATCAGATGCATTCTTACATGGCCTTCTTACACATAGGCTGGACTCCACGAGTGGTGTACCTTGCACATTTCTCAATGTCTGTATTTTATCAGGCAACATTGAATACACACAGCAATCGTGATAAAATCGACGTGATTCTCAAATTCTTTTTTGCCACGCCCCATTTATCCGCCACCTCCCACACCACGTTCTCTAACAACTCGAGTCTGGTGTTTGTACGTCATCATTGTAGAGTAATTTACAATGAAAAGCTGAAGAAAGACGGAGAAGTCTGTTACTATGAAAGCGATAATGTTTTCTGGAATCGGACAAATAATGAGTGATGAAAACATTTTTTGCGGGAGAAACAAACGAATAGAAATTTTAATAATTAAAGGAACAGAAGGGGTACAAAAGTAAGGGTTCGAAACAACAATATCATTTACATATAGTATATGCTAATAAACATTCAGTATTAGCAGCGCACGGTAGATGCAAATTACAACTAGTTATGTTTATCAATGTGTGTCACACGCATGTCAAGTGAGTTTCGGTTTGTGAGCTGGCGAAGTATCTGCTTCTGTTGACATTTATCGCCCTCGCACAGTTCCTGGTGTCGTTTGCTTCAGTATTCTAATCTTTGCGATGTGCGGACATGGTTAGCAACAAGAAGGAAAACACTAAAGACACATCGCAAAAGCGGAAAGAACATCTCTTTCACAATGTGTGTTTGTGTGTGTGTTGGGAGGGGGGGGGGAGGTCTGTCTTACCGACTTTGTGAGATTGGAGACAACAGTGTTTGCATCTTACAAGAATTTCGTTTCTTTTCTCCATGTCGCCACAAAGACAACAATGGATTAGGTTTGTCTTCCTGCCACCATGAACAACAGAAAACACAAAAAGGTCCCCACAAATGCGTTTAAACAAGAGTGATGTATGCGCATGCGTGTGCTAAACGACATGGAAGAAGAACAACTATTTCTTCTGATTGTGCCCTTATAAACAACTCGGTGCTGTCAGACTGCGAATGCAAGGCGTTCCTGTGTTTTTTCAAGGGTATACGTGGGTTGTGTCTCCTAGCTTACTGTTTTAGTTCATATTCATTATTTGGGGGTCGACCAAAAAAAATATTTATTCGTCTACCGTACACATTCACTTAGCACCCATCCCACTTGATAAAATTATGAAGTACCATGCTTCTCGGTCGATAAAAACGGTATCATGGGTTTAAAGAGTTAACTGTAGCATGAATAATGCCTTTTAAAATTCTGTCTGCTCGTAAACCTAAAACACATTTACTTGATGATATTGTGATAAACACACTCACATCCATGAATATATTAATGTGTATCATCTATAAGCAAGTCACGTAACAGAGTATAAATAATGTCATCAACGAAACATTGAAATGATATTAATTTCAAGCTGTTAAATCATTTTGTTATAATTCCGAAGAGACAGAAATTCACTTACATAAAAATGTCATAATTTAGCAATGAGCTTTGTCTGTTTCAAATGCCATTTTCGATTTGCAATGGAGAAAGAAGCGATGCATACTTAAAGCTGACGAGAAAGTAAACGGCATTTCCTTATTTTAGAGTGTGACACTGAAGGTATCGCGGAACTAAATATTGAAATTAGAGTGAACCGCCTTAAAATGTTTTGGGATCAGGGTAGTTTTTTAAAGAAAGCTGTGAATTCTCTTCCTTCTCAGTTAATTTATAAAGTAACAGGATAGAAAATCTTTTGGAGGCAATACCAGTTTTCAAGCCCACTTGACAAAGTTTGGACACTTTTCATTAATAGAGCAAATTTTCCATGTTTTTGACTCAGCCAAAACCAAAAGTTGGATTCTAATGCAGAAATGACTCTTTTATCTCATGGAAGTAGTAAAATGTCTCTTTGGTAGGGTTGGGGATGATTATAGGTATCGCGGAACTAAATATGGAAATTAGAGTGAACCGCCTTAAAATGTTGCAATCTCTAAAAATAAACAGCCTTGGGAAAATCCATTGTTTCAATAAACGTTTGAAACATTCTATTGACATCTTGCATTATTGTTGAATATTCCTGATAAAAAAGAGGGTGATTTGCTGACTTTTGGACCTAAAAAATACAATGTACTTTTTGTGTGTTTTTGTAGGGAATTCCCTGAAAAATATGTGCACGTGACCGGTACTTCCCTTTGTGTCAGTTTTTCTCTCTTATTAGTTGCATGACCCCCCTGTTTTCAGAGCAGAAAAAGTTGTCTGAAGGGCTAACTTGACAGAGATATTTGAATGCCAAAATTAAAGTGATGCGATCATATTTTTTTCCGCCCGAACGTTATAATGGTCACCTATGGGAAAATATTTAGTTCTGTGATACCTGAATATTGTATGTATCACCAAATCGCTCGCGGAGTAGACGAGGCACTAAGCTCTAAAAGTTCTAGATGAAACAGTAGAAGACAAACATAATTCTAGGCCAGAGATTCATTAGCCAAATTTTTGCTTTTCCACACAATCTGTTTGGGAATAAATATTAGTCCGGGAGCATTGGAAACCAACTCTCAAAGTACTTCAGGAACATATTTTTAACTGCTTCGTCCTAAATGGTATTGTGAAAATAGTGAAAATTGCGAGTCTACCTTGTGTCTGTGTGAGATTTAGTAATAATTGAATCATATAGACCTTCAGGGCTGTAGGATTTAATTATTACTCATTCATCTGTCCAATTCTGTGTCTCTCGTGCTGTCCACTCGCGGACAGTCAAATTATTCTATGCGCAAAAATTATGCAAACCGGCTGTATTTCTTGGTGAACATCTTTCGGAACTCTGTACAAGTGTGATGTGAAACCATCGATGATCAAAAACAAAATTATAAAGCTGTGAGAAAACCCCCACCCCATTTTATATTCTGGGAAATAGTGCCATCTGTTATTCCTAGATTACCGTCCTCAGATAAGGCCACCTGTTATTCCCAGATTACTGTCCCCAGACAGATATCCACCGTAAAAAATATACCCCAATAATTCATTCCCATCACCATGTGATAAGTATCCTCAGATAACCAGATGAGACGCACGGGAAGTCATTCTTTAGAGCGATTACTCCCTTTGCACTTCAGCTCATTTGAGTTTTTGTAATGGGTTTACCGACACTTTCAACAGCCAGGGTCACCGCGTATCGGACAGTTTTAGTACCCGGAGAGAAACCACCGAGTAACGAGAGCAACTGTGTGACTCCCCGGCGTACTAGCTCCAGGCAGGGTAAGCATTGGTTGAAGACAAATGTACAGTTTACGTGCAGTACGCCTTAGTACACAGCGCCACCATGACCCCGCGTGGGTACTAGGCATTAAGTGCCTTGCCCCAGGACACAAAAGGGTTAAATTGTAATATGAATACTTGTAAGCATCCTTCACCTTGAGACACGAGCTTTTCCTTTTGCTAAGGGAAGAGAATCATTCAGTGGTTAGTTAGATGGTTTGTGACGTCTGCACAGACTCTGACTTTCGCATTATGTATCAGGAACTACTTCGGGGTTGTCATTTGTTCATCTGTGCTAAATATACATGGGGTGCTAAAATCCTGATGGTTTTGATACTGCACGTAAGTCCTAGGACGCAGAACGTACGTAACAACATTTTATTAACAGGTTGAGTGCTAGAAGCCACTATCAGGGCTTTCAAAAAGATGGCACCAGAGTAAAAGTCAACATTTTCATTGCTTATGTTTCATATTCAGTCAAATACAAATATTTTGTTTACATAAATTTGTTTTATTACAAATTATTGGAGAGTGCCTGCAGGCACTCTTCAATAATTTGTACTAAAACAAATTTAATAACAAATTCAGACCACCAAAAATGATTTAGCCCTCAACCAGTCAATTCCAATAATTTGTCGTTTCGTATAATCCACAATCCATGGATCTTTTTTGAACAACATGGATAATTTCTAAGACGACAGTAACGTAAACAATGTTTGTCCATTTGGTTACAGTCTGTTTGCAATTACTCTCTATTTCAGAGAGTGGCAGATGGACATCCTATCTAGTTATGCTACCTCCCACGGTGTACTACCTATTATATTTGTGCAATATGTGTATTTGTAACAACTTATGTATATGTATGTTCCAGTAAAATCCTCGCCCTCTGATTGGATGACAGTGGCGTAGTTTCTTTTATGTTTACGGCTCCAGTAGCAAATGTTAACGTCTGACGTCACCACGCGAAATATTTGAAATGACGTCGCCCGTTTCGTAATTGCTTCATCAACGGAGTGACTAGCAAGCTGCTTCATTTTTCTGGATTTTTCACACGTGCACCAGGTAGTGTTCCGAATAAAGTGTTGTTTAAATTACAAACCGATTTACGATTTGAACTGAGATGGAATGAGTTTATGTTGTTTATTGATTATTTATCCAATGCCGTCGTGGGATACACGAGAGGCTTTTTTATCAAACCTGTGATCGTTAAAAGTTGCCTTGAACAAGGCAACTTTTTTACGAACACAAGTTTAGTAAATAAGCCTCTCGTGTTTCACGATGTAGGTTTTGGGTTGTGGGTAGTGTCTTATTGGAACATATTCGTTATTGTGATGAGTTGACGATAACATGGTCTGAGGTTTGCGGCTCGGCACTTGTAATGTATACTGTGGATAAAGTATCTGAATCTGGGCGTTTGGTGCATATTCTGAGTTGAAGCAGCAATATTTGTGAGCAAGAAACATACAAATTCATCAACTGTTTGGCAACGCTTACTAGGTGATATATGTTTCACTTACCTGAGATTAGTCAAATTGTAACGTGAGAGAAATTTCGCAGTTTCTTGATTAGGATAGAATGCTGATGATAGTTTAGCATTGTATTCGACTTGCTGGCACGGATGTCCACAGCCACAAGTCTTTTGTAATTCTATGTTCACATCGAAATTATCTACAAGTCAAAACAGTGATATGATTAATTACTGGTCAGGTGTAGTCGAAGGCCAGACAGATAACCACAAAGATCATGCCCACAAGCACAAAGGGTTTCGTTAAGAAAGTTGTAAAGATTTTGTGACCAATTACAATGTTAATGAATGGGAGGTACCTGAGCGTCATTATATGGGAGCTGGGCCTAAGAGTGTTGGGAGGCAACTCACTAATAATAATAATAATAATAATAATAATAATAATAATAATAATAATAATAATAATAATAATAATAATAATAATTTTAAAGCCTAGAATCCACACACGGTGCTCAATGGCTGTACAATAATTGCATACACACATATACACACATACACATACATTCTCTCACAGATACAGTGATACATGGATCACTGTTATCATTTATTGGTGCCCAACATCAGCAACCGAGGCTATATCGTGGCGATAAGCGACAGAACCTAAAAGAAAAAGGGTACCGAATGAAACAAAATAAAAAAACAAAAACAAAACAAACTACAACTTTACCAAAACAAGTATGTGAGTGTAACTTGACGAGCAACGAGGCAACCCTCACTGACCCAGTCACACCCACGCACCTGGTAATGTCAGTTTATGACCAAAATTAAAAGACACTGAAGGAAATGCCTTTCGAAAAATGTAGGTCTTAGTACCAGACTTGAATGATTCAAGTGATTTGCTACTTTTTATGTCGATTGGAAGAGAATTTCAAAGCCTTGGGCCAGCAACCGCAAAAGCCCTATCACCAGCACTGGTAAATTTAGATACGGGCTGAACCAAATTGAGTTGACCTGATGACCGAAGAGACCTCGGTGGTTTGTGGATGGTAAGCAGGTCGGTCAGGGAGGATGGTGCAGATCCCGAGATACACTTAAACACCAAAAGGACAATTTTAAATTGAATTCTTTGCTTAACGGGTAGCCAGTGTAATTCAGAGAATACTGGTGTTATATGGCAGTACTTTTGAGTTCTGGTTATGACCCGTGCAGCACAATTTTGGATGTGTTGTAGCTTTTCAAGAATAGATGTTTTAGAGCCAATCAGAAGAAGGTTGCAGTAGTCGAGGCGACTGGTAACAAAGGCGTGGACAAGCTGTTGTGACGTCTGCGTATAAATGAAGGGTCGAATTTTGCTAATATTTCTAAGATGAAAAAATGCGTTGCGAGAGACATGTTTGATATGTTCATCAACGGCCAAATTTTCAGTCATGAAATAACCTAAGTTTCGAACACAGCTACTGGGTTTTATCGCAGAACTTCCAATATTGAGGGACAGTTTGGATATTTTTGAAAGTTGATGAGGTAGACCTATATATATAACTTCTGTCTTGTCATCGTTCAATTTATGAAAGTTTTTAGTCATCCATGCCTTGATGTCTAAAATACAAAGTTCAATCTTACTGCATGCTTCAGGCTCAAAGGCGTGAGTAAAACTAATATACAGCTGTGTGTCATCTGCGTAAAAATGAAAGTCAAGGCCATGGCCTCGGATAATGTCACCGAGAGGTAAGACATAGACAGTGTACAGTAGGGGACCCAACACCGATCCTTGAGGGACGCCAAACCGTAGTGTGACCTTGTCTGACGACTCACTGCCAATAAGGGCATTCTGTGTGCGACCATTAAGGTACGACGAAAACCAATTAAGTGCTCGGTCAGTAAGGCCTATTCTCACTGCCAGTCTTTCAATAAGTATGTTATGGTCTATGGTGTCAAAAGCGGCGCTTAAATCCAACAAAACAAGACATGTTAGGTTGGGCCTGTCCGTGGGTGGGAGGATATCATTTTGGACCCTTAGAAGCGCCGTTTCTGTACTGCAATTAGATCTGTATGCAGATTGGTTAACTTCGGCTAGGCCGTGGGCTGCCAAATGAGAATTCAGCTGAGAAGCCACCGCACGCTCAATAATCTTTGATAGGAATGGAAGATTAGAGACCGGTCGGTAGTTTTTCAGAACCTCTGGGTCAAGTGTTGGCTTTTTGAGAAGAGGTTTTACTAAAGCGTGTTTCATGCTTGTCGGAAAGACGCCAGAGTGGAGGGAGGCATTGACCAGTTTCAAGATCGGTGTAGTTAACTCCGAAAGAGATGCTTTTAACAACCAAGTTGGAATGATATCTAGCATGCATTGCTTAGATGGTGCCTTGGATATTAATCTCTGGATATCTGTTGTAGCCAAAGGTTTGAATTGTGACAACTGTGCAACAGCTTTAACACAGGTGCATGGCATGTCGGTCATCTGTCGAAGATCGGATTGTGAGCTTGTATCAAGCGAAGCTCTGATAGTGTCAATTTTTTCAGAAAAGAAAGAAGAAAATCTATTCGCAAGGTCTTTGAATGACGAATGCTCTGGGTGTGCGGTTGTCTTCTGACGATACAGAAGCTTCTTAAGAACTACAGACAGCGCATTAGGGGGATTAACATTAGCTGACAATAAGTCCGAAAAGTATTTCTGTTTCGCGGATTTGACCTGTTTGTTAACAAAATTTCGCTGGTTGACAAACATCTCTCTGTGAACACATAGTTTCGTTTGCCGCCACTGAAGCTCTAGTTTGCGTCGTAAATCTTTTGCGCACCTAATCTCATCACTGAACCACTGTGAGCAAGAGCGTACGGTAAAAGTGCGTGTTTGCTTTGGCGCAAACTTGTCCATAACCTCTTGAAGAGAGCCAGTGAGGATGCATTCAATGCTGTCAACAGTTTGCATCTCGTTAATTCGGATAATTAACCACGTGGAAAGTGAAAGGGATTCATAGGGATTGGAATTGTAAGGACTGGAGTAAGGACCTGTGAAACTTCAAAATTCAATTCGATTCAAAAACGTGCTTCGATTCGATTCGCCCTAATTCGAAAATTTTCGAATTGCCGAGATGTTTTCAGAATCCTTCCAAGTTTACCAGTTTATCATTCTCTTGAATTCTTCTATCTCCAGCCTTATTATTTATTTTATTTAATTTATTGGGGCTTAACGACATTTTCTACAACCAGGGCCTCGTTGTGTCTGAAAGATTTACGGGTGAAAGAAGCCGGAGAGAACCACCGAGCAACGGCAAGCAATTGTCAGACTCCCCAACGTTCAAACTCCGCACAATCAGGGTTAACATCTTTCATCAGGTTTTCTGTACAGAAGAAGAATTCAAGGAGTTCCGCTTCCAAAACTACTTTGATTCCGTTCTGTTTTGATTAACCCTCTCACTGCCACGCCTACTTTATCCATATATGGAGTACCTCTATTAATGCCCATATGCGAGGAATTTTAATAAAATTTATGACATATTTGATACTCTATCATCTGATTAATTGTTGGAAAGGGCTCCTTGAGCCCTTTCCAACAATTAATCAGATGGTAGATTTGATCTTCACTCACCAGAACGAACAGATAATCATCATAAAATAGGTGACAATAGTCGCTTTCGGCAGAGAAAGTGTTAACTTGGGCAAATAGAGGAGTCGTCGTTGAATACTATATTTATATGAAGTCGCGAAATATTTACGGTTGCAAGAAGGTACAATAGTTATCATTTGAATTGCCTTAAGATTCTATTTGAGATTCAACTTGATTTTTATGCTCTGCACAAGACCGAGAGAAAAGAGAGACAACTCCTACCTGGTGGAAAATGAAAGAAATTTATAGGGCAGAAAGGACTGGAGACTGGTTTGTAAGCCATACGTTTCTTTCAGTCTACGACTAGTCCCTTGTCCCTATAATCCCAGTCCCTATACATTTCTTAATTTTTATATACTCAATATGTGACGCCTCTACGCCCTCATCTCCAGTCCCTATTGCAACACTCCAACCTATTCAATAAAAAAGAAAATTAATCACAAAACCCAGTTCCTATTTCCACGGCTTTCACTATTCATGCAAAGACCTGTCTTCGAAGCACAAACACTCATCGGTGAAGTGACCGATAGCCATTCAAATACAACCGAATCGAATTCAACATATCAATTAAATTAACTCACAAATGGTCTAATTTGTGAGATAGAACGCTGCGTCACAAGAGGATGAGATTTTTGAAACAGTAACGCAACGATCTGTAAAAAAGGCCATTGACGTAGATTCGAGGCAAAAGGTGGGAACATGACGCTGACTTAATAACCCATTTTGCTAGTGCTTTGCCGTGAAACTATAATACTCAAAGTTTGCTAAGCACCAAATATTTGACACATCATTGTGAAAATTACTTGTGAGATATTTGCGATATTTTTGGTGGATATGATTGAGGAATGTACTGACATGGTCCCCGGTGTTTACATTAGCTCTCTTGACAGGCAGACTTTTCGTGACAGTCATAGAAGGCATGCACCCCTTGATTTTCATGATGTTTTCCTGTACTGTATACATGTACATGACATGTGTAGGGTATTCAGTCTTCATTTCAACACAAACCCTTGTGATTTAATGATTGAATATGGCAAATGCAAATGTAAGAAGACATTTGTCTGAAGCAGAAATGTGGCAGGCTGTAGGCATGGTGGAGCAAGGGACTACCCATCGTCAGGTTGGTAAAGCCCTTGGTGTGCACCATACGGTGATCAGCAGAGTCTGGGCAAGATTTCAGCAGTATGGCACACCGGTAAGACGGCATGGTGGTGGCAGAGACAGGCCAACATCTGCAGCTGAAGATCGGTTTTTGATCATTCAGGTCCGTAGGAACCGCTTTGCCACAGCAACCCAGCTTCGCGGTGACCTTCAGAATGCATCCGGGGTAACTGTTTCGACGCAGACTATCCGGGCAAGGTTGCACGAAGGCGGTCTCCGATCGAGAAGACCATATATTCGTATTCCACTGTCCCAGAACCACCGCAGGCACGATATGAATGGGCCATGGACCACGTTGGATGGAGAAGATTGACGACTGTCCTTTTTACAGATGAGTCAAGGTACTGCTTCGACCACACAGATAGGCTGTCTAGGGTATGGAGAAGACCAAGAGAGCGATTCTATACAGCCAACATTGCTTAGCATGACCGCTATGGTGGAGGGTCAATCATGGGCTTGGCGGCATCAGCTGGGATGGATGTACAGAGCTCGGTGTCCTTGAATGTGGTACATTGACTGCACAAAGGTATATTGATGGGATCCTGGATGTCCACGTCAGATTATATGCACGTGCAGTGGGTGATAAATTCATTTTGATGGGCGATAATGCCCGTCCTCATGTTGCCCATGCTGTTAGAGAGTACCGACAGAGGGAGGGGATTGAGCGTATGGACTGACCAGCAAGATCCCCTGACCTCAATCCAATGGAACATGTCTGGAATTAGTTGCAGCTGGCAATTTCAGCCCGTCTAATCCAGCCAAGAAGTGTCCAGGAGCTTGGTAACATGATAGGAAGAATGGAGCAACAACCCACAAAGGACCATCAGGAACCCGATTGGGAGCATGAGAAGGCGTTGTCAAGCTGTAATTTACAGGAATGAGTCTCATACTCGATATTGAAGCCATACCAGTTCGCTCCGTCAACTTTTTGGCATATTGAAAAACTTGCTCTTTTTACCAATAATATCCATTTTCCATGCTTATCGTATTCAAAAGCTAAAAAATAATGTCAAATACAAATAAAATCTTATTTTCTGTACTAAAATCATTAAAGGTATAATTAAATAAAAAATATATACACTTTTCATTACAATATTTCAACTAAAACGGTTAACAGGTACTTGGATGTACTTGGTGCTTACGCCTTAATACCCGGCGTCATCGTGCCCCCATGCGGACAATCGGGGTTAAGTGCCTTGCCCAAGGACACAACGCGGGAGTCCGAATCGATCGCTCAGTCACACATCCAAGGACTAACCGCGCTGGACGTTGCTAAACATCGATGATCTAACAAGAACCGGTTACCGCAACGCCACTGCGCCCCCTTCAGGGGTAAAAGATTTGTCTATTCGAGGATTTTGATTTTCAATGAAGATTGGCTTCTGGCGACAGATTCAGATGTTTTTCTGTCTTAGCACACCAACATCCCTGCACATATGACATGCACTGCCACGTGGCTCCTCTCAGGCTCTCCCCAGCTTATTGCTTTGACTCTTGAACAAAATATGTTTACGGTGTGTTGTCTTGAAACACGTTTATCTCTGTTTCTCAGTAATCCGAAAACGTTTTGGTAGGGATTTTGAAAAACCGAGTCCCATAGTTTCCCCGCAACAATGAACATCGAGAATTCTGTGTACTCGGGTTAAATCTGAAAATCAAAGTGTTTTGTTTATACAAAATAGAATTGGCAACAACGGGTTTTTGAGACATTGGCTGGTTGTCTATTTACAAGCGTTTTTTTATCCATATAGATTTATCGAGCATATTACGGCTACAAATTTAGGTACGTAATATCGGATTTACGCCAACGAATGGACTCATAATGTGGTTCTTATAACATGAGAAAATGTTACATCAAGACATTTTGTTTCATCCCTGACTTATATCGTAAAGAAAATCGACTTTCGATAAAATTATCTCCCTTGAACTTATTAGACAAGCGAAGAAGGTCCAACTAAGAAGCAAGCAAGTGTTGTGAAAACACCGGACATCAGTAGAAAATAAAGACAAGTTTCCTTTTGTTACTTTTAATAAACGTTTATTAATAGTGCTGTCTGTTGTTTTCGTTTATTAACAGTAACAAAAAAGAATCTAGGCTTATTATGGCAAGCAAATTAGACGCAACTCACAGATAATCCGTCATTAAGATTATCTATTACTATCACACATACCAACCAACAGTGTCCATTTTGGCTCATGGTTAATATGGCGAATATATTTTTACCCTACTTTTGCAAGTTTTAATTCTTTCCGGGGAAAAAATGAGCAAATCTCACCTCCTATACTTTTATATTAATGGAAAGGACAGTGTCTGTATTATATGTCTCGATGCACACACTGTTGATATAATTAACCCCCTACACACTGATGTCAAAATATCTAAATTTCAGGCAGAAAAAAATTCCCATAATGCAACTAGAAATTTAACCAATTCAATCTCGTTTGACAGAGCTCATTGAGCTCTGTCAAACGAGATTGAATTGGTTAAATTTCTAGATGCATTATGAGAAAAAACAGCTTCCTGACATTTTGATATTTTGACATCAGAGTGAAGGGGGTTACCAGAAAAAAGTTACAGAACATCAAAAGATGGTGGAAACGGCGCTTTCTTATTTTTAAATTTGTTTCTATAGAGAAGAAAAGTCAGATGTTCAAACTGATTGGGGAAAAATGTAGAAAGGCAGTTTCCGTATTTCTATACTAATTTACAAGAAAATGCTGTAAGTTTGCGAAGTGAAGCGCAAATGACACGACTTCGCTAAGATTTCGAAATTTCAATTTTTATGAAAAATTCCCATACCCAAAGTGTTAATTTTTAGATAATTAAGGGGAGCTAACTTTCCTGTAAATCTCATTCAATGACGAAAATTGTCAATCATGTTCTGCAATTTTGTTTCAAACAAAAGTTGTAAAACTGTTAACTTTTCGTTATGTGCTGGCGTTATGTTATCGAGTTTCCTCAACTACGTTCAGGTTCAATCGAGTGTGATGATTGCAAGACTTGTCGTTGAACAATTATTGATTTCTCTAATCGATTAAGCATCCTAGATAATCGATTATAATCGACCAATCTTAAGAGTCTTAAGAAAACTAACATATCCCGAACAACAACGGATATCCCAAATCGTCCATGATGAATTTTGGAAAACTGGCTTGTTGAAACAACTGTTTATATGTTACATACATGGACGTAGGTATCTGGGGGCACAGAGTGGGGGGGGGGGGGGGGGGTGGGCAGGTGCAGTGTGTGTGTCTTTACCAATTCATTATTGCAATTTTATTGGAAATTAGAAGGAGGTGGAGGCTCTTACTCTTTACTCTTAATCATATTATGTGCTCAAACTTTGTACCTTTCTCATTGTCAAGAAGCATTCGAGAGTGGTGGCCGAGTGGATAAGTGCGCTGGACTCTCATGTCAGAGGTCCCGGGATCGATCCCCGGACGGGGAAAGTTCTCGAGGTGTCAGAACACTCTCTGTCAGCATCAATTGTGGGGTTGATGCTGTCACAGCGTATCGTCCCATCGGGTGGGGACGTAAAATGGCTGTCCTCTGTGCGGAGAGAGACACACTCCGTGCAGGATAAAGATCCATTCGTAGTATTCGAGAAGAGCAAGGCCACGAAGTAGCCGCTATGAAGGTCATCCCACACACCTACGCCATTGGCCCAAGGAGAGGCGTTAATATAAGTTGCATAACTTGTTCGCCAATCCTTGTAAAACAAATAAGATTAAATAAATTAAAAGCATTCAATTTCTAACCAATTGAAAGGAGAAAACATTTAGCGATTTTTCAACTAAAGAAAATCGATGTTTCTGTGAACTATCGATTAATCGAATAGTCGTGACAGCTCAAGTCAAAAGAGCAGAATGAAATAGGACATAGTTAAGTGGTAGTGTGCTGGGAGGTCATATTTGTGATTTATTCTGAAGTCGAAGTACCATAACTCGGAGGCTTCATATTCTGTGAATGTATTTTGTATTATCGTAGAAATAAAATTATTTAGTCTGGGTGGACTGCCCTCTTTCAACACATGAGTGACTGAAGGTAGTAGAATGCTTGAGAAGTTGGGCTTTATTCCCACGTAGAAGTATCACAAATTCAATCCTTCATATTGTTTTGATATACTTCGAATTATCTGTGAAGTGTAATTATTTAGTCTATAAAAATGTGCATTGTTACAGTTTATGTGAGTGTACCTTTTGGCAGTCTCCTATAAATTTAAACAAGACAAAGAAATGTCCAAATATTTTGAAAATCCCCCAAAATATAGATCTCTACTCGTTAAGCACACAGAATTTTTGCATTAATTTTGTTCTCATTTTTATTTCAAGGTAACGCAAAAGTTTATTATTGTTTCGAGTTTTTTATTGAAGTGAGATCTTTCCCTGGAAAAAAGAGAAAGATTGTTTTCCACAAATTCATATCAGCTACACTTTGGTCGATGGTTGAAATGTTGTTCTCGTCGTTTGGGATTTTCCACTCGCAAAAGCCAGTAGGACGAGTATTTTTCAGTCCATGGGGGATTTACAAAACAGTATGCATCTGATTTATATAGTTCTCAAATGCCATTATTGTGTCAAACACCAAAAGAATCTGACTTGGTTGCGGATTTATTGCCACAGGAGTGAGGGTTATGGGAGAGTAAATTGTAGCAAGACAAAGACAAGTGAACAAATTTTAACAAGCAAAAATAATTTAACACTCTGCCGTTAATAATAACATCATCACATCGATTGTAACACTCGTATCTGATATATTATTTAAAAACCTTTAAAGGTTTGTGAACAGTGTTAACCACGGTGTAAAAAATGAAATATACTGAGGACTAAAAGTTACACTGTACCACTCAGCCAATTAAAAAGCAGTATTTTATTTCATTTGGAAATAAAAATGGAGTATTTACAACATATTTTAGTTATTACAAAAAAAAACCCCGACTGCCGAGAGTGTTATTAGTTTTCATGCAAGGTAAACACCATGGCGTTTGATAAAGGGAAAGTTGTTACGCTACAGCTCATCAAACGTTATGGATTGGAAGGAGTTATATGTACGGCGTTGAGTGACTTGACGCCATCCCCATTGGGTGGGGATGCAATTTGCGTGACAACAGTTTTTTACTGCCTTTCCAGCAATCTAGTTGTATAGAGATCAGTTGACTGGGTACTAAATGTAATAAGAAAAAATGAACAGCTGAACTTACACATTATTGGTGCATAGCATTCCAAAGAATCTTTGTAAGAACATATCGTCGCATTACCTGAAAAAAAAACGAACGTACAAATATTTATCAGAGAATAAGACTCTTTTCTTGCATTTCTGACAGTTTGAAAACGCTTGTGTTTATCAATGCTTTACAAACATAACAGCGCGTTGGAAGGTGTTGAGTTTACGAAACGATATGGTATCGGAAGCGATCGGTATAACACAAAGTGTATATCTAGACGTTATCTTTATATGTATTATATTTCTTCACAGAAACAAGGGTTGTGGCTTTACAAACAAGATATAGTGCAGTCGCCGTGGACTGATCGTAATCCGCGCGAGGGAAGTGATGTCCACGCATGCGCTTACCAGGTAATAAAAATCATCATCAGCAAAATTTTAATTAATGAAGCACCGGGTTGAACTTTGTGATGATTATTCCTATAATTAGTGTTTGGAATCTCATATTATTGCGTCGGTGGAAATATTTCCCACTCGTGGAAAGTGACAAGTCCACGGTGGTCGCACTGTATATTGCCCGTGTCTCAATCATGCTGTCTCCCTATTGTTTTTTTTAATGATGAACTATACATTAGGGAGACATTTATATTTTCCTACAGTACGTGGAAAGTGTATTATCACTAAATCACCCGCAGAATGGAGATTCCACCCAAGCAATAATTACAAATTTGTGGCAAAGCATAACCGGCACAAGCAAAGTTTCAGCCAATGGACCTCCGGGTTAAACCCAGAGGTCCATTGGCTGAAATATTGCTTGTATTTTTTGTCGATATGTAAAAAAATTGAAAGTTATAGCTTGGTGATATCTCCACTCCGCGGGTGATTTAGTTACAATCCACTCTCCACGTACTGTACGTATAATATAAGTTATCTCCGCCAACATGTATGGTATATGGAGATTTAATACCTGGATGTCGGTTCTTAAACACCGAGCCGCAGGCGAGGTGTGTAAATGAGACATCCGGGTTTAATTGTTTTATACAAAACCAGGTTATACAGTTTTTGTGGTTTACCGATCTTGACATTCATTTCGCCGTATATTTTGCGTGTAGGTGAACCAGTTTATGTAAGAAGTTTATATGACTTTGGTCATATTACAAGGGCATTTAACTGCAGATATATGAGCAAGATGTCTTCGTATTTCGACATTTTGTTGACCTTTGTGGTACGTGGAAATTGGGTTCGTCACGTTGACACCTCAACCCACCAAAAAAAAAAAAATAAATAAATAAATGAAAATAAATATTAATAATAATAATAATAATAATCTACTTATATAGCGCGTTTATCAGCAAAACACTGCTCAGAAACGCTCACAATATAACTGAAAATCAAAATGACAAAAAAATCAGCAGTAAAAGGCTATCCGAGAGAGAAGGGTCTTTAAACCTTTTTGGAAACTTTCAGTATTAGAGGTGTTCTTTAAATTCTGAGTGAGTGCATTCCATAGTGAGGGAGCTGCAAACGTGTATGATCTTTTACCAACAGTAGATCTTATTCGAGACACAAGAAGATTCTCTGAAGATAATTTAAGATTCCGTACCGGTTTATGTAAATTGACAATCTGTTTTAACCCTTTACCTAAACTGAAAAGGAGACGACACTTGCAAAAATAATTCTAGAATAACTATTTTTTTTTCATTTTTTGTCTCAAAAACATAGGTTATGACCCCCTCGTTGGAACGAGCTCAACGAGCTCGTTCCAACGAGGGTCATAACCTATGTTTTGGAGACAAAAAATGAAAAAAATAATGAAAATTAATTGGCGATTTTTGAGAATAGCGCTGGCCGGTTTTGGCCGTTACATTAGGTAAAGGGTTAAGTAGGTAGGGAGATTATCTCCGTGGATGGTGTTGTGTGTCATCATTACTACTTTATATTTGATGCGAGACCCAACTTGTATCATATTTTTTTGGCGCCCGTAATGATCTTGGCTGCTGTATTTTGAATGCGCTGAAGCAGGTTAATAGAAGTCAGCGGAAGTCCAAAATAAAGACAGTTGCAATAGTCCAGTCGAGACATGACCATAGACTGTACAACAGTTTTCAGTGTGTTTTGATCAAGTAGTTTTCTAATTTTGTTGATATTTCTTATCTGGAAGAAGCAGCTTTTGCTCACTTTATTTGGTTATCCAGATCGAAGTTATTATTAAACGTAAAACCAAGATTCAGAGCAGTTTCGCTTGGGTTAACATTGACATCGCCAATTTTCAGACAGTTGATAGGACATTTATCTAACTGATGTTTGATACCCAGTTGTAAAAAATCTGTCTTGTCATCATTTAATCTGAGAAAGGTTCTACCCATCAATTGACCATCGTTGCATGCCTCCATTGTTGTTAATGAGTCGTTAATTTATTTTGGAGAGGTCGGCTGACAAATACAACTGGGTATCATTGGAATACAGATAAAAATTTACAGAGTGATTCTTTACGAGATCGCTGAGACGTAGGGTATAAACGGTGAACAGAAGGGATCCGAGTACTTGGCATTGGGGAACACCATATTTTAGCCCAATACGCACAGAGAAGGTATCGCAAAGTTTCTCAGATTGCATGCGATCGCTTAAATAAGAACTGATCCAACAGATAGCAGAAGCGCGTATGCTGAGTCGTTTTTCTAAGCGTGACAAAAGAATCGGGTGGTCGATCGTATCGAATGCTGCAGATAGGTCCAGCATCACAAATGATGCTAACTTTCGATCACACTTCCCATTCAGAATGTCACTGTTAACACTAATTAAAGCTGTATCAGTGTACTTAGCCTGGTTGTTTGCGGAACAGATTTTCATTTTCCGCATGGCTAAGTGTTACCGAAGATGGTGATTGCGTACAACAGGCGTGTAATAAATAAGAATGGAATCATGTGTTTTTGAGTGGATACCAATAATTATTTCGATGTGGTCACGGGAAATATGTTTTTCTTCTTGCGACAAAATCGCTCATGAAAATTCATATTTCCCATGAGAAATTGTCTGTATTCATGCAAATTACAACATATATTCTATATACTTTTCACGGAAATGTTTCAATAAATAATTGAAGAACCTCTACTGCATGGACAGAAAAGTATTTCCGTACAATAAGCAATACATAATCAGATTTATTCAGATTTTAAGATCCTCCAATGAAGAGAATTAATATATTAATCCACCAGATGTATTTGAGAAACTCAGCAGGCAAAGCAGTAAAAGATCTGAGCATAGTTTTAGCATTTTGAATTACATACACTACATGCCTTTGGGAGAAAATGGTCAAACAGAGCACTGTATTCGCTGAGACTTCTAGTGGCTCATGGGGAATCCGATTCATTCGTGCAGAACTACAAACCTTATTTCAAGATATTAGAATATGCTTCGTGTTTCACAAGTACATACCCTAGATTACATACCATAGAAGCAGTCGTCAGATATGGTATAACACAGCCATAAAGTGTCACATATAGAATGGACAAGTACAGTACGTGGAGAGTGTATTATGACTAAATCACCCGTAGAGTGGAGATTCCACTCAAACAATATTTGCAAATTTGTTGCAAAGCACAACAGGCACAAGCAAAGTTCCAGCCAATGGACCTCCGGGCTGAACCCGGAGGTCCATTGGTTGAAACATTGCTTGTGTTTCTCGTCCATATGAGCAGAATTTGAAAGAGATACTTTGGGTGATAAGTTCATTTAGTTACAATCCACTCTCCACGTACTGCAGCACAGAACGTGAGAAATCCAAAACCTTCATGCTCACCTACAAACCGTGTTCCAAGATCTAAGCTTAGTTTTAGTGTGTCAAATTACATACATTAAATTACACACAAATTATATATCCCAGAAGCCTTTTGCCAAAAACGATCTAACACTATATTAAAGTGGCACATGTTAAAACAATCCGAAGCCTTCGTACACATCTACAAACCCTATTACAACATGTGAGTGAAGATGTTTAAGCCTTTCGATTTATATACCCTAAAAACCTTTAGTGTAAAACACAAATAAATCTCCGAAGTGGCACAGATAATTGGAACACGAAGAACACAAAACGTTCGTTTTCTACAGACCTATTGTACCGCCCTACCATACTTTTAAGATTTTGAATTACATACCCCGGCTGCATTTTATCAGAAAAGGACTAGCACAGCACTCGAGAGCCTCGGATGCAAAACCTCATGTGCGCTTACATAGGTTTAGCGTTTCAAAGTATTTAGCCTAGAAGCCTTCTGCCAGAAACGGTCTAAAAAATAATAAAGTGTTATAAGTGTCACAGCCAAGTGGCACACTTCTACCCAAAACCTTTGAACACATCTATAGGCCGTATTGCACCAGGGCCTGGTGAGTAGAGTTTCATCATATCGTATTATAACTTACCTCCTACAAGTATCTGGGAATTTCATTGGTTCAAAGACGCCAAAAGCAGACTGCATATAAAACCATATACTGCATGTCAACATCAGTATATGGTGACAGCTATGGGTAATCTCCCCTTTGTTCATTGATTATTCAAAATGGCGGCAGTCGATAAACGCTTCAAGTTGAAAGATTGAGTGCTGGAAGCCCATATTTGGGCTCAAGTGCTGATTAGGCAACTTAAAAGGCTTCATATTCTGTGGATGTGTGTCATGTTACCTTCGAAATGAAACTGCTTGGTATGTATAAATTTGCCTTGTTACAATTTATGGGAGAGTGCCTGTACAAAGGCAAAGACACGTAAACACATTGTGAGAATTCTCTCATTTAATTTTGATCGCTGTTGTTATTAGTTCTGTGCGTCGATGCAGCAGTCGGTAAGATATATTCGTTACACAGTTTGTTGGTGGCTTCGCTCTCGTCCAATATGAAATTAACTGACACCATATATACCATATTAGGCCACCAACAAACTGTGTAACTAATAATATACTCCAGAAGCCTTTCCTCGGAATATTGAAGTGACCGATATGGCACAGCGAAGTTACATAGGGGTGATCAGAATGCTTTGTGTACATTCAGTACAGTCGCCGTGCGCTTGTCATAATCCACGTGTGGGCAGTGGTGTGCGCGCATGCTTTTACCAGGTAACAAAAATCATCATCAGCAAAATTTTAATTAATGAGGCACCGGGTTGTACCCGGTGCTTCATTAATTAAATTTTTGAAGATTATTCCTATAATTAGTGTTTGGAATCTAATATTACTGAGTCCGTGGAAATATTAGCCACCAGGGAAAGCTACCAGTCAACGACGGCTGTACTGTATACTGACCCTATTGCAACATTTGAGTGTGGTTTAAGCGTTTCGAATTGTATACGCGTGAAACGGAAACGGTCTAACAAAACACTAAAGTTTCACAAGTGGCAGATTGACAATCCGAATCCACCAAACACACATACAGACGTTTTTGCAACATCTGATTCGATCCCCGCCAGGGCAACTGTGTTGTGTCCTTGGACAAGGCACTTTATCCCGATTGCCCACGTGGGGTACGGCTGCGCTGTGTACTAAGGCGTAATGCACGTCGATGGTGCACCTGTCTTCAGCCAATGCTAACCCTGCTTGTGTAAAACTGTTCAACACGAGGTGACCCTGACCCTGACTGTCGAAAGTGTCGTTAAACTCCAATAAATAAATAAATATTTGCCATATCTGAGCATGGTTTGTGCATTTCAAATTATTTTCTTTGGAAGCCTTTCGCAGGAAACTGGCTAACAAAAGGGTAAACTGGCACAAGTGAGCCAGCCAAGTGGCATGGAAAATTCGAAACCTTCGTGTACATTTACAAGCCAAATTGCGACATCCGAACATATGTTTAGCGTTTCGACCTTCGTATCCCTGAAGCCTTGGGTACGCTTTGGCTCGTTGGTTAGAACGTTGGACTTTCAACTGAAAGGTAGGCGGTTCAATCTAGATCCGTGCCATTTGCGTCGTGTTCTAAGGCAAGACACTTAACCATATTGCGCAAATGGGGTCACGCTGGACTTCTGTACTATGGCGTACCGCACGTCGCTTGCGCACCTGCATCTGCTGACTCGGTTTGCACCGGGTTAGCAAATTAGTCTGGAAGTTGTTCGCCGCTGCTCGCTGGTTCTCTCGCTTACTCCAACCTCCTCCGCCCGTAAATCTCTCCGACACGATATGACACTGGCTGTTGAAAGCGTCGCCAAAACTTCAATAAACGTCCCTGAAGACTTTCTCCCGAAACGGTCTAACAAAACACTAAAGTGGCTGAAGTGGCACAGCTGAGTGGAACAGCGGAGATCTGAAACCCTTGTGCACATATCCCAACCCTATTACAACATTTGGGCGTGGTCTTAGCGTTTCGAATTACATTCGCTAGAAGATATTTGTCGGCCCTACAACATTATAGTGTCTCAGTGATACACTTTCGTCCAAAGTGTTTCTCTGTGCTTGATTTCTGATGTGTATCAATTCAAAACTTGTGCTTTGTAATTCATGGGTCTAAAGTGCTGTACTGTGTTCCATTGCTGATGTGTATTAATTTGACCCTTCAGCATTACAGTGTATCGATGATACATGCGTCTAAATTGCCGTACAGAGCTTCATTCCCGATGTGTGTTAATTAACCCTGTACTCAACGAAACGACAAAAACAGACCAACGCTATTCACAAAAATCACCATTCTGTGTTCATTATTTTTTCAGTTTTTGTCTCACAAACATAGTTTATGACTCCTCATTGGAACGAGCTAGTTGAGCTCGTTCCAATGCGGGGTCATAAGCTATGTTTTGGGCACAAAAAATGAAAAAAAATAGTTATTGAAGAATTTTATTTGCAAGTGTCGTCTCCCTTTCGTGTTAGGTAAAGGGTTAACCCTGTATATTTTAGTGTGTCAATAACACATACGTCACACGTGTTGCACTGTGCTTCATTTCTGATGATTATTAAATTTTTAAATTTTTTTACTGCAATCTATGGGTTTTTCATCTGTGGGCTTAAAACAGGTGTATTGTTGTGGGATGTGCTGCTTCCTTCTGAGATTATTAGAACTGGCGTATATACGTGACACGGTATGAAGCCAATTTACATTTTTTGTAGTTTCTGATGTCTTCTGTTTCTGCACAAATGAATCATTATTTCGAATTATTTTCAGTTGGCGATTATACGTATATATGACTTGCAATTAACTCTTTACCTTACGTGTGTGTGTGTGTGTGGGGGGGGGGGGGGGGGCGCAAGGATGACGGGGCTGGGATGGCGTGAAAGCCCATTTAGTACCGACAGTGATGACTCAAATTCCGACGTTACCAAGGCGTGTCTTTTTCGAAGGCCTGCCTTGATGGTGTAGTTGGAATATTTATCAAGTTAAAAACTCGGTAAATCTCCAATCAGCAACATGCCTCTATTTGCATTAGACCCGATTGCCTGTGTACCCTAAGTTCGAGAAGCAAATCTAGTCCCGCAAGATAGTACATGTTTACTAACAAGAGCGATTCAACTCCAGTCCGAATGAAAATGTCCATGCTGGAAAAATGTTGGGGTGGTCACCCTACAACTCCGCATAGTTACGCCCCTGGCCTTACATAACTACAAACACGAACAAAATTATTGACAAAAGTCGCGAATGGAACTTTCTTTTTCATTTTGGTCTTCAAAACATAGATTATGAACAGTAATTGAAACGAGCTCGCCGAGCTCGTTCCAATATGAGGTCATAAGTTATATTTTTGAGATAAAAAATGAAAAAAAATTTAAATAGTTATTCAAGAGGGTTTTTTTTTGTTACATTTTTTGCAAGTGCCGTCTGGTTCTCCTTTTGGATAAAATGGTTCAGAAGAAACGACAAATGTCCTACCGTGCGTCTACAAAAGCAACATCGGAACGACATATTGACATCAAAACCTGTAAGATAGAGTAACACAGTTGTGTTAACTTGGTATATCGCAGAAGGTAAATGTCCTTTTGGGATTTACTGTTAATCGTGTGTTTCTCACAACTTATTATTTTATAAAAATAGAGATAACCCAATAACGATCATTTTCCAACCCGGATGACTCGTATTTTTGAAGCAGGGGCGTAGAACTGTCACTCTAACCGCACTCCACCTTATACACCTATACGCATTGACATTCAGTACAATATACAGTACGTGGAGAGTGGATTGTAACAAAATCACCTGCGGAGTGGAGTTAATACCGAAAGTATCACTTTCAAATTCTGTACATATCGACAAAAAATACAAGCACAGTTTCAGCCAATGGACCTCCGGGTTTAACCCGGAGGTCCATTGACTGGAACTTTGCTTGCGCTTATTATGCTTTGCAACAAATTTGCAATTATTGCTTGGGTGGAATCTCCAATCCGCGGATGATTTAGTGATAATACACTCTACACATACTGTAGTCGAACCAGCAATGGGTTGAATGCGGAACGATGATGGCAGGCAGCCTTGAATCCTTTCTTTATTCTATTGTATATGGTTTTATATTTGCAATTTTGTTAGCGCACTATACATGCATGCTCATCTCGGCATTTTTAGTATTCGTGTGTGCTCCTTTTCAGAACTCGCACGCCACTGAGCAATTGGGTACTACAGTTGAAACTAGAAGTCCTTTCATGAAATGCGCACAAATAGCACGTCGGTCTGCGCGTTAATCTACGCGTTATGACCATAGTAAGGATATCAAATTCAGTACATATGCCCTGTGCACAAGCAATGTTTCAGCCAATGACCTGCGGTAAACATTGCCTGTGTTTGCTATGAGTAACCAGGAGAACCTGCCGTGCTTTGGATGCCATTCGATATGGCAATTGCGCGCAATTCCTACGCGCAATTAAACCTAGATAAGCGCACAATTCATGACAGGACTTCTAGTTTTAACTGTAATATCAGGTGAAGGACACATGTAATCGATACCATATAGTAAGTGTACTTTCAGTTAAATCACTGAATGTCAGAAATAAATAGAAAATAGTTCACTCCTCGGACTCGAGTACGAGAACGTTTTTTTCTCGGGTGGGGCGCGTCCCACGAGAGGATAAAACCGTCCTCGAATCCGAGCAGTAAACTTTTGTATTTATTTTATTTTCTCCTTATTTGTTTTCCCCAAACATCCCTTTATAATTGATTCAACTCAACCGATTTGTAAACAATAAAAAAGAAAAAATAGTCATCGCCGAGAGTGGAATTCGATGCTGGGAGTGGAATACCATATTCGGCAAGTGGGAGTGGGAATACGATTTGTTTTGGGACAAAAAACGAATGAAAATAAAATAAAACGTTTAATTGAACCGAAACACAAACAGTCTTTGACATACGTTTAAAGTATCACAAAAGCTTCCACCAATTTGTTTTGACACATCTGTCGCTGCTGCACAGCCTTTCTGAAAACTCAAAGCCTTTCAAATAACACATTTTCGATAAAACACAAGGCAACACGCGGTTCTAGAACTATCGATTCGCCCAGTTTAACGTTCAACTCTTTAACTATAGTGCGCACATGTGCATCGCAACATTACAGCAGACAAACAATGAATTCAACACAGTTCGTCCCTTGAGTTCCAATGTGTTCTATGTACCAGTAGGCACATAGAACACATTTGAACTCAGATGACGTTCTGACAAAGGTAGCTTTTTCCTTCCTTTATTTAGTCTCCAGACTGATGCCATCATTATCAATGAGTGATATAGACCATGCCCGACGTGTCGCCATTTCATTCGAAAGCTCAGTACCGACTTCACTAAAATCGATCTCAGCCGAGGTTTACCGAGGTTTACCGAAGCACAGAGCGATTTTAGTGAACGAGGTTCGGAAATTTCATTTCAAATCGTGAGGAATATGAATTTTTTTTTATTACACAATGTGTAATTTGACCTTTTATGTAAGGTAACGACTAAACTGGCCAGCGTTAACCCTTTACCCAACGAATCGGCCGCATCCGCCCGCGTAATATGCAAATTCAGCAGTTGAAAAAAGATTATTTTTCAAAAACATTCAACAACAACGTTCCAACGAGGGGTCACATGATATGGTTTTGTTGAAATGTTTGAAAAATTAAAAAAATGATATTTAAAATAATACATTTTGATATTGTCTGCGTAGGGTAAAGTTATTTAAGTTATTTAATCTTATTTGTTTTACAAGAACAAGTTATGCAACTTATATTAACGCCTCTCCTTGGCCTAATGACGTAGGTGTGTGGGATGACCTTCATAGCGGCAACTTCGTGGCCCAGCTCTTCTCGAATACTACGAAGGGATCTTTAGCCTGCACGGAGTGTATCTCTCTCCGCACAGAGGACAGCCATTTTACGTCCCCACCCGATAGGACGATACGCTGTGACAGCATCAACCCCACAATTGATGCTGACAGAGAGTGTTCGGACACTTCGAGAAATTTCCCCGACCGGGGATCGATCCCGGGACCTCTGGCATGAGAGACCAGCGCACTTATCCACTCGGCCACCACTCTCTTTCGTTGGGTAGAGGGTTAATCACAAAAATGTTGCTTTGAAAACTTAGCTTATGGACCCTCACTAGAAGGTCCTCACTGGAACGTTCTCACCCAGGTCGATTCCAATGAGTGGTCGTAAGGAATGTTTCCGAGGCAAAAAATGAAGATGCTTAGTTACTCAGGAAATTTTGAGGTTTTATTTCCAATTGTCGTCTGCTATTTGTATTTCGTAAACAGTTAATAAAATTTAAGAGAAGATTACTTCAATTCTACTTCCGAAACCAATTCACTCACAACGTTACCATGTCGACGTTATGTTCTGACGCCATTCCCGTATTAAAAGTGTTGTCAACAATATTTGCCATAATGATCTATTTGATGATGGTTATATAACAAACATAGTTATTATCTGTTTCAGTGAAATCTTCAAGTAAATTTTCAACCAACCTAATTCTGAGTCAGACCGTGCTCAAGATTATCCCCTTGATTTCGTGTGATTTTGTTCATGGGCGCCATTAATCGCGCGACACTTCAAAGTCTGCTTGCGCCAGAACACTAAACCGCCATAGCACGCCTCAAAATCGAAGGACTGTTTGACCGATATACATACACCGAATTGCTGTTTATTGTTCTGTTTTCTTTCTAATGATGCGTCCTTAACTCTACATTTCAATGATATATTTCTGCTTGATAATTTCGAATAGAAAGGACTGACCAAAACTGTTCATTTATCTGGTGAATGCCCGAACGCGCGATTTAGAATAGCAATAGATTTTCATATCTGCATCGTGCAAATTTTCAAATGGAAAATGTCAGCTCGAATAACTTCTGAATGAATGCATCTTTCTAAAAACCAAAGAAGAAACATTAGGGTGTACCTGCAGTAAAAACTAACAGTCCTTTCAAGAATTATGCGCTTAGTTTAACATACTTTCGTGTATGAATTGCGCGACATTTCGAATGACATCCAAAGCAAGACAGATTCTCCTGGTTATCAATAGAAAGCACAAGCAATGTTTCAGCCAATGAACCTCCGAGTTTAATCCGGAGTCCATTGTCTGAAACATGGCTTGTGCATAGGGCATATGTACAGATTTTGATAGTCTTACCATCGTCATAGCACGCAGATCAACGCGCAAAGTGACGTGCTATTAACTGTATAAGCAGCACGTTGTAGCAGGTCATGCATACCACCATAATCACAGATCAACGCGCAAAGTGATGTGCTATTTGCGGGCAATTCATGACATGACTTCCAGTTTTAAGTGTATAAGCAGCATGTACTGCGGGTCACCGCAGGTCATGCATACCACAATAATCAATGCAACCCTACACGTATAATTTTGGTTTCTCTTCTGAATTGGGAAATAATCTTTGATGAAGAAATGTTGTTGCATTTCCAGACACTATTTCCTTTCAAGAATTATGCGCTTAGTTTAACATACTTTCGTGTATGAATTGCGCGACATTTCGAATGGCATCCAAAGCAAGACAGTTTCTCCTGGTTATCAATAGAAAGCGCAGGCAATGTTTCAGCCAAGGAACCTCCGAGTTTACTCCGGAGGTTCATTGTCTGACACATGGCATGTGCACAGGGCATTTGCACAGAATTTGATAGTCTTACCATCGTCATGGCACGCAGATCAACGCGCAAAGTGACGGGATATTAACTGTATAAGCAGCATGTCGTAGCAGGTCACCGCAGGTCATGCATACCACCATAATCACAGATCAACGCGCAAAGTGACGTGCTATTTGCGGGCAATTCATGACATGGTTTCCAGTTTTAACTGTATAAGCAGCATGTCCTGCGGGTCACCGCAGGCCATGCATACCACAATAATCAATGCAACCCTACACGTATAATTTTGGTTTCTCTTCTGAATTGGGAAATAATCTTTGACGAAGAAATGTTGTTGCATTTCCAGACACTATTTCCTTTCAAGAATTATGCGCTTAGTTTAACATACTTTCGTGTATGAATTGCGCGACATTTCGAATTGCATTCAAAGCAAGACAGTTTCTCCTGGTTATCAACAGAAAACACAGACAATGTTTCAGCCAAGGAACCTCCGAGTTTAAACCGGAGGCCATTTTCTGAAACAAGGCTTGTGCATAGGGCATATGTACAGAATTTGATAGTCTTACCATCGTCATAGCACGCAGATCAACGCACAAAGTGGCGTGATATTAACTGTATAAGCAGCATGTCGTAGCAGGTCACCGCAGGTCATGCATACCACCATAATCACAGATCAACGCGCAAAGTGACGTGCTATTTGCGGGCAATTCATGACATGATTTCCAGTTTTAACTGTATAAGCAGCATGACCTGCAGGTCACCGCACGTCATGCATACCACCATAATCACTGCGACGCTACACGTATAATTTTGGTTTCTCTTCTGAATGGGGAAATAATCTTTGATGAAGAAAACGTTGTTGCATTTCCAGACACTATCGAGGTGAATCGGAATAAACGATTTGCATTTCAGTGGATCTGCCATGAATTTGAATTATTTTGATTAGCCATAACACAAGGTACAGTTAAAGCTCAGTTGGTAGAGGGGCAGGCTGCAAGCCGAGAGGTCCTCGGTTCGAATCCCACCTGCGGCAACCGCGTTGTGTCCTTGGGCAAGACACTTCATCTCCATTGCCCGCGTGGGGGCACGATGACGCCGTGTACTAAGGCGTACTGCACGTCGATGGTGCGCATGTCTTCAACCAATCTAACCCTGCCTGTGCTGCAGTGCGGAGTTACGATGTTGGGGAGCTGGCAGCTGCTCGTCGTTGCTCGGTGGTTCTCTCCGGGTACTCCGGCTTCCTCCACCCGTAAAACTGTCACGGTCATGATTAGCCATTGTGCATAAATATGTGACCTTAAACACCAATAAATAAATAAATAAATATAGGTACAGTTAAAGCTAGATGTCCTGTCATGAAATGCGCACAGATAGCACGTCAATCTGCGCGTTAATCTACGCGTTATGACCATAGTAAGGCTATCAAATTCTGTATATTTGGCCTGTGCACAAGCAATGCTTCAGCCAATGGACCTCAGGCTAACCCGGAGGTCCATTAGCAGAAACATTGCCTGTGGTTGCTATGAGTAACCAGGAGAACCTGCCTGCTTTGGATGCCATTCGGTATGGCAATTGGGCGCAATTTCCTACGAGCAATTAAGCCTAGATAAGCGCACAGTTCGTGACAGGACTTCTAGTTTTAACTGTACATGTTTTTAATTTTCGTAGCTGATACTATAAAAATCATTTTCCTTTTTCAACAACTCCGACGAGTACAACACGACTTCATTCACCGAAGACCATAACCTAATTCGTGATAAATATTGAAATGATAATTCTGGACACAGAATGGTCTTTGCTTTTAGAAACAATCTGCGGCAATCTGTGGGACCTGCGGCGACCTATGTTGTAAAGGTAGACCGAATAAAAAAATGTGGTTAATAACGTTTAAAAAAATTTGAAAAGAAAACAAAATAACCACATATCTGTATATAATTTTTATTGTAGTCTATGCTTTCAATTTTATAAAGCAGTTAGCAGAAAATGGAGGTCTGACAGTAGAGGAATTCATCTCTTTCATTCAACTTATTTTCCTGAGTGCGCAGTAGTTTTATTGTTTCGTCGAATATGGGGTGTAATGTTCCAAACAGAAGTATTAGACATGAACGAAATGTCAATAGTTTAACCCTTTACCTAATATGAAAAGCAGACGACACGTGCAAAAAAAAATTCTTGAATAACTACTTTTTTTAATTTTTTGTCTCAAAAACATAGGTTATGACCCCTCGTTGGAACGAGCTCGTTCCAACGAGGGGTCATAACCTATGTTTTTGAGACAAAAAATAAAAAAAAATAATGAAAATTAATTGGCAATTTTTGAGAATAGCTCTGGCCGTTTTTGGCCGTTACGTTGGGTAAAGGGTTAACGTTTATGGGAAAGAGTTTAAGGTTTGATAGATTCTGAAAAATTCTCGTTTACACGGTGTCTTGGTGGACCCGTCACATCGGTACAGTATTCACAGAGGCAATTCTGTATTTTATGACCGAAATTAAATTTCATGCTGTATTGAATTATATGATGAAGAGACTTGTTACGATACAGAACGACGAAAATGTTCTTAAAGTTGTTCGGTAAATAAGTTGTTGTATACAAATACTCTAATCAATAATTCATAATAAGGTACTGGTGTAATTTTCCGTACACTGAATACTTTTTTCATGTTCCACAGAATGAAATGGAAAGAATATTAGCCTTTCATAACCATATAACGTTACTCAACGTCCACCAATCATCACAAACAACACCTTTCAAGATGCGTTAGTCATGAAATTCCACGCAGTTCTGGTATAAACACTTTACTGACTTTATTTCCTGCCATTTAGTGATAATGCACTCTCCACGAACTGCAGTTTTTGTATGGCGAAGAGGGGGCACGGTGGCGTTGTGGTAACCGGTTCTCGTCAAATCATCGGAGTCAGTGGCGTAGATAAAGGGGGGGGGGGGGGGCGGGGGCCGATGCCCCCCCCCCCCCCACCAGAAGTTTTGTCGGAAATGTTTTGGGACCATTTTTAGGCGAATTTATGCCTAATAACATTAAAATGCTGGCTTTGGGGATAAAAACATGCCATTTTGGGTAAATTTTGGAAAAAAAGACCAATTTTCAGTACATTTGCAGTAAACAACACATTCTTTCTGTTTGTTTGGGTTTTTGTTGTTGTTACACTGCTGGAAAATTTTCGGTCTGTCGGAAAATTTTGGGCTTGCCCCTCCGCCAGCGAAAAGCTATCTACGCCACTGACCGGAGTTAAGCAACGTTGAGCTAGGTTAATCCTCGGATGGGTGACCGTCTGAGCGATCGATTCGGACTCCCGCGTGGTGTCCTTGGACAAGGTACTTAACCCCGAATATCCACATGGGAGCACGATGACGCCGTGTACTAAAGCGTACTGTACGTCGATGGTGCGCATGTCTTAAACCAATCTAACCCTGTCTGTGCTGCTGTGCGGAGTTACGATATTGGGGAGCTGGCAGCTGCTCGTCGTTACTCGGTGGTTCTCTCTGGCTTCCTTCACCCGTAAAACTGTCACGGCCATGATTAGCCATTGCATTGTGCATAAGTATGTGACCTTAAACACCAATAAATAAATAAATAAATAAAATAAATTTGGCTGTTATTCTCTGTTGAAACCCAGTTAAAAATTAGAAAAAGTCGCTCTCACCATCTTTTGATGTTTGGTAACATTTTGTCTGTTTATGATATCAACAGTGTGTGCTTCGTGACGTACAGTTAAAACTAGAAGTCATATCACGAACTGTGCGCTTATCTAGGCTTAATTGCGCATAGAAATTGCGCGCAATTGCCATATCGAATGGCATCCAAAGCACGACAGGTTCTCCTGGTTACTCATAGCAAACACAGGCAATGTTTCTGCCAATGGACCTCCGGGATACCCGGAGGTCCATTGGCTGAAACATTGCTTGTGCACAGGCCATATGTACAGAATTTGATAGCCTTACTATGGTCATAACGCGTAGATTAATGCGCAGATCAACGTGCTTTTTGTGCGCATTTCATGACAGGACTTCTAGTTTTAACTGTATAATACATACGTAGTCCATTCCATTCAGAATAAAACTCTACAAGGGGGCGGGGGAGGGGGAGAGGAGGGGTTGCTAATTTTTCCCTGGGAAGTATAAAAACGTGCAAATTGCAAGAATAACTAAAGTGAGCGCTTATTAAGTGTTGGTAGATGTGATACTGACAGATCTTCTAAATGGCGTCTTATCTGTGAACTGGTTGCTTGCGATAAAAGCACAAGCCGCCTTTGGTTACTTTTAATAAACGAAAATAACAGACAGATATTTATTATAGTCCCACTGAATACTACTACTGTTCATCAGACTCCTACTGCTCAGCTAAGTTAACATATTACATAGAGAGTAATCGCTTGACTGGACTGGTTACGTGAAATAATTCATGAGAGGTGAGGGCCGTTTTACAACCACGAGTGCGCGAATGCGCACGAGTGTTTTACAATATAGTCCCTCGCCTCGAATGAATTATTTCACGTAACCAGTCCAGTCAAGCAATTACTCTGTTTATTACTTTTCATTATTAACGATAATTATATTATTTAACCCTTTACCTAACGAAACGGCCAAAACCGGCCAAAGCTATTCTAAAAAATCGCCAATTGATTTTCATTATTTCGTCGAGCTCGTTCCAATGAGGGGTCATAACCTATGTTTTTGAGACAAAAATGAAAATAATAGTTATTCAAGAATTTGTTTAATTAAAAAGAAACAAACAAACAATGAAGTCCACATTACACTTACGGCAAAGCGTCCTCGTTTGCGCGCACGGATACATGACACAATTGTTGATTACATAATTCACTTGTGAAGTTATCGTTTATAATCAAACCCTGGAATCCCAGTAAATCACACTTTGGAAAGTAATAAAAAAACGAAAAATGTTTTCCCAATTTCATTCGTTACTAAATCTCAATCTGATAGCGAATACAGTTGCAAATTGATGGACTGGTAGATCCCCATTGTAAACATTATCTTTTCAGGGGTGTTTTTTTGTATCCACAGACGCCAAATACTTAATCCAAGAATGGACTTCTGCAATGGTTGTACATTTTGATTTTTATTTTAGTTTAGGAGTAAATTTCAGACAAAGCACCTCATGCTCTCCCTTCCGATATAAGGTATCACTGAACTAAATATTTGAATTTGAAATACCCGCCTCGAAATGTCGGAAGTGATGCAATCTCTAAAAATAAACTGCCTTGGGAAAATAAAATGTTTCAATAAACGTTTGAAGCATTCTATTGACATCTTGCATTGTTGATGAATATTCCAGATAAAAAAGAGGGTGATTTGATGATTTTTGGACCTAAAATCTACAATTTACATTTGGTGTGTTTTTGTTAAAAATTTCCTGAAAAATATGTGCACTTGACCAGTACTTCCCTTGCTGTCAATGTTCTCTCTTATGTGTTGCACGACCCCCTGTTTTGGGGTCTGAAAAAGTTGTCTGAAGGGATATACTTGACAAAGATATTTGAATGCCAAAATTAAAGTGATGGGATCATATTTTGTTTTGCTTGAACATTATAATGGTCGCCTATGGGAAAATATTTAGTTCTGTGATACCATAAGCCTATTTCGAAACTGCCTTCTTGGATTTTAAACACTGTAAGGTCACAGCGCTGCGGGGTGTAAACAAAGTGGCTTCCGTGTTCGTCGCGTTGAGTTCTGTATCAGCCAATCAAACTAGTTTTGTGAAATATTAAGTTTAAATTCGTACAATCGATGTCATCATTCAAATTAACTGAAGGGGCAACCCCAGACGATTTTAGTGCAAAAAAACAGTTCCTATACACTGAAACGGGCTGGGAACAACTTGAGACTAGAAGGAAAGAACACAAGTCAATTCAACACTTCAAGATGTTTCCTCCTTACCTGTCACTGATGGTACCCCCGTCAGTGGCTCAAACTCAGAACTACAATCTGAGAAATAATGCCAATCTGAGCACAATCCCATGCCGTACCCACCGGCACCAAACCTCTTTTCTACCATCCGCGACTAACCTCTGGAATGATATCCCAAATAAAATAAGACAAAATCCTAATATTACGACGTTCAAGCAGTATCTCAACAGCACCAGAAGAACTATACCGAAATTTTACTCGGGACATAAATCACGCCTGACCCAGATCTTGCACTCTAGACTACGTTTATGGTGTAGCAACTTGAATGATGATCTTCATAACAACTATTTGTTTGAATCAAATAACTGCAGATGTGGCGAACGAGAAACCGCAGAACATTATTTATTGTTTTGTCCATACTTCGATGGCGCAAAGAACCAAACAATTGGATTACTAGGAATACAGCCCACTATTGACGTCTTGCTGTATGGAATTGAACATTTCTTCCCGACACAGAACCGATCAATCTTCGAAATGGTCAATAGGTACATTGTCTTATCCAAACGGTTCTACAACCAGTAACCACCAGGTAGATCATAATTCGTCCTGCTTCCAAACAACTTGTTACATACTGCTTTGTGCCTATGCTCCTTGTTAATTTCGTAACTGCGGCGAGAATGGGGTTTGCTTTGTCTCAGCAACGGCTGGGTCGTCCTCAAAATAAGCCGCCGCATTTGTCTTTAACAATACCCAGTCGCTGTTGGTACAGTGCACGTCCTCAGAGTGGACATATTACTAAAGTTGATTGAGTTGCCATATTAACCCAATTGCATTCGCGGGTGCTCGGTGCGGGATGAGAGGCCGTGGGAGGGGTGGTATCTGGTGGTACTTTTGGGTCGGAGCTGGCATGCCCCCGTAATGGTATATGAATGTTAACGTTAATGTTTGGGTGCCGCTGTGGGGGCGCGTCGGCGTCGATTCGGGGGTGCTGTCGGGTGTCGTTTTTCTTTGGATTTCTCGGCTTATGCCGAGTGCCTGTGAGTGCATTGGGGGGGGGGGGGGAGAAAGAAAACCCAATACACACTTCTTAGACCTGTTCTTAATATCTATCGATCCCAAAGGTGCATCTAAAAAGTGGGATACCCCAAGATATCTCAAGATGTTGCATAATCAGTGAAGCTCTTGACTGTATGCACTCCTGTCAGGGTACCTTAGTGCTACATGCAATTGTATACGCCGGGCGACAGGCTTAACTGGAAAGTGTTCTCTTGAAAGTAAGTAGATTTACATGTAGGTGCTCTCTGTTATCCTTGATCATTGCTTTTATCAGCTGACACATTATACAAAGTATCATACTGACTCGATCTGTCCTTCTTTTCGTGTGTTCTTTTACATATTTTAAGTTTTTCTTCACTCAGGTATCCAAAGTATGGCACGATTCAGCGGTGGGCTCTGACCTGACGACGTGTGGACGTCTAACGACCACCAACTCCAACATAATTTTCGCGGAAAACAGCCACACTCCTCCCTCAGTAGATATGAGACGACAGACCGATCAAACGCAAAATATGAAGAGGTCTAGGTGTCACTCACAACCAGCGGCGTGCCGCCGTAGATTGCGAGTCATGCTTGGCCCTGACCACGTTCTGTAAAAATACTCTCTTCGTAATTTGGAGCAGTGTGTTCTGTGCCGGAAATAGTGCCTAACGGGCACGAATGAATCAAATCAATATCCCAACCGCCAGTACAGAGCCCACCGCCGGCTCATCAATCTCAAACTGGTAATTGTCGCATAAACCTTTTCCTTGGTGATATTTCGTTCCACTTGGAGACAGCCCAGTATAAATCTTTGGCTTATTGCTGAATCCATTTCCATGTTTGTTACTTTTTTGTCAGTTTATGCTCGTTACTGTATAATTTAAACATACTTTGGAAATAAATATTGTTTAAACTAGACGAGTTTTAAGGACGGGATATTGCAGGTATAAGGACTTGTTTTGAGACGTAACAAGGAAACACGAGTTGACCGTTGAGTTTCTCGGCTTGGGATATCCACAAAATGTTTAGAATTTTCGAATAAACTGTAACTTATCGTTTTTTATACAAAATGGAAAGGGGATCACCCAAGCAATTATCGCGGTTGCCCTCACTACAGAAAGGTTAAGACGAACATAGGACTAAAAAACCTACATTTAATTAAGCCTGAGAACGCCTCTTCCCCCCATACTGTCTGCTCCCTAATCGCAGGAGCTCTCTACTCGGTACTTAACAAACATGTTAACACCAATCTGAGTGACATATGCCAAGACGTCAGCCGATCGGCGTCCCGGCTATCAAAACGCAAATTTCGGAATCCCTTGTCAAATCCGCAATTAATAGTAATTAAAATCTCTGTTAATTAATAATCCAACACCGCTATTAGGTACCAACCCCCATGATGGATAAATTACAAATAGCCGCGTGGAGCGTCTATAATAAAAAAAAATTCAAATGAGCCGATACTTCGAAAATAAAGACATAGTCTGTATTTGCGAGAGTTGGCTAAACAAAGATAAAACCTCTCAGTCAGTGGATTCAATGTTATTAGAAGGGATCGACAGCTCAAGAAAGGCGGCAGTGTTGCTCTTCTAATAAAGCAGAACATCAAAAGTAAAACCATTAAAACTAATAAAAGTAGGTAGGAGTGTGACATGATGCTTGCTCGACATCTCAGGATATCTGGCAAACTACTACTGTATTGGGGAAATAGTGGTGCAAAATCCTATAATAAATTACTTGAGAACCATCAACTGTTCCCGACTCATGAGAACTCATCTTCTATGTCACATGAGACTTCTGATGTTATTAATTATATTGCCTCTACTCTCCACTCGTATCCAGTGGCGTAGCGGAAAATATTGTGCCCCCCCCCCGCACCCCCCCCCCCCCCCTCGCGAGATAGAGACGGGGGCCCCTTCATAATGGTGGTTGCCTTTAAAACGGGAGCAAATTTAGTGTTGTTACCGTACACAGCATACAGGATTTCACGTAGTACATACGCCATAAATTAAATGAATGTATAGCCTATAGGATCGATTCTAAAAGTACGACTCTGTAGATTGTTTCATTACATGTTTTAAGTTTCACCCCCACCATCCAACGATACACACATGCACGCACAACATGTGTGACTTGAGAGGCACCATGTATGTATATTCTTCATTTCTCACCCCTATCAGTTACAATGATGTAGCGTTCACTTAACTCTTTACCTAACCTGAAAAGCAAACGACACTTGCAAAAATAATTCTTGAATAACTAATTTTTTTCATGTTTTGTCTCAAAAACATAGGTGATGACCCCTCGTTGGAACGAGCTCGTTCCAACGAGGGGTCACAACCTATGTTTTTGAGACAAAAACTGAAAAATATAATGAAAATTAATTGGCGATTTTTGAGAATAGCGCTGGCAGGTTTTGGCCGTTACGTTAGGTAAAGGGTTAAAAGAATAATACATAGACTACAAAGAGTACGTCGTGTGGAAGTGAGAGTTTGAAATTATGTGTATTTGGTACACAGTCTCGCTCTCCATTTCCCTATTTGTTCCAGCGTTGGGACATCCTTCAAGGTGGGGACCCTCTTTCTAGCCGCCGCCCCCCCCCCCCCCCCCGCAATGCGGGCCCTGCGGGCCCATCCCCTACGCCACTACTCGTATCGTTAACACTTTGTGACAAGACCTCTGCGATTAATAAGGAGGAAGGAATAAAATTTAATGTTTAAGGTTTCCCGACCGATACTAACTATCATGCCCGGCCCCCAAACTTTTTATGAATTTTTGGCCAAAAAATAGATCTATGTAAAACGATAACCGACGATATTTACGGATCTGGCTTCATACATGTACACCGCGAATATAGGCAATACATTCAAACCCTTCACCTGATCAGAAGAGAAGACAACTCCTGATAACAAAAATTCTTAAATAAGTAAAATTTCATTTTTGGCCTTAAAAACATAGCTTATGACCCCTTTCTGGAACGAGTTCAACGAGCACGGTCCAATATGGGTCCATAAGCTGTATTTTGGTGACACAAATGAAAAACATAATATAAATAATAAAAAATGAATGGCGATTTTCTAGAAAAAAACTGGAAGATTTTTCTGTTGCGTTGGGCAGGGGTTAAGTATGAGAAAATAAAATATTAAAATAAATTTTAAAAAAATATCCCGGCGAAGCGACCCTATTTTTCTATTGCATGTAAGCCCAACCAAACTATTGTTTTCCCAAGTTTTAACTGTTTTCCCAAACTGTCTTAGTACTACAGGCAGGTGCATTTGTATTTCAAAAAATATTCTGATACACCAACAAACAAAGATTTGTACGGCAGCGTTCTGACGCCAGTTGATGTATTTTTTTTACCTGTGCTAAGTTGTTATAACAAGTTAACTAACTTGTTATAACAACTTAGTAACTTGTTATAACAACTTAGCTAACTTGTTATAACAACATAGCTTAACTTGTTATAACAACTTAGCTTAACTTGTTATAACAACTTAGCTAACTTGTTATAACAACTTAGCTATTTTGTTATAACAACTTAGTAACTTGTTATAACAACTTAGCTAACTTGTTATAACAACTTAGCTAAGTTGTTATAACAACATAGCTAACTTGTTATAACAACTTAGCTTAACTTGTTATAACAACTTAGCTAACTTGTTATAACAACTTAGCTAACTTGTTATAACAACTTAGTAACTTGTTATAACAACTTAGCTAACTTGTTATAACAACTTAGCTATCTTGTTGTAACAACTTAGCTATCTTTTTAATCATTGCCCCCTAGGTCAGTTTGTCCCTTCCTTGGGGCTGAGAGGAATTGGTCAAAATGCGTTTAACCCATTACCTAAAGTAACGGCCAAAAACGGCCAGCACCGTACACAAAAAATGGCTATTCCGTCTTTTTTATATTTACATTTTATGCTTCCAAAACATAGGTTATGACGCCCTCATTCGAACGAGCGCGTTGCGCTCATTCCAATGAGGGGTAACACCCTGTGTTTTGGATGCAAAAAATGAAAATTTTTAGTTACACGAGAATTTTTTTGACGAGTATCGTCTGCTACTAGCGTTAGATAATGGGTTAATGGGGGGTGGGGGGTGGGGGGGGGGGCTCAGTTGGTAGAGAGAGGCGCAGGCTGCAAGCCGAGAGGTCCTCGGTTCGAATCCCACCTGCGGCAACCGAGTTGTGTCCTTGGCAAGACACTTCACCCCCATTGCTCGCGTGGGGGCACGGTGACGTGTACTAAGGCGTAGTGCACGTCGATGGTGCACCTGTCTTCAACCGATGCTAACCCTGCTTGTGTGGAGTTGGTATGTTGGGGAGTTGACAGTTGCTCGGTGGTTCTCTCCGAATATTCCGGCTTCCTCCACACGTAAAACTGTCACGGTCATGGTTAGCCATTGTGCAGAAATATGTGACCTTAAACACCAATAAATAAATTACCGGATATTTTGGTGTTGATGGGTGGCCTCAACCGCCCCAATCGGACCACATTTAGGGGCCCTACTAAGGCCCCAAAAAGGGCCAGTTACGAAATATCACCAAAGCAGGTTAAAATCACGGGATATTTTGGCGTTGATGGGTGGCCCCCGAGGAATAAAGAAGATTGACACCTCAACCGCCCCAATCGGACCACATTTATGGGCCCTACTAAGGCCCCCAAAAAGACCAGTTACAAAATATCACCAAAGCAAGTTAAAATCACGGGATATTTTGGTGTTGATGGGTGGCCCCCGAGGAATAAAGAAAATTGACACCTCAACCGCCCCAATCGGACCACATTTAGGGGCCCTACTAAGGCCCCAAAAAGGACCAGTTACAAAATATCACCAAAGCAAGTTAAAATCACGGGATATTTTGGTGTTGATGGGTGGCCCCCGAGGAATAAAGAAGACTGACACCTCAACCACCCCAATCGGACCACAATAAGGGGCCCTACTAAGGCCTCAAAAAGTCCAGTTACAAAATATCACCAAAGCAGGTTAAAATCACGGGATATTGTGGTGTTGATGGGTGGCCCCCGAGGAATAAAGAAGATTGACACCTCAACCGCCCCAATCGGACCACATTTAGGGGCCCTACTAAGGCCCCAAAAAGGACCAGTTACAAAATATCACCAAAGCAAGTTAAAATCACGGGATATTGTGATGTTGATGGGTGGCCCCCGAGGAAAAAAGAAGATTGACACCTCAACCGCCCCAATCGGACAACATTTAGGGCCCTACTAAGGCCCCCAAAAGGGCCAGTTACAAAATATCACCAAAGCAGGTTAAAATCACGGGATATTTTGGTGTTGCTGGGTGGCTCCCGAGGAATAAAGAAGATTGACACCTCAACCGCCCCAATCGGACCACATTTAGGGGCCCTACTAAGGTCCCCAAAAGGGCCAGTTACAAAATATCACCAAAGCAGGTTAAAATCACGGAATATTTTGATGTTGATGGGTGGCCCCCGAGGAATAAAGAAGATTGACACCTGAACCGCCCCAATCGGACCACATTTAGGGGCCCTACTAAGGCCCCAAAAAGAAACAGTTACAAAATATCACCAAAACAGGTTAAAATCACGGGATATTTTGGTGTTGATGGGTGGCCCCCGAGGAATAAAGAAGACTGACACCTCAACCACCCCAATCGGACCACATTTAGGGGCCCTACTGAGGCCTCAAAAAGGCCAGTTACAAAATATCACCAAACCAGGTTAAAATCACGGGATATTGTGGTGTTGATGGGTGGTCCCCGAGGAATAAAGAAGATTGACACCTCAACCGCCCCAATAGGACAACATTTAGGGGCCCTACTAAGGCCCCTAAAAGGGTCAGTTACAAAATATCACCAAAGCAGGTTAAAATCACGGGATATTTTGGTGTTGATGGGTGGCCCCCGAGAAATAAAGAAGATTGACACCTCAACCGCCCCAATCGGACCACATTTAGGGGCCTTACTAAGACCCCAAAAAGGACCAGTTACAAAATATCACCAAAGCAATTTAAAATCACGGGATATTTTGGTGCTGATGGGTGGCCCCCGAGGAATAAGGAAGATTGACACCTCAACCGCCCCAATCGGACCACATTTAGGGGCCCTACTAAGGCCCCAAAAAGGGTCAGTTACAAAATATCACCAAAGCAGGTTAAAATCACGGGATATTTTGGTGTGATGACGTGAATTTTATCATACTTGCTAAACAGAGATGTGACTAATCAGTGTTTGTAACATATGGATATATTTGTTTACTCTGAAGGGATTTAACAGAATTTGTTTGGAAAGAAACCATTTGTAATTTAAAGGAGTAAAGCTGTGTAAAGCTATTTTTTAAATTTATTTTCAGTTAGCGTTTCGCCATATACACGCCAAGGTGATTATAAATATTGAAAGCAACACTCAAAGTAATGTTGAAATATAGTAGCTAGACGTCAAAAAATTATCAAATTACCCACAGTATTTCCAGAAAAGAGTTCTATCCATGCCATTGGATACTAGTACCAGTTCTAGATTCATGTATGCTCTACGCCATGATTCTCACCCAAAGCTGTAGGAGCCATTAAGAATGGGACCTTGTGAGCTCACGCCTTCAATCCCTATTTCTGAGCTCCCAGTGGAGGCTTGGGGGGGGGGGGGGGGAGGGGAGCTAACGGCTAATTTGTTTTGCTCAATAGCAATCCGACTTATTTTATTTCTTTTCTATTATCTAACACGCACATAATTTCAGGGACTCTGTCCGAAATGAGCTATCTCTGAACTGATAAATAGAGGTGGGCCATTTCTGAACAGGACATTCACTATTTGGAATTCCAATAAGCCAACAGGATTGAGTAGGCAGGTGAGGGACTTAATAGCGAGCCGTTCAATGGAAGGGTTCAGTGGGCAAGTACGGTTGTTACGAAAAAATATTTAAAAGACATCGCGCGCCAGGACGGGCCGGGGTTATCAATTCCGGGAAAAGAGAGTGTAAAAAACCACAAGAATTGTAACCAGGCTTGTCAACTGGTACCAGTAAGGACACCGGTACCACAGAAACGGGACCGTTTTTGCGGTACCTGTTCTGAAGCCAAGTACCGGCGGTACTCGGTACTCGAGTCAGTCACACCTCGGACTGTATATAAAATTTCAGAGCAACACTCAAACATGGTCCCTCCTGGACCCCATGTTTTTGTAGCACATCGAGAGACCATGTTCAGTGTTCTCTAAGTACTGGATAGCTGTCTTTTTCAAGTTTTCAATGCGCGTGTGTCTAATTATAAAATCTGTTATTTAGAACGTCGAAGGCATCTACCTGAGATCGTCACTGAAGGTGCCGAGTCGACGCAGAGAGCAGGTTTAAAGTTCGAAGTTTCGTCCACCCATAAGTTTATACTCGAAGTGACGCGATGTCCCACGAATATTCGAATCTTAAGAACTCGGTTCACATAACCGATTTATTTGTTAGGAATATATTCCATAGCATACATTGTTTCATTGTCATTTAATGACCTTTTTATGTGTTGTTAAAGGTACCGACACTGATACCGGTACCGCGGTACGGCCCAGTACCGTCTGGGTTCCGATAAACCAAGTACCGGCGGAACTTTGACAAGCCTAATTGTAACCGAAATTGTGGTAAATGATTCTGGTTTTTGTGTGGCATACAGGATAAAGAGAAACCAAAATTTGAGGAGTACCTGGATGGCACCTCTTTGAGGGGAAGGGGGAGGGGTCGAAGTTTTAAATCCTAAACAATTCATTAGTTATTCATTCCAATCGTCCATTATACACATTATTGTGTGTCATATACAATATGTTAAATGGGCGACTGGAATTAACAACTAGTAGAGCTTTCTTCCCACGGCTGTGAGTCAGGAGACCCTTTCCCGGAATTTTTGTTTTAAATTCAGAAGCTCTGGGATCCATTCTGGTGCCTCCGGAGCGAAGATAAGGGTCAAAAACTCTAAATAACAGTTTGATTGTTTTTTTTTTGGGGGGGTGGGGGGGTGGGGGGCAGGCCCGGTCCACCACAGGGAGCCCACACATAGAGATTGATGAAGTGGGCGCGCGAGGCCCCAGTCTTAATGGTTCCGAGGCTTTGGGTGGGTATCAAGGGGTAGGCATGCAGAAATCTGGTACTAGTACTGGTATCCACTAATATAAATAGTACTCTTTTCCAATAATATTGCCGATGATTTTCCCATTCTCGCGCCTTAATACTATATAATGATTAATAAATCGAATGTTGTTTTTAATATTTATTATCACCTCGGAATGTGTTTGACGAAACGGTAACTGAAAATAAATTATGAACCCCCTTTTTAAAAAAGGGCTTTTACACAACTTTATTTTTATTTCTTCAAATTATAAATGTTTTCTTTCCTCAAAACGTTCTGCTAAATCCCTTCATTGTTAACAAACAGATCCATATTTCACGCACACGAATTAGCTACACCTCCATTTGACAAGTATGGAAAAATTCACCCGCCTTGCACCTCGGCTAAATCGTTTTTGTGACATAAATAGTGTGTTGATTGCCACACCGTAGTATGTTTCCAGGGATTCCTAATCTGTTTTTACAGATTACTAATCTGTTTTTACAGATTAACTAATCTGTATTTATAGATTAGTAATCTGTTTAAACAGATTAAATAATCTGTTTAAACAGATTAAATAATCTGTATTTACAGATTACTAATCTATTTAAACAGAATACTAATCTGTATTTACAGATTACTAATCTGTTTAAACAGATTACTAATCTGTAAAAACAGATGAACTAATCTGTATTTACAGATTAGTAATATGTTTAAACAGATTAACTAATCTGTGTTTACAGATTAGTAATCTGTTTAAACAGATTAACTAATCTGTATTTACAGATTACTTAGTTAATCTGTAAAACAGATTGGTAATCTGTTTGAACAGATTAGTAATCTGTTTTTACAGACTAGTTAATCTGTAAAAACAGATTAGTATTCTGTAAATACAGATTAGTTAATCTGTTTAAACAGATTACTAATCTGTAAATACAGATTAGTTAATCTGTAAGAAAAGATTAGTAATCTGTTTAAACAGATTAGTAATCTGTAAAAACAGATTAGTTAATCTGTAAAAATGGATTAGTAGTCTGTTTAAACAGATTAGTAATCTGTAAAAACAGATTAGTAATCTATTTAAACAGATTAGTAATCTTTAAAAACAGATTAGGAATCCATGGAAATATACTATGGTGTGGCGGCTCTGCGCTGCCGTAAATTTCGCTTGAAGATAGCCTTCAATAAAATAAACATTGCTTCACCTTCATTTATACACATTTCAGTGCATAAGTTTTATTAAATTGTCACTTTTCACACGTTCGGGGCTACTTTTAGTACTTTAAAACGTAGTTTTATACACTCACCGGAAACATTACCGGATACCGGGCTTTTTACCGGCAAAAAATATATCCGAGATGGGATAAAATTTATTCTTCAGTTGCACCTGAATGTGATCCATACGCCAAACTGAAAACAAAAGCGTGTGGTCTTATTACCTGCATGTTTTTTACTGAATTACCCGTCGCGGCTATTTGTTTCGGCCACTTTAGCGAATTAGATGATGGGTTGCACATCGATACATGGGCAATGGCATTTACACGTAAATGTTGCATGAACACTGGTCGCTATGCCTAATATTTTGAACTATTCCATTCGGCTTTGAAAGCACAAATACACACGGTTATCCAAGAGCTGTAATTGCTCTTAGATAATTGATCATACATACACTGTATTTTAATGTATTCTTCTGCTTCAAATTGTTTTACTTTGGATTCTCTGCTTCCATTTGCACATAATTTTTACAGTATTCATTTATCCAATATTTGTTCTTTGTGTATGTGCTTATAAACTAAATGTGCAAACTCTTTGATTGTTAGTTTATCATTCATTGTTTTTATGTTTTACTGGGCTTTTATGACACTTTAATGGACCAAGCCATGTCATATCGGGTAGTATTACGGTGGATTATGCGCCACAGAAGCTGGAGAGAACCACCGAGCAGCGGCGAACCAATACCAAGCACTCCAGCCAACTAACCGGACAGAAACAGGGTTAGCTACGGTTGAATGCAGGCGCAAAAACAGACCTGTAGTACACTTTAGCACACAAAACCACCATGTCTGTACATGGGCATTTGGAATTAATTGTCTTACCCAAGAAATCTCGAGTATACTTAATCTATAAAATTAAAAATAAAAATAATTGACAATGGTCCGGAGAGCATTTGTATGGAGCCGGTGAGGTGACATATGTTTTTTAAAATCCATACGCACGAATTAATAATCTGTGCACACGAAATATTAATCAGAGCGAACAAATGAATAATCCAAGCACGCAAACTAATAATTCATGCGCACAGATTAATAATCCGTGCATGAAGTAATGATCAAGGCAAACGAATTAATAAACCGTGCGTTTGAATTAATAATCCGTGCGTTTGAATTAATAATCCGTGTGCGTAAATTAATAATCCACGCACACGAAATGATAATCCATGCCAACAAAATAATAATCAATGCGAACGAATTAATAAAATCATTCACGTGAAGTGTAATCTGTGCACACGAAATAATATTCCGTGCACACGAATTAATAAGCTGTGCAAATGGATTATTGATCAGTAGTATGTCACGTACCTTTCGAGCAAGATCTGGTGGACCGCGCGGTGTACCCCGGAAGTGACGTTTTGGTTACCCGCGTGAGCGGCTATGCTGTGATTTCATTCTCATGGTGACACGTGGTGTCACTGCACATGTGCAGCGCGTGTTGTTATGGTAATACGCGTTTCCGTCGTCCATTTTGTATATAGGGAACCGCCATCTTGTTTCTATGGTAGCACGTGGTCGCTAGGTGACCCAAAGGCATCTAATAAGATGAGGGCATGTTTGGGGGGTACGTTCGATTCAATGGGAGTACAACAAATTACTCAAATGAACCCGAGAACGACTGCTGTTCACCCGAAATAACCGAAACGGACCCGAATTCTCTTAGAATACTGACCCTAATAGTACCACGTAGTGGTATAAGATCTATAAGAGATGTGCTCCTTATCTAGCTCGAATTCCATCAGAATCCTCGTTTACAACTGCATATTTTATAACATAGAGTAGAGTCTATCTACTCTAGTATACTAATTATCCCTGATTGTCCTTGTAGATTCTTATGCCTTTTCTACCCATGATATGATATGGCATTGTCCGTGCATTCCTGGCTCTCCCTTACCTTAGTAGATTATTTGGCTTGTTCTACCCGTGCTATGACTATTATCTGCACTAGTCTACCATTATCTGGCTTACCAGTAGGCCTAGACATAGCTGCAGTTGATACTTTCCCGACGGGCCATCTGCGCCCCGTTTTCTTCGTGTGAGGCCATGAGGGCTATGAGGACGCCAAAGGCTAGTCCTATTCCATAATGGGGTACCAGTAATGGTTTGCCCATGGGGTTGGGGTCCCCAAATACCGAGATGAGGCCATAGGGCCATGATGGCTATGAGGTCTTCATAGCCCGCATGACCTCCTACGATGAAAACGGGTACCCAAATACCGCGATGAGGATGAGAGTAATGGCATTTCCTTATTGCACTCTTAACCCTCATGGCCTCATACGATGAAAGGGGATTCTGATTCTGAAAGCCATCCAGATACAAGAAAGGGATTCCAAAATTGGAATTATGTGGACCGTGGCGACCAAATACCGAGACGAGGATGAGAGCAATGGCATTTCCTTGTGACCCTCATAGCCCTTATGGCCTCATTCGATGAAAAGGGGATTTTGAAGGCCATCCAGATACTAGAAAGGGATTCCAAAATTGGGATTCTGTGGACTGTGGGGACAAATGTTGAGATGGGGATGAGAGTAATGGCATTTCCTTATGGCCCTCAATGTCCTCATACGGTGAAAAGGGGATTCTGAAGGCCATCCAGATACTAGAAAGGGATTCCAAAATTGGGATTCTGTGGACCGTGGTGACAAAAGATATACCGAGATGAGGATGAGAGTAATGACATTTCCTTATTGCCCTCATAGCCCCCATGACCTCATACGAAGAAAACGGGGCACCGATGGCCCGTCGGGAAAGTGTCACCTGTAGCTATGTCTGGGTCTACTGGTAAGCCCAACAAATAGTGTAGATAATAGTCATATCACGGGTAGAACAAGCCAAATAATCTACTAAGGTAAGAGAGAGCCATGAATACATGGACAATGCCATCATATCATGGGTAGAACAAGCATAAGAATCGACAGGGACAGTCAGGGATAATCAGTATACTAGAGTAGATAGAAGTCAGGATAGAACAGACAAGGTATAAAATATGCACTACTGAACGAGGATCCTTATGGAATTCGAGCTAGATAAGGAACACACCTTTTATGGATCTTATAACACTACGTGGTGCTATTAGGGTCAATATTCTAAAATAATTCTGGTCCATTTTGGCGATTTCCGGTGAAAATAAGTCGTTCACGGGATCATCTGGGTAACTCGTTGTACTTCCATCGCATCGAACATACCCTCCAAACATACCCCCGTCTTATTAGATGCCTTTGGGTTACCGAGCAGCCGCGTGCTACTATACAAACCAAGATGGCGGCGCCCTGTATACAAAATGGACAACGGAAACGCGTATTACCATAACAACACGGGCTGCGCATGCGCAGTGATACAACGTTTCACCATGGGGATGACATCACAACATGGCCGGCCAAGCGCGTTACCATGACAACACAAAATGGCGGCACTCAGTCACGTGACTATGACGTCATTTCCGGGGTCCACCCCGGGGTTCACCAGATCTTGCTCGAAAGAAACGAGCACCACTCCTTTGATCCATGCACATGAATAATAATCCGTGCGCATGAAATGAAAGATATAAAAACTATGGTATAGGTTATTAAGTCAAAATGGCATCCATCCTGTGACCTTGGTATACTGGCATCCCACCATCTTAACGCTGAAATAGCAATTCTTAGGTCTACTTGTTCTTGTTTGAACCTAAGTTATCTATGACCCTTCGGCCCTCGGTCGCTACCGCCTCCTCATATCTTCAAAAAAGGAAGGTCAGGAGGGGTAACCTAATGACCCGAGGTCCGTCCTTGTTAAGCATGCTTCCCCTTTTTTAACGTGCGATAGGCGAGTTAGGACGAAGTGAAGTCTGCGTAAGACCTCACATCGCTGCACTCTGGGCCTGTGGCAGTAAGTGGGTGTATGCATGCGTGGCGGGAGAGGGGGATCCCTTGTTGAGACGTGGGGGCGCAAAAATATGTCAGCGAAGATATAAAATTCAGATGTCTAAAAGGGCCTGTAAAGCAGCCATCGAAAAGTACTTCACAATGCCGGGGGAATTTGGGATGGGACGTCACCTAATGTTGATTGGGATGGCAACATATGCCTATGCTTGTCCGCTACATGTCTAATCTTGGTGGTATTATATATATTTTTGGTAGGGCCTGGGAAGGTTGGGATCAGTGGCGGGGGCATGCGAAAATGCACACAGCTCGCCCCCAAATAGATTTACATTGCACCCCCCCCCCCATTCATAATAAATACAAACTGCCACATATGATTTCGAACCCCCCCCCCCCCACCTTCCATTTGGAGACTTCAAAACTGTTGATATACCTTCGAAATTTGAGACTTTTTCAGAGAGACTCAGGCCCTTACCGTCAAGTTACCGATGACCTCGCCATCCTCCATCAGGCTCCAGAATCGCTCTGAAAGCTTCACAGTTAAAACTGATAAATTTTCCGAGGAAGGATAACCGGCGCCACCAATGGCCTTACCTCCTCTAAGGAGGCTTCAGAGTCGCTTATAGAGCTCCAAAAATTTATAATTCGGGGAGAGGTCCCGAATCCGGTGGCGGCGCTGCAGGAGGTCATGAAGGAGCATTTGCCCCCGACCACAGTCTTTGCCGCCACCCCTCCTCTCTCTCTCTCTCTCTCTCTCTCTCTCTCTCTCTCTCTCTCATTTGCCCCTCTCCAAAAATGTCACATCCAGCCACCCTCTCTTACGCACACAGTGACTCTCTTTTTTTTTATTTACATACAAACTCAGCTGATAAACATAAATCCACTGGAATTTTGCAAGTTCGGATGCAGATACTTATGAGCCATGTACGTTTATAAACCTTGTCTCTAAAATGTGGGTCATCCAAAAATGTGGCGATCTACCCTAAAAGCCACCAGAAAACCTGATTCAAATGCATAGTGATTTTGTTTTCTCTGGGGGGGGGGGGGGGGGGGGCGACTTCCCGCCCTCCACTCCCGGGGACGGCATGTCGGCTTCTCAACTCAGGATACCCCTCCATACGGAGCATGTCCCCTACTTGCAGTCTCCACCACCCATCCCTCCCCCCCCCCCGCAAATACCACCGCCAGGTCACACAAATGGGAGAGGGTGATTCACCTGACTACACCCTTCCCTTCCTGTCTGCGGTCTTTGAAACATACACGCGTCATATCGCTCCCCCTCCATTGGAATTCTCCCCCTATAAAGGATTCTGGTTCCGCCACTGAACAGGATTCCCTTGCACATAAGTATATATAGCAGGTCCGTCTTTTGGGACAGCGGGGGTGGGGGTCCTGATACCTTATGTTTTAATCCGTGCGCACAAAATAATAATCCGAGCACACGAGTTAATAATCCGCGAAGGCGAATTGATAATCGGTACATACAAAATAATAATCCGGGCACAAGGATTATTATTTCGTGTGCACGGATTATTATTTCGTGTGCGCGTATTATCATTTCGCCGCACGTTATATTTATTCTGAGTAGTATGAAATGTGCCAAATGAGCCCCATCTGGGGGACTTCGGGGGGGGGGGGGGTAGCATACCGCAGAAGTGACAGCATACCGCGGGGTATTGTGGGTGTCACGTGGGTTGTCATAGAAGCGGAGGAGAGCGGGCATGTTGTGACCTCATCCCGATAGTGATACGTGGTTTTAGTGAGCATGCACATTGGAGACTACCATCTTGGTTTCTATGTTAGCTTGTTGTTGCCATTTGACCCAATGGCCTCTAAACAGACGGGGTCTGTTCTAAGAGTGTGTTCGATTCAACGTTAGTCTTGCGAATTACCAAAATAAGCTCGACAGTTACCACAAATCACCGACACCGACTTCATGTTACTGAAACAGAGTCGCGCGAAGTGTTATATGACCCATAAGGGGTATTTTCGATTGATGAGGTATGTACTCCGGTAGAACAAAAGAGCCCCATACTTGGAGTAAGATCGGTGTTTTGTTACTATAATTAACTTTTGTGGCCTGTTCTGACAACTCTCTGACCCAGGTATTCAACTGCACGAATTAGTACGCATGGCATAGCAGACGTGCATCAGTCAGGTCCTTGGGCAAGTTATGGCTACATGAAGAATAAGCAAGTAGAAGGGAATGGGTGGTGGTACAGTGCATAGTAAGTAGACAACAGAAAGGGGAAGTGGGAGGGAATGGGTAGTGTTAGCATGAATGGCGTAGCAATCAGACATCAGGTAGGCCCTCGGGCATATCAGGGCTTAGGAAGAATAGGGAAGTTGTGGGGAATGGGTAGTGCTGGTATGCAAGACGTTGCAAGCAGATACCAACAGGCCCGTTGGTATGCCAGATTTTAGAAAGAATAGGAAAGTGGGAGGGAAATGGGTGGTATTGCTATGCTTGGAGAAGGCAGCAAACATCAGGCAGAGCCTTGGGCATGCCAAGACTTAGAGATAGGAAGGAAAGGAAGTAAGGATAAGGTGAGTAAATTGTGAAGTGGAAGTTGGGCCCCGGTTTTGGATATTTACGGACCATGTTACATCGAGACACACTTGTGGAATCTCTTTCTGTTACTTGGCTGGCCTTCAGGATGCCCTTTTCATTATGTGAAAAGCCGACTGCAATGAGGGACAACTTGCCATTCCACATATCCTCAGGGTCATAAGCCACTAGAAAATTCTTAGTGAGCCACAATTCGTCATTCCTCATATTCTCATATTTAGGGATGACGTTCCATGGAATCTTCTTTATTCTTCTCGTGTCGCACACCAACATCAAAATATCTGGCGATGTTTGTCACCTTAGGTAATATTTTGTAACTGACCCTTTTGGGGGCCTAAGGAGGGCCCTAAATGTGGTCCGATTGGGACGGTTGAGTTGTCAATCTTCTTTATTCCTCGGGGTCCACCCATCAACACCAAAATATCCCGTGATTTTAACTTGCTTTGGTGATATTTTGTAACTGGCCCTCTTTGGGGCCTTAGTAGGGCCCCTAAATATGGTACGATTTGGGCGGTTGAGGTGTCAATCTTATTTATTCCTCGGGGGCCACCCATCAACACCAAAATATCCCGTGATTTTAACCTGCTTTGGTGATATTTTGTAACTGGCCCTTTTTGGGACCTTAGTAGGGCCCCTAAATGTGGTCCAATTGGGGCGGTTGAGGTGTCAATCTTCTTTATTCCTCGGGGGTCACCCATCAACACCAAAACATCCCGCGATTTTAACCTGCTTTAGTGATATTTTGTAACTGGCCCGTTTGGGGCCTTAGTAGGGCCCCTAAATGTTGTCCAATTGGGGCGGTTGAGGTGTCAATCTTATTTATTTCTCGGGGGCCACCCATCAACACCAAAATATCCCGTGATTTTAACCTGCTTTGGTGATATTTTGTAACTGGCCCTTTTTTAGGCCTTAGTAGGGCCCCTAAATGTGGCCCGATTGGGGTGGTTGAGGTGTCAATCTTCTTTATTCCTCGGGGGCCACCCATCAACACCAAAATATCCCGTTATTTTAACTTGCTTTGGTGATATTTTGTAACTGGTCCTTTTTGAGGCCTTAGTAGGGCCCTAAATGTGGTCCGATTGGGGCGGTTGAGGTGTCAATCTTCTTTATTCCTCGGGGTCCACCCATCAACACCAAAATATCCCGTGATTTTAACTTGCTTTGGTGATAGTTTGTAACTGGCCCTTTTTGGGGCCTTAGTAGGGCCCCTAAATATGGTCCGATTGGGGCAGTTGAGGTGTCAATCTTCTTTATTCCTCGGGGCCACCCATCAACACCAAAATATCCCGTGATCTTAACCTGCTTTGGTGATATTTTGTAACTGGCCCTTTTTGGGGCCTTAATAGGGCCCCTAAATGTGGTCCGATTGGGGCGGCTGAGGTGTCAATCTTCTTTATTCATCGGGGGCCACCCATCAACACCAAAATATCCCGTGATTTTAACCTGCTTTGGTGATATTTTGTAACTGGCCCTTTTTGGGGTCTTAGCAGGGCCCCTAAATGTGGTCCGATTGGGCGGTTGAGGTGTCAATCTTCTTTATTCCTCGGGGGCCACCCATCAACACCAAAATATCCCGTGATTTTAACTTGCTTTGGTGATATTTTGTAACTGGCCCTTTTTGGGGCCTTAGTAGGGCCCCTAAATGTGGTCCGATTGGGGCGGTTGAGGTGTCAATCTTCTTTATTCCTCGGGGGCCACCCATCAACACCAAAATATCCCGTGATTTTAACCTGCTTTGGTGATATTTTGTATCTGGCCCTTTTTGGGGCCTTAGTAGGGCCCCTATATGTGGTCCGATTGGGGCGGTTGAGGTGTCAATATTCTTTATTCCTCGGGGGCCACCCATCAACACCAAAATATCCGGTAATTTTTTTCGAATTTTGAATGTCGAATAAGGAAACGGGAATAAGTAACTAAATTCACAGTACTATTTAAGTACTGTGAATTTATATTGGTAATGTTTTAATAAGGTGTACCCATCTTTAAATAAAAGTTTGATTAGTTTTTCTAAAAAGGCCTTGTTGGCAAAATAATTAAAGGTCAAGTCGCACAGTTTGCTACACGTGAATAGGCCGTCGTTGCTCTCTCTAACAGGGGGCGGATCCAGGATTTCTGAAAAGGGGCGTGTCTTAGCCTGAAACTGAGCCATGAAACAACAGGGTGCGTGATAAGCTCGAGATCGATTCTCCCATCTCTAAAGGCGGGGGGGGGGGGGGGGGGGGGAGGGGGAGGTCTCCTGGGAAAAGATAAATAAATACTGGACTCTGAAGTGACTTTTAATCCAGTACCCAGGAAAGCAGCCAAAAATGTCCAGAAATATATATTTTATAAAAGTTTTTTAGTAGGACAATGTAAATGTGGATATCGTTGGAACCGGCTGAATAAGCCGGTTCCAAGTATGCCCATATTTACATTGTTTCAGTAAGATATAGTAAGGGCTATTTCTCAAAACGTTAAAAAACTGCTTGTGTAAAGGTGTGAGGTGTTTTCGACCCATTAGTAGTGCGCTCCGACATGTCTCGGGGAAAAATAGAGGGGGCGCGCACCGGATGCGCTCCGTCTAAATCTGCTACTGTCTAAGACAAAATATTTTTTCACGATTCTTCCGTTATACAAGAGGAAATACAGTATGCCTTCAAAATGAGCTGCGTTTTCAGGATAAAGTGGGTAGGTCCTGCTTAGAGAAAACCAGCAACAGAAAACAAAAAAGAAATATTTGGTATTTCACACTCACTGCATAATTTTGACGACGCAAAACTGTTGGCTTTCCCGTGACTGAGTGATCACGTATCCTAGCCCACCCTTGGAATGTAGGCTGACCACTATGTGCATGAGAAATTAGGCTTTGTTTGTTTTTCACATTCACTACGCATATTGTTTGGTCAGCCATCACAGGACTATTTTCAGGCGTTAAGTTCCCCAATGAAGTACCCTTTTTGTGCCGAAATATATGATCTTAAACACCAATAGATAAATAAATAAATAAATAAATAAATAAATAAATAAATAAATAAGAAGGGCGTACCCAAGCACAATGAACTTGCAATCAAAACGTTGTGAGTTTGATGCCTGGTCGGGGCAAATTGCGTTGTGTCACCCAGAATCCCCGATATCCATATTTAAAGAGCGTTATTGAAAAAGCTCGAAGATATTTCAGAATTTGTGAGCCTTATTTAAGTTAGCTTTTTTTAAAAGTTTTTGTCATTTTGTTGGATAGAGTGCTTCTAATGTAGCTCCGTCCGTGGGACACATTAACCCATAACCTAACGCTAGTAGCAGACGATATTCGTGAAAAAAATTCTCGTGTAACTAAAAATTTTCATTTTTTCCATCCAAAACACAGGGTATGATCCCTCATTGGAATGAGCGCAACGAGCGCAATGAGGGGTCATAACCATTGTTTTGGAAGCATAAAATGTAAATATAAAAAAGACTGAATAGCGATTTTTGTGTACAGTGCTGGCCGTTTTTGGCTGTTACGTTAGGTAAAGGGTTAAACGCATTTTGACCAATTACTATCAGCCCCAAGGAAGGGACAAACTGACCTAGGGGGCAATGATTAAAAAGATAGCTAAGTTGTTATAACAAGATAGCTAAGTTGTTATAACAAGATAGCTAAGTTGTTATAACAAGTTAGCTAAGTTGTTATAACAAGTTACTAAGTTGTTATAACAAGTTAGCTAAGTTGTTATAACAAGTTAGCTAAGTTGTTATAACAAGTTAAGCTAAGTTGTTATAACAAGTTAGATATGTTGTTATAACAAGTTAGCTAAGTTGTTATAACAAGTTAGCTAAGTTGTTATAACAAGTTACTAAGTTGTTATAACAAGATAGCTAAGTTGTTATAACAAGTTAGCTAAGTTGTTATAACAAGTTAAGCTAAGTTGTTATAACAAGTTAAGCTATGTTGTTATAACAAGTTAGCTAAGTTGTTATAACAAGTTACTAAGTTGTTATAACAAGTTAGTTAACTTGTTATAACAACTTAGCACAGGTAAAAAAAAATACATCAACTGGCGTCAGAACGCTGCCGTAGATTTGTTAAAAGCACCTCGCTTCGTTATTCAACCTTTATCACAATACCCCTAGTGTTATGCCTGTATTCAGCCTTTCATAACATGAAACTGATGCAGTCATGTCGCTCCAAGATCTAATCATTTTCTATGCAGTCAAAACACGTCTGTGGTATTCAGCCTGCTTGCTACTATTTGACTGGTAATCGATAAAATACTGCTGTTGTTTGTATTGCTATTTTGGTAATAAAGGAAATAAAAGCCCACATTGTCGCATGCGATTTTCCGAGGACGACTGAAACCAGCAATCAATGATTTTTAGAACGGTACGCAAGTATTGCTCAGTACACTGATGTCGCAGTGCCTGCAATAAGTTAGAAGGCCCATTTACTGTATTTCCAGTACTAGAATGAGGTGACAACACGGACCTATCTAGAGCAGGGACCCACCTGGGCATGCGCCAGTGCGTATTTGGTTCTGAAACATCAGGACCTGGCTCTTAAATCTCAGAAATAGGCTTCTCAGTTGGCGCGTAACTTCTCGGATCATATTTTGATATTCTTTCGATGGATAATCGAGAGAGACACTCTTACATGTATTATATATATGATTATCATTTATCATTGTTGTAGAGTGCTTAAGTTAATACTTCAAGTCTTAATTACCAAGCATTAATCTTCACTGTGGTTTCTGATCAAGTCTTGGCTGCCTATTTGATCAGAAACCACAGTGAAGATTAATGTTTGCTGTAGTGTACTAAATGAAAATGATGAGAGCTATTACATACTTGCAGTGTGTGTTACAAACAGCAGTGTGACTCCGTAAATTGAAATCTGGCGCATGAATTGAAAAAGTAGGCTCCGATGCTAGAGCGTATTTTAAATAGTCCTGATCGGTCCCTGCTAGAGGCATGCACCCTCTTCGATAAAAGTAACATCCTATGATACAACATTAGCGCCATGTAAATTAAGTAGATAAGGATGGTGGAAGGAGCGAACCCAATACCCATGGCGGGGAAGTCAGCTCCTCTTAATTTCCTAAAACTGTCAGTAAAGTTAACACTAAGGGGGTATGGAAATTTAATATAAAAATGGAAATTTCGAAAAGTTAGACAATTTGTATCCTCGACATGCGCATCATTTCACAAATTTCGGGCATTTTCCTGTAGAGTAGTACATAACTATAGAAGATGGTGTTTTACATTTTAAACCCTCCCAATGGGGGTGCGGTGATGTTGCGGTAACCGGTTCTCGTCAGATCACCGAAGTTAAGCAACGTCGAGCCCGGTTAGTCCATGGATGGGTGACCGTCTGTGCGATTGATTCGGACTCCCGCGTTGTGTCCTTCGGCAAAACACTTCACCGCGATTGTCCACACGTGGGCACGATGACGCCAAGTACTAAGGCGTACTGCACGTCGATGGTGTGCATGTCTTCAACCAATCTAACACTGCCTGTGCTGCAGTGCGGAGTTACGATGTTGGGGAGCTGGCAGCTACTCGTCGTTGCTCGGTGGTTCTCTCCGGGTATTCCGGTTTCCTCCACCCGTAAAACTGTCACCGACACGACGATATGTCCTTGGCTGTTAATGTGTCGTTAAACCCAAATAAATAATAAATAAACCCTCCCAATCAATTTAAATGTTTGACTATTATTCTCTGTTAAAACGCATTTAAAAATAAAAAATGCGTTTACACTATCGTTTGATGTTCTGTTTTTTCTGTTCATTGGATCAACTGTGCGTGCAACGTGACATGCAATACAAACAATGTATTTCCATTAATATAGAAGCCTAGCAGGTGATATTTACTAATTTTCTCCTGGGAATAACAGAAATTTGCAAATTACTGAAAAAACACACTCGCTTAACAAAGAGCCGCAGCGGATAGTCCTCGATGTTGGTACAGTTAAAACTAGAAGGCCTGTCACGAACTGTGCGCTTATCTAGGCTTAATTGTGCAATTGCCATATCGAATGGCATCGATAGCACGGCAAGTTCTCCTGGTCACTCATAGCAAACACATGCAATGTTTCTGCCAATGGACCTCCGGGTTACCCGGAGGTCCATTGGCTGAAATACTGCGTGTGCACAGGCCATATGCACAGACTTTGATAGCCTTCCTATGGTCATAACGCGTAGATTAACGCGCAAATCAACGTGCCATTTGTGCGCATTTCATGACAGGACTTCTGGTTTTAACAGTAGGAGTGATACTGAAAGGTGTTCTTTACACTGCGAACACGAGAGACCACTTTACCGGCCCAGGGACATCGTACGTCATACTCTCATTAAGTAGGATGCCTGCTGAGTTAAGGGTGAGGTAGACCAATCAATATTTTCAACGAGCAGTTAGGCTGCACGTTGAATATATTGACTGGTCTACCCCCAAATGATGAATATGGACTCTTCTAATTGCTGTATTTCAAATGACATGAGAGATACCACCAGTGTTCAGGGGGTTAATGGCGGATTATCTATTGGAGTATACTATTAAAAAAAGGTAGGGGATATTTGATAAAAAGTGAGATATATGAAGAAATACATTTATATTTTAATCAAAAAGACAGCTGAGGCATTGCTCTGTGACATCTGGTGAATGATTTCAGCGATAGTTGGGTGTCTGACAAGCACACATTCCACGCAGTGAGCTGTAGAAGACATGGACGGTCAGTCAGAGAATTTACCACATTCAGTCCAAGACCTCAATACCTTGTAATTCCTCCTCGGTTCGAGAGACAAGAGCGGATCCGACGTGGCATACATCTCACTAAACGGGCAATATCAGCTTGACTGATGTTATTCCATTCAGTGCAGCGGAGAGTTCTTGGACATTGGTAGGGGGATGCTGGCGTTGTCGTAGGCGCCTGCCAAGCATATCTCAGACGTGCTCGATTGGTGAAAGGTCTGGACTTAGTGCTAGCCAAGGCACTGTAGTGATGTTCTGCACGGGTCATGTGTGCTCTTGCATTGTCATATTGCAAAATGAATCGACAGCCGTGACGTCGCGTAAATGGCACCACATGAGCTGCTAACATGTTGTCACGGTAGTACTGCCCTGTGACACGCCCTTGGATGCCATGTAATGCTGTTCTACTTGTCATGGTTATGCCTCACCACAAGATAATCGACCCACCACCAAAACGCTCGAGCTGCCCAACGGTTACGTCATGGTATCGTTCATTCCGCCGCCGCCACATGCACTTTGTTTCGCCTGTCGTGGAAGTCGAGAGTAAACCTCGATTCATCGGAAAACAGGACGTTCCTCCACCGACGATAGTCCCAGCGCTATCGTGCTCCACATCAATTACGCCTTGCTGCGATGTGACGTTCGGTCAAACGTGGGATTATTCGAGGTCGTCGAGAGTACAAATTCCAGCTGTGTAGGCTATTTCGGATAGTCTGACCACTGACTCGCACATCTGTCGCTCGGTGCAGCTGCAGTCCAATTTCTGAGGCACTTTGATGGCGGTTACGTAATGCCGTGGTTCGGATGAAACGATCCTGCTAGCAGTTGTCGCCCTTGGACGACCTGACAAACGTCTGTCATCAACATTGTTTGTCTGACAGTAGCGTGACCACAACCTGCTAATCACTGATTGAGGAACGTTGAGAACTGGAGCCACTGCAGTCTGTCTGTGACCAGCTTCCAACATGCCAACGGCACCTTAAACATTCGTTAGGTGTCAGTCTTCGCATACCTCAAAACCTACGTGCCGACCAGAAACTATTGATGAACGAGTTTATAACAAGAAAAGAATGATGATACCTCTAAAAAAAACCCATCCAGTACAAATGAAAATTACAAAACGTACCCCACAGACATTAACGCAGTGCTCGTGCGAAAAACCTGCACGAAGTTTTCGTGGACCGGTGACATTCATGATCCACATTGAAGTTGGTAACATATTAAAATGTCCAATCACGCGTATGCAATACCACTTTCCGAAAATATCAACATCAGTTTGGATATCCCCTACTTTTATTGAACAGCATAATTGCTTCTAATTAGCATGCTATAAAAAGCCAAGTCTGAGTTTATAACATTTTATAAAGAGTAGGGTCCTGCGAATATTCGAGATTCGATTCGATATCGATACCATACGTATGCTTCGAGATCGATCCCGAATCAGTCTCAGGATTCGATTTTTTCGAATCTCTCGTACTAACTTCAATGTGTTACATTTCCAACAAAAATAGGATAAAACTGTCATTAGAAAATTCATTCATGTAGTCTCAATTTCTATTTATTTGAGTAATTGACAATGTTTAATTGTTAGGTAAGGTGTGAATTTGGCCCAGAACATTATCCATAGTTTTGGTTTTTGAAGGCTTAACTTGTTAGTATTCACGTTCTTAAGAACGTGAATAGTAACAAGTTAGGCCTTCAAAAACTAAAACTATGGACAATAGGCCTAGCTGTTTCAGCGACGGTGCTACAGAGAATATTTAGTTATTGGTGTTTAAGGTGTTCACTCCGTCGCGTAAGGGTCATCACAGTGTTCCGTAACTTCCGCTTGATGCAATATGAAATAACTTGTCTTTTAAGATTCGATTCGGGATTCGATTCGATGTCGATACCAGAGACACGATTCGATTCGAAAAGAAATTTGTGATTCGCAGATCCCTAATAAAGAGAACTGTTTGTTGTTTTCTTTTATTAAAGGGAGATAACTTTATCGAAAGTTGATTTTTTATGACGATATAATTATGACAGGGATGTAACCATGTGCCACCGCCCTCCGGTACCTTCATATGAATGTGAGTCTGGTTTGTAAACCGGTATTTTCAGTTGTATGCATTGTGAACTTGTGGACGTTTAAAAATTGATAACCCATTCATGGGCTGTGATTCAGACTATCACCAAGAAGACGTGAACGACTAAAATACAAACACGATAATGTTCGGTGGGAATTCAAGATCTTGCAATGTAAGTATAACGCTGTAAGCTGTAGCACTGCGATTTCCCCCTTTCAATTCGCAAGACCGGTTTTTCGGTCCAATGCATAATGTTGTCCCAGTTTTGTCTGATTATAAAAGGTCTTTATTGGATGATAAAATAATAACTGTAGTCTGCAGCCGGATGGCTGCAGATTACAGTTATTAGTTTATCCTACCTTTATATTAATATTGGGTTAACCCATTCCACTGTATGGTAAGTGTACACAAAGGCGATATCATTCCAGGAAACCCAGTTTCAAAGGGTTAATACAAAAGTGGACAGAGAATTAAAAAAAGAGAAAAAATGTAGAGAAACATAAAGATATGGACAAAGCAGATGAAGGAATAACATATTTGGGTGTAGCAGGAAGACAGTCCTTGTGACTCTGCTGTCTCCTCGCAGTATAATAAATTTTACTCTTTATCTGTTTTCCTGCTGTGAAATAAAGTATAAAGAGATGTATAGAGTTAAACGGTGTGTTAAAGTTTCCGCTCTATAATATGCCAGATTGACCAGTGGATAGACACGGACAGAGGTCGACATAAAAACACACCAACGTTCTTTTAGCTATAATGCTCCTAGACTGTTTAACATGCTACCAGAATTTGTTAAAACAACCCCTTCTTTGACAGCATTTAAATCTAGATTGAAATCCCATTTATTAAACAAATATTTTTAAATCCTATGTTGGTCATCTTTTTGTTTATGAGAAGCGTTGTAAAGCGCCATGGAACTTTTTTAATATTGTGAGATGTTTGCGCTATATAAATGTATATTATTATTATTATTATTATTATTATTATTCATCTGCAGGCTATTTTCCAGTACTTCGAGTAGAAGGTCGGACAGAGAATTTCGAACGTATCGCGATTGCGAAGTTCTCTATCTGGTGCCCCTCTACAGCATTGGAGAATATCACCAGCCGAAAAATAAATGCGATAATATTGTTTATTTACCAGATAGGGGAGGGGGCGAGGGGGGGGGGGGGCGGTGGCGTTTTGGTAACCGGTTCTCGTCCGATCATCGAAGTTAAGCAACGTTGAGCCCCGTTAGTCCTTGGATGGGTGACCATCTGAACGATCGATTCGGGCTCCCGCGTTGTGTCCTTGGGCAAGGCACTTAACCCCAATTGCCCACATGGGGGCACGATGACGCCGTGTACTAAGGCGTACTGCACGTCGACTGTGCGCATGTCTTCAACCAGTATAACCCTTAAACTGTCACCGACACGACGTGACCTTGGCTGTTAAAGTGTCGTTAAACCTTAATAAATAAATATATTTATCAGATATGATTTTCTTTCCCAGAATTGCCCATTAACAAGCTCGACAAATATGACTTCAAACTCGGCTGTTATAACGCCGAACGCGGTCGAAATGAACCAAGCTAGAGTTGTGCGCCTTGAAGCGTTACTTGGCGCAGCCATTTTATTTACAGAGAAATCGTCCACCATTACCCGTTGAAGGCAACAAATGAGTAAAATTGGCGTTACCAGGCAAAAGAGCATACAGTACGTGTAGAGTGAATTGTAACTAAATCACCCGTGCAGTGGAGTTACCACACAGAGTATCACCTTCAAATTATGTACATATGGACGAAACTCATAAGCAACCGGAGGTCCATTGGCTGGAACTTTGCTTGTGCTTCGCAACAAATTTGCAATTATTGCTTGGATGGAATCTCCACTCTACGGGTAATTTAGTGATAATACACTCTCCACGTACTGTAGTTTTTGTATGGCGAAGAGGGGGCGCGGTGGCGTTGCGGTAACCGGTTCTCGTCAGATCACCGAAGTTAAGCAACGTCGAGCCCGGTTAATCCTAGGATGGGTGACTGTCTAAGCGATCGATTCGGACTCCCGCGTTGTGTCCTTGGCCAAGGAACTTAACCCCGATTGTCCACATGGGGTACTAAGGCGTACTGTATGTTGATGGTGCGCATGTCTTCAACCAATCTAACCCTTCCTGTGCTGCAGTGCGGAGCTACGATGTTGGGGAGCTGGCAGCTGCTCGTCCTTTGCTCGGCGGTTCTCTCCGGGTACTCCGGCTTCTTCCACCCGTAAAAAAACTGTCACGGTCATGATTAGCCATTGTGCATAAGTATGTGACCTTAAACACCAATAAATAAATAAATAAATAAATAAATAAATAAATAAATAAATAAATAAATAGTATGGCAAAGAATTAACGACGGCAATAAGTAAGGCTTAGGTGGACGAAGAGATAGGGAGAAGAGAATGGTGCAGAAATTTCATCCCAAACCAAAAATCAGAGTTGCAATCCAAAGATTCGTCAAAGTTGGAGAAGTTGTCCACCTGTCCTAACATCGCGCCGAGACGCTTGGATAGTCGAACTAGGAGAAGGAGAAGAGGAAACGTCGGACTTTGTGAGAAAAATGAGAAACAATAACACTCACAGAAAATTGTAACAGATCTGAGAGCATTTTGTTATTAGTTGTTTTGGTTCAATAAATAGAGGTCTCTCTCTCTCTCTCTCTCTCTCTCTCTCAGCTTTGTCCACATCTTTATGTTTCTCTCTTTTTTCCTTTTTTTTATAATTCTCTGTCCAATTTTGTATTAACCCTTTGAACCCGCGTTTCCTAGAACGATATCGCTTTTGTGTACACTTACAGTGGGATGTGCCAACCCAATATTAATATACAGGTCTCTTAACCCTGGCTGATATCTCGACTGATACGAAACAAACCAAGTAATAACCCCTAAGTTACATGGTATTGGCGTTTATTTTCTTCCCCAGGACAAGAATTTGAATTATTTTATGGATGAAATCTCAACTCACTGGTTTAAGTATCTCTCAACCGAAACGCGATCGGATCAGATAAAGTAACCTCTTTACGTGGATTGCACATTACCCTACAGTCGCAAACACGCCTCTCCAGATCTTTTAACCCTGTACCCAACGTAACGGCCAAAACCTGCCAACGTTATTCACAAAAATCCCCATTCAGTTTTTTTTATTTTTCCATTCTTTGTCTCAAAAACATAACTTATGACACCTATTGGAACGAGCTCTTTGAGCTCGTTCCAATGAGGGTTATAAGCTATGTTTTTTACACAAAAATTGGAAACATTTAGTTATTCAAGAATTTTGTTAGTGTTAGCTAAAGGGTTAAAAAGAAAACTTTCGATGAGAAGCAGGTGAACAGGCTCAACACCCCCGTCCATCTTCCACGGGCAAATGACGTTTTCCTTTTATAGGATTAAAAAAGTTTTACACATTGGGAACTCTACTGAAAAGGCTTTCTACCGAGTACCGAGTTCGTGGACATTTCTTTGCACTCGATACATTCGAATTACCGATTACAAAATATGTTTTCTGTATTTTAGAAAAGATAAACAAATAAAAAAATAACTCCAAAATGTCTAGGACTAGCTAAACATCTAGACGGTTGATGTCTAGTCCGCCTTCAGTACTCCACATATACAACAAATGATCTTAGACTGACGGTTCTATGCTAGAGGTCCCGAGTTCGATCCCCGTCCGGGACGACCCGCGTTGTGTCCTTGGGCACATGGGGGCACGATAACGCCGTGTACTGAGGCGTACTGCACGTTGATGGTGCACATATCTTCAACCACTGTAATCCTGCTTGAGCGGAACTTGAACAGTGTTAGAATGTGGAGGAGCTGACAGTTGCTCGTAGATGCTTCGTGGTTCTCTCCCGGTACTCCGGCTTCCTCCACCCGTAAAACTGTCACGGTCACGATTAGCCCTTGTGCATAAGTACGTGACCTTAAACACCAATAAATAAATAAATAAATAAATAAATAAATAAATAAATAAATAAATAAATAAATAAATAAATAAATAAATAAGACTGACGGTCCGAGACACTAAAGGGTCTGGATAATACTGAGCAGAAGTCGTATAACCTCAGCAGTTACTGTTACTTGCCAAGTGTCGTCTACCGGAACAGACAGTCAGCACGCGACTAAACAACTGCTATGCCCGCAGTCCTGAGACTGTCTTTTGATATGATGTTCGATCAATTCACTATTTTTTTAATTATTTTTTTTTAGGGATTAACAACACATTAACAGCTAGGATCATATCATGTCGGTGACAGTTTTACGGGTGGGGGAAGCCGGAGTAACCGGAGAGAACCACCGAGCCACGACGAGCAGCTGTCAGCTCTCCAACATCGTAACTCTGAACTCTGAACCGCGGCACAGGCAGGGTTAGATTGGCTGAAGACATGCGCTCCATCGACGTGCAGTACGCCTTAGTACACAGCGTCATCGTGCCCCCATGTAGGCAATCGGGGTTAAGTGCCTTGCCCATGGACACAACGCGGGAGCACGAGTCAGTCGCTGAAATGGTCACCAATCCAACTACTAACCGCGCTTAACGTCGGTGATCTAACGAGAATCAGTTACCGCGATGCCACCGCGCCCCCAATCAATTCCCTAAATCCACACCTTTTGCCCAGGCTTGTATGAGAGAGGGAGTTATTATGCAATGTTTTGTTTTATCCCTTTACCCAACGAATCGGCCGCATCCGCCCGCGTAATATGCAAATCCAGTAGTTGAAAAAATATTATTTTTCAAACAATTTCAACAAAACCTTATCATGTGACCCCTCGTTGGAACAAGCTCGTCGAGCTCGTTCCAACGAGGGGGTCACATGATATGGTTTTGTTGAAATATTTTGAAAAATGTGAAAAATTGATATTTAAAATAATAAATTTTGATATCGTCTGCGTTGGGTAAATGATTAATTTTTCAAGCTCTTATGGTTACTTTAGAGTTCTGTTACCTGATTTGCAGCTGAACTCGGTGGCTCATGAACTCTGTGGCTCAATGTTAGCGCATCGAACTGCGTTGTAGCCTTGAAGAACCCCGATAGTCCAAGTAGAAGTTAGGTGGGGCAGTGTGAATTGATGGCGCACCGACCTGCAACGCCAAACCTGCCTGTACCGATTAGTAAGTTGGAGTAGCCGACAGTTACTCGCCGCTTTTCGGTAGTTCACTATATGTACTTCAGCTTCCTTGTGTATTTATGTACTTTCCGACACGCTCTGACCCTGGTTGTTGAAAGTGCCGTTAAACATCAATAAACAAAGGGGCAAACAAACCTAATTTCAGATAATTTGAGATAGAGATGATACAAACAGTAGGGACGAAACTAGTAGCATCCCCTCCTATACATCATGAAATCGTCTATTGAGCGCAACTAGACGCCTCGTTGCAATTAAGAGACAATATCCCCACCTCAGAATAAAATTGAATTATTGAGGGAATTTTCCTGAGTCTGTCAGACTTGGTTGGGTAAATGACTTTTCCTAGTTAGCGATAAAAATCGTACAATTAATGATATGAATAAACCAATGTGCATCATTAGGAAACTGTTGAGATGATGGAGGTGTTCTCTCCCTTGAACTGACTCAACCTTTTAGCCGCCTTGATAGCTTTTCTTGTCTGTAATAAAACACGTACAGTTTTTAACTACACAGTTTTACCACAAGCACAAGGAACATCTCGGTGGGGATATTGAGAAGTCAGAGGTGACCTCAATTTTAAATTCAACCAGTCGACGTCCTTTCTCAAGAAGATAATTGGGCATCAACAGAGAACTACTGTCCAACAAACTACTCAGAGGCAAACTGTCCGTCATCTCTCGATCTTCGCCACAGATGTCATTACACGCGTTATGTTCGATATCAAACTAAAGTCCCTGCATCACCAAGAATTACAGCGCTGTAAATCGAGCTCGTTAACAAATCTTTACAGTGGAACAAACATATTTGGAACAGGTATTTCTAATGTTTCTAAGATTATTTTTCCCCAACAATACACCGACCGTATGACCAACCAGAGGAATTTAAGGGCCCATATGAATTTTGTTACGGGGGCTCGATCCTTTGGTAATCTCCAGGTTCTCAGGCACACTTTGTGGGGGCGTCATATGTGTGTGTTATAGTGTACGAGTAACAAATCACAGTTTGCTCTTCCGTCTCCTGCGTCCATGTGCTGTGCTTCAGTTGAGTTTTTAGACAAGTCTTGACTGCCTATATAGGCAGCCAAGACTTGCCTAAAAACAACTACAAAGCCACAGGATGCAGACTGTCACAGTGTATCAAAAATACACATAGACATCTTCAGGCCCTTAAGAGTGAAATCCTTACAATTTGTCAGTGTAATGTCATAACAGTGCTTTATTGCCATGTCTTGATTACCTTTAAGAGGCTTCCCTAGAAACTTCTTCCAGACTGTATTTACGCATAGCTGAGAACTTCTTCATGCCTACATGTTAGCTCTAAAGCCAAGGTAATGTCATGGCAGTGCTTTATTGTCATATCTTGATTGCCTTTTAAGAGGCTTCCCTAGAAACTACTTCCAGACTGTATTTACGCATAGCTGAGAACTTCCTCATGCCTACATGTTAGCTCTCAAGCCAAGGTAATGTCATGGCAGTGCTTTATTGTCATGTCTTGATTGCCTTTAAGAGGCTTCCCTCGAAACTACTTCCAGACTGTATTTACGCATAACTGAAAACTTCCTCATGACAACATGCAAGCTCTCAAGCCAAGGTAATGTCATGGCAGTGCTTTATTGTCATGTCTTGATTGCCTTTAAGAGGCTTCCATAGAGACTACTGCTAGACTGTATTTACTTCCTCATGACAACATGTAAGCTTTCAAGCCAAGGTAATGGCTTGGCAGTGCTTTGTCGTCGTGTCTTGACTGCCTTTAAGAGGCTTCCCTAGAAACTACTGCTAGACTGTATTTACTTCCTCATGACAACATGTAAGCTCTCAAGCCAAGGTAATGTCATGGCAGTGCTTTATTGTCATGTCTTAACTGCCTTTAAGAGGCTTCCCTAGAAACTACTGCTAGACTGTATTTACTTCCTCACGACTACATGTAAGCTTTCAAGCCAAGGTAATGGCATGGCAGTGCTTTGTCGTCGTGTCTTGACTGCCTTTAAGAGGCTTCCCTAGAAACTACTGCTAGACTGTATTTACTTCCTCATGACTACATGTAAGCTTTCAAGCCAAGGTAATGGCATGGCAGTGCTTTGTCGTCGTGTCTTGACTGCCTTTAAGAGGCTTCCCTAGAAACTACTGCTAGACTGTATTTACTTCCTCATGACTACATGTAAGCTTTCAAGTCAAGGTAATGGCATGACAGTGCTTTGTCGTCGTGTCTTGACTGCCTTTAAGAGGCTTCCTTAGAAACTACTGCTAGACTGTATTTACTTCCTCATGACAACATGTAAGCTTTCAAGCCAAGGTAATGGCATGGCAGTGCTTTGTCGTCGTGTCTTGACTGCCTTTAAGAGGCTTCCCAAGAAACTACTGCTAGATTGTATTTACTTCCTCATGACAACATGTAAGCTCTCAAGCCAAGGTAATGTCATGACAGTGTTTTGTCGTCATGTCTTGACTGCCTTTGAGAGGATACCCTAGAAACTACTGCTAGACTGTATTTACTTCCTCATGACTACATGTAAGCTCTCAAGTCACTAAACAAATTCTGAAAGGTGATGCTGTTATGTCCTGGAACCAGTCTAGCCATTAAATAGCCATTGGCTATGTTTACTCGTCTGGAATATTTCAGCTTTGCCGACCAACTGAAATATTCCATGCGATTGAATCTAAAATATCATAAACATTCATTTTCTTTGAATCAACTCAAGAAATGTTGCGAAATGGAGTCTTTGACCGATTTTTGTTATTAAGAATGGTGACTCACCAAAGCTGTAGTTTTATAATTGTGCAACATAGTTCCACCAACTGTGTAAATATCTTAATGGCTTTAGACAGGGCTAGGAGGAGTTAAAATTTTCCTTAACACCTTAAAGTGTTAAATAATTCTGCGTTAACGAGTTAAATGACGTTAAATGTTAAAATGAACAAAATTTTAATAACTTGAATAACTTCGGCCATTTTTATTGATTTGAATTGAAATATGATTGAAATTACGTACAGTTCGTCATTGAGTTCCAATGTGTTCTATGTGCCTACTGGCAGCCTACTGGCACATAGAACACATTGGAACTCAGGAGACGAGTAGTTAATACAGTTCTCTCAGGTTATCGTAAATTCTAACATTCAGCGATGTTTTCATTTAAGAATACAATCGCTGCGGCCGTATCCTTGGAAAGAGACATCCGCCGTTGCTCGAATACCAGTCCTTACATGGAAAATAGGCGTTCGGATGAAGCTGATATTGCTGTATCGCCAATATCGGCGGGCCAACTTCGCCAGCGTTGGTAGAAGGGCTTCAGGATTTCTCCACCAAATCAATGGGTCGTCTATAATTGACGGACATCCTAATTATCCGTGTTCTTCAATTTCGTCAAATGTCGCAAAATTCCGCATCATCGGCACGCGCGATCCGGCTTGGGTAAACGCAAGATAACGACGCAATGCTACATATTATACAATTATAATCTAAGTTAAACGTTATTAACTTGGTTAATTTTTTTTAACGTTGTTAAAATAATTTAACACGTTAACGTTTGAAACGTTAACTGCTCCCAGCCCTGGTTTTAGGGTAAATCAAATACTTAATGTTTACGCCACAGCTAAAATTTTCTTCAATGAACACTGCATTGGCAGTGGATTCTCATATGATGTTATTTTCCCATGCATACCAGTTGATCATGTGATTTATTCCATGAATACCAATTTATCATGTGACATTCGAACATCGCAAATTGATATTACACACTACTAATGATTTTTTTTTCAGAGTCTTTTTTTAACATTTTGTAATTTCTGTTTACGTTTTATAAATATAAGGTTTCCCCAACTCGAGTATGAGTTGTATTAGGCACTATATTGACAGTTTGTGGGAAGTATTTGGTATCAAAAGTTACGTTGTTTTTGTTTACTTTTTAGGAATACAACTTGACCGAATTATGATTCGCGAAGGTGGTGCCTTGTAGATAAGCCTACTCGATATGCTGTCCGGACAAAAATAATTCTGTTTTATATAGGAATATACACAAGAATTGAATCATGCCTGTTCGAAATCCACTAGGTGCTGAAACAAATTGATCACGCGCAAATTTACCATGAACCGCTCTTCGCGGTTCATGGTAAATTTGCACGTAATCAATTTATTCCATCACCTGATGGATTTCAAACAGCCACGATTCAATTCTTAATTAAATGGAATATCTGTAACTGCAGTACAAAGAATACCAGTATATCTCTGTGAGTGAAGAGGGTATCACATTACATCAACGTAAATCCAAGAAAAAAACGGGTAATCAGTCAACCGATAACAGCGTAGAGTTGCCCTGAGCCTTACAGAATTAGACTGGTGGCCCGAGTGCTTGAATAGTCTGTAGCTCATTATGTCAACGAGCGAGATGTTATGAGATCGGGCAACCGGGAGCATGACGGTCATCCGCAACTTTTGCAGTTCAAATTCGGAAAAAGTCGAGAAACTGTCACTTGCCGGAAAATATCCTAAATTTGTACAACAAAAGTTGCCACGAATCCCAGCAAATCTCTCGAATCACTGCGCGAAATGAAGGGATTTATATCACGACTGACCACATAAAATATTACGGGAAAATTCATGGTAGTAATAAAGTTTATTGAAATAAATACGATCCACTTGTAACATTGCTGTCAACGTTAGTGAAAACTGATATCATTGAAGGAGATTGATTGTTTTTACCGGCGTAATAATGTATAGCATTACCACGAACAACATTAATTATTCATTCAAATATTAATTGTGAACATAAAATCAACCTCTTAATATCTCTTTTTATGGATATAGTCTAAGTGGATTAACGCATTATGTTGCGGGCCAATCTGAAATGTTAATCTAATATATAAATGCGAATGTCTGTATCTATATCTCTATCTCTCTATCTTTGTTCCGGGTGAACTCCTCCGTTCCTTGACTGATCGATCTCAAATTTTGTACACGGGGGTAATTCGTCCCTGCGAGTAACATGGGATGGGTGCCGTGCCCGTATGGGGTGACCTTGACCTTGAAATTGGTGACCTTGAACTTTTATTTCGAAAACCGCTGGGCCGATCGGGCTATAATTTCATATGTGCGGGCATATTCACCCATCGATCATTTTGACTTTATCGGGGTGCCGGTGCAGGGTGACCTGGACCTTGAAATTGGTGACCTTGACATTTTATATCGTCAACGGCTGGGCCGATCGAGCTAAAATTTCATATGTGCGGGTATATTGACCCATCGATCATTTTGACTGTATGGGAGAGCCCGTGCAGGGTGACCTTGACCATGACCTTCTATTTCGAAAACGGCTGAGCCGATCATATCTCAGGGTATATTGATATAACCATCTTCTTCTGTGCAACGCCGGGTAACACTCGCTAGTAACATTATATGTTATCTCCGCCAACATGTATGGTATATGGAGATTTAATACCTGGATGTCGGTTTTTAAACACCGAGCCATAGGCGAGGTGTTTAAATGATACATCCAGGTACATGTATTAAATCTCCGTGTACCATACATGTTTGCGGAGATAACGTTTTTGTCCCGTTTGAAACACAATACAACCATAGTGGAATGAATTTGTGGACGTATTTCTCAGCTCCACAATCACTTTGACCAAATTCGTGATAATTATTTTGTTTTTATAATCGTGGAAGATAACAGACAGAGTTACGCCCCTTGGGTCGTTAAGGAAACGAGTAAACAGTATTGTTGACATATCGTTCCCTGAGTTCCAATGTGTTCTATGTGTCTACTGGCACATAAAACACATTGGTACTCAGGGGACGAATTATTTGCTCTTATTTTATTTTTATGATTGAATTGTCGGAAATCTGATGATATTTGTGACTACTTTCGGGTTTTTTGGTTCGATTTTTATTTCGAGGCGAGCAAAAGCGGAAATCTTTCGTTTAAACCATATACCCCTGATGTTTCGCGTGCGCTTATACCCTGGATGTTGCACGCTCTCATATACCTTGGATGTTAGGTGCATCCTTTGCCATGGCTATTTGTTCAAGGCATTCTGACCAATCAAAAGACAAAATTTATCTAGGGACAATGCAGTTTATTCCTGCTTGGAAACCCGTAAGGTCCACGGTTCGATCACCCCCAGGAGTAAGTGCGTTGTGTCCTTCAGCAAAGCACTTAATCTCGATTGCCAGCGTAGGGGCACGGTGGCACTGTATACCAAGGCGCACTTCACGTCGATAGTACACTTGTCTTAAACCAATACTAACCCTGCCTATGCGGAGTTAGTACTTTGGGGAGTCTGACAGTTGCTCGCCGCTGCTAGGTGGTTCTCTCCGGGTACCGGCATCCAAATCATAAGTTAGTCCAAACATATTCTGTTGTGAATTAAAATTCTAGATCCACAGCAGGCACTGTAATCGGTTCCTTCAGAAATGTCATGACAGTTTCAATCAAAGGCTAAATGTTATTATTTACACCAAAACAGACACACACAACAACGCTTGCTGCGTTATCATTCCATCCCTTCATCCTACATTAAATATAAAGATGTATATATATTTGTTAGCACTTATGGGAAGAGTAAGTGTATATATGCATATAACATTAAGTGTATATATGCATATAAGAGTAAGTGCATATGTTCATTTAAGGGCAAGACTATATATGTGTATATAAGAGTAAATGTATTTGTGTATATAAGAGTAAGTGTACATGTGCATATAAGAGTAAGTGTGTATGTGCATATAATAGTAAATGTGTATGTGTGTATATAAGAGTAAGTGTACATGTGCATATTAGAGTAAGTGTGTATGTGCTTATAAAAGTCAGTGTGTATGTGTACAGTTCGCACAAAGATGCGGTGTCAGTATTTGCCCGATAGGGGAGGATAGGGTATTTTCTGAACGGCCACCATAACGAACGCAGTTACCCGATGAGGGTGGGTTAGATCTCCGACATAGAAACTGTACACCACGCACCCCTACCCTGACCTCCTAAGCTGGTGCAACCCCTGTACGCACAGCTGCGTTACGCTAGCCCACAGCATGATACACGAATCCTAAGCTCATCTGAATGGGATTCATCGGTGGCCACGAGTGGAGGCATAGGTGATTTCGTGATGGCCAGTCCACCTCTCTAAAATCCCCTTACCTACATAAGATTTACCCGGAATATACCCTCCCTCGTCCTGAAAATTGGACAATTTTCAGGCCTAGATGAGGAGGACGGGCGTTTGAGAATTATAAAACAATCCTGTGCTGTTTCCCAATTATAAATCTCTTTCATGAATATTTCTCTAACATTTTAGGTGATGATAATGGCACAGTGTGCTTGCATAGACGAAAGATGTAACATGTAAAAAAAAACTTTAAAAATACAGTACGGCCGCCAGGGAGTGGTTACTTTCCACGGGTGGGCAATATTTCCACGGACGCAATAATATTAGATTCCAAACACTAATTATAGGAACCATCATCAAAAATTTAATCAATGAAGCACCGGGTACAACCCGGTGCTTCATTAATTAAAATTTTGCTGCTGATGATTTTTATTTCCTAGTAAACACATGCGTGGACATCACTGCTCCGGGGGTTGGGGGGGGGGGTGGCGTTGCGTAACCGGTTCTCATGAGATCACCGAAGTTAGGCAACGTCGAGTCCGGTTAGTCCTCGGTCCCGCGTTGTGTCCTTTGGCAAGGCACTTAACCCCGATTGTCCACATGGGGGCACGATGACGCCGTGTACTAAGGCGAACTGCACGCCGATGGTGCGCATGTCTTCAACCAATCTAACCCTGTCTGTGCTGCAGTGTGGAGTTACGATGTTGGGGAGCTGGCAGCTGCTCGTCGTTGCTCGGTGGTTCTCTCCGGATACTCCGGCTTCCTCCACCCTTAAAACTGTCAGGGTCATGATTAGCCATTGAGCATAAGTATGTGACCTTAAACACCAATAAATAAATAAATAAATAAATAAATAAATAAATAAATAAATAAATAAATAAATAAATATCACTGCTCCGCGTGGATTTCGACCAGTCCACGGCGACTGTACTGTAATAACTATAAAATGTGAAAAAAACCCAAAACAAAACAAAAACAGAAACGATCCCATCTCGCCCACCAATTTGAATTCAGTGTATATTCGGAATTAATAAAGTCGGAAGAGAGATTTGGTGCTGTGCGCAAACCTAAAAATCAAGAACAAATACAACTAAATACACGCATTTAAAATAGAAAATTTGTTGAAATAATACTTAAGTTATATTAATTAATTTACCTGGATCATTTGACAAGCGACAGTTACATTTGCTGACAACAACATCCAATTTACACTCGAACATACACGTAAAATATGTGTATTTTGAATAATATTTCAGCGGATTTACAAAGTCAACAGATTCCGTATCTATACAATACTTATCCATGAATGCTATGTATGGTTCTGGCAGGTAGGTGTACTGAAAATACAAGATGTGGCAACTGACAATAAAAGATTCCGAGTAATGATTTCAACAGACCCAAAAAGCTAAATATTAGCTAAACGCAGTGGTGTAGAAACTGTTGGGGTAAGGGGGTATTTACCCAACTCCCAAAATTTGCCAAAGATAGGGTTCATTTTTCGTCCAATTTAAATATTCTTCCATCGTCGTGTTCAGCACGCATGCTCAAAGTTTCTTCGACGAATATATCACTGCAATCCGACTCTAAAAAAAGGTATTATCGAACGAAAAACGCAGCGACGTACCTACCGAGCGTGCTGGGATAGTTTCGCCACAAAGTCTGCGTGGCATTATCCAGTAACGGATGGGTTTCTGGTGTGGACAAATCCTGTTTGGAACTACCGGGAAACACAAATTTAATTGTTTTAACACGCTCACGTCGCCCGGGGAGAGTACGAGAAGGCTCATGCTCTCTTGTTGCGCCATCGTCTCGCGAAGGATACCCTGGTTCGCCCACTAAACATTATTTTCTTGCCACGCCCCTGGTCAATTGGACACGATCAGCTAATGTTTACGAGCGTAAAACGGCTATCAGTCTGCCTTCTGACACAATCGTCTCGCATTGTATGGAGAAAATTGGTCTCCGGCGTACTTTCGACCCATTGCATGTTGTTAACTTAATCGACCTGCGGACACAAACGGCCTTTCGATTTTATTCGGCCAAAAGACACGCCATTTCGTCCCCCGAGTTCCAATGTGTTCTATGTGCCAGTAGGCACATAGAACACATGGGAACTCAGAGGACGATTTGTTTCAGTTTCGCGCTTCAAATCCCATAAGACACACTTTAAAAGATAGAAACGTGATATCTCACAAAGCACACAGCAAGGCGGTGTGATAAATACCAACCACGTGACTTAATTCTGTAACTGCTTCACACTTTTTCCTGTTCTTAGAACTAAAAACGTTTTTTTTTATTATTATGCATGATTACTGCGGTTTTAATTGCTAAATCGTCAAATTGATTTGGACCGCTTGACCATATCGCATCGACAGCGATCTTTAAAGCGGGCAATGCCTTCATATCTCATATAACCACCAGTTTGAACTGTTGTCCACAGACGCGTAGCCAGGATTCTATATTAAGGGATGTCCTAGCCATTTTTTATAATGCCTACTATCGTAAGATTCCGTATGTTTTCTCATGGAAATTAACCTTTCTAATTTTTTTATATTTATTTATTTATTGGTGTTTAAGGTCACATACTTATGCACAATGGCTAATCGTGACCGTGACAGTTTTACGGGTGGAGTAAGCCGGGGTACCCGGAGAGAACCACCGAGCAACGACGAGCAGCTGTCAGCTCTCCAACATCGTAACTGTGAACTCTGCACCGCGGCACAGGCAGGGTTAGATTGGTTGAAGACATGCGCACCATCGACGTGCAGTACGCCTCAGTACACAGCGTCATCATGCCCCCATGTAGGCAATCGGGGTTAAGTGCATTGCCCAAGGACACAACGCGGGAGCGCGAATTAGTCGCTGAAATGGTCACCCACCCAACTACTAACCGCGCTCGACGTTGCTTAACTTCGGTGATAAATGTACTATTGTTTCTATTCTTTTTGAAGAAGGTTTCATCTTCATATCTATTCCATTCAAATGGTTGATCAAGATAGTCCATTTGAACTCTAGTGGTATCGTCCATGCCAGTTCAATGACAGCAATTAGAAGAGTCCATATTCATTATTTGGGGTAGACCAGTCAGTATTTTCAACTTGCAGCCTTGGGGCTGCACGTTGAAAATATTGATTGGTCAACCCCACACATTTACTGAACAGCCATCCTATTTAATTACGTTATGACGTATCATGTTGCTGTCCGGAAAAACGGCCGCTAGGGTTCTAAGGGTTAATGCTTATATCACCACGCATTACTGTTATCATAGTTTATTCCTCTGTAATTCGATGTAATTATTCCTGATTTAGCAAATATTTTACTTAACAATGGTTAGTCCCCTTTGTTTTCACTAAACATCGTTTCATCGCCAAGATATAGCCTTAGATGCTCATATGGAGTTAACCCTTTACCCAACGAATCTGCCACATCCGCCCGCGTAATATGCAAATTTAGAAACTGAAAAAATATTATTTTTCAAAATGTTTCAACAAAAGAATACCATGTGACCCCTCTTCACATAATATGGTTTTGTTGAATTTTTTTTGCAAAATTTACAAAAATGATATTTAAAATAATAAATTTTGATATCGTCTGCTTTGGGTAAAGGGTAAAACACAAGAAAATAATATAATAACATAGAATGGCATTTGGTGTTTCATGCAGGAGCAGTTACCATTACGATGACTCGGGACTCATTTGCAACTTGTGCGAGATTTTGTTACTGCGGGAAAGTGGTGGCAATGTCATATATACTCCCTCAAAGTATGGATCGAGAATTTTCCATCCATACTTGATGGCCAAGGGCAAGCTTTGGACGGCTTTTCCTTCACGAATATGGCCAAAAGAGGCCATAACAAGTGCTGCTTAAGCCTTTACCCAACGAATCGCCCGCATCCGCCCGCGTAATATGCAAATTCAGCAGTTGAAAAAACATTATTTTTCAAAAAATTTCAACAAAACCATATCATGTGACCCATCGTTGGAACAAGCTGGTCGAGCTCGTTCCAACGAGGGGTCACATGATATGGTTTTGTTGACATTTTTTGAAAAATTTATAAAATATTATATTTAAAATAATAAATATTGATAGCGTCTGCGTTGGGTAAGGGGCTAAGCGCATCCTCTGTACAACGGAGACGTCTTAGATCTTTTGAAGTGCCACTAAGAAAAAAAATACCCAAGATACATCACTATCTCCTTATTAGCTCACCTGACTGAAAATTAGGTTGAGCTTTAGTGATCACTCTCTGTGAGTAATCACTCTCTTGTTCAATATATGAAATTGTCTTTAACAGACCGTTCAAACTCCTTGGGACCTCTTGTTTGGGAAGTTGAAGTGCATTAGTCGGTTCTTTCCATGAACAGAAATAAAGGTGCACATAGACTGCTACGAATAAAATCAGACAAATGATGATTAAAAAACTTACTTGATTGTGAATAACAATCAAGATTCGACTAGTCGGAATCCACAAATGGTAATCGTATCACTATGTATGAAGAAATCGGATATTTAGCAACAAACATGTTCCTAAATCAATTCTAGGGAACATCTCGTTTTTTCACAAACTCACGCCGTGTTAAAATGAAAGCGAATACAAATACGGACGGACGAACGGACGGACGGACATTCTTAAAAATAGGAGACATGGGCTTAAAAAAATAACAAAAATTGATCATTTTAATTCTCTCGGACAACGGTTAAAACCTCGTTTTTTAAAAAAAATTCGGGGGGTATAGACATGGTTACATCCCTCAACCTAATACTGAAGAGAAACTAACGCTATCCCCAACCCGGAACTGACCGTAACCCTTAATATAAACCACGAAAATTCGCAATTTGCCCCATAAGTCTCGTATCTTAGTAATTAAGCTCATAATATATCAAATAAGCTGATAATATTTCGGTAGGCTCAAAATGCCTGTCCGGACAAAAAAAACTCGTAACTCCCGTATTATAGCGCGAACGGGCAAACAGACGGACGGACGGACGGACGGCGGACGAACGTGCGGACGGACGGACGGACGGCTCCCTGTAAGAATAATCCACGCGTAAAATACCAGGACACCTAAATTTGATATGTGTCTAGAACAGTGTTTCTGTGGTATTCCCTGACCCGGTCCCGGTGGCAACAGGGCCCAGAGTGAAGAGCACATCTGTAGTTTATTTGTTTTATTTTATTGGGGCTTAATGCCATTTTAACGACCATTGTAACATAGTGTCGGACAATTTTTCAGGTGGGGGAAGTATCCGGACAAAATCACCGAGCGGCGGTGAGCAAACGATTGAAGACAAATGCACCCTTGACGTACAGTATGCCTTAGTACGAAGGGCAATGGTGCCTCTACGTTGACAATCGGGATTAAGTGTCTCATCCAAGGACATAACGCAGTTACCGTGGGACAGGATCGAACCGTCGACCTTTCGGATCGAAGTCCAATTATCTAACCACAGTCACTGCTCTCCAACACATCTAGGGTTAGGCAACGAGAACACCGAAATATGTCACACGACACGGGTATTTCATTTCTCTGGTATACATATACATAACGGTAATTGCCGCGAAGGATGGGGCGCGGTGAACTTGTGTAACTCCAGGGGTCGGCACTGAATGAAAGGCTTCGATTCTACAGACACGCCAATACTCAACGATTAAGAATACAACTGAAATCAGCCGCCGAAATCTAATGATACCTTGAGAGGGATCATTTGCATTAAAATTTGCTTTCATATAACTTCAGAATTAACCCTTTACCCAACGTAACGATCAAAACCGGCCAGCGCTATTCACAAAAATTAACAATTAAGTTTCATTATTTTTTTCATTTTTTGTCTCAAAAACATAGGCCATAATCTAAGTTTTTGAGACAAAAATGAAAAAAAATAGTTATTCGAGAATTTTGTTTGCAAGTGTCGTCTGCATTTCATGTTAGGAAAAGGGTTAAGTAAATAGTAATCTGTTTCATTTTAACCCTTTGGATTCTGATGGTACATTCCAAGCCAACTTAGAGCCATCAACTAGTAGAGTCAATAGTCGTTACTTGGGGGAAGACCAATCAATATATTACACATCCATTCAACGTTTAACGTTAAACCCTTGTATTTAACGGAATGGCCACTATAGCATAAATGATTCTGTATTCAATGGGTGGTGTACAAGCCGGAACTTTTTTCCCCAGCACCGTTCATACCAGTTTCTTTCCCCATCGAGTCATAAGTTACGCTTCGAAAAGTTTCCAAATTTCGTTATACAATTATCGACAGTCTGTCGCATAGTGTGAAAATGAAAACGTCCAAAGCAAAATAAAGTCTGTTCACAAAAAATTAGTTAGCCAATAATGAGACAATATTTAAAAAAAAAAAAACAATCATTTCCAACCAGAACATTAACCCAGTCCCGTGGCCGCCTCGTTTTGTAGATACGTTATATCTAAATTGGTCAACTTTATTTCGGTAAATCTTCGTACATCTTGACATGCTTCGAACTTCTTTTAAAAATGCTACTCCCAGCTGTGTTGCAAATCTGCAAAAATTTGTGCTTATATTTTTACTAACAGTAATAGCCACTAAATGGTTAGGCGTGAATGGGGACCAGCCGAAGAGAAACAGCGATACGAATTTCAACAAACACTGGTTCTGAAAAGGTTGTTTTGATTTTTTATCGATCCATTTGATCAGTACAGCTTCAGTCAAAACAAACAGACTCTTCACCTTTGGGTTTAAAATTTGTTTATTTAAATGAATTTTAATGCATGGGTTGTGTAATAAACACAGAACGCGATGTGTGTTTGAATCGGTGGGTGTTTTACATAACACGTTGGAATGGCGTAGTCATATTTTGCTCGAGCCTACGGCTCTCGCGAAATATGAATACGCCATTCCAACTCGTTATGTAAAACACCCACCGATTCAAACACACATCGCGTTCTGTCTATATCTTCAACGTGCAACCTTGGGACTAAACTCTTGATTAGCCTTCCACATAAATTTACTGAGCAACTATCTACTTTACGAATTCAGGTATCATCGCGATGGTGCGTCGGAAAAGCAGCTTTTCAGATTGCAAGGGAGGGTTAATTTAACCCCAGAAACTTGTGTTAAGACTAATGATACGGCGTACACGCTGCTGCTAACAGAACATGAAAAACTCCGAAACAGAGTATTAAAGCTGAGAAAAAAAAGTAATTTTCCATTTTTGTGTTTTTGTATAGTTAATGGGAGCTCGGTTGCGCAATTTGCCTCATAAGTCTCGAATCTTAGTAATTAAGCTCATAATATATCAAATAAGCTGATAATATTTCGGTAAGCTCAAAGTGCCTGTCCGGACAAAAAAAAACTCGCAACTCCCGTATTATAGCGCGAATGGGCGGACGGACGGACGGACGGACGGACGGACGGACGGACGGACGGACGGACGGACGACGGACGGGCGGGCGGGCGGGCGGGCGGGCTTTCGGGCTGGCGGGCGGGCGGGCGGGCGGGCGGGCGGGCGGGCGGGCGGGCGGTCATCGGGCGGGCGGGCGTAAAATACCAGGACACCTAAATTTGATATGTCTTGACCAGTGTTTCTATGGTATTCCCTGACCCGGTCCCGGTGGCAACAGGGCCCAGAGCGAAGAACACATCCGTAGTTTATTTGTTTTATTTTAATGGGGCTTAATGCCATTTTAACGACCATTGTAACAACGTGTCGGACAATTTTTCAGGTGGGGGAAGTATCCGGACAAAATCACCGAGCGGCGGTGAGCAAACGATTGAAGACAAATGCACCCTTGACGTACAGTACGCCTTAGTACAAAGGGCAACGGCGCCTCTACGTTGACAATCGGGATTAAGTGTCTCACCCAAGGACATAACACAGTTACCGTGGGACAGGATCGAACCGTCGACCTTTCGGATCGATGTCCAATTATCTAACCACGGAGTCACTGCTCTCCAACACATCTAGGGTTAGGCAACGAGGACCCCGAAATATGTCACACGACACGGATGTTTCATTTCTCTGGTACACATATACATAACAGTATTTGCCGCAAAGGATGGGGCGCGGTGAACTTGACCGATCCGGAGGATCAGGGCCTTCACACTTGTATAACTCCAGGAGTCGCCACTGAATGGAAGGCTTCGATTTTACAGACACGCCAATACTCAACGATTAAGAATCAACTGAAATCAGCCGCCGTAATCTAACGATACCTTGAGAGGGATCATTTGCATTAAAATTTGCTTTCATATGACTTCAGAATTAACCCTTTACCCAACCTAACGATCAAAACCGGCCAGCGCTATTCACAAAAATTAACAATTAATTTTCATTATTTTTTTCATTTTTTGTCTCAAAAACATAGGATATGACCCCTCTTTGGAACGAGCTCGTCGAGCTCGTTCCAAAGAGGGCCATAATCTATGTTTTTGAGACAAAAATGAAAAAAATTAGTTATTCGAGAATTTTGTTTGCAAGTGTCGTCTGCTTTTCATGTTAGGAAAAGGGTTAAGTAAATAGTAATCTGTTTCATTTTAACCCTTTGGATTCTGAGGGTACATTCCAAGCCAACTTAGAGCCATCAACTAGTAATGTGTATAGTCGTTACTTGGGGGAAGACCAATCAATCTATTACACATCCATTCAACTTTAAACCCTTGTATTTAACGGAATGGCCGCTATAGCATAAATGATTCTGTATTCAATGGGTGATGTGCAAGTCGGAACTTTTTTCCCCAGCACCGTTCATACCAGTTTCTTTCCCCATCGAGTCATAAGTTACGCTTCGAAAAGTTTCCAAATTTCGTTATACAATTATCGACAGTCTGTCGCATAGTGTGAAAATGAAAACGTCCAAAGCAAAATAAAGTCGGTTCACAAAAAATTAGTTAGCCAATAATGAGACAATATTTTAAAAAAAAAAACAATCATTTCCAACCAGAACATTAACCCAGTCCCGTGGCCGTCTTGTTTTATAGATACGTTATATCTAAATTGGTCAACTTTATTTCGCTAAATCTTCGTACATCTTGACATGCTTCGAACTTCTTTTAAAAATGCTACTCCCAGCTGTTTTGCAAATCTGCAAAAAATTGTGCTTATATTTTTACTAACAGTAATAGCCACCAAATGGTTAGGCGTGAATGGGGACCAGCCGAAGAGAAACAGCGATACGAATTTCAACAAACACTGGTTCTGGAAAGGTTGCTTTGATTTTTTATCGATCCATTTGATCAGTACAGCTTCAGTCAAAACAAACAGACTCTTCACCTTTGGGTTTAAAATTTGTTTATTTAAATGAATTTTAATGCATGGGTTGTGTAATAAACACAGAACGCGATGTGTGTTTGAATCGGTGGGTGTTTTACATAACACGTTGGAATGGCGTAGTCATATTTTGCTCGAGCCTACGGCTCTCGCGAAATATGAATACGCCATTCCAACTCGTTATGTAAAACACCCACCGATTCAAAGCCTACGGCTCTCGCGAAATATGAATACGCCATTCCAACTCGTTATGTAAAACACCCACCGATTCAAACACACATCGCGTTCTGTCTATATCTTCAACGTGCAACCTTGGGACTAAACTCTTGATTAGCCTTCACATAAATTTACTGAGCAACTATCTTCTTTACGAATTCAAGTATCATCGCGATGGTGCGTCGGAAAAGCAGCCTTTCGGATTGCAAGGGAGGGTTAATTTAACCCCAGAAACTTGTGTTCAGACTAATGATACGGCGTACACGCTGCTGCTAACAGAACATGAAAAACTCCGAAACAGAGTATTAAAGCTGAGAAAAAAAGTAATTTTCCATTTTTGTGTTTTTGTATAGTTAATGGGAGCTCGGTTGCTCAGTGGTTGACCGTTGGACTCCTATGCTAGAGGTCCCGAGTTCGATCCGTGCCGGGACGACCCGCGTTGTGTCCTTAGGCAAGGTACTTATATCCCGACTGCCTACATGGGGGCACGATGACGCCGTGTACTAAGGCGTACTGCACGTCGATGGTGCACATATCTTCAACCGCTGTAACCCTGCTTGAGCGAAGCTTGAACAGAGTTAGAATGTTGAGGAGCTGACAGTTGCTCGGTGGTTCTATCCGGGTACTCCGGCTTCCTCCACCAGTAAAACTGTCACGGTCACGATTAGCCATTGTGCATAAGTATGTGACCTTAAACCCCACTAAATAAATGAATTGTATAGTTGATAGACTATAAAAATTAGCCCACATCAACTGGGTTGAGTGAGTATGACCCCAACTGGGTTCATATTCACTCATTCCAGGTGACTGTTGTTGGTTTTTAACTCAACTGATTTAAAAGTGTGTCTGTCTTATTTTATAGATAACTACGAAGCATGCGTTTACCAGGTAATAAAAATCGTCATCAGCAAAATTTTAATTACCAACCCGGTACTTCATTAATTACATTTTTGATGATTATTTCTATAATTGGTGTTTGGAATCTAATATTATTGCGTCCGTTGAAATATCCCCCACCCGTGGAAAGTGACCAATCCACGGCGTCCATACTGTATATATATCCTAAAGAAACACCGGTAACATCTATGCAGAATACATACACTTAACAAAAAATAGTCTTAAAAAATAATTTTACTTGATATATTTCAATGCATTCATCTCTTCCGAAGAGATGAATACATTGAAATATATCAAGTAAAATTATCTTTGACGACTGTGGGAGCACAGCGGTCGGTTAAAGGGAAACAACTTTATGTTTGTCAACATTAAATAAAATCTTGTAATGTTCGTTGATAAGGTTTTTGGGGGAAAACTTACCTTTTTGTATGTGACTGCGGCATAGGTTGAAAAACCCGGCGAAACAAGAAAACCATCGTTTTCCATATCCGGTTCCTCATCTGGATTGTGCAATACAACCTGAAAAAATGAGTGACTCTCACTTTAACCCCTTCAACCTTGACGGCCGGGATATCATCGTCTTATACACTACATTCTACACTGAAATGACCAAATCTTTATTCTATTTGTAAGAAGGGTCAGTACAAAATTTAATGTAATATTTTAACGTAAGTAAGCGAGAATATCATTTATTATGGTCATTTGTGTTTTTTCAAGAATTTAACGAATAGGAATGCAATTGTCAGAATGATCGACTCAAATGGCCAATAAGTCACTTTGAGTATATGTCTTTTTCCCGCCTATGTGGGGCTAGTAAAATAAACATGGTCCATGAACGTATCACTGAGGCCATATTTTTGCAGTTTGTCGTGGCAGATTTTCACTGCATGAACGAAAAGGTCCATGGGTGGAAATGAGTGTTTATACCAAATGTGTTTCAAATTTCAATTAGGAAATGGTTGTAAATAGTGCATTGTAAAAATAGTGTAATCCAGACTGTGTTTTAGTGGAGTGACAATTCCGTTCGTCTGTGCTTTCGCCGTAAGGCCGCCCAGGTACAAGTCACCAAATTTCGACTTGAAAAGCTTTCCTCTCAAGATGTTTTCCATTCAGCAAAATCACAAAGACTAAACACACCGCCATGCTGTACGAGCCAATGCTCAACGACAGTCGTAAAATTGAAATAGAATTCATTCCATATAATGTCACACAAGTATTTTTTGTTTGTGTTACCAGATCTGTTTGCTTGAGTACTTTGCCAACGGTAAGATATTTTTCCACCACCTGTTTATTGAGATACGCGTGTACCCCGGGTGAGATACCTGGGGGTGATAATTATTTTTTCCCTCCACTATAGTGAAACATACGCGTGTCCCGGGTGAGACAGCAGGGTGGGATATTTCTATCCCACCCACCCCACGTGACATACTCATTTGCATATTTTATTAGGTCGCCGTAACTGTTTCATCATCGTCTGCACAATTGTAAATAAACAAATTGGCTTCACGATTGCGTTTATTACCTATTTATCTGTTCCTTGTCGACGTAGACTCAATATTTAATTATTATACAAATATTAAACTTGATTTGTTTCAACCCCATGTTTCTCTGCAGATTTAATAATATCACTGCGCGGATTTATCGATCGATCAATCCGGGCGTTCGTTTTGTCATCCACTCTTGCGTCTGAGCAATAATAGTGTCCGTCCACTTCAACGTCAACTGTGAAGTGTCCCTCTGACACTTGTCCATTCACTCTTCGGTGCATCCATGCAAGCAAGTCGCTTGTATGGATGCATTTTGGAGTGGATGGACCGGTGACAGAGCGACGAGACTGTTGCAGATGATGTTCCCCGCCCCCCCCCCCTCACCCACACTGTGGAAATCAATATCATTGTATATAATTCGTAGAAGTACATGGAGGAGTGGGTTGACCGATATCAGGTTGACACGATCAATCCGGGCGTTCGTTTTGTCATCCACTCTTGCGTCTGAGCAATATTAGTTTCCGTCCACTTCAACGTCTACTGTGAAGTGTCCCTCTGACACTTGTCCATTCACTCTTCGGTGCATCCATGCAAGCACGTCGCTTGTATGGATGCACTTTGGAGCGGATGGACCGGTGACAGAGCGACGCAAACCACCATGATCGTTTGTGCAGCTACTTGTATATTGCCACACACTTATGCGTCTGGTCAAAATTAATAATCGTTCTGTACGCGTCTACCGCAATACCCATAGTATTGCTCTGAGGCTGACCGATCCAACGATCAAAGGGCAACGTTTATTCGGCGGGGATATTGTATTGTATTGTATTGCCTAATTATTGAGAAAACCATGTTCAGTTGATGTCCATGGCACCCCCCCCCCATCCACACTGTGGAAATCCATATAATTATATATAATTCGTAGGAGTGCATGGAGGTGTGGGTTGACCGATATCAGGGTGACATGATCAATCTGGGCGTTTATCTTTATCATCCACTCTTGCATCTGAGTAATAATAGAATCCGTCCACTTCAACGTCTACAATATCCATAGTATTGCTCTGATACCTGCCCACCCACTCTTTATCTCATTGTTTAGCGTATTCATGCAAATAATTCATTCCACATCTCTGACATTTCCCTTTACGTACCCTTTTACACATGCACTCCCACCACCACCACTCGTGAGTTTATCCTCATCCACAAACTCACACAAACTGAAACCTATTGCTTTCCTTTTAGTTATATTCTCCCTTCTTTTATTACTAGTTTCATCACCCTCTTTACATAAAGTAAATACTTGGAATCGGGCTGTCGAATACAATCTTAATAGCTCAATGCAATTCTTTAATGCACACGTTCAAGCTAGTGGAATAAGAGCAACAAATCGATATGACGGGTAACATAACCTTAGACGAGGTCCAGACCAACTCAGAATATGACTTTGTAGCCCAATATGATAATACTTCCGAAGAAGTTGAGGATTCTCCTTTCCATGGTCATAACCTTAAATGTGAATACTATTTGCCTGGTAATTTTCAATCGTCCATCGAAAACGAATCACAATCCTTCTCGCTCTTCCATATTAATTGTCAGAGCATCAATGCCCACTGGGAGTCCCTACACGATCTCTTATTTACCTTACAAGGACCCCAAAATACCTTTAATATCATTGGCCTAACAGAAATTTTCAATATCCCTGCAAATATATCATATTGTCTTGATGGTTACCATAATCTAATAAAAAACAACCGCCCAGACGGCGATGACGGCAGAGGTGGGGTGGGACTTTTCATCAAAGAGAGCATTGATTTCAAAATTCGTCATGATTTGTCAGTTTTTGTCCCGCACATTGTTGAATCTCTTTTTATCGAAATCACTGTCAATAAATCAAGGAGAGTCATTGGGGTGATCTACAGACCAAATACGCCACCGAAAGCGGACATTGATATCTTTCTAAACAAACTTAATGAAATAACCGAAAAGCTAAACCAGGAAAATGTATCTTCCTATATAGCTGGTGACATTAATATTGATCTGCTTAAATATGATTCCCATGTCAAAACAGATAACTACATAAACCTCATGTTCAGCCAAGGCTTTTTACCTGTGATCACCAAAACCACCCGACTTACTTCACACTCGGCTACACTTATTGATCACATTTTTTCTAACAATATTCAATCCACCTCATTGTCTGGGATAATAATAACTGACGTTTCAGACCACTTCGGTACTTTTCATATTGAAACCGTGCCCCACAAAACATACAGAGAATCATATACATGGGTACGTAAAGTAAATGACGAAACCATTGCACACTTCAACCAACTTCTATCAGAATGTGATTTTTCTCCAGTTATGGGTTCCGATAACCCCAACACGGCTTATAATAATTTCCTACACATATATCTAGGATTATTTGACCTGGCTTTCCCCCGGATCCGTGTCCGCACCAACGGTAACTTCATCAAAAGGCAATCCTGGATGACAAGAGGACTAATAGTTTCATCAAATAATAAAAGTAAATTTTACAACAAGAAGATAAAAAAACCGTGTGAATCTAACATAAGAAACTACAAAAACTACTGTAGAATATTCAATAAAGTCAAAAAGCAATGCGAAGCAAATTATTTAAAAAGTATCTTGAGCGTACACAAGCATAACCTTCGTAAAACATGGCAAATACTAAATGCCGCCATGAAAACACCAAACATAGCAACAAACTTACCTCAATATTTTATCCATAATGATAAAGAACTCAATGACCCAACAGAAATAGCTAAAGAACTCAATATGTACTTTGCAAATATAGGAAAACGCACGAGTGACAAAATACCTAAGACCAACAAGTCGCCCTATGACCTCATGGAACAAAACTTCACAAATAGCTTCTACGTGAGTCCTACATGTGAGTTTGAAGTGAAGAGTATCGCAAAATCCCTAAAATCTAAAGGGAGCAAGGACTATAACGAAATAAGCTCGAATCTTCTCAAACGAACTATCGATCCCATAGTTAACCATCTAACACATATTTTCAATTGCTCCTTTGCATGTGGCATTGTTCCCGATAAAATGAAAATTGCAAAAGTTATTCCTATTTTTAAAACAGGCGACCAACATAACTTCACAAATTATAGACCTATTAGCATACTTCCCACCTTCTCTAAACTCTTAGAAAAACTTATGTCAGCGAGACTTCTAAAGTACTTAAATCGTTTTGGCATCCTACATCAGAATCAGTACGGTTTTAGGGAAAATCATAGTACGGTGCATCTAGTTATGCAACTACTAAAAATCATAGCCGAAGAAAACAACAAGAAAAGTAAAAACAGCACATTGGCGTTATTTTTGGACCTGTCAAAGGCGTTCGATACAATTAACCACGACATTTTGATTAATAAATTAGACAAATATGGTATTAGGGGACTTGGCAATGAATGGTTTAGAAGTTATCTTTCTAATAGGTCGCAATACGTTGCATACGGAAACTATATATCTGACAGTGTTACAATATCGCACGGAGTTCCTCAAGGTTCGATACTTGGTCCAACCCTATTTCTGATATATGTCAATGATATCTATCACGCTACCTCCCTCAATTTATTGTCTTTTGCTGACGATACCACGGGGCATTCTTCTGGACCAGACCCAAACCAGCTAGCCCTACTCATAAGTGATGAGTTAGGTAAAATCTTTGAATGGTGCTGTACGAATCAACTTGTCGTAAACGCCACCAAGTCCAAATATATTCTAATGAACCCATCGGCCAAAAAAAACAACAGAAATTCGTCATAATATTCTAATCAACGGCCAAAACATAAGTAGAGTAGGTTCAAATAATACTGAGAAATCCTTAAAATTCTTAGGTATACATATTGACGATAGTCTATCTTACAAGCACCATATATCTCAACTCTCCTCCAAGATCGCCCCTGCTAATTTCGCACTGAATAAAGTGAAGACAACACTACCTCGTGAAGCCCTGAAAACACTCTATTATGTCCTGATACACACACACTTAGTGTATGGGATAAACGTATGGGGAAATTCTAGAACGATTAAAAAGATACTTCTTCTCCAGAAACGCTCAATCCGCATAATAAACAATAAAAAATACAATGCTCACACCGATCCCCTCTTTCGAGAAAACAAGATTCTCAAAGTGAACGACCTCTTTAAACTGCACGCATGTTTGTTCGTATTCGATTGGTATCACGATAACCTGCCGTCATCTTTTCAAAATCATTTTCAGTCGGTTGTCAACACTACGGGTCGAGCTAGCAGAAGAAGAGATTCGCTTGAATATACTAGAATAAGGACAAGGTCTCTGGAGAACTTTCCTATACACAATTACCCCAAACTTTGGAATGATCTAGATCTTGACTTACGTAATATAAACATCAGAAACATTTTTAAAAAACAACTAACTTCAAAATTACTGTCTCAATATTCCGATTACATTGACTGTGACAATCCTTACTGTAATGAGTGTGCTTCCAGTAGGTGATTTCACAGAATAACTTACGTAATATAAACAACAGAAACATTTAAAAAAAAAAAAAAAAAAAAAAAAAAAAAAATTCAACTACTAACTTCAAAATTGCTGTCGCGGTATCCCGACTACATTGAATGCTATAATCCTTACTGTAATGGGTGTGCCTCTAGTAGGTAAGATTTTGCAGAATAAACTCCAGTGCATGCATTTTGTAGATACACTAGCCTAGCGTCCCTCAAGAACTGTGCCAATTAACACGGGTCCTTGAGCTCTAAATTTTATTAAGTTTCATTAGGTAGACTGAGTATTTACCCTTCCCTTCTTGAGAGCCCAACACCTGGCACCAGTCAGCCGAAAGCTGCCTTCGGGAGCTCTCGGCGGACTACGCCAGGATTTGGAGCTGTCAACGGAAGTGAAGTTTTTGGTCATCTAGCGAGACGCTTCCACCTGTACTGTAGGCAAATGGGTCTGGATATTTCAATTCTCGTCTATTACCATAGTTCTGCTTACCCCACCAGCCACCAGCTTCAAGTGTAAATATTAAACAGCTCGATTCCAACGTCCGCGCTATATTTTCTGGGAGATGACAGGTAGACAGCCAATCTGGCTATGTCTCCCTGTGGTATACATGCTTAACATGTCTCCTCTTGATATTTATGTAATTGTATATTGTTTGTATACTGCTAAATAAAGATTCATTCATTCATTCATTCATTCATTCATTCATCTCACAATGCCCTTTACATTTGAGTTTGACACGCGCAAATTCATTACCCCGTAACGGACAGTGTTACAAATCAATTTTTTTAGTATATACCTATGGTATATACCTAACTTTTGTACAATCTTTCCGATGAAGTTGTTCGTTTTTCGAAAGGACTACGACTTGATAAATTGGGTATGTTAGCACGTGACCGCCAATTATCTATAACGACGTAATCCTAGTGTGTGGGGAGAAAAATCATCCTCGATGAGTCTGAAGGTGGGAATGGGGAAATCTCACCCTCGGGGCAAGATATTTGAACCAGACCCTCGGCAAGCCTCGGGTCTGGTTCAAATATCTTGCCCCTCGGGTGAGATTTCCCCATCCCACCTCCAGATTCATCAGGGATCATAATAATTCTCGATGGGTATCTGGGTAGGATGGGGAAATCTTACTCGAGGGGCAAGATATTTGAGCCTGACACGAGGCTTGCCTCGTGTCAGGCTCAAATATCTTGCCCCTAGGGTGAGATTTGCCCGTCCCACCCAGATACCCATCGAGAATGATTTTTCTCCCACCATTTTAGGGATGCGATGCCATTAAAAAGAAACTACCATATTTTCTACGAAAAAATAATTCTTAGTATGTTCATTCTAGGAGAAAATAAGATATTCGGAAAGCTTACCGAGAAGCATGGTATATACCACAGGTATATACTTCAAAACACGCAGACTAGCGCCGAACGTTGAGGGTTAATGCTCTGAAGCGACCTCAAATGAAATCGACATGTCTGTACACGTCATTTCCAGACATGTACTTCAGTGTGACAAGGCGTAATGGTATCAGATGTATACTTCTCTCCGATAAACTGATAGAGCAATTTGAGGTGTGCTGAAGTTTTTCTTGGAGTGTCCTGGTTTCGATTTTCGTTTATAAAGTCAGTCGTATTTACGGAAGCAAAACGGCCTTCCTTTTTGTTTGTTTATACATGTGCAGACGTGATTTGCGATGATTAAATCGTTCCGATGCAAATTAAATGTGCAAATATGTTGGCCACGTTGGCCACGTGGGTGGGGAGAGATAGCTGTCACGTGGGTGGGGTGAGACAGGAATATCTCTCCTAGCTGTCTCACACGACTTTATATATGTCTCAGTACCTTGGTGGTGGGAGAAAATATCTCAATTTAGTGATCACCGGATGATTTCATCATCATCTGCAGTTTGCTTCGCTTGAGATGATACAGCTACCGTCTATCCCACACCATTTGCGGATGAGTTTTCTCAACACAAAACCCAACATGGCTTCATCGTAATCAAAGCTTTCAAAAATGACGTCACCAGAATGTCAGCTGTTCCAACTCGCTCCATTATATTAACCCCTTGCTGTCTTGTGTTGTCGTAGTATACACCTCTTTAATATATACTGAACCTTTCGACGCTCTATCCGAATATGCAATTCATTTTTCTATAAAATCGGCAGAACAGAAATTTTCTTAACGAGAGCAGTATTTTCATTTCGATGATGTCATGTGAGGTGTGTTTGAACAAAGATTATCTTCGAGTTTTATTGGGATACTCTTGGTAAAGCTCACCCTAGAGGATGGGTTTTGACCGGACGACACATGCCTAACCAACATAAAACGTTCGATTTATGATCTAACAGCGAAATCACGACCTGGCCAAAATCCATTCTTGGACACTAAAACTAAAAACCCTACTTGAAGCAAAGGCTTCACACCTAACGAGGCGTGCCAGACTCCGATCCTCCCGAGGAAAGGTCTTTCGGGGTTGTCCAGGCTTTGGTCGGTCCTTAACATCGTTGGTTTGTTGATGTTTTCGGACAAGTGTGCTGATGACAGAAGGACTATAGCCAAGTTGCCCTCCGATAGCTTTGAATGACATGCATGTTGCATGCATGCCAACGATATGCCATCTTAGAGCCTCTGACAGTCTCCTCCTTTCCATGTCAACATTTACTGATAAAAGAAATGACAAATTTTCTTGTTTCATACCCAGATACTGCATGTGGATGATAGAGTTTTGTGGCATTCGTGGGTAGCACGCTTCACGTGGACGAGGGGATATGTTTGGGTACGTTATCAACCATATACATCATGTTTCACGAGATGAAATGTACTGCAAGACACATTTTCCCCTGTCTTAGTGCAGTTGCAAAAGATATGTTGTCAATATGTTCGTCCGAGAGGATAAATTTAGTGGGCACGTCTGTCGTAACCGACCAGAGACATCGCTTATCACCGTCACGACACAATGCTGCTACGTTAATATGGGCAAGCAAGAACAAGGACCTTTTAAACTTGAAGGTTTGAACTATCTTGTAATGTAGTGGAAGAAGTGTTTGTATCGATGTAGATACTACATTACTACAACTGTCCATTTCAAGTTTGTTGAGCATTGTGACCTGTAAAGGTTAACCTTAGCTATATAAACATTTTACTTTTGAACTTTGAAAAGTTATCAAGCTATTCAATAAACAATTTGTTTCACCACATGATCAGAGATTGATCACATTATTTTGTATTGAGTATTCAGTATTGTTATGACAGCTGAGTGGCAACTGGCAAGATAACTAACTTGTAGCAGTAACAGTGTTTGTAGCGATGTAACTACAACAAGTCAACAATTGTAGTTACATCTCTACAAACACTATTACCGCTACATGCTACAACTCTCCATTTTCACTTATTGTGAATTATGCCCGCAACCAATGTTTGAATTCTGAGAAGTTATTTAATATTTTGCTGTTCAGTAAATGATTAGCTTCAAAACAGTGATTGATCACATTCTTTTATATAATTATACTACCGCTGAAATTGTCCATTTCATCTTTGTGTGCATCCCCCACCCCATTTAAATTAATCGCCTAATGGTCTGGGAGGTTGGGAGTCCGAGTCTCTCTCTCTCTCTCCTACACCAAACGGGAATTATAACCAGCTACCCCACCCCTCAGTAACATTTCTTTTTTAATTCTAAGCTTCGAACTTTAAAAAGTTATTCATCTGTTGATGTTCAATGAACAACCTGTTCCACAGCCTGATCAGTGATTGGTGACTGAAGAATTATCAAGAATATGACTCAATATCCGCTTATTGTGCATTATTGCCCGTGACCTGACGGTGACCATTTATAAAAATATTAAGTTTCGAACTTCCATCATTAGGAAAATAGTTCTTTTGACAATGTATCTATTAACTGTGATTCAATTCGCAGTTCGATTCTAATTCGATTCGATTTATCAAATTCGATATTCGATTCTATCAAAATTTACAATTCTCAAGACCCTATCAGTAACAGCCGTGAAACATTTCAGGGGGTGCTTAATTAAGTTCCAGGTGGATAGCTTGGCATCAGTCATCTTCGTCGTCTCACAATACGTATAGTTGTGGTGAAAATTGTACATAAATAATATTAAAAATAAAGACTGAGTGTAGTTTCCGCTATATATATAGAAACAAGGTCTGTGCCCGTGCCAGCAGCAATGCTAATTGCAGCCTCACTAGGCACTACCACTGTTGAAGGACAATTTAAAGTTTCCAGGCAGTATCAACGATAAGCTGACGGTAGCGGCTGGCCCTGTGCGGTGCCCAGTACCGACGATTCTCGCGCCCGTTTCGGTTTTGCACTATAATCCTTACTGTTTAATATTCCAACTTCACCACCAAGGCATGCCTTCGACAAAGGAATGCCTTGGTGATGTAGTTGCATATTTTATCAGTCGGGACTTGAGCCATCAATGTCGGAAGAAATCAGGTTTACGGAACCCCCTTCCCAATCGGTCATCTTCAAGTCGCCCCTGATTCGATTATAGATTTGATTCGAATTCGAATAATAGACCAGATTCGATGCGAGATTCGATTCGAAGCGAAAATGGGCGATACGCAGGGCCTAACTCATAGCTATCCATTTTTAACTCAACAAATAGTGAACAATAAGCGCCAGCGACTAAATACAGAGTACTGGTCCGGCAACTGCCATGTATGGCGGACCGCTTCCGAGGCTCATATTTTAATGTAAAAGTCCTCTATAGAACTATGTTGCATTATTATGCCTCATGTTTGTAACATCAACCGTGATTGGTTAATTTGACACCTTTTATAAGTCAGAGTACTGGAGTTTGGGGGCAAAACACGGGTACTCTCGGAACGTTCTTCCCTGGAGACAAGAGAACACAGAAAATGTAAGCTCCACTTCCATTGATCAGCGTCGATTACGCACCGTCGCACCGTCAACACCAAACGCTGGCGCCCTGTCTGATTAACTTTTTTCGTCACTGAAAGACACAAACTTACCAACAAATGTATCATCTTTGTGTTTTCTATTTTAACTGCAAACAATGAATTCAAAAGAATCAAAAATATTAAAAACTCACGTGATCATGTTCACCACTTCAGTGAATCCTGAATATGAGTTATGACTTCAATCAATTATAATTTCCACAAGTTTAGTACTCCGCGACCTCACTGAGCCTCCGCCTTAAGTTCAAAATAAATTGTCTTACTCTGCTTAATTCTAACAACTGTCGTCGTCCAAGAAACATGAATGTATATTCCATTATACCACTTATCACCCAAGCATTAATAAGGAATTATAGCATGATACAGTTCTAAACACTGGATTTGGTGATATAGAAACTCCCAAAGCGACGGCACTTGTGACAAGTCATTTTCGAATTTGGTGATCTAGAAACTCCTAAAGAGAGGTCATTCGTTCGAAATGACGTCATGTTTTTGGATTCGACTACATTGTTATTACAAGATTGATGGCATGTTGCAGTTAACGCTTAACAATGAAAGCTAGTTTTTGCTCGGCATAATAAAATAATCAGAACGTTTGTTTTCATGTTCGCTTCGCTGCTTCAGGTTTTATTTCAGAAATCACACAAACTCAGGTACTATCGACCGATAGAACATGAAAAGGAACGTTCTAATATTATATTATAAGCAGCATTGTTGTACAGAACATTCCCTTGTAATGTTTTTTGTAAATGCTAAGTTATTTTTTTAAATTGAAGCTAATTTTGTGATAAGCATGTTTCACCAGTCGCTGCCATGTTCGACAGTCTCCAGTACTTAGAGGCTTAACGTGTAATGTGACTCCTAAATTTAAAAGAAAACCAAATCTCAGCATTCAAATGTTATTACGTTGTCAGTGTTTACCCCCTAATTTTTTAAAAACTTTCAACAAAACCATATCATATGGCCCCTCATTGGAACGAGCTCGTTCCAAAAGAGGGGTTACATGATATGGTTTTGTAGAAATCTTTTTGAAAAATAGTATTTTATCAGCTGCTGAATTTGCATATTACGCGGGCGGATGTGACCGATTCGCTGGGTAAAGGGTTAAGCGTTGACGTATATGGACAGCACGATCGCCGTGGACTGATCACTTTCCACGGGTGGGCAATATTTCCACAGACGCAATAATATTAGATTCCAAACACTAATTATAGGAATAATCATCATCAACAAATTAATGAAGCAACTGGTACAACCTGGCACAACCCTGTGCTTCATTAATTAAAATTTTTTTACCTGGTATACGCAAGCGTGGACATCCCTGCCCACGCGTGGACTACTACCTGTCCACGGCGGCTGTACTGTAATTTGGTACACCGGGAGACCTCGAAAATAAGTATTGTAATTACAAAGCTGACAAAATGTTTCGACTGGATCCACCCCTGACTTATATCGTCATGAAAATCGACTTGCGATAACGTTATCTCCCTTGAAATTATTAGACGAGCGAGAAAGATCAAAAAAGAAGCAAGCAAGTGTTGAGAATACACCTATCACATCAGCAGAAAATAAAACCAAGTTTCATGTTGTTACTTTTAAGAAACGAAAACAACAGACAACTCTCTGAGTTGTCTGTTATTTTCGTTACTTATAAGTAAAAAAGGGAAACTTGGCTTTTTGTGGCCAGCTATTAGAAGCAATTTATTCACAGATAATTGGCCATTAAGAATATATATCAGTATCATACCTACTAACATTAAATGTCCATTTTGGTTCTTTGTTTAGCGAATGTATTTTAAGCTAATTTGCATGTTTTAGTCTTCCCAGGAAAAACAATTATCAAATCTCATTTGCTAAACTTTTTTATTTTTTATTAATGAAAAGGTCAATGTCTGCATTATATGTCATGACGCGGACACTGTTGGTGTAATGAACAGCAAACAAGTTACAGAACATCAAAAGATAGCGAAAATGCCGTTTTCTTATTTTAAATAGGTTTCAAGAGAGAACAATGGTCAAACGTTCAAAATGCTTGGGAAATAGAGATTATTACCATTATGTGGATGTACTAAATATGTATCCGAGTCGAGCTCCGGGTTCTAAGGGCCGATCACGACGAGTCGAAGACGAGTCGTGATCTACCCTTAGAACCGAGAGCGAGACTCGGATATATAGAGATTATTACCATTATATGGATGTACAAAATGTGTATCCGAGTCGAGCTCCGGGTTCTAAGGGCAGATCACGACGAGTCGAAGACGAGTCGTGATCTACCCTTAGAACCCGGAGCGAGACTTGGATACATAGAGATTATTACCATTATGTGGATGTACAAAATATGTATCCGAGTCGAGCTCCGGTTTCTGAGGGCAGATCACGACGAGTCGAAGCGTCGCGGATACATATTTGGTACATCCACATAATGGTAATAATCATTTTATCTTACAATATATTGAGAACAAGTCAAGCATGTAGACGAATGTATAACGAACTATTTATTCCTAGAGATGAACAAAAGGAAAAAAAAATGGAACTCACGCGAAAGGAACGTACTTGTATCCGACCCCCTGATACAAACATCTGTATCAGGGGGTCGGATACGCGACAGTTGCAGAGTTAATACAGACAAAATACATATTGATTGTAAGATAAAAACTTTGTAAAAAGTCCAGCTTCTGTATTTGTTTCCCACGCTGCAGGAAAATGCCTGACATTTGTGAAATGACACACACAGTGATGACACAAATTCGCTGGCGTTTCGAAATTTCAATTTTTGTATCAAATTCCCCCACTCTTAATCTTATATTTACAGACAACTTTAGGAAATTAAGGGAGCTAACTTTCCTGTAAATCTTTTTCAGTGACAAAAATGGTCTGCCATTCGCTTTCCTTTCCCAACAGTGTGAACTCTCATCTTTCTGAATAAAATGCGAAAGCATGGAAACTGATATGTTATTTTCGTTTTGTTTTTCTTGTCTTGTTTGGTCTTGATTTTGGGGTATATATTTCCAGAATCTCAACCCACTTGCGGTGGCGTGCCTCGGTTGCCAGATCGCGATATGACCTATAAGGAGACCACTTCTGCGACTGCTCTACTAATCGTGGAGACAGGAACAAATAGAGTAACGTTTCTAAGTGGATGACTGTGAACAAATTAAGAAAGAAGCACAGTAATGAATACTAAAGTTCGTTGGTTGAAACTTTTCTTGCACACTTTTGTGATTTTTATATCCTTATTTGAAATTCTGAATGAGCGTAACTATTGGGTGTATGTAGGGGTGAGTGACCATCCCGCCGCCCAATAATTTCATCTGAATTAGAGACTTATATATCAATTCACTCTACTGGTAATCCTGTCCGGGGGTGGGGGTGGCGTTGCGGTACCCGGTTCTCGTTAGATCACCGAAATTAAGCAACGTCGAGCCCGGTTAATCCTCGGACTCCCGCGTTGTGTCCTTGGTCAAGGTTCATAACCCCGATTGTCCACATGGGGGCACGATGACGCCGTGTACTAAGGCGTACTGCACGTCGATGGTGCGCATGTCTTCAACCAATCTAAGCCTGCCTGTGTTGCAGTGCGGAGTTACGATGTTGGGGAGCTGGCAGCTGCTCGTCGTTACTCGGTGGTTCTCTCCGGGTATTCAGTCTTCCTCCACCCGTAAAACTGCCACGGTCATATTTGTGCATAAGTATGTGACCTTAAACTTTGATAATTAAATTAAATTAATTAATCCTGTACTTTAACACTTAAGCTGGCGAAAACGACGATTGTCACCTATTATATGATAATTATCCGTACGTTCTAGTATCCGCAGATCAAGCCTATCTCTGATTAATTGTTGGAAAGGGCTCAGAGAGCCCTTTCCAACAATTAATCAGATGATAGACTTTCAAATATGTCATCAATTTGTTAAACGTCCTGGCATACAGGGGTACGTTAAGATCCTCCATATATGGCTAAAGTGGGCGTGTAGTAAAAGGGTCATACTGTCAGCTTACGCTACCGAGGTGCGTGTAGGTAACAGATTATTTTCCACAAACAGGCCTGTGTAATGGACAAGTGGGATTGGAATTTAACCCTTTATCGACGCAGGTATTTACGAAACAGGGGGCGCGGTGGTTCAGTAGGTAGAGGTGCAGGCTGCAAGCCGAGAGGTTCTCGGTTGGAATCCCGCCTGTGGCAACCGCGTTGTGTCCTTGGGCAAGACACTTCACCCCCATTGCCCACATGGGGGCACGGTGATGCTGTGTACTAAGGCGTACTGCACGTCGATGGTGCACTTGTCTTCAACCAATGCTAACCCTGCTTGTGTGGAGTTGGTATGTTGGGGAGCTGACAGCTGCTCGCCGTTGCTCGGTGGTTCTCTCCGGGTACTCCGGCTTTCTCTCCCCGTAAAACTGTCGTGGTCATGATTAGCCATTGTGCAGAAATATGTGACCTTAAACGCCAATAAATAAATAAATAATTTACGAAACAGCTGAACTGACAGTTAAGTAATATTAATGGCTGGTAAAATAATAAGTTGGGAGAACATTTTGCGACCAACGTTTGTGCTCGAATCATGTCATAACTGTGGTTGAAAAATAGATCAAAATTACAATATGTGGAGAGTGGATTGTGACTAAATCACCCGTGGAGTGAAGTTATCACCCAAAGTATCACTTTCAAAATCTGCACATATGGATGAAAAATACAAGTAATGTTTCAGCCAATGGACCTCCGGGTTTAGGCCGGAGGTTCATTGGCTGGAATTTTGCTTGTGCTTGTTGTACTCTGCAACAAATTTGCAATTATTGTTTGGGTGGAATTTCCACTCTGCTGGTGATTTAGTGATAATACACTCTCCACGTACTGTAAGGAACACAATCATGAAAATATTTAGATAAAATATACGGATAACGCTAACTGAAATAATTGTTGTCTTAAAATGCTTGAAATAAAGTATCTCAAGGAACACACCCATTGAAAGGTAGTTGATTGACGCAGCGTGAAATGAGATTGAGCAATAGGAAATTGCGTAACACAATTGTAATACTGCTTACAAGAAAGTATTCGCATGGTTCATGTACTCAAAAAGAAGAAAAAAAAATGCAGAGACAAAGAAAAGGTAGAAAATGCGTATGTTTTATTTTGCTGTGAAGTTACAAAAAAAAAATAAGTTGAATTATCCAGAATAAATAAACGTGAAAGAACTATTTAAAAATTCGATAAACAATAATTTTATTTTTGATTTTCTGAAAGACGTACGTCCGTTAACTATTTCAATTCTGGATAAGGCCCGATGAATGTTCCAGATTCGATTCGGGTTCCAACCTTCCCTCTAATTTGATTCGATTCGAAAAAATCTCGATAAGTCGAAAAAATCGAATCCAGGAATGTTTTGGCTTTCATACATTTTTTTTATTGTCGACTTTCGGAAGATGACAAATGATCCTACAGTTTTCTGAGGAACAAGATTGATCATATCCAGCTTAACTAGATTACACAAATTTAGTCAGATATTTCCCCCAAAAATGTCAACTGAAGCGGAGATCGCCTTACGTATGGTTTGCACATGCATCGTCCATTGAGTGGAACGAGAGGTCATCGAGTAATTTGAATGCCAAGGCATCAGAACACCACCCACACGCTTCTAGCATTAATGGAAATACGCCACACGTGATATCCATACTCTAGTTCTCGCACAATGTGGTTGTGATATGAATAAATTGCCCAACGTTTCAGAAACAAGTGACAGGTCCATTTGTTATACTTGCGGATCGATGGTAAGAAATTTTCTAGAACGCATATTGATACTGGATTTCGATGGGAGATAGAAAGTACTAGTAAAGAGCCGTAGTATCGTAACAATAGGAAAGTTAACTCGTTTCGAAATTCGTTTCGGTTTCGAAACTCTTTCCTGATTCGATTCGAGCGAAAAATCGTGATTCGCCAAGGCCTGATTCGGGAGGCATATATTTTTGCGTGAATGAAAATTTGATGGTTGGTGAGGAAAGAGCGTAATGGGCAGCCGATAGAAAGGGAGGGTCAGTATTAATTTAATCCATCAGCCCTATGGGGCTGATGGATTAAATTGATACTGAACCTTACTACAAACACAAAATTGATTCACTCAATCGATATCCGTTTGCAGAAGCGCATTCAAGTATTCAAGAATTCGGGAGCACGGTGGCTCAGTAGTAGACTGTTTCGGGAGGCATATATTTTTGCGTGAATGAAAATTTGATGGTTGGTGAGGAAAGAGCGTAATGGGCAGCCGATAGAAAGGGAGGGTCAGTATTAATTTAATCCATCAGCCCTGTGGGGCTGATGGATTAAATTGATACTGAACCTTACTACAAACACAAAATTGATTCACTCAATCGATATCCGTTTGCAGAAGCTCATTCAAGTATTCAAGAATTCGGGAGCACGGTGGCTCAGTAGTAGACTGTTGGACGTCTATGCTAGAGGTCCCAAGTTCGATCCCCGTCCGGGACGACCCGCGTTGCGTCCTTGGGCAAGGCACTTTATCCCGGTGGCACGATGACGCCGTGTACTAAGGCGTACTGCACGTCGATTGTACACAAGTCTTCAACCGCTGTAACCCTAATTGAGCGGAGCTTGAACAGAGTTAGAATGTTGAGGAGCTGACAGTTGCTCGATGGTTCTCTCCGGGTACTCCGGCTTCCTCCACCCGTAAAACTGTCACGGTCACGATTAGCCATTGGGCATAAGTATGTGACCTTAAACACCAATAAATAAATAATATTCACGAATTCGTCATTGAAATGATTAGCACGATATCGACCTCGTTGCACAAGACGCAATAAGATGATCAGGACATCTTTTATGGGCTTCAGAATAGAAATGATATTTATTTTTCTATCTTTAATATGTTCTGCGCGTGCAAACACGATGTTATCATAAATATGAATAATACAAGCGTATCAACATTGACATTTAATAGGAAAGTACAGCAATTAAGGTACTTAGGAGACGCATGTTGAGAAACAAACGAGAGTTTCAAGCTTTTATTATTTTTGTATCGGAACTATGAGTGTTCTATACACATTGCTTTATTATTGAGATGTTAATCTCCAAGTATCCTGTGTTTGCAAAGCGTAAAACATGAAACAGGGTTTGAAAAAATATGGCCGTAACTCAGATGCGTTAAGTAAATTGAGGTTGTTCACTTCGTATAAATTTGCTGGCGACAGGCCCAAGCTAGTAGGGCTTTTTAAGATTATATGTTCTACAAGGATTGGCGAGTAAGTTATGCAACTTATATTAACGCTTCTTACTGGTCCAGGGGCCGACCTGGGCATGCGCCAGTGCGTATTTGGTTCTGAAACATCAGGACCTGGTTCTTAAATCTCAGAAATAGGCTTCTCAGTTGGCGCGTAACTTCTCAGATCATATTTTGATATTCTTTCGATGAATAATCGAGAGAGACACTCTTACGTGTATTATATATATGATTATCATTTATCATTGTTGTAGAGTGCTTAAGTTAATACTTCATGTCTTAATTACCAAGCATTAATCTTCACTGTGGTTTCTGATTAAGTCTTGGCTGCCTAAATAGGCAGCCAAGACTTGATCAGAAACCACAGTGAAGATTAATGTTTGCTATAGTGTACTAAATGAAAATGATGAGAGCTATTACATACTTGCAGTGTGTGTTACAAACAGCAGTGTGACTTCGTAAAATGAAATCTGGCGCTTGAATTGAAAAAATAGGCTCCGAGGCTACAGCGTATTTTAAATAGTCATGATCGGTCCATGCAGGTCTAATGGGATGACCTTCGTAGCGGCAGCGTCATGGCCTCGCTCTTCTCGACAAATGCGAAGGGATCTTCGGCCTGCACGGAATGACAGCCATTTTACGTCCCCACCCGATAGTACAGTACACTGCAAAAAATATAGGTTCTCTTTAGAACCAAAACTGGTTCTAATCTTGTCCCTGAGATAGAATCAGTTCTGTTTAAACAGTATTTATTTCAAATTAAATAAATTTATAAAGATTAACATTAAATATTAACAGAATTAAACATAAATTGATGGGGGTTTCAGCCGTAAGTTTAGAGCTTATATGAGGTTGTCTCAGATCATTATTAAGCAAATGAGATATGAACAGTTGGCATATCGAACCAGTTTTGGTTCTCTTCAGAACCAAAACTGGTTCGATATGCCAACTGTTCATATCTCCTTTGTTTCAAAATGTTTGGCGACTGCGTTGAATAACCTCCAAGTTTACTGCTGAATCCACTTCAGTTCATGTAATATTCTGTTAAAATTGAATGCTAATCTTGGTAAATTTATTTGATTTTAAATAAATACTGTTTAAACAGAACTGGTTCCATCTCAGGGACAAGATTAGAACCAGTTTGGGTTCTAAAGAGAACCTATATTTTTTGCAGTGTACTGTCCTATCGGGTGGGGACGTAAAATGGCTGTCATTCCGTGCAGGCCGAAGATCCCTTCGCATTTGTCGAGAAGTGCGAGGCCATGACGCTGCCGCTACGAAGGTCATCCCATTAGACCAGCAGGGACCGATCAGGACTATTTAAAATACGCTCTAGCCTCGGAGCCTATTTTTTCAATTCATGCGCCAGATTTCAATTTACGGAGTTACACTGCTGTTCTTTTTGGTTCTAAAGAGAACCTATATTTTTTGCAGTGTACGATGTGACAACATTAGCCCCACAGTTCATGCTGACAGAGAGTTAGTGCATGGAGTTTTCTCGGTGGGGGGGGGGGGGGGGGGGGGGTCGAATCACCCCATCACCATGTCGGTCGGAAAGTGTTGATATCCGCCGGAAAAACTGTTGGCTGCTGGAAAGCTAACATTTTCTCTGTAAGCCGCTGATTTTAAAAAGAAGATGATCATTTGGCGAAACCATAAGTTTCATTATGCAAACACACCCTTATGTTCCCTTAATATCTTTTGGATGAAAGTGCGCATTACAAGTATATGATAATCGAGTTATCATCAGCAAGAAAGAGCTTTCTGTATTATTATTGTTTTAAAGAATTAATTTCGTTGAACGAAACTATTTCTTTAAAATACGAATATTAAACGAACGTTTACGACCGGTTTCGTTTATTATTGTTCTAAAGATATTTGTTGAGTTTCGTTTCAAATTCGAGCCGACGATCAACGAACTGGGAACATCGTCGGAAAATATTGAACTCTCGTCCCATCATGCCGGGAAAGTTCCTGGCTTTGGGTCTGGCTGCCGAGGAAGCATTCTCACACATCCTGCTTATTTCTCGAATAAGGTGAAACAACTCAAGACAATCGAAGTTTTAACTAACAAACTTCCGGTTCTGTGCTAGGAATTTATTCATTTATTTTATTTATTTATTTATAGGTGTTTAACATATACTTCTGACAGTCAGGGTCACCTCGTGTCGGACAGTTTTACGGGTAGAGGAAGCCGGAGTAGCCAGAGAGAACGGCGAGCAACTGTCAGACTCTTCCGCAGGGTTAGCATTGGTTGAAGATAAGTGCACCATCGACGTGCAGTACGCCTTAGCACACAACGCCACCACGCCCCCCCCCCCCACCTGGGCAGTTGGGATAAAGTGTCTTGCCCAAGGACACAACGTTGTTGCCGCAGGTGGGATTCGAACCAAAGACCTCTCGGACTGTAGCCTGCGTCTCTACCTACTACCCCACCGCGCTCCCCAGGAAGAAATTAAGTGTAGTGCTGTCGTGAAAAGTTGAGCAATCGCTCGCGCCCGCTCCAGCGGTCGCGACGTGTATAACTGATAGGTAACACCTCAGCAGCTATGATCGCACGGCCGAATTTCGGTTCCAGTAATGATGAATAGTAAACAGTCACGTGAGATTAAATGTTGTCGGTATGATACTGGACGGTGGATCACATATTACTATCGATGTGGATATTTCGCCTTACGTACCTCGTGGCGTTGCGTGAACAATTCAAGCATAATAAAACTTGATTGTCGTTATGGTAAGGCAAGAATCGTCCCTTGAGTGTATCACGGCGCTACCTCTGGTAGCTGAAATTATTTTGTTGCCCCACTCCACTCAGTTTGACTGTGTCCCTAACTAGCGTTACAACTGATAATCAGGAAAGAACGAACAAGTTACTGTACTTAATTGCAAAGCCTTACAGAGGCTTTCATTTTGTTGCAAAGGAAACGCAACATTATAAGTTATTGTGATGAATTGACGGTAAGATGGTATGAGGTTTACGGCTCGGAGCTTATGTTCAACCGAGACGCTTCGCGTCTCGGTTGAACATACGCCCCGGGCCGCAAACCTCAAATCATGTTACCATCTATTCATCACAAAATACTGTATATGTTCCTACCCCCCCCCCCCCCCCCCCCCCACCATCGTTAAATGAACAAGGCAACTTCTATGAACATGGCAATTTTGGCGATAACAAATTTAGGAAATAAACCCCTCGTGTACACCACGACGTTACTGGACAACAAAAATTCAATAACTCGGATAAGGGTAGAAGTTCCTCCATCTCAGTTCAAATTATGTACAAGTTCATGATATGAATTGGGTTGGGGTAACCTCCACCTTTTTTACAAGTGGGTTGTGAGAAAACATTCATTGAATGATCCCTGGCATCGAAAAATACGATTTTATAGGCAGTATGCACTTTAAATTTCCTCTCATTGTTAACTTTTCAAATATTTCACTTGGTGACGTCAGGTGGTAACATATGCCACTGGAGCTGTAAACATAGACGAAACTAATGGAGCTCTCATCCAATCAGAGGGCGAGGATTTTAGTCTTATTGCAAAATTGTCATACTACTACATTTGTAATCGAAGGTGAGGCCATAACAATGATGACCCCTGAATTAACAAAGTCTGTCTAATAGGAATCGGTAAAAAAATAAATTGCGTTCTCCCCTCACTAGTGAGATCAAACACCTCGGTGATTAACATTTCGTTTGAACTTGAAATTTACAAATGAATTTTCACAAGCGCAAAACATTGCCCGTTAAATCTGCATTAATGTCGATTTAACGGGCAATCATATCCTCTATTGCTCGGTAGTCACGTGATAGGAGGGCCGCTAATGGAAAACAAAATTCCTTATCGGCCCTCTTGTCACGTGACGTCTTTTAGAATTGAAAATTTAGAAATGAGGCGAGAACTCGCAAGGAAAAGTTGATGCTTTCGCCATGTTGCGGCCTTGTTGATCGACAGCAACAGAAACAAATGACACGTGGCCATGTTGTCAGTTGTAGCCATTTTCCATGGCAACTGATTCGTCATCTTTATTGCGTGCATTACCTCCCTCGCTGGAAGTGGAAGACGGAATTTTGATTGCTGGGATATCATTTTGGAAATGTGTAAAATTACAAATTACGTAGTGGTAATAATAGTTATAACATGATTGTTGTCGGGCATAATGGTTCGTGAGCTGCCCTGCATCGATGTTGAACAGCCCTTGGGCTTATTAACGGCCCTCGACTTCGTCTCGGGCCTTTAATAAACCCTCGGGCTGTTCAACATCGATGCAGGGCCGCTCACGAACCATAATGCCCTCCAAAATCATGTTATTGTTTAATTAACCCTTTACCCAACGTAACGGTCAAAACCGGGCAACGCTATTCACAAAAATCGCCAATTAATTTTCATTATTTTTTCATTTTTTATCTAAAAAACATAGGTTATGACCCCTCTTTGGACGAGCTCGTTCCAAAGAGGGGTCATAACCTATGTTTTTGAGAAAAAAAAATGAAAATGATAAGTTATTCAAGAATTTTGTTTGCATGTGTCGTCTGCTTTTCGTGTTAGGTAAAGGGTTAAAATATTAGGGCCGAGTTTGAGAATATTTTACCAAGGCAGCTTGTAAATGGTAGCAGAAATGAACATGGTCTGAAGAAGAAAACATTTTCTCCTGTAAACAAAAACTGGAGAAACACAGATTTGCATTTTTCGTAGGCATCAACATATATTCTTTGAAAAGCGATTTCCGGGTGCGAGAACTGGACAATCAGTTTTGTGGAGCATTGCTTTTCACAGCCCCAACTGCCTCCCTCAAAGATGGCTTCAGGCTAGACGCTTTTCAATATGTAACCGATGAGCGTTATCAGCAGTCCAGTTGTATAGAGATGAGTGGTTTTATCTCAGCCGTTTCAACGTTGTTACGTACTGTACTGCACAGAATGTGATGCGCGTAATATGCATACAAAGCAAAGATAAGCATTTTTCACACCAGCTTGCAGTTTCAGTAGTGTTATATCATGGATGCGATCCTTGCTGTAAAACAAACACAAATAATGACAGCACTGCGACATTTGTCGAAACTGAAACATAAAATCTCTTATAACAGTATGGTCGCGGTGGACAAGTCACTTTCCACGGGTGGATAATATTTCCAATAACGTAATAATATTAGATTCCAAACACTACAGTTAAAACTAGAAGTCCTGTCATGAAATGCGCACAAATAGCACGTCGATTTGCGCGTTAATCTACGCGTTATGACCATAGTAAGGCTATCAAATTCTGTACATATGGCCTATGTACAAGCAATGTTTCAGCCAATGGACCTCCGGGTAACCCGGAGGTCCATTGGCAGAAACATTGCATGTGTTTGCTATGAGTAACCAGTAGAACCCGCCGTTCTTTGGATGCCATTCGAGATGGCAATTGCGCGCAATTCCTACGCGCAATTAAGCCTAGATAAGCGCACAGTTCGTGACAGGACTTCTATTTTTAACTGTTATTATAGGAATAATCCTTACAAATTTAATTAATGAAGCACCGGGTATAACCCGGTGCTTCATTAATTAAAATTGTGCTGATAATGATTTTCATTACCTGCTAAACGCATGCGTGGACATCACTATCCACGCGTGGATTACGACCAGTCCACATAATTTAACTGCTACGATGTGTTGCATCAAAATAATATGCTGTGACTGTAAGTTTATTTTTGACATTAAATTACTGTTGTCTTTGCCTTTCAGTCGACGTGAGATACTTCATGTTTTTTTCAAAAAGCCAAATTGAAAGAAAAATGGTTAACCATTTATCTAACACAAATAGAGGTTAACATTCTTTAACACCTAAACATTTTAATTTTTTTTTGCCCTCACAACCATACCATAATACCATTCCTTAGAACGACCACCTCTCTATATCCACCTGTATACTATTGTATTTTTTACCTATTAATATAACTGACTAAAATGAATCATTAGCATTTGAAAAGATGACCTATTTCAACCCATTTAATGTCATAACTGGAAATACAATTTTTAGTATCATTTAGTGCTTAACGTCACATCAGCAGCTACGGCTATGTCGTGGTGTGAAAAGGGTAAATCTATAAAATAAAAGGAGGAAATAAAAAATAGAAAATGAAAAAAATGACAAGAGTGATGTGAAGAGTAATGATTCAAGAAAAGTTGAATTCCTTATAAATCTACCTGATGGTTTGACACCTTAAGTGTTTGGATTAAAGAATAAAAATCGTTTAAAAATTTATTGAAAAGGTTGATTTCTTTCACAAATGAGAGAATATGGTGTGGGCCAGTAAGATAACAGATCTCTTAAAAATCCATCTCTGAAATACTGTCCTTTGACATGATTAATTATTTATTTGTGATTAAGGTCACATACTTATGCACAATGGCTAATCATGACCGTGGCAGTTTTACGGGTGGAGGAAGCCGGAGTACCCGGAGAGAACCATAGAGCAACGACGAGAAGCTGCCAGCTCCCCAACAACTCCGCACTGCAGCACAGGCAGGGTTAGATTGGTTGAAGACATGCACACCATCGGCGTGCAGTACGCCTGAGTACACGGCGTCATCGTGCCCCAAAGTGGACAATCGGGGTTAAGTGCCTTGCCCAAGGACACAACGCGGGAGTCCGAAACGATCACTCAGACTGTCACCCATCCAAGGACTAGCCCAGCTCAACGTTGTTTAACTTCGGTAATCTGACGAGAACCGGTTACCGCAATGCCATCGCGCCCCCACTGACATGATTAAAATCAGTGAAATGTTAAAGAATGCGCTCCACTGATAGCACGTGCTGGCAATGGACACACACTGAACGCATTTTACCCTCAAACAAAAAAGAATGTATAAGTATTGAATGACCAATATGACATCGTGTCAAAACTACATGATCTTTTCCATGGAGGTTACTAGACGAGTAGTGAAAAACAATATTAGGTGGGAAGCGATAGAGCTTGTTATTGGTGGCCCCATCCCATTCCGCCTGCCACACAGATTTGATGTATTTACTGATATGTGGCTTATAGTCACTGAAAGGATCTTGAAATCAGTGATAAGCTTGTTTAAAGCCTGTTTTGCTGCGTTGTCTACTCTGGAATTACCGGAGATACCTACAGTTAACTAGAAGTCCTGTCACGAAATGTGCGCTTATCTAGGCTTAATTGTGCGTGGGAATTGCGCGTAACTGCCATGTCGAATGGCACCCATAGCACGGCAGGTTCTCCTGGTTACCCATAGCAAACACAGGCAATGTTTCTGCCAATGGACCTCCGGGTTACCCGGAGGTCCATTGGCTGAAACATTGCTTGTGACCGGCCATATGTACAGACTTTGATAGCCTTCCTATGGTCATAACGCGTAGATTAACGCGCAAATCAACGTGCCATTTGTGCTCATTTCATGACAGGACTTCTGGTTTTAACTGTAGGTGTCCAGAAAAGACGATGCCATATTGGTCAGACATGAGAGTATCCAACTTCTCACGAGGTTCCAAAATAAGAGAGCTCTTCAACTTGAAGTTGAGTAAAGCGAACAACGAGGAAAGAGAGTCGGGAAATGTGATCAACTTTCTTTCCTTCACATTCTCAATGTGTTCAAGCGCTAGATGTAATGCTTTAACTTCAGCTGTGAAAAGAGAACTTTTATTGGGTATTCTGATTGAGCTGACATGATCACAAGTAACAACAGCTGATGATACTTTGTCACCATCTTTAGACCCATCTGTATAAATCCTTGTACATGCACTATATTTTGACTTTATCTCGGCATATTTTTGTTTGAACTCCAAAGAATTTGTCTCGGTCTTTTTGGAAGAAGCAAGATCCAAAATAACAGTTGGTTTTTTAAGATGCCAAGGAGGACTATGTGGCAAACGATTCTCTTTTAGTGGATCAGATTCAAGTGTGGCGGACTCCATATAGGATTTAATTTTAATTCCCAATGGAGGATTATGCTTCTAGTGTCGTATAAAAAATACAACATTATGAGGGCCCGGGACACAGTTATAAGCAGGATTTGATGGATTAGCAAACAGTTTAGAAAATTTTGAAGTGACAATTTAATTCTGCGCTTTTCAGGAGAAGGCTCCTCATTTTCATCATTTTTATCTCTATTCTTTTAACCTTAGTGACACCCTGTGATTTTAGCTCTTTTTTCTATTTCAAGCTCACCAATGCCTGACAGTTCCCCTTTGCATACTATGCCTTTACAGCCGTTTAGTGTTTTGTGTGCAAAGGCGTTGACCACCATATCAACGAGTTTTTCCAGTTTTAATAGATTCATGGCCTCCATCTCCCTTTTACCTTCGATAAGAATTCCACTTGATGGTAATTTTTTCACATTTTTCACATCAACGGTTTTTTCCAGTTTTAATAGATTCATTTTATTGCTTTTTCTAACGCAAAGGGCTAATTTCTGATGCTACTTTACCCCCTTTTGCCGCACAAATGATTATACATTTTGGCCAAGTGTTTCCAGTAATAATCCATATATCTTGATCTCACGCAGAATCCGAGTCAGTAAATCCAAGTTCGTACTCTCGTTTTTGTTTTTTTTTGTTGGTATTTTTGCCACGTTAATAGTATTAATTGTTCTTTGCCCCGGCTGCCACCCACCACGGCGTCCAACAAGGTGTAGAGTTACTGCTAAGCAGTGAACTAACCAGGCTGTCAGTATTCCCACATATTCGTTATGGAGCAGTAAACTCAGCAAGTGTTGATGCCGATGCATGCCACTTGCTGATTGGCCCATTTGTGGGAGTGCCATGTCTTCAGATGTCGGTCATTCAACCAATCTTTTTACAAATCACTAACTGAAGTTGCCAATTGTAACTAAAACAGACAGTGCAATAAAACGATGCATGTGTTTAAAATATAATGTATTTAATAATCAGTCCACAATGACAATGATGGTACTTGGTTAAAAGAAATGGCTGATTGAATAACCTCCAAATGCCCCGGACATAACACGCTTTCTGAGGGATCTTGATTGGCCAGAACGGACCGGCCCGACCATCCGTCTACTCCCGAAGTTGGGGGGGGGGGGAGGGGGGGAAGCAGTGTATTGGACGTATCTCCAAAATGAAGATTGCCCTAACCGGGTGCCACTGGGTCCTCAACCACCAGGATTCCTTCCTCCGGTGCCCACGTATTGCACCTCACAGGAGAAAAAGGTGCCTGCAGGATGTTGTAATACACACTAAAAACTAAAGTGTTAAAACTGACACTTTCAAGGTGTTAAACCCATTCTAACTCTTAGGGTTTGATTTTAACACTCAAAGTGCAATGCTTTAAGCACTTAGAAATTACAATCGTCAGACATCTGAAACTTGAATGGATGGCACTTACCATGTGTCTAGCATTGGTGGTTCTTCCAGAATCGTCCATAATTTGGTTTGCGCTTGTGGGTACATAATTAAAAGGACACAACGCAGATGACGCGGATCAGGCTCGAGAGTTCGAGCCTGATCCGCGCCATCTGCGTTGTTTCCTTTTAAGTGTCGCGACATTACACTTGTCAAGTGGTATTATTGTAACACCTGTCAAGTTCTGGGATATCTACACTTGAACAAACTGCTAGTTCAGCACTTAGTAACTGTTAAATACAGCACTTCAAGTGTAGTTTTTAACACTTTAGTTTTTAGCGTGTTGCAGGATTGTACCATTTTGGTCGGGGTTGCGAATTTGGATATTGCGCGGCAAACCAGCTCAGTTGAGCAACCGCCCTCTATCCGCCACCTGATGGCCGCCTAGGGGAAATACAATTCTACAAAGTACAATTGTGAAAGTTTTATAGTATTGGCCCCAGCCTTTACGATCAGAATACAGTATGTCAATAATCATTTTATGTTATCGTGGATGGAATTAACAGAGATCTTCTCTTGTGAGGTTATTACTTGCAGGGCTGGGAGCAGTTAACGTTTCAAACGTTAACGTGTTAAATTATTTTAACAACGTTAAAAATTTAACCAAGTTAATAACGTTTAACTTTGAAGATTATAATTGTATAATATGTAGCACTGAGTCGTTATCTTGTGTTTATCCAAGCCGGATAGCGCGTGCTGATGATGTCGAATTTTGCGCCATTTGACGAAATTGAAGAACACGAATAATTTAGATGTCCGTCAATTATAGACGGCCCATTGATTTGGTGGAGAAATCCTAAAGCCCTCCTACCAACGTTGAAGAAGTTGGCCCGCCGATATTTGGCGATACAGCAATATCAGCTTCATCCGAACGCCTTTTTTGAAAGGACTGGTATTCGAACAACGGCGGAAGTCTCTTTCCAAGGATACGGCCGCAGCGATTGTATTCTTAAATGAAAACATCGCTGAATGTTAGAATTTATGATAACCTGAGAGAACTATATTAACTACTTGTCCCCTGAGTTCCAATGTGTTCTATGTGCCAGTAGGCTGCCAGTAGGTACATAGAACACATTGGAACTCCAGAGACGAACTGTACGTAATTTCAATCATGTTCAAATCAATAAAAATGGCCGAAGTTATTAAAATGTTGTTCATTTTAACATTTAACGTCATTTAACTCATTAACGCAGAATTATTTAACACGTTAACGTGTTAAGGAAAATTTTAACTCCTCCCAGCCCTAATTACTTGGTTGGTTTCATATCCAGCTGACATGAAGTTACCTCGGGCTAATATCTCAGCCGATTCAGTCTCAGGCTGATACGAAGTTACCGCGGGCTGATATCTCGGCCGATATGAAACTAACCAAGTAATAGCCTCTTTATTTATTATACCAAAAGAAATAATTACAAAAATTCTCAGACCTGTTTCTGACAGTGTTATTATTTCTCATTTTGTCACACAGTCTGATGTTTCCTCTTCTTGTACTCCCAGTTGAGCTATCCGAACCTCTCGACATCCTCATTGGAGAAGCCGCAACGTTCGGTAGTTAAACTACCTCCCACTTCGACTAATCTCCGCTAACAACTTTGAAGTTTAGTTTGCAATACATTTTCTTCACAACTGTCTTCTTTTTTCTCTTCATCCACCTAATCGTTGCTTATTGCCATCATCATTTCCTCACTATCCATCCAAAACTCCGTTTCAAAGAACTCCAACATGCCCGTTGACTCCCAGTATCAAGATTGCTTTCCACAAACACCTGAACGTTTCGATGTAAACAAACTGTTGCTCCAAGTAACGCACAAAGGGAATAACTTTAGCCAGATGCATATCGGCCAAAATAGGCGTCATATCAGCCGAGTTTGAAAATGTGCAATTCTCAGAAAGAAAATCTAATAGAGTACAGCTGTCGCGGACTGGTCACTTTCCCCGCGTGGGCAATATTTCTAAGGACTCAATAAAATTAGACTCCAAACACTAATTATAGGAATAATCATCAAAAATTTAATTAATGAAGCACCGGGTACAACCCGGTGCTTCATTAATCAAAAATTTTGCTGATGATTATTTTTATTACTTGGTAAACGCATGCGTGGACATACTACGCACGCGTGGATTACAACCAGCCCACGACGACTGTACTGTAAGTATACGGAATACTCACCTTGACACCAGCAGCCAGATTGGCACTTAGAATGTAATTACTCTGGTCGACGGATAACACAACAACTAATCCATTGTTACTTCCGGTATAGTAAGTGCCACGTGATCCAGATGTGTTGAAGGTATAGCAGAGACCAACGTTTGTTGTATGCACGGAAAACTTTTTGCTACACTCAAATCTCTGTCGCTCAAATATACAAATCAGAAGTGTGCGGTTCATATAAAATGAGAATTCTTCAAAGTTATCTTGAGATCTTGGTTCGGTGAAGTTTTCATACCTGGGATCTTTCCAGTCTATTTCGTCACTATAGTTAGCTAGTGGACCAATCTTTAGAAGATAATTTTGTAGAGCCGGAGAGTAGTTCATCGTTGACTTGTTATATGGTGACAGGTTACATATAGTTACTGCAGGAAATGGTAACTGATCTTTGTTCTGTACCTTTATCTTAACGATTGTTTTATATTTGAAATATTCAGTCATTAAGTCACTGATGGTGTAAATAAGTCCACCAACCATTCCCAGAACAATGGCACCCCACAGGTAACTGAAAGAGACAAAACATTAAAGATAAACTCTTTTTAAGATCTCCATAATCTTATGTACAAATGCGTCTCTCTCTCTCTCTCTCACTCTCTCTCTCTCTCTCTCTCATTCCCTCCCTCTCACTTCCTTCGTTCTGTTTTTGTAGGCAACCTCTCTCTTCCCCTCTCTCCTCACTCTCTCTTTCTCTCTCGCCATCTCCCTTCCTTTGTTTCGTATTCAATCCCTGACACAAAGATTAACATCGGATGGGTCTCGGTCCTCTCTGATCTTCATGGGTAAAGCCAATTTTTTGTTCGTTGGGAATTTCCGTTTATACCGACATTTACAAGGTCAGCTGATTTGCATAATGTCCCTTTAGACGCCACTGCTCTCTATACAACCGGATTGCTGAAACGTCAGCGAAAACGTCGCTACTCAAGCTATCCCCCACCCCAAGTTGACACCAGATCATTTCGGCAAATTAACGCATTAATTCATCCCAGCGATCGCGTTTCACAGCGTAGCAGCTTTTGCTTCATCACACGTCATGGTGTTTAACCTCACACGTAAACTAGTAACAAAGTATTAGCTTTCCAATCGCGGCATTTGTTTTTGCCAGTAATATCAAAAATATAGTTTAAATATTCAATTTGCGAAATACAGTACATTCGCCGTGGACTAGTCACGTTCCACCGGAAGGGGTATTTCCACAGACGCAGTGATGTTAGATTCCAAATACAAATAAACATCAAAACAACCCGGTGCTTCATTAATTACAATTTTGCTGATGATAATTTTTATCACCCGGTAAACGCATCAGTGCCCATGCGTGGATTACGGCCAATCCACGGCGACTGTACTGTAATAGTAAGAGTAATAGTAGTAATAGTAATAGTAACAGTATTTATATAGAATATAGACATAGTAGCTTGGTGTACGAAATGTTCCCCACGAGTGGTGAAGCGGTGTTAATCGCGAGCCTTCGGCGCGCGGTTAACACCACTTCACCACGAGTGGCGAACATTTGGTACACCAAGCTACTTTGGGTATATTTTATTTATACCATGATCGTCAGATTATTAAGAGTTGCTATTATTTTTTCTCGATTTTACTGAACAGGAGCCGTACATACGTGCGATTTTGCTTTTGTTTACAAGAGGATCGGTGGGCGGTACTTCCGCTATTAATTTTATCACAAAAACGAGAGAGAAAAAGAAGCAGGGACCTTTTCATTTTAATAACACAACAACATACTGTTTCGAGTTATGGATGCTTTATTAACACGAGACAATGCATGTTTGTTAATTTTTGGCGTTTTATGGGGTAAACACATTTAAAAACGTCATAAATAATTGCCACTTCCATTTCACTCTTCGCAAGGCGACGTGTGATAAATTTAGACAAGTTTGCATTCAGGTCGACGTCACTAAAGGTCAACTTGGATGTAGTTCTACTGTAGGGGTAAATTTTAACTACTGAAATCCCATTGCTGGCGAGTTCACCACGGTTGGTGTATAAAGCAAAAATTGATGTCGTAGGCTTTTCATAAATAGTAGAATAGGTAATCATAGTATAAATTGCAATGAACACTTCCTGTGAGGCAGATCGCAAAATGAAAAACAGTACAGTATGCATGAAATACAATAAAACCATCAATATATTTAACATGGGTCAATATTAAAATAATATATTATTTTGTCAACTTGAAGCTCTTAATTGGCTGAATTGACAGATCAAGTTGAAGGTGGTCCTGTATGCCAGGCTGATTATTTTACATACTAGTATGGAATTCCTTCTGCCTATCTATCATTGGAAAGTTTGCGTTTACATTCCAACTCAAACTAAACAATTTCTTCTTCAAGAATGAATACGTGGGGCCACCCATAATGGAATTAATTTCATTTTCTACCTGGTCAGATTGACCGACGCCACACACCCGTTGTATGTGAACATCATCAACATAACTTTTCTCAAACATCAAAGATTATTCTTTAAAATACGAATCGCCGATAAATTGAAAAACGTTCTTGTTGATTATGTTCAGCAACATCCATCGCCTAATATGAATTCAATTCTTTATTCAGCATTAAACATTTATCAATGTTTATAGCTTACAGTATATAATAGATTCTTTGTTACAGTGAGTAAGAACATAACAGTTTTCCGAAGAGACGTAGGTTCTACAAACAAAAGTTTGCATGATTGGTTTTTAGATTTGGCGAAGGGTTAAGGTACATAAAGTCCGCCCACGTATTAAATTCTAGTAGGGATTATATATATATAACAGTTGTTTCCAACAGTTATTGTTGGTAATGACATGCACATATCGACAACACCGACACCAACTCCAAGAGCTAGCTCCACGTGATGTCCACCCTTGCATAAAAACGAGAAAGGGATTCCAGAATGTGTGAAATGGAGAGTTTATACCCGTATGGTGTTCAGCTAGATCAAACAATTTACATCAACTCAACTGGGCCTTGCGAGTATGGACGTCATCTGCACTAGCTCTGAGAGCCTGTGCCCGTGGCATCTATTTATTTATTTATTTATTTATTTATTTATTTATTTATTTATTTATTTATTTATTTTTCGGTGGGGTAGGGGGTAATATGGCGACGTTTGATACACTTTTCTATAAGTGAGCAATGAGTGTTGTTCCAGCAATCAACTTGTTTTCAGATCAATGCTCCCTGAAGATAACACGAAGAAAACATCACGATTACAGCGTTTAGCATCTTCAGATTACAATGAGTAACGTAATGGATTTCGGCTAAGAATAACGGAGATACAGAAACACTAATTACAGGAATACTCATCAAAAATTTAATTAATGAAGCAATAGGTACAACCCGGTACTTCATTAATTAAACTATTGCTGATGATAATTTTTATTACCTGGTAAACGGATGCGTGGACATGATTGCCAAAGCTTGGATCAAGACCAGTCCACGGCGACTGCATTGTATAATCATTATGGCGTAGTCGCGTAGATGTGTTGGGCGTCGCTTGTAATATATACATCGGAATTAGTCCGTGCAGGTTTTATTGCAGTCATTGAGAACAGAAGGTTTGGACAAGTTTTCCGACGTACTGTGTTGTGCAGAATTTCAATCTGGTCTTCTTGACCTTAATAAACGTACAGAAAACCTGGAGTGGCAATCGGACGATACCATGATCAAAATTCGAGACATTATAAGTTATTCTGTTTGTTGATAGGGGACATGGTCTCACGTTCCCTGCATGAAATTTATATTCAACCGAGGCGTCAGCCGAGGTTGAATATATGTTTCTTGCAGGAAACGTGAGACCATGTCCCCCTGTCGACAAACAGAACAACGTATATGTCGTCTGTTCACTTTTGAATTAATTGACAGTTCAATTTTCAAAACCCGAACAATTTATGTATCAGACAGTAAACGCCACCCCCCCCCCCCACACCCTTCCTTTCCCATTAGCATTTTGACACCAAAACGTTTTGTTTGACACTAAAATATCCAGAATGGTAAAAATGTGAGTATTAGTAAAAGATGCTCCAAACGATGCCCGTTGGCTCCATGCCCCAGAGGTAGAGGCACGCGATGCCTCTGAGGTATGGTGCATTATTAAATTTAAAAACACAAATTTTTTTAAAATAATTTTAATTGCTATGACGTCACACCTATACCCCCTCTCCCCTCTTTTTTAAATTTAATTTTAATTGTGATGACGTCATACCCCTACCCCCTCTTAAGTTCGATAAATTGCTATGACACAATACCCCTGTCCCTCTTAATTTCAAACAATTGCTCTCATACAGTAACCCCACCCCTCTCCCCTCTTTTATTTGAATTGGTATGACGTAGTCCCCCTAGCAATTGAATGACGTACGATCATTGAAATGAAATTTTAAATTTAAATGGCGTAACATTTATCAATACCAACAATTGGAAAGTTTTTGTCTTCAATAAATTTCGTCAAAGAATCTTTCAGCTGGATAATTAATTTTAAATTAAATTTAAATGGCGTAAGAAGTTTGTCTTCAATAAATTTCGTTAACCCTTTACCCAACGCAGACGATATCAAAATTTATTATTTTAAATATCATTTTTTAAAATTTTTCAAAAAATTTCAACAAAACCATATCATGTGACCCCTCGTTGGAACGAGCTCGACGAGCTCGTTCCAACGAGAGGTCACTTGATATGGTTTTGTTGAATTTTTTGGAAAAATAATATTTTTTCAACTGCTGAATTTGCATATTACGCGGGCGGATGCGGGTGATTCGTGGGTAAAGGGTTAAAGAATCTATCAAATAGATAATTAATTTTAAATGGCATAACACGCTGGTCTTCAATAATTTTCGTTAAAGAATCTATAATTAAATGCGAAGTAAAAACTTCTCGAAATTACTTGAAAAATAAAATGGCGCAGCACTTTGTGAGAAATACCTTCCAGTTACCCGCATACATGCTTCGATAAAGCAACATTGGAAAGTGTCAGAGCACGTAATTGGGGGACCTATTGTGTTTCTGAATAATGGGTCACCTACCACCTTTGCTTTGATACATTTTAACATCAGTGAAATTTAAATGTCGGAGGCATGTTTTTTTTGTTTTCTCATTCATTATGGTCTGTCGCTTTTCAAAACAGCCTTAGGTGTTTAACAGTTAATTGCGTTAAACGAGTTACATTGCTTTTTTCTTATAGAAATTGACAAAATCAAGTAAAAATAATATCCAGCCCCATTTTCCTCAAAGGTGATGACAATAATTACTTTTAATTGTTAAACTCAAGTAAAAATAAAATATATTAATATTAAGGTGATAACATTCAATTGTTTATCGATAAAAATGTGTCATAGAAAAACATCCATGATAAAGTGTTAACAAGCCAATAGAAAGCCATGCCTCTTTGTGATTCACGCAGTGCAGCCTCAGCAATCAGAGTAGAGGGAATCGTCACGTGCACCCGTGAAATGTCATTCAGTATTTACAATCAGGACTGAAAGTAAATGTGAAGAGAAGTTCATGACAAGACCTTTTTGGCAGTCTCTGCGCATTTACATACTAAATGAAACAGATAATTAATTTTAAAGCGTTTGATAAAAAAAATGTATCTTACAATCAACATGTATTTTGTCTGTATTAACGACGTAACTGTCGTGTATCCGATCCCCTGATAAAGATGTTACCATTATGTGGATGTACAAAATATGTATCCGAGTCTCGCTCCGGGTTCTAAGGGCAGATCACGACACCACATAATGTCAATAATCTCTATCGATCAAAAAACCTTATAGAAAACATGCAAGGTGTGCTCATCTCGTCATAAAGGTTTTGATAAAAAATCCCACCTTTATCCAAAGAAATCTCACAAAAACATGAAAGAACTACCATTTTATCGCAAATGTTTTAACCTTTACCTAAGCATTTATCATACAAAACTCTCCCTTTGCCTCAAACATCCTACCTTTATCCAAAACATCTCGCAAAACATGAGAACTACCATTCTATCATAAACGTTTTGACCTTTATCCATAGAGATTATTACCAGTATGTGGATGTACAAAATATGTATCCGAGTCGAGCTCCAGGTTCTAAGGGCAGATCACGACAATACACGGCAGTTGTGGAGTTAATACAGACAAAATACATGTTGATTGTAAGATAAAAAGATTTATCATAACAGGCCTTGTCCCATTCCATCATATAAGGTTTGTGAAGAAAATCATCATTTCTTCAGTACCTCCTTCTCCTACCCCTCCCACTGTAAAAGTGGTATAAATACTGTTTCCCTATTAGCCGCAAAAATTCTCCATTGGAAGGGGATATGCAACTCTGTATTACTCACCCAAAAATGCGAGATAGGTGCAGACTTGGGAAAAATAACCCTCAAGAGCAACTTGTAAAGTTTCAGTGCACTGATGGCAGAGACAATGTGGAATTTGAAATCCATTGTGACCCGAATAATTTATGAACCGACGAGGGTCAGTAATGTTATTTGGTTCGAGTGTGTGGTGGGGCAGTGGGTTCAGGACCTCGAGCTGGACGGACACTAGGAATTGTGCATAACTACAAAAATTCTGTGTTTTATTTAGAAACGTGGGCATGTTTATGGTAGTATCAAAATCGCAATATGAAGAAAGACGAGTCCCTCACACCCCCCGCTCCCTCACAAACAATGGGGACCCCCCTCACAAACAGTGAGGAGTCCCTCACAATGAGGGACACCCTCACAAACAGTGAGGAGTCATTCCCAAATGATTCCTCCCATCCTCATTCAAGAAAATCTACACAAAGTGTATTTGATGGACAACCAGTGAGGAGTCCCTCATAAACAGTGAGGAGTCCCTCAAAAACAGTGGGCAGTCCCTCACAAAGAACGAGGACCCCCTCATAAACAGTGACGAGTCACTCACGGAGTATGGAGGAGTCCCTCACAAACAGTGAGGATTCACTCACAGAGAGTGAGAGTTCCCTCCCAAATGATTCCTCCCATCCTCATTCAAGAAGATTTGATACTTCAAACATGTGTTTTTAATGGACAGGGGCAGGGGATGGGGTAAACTAACTATCCTCATTTTTAGGGACTCCTCACTGTTTCATCATCACACTTTTAAATACAATGTTGTCTGTGGGCTTGCATCAGTTATTAATTTACATGTACGCTGCTGAGATATGCCAGTGTGTGAGTCTTATGGAAAGTTTTTTTCTCAGTCAGATAACTTAGGGAGTACTATTCCCAAATAATAATGGGAGGTGAAGGCCATGGATTGAAAGAAGGTGACATCTTGTTGGATTCTGAGGGGACTTATGGGATAGCTATGAGAGAGAGAGGCTAGTTTACCTCATCCTCACCTCAGTCCATTTAGTGCACAATGTTTGAAGTATCAGACTTTCTTGAATGAGGATGGGAGGAATCATTTGGGAGGGAACTCCCACTCTCTGTGAGTGACTCCCCACTGTTTGTGAGGGCGTCCTCATTATCTGTAGGGAGTCCTCACTGTTTGTGAAGGGGTTCCTCACAAACAGTGAGGAGTACCTCAAAAATGATTCCTCACATCCTCATACAAGAAAATCCGATACTTCAAACATAGTGTATTTTATTGAGTGAGGTGAGGATGAGGTAAACTAGCCTCTCTTTCATAGCTATCTCATAATTCATCATCACACTTTTAAATACAATGTTGTTGGTGGGCTTGCATCAGTTGTTAATTTACATGTATGCTGTTGAGATATGCGGGGGCACGGTCGCTCAGTTGGTAGAGGTGCAGGCTGCAAGCTGAGAGGCCCTCGGTTCGAATCCCACCTGCAGCCACCGCATTGTGTCCTTGGGCAAGACACTTCACCCCATTGTCCACTTGGGGGTACGGTGACGTGTACTAAGGGGTACTGCACGTCGATGGTGCACGTGTCTTCAACCAATGTTAACCCTGCTTGTGTGGAGTTAGTATGTTGGGGGAGCTGACAGTTGCTCGATGGTTGTCTCGGGGTACTCTGGCTTCCTCCATCCATAAACGTGCCGTGGTCATGATCAGCCATTGTGCAGAAATATACGACCTTAAACACCAATAAATAAATAAATAAATGTTGAGATATGTCAGTGTGCGAGTCTTGTGGAAAGTTCTTTTCTCGATTAGATAAGTCATCGAGACATCGTAGGGAGTACTGTTCCCAAGTAATAATGGGAGATGAGGCCATGAATTGACGGAAGGTGACGTCTTGTCAGATTCTGATGGGAGTGCAAATACAAGAGCAGAAGATACCGATACAACCAGAGGAAGCAGATACTCAGAAGATGAAAGCGACGAAAACAGTCCTGTAGACGATTTCATCTGAAGAGCATATGAAGATAATGCTGAAGAATTTCAGGAGTTGAAAGTGTCATATATAGACAGTGGCTTGCCCAAAGCCGAGGCCGTCAAACATGCCAGGGAATCTCTTGAAGACAATGTGAGAGATTCCGTCTGTAAGAGGTTTTCAGGGGAATGAATCGAGTACGCATGTCCAGACGGCATCCAATCTACAAAAAAAAAAAAAAAAAAAAAAAAAGAATAAACGAAACGGCTCAGCGGCTTTGGCACCATGAGGGTTTCGGAAAGAGCGTTGGCACGATGAGCGTTTCGGAATGAGCGAAGCCGAAAAATTTGCAATTGAGAAACGAAACTATATTTTTGATCCTTTATTAAGAAAATGTACGTTTTTAGCCTTGTCGATAGAAACAGATCATCCCATGAGTTCCAATGTGTTCTATGTGCCAGTAGGCACATAAAACACATTGGAACTCAGGGGACGAGATGCCAATTAGAGAAAGCCCCAGAAGAGATTTATTATGTTGTGGTATTGTGAAAAGGACTGTGCTATGCTTGTTGCTGAAATAAAAATGTCGAAAACCATGTAATACTTTTTATAGCTGAAATAAAACCCATTGAACACGCGCTGGGGGTATTATCAATTTCGTAACAAGGGCATATGCTTTATTCAACTTGGGCTACGCAAAGCTTGGGCCACTGTCCCCGACCCGTAGGCATGTTCGAATTAGCCTTAAAGGTATTGTGGGACAGAAAAAGATTCTAAGTAGAAACAGCATTGTTAGGAAATAATGTATTATGGGATAGCTATGAGAGAGGTGAGTTTACCTCATCCCCCTCCCCAGTCCAATAAATACACTGTTTAAAGTATCAGATTTTCTTGAATGAGGATGGGAGGGATCATTTAGGAGGGTACTGTCACTCTCTGTGAGTGACTCCTCACTGTTTGCCAGGGACTCCTCACTGATTGTTAGGGACTCCTCACCATTTGTGAGGGGGTCCTCACTGTTTGTGAGGGGAGGCTCATTGTTTGTGAGGTACTCGTCTTTCTTCTACTAAAACTACCATCAAATTGCGATTCTGGTACTACCTCAAATATACCCACGTTTCTAAATACAGCTTTAAAGGTCAAAACGTTTATGAGAGAATGGTCGTTCTCATGTTTTTGTGAGATTTTTTGGATAAAGGTGGGACATATGATGCAAAGGGAGAGTTTTTTAGGATAAATGCTTCGGTAAAGGTCAAAATATGTGCGACAGAATGGTAGGTCTTTCATGTTTTTGTGAGATTGCTTTAGATGAAGGTGGGAGTTTATCAAAACTTTTATGATGGGATGAGCACGCCGTGCATGTTTTCTATTAGGCTTTTTGATTGATTTTTTATCAAACGCTTTAAAATTAAGTATCCGTTTCATTTAATATGTAAATGCGCAGAAACTGCTAAAGAGGTCTTGTCACAAACATAAAATTCTCTTCATACTTATTTTCAGTCTTGATCGAATGAAATGAAAGGTTTTAGCGCGCCGAAGGCGCGCAGGGACGATGTGGGATTTACAAATTCCTTGCGACCCGGTTAACCTTATTTTATTTCACTTGGATCACACGGGCCTAGCTTTCCTATTGCACCAAAAGGAGTCGGGGGGGGGGGGGGCGGGGGGTATGCACGCGGTTAGAATTCCCGGCAGTTTACGTTGGAGTGTTAGATTGTCAATGCTCAATCCCTCAACGCCATTAAAACTGTTAGAGAGTGGCTCTATTCGGTTCCAGCTCGGCGATGGTAGAGGTTTGAGTCCCACTAGAATGTAATATTGTGCGATGGCAAATTTAAGGGAAGAAGAGAAAAGAAAACCAAACAGTAACGCCGGTTTGGTAGCGGCCCCAGTATATGACCATAGCGATTACAAAAAAGGAGTGGAGAAAGCTCCAACAGTTTAGTTTTGAAAAACCGGGAGTCATCCATCAATCCTTCTAGGAGATAGGATGCCGTATGTGATTTGAGGTATCTGGTTATCCTTCGGGAATTCCAAATGACCTCCTCCCCACCCCACCCCCCCCCCCCAAAAAAAAAAACAAAACAAAAAACCTCTCACAGCCACACACCTCCAAGCCTTTAAAAGGGCTATTAAATCTTTATTCAAATGCTTATTTATATAAAATGTACACTCGTCCCCAGCCAGACAAGCTTGTTTCAATCTTTGCCTAGTGTTTGGTGGTTTCTTGTGTTTGTTGCAGAAAGGTAGGTTGCACCAATTCCTCCTACGCTTTGTCTACCATTTCCATGCGTCTTCTTTATAAGAGTGTTGCAAGAAAATTTGAGAATGTTCATATAGAAAAGTTATAGATAGAGAGAAAGATAGGTATCCGTTATTGTATATTGTGCCTGTTGTGTGATTGTTGCTATGGATAGGGTAAGGGGTGTGTTTCTTCGGAGCCCACTCCCCATACGCAGAGTTGCGAGGCAATCCTCACAGACTCAATCCGAAAGATCTCAATGAGTAGCGAGGCAATCCTCACTGACTCTACGCAGTTTAATTCTATTGAGTAATTAATAATTTACTGTGGATTATTTTGTTTTTCTGTTAAGGATTCGGTGTTCGTTCAGCTTCACCATTGATTCACTATCCTGGAGTATGTGGAGGGTTTTGTTATATGGATCTTATTAAACACTTTTCACTCGTGCTTCTGCAGAGTTGCGAGGCAGTCCTCACAGACTCCTCCCTAAAGTTCTCAATGAGTAGCGAGGCAATCCTCACTGACTCAACGCGATTTAGTTATATTGTATAATTTTTACTTTATTTTATTTGATTGATTTTTTTCCCTGAAACTTATTTTGTTTTTCTGTTAAGGGATCGGTGTTCGTTCAGCTCAACCATTAATTCACTATCTTGGAGTCTGTTGAGGGTTTTGTTTTGTAGGTCTTTTAATCGCGTATCAATAGTTTCTATTTTTGCTAGCTCGTGAAGTTCCTTTATCGGTGTCCATTTCGGTTTGCATAGTGCCACTCGCAGGGCATAATGTTGAACCCTCTGTAGCTTCTGGATGTTGGTTTTGCTCAGGTCACTTGTTATTATGGCACTGTATTCTAGTACCGGACGTATAAATGTTTTGTAGAGCTTGAGAAGCACATCTTTGTTTGCTCCCCAATTTCTACCTCTGATCATCTTCAGAAAATTGATACGTTTATTAGCTCTAACCGTAATGGAGTTTACGTGACTGTTTAGACTGAGACTGCTATCTAGGACAAATCCTAAAAATTTGGCCTCTTTGTTTGCTTCTAGTTTGTGATCGTATAACTGGATATCGATACTGGGGACTGGTTTTTTCCTTTGCTTTTTGAAGAACGTAACTTTTTGAGTTTTGGCGGCATTGAGTTTGATGCGCCACAGGGCGCACCAACTCTCAAGATCGCGAATGGTATCCTGTAGACGATTTTTAATTATGTTTCTGGACTTGCTGGCCGTCCAAATGCCTTTGTCGTCTGAGAACTGCGATAGTAGAAAACAGTTTTTCCTTACTTTTTCTATATCGTTCCCATATATTATTAAAAGAAGCGGACTTAGAACCGACCCTTGTGGTGTTCCCGCTTCGAGTATTACTTCCTCTGACACCTCGCGATTAACCCCCACCTTGATTTTTCGGTCAGTTAAAAATGATGATATGATCCTCAGAATTTTAGTGGGTAATCCCATTTTCGCTAGTTTATATCTCACGCCATTGTGCCATACCGAGTCGAACGCTTTTTCTGCATCCAAGAAAAGCGTTGTTCCGATTTCGATTTGACTAAATGCTGTTTTCATATAATCGACCAGTCTATATACGTGTTCGATTCCCTCTTTCTGACTTTCTGACTCCTATACGCTCTTTGTTGAAAAAGTTGATTGATTCGAGATAGCTGCGAAGTCTCGTAGTGAGAATCCGCTCAAATATTTTTCCAACACAGCTAAGCAAGCTGATTGGGCGGTAGTTAGAAGGGTTGGTAAGGTCTTTGTCGGGTTTAGGTATCATGACTCCTGTGGCCACTTTCCAGCATTTTGGGAAGTACCCACAGGAGAGACAGCAGTTTAGGAATTTGGTAAGTCTGCAGTAGAAGATGTTGGGGCACTGTTTCATTATTTTGTAAGAGACTTCGTCTTCTCCTGGGGACGAAGATGACTTGCATTTTCTGATTATACCCATGACCTCTTCTACGCTTATTGGTTCGGTTAATTCATGGTCATCCCTGTCTTCATGCCTTTGGTCGAAGTTCGATTCATTGAAAATTGAGATTGAGTTGTTATCTTGGACAAATTTATTTACTTTTACCTTAAAATCGTTGTCATATCTGTTCCCTTCTTGTGGACGATGCGCCTTCTTTAGAAGTTCGGCAAAAGCGCTAGCCTTTGCCTTGTCGTCCATGGCCATAGTTCAGACGCTGGTCTTCAGCGCATTATTATTGGCAGTTTTGCTCTTTTGGCCAGTAAGAGTTTTAAATGTATCCCAGGACCTCTTAAGTTCTCTCAGCCCATTTAGGTTTTCTGTTTCTTTTTCCCATCTCTCGCGATTGTCGTTAGCTATGGCCTTTTTCACTTCTCCATGTAGGCGATTATACGCGGTTTTAAGTTCTGCTCTTTTCATTTGATCATTCTCTGATTGGTAAACCCGGAAGGCTTTTCTTTTTTGTTTGATTATTTGAAGAGTTATTTGGGTTATTCTGTTTATCCGCGTCTTTACTGTTTGTTTGGGACAAATTTGATCTAGTGTACTGTTGATAACCTCGTTAAGATGGGTGCAGGCTTTTTCTAGTTCATGAGCATTTATGGGGTTATTTGCCTTTATGTTTACTTCGATAATGTTTCTGAAGAGATTCCAGTCAATTTCTGATAGGTTCCTCCTATTCACGGGGGGATACCTTGCGGGACCAGTATTACATTTCAAAGTGGCGTGAACCGGCAGGTGATCACTGCCAAGCTCATCATCCCCTACAAATATGTCTTGCATTTGGCTGGTTAGTGATTTGCTGCTGATAATCAAGTCTAGGATATCTGATTGGTGGAGTGGATTGTTGCTTATGTATGTTACGTCTTGATAGTTATTTACCACGAATAGATCGAGTTCTTCAATGATGTGGAAAAGGGCGTCACCATTAGGCTCAGTCTTATGGCAACCGAATACCTGGTGTTTGGAATTGAAATCACCCAAGAATATGCAGTGCTTGTACTTTTTGGTAAAAAATTCAAATACTTTACTGTCTACTGTTGCTTGCGGCTTGTTATAATATGATATGATGGCCACGTGTTTGTGGTCAAGCTCAATTTCAGCTGCAATCACTTCAGCATTGAGATGGTCGCATGGTATTGATTTGTATTTAATCTCCTGCCTTATTAGCAGAGCGACGCCGCCACTGTTTTGGGATGGGCGATCTCTTCTAATAATATCAAAACCACATAACGAGAATTTTTTGTTTGGTTTAAGCCATGTTTCGCTAATTCCAATTACGTTCGTATTTTGGAAATAATGTGACATTTGAAAATTTTTTTGATTAACGCTTCGAGCGTTCCACTGGACTATTTTTAGTGTATCCATAAATGGTTTAGGAATAACGGTACTAAGTTTATTTAAGTTTAATTACTATTTGTAATATTGTTAGATAATTATATTCTGTTGACGGCCGCTTCTAATAGCGTGTGAGATATTTGAGTATTATATAACTTAGAGGCTGTTTTACTAATCTCTTTGCAAACGTCAGAAAGACTGGTGTCCAAGTGTTTCTTCATTATGCTGAAAATGGAGCCAGCCATTAGAGTACACGTGGAATATGGGGAAGATGAGTTTTCGACATTACTTTATTTAGAGCTTTAAGCTGAATGTTTGTTTTAACTTTTTTGGTTCTTTTTATTTGTAGTTGTCGTGTTCAGTCTTGACCGGAAACACTGAATGAAATTTGACGGGTGCACGTGACGATTTCCTGCACTCTGATTGGCTGAGACTTCACAGTGAGAATCACAAAGGGGCATGGTTTTCTATTGGCTATTAACACATTATCTTGAATGTTTTCTATGATATATTTTCATTGATAAACAGTTGAATGTTATCACCTTAATATTAGCACTTTTATTTTTTACTTGAATTTAACAATTAAAAGCAATTATTGTCATCACCTTTTAGAAAAGTGGTGGCTGAACATTATTTTTACTTGATTTTGTTAATTTCTATAAGAAAAAAGCAATGTAACTCGTTTATCACAATTAACTATTGATCACCTAAGGCTGTTTTGATAAGCGACAGACCATAATGATTGAGAAAACAAAAAACATGCCTCCGACGTTTAAATTTCACTAATGTTAAAATGTATTAAAAGAAAGAGAGTAGGTGACCCATTGGTCAGAAACACAATAGGCCTCCCAATTACGTGCTCTGACACTTTCCAATGTTGCTTTATCGAAACATTTCATATACATGTATAGCGGGTACCTGGAAGGTATTTCTCACCAAGTGCTGAGCCATTTTGTTTTTCAAGAAATTTCGAGAAGTTTTTATAAATAAATTTAAAAACCTTGAAATTAATTATAGATTCTTTAACGAAAATTATTGAAGACCAGCTTGTTATGCCATTTAAAATTAATTATCCATTTGATAGATTCTTTAACGAAATTTATTGAAGACAAACTTCTTACGCCATTTAAATTTAATTTAAAATTAATTATCCAGCTGATAGATTCTTTAACGGAATTTATTGAAGACCAAAAGCTTTTTAATTGTTTGCATTTTTAAATTTTACACCATTTAAATATAAAATTTCATTTAAATGATCGTATGTCATTCAATTGTTAGGGGGGGGGGGGGTGGGTACGTCATACCAATTATATTAAAAGGGGGAAATTTTTCGAACTTAATATGGGGTAGGGGTATGACGTCATAGTAGTAGGTAATAATTGCCGATATACTATCACTTGTACATGTACGTGTACAAAATACGTTCACGATGCGTTCACCAACGTGGAATTCAGTGTTAAATCACACGCTTGTTTATAAAACTGTACATGATCTTGAATCACCCCCATGTACAGTCGCGACTCCTAGATCGCGCTTTTAACGTTCAAATACTCGTGGTGAACGCGCGTTTTTTAAAAAAAGGGTGAAATCGTACATCTTCAGTTGTATCTTGTACGTGATTTTTCGTCGACGTTCGAATCACAGATCAGACCACCGATCCATCGTCGGCGAACGCGAGCGAAGGCAAAAGATTCTGGCTCATCATCAAAAAACAGTTTTGGAGGTTCTAAATCAGCGATTCGGAATCGGCAATTGCGTTGGTACAGATGATTTAGAACTCTCCCTCGTTTTTGTTTTTGAGGCGGTCACGTTTTTGATTGATATAAATATAGGGGAGAAAAAAAAATATAAATAAATAGTTATTTAGAAAAATAAATATGTCAAATCGAATAGATAATAAAAAAAATACGTAAATCATGAGTGATTCTCAGACTATTAGAGCGAGGTTTCTTTTAAACATGCTGATGAGAGCATACGCAATCTGCGTGAACGAAGAACTACGTCCCATCTTGTTAGAACGATGCGTCGGATGTCGGGATCATCTAGACTTCAATCACGAGGATCATTCGTGTCTGACGATGGAAAGGGAAGATATGGTCGTCATGTATTTCGAACCGGCGTTCGAACGCGTTAAATTCAACGATGTGATCACGTTTTGGAAGAGATTAGTCTTCTGTAAGAATCGAGACAGGCCCACAGATTCGGAAGAACTGAAATTGGCGCGTAGAAGTTTGACTTTAGAAGACAAGGGATGCATCAAGAAATTATTGCTGAACGAAGCATACGTTTTGTTTTTCGTTGATATAAAAATAAGGGAGAGTAGAAAATAAAAAAAAATAAATACACACATAAATTTTTTTATCTAATATTAGAAAGAAAAAACACAAAAAAAAAATGCGAACCAGAAATAAATTGTATCCGACGTTAGTGGACGACGAGGACGAGAAGCCGAACGGCGTTTTGCCGACGGCTCCGTCGCTAGAAGAAAGAGAAAGAGGAGAGAGGTATCGCATCGATCAAATCAGTAGAATCCAAGAGTATCTAACTCGAGAGAGAGATTCTCGTCATTCTCTCAAGAAGAAGTATTCGCGTTTCGGGAAATTCGTCAACGCGATCGACACGACACTCATCACGATTTCCATGGGTTTACACGCGGCCGGCATCGGATTGTTGTCGACCGCAGTCACCATTCCGATCGTGTTGACCATGGAAGGAGTGGCTCTCGCCGCCGGATTGTTTAGCACGGTCGGAAACTTTTTGAGTAGGAAATTATATCTGAAGGCTAGGAAACATGACAAGATTCGCGTCTTGGCCGACTCCAAGATAGACACGATATCCGAAATGATCTCTATGGCGTTGAAAGACGGTAGGATATCGGACGGAGAATACTTCGCGATATTGAGCGAGAAAACGAAATACGATGCCATGAAGGAAGCCATGAGAATCAAGACTCGTCAGATCATCAAGGAAGAGATGAAGGAAGGATTCTCTCGTGGAAAAGGGGAGGAAAGAGGCCAGGGAGGAATTCAGTAAGATGATAGAACTCAAGAGCAGCGATTGAAAAAAAAAAAATAAAAAATATATATATATAATAAGAACAGAATTTAAAAAAAAAAAAAATATTAAATTCATATATAAAATAAAAAAAACGAAATTAATTTAAATAACTCTTCAAAAAAAAATTTATTGCGTAAAGTGTAAGAGAGTTACCGAGACGAGTAATTCTAGAGAAGTACGAACTAAAAGTGACAGACGGATGCTTCACGGAATTTGCGACGTGTGTGGTTCTATAAAGACTAGATTCATCAAAAAAAGAACGCGAGCAAAGGTAAAGGCGTCATGAATAAAATGATCAACAATCTACCTTTCGAAATGCATCTGCCCGGTCACAGTTTCACGGGACCCGGAACGAAATTGAACAAGAGACTCAACACTGATCTGATTCCCAAATCTTGGAGCAAACCCGTGAATAGGGTGGACGCGGCCACGTACGATCACGATCTGTGCTACGACATCCCGACACCAAGACTCGCAACGACGTCTGCGACAAAAACATGTTGGCGAGATTGAGAGGCATATCGAATCCGACCAGGAGAGAGAAGATGGAACGTTCGCTGGTCGGCAATCTGATCGGTGCGAAACGTCGATTCGGATGGGGCGTTCAAAAAAAAAAAGCGCATCTGAAAAGAAGAAGAAGAAATGATTATTGACGAGCTAATTGGCCGAGGAGTTACACAAACCCATAGTGCGTAAATTTCGAAAGAGAAGGGTGTTTGTGAAGGGTCTGGACGACATTTGGTCTGCCGACTTGGTCGACATGAGATCGTTTTCGAGGTGGAACGAGGGCGTCAAATATCTATTGACGGTCATCGACGTGTTTTCCAAATACGGTTGGATCAGAGCTTTGAAGAATAAATCGGGACCTTGCGTCGCCGAGGCTCTGAAGAGCATGTTCGACTCGTCTTCTCGAAAACTGAGTAAATTGTGGGTGGACAAGGGAAAGGAATTCTACAACAAGGACGTTCGTCGATTGGTAGACCTCTACTCGATCGAAAATGAAGAGAAAGCCAGCGTGGTGGAACATTGGAATGGAACGATGAAGGAGAAGATGCACAGATACTTCACGGCGAATTCGACCAAGAAATACATATACGCTCTGAACGGTCTGGTGAAAGATTACAACAACACGCGACACAGATCAATCAAGATGACTCTCGCGGAAGCTAGCGATCCTCGAAACGAAAAACGGGTCTATGCGAATCTATATCCTGAGAGATCTAAGATCGGGAAGAAGTCTAGAACGCCGAAATTTGCAGTCGGCGATCGAGTGAGAATCTACGCTTATAAGAAGCACTTCGAAAAGGGTTATACTCCTCGATGGACCTCGGAAATCTTCGTGATCATCAAAATATTTCACACCGATCGTGACTTACGAAATCGAAGCTTTGGATGGAGAAGAGATCATCGGAAAGTTTTACGAACAACAATTACAGAAGACGAAGTTTTGATGAAGAACACAAATTTTTTTTTATTTACTCTCTTTGACATTTTCTTGTTTACACACATATATATATCAGAGAGAGAAAAAAATAAATAATAATAAAAAATAATTAAAAAACTATTTTTTTAGATAAAGAAAAGCAAGTGAATTAATAAACAAAAAAAACTAAAAATCCTTTAAAATGACAAATATACTAGATATAGCACAAAGCATAGTGAAAGATGAAAGTATTCAAGAATATGAGGTTCACGAATACGAACCGGTAACCGGAACGAGTTTGAACAATGCGGGAGAGATAAGAATCAACGTCGAAACTCAAGATCTATTCGTACATCCTAGCGAGAGTTACATAGTGGTGCAGGGACGTCTCACCAAGGAAGATGGGAGCGACTATGCCAACGACGACACGGTCACTCTAGCCAATAATGGCATCATGCATCTATTCAGTAACATAAAATACATGCTATCCGGACAAGAGATAGAATCTGTTTTTCATCCCAGTCAGGCCACCACGATGTTCGGACTCTTGACATATCCTGATGATTTTTCGAAATCCAAAGGACTTAATCAGTTGTGGGTGAAAGACACCATAGGCCCTGCTAGTGCAGGCGCCGCCACGATATTCGACTATGTCGTCAAGACGTCCAGACCTAAAGGAACGTTTTCGTTCAGGATACCTTTGAAACACATCTTCGGATTCGCGGATGATTACAACAAGGTCATGTACGGATTCAAACACAATCTGACATTGATTCGAAAAGGAAACGACGACGCAATAGTGAGACTCACCACGACCGATGCGGGTAAGATAACTCTACACAAGATATCATGGTTCGTTCCGCACGTGGAGCCTTCGATAGATGAGAAACACATCTCTACAAGATCATACAATCCAAGAGTAAATTACCCATGGGATTTAGAATGAGACAGTCCAACACGGCTAGCATTCCTCCCTCCACGAATCACTTCGATTGGAGATTGACGGTGAAATCCGCTTCCGAGAGACCGCGTTTCATCGTGGTTGCGTTTCAGACCGATTGGAACGGGTCTCAGGAAAAGAATGCGCCGCTGTTTGATCACTGCAATTTGAGAAACATGCAAGTGTTTCTGAACGCCATGAGATATCTGGCAATCGATTACAACACGTCGTTTGACAAGAACGATTTCTCCAGACTGTACGGCGATGCCGCTGATTTTAGAAAGAAGTATCACGGTCTAGACAAATTGATGAGCAATCCCAACATATCTCCTGGCGAATACAAGTCGATGTATCCCATGTTCGTGTTCGACGTCAGTAAACAGAGTGAACGACTCAAGAGTAGCGTGTTAGACATTCAGATCAAGATGCAATTCGATAGGAACGTGCCGAGAAAAACCGAAGCCTTCGCCCTGGTCCTGTCAGATAGAGAATTACAATTCGAATCGGATGGAAATAAGATGTCGATCATTGGATGAGAGATGAGTGTGTGAAAAAAAAAAAATTAATAAACGTTAAAAATGTGGATGTAAGGTTAATTAAAAACCAAAATCTCAAAAACAAAATGAATGTTTCTGACACGAAAACAACAAATCATCTGTTCACTTCAGATTACTACGACGTTAAAATGAAATACTTGGAAAAATGGATTCAAATTGAATATGAAGAACATAACACAAAAAAAGGATGGAATAGTTGTGATTTTGATGAATATCGTTTAAAAAAAAAGAAGAGTTTGATCTCATAAGATCTAACAAAGAAATTATAAAAAATATGATTTTAAAATGTCGCAAATGTAAGAAACATCAAATAAAAATCGAATCTCAACAAACTAGATCTGGTGATGAACCAACAACCGTATTCGCAAAGTGTATAAATTGTAATCATAAATGGATAAAAAATTTAAAAAAAACCAAAAAACTAATGAGATATAGAGAACATCTCTCTATATCTCATTAGTTTTTTTTTTTTTTTGATTTTAATAATCACACATTATTTTTTTTTTTTAATTCATTATTTTCCACGCTTTCACTGTTTGTTCAAAGGATCCAGTTCGATCAGTAGACTCACCACGGAAGTGGCGGCTTCGGGATTATTGGTTTTCGTGATGAAATTAATCCTGTCTCCGGCATTCACTTTGAGAGGCATGCCGAATGTGCTAACAATCGCCTGTTGATTCTCAGTCTTTTCGACGCTGTATCTCTTATCGCTCTCCACACCATTCACCATGAGATTGACGACCGCTCTGTTATTCAAATCCGAGGAAGCCAGACTCATTCGAAGGATTTCACCTCCCAACGGCATGGGATATCCCACCTGACCATGTTTCGATCCGCTACTTCCATTTCCGAAAGACCACTCAGCTTTTCCCTCATCTAAGGTGCCGGCCTCTTCGGCCCACACGGTGATCAATTGTCTGGCATATTTGACTTTCTCCACCACCGAAATCAGGGTGCATGCATCCATCATGTGCATGGGTTCCGGTAGATTCGTGAGCGTGTGTCCACCCATGTCTAGTTTACCTTCCATGATGTCGCCCTTTCTCCAGACCGAGTTGTCGTCCACGTACTTCCTGCTTACCGCGCTGGAATCGAATTCGGGATCATGATCGAGACCGAATAAATTGTGACCGTTCATGTTGATGCCACCCTCCATGGTTCCGCCTGATTCTTTGTTCAGGTAGAGATCGTCCACTTGCGATTCTAGGTATTCTTGCGATTGTATCACGGAAGAATCCACGTAGCCCTTGTTGACCGTGGTTGAGTCCGCATCCGTGTTGTCGATCTTCGACAGATTCAATATCTTGTGGAATCCCGCATTCAGATCCGATTTCATTTCACGTCCGTCAGACTTTCTCTGTTCCAGATCTACGTAGTGTTTGGTCGCCATGTCCTTGGGATTCGTAGGAGCGGCCACATTCGTTATCTTGTAAGAATTGGCGTTCAATTCTGAGTGCATCGTTTTCATGACGTATTTTTTTCTCAGGTGTTCACTGAATCTCGCGTGAGATTCGTCCGCGTATCTCTTGGTCGTGGCATCAGTGGGATCTACGGGATTCGCAACGTTCACCAAACATTTGGATTTCAGATCGAGATCGTCGGTCATGGTTTTATCCACGTAATTATCCCGCAGGATTCGTTCGAAATCGGCGTTTCCCCTGTCGACGTATTTTTTAGTCGCAGCATCTGCGAGATCTATCGGCTCAGGAAGATTGTAGAGCTTCTTATGGTTCATGTTCAAAGGTTCTTCTCGAGGTTCGTATCTCCGAACGTAATGCTCGTCCAAGTTGGCAATGTCGTAACCATCGTCGACTTCGAACGTCTTCCTCTTCTTTCTCGGGTTGACTTTTTCGTCGTCACTTCTACCAAATTTATCGACTGTCATGTTGTTGTGGGATTTTTTTTTTGTTTTTTAGAAAAAATATGTTCAAACGCAGTTTATTAAAAATGAACTATGTTATTTTATTTTTCGTTTTTTATTCGATTAAAATTTTTTTAAAATAATTTTTTATCTTTATATATACTATAAAAAAAATTCTCACTCTAATGTAAGTCATTGAGAATGTCTTGAAATTCATCTCCTTCAGACCATCTCTTGAGAACGTAGAGACACAGGTGACTGCAAAACACTTGATCTGGTGATTGCACTTGTTCCGTGTTGTAACGAACCATCGATTTGTTGAAATAGTTCTTTATTTCTTTTGGCGGCGCGATTCCGTAGCTGTCGAAATAATAATTCTTCTTCTTCCCATTCTTGAACCACGCCACCCAGTGAGTGCCTTCACCTGATGAATTGTCTAGATTTAAAATTCCGCATTCCGATTGTCGAGGTCTTCTCTTCGGCAAGGCATCTCTGGAAAACACACCTAGAAAATCTTCGATTTTCAAATCTTTTGCCGCATTCAACAGATCGATGTTGGATAGGGGTTCATTGGGTAAGACGACACCTTCTACGGATATCTTTATTTTCTTATTCATAAATAAGTATATTTTTTTTTATTTATTTTATTATAATTCACTAAAAATGACGCTATTTTTTTCTATTTTTTTCTTTTTCTTTTTAAATTAACTTTCTCGATGTCACTATCCATTTCTATAATTTTGGGTTCATCTAATTCTTCTTGATTTTCTGGAATCCTATCATCCACAATCGTATCTGGAATCTTATCATCTGCAAGCGCATCTAGAATCCAATCATCTCCATTCATATCATCTAAAATTAGATCCAAAGTCCAATGTCCGAGTGCCAAAGTGCTTATTTTATCGTCTAACACGAATCTCTTGTCGTCGTCGGCCGTCAGCGAAATCTTGTTGACTATTTTGGTATACAAGACGTGATTTTCGCTTCGAGGCGATTTCATAGTCTTTTACACCGGACCACTTCCTAACAGACAATCTTTATACTCTTGGAAAGAGATGTTTTTCTTCACCACGCACGCTTTAACTCCTTTGCACTTCTTGATCTCTTCATCATCTTCTAGACGATAAGCATACAGTTTGGGTCTCAAGCCCACGAATTCGACGATCTGTTTACCGCCGCTCTCGTCCTTAAATTTACCCAACACCTTCCTGTTGTCGTTCGATTGAATGTTGGACGGGTGATCGATGGGATAATTGCTTGTGTCGAACCACTTGACCATGTCCAGAGATATATCTCGGTAGACGTCTTTCGTCTCTATCTCATCGGTGAACAGTAGTTTGGCTTTGTCACCAAATTTTCGTTTGACGTAATCGTAGTGAAACTCGTACATCAATCGCTTGCTGACATCTAAGATGATCGGTCCGAGATAATACGGTTTGTCAAACTTCAGATGCGTCTTTTGCATGTGAACGGCCACTAGATTTTCGCCGAATATGGTTCGGTGTTTGTAATTGGGTTTCGCCACTAATTTTTTAGCTCTTTTCTCAGACGTGACGAGTCGAACATCGGTTCTCTTCCTGATGTTTTCCATCAATTTGCCGTACACGCAGTTGTTCATGAGTTTGAAGAAATCTTTCTCAAAATTGTTCTCGGCTCGAGTTCTGAGATTCATGTTGAGATTGATATATTTTTTCATCCAAGGCTCTTCGTCGAATCGAATGATGCGATGTATGTCGACTAATTTCATCCCATAATCAACGTACTGTTTCAAATTCTCACTGTAGACGACGTAGTTACGTTTGTTAAATAAATTGGGAATGAGTTTTTTCCTCGTCTCCTTGGTTCGGTTCCATTCGTTTGGGAGCCAGCGGATAATCATTGTGTGGACCGTGTAATTCTTCCGGATAGTTCAAATCGACTTCTAAAATGCAAGGATAGTCTCTCCATTTTTGCATCTCTTCAGGTTCCTTCACCCATTCGAAATTTCCAATCAGTAAAGGATGACTCATAGCCCAACCATACAGATTATTGGCGTCCCAATACTGTATGTATTTAGTCGACCGTTTCGAATCGAAACCTTCTTTCATGTAGGGATTGTTAGCTTCAGAATGTCTGTGGGAGATCATCGAGACGCCACCTCTCGCAGCCCTTTCGAACATGAGCAACATGTCGGATAATAATTCCAATTGGACTTCGGTTGTCTTCCACAGAGCGTCCCACGCCAGACCGGGTGCGGTGAAATACCAAGCGGGATCCAGATCGTAATTTTGACGACAGACATCTCGAAAATTTTCGAACACGTCTGCCAAGAGCAGAACGTCGGTCTTCAGATAGAGATCGTGATAATCTCTCATGGTTTTCATATCGAATGATTTCCACACGTTTTTGGCGTGTTCATAATTCTCGTCAGAAATGTTGGATTCGTATAATTTCGAATAAAAATCTTCTTTCGAAGGTAGTGCGGTGTCTTCGAATCTCTTTAGATCGTTCATGTAATCGTAAGGATAGACTCCTTTCCTCAACATGACGTCTACTCGTTCTCCGAAATGTTCGCTCGTGATTTTTAATTTATCCTTGCTCATGTTATCGACTAATTTTTCCAGAGCGGTCGACATGAATTTGAAAGTGTCGATGAAACGTATGCCTCTACGAATGGATTTCGTTTTTTCTTTCAATGTATTTCCATCGATTACTCTTTTCTTCGCCATGAGCTTCCATTTCGTGAAGGAAATGTATCTTTCTTCACTGTTCGCAATGCAATTTAATTCTTCGTGTGAGGTGCCTAGATTTTTCACGAACAGATGACTGTCGTAACCTGAGAGATTGTGAAACATCACCGGATAGAAAGCGGTGTCTCGATATTTTAAATTACACTTGTTGTGAGCCGGACCGCGATACAGACCCGTGTAATGATCGTGGACTCTGGCCTTCTTATTTTCCTCCAAATTCTCGTCGAACGATTGTCTGCATATGTGACATTCGGTGGCTCTGTTATTTTCGTCCTGCTGCTCTCGCATGATGATCATTTTCGCCGGAGTTTTGAATTTGTCGTATAACATTTGAATTTTTGATTCTAACTCTTCCACGAACTTTTGTGCCACGTCCTCGTCTTCGCACTGTTTCGTGTAGGTGAAGGGACCCATGTCGTGTTGTGAGTCGAAAGCGCATTTCACATAAATGCAATAGCCCGAAGGTATATGTTTTTGATATCTTTCGACATAACTTTGAAGAGCGTTGGGTTGACAGGAACTCATTTTTGCGGTGAAACATTCGAAATCGGCGTACACGACGAATGGTACTTTTAACCTTCTATTGTGATTTTCAAACTTCACGATGGTGTTGGGTTTGGGCATTTCGACGGCGACACCTTGATTTTCGTTGCAATATTCCTGATGTTTCGCCAACGAGTCTTTGCTGTGAAACACGTTCATGCAATTGTAACATAAACATATCTTATGTCCATGTTTATTATTTTGTTTTGACAGTAATCGGGTCGGATGTTTAGGCCAACAATAATGACCATTGTCACCATTCGAAATCAATAATAAAATAATCATCTTTTCTCTTCCGCGATATGAAGTCTGTCTGAGAGGATAGATCGTTCATTTTTCGTCATCGTATCCAAGGACGTTCACCGCTACGGTGGGATTTTGAACCTCGAAACGTTTGATGTGTTTTAACTCTGTTGGAAAAGTCACTCCGGTCCAATCGAGATTTTTAGAAGTTTTCTCGTAACGAGAAACTCTATCGGAGTTTATTTCGACAGGGTATAAAGCGGAGGTGACTGCCCATTTAAAACACTGATCATCTTTATTTCTCACGTTGACCACGGCGTGTTTCTTAGTCAAGAAATACGGTAATTCCAAGTAGGAAGATCCTTTCAACGGTTTGTTTTTAGTTATGTGAATTTCGAGTTTCAACACCTCACCGAACGGCCAATTACTACCTTCATGTTGATAATTCGCGAGAGACGTCAACATCTTGTCTTTCATCTTTTTGAAAACGTCCGATAGATCTGAACCTCGAAATACGGGTTCGACGTTAGATCTGAAATATGCATTTTTCACGATGCTCTCGCCAGACTTCACGTCGATTTTATTCATTATGCAATGGAGTATCATCTTAATTTTTAATCCCACATTCATGTATTCGTGAAACAAATCCAATACTTCTTTCTTCACCCGTTCCATGAACAATTTCGGATCGACTTTCTTCAACAAGGGAATCACGTCGAAAGTTTTAAAAATGCCTTCGATCGCACTCTCCTGTTCTATGGGTTTCGATTGGAATAGTTCCGCAATGAGTCGTGTTACATATTCTTCTCCTTTCTCTTCGTCGATTGCTCATTGAATTTCACTCGATATATCTCGTTTGTCTTGAATCTGAAGTGCATCACTCATTTTCGTTTTAGTTTTTCTTTTCTTTTCTTTGGAAACTTGATGTTTTTCAACGGCTTTTCGTTTAGTCGTCTTCTTATTTTTCACAACCGGTGCATCTTTTGACATCGTTGCTATCGACATTTCGTTTGCCTTTCTAGCGTTTCGCAAATATTCTTGTATGACTTCAATTTTTATTTATTTAGTTCTATGCTTTCTGAAATCTGAAATTTGTAATAGATTACAAACCTCGTTTAACTGAGGTATGGTTTTCTCATTTAAATTTACCATTGTTTTATCTGTTTGCTTCATTTGTAAGAATATTTTTTTTTTTTGGAATTTTGTATTAAATAATTTGTTAAAAAAGTTTTGCTTTTTTACTCTTTATATATGATAGAAAAAAAAAAAAGTTAAATTTTAAAATTCAATTTTTTTAATACAAAATTTAAAATAAACATTATTTGTAAGAATTCATAAAAAACAAATAATCGATCATGACAACAACACCTAAAAGATGCGAATTGAAATTGAAACGAGACAAAAGGTATGAAAAATCCAGTTTTAATATCTATACATTACAACCACACGATCCCATCGAATTGAATGAGGTCGAGATGGTGGACTTAGAGTGCTACTACCACAAATATCGAATGTGTTTGAAAGTGGATGAAGCCGCGCTCGATTTGTTTTACGAGTACCAAAGCGAACTGTTGATTAATATCATCATCACCGAAGACAGAGAATTCGAAAGGGGTGATTTATTGTTGTCCTATGGAGGTTACATATATCCAATAATCTCACCCGAACTCGTGAAGAAATAGGGTGGTGAGAGCGCATTCGCCTATGAAAAAAAACTCAAAAGAGTAAAGATGAACATTCACACCATTTTCGTATGTGGAAAAATGACGAATGTCAACTTGCTAATAACGGACTTGGAAATATAAACAATAGAGAGATTGAAATTAAAAAATTTAACTTTTTATATATATATAAAGAGAAAAAAAACTTTTACTAAAAAAATTTTTTACATTAAAGAAAATTAAAAATTAAAAAAACAACTTTTTTATATATATATAAAGAGCAAAAAAATAACAAACTTTTTTTAACAAATTATTATTTAAATACAAAATTTAAATATACATTATTTGCAAGAATTTGTAAAAACAAAAAAAACAAATAATCGATTATGAAGACAACAACACCTAAAAGATGTGAATTGAAATTGAAATGAGTCGAAACGTATAAGAAATTCGGTTATAAAATCTATAGATTACAATGACACGATCCCATCGAATTGAACGATGTCGAGACGAAGGGCTTAGAGCACAAATACGAGAAATATAAGATGCCTCTGAAATTGAATGAAGCCACACTCGATTTGATTTATGAGTACCAAAGCGATCTGCAGAACATCGTCATCGCCGAAGATAGAGAATTCGACAAGGATGATTTGTCATTGCCCTGTGGAAATTACATATTTCCAAACATCTCATTCGAACTCGTGAAGAAATTGGGTGGTGAGAGCGAGTTGACCGATGTAAAAAAACTCAAAAGAGTAAAGATAAACATTCAACACGTTTTCAAAAAAGGAGAAGACACGAGCATCAACATGCTAATAACGGACTTGGAAATATAAACAATAGAGTGATTGATTTTTAGCGAAGAAAAAATGAAAAAAAAGAAGTAATGAGATCATCTTTAGATCTCATTTACTTTTTTTTTTTTTTTTTGTTTTCCTTCTTCTTCACTATCATCATGATATATTATAATAACGTTTCCTTTTCTCTCAAATTTCAGCGTCGATTCTTCTTCTTTTTCTTTTTTTCTTTTTCTTTGTGATGTGATACGTTCATGGCAACATTTTTGTTTATCCGAATCATAATTATGAATGAATGTTGTGCATCTCTTGGTAACACTAGCATCATTACCATTCACTTCAGAAGATAGTGGTGACCGTGGAAAGCATCATCTCATTCCCAACCGTATATCCCGCGCTTTATCTATCTCTTTCCTTAGATATCCATCATTAGCATCTAACCATTTTTTTATTTCTTCGCTCTCTGGCTCGCGATGTTCATCATTATCATCAAATTCATCCAGGTGATAAATTTGTTTCTCCACCTTTTCTCCCATTTTAAATATATTATTTTATACTTTCTATGATTTTATATATTTTATATAATTTTATATTTATAATAACATATTCAAAATCGGTATGTTCTTAAATGGCGAATTGTCACTAAACAACAAACCCTTGCCGTATCGCTTGACGTTCCGTCCACTCTTCAGATAGAGACCGTTTCCTCTCAGAGAGTTGCCACCTCTAACGGGTTCTAGATACAATCCTTTACCGCTGTCGTCCACGTGGACGCGACACACGGCTCATCCCTTCTTCAAAAACAGTCCGTCGCCACCCATTAATTTCTCAACTCCCGAACTTGCGAGTCCCGTGAGAGCTCCCACGCCGAGAGTCTTTCCAAGAAAGGGTAGCACCTTTGCGGCGAAGGGTAAGGCTTTTGCGGCGATTCCTGCCAATAGTGGTAGGAAACCGCCTTTCATTCTCAAATTGTATCTCAATTGAGCGGGACTCAATCTCACCGTCAACCCTCTTCCATCGCGAATCGCTTTCTCCATCCTTTTGATTTGACTTCTGGTCCAGGCGATCGAATCCTGTCCGCCTCTCGTCAGATCTTTGTGAGTGAATTTGAATCTCACCGCCTCGCCTTGAGTTGTTAACGCTCTCTTAAGTTTCTTCCTCTGTCCTGCGGATATGTTCACGTTTTTAACCACGTATTCTGTCATAATTCTGTTTTTTTTTGTTTTTTTTTAAAATATATTTACTTCAATTGTTTCTTGTTTAATAATTATATTAAAATAATTTTGTAAAAATTAATATTACCGTTTATTTTATTTTTGTTATCTATATATATAATTTTTTTTTTTTTTTTGCTTTTATATTTCTCTTATGTGAAATCGTATTGTCACCCTCTCTCCGCGAAGATCTAACAGTTCACCATTTTGATCTGTCAACGTAGTTTTGAGACTATACAACGTGTCCAAAATCACTGGTAGATAAACTAAATTTCGAGGTCGCTCCATGATCTTATAACCCGGCGACACGTTTGGAAAGAAGGAATAGATCGTCGGCTGAGCGCTACCATTCACGTAGCTTCCAGCAACACGTCCACGTTCACCAGAATGCTATTGACAGCGAGAATGTCGACCGTATTTTCAGATGCCGCGTGGCCTCGATACATCTTTCGATCGAATCCCAACATCTTGCCTATAGAATCGTCCGTGTTGAAATCCACACGAAAATTATCTTCCAAATCCAACATCGTCTGTAAGGTATTAGGATTGGGAGCGAGTCTGATCTTGTTGCTTCCCTTTCCATCCATCTTCATTCGCGTCTGAATGTAATGGTTCAAATCGTCTATGTCGTAACTCCCTTTGGGAATTCGAATCTCCAACCAATCCGTTCCGTCGGAATACTTGAATGAGTTATTCTTTTCGGTGACGTTGGGAAAGGAATAATAAGTCTCCAGATTCACCAACGCGATCTCGTAACTTTTCTCTCTATTCAATTCGATGGAAGGTTCGAATTTCGTAGCGAATCAAGTCGAATCGCCACTCACCACGATTTGAATGGATTGTTTCGCAGCCGTATTCTCAGCTATCCGTTCTAACAATTCTCCATGTTCGAACATTATATTTTAATTTTATTTTTTTTTTATTCTAAACTAATTATTTGAAGATTTATTATTTTTCTAATTTTCATTTTCACGCTCTATCTTATTATTATTACCATCGGGAACATAAAACTTGTCGAATCCGCACCGATATTTTCCACGATTAAATTCCCTCGTCAAATCGATCACTACGAAATTGTAAAGTCCACCATCCCAAACCCTCTTGCAGAATCTCCTGAATTCGGCAGCGCTCATGTCGTTTGCGACGTGATCGCCGTAGATGTGATATGAGATTCTTTAGATCTTGGCGAAAGAGACATAGAAAATTAGCGTTCTCCCTTATCGTCTGTCTGGGCAATCGAAAATAATTCCGCGACAGGTAGAAACAGTCCACGTTGCTGTGTCGACCCCTAACGTAATACGATTCGCATTGGTTCTGTCTCTCCAAAAGAAGATCGTCGAAAATCATGAGATTCTTATCTTCCGATTTCAGTTCTCTAGGATCCGGAACGTCGCTAGCGTTCTCATAAAATCGACACTCGACGTTCGAAGATGCATTTCTCTTCATCAGCTCCGTCGCCGCACCGTCCAAAATGGTCGAGAGCGGAGCTCCACACTTGTCGAATTCCACCCTACTGTCAAAGATTCTGGCTATGACGTCCTTGGGCAATCTGCGATCCATGCCCTCTCAAAGCAATCTGTATTCGGGTTGAAACAAGCTCTTGCCAAACACGAACAATCTGTCGTAATCCAACCAGTCGGGTCGGGACAACAGATTCATCAACAGATTAGTCTTTCCACAATTCGATTTTCCCACTATCAAACCTCTTATGCTCTTGGGAAAGTACTCGTTATTCGACCTCTTGGTCGCGGCGTCGTTCCAAGACATATCTTTAATGTTCATCTTTTGTTTTATTTTTTTTTTTTTGTCTGTTATTTTAGATTCTTTTCAAACACAATTTTTTTATGTTTTTCAAACTCTGTTTTTTAATGTTATTATTATTATTATTTATTTATATCGCACCGTCGCGAGTTCTCTTCAATCCAGATCCACTCGTCATTTTGGCTAAATCTTGTATGGGCACCACGCCATCCTTTAAATCTTTCCAATCTTTCAGCGTTCGCTCTAACGCAGCTCGCTTCGCCCGGCGGACTGATCAACTTGCCGATCAACGCGTCGGCTGCCCTCTTGCCAGCCACAGAAGCTATCCTACCACTGGCTTCGGAAGCGGCTTTCTTACCAGCATCCAAAGCCGTCTTCTTACCGACCTCAAACGCGGTCGATGCGACTTTTCTACCCGCATTTCTCGTGAACGCTCGCATTATAGAATCGACGATGCCAGAACCGCCTTGAACGTAAGTCCTGACGTATCCCCTGTTCTTTATCACCAACATATTTTATTTTTATGATATATTTTGTGTTTTTTTCACTGGTAAATCGTTTTGTCGTTTTTAAATACTTTTATTATTCTAGTGTAAGAATTTACTGTTTTATTTTTGTTTGTTTGTTTGTTTGTTTGTTTCTCTCTCTACTTATTATTATATACACATCAATCCTTCAATTCGTTCATCAGCCTTTTATACTGGTTTTTATTCAAAACCTTCTGTCTCAACAATTCGTCAGATACAGCAACTATCTGATTATCTAATCCCGTGTTACCAGCCCGTCTGCTCCCCATCAACAAACTCAATCTCTCACACACAGAGCGTTGGAATCGCTCGGAAGAAAAGTGGTTTTCACCCCTTTGCCGGTCACCGATTCGAGGAACTTCTTGTTCATCTCCCATATGGGCTTCACTATTTTCGTCCACTTGTAACCTCTGTTGGCTTTGGGTCTCGTCTCTCTGGCATCGTTATTTCTCTTCATGGCGTGGGTCTGGACTAGAATGTCGCCGTAATTGTCGAAATCCTGTTCCGTGAAATCTCCAGGCTTATCGTAAAGGAGCAATCTCCGCAGACCATCGGTTACTTTATATTTATTCGAACCCACGATCAATTCATCATCGTCCATTTCCACTTCCGTATCACCTACAAAAGTTCTCCCCTGGGAATCCTTATAAATTCCATACGACTGATCTCTCTTACCGCCATCATCATCGGACGATGCGATGCTACTAGTGGTGATAGTCGAAGCCGTATCATCAGACTCGCTCATATCTGTTTGAATTCCTGTGGGAACGTAATCCGGTGTAGATTGAACGGAATACCGATTTCCAAAACTAGGAGGCAACGAACCCATTCTCAAAGAACTATCCTTTATGGGTCTCAATTCTTCGACTATCTCCTTCCTGCTTCGCTCTTGACCCTCCGTCAAGGGTTTAAATATTTTTGTGGCTTCGCGTCTGAGTTCCATCTCACCGAGACGTCTGCTCCTATCAGCTGACTGAATCGCCTTCTTAGCACGTAAATACCTGGCTAAAATTCGATCTCGGCGTCTAGGATCCATCTGGAAAAACATCTTTCGTTTTAATTGTTTTTATTTATTTTTTTCAAAATTAAATGTTTAATTATATTTTTTTTTTATATTTTATGTTTTAAGTATTAAAATCTCTTTCCATCTTAATATAATATCTGAAAAATATTCACATCTCAAACTCGCTGTGTTAATTAAAAGTTTAAAAAAATACGTTTAAACAGTACATGACAAACCGGTTTCTGATTTAACGCATTTTTTGACAGTAGTGTTTACATTTTATCAAAAGATCTTCATTCATTCACACATCAATTCATCGAGTGTCGAATTAAGAGAGAATCCTTTTTTGATGACTGTTAAACAGTTTCAACACACAATGGAAAACTGATTTTAACAAATCTCTCTCCGATTGCTATCATGAATATATTAAAAATTTTACCACTCAAAACCTAATTGAGTGGAAAATACGTTTTAAACATTCCGATAAGTGTTTTTTGACTTTTTTCAACGAACGCTTAACAGTAATTCTCAATCAAGGCAAAACACAAATTATCTATTACAGATCAACTCCCTTCGAAAAAAAACCAAAAAACCCAAAACTCAATTTTTATCCATCCCATCAACAGAAAACATCAATGTCTATAATACAGACTATATTCACAATCGACTCTTTTTGAACAAAAAAACCTCATTCACTCATTACGATAACGTGTGTTAGTTGTTTACTTCAGGAAGACGTGACTGGGTTTGCAAATTTCCAACACACAGACACTCTTCGTTCAGATCGAGTTTTATTACGAGAATCGAGCGATCCGATCGCTCGATCAGCTGAGTGTTTTTTTTTTGAGAATTTCTCATAGTGGAGGAATTCTCAAAAAAAACCCCAAAACTCAATTTTTATCCATCCCATCAACAGAAAACATCAATGTCTATAATACAGACTATATTCACAATCGACTCTTTTTGAACAAAAAAACCTCACCACCGCCTCAAAACAATTGCAGGTTCTAAATCATCTGTACCAACGCAATTGCCGATTCTGAATCGCTGATTTAGAACCTCCAAAACTGTTTTTTGATGATGAGCCAGAATCTTTTGCCTTCGCTCGCGTTCGCCGACGATGGATCGGTGGTCTGATCTGCGATTCGAACGTCGACGAAAAATCACGTACAAGATACAACTGAAGATGTACGATTTCACCCTGTTTTTAAAAACGCGCGTTCACCACGAGTATTTGAACGTTAAAAGCGCGATCTAGGAGTCGCGACTGCACATGGGGGTGATTCAAGATCATGTACAGTTTTATGAACAAGCGTGTGATTTAACACTGAATTCCACGTTGGTGAACGCATCGTGAACGTATGTTGTACACGTACATGTACAAGTGATATAGTATATCGGCAATTATTACCTACTCATAGTAATTCAAATTAAATTTAAAAGAGGGGAGAGGGGTGGGGTATTGCGTCATAGCAATTTAAATTATTAAAAAAAATAATTTTGTAAAAAACTTAATAGTGCTTCATACCTCAGAGGCACGGCGTACCTCTAAGGCATGCACTTAACTCCGATTGTCTACATGCGTACACGATGACGCCGTGTACTGAGGCGTACTGCACGTCGATGGTGCGCATGTCTTCAACCAATCTAACCCTGCCTGTGCTGCAGTGCGGAGTTACGATGTTGGGGAGCTGGCAGCTGCTAGTCGTTGCTAGGTGGTTCTCTCCGGGTACTCCGGCTTCCTCCACCCGTAACACTGTCACGGTCATGATTAGCTATTGTTCATAAGTATGTGACATTAAACACCAATAAATAAATAAATAAATAAATAAATAAATAAATAAATAAATAAATAAATAAATAACCTCTGAGGCATGGACCCAACGGGCATCGTTTGGTGCATCTCTTACTACTAATATGGTACCACACAACACTGTTTTTTAATATGCATTGACTTTCAGCGATAACGTACTGAGAATGATTTTGAGGCATTCAAACGAGCTTTCCAATTTGAACAAAAGAATCGTATTGGCAGCCTATCACATGCTTAAGACACCCTTGTTTCAAAGAAGGAAGTAGTGAAGTTGAAACACAAATAATACTTCAGAAGAGAATCGATCAAAAAATGTCAACTGTCATCAAATGTCATTTATTCAAATTCTATTGAAAACTTCTAGTGATTGAAGGGATCTGAGATCACTCGACTGCACAAGAACAGGTAAAATTAACCTTCTGAAAATGTTAAAATATAGTTTGTAAGAGTTTCTATGGGCTGCCGCAAATGTCGAGGGACTATTACACTTTGTTCCTAGGATCATTGCTGAGACGGTTTAAGGGTGTGACAACCCCATCCCCGATACATTTTCAAATCGGAATTGTTAGTAATTAGCGGGGGAGGAATTCGCTAGAATTGTGCACTTGGTGATACCTTCCTGAAATTTGGCATGATGTAAGGGTAGGCATCAGAGATTTCAAAATCGATCGGCTACAAGTTGGCACCATCCTCTAGCCACCACTAGCAGCGAAATCCAAAATGGCCGCCAAGCGGATCGAAAAAAAGCTATTTTCGCCGATCGCACAACTGAAGCTCCAAACCTAACACCATACATGTGCTGTAATTGATGTGAATGATGGAGTGAAGCCCTTGGAACAAGTTGGGGGGAAGATTAATGGATAATGGGATCAGAATTTCCGTCGATGTGTGCGTCTGTGTGTCTGACTGTCAGTATGATCGTCCGTCCGTAGATAAATTAGTGTTGAATGTTTCTCGGGAATGCAATGGTCAAATGAACATGGTATGAGAGATTCCTGTCAACACATGAACAAGGGTACTCGATAGTATGCAGCAGTGGGGATACTTGGACATTTGATAATCCAATTAAAGTGACAGTCTATTCTCAACTTCCGGCATTTTCGATAGATTTATTTTCTAAGAAAATAAAACTATCAAATTTCTAGAGGAGTTCTGGTTCAATCTCAACACCATAGCGACACGTCTGCCAGCAAGGGTAGTGCTGGAATGAACTCGGGATGCATTAGTTCCCGTTGTTAATTATACAATGTTATCTTGCCAGTATAGAACATTGGCAAAATGGGACTAGAAGGGGTGAGTGTATGTTTGCAGTCATTCGAGGTACAGGAATATTTTTTGACTACAAGTAGTATTCTTCATTTTCGGCCAGTTAAGATGTGGTGTGTTCCAAGTCAGGATTAATGTTGCCGACACTTAATGCCCATCCCTCATGGTATGCTACTTTACCAGGGATATAGAGATATAGCCACCACTGGGAGCCAAAACATGACCTTTGATGTCGATGAGTGGTCGAAATGTTTTAGCGAATAACTTATCGAAATATGATCCGGTATGGCAATTTGATACCTTACGTTAGATTTATTAGATCAACTCAGGTATGGATTCATTGAGACATGAGTGCGCTACAAGATGAAGGATTTCCAAGTTGATTTGCTATGGAGTAGGAACTGACTAGTCACATGTGGCCTATGGCCAGAAAAAGACAAGGATACCATAGATGAACACACGGGTGAACGAAGGTATCAACTGTTGTACAGAGGCAAAATAGTTGGGGATATTGTATCATGCTATGCATGAATTAACACCGTCTTGTGCAGTAAATAACAGACTATTTTCCGAAATCTAAAACTGTATTCCTATACCCCGGACAATGTAGCAAGCCACATGGGATGAACATTTGTTAGCAAAATCAACTCAACTAGAAACATGACATGTGTTAACTGGCCGAAAATGGAAAAAAAAATACCAGAATAGGAGATGACTGGTCCTAACATGACAGTATACTACTCAATATTGTTACAACAGCCACCTTCACACTTACACAAAGGTGTGCACCTTAATCCAGCTTTCAAGCATTTGCAATTGCCCTTGCAGGCCTTGGCACAACTACAGTGGAGCATCAGTGCACATGCAGCACTTGCGTCTCCTAGGTGAGTCCAAAATGGGACCAGAATATTGAGACGTGGATTCCACTCCCATCCGTACTGTGATGGGTCTGGCACACATAAGTGTTTCTGCAGAGCACGATGCCAAATGAAAGATGACACAAGAATTACCCTTTTTACATGTTGATACAGAGCTGCTTTGGTGGGCGGGATGTTTTCCATAGACTTAAGGCCATGTGTGAACATATGCCGTCTCGCATCATTGACACGTGTACTGACACAACTGTTACTGTACATCTGTATGGTGAGTTTTTCGATATGCTGCATATGAGGGGAATCCTCTGAAAAGACTTGCGGATTCTCAGTCAATTCTATCATCATTTCAGTTGATGCGGGAAAATTCATCCATGCATTCCATCCTGTCTTCTTCCCAATGCCGAGCATGCTGGATGTTACATCACAACCTGTGAAGGCGTGGAAGAAAGTCAGGGCCTTACAGTAATCAGGTCCAAGTTGTGAAGCTATCTCATGAATTGGCATATCTTTATATGCCTTTCCAATTCCAAACCCAATCCACAGCTCACTGAGTCCAAGGTCACGGAATGTTGCGAAATGGTGCAAAGACAGAATGACGACATCAGAATCAACCGTGCGAAGAAAAGCTATTTTGTGACCTTGTGAGACTGCATGGTTGAGATGAAGCATCATGCGCGTGTCTGCTTCCTCGTGGTTCGATGGAGATATGTCACATAAGCTAACATCCTTATTGCATAGTACATATTCTCCTGATGTCGTTAACAACTGGTACTCGGATGTTGATGTTAATTTCAGCAGTTCAGCAGACAGGAACTTGAAAAATTCGTCTTTATTCTCACTAACTTTCAAGAATGCCTGCCAATTCTTCCCTTTAGGTAAAGGGACGTTCTCGGACACCCGTATCAACCTAACTGCTGTCTCACCGAGGCGTTTTGCTCGCGTCTGATTCTTCAAACTGCCTTCGGGGTAACAGTCATAGATCGCATCAACCCTTGTGGTGTTCGTGTTAATCAGAGATTCGATGTATGGCAATAATTGCAATCGAGCATATTCTCCAAACAGATCCGCTTTCTGTGGTTTGATTACATGGACTACAGCAGGCATATCCAAGATGACAACTGAAGCTTGTCTAGCTGCTGAATTCTTCCCTTGTGCAGGAATAGCTGGTAAACAATTGAGAATTTGAGATTTTGTCCCACTCCGTAGCTTACCTCTATCGGATAATGCTGGCGGATCACGTGCATTCTCGTGCATGAAAAACTCATCCATGTTTGAATCAGGCCGGGCTTGCAGTGAAACGAACATCTGGGTAACTATTGCGGCAGTTGCTTTACTTGACATGAGTTTGTCTCGGCCTTTGTCCAGGTTGGCTGGGGGTGGGTTAAGGAAGGTATATATATTTGCCTTGGGAATAACATCATTCAGGGGTACGGTGCATTCCACAAGCCTTTCCTTCAAGAAAGTGGAATATAAATGCTTGCCCCTTTCGGGTAATGACCGTAAACTCTTACTAACTTCGGGGTCCATATATTCACCAGTATCTAATGTCACCAGCTGACCACTAGTTTCATCATAAGGGTTGATAATGAGTCCCTGATTCACCAGATCGAGGAGAGATTTCAATTGATTCAGAAATTTTTTCTGCTCTGATACCGAACTTTCCGGGTGTTCCGTGTTATCTGATGATGTTGTGTGGAAACTTGCATATTCATACTCATCTATAACACGCAGAACTTCTGACCTTGAAAGCTCAATAACGACTTTCTCTTCAGCCTGGCCATAGAGACCTTTTGGACCACTGTCTTCTTTGAGTAGTTGGATACTATGTTCTTGGCTCTGATCTAAACCCATCATACTGAACTTCCTCTCACTACGCTGGACCACAAAATGGCCTTCCATGAATTTGTTGTGGATTGAAGGATGCCGCCTGGGTAGCTGAGACATGTCTCTCAGAAATACGGGGACCCACCGACAATAATTTGTATGTCCTAGGGCAAAAAAGTAACTGCACAACTCATCGATAGAACACAGTGTACCAGGCCAGTTACCGATTCGTTGGTTCCGAACGAATTGACAGCTTGTCAAGAGAAAGTTCCGAACGATTTCACCCCAATAGCGCGCAGTTGGAGATTGTGAAAGAATCCTCTGTTCCCACATTTCAAATGACTCATGGGGCCCAGTCTGCTGACAGTAAATCTCATAAGCATTCTTTCTGAGGATCTCAAGCCAAGCTAGAGTGAGAAGATATGCCTGTCGCGTCCTCTTGACATGTTTCCCACCAAGTAGGGATGATGCTACACCGGGTGTGAATATCTTTGCGAGGTGAAACATTCGCTCCCAACCAGAACCACCCATAAGCTTACCACCAGCTTCTTGGGTGCACATTTCAAGATGCAGGAATCCAATCATACACACCATTCGATCCTCACCTATCTCCTCTGGGAACAGCCATTGACATTTTTTCTGCCTGGCATACAACGGACAGTCACCTTCAATGACAGGTATCTGGCCGGGGTTTACGAAAGCAGTAGCTTCCCTGACCACATACATAGCATGCTTCTGCATACTGAGTGAGTCCGCTTTCTGCTCACTGAAAACAGGGAATACCCCAATAACTGCACGAGGTTTGACATTGTCTTGATCTTCATGTTTTGAAAAGAAGCCTGAAAAGGTCACAGGGACTTCATCAAGCTGCCAGCTGCCATCAACCTTCCCTTTATTGCTGATCTGTGACACATGAGACAACCAGTCATTCTCTCCCACGTTCAAATCTGCATATTCATTGGGCCGTACATTACATTCATCTGGAGATTCAAGCCTGATGTCCCCACCAAAGTCTTCAACGAAAGGAACAAATGCATAGTCGTCTGGGAGTTCAATTTGTGTGTCTTCTGGAACATCTAAACTCAGTGGTGGGGGATCAGTACCCACATTGTCCCTGCTCAGTTGACCAATGAGTGTGATGGACGTACCATGCATATCAGATCTACCAGATACATCAATGTTATCAGTGGTTCCTATCGAGAAAACATTACGTTTGCAGTTAGCTGGGACTACAACACCTTCGTTCTTGAACCGCAGTGAAACAGCTCTCGCGAAACTCCTGCGAACATCCATTACGCGATCATAAGAGACAGAGAGTCCCATTTGATGAAAATCTCTGATAAGATTTTTCATACGATCATGGGCATGCAACTTCAAACCCACATAAAGAGGCATTGGAGTTTCTCTGTCACGTCTCTGGTGAACATTTTGTGCATGTTCGGAGCGTTTCGCTGAATTGCTGATCAACATCTGTGAAATAGTACAAGCCACTCGAGTCTTGGCATTAACAGTCTCATCATCGCCTAAGTTCTGTATACTACATGTGCCCTCAAGTAGAACTCTAAGAAGAGTCAGGAGTGAGTTGGGTACAGGCTCGCTCAAGCAATAAGATGAAAATGATCCCGTGAAAGGAGCTTGAGATATGAGTATGTGTTTACGCAGAAGAAGACCCACATCAACTATCTTTTTTGCCTCTTCCTCAGACACTATACGAGTTAAAGATTCGGACAACAAGGAGCCAACTCGAAACCTACTTGAAATAAACACATCTCTACCCTGTGTGAAGGCGTCCCAGCCATCGCCCAATTTCTGCAACAAATGTTCTTTGAATCGAGTGGAATGTATTTCTTCACTAAGCCAATCAGAACCGACTTGCTTCAACCTCCGACTGTACAGATTCTTGAGATCGACAAGCTTCATCGCGGAATCGTTGTGTTCAACAAATGTTATGAGCTCTGCCATAACGAGAGGGTCATAGGGCAGGCCTGACGCGGAATGTTCGGCGTTCTTCGACTTTTTAGATTTAGCCGCTCGTGCTTCATTGGCAAGCTTACAATAACAGGTTTTGTGATAGTAAAGATCACTAGCAGCGGAATCAAATGCTGCATTGACCCGAGAAAAAACAACTCAGTTCTCGGCTTCCTTTGCCATAATTTTGAGTTTATTGTTATCAGACATTGATCTGCAAATAGGCTCACTGCTGTCACCTTCGCGTTTGTGACAATAAACACACTGGGGCAGTTTCCTGTCACAGCCAGATTCAAAACTTGTCCGTGTTCTTTTAGGACTCAGCGTGGAGCAGGATGCCACTGCCTCATTTCGCTCTCGCTTGTGTAGCACGCGCTGTACGATGTGAGTCCGAATACTGTCACGGCATGTCTTATGATATATTGCCTTATTCGTCAACAGTGACATCGACATACACTCATCACTCTCTCTCATCAAACAATCAATGGTCAAATTATATGGAAGCTCAACGCCATTATCTAGGAAGCGCGTTATGTCTTCCTCAATAGCTTTATAGGCGTCATGAAAACGAGATTCTCTATACGGACGCATCAATTTCTTGGAACTGTCTTGCTGGCAAAAGCAACAACGTTCCCAGTCAGTACTAGTCCGTACACGAAGAGGATTCTCACTCATTCTGTGAATGATTTTTGTGAACAATCGCGTTCTCGAATTAATTTCGACAGACAAATCAGAATTGCTTGCGGAATTACGCCAAACAAGAGATTGTATGGCAAAGAGACTGCTTCATAAAGAGCGTTGTTTCTCCGGGATCAGCGTCATTCAGGTTTGCCTGAATGACGCTGATCCCGGAGAAACAACGCTCTTTTCAAGTTCCAAGAAATTGATGCGTCCGTATAGAGAATCTCGTTTTATTCTACATCATCTCCCACGTCTGTTTCCAACACGTGCGTGGATCAGAGTTCACTTTCGCGCCCTTACAATCGGATGTATAGTCGGTAGACCGTCGAAAAGGAGGTTCCCTTCAGCCGCTGGCGGCCATTTTGGATTGTGCCGCTACTGGTCGCCACCGGTCGGTGTCAACTTGTAGCCGATCGTTTTTGAGAACCTCATAGCCTACACTAACAGTGTGCCAAATTTCAAGAAGGTATCACCAAGTGCACAATTCACCTGTATGTGACGAATTCCTCCCCCGCTATAATCATGTACTTTTTAAAAGGATTAGATTTGATACTTGGACTTGTTTCACCACACAATTGGTCATACAGTACAGTCCCATGATTGGTGGAAATCCACGCGTGGCTAGTGATATCCATGCATGTATTTTACTGGGTAATAAAGATCACCATCGGCAAAAGTCTAATTAAATTTTTGATGATTATTCCTCTAGTTAGTCATTCATCAGATAATTCTACGAACTGCACCTCAGATAGTGTCATCTACTTTCGCCTACAGTGCACTTTCGCCTACAGAATTATGAGGTAAAAGTGTATGAGAAAGTGCACTAACTAAGCTATAGGGAGTAGTAGCTAATTACCTGCTCTATCCACAATAAATGGACTGACCGACCATTCATTTCCAGCATTTGTCTTCTTTTTGTTTTATTGGTAAAATTTGGTAATATTGGGATGTTAACTTAATGGATTCTTGTAAGAACAAGTTTAGAACATCATATACAATGTGGATTTGTTATTTGTCAACAAAACCTTGCAAATATCAATATTATTGGAACCGGCTCACTGAGCCGGTGTGACAGGAATGGAAGTCCGTAGGAAAATTAGTCCCTCTGGACTATTATTCCGCGGAATTATAGTCCTAGGTCTAACATGTCTAGAAATAGTAGTCCGTAGTTCTACTTAGTTCGTAGAATTAAGTACTTAGGTGCAACTATCCGATGAACAATCAAATAATTGAGTATACCTTGTGCTCTGTGCTGGCCTCGTATACACTTGGTTAACTAGCATTCCCTTTTGGGTCTGTCGGTGGCCGAGTGGTGTGCGTGGTTCAGTATAGTTTCGCTGGGCGGTTGGTGCCGAAGGAAACTCTCTCGGCCTATAATTAGTGTTTGGAATCTAATATTATTGTACCCATGGAAGTATTGCCCACCGTGGAAAGTTACCAATCCACGGCGACGGTACTGTTCAAATGCAGGTCTGTGGTACCCGATAAGTACTATTTGGGGACCAGCATGACCAATGGTGTACCGGCACGGTACGTGTTAATTAATTTAAAGACGTCGCGTTACGACTAGTACATGTAAATTTTTTCTTTACTTATCTATACACCAAAACATTTCTAAGAAGTATTGCGTTTTTAACTACATGTGTAACCTCAACTTACTAATATTCCGCCTACATCGTCAAAGACATGTTGTAGTTAAACAAATTGTCAATCTGAACTTCAGCCATCTCAGTCCGGCCAAATCAGGTTTATCCCCCTCCCCTTTCAACGAATCGGCCATCTTCGCGAGACCCCCGTTTGTTCCAAGTGTGTTACTTATCATCACTGCAAGCGCTAAGCGCTGTTCGTTGATCATGAACCGGACAAAACTCGTCACTTAAAAATCATGTCAAATCGTGACGTATATGGGATTCTTTTTATCATATAATGCGCAATTTAAACTTATCTAACATAACGACAAAACTGGCTAGAGCTATTCACAAAAATCGCCGAACGAATGTTATTATTTTTTCAACTTTTGCCTTGAAAACATAGCCTATGGCTCTCATTGGAATGAGCTCGTCGAACTTGTTCCAATGAGGGGTTATAAACTGTTTCCGAGACAAAAAAAAAATGAATATGTTTACTTATTCAGGAAATGGTTCTTTTTATTTGTAGTTGTCTTTTTCTGTCTGTATTAGGTAAACAGTTAATGAAATGTAAGAGAAGATTAACCTTTTACCCAAGGCAGACGATATCAAAATTTATTATTTTAAATATCATTTTTTCAAATTTTTCCAAAAATTTCAACAAAACCATATCATGTGACCCCTCGATGGAACGAGCTCGTCGAAGTGGACGGTTATTTGAATGCTTCAAATTAGCTTGTCATGAAAAACCAAATTTCCTATTGTTACTTTTAATAAACAAAAACACTAGATAGCTCACAGAACTGTCGGTTGTTTTCGCTTACTAAAAGTAACAAAAGAAAACGTCGTTTCTATTGGTGCCATTTTGTGTATTTACAACAATTACATGCTTCTTAAATGAACCCTCCTCGCCAGTCTAATAATCGAAAGTCGATTTTCATGAGGAGATAAGTGAGGGATGATTATAATTTACCTTAGCAAATGTAGAAATACCCACTGGTTTTGTGTGCGTGTTACGTTCTAGTCATGGTTCGAGTTTCGTTTCGACGATAAAATTGACAGCGGAAGTACCACCCACCGATGCTCATGTAAACGAAAACAAATTCGCACGTGTGAATATTATATTATTTAACATTTAAACTCTTATTAATCTGACGAACATGGAATAAATAAAATATACCCAAAGTAGCTTTGACGAACATGGAATAAATAAAATATACCACTCGTAGTGAAGTGGTATTAACCGCGCGCCAAAGGCTCGCGGTTAATTCCACTTCACCACTCGTGGTGAACATTTGGTACACCAAGCTACATAAGGGATATTTTTATATAATCCCCCCCCCCCAGGTGTAACAGCGTTGTCTCATAGAACAAAGCACTTAATCCCGATTGCCATCGCAGGGGCTCGGTGGCGCTGTGTAAAAAGGCGTACTGTACGTCGATAGCGCACCTGTCTTCAGCCAATGCAAACTCTGCTTGTGTGGAGTAAGTACGTTGGGGAGAGTGACAGTTACTCGGTTTCACCCGTCAAACAGTCCCACACAATGCGACCCTGGCTGTCGAAAGTGTTCTTCAATAAATAAATAAATAAATAAATAAATAAATAAATAAATAAATAAATAAATAAATACTCTTCACTCAGCCTCATACTGCTAACCAAATCTGGTTACAACTAAGCTAAACATATTCCTCATAAATTTGCATTTGCCCGCGTCGCGTGTTCTTATTCATTACATGGGTGTGAAGTATTACGCTTCATAATGTTTATAACACCAATATTCAGCCATTAAAATGAGCTGGCTCCTTTTCGAAGAAAACCGCATGCAGTATCGGGGGCATGGCTAAGTCAAGGAGGAATGCAAACGCGCCAACATGAGACTGCCGACGGGCAATTCTGGACGGATGAGATCTATGAGACAAACGGGCTGTCGTTCAGGAGGGTCACACATGTGGAAAAGGTAGGAGTCTTACGATGCAAAATCGTACAATCCTAAATGGGTATACACAGAGTGCATTGTCGTCGGGAGGGAGCTCAGTGGTTACGGAATTGGACTTTAACCCTTTACCCAACGCAGACGATATCAAAAGTTATTATTTTAAATATCATTTTTTCAAATTTTTCAAAAAATTTCAACAAAACCATATCATGTGACCCCTCTTTGGAACGAGCTCGCCGAGCTCGTTCCAACGAGGGGTCACATGATATGGTGTTGTTGAAATTGTTTGAAAAAATAATATTTTTTCAACTGCTGCCTTTGCATATTACGCGGGTGGATGCGGCCGACTCGTTGGGTAAAGGGTTAAACCGAAAGGTCCACGGTTCGATCCCCGCCAGGAGTAATTCATTGGACAAGGCACTTAATCGGCTGTTGGAAGTGTCGTAAAATCCCAATAAACAAAAAAAAAAAAGAAAAGAAATCAGCCTCGCATTATTTGCTAACTCATAAGCTGTTAACACTAATTAGAGTAATTTCTGTGTGAGCAATCAACCACGGCGATAGACTGGACAAATTTCCACAACCTATTGTCATAAGACTCATAACTACGGTCAATGGAGTTATTTTATTCAATTGTGTTCTTGATTCATTGTGCGTATATAAAGATTTTATACCATGATTACCAATTCTACTATATTTGAAAAGCCAATGATATAAATTTTTAGCTTTATACACCAACCGTTGTGAACACGCCAGCTGTGGGATTTCAATAGTTAAAATATACACCTACAGTGGAACTACATACAAGTTGACCTTTGGTGACGTCGACCTGAATGCGAACTTGTCTAAATTTATCGCACTTCACCTCGCGAAGAGAGAAATAAAAGTGGCAATTATTTATTACGTTTTTAAATGAGTTTACCCCATAAAACACCAAAAATTAACAAACATGCATTGTCTCATGTTAATAACGCATCCAGAACTCGAAATAGTATGTTATTATGTTATTAAAATGAAAAAGTCCCTGTTTCTTTTTCTATTTCGTCTCGATGATAAAATTGACAGCAGAAGTTCCGCCCACCGATGCTCATGTAAACGAAAACAAATTCACACGTTTGTAAGGCTGCTGCTCAATAAAATCGAGATAAAATAATAGCGACTCTTAATAATCTGACGATCATGGTATAAATAAAATATACCCAAAGTAGATTGGTGTACCAAATGTTCACCACTCGTGAACATTTGGTACACCAAACTACTATGGGTATATTCTATATATGAACTGTTGTAAAAATTAGCCTGGATTGCCGATTGTTTTAACGATGTCGACAATGTTTGGTGCCCGACTCTTGTCACATGAATGCTAGAGTTCAATGCATTATTTTAGAATTTGTTAGAATATGAAAACATGAAATCCCCGGGACAAAATATATTTGTGACTGGTTCATCGGTAGAAGGATTCTGAAAATGCAACCTCCCTGAAACCAAACGTTTTTACTGGGGTCTAACGACACTTTTGACAGCTGGATCACCTCGGGTCGGACAGTTTTACGGGTGGAGGAAGCCGGAGTACCTGGAGAGAACCACCGAGCAACGGCGAGCAGCTGTCAGCTCCCCAACATACTAACTCCACACAAGCAGGGTTAGCATTGGTGGAAGCAGGTGCACCATCGACGTGCAGTACGCCTTAGTGCACAGCGTCTCCGTGCCCCCATATGGGGCAATGGGGGTGAAGTGTCTTGCCGAAGGACACAACGCGGTTGCCACAGGTGGGATTCGATCCGAGGACCTCTCGGCTTGCAGCCTGCACCTCTACCTACTGAGCCACCACGCCCCTCTCGTTGAAAATGTTAATTGGTCTAACCCCAAAATAATAAATATGGACTCTTCCAATTGCTGCCATTGAACTGACATGGAAGATACCACCAGGGTCCAAAGGGTTAAGTATGAGAACCACCGATCAGCTGCGAGCAACTGTCAGACTCTTCAACGTACTAACAAAAACAATGAAAGCAGAAAACAAATCTAATTGAATAAACTAGAGAAAAAGAATTTACTGCATCCACTAAATTTACGTCTGTGTTAAAGAGGTTACAGCATCGGAAATAAACAATAGAAAGAGAATTTATAGAAGCTTATTGTTGGGGGTGAAATATTTTTAAAGAAATCAGAAATACGTTTTCGTTAATAGTATTTATCAGAAATGCACAATTTAGCCACTTAAGTGAATGATGTGTAGAGCAGAAAATTTGAGTATGGAAAGGGTTAACATTATTCTCACGGAAATAAAATATTTGGAACCCACATTTAAGTCTTAAGAGGGTTACAAACATTGAACTGAATAATCTATACTATAGTTCCTTGCAAAGCAAAGGGTTTCTCTCAACGTAGTTGGAAGAACTGATTATAATAGCAAGGTAACATTTAATGTTTGACAGCTAACTCCACTGATGTTTACATTGTCTCCAGTTTGAATAACATAACATAGTATTGCTTGGGGAGAATTTACTGTCACATGAAATTGGAGGCTTTGAAACCCTGTGTCCGACTGGGCCATACTCAAGGGCTTTAGCAACCCGGAAAATATAGGTTGCCGAGAAATTGTGCCTGTCAGTGCATATGACAAAAATATCAACGCGATAGGACCATTGGGTTTCGAGTTATCGTGCGGACAAGGAAGAGCATAGAAGACAGAAGACATGAGAATAAGAAGAAGACGAAGAAGAAGAAAAAAAGAAGAAAAAGAAATCGTGCAAAAGCAATAGCCCGTGTGTTTCACGCAGACTAATTATAGAATATTCTCACCGTCGTATAATATTTCGTCCCTTTCCTTGTGTTCTTGATACACCATGCATTGTCGTTGTTTGTTGAAATTCAACCCACATTGCATTGATATACCCCAAAGACGCCTTATCTCCACCCATTGTCTTTATCTTCGATATATTTGTTGCAGAATCCCCATCCAGTGGTCGTTCGTCAGAAAATGCTTCAATACGGTTTTTCATGTCGTAAATTTGTCTTCTATAACAGAAATTCTAACAGCCGAGAAATCTCTTCGAATGTACTGATTGCACTATCTACTGTTGACACGCAACATAAATTTAAAATCACTTAGAAGAATCCCCATGACAAATCAATGCAAACGTTCTCAAAGACCAGAATACCACCCGTTGGAGGCAGTTGATCTAAAAATTCAAGACATAGACATGGACACGCGTTGCGAATGTATTGATCAATCTCATTGTTGTTGCCACGGAACACTTATTTAAAAAACTCTGAAAGACTCTTTATCACTAGTTGAAAAAATGTCTTAGCAAATAATTATCCTGCCCATTATGGAGGCTCTTTCAAAATTTGGAAGACATTGTCCATGCAATTATGTACTTTATCTGTAGTAATTTCATATTTCCCTCACAATTTATTCAATGGAAAATAAACAATATCACTATGTTTTCTTATTTCACTGCGCGATTAGAAAAAATCGATCTCACCTCCTACTTATAGCGTTGAAGTAATTCACCCATTCCACTGTCACAAACTCGAGGTTCCGCTTTCTTCATCTTACGTCGAGGGCGTGGTGGCGTCGCGGTAACCGGTTCTCGTCAGATCACCGAAGTTAAGCAACGTCGAGCGCGGTTAGTAGTTGGATGGGTGACCATTTCAGCGACTGATTCGTGCTCCCGCGTTGTGTCCTTGGGCAAGGCACTTAACCCCGATGGCCTACACGGGACACGATGACGCTGTGTACTAAGGCGTAGTGCACGTCGATGGTGCGCATGTCTTCAACCAATCTAACCCTGCCTGTGCCACGGTGCAGTGTTCAGAGTTACGATGTTGGAGAGCTGACAGCTGCTCGTCGTTGCTTGGTGGTTCCCTCCAGGTTCTCCGGCTTCCTCCACCCGCAAAACAGTCACCGACATGATATGACCCTGGCTGTTAATGTGTCGTTAAACCCTAATAGATAAATAAATAAATAAATTCATCTTATGTCTAAGACCTGTTTACACGAAGAGGAGAGAACAGAACGAGGGTGGAATACAGTACAGAACTGCTTGTAATCCACGCGTGGGAAGTGATGTCCATGCATGCGTTTACCAGGTAATAAAATCATCATCATCAAAAAATTAATTAATGAAGCACCGGGTTGTACCCGGTGCTTCATTACTTAAATTTTTGATTATTCCTTTAATTAGTGTTTGGAATTTAATTTTATTGGGCCCATGAAAATATTTCCCACCCGTGGAAAGTAACTAGTCCACGGCGGCCGTACTTTAAGAGGAATGAGAATCAACGACCCAAGGTGGAGTTTTTGTTGTATTTCACGAGCGTGAAATACAGAAACGATTCCTCCAAGGTCAGTTGCTTCCTGTCCTCCGTGCTCTACCCGAGTTGTGTTCTGTATTTTTACCACGAGTAAACTTGAATTTAGTAAACGTAGTTGATATTTTTAAAGAAAAATATACCCTACTGGGTCTGATTATTTTCCTGCTTGATTCTGTTTTGTGTCCTTGAATTTCAGTCACGTGACAGCGATCCGAAGATGTGTAACATCCAATCAGATGCGTCCTTACATTCCGTCCTTACGCGCAATCGAGATTCAACGCGTAGTGTATCTAACACATTACCCAATAGAATTGTCTCGCGTAACGCTGAATACATATAGCCATCGCGGTAAAAACAGTTTGATCACGAACAAATCTAATCCCGCCTCGCCCTCATGTGAACGTGTCCTGCGCCAGGTGCTACTGTGAGTTCAGGATGTACCCCCAGAGCTAACTTTCGATAATACGATACCCGGACAGGTGGTGCCAAGCCGTATACTCTTGGGAACAAATGCTATTTCTTATCCTTGCCAACTCTAAATAGTTTGCATCTAGAGTTTATGTACCTCGGTTCACAATGAAACGTAGGAAATCGTAGACTATTGCGTCAGATAATTCCGTTATCGTTGCATTTTGTTTATTCACCACTACCTGTGGACTCAACCAGTTTTCGGTTGGTTGAAGATGAGGACTCCGCTCAGTATGGGCGTGGAATGATACTTTTTTATCCGAAAGGTTTCCAGGTACAGACTGTCGTCAAATATTTTCAAAATGAATGCATCGTACCAGTCGTGCTGTTGTCTGTTTGACCAGCTTGGCCCCTCCCACCGCAAAGTACCCATAAGGGCCGCGGAAATGGTGAAATGAAACAGTCTTCTCCTCGCTCATATAATACTACTCATCATTGAACAAAATGGCTAAAAAAGTGGCAACAACGTGAAAAAATCTACATCCGCGCGTCTCATGCGCCTACTCATTTGAAAAAAATATCAAGCATTAAACTTAACTCTATAACATGCATTTAATGCGGATTAATTTTGAGATTTCCTCCAGGTGCAAATAAAACACTTCCGTAAAAGGTTAGTATTGGAGTATCCAAACGGGCCTTTGTAACGTAACGACTCTCTAGCTGGCGCTGTTAGAAAAAACAACATGCGGTCAAATTTGATTATTCTTGGAGTTTTTGTCTTGTTTTTGAAGCAACAGAAAATGAAAATTTTAGTACTTTCAGACAAACTTATTGTAACCGTCGTCTTAGATAGGAGGTTGACACTTCACCAAATGCAGACGATATCAAAATTTATTATTTTAAATATAAGAGTTTTAAAAGTTTTCAAAATGTTAAAAAAAACCATATAATGTGACCCCTTTATTGGAACGAGCCCATTGAGCTCGTTCCAATGGGGTCACATGATATGTTTTTGTTTTTTTGTTGAAATGTTCTTTAAAAATGAAATTTTGTTCTGCTGAGTTTGTAAATTACGCGGGTGGATGCAACCGAATATTTAGGTAATGGGTTAACGTTTTGTAGACTGGGCTTACATTACTAGTATTAACAGAAATAATTATTTTTTCGACTAATTCTTTTTCAGTTGAATTCTGTCAAGTACCGTTTGGTGCCTTATTAGTATGGGTGAGACAACTCGTCCCAATGAGCAGGTATACGGTGTGGGCTGATCGACTGAGAAGAATAAATGTGTTGGAGATTTCATCTGTAATTTGTTCTTGGTAAATGGTTAGATTCGTAGATTTTATGTAATCGTTTGCATCCAGCATAAAGGCGGACATGGTACACATGAGATAATGGATAGAAACAATGGTATCAGTCTTTTTTTCCAAACTTGTAGCTCAGGGTATGTTAAAATATTGTTCGAAAACAATCTCGAGATGTCACCGATCGGTCCCAGCGTACAAAATCAGTAGACAAATATTTATCCACAACGACATTATCGACTTGCGTGGTAATTAATTCGCCTTGATGTAGATGGGAAAGCTAATATGTGGGGGTTACAGTCAACTGCGACGTCGGCCACCGCTTAGCAAATACAAGCTAATGGAATTCAGTTTAAAATGGGAATGGAAAAGCGAAGATTACAGAGCTAATACATAGTTTCTTTACACTGCTTTACTGAGGTTTCCGTTGGGGTGGGGTGAGATATTACATATACTAAAACATGATAAAAATTGATATTGCATCAAAAGATGCTCAAGTTCAGTATCGAGCAATGGAAATCTGTTAATTTAAGTTTGACCGAATAAGAGGTTTTACGTGGCACCCTCGAATAGCCACGGATTGCGCTTTCTCTGACAATGAAGCCACCCTTGTCTAGCCGATGTATGAAGCTGAGTCATTCTGAATCAATCTGCTCAGTGTGGGATGACATGGGCAACCTTCTACTTCGTACCCCGTATTCTGCGAGTAGATCTGACCAGCTTTATTTAAAAAAAAAGTTTGTTTTATTTTATGAATTAATACTATTACCAAACCAGGCATGTCAAAGTACCCCCGTACCAACATAACCGGTACCGAGGCGTGACAGGCCTGTCCCGTCGAAACCGGTATTAGTACCGGGCAAGTCAAAAAATTGGGTGGGAGAAATTCGTATGGTTTAGACCCAGTCCCCAAGATCGCAAAGACAAACATGGCATCGTACCAACTATTCTGCGGGGACATCAAAGTGATCATAAAGCACGATAATCGTGCTTTATGATTACTTTGATGTCGCCACAGAATAATTTCTGTGAAGTAGCCGATGACGCGGTGCTTTCATTGTCTTTGATGCCATGTTTGGAAAGTTAAAATGGTAGGCCTTATCGAGGTGGTGGTGCAGACAGAACATGCCCCTTTAGAGTGTTTTGATATGTTCATTGAAAATAAGCTTAAAGTATGTCGTGTAAGTGTGCCATACACAATTCGTCCCCTGAGTTCCAATGTGTTCTATATGCCAGTAGGCACATAAAACACATTGGAACTCAAGGTACGAATTATTAGTCCGTTTACTCTCGTTCAGTTTGGGATTTTCCCATACAATAATTTTGTCTCGGTACAGGCGGGACAAAAGCTTCAGTACAGGTGCCGGTTGACGCATGAGGGTACCGGCGGTACCGGTACAGGTATCGGTTAACATGCCTGTACCAAACAAAGCTAACTTGATTCTTTGAACCAAGATTAAGGTATGTGCATACGTTAAGATAACAGTACGTCTGTTGACTGTTCCGAAACGTAATTTTTCATTTTGGTCACCACCGTCGCCTTTGACGTCAAGACGTTAAATATGTAGTGCTGACCCGATTAAAGTGCGATGGTGCATACATGGTCATTTTTTAGCAGTGTATGTAATATTTTAGCAGCATATTTTCAAATTCTTGGCATAGGGCTGTCTCAAAGTCGAATCGTATCATTTTACAAATGTGATGACATTTTGAGTGCTATGGATTCACAACTGAAATTCTTCGGTGAACAATTGCTGTAACTGTTGCAACAGCTTGTGTAATGTTTTAATGGTATCGTCTGCAGTTCTCGAGGTATGGTTGTTACAAAGAGGAAGGTGTTATCTCGCATTTTTTGGGGTGTGGTTGTCATTATAGAAGAGGAGGTCCCCGATGATGATTACGTCAAATCTCCGTTATTTGAAGTCGGATTTTCGAACCATCGAGATGTTGTCAAAATCTCACAAAGTGTCTCTTCTTGAACTCCTCTACCATCATCAGGTCTCCTGTACAGGACAATCCCTCCCCTCCTGTACAGGACAATCTCTCTCTCTCCTGTACAGGACAATCCCTCTCCCTCCTGTATAGGTCAATCCCTCTCCCTCCTCCCTCACTCCTGTACAGGACAATCCCTCTCCCTCCTCCCTCCCTCATGTACAGGACAATCCCTCTCCCTCCTCCCTCCCTCCTGTACAGGACAATCCCTCTCCCTCCTCCCTCCCTCCTGTACAGGACAATCCCTCTCCCTCCCTCCTGTACAGGACAATCCCTCTCTCTCCTGTACAGGACAATCCCTCTCCCTCCTGTACAGGACAATTCCTCTCCCTCCTGTACGGGACAATCTATCTCCCTCCTGTACAGGCCAATCCCTCTCCCTCCTATACAGGACAATTCCTCTCCCTCCTGTACAGGACAATCCCTCTCCCCCCTGAACAGGACAACAATTCCTCTCCCTCCTGTACGGGACAATCCCTCTCCCTCCTGTACAGGACAATTCCTCTCCCTCCTGTACGGGACAATCCCTCTCCCTCCTGTACAGGAGACCTGATAATAGAAGAAGAATTCAAAGAGGTTCCGCTACTACTTTATTCCGTCCTGGTAGAGTCCTCATTTTTCGGCTGACTTGACCAAGCAGGCGAATCGCCATTGAATAGAATACTTGAATATCTACTGACAATATTACGGTTGTACAAATGTGCGATATTTACAAGTTAAAAAGCTGCTAGATTCTGTTCGATTCGACAATCTTGCCCATGGCCCCGCTACTACTTTATTCCGTCCCGGAAGATTCCGCTGTTTTCGATTGACTTGCCCAAGCAGACGGGCCACGATTGAATACAATACTTAAATATCTACTGATAATATTATGGTTGTAAAAATGTGCAATATTTACAAGTTTAATAGCCGTTAGATTCTGTTCGACTCGACATTCTTCACCTGATTCGATTCGAGATTAGATTCGAAGCGAAATGTGAGCTTCGAAGGGCCGTACACGTACTCTTGAAGTGTGTATAAACTCTCAGAGTGCATTATATTGCGCGTAATGTACTACTAAAACGAATGTGAAATAGATTTTTCTGATGACAATAACTCTAAGAAAGAATATGAGATTCCCAAACAAAACATGTCAGACAATGGAAGCCGCGTTGAACCCGGAATGTGTATTTTATCTGGAACATTCCCCTTGCTGCCTGTGCCGTAAGTATACAATCTTCGTGTTTTGCATCGACAATGTAGCTTCTGTATTGTTAATGCAATTTATTGAAGTTTTACACGGATTGTGTTTGATGAACAATAGAAAAACAGTGACTCCCTGTTAATATTGAAATAAAAATGTAACGTAAATTGACGGCAAAAAACCATCAGTAGTACAGAAACCTTAACAACTAGCCCACAGTCAATTATATGTTTAACCCTTTACCCAACGAATCGGTCGCATCCGCACGCGTATAATGCAAATTTAGTAGTTGAAAAAATATTATTTTTCAAAAAAATTTCAACAAACCATATCATGTGACCCCTCGTTGGAACGAGCTCGATGAGCTCGTTCCAACGAAGGGTCACATGATATGGTTTTGTCGAAATTTTTTGAAAAATTTTAAAAACTTAAATTTAAAAAATAAATTTTGATATCGACTGCGTTGGGTAAAGGGTTAAAATGTAGCATGCGCGATAACAAACAAAAGAACTTAATAGTTTCAAGTGATTTAAAATTTATTTTCACGCACCTTAACCCTTTGAACCCGAGAGGACGCTCTTCCTTCCAGGAACATGATACTTCTTAATTTCATTATTTATTTATTTATTTATGTTTAAGGTCACATATTTATGCACAATGGCTAATCATGACCGTGACAGTTTTACGGGTGGAGGAAGCCGGAGTACCCGGAGAGAACCACCGTGCAACGACGAGCAGCTGCCAGCTCCCCAACATCGTAACTCCGCACTGCAGCACAGGCAGGGTTAGATTGGTTGAAGGCATGCGTACCATTGACGTGCAGTACGCCTTAGTACACGGCGTCATCGTGCCCCCACGCGGGCAGTGGGGATGAAGTGTCTTGCCCAAGGACACAACGCGGTTGCCGCAGGTGGGATTCGAACCGAGGACCTCTTGACTTGCAGCCTGCACCCCTACCCACTGAGCCACCGCGCTCCCATCTTAATTTCATTAAACAAGGTGGCTGGAAAGTGAATGTGTGGGGTAGACTACAAGGTTGGTAGAACAGCATGATGGAGGTGAATACAAAAGAGTCTAATCAAATGACAGATAGTTCAAGACAAGGTGGAAACCGATGGTAAGCCGCCTGGAGCTGTATAGGAGCTACGAGCCGTATAGGAACTAGGTGCTGTATAGGAGCCATGTTGTTGGTATCCTTAAATATCGAGATGAGTTGTAGAGCAGTATGTGGAGTCACTCGGTCGAGCAAAAGCTCGATAGCTCATTTGACTTTTTTCGACCAACTGGAATATTCCATATGACTGTTTGTAAAAATAGGGGATGGACTATTTAACCCTCTGAACCCTGATGGTATCTTCCACACCAGTTTAGCGTCATCAGTTGGAAAAATCTATGTTCGCTCCTTGAGGGATGACGGAATCCGAACAATAGAAATGAGATGATAAGCAGAGACTATAGCATAGCTTATTTGTACACAGAAACAGAGGATTCTCAAGAAATCCGAATAACAGGTAGAAACCAAGGATTTGGGAAAATTCGAGTCAGTACTCATATACACAGGAAAGCACCTTATAGCACAAGTGCTACTTTTATATGCCTAGAATGGGGCTTCGCCAAGTCCGTTTAGGTAATTTTAAACAGTTTTTAATGACTGGTCTATTTGGGTAATTTGATTGACTCTTATACAAAGGAACTACGTGCCACTATTCTAACCTCAAAATGGGAATTCTCCAATTCCGGTTCGGTAGTTTTGAGTGGTTCTTGATGATTTGGAAGGATTGGCGGGTTTAGTTGGGTAATTATATTTATCCTATTGAATCGAACACACCATCCAAATATATCTTCTCCCTGTTAGAGGGGATAGGTCACATAGGAACCACGTGCTTCCATAAAAACCAAGAGGGCGGCATCAAACATAGAAAATGATTAGTGGAAACATTTGTCACCTTAACACGCACTGCACGAACTCCACGTACATGTATCACTATGCTAATTACGTCACAACATGGCCGCTCACGCGTGCTATTGTGACAACCAAACATGACTTCACTGAGTCACTTGATATGATGTCACTTCCGAGGTCCTGCACCGAGGTCCTACAAGCACACCTGAAAAAATGCGAGACTTAGTATATTAATATGTATGCGAAAAGATAGAGATTTTCCTGAAGAATTAAGTTGATGCCCATTGACCAAAAATCAAAGTGGAATAGGCAAACAAAAACATCTATGTAAGCTGCATTTCAGGTGTTTTAGAAAAAGGAGTAAATTGTTAAAATAATTATTTCAGGTGTATTTGAGTTATTATCACGTTGACTGCTTGCTAGTGTTTTCTAAATATATTTTAAAGAAAGATGTTTTAAACTATATTTCAATTTCCTCTTATGAAGAAAACTCAAAACTGTGAAAAGTAAATAAACAACGTAAGATTCCTCCCGTGGGAAACCAGAGGAGTGGAGCAGTGCTTGTTCAGTGTGGCAAAAAAGTGCTGCTTAATTGGTTAAAAAGGACATTGAACAAAGTCTGGGGTGGAAGTCCTCTTAAGTGCGAGGCGGAGATATAAACGATTGGCTAATCCTCCCGTGGGAAACCAGAGGAGTGGAGCAGTGCTTGTTCAGTGTGGCAAAAAAGTGCTGCTTAATTGGTTAAAAAGAACATTGAACAAATGTCTGGGGTGGAAGTCCTCTTAAGTGCGAGGCGGAGATATAAACGATTGGCTAATCTTTTCTTCATATCTTTGTTGTGGTCATGCTATAACTATAGATGCTGAAGGTGTCCCTAAATACCTTTAAATAAATATAACGCGACTACAGTGCATAATTTCCACAACAACAAGGCGAGTAAAAAATTGCAAGACTAAAAAGCCTGTCCGACTTTTTAGGCTAACTACGTATGATCAAGAAATTGATTGGTGAAAACGAAGACAGTGCCTCCAGTTTACTCCAGCAAGACATTCACGTCTATTTTACGATTGGTCTTTGTCTAATCTCGCACATATTTGGGCAGTAGATAATGCATCTAATAATTTCTTCGCCACACCTAAGGTTCACCTGCGCTATGAGCACAGGTGGGCCTTGTGTGTTGAGTAGATATTATTAGATACATCTTCTACTGCCCAGATAGGCGTGCCTGAGGTTGGACATGGTATGCGGCGCTCAAGGCTTACCTGGGTACTGATCCAAGGGATAGCTTCTGTGTGGCGTTCAAATTATTCGATACATTTTAGATGCGCAAGAAAAGGTGTTCATCGGTTTCAAATAATGTACGTCAAAACACCCCTCAGAAACAGGGCTTTTGTGACAAAAGAGAGGTAGGGTGGGGGTGAAGGGTCATGGGGTTTTCCATCCTAAAATGCCGGCCATAATTTGCAACATTACCAAATGTTGGTGTTTTGAGGTTCAAAATTTCTAACTATACTACTCAAAGTTTGCTAAGCACCAAGTATATCCAACTACCTGCTTTACGTTTTAGTTGAAATATTGTTATGAAAAGAGTATATATTTTTTATTTAATTATATCTGTAATGATTTAAGTACAGAAATTAAGATTTTATTTTGTGTTTGACATTATATTTTAGCTTTTGATTACGATAACCATGGAAAATGGATATTATTGGTAAAAGAGGAAATTTTTCTATTTGCCAAAAAGTTGACGGAGCGAGGTGGTATGGGTTCAGTATCGAGCATGAGACCTTTACTGTTAATTACAGCTTGACAACGCCTTCTCATGCTCCCAATCGGGTTCCTGGTGGTCCTTTGTGGGATGTTGTTCCATTCTTGGACCAGCATGGCACCAAGCTCCTGAACACTTCTTGGCTGGACTGGACGGGCTGAAATTGCAAGTTGCAACTCATTCCAGACATGTTCGATTGGACTGAGGTCAGGGGATCTTGCTGGCCAGTCCATACGCTCAATTCTCTCCCTCTGTCGGTATTCCTCGACAGCATGGGCAACATGAGGACTGGCATTATTGTCCATCAGAATGAATCTATCGCATACTGCACCTGCATTCAATCTGACGTGGACATCCAGGATCTCATCAATATACCGCTGTGTAGTCAATGTACCACGTTCAAGGACACAGAGCTCTGTACGTCCATCCCTGCTGATGCCGCCCGCCCCAGACCATGACTGACTCTCCACCATAGCAGTCGTGTTCAGCAATGTTGGCTGCATGGAATCGCCCGGTTTTCTCCATACCCTAAAACGCCTATCTCTGTGGTCTAGGCAGTACCTTGTCTCATCTGTAAAAAGGACAAGTTGCCAATCTTCTCTGGTCCATCCAGCATGGTCCATGGCCCATTCATATCGTGCCTGGCGGTGGATCTGTGACAACGGAATGTGAATACATGGTCTTCTCGATCGGAAACCACCTTCGTGAAACCTTACCCGGATAGTCTGCGTCGAAACATTTACTCCGGATGCATTCTGCAGGTCACTGCGAAGCTGGGTTGCTGTGGCAAAGCGGTTCCTACGGGCCTGAATGATCAAAAACTGGTCTTCAGCTGCAGATGTTGCCCTGTCTCTGCCACCACCATGCCTTCTTACTGGTGTGCTATACTGCTGAAATCTTGCCTAGTTGGAAATTCAGTACCGAGAAAATTTTTTGAAAATGAAGCCATGAAAGAGGGGATAAAATTGATTGAACTGAAATGCCAACACATATATTGTGGGAATTGGTGATAAACAAATGCTCAAGCTGAGAACTTTGAGCAATTCACATTCGCTTAACCTTAAATCAGATCTTATGCAGGAATGATCGATTTTCGATGTTTCATCATTTTGTAACAGTGAATGATGGAATTAACACAGGATGATGATTTCACATGATGCGATTTTCTTAAGAGCATTTCGAGCATTTTTTTATTACGATAAGTAAACGTACTTTAGAAATCTCGTACCGATTGACATCATGCATACTTCTGAAGCTCGATATTGCGTACACTGTAGTTGTAAATAGTAACAGTTGGGAAGTAAAGGAGTCATCCAATGGCGTAGGGGATGGGCACGCATTGCGGGGGGCCCCGTCTAGAAGGGGGCCCCCGTCTTGAAGGACGTCCCGACGCTGGAAGAAAGAAGGAAATGGAGAGAGAGAGAGAGAGAGAGAGAGAGAGAGAGAGAGAGAGAGAGAGAGAGAGAGAGAGACTGTGTACCAAATACACATAATTTCAAACTCTCACTTCCGCACGACGTACTCTTTGTAGTCTATGTATTATTCTTTTAACCCTTTACCTAACGTAACTGCCAAAACCGGCCAGCGCTATTCTCAAAAATCGCCAATTAATTTTAATTATTTTTTTCTTATTTTGTCTCAAAAACATAGGTTGTGACCCCTCGTTGGAACGAGCTCGTTTGGTTCCGTGGTCCATTGGTATGTGATGATGGGGAAGGGACCAGATTCAAGTTTGTTTAAATCATGTTTTTGAGTTCATATTTAGGCTTCGATTTGAACTTCCAGCAACATAAGGAATACTCTTTAAAAATCTTCTTCAGGTCTAAAGAGCCACTTGGTAGAAATGTTTGATATGTGGTAACAAACTAATCAACATCCTTGGCGGGGGCAGAATCAAGTTCAAATCAAGTCCCTGAGTTTATACTTGGAGTTACCTATGGGGACTTAAATTTAAAATTAGAGCTATATGAAGAGTATTCTTCAAAACCCTCTTCTCCAGAACCACCAAATCTTTTTCTAAGCTCCATCTATCAACATCTGTTGGTTTTTGGTATTGATGGAGAATCATATTTAAGTTTGTTCAAATCAATAATCAGTAATCTCTGTAGAAGCCCGAATTTTAACTGCAATATTGACAATATTCTTCGAAAAACTTGTGCCATCGCGGAAGGATAAAACTCGAGGCCTGCGGCATCTCGTTCTATCCTTCCGCGCTGGCACTCGTGCCATATCGATTAACCCATTCACACGCGTGTGTCGTTCTATGTATTTGGTACCCAACACCCCTGGGTGTCTGGGTGGAGAGGGGGTTTGCAGATCCAAGTGTACTCAAATTATATAGGTGGATTAATATTTGTGTATCTTAAGGGAGCTCTAATTTTAACAAAGCGTTTTGCACTAAGGCGTGCTGCACGTCGATGGAACACTTGTCTTCAACCGCCACTAACTCTGCTCGTGCTAGCAAGCTGGAGAGTCTGACAGTTGCTGACCGCATCTTGGCGGTTCTTTCCGGGTACTCCGGCTTCTTACGACCGTAAATACCCAGAACGACACGAGCGTGTGAACGGGTTAATCGATATGGCACGAGTGCCAGCGCTGAAGGAAAAAAAACGAGAGGTTTGCAGGCCTGGAGTTTTATCCTCATGCGATGGCACAGTGCCATATCGATTAACCCATTTACACGCGCGTGTCGTTCTGTGTTTATTACACGCAGTCACGTCCACAAAAACAATTATTAAAACCCTTTACCCAACGTAACGGCCAAAACCGGCCAGCGCTATTCTCAAAAATTGCCAATTAATTTTCATTATTTTTTTCATTTTTTGTCTCAAAAACATAGGTTATGACCCCTCGTTGGAACGAGCTCGTCGAGCTCGTTCCAACGAGGGGTCATAACCTATGTTTTTGAGACAAAAAATGAAAAAAAATAGTTATTCAAGAATTTTTGAAAGTGTCGTCTGCTTTTCATGTTAGGTAAAGGGTTTTAACAGGACACAGCAATTCATTTAACAACTATCAACAAAAAGAACACATTTTATCGCCAAAATTGCGAGGGGAACCTGTCTTACACTTTCGTCCTCTGAGTTCCACTGTGTTCTATGTGCCTGGTGTTTTCCGCATGGCTTAGTGTTCCTGTGGATGGGGATTTCATAGAACAGGCGTGTAATTAAAAAAAAATGTTCGCCACGATGAGACCCTAGTTGTGACAAATATGTGACAATTATGGTTGCAAATGGATCTGATATCCGAGGTATATGAGTCGACAGCGAATATAACGTATTCATTTTGATGGTAGCAGGAACGCTGATCTGTGAACGGACAAGAGGGGTATGCCAGATTGCGAGGGAAACCTGTACAGAGAGTCAGAAAGTTCCTGTTGGGTGCATGTAGTATGGACCCATAGATGGCGTTCGCAATGCTTAGTTTTAAGGAACCCGTGCCTCTCTGAAGTCGCCTGACTTGACAGCTATCTCCGTCTTTGTTTTTGAGCTGGTGTTTGCATGTCATGGCTAACAAACCCACAGGATCGGTAGAGAATAACATTGTGATCACTGCGCTGATCCAAAGTTTGTTTACTGGAGCAATTTAGCTAATTTAGCTAATGATATGGGTCCTATCAAATAGACATGTAAGATCACGGATGCTTCCCCGCCCCTCTGTCAAGGGGACCAAGCCCCCCCCTCCCCCCATCATCGGCGTTCCAGGTTGGTAGTTATTGTTGGTACCCTTCCAGTTTGCTTAACCCTTTACCTAACGTAACGGCCAAAACCGGCCAGCGCTATTCTCAAAAATCGCCAATTAATTTTCATTATTTTTTTTATTTGTTTGTCTCAAAAACATAGGTTATGACCCCTTGTTGGAACGAGCTCGTCGAGCTCGTTCCAACGAGGGGGTCATAACCTATGTTTTTGAGACAAAAAATGAAAAAAATTAGTTATTCAAGAATTATTTTTGCAAGTGTCGTCTGCTTTTCAGGTTAGGTAAAGAGGGTTAAGGCGTGGGAAAGAATACACTCTCAAATAGGTTGGGTTCTTATTCACTCAACCCAGTTGATTTGGGTTGATTTTTGACTCAACTGATTTTAGAGAGTAGGCGAGGACGGAACATTTTAATATTGGGAAATTCCAGGCCCAGGACAACACGAAAAGATGCCCAAGTTTTATAACGATCACAACTTCAACATACCTTGGTATGAGACGGTGCTTGGTAGTCAGTGGTGTTATATTTGTGAATTTATTATTTTGCTATGGGATCAGGAGTATTACCTAAAGGGTGCTTATCCAAACTAAACTTCACCAAACCACTTCTTCGCTATTCGTCAACCTTATAAATATAAGTACACGTCTGAATATAACTAAGTATTCTCAACGCATAACACCCCTAAGCTTATCACTACCTCAAGGTTCCGTACACAGAAAAGCGGATTGCCTCAAATACAGTTTCCCATGATGTAGGGCCCTGCGAGACTTCGAGATTCGATTCGATTTTGAGTTATAAAAAGATATTCGGTTCGATTCGAAATCGGTTGCCAGATTCGTTTCCTCACGAATCGTTTTCATAGGAAGATAGCTTGGCATCAGTCATCTTCATCGTCTCACAAAACATATAGTTCAGATAAAAATCGTACATAAATAATGTTGAAATAAAAGACACAGTGTGACTTCCGCCACATTAACATAAATAGCATCTGTACTGATGCCACCAGCCATGCTAATTTCAATATCACTAGTCCCTACCATTGTTAAATACAAATTTAAGGTTTCTAAACAATGTCGACTATGAACTGTTATCCATTCAGGGTAATATTCCAACTACACGATCAAGGCATGCCTTCGACGAAGGCATGCCTTGATGATGTAGTTAGATTATTTTGTCTGTCGAGATATTAGCCATCACAGACGGAACTAATTAGATTTATAGTACCCCAAACCCAGTCGGTCATCTTCAAGGCACCACTGATACGATTCGAGACTCGATTCGATTTAGAATAATAGATTTGATTCGACATAGGAAATTCCGTTGGGTTAAATTGGGTGGCGAGGTTCAAAGACTGGTCGTATGGCTGAAACTGAAATAGAAATTAGATAACAATTGCCTCCTTCCAGCTAAATTGAACCCATGTCGGTTTCGGGTGTGGGTACACTTTACATCAAGTTGTAAAAGCTTATGTGTGACTGTACATTCTGAGGAGATTTGATCCTCCGGAAACAAATTGAATTGCGCCTGTAGATATCCCATATTCTTATAGAGCTAAAGCAACTATAGAAAAACAAGTGGTTACAAAAAGAGTGGAGAGAAAGCAAGGAAAGATCGTTTGTTTCTGTCTATTTTTTTATTTATGAACTCCCCACAAAATAATGGCCAAACTGTGTAAATGGCCGTAGCCGATTTACGCTATTTTTGGCCTTTGTTTTGGGGGTTCATAACTCAAGAAATAGGCAGAAACAAACGATCATTCCTTATAATTAAACCTGGGGAGCAATAAATTTAAACACCCTCTACTTTGTGGAGTAAAAATAAAAACCACGTCACATCATGCTTCCTATTGAGAACTGAATTAAAAAGGCATAGTTTTCTAAAACTGTGTTTGAAATGGCGACACATTTCACTGAAAGATGTTGTCGTCATTAAAAGTTTTATTGGCCAATGAATTGCGTAAGTTAAAAGGAACGCCATAGGCCACGCAGCCACAAAACTTCAATTTTCTTTTCCACTTGACGGGAAGGCGATGCCATTCAAAGCAAGGCAGGGTTAAATTTAATTCGGAGTTTGATCATTTCCCGAGAAATTGAAAACAGAGTTGTTAAATGTGGAGTTCAATTTTAACCCAGATGACATGAAGATGGCTGAACTGTGTCTCAAAAAGAATCAATTCAGGTTATTTTGAAATTGGAAAGTTTTGATTGCGCGATTATCGTTTGTGGATGCCATCGACATCAGTGATGGAGCGTTTATTCATGTTGACATTGCTGTGCACGGGGCTGAATTGTCACAGGGGACAGTGTTTGACTGATATTTTGTTTTTTTAAAGTGGGTCATTCCCCATTGCAACAGCGGACGGAACCTTCATTTCGATGTCCACTCCCGTACATAATGTGTCTTAGTTCAAATCCAACATCACGCATTCTCTGGATACCAGTTGCACGTACAGTTAAAACTGGAAGTCCTGTCATGAAATGCGCACAAATAGCACGTTGATATGCGCGTTAATGTCGCGTTATGGCCCAAGTAAAGCTATCAAATTCTGTACATATGGCCTGTGCACAAGCAATGTTTCAGCCAATGGACCTCCGGGTGACCCGGAGGTCCATTGGCAGAAACATTGCATGTGTTTGCTATGAGTAACCAGGAGATCCTGCCGTGCCTTGGATGCCATTCGATATGGCAATTTTGCGCTATTCCAACGCGCAATTAAGCCTACATAAGCGCACTATTCGTGACAGGACTTCTAGTTTTAACTGTAAACCGTCTGTTTTGTATGTTGTACTACAATGCCTACATTTTGCATTTCGTGAAATGTCAGGCAGAAATTTTGAGAACTGTTATTCTTTACAAATTACACTCTTGTCAGTGAACCACATACATTTAGTTGATGGTGAAATGAGAGCACTGTGGGGATGCAGGTAGGTGGCAGTTTTATTTAAATCAGGCCGACCAATTATATCTCTATGACAGGTTGGTAATGATTATTACCGGCCATTGTTTACGTTTGATTTGGGTAAAACGATGAATTTAGATGATCATCTAATTTTAATTGCGTATAAAAAATGAAAGTGTCAATGACACTGTAGCTTAACTTGTGTGTTGTGTTTGATGAAAAGGATAATGTTCAATGTTTATGAAAAGATTATGAAATAAGACAAGAAGTGCGATAACTGGGAATATGTTAATTTCTGTTCCCTGTATGCTATGTTTTTTAAAAAACTAGAGGCTCTCTGTTTAAACAGAACTGGTTCCATCTCAGGAACAAGATTAGAACCAGTTTTGGTTCTAAAGAGAACCTATATTTTTTGCAGTGTATGTAGCGAAAGCTTGACGCCTGGGAGGTGAGCTTGTTGGAATTCTGAAAGCATTATAACAAATAATGTGCCTATGGAGATAGGTCTAAAGCGGGGGTATATCGTTTCGTCGTGTACATCAAGGATTTTAGTGAAGAACTGAAGATACCAGGGCTATTTTGTGCAGATGATATGGTACTAGCGTCAAAAAGTGAAGGGGAGCTAGTGAAAATGCTGGCCATTGTTGGGAGATATGGGAACAAATGGAGACTCGAACTAAATGAAGCAAAAGCAAAGTTATAACCGTGGGTCGTAAAGTGGAACCTACTCGAAAGCGGCGAGCTGGGGAGTTCTGTATTCCGGAAGGTAACAGAAAACTTCTTAGTGTAGGGGAGACATGTAACTACCAGTATTTAGGGGTAAATATGAGCATTGCGGGGAGAGCCATCTACCGAAACCACACAAATAAACTAACTGTGAACGGGAATCCTTAATCAAATGAAACTTATAGGGAGAAACAGCTTCAACAAGGTTTTCGTGTAGAAAACAATTTGGGAAATGACGAGTGTGCCAAATATAACGTGTGGTAAGGAAGTGATACCTCTAAACCAAATGGCTTTAAGACATTGGGAACCCTGCAAAACGACGCAGGCTGATGGATAACGAGGTCGAGAAATGCCTCTGCACAAGACGCAATAAGGAGTGGGCTATGATGGGAAGGATTAGCCGATGGTGTAAATTAATGTTCCAGAATATTTGGAATTCAAACATAAAGACAGGGTGGATAGACCAAGTGATGGACTTAATGGAGAACTATTCAATGACTTTGAAGTTGGCACACAGGTTGAAACAGGAAAAATCGTCAGAAAAAGAGTCATGGCAGATTGTAACCTAAATTGGCAAGATGGGGTCAAAACAAAGAGGTCTGTTACAACCAGTAGAGTATAAATTTACCAGTAATGTCGAAATCGACCAGTAATGTCGAAAACATTAACCAGTAATGTCGAAATCAACCAGTAATGTCGAAAAAATCGACCAGTAATGTAAAAATCCGTAATGTCGAAAAATTAACCAGTAGTGTCAAAAAGTGACGACCAAAATGAAGAGCACTAACACTTGCCGACGGGGGATGGACGTATAGCCACCCCCCCCCCCCGATGACACCCCTGGTCGTGTGCTTTAATGACTGACTATTATAATGTCAGTCACTACCCGATATTTGCTACATGTCTATCATCTAGTTCTACCAATTTGCTACCTGTCATTTTACCTACATCCATCAATCAGTCAGTCTGCGTCACCCGCATGTACCCGCATGTACGTGGGGAGCACTATTGGCTCAATCGAGAAATTGCCTCGCAATTCAATTTGATGAATATCCGGGTTCTATACCTGACGAGGTCAGTTGAGTTGTGTCCTTGGGAATGACACTTTATCCCATGTGCACGTTGACTTCGTGTACCAAGCCACATGCCGAAATGACACGTGTATGGTGCGCGTGCTTTTAACTAAGTGTCGTAAACGAAATCAATCAACCAATCAACCAACCAATCAATCTTTGTATGTAGGTCTGCCTGTCTTTCCGTCATTCAGTTGTCTATCCACGTCTAGGGGTTATTTTTCACACGCCACATTGCTATCTGTCTGTCTGGATTTCTGTCCGTCTGCCTGGATGCTGCTAACCTGCCTGCCTACACACTTGCCAGCCCACATGTGTGACTGTATGTCTGTCTGTGCGAGCGCTAAATACTAGACTAAATATTTCAGCGTCATATCAATTCATTATCTATCCAGAGAGAGAGAGAGAGAGAGAGAGAGAGAGGGGAAGGAGGGAGAGAGAGAGAGAGAGAGAGAGAGAGAGAGAGAGAGAGAGGGGGGGGAGAGAGAGACAGAGGCAGAGAGTGATGAATATCCGGGTTCTATACCTGACGAGGTCAGTTGAGTTGTGTCCTTGGGAATGACACTTTATCCCAGGTGCACGCTGACTTCGTGTACCAAGCCACATGCCGAAATGACACGTGTATGGTGCGCGTGCTTTAAACTAAGTGTCGTAAACGAAATCAATCAACCAACCAATCAATCTTTGTATGTAGGTCTGCCTGTCTTTCCGTCATTCAGTTGTCTATCCACGTCTAGGGGTTATTTTTCACACGCCACATTGCTATCTGTCTGTCTGGATTTCTGTCCGTCTGCCTGGATGCTGCTAACCTGCCTGCCTACACACTTGCCAACCCACATGTGTGACTGTATGTCTGTCTGTGCGAGCGCTAAATACTAGACTAAATATTTCAGCGTCATATCAATTCATTATCTATCCAGAGAGAGAGAGAGAGAGAGAGAGAGAGAGAGAGAGAGGGGGAAGGAGGGAGAGAGAGAGAGAGAGAGGGGAAGGAGGGAGACAGAGAGAGAGAGAGAGAGAGAGAGAGAGAGAGAGAGAGAGAGAGAGAGGGGGGGGGGGAGAGAGACAGAGGCAGAGAGTTGGGCAAATGCAGAGGGAAAAGGGGATAGGGAGAGAGCAATAGAGAGAGAAAGAAGGAGAGAGAGAGAGAAGGAGAGATAGAGGTAGGGGCAAAGACAGAGGGACAGGGGGTAGAGATAGATAGATAGATAGATAGATAGATAGATAGATAGATAGATAGATAGATAGATAGATATAGATAGATAGATAGATGGATGGATGGATGGATGGATGGATGGATGGATGGATGGATGGAGTGAGTGAGTGAGTGAGTGAGTGAGTGAGTGAGTGAGTGAGTGAGTGAGTGAGTGAGTGAGTGAGTGAGTGAGTGAGTGAGTGAGTGAGTGAGTGAGTGAGTGAGTAGGCGAGCGAGTGAGAGAGAGAGGGGGATGTGGAAAGAGAACTGGGCAAAGACAGAGGGAGAGGGGGATAGAGAGAGAGAATGATGGAGAGAGAGAGGGGGCAAAGACAGAGGGACATGGGATAGAAAGAGAGGGGAGATAGATAGAGAGAAAGAGAGAGAGAGAGAGAGAGAGAGAGAGAGAGAGAGAGAGAGAGAGCAAATAGGATGGGATATGTTGTCATATGAAAGAGGGAAATAATTGTTAAACATAAAATTCCATATTTACTGGGGTAAATGTGTTTAAACTTGCGCGAAAATGGTTAAAAGTCGATAAATAGAGGCAAAAGTACAATTTGAGCAACCCGAAAAAATATTGAAATTTTTGCGAAAAATCGTCATTTTGGTCGTCACTTTTTGACACTACTGGTTAATTTTTCGACATTACGGATTTTTACATTACTGGTCGATTTTTTCGACATTACTGGTTGATTTCGACATTACTGGTTAATTTTTTCGACATTACTGGTCGATTTCGACATTACTGGTAAATTTATACACTACTGGTTGTAACAAGGTCTTTGGGTGACCTCCTGTGTGATAAAGAGAAGCCAGATTTTGAAGAGTACCTTGATGTCACCTTTGGGGTAACTGTTGTTCAAGATGAGGTACCGGTCGCTGGACCTTAAGGGAAAAACTGGGAAAGACAATGAAAAGGAGTGCCAAATGAGTAATTTAGGAGTGGTGGAGACCATGGAACACATCCTATTAGAATGTTTAAAATACCAATAAAACAGAATAAGATTCACTGGGAGTATGGTGGGGGAGTGGGATGGGAGAATGAATGGTAAGCGACACAAAGGAGAGGAGTAGTATACTTGTCGTATAGACTAGGAAGTGTGGGGTAGAGGATGTCATCAAACAGTTCGTCTCAGAGTGTTGGGCGGAGGGAAGAGGCGTGGGGATACGGTGGCATATAAGAGCACATGGCTAATCGATGCCTTCTAACCTGAGAATCGCAACAAATCAGAGGCCGACCAAAATGTTATTATGTTTGATTGGTGTCGGTGTCTGGTACTAAGTCGAACAGGATACCGGTTCTAATTTCAATAGATCGTGGACCAAAGTTGCTGTTCTGAACTGGTGTTGGAGAAATTAGAGGGTGAGTTTCATGGGGGGTCATAATGGGAGCGAGGAATGCTGACTATTATACTGGTGTCCGTCTTCTTGGTCCTGTGTTGGTATTTGGTATTTTTAATCGCTCCTGCATTTATTATGAGAACTGCGTTAGAAAAAAACAAATGACACCGGGCGGTAGAAACTATTCTAAGAAAGGGGAAGCTAATGCGGTCAACGTAGCCTTTTTGTGTAAAAAGTATTCTTTGCCTGATGTGGGTTGTCTTGAAAAGAACCGTTCAGTGCTGTGCCTTGCAACTTGGAAAGCATTTGTCTAAATAATGTCTCTCACACCACTACGGAGACTCTAGTGATCAACTCTTCCGACTGGGTCTCATTTTCCACCGTGGAACTAATCTAGGCCTTACATTCACATAGTATGAGTGTTATTTTGGCCTCGGTTTTAAACTGAAGGCAACCTCTCCAGTATAATATCTTGGGTATTGCTGTCTGGAAGGCCAGAGCTGGGTGGCTGTCGGGAATTACATGCCCAGTTGTCGGAGCCCACCTACAATGCCCATTCATCAACAAAACCCTTTTTTCTCTGATTCTGCCTCGTCTTGGGAATCTTGTTGGATCATATGCTGGTATTCTGCTACTTGGACCCTGACAGGGGTAGGATGCTGGTCTTTAGCTTTTCGGGCGTCAAGATCTGAGGGGTTTCATTATGCACTGTTGGATGGCGAATGGCGTCATCTTAATGAATATCGCCGTATGTTCGAAGATATGTGTATAAGCCACTTCAATTTCATATAGACTGATGTTTTGCCATTGTCATGCTACCGTCAACGCATTACCGTTGCCAAAAAACCGGATAAATGTCTACGAAGCATAAAGAAGAGCCCATCAAGGACTTCTGTGAATTAGCATAGTGTTTTATGTTTTAGATATTTCCTGTTAATGATAGAAACCTCTCCATGTTGATCCAGATAGAGGGCTCTTGGTGGCTATTATTATTATTACGCACTACAATAACAAGGCGGATACAGAGTATTTCTAATGAGTCGCGATTTCATATAAACTTTCTGTACTGAGTGCACTAAAATCTACCCGGTCCAACGTTTAAGGAGGCTCAGATCGATTCTGGTACTCACATCGGTACTCATTAGGCCTCAAAACATTAAAAATATGTTTCTCAGGCCCTTCCGCATGGTTCGTTTGGCTACCGCATGCTCTCTTTTTATAACCATTGCAAAGTTAAAAAAATACAAAATAAATGGTTTATGTCTGATATTTTACCCAAGTTAATAAAATTGTTTATTGATTCAATATTTTTTTCATAGTTCTTATCTTGTAGTCATATAAGGCAAAGAGTTAAGCCTTTACCTAACACGAAAAGCAGACGACACTTGAAAACAAAATTCTTGAATAACTAATTTTTTTCATTTTTTGTCTCAAAAACATAGGTTATGACCCCTCATTGGAACGAGCTCAACGAGCTCGTTCCAAAGAGGGGTCATAACCTATGTTTTTGAGACAAAATATGAAAATATAATGAAAGTTAATTGGCGATTTTTGAGAATAGCGCTGGCCGGTTTTGGCCGTTACGTTGGGTAAAGGGTTAAATATAATTTTCATTGTTAACTCCTTACCCACCACATAGGATATCAAAATTTATTATTTTAACTATTATTTTTTCAATTTTTTCAAAAAATGTCAACAAAACCATATCATGTGAACCCTCATTGGAATGATCTCAACAATCTCATTCCATTGAGGGATCACATGATATGTTTTCTTTGAAGAACTAAAAACATTAAAAATATCTTTCTCAGGCCCTTCTGCATAGTTCGTTTGGCTGCCGCATGCTCTCTTTTTGTAACCAATGCAAAGTTAAAACAATAATAATAAAATGATTTATATCTGATATTTTACCGTGAGTTTGCGCAACAAGGCTTTGTAATGCTTTAGCATACCCAAGTCAATAAAATTGTCCCTTGAGTGCAACAAGGATTTTTGCAATGCTTTAGCATTGCAATGCCTTCTTGCGCTCAAGTGACGAAATACACCACCACCAATGCTATTCAGTAGATTATGAGGCCTAAAACATAAAACAAACCAAGAAAATGAACTTTTTTAATGCCAAAGGAATAATTACAAAAATAAAAAATAAAATAAAAAACCTTCCGAAAGGGACCGCCCGCCCGCCCGCCCCCTCACTCGCCCGCATGCAATTTTACAAAAATGGAATGATACACAGAAGATCTACTTTGTGCGGCCTTAAGTGTTGTTTTTTCACATAATGTGTAATTTATCCTTTTACCCAACGAAAAAGACTAAAACTGGTTAGCGCTGTTCACAAAAATCGACAAACATTTTTTCATTTTTTTCCCCATTTTTAATACAATATAGCTTACGGCCCCTCATTGGAACGCGCTCGTCCAGTTCGTTCCTATGAAGATTATAAGCTATATTTTCGAGACCAAAAATGAAATTTGTTAGTTATTCAGGAATTTTTTTGTATTACACACCTCTTCTGTAAAATCCCCATCCACAGTAACACTAAACCATGCGGAAAATATTACCCGGAGGTCCATTGGCTGAAACATTGCTTGTGCACAGGCCATATGTACAGAATTTGATAGCCTAACTATGGTCATAACGCGTAGATTAACGGGCAGTTCGACGTACTGTTTGTGCGCATTCCATGACAGGACTTCTAATTTTAACTGTACTAGTCAAATATTATAGTTAAACTAGTGTGCAGAACACAGCGTCGCGAATGTAAAATCTACTAACACAAGATTCAGTCTTAGCATTATTACAATCTGTGACGTTAATACGTAGCTTCCTTACTGTCATCTCACCATATCGCACCAGGACAAAACACATGTCTCGCTATATTTCTGCCTGCCTGTCTGTTGACGGTTTGATGGTCCAGGCTTGTTACATACACTTCTTACTTTTAAAATCAAAGTCTACTTCTACTCGTTTAAACGACCGGCCCTGTTGCAACAGTCGTGAAAAGGCTATTTAAATGAGAGAAAAGGATTACATTACTTGGTCGTTAATAACATGTTCTAAACAGAAGTTTATTTTCCTTTTTTCCAAATATCAGGTCATTTTCGTGTTTGTAACGAATCAATGCATTCATTGGCCCACAGCTTGTGGGATTTTTTATTGTCTCTGTCGTCAAAGTGATAACAAAGAATCAACCACAGTTCCGAATTTGAAATGTTGGAAATTTTCCGTGTAAAAGTAATCAAAAAGAAGAGAGTATTCGATAAATTTTCGGTCCCATTTCCGAGGCACAAAAGCCTTAACCCTTTGAACCATGGCAGTATCTTCCATGTCAGTTAAATGGCAGAATTGGAAGAGTCCGTGCCCATTATATGGGGTAGAGCAATTAATATTTTCAACGTGCAGCCTTCGGGCTGTACGTTGAAAATACTAATTGTTCTACCCCCCACGTTCAATTAACAGCTATCCCACTGAATGAAATCATAACGTATCACATTCCTGGACCATAAAAGCGGTATCTCGCAGTTGAAAGGGTTAATGTATCTATGGTCATGAAAGCGGTATTTTTCGCGATCAGATCGAGATTCGATCGCGACACACCCACACCTGCTGTAAGCCGCGATTTTCGAATAAAGTACTGCGAAATCAAGACTGCATCGTAAAATACAAATAAAAATATCCTCGAAAATTTCAATATTTTTGCATTTTTGTCGATAGGTGAGATTCTACAAGATTGCGGCGAGGAGAGTGAACAGATAATTTCGACTGAATCGCAAACCAGTCACGATCCACTCGAAATTATCGACCTGCTTGTATGATTAGAGTACTGTAACCTTTGGTTTAGTAGATTCTTCTTCGTCTTTAAAAAAGGTCATTACCATTTTAAGTATGACACCAGTTGGTGTAAAATGGCAATTGAGCGTCACATTCATTATGGTTTAACTAACATATTCTGCGTCAAGGGACCTTTTCACTACGAGAATTCTACGTCCTGAGACATTTACTCCATGAGACTTCTACATCAAGTAGGGCCTTTACGCAATTGGACTTCTCTGTCATCGTTCATGTTTATAAAAATCAATATTTTTTTCGTTTTTCAATGGGACTTTTGTACAATGGAAGTTCTACGTCACGGGACTTTTACACCATGAAACTTATGCATCAAGGAGGATTTTTGCGCCATGGGAATTTTGCGTCACCGTTCATTTTTTAAGAATCAATGTTTCTTTCGTTTTTATTTTTACTTCCCTATTTATTCTCATTGGGCTGAATTGTTGGAAGAATAATTTCGCGGCGTGTGGCAGTTATTTTCGTACGAGTTTGGTTCCTCCGTAAACTTTGAAAAGATTGATTCGGAAACAAATGTTAGAAACCGTGTTTTCCTAACACGCTCATCGAATTTGGTTTCTCCACATACTTTGAAAAAAAGTGATTCGAAAACAATGTTCATTAAAAATTCCACCATACAGCCGACCGCGCAGAAAAATGACAGTAGTACATGATAGGTCGCTCAAAAGCACCCGATCTTATCGAAAGCCATATTGTCTTGGTCTATACATGGTAAAGACAGAGAAAATACATCTGTTTTGGAATCCGGATTAAGTGCCTTTCCGGGGACACAACGCAGGCACACCTGGTGGGGATCGAACCGTGGACCGTTCGGTTTCTAGTCCAATACCGAAACCACTGAGCCACCTCGCTCCCTAAAAAAGAGCTTATTAAATGGTTAGTTCCAGATCGGCTGCGATATCAGACGAGGTAACTTCATATCAGACTGAGACATATAAATATATACACAGAACGACACGCGTGTGTGAATGGGTTAACCAATATGGCGCGAGTGCCAGTGCGGAAGGATAAAACGAGAGGCCGCAGGCCTCGAGTTTTATCCTTCCGCGATGGCACAAGTCCCATATGAATTAACCCATTCACACACGCGTGTCGTTCTGCTTTTATTACACGCTTTCACGTCCAAAAGAATTATTTATTTATTTATTTATTGATGTTCAAGGTCACATATTTATGCACAATGACTAATCATGACCCTGACAGTTTTATGGGTGGAGGAAGCCGGAGTACCCGGAGAGAACCACCAAGCAGCTGCCAGCTCCCCAACATCGTAACTCTGCACTGCAGCACAGGCAGGGTTAGATTGGTTGAAGACATGCGCTTCATCGACGTGCAGTACGCCTTAGTACACGGCGTCATCGTGCCCCCACGCGGGCAATGGAGATGAAGTGTCTTGCCCAAGGACACAACGTGGTTGCCGCAGGTGGGATTCGAACCGAGGACCTCTCGGCTTGCAGCCTGCACCTCTGCCTACTGAGCCACCACGCTCCCTCCAAAAGAATTAAGAGGACACTCAGCAAATCATTTGACGACTATCAATAAAAGAACACATTTTATCGCCAACAAAATTTGCGAGGAGAACCTGTGTGAACTATGTCGTCCCCTTAGTTCTAATGTGTTCTGTGTGCCTATTGGCACATAGAACACATTGAAAATCCGGGCGTATTTTATCTATCGCTAGCGGTTCAGATTGCAATTGCGGTCCACGATTTGTAGAACATTCCAGTGAAATTTCGCTTCTTGATAAAAATAGTCCGTCAACGATTTCCGTTTTCCCTATGGTTTAGTGTTACTGTAGATCGGGTTTCGTAGAACAGGCGTGTATATTTAATGAGATGACATGCGTTCGCAGACTAAATATATTCCATTTGGTCTACATTTCCCGACTATTTAAAATTATTTTAGTGGAAGAATTCCAAACGAAATATCAATTGCAGTGTTCTGTGCTTGGGACGAAGAAGATGGTTGTCATTGCAGAGAAATAAAATATTCGTTTACCATAAGATTTATCAGAAGCCTCAACAAGCAGGTGATTGCAATTCTTTTTCTGTTGTTTTAACGGTGATGTTTTACATTGTGGGTTATTGGACTAAATGTTTACTAATTTTGAATTTATTAGGTTATCGTAGATTTCCTTGTTTGTTCCATGTGTAAACAAAGCTGATACACCCCGAGGCACTTTTGAATGGTGTAGCAGTTTTGAAATCGGTGTGAATTGTTATAATTTAACCCTTTACCCAACGTAACGGCCAAAACCGGCCAGCAGCTATTCTCAAAACTCGCCAATTAATTTTCATTATTTTTTTCATTTTTTGTCTCAAAAACATAGGTTATGACCCCTCATTGGAACGAGCTCATCGAGCTCGTTCCAACGAGGGGTCATAACCTATGTTTTTGAGACAAAAAATGAAAAAAATTAGTTATTCAAGAATTTTTTTTGCAAGAGACGTCTGCTTTTCATGTTAGGTAAAGGGTTAAGAAATAAACACGGATAAAGGCCAAAAAGAGTTAAAATACTGTTTCTCAGACCCTCCCGCATGGTCCTTTGGGCTTCCGCATGCTCTCTTTTTATAACCAATGCAAACTTAAAAGAAATAAAAATTAAATAGTTTATGTCTGATATTTTACCAAAGTTAATAAAATTGATAAATTTGTTCCTAGAGTGTAACAAAGCAGTGCAAAGCCTTCTTGCACTAAAGGGACGAAATACACCACCACCCATGGTATTCAGTAGATCATGAGGCCTAAAACATAAAACAAACCAAGAACATGAACTTTTGATGGCAAAGAAATAATTACAAAAATGTAATATAAAATGAAAAATCGCCAGCCAACATGCAACTTTACAACAGATAGCATGAGAAACAGAAGATTTACTTTGTGGGGCCTCAGTATTTTATTTCCCGATTAACTCCCTTTACCTTTGATGGGCTATTTTAGTTCGATTAACTCCCTTTACCTTTGATGGGCTATTTTAGTTCGATTAACTCCCTTTACCTTTGATGGGCTATTTTAGTACGATTAACTCCCTTTACCTTTGATGGGCTATTTTAGTTCGATTAACTCCTTTTACCTGTGATGGGCTATTTTAGTTCGATTAACTCCCTTTACCTTTGATGGGCTATTTTAGTACGATTAACTCCCTTTACCTGTGATGGGCTATTTTAGTTCGATTAACTCCTTTTACCTTTGATGGGCTATTTTAGTACGATTAACTCCCTTTACCTTTGGTGGGCTATTTTAGTTCAGGGCTTTTTGAATATAACCCATCATATTTTGTTTGACAAGATCTCTGCAGCACAATTTATATTTATAATTAGTTTGATGATGAGGTTCTCAAAAATGAATGAAACAGTTTGTAATAGGCTGGTAGGAATACTTAGTTACTCTACGTTGAATAATAGGGTGAATGATGTATATAAGGGTGCCCGAACATTGCAATAGAAACTGGCGAGCTGGAATTTGGACCAACAGCTCTTTAGACTGGTTATATAAATAAGATGCGCCGACTTTTGTGTCGTTCCTAGTTGAATCGTTTTGGAGAGAGGGTGGTTATTATTATTCGTTATTGAGATTCAAGTCACTGGAGTTGCAGGGTGGGGGAGGGGGTGCAGGGGGATGCCGAGAAAGGCGATAAAAGAGTGTGGCAAGTGTGCATTGTGAATTAGCATAGGCCCTGGAATGTTTCATTTTAGAATGCCCCACATATTTGCCTAGTTGAAAGACTGCTTGAAAGACTAATGGACAAACGAACGCGTTCCAATGGTGGGTCGTGAGCTGTGTTTGTGAGACCAGAATAGAAACTACATAATTTCATTTTTTGCAAGTATCGTCTCGTGTTGATGTTAGGTAAAGGGTCAACCCTTTTCCCAACGCAGACAGTATCAAAATTTATTATTTTAATTATTTTTTTAATTTTTCGAAATATTTCTACAAAACCATTTCATGTGACCCTTCATTGGAACGAGCTCGCTCGTTCCAATGAAGGGTCACATGATATGGTTTTGTTGAATTTGTTTGAAAAAAATATTTTTTTCAACTACTTAATTTGTGTATTACGTGAGTAGATGCGGACGATTTGTTTGGATAAACACACCCGGATAGACAAACATGTAAATGTGTTTACAATTAGGACATTATCTGCAATTTTAAGTCACTCAAATGAGGGCGCGGTGGCTCAGTAGGTAGAGGCGCAGGCCTCAAGCCGAGAGGTCCTCGGTTCGAATCCCACCTGCGGCCAACCGTGTTGTCTCCTTGGGCAAGACACTTCACTCCCATTGCCCCTGTGGGGGCATGGTGACATCTTGTGCTAAGGCGTACTGCACATCGATGGTGCACTTGTCTTCAACCAATACTAACCCTGCATGTGTGGAGTTAGTATGTTGGGGAGCTGACAGTTGCTAGCCATTGCTCGGTGGTTCTCTCCGGGTACTCCGGCTTCCTCCACACGTAAAACTGTCATGGTCATGATTAGCCATTGTGCAAAAATGTGTGACCCCAAACTCCAATAAATAAGAAATGAATAAGCCAATCAAATTACCAGAGCTCAGATTATCAGTAAATAGCAAGTTGTCGTTGTGCATAGATTTTGGCACTTTGCGTTGGAAGAGGTTAAACAATAAATTGTCATCCGTGTTTATTCAATGAAGATCGAGGCAATGTCTCAATGTAGCATACACTATTATACTAAACAATGATTCATTTTCTTTTCCCGCAGACTATTTGTCTCAAAATGTTTTCAGAATGTAATGAGTGCTTTTGAGAGACAAATATCGTTGTTTATCTTGAGACCTTCTTGTATTGGAGATTTGTTGTTCTATCACACTAATGGTTTATCATTTCAAGATGAAACATTTTGTTACATTAGCATTGATTGACCATCGGTTATTTGAGCCAAAAAGAGACTTACAAGCACGTCATTGAATTCGCATGGTCTGTTGATAATAAATATATTATTTATTATTATTTATTGGTGTTTAAGGTCACATATTTCTGCGCAATGGCTAACCATGACCGTAACAGTGTTACGGGTGGCGGAAGCCGGAGTACCCGGAGAGAACCACCGAGCAACGGCGAGCAACTGTCAGCTCCCCAACATACCAACTCCACACAAGCAGGGTTAGCATTGGTTGAAGACAGGTGCACCATCGACGTGCAGTACGCCTCAGAACACAACGCCACCGTGCCCCCACGTGGGCAATGCGGGTGAAGTGTCTTGCCCAAGGACACAACGTGGTTGCTGCAGGTAGGATTCGAACCGATGACCTCTCGGCTTGCAGCCTGCACCTCTACCAGCTGAGCCACCGCGCCCCGTTGATAATAAATAAAGGATCTTTAAAGAACCACGAGGCCGCAGGTAACTCTGTGTTACGGCATTGGACTTCAAACCGAAAGGTTCACAGTACTTTCCTCACCAAGGGTAACTGCGTTGTGTCCTTTGGAAAAGCATTTAATCGCGCATGTGAAGAAATGGTGACGTTGTGTACTAAGGCGTACTGCACGTTAATGGTGCATTTGTCTTCAACCAATTCTAAACCTGCTTGTGGGGAGTTAGTATGTTGGGGAGGCAAACAGTTGTTCGCCGCTGTTCGGTGGTTCTCTCCGTTTACTCTGGTTTCCACTGCCCATAAAACTGTCCAACAAGAGGTGTCTCTGGTGGTCGAAAGTATCGATAAACCCAGCAACATTTGATATTACGATTTCATATGAAATTTCTGAACCGGGTTTACAAAACTCGGTCCGAGGTTTACCGAGGCACAGATCGATTTTAGTGAACGAGGTTCAGAAATTCCAAGCCAAATCATGACGAATTCGAGATTATTTTTATCAGATAATGTATAATTTAACTTTTACCGAATTGAATGAAGAAAATCTGCCTGCGATGTTAAAACATCCCAATATTATTTTTTCAGCTTTTGTCTCGAAGACCTTGCTCAGGACGTTTTTAGTTATTCTGTAATGTTTGTTTGCAAATGTCGCCTGTTACAGTAAAGTCGCCGTGGATTGGTCGTAATCCACACGTGGGCAGTTATGTCCACGCAAGTAAAAATTATCATCAGCAATATTTTAATTAATGAAGCACCGGGTTGTACCCGGTGCTTCATTAATTAAATTTTTGATGATTATTCCTGTAATTAGTATTCGGAATCTAATATTATTGCGTCCGTGGAAATATTTCCCACGCGTGGAAAGTGACCAGTCCACGGCGACTGTACTGTATTAGTGTTAGGAAAACAGTCAGTGAAGTAGAAGAAAAGATTGCTTCAACTGTACTTCCTTTACCAACTCACAATGTTACGACGTCGACATTGACTTCGGACGCACGCGTTTATTAGACGCGAAATGGACGATATTTCCACAAAGAGCTATTTGGTGGTGACTGGTGGTGACTGTGTAATAAAAAACCCTTTCATATCACTTCTGTGTTTACTCTGCTTATTACCGTTTCATATTTTCAATAAATATTAATTAGTACTTCATAACAAATTCAGTTGATTTCTTTAGCCAGTTTCAATAGAACGCTTTCTAATTAGTTATCACCGAAAAGATCTGAGTCAAATTAATACGCGTGTAAATAAAACTACTTCAAAACATCAACAAAGCTTCGATGTCTGATTGTATTTGTTATAAACCTTCTCTAAAACCCCAAAGATAAGAAATGTATAAATACTTGAAAATTAGTATTACTTATGTAGCGGTCGAGGTATAAAGGCCTTTTACCAACCAGCCTGGTTGGTCCGGATCTCTTAGTCTCGTGGTAAATCGGTCGCTTTGTGAACTCGAGGTCGACGGTTCGAACCCCGGCTCCCGCACTTATCTCTCCTCCTGTTACATTTGGGGGCTCGTCCAATCCTCAGCAGTAGGTGGCACTGCGAGTGTTTCGACCGCTTTTGAGATTCACAAATAGTGAATCTCAAAAAGAAGGGGAGAGTAGTGTAGCGGTCGAGGTATAAAGGACATTTACCAACCAGCCTGGTTGGTTCGGATCTCTTAGTCTCGTGCTAAATCGGTCGCTTTGTGTTAGAGGTCGACGGTTCGAACCCCGGCTCCAGCACTTATCTCTCCTCCTGTTACACTTATAACGCTGACTTGTGGAACTATATTTTGTTGCGGCTGTGACGCATCACAGTCAAATGCATGGCGTTCAAGGTGAACTTCTATTGTTAAAGTAGGTAGTTACTCAGTGAATTTGTGTGGTAGTCCAATCAAGATTTTCAACGTGCGGCCCCAAGGCTTCAGGTTGAAAATATTGATTGGTGTTTCCCCATGTAACAAATAAAGACTCTACCTGTCGTTGACTCTGAAATGACATGATGGAATATACCATTCTTTAACCCTTCTTTTCTCTCTAAAAGATTTGTTTTTGGTAACTGTTTTGTCATATGATAAACAAAATATGCAATTCGTGTTTTGGTCCTACTTTATTTATGAAACTCGTCTATGAATTTCCTGCTTTGCCTCGCCAGAGGCACGGAAGAACGGAAAATTCTTAGACTCGTTTCATAAATAGAGTATGACCAAAACACTCAGTCCATAATCTCTATAACCCTGGTTATTATCACTATAATTACCCTACGCTGATAAGACGGGCACACAGAAATCATCCAACGGGATTGGAATTACTTGTAGCATTTTTTGTTGTTGTTTTTTTTTTCTTCGCCAGACCAAAATTTGGCGTACTTCCCCGTCACCCACATGAAAATTCGGTACAGTGATCAAGAGCATGAAATACACGAGGGACAACCATTTGTTTTCCGAAATTTTATACACGATGCGGATTTTCTGTTGTTGATATTTTTCAACATTTTTTAACCTGAACGCCTGTATCAAGTCCCCCTCCCTTTTTAAAACATTGCATAACCCATCTCAAATAAAAAACAATCTCCCCTCCCTTTTTCAAACATTGTGTATCCCGCCTCCAATAAAAAACAATATCTAAAAGTGTGTTTACTCACGATAAATTCTTAATCCACCAGTTGATGCCATATAGGTCATAAGTTATAAAAAATTAAGCTTTGTCGATTTTCATGGAACTTTAGCAAAACAATTGAGAGAAGGTGTATTTTTGTTTTTAGAGAATTCGCAATTTTTGACGTTTTTTACGTCACGTCATTAGTTAGGGAGGGCCATATGGCGTAAATTTTTTAACACTGAAATTCCCATAGAGGCCATACGGCGTAAACAAACTTATGGCGTAACTTGTTTAACAGTGAATTTCCCACTGACCTGCCGGTCAATGGGAAATTCAGTGCTAAAAATGTTTTGACCTGCTGGTCAGTGGGGAATTCAGTGTTAAAAAATTCACGCCATTACGTTTTTACGCCATATTGCCTCCAGGGTCGACTATGGGAATATCAGTGTTAATAATTTTACGCCCTGCGGCACTTCTTAACTACTCACGTCAAATTTGAGTAATTTCTCAGTAAAACGCTGATTGTATGACACGCCCATGTTCACAGTTTTGAAAGATACAGCTTTGAACTTCACACATCTATTTCTGAATAATTAGACCTTTTTTTCTGTTCATGAATTTTCAGGCAAAATGATCGTCTAAAGTGTTTCTTTTTTCATAACACAATGAATGAACCCAAAAAGCATTTAGGCCCACCCTAAACTACGCCGCCAACGTCTGTCTTAAAAATTGCGTTGCACAGTGTGAATGGGAAAGAACCCCTGCACGCTCATGTTGTTTCAACATGAAAAGTAATTAATATTTATCTCACCGTATTAAAAAGACTTTCAGAATAAAATTTAATAAACAATGAAATCCTTATCATGCTTTTTATTCCATGTTCAATTTATTTATATGTAATAGGTGATCGTCGGCGTTCATCGTTTTACCAAAATCAAACGTAAACAATGGCCGGTCAAAATAATCCACAAACGAACTCATGCGAACAAAACTTTCCAATTTTCAAATAGCCTGAATGAACTCTTTCTGAGAAAAAGTTCAACTAACTTCATGTCATCTGGATTTATATCGATCTCCACATTTACAAACTATGTTTTCCGTTTCTCAGGTCAAAATCAGAATTAAATTTACCTCAGTGTTGCTTTGAATGGCAGCACCCTCCCATCAAGTGGAAAAGGAGATTGAAGTTTTGTATGGTCGTGGTCTATGACGTTCATTTTAACTTACACAATTCATTGGTCAATAAAATTTTTAATGACACAAGAACATGTTTCAGTGAAATGTATTGTTATTTCAAACAGAATGTTTAGAAAACTATGCCCTTTTTTATACAGATATAACTAGGAAGTATAATGCGACCTAGTTTTATTTTACTTCCACAAAGTAGAGAGTGTTTAAATTTATTGTCCCTCAAGTATAATTATAAGGAATTTTGTTTTACCTGAAACTGATCCATCTTGTTTTACTTTTCATAATGTCTACCCCTGATTGGAAGACGCCAGGTTCTAAATGTTTTGAAAACATTTTAAGTTCCCGCTCATTTTAAGCCTTTACCTAACGTAACGGCCAAAACCGGCCAGCGCTATTCTCAAAAATCGCCAATTAATTTTCAGTATTTTTTAATTTTTTGTCTCAAAATCATAGGTTATGACCCCTCGTTGGAACGAGCTCGTCGATTCGTTCCAATGAGGGGTCATAACCTATATTTTTGAGATGCAAAATGAAAAAGATTAGTTATTCAAGAATTATTTTGCAAGTGTCGTCAGTAGTATGTCAGGTACATTTGAGGTGCAGGTTGGATGACCTCGGTGGATGACCTCGGAAGTGACATCATGTCACGTGATGTAGTGACGCCATGTTGTGTTGTCATGGTAACCCGCGTGAGCGGCCATGTTGTGACGTCATCTCCATAGTGATACGTGATGGTAGTACGCATGCGCAGCGCGTGTTGTTAGGGTGATACGTGTTTTTTGAAAAACATATTACCTTCGGTACCCCTTTTTTGTCATATGTGCTAATGTGAAAAGGCACAATGTGACACAATATGCCCTATCACATAGGCACATGCTTTATGTGCCGATATGTGTTTATGTGAAAAGGCACAATGTGACACAATATGCCCTATCACATAGGCACATACGGGTATTTGAGGATACCTATAGCCTAGTATTGTATTATTTGAGGATACCTATCTAGGATACCTTCTGGAGAGTCCCTTTTGTTGAAGCTAATGATAGGACAGATAGACCATAGACCTGTAGTGGCCTTGGAGCTTTGGCGACAAGATGGAAACGGAATCCCGTTTATGGAATCCCTTTTTTGGAATCCCATTTGTGGAATCCCTTTTTCGAAAACGCCTGTGGCTATGGAATCCCATTTTGGTCGTATGTGCCTATGTGATAGGGCACATTGTGTCACATTGTGCCTTTTCACATAAGCACATATCGACACATAAAGCATGTGCTTATGTGCTAGGTCACATTGTGTCACATTTTCCTTTTTCACATAAGCACATATGACAAAAAGGGATTCTCCAGAAGGTATCCTAGATAGGTATCCTCAAATAATACAATACTAGGCTATAGGTATCCTCAAATACCCGTATGCGCCTATGTGATAGGGCATATTGTGTCACATTGTGCCTTTTCACATAAGCACATATCGGCACATAAACCATGTGCCTATGTGATAGGGCATATTGTGTCACATTGTGCCTTTTCACATAAGCACATATGACAAAAAAGGGATTCTCCAGTAGGTATCCTCGAATAATACAATACCAGGCCATAGGTATCCTCAAATACCCGTATGTGCCTATGTGATAGGGCATATTGTGTCACATTGTGCCTTTTCACATAAACACATATCGGCACATAAAGCATGTGCCTATGTGATAGGGCATATTGTGTCACATTGTGCCTTTTCACATAAGCACATATGACAAAAAAGGGGTGCCGAAGGTAATATGTTTTTCAAAAAATGGGTGCTAAAATTGGGGTGCCATTGGATATAGGCTTTTGTTATACACAAGGGTGATAACTGCATTATGGGAAATCAAGCAATCTGATTGGTTAGTTAGATATATGAAACAACAAGAGTACTTGGAATAGGGTCAGAACTAACAAGAATAGACTAGAAATTGCTAAATATAGCAATAATAAGGTATACTGTTCCAGTTGATAGGCTCTTCTACGCTACTGGAGTATACTCTAGAACAAAGGAACAGAGTCAGATAGACGATAACTATTGCATATATAGATAGAAGCAGAGAATTCTGGGTAAATTTGTCCTATAGCACTACGTGCTATTCTTAATAGGGGGAAAACGTCATGGGATAGGGATCCAAAAAGGGTTCTGGGAGAATTCTAAGCCAGAACATTACTCTTCTACAAAGGAACACACCCGTTGTACCCCTTAGTACTATAGCACTACGTGCTAAGCCGGTAAAATGGGGAAATAAAGTCAATTTCGGTGATTTCGGGTGGATTTTGGTGATTTGGAAGGATTGTCGGGTTTTTTGTGGTAATTATCCAGGGAAGGCGTTCCAGAAAATACTCCGATTCAATCGAACATACCCCCAAAACATACCCCTGTCCTATTGTAGGCCTTAGGTAACATAGCAATCACGTGCTACCATAGAAACCAAGATGGCGGCTTCCAGTATACAAAATGGACGACGGAAACACGTATCACCCTAACAACACGCGCTGCGCATGCGTACTACCACCACGTATCACTATGGAGATGACGTCACAACATGGCCGCTCACGCGGGTTACCATGACAACACAACATGGCGCCACAACATTACGTGACATGACGTCACTTCCGAGGTCATCCACCGAGGTCATCCAACCTGCACCTCAAATGTACCTGACATACTACTGTCGTCTGCTTTTCGTGTTAGGTAAAGGGTTAAGCCTATCTTTCTGAAATTTGGGAAATATAATATCCAATAAAAAACATATCTAAAAATGTGGTGCGGTCCTACGAAATTCTCAACTGTAATGGTATCACGGCACTATATACTTTTCCCAAAGGCGACCGTTATAACGTTCAGGCGACAAAAATATGATCTCATAACTTTAATTTTGGCATTCAAATATCTTTGTCAAGTATAGCCCTTCAGACAACTCTTTCCGACCCGTAAAACAGGGGGTCATGCAACAAATAAGAGATAACTGACAGGAAGGGGAGTACCGATCACGTGCACAACAAAAACACACCAATAGTCAATTGAATGTTTAGGTCTAAAATCATCAAAGCACCCTCTTTATTTATCTGCAATATTCAACAATAATTTAAGATTTCAGTAGAATGATTCAAACGTTTATTGAAACAATATATTTTCCCACGGCTGCTTAAGTTTTGGAGATTGCATTATTTCCGAGTACAATTTTTTAAGGCGGGTAACTTTGATTCAAATATTTAGTACAGTCAGACCTATGGGTATCACAGTACTAAATATTTTCCCATAGGTGACCATTATAACGTTTAGGTGAAAAGAAATTTGATCGCATCACTTTAATTTTGGCATTCAAATACCTTTGTCAAGTATAGCCATCCAGACAACTTTTTCTGACCCGAAAACAGGGGGGGGGGGGGGGGGGGGAGGGGGAATGCAACAAATAAGAGATAACTGACAGGAAGGGGAGTACCGGTCACGTGCACATATTTTACTGTGAATTCCCATCAAAAACACACCAATAGTCAATTACATTTTTAGCTCCAAAATCATCAAATCACCCTCTTTATTTATCTACAAAATGCAACAATAATGTAAGATGTCAATAGAATGATTTAAACGTTTATTTAAACAATATATTTGCCCATGGCTGCATAAGTTTTGGAGATTGCATTATTTCCGAGTGCAATTTTTCAAGGCGGGTAACTTTGATTCAAACATTTAGTTTAGTCATACCTATAGGTATCACAGTACTAAATATGTTCACTTAGGCGACCATTATAACGTTTAGGCGAAAACAAATTTGATCGCATCACTTTAATTTTGGCATTCAACTATCTTTGTCAAGTATAGCCCTTCAGACAAGTTTTTCTGACCCGAAAACAGGGGGTTATGCAACACATTAGAGAAAAAAAAACTGACAGGAAGGGAAGTGCTGAGCACGTGCACATATTTTCACGGAATTCCCCAAAAAGCACACCAACAGTCAGTTGTATTTTTTAGGTTCAAAAGTCATCAAATCACCCTGTTTATTTATCTGAAATATTCAGTAGTAATGTAAGATGTCAGTAGAATGCTTCGAAAGTTAATTGAAACAATATATTTTCCCAAGACTGCTTAGTCTTGGAGATTGCATCATTTCCGAGTGCAACTTTTCAAGGCGAGTTACTCTGATTCAACAATTTGGTAGTCATACCCAATGACCGAATGCGAAGGTGACTTCTACGGTGTGGCCACATGAGGTCAAAAATTAAAATATTTCAGATTTTCTGTTGTTGAAATTTTAGTTGTAGAGCTAACGTATTAAGAGATAACTGGTGTTTTTTTTTGTTTTTCGATTTGCGTTACTTTTATTTTTTATGTAACGTCACAGTTTAGCCTATTTTGGACATATTTCAATAAAAAGGCTATCTTGTGATTCACGTTGCTTCGTATTTATAAACGAGAACCCTTCTAAACTTCATGCACTGTTTTCTGTTCAATTCATTTTATCATTTCAAATTTACGAACCCGATGCCAATGATGCCGATTTTTCGTCTGTTTTGTATATTTTCTCTTCAACCTCATTTTCAGTCCCAATCTTTCTAAATTTTGGGAATATAATCTATGCAAAAAATTATATCTAAAAATGTTTTGCCGTCCTTGGAAATAAGGAGCCGTTATGACCGAACTCTGGGGTGACGTCATAGGGCCAAAAAATGCGTTGGATTTTTGTGAAATTTTAGTATGTTGAAGAGCTAAAAAAATTAAGAGGTAGCACTTTTTTGTTTTTCGCTTTGGCGCCATTTTGATGTTTACGTAACTTCAACGTTTTGCCTGTTTCGGACATATTTTAACCCTTTAAACTCTAGTGGTATCTTCCAGTTCAGTTCAATGGCAGCGATTAGAAGAGTCCATATTCATTATTTGGGAGATCTTTGGCGTTGCGGTAACCGGTTCGCGTCAGATCAACGAAGTTAAACAACGTCGAGCCCGGTTAGTCCTTGGATGGGTGACCCTCTGAGCGATCGATTCGGACTCCCGCGTTGGGCAAGGCACTTAACCCCGATTGTCCACATGGGTGCACGATGTGCTAAGACGTACTGCACTTCGATGGTGCGCATGTCTTCAAGGGAGCTGGCAGCTGCTCGTCGTTGCTCGGTGGTTCTCTCCAGTTACTCCAGCTTCCTCCACTCGTAAAACTGTCACCGACGAGATATGATCTTGGCTGTTAAAGTGTGGTTGAACTCTAACAAATAAATAAATAAATAAATAAATAAATAAATAAATAAATAAATAAATAAAAATTCATTATTTGGGGTAGACCAATCAATATTTTTAACGTGCATCCTCTGGGCTGCACGTTACAAATATTGATTGGTCTACCCCACACATTTACTGAACAGCCATCCAATGACGTTATGACGTATCATGTTCCTGGCCGGAAAAGCGACCGCTCGAGTTCATAAGTTAATAAAACGTTTTTTAGAAACGTCATCTTGTGATTCATAAACGACAGAGCTACTAAACTTCAAGCACTGTATTTTGGTTATTTGAAATTGTTCAATTTTATTTTGTCATTTCAAATTTATGAACTCGATGCCGATTTTTACGTTTTTTCTATACCTTTATTTTCAACCTCATTTTCAGCCAAAGCTTTTCGCAATTTGTGGAATATAATCTCCGCAAAAAATATATTTAAACATGAGTTGCCGTCCTCAGAAATTATCAACCGTTAGGGACGCACTCTGAGTTGACGTCATAGCGGGTCATAGATTCAAAAATTAAAATCCTTCGATTTTGTTGAAATTTTACTATGTTGTTGTGATAAAACAATCCAAGAAAATAAGACTAAACTATTTTTTTGTGTTTTTCGATTTATCGCCCATTTGACGTTTTAGACGTTTTAACGTCACTCCAAATTACGGACTTGTTTGGACATTTAAAACCCCAAATTTGGTAACACGCGCCGCTGCATAGTTAAGGATACGGCTTTCAAACTCCGCACATCGAATTGTGGTTATCTGAAGTCAATCTACCCGATTTTCCTTTTTTGAAATTTATCACCTCGATTGGAAGGACCCGGATGTTAAGGATGTTTTGAAATATTTTAATTTCCATTTCATTTTTAAGAATACCTTTCCAAAATTTCAAATTTAATCTACAACGTGAATAGAACGGCATGCTCTTTCCATTTTAAAAGAATTTCCTCCAAAATTTATAGCTATAACTAACATGCGATCTCGCTTCTGCGAGATCGCACGTTTGTTGTTGATATTTATATAGACGGAAATTCCGTTCAGATGTAAAAAAGCATGACTGGCGTAGTGAAAGCAGAGAAGGTGGAAAAGCAACACAACCACCCTAGTTTGCGCAGGTTTTACTGCCAGCTGGCCCGGATGCTGATCAGTGGTACTATGAAGTTTGTGGTCATGTTGCTCCCAGCCCTGTATTTTTACCACATAATTTATATACTCTTCAAAAAAAGAAACGCAAAACGAGTTTAGTCACTGTAACATGGCAAATTTTGGAGAATATAGTGATGAAGTATGGCTGTAGATATGGTTAACGACATATCGTGGTGGTCTAAACACTACAGTTAAAACTAGAAGTCCTGTCATGAAATGCGCACAAATAGCACGTCGATCTGCGGGTTAATCTACGCGTTATGACCATAGTAAGGCTATCAAATTCTGTACATATGGCCTGTGCACAAGCAATGTTTCAGCCAATGGGCCTCCGGGTAACCCGGAGGTCCATTGTCAGAAACATTGCTTGTGTTTGCTATGAGTAACCAGGAGAAACTGTCGTGCTTTGGATGTCATTCGATATGGCAATTGTGCGCAATTCCTACCCGCAATTTAGCCTAGATAAGCGCACAGTTCGTGACAGGACTTCTAGTTTTAATTGCATGTAACATTTTGGACATTGGGGCATAGTTTCGGCCACCATGACCCCAAAAATAACTGAAATTAACAAGACAAAGTTTCCACTGAGTGAATACCTGGCCATGAAATTCGCACAGCGTTAAAGGTGTCTTGGTCATGCAAAATGCCGCGTTTTGGCCGAAGCTCAGAGAGATAAAGCCATTGGCCGCTTGGAAACAGGCGAATCAGCTTCGAATATAGCGAGAGTGTTGAATGTGTCACCAAGCAAAATCACACGCCTGTGGAACCGCTACCAAATCCAGGGCCCCAGAGGACAACACATGACCTTCCAAGATCCGAGAGACCCCCGAATGACCACCCCAGCTCAGGATCGATACATCTGGTTGGTCATTTGCAGGAGAGAACAACCACAGCGACCTCTACGGCTTCAACGCTACCAGGGCGGCGGAGGATTTCAGATCAGACCGTTCGCAACCATTTACATAAGACAGGTCTGTTTGTCAGACGCCAGTTCGTGGCGTCACTTTGACGGCGCAGCATCGTCGACAGCGACTTCAATGGTGTCAGATGCACAGGGCATGACCTCATCAAAGATGGAGAACGGTATGGTTCAATGACCAGTCACGTTTCCGTCTTCGCCGAGTTGATGGATGTCGTGGAGAACGTGTTGCGCGATGCTGCGTTCGGGAGGTGGACGGATTTGGTGGTGGTAGCGTTATGATGTGGGTAGCCATCTCACACACTGGTAGAACGGACTTCGACCATGCTGAGGGTAACATAACAGCGCAGAGGTAGAGAAATGAAATTTTGCATCAACTCATGCTCCCCATTATGCAGAATGTTAACGTCATTTTCCAGCATGACAATGCCTGACAGCACACAGCAAGGCTCACGTCAGCTTATCTACAGGACAACAACACCAAAGTCCTGCCCTGGCCTTCCAGATTGACAGATTGGAACCCGATCGAACATCTATTGGATCAACTGTATCGACGTCTGCGACAACGTCAACCACAATCTCAGACGTTACCGCAGTTGGTTCAAGCATTGCAGGAAGAGTGGGCCATCAAACCTCAAGCTGCCATCCGGAATCTGATTGCTTCAACGACAAGCAGTTTTCGACTCAAATGGCGGTCACACTAGATATTGAGTTTGGATGACGTCAACTCGTGACGTGAACGTCTCCATTTGTGCTTCATTCGTCTATTTAAAACTTTGGTTATGAATTGAATTTCTTCTCATTATCCCATAACGCGGAAACGTCCCTCATCACAGAAAACCCGTTTTACGTTTCTTTTTTAGCAGTATATATGTGATTAAACAATCCGGCAACCCAATTGCTTCTCACCAATGATAATTATAGACAGATCATACATCTGCAGAAAATTCATTTACCCTATTCGGGGATGGCTTGTCTGACTTTAATAGAAACTGCTCAGTGGCGCCTCTTTCAAGTGACACCAAGGGAATGTGTCATATTTGCCATACCTTAGGTACGCCACTGGGTACCGTCATATGAAATTCCCGACCACGATGACCGAACTGGGATGTGATATCTACGGACAATCGGGTCAAAAATTCAAATGCGTCTGATTTTTAAAAAAATATTTTAACATATTGTGGACCTTAAAAAATTAGGAGATAGCCTTTCTTCATTTTGTTCGCTTTTTGGCCATTTTTCACGTTTTTGCGCCACTTCAATATCTTGGCTATTTTTTGTCATATTTCAATCGAAACGTGCGACGGTGTCGTTAAAAGGCGTCAAATACCTTCAGCTCGTTGTTGGGCGATTGGGCGGTAGCCGTGCTTCGTTAGATGACTTTGGGAAATTCGCTTTGCGATTTCAAAACAATCTACAGTACGTGGAAAGTGTATTATCACTAAATCACCCACAGAGTGGAGATTCCACCCAGGCAATAATTGCAAATTTGTTGCAAATCATAACCAGCACCAGCAAAGTTTCAGCCAATGGACCTCCGGGTTAACCCGGAGGTCCATTGGCTGAAACATTGCTTGTGTTTTTTGCCGATATATACAACATTTGAAAGTTATAGCTTGGGTGATAACTCCACTCCGCGGGTGATTTAGTTACAATCCGCTCTCCACGTACTGTAGATATAAATAGAATCTCTATTATGCCGCACAAATAAAAGTAAAATCTCCTCAAATGAAAGTTACAAAACAAAGGTATTTGTACAAAGTATTTAAAACGTCCCCAGAACTGCTAAAAATATCTTGATTAAAAGATATGGATGTTCAGCTGGGGTTAAGAACAACTATATATGGTAAGTATTTACGTTGGGTTGAAGTTTATTACAGAACGTAGGTGCGAATACCTCGAACGCTCGGTCTGCGTCTTGTATTTGTTATACGCAAACATAATGACAATAGCAGTACGACGAGAATAACGCACCAGGGTGGAAAATGGTTTCAACCCACACTAAAATACACACAGTCTCAACACAATTTCTTTCTTTCTTATCACTCTTATCCTTAAGTTACTGTAGTGCATTCACAAAAGTGACCCTCAAGTGCAGCTCTCATGATTTCTCACCAATTTTAAAATTAACATTTCCGTTTTGAAACTTATACACACCAAGCTGTCTGATTATAATCCACAGTTGGGCGATTGTTTGTGGTATTATGGGGGTACATTGTATTATTGCAAATCACTGTGTTATACTCTTACCAGACCATAAGCGGAGGCTGCGGAAACGGTGATATTGGGCGGCGTTAGCCCCCTCCCCGTACTTTTTATCAAACAGTGTCCTTGTCTTAAAAAAAACCCAAAAGTGCCTCCACAGACTGACCGGGAATATTCTGAGCGCTCACACGTACACACCGAAGACTATACATGAACATGCACTCGCCATTGAGCAGTGATCCAAATTTAATCTGAAATTGGTGTCCATTTTCATTACTGTACAATGCATTGATTCCAGGCTTCTGGTGATCTAATTATTAACCATTAACTTCGTTGGAATGGCATAGTCATATTTCGCTACGCCATTCCAACTCGTTATGCAAAACACCCACCGATTCAAACACACATCGGGGTCTGTGTTTATTACAAATCCCAGGCATTAAAATTCAGTCAAATATACAAATTTTATTTCCGATGTTTGAACCCAAAGGTGAAAAGTCCGTTTGCCTGTTTTGCTTGTAGCTGTACTGATCAAATTGATCGATAAAAAATCAAAACAACCTTTTGGGAATCAGTCTAAATTACATTCGTTATCTTTTCTATTAGGCGTGTTTGTTGAAATTTGTATCGCTGTTTCTCTTCGGCTGGTGTCCATTCACGCGTAACCATTTGGTGGCTTTTTTCTGATAGTAAAGATAGAAGTACAAATTTGGGCAGATCGAAGCATGTCAGGATGTCCGAAGATTTACCGAAATAAAGTTGTCCAATTTAGATATGTGGGGACCGCAGACGAGACGGCCACGCGACTGGGCTAATGGTGTGGTTGGAAATGTTTGTTTTTTAAATATTATCTCATTTTTTTAAACTAATTTTTTGGTGAACCGACTTTATTTTGATTTGGACGTTTTCATTTTCACCAACGCGACAGACGATCGATAATTGTATAACGAAATTTGGAATTTTTTCGAAGCATAACAAATGAATGACTCGACGGGAAAGGAACTAGTATAAACGGTGCTGGGAAAAAGTTCCGGCTTGTTCATCACCAGTTGAATACAGAAACATTTATGTCATAGCGGCGCTTCCGTTAAATACACGGGTATACAGTTTAATGGATGTATAATAGAAGAGGTACCCGTTGATATGTTCTTCACAGTAGTGATGCCTCCAATGACGCAGCTCGATTAACAGCCAGAATTGCTTGGTCTGTACCGCCTGAAAACCTGTTGCTAGAACTTCGTTGCAGGGACCGACCTGGGCATGCCCCAGTGCGTATTTGGTTCTGAAACATCAGGACCTGGCTCTTAAATCTCAGAAATAGGCTTCTCAGTTGGCGCGTAACTTCTCAGATCATATTTTGATATTCTTGCGATGGATAATCGAGAGAGACACCCTTACATGTATTATATATATGATTATCATTTATCATTGTTGTAGAGTGCTTAAGTTAATATTTCAAGTCTTAATTACCAAGCATTAATCTTCACTGTGGTTTTTGATTAAGTCTTGGCTGCCTAAATAGCCAGCCAAGACGTGATCAGAAACCACAGTGAAGATTAATGTTTGCTACAGTGTACTAAATGAAAATGATGAGAGCTATTACATACTTGCAGTGTGTGTTACAAACGGCAGTGTGACTCCGTAATTTGAAATCTGGCGCAAAAAATCCCTCAATGAGGTATAATTTACTACTACTCTTAGCCTCATTTCAGTATTTAACAGGTATATCCTATGGAATCCCATTTTGGAAAACGCCTGTGACTGCGGAATCCCTTTTTTGTCGTATGAGGCCATGAGGGCTATGTAAAAGCCCTCAGTGAGTCCTCATTTATTATCCCTCATAGCCTCATTGAATTTTGATGTTATGAGGACCATTAAAAATCCCTCAATGAGGTATAATTTACTACGACTCTTAGCCTCATTTCAGTATTTAACAGCCATATCTCCAGGCACCCAATTTCGGCACCCCTTTTTGGAAAACATGGCCTTCGGCACCCCTTTTTTGTCGTATGAGGCCATGAGGACCATGAGTAATCCCTCAATGAAGTCTAATGTAGTCTTACCAACCGCTTCCATCTTGTCGCCAAAGCTCCATCGCCACTACTGGTCTATGGTCTATCAGTCCTATCATTAGCTTCTACAACAGTCTTGTTCCATTGCGGTCTTGTCCCAGTAGTATTGACTAAACTACCGTCCATTAATATTGACTTGTATCACTACTTCCTAGCTATATCTATCTCAGTCTCGACTATGACATTGATTAAGGTTGAATCAGATTTCCCCTGTATACATATAAGGCATTCCGTAAGTGGCCGAGTCCGTAAAAATTGGATTCCGAGAAATTCTGTAAGAATTCGAAATAGTAAAAGTTGGGATAGATTTTGGTGATTTGGAGGGTTTGTCGGGTTGTTTGTGGTAATTAGATTTACTCTTCTACAAAGGAACACACCCTCCGAACATACCCCGTCCTATTGCAGAAAAATTGGGTAACATAGCGATCACGTACTACCATAGAAACCAAGATGGCGGCCTCCAGTATACAAAATGGACGACGGAAACACGTATCACCCTAACAACACGCACTGCGCATGCGTACTACCACCACGTATCACTATAGCGATGACGTCACAACATGGCCGCTCACGCGGGTTACCATGACAACACAACATGGCGCCACTACGTCACGTGACATGACGTCACTTCCGGGGTCATCCACCGGGGTCATCCAAATGGGTCCTCAAAACCACATTACATACTACTGACCAGTTTATCTTACCTCCCACATGACACTGGAAACTGAAACACAAACTAACAAGTGGGAAATATGAATCTTAATATAAGATTAAATTCTCTACAAAATGGTGGTTTGCCCTAAAAAAAAGATATTTGGCGATTTCAAGTGTCAGGTGGGGGTAAGATAAACTGGTCACGATATCTCCCCCGCCCCCCAACACGACCCACCTGAAAATTTTTCCTTTCTAACAGCTTAAGCATATGAATCTTAAAAATAGACAATACAGATGAAATTCTCTTTAAAATTGTGTTTTGAGCACACACAAATATCATGACTTTGTCAAGAGTGTTGGTGGCAGGGGGGGGGGGGGGTAAGATAAACTGGTCACTATATCTTTTTCCCACCTGAAAATTGTTCCCTTCTAACAGCTTAAGTATGTGAATCATAAAAATAAAAAATACAGATCATATTCTCTTCAAAATAGTGGTTTGAGCTAAAAACAATTTTTGTGTAACTTTGAGTGTTAGGTGGGGGGTATGATAAACTGGTCACGATATCTCCCCCCCCCCCACCCACCCACCAAACTTTTTTCCATTCTAACAGCTTGAGCACATGAATCTTAAAAATAGAAAATACAGATGAAATTCTCTTCAAAATAGTGATTTGAGGTAAAAAAAAAAAAAAAATTGGGAGTAACTTCGAGTGTCAGGTGGGGGAAAGATAAATTGGTCAGGATATCCCGCCCCCCCCCCCCACCCAACCCTCTACAACTGAAATTATTCTCTTTGTCACATCTTTAGCAAATAAATCTTAAAATTGAAAAATACAGGTGAAATTCTCTTCAAAATAGTAGTTTGAGTGAAAATAAAAAAAAATTAGCGACATCGGGCGACATGTTTAAAAAATGTTTTTTACATATATCCCAGGGGATATTTTGAGAGAAAAAACGCAAGTTCTTCTTGTGCAATTTTCTTCTATTAACAACATATTCAAATGAGTCTTCAAAATGGAAATTTATATAATATTCCACTCACAATGCTAATTTGGGCTAAAATGTTTTTTTTTTTTTGGGCATCTGGCTTTCTCGCATACTGACCAATGAGTTTTTCAATGCTCACTTCATGCTTTTTTAATATCACATACAAGTGAACAAGCAAATTCTAAAAAAAGATCTGGTAAAAATCTGAATGGTAAAAAAATTCAGGTGGGGGGGGGGGGAGATAAACCAGATGGGGGGGGGGGGGGAGATAAACTAGTTTATCCCCCCCCCCCACCCCGGGGAAGATAAACTAGTTTATCTTCCCGGGGGGTGGGTTGTACGGGGGGGGGGGGGGGGAGATATCATAGTACACCGGAAAGAAAACAAAACAAATTGCACAATTTAATTTGAATCCTGCAACTTTTCATTCTATTTTAATTTAATCCATTATCTGTGAATACTCGATGTTGTCAGTATCCACATGAAGTTTTTACATACTTTATTTATTCAGCGGCTCGTCCAGGGGAATGACTTTGCACTGCGATATAAAGCAAATCGTGTATTAAAAAAATAACTTTAAATTCACCTATGCTTTTACCCTTTACCCAACGAATCGGCCGCATCCGCCAGCGTAATATGCAAATTCAGCAGTTGAAAAAATATTATTTTTCAAAAAAATGTCAACAAAACCATATCATGTGACCCCTCGTTGGAACGAGCTCGTCGAGATCGTTCCAACGAGATTTCACATGATATGGTTTTGTTGAAATTTTTTTAAAAATTTGAAAAAATGATATTTAAAATAATAAATTTTGATATCATCTGCGTTGGGTAAAGGCTTAAAATGTAACGAAATTAGTAAACATGAGTAGATTTGCGAACCGTACTGACACTGAAACAGAAGCCAAACGGACACGATACTTTTCAACTAATACACATAATAATAATAGTAATAACTTGGTTGCGGGCTGCAAGCCGAGAGGTCCTCGGTTCGAATCCCACCTGCGGCAACCACGTTGTGTCCTTGGGCAAGACACTTCACCCCGAATGCCTACATGGGGGCACGATGACGCTGTGTACTGAGGCGTACTGCACGTCAGTGGTGCGCATGTCTTCAACCAATCTAACCCTGCCTGTGCTGCGGTGCGGAGTTCAGAGTTACGATGTTGGAGAGCTGACAGCTGCTCGTCGTTGCTCGGTGGTTCTCTCCGGGTACTCCGGCTTCCACCACCCGTCAAACTGTCACGGTCACGATTAGCCATTGTGCATAAGTATGTGACCTTAAACACCAATAAATAAATAAATAACTAGGTTTTAATCCCGGGGACGGGAATTTCCGGCTTCCCGGTTCCGAAAGTCGGTCACTTTTTCCGGGAAATCTATAGCACGGAACCGGGAATCGCGCATGGCGCCGTTTACGTGTTGAACTGACGTTTTCTAAATTGAAAAACTGCCCCAAAGTAATTTTGTAAGATTTTGTCCGCCCTTCCACGCCTGAACGCTTTAGAATCCTGCTTCCCTGAAGAACCTTTTTTCACAAATCACAGTAGCCATCGATCAGTTCCAGAGGACTCCTCTCTTCAATAGCAAGACCATCATTCGCTTCAAAGTTCAAACTCGTCTTCATTTTCAGAACCACTAGTATCGGGAGCGCGGTGGCTCAGTTGGTAGAGGTGCAGGCTGCAAGACGAGAGGTCCTCGGTTCGAATCATACCTGCGGCAACAGCGTTGTGTCCTTGGACAAGACACTTCACCCCCATTGCCCAAATGGGGGCACGGTGACGCAGTATACTGAGGCGTACTGCACGTCGATGGTGCACCTGTCTTCAACCAATGCTAACCCTGCTTGTGTGGGGTTAGTATGTTGGGAAGCTGACAGTTGCTCGCCGTTGCTCGGTGGTTCTGTCCGGGTACTCCGGCTTCCTCCACCCGTAAAACTGTCGTGGTCATGATTAGACATTGTGCAGAAATATGTGACCTTAAACACCAATAAATAAATAAATGACCACTAGTATCACTCACTATTTACTACCCCCTTCAACATCAACTCCTCCTTCACTGCCGTCACCAGTCTCCTCTGCTTGAGGCAGAGGAGACTGGTGACGGCAGTGAAGAGAGAGTTGAAACCAGGAGGTAGTGGTGGTAAACCTAGCGATTCTTAAAATGAAGACGGGTTGGAAGCGGGTTTCGGTTTTCACACTTTTCTTTGGAAAATAACTTTTCCGAATGGAGGTGGTAGATTGTCAGTGAAATATGTCCATTTTCACGAAAATAAATGCGTCTTGTTACTCTCGTAAATTTACTTGATATTATCCGGGACATTTTCCGCTTCTGAGTGTAATTTCATTCCCGTTCCCGTAACTATAGGAAATCGGGAAAATATTAAACCCTAAATAATAACTCGGCAGCTAAAATTGTCAAGTTCCCGTCGTAATCCTCTGTTCGCCTTTATAAATACAGAGCAGCAGATACGTGAAGAAAAAAAAATGTTTGCCCGTTCAATACTGATAGTGCAATATTATATCCTTCATGTCAGTTCGGTGACGTGGATTGAAGAGTCAATGTTAACACATTCGGTCCGTTACTGTACGTTTAGAAGATATTGTTACTCGGTGGTAATACGACAAAATACACAGGAAATCGATAAGGAGGGGCAACAATAATTTTATCAAGGGTTGTAGTATTAAATTATTACTGAACCTCCCCATGAATACAGAAAAAATACACCCCCTTTGTTGAAAATTATATTATCTTACAATCAACATGTATTTTGTCTGTATTAACTCCGCAACTGTCGTGTATCCGACCCCCTGATACAGATGTTTGTATCAGGGGATCGGATACAAGCACGTTCCTTTCGCGTGAGTTCCATTTTGTTTCTTCTTGTTCATCCATACGAATAAATAGTTCGTTATATATTCGTCTACATTCTTGACTTATCCCCAATATACTGTAAGATAAAATGATTATTACCATTATGTGGATGTACAAAATATGTATCCGAGTCTCGCTCCGGGTTCTAAGGGTAGATCACGACTCGTCTTCGACTCGTCGTGATCTGCTCTTAGAACCCGGAGCTCGACTCGGATACATATTTTGTACAACCACATGATGGTAATAACCTCTATTTATCACATTATCCCCATCAAATAGCTCATTGCCGAAAATATCGTTCATAACTCGTCTAATTCTGGAATGACGTCAGAAGTCAACATGGTGGTAACGTAGTGAGTTGCTGTCGGAAGTATTATTGAATTAATCTCTTATATATCGTTATCCGTTTACCAAATACAAATAGCAGACGGCAATTGCGAAAAGAAACCCATCAACATTTCCTAAATAACTAAACAATTTCATTTTTTTCCTAAGAAACATAGCTCAGACCAGCTCGTCCAAATAAGCTATGTTTTCAAGGCAAACATGGAAAAAGTATTAAAATTTGTTCTATCGATTTTTGTGAATCGCGCGGGCCAATTTCGTCGTTACGTTAAGTACAAAATGTTAAATTAAAGCTTAAGTGGTAAAAAATTAAAAATTTCTTATGATTTGACATTAAAATTCTGACCCTCGTTCACCAAACTCGATCAGTCTCCCGCTATACCTGGTGTAGGAATATTAACCCTGTGTGCACAGATATCGAGATATCAATATTTTAACCATTTGATTATCCCATAACACAACTAGGGATTTAACACCTTACCAAACGTAATGGCCAGAACCGGTCAGCGCTATTCACAAAGTTCACCATTCAATTTTTATTACTTTTTCATTTTTTGTCACAAAAACATAGCTTATGACCCCACATTGAAACGAACTCAAAGAACTCGTTCCAATGAGGGATCATAAGCTATATTTTTGACGCAAAAAATAAAAAATAGTGCCTCTAGAATTTTATTTGCAAGTGCCGTCTGCTTTTCGTGTTAGGTATTTATTTATTTATTGGTGTTTAAGTTCACATACTTATGCAGAATGGCTAATCGTTACCGTGACAGTTTTACGGGTGGAGGAAGCCAGAGTACCCGGAGAGAACCACCGAGCATTGACGAGCAACTATCAGCTCCTCAACGTTCTAACTCTGTTCAAGCTCCGCTCAAGCAGGGTTACAGCGGTTGAACACATGTGCACCATCGACGTGAAGTACGCCTGAGTACAGGGCGTCATCGTGCCCCCACGTAGGCAACCGGGATAAAGTACCTTGCCCAAGGACATTTCATGTTAGGTAAATGGTCAACCAATTCAGTCTTGTTTGACATGAGAGGTGGGATGTTTTGATTTTTCAAATTCGGTTTCGGTTCGGTTTTAGAATAAAATCTCGGTTTCTGTTCAGTTGTTCTTTGTGTTAAGAATATATCATAAACAGGGATGTGGCTAGAGGGTTTCAGCTGGGGGGGGGGGGGGTGGGGAGAGGGGGTGCCACCGGTGTAAATTCCAACTGTGAGTGGTTTCGATAGGTGGTTGCACTGCAGGGATGGGTGACTATCCTGTGCGCTTTTAGCAAATCTGAGTGTTGTTTTTGGTTGTGTGTTTTCCAGTAGTATTGGTCGAACACCGCCCCACACTCAAAACACTCTATTTTTATTTTCTTTTTTGGTGGCATGCTTATGAACCTTTCTGAAAATTTTCACTAGTCCTGAAACGGAAAACCATCATTTATAATGTGTCTGGGTCAGAAAATGTACCGGATTGATGTCAGAGTCGAAATTTTGAGACCATGTCAATTTTAGAGTAGGAAATTTGAAACTCAAGTTTCCAGTTGGAAATAAAAGATCAAAATTTCTCATCATTAGTTGGAATTTTAATATTTTTCATGAACAATGTTAATTTATTGAATTTCCAACTATTTGATTTTTGACCTCGGAATTTCCAACTATTGAAAAAAATACTCCTGGCTGGGGGCACCCCCCCCCCCCCGTCTCCACATCCCTGATCATAAATAACACTCCAGGCTCCTCAACTTGGAAAACAATTCTCAATGGTCTGTATAACAGACGCGAAAAAAAAATCGGCGTTACGGTTTTCTCTATCTTTCGTCTGTTGGCCGTTGTATAATTTCCACCCTAACATATTAAGCTAAATGGTCTTCTTATATATGTAACTGTTGTTTAAGTCACAGGGACATTCAATCAGTGTTTATTAAAAGTACACGCAATTGTATACATGTAAGTCTACCCGCCGTCCTGGACTGGATATTTAGAAATTGGAAATTGCGGAGCGTCAAGTTCGGGGAATGAATACTTTGATCTATTTATTGGTGTTTAAGGTCACATACTTATGCACAATGGCTAATCATGACCGTGACAGTTTTACGGGTGGAGGAAGCCGGAGTACCCGGAGAGAACCGCCGAGCAACGACGAGCAGCTGCCAGCTCCCCAACATCGTAACTCTACACTGCAGCACAGAGAGGGTTACATTGGTTGAAGACATACGCACCATCGACGCGCAGTACGCCCTAGTACACGGCGTCATCGTGCCTCCATGTGGACAATCGGTTAAGTGCCTTGCCCAAGGACACAACGCACCCAACTGCTAACCGCGCTCGACGTTGCTTAACTTCGTTGATCTGACGAGAAACGGTTACCGCGATGCCACCGCCCCCCCCCCCCCCCCCCCCAGGTAATAAAAATCATCATCGGCAAAACTTTAATTAATGAATCACCCGGTTCTACCCGGTGCTTCATTAATTATATTTTTGATGATTATTCCTATAATTAATGTTGGAATGTAATATTATTGCGCCCGTGGATTTATTGCCCACCCGTGGAAAGTGACCAGTTCACGGTGTCCATACTATAAATCATGAATGTTTTCATGCTTGTATGTGGATGTATCAATATAATAATATTACTCCCAAAACAATTATAGTAAGTGTTTGCGTTATTTATCTTCTTTTTGAAAACAACTGAACCTGAAGCCAGGTTGCCCAATGGTTTCGGTATAACGGTACTTTATATTTTAATATGAGTTTCCCTCCTTGAAATGTTGCACTAAAAAACGCTGAAACTAAGCAGCCTTAAAAATAATTTTTAAATTCTTTTCAAGCATTGTACTGAAGTCATTGTTGAATATTCCAGACAGAAGGAGGAGGGGGGGGGGGGGGGGATTTGATGATTTTCGGAGCGTGGATGCTAAAAATACAGTTGATTATTGGTGTGTTTTGGATATGAATTAACCGAGAAAACTATGCCCGTGACCGGTAAGTCAAATCTTCTCTCGTTTTTTATTGGATGATCTCCCAGGTTTGAGGATAGAAAAAGATGTCCAAAGAGCTGTGCGTGACAAAGATATTCAAATACCCAAATTAAAACGATGCGATCATATTTTATTACACGGACGTTATACTGGTCGCCGATAGGACAATATTTAGTAGTGTTATACCTACAATCAACATTTTAAACTACCATTATGTAGTTTGAACTTAGGAATATTAATGAACTGTTTATTGTGAGAAAATGGAGACATGCATTTGGGCGACAAAGTCTCTAGCCGTTTTGGTACCTTATTTCTTAAAAATGACAACTAGCGATCTCAAACTGAATTTTATTTTTTTACTTCTTCAACTGTTTTTAGAGATGTTTTCTCAGTAATTATTAACAATTTACAAAAGCTATATTTACACTTTAATCGCCAAACGCTATAATATCTGTGACGGGCATACGTCCCATGAAATTTTCTGGGATAGAAACTGTCACGCCAATTTGGGAGGACTTCAGTGAATCCAATGTCAACTGATCAACATGGAACTGTGGAATCGTTAGCATTAACTGATAAACCCTTTTTCTGTTCATGCATTTCAGGCAAAATGGTTATCTAAAGTATTTCTTTTTTTCATAACACAATGAACGGACAAAAACATGGGTGACAATTTTCGTCATTGGACGAAATTTACAGGAAAGTTAGCTCCCCTTAATTTTCTATTGTTGTCAATACATGTAACACCAGGGGTATAGGAATTTCAAATAAAAATTGAAATTTCAAAATGTTAGCGTCAGGCATTTTTTTCTGTGGAGTAGTATAAAATACTAAGATTTTGAAATTTCAATTTTTATATGAAATTCCTATACCCCTAGTGTTAAATTTATTGACAACAATAGAAAATTAAGGGGAGCTAACTTTCCTGAAAATTTCGTCCAATGACGAAAATTGTCACTCATGTTTATTGCTACAAAATTGTCTTTGTTTTGAACCGTATATGTGGAGTGTTAAACATAATGAAACGATTTCAAAATTTGTTCTTTGATTTCCGAGTCAGAGGTAAACGCTGTATCCATACCAGCTATGCTATTGTTCACTCTCGCTTTTAGTGATTCTGCAAAAATAACTCATTTCTTAATTAGTCTGTGTGAAACACGCAGACTATTGTTTTTGCACGGTTTCTCTTTCTTTTTTTTCTTCTTCTTCTTCTTCTTCTTCTTCTTCTTCTTCTTCTTCTTCTTCTTCTTCTTCTTCTTCTTCTTCTCCTGTCTTCTGTCTTCTCATCACTTTTTTGTCCGCAAGATAACTGGAAAACGAATTGCCCTAACGTGTTGATTTTTGGCATGCTGATGGACAGCCACAAGTTCTCAGCCATCTATGTTTTTCAGATTCCTAGGGCATCAGGGGTGTCTGAAGGGGTGTTTTGAAAGTGGGTCACGCCCATATCTCAGGTGTGGTATGACATATGGACCTGGGACCAACACCAAATGAGTCGACACTCGATGGAGATTCAAAATATGGGTCAAGGTCACGGGGGTCACCCAGGGGTCATTGAGTGCATTTTTTCATAATTGCTGGAAATCACATTTTTTGACCCCCTAAAGCATTCCTGATGTGCACACATGCATTTTCACGTTAAAAAAAGTGGGTGTGGCCAAAATTTTTGAAAGTGGGTCACGCCCATATCTCATGTGTGGTATGATGTATGGATCTGGGACCAACTCCAAATGAGTCGACACTCGACGGAGATTCAAAATATGGGCCAAGGTCACATACGTCACTTAGGGGTCATTGAGTGCATTTTTCATAATTGCTGGAAATCACATTTTTGGACCCCCTAAAGAATTTCTGACATACACACATACATTTTTTACATTAAAAAAGTGGGCGTGGCCAAAATTTTTGAAAGTGTGTTACGCCCATATCTCAGGTGTGGTATCTCGTATGAGCCTGGGATCAACACCAAATGACTCGACACTCAGTGGAGATTCAAAATATGGGTCAAGGTCATGGGGGTCACCCAGGGGTCATTGAGTGCATTTTTCATAATTGCTGGAAATCACATTTTTTGACCCCCTAAAGCATTCCTGATGTGCACACATGCATTTTCACGTTAAAAAAGTGGGCGTGGCCAAAATTTTTGAAAGTGGGTCACGCCCATATCTCATGTGTGGTATGACGTATGGATCTGGGACCAACTCCAAATGAGGCGACACTCGATGGAGATTCAAAATATGGGTCAAGGTCACAGAGGTCACTTAGGGGTCATTAAGTGCATTTTTCATAATTGCTGGAAATCATATTTTTTGACCCCCACTAAAGCATTTCTGACATACACACATGCATTTTTTACATTAAAAAAGTGGGCGTGGCCAAAATTTCGAATGTGGGTCATGCCCATATCTTAGGCGTGGTATTGTGGTACGAGTTGCCAGTGCGTGGGTGAGAATGGAGTATTGGTGAATGTTCTCTTCTAGCACCTGCTCTGGACATCGGAAGAACACCTCCATCGATTGCTCTCCCTTGATGCTCCACGGAGAACATTACTTGATTTCTACCAGCTGCAGCAGCAAGACGTCTCCTTCACGGAGTCTGTTGGAGATCAGGATCAAGTCATCGAAGGTAATTCATACTTTCCACCTATTTTCGATGTGGCTCTACCACAGTATCTCATATGAGCCTGGCATCAACACCAAATGAGTCGACACTCAGTGGAGATTCAAAATATGGGTCAAGGTCACGGAGGTCACCTAGGGGTCATTGAGTGCATTTTTCATAATTGCTGGAAATCACATTTTTTGACCCCCTAAAGCATTTCTGACATACAAACATGCATTTATAAAATTAAAAAAGTGGGCGTGGCCAAAAATTTTCAAAGTGGGTCACGCTCATATCTCTAGGGGTCATTAAGTGATTTTTTTTTATAACTGCTGGAAATCACATTTTTTTTTTACCCCTGAAGCATTCCTGACGTCCATACATGCATTTTGACGTAAAAAAGTGGGCGTGGCCAAATTTTTTGAAAGTGGGTCACGCTCATAACTCAAGCATGTTACGATGCATGGACCTGGGACTAACACCAAATGAGTCGACACGCGATAGAGGTTCAAAATATGCGTCAAGGTCACCGAGGTCACCCATAGATCAATGAGTGCATTTTTCATAATTGGTGGAAATCATATTTTTTTACCTCCAAATGCTTCCCCTAAATTCAGACATGCATTTTTTCATGAAAAAAGTGGGCGTGGCCAAAATGTTTGAAAGTGGGTCACGCTCATATCTCAAGCATGGTGTGATGCATGGACCTGGCGCCAACACTAAATAAGTCGACACCTGATTGAGGTTCAAAAATATGGGTCAAGGCCATGGAGGTCACCTGGGGTTATTGAGTGCATTTTTTCAGAATTGCTGGAAATCACATTTTTTGACTCTTTAAAGCTTTCCTGAAGTCCATACATCCATTTTTACGTAAAAAGTTAGTGTGGCCAAAATTGGTGAAAGTGGGTCATGCTCATATCTCAAGCACGGTATGATGTATGGAGCTTGGACCAATACCAAACAAGTCGACACTCGATGGAGGTTCAAAATTTGGGCCAAGGTCGAACAGGAGTCACGAGGGCTATTACCAGAATTGCTAGAAATCATATTTTTGAACCTCCTCATGCATTCCCTTGATCGATCCCTTTGAATGCTGTGACGATATATACCTTATCTGGTTTCTTGGAAAAAATTATCTGATTTTTGAATGAATATCTATAAATACTGTCATTAAAAACCTATTTCTTATTTCTTTAAAACTATTTTATCCCCAAAATAAGCCTCTAAAGTATTCCCATTACATTCGTAGAGAGGCACGGTGGCTAAGCAGTTAGAGGTGCAGGCTGCAAGCCGAGAGGTTCTCAGTTCGAATCCTATCTGCGGCAACTGCCTTGTGTCTTTGGGCAAAAACACTTCACCCCCCCCCCCCCCCCCCCCCATTGCCCACATAAGGGCATGGTGATGTTGTGTACTAAGACATACTGCATGTCGATGATGCACTAACCCTGCTTGTGTGGAGTTAGCATGTTGGGGAGCCAGACAGTTGCTTGTTGCTGCTTGGTGGTTCTCTGGGTTCTCAGGCTTCCTCCACAAGGTTGGCTCTTCTACGCTACTGGAGTTTACTCCAGGATAAAGGAACATGGTCAGGTAGACGAAAAGTATTGCATATATAGATAGAAGCAGAGAATTCTGGGTAAATTTGTCCTATAGCACTACGTGCTATTCTTATTGGGAAATAACACGTCATGGGATAGGGATCCAAAAAAGGAATCTGAGCGAATTCAAAGCCAGAACATTACTCCTGTTCAATCGAACGCACCCCTTATACCCCCTTAGTACTATAGCACTACGTGCTAAGTCAATAAAACCAATAACATGGGAAATCCGTATCAAATAAAGTCAATTTCGGTGATTTTGGGTGGATTTTGGTGATTTGGAAGGATTGTCGGGTTGTTTGTGGTAATTAGATTTACTCTTCTACAATCGAACATACCCTCCGAACATACCCCTGTCTTGTTAGAAGCCATTGGTAACATAGCAATCACGTGCTACCATAGAAACCAAGATGGCGGCCTCCAGTATACAAAATGGACGACGGAAACACATATCACCCTAACAACATGCGCTGCGCATACGCACTAACAACACGTATCACTATGAGGATGACGTCACAAGATGGCCGCTCACGCGGGTTACCATGACAACACAACATGGCGGCACTAGGTCACGTGACATGACGTCACTTCCGGGGTCCTGCACCGGGGTCCTGCCAATATTCCCTCAAACATACGAGACATACTACTCATAAAAACTGTCCGACACGAGGGGGGCCTAGCTGTTGAAAAGTGTCATTAAACCCCAATAAATTAATAACATTCATAGAATGTCTTCTATGCACTGTTTGTCAACATGATAACCCAAATACAATCATTCGCATCTCAATGTTTTTGGTGTACTGATAGACTGCCTGCCATTGGTACTCGGTCATCGATGATTTGGAGGCATGTGGGGCGTTCGGGCTCTACAGGTTAAAAATATGTTTACAACATTTACCGGGAAATGAGTTAGCTGAAGCAGTAACCATTATCTAAAACAGAATATATTCTCCAGAGAGAAAGCTGAGATAGAATTCTTTGTTACACTGAACAGCACTGTATATTTATGTTGTATCATGTTACAAAACTTCAGTCTCAATCATTGAAGAGAGAGAGAAACCTTCACTTTTCAAAGCATTATCTTAAAAATCTATTTATTCTGTCATAACTCAGGATTGAGAGGTTTTGGGATGGAGTGGTGTGTGGCTTTCTCGAAACACCTAGCACAGTTACAAAGTAATAAAATGGAATATTTGAATGGTCAGATTTTAACCCTCTTAATACTTGGATGTGAGTAAAAAAATACCTTTAATATAACTCATGGCTACAGAATGTTTTTCGCTTTCTTTTCTGCAACATTTAATTCTATGTGGAATGGGACACCTTTTCAGTGTGCTTTCAAAACTAAGGGATTCTTAACCCTTTAGCCAACATAACGGCAAAAACCGGTCAGTTTTATACACAGAAATGTCTATTAAGTTTTAATCACTTTTTCGTTTTTGCTTGAAAAACATAGCTTATGACCCTTCATTGGAATGAGCTCATTTTTAAAGGATTATTTATTTATTGGTGTTTAATGTAACATATTTCTGCATAGTGGTTTACCATGACCAGGACAGTTTTACGGGTGGAGGAAGCCGGAGTACCTGGGGAGAACCTCCGGGCAACGGCGAGCAACTATCAGACCCCCCCCCCCCCCCACATACTAACTCCATCCAAGCAGGGTTAGCATTGGTTGAAGACAGGTGCACCATCGATGTGCAGTACGCTTTAGTACACATCGCCACCATGCACCCACGTGGGTAATGGGGTGAAGTGTCTTGCCCAAGGACAGAGTGAGGACTGCTCGACTTGCAGCCTGCACCTCTGCCAACTCAGCCACTGCGCCCCCATTTAACCCTTTACCAACACAGACGATACCAAAATTTATTATTTCAAATATCATTTTTTTCAAATTTTCCAAACAATTTCAACAAAACCATATCATGGGACCCCTCGTTGGGACTAATATTTTTTCAACTTCTCAATTTGCATATTATGCGGGTGGATGCGGCCGATTCTTTGGGTAAAGGGTTAAAGGATTAAAATGGAATATTTAAAGAGAGTATTTTAACCCTCTGAAGATCTTAATATGGGGCACGGTGGCACTGAGTACTAAAGCGTACTGCACTTCGATGGTGCACCTCTCTTCAAAAAAAAATCATTGAGAATAATGAAAACCATTTCCATTCTCACAATGTTGTTCTAAACACACATGGACATAGATGGGACCTCGGTATTTGACAATGCCAATAAGTCTTCAGATAGGCTCTTGGGGGTCATCAAGGCCTTTCAACGTCTACATTCCAACATTACTGAACCTTTTTACTTGCAATATATTTTCCAGAGGTACCATGCATGTACTTCATCATTGTCTTGCTAATATGAACATTTGCCATCATTTACAAATATGGCAGATCCGGAGTTGGTGGAGCCAATAGTTATAAAGTAGTTTATGCTTATACTTCAGGCCTGGTATGACCTATGGTAATGGTACCTACACCAAATGAGTTGAAACTTGCTGGAGGTTCAAAATGTGGTACACCTCTATGCGGCCAAGAGAGGTCATTAAATGCATACTTTTTCGACCTATTAGGAGTTTCATTTTATACCAATTAATGCAGTTCTGAAGATTATAATTGTATCTCATCATTCAAATAAATGGCAGCGGCAGTAATGTCCATTTCTGATTCCTTGATCGAACCCTTTTAATGGTGAGCACATATACGCCTTTTCGGGTTTCTTAGAAAAATTGTTCTGATTCCTGTAGGAATATTTTCTCCATGAAAGAATTTCACAAAAAGCAGTAGGGAGTAAGCTGTGACTGTCACATACAATAACATGATCTATTTATTTAATCTCATTGTATAGAATTAATTCCCAAACCAAGTTAATATAAAAACAAACAACTTGATCATGAAGAATTCCGGTGTACATGTAATTGTAAAACTACACTGAAGATTTGTTGTTGAAACCTATCACAATACTGTCAGGATGCCGGTAAAAGATGCAATACTGACATAGTTGACTGTACTGTTAACTGTGTTAGTGCTATGACTGTTTAAAATTAATTTATTAGAGAAGTTCTAGTTTTATGTATGCCTTGTTTGGGGTTTTTAAGGTTTTTATGACAACATCTCCGACATAGAGTCTATGCACCCTTTGTCAGCGTGACAACTCAAATACGGATCGTCCTATCTCTATGCATTTTGGCATGCTGGTTAACAATAACCAGTTTGCACTCATCTATGTTTTTTTCACCCGTTCGATCTGAATGACAGATGACAGATCTGAAGTTGGTGGAGCCATTATTTCAAAGTGGGTTGCGCTCATTCTTCAATGTAGATGTGGACATGGGACTACAACGAGTGAGTTAAAAATTGCTGGAGATTCAATATATGGTCCACCTGAATGAGGTCATCAAGTGCGTATTATTCAGAAAGACTGGGAAATGCATTTACACCTTAATGCATTTCTAAAGTTTATGAATATATTTCATCACTCAAATTAGTGAGCAAAGCCAAAATTGTCCATTTCTGATTCGTGTATCGAACCCTTTGAATGCTGGTCACATATATGCCTTTTCTGGTTTCTTATAAAAAAAATGGTTCTGATTCCTGTATGAATATCTGTAAATACTGTTAACGAAAACCCATTTCTGATTTGTTAAAAAATAATTTACACCAGAAGGTAAGCCTTCATAAATTCTCTTTCTGTAGAGTTTATTCCTGATACTTTAACCCTTTTCACACAGACTTAAATTTACTGGATGCAGTAAATTCTGTTTCTCTAGTTACAAATATTACTTTCCAAAGTGTGATTTCCTGGGAATTCCGGGTTTGATTATAAACGATAACTTCACAAGTGAAATATGCAATCAACAATTGTGTCATGTATCCGTGCGCGTAAACGAACACGCTTTGCCGTGGATGAAATGGGGACATTATTGTTTTTTTAACACTTTAACATGAAAAGCAGACGACACTTGCAAAAAAAGTTCTTGAATAACTATTATTTTCATTTTTTGTCTCTAAAACATAGGTTATGACCCCTCATTGGAACGAGCTCGTTCCAATGAGGGGTCATAACCTATGTTTTAGAGACAAAAAATGAAAAAAATAATGAACCTTAATTAGCGATGTTTGAGAATAGCGCTGGCCGTTACGTTAGGTAAAGGGTTAAATAATATAATTATCGTTGATAATGAAAAGTAATAAACAGAGTAATCGCTTCACTGGACTGGTTACGTGAAATAATTCAATCGAGGCGAGGGACTATATTGTAAAACACTCGTGGGCATTCGCGCACTCGTGTTTGTACAACGTCCCTCATCTCTCATGAATTATTTCACGTAACAAGTCCAGTCAAGCGATTACTCTATGTAACAAGACAAAGACTTGTGAACAAATTTTTATGATTTATGACTCAAAATAATTCAGCACTCAGCAAGTTAAGTTATGATGTCTCTGACACTGGATTAACGGGAATGATTGAAAATTGTCACCCATGTTTATAGCTACAAATTTGTCTTTGTCTTTAACCTTAAATGCGGAGTGTTAAACATAATGAAACGATTTTAAAATTTGTTTTTTGATTTCCGAGTCTGAGATAGACGCTATATCCATACCAGCTATGCTATTGTTCACTCTCGCTTTTAGTGATTCTGCAAAAATATCTAATATGTTAATTACAAATATTGATAATTGTTGAACATGACGAAACTTAAATATTAACAATCTTTCCCTCAACGTTTTGAGAATTAATAGTGTGTGAAATTTAATATGTTTGAACGATACTAAAATCCTTTGTTAACGACACGATCTGTCTCCAACAGGCAGGAAGAAAGATAATAATGGCGACGGAACCAATTACAGAAAGGGACTACAAGAAATAAATAGCTGTATTGATCCAGAAGTTCAATATTAAGTTCTTTCTGTCACGATGTAGACCATCTTCCATACTAAAGAGGCTCCCAGTATTCACTTATGTGACACAGAACTGAGTTAATGATATCTTGAAGTCCCCTAGTTTGCAAGCTGCATCTTTCTGTTAGAATTAATTTCAAACTAAATCGATAAAATATTTTTACGAAAGGGTGAATTTGACAACTAGAGAATCTTCCTCGAAAAAGGTTGAGTAGCTGAGTATTTATCATGGGCACTTGCTGCGTGTCATACACATTATCGGCCATTTTTATCAATGCATTACACGCTCGTCTTCGTCTGTCGGTAAATGGATCTTCAGAATGTCAAATACAAACATTTTTGACGAACAAGACTTTCTTAAGAATGTAGAGGAGTTGCGTACTGTTTTATTCATTTCCGAAATGAACAATTCTATTCATAACACCAGTAATATACGCCACAAGGTCTCAGGACTACAAAATATACACACTTGTATATCCCGACATTTTATCATCCTTCACTCCATCCCTGGAGGTGGTCGCCCACCCCTGTGGAGGCGAGCGTTGGTCATGCGTCCAAACATGCCCTTTTTGTAAACGTTCTCACAACGTATCAAGGTTCCGGCCAAATATGACAAGTAGCAGGCTCGTCCGAACTAGGGAAGTTCGGATTGTTGGTACCCCGTCAGGTGCCGTTTTTTCACTGGGTTAACACAATGGCTGTGACTTCTTTCTGTCTTTTTGAACACCACTATCATGACCACCTTCACCATCCTGATCACCACTATCCTCATCTGGACTCAGCTACCTTCTCTCCTCAGACGTGAAACACAAGGCCAGAAGCAGACTATACTTGCTTATTACGGCCCCAACAAGTAAAGATAAGAGGCAGACTACAGTACAGTCGCCGTGGATTGGTCGTAATCCACACGTGGGCAGTTATGTCTACGCATCTGTTTACCAGGTAGTAAAAATCATCATTAGCAAAATTTTAATTAATGAAGCACCGGGTTGTACCCGGTGCTTCATTGATTAAATTTTTGATGATTATTCCTGTAATTAGTGTTTGGAATCTAATATTATTGCATCAGTGGAAATATTGCCCACGCGTGGAAAGTGACCAGTCCACGGCGACTGTACTGTATGCTTGCCTGAAGCTACTATCTCCATACGCTGCGTCAGAGAATTGAAGAACACCACCAACAGGGTCGAAAGGGATGGAACCACCCCCACAACGTCACCGCGTGCCTTTGGCGCGCCGAAACCATTCTTCTGCTTCCTGGTATTGTATTTTATTCCTGCATTGCAGTCTCCATAGACTGGTCACGTTCCACGAGTGGGCAATATTTCCACGGTCACAATAATATTAGATCCCAGTCACTAATTATACATCAAAAATGTAATTAATGTAGCAACAGGTGAAACCCGATGCTTCATTAATTAAAAGTTTGCTGCTGACGATTTTTATTACCTGGTAAACGCATGCGCAGACATCATAATTTAAACGCAACAAGCCCATGGCTGACAATTTCCGTCATTGGAAGAGATCTACAGGAAAGTTAGATCCCGTTAATTTCGTAAAGCTGTCAGTAAATTTAACACAAAGATTATGAGAATTACATATAAAAAAGGAAATTTTGAAATGTTAGCGAATTTGTATCATCGATGTGAGCAACATTTCACAAATGTCCAGTGGCGTAGATAAAGGGGGGGGGGGGGGGGGGGGGACGGAGCCCCCCCCCCCCCCCCCCTCCACCAGAAGTTTTGTCGAAAATTTTTTGGGACCATTTTTAGGCGAATTTATGCCTAATAACATTAAAATGCTGGCTTTGGGGATAAAAACAAGCCATTTTGGGTAAAAAAGACCAATTTTCAGTACATTTGCAGTAAACAACAGATTCTTTCTGTTTGTTTGGTTTTTTGTTGTTGTTACACTGTCGGAAAATTTTCGGTCTGTCAGAAAATTTTGGGCTTGCCCCTCCGCCAGCGAAAAGCTATCTACGCTACTGGAAGTGTCAGGCATTTTCCTGTAGAGTGATACAAAAATACAGACGTTGGCTTTGTATAATTTTCTCCCAATCAGTATTAACGTTTGGGGGCGCGGTGGCGTTGCGGTAACCCGTTTTCGTCAGATCACCGAAGTTAAGCAACGTCGATCCCGGTTAGTCCTCGGAGGGGTGACCATCTGAGCGATCGATTCGGACTCCCGCGTTGTGTCCTTGGACAAGGCACCGATTGTCCACGTGGGAGCACGATGGCACCGTGTACTAAGGCGTACTGCACGTCGATGGTGCGCATGTCTTCAACCAATCTAACCCTACCGGTGCTGCAGTTCTGAGTTACGATGTTGGGGAGCTGGCAGCTGCTGGTCGTTGCTCGGTGGTTCTCTCCGGATACTCCGGCTTCCTCCACACGTAAAACTGTCACGGTCATGATTAGCCATTGCGCATAAGTATGTGACATTAAACACCAATAAATAAATAAATAGTATTAACCTTTGGCTGTTATTCTCTGTTGAAACCCATTTAAAAAAAGAAAAATGTGTTTTCACCATCTTTTGGTGTCCTGTACTTTTTCTGTTCATCATGTAAGCACTGCGTGCGTCCTGACTTATAATACAGACACTGTCCTTTACATTAATATAAAATTATAGGACATGAAATTTGCTATTTTTCCTGGGGAGCATAGAAACTTGCAAATCAGAGTAAATACAAATTTGCTAAACAATGATTCGAAGCAGACACTTACTTATTGTTGGTAGGTGTGGTACTGATATATATTCTTAGTGTCGGATTATCTATCTTGCCATATAAAGCCAAGTTTCCTTTTCTGACTTTTAATAAACGAAAACAACAGACAGCTCCTGGAGCTGTCTGTTGTTTACGTTTATCAAAGGTAACAAGTCCGAGAGATCCATGGTTCGTTCCCCGCCAGGGGTAACAGCTTGTGCACTTGGGCAAGGCACTTAACCCCGAAAGCCCTCGTCGGGGCACGGTGGCGTTGTGTACTAAGGCGAACTGCACGTCGATGGCACATACACCTGTCTTCAACCAATTCTAATCCTGTTTGTGTGGAGTTAGTACGTTCGGGAGTCTGACAGTTGCTCGTCGTTACTCTGTGGTTCTCTCCGGGTACTCCGGCTTCCTACACCCGTAAAACTGCCCGACACCCTGACTGTTGAAGTGTCGTTAAACTCCAATAAATAAATAAATAAATAAAAAAATAAATAAATAAATAAATAAATAAATAAATAAATAAATAAATAAATAAATAAATAAATGTAACAAGCGGAAACTTGACTTTATTTTCTGTTGATGTCATAGGTTTCTCTAAGAATTACTTGTCTCTCAATTGGATCTTCCCCTCTCGCCTAAAAATTGCAAGGGCCATAACGTCACAGAAAGACTATTTTTCGGACGAAATTAGTCAGGGATGAGAAGAAAAATAACTAGTTAATTAATACAGAAATTGTTTAATTTCTCGTAGATGCAACAATTAATAACTCTTAATTCGTTATCAATCTATCAGCGGACAGAAGTCATGTACTCGCTTATTCATCCGTTGCTCGGACTGAATTCAGCCTGTGTGTTCTCATGACAGCTTATTAACCCTTTACGCAACGAATAGGCCACACCCGCCCGCGTAATATGCAAATTCAGCAGCTGAGAAAATACTATTTTTAAAAAAAATTCAACAAAACCATATCATGTGACCCCCTCCTTGGAACGAGCTCATCAAGGTTTTGTTGAAATGTTTTGAAAAATTAAAAAAAATGATATTTAAAATAATAAATTTTGATAACGTCTGCATTGGGTAAAGGCTTAAAAAGCATAAATGTTTAACGTTTTCCAATTTTTAAATTTAAATTCTAAAAGATAAGATAAGATAAGATAAAGTTTATTGCATGACCAAGAATAAAAAGGTCCATGTACAGTTAAAACTAGAAGTCCTGTCATGAAATGCGCACAAATAGCACGTCGATCTGCGCGTTAAGACCATAGTAAGGCTATCAAATTCTGTACATATGGCCTGTGCACAAGCAACGTTTCAGCCAATGGACCTCCAGGTAACCCGGATGTCCATTGGCAGAAACATTGCCCGCGTTTGCTATGAGTAACCAGGAGAACCTGCCGTGCTTTGGATGCCATTCAATATGGCAATAAAGCGAAATTCCTACGCGCAATTAAGCCTAGATAAGCGCACAGTTCGTGACAGGACTTCTAGTTTTAACTGTATGGCATACATAAAACACGCAAACAATTAAAATAAGCAATGGGTTGACCATGCGACACAGATTAAACAGACGAATCTCATCTGTTGCGTCACTCCTGTGAGTGGGCATACAATGCATGCATCTCACTGACAATCAAAATTAATGAGATTATCATGCCCTCGGGAAAAGAAACATCGGTCGTTTTCACCAGCGGTATCGAACGATAGGCTTTCGAATGTGCTTACACGGTCATGACCACATTGAGCTTCATTCACTCTACTGATTTCTGTGCGTCAGGATGTGGGTTACAAACCGACCGACCTCGCGAATAACTTCAACATCTTCACAGGCAAATAGCAATGCAGATCTTTCCAGTTGCCGCAGAAGGTGGAAGTGAGGAAGTCGCTTACCTACAAAGTTGATAAGCAAATTTCCAGAAACGCTGTATTTACAACATGCAAAGAAAAAAATGTAATTCATCTTCGAGCGAATTTGTCTTACACTGTTTGCAGTGCCTCTGTTCCCTGGGTACTGGTGTCGGCTTTTGATAGCGACCCCCGCTCCATCTCCAAGTTATGAGCGCTAATACGAAATCTAGTGACAAATCGCCTTTCCTTCACGGAAAGTGTATCAATCAGGGACCGACCTGGGCATGCGCCAGTGCGCATTTGGTCCTGAAACATCAGGACCTGGCTCTTAAATCTCAGAAATAGGCTTCTCGGTTGGCGCGTAACTTCTCAGATCATATTTTGATATTCTTTCGATGGATAATCGAAAGAGACACTCTTACAAATATTATATATATGATTATCATTTATCATTGTTGTAGAGTGCTCAAGTTAATACTTCAAGTCTTAATTACCAAGCATTAATCTTCACTGTGGTTTCTGACCAAGTCTTGGCTGCCTAAATAGGCAGCCAAGACTTGATCAGAAACCACAGTGAAGATTAATGTCTGCTATAGTGTACTAAACGAAAATGATGAGAGCTATTACATACTTGCAGTGTGTGTTACAAACAGCAGTGTGACTCCGTAAATTGAAATCTGGCACATGAATTGAAAAAATAGGCTCCGAGGCTAGAGCGTATTTTAAATAGTCCTGATCGGTCCCTGATCAATGTAAGACTCCCTACAGTAGTTCTCTTTGACTGAATGATATAACCTTAATTTAATACTCTCCGAATGAGCGCCTTTTCGTGTCGATCCGCTTTTCTACGTCTGACCGTACACGTCACGGAGTCGCCGCGTTTTTAATTCTTTCTCAAAATTTGGGAGGGCACAGTTTGGGTTCAGCCACACGTTGCGAAACCCGCAAGTCGAAAGGACGCTTTCAATTTGTGATGTACAGGTATGATTATGTGCCCGAATCTCCTTGTAAGCCAAACGTAACAATGGGCTGGCCTGAACCGTTACCGCTTTCAGCCAATTTGACACAAGTTTAGTTTTTCTTTTCAATAGCCAGTGGGTACCTACCTAATTCCGCTAGTACTGCAGTATTACAAACTTTCGAGTGTACCTGCAGTATATTTTTGCAAAACTGCAAATGTACCGATTCAATCTGCTTTTCATTTTTTCGGACTGTCTGGTCTCCCCATGCTTCCGAGCAATATAGAAGAACAGGTTTCACCAAAGCATCGAATAGTTTTTCTCTCACGTGTATGTTATCCTTGGATACTGACAAATACAGACGGTTTAATTTAAAGTAAGCTTTGAGTGCTCTAGCTCTAAGGTTCGATAGCGCTCTGGTGACACTGCCCGATGCCGTGAAAACAATTTCGAGGTACGTGTATAAGGTCACTTTTTGTAGCTGGTCGTCACCACAAGTAAATGAACTATTAACTTTTCTACCCGTCTTGTTGAAAATAAGCACTTTCGTTTTCTGCTTATTGACAGTGAGTCTCCACCTCTTACAGAAATCATGTAATGAGTTGAGAGACGAGTGTAAACCGTCTCTAGTACTAGAGAGAAGAACGAGATCGTCTGCATACAGCAAACAAGGAATAGTAGTACCTTTTAATTCAGGAAACGTGTTATTATCTACTAAAGAGGAATGTCATCTATGAACAAATTAAAAAGTAGTGGGCTAAAATTATTCCCTTGCACTACGCCGTCTGAATTAGAAAACGTTTTTGACAAAGCTTTACCAGTTTTCACCTGCAGTATGTTACAGGTGAACATTTCCTTGACTGAATGGTAAAAATCACCTACACCTTTTTCAATTAACTTCATGAACGATCCTTCTAGCCACACTCTATCAAAGGCTTTATTAAAATTGACAAAGCATGCGTAGAGCATTTTACCGTTTCGAAACGTTTTGTGAATCAGTTGTCTAAGTACAATAATGTGGTCGGATGTTTTATATCCCTCTCTGAATCCAGCTTGCAAAATATTAGGACAGTCTTTATCCCGAGGTATTTTGCTAGCCACTCTGTTAAAATACTAGGGTACAATTTCCCGACACAGTTGGTGATTGAGATTCCCCGATATTGGTCGGGATTTGTCGCGTTAGCGGTCTTCGGGATAGAGACAAAATATATCCCGCAGACCATTGTTTCGGAAAACTTCCTGCCTTTAGAATAACATTGAAGAGCTTCATTAGAGCTGGGGTAATTGAAGATTTAACCGATTTAATCATTTCATTTCTAATCCCATCTAGACCCCGCGACTTGCCAGTTTTTAATTTTGATATTTCCTGTTCTGAAATTTCATTGTCAAGAGGCCTAGATAAATGGATTCGATCTTCTAATTCGCAAAGTTTGTGTATTATTTCAGCTTTAAACTTTTCGTTAAAAATTCCTCACGGTGTAGTGTTACCCAATGATTCGTAATGCTCCTTCCATTTATTTATGGAAATGCTATTACATAAGTTATCCTTCTCTTCGATATCATCCTGTAGTTTACTGACTATTTCCCCCAAAAGCCCCCTGGTTAGCGTGATCGAGGCTATCTAGTTTCCTAATTATGCCCTCTTTATAGTTGGATTTACGCTGTTTTAAAACTTTTACATATTTGCGTTTGCAAACATAGCACCTGTCACGCAGTATGGGTCATCGTGGTATTTCTGGAATACAGTACGTGGAGAGTGTATTATCACTAAATCACCCGCAGAGTGGAGATTCCACCCAAGCAATAATTGCTGATTTGTTGCAAAGCATTACAAGCAGAAGCAAAGTTCCAGCCAATGGACCTCCGGGTTATACCCGGAGGTCCATTGGCTGAAACATTGCTTGTGTTTTTTGTCCACGTGTACAGAATTTGAAAGTGATACTTTGGGTGATAACTCCACTCGCCGGGTGATTTAGTTACAATCCACTCTCCACGTACTGTAAGTAACGCTGGTGTATGAGGTGTTTTTTCATATCATAGCACGATTTATCGAACCAAGGTTTCGGAGGTTTCCTTGATTTTGTTCTGAGGATCTTTTGGGTTTTCCAACATTTTGCGGGCACGCTATAGAGGATGTCTTCAAAATCTTGTAGGCATGATTCTTTGGGTGCTGAGAACTCTTAACTCTGCAAATAGTTGCAGTCTCTCATTAGTTGCCTGTGTACTAAACATGGTTACATCCTTTCCTTTGGCCAGTTGGTCCCAAATAACCCTTGCTGGAAGAGGTTCAGCCATATCTACCGCCTTTTCAGTTTTATACGGGAAATTCAAGATGAACCAAATCTGGCAATGTTCTGAAAGAAAACTAAGGTCGTTCACTTTGAAAAGAGGAATGTGGCTTACGAGAGACGCACTGACAATAGCATAGTCAACAACCGACCTGCCATTATACTGGTATGAAGTGAACTCGCCAAATGTGTCTTCCATTGAGAATTCGCATTTTCGACTGTATACACAAATCAAGTAATTTTCTACCTTGTGAATCTACCCGGCCGACATCCCTGCTCTGGCTAATTTGACAGTTGTCTGGCACGGCAGATGGGTTAACTTTCTTGCATATGTTGGAAATATGTGTATTCCAGTTCAAGTCAGCTTGTAATGTTAATCCGAGGTGTGTATATTCAGTTGTGAGATCCAGAAGTGTCCCCCCCCCCCAAATCTCACACCTGGACTCACGGCTGCTGCTTTCCTGGTAAAGAGCATAACCTTGGTTTTTGACGGGTTAAAATTTACGAGCCACTGCTGAGCCCATTCCAATACAACATTAAGTTCAAGATTAATATCTATACTGAGCTGATCAAGATCAGAATTGTTTTTTGTTATACATGTGTCATCTGCGAATAGCCTACACGAACCTGCAGAGGACATATATTCAGAAATGTCATTGATGTAAATCAAAAAGAGTAGCGGTCCCAGCACTGATCGCTGCGGTACTCTACACTTAACGGGGAGATAGTCAGAATAAGCAGAATTTATTATTACTCGTTGTTGACGTTTTTTCAGGTAGCTTTCGAACCATTCCAGGATGGATCCTGTAATACCATATTGCCTCAATTTAAAAATAAGCCCCTTATGCCAGACCCTATCAAATGCTTTTGATATGTCACAAAAAACCTCTAGTGAGAAGAGACGGTTGTCACAGGCTAAACATAAGTTGTGGTAGATTTCTAGTAGCTGGAATACAGTACTGTGTTTCGGTAGGAAACCAGATTGGTATTTTAAGAACAGATTATTGTTGTGAAAGTGGTCGAATACTTTCTTTTCCATAACTTTACTCACACAACTAAGAAGAGAAACGGGCCTATAGTTGTTAGAGTCGTGGGTGTTGCCTTTGTTGAAGATTGGTATAACTGTCGCCAGCTTCCAGTCTGATGGATGCGTGCGAGAAGTAAGTGACCTCTGGAATAATAATAGGAGTGGCTTGCATAATGTTTGCCGTGTCTCCTTCAGCATTCGATTACTGATGCCGTCATGGCCGACTGCTTTATTGATTTCTAGCGAGCTCAGTATCTCGTAGATGTCTGCTTTCGTAACATTAATGTCGGAAAGAATTTCTGGGCTCTTGGAACGGAACACAGGCAAGTCATGTCCTTCGTCGTGGATTTCGCTATTTTTCAGAAAATTTGTATTAAGCAAGTTAGGCATTTGTTGATCACTGGATATAGTTACCAAAGTTCCAGCGTCAGTCACAGTTTCAAGGTGCTGAACTTGAGACTTACTATCAAAATTACATAATAGTTGTTTAACGGTATGCCAAAACGTTTTCGGGTCGCGATTGATACAGAGAGAAGTGTCTAATTTAGAGAAGTACGTAGATTTAGCCTTTTTCTTCATATTATTTACCTTATTACGGATACGTTTATATTTTTCAAAAGTAGTGGAATTATTACTTTTTAGGGCTCGTTGCCTTAAGCGGTCTCTCTTCCGAATTTCCCGACGCAGTGCAGAATCGAACCATGGCTTATCAGATGGGCGGACAGTAATATCGTAGCACGGTATACATTCTTTTGCAACTTCGAGAAACCGTGTCAGAAAGTTGTGAAGTAAAGTGTCTAGGCTGTTGTTACTATTAATAATTGTTCGCCACTCTGTCTGGGATATAAAATTATTCATTTTAATGAAGTTGGCTTTGTTATAATTCCAGACCTGTCTTGTCGTTGGTTTCTGTTTTGTAATACCAGTCTGAATTGTCATGGAAACTGCCTTGTGGTCGGAGACCCCGAGGTCCAGTACATCACAGTTCAAGACTTTGACATTATCACTGACTATCATTGGGTCAAGCAAAGTACTTGAGTGAGAAGTGGTGCGCGTCGGTTCGGTTATGGTGTTTCTTAAGTTAAATGTATCAATAACCTCGTTGAGTGCACTTGATGGATTGAGAAGATCGCTATTCAAGTCACCAGTAATTACCAGAGATGGGTTAGTACAAAATGAGTCCTCAATTGCGTGTTCAAGTTCACCCAGTAGCCCTCGGTAGAAAACTGAATCGAGCGATAAGCTACGCATAACTTAAGTTTCATTTCGGTAGTGATTTCGAACCAAAGCATCAATTGATCAAACTCTAACCGAGGCCTTCGTTTAAATTTGACTTGTTTAGAAAAATAAACTGCCACTTCCCCACCTTGTTGGTTCCGGTCTCTTCTCACTGGTGGAGAAAAGCCAGGGATCAACACGCTGTCGGAGCTAAAACTGGGATCCAGGTGAGTTTCAGTAAAACAGATTACATCAGCATCATCAACATCATCAACTATTAAACTTAGTTTGTTTCTAATACTTCGAATATTATAGCGAATAACAGAGAGCGTTGCTATCTGGGTTGGGTTTGGGGGACCTGGGTTAACTTCTATGTCACCTGATATAAACAGAACACAGAAGATAATACACGCAAGAAACTTCAGATGGACATCGATTTTCGGTATTTTGTAGAACAACTTTTTAGCAGGATGTTTTTTTAACAGTGAGCCTACCCTTGAATGCAAGAACGTTGCAGTGATATCCAACAACCGCTCTGTACTGCTCTTTATTACATGCCCATGCGGTCTCTCTTATGCAATACGGCGTGCAATACGGCTGTGCAATACGGAATTCCGTATTGCACACCAACCTGTTCCAACCGGGACTTTTTTTATGCAATGCGACTGCATAAAGTGCATGGTGTTTACCACCGTTGATAGAAAAGAAAATTAGGTCAATAGGTGCTTGAGTCATGTAATAAATACAAAACCGCATGTATGTTTCAATGAGTCGTTTTGTATTCAATTCGTCAGATGTGCGTAGAAAGAAAACGTCTCGACCTTCGGTCTCGATGTTTTCTTCCTACGCACATCTGACTCATTGAATACAAAACGACTCATTGAAACATACATGCAGTTTTGTCTATATACTGATCGCCATAGTTGTGTCAGCAGTTATTTGAAGAGTGAAGTGGCAGAGCAGCTGGAATTTGGGGCACGGCGGAAACTCTACGAATGGCGACTAGCGAGAGACAGTCAGGTGACATGGTGTTATGTGGTGACATGGTATCAACGAAATGAGGGAGCAGAGAAAGGCTGTAGAAGCAGACAATCAAGTAAAACGTATTTACAAATACTACCATAAAACACAACATTATGGCGCGTGGTACGAACCTGAGGATATCGGCTAAGTGAAATGTATTGCAGAAGTTCGTTTATTATTGAGTTGCCTAGTTTGGCCACCAGTTTCGACGGCTGTTTTACCGACAAGGCCATTTAATAAGGTAAGAGCACGGAACTTCGTGCTTTCCAATACAGAACGTGGACAGTGTCCCACAACAAAATCACCCCCATGGCGTTTCCACCCAACCAATAACTGCAAATTTGTTGCAAAGCACAACGATCACAAGCAAAGCTTCAGCCAATGGACCTCAGGGCTGTGCCCGGAGGTCCACCGGCTGAACATTGCCCGAGTTTCTGTCCATAGGTACATAACCTGAAAGTGACACCTTGGGTGATAACACCACACCGCCGGCGAACCAGCTACAACACATCCTCCACGAAATGTATATCGACTTTTTGTAGAACGTTTCATCGGAAATATATCAGTCAGGTGTCCAACGATAAAGCGGTGATAATAGCATAGAGCACAAAGGGGCAAGAAGACGTTATCCCTGGTTGATATGTAAAATACTTATAATATACCTCTGTATTACATTACAAAGTCCGAAAACCCGGACTCCGGATGCATTAGAAAACATAGGCTGTCTGCAGCCTGGAGCTACATAGTAAGAACTTCTAAATTAGCTTTACGTGCGAGATAGCTCATCTAATAGAATCTTCATTCAAAAGTATAGATCAGGGGACAAGATCCAGTCTTGCAACGCCCGGTTGGAAAGAGCTAAGCGTAATTTCCAACCAGGCGTCACAAGACTGGATGCTGTCAATTGTTTTTCTGCAAAATAAATTTTGTCTCCGGATTGTGGTTTTTTCATGAAAATTAGTGACGGAAATAACGGGTGGGGATTCAGACTTGAAATGCCCTGCTGGAAATCACAACAGGTGATTTCCATCCACGCATCACATGAATCGATTAAAATGCAAAATATGTAAATATGCCTTACCACACCTCCGGGCGAACCGACACCAACTCTCGTTCGACAATGAAAAGTTCGGGTTCGGTTCTCGTTCTTAACAAGCAGATATCTTGAATGAGGGAGAGTTTATTTATGTGTATTTGAATTCAGATTTGTAAGAGTAATATGACAACGCCAAGCCAGGAAAATATAAGGCACCCATGGGGTACATTTCCCTCTCGATAAAAATTTCACCTTTTTGGTCAAAGCTAAAGGATCACAAGAAGCCACTTACTGGTGGGCTACCGAATTAGGACGGTGATCCATCAACTGAAAACCCTCTGGTAGTTCTCATGCTTGTCTTCATAAATTATTAATTTAAGATATCCTGACAAAAAACCGGATGATATGAGCAACAACTAACACCAAATTTGTTACTTCCAAATTCTGACAATGTGGAAGGGAATGATTGTTTGAATGCGAAACTCTTGTAGTCGCTTCGCTGTGTACTGACACCAATTGAATAGTGAGTGAACGCTTTTCTTACCATGGGCAGCTGCTATGAAGGTTGGACGTTTTTCCCTTCAGAAGGTGCTTATTAGTTTTGGAGTTGCTGATCAATATGACCCAGTAAGTGGAGAAAACTACTTATTACATTCTTCAGTACAAATCACACCCTGAATAATACGTGAGCGTCTTCACCCAACCGATGCAGGGGTGAACGCCAATCATCCAAATACAGACCGGAACGAATTTAAAACGCCTTCCAGCCAAACTTCGAAAACAAAATGAGACATTAATCAATCAGGAAATACATGTTTTGATTATTTGTCAGCAATTCCGGAATTTAAAGCTTTGGTTCTAGTGCATATGGGAAGGGGAGAGGGAGGAGGGAGGGGGGGGGGGGGGTCTCTGTAATGACTGGAAAGAGTTAGGTACACAGAGTATCAACGTGCAGTTTGATTTCGGGCGTAATAACACTTACAAAAGTATCAAAGGGTTAAATTAAACAAAATATTTCGTACGTAATAACAGGTACAAAAGTATTAATGGGTTAAGCATTCACCTACCGTGCTTTTAAGATTTACAAAAATTCATTTTTCCACAAGTACTGTCCCGGTGTTATAGAAGTTTATTGCCATGTTTGTTGATACAGCTTGTGATCCCTCATTAGAACGAGCTCGTTGGGCTACTTCCACTGAAGGGTCAAGGTTACGTTTTTGAAGGCAAAGAATTGGAAAAAAATAAAATTTAAAATCGTTTTCTGTAAATATCACTGTCTGGATATCTCCTTTATGCTAGGCAAACGGATTTGTATCACCTCTCTGAATGTTGTTAACCCCAACGTAACGGCCAAAACCGGCCAGCGCTATTCTCAAAAATCGCCTATTAATTTTAATTATCTTTTCATTTTTTGTCTCAAAAACATAGGTTATGACCCCTCATTGCAACGAGCTCGTCGAGCTCGTTCCAATGAGGGGTCATAACCTATGTTTTTGAGACAAAATATGAAAAAAAATAGTTATTCAAGAATTTTTTTTGCAAGTGTCGTCTGCTTTTCATGTTAGGTAAAGGGTTAATGACTCAGAGAAGATTTTAGCAGAGACAAGGCGAAGTGGAGATCCGATATAAATCTGCTGATCTTATGTCAAGGTAACACTGATACCAGGTAATGTATTCACTTACTTATGGCGCAGTGATTAAATTTAAATGCACTCCGAAAATCACGTGCATTAATAGGAAATGAATCGTAAAAATATAGACAAAACACATCAAATATAACTACTCACTGGAGTGGATACTAAAAGGCATTAAGATCAGTTCGTCCATTGAGTGGAACATGGCGTCATCTGCAATGCATTAAATGCATTGCAGATGACCGCATGTTCCTCTCAAGGGATGAATTTACATAGTTATTGCTGAATTCTCTAATAAAATAATTTACTGTTACAAAAGCGCACCTTCATTTTCAATTATTATTTAATCGGTTCCACGGTAATACATTCATTTGAATTGTATTTAATTCATCGTCTGCAATTTGAGAGAGAGGATTATCAGCGAATTGTTTAAACTATCAGTGTGAAATTATATTTATTTCGCGAACCAAGGGGAGGGGGGGGGGGAGGGGGGGCGGTGGGGGGGGGGGGGGGGGTAACACCAACCTCATTACACAATTACAAAATGGGAGGAAAAGAGGGGGGGGGATGGGGGTTGAAAACTGTGCATTTGCTCATTAGTTATCGCGGTGACTGCATTAACACAATAGGGTCTCCATGTGTCCAGGATCAAATAATTTTGTCAGAAATTATGTTGTGTACGTTGACAAAAAACTCTATTTTCCTTGGACACATAAACTATAATTTTTGGATCACCTTTAAGATTTCAGAGGGGAAATTCATGATTTTATTTTATATCTTACAACTCCCACACCCCCCCCAAAAAAAAATAATAATAACAACAACAACAACAACAACAACAACAACAACAACAACAACAACAACAACAACAACAACAACAACAAACAACCAACACACAACAAACAACAACAACAAACAACAACAAACAACAACAACAACAACAACAAACAACAACAACAAACAACAACAACAACAAACAACAACAACAACCACAACAACAACAAACAACAACAACAAAGAATAACAACAACAATAACAACAACAACAAACAACAACAAACAACAACAACAAAAACACACACAACAACAACAACAACAACAACCAACAACAACACAAAAACAACAACAACAACAAACAACAACAACAACACCAGCAACAATCAACAACAAAAACAACAAACAACAACAAACAACAAACAACAACAGCAACAACAACAACGACAACAACAAGAAACAACAACACCAGCAACAATCAACAACAAAAACAACAAACAACAACAAACAACAACAACAACAAACACACAACAACAACAACAAACAACAACAACAGCATCAACAACAACAACAAGCAATAACAACAAACAATAACAACAACAACAAACAACAAGAACAAACAGCAAACAACAGCAACAAACAAGAACAGCAAACAACAACAACAACCAACAACAAACAACAACAACAAACAACAACAAACAACAAACAACAACAACAAACAACAACAAACAACAACAAACAACACACAACAACAACAACAACAACAACAAACAACAACAAACAACAACAGCAACAACAAACAACTACAAACAACACCAACAACAGCAACAACAAACAACACACAACAACAAACAACACACAACAACAACAAACAACAACAACAACACATAACAACAACAATCAAGAAAATCAACAACAACAAACAACAACAACAAACAACAACAGCAACAAGAACGAACAACAACAAATAACAACAAACAACAACAAACAACAACAACAAACAACAACAAACACCAACAACAATCAACAACAAAAACAACAAACAACAACAACAAACTACAACAAACAACCACAACAAACGACACCAAACAACAACAACAAACAACAACAGCAACAACAAACAACAACAACAACAAACAACAACAAAAACAACAACATCAACAAGAAGCAACAAATAACAACAAACAACAACTACACCCTACAACAACAAACAACAACAACAACAACAACAAAACAACAAAAATCAACAACAAACAACAACAAAAAACAACAACAACAACAGCAAACAACATCAACAACAAACAACAACAAACTACAACAAACACAAACAACAAACAACACACAACAACAGACAACATCAACATCAAACAACTACAAACAACAACAAACAACAACAGCAACAAACAACACACAGCAACAATACACAACAAGAACAAACAACAAACATAAACAACAACAACAACAACAAACAACAGCAAACAACAACAGCAACAACATCAACAACAAGAAAAAACAACCACAACAATCAACAACAACAAACAACAACAACAAACAACAACAACAAACAACAACAGCAACAACAACAAACAACAACCACAACAAACAACAACAAACACCAACAACAAACGACAACAACAAACGACAACAACAAACAACAACAACAAACAACAACAAACAACAAACGGGTGAATTTTCCATCAACAGGATGCGCCGAGAATTGGTCATCAGTTGTTGGTACAGAATTCAATACACATCTATTTAAATGTATCCACTCTGTCACATGCAGGGAACACGGCTTTAATGTGTACTATTTTTAGCAGCGTCAGATAATTTGTAATTCTTTATAACAATTTGATTCATTTTAGAAGACACGTGTTATATGCGATATCGAATCGTCTTGCACCTTTTTGAAAATATTTTTTTTTAGTGTCCGGTACCAGTGGCGATAATGGATTTTGGATTTGGGAGTGTAGGGCGGGGGGGGGGGGGGGGCACATTCCAACCATGGTTCATGTTGCGGTTCATCACCCGACGCACATCATTCTCTTTTCAAAACAGTGGTTTTACGGTCTAAGAAATGAATATGTTCCGGCCATAATATTAGTTACCCTGTGTTTTCCAGGGTGTATGGGAGTTTACACAGGTCTGGGAACTCATACATCCTTCGGCAAAGCCGCCGAAGGATGTATAAGTTCCCAGACCGGTGTAAACTCCCATGCACTCTTGAAAACACAGGAATAATGGATTTATTTCCAAGAATTTTGGTGTACTTAATACTTTAATGCACACTGTGGGCGAAAACTGACAGAAAATTTGTACTTTGTAAGTTTCTTAATAAAACCAGACAAATATGGATATCATTGGAACTGGCTCATTACTGGCTCAATGAGCCAGTTTCAATGACATTCATATCCGTAATATTTTATTGTACATAAATATTAAATTACCTGTATTTTTTCTGACATAACCGAGAAGAGGGTATGAATTAATATTTAAAAATGGGTATTTTTTTAGCCATATAGCCTGCTATTGTGGATTCTTGTTTTTACATCGTGGTTTACCACGGTGTTAAAAAAGCCACTGTGGATTGCAAGTTAAACCGTACCTCTCAGCCAATCAAAATGCAGTATTTTGTTTCATTTGGAAATAGTTATGACTGCACACACAGATGGATGAGCGTTTGAAGCCTGTACTAATTGTCGAGCGCCAGTGGCGTAATCATGGGCGGAGGGGGGGGGGGGGTGTAGGGTTGACTCACACACCCCACACTTCTAGAAAATGTCAAACTTGTATGCATTCATACCTGGAATTTCTAAAACCGTTTCATTTTCTCATGTTCTCTCATCTTTATTTTCCCTTCATCATTTGGCTATTAGTTGTAACCCTACTTACTGGGCTTTTAAAACAATACTCAGGCTGGTCAAATGGGCATGAAAAATAATTTTTCGTCCCGAGCGATGACCTTGGACGTGCTTCTAGGGCGGATGCACACTTTTTACAACCCCTCCCCACCACAAACGCATACGTCAGTTTGTATGACTACGCTTCAAGGCAGCTTCAGTTGTTTTCGTTAATGGGTAAATATACGAGTCAGTATTCAAAATAGCTCAGAGTTTCTCTGGTGCAAATAAATAATATTTCAAACTGGTTTTCCCCTTCCCGCTGCTCTTAGTTTCAACACCGTGAAATATATCGTAATTTTTGCCTCTTTGCTGATCGGAATCGTTTAATATTTTACAATACATTAAGGCATATCTGAAAATCGATTAGGATATATTCGTCGTTTTATAATTCCAAATAGCATGACGGGTCCGATTTTTTCACACCAGATGAGTGATAGCAAAGAATATGATCAACATAATGGTCGTTTATTGAAATACCAAAAATTCTCCCTCCGATGTTCTCCGTCGATCAAGTTCAAGCTTGTGCGTATTTTAATGGCGTATCTAGATTTTTCTCTTTTGTCAACAAAACACACATCCGATACTTGCGAAAAACATTCTTTATATTTTGTTTTTTGACTCAAAAACATCGAACGACCAGGGACGTGGAGGGTGTGGGGGTGTGTGTCACCCCCAATCCTGGCTGTAAACCTAGGGTCTAGATTTGACCCAACCTGAATCTGATGTTGCATACCAACAGAGACGTGGCGGTAGGTGGGGGTGGGGGGGGGGGTGGGGGCTGAAAGCACCTAATCCTGGCCAAACTTCCTATAGTTGGAACTTCGGAGGGCAAGTCATGAGTAGTTGGAAATTCCATCTACAGTACGTGGAGAGTGGATTGTAAATAAATCACTCGCGGAGTGGAGTTATCACCCAAACTATAACTTTCAAATTTTGTATTTATCTACTAAAAACACAAACAATGTTTCCGCCAATGGATCTCCGGGTTTAACCCGGAGGTCCATTGGCTGAAACTTTGCTTGTGCCTGTTATGATTTGCAAAGAAATAGCAATTATTGCTTGGGGGGGGGGGGGGGGGTCTCCACTCTACGGGTGATTTAGTGATAATACACTCTACGCGTACTGCATCTGGGTTTTAGAGCTTCTTTGGTGATGCTGATGTCTCCTTTACTTCTCAAAAACCCAACTCGGTTTCAAATCGGCAATAATTCCAACTGTTACTATTTACATCTACAGTGTACGCAATATCGAGATTCATAAGTATGCATGATGTCAATCGGTATTAGATTTTTATAGTATGTTTACTTATTGTGATAAAAAAAATCCTCGAAATGCTCTTCAAGAAAATCACATCATGAAAATCGTTATCTTGAGTTAATTCCATCATTCACAGTTACAAAATGATGAAACATCGAAAATTGATCATTCCTGCAAAAGATCTGATTTAATGTTAGAACAGTGTGAATTGCTTGAAGTTCTCAGCTAAAGTATTTGTTTAGCGCATATTCAACTCCCAGAATAATACCAAATAATAATAACCTGGTAATTCTATCATAAATGTGTTGGCATTTCAGTTATTAGAATCAATTTTATACCCTCTCTGATGGCTTCATTTTCAAAAGTTTTCTCGGTAGTGAATTTCCAACTAGGGGAGGGACTGGGAGGGGAACCCCCTTCCCGGTCCCTTGCCCTAGTTGGAACTTCACTACCCTACAACCCTAATCGGAAACCTCTAGCAGTCTACTATTAAAAATAAGTAGAGAACGCTTTCCACAGAAAATTGGCTGAGTCGATGTCGTGAAACATTTTGTGGAAGAATATCTCTCAGGTATTTGGTTTGCGAAAATTGACTGATGTCTTCATAACAGAGAGTACTCTATTTAAAAAGTTTTTTTTTAGCGCACGGATCGCGATCCGACTGCAACAGACTTACACCAATGGGTCTGGATTAATTAATTAATTTTAACGACATTTTTGACAGCCAGGGTTACCTCGCGTCGGACAGTTCACGGGTGGAGGTAGCCGGTGTACTCGAAGAGAATCACAGCAACGGAGAGCAACTGTGAGACTCCCCACTTACAAACTCCACGCAGGTAGGGTTATCAATGGTTGAAGACGGGTGCACCTTCGACGTGCATACGCCTTAGTACACAGCGCCACCATGCCCACACGTCGGCAAACGGAATTAAGTGCCTTGCACTGGGGGCAAAACCCAATTACCCCTGATTTAGTAAATAAAATACTGCGAAATTAAAAATAGAAAGTAAACAGGATATCAGATTCAAGGTCCTCGTATTTCTTTTTCTATGGATAAGGTTTACAGTGCTTCGGGAAAGATAACGGACCTAGAATTTCGACTGGATCGCGACTAGGTTGCGATCCGGTCGAAATTCTCCGTCCGTTGTAGTGATCATAGTACTGTGACCCGTTCTTCAGATGAATACTGTCTCACAAACAGTTTCTATCTTGTCTTCCTAGAATGCTGTGGCAAACACTAGCACGTTAACTGGCTGTCACGACATACGCGCCCCACTGCGCCAGAAAATGTTAGATAAATGGGAATTCGAAGATTCGCAGAAAATCTATCAATACTTCATTGGCCAAATGCAAGAAACAAAAGTACATCCCATGTCAAGCAAGTGTCTAAACTGTAAACAAATTCGTCAAATGCGATCTTGTCCGCCTCAAACCATATTCTTTTCTTCAGGTAAATATAGTCTGTCACTTCATTGATAGCTAAGCAATGAGATGTCCTCACCGGCAAGTACATTATGTCTCCAGATTAAATCCATATAAACATGAAGGTTTGAACGAAGACGTACAGATTACTTATTTTATTATTAAGGTTTAACGACACTTTAACAGGCAAGGTCATATCGTGTCGGTGACAGTTTTACGGGTGTAGGAAGCCGGAGTACCCGGCGAGAACCATCGAGCAACGACGAGCAGCTGCCAGCTCCCCAACATTGTAACTCCGCACTGCAGCACAGGCAGGGTTAGATTGGTTGAAGACATGCGCACCATCGACATGCAGTGCGCCTTAGTACACGGCGTCACCGTGCCCCCACGTGGACAATCGGGGTTAAGTGCCTTGCCCAAGGACACAACGCGGGAGTCCGAATATATCTCTCAGACGGTCACCCACCCAAAGACTAACCGGGCTCGAGGTTGCTTAACTTCGGTAGACGAACAGATAACGATGTGAGGAGGCGACAAACCACACAAATGATGTTGATTTGAGTGCAGCCCTGCTCTGATTAACTGATAACGGCTACGGATCTAAAAATAAATATTTAAGAAAAATCGGAGAGAAAAGAGACAGGACTATCATTTTAACAGTGAGAAGATAAACATTTGGTCAATTAGCATCTTGTTATATATATTTAATGTTTTAATAATCAGTTTTCTATATGTTGCATTGAAGAGGAATGCCAGGGGAGCAACAACTATCAGGGAAAATGAGATATTCTCACTTGTTATAAGGAGCAAGAGAGACATACTAGGCATGGACCAATGATACTCAGACAACGCGTGAAAGAACAACTGTTTTTCGTTAGTAGTTAAGGGTTCCGTATATTTGATTTCCTGAACCACCACTCCCGCCCACACCCCCGAACAAAAAACAACAAAAAGCAAACAGAAAGAAAAAAAAATAAACCACACTCACACACACCCATAAACAATTGTTATTACACCTAGACTTTCGCGACTCTTTCTCGTTTCTATGTAGTCGGAAAAAACAATTAATGAAACTACGCCCATATATTTCTTTTATGTTTGACTAATCTTTAGTATCTTCTATTTATCCGCGTCCTAGTGTAGATTTTATGTGTTTGATAGTGACTCCTTTCCGAGAGTAGTTAGAGATCATAATTGCACAAGTAGAGAAAATGCTTTCCCTATCACCTATCATTTGATATCTCTTTAAATATATAAGGTTACGAACAAAGCGGGTATATTGTTTTGCGAATTAAAGTTTGTTTAAGGGTAATACGTCCTCTTTAATTATCATCGTTGTCCTATGTACGATATCAGATCGAAACCATTATTCCAATTAAGTAACAATAATTTTTTTTCCTCAAACATCCTTAAATATTCTGTTTCATTAAATTTAAGTACAGTTCGATAGATATTGTTTGATGATGGTAAATTGATTTCCGCAGACAAATATCCAAGTTCATAGTATTGAATTCATGTCATCACGCCATAGCAAAGCTGTCCGTAAAACAAAATCTGGAAATATTATGCTTTTATAATGTAGTCTGGTGTACCGGTATTAATATCATGTATTGATGGTAATCGCAATTTAATCTATTTGTGTAGAGTATTAGTAGATTATGGTATGAAGCTATAGTACTATAAGTTATTGTGATGGATTGACGGTAACATGGACTGAGGTTTGCGGCTCGGACCTATGTTCAGCCGAGACGCGTAGCGTCGAGGTTGAACATACGCTACCAGCCGCAAACATCAGACCATGTTACCGCCAACTCATCACAATAACGTATATGTTCCAATAAGACACTACCCATAGCCTAAACCCTACATCGTAAAACACGAGAGGTTTATTTACTGAACTTGTGATCGTTAAAAGTTGCCTTGTTCAAGGCAACTTTTAACGATCACAGGTTTAGTGAAAAAACCTCTCGTGTACCCCACGACTGCACTGGATAAATAATCAATAAACCAGAAAAACCCATTCCATCTCAGTTCAAATCGTAAATCGGTTTGTAACTTAAACAACTTTTCACCTGACACACCGTTTGCTGCACGTGTAAAATATCCAGAAAAATGAAGCGGCTTGCTAGTCACTCCATTGATGAAGCAATTACGAAACAGGTGACGTCATTTCAAATATTCCGCGTTGTGACGTCAGACGGTAACATTTGCTACTGGAGCCGAAAACATAAAAGAAACTAAGCCAGCTCTTATCCAATAAAAGGGCGAGGATTTTACTCTTATTGGAACATAATCTATTTTGTAGAAAATGTTTGAGATGCAGTCGCAAACTGGTTTCGTACCTTACAGTTAAAACTGGAACTTCTACCACGAACTATCCGCTTATTTTGACATAATGTTGCGCAGGGACTGCGCGCAATTTTCCTATCGAATGACACCCAAAGCACGAACGATTCTCCTGGTTATCATAAAAGCATAAACAATGTTTCAACCAATGAACTTCCGGGTTATACCCTTGCATGAGTACAGAATTTGATAGTTTTACTGTCGTCATACCGCGCAGGTCAACGCGCAGAGTGACGTGCTATTTACGGGCAGTTAATGACAGGGCTTCTAGTTTTAACTGTATTCACAACTTTCGTTGATAACCGAATGTGATGAAGTAAAAACACACAGGTGACCAGCTTAACGATATCCATGAGTTTACATCTAGGTTAGAATCTTGCGAATCTTCAGAATTCGGTTCGAAATCGTCCCAATGATTCGAGATTCGATTTGATTCGAGTCGCGCGGATTCGAAATCTTCAAATCGTCGAGATTTCCTCAAAATTCTACCAAGTGTCTGTCCTTGAACTGTTCTTTTATAGACGAAGAGTTGAAGGAGATTCAATACACAGAACGATACGCGTGTGTGGATGGGTTAATCGATATGGCACGAGTGCCTGCACGGAAGGATAGAACGATAGGCTGCGATTAGCCCATTCGCACACGCGTATCATTCTGTGCTTATTACACACCTTCACGTCTATTAAAGCATTTATTAGAGAAGGACACTCCGCAATTCATTTGACAACTATCAACAAAAAGAACACATTTTTTAACGCCACTCAAAGATGCGATAGGAAACCGTGTTACCGTTTCGTCCCCTGAGTTCCAATGTGTTGTATGCGTCTACTGGCACATAGAACACATTGGAACTTAGGGGAGATTTTTAGCTATCGCAAGGGATTCAAATTGTAATTGCGGTGCACGATTTGTAGAAAATTCCTGAGATTTTTTTTTAAAAATAGTACATTGACGATTTACGTTCCCCACATTTATTTTTTCATTTTCCACATGGCTTAGTGTAGCGATAGATGGGAATTTCAAAGAACAGGCGAGTAATAAAAGAAGATTTCTTTTCCGAAACTACTTTCGTTCCGTCTGGAATATTCAAAAATCACACTCGTTGGATTGACTTGTGCAAACGGACTTTACGCTATTGAAAACATACTTTGAGTGGAGGCTGACATTAAACTGATTGTACAGTTCATGGAGAGTGGATTGTAACTAAATCACCCGCAGAGTGGAGTTATTACCGAAGCTATAACTTTCAAATTCGGTATATTTCGACAAAAAATTCAAGCAATTTTTCAGCCAATGAACCTCTGGGTTTAACCCGGAGGTCCATTGGCTGAAACTTTGCTGGTGCCAGTTAAGCTTTGCAACAAATTTGCAATTATTGCTCGGGTGGAATCTCCACTCTGGGGGTGATTTAGTGATAATACACTCTCCACGTACTCTACAAAGGGTCCAATAATAACTTTTTGAACACCCGTGAGATTCTGTTGAGGATTCAGTTGGATTCACAATTCTCCACTTGGTGCAGTTTTGGATCCGACCCGAAATTAGAGAGTTGCCGTGTATTCAAAGTTGGTTAGCTTTCTTAATGTGATGATTACATGACCAAAGGTGGCAGAAAATTTTGTTTGTGTTAAAAAATGCATGGACACTTTCTAATGGACTAAATATATTGTATTTTCAAGTTATGAGCCATTTGGTGTCTATAACTGACGAATGGTTTCGTTTGTTCTGTGACTCAGTTATTGTAGTATGGTTTCTTGTGCAGCAACTTTTACGATACGTGAATCAGTTCTCGCCAAAATATAAGCCCTGCACATGAAAACACGCTACAATAATGGAGTCACAGAAAAACAAACAGAAAACATTCTTCACTTAAAATGATAAAAATTTAGATATTTCTATTAGCCAAGTGAATGTCGTGGCATCCATTAAAGGTGAGCGGTTTACGACAGACAGTCTAACCCAGGTTACATGTTCTGATCAGTCAACCTATAATCAAAATTTACAATTCGTCCCCAGAGTTCCAATGTGTTCTATGTAGGTAGTAGGCACATAGAACACATTGGAACTCAGGGGACGAACAGTACTTATGAAATATATAAACAGCTCCCCTCTCCTTCCCCAGTCAACTCTACTTAATTGATTGTGCAGAAATATCTTATTTTTTACCTCCATTTGAACAATGCTTTCAGTATTTTTGTGTCTCCATTATTGGACAGTACATGGATAATGTATTATCACTAAATCACCCGCAGAGTGAAGATTCCACCCAAGCAATAACTGTAAATGTGTTGCAAAGCATAACAAGCACAAGCAAAGTAAAGACCGGAGGTCAATTGGCCGAAACATTGCTTGTTTTTGCCCATATGTATGGAATTGAAAGTGATACTTTGGGTGATAACACCACTCCACGGGTGATTTAGTTACCATTCACTCTTCACGTACTGTCGCGTGTTTTCATGTTCAACTTTTTCCATACTTTTTGGGAACATTTAGACTTTTATTAACCCAGTGCTGGAAAAGTTTGATGGAAATCCAAGCACAGTTTTAATTTTTATTTATCGATATTCGTTACATAGTTTATTTCTATTACAATTATAGATTAGCACACGCCTAATTACTTTCAAATAAAGTATATGTAGTCTCTTAAAATTTGTCAACTTATCTCTGAAAACAAATTAAATTTTCAGCTATTTTTGGTCCTGTAACGACCACCTTAACTCCAATAACAAACTTGATATACTATCGTCTCACTATTAGCTTTGAGATCTTGAGTGAACGAGGAACATTCAACAAACCTCAAGACAAAAAGGCATTCAAGATAAAAGCCAACAACACACGCTAAAATGACAAAGGCGGACAAAAGCCCCCAGGAAAAAAGACATACATTTAATGAATGTTTTTATTACTGCTTATTTCTTTTGTAATAGACATGCACACATTGGCGTACAGTTGTTGTGTACTGTCTTCAGAAACTGTTATTCCTTTGTTTTTGAGCACAAAGAGTTGACAAGATCGAAATCATGCTACAAACAGAGTGAGGGGCGAATTGTTCCCGAACCAGCGTATTCTTCTCTTTCTCTCAAAATAACAGTTATGTTGTTTCGTATAGAACACTTTTGGATAAAAGAAGAAAACAAGCATCTCACGATGTCCCACTGGAACCTACTGTTACCCTGAAAGGGGTCGAATGGTTAAGACGACAACGTCTCTAAAGCATCTCTGCTTCCCCCTTACATAAGCTGTTAGGTGTGCCTTGTATCGACCTTGCATTTCAAAACCGCTGTCAGATGTAACACCGGCCATGCAGGTAAAAAGGGCTTAAGGTAAAAAGAGCTTAACCTTTTGAAGCCTCGTTCCTGGAATAGCATCACCTTAGAGTACTTATAGTGAAATGGATCAGTCCAATATCAATATACAGAGATGATAAAATAATAACTGCAGTCTGCAGCCGTCTGGCTGCAGACAGCAGTTATTATTTTATCAATAATGCCCCGTGTATAGACCTCTCATAACAAGACGCAAATGGAACGAAATTATGCCTTAGCCCAAAAATCGGTCTCACGGGTTCAAAGGGTAAAGGGACCAATTTTCCCCACGTTTTTCCATACAAATTACAGGACACGCACATGGTCATGATAATACATTTATCTAACAATCCCGTTACATAAAGACCGTTTCCCAAATTTTTCAGTTTAAATTAGGCTGAAATTGCTCAAAATTTTAAATTTCACAAACTATATTTTAATGCTTGATTATTTATTTATTTATTAGGGTTTAACAACACTTTAACAGCCAAGGTCATTTCGTGTCGTTGACAGTTGTACGGGTGGAGGAAGCCGGAGTATCCGGAGAGAGCCACCGAGCAACGACGAGCAGCTGCCAGCTCTCCAACATCGTAACTCCACACTGCATCACAGGTAGGCTTAGATTGCTTGAAGACACGCGCACCATCGGCGTGCAGGACGTCTTAGTACACAAAGTCATCGTGGACAATCGGGGTTAAGTGCCTTGCCCAAGGACACAACGCGGGAGCCCGAATCGATCGCTCAGACGGTCACCCATCCAAGGACTAACCGGGCTCGACGTTGCTTAACTTCGGTGAGCTGACGAGAACCGGTTACCGCAACGCCACCGCGCCCCCTTTTAATTCGTAATAACAATGCATATGTGCGATAGTGAAGTGTTTATCGCAAATTGAATTTGTCTGATACGGAATCGGAACTGGGGGAGGGGAGGGGGTGGGGGTGAGTGGTGGGGGTGATACAAATGTCGTTTCCGAGTTTTGGGGTGCAAAGTAAGTTAATTGTTAGATAAATATATGTTCTCACCACTATGTGTTGATCGAGAAACTTGTCTCAAACCGAGATGGTGTTCATAATTAGGTATCGCGGAGAACCTGTTGTTTCTCTGCATTTTTCTTGATGAACACAGTTGTGATGACAAACTTACCATCTCGAAAACCCACTTGGTTGTAGAAGCTTGGAATAATAGCTTCACACATCTTACCGGACAAAAAAATCCAAGACTGTGGCACCACATCAAGTGCATCCAAAGAGACAATTTAAATTCCTTGACAGAAATAATGCGTCTACAGAGAGGGGAGCCAGCGCCAAAAAGAGTCCACAGAGACACTAAAAAACTTCAAAAAGAGACTTTGCACTTTGTGTAAACAGTACAAAAATGGGGAAAAAGACATTGTGCAGTTTCTTAAATCAATTGGAAATGCAATCAGATATTAAGGTTATGTACATTTAATGTAAAACACAATTGCATGATTATTTTGTTTTATTACATTTTATGTATCATATTTAAAAATAGATCAGAATAAAAGTGAGTAACTTGAGTGAGATCTTTTCATTAATGTAAGGTCACCTTCCCTGCTAGTTCAATTGTGTAGCACATCAATTGCGAAACGTTATAAAGTCTGTTCTTTTTACAATTATTGTAGTTTGGGTTTCAGCAAAACCCACCATCCAATAAATGTAAAAAGGACATCTGTAATGAGCTCCATTGAAATTTTTTCATTAATATAATGTCACCTTCCCTGTGCATTCTATTGTGTACCATATCAATTGCGAAACATTATAAAGTCTGTTCTTCACAAGTATCCTTTTCACAATTATTGTAGTTTGGGTATCAGCAAAACCCGCACTCCAATAATTGTAAAAAGGACACTTGTTACGTCTTGTAGTTTATCATCCTCTTGACTGCTATTATTTTCCTTTGGGGGATTTTTTCCATGTCCAAAAACTGAGTGGGGGATTAGGTCTGATCCTTGTTTTGTGTCTGGGGGGATTTATTCCACCTTCAAACTTCGACTGGGGGAATAGTTTAGAGTCTGTAATTCGACTGGGGGGAATAATTCCACTTACACAGTTTTAGACTTGGGGGATTAGTTCCCGAGGGGATTAATTCCTACATGCGGTTATAACAACCAATTTATCTTTCAATATTCCTCTCTTTCTTGCCCTGTTTGCATATATTTTGACAATCATTCAACTGACATGTGCAACAGTTTTCGATGTGTGCAGGTACAAGCGTACTCTTTCTGAAGCAAATGGTCGCAGACGTAACTGTGACTGATACAATTGTTTTTATTTATGACTTCCACAAATGAGCCCTCAGTACCACTGTAGTTTGCCCATCAAATCCCGCTCTCCGTAAAACAAGAGTGTCCCCTTTGCAGATTGTTATCATGCCTGTCTGAAACGAGGCGCACGTGAACGAACTATTTTTGCTAGTGACCTATAAATAAATCGGTAAATTCCACAAAGACACTAGGGAATTCCGTAATGCGTGCGTTCGATCTTGAGACGTTTATTAATACCGTATGAGAAAACACTGCTTTTCTATGACCAGTTACAGAACTCAATAAAAACAACTGCACAGTCTGTGCATTTCATGACATGTGATTGAAAGAGAAATGAGAATCGGTTACAATATTATAGCGAATTGAACGTACTCGATTGTTTGTTGATATTGCGCCTGCCCGTTGCCAAGTGACACGTATTAACATTCCATTCGAGGTCCATTTGAAAATGCCGTGCTAAACAATAGCAAAATAACAATTAACACCTATTTTCAAGATGCGAATCCAGTAAAATTCAGGAGAATATGTGTTATCGAAAGCGATTCCGAATGAAATTGAAGTCTTGCCCCCATTGTTTTGACTTTCAAGTTTCATGTTCGATACGATCGTTCGATATTATTACGCGTTTGGGATTCCCCAGTTCCATAAATTGTTCATGGATATTTGGCTAATATAATTCTTGTTGTATTTGATTTATCAGGAGTTGTCATCAGTTTTAAAATATTAATTGTTATATAATAAACAACTTACTACAACAGTCAATTGATCTGTATTGCTGCGGCGTCTCGTTTGATGTGGCCTATCTCATCTCGTCAACTCGACGGAATACAACAGCACAGATCAATTGACTGTTGTAGTGATATGTATGTATCAGTCTAGACATTTTAGCTTGTATCATGGGAAAAAATCGATTGACTGTAAGACAAAAAATTGATTGGCTGTTTAGTAAACAATTAAAATGAAATTAAGAAGCAGGTAGTTGTTGAGGAAAAACACCTTTGAATATAAAACCAAGCCAGCTCTCGGGATGTCTGTTGTTTTCGTTTAAAAAAAGTAACAAAAGGAAACTTGGCTTTTTATGGCAAGTAATTAGAAGCAACTAGTTCGCAGATAATCCGGCATTAACCCTTTACCTAACATGAAAGCTGACGACACTTGCAAAAAAAATCTTGATAACTAATTTTTTTCATTTTTTGTCTCAAAAACATAGGTTATGACCCCTCGTTGGAACGAGCTTGACGAGCTCGTTCCAACGAGGGGTCATAACCTATGTTTTTGAGACAAAAAATGAAAAAATAATGAAAATTAATTGGCGATTTTTGAGAATAGCGCTGGCAGGTTTTGGCCGTTACGTTGGGTAAAGGGTTAATAATAACTATCGGTATCACACCTACCAACAATAAGTGTGCCTCTTGCGAATGCGTTTCATAGTAATTTGCAAGTTTTTATTCTTCTCAGAACACAAATTAGAAAACCTCTACCACGTTCTAGATTTTTATATTAATTGAAAGGATAATGTCAATGTCTGTATTACATATCACAATGTGCACTCTGTTGATTTTATGAACAGAAGAAAGTTATAGAATATCAAAAGATATTTCTTACTTTTAAATGGATTTCGACAGACAATAACAGAGCTTCTGTATTTTATAATATCTTACCTCGTACAAGTATCTGAGAATTTCATTGGTTCAAAGACGTCAGATGCAGACTGCATATAAAACAATATACTGCCTGTCAACATCAATATACGCTGACAGCTATGGGTAATCTCCCCTTTGTTCATTGATTATTCAAAATGGCGGCAGCCGATAAACGCTTCAAGTTGAAAGATTGGTTGTTGGAAGCCCATATTTGGTCTGAAGTGCAGGTTAGGCAACTTAAAAGGCTTCATATTCTGTGGATGTGTGTCATGTTACCTTCGAAATGAAACTGTTTGGTATGTATGAATTTGCCTTGTTACAATTTATGGGAGAGTGCCTGTAGGCACTCTCCCATAAATTGTAACAAGGCAAAGACACGTGAACACGTTGTGAGAATTCTCTCATTTAATTTTGATCGCTGTTGTTATTAGTTCTGTGCATCGATGCTGCAGTCGGTAGGATACATTCGTTACACAGTTTGTTGGTGGCCTAATATGGTATATATGGTATCAGTTAATTTCATATTGGACACTTCGCCCTCGTCCAATATGAAATTAACTGATACCATATATACCATATTAGGCCACCAACAAACTGTGTAACTAATATTATACTACTCTGCTGGAAAATGCCTGAAGTTTGTGAAATGATGCACACATCGATGATACAAATTCGATAAAATTTCCAAATTTCAACTTTTATATGATATTCCCATTACCTTAGTTTTGAATTTACTGGTGACTTACTTTAGGAAATTAAGGGACACTAGCTTTCCGGTAAATTACTTCCAGTGACGAAACTTTTCAGCCATGTAACCAATGTCCTCACAACACGTCCAACTTCATGAAATCAAGAGATCAATTTCTTCACCAATGTAGCCAAAGCTCAACATTGTTTTACTATCGTCAACCTCGAGTCACGACACGGTCTAGAACTGAACTGTTTAACCGGATAATCGGTTTGTAACCAGTTAGCTACGTAACCGATTAGAAAAACCGTCAACCGGTTATCCGAAATATCGATAGTGATCGTCATTCCACATTTAAAACGTAGTAAATCTACCGCTTCTCGTTTGTGATAGATTGCACATCGAAGCTGCTTTGACTATATTGAGAAATAATCGACTTTGGCGTTTAAGACTTCGTTAATGATCGGCAGTTTCCGTGAGTGATGAGTAATCGCAGAAACTACTCCGTAGTGTGTATACAAACGAACGTTGTCGAGTACTCGACAACGTTCATTTGTGTACACACTACGGAATGGTTTGAGAATACTGCTTTCCAAATCCTATAGTTTTGATCCCATATTCGGTGAAATAATGGCCACGGATAAACGGATATTATCTGGTTATAGCTCTCGGTTAGTCGGTTATGAAAATGAGCCAATCGTTTCATCCCTGCAACGACCCTAAATGGTTCTTTCGGCCCTGGTCAGATACCACTAGTTCCTAAATAACTTTTCTGCTTCAAATCAGTTAGTGCAGATCGTAACTCTTTCACGCAACAAATTTTGTTTTTAAACATTGGTTAGTTTATCTGGCATCAAATTTTGCATTGTACATAACATAAGCGTTTTGGAATTCGAATCACTGATTAATAATAATAATAAATAAATGTAGTTTAACGCCGAAAATCCTCGTAGAGCTCTTGGGCTTAACACACAAACACACACACACAAAAAAATTATATATATATATATCACTCTGCATTTCCTGACTGTCGCCAAGCGGATGAATCACAATCAGCGGCCTTCATCGTAAGTTATATACCCGCTGGAACAAAAGTGATTTGAGAGCTGATCGAAAAGATGGGAGACTCTGGGATGCTTTCAGCCCACTCGGAAGCAGGTTCCAAAGGAATGGAGCAGCCACCGAAAAGGCTCGATCGCCAGCTGTTGTGAGGTCACCTGGTGCATGGACAAGATTGTGTGACTTTTTTGAACGAAGTGATCTACCGGGTTCGTAACGTGAAACCAAAGTGGACAGATACGGTGGGGGCATCGCCATTTAAGCATTTCCAAGTTAATATGAGAATTTTGAATTCAATGCGTTCCCTCGGAGGCAGCCAGTGCAGATTTTTAAGAATAGTTGTAATGTGGCAGGAACGTTTGGTCATAGTAATTACACGTGATGAACATTTTTGTATTGTGGCAATTTTGTCAATGATGCTCTGTTTACAACCAAATAAGAGAGAGTTGCAAAAGTCTATGCGACTTGTAATGAAGGCATGGACAAGTTGTTTAGCTGTTGCCACATCAAACACGCCCCGCACCCTACTGATATTTCGGAGATGATAATACGAAGCCACGCAGACATGCAGAAAAGCCATGTATTCGAAAGACCACACACCAGCTGCTCGTATAAGGAAGGATACAATTTGTAACTATCAATCAACTAAACTTTATTGGCGAATATTTCCGAAAAAATGCCAGGAAACACCATTTTTGATGGCCGAAGATACATATGGTAAATTATTTTACCTCTTGTAAACTACTCACGAAATAACAACAATACCATGTGGTCCTGTTTATTATCTATATTACAACACTCCGAGCAATAACATCCACAGAATCATATCCCAAGCAGTGTGCTAATGCAAAATGTATTGATAGTTTAAACTGCATGTCAAGAGAAGATCGAAGTTCCAAGGATAGCCTATCTCCGAGATAGAGCTGAGCAATTTTTTTTGTTTTCCGGTTTGGTACCGGTTTTTGTGGCAAACCAGAACACCGAACTGCAGGACCCCTCACCCTCCCAAACATTGACCGAGCGGTTTAACTATCATGATGCATACATTGCAGAAATAGAGAGTAATCGCTTGACTGGACTGGTTACGTGAAATAATTAATGACAGGTGAGGGACGTTGTACAAACACGAGTGCGCGAATGCGCACGAGTGTTTTAGAATATAGTCCCTCGCCTCGAATGAATTATTTCACGTAACCAGTCCAGTCAAGTAATTATTCTGTTTATTACTTTTCATTATTAACGATAATTATATTATTTAACCCATTACCTAACGTAACGACCAAAATTGGCCAGCGCTATTCTCAAAAATCGCCAATTAATTTTCATTTTTTTTTATTTTCCGTCTCTAAAACATAGGTTATGACCCCTCATTGGAACGAGCTCGTCGAGCTCGTTCCAATGAGGGGCCATAACCTATGTTTTTGAGACAAAAATTGAAAATAATAGTATTCAAGATTTTTTTTTGTTTTGCGAGTGTCGTCTGCTTTTCATGTTAGGTAAAGTCCCCATTACACCCACGACAAAGCGTCTTGGTTTGCGCGCACGGATACATGGCCCAATTGTTGACGGCATAATTCACTTGTGAAGTTATTGTTTATAATCAAACCCGGAAATCCCAGTAGATCACACTTTGGAAAATAATAAACTATCTTACTTGGAGGACACAGGACTAGTGGTATCTCATCATTTAATCTATTCGGCAATGAGGCGAATACGTCGTGTTCTCATTGTCATATTTTCTCCCTTATGGACTCGGGAAAATATTATATGTCACGTGACCTTCTCGGCTCCCTATTGCACGAATGCTGCACCCTTATTTCGTGTAGTTTGCATCCACAGAACTGACCAGGCACGACACCCAGGCACTACACGTTTTCTATTTTAAGCACACTACTACTATATCGGTTTTCTTTTCATACTGGGCGAATAAAACTAATCAGGCTAAATTTAAATATCGATTCACAGAGGCACAAGATCCACAAAACGACCCGGACAGAAATCATTGTGGAAAAATGTATCGCTTTTTCATTGTTGAAGTTACATTTTCCGAGGCGTTCATTTTATTCCTTGAGAAGATGATCCGTATCTCGTTTCGAAGAGAATGATCCATACCTGGGAACAACTTTCATGAGAACGCGTCCGGATATGAAAAATCGTTTGTTTCGCTGCTCATATTATTTCGTTATTTAATTGTATGTTTTGGGCAGTAAACGAATAAATAATGGAATTCATTTGAATCTTCGGAGTTTTGTATCCGTACTGACCCATGCGGTAATGTATATGTGTGACAAATGTGTGGAAATTATCAAACTGCGTTGTTAAATTTCGAAAATTTTAGCTTTTATTCGCGAGTTGTGCGATTCTAGAATACACAGTTCCGTTCGGGGGGAAATGTTTTGTTTACCCTTACCGACCGATTCAAAATTTGTCTTCTGCTCATATCAATAATCCAAGTTAGCGTTCCGTTCCAGTAATGTGGTGCAATTTGCTTTTCGACTGCTCGCTTTGTACAAAAAAAAAGAAAAGGAAAATTTTCTTCCAAAACATAGCTTATACTCCCTCATTGCAATGAGTGTGTTATTCTCCTTCCAGTGAGGGGTCATAAGTCGTGTTTTGGAAGAAGAAAATGTTTTTTGAAAACTACATGGGATGTTTTTTCTATATAACGCTGGTTGGTAGGGCTGCTACCTTGGTAATAGTCTAACAAATCGAACAGATGTTTTTCTTGATGGGTGTTCGATATAATATAAGGATCAGTGCATGTCTTGTCGTTGACTACGCCCATATAGTGCCCACTGAGGTGGTGTAGTTCCCTCCGCTTCGCGTCGGGAACTACACCACCTCACTGGGCACCATATGGGCGTAGTCAACTCCAAGCCATGCACTATTCCTCAAATATGTAACAATGAGAACACAGCAGAGATTACACGAACTGTATTTATTTAGTAACCTAATTTCTGTTTTTTTCGGACTTAGTGGTCTTGACAACTAATCCCCTACAACAATGATAAAAGGGACGTTCGGCTGAACTCAATAGAGATACCTAAAGATATGGCTTTTTGTGATGAGCGGTGTCCTACAAACTGTTAGTAGTTTTTTTCCAAGTTGATGAGTGTGAGTGTATTATAAGTTATGGGGCTTTCAGTGTGCGGATACGGTGTGATATAAGGCGAAGTGAGATCAATATTAGGCGAGACCGAAGGCGGAGCCTAATATTGATCTTGCTGAGCCTTATATCACACCACATCCGCCCACTGAAAGCCCCATAACGCATTTATTATGCCAGTTCTTTGAAATAGACACAACCATAAGTGTACCCAGATTCCTAGCGCAAATGTTCCGTTATCACAATCAGGGAATTTCCCAGTTTTACGTCATGTGAAGGTCACACTAGTAGCAGGCGCTGAAACAACGGAGTTTTCTTCTTAATAAACAGGAATTTATATTAACAATTCACAATTTTAATTCAGTGTTAAGTACTGGCAAAATACAACAACTGGAGCAAATGGATTAACAAATCTTTCAAGAATGTAAGTGGGAACAGTTTCATCATCATTCGCCTCAGACAGTGCCAGTTGGCTTCTATACATGTCGTTTTAGTGGTTTATTTATTGTATTTATTTACATTTGTTTATTAAAATTTCTCAAAGACTGAAAGAAACGTATTATAGTTGTACGTTGCTCAACAGTCACACACGCGAAATTATTTGTTGTTCGTCGAACACGCGAAATTAGGAAAAACATCGAAGCGAGCGTTAGATGTCAAAAACAAAATGTCGGAACTGTCCGTATATAAGTTCTATATACGGTCAGCTCGATGCTACACAGTTTCATATACGGTCACTAGATATTGAAGCTGATTGGTCAATAACAATTACTGGCATAATGAAATACAACGTCGGGACGGACGGACTGACGAACTGACGGTATATTATTCACTATATGTTCTTAACACAGAGAACAACTGAAACAAACCGAACCGAAATTGACACCAAATCTGAAAAATCAAAATCTTCCAGGTCTGCCCCTGGCTCCACACAGAAAGAACACGATTCAAAATGTTGTCACACTTTTAGGTATCCTTGCAAACTAACAATACTTCATTGGCAGGAAATTGTCAAGGTTGTCCTGGAATGTAACACATCGAGAGAGAGGCGCGGGAGCCGAGGCTCGAACTGTCGACCTCTAGCACACAAAGCGACCGATTTACCATGAGACTAACCGATCCGGAACAACCAGACTGGTTGGTGATGGCTCTTATACCTCGACCGCTACATTACCCTCACGTTCTTTGAGATTCACACATGGTGAAACGCACCCTAGATTCCACCTCGGAGCGGTCGAAACATCCACCATGCTTCAGTACAGCGTCCACAATGTCACCCCCTGCTGAGGGATGGTTACGGCAACAATATAACAGATCGGGAGAGAAGTGCGGGAGCCGAGGCTCTAACCGCCGAGCTCTAGCACACAAAGCGACCGATTTACCTCGAGACTAAGAGATCCGGACCAACCAGTTTGGCTGGTAAATGACCCTTATACCTCGACTACTACAGAAGAAACAAAACGAGTCTACTTTTGTTTTTTGCTCAGCGAATGTGTTGTTACAATAATTTGCAAGTTTTTGTTCTTCACACTTAAAAAATAGCAAATTTCGCCCTCTAGACTTTTATATACAGTTAAAACTAGAAGTCCTGTCATGAAATGCGCAAAAATAGCACATCGATCTGCACGTTAATCTACGCTTTATGACCATAGTAAGGCTATTTATTTATTGGTGGTTAAGGTCACATATATCTGCACAATGGCTAATCATGACCACGACAGTTTTACGGATGGAGGAAGCCGGAGTACCCGGAGAGAACCACCGAGCAACGGCGAGCAACTGTCAGCTCCCCAACATACTAATTCCACACAAGCAGGGTTAGCATTGGTTGAAGACAGGTGCACCATCGACGTGCAGTACGCCTTAGTACACAACGTCACCGTGCCCCCACATGGGCAATAGGGTGAAGTGTCTTGCCCAAGGACACAACGCGGTTGCCGCAGGTGGGATTCGAACCGAGGACCTCTCGGCTTGCAGGCTGCACCTCTACCAACTGAGCCACCGCGCCCCATAGTAAGGCTATCAAATTCTGTACATATGGGCTGTGCACAAGCAACGTTTCAGCCAATGGACCTCCGGGTAACCGAGAGGTCCAATGGCAGAAACACTGCCTGTGTTTGCTATGAGTAACCAGGAGAACCTGTCGTGCTTCGGATGCCATTCGATATGGCAATTGCGCGCAATTCCTTCGCGCAATAAAGCCTAGATAAGCGATCAGTTCGTGACAGGACTGCTAGTTTCAACTGTATATGGATAGGAAAGTACCTGTTTTTGTTTGTCACGATGCATATACTATTAATATAATGAAAAGAAAAATGTAACATAATGTTAAAAGATGGTGAAAGCTCCATTTCCTATTTCAGATAGTTTTTTTTATTGAGAATAATAGTAAAAATTTAAAACTGACTGGGAAACAAATTGTAAAAAAAAAACAGCTTAAAAAAATTATACGACTCTACAGGAAAATGCCTGAATCGGTGTGCTGCACTTCCGCTGTCAATTTTATCGCCGAAACGAAATGATAAAAAAAGAAACTGAGTCTTTTTCATTTTAATAACATAATAACATAATATTTCGAGTTATGCATGCTTTATTAACATGAGACAATACATGTTTGTTAATTTTTGGCATCTTATGAGGTAAACCCATTTAAAAACGTAATAAATAATTGCCACTTCCATTTCACTCTTCGCGAGGCGACGTGCGATAAATTTAGACAAGTTTGCATTCAGGTCGACGTCACCAAAGGTCAACGGGGATGTAGTTCTACTGTAGGTGTAAATTTTTACAATAGAAATCCCATTGCTGGCGTGTTCATCACGGTTGGTGTTTAAAGCAAAAATGTATGTCATAGGCTTTTCATATATAGTGGATAGTGGAATAGGTCATCATGGTATAAAAAACAGCTTCAGCTGTCAGTAATCAAATACGTATCGTTTTGAAATGGTTAATCAATTTTCATGGCATTGCCTGTCGCCATGACAATTTATAGATAACTTTTATTTGTATTTAATCCCTTTTATCGGAATGTCTCTTGTTCGACAAAATGCCCACAGCAAGACTAGAAATAATGTATTTGTTTTGCGAGAAGAAATGCATTTGTCACGCCAGGAAGTTATCGAATGCATTTTATATTGCCATTGACAGAGACTTGTGTGGTCCCACAATTTTCCATTTCATCACCCTGAGTCATTGTTCACACATATTTCATACATTTCATTTTACCCATCACCTAATATGACTTGAGTTGATTTTGGTTCAGTTTCATGGGGTTGTGAAATGGTAAAAGGCTCTATAGAGTTGGAAGAACACTGTCGTTTAACCAAGTATGTTGTGTCTGGTACGCAATAGATTTAGGTAAAAAATTCTCAAAATTTAAAAAAAAAATGTAAAAAAAATATCATGTGCCCCCTCTCTGGAACGAGCCCGTCGAGATCGGTCCAATGGGGGGGTGGGGGTGGGGGTGGGTGGGGGTGGGGTGGGGGGTGGGGGGGGGCCGCACGATATGGCTTTGTTGAACGTTTTTGAAATTTAAAAAAAAAATAATCAAAATAATAATGATATCCTATGCTTTGGACAAAGAGTTAATTTGTAGATAGGAGGGCATTAAACTGTCGATAAATCATACAGGTTACATTTGCCGGAAATCCAGGACATCAGTCGCAATGTTTCGTCAAAGCAAGCATGAAGTCAATCTCACTGAAAACTGCATTAGCAATGAATGGCAGATATTCGGAAATCCTGACGGGGGATCAGACATGCAGAGACTTCTTCTGTCCAGCTATATATTTTAAACAATAATACCGCCACCAGAACAAAATCGTTGACGGACTATTTTTTGACGTTCACGTTATCTGTCAAAACTGGACAAAACCACGCCTACTTCGAATTTGACCAACAATCACGGAAGCCGTGTAGTTCAAACGAAGCGATTGCGTTCTGATAAGCCATCGCAAAGACAATAAACTAAATAAAAGCATCTTTGTGTACAGAATTACTTCTCAAGTTTAGAAGGGAGAGTTCAAACCAATCATTACTAGCTGAAGAATGATAACAAATTGAATAGAACTAGCTCAAATATGCATGTACTACGATAGTAGATTATACGTACACCACATGTTTGGCCGATTTCTAAATCTTCCCACGGGCATTCCCCCCAAATCGCTTCTTTATAAAAAATAGCCAGTCAACGATTCTTGGAACAGATTTCGTGCAGATTTTCATTTTCCGCATGGCTTAGTATTGCTTTAGATGGGGATATCATAGAACAGGCGTGTACCAAATGGTAGAAGACGTAATCTAAGTATCGTACATATGGGGCATCTATGCGGATAGATCTAAAGAGGGTGACAAAATACCATCCTCCCTTTTTACTGGTGGTCAGATCGCCTCAATCGGAATGCCGGGTGAAAGCTGTATTTTCGCAGCTGAGGTTGAGGCATTACAACTAGCGCTAGGGCACATTGGGAGTGTGCAGGGAGGGAATTCGAGTGTTTTGTCGACTCTCTTTTCTCTCTGTTGGCTTTACGCAGCCCCATATTAGGGAACCCTCTCGTTTTGGAACTTCGCGGGAGGTTAGGTGCTCTCATTTCTGAGCAATGTGGTGTCGTATTTTGCTGGTTGCCTAGACATATTAGGGTCTCCGATAGCACAGGGGCGGACGGTGCGGCGAGGCGAGGCGGGCTTTGGGTGGGCCTGTCATAGATTTCGAGATCCCATTCAGTGATTGCAAGCTACTTGTCGGTAAATACATCACATCTGTGTGGCAGGTGGATTGAGATGGGCGACAAATCGTCGCCTGAGTGCTAGAATGTCCTATGTCCCATTGGGGAGATAATACATAGTCCCATAGGGGACATAGGACATTCTAACACTCAGGCGACGAAATGATAAGCTCCAGTACTTCTGACCAACTATCAATGATAACTATCCTTCAAGGAACCTTTGTAGAAGAGATCACGTGGTTCAGACACGATGTCATACAGGTCATACAAAACTTACACATTCCTTTTTTGTTAGAAGGTAATATGCGACCAGAATGTGTTCTGTGTCAGAAAGAGCTGGCATTGGAGTATATTCTTTTGAACTGTACATATTTTTATCTAGTCAGGCGACAGTATTTTAATGTTGTGTCTTTTCGAGACTTATTTTATATTAACAGGTTGATTTACACAGCATTTGTTAAACAACTTGTCTGCTTTTCCCATTTCTGTATTTAATCCTTAGTTTTATTCCTCCAATCTTTAGTTTTATTCCTCCAATCTTTAGTTTTATTCCTCCAATCTTTAGTTTTATTCCTCCAATCTTTAGTTTTATTCCTCCTCTTTCATCAACTCCTTTTAATTTAAGTCATGAAAGATAATGATCCATTTTATAAAACATACATTCTTCGCCAAGGAATAGCCTTAGCTGCTGATATGGCGTAAAACTCCAATAAATAAATAGAGGTCTATGAAAGATTCGTTACAAGCATGACCAGTTTTTTTTAATCCGGGACGTGCTCATTAAACAACACAACTACAGTACATATATTTATCCAAAAAGGAATTGCAGGACTTTTTGCATTATAATCTTGAATGACTAATATTCCAAGTATATCATCGAAGCATGCGGTCGAAGAATGTGGGGATTTATTTGCATTCTCCGTTCTTGAAATAAAACGTAAAAGGGGGTTCGTTCGCGCCCTGACCCGATTTGTATCATCCATTTGCGCATCATTTCACAAACTTCACACAGTTTCCCTTGACTGGTATAAAAATAGAGAAGCTTGTTTTTTTACAATTTTTCCACCAATCAGTTTGCACGCTTGACTATTTTTCCCCGTCGAAACATTTACAAGAAAACGACGTTTCCACCGTTTTTGATGTTCTGTAACCTTTTTTTTCTGTTCGTTATATCAACAGAGTGCGCATCGTGATATATAATACAGGCACTGTGCTTCCTATTAATATACAATTCTAGGAATAGAGGATTTGATATTTTTTTTTCCTTGGAAGGATTGCAAATTACAGCAAACACACATTCGCAAAACAAAGCCAAACTGGATACTTTGATAGATAAACGCAATGACAATTTATTTGTGAATTAGTTGCTTCTAATTTACATGCCATAACTAGTCAAGCTTCCTTTGTTACTTTTAATAAACGAAAACAACAGACAGCTCTGGGAGCTGTCTGTTGCTTTAGTTTATTAAAAGTAACAAAATGAGACATGGCTTTATTTTCTACTGATAGCGCATATTTGTTTGCCCAACGATTACCTGCTTCTTAAATACACCTTCCTCGTGCGTCCAATAATTCCAAAGGAAATAACTTTATCGAAAGTCGATTTTCATGACGATATTTGTCGGGAATGTATCTTCCATCTTGAAGATGTATGCCCACAACCACTCCATCCCCCTCAAGTCAAATTTGTGTACAAAACAGATCATAAGTGGAACTTAACAATGCAAAACTCTTGTCAGAAAATTATCGGCGTGAGTTCGATTCAGCGTTTAATAAATCGATATTGGTATATAATATATCATTATTCTGCAGTATACTAGTACATTAACAACATAACATTACAATCTACAAGAACATAACCTAGTACACAGCATGGAAATAGCATAGCCTAAAAGGCTGTCTTCCTGCCATTCCCATAAAATTTGTTTATATCAACTCGGTTTGGCATCAGTGTAACAAAAGTTCTTTTCAAAGACAGGAATATTTAATAGTTTGTTTATGGATCATGTGGCCAGATGGGATCAATAGGTCATATGCTGGAAGGAGGATGAGATACCAGAGAGTTTTGATGGCTGATACAATCGGGACAGGCTGGGTTGTCGCACTTGAAGTTTGAGCTGGCATAAGTACTTAAAATATCATGCGTTAATGATTTTCTGAACTTGGGCCTACTATATTGCTGAGTTAGAGGGTCTATACTATTCCAAATTCCTGGGAAGGAGTGGAACGGCAATTCTCCAGAAAATTCAGTTCTTGGTTTGTGTGTTTCTATTTTACCAGTCTGCCTTGTATTCATCCCGGAAGGATTTCTGTAGATCTGAAAGGTGTTATCGAATGACATAGGAAGTTTTTTGTTCATCCAGTCATGCACAAAGAGGGAGACGTGAAGGCTGTAGAGATCTTTAAATTTCAGAATGCCACAATTTCTGAAAAGAGGGTCTGTGTGCGAGTTATATGCCTTCCTAGTTATGATTCGGACTGCTCTTTTTTTGGTATATGAAGAGCTTGACCATTTATGTTAAATTATCTTCCATAGTAATTATCAAATAAACAATTGAAACTAGATTTCCCGTCACTGTATTGTGTGATAGTTTGAAGTAATAGCGCATTGAATAAGTGCAATGTTCTCCCTGTCAAACTGCACCATTAGCGTAACTCAATTCCTGTAGAAAAAACAGCTTGACCAACTCTGTACAATTCTATACTTGTAAATACAGATCAGCCCGAGTGGTATGTAGGGTATCACGATCTCAACACATCACTCCTGTTCTGAGGGATATGCTCTGGCTGCAAGTCAAGTACTGACTAATTTTCAAAACTTTATTATTAGTTTTTAAGACACAAAACAACATGTCACCAGCCTACTCAGAAGAACTCCTTAATACCAAAAATGTGTGTCAATACAACCTGAGGTCCGATGGTAAAATGCTACTACATGTTCCAAAACATAGGTGTAAGACATTTGGAGATAGGTCATTCTCATTTGCTGGCCCTCACTTGTGGAATAATTTACTAGAACACCTAAAAGACTGTCAAATGTCAACCTTTTCAAGAAAGATCTCAAAACATACCTGTTTCAAAAAGCCTATAAGTGATGTTGTGGACTGTAAGATACTGTATATATTCCGTTTGTATATTTGCAAGAGCTCAGTAACATGTACAGCGCCTTAGAATATGGTTCTATATCTTCTGAACTATAATTTTGGCGCTATATAAATGTGTGTATTATTATTATTAACATCATTCCTGACCTCTACTGGGATACATGTACATGCAATGACGTAAATAGATATTAAAATTCGACTTCATATATAGAATGAAGAGAGTGGATTGCTGCTTAATTGCCCCGCCAAACACAAGAAACACTTGCAAACTTTCATCTCAGAGACCACGGGTGCAACCCAGTAGTCCATGTTATGGAAGTTTCCTAGCACTTCTTGTGTTTTGCTCTCAGAAATTGAATATAATTATCAAGAGAAAAATCAATCGCACAGTGTTTTAGTGATAATCCACCCTCCACATACATGTACTGTAGTCTCAATATTTTCTTTCTGTTTGATTGGCTCAGTTCGTGATTTCACTACCGACTCGTTAATAGAGCATTACACTTTGCATTGCACCGCGCAAACACTCTTGTGTATTTCAGTCTACAGTACAGTCGCCGTGGATTGGTCGTAATCCACACGTGGGCAGTTATGTCCACGCATCTATTTACCAGTTAGTAAAAATCATCATCAGCAAAATGTTAATTAATGAAGCACCGGGTTGTACCCGGTGCTTCAATAATTAAATTTTTGATGATTATTCCTGTAATTAGTGTTTGGAATCTTATATTATTGCGTCCGTGGAAATTTTCCCACGCGTGGAAAGTGACCAGTCCACGGCGACTGTACTGTACTTCATTCTTGTGAAGTAAAGAATGCGTTAACTAATGAGCATTTTCTACGCTGATTGTCGCAGGAATATTAGTTTCATCTGTAGTTTTAACAAGAAGGTCAATCCGACAGGAAAATGAAAAACATTGGGTAATGAAAGCATTGAAATGTTACTACGTGAAGTCTGAGATTAATTGAGTATTTTCTTTGCATTGCAAAATGAAATATTAATTCTAACTATGAATTAACATTTCCAAAGTACAACATTCTGAATGCATAGATATAAATAAAATATTTTCAGCAACAGTCATTTAGAAGTTCGGAAATAAGTGAAATATGAAGAAACCGATACTGACTTTCAACGTTGTCTCCATTTTGCCTCTCACGTGTTTATTGTTTTGTGGATGAAGATCACGTGCGGAGGAATACCCGTCAAAAAGATGGAAGATACTGATAAAGCCTATTATGAGAGGACCAATCTTTAATCATAACTCTCACAAGGATCGCGGCTAATAGGTTTATTCCAAAAGACGATGTCAAAAATGGCCATCCAATCAGGACAAATCCCAACAAGACGACTTAAATTAAAATGACAAAATAACCCATTTATTTTGAGGTTTGGGGCATATGAGAAGAGTATTTTGAAGTGGAATTCTATTTTGCAAGAAAAGATTTGAGATATTTCACTTATTATAAAGTAGCACTAAAACTCATTAAAATCATACTCTCGTATCAAAAAGTAAAGGAGTTCACACCCTGCGCCATATAAAATAATTTGTAAACATTGTTTCATATTTATGCGTTATTTATACTTTATAAAAATGTGCGGAAAATTTTCAGTTCATCGACGATAGGGCATGGGAAGCCTCGATATTTTACTGCGAATTATTCTCATTTCCATAAAGCATAAATTACTTGCGGATGGAAATTATGACAAGGAATATACAAAAAGGTACCAGAAACGATTTTAACTTCTTTCAGAATTTATTTAAAAATATCTTTTTCCGAACATGTTTTTTCAAGTTTGTCAGCAATATCATTTTTTCAAATTCGCATTTAGTGTCGCAAGTTCAAAAAGATATTCGACCCCTGTTTGTACTGCATTTATCAATACAAAGTTTTATTGCCAAGACAAGAGATAGAGAGACAAGTGTTGAATGTTCTTTGTTGGTTATTACTGAACCATTAACTGCTAACATATATTGTTGTTCAACAGACTTTGAGTTCAAGAAATTGGCAGCTTCCCAAGCATACGATAAATAAGTTATCGTACTCTCCAATTTCAAAGAGACACCGCCGTCATTGACCTTATGAAAACTCAGTGAGACGTGTGTTCTTATCGAGGGACTCGCTCAAAGTTCTCATCTGTCACTGTGATGGCTTCAGCTGACACTGACCCGTCTCGGTGAACGTGCAGCTTATTTGGGAATAGGTATATGGAATAAAAATCGAGAAACGGTACTTTCGGAACGATGGAAATGATTTGTATTGAAAGCAAAGACAAGAAGTACAGGTTATCGGACACTTAGTTCGAGGCCGCGGGAGCGGCCGAGAACTAAGGTGTCCGATAACCTACTTGTTGTTCAGCGTTTCATCTTGCCGACTGTACGTGACAAATTCACCTCCCACTATAAGTTGTGCCGGGATTTATAGCCTGAAGGAGAAATGTGTCTGATGAAGTTGTCGCGTTGCCAACTTGAGTACGTGCTTTGTCGATTTCACTTTTGTGCCATCACAGTGACAGTTGAGAATTTTGAGCAAGTCCCTCAATACGTACACAGATGCACTGGCACAGCTTATAGTGGGAGGTGAATTTGTCGCGTACAGTCGGCAAGATGAAACGCTGAACAAGAAGTACCGTTAAAACTAGAAGTCCTGTCACGAATAGTGCGCTTATCTATGCTTAATTGCGCGTTGGAATTGCGCGCAATTGCCATATCGAATGGCATCCAAAGCACAGCAGGCTCTCCTGGTTACTCATAGCACACACATGCAATGTTTCTGCCAATGGACCTCCGGGTTACCCGGAGGTCCATTGGCTGAAACATTGCTTGTGCACAGGCCATATGTACAGAATTTGATAGCTTTACTTGGGTCATAACGCATACATTAACGCGCATATCAGCGTGCTATTTGTGCGCATTTCATGACAGGACTTCTAGTTTTAACTGTAGGATATCGGACACCTTAGTTCTCGGCCGCTGCCGCGGCCTCGAACTAAGTGTCCGATAACCTGTACTTGTTGTTCAACAGACTTTGAGTTCAAGAAATTGGCAGCCTCCCAAGCATACGATAAATAAGTTATCGTACTCTCCAATTTCAAAGAGACACTACCTTCATTGACCTTATGAAAACTCAGTGAGACGTGTGTTCTTATCGAGGGACTCGCTCAAAGTTCTCATCTGTCACTGTGATGGCTTCAGCTGACATTGACCCGTCTCGGTGAACGTGCAGCTTATTTGGGAAGAGGTATATGGAATAAAAATCGAGAAACGGTCCTTACGGAACGGTGGAAATGATTTGTATTGAAAGCAAAGACAAGAAGTACAGGTTATCGGACACTTAGTTCGAGTTTGCGGCAGCGGCCGAGAACTAAGGTGCCCGATAACCTACTTGTTGTTCAGCGTTTCATCTTGCCGACTGTACTTGACAAATTCACCTCCCACTATAAGTTGTGCCGGGATTTATAGCCTGACGCAGAAATGTGTCTGATGGAGTTGTCGCGTTGCCAACTTGAGTTCGTGCTTTGTCGATTTCACTTTTATGCCATCACAGTGACAGTTGAGAATTTTGAGCAAGTCCCTCAATACGTGCGCAGATGCACTGACACAACTTTTAGTGGGAGGTGAATTTGTCACGTACAGTCGGCAAGATGAAACGCTGAACAACAAGTAGGTTATCGGACACCTTAGTTCTTCGCCGCTGCCGCGGCCTCGAACTAAGTGTCCGATAACATGTACTTACTACAGGACAAAGAGATTTCAATGAACAAAGGCGCTTAGCATTCTTATGACATGCTGTTGCTAGAGTATTTGTATCTTTCTATCAATCGAACTTAAAACAAAACACACGAGAAAGCATACAGATATAAGTACTGGAAGTACGACGGAAATAAACTTTTGCTTGAGCTAAACAGTGATTATGGGTGATCAAGAGATGAAACAGAACAAAATAATACCTGCTCCACAACTAAACAAAAAGGTAAAAGTCGCCTCAAAATACCCAAATAGCGTAAATATACACATTTTATCATTTAAAAAAATAATTCCCCCCTTACAATTAATGAAAAAAAAATGGTTTCGTCTTGTTGAGATCTGTCTTGGGATATTTTACCCATTCGTCTGTATGGGATTTTGCGATGACACCATCTAACATGCAGTATCCCTTGAGATTGTTGGTTCGAAACGAGAAGTTAATGGTTTATAGTACAGTCGCCATGGACTGGCCATAATCCACGCGTGAGCGGTGATGTCCACGCACGCGTTTACCAGGTAAAAAAATCATCAGCAGCAACATTTTAATTAATGAAGCACCGGGTTGTACCCGGTGCTTCGTTGATTAAATTTTTGATGATTATTCCTAAATTAAGGTTTGGAATCTTATATTATTGCGTCCATGGAAATACTGCCCACCCGTGGAAAGTGACCTGTCCACAGCGGCCCTACCGTAAACCGTCTTGTTTCAAGGTGAAGTGTGTTTATAGGACATGATGGACATCCTACATGCTTGACAGCCAGCTGTAGAATTCTACTTGTTTGTCTGTATTTGTGCCGATTTTGATCTGATCGATCCAGATAATCTCAGATTTGTCATCGAGTTCTTTTGCGCTAAACTTGTTGAGTAAGGTGAGGCTAGACATCTTCCTGTAGACAACTGATTCCAACAATGTGTCACAAATTGGTACTTCGTCGTTAAAAGGAGGGATACTAGTAGAGGCGTAGTAGGGTTCGACCCGGAAAAAATTTGATACAAGCTGATTTTGGTGTCATTCGACGCAGAATTTTTTTCGGAACAACATCCGCAAAAATCCGCCTTGGGGAAAATTTTTCATGTCAGATTTCCCGTCAGGGGGTTGTTCGTGAAGGGAGGGGGGGGGGGGATTGTGTTTCCGGGGTTTCGGCCGTTTATATGTCACAGATTGAGTTTTATATATTATTTTGTGTCGCAGGCGACCAGGTACAAATGTTAATTATATTTTGAGGCAATTGCCTGATGAAATCCTCACACTTTTTATGAGGAAAAAGGGTTAATAACCCCAAAAATCACATTTTTTTCTCAAATTTTCACTCCCGAATACTTCACAGAATACAAAACTAGAAATGGTTCTTTGATCGATGTTTTCGCATACAATGAGGTGCAGATAATGTTGACTGGTCCAATATAATAACAGGAATTTAACTACATGATGAGGTCTAACAAGACATTTGTTGGTGTTCTTCACGGTTATTCATTGTCGCCGATTTCCTCCCCGATCTCAATCGGCTCGGCATTGAAGCAATTCTCACCCCGACAGTCTCCACAGGCAGACAAGCATTTGAGCGCATTCTTTCTACAAGAACATATGTTTGTTCCGCGTGGCTTTTTGGATGTCATTTTGCATTTGCAGCGGATAACTTTGAGAAGAGCCTCAGGCGCTGTGCCCAGGTCAGTCATCACAGGTATCAACTCATTCCCACGACTTTCCCAGCCCCACTCCTCAGGATCTAGGGCATCGTTATCCAATAGTTTCCAAACCATTATTTGTTGGTGAACTCGCAGGCTGTGGAAATGTGCTGCACGCTCAGTCGGGGGAAGTTTTTGTGGTTCAATTCTCGATTTGCTGGAAGTGACCATTGTCATAAATTTTGAATATCTCAAACCATTCAAAGTGTCTGAATGTTTGCCAGAGTACAACATAACGAACAGTTCAGTCCCCATTTTCCCAACCTCTGTCTGAGAAATGGTACTGTCGTGCATTGCTTCTGATATATTTTGAATAGGCAATGACTTCTCTAACTTCTTGAGAAGCAACGTTTTCCCGTGCCCAAACGTTGCTGATGTGACATCACACCCACTCCATGCATGAATGAAGAGGAGGTTCTTCTGAGTTGTTTCTCCAATCTTCTCTACTATATCTGCGATTTTCCATGCATCTCCACCCCTGTGTGACTTCCGTGCTTTGACTGGAAATAGATATCAGACCAAGTACGATCCCAATGGTATACGGACATAACTAGTACATCTGTATCATCTGCAACAATGACAACTGTTTTTCCCTGGGACGAAAGTTGAACTGCATTGTCAACAATGTTAGTGTCAGCATCTCCAGAACTGCATTCGACAATATGCCCAGCCTCTCTCAGTGATGTGGAAAGCATTTTTATAAACTGCATTTTATTATTTCCATTCGATAAGAACAGTTCCTGATTTTTGTGGGCAGTCGTGTTGTTCGTCAAACGGATATCAGCACAAACGTGGAGAGCTCTTCTTCTCTCTAATCCTGAGTCTTGGTTGTTGGTCGTTGACCATAACCATCGAAGACAATTCGACAATTCTGCCCATATTTCTTCGTCACGTATCCAACATACTGGTTTGCCACTTCCAAGTAAGTGGTGTTTGTCTTCCATTTAACTCTGTGGAGGAGAGCGCCCCCGTCGAGCACGTACAGACCATCAGATGGTGGTTTAGTAAGGGATAAGCCATCAGTTATTGCAGTTGCTAGGTCCGCCTTGTTTGCTTTTCTGAGGAAAAAATCTTTGAAGAGGGCTGTTGGCATTACAGTTAGTTCATACGCAAAGAACAGTGCCATGTCTTGCTCTCTCTGGGCAATAGCAACCAGTCTAGTAAACAAAGTTGAGGGGTCAATTGTCACCCTCTGGTCATCTAGCTTCAACCCGGGGGTGAGGTGAGCTAGGGTACGGATTTGATCACTTCGTTTGATAGTGGCATCGGAAACAATAGCGTTGTCTAATCTAGAGTGTATCTCTGCCCCTACAGACTCAGTGATATCGCAGTTGATACCATCTCCCTCGGAAGCTAACAAACCAGATGACAGAGAACGCAATCGTTCGTTTCCATCGAACGGGTTGTGTGTGTCAAACCACTCTAGTATTCTGGCCATGTCTAAGTTGTCTCGTTTTCGACGAGATGTGCCCATATCTGCATGATGTTCGCTGGTATTGAGCTTTAGGTCGGTCAACGTTGTCATGGCTTCATGTATCTCTGCGCATTTATGCATCGTGTAAATCCACTCCTGTCGTACAGATTCCGTCACGTCACGACCTCGCGTCAACCCACCCCGACTTTTAATTGAACGCATAAGAACTTGCTCAATAACAAGATCACTAGAGAGGCCTGCCCAAATCCTAGAACTTCGACGTGTAGCATGAAAGCCGTCACAGTAGAATCTCTCATACAACCAAGGATGTTTTTCTGGTAGTTCAAGCAGCATTTGCAGATAGACTCTGCAACTCTTGGCATAGTGTACATGACCTGTTGCGGCGAAGAGGTTCAGCATTCTACCAACAGCAATGAGATGGAGATTCCAATCGCCAAGACGTTCTCCATGGATGAACATTTTCAGTACCTGAATATATTCTAGATATTGTACCCATAGCTTAGCGGTGCGTGATTCTCTTGACAGTTTGGCTTTGTAGTTGTCAAGGCAAGTGTTCACCGTCACGAGAGCTGATGAGCTGCTAACATCAGAAAGGGTGACCGCGCCTTCAAGCACACCTTTGTATAACTTCTTCACACCATCTAAGTCCCTCTGGTTTATCTGTACACTCTAAACAGTGGGTGGGCTCATCGGAGGAGAAACATTCGCGCTCATTTCGGATGTGGTTATGGCACCCAATACTTTATTCGTCAGTGCAGCTTCTACTAGGAGGTGGCCTCGCATAGCTCTGGAAACAGCTTTGCCGATCAACATCGACCGAACTGCTAGTGGACCATAAACTTCCTTCCTGCAAAGCTTCATCAAGACCTGATCCAGCCATCATCGAGCCGATACTTCCGAGAAAGCTCATGATTGTGTGGAAACCACCCAACCTGCAGACAATGTTCATGGATTGATCAATTATTATCTCATTTGCCTTCAACCATAAAGGCTGGTCAAACGTGTCACACGGGGATGGGATGTTCAATCTGATCGCTTGCTCTGAGATGAATTTCAATGTGGAAAAGATGCATGTGCTGTCTGTTGGGCTGATATCTATTATTGGGAGAAAGAGTATATCTGATTTCGCTTGATGCTCTGAACCGTGCAGAGAATGCGCTAGTTGCATGAAGCCGGACCAATTAGGAACAGTGTCATCTACTGCTCTAGATAGCCACCCACAATGCCATAGAACGTCAGTACTCAGGCTAGATGGAAGTGTATGTGGTGATTGCAGCTCTACTACTGGTTTGTACCTCAAACCACCAAAGCCTCTCCTCGTTGATTCCAAGTAATCAACCACTGGGATTCCTTTATTCACCAACATTTGTTCAACGCCAACTCGAGCTCTGCGTTTTATCGATGTATGCGACATAGGGGTGGATGGCACCTGAGTTTGGGTTGACACGGCGATTATACCCATACCATGAAGTGAACCTTTCCCATCGATAGTCGCAACGTTATGGTCGACGTTGTCTGCGACCCACTGTACGAATTCTCTGGGGAAATAGTTAGAGGTATAGCTGTCAACAAAATCTAGCTCCATCACACCTTGCTTATACTGTTTGACCTCTTCATAGGTGATAGAAAACCCAAGCCTAGCTAGTTCATTAACGAGCCATTTTGACCCGAAAGTATGGTCCATTTCTACTCCTAACCCGAAGAGGGTAGGTGGTATGACTGATCTTGGTCTAGCCGATTGGACTATAGAGTGACCTATGCTGTTTCGTTTTATATCATTTGGTATCAAGCACTGGAGAAAAGACTGTAGGTAGGCTGGGATCCAGGTTTTGCCTCGCGAAATGTCCTGTTTGTCAGCAGGGGTTGGATACCAATCTATATCATACTCCATCTCTCTAAGCTGCCCCTTGATCAATTTTGCTGCAGTGACAATGATCCTTTCAGCTTCATCACTTATACCTTCTTTCTTGTCCGCATACCATTTTTCATTTATCAGATATTCAGCCATGCTGCGAAAGCATAGGACATTGTCGCGACCATGTACCCTGGCGAAAAAGGTATAATCGCCATATCGCTCTTCTAGTTTCTGCTTCAGTCTCTTTTTTGTGTACACAGTTGATTCACCTGCGATCTCTTCCATCTTCGAATGCAACTCGGTCAATGTGTACAGTTCTGAATCGGAATGAGTTTCTAAGAATTCACATATGCACTCAAACCAATGTTCCATGCCATGGTCAGGTTTTCAACCAGCTGGTCTCGCAATTTCCAACTGTCTATAGTTTAGGAATTTCGTATGGCAGAGTGGACGATAGACAGCCTCGGCAGCTACCAGATCAATGCAACTCAATAGCCGAACGCTTACTTCTGAAGCTAAACTACCCCCTCTCAGTTCGCAATGTTCGAGGAGGGTTTCTCGTATAGGTAGTGTCTCGACGGTCCTGATAATTTTGTTCCTATCGGGGTGGCGTGGATCAATTTTTGCGGCGCTACCACAGAACAAACAGTTTGTCATGAAGTCGAATACAAGCACATTACATCTCAATTTCTTGAGCTTCGATGTCAGAAGAGCTTGCAGCAGATGCCCGCTTCGCATCAGTGAAATCCCTTCGGCAATCTGAATGAACCAGAACAACACCTACGGGGTCCTGTTGAAGCTTGTCCAAAAGGTGTGCTTCAAGGTCTGATCTCTCCCTGACATTACAGAAATTAAGCATGGTATGACAACCTTTCTTGGTGACCTTAACTGATTTGACTTCATCGAAACCAACCTGGCAAATTACACAGGTATCATCTCGAAAGCGACCACCTTGGTGTGAAGCCATATCTAATCAAATGGTGGAAATATGCCGATGGAGGGAACGGATTATGTTCTCTTAGCTATAAGTAGTACGGATCCTGAGGCGGATTATCGAAACTGGATTAATAGACAAGAAATATGATATTGACAAAATATGAAAAAGGACAATGTGACAAAGAATTGTTTCCTGTGTATGTTAACACCGAAACAAAGAAAATATGACAGAATGACAAAACAATCGAATAATTCGAGAGCACGTGGCGATAAGCTTATAGCCATGTGCTGTGTGTAACAGAATCGCTGGAATACCCGCGACTGATATGATGTAATTATCTTTCTCCAGTGTGCCATACAACGCTCTTTATTCGCGGTGTACATCAATTACGTGGGCTGGTATAATACTATAGTCATTATATTGTATTCTACTGACAGGAAAAATCTGAGAAGAGACAAATCCCTGCCCTTAATACAGAACCGTCTGGAAAATGACATCGGGAAATTGGTAAAAATGGCCACCACCCCACCCTCAGTTGAGACGCTATGAAAAATTTTCCCCAAGGCGGATTTTAGCGGATTTTGGATATGTTGTTCCCAGATAAATTCCGCGTCGAATGACACCAAAATCAGCTTGTATTAAATTTTTTCCAGGTAACACCACTTTTTTTTAGTTCAACGCCTGTACTATACAGAAACAAGCTTCTACCATTCCAGATTCTCTCTAGTTATACCATGATTACCTAGTCTACTATACATGAAAAACCTATGACATAAATTTTAGCTTTACACACCAACCGTGGTGAACACGCCAGCAATGGGATTTCAATAGTAAACATTTACACCTACAATAGAACTACATCCATTTTGACCTTTGGTGACGTCGACCTGAATGCAAACGTGTCTAAATTTATCGTACGTCGCCTCGCGAAGAGTGAAATGGAAGTGGCAATTATTTATTACGTTTTTAAATGGGTTTACTTCATAAGATGCCAAAAATTAACAGACATGCATTGTCTCATGTTAATAAAGCATGCATAACTCAAAATAGTATGTTATTATGTTATTAAAACGAAAAAGACTCAGATTCTTTTTTTCATTTCGTTTCGGCGATACAATTGACAGCGGAAGTACCGCGCACCGATGCTCCTGTAAACAAAAACAGATTCGCTCGTATGTACGTCTGGTGCTCAGTAAAATCGAGAAAAAATAATAGCGACTTTTAATAATCTGACGATCATGGTATAAATAAAATATACCCAAAGTAGCTTGGTGTACCAAATGTTCACCACTCGTGGTGAACATTTGGTACACCAAGCTACTATGTGTATATTCTATATGTAACGACACTCAAAAAATCACACCAACATATACCGTAGCAAGCCCTCAGGTTATCAGTCTAATTCTAATTCGCTGTTGTGGGTTACTTGTTTGCCCAGTTCTTGTGGAGATTTGCGCGTAGACGACTGTTTTCATGTAGTGCGATGTGCCTTCACTTACAAAGATATACAGATATTCTTTCCGGTCCCAGTTACATATATTCCAATCAACAAGTATTTGATTCTCCTTGAAAACATCCAAATATTAACATAATTTGTTGAGATATAATATACGCGGCGTAATCATAAAACTACTCTGTGGTGAGTCTACATTTCCGATTATTATGTCATCAAAATGTCGAGCAAATCAAATCGGAAAACCGTAGGTTCGCTTTTACAACCAACTGACTGAACTGAGATATTCCAGACGATTGAGTCTAAACATAGGTTGGGGCCTATTTGAGGACTAGACTGGTTCCATGCCCTAATAGCGTCAACGTTCTTACAGAATTAGACTGGTGGCCTGATTGTTTGATACTGAAGATGAGTGACACAGTTCCGTGACTACAAACTCGGAAGGGAATTTTGATCGGATCGTGACTGGATCCTAATCTGTCTCCCAACAAGGTTTTCGAATCTCAACAGTCAACGAATATCAAACACATTTTTGTTTGTTTGAGTTTTTTGGGTGGCGGTGTTGGTGGTGGTGGTGGTGGTTGAAGGTATTCGGTTTTGATTACAAGAACTTTATTTGTGAAATTTGGTCTCACTGGTGTTAGTGTGTCGCAACCTCATGTTGATTTACGGTAAATCTTTTTCTGGCTCTCAAGTTAATGACAATATGTAACCGGTTTAGTGGTGGGAAAACAGTTAGCCTCTCTGGACAATTATAAGATAATTTGAATCTCGATCGCCCGATGAGTGAATATATATCTATAACTGTGTTTTTTTCTGCTGCATTTCAAACTCGTGGTGTGTCATATCATTCCAAAAAATCCACAAAGGGTGTCTATAAAGAGCTGAAAACGGTAGCCCAGTTGCCAGTTCCTTGGACCTAAATAATAAACTTACAACCCATTGTCTACCAGACTAACCGCAAACAACAAAATTATTTGTGGGGTGATCAAGTTTCTAGTGTACATGAAAGTAAGGATTTTCAAAACAATTATTGCTATACTGTAATTACAAAAGCGGTTACGGAAAGTCAAGGCCGCGGCTGGGTCGCGATCTGATCAACATTATCTGTCCGCTTTCCTGCCCACAAGACTGTAGAGTTTCACCTCTGAAAAATAAATGAGATAACATTAAATCTCAGATCCTGTTTTCCTTTTTCTTTTGATTTGGCCTTGCTTTCGCAATATTTTATTTAGGAAATTTCGAGCCACTGATGTAAGTGTCCGATCAAGAAAGAGACCAATCCCGTGATCACAGTAATGAGAGTTCCTAAGTGTGTGATAATATAAAAATTGATGACCTGGTTCGAGGTGGACATTGTGGATTATTGCCTTGAGGAACACACTGTCTACCTCGGCCACCGCCTCGTATGACAAGGGAAGACTCTCTGCATTGTCCACCTTGAGGTATGACAGTACTAAATATGTGACGAGTTACGCATTTTGCAAATGTGCACCCGGAAATGATGCAATCTCCGAAACTAAGCAGTCCTGAGAAAAAATATTGATTTTTCTGGTTTAGGTCTAGAAGTCACTATCAGTGCTTTCAAAAAAAGAGGGTACCAAAGCAAAAGCCAACGTTTTCCTTCCTCATGTTTCATATTCAGTCAAACCAAAATAATATTTTAATATAAATGTGTTCTATTACAAATTATTGGAGAGTGTCTATAGACACTCTCCAATAATTTCTAATAGAACAAATTTTGAATAACAAATTCAAACCACCAAAAATAATCTAGCCCTCAACCAGTTAAAAAACATTGAAGCAGTGTACTGAAATCTTGAATAATTGATAAATATTTGAGGTAAAAAGTGACCTGATCAATTTTGGAGCTTAAAAATACAATTGACTATTAGTCTGTTTATGTTGGAAATTCCCCGAAAACATCTTCCCGTGACCAGTAGTTTTCTTCCTGTCAAGTTTTCTCTCTTATTTGTTGTACGACCCTCAGTTTTGAGTACTATGGAAAAGTTGCCCGATGGGCTGTACTTGTCAAAAAGATATTTAAATGACCAAATTACAATGATGTGATCATATTTTTTCACACGAACGTTATAATGGTCGCCTGTGGGAAAATATTTAGCTCTGTTATACAAAAAGGAAATACATTTTCTTTTGCTATCGTACTGTGTTATTGGTTAACAAATTTATACTTTTGACACAGTCAGTAATAAAGGCTATATATTGTAAAAAATTAAAGCTTTTGATGAAAGCAAATTCTCATGTCGGCCAAGTTTAGATCAGAAACACACAATAATCTCTATGAAATGCCCAATAACAGCAAAATCTACCCTGTTAGCAAACTGATGTAAGCCATGGGTTACTCCTATAGTACTGGGGATAGATGGGGATTCCAAACTGCTACTCCCCTCCCCAAATCACCCTACAAGTAGTCGGAAATACATATTACACTTTCATTCACTGATATTTGAAAGATTTACAGTTAAAACTAGAAGTCCTGTCATGAAATGTGCACAAATAGCACGTCGATCTGTGCGTTAATCTACGCGTTATGACCATAGTAAGGCTATTAAATTATGTACATATGGCCTGTGCACAAGCAATGTTTCAGCCAATGGACCTCCGGGGAACACGGAGGTCCATTGGCAGAAACATTGCCTGTGTTTGATATGAGTAACCAGGAGAACCTGCCGTGCTTTGGATGCCATTCGATATGGCAATTGCGCGTAATTCCTACGCGCAATTAAGCCTAGATAAGCGCACAGTTTCGTGACAGTACTTCTAGTTTTAACTGTAACCGAGATAAAATGGAAAAATGACATAATAAAATGACAATTGTGAATTTGTGCATAGCAACCGATATAGTTTGTAATAGCAGCGTGGGCACATTTTGCGGTAACAACTGTGAAATGTGTTTACATCTCTGATCCAAGTCCCCACTCCTTGCCATACTGGACCACTCAGATCACGAAAAACATTCGGCAAGACTTACAGTATGTGTTCTGTAATCACCGTTAACAGCTTAAACTTTCTGTTTCATATGATTTGCTTGGGGACGGCAACACTCATGGAAACGTATTTATAAATCTTCGTAAAATAGGGTCGGCCGGGGCGGCAGTATAGCCATTTACGTGAAGCACGATCTGTGGTATACTCCTAGGGATGACCTAATATGCCGTGATACTGAAAGTATTTGGCTTGAACTCCATTGGACGATGTAAGTTTTTGCTGGGAGCATTTTACAGACCTCCGAATGTTAATTGATGGCGCAATCAATACCCAACTGCCCAATATTATCATTACTGGTGACATTAATGAAGACCAGTTACGTTATAATAGACAACACATTTACAGTATTTGGCAGTCCTATAGTCTCGCTGCCAGCACACTTCACAAAAAACTCATCTTCATTACTTGACCTTGTCCTGGTAAGTAAAAAGTTAATGGTCAAAACTGCAGGAGTAGGTGATCCTTACTTTGCCGATTTAATTAGGTATCACTGTCCAATATTCCCACACTCCAAATGAGCGTCGCTCTAGCCATTACAAAAGCGTTTACCCACCGTATCTGGCAGTACGATAAGGGCGATGATACAGGTAAGAGCAATGAGCTTTGCAGAAATGAGTGGAAAAAATTATGTGACTCAACCCAGACAGGTCAACTCTGAGCTGCACACGAAAACACCCGCACGCAATATCGTACAAATACGTACTTTACAAAACTATCGTGTCCCGACACCGTGATCGCAGATGGATGAATGGAAAAATTAGACTCCTTATTAGACAGCGTCGTCGACTGCATACAAAACATAATATTTCATTTGCCTAGACAGCCTACAGGATGAAACGGAACGAAGTCATCAGTGTCGTGCGAGACGCTAAAAAGGAATACGCCCTTAAAATGCAAGGTATATTGGATGGGAGTGGCACCCCCTCAGCAACTATGGTGAAAAACTCTTAATCAGATGATAATGCTTAGTCGGATAACCAAATACCAGCTCTGAAGTATAATGATGCTATCCTAAAGGCATACATTGATACAGCAGAAGCTTCCAATGAATATTTTTGCTCAATATCAAATGTGGATGACACGTCACATCATGTGCCCAGTATTTCATTTAATCCAAATAGATCAACACCAAATACTGTCCATATTTCTCACGATGACGTCTGCAAGGCAATTACATCCCTAAAGGTAATAAGGCCGTAGGTCAGTTGGAATTAGTCCTTATATACTACTAAACTATTGCTGTTCTCCCCTACAAGAACCGCTATCCATCATATTCAACAAATACCTTTGTGAATCTTACTTTCCATATGAATGGAAACGTGCTAATATTTCTCCGATATACAAATCCAAGGATGAGAGAATCGCTTCAAACTATCGGCGATCTCAGACCTGAGCAGTATCGGAAAACTATTTGAAATATAAATCTTTAAAAAAAGAATTCGCCTTCTTAGAATCAAACAACCTTCTGTCAAAAGTCCAATCAGGTTTCATTCCCAAAGATTCCACAGTATACCAGTTGACAGTCATCTATGATACCATCCCTCAGGCTCTAGATGACAACAAAGAAATACGATTTGCCTTTCCCGAAATTAGTAAGGCACTGACAAAGTCTGGCACGAAGGTTTTTGATCAAATAGGGAAAGTTAGGAATTACTGGCTCTTTGCTTTCATGGTTCAAATCTTACCTTGATCACAGAGAGCAAAGACTTGTAATTGTCTCAGAAACTCTGGATGGAAGCTCGTATCTAGCGGCGTTCCACAAGGTTCAATACATGCTCGGCCCTCTACTGTTTTTGATACACATAAACGACATTGTCGATGGAATTGGATGCGACATACGCTTGTTTGCAGATGACACATCGTTGTCAATAATTGTTGAGAATCCAACCGAGGCTGCGAGAATGATATTATCCGATACATTGAAAATTGGTCTCAACTTACTTTTAACGCATCTAAAACAGTAGAAATAATAGTATCGAGGCGAATAAACCAACCATCGCACAACCATTGGAATTCTTTGAGGAAATTATAGAAAAGGTTTCTACCCATAAACACCCTTGTCGGACGCTTAATAGTCAAGGTACATGGGACGATCACATTGATGTCATAGTCCAGAATGGTTGGAATCAGCTCAATCTTCACAGGTTTAAATTTAAAGTAGACAGGAAATCTCTGCAACAAGTATACTTTTCCTTCGTGAGATCTGTCCTAGATGTGTAATGACTGGTTCAAAAGCTACTTGACAAATAGAAAACAATACGTTCAGTACACCAACACAAAATCCTCTCTGATGCCTATAACGTGCGGTGTGCCTCGGGGCTCAACTTTGGGCCCCATTCTGTTCCTGCTATATATCAACGATATCCACCACGCCACCTCTATTAATCTTCTTTCTTTTGCAGACGACACAACCGCGTATTCGTCTGACTCTGACATACAACGACTAACAATTTGTAAATAAGGAACTTCAGCATATATTTACCTGGTGTTCTGCCAATCAAGTTCTTTTGAACTGCAAGAAGACCAAGTATATTTTAATCAATCCCAGTTCCAAAAGGGCAACCCCTTTTAACAAATCCATAAAAATCAATGATACTGTATTAAAACGGGTGGGTGTCAATGGGGATGAAAGATTTATTAAGTTCCTTGGTATTAATATTGACGAACACCTGTCCTTGAAATCACATATCACCCATCTGTGTTCTAAGATAGCATGCGCAAATTATGCACTCAACAGTGTCAAATATATACTTCCCCACGCTGTCATAAAAACTTTATACTTCGCATTCATACACAGTCGTCTAGTGTATGGTATACAGATATGGGGGAACTCTAAATCAATCAACCAACTTTTCCTACTACAAAAACGCTCAGTTCGCATAATTAATAACGCAGGTTTCAATGCCCATACTGACCCTCTATTTGCTCAAGATAACATAATGAAAGTTACAGACCTTTTCAAATTCCATGCCATTTTATTTTTATTCGATTGGAACAATGGATCTCTTCCCCAGTCATTAAATGCAATGTTTTCACGCTTTAATAATAATGCTACTGGTCCCACCACCAGGTACTCGGTATCGATTCGCGTCTACAGAACAAGAACAATATCCTTAGATTACCTTCCTTGTTTCAATTACCCTAGGCTTTGGAACGACCTGGAACCGAGTATAAGAAATGCTACTAATCGTACTGCATTTAAGAAAATGTTAACACAAAAACTTCTCTCAAATTATCAAACACAAATTACATGTAACAACCCGTATTGTCCATACTGTACTAGATAGTTTACTATACTAATCTGTAATACAGTTCTACTTTTACCGGCTAGCTCGTCAGTTTGTCACTCATCTTATTCCCAAACTATTATCAATATTATTTTCAATGTATTCTAAAAATATCATTGCTATTTTAAGTTTTTTGTTTCCCATGCAATAATGCAACAATGCAACAATACAACATTACTCCAAAAGGATCTCTCTTCCCAGCTGTATACTTTGTCTGATATGATGTTGCTCTAATTACATTTTTACCTTGGGGGATAGCAGGAAGACAGCCAATCTGGCTATGCCGTCCCCCAACAGTATGTATATGTATCACACTATTATTCTGTAACTGAATTGATTATTATATTTTACATACCGTTAAATAAAATGAATTGAATTGAAATTGAATAGATCACACTTCGCCGGTCTGGAATAGCTGTACGCTTGCCGAAGCTGATGAACATGACAAAATCCAGGTTGAAACGGCCAGGCTTATCACGGGTGCAACAGAGAGTGCTAGTAAAGCTAGATTGTATATTGAAACTGGTTCGAAGACTCTATACCAGAGACGTCACAAACAAAAACTTATTCAGTTTCACAAAATATATCACAAATATTTACCGAGCTATCTCTCTAATTTGATAACACGACACGTGCACAAATCTCAGTTATAACGTAGCCAGATATATCATTGTAGAATGAGATAAAACTGTAGTAACTTGAATGAGGACCTTTTTAATAACCACTTATCCGGTACCCCGTTTTGTAACTGTGGCCATGTTGAATCAGCACATCACTTCTTATTGGAATGCCCCTGCGTGACAGAGTTCGTCATCAAACAATTAACCAGTTACCAAAATCAGATAACTTCGCATATCCTTTTGTTTGGATCAGAACGCTTTACAGAACAAGAAAATGAAAAAGAAAATTTCAACACGGTGCAGCAATTTATCTCGATATCAGACATGACCAAACACTGATCTTTACCCAGCCGTTCCACGCATAAAGACGCATTCGAAAGTCGTCATTGTTATGGTTAAAATTCGTTACCGTGGGTGGGAGAACAGTCCTTGGAGTGAGGCCGTATCACTGAAATCAGGGTTTTCTGTCTGGTCCTGGTGATGCTGGACGGGCGCCCGTGGTTGGGGGTACCATTTCCGGGACTAAAATATGGAACCGGGGTTTTGCAACCTGTTAATTCGCAATGTTTTAACTAATGAGAAGAGTACCTAATACACAACATTGATGCCGGAACAACTTTCGCTGATAAGACAGATTTCGTTTCTTTTAAGCCCACATGTGACAATATGGAACGGGTTTAGAGTGTATGGGGTGAAATTGTTATGGAACATGTTATGGAATGGAAAGGAAGTCTCCTATCAAGGACTTGACATATTGACTGATCTCGTCGTTGGCAGCTCAAATCCACGCACATGCCACTTAGGGCTGCACGGTATATCGATAAACCGATATATACCGGTATTCAAACCAATATCGATTGAATACCGGTGTAATTACAAAAATATCGGTTTATCGTCATTATTTACCCACAATTTTGATTTTCAAGATGTCTTGAGTTTTTTAATTGTAGCCCCGAATGAATAATATTATCCCTTTATCCAAGAAATTGTCTGCTTGTGCCCTCGAAAAATTACAAATTCAGCAGTTGAAAAAATAATTTTCAAAAATTTCAACAAAACTTTATCATGTGACCCCTCAATGGAACGAGCTCGTCGAGCTCGTTCCAATGAGGGGTCACATGGTATAGTTTTGTTGAAATCTGGGGAAAATCTGAAACTAATTTTGAAAATAATAAATTTTGAAATCGTGTGCGTTGGGTAAAGATTTTTCGAACCGCATCATCAAGGCATGGTAATTGGTTCCGACTGTGATGCCTCGAGTCTCGATTGTGGTACTTGTGTTCATATATCTGAACAGTTTTCGATATACCGGTATACCGCGGTATTTTTTTGAATACCGATACCGGTATTCAGTTTGGAATATCGTGCAGCCCTACCGCCACTCATGTCTCATCTCCACATATTACTGGACTACTGGCACTGACAAATTGACATCATTTTCCTTATTTTTATACTGTTTCCATTCCCTAAATACTCTGTTGTATCACGAAAACTTAAAGAGTTACATTGTAATTTCCCAGATTTTGGAGACTACATATATAAGCTCAAAGCTTGCTGTCGAATCCAACTCTTACATCTATTGACACAAGATTATATAAACATCACTGGTTATGTGAATGTTTTCAACTTGTTTTTAACACATGCAATATTCTTTCAATAAATATTGTTTAAACTAAATCTTCGTAACAGCGCAGGAAACACTTGTAAACGTTCATCACATGGACCACCGGGTGCAACCCGGTGGTCCATGTAATGAATGTTTGCAAGTGCTTCTTGTGCTTCGTTCTCAGAAATTGTAAATAAGTACTAAGTGAAAAAATCTATCCCACTGCGATTTACTAGCAGTAACCCTCCCTCCAGATACAGTAGTCTCAATATCTTCTTTCTGTTTGATCGGTTCAGTTCGTGATTTCACTACCGACCTCGCTAATAGCATATTTTATTTTGCGTTGCACAATGAAATAGCTGTCATATGAAAGAGGTAAAATATATTTTGGGTAGGTTTGAGCTTGATTATTGATATGACAGTAGTAATGTTTTTAATTACAGTTAACCGTCTTAAAACATTGCACTCAGAAGTGATGCAATTTCCAAAACTAAGCAGCCTTAAGAAATAATGTTGATTTAGAAACCTCTGAAGCATTATTCTGAAATCTTGCATCATTGCTGAATAGTGCATTGAAAAAGAAGGGGGTGATTTGATCAATGTTAGGGCTGTCGCGATTATTCGATTAGTCGACTAACCGTCGACTATTGAAGTAGTCGACGTTTTTTATTTTTAGTCGATCGTCGTTCATTTTCAAGGTGGTACACGTCTACTACACGTCGGGGCTAAATTGCATTGTTTTATGAGGTGAATGATCAATGAAGGTGAATAACTTTAAATATCTAACCATAGTTAACATTCATATCCGGAAAACTGTACGACTGTCACTGACTGTGTAAGAAAGAACACTCACAGTTACTCGAGAAGAATAGATTCTTCTGAATTTCTCCAGTCTTGTACACACGAATGCACCCATTGGAAAACCCAAAGCGCAGAAGTGACAAAATTATGACGAAAGTCAGAACGTCAGATCACTTCTCAAAGTTCGGAACTTTAGACTAAGATCCAATTTTAACAACTGACGAGGGAATGCATAGATCTCAATGTTCAAAATTTCGAGAAACTTATTGCAGAATGGAAACATATGCAGGAACGTTCTTTGGTAAATTCATTTTAATTCATCGGCTTCAATCTAGTTCAAACTTGGACCCGCAGTCAGTAATATTATTTTTGGGGTTGGTACGTCCTACAGGACGTACCAACCCCAAAAATTATATTACGGACTGTGGGTCCAAGATTGGACTACATGTAGCTTCAGTCGGGACCGATTTGTTGCTCCCACAAGGCCACAACCCCACTTCGTCTGAACACACTGGTGCCATTGTCATTTTCAGAGTTTTACGAACAGAAGAATGATTTGCTAAAAAATCATGGGAAGCGACTATTAATCAACTAACCGTCGATTACTGGTCACGATTAGTCGATTACAAAAAATGATAGTCGCGACAGCCCTAATCAATGTTCGGGCCTAAAGAACTACAATTTGGTGTGTTTTGTGGAAAATTACCTGAATGTAGTATAAGCATCCCTGACTTTTTTCCGTCATGAAAATCGACTTTCGATAAAGTTATCTCCCTTGAAATTATTAGACGAGTGGGGACGATTCAATTAAGAAGCAAGTCATTATCGGGAAACACCTAATGACATCAATAGAAAATGAAGCCAAGGTTCCTTCTGTTGCTTTTAATAAACGAAAAGAACAGACTGCTCTTGGAGCTGTCTGTTGTTTTCGTTTATTAAAAATGAAAAAAGGAAAACATGGCTTTTTATGGCAGGCCAATTTGAAGTAACTAGCTCAGTGATAATTCATCCTGAAGATTGTCTCTTAGTATCACACATACCGACATTAAACTCTCCACTTTGGCTCTTTGTTTTGCGAATGTGGTGTTCCGATAATTTGCAAGTTTTTATTCCACCCGGGAAATACAGATTATTACCATTATGTGGATGTACAAAATATGTGTCCGAGTCGAGCTCCGGGTTCTAAGGGCAGATCACGACGCGTCGAAGACGAGTCGTGATCTACCCTTAGAACCCGGAGCGAGACTCGGATACATATTTTGTACATCCACATAATGGTAATAATCATTTTCTCTTACAATATATTGGGGATAAGTCAAGAATGTAGACGAAAATATAATGAACTATTTATTCGTACGGATGAACAAAAAAAAATGGAACTCACCGAAAGGAACGTGCCTGTATCCAATCCCCTGATACAAACATATGTATCAGGGGGTCGGATACACGGCAGTTGCGGAGTTAATACAGACAAAATACATGTTGATTGTAAGATAAAATAAAAGGAAATGTCACCTCCTAGATATTTATGTTAATGTGAAAGACAATGTCTGTACTACATGTCTCGATGTACACACTGCTAAAAAAATGTTATAGAAAATCAAAAGATGGTGAAAACGCCGTTTTCTTATTTCAAAATGGGTTTCAACAGAGAAGAATAGTGAAAGGTCAAATTGATCGGGACAAAAATTAAAAAAAAAGAATGTCCGTAATTTTATACTACTCTACAGGAAAATGCAGGAAGTTTGTGAAATGATATGCACATCGATGATACAAATTAGCTAACATTTTGGAATTTCAATTTTTATACGACATTCCCATTTCCTTAATGGTAAATTCACTGACAGCTCTAGGAAATTAATGGAAGCAAACTTCCCCGTAAAGCTCTATTAATGACGAAATTTGTCAGCCATGTTTTCATTAATCGCTATGTACAGTAACTTGAAAACGTAAACGCTTTCACAAACTGATCAAATATATCATTTGTTAACCCCTTGAATGAATGAATGAAGGATTTATTTGCCATATACAGTACATATACAATATAACAGTAGAACGAAAATACAGTTATAAGATTTTTTTATACATATAATCTACAGTTTATTGTCACCCTATTGTATATGGAATGTATGGCTGGGAAGAAGCATAGCCGAAACGGCTGTCTTCCTGCCAATTCCCACATGGGTAATGAACACGCGCTAGCCTGGGAATTGCGACAAGCATCTTTCAAGATGAATTCTAAAGTACGGAGCCATCTCCGTTGGTATTTGAACCCTCATTTCCTGGAATGGTATCGCCTGTGTGTACACTTACAGGGTGATGGATCAGTCCAATATCAATATACAGGGAGGATAAAATAATAACTGCAGTCTGCAGCCGCCTGGCTGCAGACTGCACTTATTATTTTATCATCCATGCCCCGTGTATAGACCTGTTATAATAAGACACAAATTGGACAAAATTATGTCTTGGACCGAACAATCGGTCTTACGAGTTCACAGTGTTAATGTTGAAGCGATCTGGACCTTTCCAGGCATAAAATAGTAATCAATTGTACATCAAACGTTTCGTCACAAAACATATTGTAAAGTTTCTTATATACAAGCATATGTAATTTGCCAAGATATTCTGTAGTTGTCTGCAAAAATGTTATTTACACAAAACAGCCAAACTACTTTTTGAACTTTTCTGGTAAAAGGCGGTCATAAAAACATCCACCTTTAATCATCGTCCATCGTGGAATATGTTTGAATGAAATGAAAAAAAATAATAATATAGTGAGCTTTCGAACAGCAGCAACATCAGGTATATACAAATCAGCATCAACAGCCTAATGAGGGTTGACATTAGGACGATTCACTACCATGCGCCTGCATAATATCCATATACTCAAAATAATGAATTCCACCAGTTCCGACAGCGTCAAGATGCTTGCCCCTAAAAAGAATCCCATCTGTCCTCCTAGTGTGCCTGTAAAGAGAAAGTACATGTTTTTAAATTTTATTTTCATTCCTTATTCTTCCGCCGAAACAAATCGCATTCCCGTTCCCACCACGACTGGGATGAGTTAAAATTTTCCGTAATACGTTAACGTGTTAAATAATTCTACGTTAACGATTTAAATGACGTTAAATGTAAAATGAACAAAATTTTAATAACTTCAACCATTTTTATTGATTTGAATTTGAATATAATTGAACTTACGTACAGTTCGTCCCTTGAGTTCCAATGTGTTCTATGTGCCTACTGGCAGCCTACTGGCACACAGAACACATTGGAACTCAGGGGACGAGTAGTTAATATAGTTCTCGCTGGTTATCGTAAATTCTAACATTCAGTGATGTTTTCATTTTAGAATACAATCGCTGCGGCAGTATCCATTGAAAGAGACATCCGCCATTGCTCGAATACCAGCAGTCCTTACATGGACAATAGGCGTTCGGATGAAGCTGATATTGCTGAATTGCCAACTATCGGTGGGCCAACTTCGCCAACGTTGGTAGGAGGGCTTCATGGTCTCTCCACCAAATCAATGGGTCGTCTATAATAGACGGACATCTAAATTATTCGTGTTCTTCAATTTCGTCAAATGGCGCAAAAACCGACGTCATCGACATGCGCGATCCGGCTTGAGAACACACAAGATAACGACGCAAAGTTACATATTATACAATTATAATCTTCAAAGTTAAACGTTATTAACTTGGTTAAATTTTTTTAACGTTGATAAAATAATTTAACACGTTAACGTTTGAAACTTTAACTGCTCCCATCCCTGGCTCCCACTCGTCGAAAATGATACCCCATTCCCTGTATCGTATTCCGCTCTCAGCGATGACGGTCTATTTTTTTAAATTTTTTTGCAAGTCGGATGAGTTCAATCAATTAGAAATGTTGTGAGGAAAACAAGGAGAAAATAAAATAAATAAAATAGTTTCCTGCTCGGATTCGAGTACGATTTTTATCCTCGAATAGGGCGCGCGGAGAATTATTTCACGAAGCGTTAGTAGCGTGCAATAATCCGTACGGCCCACGAGCGGATAAACTCGTACTCGAATCCGAGCAGCGAACTATTGTCCATATCGTCGACAGTATTATGGATGTGTGAATTATTTCTTACGGGAAGGCAGTTGAAACCATATACGGTGAACAAACTCCGTAAATAACACATATTAACCCTCTACCTAACATGAAAAGCAGACGACACTTGCAAAAAAAATCTAGAATAACTAATTTTTTTTCATTTTTTTGTCTCAAGAACATAGGTTATGACCCCTCATTCGAACGAGCTCGGGACAAGATATTTGGTCCAGACACTCGGCAAGCCTCGTGTCTGGCCCAAATATCTTGCCCTCGGGTGAGATTTTCCCACCCACACCCGTACCCATCAGGGATCATAATAATCCGTATCTATCGGATATAGATATCAGGAAACATTTCCATACCCAGGGATGAAGCTGGTTTACGGGGCATTATTATAATCCCTGATGGGTACGGGTGTGGGATGGGAAAATCTCACCCGAGGGCAAGATATTGGGGCCAGACACGAGGCTTGCCGAGTGTCTGGCCCAAATATCTTGCCCTCGGGTGAGATTTTCCCATCCCACACCCGTACCCATCAGGAATTATTTTTCTCCCCCCACCATACAGCGGTTACGTTGGCCAGAGGTAATCGGCGGTCACGTGCTGATATAATCAATTCATTTGGTATTGGTTGTTTTGAAATATTAATGACACCATCGGAAAGAGCATGCAAAAGTTATGTATATACCAAAGGTATATACCACGAAATCAATTAGGAACGGTGGCATCTTGGGGTTTAAAGAGTTTTGGAGCATCAAACTTTGATCACGCGGCATTCTGATGACGTCAATATGAATTAGTTGGTAGCAAGAAACTGATACGATTTGCATAACGTCATAATAACGTTGTAAATGTATAACGTCACGTGGGTGGGGTGGGAAACATTTGTCTCTCCTAGCTTTCTCACCTTCGACAGACGAATGTTACACATGCAGTGGGGGGGGGGGGGGGGGGGGGCAGAAAATGTTGGCTTCCATGACATGACTGGATTTCCGAATGCCATCGATGCTATAGACTGCACGCACATTAGGATAATGGCTCCGTCCGTCGATGAACAAGCTTACATCAATCGAAAGCGATACCATTCTATAAATGTTCAAGCTATTTGCGACGCGCAATTAAGATATCGGAACATTGTGGCTAAATGGCCTGGATCGACCCACGACCCATTCATATACACCTCGTCGGAGTTGTGTCGACTGTTGGAGAGCACAGAAATCCCATTTGGGTGGCTAGTTGGAGATAGCGGGTACCCACTTCGTGAGCAGCTGATGACGCGAATTGTTAACGGATCGACAGCGGCAGAGCGGAGAAACAACAAGGCCCTGATTAAAAGGAACCCCATAGAACGGTCTTGGGCGTGCTAAAGACGCGTTTCCGGTGTGTCGACACTTTTGGAGGTACACTAATGTTTTCACCAGAAGGAGGATGAAGACTGATTATTGCTGTGTTCATGTTGCACAATATGTGCATCAACAACCGACCGACTACCATTACTAGAGGATGAGATTCAGTTGACGACTACATGGACATCACATACCACGGAGAGGATGTTACGAGTGGAAGAAAAAAGCAGATTCATACCATCAAGTTAACTTTAATCCCATAACTGATATCCAGCACTTGGAAGAGCCCATATTCGTTATCTGGGGTAGACCAATCAATATTTTCAACGTGCAGCCCCGAGGCTGCACGTTGAAAATATTGATTGGTCTACCCCACAGATTTACTGAACAGCCATTCTATTTAATGACGTTATGACGTATCATGTTCCTGGCCTGAAAAGTGGCCGCTAGGGTTCAAAGGGTTAACACATTTCTGAGAAAAAGTATATATTTTGCTCCGAGTACTCCCAACGTGCACACAATATTTTTTGATAAACATTTATCATCTTTGGTCTTTTTGACCGTGTTTAAAGGGTAGAAACAAATGATATTCTCAATTGAGGATGTCATAATGACCGTATATCAACCGTAAAAGCTTATATATTGTCAACAAAAGTGGGGAGTACATCAATTTTGTGTTTGAGCATTTAGGGGAAGGGTTAATGTTTCATAAAATGTCTTCAAAGTTTTGCTGAAAATCACCAGCTGTGGCATGCCTTACTATTTGTAGTGGTCTGTCACATTTTTTGATAGTATTACACTTTGTGGGTCCATTGAATGACCGGTCGCTTTGATTCGGTCATTATGATTACCCTGATCCCACATCTCGACTGCCCTATAGATAATGACTCGGATTCGTGGTTACGCCAGATACACTAAGAAAAATAACTTTCTACAGAGGAATCTTACAGCGGCGCGTTTCGACTAGACGATTCCGCCCTTTTCCGTACGCAGTTTTTTCAATCGATCGATACCCAGTCTAAAGGATATAACGCCTTAGATCAAAACTTAAGTTGGTCACAAGTCTGTTTCGTGAAACGCTTTCGTGAAACAGAACTGTCATAGCTGAGGTTGAACTTATCTCTTCGATTTGAGACCATCTTAAGATGATCTTATGACATTGCTTCATGAAACGAACTCCCGGTCTCTAGGGCTCTTCGAAGCTTCTTCCAGATTCGATTCGAATTCGAATCTTAAGTTTGTGATTCGGTTCGATTCGAAATCGGCTGCTCGATTCGTTTTCCTTCTAATCTTTTCATTGGAATTTCGCTTGGTATCAGTTATCTTGGCCCCGTCTCACAAAACGTATCGCCCCATCAATCAGATACTTTCCCACAATAAATGGCTATACAAAAGATTTTGCTTTTAAACGGAGCATATATCGTCCGCTGAGTTCCAATGTGTTCTATGTGCCTATGGGCACATAGAACACATTGGAACTCAAGGGACGACATGTCTAAATAACTACATACTAAAAATCCCCAAAAATTCCTGAACGGGAAAATTTAGTTTTTGATGACTGATTTCTTCGCGTGAAAATAAAAATAGTCAAATTATACCCCAACCGCAAAGAAATTACTATACATGTAAACAGGTTTGTAATATTTTTGTGTAGGAATCAGTATGAAAAAATAACACATAAAAATCTCTCCATTAGTCCCATGAAGGGAAAATGGTTATTTTGGGGAGTGAAAACGTTGAAAAATTCAATAAAATCAGCAAAAACTGGAATTTGCTCAATACTCATTAGAAGAGTTCAGACAACAATTATTTTCGAGGTACTTAGATGAAAATAACCGTGTATAATATTATACCTGAAATCCCAATTACTGAACACAAGGAAATGTGTAATTTTGGGGTGACAATTGGGAAAAAGTAAATAAAACGTACGGAAATTGGAATTTCATCACTATCCGTTCAAATAGTTCCAAGCACAAACACTGTCATCGTATTATACACAGAATCGGTAAGTTAATACCTCTCTTAAACCCCAAATAAATGGTAACAAGATGAAAGTGTCAGTGACACTGCAGCTCCACTTGTCCAAGAAGGGACTAAACTAAATAGAAAGCTCCAGAAATACCAACTCATTTAATTCAGTTTATACGGAGAAAAACATTACACCAAAGCTACATATGAAATCGGAAAAAGATCGGGTGAGGGATGCGACCTGTAGGGTGTACTAATGGAATTGTTGACAACATATGTGCCAAATACAAGATGGCTGCTGGTGTTTTAACGAAATTCAACAACAATCGATAGCATCCATCTAGACATCACACCAAAGCTTCTTAAGAAATTTGAGAAAGATCGGGTGAGAGATGTGCCTATATGGTGTGCCAATGGAATTGTCGAAAATTTATATTCCAAATCTAAGATGGCCGCTGGTAGCTAGGTTATTCAACGAAATTTGGAAAAATTCAACAGCTCTCACCGAGACATTGCCGGAAAACCACATATGAAATTTGAGACTGATCGGGTGAAAGATGCGACCTGTAGGGTTCGCCAATGGAATTGTTGACAATTTATGTGCCATATCAAGGTGGCTACTGGCGGCCACGTTTTTCAACGAATTTCCGAAAAAAATTAGTAGATCCCATCTAGACATCACACCAAAGCTATATATGAAATTTGAAAAAAGATAGGATGAGAGATGTGGTAGGTAGGGTTTGCCAATAAAATTGTTGACAATTTATATGCCAAACCTAAGATACGCGCTGACAGCCATGTGTTTCAACGAAATTCGAAACAATTCGATAGCACTCATCTAGACATTGCCTCAAGGCCACGTATGAAATTTGGAACTGATCGGGGTGAGAGCTGCGGCCTGTAGGGTGTGCTAAAGGAATTGTGGAAGGACAAAGGAACGTACGTACGGACGAACAGACATACGCATGGACGGACGACGGATCGCAACCCATCCCAATAGCGCATATTTGACGTTGTCAAGCTGAGCTAAAAAATGTGATTCTGGGGGTGAAATATTTTAAAAATTATCGTTAAATATCAATGTTATATATAAATAATAAATATACAATAATAACTACTGCAGTGTCACTGTAGATGAGATCAGATACAGTACAGTCGCCGTGGAATGGTCGTAATCCACACGTGGGCAGTTATGTCCACACATGTGTTTACCAGGTAGTAAAAATCATCATCAGCAAAATTCTAATTAATGAAGCACCGGGTTATACCATTGCTGCATTAATTAAATTTTTGATGATTATTCCTGTAATTAGTGTTTGGAATCTAATATTATTGCGTCCATTTACTGTGCAGTCGCCGTGGAAAGTGACCAGTCCACGGCGACTGCACAGTAAATGGTTCTGCCGGTTTGCAAAATCAGATTTCCAGATTATCTGCATTGGTACAGCAGTTATTATTTACCTGGGAATTCCCATTTGAACAGGTGAGTCTGTTTTTGTTTTGCAACTACATCTTGCCATCTCACAACCTGTGGTACAGTTGGATCTTTAGCGAGGACTTTGGTACAGGTGGAATACTGGTTATTTTGCTCTAACTACCATGGACATGATTGTTGTTTTAACTTTTTTAATGAGTATTGAGCAAATTCCCATTTTCGCTGATTTTATTGAATTTTTTAATGTTTTCACCCCACATAACCGTTTTAACGTGATGGGATTAATGGGGCTTTTTCATATGTTATTTTGCATACTAATTCCCGTCAAAAACAATACGAACATCTGTATAGCAATTTCTTGGTGTTTGGGGTATAATTTGACTTGATTGACTGGACTCGTATGGCTGAGTTAGAAATTGTACATAAATATCGTTGAAAATAAAGACTGAGTGTAATTTCCGCTGTATTAACCTAAAAAGCATCTGTGCCATCATCCATGCTAATTCCAGTTTCACTAGTCACTACCACTGCCGAAAGCAAATTTGATGTTCCCAAGCAATATCGACAATCAGCTCACGGTTGCTAGCGGCTAGCCCCGTGTCGTGCCTACTACAGAATTCTCGTACCCGAGTCTCTTTTTGAACAGAAATCCTTACTGGGTAATATTCCAACTACATCCCCAAGGCATGCCTTCGACGAAGGCATGCCCTGGTGATGTAGTTGGAATGGTTTATCAGTCGGGACTTGAAGACGCCTGTATTCGATTCGATTTCGAATAACAGACTCGATTCGATTCGAATCGAAAATATTTGATCAGCAGGACCCTTTTGGTCTCCGTTAATGATATAGCGTTCAATGTGTGTGGACAATCGAAATAAAAATCGGCCGTGTACCATTTCAGCTATCGATTGCCCTATCTGTGGAATATTATAGCGCTATTTTTTGTGCTTCCTGAGTCATGTTTGTTACAACATCGACCGTATTTCAAAACATCAAAATTTAAAATAATGTCTGTTCTCTGGAGCCATCACCAAAGTAATAGTGTCTGAAACTTCATAGTGGCATGTTTTATCAAAGCGCAGCTGTGTGTGTAAGAAAACTGGTGTTTTAATGAAAAATGCCCAAAACATCCTACAACCTGAATTGACGTAAAAATGTCAAAATGGCGATAAGTCGAAAAATACTTGGCATTTATTTTTCTCTACAGAATACTAAAAATTCACGAAAATCAGATGAATTTTAATTATTTAGATGTGAACCTCATATGACTTCACCAGCAAGTTCGGTCATAAACGATGATAATTTACAAGATGGCAACGCGTTTTAGATATAGTTTTTACTGCAGATAACGTTTTCTACATTTCGAAAGGATAGATCTTATGAATGCTCGGAAATTAAAATGAATCCGTAAAACACGTAAGTTTGACGTTCGTTTTGGATAAAGGTTGGAAATCAAAAAAGAGGCTCGATAATTTCAAGATCGAGTGAGTACAATTTCATGCTTGTGGGTAAAGTAAAACTACCTGAAAAAGAATCCGAGCAAAAACAAAGTCTTACAATGACTATATTTCATTTCGACTTCACTGAATGATAAAAAAATCATTGATCTTACAATCAACATGTATTTTGTCTGTATTAACTCCGCAACTGTCGTGTATCCGACCCCCTGATACAGATGTTTGTATCAGGGGGTCGGATACAAGCACGTTCCTTTCGCGTGAGTTCCATTTTTTTTCTTTTTGTTCATCCGTACGAATAAATAGTTCGTTATATACAGTTAAAACTAGAAGTCTTGTCATGAAATGCGCACAAATAGCACGTCGATTTGCGCGTTAATATACGCGTTATGACCATAGTAAGGCTTTCAAATTCTGTACATATGGCATGTGCACAAGCAATTTTTCAGCCAATGGACCTCCGGGTTACCCGGAGGTCCATTGGCAGAAACATTGCCTGTGTTTGCTATGAGTAACCAGGAGAACCTGCTGTGCTTTGGATGTCATTCGATATGGCAATTACGCGCAGTTCCTACGCGCAATTAAGCCTAGATAAGCGCACAGTTCGTGACAGGACTTCTAGTTTTAACTGTATTCGTCTACAGTCTTGATTTATCCCCAATATATTGTAAGATAAAATGATTATTACCATTATGTGGATGTACCCGTCATGACCTGCCCTTAGAACCCAGAGCGAGACTCGGATACATATTTTGTACATCCACATAATGGTAATAATCTCTATTGAACAACTATCATTTTCCATTTTTGGCTTCACAAATACAGCTTATAACCCCTTGTTCAAAGTAGATAGCATTAGCGATGGTTTCAGAGAAAATCAAAGGGACAGAAAACAACGAGGGTGGATACGAGGCTCTAGAATCAATTACCCGAGCTGGAGTGCTTCTTGTGTTTTACGCGTGCTTAAGGCGCTCGTAAAATACATGAAAAACTCCCAACATGGGTCGTTGATTCCTGTTCCACTTACTGTACTGTCTACCGATTTGAGTTCTGTATTTATTACACATCCATTAAACCTCAAACCCTTGTATTTAGCGGAAACGCTGCTATGACATAAATGTTTCTGTATTCAACTGGTGATGAACAAGCCGGAACTTTTTTCTCCCGCACCGTTTATACTAGTTCCTTTCCCGTCGAGTCATTAGTTACGCTTCGAAAAGTTTTCAAATTTCGTTATACAATTATCGATAGTCTGTCGCGTAGTGTGAAAATGAAAACGTCCAAAGCAAAATAAAGTCGGTTCACAAAAAAATTAGTTTACCAAAAATGAGATAATATTTAGAAAAAAACAATCATTTCCAACCACAACATTAATCCAGTCCCGTGGTCGTCTCGCTTGTGGATCCCGTTATATCTAAATTGGTCAACTTTATTTCGGCAAATCTTCGAACATCTTGAAATGCTTCGAACTTCTTTTAAAAAAATATCTCCCAGCTGCTTTGCAAATCTGTCCAAATTTGTACTTCTATTTTTTACAAACAGTAATAGCCATAGAATGGTTAGGCGTGAATGGACACCAGCCGAAGAGAAACAGCGATACGAATTTCAACAAACACGCCCAACAAAAAAGATAACGAATGTACTTTAGACTGGTTCCCAAAAGGTTGTTTTGATTTTTATCGATCCATTTGATCAGTACAGCTTCAAACAAAACAAACGGACTCTTCACCTGTGGGTTTAAACATCGGAATTAAAATTTGCTTATTTAAATGAATTTTAATGCATGGAATGTATAATAAATACAGAACGCGATGTGTGTTTGAATCGGTGGGTGTTTTACATAACTCGTTGGGATGGCGTACAGTTAAAACTAGAAGTCCTGTCACGAACTGTTCGCTTATCTAGGCTCAATTGCGCGTAGGAATTGCACGCAATTGTCATATCGAATGGCATCGAAAGCACAGCAGGTTCTCCTGGTTACCCATAGCAAACACAGGCAATGTTTCTGCCAATGGACCTCAGGGTTACCCGGAGGTCCATTGCCAGAAACATTGCTTGTGCACAGGCCATATGTGCAGAATTTGATAGCCTTACTGTGGTCATAACGCGTTGATCAACTCGCAAATCAACGTGCTATTTGTGCGCATTTCATGACAGGACTTCTAGTTTTAACTGTAGTCATATTTTGCTCGAGCCAAGGGCTCTCGCGAAATATGACTAAGCCATTCCAGTTCTTAAGTAAAACACCCACCGATTCAAACACACATCGCGTTCTGTCTATTTATACCATCATTAAACTTGCATTAAGCGAATAAAGCTGATGGAATAATATAAAACATTATAATGAATAAAGTAATCACTTTCGGCGACTTGTTTACATTCTTGCTTGACGCTGGTTTGTCTCATACGTCAATCAGATGCATAGAGAACCATCAGATGCATTGCTTCATGACATCCTTACTCGCAGGTCCGATTCCATGTGTGGTGTATCTAGCACATACCTCAATGTCTGCATCGCATCAGGTAACGTTTAATGCACACAGTAATCGAGGTATAATGCACTTGTAATGACAATTTTGGGGAACACCGCTGACTGGATAGGGCCGTCACGTTATGTAAACGGCTCATTATTAAATTTATTATTCTATTTTGCCTGAGTTCTATGAAATAAATATATTTATCATATGTTCACTTTAAAACATTTGATATTTTGTTTTCATATTAATGAGTGATAAATAAAGCCTTCCGTCGATTGCATTGGTCAATTTCAAAACTAGACAATTTGATTGGCTGAACAAAATACAACTGGGCCACATTTGCATAATTAGAGTTGGCAGCATTCATTGGTCAATTTCAAAACTGGACAATTTGATTGGCTAAACAAAATACAACTGTGTCACATTTGCATAATTTCAGTAGGGGGAATTTACGTTATCTGTTCTATTTAGGGCGGATTATATTGTATTAATCTTTTACCTGACGTAACGGCAAAAACTGTCTCTCGCAATACAAGAAAAACGTCATTCATTTTTTTTTTATATTTTCGCGTTTTGCTTCCAAAACATAGGTTATGACCCCCTCATTGGAACTAGCGTGTCGCGTTCGTTCCAATGAGGGGTCATAACCTATGTTTTGGAAGAAAAAAGGAAAATTTTTAGTTATACGAGGATGTTTTTTTCCAAGTCCCGTCTGCAACTCAAGTTAGGTGATGGGTTAAAATGTCATACTAAGTGGCTAATTTGTGCGTGTGTGTGTCATATGATAAATAGAATATGAAATGAGTGTTTTTCTCATATAATATTTATGAAACTCGTCCGAATTTTCCGTTTGGGCTCGCCAGAGGCTCGGAAAATTCTTAGACTCGTTTCATAAATATTATATGAGAAAAACACTAATTCCATATCCTATGTGTTTTAAATACCTGCTATTGAGTTAAGTGTGTATTCTGGAATCTGGTCTACTTCTGTGAACTGCATGCTGTCAAAGTATACTCGCAGCTCTATTATATTCTCTCTGTAATAAACAACAACATTATAAGTTACAGTACGCCCGCCGTGGACTGGTCACTTTCTACAGTGGGCAATATTTCCACGGACGCAATAATATTAGATTCCAAACACTAATTATAGGAATAATCATCAAACATTTAATCAATGAAGCACCGAGTACAACCCGGCGCTTCATTAATTAAAATTTTACTGATGATGGTTTTTATTACCTCGTAAACGCATGCATGTACATCACTGCCCACGCGTGAATTTTGACCAGTCCAAGGCGACTCTTCTGTATTGTGTTGAACTGACGACAACATGGTCTGACGTTTGGAGCTCAAGTTTAACCGAGACCCGAAGCGTCGAGGTTGAATATACGCTCCGACCCTCAAACGTTATACCAAGTTACCATCAATTCATCACAATAATGAATATTTTCCAAAACGACGCCACCCATAACCCAAAACCCACATCATCAGATGAAATAGGCAACTTTCAACTTTTACAAGTTTTGTAAATAAACCCCTCGTGTACCCCACTACGTCACTGAGCAAATAATCAATGAATCAGATAAAGGTCACGGCATCTAAGTTCAATCCGTAAACTGATTTGTAATGTTCATTCGGAGCATCGTTTGCTGCACGCGTGAAAAGTTAACTCTTTACCCAACGCTGACGATTTCAAAATTTATTATTTTAAATATAATTTTTTTAAATGTTTCAAAAAATTTCAACAAAATCATATCATGTGACCCCCTCATTGGAACGAGCTCAATGAGCTCGTTCCAATGAGGGGTCACATGATATGGTTTTGTTAAGATATTTTGAAAAATGTAATTTTTTTCAACTGCTCAATTTGCATATTACGCGGGCGGATGCGGGAGATCCGTTAATGTAATAATGGCTTAATGAACACCCTCAAATATTTCGCGAGGTATCGTCAGACGGTAACATATTCTACTAGGGACGTAAACATTGAACAAACTACTCGAGCTCTCGATTGATCAGAAGGCGAGGATTTTAGTCTTAGTGGAACATAATAATTTGAGTTACAAACATCTCATGATTCAGGATTTGATATGACATGTTGGAGTTAATTAAAATATATATGAGCCGAACTTCACCGACGTTCAGATCGATCGATTTTAGTGACAGAGATTGAAACATTTCATATCAGATTGTCACGAAGTTGAGATCGTTTTTTTTATCACAAAATGACTTCAATACAGAGAAGATTAATTCAATTCCTCTTCCGAACCCAAATCACACACAATGTTAAAGCGCCAACAGACAAGTTTATTTGGCGCATTGCGAATGAAATTTCCGTAATGCGATATTTAATGTAGATTATGTGATGAATAGACAATGACTTATCATTAAAACACAACTAGTATTGAGATTCCATCACGAAACATTAAAATATCCATAGATTAGAATTTTGTTACAAGCAATATCTCACATTTCGTGACAAAACGCATGAGATGCTCTAGTGAAAACTGTACAGTACGGCCACCGAGGAGTGGTTACTTTTCCACGGGTGGGCACTATTTCCACGAGCGTAATAATATTAGATTCCAAACATTAATTATAGGAATAATCATCAGAAAGTTAATTAACCCGGTGCTTCATTAAATAAAATTGTGCCCATTATGGTAAACGCATGCGTGGACATCACTGCAAATGCGTGGATTATGACCAATACATGGGGTCCGTAGTTTCTGTGAAGGATAGTTTGTACTAGGGCTGTCACGATTTGTTAATTTAGGAATCGATTAAACGTCGCAAATAATCGATCATAATCGATTAATCGTACCTAGATGGCCCCCTCTCCCTCTCTCTGACGTCGATAAAAAATGAAGTTCAAGTCAGTTGACCTACCTCCGGTAAACAACGAAGACGATCCTCTTTTAGGTACATTCAAAGCTTTGATGTTCTGAACTTTTGAACCGCCAGTGTAATAATCAAGACCGGTCGGCAGTTGCGAACTTCGCAACTGCCGACCGGTCTTGATTATTACACTGACGGTTCAAAAGTTCAGAACATCAAAGCTTTGATGAATGCACCTGACAGACAAATGCTTCCAATAGCTTCTTGGGGTTTAACACCGATGTTCTCAACTCTTTACCTTTAGAAACAATAGTTTTTTCATAAAATTTTCTTTTAATTATTAAACGTCTAAAGCAGGATAAAATTTACCGATTATTCGACAACGAAAAATACTAATCGATTTCGCTGTGACCGATCAACAATTGACTAATCGATTTATCGTGACAGTCCTAGTTTGTACTGATTTTAACCCTTTGACTGGACTTGCGTGTCAGCTTTTAATGGTACCCCAGGATTTGAAAGTTCATTTCTGGAAAAAATCCTTACTTCCTGTTGAATATCCAGAAATATGTAAAATATGCTATCTCATCCTTCAATATTCTTTGTGTTCATGGTTACTGACTAATGCTTAGCTCAATTTAATTGATGGTGATTGGTCATTTTGTGGAACATACGTGCCCTACGTTTTGTCGGGAGAAATATAATCGCCGAGGCACAAATAAGTATACTGCGGGTGTATACTTAGTAAGAATAAACAAGAGGCCCCAGGGGTCCTGAGGGCGCTCACCTGACATGGTAGCCTAAATATCAACCCAGGGAATTGATTTCAACGAGTTGCATCTGGCCCTCCTAAGAAAAGCTTATACCAAATATCAAAAGATTCTGACCAGTGGATCTAAAAAAATTTTTTTTTTTAAAGAATATATCTCATATTGAACTACGTAATAATTCGGGCCCCCACATGGAGCCCAAATAGGAACCCAGGGACTTAGCTTGAGCAAACTTGAATCTCACCTCCAGTGGAATGATATATATCAAACATCAAAAGATTCTGACTGGTGGATGTGAAGAAGATTTTTGAAGAATATTCCTCATATTGAACTAAGTTATAATTCGGGCTCTCACAGTGAGCCCAAATATGAACCCAGGGACTTGGCTTGATCAAACTGGAATCTTACCCCCCCCCCCCCCAAGCATGCTGCATACCAAATATCAAAACATTCCGACTGCTGAATCTGAGAAGAAGATTTATAAAGACAAATTCCTCATATTGAACTAAGTTACAATTCGAGCTCTCTCCGTGAGACCAAATATGAACCTAGGGACATGGCTTGAACAAACCTGAATCTCAACCCCTAAGGATGCTGGATACCAAATATCAAAACATTCCGACTGCTGGATCTGAAGAAGAAGATTTTTAAGGAAAAATTCCTCATATTGAACTAAGTTATAATTCGGGCTCCCACAGTGAGCCCAAATATGAACCCAGGGACTTGGCTTGAACAAACTTGAATCCTACCCCCAAAGCATGCCGCGTACCAAATATCAAAAGATTCTGATTGGTAGATCCGAAGAAGAAGATTTTTAAAGAATATTCCTCATACTGCACTAATTTAAACATTTGGGCTCCCATAGAGAGCCCAAATATACACCCAGGAATTTGAATTCAATAAGAAACAATCTTCCAAAGATGTTATATGTGAAATTTGAAAGCTTTTGGGGCAGTGGTTTGGGAGAAAAGTGGTCTTAAATATTTTCCCATTACCCACAGTCTTAAAAAAATGCTGACTCAGCACTTTTTCAAAAGTCCCGGAAAAGTATCCCCTGATAAAACCGATATGAAATTGTTTGGACCATTCCATTCTACTGGTCCTAAGGAAGCTTCACACCAAATAAGAATTTCCAGTGCGGTGTAGTTTTGGCGCTTTAATTTTTTTTTAATTTTTAGCTCCTGCGGTTCCGATGGGGCAACGGGGAAATTTGTTTTGGCATAAATTAAGTACTGATGACCCAATAAGCCTTATATTAAATTTCGTTCAAATCAGCTTCTCGGTTTGGAAATAGAAATTTGGGGCGTGGCGAAAATTCTTGCCCTTCCTTCCCATTACGAAGATTAAAATAGTAGCTCCTCAAACTTTTCTTGAACAAATCAGAGTCTTCACCTCAAAAGAAAGCTGCACGCCAAATATCAAGTCTCTGCTACTGCTGGTTCCTGAGAAGATTTTTTAAAGATTTAAGCACACTTTTAGGGCGTGGCCCTACCTAGGTGTGAGGCAACTTGATTTGAACAAAATCAAAATGCGATGCCATAACAAATTATTATCTCAAATTTCAATGAAATTGATTCAGCGGTTTTGGAGGAGAAGACGCAAACACAATGTTCACGGACGACGGACGACGGACGGTGAGTGATCACTATTGCTCCCCTGACAAAGTCAGGCGAGCTAAAAACACACCCCTTACTTCCCACCCACCCCCCCCTCCAAAAAAACAAACAAAACAAAACAAACAAACAAACAAACAAACTAAACTGGGTACGCGAGTAAATAAAACACATTTATTTTGTTCTGCACAATTCAACTTAAAACAGTCTGAATCTCGCGGCAAATAGAAGTACTGAGATATCCTCTATATATAATACTAGGCGACAAAGAAACAAACGTGACGCTGCAAGTTTACCTTCATACTAAGTGTTTACCCAATAAGAATAATCGGTAACAACACTTGAAGCGATTAAAGCTGTTATTAATAAGATATGATTTTCTCTCCAATAATTGCCTTTTATCAAGCTTCGTAGATATGGTTTCAAACTCGGTTGATATGAACCAAGCTAGAGTTGTCTCTCTTGATACGTTATCCGACGCAACCAATTTGTTTACATGGATATCGTTCACCGAGAAGAAACTTCCGACTTTGTGAAAAAATGAGAAACAATGACACTGTCAGAAAACTGTAACAGATCTGCAAGCATTTTATAATTATTTGTTTTGCGTTAATAAATAAAGAGGTTATTGCCCTTGGTAACTTCACATCAGATTTCGACCTTCGGCCACAGGCTGATATGAAGTTACTCTGGGCTGATATGTTGGCCGATATGAAACTAACCAAGTAATAACTTCTAATTGTCTTAAGAGATGTATTTGTTGAAGAACAACCAAAGAATACTTTCTCATCCAAAAGAAATATCAGGCAGAATGTTATATAAATGTTTCGAAATGATTACGGATACTCCTTTTAATGTTTTATTTCAAAGAACGGTAACTAAGTTTTTCTCTGATTAACAAGATTGACAGTTTTTTGCGTTGTACCTGGTAGAGATTTCATCAATAAATAGAGAAAGAACAATTGAAAAAAGGAATTATTTAAAATTCATTACAAGATATGGAGTATAGAGAATAGGTTACAACTTCAGCATCATCGATGAAGGAAAAGCTTTAAGGAGCAGTCGATGTACCTCGATGAACAAGGAGACGCATTGTCTAAAACTCAGTAAAACTCAGTAAAACTCAGATGCGGTTTGAAAGGTCATAGAGTATGAAATATTATCGGGTGGAATTTCTACTGCTCTATTCATTCATTTTATACAAACAACACGTGTGTTCGATTCTAAAACCAAATTATACAGCAGAATTTAATTTAGTTCCATACTGTGACTACAAATGCGGAACGGCAGTTTGGGGTGTTCTCACTTCTCCAGCAGGTATTGCTCTCATAAAAGTTGTGTTGATAACTTAGACAATAGTGGTTTAAAGTATAGTCTGTACTCAGTTTTGGCTATTTCAGTTGATTTATAATAAAACATATTATTACTTTCCAAAGTGTGATTTACTGGGATATCCGGGTTTGATTATAAACGATAACTTCACAAGTGAATTATGCAATCCACAATTGGGTCATGTATCCGTGCACGCAAACGAAGACGCTTTCCCGTGGGTGTAACGAAGACTTCATTGTTTTTTTTTGTTTTTTAACCCTTTACCTAATATGAAAATCAACGACACTTGCAAAAAAAAAAAATTCTTGAATAACTATTACTTTCATTTTTTGTCTCAAAAACATAGGTTATGACTCCTCAATGGAACGAGCTCGACGAGCTCGTTCCAATGAATGTTTTAGAGACAAAAAATTAAAAAATAATGAAAATTAATTGGTGATTTGTGAGAAAAGCGCTGGCCGGTTTCGGCCGTTACGTTAGGTAAAGGGTTACATAATATAATTATCGTTAATAATGAAAAGTAATAAACACAGTAATCGCTTGACTGGACTGGTTACGTGAAATAATTCATTCGAGGCGAGGGACTATATTCTATATACTACAATATAATCCCTCGCCTCGAATGAATTATTTCAATATAATCCCTCGCCTCGAATGAATTATTTCACGTAACCAGTCCAGTCAAGCGTTTACTCTGTTTATTACTTTTCATTATTAACGATAATTATATTATTTAACCCGTTACCTAACGTAACGGACACAACCGTTAGCGCTATTCTCAAAAATCGCCAATTAATTTTCATTTTTTTTAAAAAATTTTTTTCTCTAAAACATAGTTTTTATGACCCCTCATTGGAACTAGCGCCTCGCGCTCGTTCCAATGAGGGGGTTATAATCTATGTTTTCAGACAAAAAATGAAAATAATAGTTATTCAAGAATGTTTTTGCAAGTGTCGTCTGCTTGTGCTTTTCATATTAGGTAAAGGGTTAAAAAAAACCCCAAAAACATTAAAGTCCCCATTACACCCATGGCAAAGCGTGTCTTCGTTTGCGCGCACGGATACCTGACACAATTGTTGATTGCATAATTCACTTTGGAAAGTAATAAAATAAAAATAATACCCACTGTTTTCTCCATTCGTAACTGTAAGGAGAAAAAAGTTTTTGACTCCTGGTTTTCAGTCGCTTGTGAAAACTTAGGTTTCTTTACCATTCCTCATGATATAACTCTTGTACCTACTCTAAAAAACCTCTTTTGACACGTGCAGGGTTGAAAGCGGATAAATACCGAGATCTCTCACACATTTTCAACTTACTACTCGATCACAAGTAAAGATAGAGGAGGCACGATTATGAAATTTGATGATCGACTTTTGAAGAAGAATAAATGATTTTAGTTGACATTAATCGTACTCTGTGACTTCCAGAAACTATATATAGAAAACAATAGGTTTTTGACATTAGTTTCTTAAGCCAGACATTCTTTAGGCATACAGGCATGCTGCATGCCTACTACTCTCCTGATAACCTCTCCTGACAACTTCAGGCCCAAACCTGAGCCTACTAATTCCCCAGTAAATGAGTGACGAACAACCCATGATCGTCGACTTGGAAATTGTAGTCGATTATGGGTATTTCCGACGTCTAACTGATTTCTCGATTATGGCAGGCATAAGTTAAGCTTGATAACAATTCGCACGTGTTAATGGCACGTGTACTCTTAATATTCTATATTCCTCAGCACCAACCACCATCATGCCCGCACATGAGTTAAGTGACCAACTCAAAGAAACTGCGTGATTTCTTGCTAGATCGGACCCACGATAAATCCAACGTGCTGACCGTCGGATCACTGCGCTTTGTCATCTGGTTAGAAACGTTGTTTACTGAAGATTGTTCATTGAAGACAGCCAGCAAGTCGTAGAGTGCGAATAGTTTATCCCCCCGGCCTCTTAGGGTCGAAAAACGGTTTGTAAACTACGGGGCTCTCTGACATATTTGCAATGTCATAACCATAATTTTGTAACCATGTGATGTTGACTTTTGGCCTTGTTCGTTCTCATTTGACAATCACAAATAATAGGTGTCTAGATGTTGTATAGCACCCAATTTTGGGAATAAAGATGCAAACGTTCTTCATCGTGAGCGCAAATACCCCCCCCCCCCCCCCCCCACTGCCCCACACACCGATCGTGCTTCGACTAATGGACAAGTACCAGTATACCTCCATCTATAAAATTAAACCACACCATCACTCTAAGATTAATGATTTCACTTCAAGTATAACCCGTGTTAATAATAATAAGAACGTAGCTTGTTCTCGCCATTAGAGCTGTACTGAGAGAAACTTTATTTGTACTGCAAAAGTGACATGTTTAAGTGGCATTAGCAACTGCCTAGAAACAATTAATGGCATGTTAAGAATAACCGAATGCATGAGTAAATACATATAATTATTGTTGAGAAGTTGACAACATCTGTCTAATTCTCAAGCGTCTGTATATTGTAATATTATGAAATATTAACGTTTTCATATACCGCTGTGTCTTTCCTTCTAATTTTAAGTTGGAACCCAATTGAACCTTTTGGCCACAGCAGCATAAGAAATATAACAATTTATTTCTTCTTTGCCCAAGAAATAAGAAATAAGAAATATAGTACAGTCGCCGTGGACTGGTCACTTTCCACGGATGGACAATATTTCCACGATCGCAATAATATTAGATTCCAAACACTAATTACAGGAATAATCATCAAATATTTAATTAATGAAGCACCGGGTACAACCCGGTGCTTCATTAATTAAAATTTTGCTAATGATGATTTTTATTACCTGGTAAACGGATACGTGGACACCATTGCCCACTCGTGGATTATGACCAGTCAACAACGGTTGTACTGTATAACAATTTATTTCTTATTTGACAGAGAATCGCGGCTTTATGAACTGAGTAAGGTGTAAATGTGTACGTCATAATATATTGTGTACCACGTCAACTACTTTTTGTAGAGGCTGCCATTGATCTCTATAACAGGATTACTGGAACTTCAACGAAAAATGTCGCAACTCAACCTCCCTCCGCCTCCAAGATGATATCAAATTAATCAACGTTTGATGACGCAAAACCTTTCACATTATTAAACATTAAACATTGTCCCTATATCTCGATAAATTCTGTCTCTTGATTGGTCACAATGCCTTGGATAAATAGCCATGACAAAGGGTGCACCCCAAATCCAACGTATATGCAAGCCTGCAACATCCAGGGTACAAGCGCACGCGAAATTTAGGTGTACATGGTTTAAATGAAAGCTTTCCGCTTTTATTCGCCTCGATATAAAAATCGAAACAAAAAACATGAAAATAGTCACAAATGTCATCAGATTTCCGACAATTCGATCACATTTTGATGTTATAAATTAAATAGTCGATTAAATGAAACAGCTTGAGAAAAATAAAATAAGAGCAAATATCGTCCTGCTCAGTTCTAATGTGTTCTATGTGCCTAGGTAACAAAATACTGTTTACTCGTTTCCTTAACGAACAAAGGAATATAACTCCATCTGTTGTCTTCTGCGTTTGTAAAAACAAAACAGTTAAACGAATTTGGTCCAACGTTTTACGGAGTGTGAGAAACGCATCCACAAATTTGTTCTCCGCTATGTTTCTATTGTGTTTCAAACGGGACAAAGACGTTATCAGACTCCTAGATCGCGCTTTTAACGTTCAAATACTCGTGGTGAACGCGCGTTTTTAAAAAAAGGGTGAAATCGTACATCTTCGCTTGTATCTTGTACGTAATTTTTCGTCGACGTTCCCATCGCAGATCAGACCATCGGTCCATCGTTGGCGAACGCGAGCAAAAGCAAAAAATTCTGGGTCATCATCAAAAAACAGTTTTGGAGACTCTAGATCAGCGATTCAGAACCCGCAATTGTGTTGAGACAGATGATTCAGAACCCGCAATTGTTTTGAGGCGGTGGGTTTTTTTTTTCTCCCATTTATGACATTATTAGGGGAATTCCTCCACTATGAGAAATTCTCAAAAACTCGGCTGATCGCTTGATGAGAGAGATTGACTGTTAAGCGTTCGTTCAAACACTTATCGGAATGTTTAAAACGCATTTCCCGCTCAATTAGGTTTTGAGTGGTAAAATTTTTAATATATTCATGATAGCAATCGCAGTCATCAAAAGGATTCTCTCTTAATTCGACACTCGGTGAATTGATGTGTGAATGAAAAATCTTTTGACAAATGTAAAAACTACTGTCAAAATGCGTTAAATCAGAAACCGGTTTGTCATGTACTGTTTAAACGTATTTTTTTAAACTTCAATTAACACAGTCAGTTGAGATGTGAATATTTTCAGATTATTATATATTAAGACGGAAAGAGTTTTTTTATTACTTAAAAACATAAAAAAAAAAATATAATTAAACTTTTAATTTTGAAAATAATAAAAACAATTAAAAACGAAAGATGTTTTTACAGATGGATCCTAGACGCCGAGATTTAATTTTAGGCGAGTATGAACGTGCTAAGAAGAGCATTCAGTCTGCTGACAGAAGCAGACGTCTTGGTGAGATGGAACTCAGATGCGAAGCCACAAACATATTTAAACCCGTGACGGAGGGTCAAGAGCGAAGCAGGAAGGAGATAGTCGAAGAATTGAGACCCATAAAGGAGAGTTCTTTGAGAATGGGTTCGTTGCCTCCTAGTTTTGGAAATTGGTATTCCGTTCAATCTACACCGGATTACGTTCCCACGGGAATTCAAACAGATTTGAGCGAGAGTGACGATACGGCTTCGACTATCACCACTAGTAGCGTCGCATCGTCCGATGATGATGGCGGTAAGAGAGATCAGTCGTATGGAATTTATAAGGATTCTGAGGGTAGAACTTTTGTAGGTGATACGGAAGTGGAAATGGATGATGATGAATTGATCGTGGGTTCGAATAAATATAAAGTAACTGATGGTCTGCGCAGATTGCTCCTTTACGACAAGCCCGGCGATTACACGGAACAGGATTTCGACATTTACGGAGACATTCTGGTCCAGACCCACGCCATGAAGAGAAATAACGATGCCAGAGAGACGAGACCCAAAGCCAACAGAGGTTACAAGTGGACGAAAGTGGTGAAACCCATATGGGATATGAACAAGAAGTTCGTCGAATCGGTGACTGGCAAAGGGGTGAAAACCACTTTTCTTCCGAGCGATTCCGACGCTCTGTCTCAGAGATTGAGTTTGTTGATGGCGAGCAGACGGGCTGGTAACACGGGATTAGATAATCAGATAGTTGCTATATCTGACGAATTGTTAAGACAGAAGGTTTTGAATAAAAACCAGTATAAAAGGCTGATGAACGAATTGAAGGATTGATGTGTATATAATAAGTAGAGAGAAACAAAACAAACAAACAAACAAAAATAAAACAGTAAATTCTTACACTAGAATAATATAAGTATTTAAAAACGACAAAACGATTTACCAGTGAAAAAAACACAAAATATATCATAAAAATAAAATATGTTGGTGATAAAGAATAGGGGATATGTCAGAACTTACGTTCAAGGCGGTTCTGGCATCGTCGATTCTATAATGCGAGCGTTCACGAGCAATGCGGGTAGAAAACTCGCATCGACCGCGTTTGAGGTCGGTAAGAAGACGGCTTTGGATGCTGGTAAGAAAGCCGCTTCCAAAGCCAGTGGTAGGATAGCTTCTATGGCTGGCAAGAGGGCAGCCGACGCGTTGATCGACAAGTTGATCAGTCCGCCGGCGAAGCGAGCTGCGTTAGAGCGAACGCCGAAAAATTGGAAAGATTTTAAGGATGCCGTGGTGCCCATACAAGATTTAGCCAAAATGACGAGTGGATCCGGATTGAAGAGAACTCGCGACGGTGCGATATAAATAAATAATAATAACATTAAAAAAAACAGAGTTTGAAAAACATAAAAAAAATTTGTGTTTGAAAAGAATCTAAAATAACAAACAAACAAAAATAAAACAAAGATGAACATTAAAGATATGTCTTGGAACGACGCCGCGACCAAGAGGTCGAATAACGAGTTCTTTCCCAAGAGCATAAGTGGCTTGATAGTGGGAAAATCGAATTGTGGAAAGACCAATCTGTTGATGAATCTGTTGTCCCGACCCGACTGGTTGGATTACGACAGATTGTTCGTGTTTGGCAAGAGCTTGTTTCAACCCGAATACAGATTGCTTCGAGAGTGCATGGATCGCAGATTGCCCAAGGACGTCATAGCCAGAATCTCTGACAGTAGGGAGGAATTCGACAAGAGTGGAGCTCCACTCTCGACCATTTTGGACGGCGCGGCGACGGAGCTGATGAAGAGAAATGCATCTTCGAACGTCGAGTGTCGATTTTATGAAAACGCTAGCGACGTTCCGGATCCTAGAGAACTGAAATCGGAAGATAAGAATCTCATGATTTTCGACGATCTGCTTTTGGAGAGACAAAACCGATGCGAATCATATTACGTTAGGGGTCGACACAGCAACGTGGACTGTTTCTACCTGTTGCAGAATTATTTTCGATTGCCCAGACAGACGATAAGGGAGAATGCTAATTTTCTATGTCTCTTTCGCCAAGATCTCAAGAATCTCAATCACATCTATGGCGATCACGTGGCAAACGACATGAGCGCTGCGGAATTCAGGAGATTCTGCAAGAGGGTTTGGGATGGTGGACTTTACAATTTCGTCGTGATCGATTTGACAAGCGAATTTAATCATGGAAAATATCGGTGCGGATTCGACAAGTTTTATGTTTCTGATGATAATAATAAGATAGAGCGTGAAAATAAAAAAAAATTAGAAAAATAATAAATCTTCAAATAATTAGTTTTGAATAAAAAAATAAAATTAAATATAATGTTCGAACATGGAGAATTGTTAGGACGGATAGCCGAGAATACGGCTGCGAAACAATCCATTCAAATCGTGGTGAGTGGCGATTCGACTCGATTCGCTACGAAATTCGAACCTTCCACCGAATTGAATAGAGAGAAAAGTTACGAGATGGCTTTGGTGAATCTGGAGACTTATTATTCCTTTCCCAACGTCACCGAAAAGAATAACTCGTTCAAGTATTCCGACGGAATGGATTGGTTGGAGATTCGAATTCCCAAAGGGAGTTACGACATAGACGATTTGAATGATTACATTCAGACACGAATGAAGACGGATGGAAAGGGAAGCAACAAGATCAGACTCGCTCCCAATCCTAATACCTTACAGACGATGTTGGATTTGGAAGATAATTTTCGAGTGGATTTCAACACGGACGATTCTATAGGCAAGATGTTGGGATTCGATCGAAAGATGTATCGAGGCCACACGGCATCTGAAAATACGGTCGACATTCTCGCAGTCAATAGCATTCTGGTGAACGTGGACATGATTGCTGGAAGCTACGTGAATGGTAGCGGTCAACCGACGATCTATTCCTTCTTTTCAAACGTGTCGCCGGGTTATAAGATCGTGGAGCGACCTCAAAATTTAGTTTATCTACCAGTGATTTTAGACACGTTGTATAGTCTCAAAACCACGTTGACGGATCAAAATGGTGAACTGTTAGATCTTCGCGGAGAGAGAGTGGTGATACGATTTCACATAAGAGAAATATAAAAGCAAAAAAAAAAAAAATATTATATATATAGATAACAAAAATAAAATAAACGCAATATTAATTTTACAAAATTATTTTAATATAATTATTAAACAAGAAACAATTGAAGTAAATATATTTAAAAAAAAACAGAATTATGACAGAATACGTGGTTAAAAACGTGAACATATCCGCAGGACAGAGGAAGAAACTTAAGAGAGCGTTAACAACTCGAGGCGAGGCGGTGAGATTCAAATTCACTCATGAAGATCTGACGAGAGGTGGTCAGGATTCGATCGCCTGGACCAGAAGTCAAATCAAAAGGATGGAGAAAGCAATTTGCGATGGAAGAGGGTTGACGGTGAGAATGAGTCCCGCTCAATTGAGATACAATTTGAGAATGAAAGGTGGTTTCCTACCACTATTGGCAGGAATAGCTGCAAAAGCATTACCCTTCGCCGCAAAGGTGCTACCCTTTCTCGGAAAGACTCTCGGCGTGGGAGCTCTCACGGGACTCGCAAGTTCGGCAGTTGAGAAATTAATGGGTGGCAGCGGACTGTTTTTGAAGAAGGGAGGAGCCGTGTGTCGCGTCCACGTAGACGACAGCGGTAAAGGATTGTATCTAGAACCCGTTAGAGGTGGCAACTCTCTGAGAGGAAACTGTCTCTATCGGAAGAGTGGACGGAACGTCGAGCGACTCGGCGAGGGTTTGTTGCTCGGTGAGAATTCGCCATTTAAGAACATACCGATTTTGAATATGTTATTATAATATAAAATTATATAAAATATAAAATCATAGAAAGTATAAAATAATATATTTAAAATGGATAAAAAGGTGGAGAAAGAAATTTATCACCTGGATGAAAAGGTGGAGAAACAATTTGACGATAATGACGAACATCGCGAGCCAGAGAGCGAAAAAATAAAAAAAATGGTTAGACGCTAATGATGGATATCTAAGGAAAGAACTAATGAAAGAGATAGATGAAGCGCGGGATAGACGGTTGAGAATGAGATGATGCTTTCCACGGTCACCACTACCTTCTGAAGAGAATGGTAATGATGCGAGTGTTACCAAGAGAAACACAACATTCGTTCATAATTATGATTCGGATAAACAAAAATGTTACCATAAACGTATCACATCACAAAGAAAAAGAAAAAAAGAAAAAGAAGAATCAACCCTGAAATTTGAGAGAAAAGGAAACGTTATTATAATATATTATGATGATAGTGAAGAAGAAGGAAAACAAAAAAAAAAAAAAAAAAAAAGTAATGAGATCTAAAGATGATCTTATTTTTTTTTTTTTTCATTTTTCTTCGCTAAAAATCAATCACTCTATTGTTTATATTTCCAAGTCTGTTATTAGCATGTTGACACTCGTGTCTTCTTCTTTTTCAAAAACGTGTTGAATGTTTATCTTTACTCTTTTGAGTTTTTTTACATCGGTCAACTCGCTCTCACCACCTAATTTCTTCACGAGTTCGAATGAGATGTTTGGAAATATGTAATTTCCATAAGGCAACGACAAATCGTCCTTGTCGAATTCTCTATCTTTGGTGATGACGATGTTCTGCAGATCGCTTTGGTACTCGTAAATCAAATCGAGCGCGGCTTCGTCCAATTTCAAAGGCATCTTATATTTCTCGTATTTGTGCTCTAAGCCCTTCGTCTCGACCTCGTTCAATTCGATGGGATCGTGTCGTTGTAATCTATAGATTTTATGACCGAATTTCTTATACGTTTTGACTCGTTTCAATTTCAATTCACATCTTTTAGGTGTTGTTGTCTTCATGATTGATTATTTAGTATTTAAATAATAATTTGTTTAAAAAGTTTTTTTTTTTTTGCTCTTTATATATATAAAAAAGTTGTTTTTTTTAATTTTTAATTTTCTTTAATGTAAAATTTTTTTAGTAAAAGTTTTATTTCTCTTTATATATATATATAAAAAGTTAAATTTTTAATTTCAATCTCTCTATTGTTTATATTTCCAAGTCCATTATTAGCAAGTTGACATTCGTCATTTTTCCACATAGAAAAATGGTGTGAATGTTTATCTTTACTCTTTTGAGTTTTTTTTCATAGGCAAATGCGCTCTCACCACCTGATTTCTTCATGAGTTTGGGTGAGATTATTGGATATATGTAATCTCCATCGGACAACAATAAATCACCCCTGTCGAATTCTCTGTCTTCAGCGATGATGATATTAATCAACAGTTCGCTTTGGTACTTGTAAAACAAATCGAGCGCGGCTTCATCCACTTTCAAACACATTCGGTATTTGTGGTAGTAGCGCTCTAAGTCCACCATCTCGACCTCATTCAATTCGATGGGATCGTGTGGTTGTAATGTATAGATATTAAAACTGGATTTCTCATACCTTTCGTCTCGTTTCAATTTCAATTCGCATCTTTTAGGTGTTGTTGTCATGATCTATTATTTGGTTTTTTATGAATTCTTACAAATAATGTATATTTTAAATTTTGTATTAAAAAAATTGAATTTAAAATTTAACTTTTTTTTTTTTTTTTTCTATTATATATATATAAAAAGAGTAAAAAAGCAAAACTTTTTTTAACAAATTATTTAATACAAAATTCAAAAAAAAAAAAAAATATTCTTACAAATGAAGCAAACAGATAAAACAATGGTAAATTTAAATGAGAAAACCATACCTCAGTTAAACGAGATTTGTAAACTATTACAAATTTCAGATTTCAGAAATCATAGAACTAAATCAAAAAAAATTGAAGTCATACAAGAATATTTGCGAAACACTAGAAAGGCAAACGAAATGTCGATAGCAACGACGTCAAAAGATGCATCGGTTGTGAAAAATAAGAAGACGACTAAGTGAAAAGTCGTTGAAGAACATCAAGTTTCCAAAGAAAAGAAAAGAAAAACTAAAACGAAAACGAGTGATGCACTTCAGATTCAAGACAAACGAGATATATCGAGCGAAATTCAATAAGCAATCGACGAAGAGAAAGGAGAAGAATATGTAACACGACTCATTGCAGAACTATTCCAATCGAAACCCGTAGAACGGGAGAGTGCGATCAAAGGCATTTTTAAAACTTTCAACGTGATTTCCTCATTGAAGAAAGTCGATCCGAAATTGTTTATGGAACGGGTGAAGAAAGAAGTATTGGATTTGTTTCATGAATACGTGAATGTGGGATTAAAAATTAAGATGATACTCCATTGCATAATGAATAAAATCGACGTGAAGTCCAGCGAGAGCATCGTGAAAAATGCATATTTCAGATCTAACGTCGAACCCGTATTTCGAGGTTCAGATCTATCGGATGTTTTCGAAAAGATGAAAGACAAGATGTTGACGTCTCTTGCGAATTATCAACATGAAGGTAGTAATTGGATGTTCGGTGAGGTGTTGAAACTCGAAATTCACATGAATAAAAACGAACCGTTGAAAGGATCTTCCTACTTGGAATTACCGTATTTCTTGACCAAGAAACACGCTGTGGTCAATGTGAGAAATAAAGATGATCAGTGTTTTAAATGGGCAGTCACCTCTGCTTTATACCCTGTCAAAATAAACTCTGATAGAGTTTCTCGTTACGAGGAAACTTCTAAAAATCTCGATTGGACCGGAGTGACTTTTCCAACAGAGTTAAAACATATCGAACGTTTCGAGGTTCAAAATCCCACCGTAGCAGTGAACGTCTTGGGATACGATGACGAAAATCAAAAGATCTATCCTCTTAGACAGACTTCGTATCTCAGAAGAGAAAGACGATTATTTTATTATTGATTTCGAATGGTGACAATCGTCATTATTGTTGGGTTAAACATCCGAGCCGATTACTATTGAGACAAAATAATAAACATAAACATAAGATATGTTTATGTTGCAACTGCATGAACATATTTAAGACCGAAAAATCATTAGTGAAACATCAGGAATATTGCAACAAAAATCAAGGTGTCGCCGTCGAAATGCCCAAACCCAACACCATCGTGAAGTTTGAAAATCACAATAGAAGGTTAAAAGTACCAATCGTCATGTACGCCGATTTCGAATGTTTCACCGCGAAAATGAGTTCATGTCAACCCAATGCTCTTCAAAGTTACGTCGAAAGATATCAAAAACACATACCTTCGGGCTATTGCATTTACGTGAAATGCGCTTTTGACTCGCAACACGACATGGGTCCCTTCACCTACACGAAACAGTGCAAAGACGACGACATGGCTCAAAGGTTCGTGGAAGAGTTAGAATCGAAACTTCAAATGTTATACGACAAATTCAAAACTCCGGCGAAAATGATCATCACGCGAGAGCAGCAGGACGAAAATAACAGAGCCACCGAATGTCACATATGCAGACAATCGTTCGATGAGAATTCGGAGGAAAATAAGAAGGTCAGAGACCACGATCATTACACGGGTCTGTATCGCGGTCCGGCTCACAGCAAGTGTAATTTAAAATATCGAAACGCCACTTTCTATCTGGTGATGTTTCACAATCTCTCGGGTTACGACAGTCATCTGTTCGTGAAAAATCTCGGCACCTCACACGAAGAATTAAATTGCATTGTGAACAGCGAAGAAAGATACATTTCCTTCACAAAATGGAAGCTCATGGAGAAGAAAAGAGTAATTGATGGAAATACGTTGAAAGAAAAAACAAAATCCATTCGTAGATGCATACGTTTCATCGACAGTTTTAAATTCATGTCGACCGCTCTGGAAAAATTAGTCAATAACATGAGCAAGGATAAATTTAAAATCACGAGCGAACATTTCAGAGAACGAGTAGACGTCATGTTGAGGAAAGGAGTCTATCCTTACGATTACATGAACGATCTAAAGAGATTCGAAGACACCGCATTACCTTCAAAAGATGATTTTTATTCGAAATTATACGAATCCGACATTTCTGACGAGAATTACGAACACGCCAAAAACGTGTGGAAATCATTCGATATGAAAACCATGAGAGATTATCACGATCTCTATCTGAAGACCGACGTTCTGCTCTTGGCAGACGTGTTCGAAAATTTTCGAGACGTCTGTCGTCGAAATTACGATCAGGATCCCGCTTGGTATTTCACCGCACCCGGTCTGGCGTGGGATGCTCTGTTGAAGACCACCAAAGTCCAATTGGAATTATTATCCGATGTGGACATGTTTCTCATGTTCGAAAGGGCTGCGAGAGGTGGCGTCTCAATGATCTCCCACAGATATTCTGAAGCTAACAATCCCTACATGAAAGAAGGTTTCGATTCGAAACGGTCAACTAAATACATACAGTATTGGGACGCCAATAATCTGTACGGTTGGGCTATGAGTCATCCTTTACCGATTGGAAATTTCGAATGGGTGAAGGAACCGGAAGAGATGCAAAAATGGAGAGACTATCCTTGCATTTTAGAAGTCGATTTGAACTATCCGGAAGAATTACATGGTCCACACAACGATTATCCGCTGGCTACCAAATGAATGGAACCGAACGAAGGAGAGGAGGAAAAACTCATTCCCAATTTATTTAACAAACGTAACTACGCCGTCTACAGCGAGAATTTGAAACAGTACGTCGATTACGGGATGAAATTAGTCGACATACATCGCATCATTCGATTCGATGAAGAGCCTTGGATGAAAAAATACATTGATCTCAACACGAATCTCAGAACTCGTGCCGAGAACGATTTCGAAAAAGATTTCTTCAAACTCATGAACAACTGCGTGTACGGCAAATCGATGGAAAACATCAGGAAGAGAACCGACGTTCGACTTGTCACGTCTGAGAAAAGAGCTAAAAAATTAGTGGCGAAACCCAATTACAAACACCGAACCATATTCGACGAAAATCTAGTGGCCGTTCACATGCAAAAGACACAACTGAAGTTCGACAAACCATATTATCTCAGACCGATCATCTTAGATATCAGCAAGCGATTGATGTACGAGTTTCACTACGATTACATCAAACGAAAATTTGGTGACAAAGCCAAACTACTGTTCACCGACACGGACAGTTTAGTTTACGAGTTAGAGATGAAAGATGTCTACCGAGATATATCTCCGGACGTGGCCGATTGGTTCAACACGAGCAATTATCCCGTCGATCACCTGTCCAACATTCAATCGAACGACAACAAGAAGGTGTTGGGTAAATTTAAGGACGAGAGCGGTGGTAAACAGATAGTCGAATTCGTGGGCTTGAGACCCAAACTCTATGCTTATCGTCTAGAAGATGATGAGGAGATCAAGAAGTGCAAAGGAGTTAAAGCATGCGTGGTGAAGAAAAACATCTCTTTCCAAGAGTATAAAGATTGTCTGTTAGGAAGTGGTCTGGTGTATAAGACTATGAAATCGATTCGAAGCGAAAATCATGACTTGTATACCGAAATAGTCAACAAGATTTCGCTGACAGCCAACGATGACAAGAGATTCGTGTTAGACGATAAAATAAGCACTTCGGCACTCGGACATTGGACTTTGGATCTAATTTTAGATGATATGAATGGAGATGATTGGATTCTAGATGCGATTGTGGATGATAAGATTCCAGATACGATTGTGGATGATAGGATTCCAGAAAATCAAGAAGAATTAGATGAACGCAAAATTATAGAAATGGATAGTGACATCAAGAAAGTTAGTTTAAAAAGGAAAAGAAAAAAATTGAAAAAAAAAAATAACGTCATTTTTTTTTAGTAAATTATAATAAAATAAATAAAAAAAATATATACTTATTTATGAATAAGAAAATAAAGATATCCGTAGAAGGTGTCGTCTTACCCAACGAACCCCTATCCAATACCGATCTGTTGAATGCGGCAAAAGATTTGAAAATCGAAGATTTTCTAGGAGTGTTTTCCAGAGATGCCTTGCCGAAGAGAAGACCTCGACAATCGGAATGTGGAATTTTAAATCTAGACGATTCATCGGGTGAAGGCACTCACTGGGTGGCATGGATGAAGAACGGGAAGAAGAAAAATTATTATTTCGAAAGCTACGGAATCTCGCCGACAAAAGAAATAAAGAACTATTTCAACAAATCGATGGTTCGTTACAACACGTAACAAGTGCAATCACCAGATCAAGTGTTCTGCGGTCACCTGTGTCTCTACATTCTCAAGAGATGGTCTGAAGGACATCGATTTCAAGACATTCTCAATGATTTACATTAGAGAGAGATTTTTTTTTATAGTATATATAAAGATAAAAAATTATTTAAAAAAAATTTTAATCGAATAAAAACGAAAAATAAAATAACATAGTTCATTTTTTAATAAACTGCATTTTGAATATATTTTTTCTAAAAACAAAAAATCCTTACAACAACTTGCCAGTCGATAAATTTGGTAGAAGTGACGACGAAAAAGTCAACCCGAGAAAGAAGAGGAAGACGTTCGAAGTCGACGATGGTTACGATGTTGCCAACTTGGACGAACATTACATTCGGAGATACGAACCTCGAGAAGAACCTTTGAACATGGACGATAAGAAGCTCTACAATCTTCCCGAGCCGATAGATCTCACAGATGCTGCGACTAAAAAATACGTCGACAGGTGGAACGCCGATTTCGAACGAATCCTGCTGGATAATTACGTGGATAAAACCATGACCAACAATCTCGATCTGAAATCCAAATGTTTGGTGAACGTCACGAATCCCATAGATCCCACCGATGCCGCAACCAAGAAATACGCGGACGACTCTCACGCGAAATTCAGCAAACACCTGAGAAATAGATACGTTCTGAAAACGATGCACTCGGAATTGAGCGCCAATTCTAACAAGATAGCCACTCCCACGAATCCCAAGGATGTGGCGACCAAACACTACATAGATCTGGAACAGAGAAAGTCTGACAGACGAGAAATGAAATCGGATCTGAATGCGGGATTCCACAAGATATTGAATCTGTCAAAGATCGACGACACGGATGCAGACTCAACCGCGGTCAACAAGGGCTACGTAGATTCTGCCGTGATACAATCGCAAGAATACCTAGAATCGCAAGTGGACGATCTCTACCTGAACAAAGAATCTGGCGGAACCATGGAGGGTGGCATCAACATGAACGGTCACAATTTATTCGGTCTCGATCATGATCCCGAATTCGATTCCAGCGCGGTAAGCAGGAAGTACGTAGACGACAACTCGGTCTGGAGAAAGGGCGACATCATGGAAGGTAAACTAGACATGGGTGGACACGCGCTCACGAATCTACCGGATCCTGTGAACATGACGGATGCCTGCACCCTGATTTCGGTGGTGGAGAAAGTCAAATATGCTAGACAATTGATCACCGTGTGGGCCGAAGAGGCCGGCGCCTTAGAGGAGGGAAAAGCTGAGTGGTCTTTCGGAAATGGAGGTAGCGGATCGAAACATGGTCAGGTGGGATATCCTATGCCGCTGGGAGGTGAAATCCTTCAAATGAGTCTGGCTTCCTCGGATTTGAATAACAGAGCGGTCGTCAATCTCATGGTGAATGGTGTGGAGAGCGATAAGAGATACAGTGTCGAAAAGACTGAGAATCAACACGTGAATGTTAGCACGTTCGGCACGCCTCTCAAAGTGAACGCCGGAGACAGGATTAATTTTGTCACGAAAACCAATAATCCCGAAGCCGCCACTTCCGTGGTGAGTCTACTGATCGAACTAGATCCTTTGAACAAAGAGTGAACGCGTGGAAAATAATGAATTAAAAAAGAAAATAATGTGTGATTATTAAAAACAAAAAAAAAACAAAAAAAAAAAAAGTAATGAGATTTAGAAAGATGTTCAATCTCTCTAGATCACATTACTTTATTTATTTTTTTTGTTTTTTTTTTGTTTTTAATAATGACTCATTACTTTTTATTTTTTGTTTTTTGTTTTGTATTTTTTTTCACACACTCGTCTCTCATCGAATGATCGACATCTTATTTCCGTCCGATTCGAATTGTAATTCTCTATCCGACAGGACCAGGGTGAAGGCTTCGTTTTTTCTCGGCACGTTCCTATTGCATTGCATCTTGATCTGAATGTCTAACACGCTACTCTTGAGTCGTTCACTCTGTTTACTGACATCGAACACGAACATGGGATACATCGACTTGTATTTGCCGGGAGATATGTTGGGATTGGTCATCAATTCGTCTAGATACTTCTTTCTAAAATCAGCGGCGTCGCCGTACAGTCTGGAGAAATCATTCTTGTCGAACAATGCGTTGTAATTGATTGCTGGATATCTCGTGGTGTTCAGAAACACTTGCATGTTTCTCAAATGGCAGTGATCGAACAGCGACGCATTCTTTTCCTGAGACCCGTCCTTATCGGTCTGAAACGCAACCACGATGAAACGCGGTCTCTCGGAAGTGGATTTCACCGTCAATCTCCAATCGAAGTGATTCGTGGAGAGAGGAATGCTAGCCATGTCGCACTGTCTCATTCTAAATCCCACGGGTAATTTACTCTTGGATTCTATGATCTTGTAGAGATGCGCTTTCTCCACGATCGAAGGCTCCACGTCCGGAATGAACCACGATATCTTGTGTAGAGTTATCTTACCCGCATCGGTCGCGGTGAGTTTCACTATTGCGTCATCGTTTCCTTTTCGAATCAACGTCAGATTGTGTTTGAATCCGTACATGATCTTGTTGTAATCGTCCGCGAATCCGAAGATGTGTTTCAAAGGTATCCTGAACGAAAACGTTCCTTTAGGTCTGGACGTCTTGACGACGTAGTCGAATATCGTGGCGGCGCCTGCGCTAGCAGGGCCGATGGTGTCTTTCACCCACAACTGATTAAGTCCTCTGGATTTCGAAAAATCATCAGGATACATCAAGAGTCCGAACATCGTGGTGGCCTGACCGGGATGAAACACAGATTCTATCTCTTGTCCGGATAGCATGTATTTTATGTTACTGAATAGATGCATGATGCCATTATTAGCTAGAGTAACCGTGTCATCGTCGGCGTAGTCGCTCCCATCTTCCTTGGTGAGACGTCCCTGCACCACTATGTAACTCTCGCTAGGATGTACGAATAGATCTTGAGTTTTGACGTTGATTCTTATCTCTCCCGCATTGTTCAAACTCGTTCCGGTTACCAGTTCGTATTCGTGAACCTCATATTCTTGAATACTTTCATCTTTCACTATGCTTTGTGCTATATCTAGTATATTTGTCATTTTAAAGGATTTTTAGTTTTTTTTTTGTTTATTAATTCACTTGCTTTCTTTATCTAAAAAAATAGTTTTTAATTATTTTTTATTATTATTTTTTTTTCTCTCTTATATATATGTGTGTGTAAACAAGAAAATGTCAAAGAGAGTAAATAAAAAAAAAATTTTGTGTTCTTCATCAAAACTTCGTCTTCTGTAATTGTTGTTCGTAAAACTTTCCAATGATCTCTTCTCCATCCAAAGCTTCGATTTCGTAAGTCACCGGATTGGTGTGAAATATTTTGATGATCACGAAAATTTCCGAGGTCCATCGAGGAGTATAACCCTTTTCGAAGTGCTTCTTATAAGCGTAGATTCTCACTCGATCGCCGACCGCAAATTTCGGCGTTCTAGACTTCTTCCTGATCTTAGATCTCTCGTGATATAGATTCGCGTAGACTCGTTTTTCGTTTCGAGGATCGCTAGCTTCCACGGGAGTCATCTTGATCGATCTGTGTCGTGTGTTGTTGTAATCTTTGACCAGACCGTTCAGAGCGTATATGTATTTCTTGGTCGAATTCGCCGTGAAGTATCTGTACATCTTCTCCTTCATCGTTCGATTCCAACATTCCACCATGCTGGCTTTCTCTTCGTTTTCGATCGAGTAGAGGTCTACCAATCGACGAACGTGCTTGTTGTAGAATTCCTTTCCCTTATCCACCCACAATTTACTCGGTTTTCGAGAAGACGAGTCGAACACGCTCTTCAGAGCCTCGGCGACGCAAGGTCCCGATTTATCCTTCAAAGCTCTGATCCAACCATATTTGGAAAACACGTCGATGACTGTCAATAGATATTTGACGCCCTCGTTCCACCTCGAAAACGATCTCATGTCGACCAAGTTGGCAGACCAAATGTCATCCAGACCCTTCACGAACACCCTTCTCTTTCGAAATTTACGCACTATGGGTTTGTGTAATTCCTCGGCCAATTCGCTCGTCAATAATCGTTTCTTCTTCTTTTCAGATGCGCTTTTTTTTTTTGAATGCCCCATCCGAATCGACGTTTCGCACCGATCAGATTGCCGACCAGCGAACGTTCCATCTTCTCTCTCCTGGTCGGATTCGATATGCCTCTCAATCTCCCCAACATGTTTTTGTCGCAGACGTCGTTGCGAGTCTTGGTGTCGGGATGTCCGGCGTAGCACAGATCGTGATCGTACGTGGCCGCGTCCACCCTATTCACGGGTTTGCTCCAAGATTTGGGAGTCAGATCGGCGTTGAGTCTCTTGTTCAATTTCGTTCTGGGTCCTGGGAAACTGTGACCGGGCAGATGCATTTCAAAAGGTAGATTGTTGATCATTTTATTCACGATGAGTTTACCTTTGCTCGCGTTCTTTTGTTTGACGAATCGCGTCTTGACAGAACCACACACGTCGCAAATTCCGCGAAGCATCCATCTGTCGTTTTTAGTTCGCACTTCTCTAGAATTACTCGTCTCGGTAACTCTCTTACACTTTACGCAATACATTTTTTTAAGAGTTATTTAAATTAATTTCGTTTTTTTTATTTTATATATAAATTTAATATTTTTTTTTTAAAATTTTGTTCTTATTATAAATATATATATATATATATTTTTTTCAATCGCTGCTCTTGAGTTCTATCATCTTACTGAATTCCTCTCTGGCCTCTTTCCTCCCCTTTTCCACGAGAGAATCCTTTATCTCTTCCTTGATGATCTGACGAGTCTTGATTCTCACGGCTTCTTTCGAGGCATCGTATTTCGTTTTCTCGCGAAGTATTCTCCGTCCGATATCCTACCATCTTTCAACGCCATAGAGATCATTTCGGATATCGTGTCGATCTTGGAGTCAGCCAAGATGCGAATCTTGTCGTGTTTCCTCGCCTTCAGATATAATTTCCTACTCAAAAAGTTTCCGAGCGTGCTAAACAATCCGGCGGCGAGAGCCACTCCTTCTATGGTCAACACGATCGGAATGCCGACCACGGTCGACAACAATCCGATGCCGGCCGCGTGTAAACCCATGGAAATCGTGATGAGTGTCGTGTCGATCGCGTTGACGAATTTCACGAAACGCGAATACTTCTTCTTGAGGGAACGACGAGAATCTCTCTCTCGAGTCAGATACAATTGGATTCTACTGATTTGATCGATGCGATACCTCTCTCCTCTTTCTCTTTCTTCTAGCGACGGCACCGTCTGCAAAACGCCGTTCGGCTTCTCGTCCTCGTCGTCCACTAACATCGGATACAATTTATTTCTGGTTCTCATTTTGTGTTTTTTTTTCTTTCTTTTCTAATATTAGATAAAAAAAATTTATGTGTGTATTTATTTTTTTTTTTTTATTTTCTACTCTCCCTTATTTTTATATCAACGAAAAAACAACTTAGATGTATGCTTCGTTCAGCAATAATTTCTTGATGCATCCCTTGTCTTCTAAAGTCAAACTTCTACACGCCAATTTCAGTTCTTCCGAATCTGTGGGCCTGTCTCGATTCTTACAGAAGACTAATCTCTTCCAAAACGTGATCACATCGTTCAATTTAACGCGTTCGAACGCCGGTTCGAAATACATGACGACCATATCTTCCCTTTCCATCGTCAGACATGAATGATTCTCGTGATCGAAGTCTAGATAATCCCGACATCCAACGCATCGTTCTAACAAGATGGGACGTAGTTGTTCGTTCACGCAGATTGCATATGCTCTCATCAGCATGTTTAAAAGAAACCTCGCTCTAATAGTCTGAGAATCGCTCATGATTTACGTATTTTTTTTTTTTATTATCTATTCGATTTGATATATTTAATTTTCTAAATAACTATTTATTTATATCTTTTTTTTCTCCCCTATATATATCAATCAAAAACGTGACAGCGGGCTCGCGAATTTCCAACACACCGACGACAACAACACTCTTCGTTCAGATCGAGTTTTTACGAGAATCGAGCGATCCGATCGCTCGATCAGCTGAGTTTTTGAGAATTTCTCATAGTGGAGGAATTCCCCTAATAATGTCATAAATGGGAGAAAAAAAACCCCACCGCCTCAAAACAATTGCGGGTTCTGAATCATCTGTCTCAACACAATTGCGGGTTCTGAATCGCTGATCTAGAGTCTCCAAAACTGTTTTTTGATGATGACCCAGAATTTTTTGCTTTTGCTCGCGTTCGCCAACGATGGACCGATGGTCTGATCTGCGATGGGAACGTCAACGAAAAATTACGTACAAGATACAAGCGAAGATGTACGATTTCACCCTTTTTTAAAAAACGCGCGTTCACCACGAGTATTTGAACGTTAAAAGCGCGATCTAGGAGTCACAACTGTACATGGGGGGGGGGGGGGGGGGGGGGGGATTCAAGATCATGTACAGTTTTGTGAACAAGCGTGTGATTTAACACTGAATTCCACGTTGGTGAACGCATCGTGAACGTATGTTGTACACGTACATGTACAAGTGATAGTAGATCGGCCTTCATTACCTACTGTTATCTCCGTCAACATGTATGATATGGAGACTTAATACCCGGATGTCTCATTAACTTATAATAGCCAAGTACGAAAAGAAGTAACAGCGTATTAAATATTCAATAAATGACGAGTTGATGTTGGATAGGCGAGAGAAGGCTCCCCAATCGGGGGGCATCAAGCGCGAGACTGGTGCTTTCTGTTACCTATCCAACATCAATAGATTAAAATATCCAACAGTCAGCTGATGGATGTACAACTATCCAACTATTAAACGTGAGGTGAGGGCGCGGTGGCGTCGCGGTACACGATTCTCGTTAGTTCACCGAAGTTAAGCAACGTCGAGCGCGGTTAGTAGTTGGATGGGTGACCATTTCAGCGACTCATTCGCGCTCCCGTGTTGTGTCCATGGGCAATACACTTAACCTCGATTGTCTCCATGGGGCACGATGATGCTGTGTACTAAGGCGTACCGCACGTCGATGGTGCGCATGTATTCAACCAATCTAACTCTGCCTGTGCCGCATTGCAGAGTTCAGAGATACGATGTTGGAGAGCTGATAGCTGCTCGTCGTTGCTCGGTGGTTCTCTCCGGGTACTCCGGCTTCCTCTACCCGTAACACTGTCACGGTCACGATTAGCCATTGTGTATAAGTATGTGACCTTAAACACCAATAAATAAATGAATAAGCGTGAGGTAATCAAACTATATACCAAAGAATAACAATGGATGACGCCAGTAACATTTTTGAAGTGAGGAATATTTCATCTGAATTGTCGCGAAGAAATGCGCACGTCATCAACATATTTTTCGTAGACATCAAAATATATTCTTCAAAAGGTGATCGACTATTACGAGGCATTGGAATATTGAAAACTTGTTGTCGTTGAACATTGTCTGTGTACAGCAAAAAACTGCCTTTCCTATGATATCGATAGGTGAGACACTTTTCTATATGTGATCAATGAGTGTTCTTGGAATTCCGTTGAAAAGAGACCAATGGAAGCTGCACGTGTCATGCGCAATTAACTTTATTTTCCCAGACATGAGATAAAGCTGGATTGGAAATAAACAATACCCTTTTAATGAAAGTGACTGTAAAAAGCCGTCGCGAAAAGCGACCACTATGCGACCGGGATATACTAATCATTGTAGTAAACTATGAAGACATAAACTGTCTTTGTGGACTAGCGACTGCCGTGATAATGCTACAGTTAAAACTAGAAGTCATGTCAGGAAATGCACACAAATGGCACGTTGATCTGCATGTGAATCTACGCGTTATGACCATAGGAAGGCTATCAGGGTCTGTACATATGGCCTGTACACAAGCAATGTTTCAGCCAATGGACCTCCGGGTAACCCGGAGGTCCATTGGCAGAAACATTGCCTGTGTTTGCTATGGGTAACCAGGAAAACGTGCCGTGCTATGGACGTACTGAAATGCGCACAAATAGCACGTCGATCTGCGCGTTATGACCACAGTAAGGCTATCAAATTCTGTACACAAGCAATGTTTCAGCCAATGGACCTCTGGGTAACCCGGAGGTCCATTGGCAGAAATATTGCCCGTGTTTGCTATGAGTAACCAGGAGAACCTGCCGTGCTTTGGATGCTATTCGATATGGCAATCGCGCACAATTCCTACGCGCAATTAAGCCTAGATAAACGCACAGTTTGTGATAGGACTTCTAGTTTTAACTGTAAATGACGGCCATCCTCCGAGTACAATGAATAATCATTTGAGTAAAAAGACACACATCGATTTGTCTTTGTGGGCGTCTCCAACCGACAGCATCCGCGTTAAAATTGATTAAAAGCGACTCCCTGAAAACAATAATTAGCAGTTGTAATATTATTCTCAAGTTAATAGTTTATTGGACTGGGAGGATAGGCGCATGATCGTTCAACAGGAACCACCTGAGTAATATATTAACACTAACTATATTCAGTGAATAACACCATACTAGGAATCTACATTCAATATCAGCCAGTGTTTAATAGACATATTCTCAAATAGAATAGAATTGCAGGACATATTTTTTATGATGGAGCAACCATCTTAATAAAGCCTAATACACAGAACGACACACGCGTGTGATTGGGTTAATCGATATGGCACGAGTGCAAGCGCGGAAGGATACACCGAGAGGACCCAGGCCTCGAGTTTTGTCCTTCCATGATGGCACAAGTGCCATATTGATTAACCCATTCACACACGCGTATCGTTCTGTGCTTATTACACGCGTTCACTCTATAAAAACAATTATTAGAAGGACAGTCAGCAACTTGACAATTGGCAACAAAAAGAACACATTTTATCGCCAACCAAATTTGCGAGAGGAACCCATTACTGTTCCGCACCATGTGTTCCAATGTTGTTCTATGTGCCTACTTGCACATAAAACACACTGGAACTCAGGGGACGATTTTTGGCTATCGCTAGCGATTCAAATTGTAATTGCGGCACACAATTTGTAGAAAATTCCAGTGAATTTCGCTTCAATTTAAAAATAGTCCGTCAACGATTTCCGTTACGCACATTCAGTTAAAACTAGAAGTCCTGACACGAACTGTGCTTATCTAGGCTTAATTGCGCGCAGGAAGTGCGCGCAATTGTCATATCGAATGTGATCCAAAGCACGGCAGGTTCTCCTGGTTACTCATAGCAAACACAGGCAATGTTTCCGCCAATGGACCTCCGGTTTACCCGGAGGTCCATTGGCAGAAACATTGCTTGTGCACAGGCCATATGTGCAGAATTTGATGGCGTTACCATGGTCCTAATGCGAAAATTAACGCGCAGATCGACGTGCTATTTGTGCGCATTTAATGACAGGACTTCTAGTTTTAACTGTATGTGCGGAACAGTTTTTTATTTTCCGTATGGTTTAGTGTTGCTGTAGATGGGGATTTTATGGAACATGCGTGTAATAAATGTATATAAGGTCTAATTCAATTTATCTCTAGAAACTCATCTATTCAGATGATTCACTCAAATATTTTTTTTCTGAATAACACCGTTATATAGCGGTGTTGTCCTGATATAGCTTCCAGTCGCAGCGAAAAACAAATGATTCAGTATTTATTGGCGTTTAACGACTGTTTCGACAGCCAGGGTTACCTCGTGTCGGGCAGTTGTACAGGTGGAGGAAGCCGGAGTACCCAGAAAGAATTACCGAGCAACGGCGAACAACTGTCAGACTCCCCAACGTTCTAACTCCACACAAGTAGCGTTAAGACAGGTGCACAATCAATTACATTACGTCTTTAGTACGCAACCGAACCGTGCCCCCACATGGGCAATCGGGATTAAGTGCCCAAGGTCGAACCGTGGGCCTCTCGATTTGAAGTTCAATACCGTAACCACTAAGCCACCGCGGTCACTTACATTATTCACTTCACTTGGCTTAAAATACAAACTCGAAATCGTTATACACAATGTACAGTACGTGGAGAGTGTATTATCACTAAACCACCCGCAGAGTGGAGATTTCACTCAAGCAATAATTGCAAATTTGTTGCAAAGCATAACCAGTACAAGCAAAGTTTCAGCCAATGGACCTCCGGGTAAAACCCGGAGGTGCATTGGCTGAAACATTGCTTGTATTTTTTGTCGATATGTACAAAATTTGAAAGTTATAGCCTGGGTGATAACTCCACTCCGCGGGTGATTTAGTTACAATCTCCACGTACTGTAATATTAACACAAAGAGCAAGAACAACCGAAAACTGATTTAGAGATAAAACGCTAAGTTCGCTTATATCGGCATGTTGGGGAATCGCTTTTTCTATCTTTTTTATTACCCTGGCGGGAGCACTTCACCCCGATTGTCCACATGGGGGCACGTTGACGCGGTGTACTAAGATGTTCTGCACGTCGATGGTGCGCTTGTCTTCAACCAATCTAACCCTGTCTGTGCTGCATTGCGGAGGTACGATGTTGGGGGCTGGCAGCTGCTCGTCGTTGCTCGGTGGTTCTCTCCGGGTACTCTTTTTCCTACATCCGCAAAACTGTCACCGACACGATATGACATTGGCTGTTGATGTGTCGTTAAACCCTAATAAATATATAAATAAATAAATCCTGGCGGGAACTTTAAAATCTGTTACAAAGAATTTGTATTAACACCAAGGATCAGTTTTTAGAGAGCAGCTCCTTCTTGAACTTGGATGGCAGTCTCTCGAAGAAAGAAGAATGGTTAAAAATATGAGAACCTTTCATAAGATTGTTCATAGTCATGCACCTAGGTTTTTACAAGAGTTGTTGCCGCCGACATTTGGTGAATCAACCTCCTACAATCTAAGAAGAGCCAGTGAATTTATGCCATATCATTTAAGGACCGAGTTATTTAATAGGTCGTTTTTTCCTACGTGTGTACCTATGTGGAATAACAATCCCGATAACATTAAGAGTAGCCCGTCAGTCCAATTGTTCAGGAGTTTTATCTCAAGAAAAGCCTATAAGCCACCTCTTTATTAGTCCTTGGAAAAGGAAAACTAATGTTTTGCACTGTATGATCAGACATGTATCTAGTGATCAAAATTCAGACAAATATGCCAATTATATTTCAGATTCTGCAGAATGCTCTTGTGGGTATGGAATTGAGGATGCAAACCACGCCTTCTTTTCTTGCCCATATTATGCTGATAGATGAGCTGTGCTTTTGCAGACTCTGGCAAGATTTAGAGTTGAGAGAGTTGAACAACTTTTGTGTGGAGCGGCGGGTTTATCAAATGAAAGGAATAAGATTATTTTTGTTTGGCAACGCGTCGTTTTATATCAGATTTGAAGAGGTTTAATACATAGAATATAGCAGATAAATTATGACACCTTCCAAAATAAGTTATTTTTTTATCCCTACCATTATATTTAAGAAATACAGTTGTGAAAGAGTTCGTCGCTAGTTGCAGGACTCATAGAGATACAGACTTAGTTGCAGACAGCTCACTCAAAAAGGCATTATTATTATTATTATTATTATTATTATTATTATTATTACGTCACTGTAAGCTTAACGTGATGTTGATCAGAGGCAAAGGCATTCTGTCTGCCTCACTATATAAGGTAGGATTAAAGTGGATCGTGGTAATTTGTACTTTATAATTTATTATAATTTCTAATCTTTCATTTACAATTCAAATTCTACATTTTTCTATTTTTGTTCTATTTTTGTTCATTTTGTTCTCTTGTTTTTTTTTATTATGCCCCGCGACTTAAGTCGGTTGGCATATAGTGATTGAAGTGTGCGTGTGTCTGTCCGTCCACACGTCAGTCAGTCAGTCAGTCAGTCAGTCCGTCCGTGTGTGTGTGTGTGTCCGAGCCAATAACTCGAAAACTGTTAGGGCCACAGTCATCAAACTTCACACAATTATAAAGGACCATGGGAGGATGTGTCACACACCATAGCCGGGTTCGTATTTTCAAGGTCAAGGTCACATTTCAAGATCACACTAAAAATCGGTCAATATTCGTGCCTCAGCCATAACTCAGAAACGAATCATAGTACAATTGTTAAACTTTTGACAAATGTTAAGGACAGTCAGAAGGTGTGTGGCGTATAATAGTTTCCGCCGCATCTGCAAGGTGAAGGTCACAAGGCGGGGGGGGGGGGGGGGCATGTGTTACCTTAGTAGCATTCTTCTTGTTTTTTCCTTTATTTTCGAATAGTATTTTGTGTTTATAGTTCTATGATTTATCGCTATTCAAGTGTTACGTTTATGTACTGGTTGCTAAGTGACAAGCATTTGTTCTTCAATCCCTTTTTAAATGCGAATAAAATATGTTTGAACTAAAGGATCAGGATACGACGCATACAGTACGTGGAGAGTGTATTATCACTAAATCACCCGCAGAGTGGAGATTCCACCCAAGCAATAATTGCAAAGTTGTTGCAAAGCATAACAAGCACAAGCAAAGTTTCAGTCAATGGACCTCCGGGTTAAACCCGGAGGTCCATTGGCTGAAACGTTGCTTGTGTTTTTAGTCAATATACACAAAATTTGAAAGTTATAGTTTGGGTGATAACTCCACTCCGCGGGTGATTTAGTTACAATCCACTCTCCAAGTACTGTAAGTCTTCTACACTATGTTCGGTTATTGGGATGTGCTCGGAATCTTACAATTTCGTCGTTATGGACTGTAATCTGTCAAGCTGGCCTTGGAGTCTTTGCGCCTTCACCTTATTCTGTTCCGTACATTTTTAAAGAAGGGCTATTACCAGCTACAGTACGTGGAGAGTGAATTGTAACTAAATCACTCGCCGAGTGGAGTTATCACCCAAGCTATAGCTTTCAAAATTTGTACATATCGACAAAAAACACAAGCAATGTTTCAGCCAATGGACCTCCGGGTTTAACGCGGAGGTCCATTGGCTGAAACTTTGCTGGTGCTGGTTATGCTTTGCAACAAATTTGCAATTATTGCGCGGGTGGAATCTCCACTCTGCGGGTGATTTAGTGATAATACACTCTCCACGTACTGCACTTCCGAAGATTCTAGCAAAACAATTAGATACAATAAAAAGAGACAACCAAAAGTTTAGGTAGAAGCAAAAACAAAACGAAAACTGTAGCCGCCCGGTTTTTGTTTTGTTTTAGCTTGTTTTCCACTTCGTGTCTATGGTTATGAAAGCATTTTGAACCCAAGAGTAACAGACTTTAGGCAATAAATTTTGGAACCAGTGCGTGCGCTAAACTTTAATATTTCGTATTTTGTCAAAACGTTTCTTCTATTACCAGTTAGGTATCACAGTACTTTGTCGATCAGATCAGAACGCACCTACACTATTGGGTCGACATTTCACCGTTGCAAAATCAAGACTGAACCACGAAAAACAGAAGAAATATAGAATACACCCATAGTAGCTTGGTGTACCAAATGTTCACTACTCGTGGTGAACATTTGGTACACCAAGCTACTTTGGGTATATTTTATTTCCATGATCGCTAGGTTATTAAGAGTCGCTATTATTTTTTCTCGATTTTACTGAGCAGCTATCGTACATACGTGCGAATCTGTTTTTGTTTACATGCGCATCGGTGGGCGGTACTGCCGCTGTCAATTTTGTCGCAGAAACGAAATGGAAAAAGAAACACAAATCCCGGGGCCTTTTCCATTTTAATAACATAATAACATACTATTTCGAGTTATGGATGCATTATTAACATGAGGCAACGCATGTCTGTTAAGTTTTGGTGTATTCTGAGGTAAACTCATTTAAAACGTAATAAATAATTGCTGCTTTCATTTCACCCTTCGCGGGGTGACGAGCCATAAACTTAGACAAGTTTGCATTCAGGTCGGAGTCAGAAAGATCATCTTGTATGTAGTTCCACTGCAGGTGTAAATTTTAACTTTTGACGTCCCATTGCTGGCATGTTCACCACGGCTAGTATGTAAAGCTAAAATTTATGTCATAGGCTTTTTATATATAGTAGAATAGGTAATCATGGTATAAAATACCATATCAGATGAGATTCAATGTTTTCCCATTTGTCTCTTGATGGGTGAGTATATACGGTATTATGGGAAGAAAATGCGGTAGGGAACTACAACCAGATCGCGACATAGTCAAGATCCGGCCGAAATCCTCAGTCTGCATTTGATATCACAACAACAAAAATGTATGTTGAAATTTTGAAGATTTTTTCCTGTATAACCTGTAATGCTTCGTTACCTGTGTCAACAGATTAGAAATGGTTCATTCGCGGGACATACATTCGTCCCTGAATAAATGATCAATGTCAACAAAATCGTTCGGCCGATATAAAAACTAACCAAGTACTAAGCTCTTTAAAATTAACCACAACGAATAATTACCAAAATAAAAAAACAACAAAAAAAAAAAAAAGAAAAAAAAAAATCCGGTCCATACAGTATTCTGAGAGTGTAAAATTTTTTTTCATCCATTTCAGCGACTGATTGGTGCTCCCGCGTCGTGTCCTTGGGCAAGGTACTTAACCCCGATTGCCTACATGCGGGCACGATGACGCCGTGTACTAAGGCGTACTGCACGTCGATGGTTCGCATGTCGTCAACCAATCTAACTCTGCATGTGCCGCGGTGGAGAGTTCAGAGTTACGATGTTGGGGAGCTGACAGCTACTCGTCGTTGCTCGGTGGTTCTCTTCGGGTACTCCGGCTTCCTCCACCCGTAAAACTGTCACCGGCATGATGTGACACTGGCTGTTACTGTGTAGTTAAACCCTAATAAATAATTCAATAAATAAATAAATAAATAAATAAATAAATAAATAAATAGTTTTTCATTCTTTTCACAGAATCCAAACTTTTTCCTCTTCTTCTAGTTCGGTTATCCGAACGTCTCGGCTTCCCCAGTGGGGAAGCCGAGACGTTCGGATAACTGAACTACTACCTCTTCTCCCACTTAGAGGAATCTCCGCTTACGAGTCGGGACTAGAGCCATCACATTCGGTACAAAGCTTATCAACTTTTTGTACAACTCTCATCCACCTTTACTTATTGCCATCATTAATTCGTCACCATATAAAACTCAACTTCAAACTACCCCTGTCTGACTGACAAAGACAATTTTGCTGATAGCGCTATAGACATTACGATGCAAACAAACTGAGTGCGCCTAGTTAAGTATCGCGGGACATAACCTTAGCTTGTTTCATATCGGTCGAGATTGACGTCATACCACCGAGTTTGAAGTCATTTCTGCTAGGGTCCTGCGAATATTCGAGATTCGATTCGATATCGATACCATACGTATGCTTCGAGATCGATCCCGAATCAGTCTCAGGATTCGATTTTTTCGAATCTCTCGTACTAACTTCAATTTGTTACATTTCCAACAAAAATATGATAAAACTGTCATTAGAAAATTCATTCATGTAGGCTCAATTCCTATTTATTTGAGTAACTGACAATGTTTAATTGTTAGGTAAGGTGTGAATTTGGCCCAGAACATTATCCATTGTTTTGTTTTTTGCAGGCTTAACTTGTTACTATTCACGTTCTTAAGAACGTGAATAGTAACAAGTTAAGCCTTCAAAAACTAAAACTATGGACAACAGGCATAGCTGTTTCAGCGACGGTGCTACAGAGAATATTTAGTTATTGGAGTTTAAGGTGTTCACTCCGTCGCGTAAGGGTCATCACAGTGTTCCGTAACTTCCGTCTGATGCAATATGAAATAACTTGTCTTTTAAGATTCGATTCGGGATTCGATTCGATGTCGATATCAGAGACACGATTCGACTCGAGATTCGAAAAGAAATTTGTGATTCGCAGATCCCTAATTTCTGCTGAGATTGATAACGAACAATTGTGGGAAGGAAAATTATGTCTAATGAATAAACATAGATAATGTCGACGGGCTCGCGCGCGATTTGTGATCCAGTCAAAATTCTCTGTCCGATGTTGTGATGACAATACTGCAGTTTCCACACTTAAATCAGGGACAATTCTTTGTAATTAAATCGAGAGGGGGTATTAACATTTTACTTAACACGAAAAGAAGTTGACAATTGCTGAAAAAGATCTTAAATAAATACAGGATACCTACAGTACAGCCGCCGTGGACTGGTCATTTTCCACGGGTGGGCAATGTTTTCACGGAAGCAATAATATTAGATTCCAAACACTAATTATAGGAATAATCATCTCAAATTTATTCCATGAAGCACCGGATACAACCGTGTGCTTCGTTATTACAATTTTGCTGGTGATGATTTTTATTACCTGGTAAACGCGTGCGTGTTGGCGCGGTGGTGTTGCGGTATCCGGTTCTCGTCAGATCACCGAAGTTAAGCAAAGTCGAGCCCGGTTAGTCCTTGGATGGGTGACCGTCTGAGCTTTCGATTCGGATTTCCGCGTTGTGTTCTTGGGCAAGGCACTTAACCCCGCTTGTCTACATGGGGGCACGATGAAGCCGTGTACCAAGGCGTACTGCACGTCGATGGTGCGCATGTCTTCAACCAATCTAACCCTGCCAGTGCGGAGTTACGATGTAAAGGAGCTGGCAGCTGCTCGTCGTTGCACGGTGGTTATCTCGGCTTCCTCCACCCATAAAACTGTCACAGACACGACGTGACCTTGGCTGTTACTGAGTCATTAAATCCTAATAAATAAATAAATAAATAAATAAATAAATAAATAAAGGCGTGCGTGGACATTAATTCCCACGCATGGATTTCGACCACTTCACGACGACAGCATTGTATGGATTTTGAGTGGATATCATACTTATGTCATTCGTGAGTAGCAGGTGATATATATATTTTCAACTACAGTTAAAACTAGAAGTCCTGTCACTAAATGTGCGCTTATCTTGGCTTAATAGCGCGTTGGTATTGCGCGCTGTTGCCATATCGAATGGCATCCAAAGCCCGACTGGTTCTCCTAGTTACTCATAACAAGCACAAGCAATGTTTCTGCCAATGGACCTCCGGGTTACCCGGAGGTCCATTGGCTGAAACATTGCTTGTGCACAGGCCATATGTACAGAATTTGATAGCATTATTATGGTCATAACGCGTGAATTAACGCGCAAATTAACGTGCTATTTGTGTTAATTTCATGACAGGACTTCTAGTTTTAACTGTAGCGACCGCAGACTTGCTAGTGATGAATGAAATAATTATGGTATCCGCTCAAAAACCACAATGTAGTCTTTTTATTACATGCGTTTTTATTACTTACAAATGGCGGGTGAAGAAAGAAGTCTTCCGTGAAACAAAATTTCTCTCTCTGCTTTTCGATGAAAGCTACACAGAGACGTTAACGTGTACAGTACGGTCGCCCCGCACTAGTCACTTACCACAGGTGGGCAATATTGCCTCGGACGCAATAATATTAGATTTCAGACACTAATTGTAGGAATTATCATCAAAATTTCATTTAATTCAGATTTTGCCGATGGTGATTTTCATTACCTGGTAAACGCCTGCGGGGACATCACCGTACACGCGTGAACATCGACCAGTCCACGCTATTGTTATTTATATGTGTTTAATATCACATACAAATAACAATGACAACATCTCTTCATCATGAAATGGTAAACTTTCATTAGATTTTGAGAGTCTATTTTGTATTCGTTGACACTATTTTTATTGTGGTTCGTCGAGAGTGACAAATACGATTTTTAAATATTGTAATGGTATGTCTTATGTCGATCAAGCCGGGAAATACGGCCTCTACGTTTTCTTATATATAGTTTTCCCAGAAGCGTATAATAAAAAAAAAGTTTTACACTTTGCCTAAAGCTCATATCTTACAAAACCTCATTGTCGCTGGATGGTGTCCGTTATATTGAAGGGTATACAAGCTATTATTGTCTGGAGGTAAAGATATAAATAAAATCTGAGTGACTATGTTTGTAAATGGTTACAATGGATGGTCAAAGACCATGCTTTGGGGGCAAAAATTCACCGTAGCAAAATCAAGACTGAACCACGAAAAACAGAAGAAATATAGAATACACCCATAGTAGCTTGGTGTACCAAATGTTCACCACTCGTGGTGAACATTTGGTACACCAAGCTACTTTGGGTATATTTTATTTCCATGATCGCCAGGTTATTAAGAGTCGCTATTATTTTTTCTCGATTTTACTGAGCAGCTATCGTACATACGTGCGAATCTGTTTTTGTTTACATGCGCGTCGGTGGGCGGTACTGCCGCTGTCAATTTTGTCGCAGAAACGAAATGGAAAAAGAAATACAAATCACGGGGCCATTTTAATAACATAATAACATACTATTTCGAGTTATGGATGCATTATTAACATGAGACAACGCATGTCTGTTACGTTTTGGTGTATTCTGAGGTAAATTCAAAAACTAAAAAAGTTGTGTAAATGACACTGGCATGATCAGAGGAGGATACGTAACGTGTTAACCCTAACACTCATACGAGGTAGTACGATTAAAGTACCAGTAATCCGCCTCACATTATTGTATGGGCGGGGGTGGGGGTGGGGTTGGGGGCGTTCTCCATCAAGGATTTTGTGAGAACCTTTTCGCTTAACTGTGGTACATTCACGTTAATTATAACTTCTTACTCTCAACAACAATCAGTGAGAATGCACCTTTATTGATTTATCGCCAAATATGTCCATGATGAAATGTGTAAAAATTCCCACAAAACGTAGCCATCCAAAGCGTTGTCGAGTTCCAAGAAAGAAATCCCCACCTGGGCTAACTGCGTTGTGTTCTTGGGCAGGACACTTAATCCCGATTGCCCAAGTGGGGGCACAGTGGCGTTGTGTTCAAAAGGCGCACTGTACGTCGAGGGTGCACTTGTGTTGAATCAATGCTAACTCTGTCGGTGTGGAGTTAGTACGTTTGGGATTCTGTCATTGCCGCCGTTGCTCGGTGGTTCTCTCCAGGTGCTCCGGCTTCAACCACCTGTAACAATGTCCGTCACAAGGTGATCCAGGCTGTCGAAAGTTTTGTTGTTTATTTATTTATTTATTGGTGTTTAAGGTCACATATTTCTGAACAATGGCTAACCATGACCGTGACAGTTTTACGGGTGGAGGAAGCCGGAGTACCCGGAGAGAACCATCGAGCAACTGCGAGCAGCTGTCAGCTCCCCAACATACCAACTCCACACAAGCAGGGTTAGCATTGGTTGAAGACAGGTGTACCATCGACGTGCAGTACGCCTTAGTACAGAGCGTCACCGTGCCCCCACGTGGGCAATGGGGGGTGAAGTGTCTTGCCCAAGGACACAACGCGGTTGCCGAAGGTGGGATTGGAACCGAGGACCTCTCGGCTTGCAGCCTGCACCTCTACCAACTGAGCCACCGCGCCCCCCAAAGTGTTGTTAAATCCCAATAAAATAAAATAAAGAAATAAATATCTCCGACAGAAAATATCGATGCAGAGCATTATAAAGTGTTACACGTGGTAAGTAATGCTCGACATCGGTAGTTCCTGTTGGGGGGTTGTATTTCCGTCTAGAGCCGGGAAACTTTTGTCTATACCACCTCAATTTGAAAGCCACATTCCTTGAACTATAAATATACATCTACATGTACCACACTGAAAGGGATTATAAAGCGTGGGGTAATGTATTGTCTTCAGCATCATTTATTATCTAAGAATATTGATTGACTTTTGTAGCGATAAGTCCTCCACTTACAACACCTATCAACAGTCAGCGTGGAGCGATGACGCAAATTCCGCTACCCTTGAGTGGACTATTTGTTAGTATTTTACGCATCTTTAGTTTGGTACAACGACAGTTGACACGTTCTCCACTTATCATCATCCATCGTTCAATATCTCTTACGATCAGTACGGTGCAATATTATTTTTGTTAGGAAAACAATTATATATTTATACTGTACCACATTTTTATAACGTTAGTCCAATATTCTTTCTCAAAACTAATTGTCCTGAACAATGGTAATAAAACAAATCATCCCAATGGGAAAGTACAAGAGTATTGAAATGTTACGTGTATGTATCCAGGATAGTAGACAACTCTTTACTAAACACAACGAGATGGCGATAGTTACAACTACAAAAAGATCTTGAATAATTAAAATATCTTGTTATTAACCATCATTGGGAAGTGCTCGTTTTTTCGAATACTTGTTTTACCAATATTTGTCAGCACTACGAAAACATTTACAACTTTGTTAAACATCTCAAAGCGGGATAAAAGTGGGCGAATCACAATGGAACAAAAGAGGTGGGAAAAGCCGCGTTTGGTATTGCCGGAAAAGTTAACCGCTGTTAACACTGAGACCGAGTACCATGTTACCTGTAGCAATAACTAGGATTTCTGTCATTACATCCAGCCTGGGGAGTCGCGAATATGACATATTGTGTGGGTTGGGGTAAACGTGCTTTGTACCGAATGCGATGGCTCTAGTCCCGATTGTTAAAATGCAGTTGAATATTAGCCAGACGGGATTATAGTTCTTGGGAATTTATTTGTGGATAAATACACGTAGTCGTCGGAGTTGGTCGTACTGTTGCTTCACAAGGTTTGTGTGACCTCTTTATAACAAAGAGTGCAATTATCATAAACATCGGAAATGAAAATGCTTGAGGTAAGTATTATAATAGTTTTGTACCGAGAACAAGTCTGAAATTGTTTAAGCAACCATTGTGAGTAAAGATCATAAAAGTACCCACATTCGAGTTATTGAACCCGTTGTTTGGATGAAAGGACACGCTGTAAAGATTTACTAGAATGAATCAAGCAGTGATTGTGGTTGTTAAAATAAATAGATTATTACCCACTTGAAACTATTATATACATCAATGAGGAAATAGATTTGATCGTGTTGCAGACAAATCAAAGATAAATTTCTTTCTTACGTTAAGCTTGTTCGAAGAAATTACATCCTGTTTCAAGAATTTCACAGATCATGTAGGCAGAGGCGGTTTAATGCACAGTACTCCTGTCTCTTTCTCGATCTGGTTGCACTCGGGTTGAGATACACTTACACCAGTTATTCGAGATTCCATAAATAATCCATTGCGAAATCAAGACCGAATGAAGAAAGGCAAATATAGAATAAACGTATAGTGTTTTCAAGTAAAACATTTATTCTACGAGTAGGATTAAAAATGAAACCGTAAAGCCTCTGGCGAGTTGGTTTCATTCTTAATTCTACGAGTAGAATAAATTTTTTACTTGAAAATACTATATGTTTATTTTGTTTATCCCATAAATAGTTTACAGAGCGAGAAGTGAGGAGCACATTGGTCCAATTCGAAGACAAGCAAAATTGCCAAAAATAAAAAAAGGCACAGCGATACATTTCTATCTAAAAATAATTCCCCTGCAAACCTGAGCTAAACTTGTAAAGATACTTTATTAAATGAACAATGCGTAGTGGTTTCTTCTGGAATTGTGTGATACTTCCGAACATGTTTAAAGAAAACAACAATTGAACTGTTAATTATACTACACGAATGCGGTGGAGGTAAGGGGTCAACAAGTCCGTCTCTTCTGTAGGAATAAATTCTTTCAGTGTTAAACCTATGGGGAAAATTTATCACCCTACTACGTGAATAAAACAAAAAATTAACCAAGGCTTTTATTGTTGGAATAAACACAGACATTATGGGATAAAATACTATTATCACACAATTACCATCAAATAACTCATTGCGGAAATATAGGATATGGAATGAGTGTTTTGGTCACACGATATTTATGAAACGAGTCTCAGAATTTACCGTTTTGCCGAATCTCTGACGAGGCAAAACAGAAAATACGTAGACGAGTTCCATAAATATCGTGTGACCAAAACACGAATTTCATATTCGGTTTATCATATGACACCACTGTTGCCAGAAACACACCTTTTAGATAGAAAAGAAGGGTTAAAGAATGGAATTTCACCTTGAACGTCACGCATTTGACTGTGACGCGTCACAGCTGCACGCAGTCATACGTCATAACCGAATCAATTTGAAACAGATCGTTTCGCTGATAACCAATCATAAAGCGTTCTTCAGAAATTGACCAATCAAATCAACTGAAGGTGTTATGAAGCACCAATTAATATTTAATGGAAAATGAAACGGTAATAAGCCGAGAAAACGGAGAAGTCATATAATAAAATATTTCTGTGGCGGCAATCTCTTTAACTCTCTACACACTGACATAGCAATGCTCTAATTTCGAGTAGCATTTTTTCCGACAGTGCAGCTAGGAATTTAACCAATTCAATCTTGTTTGAGAAAGCTTAACGAGCTCTGTCAATCAAGATTAAGTTGTTCAAATTCCTAGTTGCATTATAGGAAAATTTTGTTTTGATATTTCGACATCAGTGTGCAATGTAATCTAGATGTCATTAGTATATAGCCTGACAAACAATTACTGAATTACTGGGATCCTCAAAGGCTGTTGGCACTGTATACACTTGATTACAGACAGTCTGTCATTCTGTCTGACTGTTTTGTATTCTCACATCGGCACCTTGGAATGCAATACTTTATACATGTACCACGTCGGTTCTTCTCCGCGCACGTCCAAATTTTCTTTCCATGTGTAAACCATGTGACTACATAGACCAATACACAAAAGTGATACCATCCCAAAGCTGAGTCTAAAGATATTAAGCTATCAAACGACACACTATGTAGTGGTATAACGTGTACTATATGTAGGAGCAAATGATAACCAAACAGTTCTTGTCAGGGAATTATTTTTCTTGTGGGTTATGTGAATTTATCTCACAATCGGGGCGTTTTTGAATTGTTACGCAACTAAAGTTTAATGTATCTGGGCCCTTGTTCCGAATCCGTATCAAGGGACCCTGATACAAGTGCGTGATTCTGCTGTTGCCAAAACAACGGCATTAATATCGTTGTTCGATCGCTTCGCGTTTTCCCTTCAGAGAAAACAATATTAGGTGAGGCGAAGCCGAACCTAATATTGTTTTCTCTGAGCCGTATATGATAGTGTATCTGCCAACTAAACGCCGGTAATGTATTTATTATGCACGGCATGCTAAAATGTCACTGGGGAAGTTAACTCAACGAATAGTTAAATTATGAACATTTGTCGGCATCTTGGGCTGGTTTGTAACCTATTATTGGGATTTTCCTGAACGCTCGAGTCGAGGCTTCTCTCTTGAAGTTAAAGGATTAGCTTTCGCTATAAAATGTGGAAATCTCCACCTCAATAAACGATGAACAGCATATTTTAAAATATAATAAACCTTTCCACCAAGAGGGATATTTAATTCACCAGTAATTGTTGCAAAAGTTACAACCAAATTCACGTTGACGAAACACACAGTTGTTCCACTTCTCAAGACAGTATTCATTAAAATGAATCCCAGTGACGTAATTTTCTCTCAAGCGTAACGTCATCACTGACCTCAATATGGAGTTCCATGAACGCTATTCTATTTTTCAATTTGCGTCTTTCCGTCGATAAGGCAAATGAAAAAGTTTCTCTTAAAATAGTTTTATAACACATTTTGTGGTGAATATTGTGAGATAAATTTATCATCACCACAGTGTGTGTCTCCGGGAATTCAGATCAAGTCTCGTTGTAGGCACAGAATCGCATTTCGACTCGCCCTAACGGGCTCGTCGAAATACTGTTCTGTTCCTACAACTCGACTTGACTGAATTCCCGGAGACACACACTGTGGTGATAATCTGTATGGGATAGGAAAATCGTACCGAGTGGGAGGGAGGATGATGTGTTCGCCAGATACGAGGCTTGTCGAGTGGCTGGTAAATTTATCGTGCCTCGATCGCTCAGATTCCCCGATTCCATACACAAGACTCCTCATAGATACTTTTTCTCCCACTTCACCCTTTACCCAACGCAGACAATATCAAAATTTATTATTTTAAATATCATTTAGTTAAATTTTTCCAAAAATGTCAACGTAACCATATCACGTGACCCCTCATTGGAACGAGCTTGTCGAGCTCGTTCCAAAGAGGGGTCACATGATATGGTTTTGTTGAAATGTTTGGAAAAAATAGTATTTTTTCTGTTGCTGAATTTGCATATTACGCTTGACAGTGCTTGGGTTCGAAGGTGGGTCTTTTGCCACCCGATCTATTTGAAAGCGAGTGGAATGTTGGCAACATCTATTTACATATCACGAAAGAGCGATTACAGTTTTAGTATACACGAAACGTTTTTATTTAGAAAACCGTAATGTATAAAGCAGGGTTAACCCCTTGACCATAGAGATATCGTCCCTGTCAGTTCAATGGCAGCAATTTGAAGAGTCCATGTTCATTATTTGGGGGTAGATCAAATAAAATTTTCTACGTGCAGCCTTGCGGCTTCACGTTGGAAACATTGCTTGATCCACCCACACCTTCACTTAGCAGCCACTCTACTTAATTAACCCTTTACCTAACATGAAAAGCAGACGACACTCCAAAACAAAATTCTTGAATAACTCATTTTTTTTTCATTTTTTGTCTCAAAAACATAGGTTATGACCCCTCATTGGAACGAGCTCGACGAGCTCGTTCCAATGAGGGGTCATAACCTATGTTTTTGAGACAAAAAATGAAAAAATAATTAAAATCAATAGGCGATTTTTGAGAATAGCGCTGGCCGGTTTTGGCCGTTACGTTGGGTAAAGGTTTAATAAACTTATGAAGTACTGGAAAAGAACGACCTTTCGCATTCAAAGGGTTAAGACGGTGCAACGTCGGCATGTCGAGAACAAAGAGATGCACCATTACGGAGGTCACGAAGTTAGTTCCTTCATTCCTTCATTCCAGTAACTCCTAACCCGCTGAGCATTTTCAAGACATTTTTTATCAAATCTGGACATGGCTACAGCGAGACGAAAACCCCATCTTAACTTAACACTATCTTTGGCGAAAAAATCCATGCAATTTGCAGGGGGAAAATTGATTAAATATGTCGAAGTATATTTATTTCATTGGCAAGAGAAATCCTGTCCTGAGCAGAAATATCCGCTTGGACGATTGTATTGATGTTTCCCTTTTTGCCCTGCCGGTAAACTGCAACAACAAAGATGTGTGTATATTTTGTCCCGGTCATATCTGTATATAGAGGATCTCAAACGAGTGATGTTTGGATATAAGATTTTTTGACACGAGTTTGATGAATTTGATTCACAACGAGCCTTTAGGTTTCAAAAAATCTTATATCCAAACATCACGAGTTAAAGATTCTGTATATCACATGAATTTTCGAATATTTTGTACACTTTTTATTTAATTCATTGTCGCTAAATTCTCCCAAAACAACCGACAATCAGTTCGTTGACTCAGACGCTTCACACCATGGCGTCATGAATGCGATTTACTTGCACCTGTTGTCGTAATTGACGTCATGTGAACTACGCACAAGAATACAATGCTGCTGCTATGGGACCACGCGCCGATTAGACAATAGTTGATAATCAGGAAATAAGACATGGGTTGTTACGTCGAAATTAACGACGTTTCATGTGATATAGTATGGTATTAATGCAGATGGTAATGTTTGAGAAAGTGTTATGTCCTTGCTATACATGTAATGCCTTGTATATCTTGAAAACTGTAGTTCTGTAATTTGATTTGCTTCATGGTACGATGTTTATACCCTCATGGGGTGTTACAAACACAGGAACCCGTAGAGATGGGGGGTGGGGGCGATGTGGCAAAAGCTGAGGCTTTGAGTCTATCGGTGAGCTTCTTGAAACTTGAAACCACAGTAAAAAGATGTACAAAATGGTACTCGGTATGGGTAACGTTACAGCAAATTGGGTGAAATAAGCAGTAAGTAGGCATAGATCCTTTCACCGACTCTTTTTGCATTGTAAAGATTTGTATCCGAAGCGAAGGCGGGTTAGAAAGAATTTTGGCAATTGTTGGGAGATGTGGGAACAAATGGAGGTGAGAACTGAATGAGAACAAAAGCATGGTTTACCATTTGAACCATGAAATGGAGCCCACTTAACCCTTTACCCAACGTAACGGAAAAGACCGTCCAGCGCAATTCTCAAAAATCGCCAATTAATATTTTTTCATTTTTTGTCTCAAAAAGATAGGTTATGACCCCTCGTTGGAACGAGCTCGTGAATGAAAAAATAGTTATTCAAGAATTTTTTTGCAAGTGTCGTCTGCTTTCCATGTTAGATAAAGGGTTAATGGTAGGGAATCGACTTGTTATCTATCCCAAAAGGTGAGGAAAAGATACTTAGTGTACAAGAGACAAGTGACTTTAAGTATTTGTGGGATAATATAAACACAACCGGAAGGGCAATGTCCCGAAGTCACACACACACTGGGTATGAAGAGGAAGTGAAAACATAACCAGCCGAAACTCTTCGGAAGGAATAGCCACAATACGGCTTTTGAAGGTAAAATTTTTCTGAGATGGCGGGTGTGCCAAGTATAACATACGGCACGGAAGTACGTCTTCCAAACCTAGCAGACCGGCCGCTAGGGCACTGAACCTCAAAACTTTCGGCGTCACAATTATCTGGATCCTGTGTAATAATAAAACCGATCAAGCTCTCAATCTATCAGATAAATCGTGGCTATTCCTGGCGAAGAAAGGACTAAAATGTCGTTGCTGTACTTCACAGCAAGCTTAGCAACAAAACCTTGACGGAAAATACAAGTACCCCTACACTCATCATACAATTTGAATAAGTCGACCGAATTCCATGTAAGGAATTGGTCATGTCTCATGAAAGCAACCACCGATGTTAAAGCTTTGGCATTGGGATTTGAATTCGTTGTAGTTGTGTCAATGGACTGCTTTGTCGCGAACGCTACAAAACTTCGACTCATAAATGTAACTCAACAGACCGAGTGATAACGAGCAGCGTCAACAGCGTGCAGATCACTCATAGCACCAGAATCCTTAACCTAACCCCCATTTATCTTTTTGCTGCTCACAAACCCGAAGTATATCCAGTGCTCAAAATAACTTTTTTTCTTTGCGTAGCAAAATGCTACAAATTTTCAAAAAATGAATAGCATCTTGTAAACATTACATAGCTATTTTTGTATTTAGAGTTATGTTTTGCTGTTGTGTATGGAATTCTTCTAAGTAGATAGAATAGTTTCCATCCATTTGTGGGCATTTCCAAATGATCTGCAACACATGAAACTTTTACTATGTTTTCTTTTTAACTGAACTGCCTTTAAGGGTTGCATGGACTTGGATATTTTCAGATAGCGTCTTGGTTGTTCAATAGAGTTCTCAAAATGGAAGTTGGGATTTTTAATTTGATGGGCTTGAAGTTATTTTTAATGTACATTTTATGCAAAATGTTGTAAAAACAGGAAGAATTTAAACCAATAGCATTCATCTTACATATGAAGTTGCTAATGATGCTTGATGGAGAGTTAATCTGATTTATGCCTGGAATGTTCCACAACAAGTTGTTCTGGCGAAATATTATTTTATTATCAGGTCTGGTGCGAATACGGTAACAGACTTCCAGGAACCAGTGGTGCCTACAGTCGACTCTCTGAGTTGATTACATATGTGTTTCGTGTTCTACACATCCCAACCTTCATTTTGATGTATAATTTGTGTATATTTAATCTGAATTGAAGGAATATGAGAGGTGAGAATTTCAAAATAAACAAAATTCCATTACTTATATATGCCCTTAATTTATAAATGCTGTTCCTAAAACGCTTGTTTAGAAAACAAAATAACAGTTTTTGGCGAACATGCACTTATTTATGCATTGAATAATGCCATTTGTGTTCATATGAGTATAAACAGGGACCGACCTGGGCATGCGCCAGTGCGTATTTGGTTCTGAAACATCAGGACCTGACTCTTAAATCTCAGAAATAGGATTCTCAGTTGGCGCGTAACTTCTCAGATCATATTTTGATATTCTTTCGATGGATAATCGAGAGAGACACTCTTACATGTATTATATATATGATTATCATTTATCATTGTTATAGAGTGCTTAAGTTAATACTTCAAGTCTTAATTACCAAGCATTAATCTTCACTGTGGTTTCTGATCAAGTCTTGGCTGCCTAAATAGGCAGCCAAGACTTGATCAGAAACCACAGTGAAGATTAATGTTTGCTATAGTGTACTAAATGAAAATGATGATAGCTATTACATACTTGCAGTGTGTGTTACAAACAGCAGTGTGACTCCGTAAATTGAAATCTGGCGCATGAATTGAAAAAATAGGCTCCGAGGCTAGAGCGTATTTTAAATAGTCCTGATCGGTCACTGATAAACCACTAGATTATTTCCAGTGAATGGCGATTATGTATAAGAATTCCAGCTCCTAGGCTAACTGTGCGAATTGAAATTGGATATCCCTTTCCGGAAAAGAATATCTCAAATTTGTCAATGCTGTGAGACGTCTAGTAAACATTTTTTTCTGAATCAGATCTCCCTCTATCAGAAACGACTGAGAAAAAAACTTTGGGCGCGACATTGAGGTTGGACAAAAAGTTGGCATTTGGCGACCGGACTACAGTGTCTGAAAAGAGATTGGAAACTGGACCAGGTTGATGGATAACGGGGTCAATCTGAAGCAGTTGGATGATCAATGACTGAACTGACTTGATGAAACTGGGTTACATAACTATTTGGTTCATCTTCCTGACATTTATTTCCGAATACTTGGGATTCTAGTGAGAGAGTTAATGGAAAACTATTCAGAAGAGCTCTTGTACCCAGAATGGGAACACTTCAAGATAAAATCGCGTCAGCGAGAAAATAATGGAGGATTTGGTTTTATAACCATTGAGGTCATTTTCCAATCACTATTGAAGCAAATATTATCTACGACGACCGAATGGATAGGTTACTCTTCCATATTTATTCACTACCTACTGATCTAACAATGATGAATTGTGGGTAGTCTTAGAGAAAATAGCATCTACAGTACGTGAAGAGTGTATTATCACTAAATCACCCGCAGAGTGGAGATTCCACCCAAGCAATAATTGCAAATGTGTTGCAAAGCATAACCAGTACACGCAAAGTTTCAGCCAATGGACCTCTGGGTTAATCCCGGAGGTCCATTGGCTGAAACATTGTTTATGGTTTTTGTCCATATGTTCAAAATTTGGAAGTTATAGCTTGGGTGATAACTCCACTCCGCGGGTGATTTAGTTACAATCCTCTCGCCACGTACTGTAATCGTGGCTAGAAACAAAGTATGATTACAAGAGGGAACCTGTGTGGACGTCTCTTGCTGTATTGTGAAAGCCGTTTGGTAGCGGCCGTTATATATCTAAGTGAATGTCGTTTATGTAACTGTTCTATGCATGTCTGCTATTGTATATTTTTGGTTTAAACAATATTTATTGATTAATAACAGAGTTAATTATATACATCAAACAGGCTATTCACATAGGTAATGTACACCAAACCGTATATAATATAACATGGGATGTAAAAAGAAAAACTATACAAGACGGGATTCGAAAGTAAGCGTATGCTTATAAGTATCGTCTCCCTTAAACAATTTCATTTTATGAGCATGGAAAAATACGGTTCATTGAGTAGGGCTGTTTAAACCATTGGTTGGTTGTTGCTTCTTGTTGTTGATGCCAAAGTACACAGAATGATTTTTATTTTTGATTCATCATGCGACGATCAACTTACGTGTTGGCAAAGTCTATACACAAGTAAGTAAGTTTGCAGATTCAGCAATATAATATCAGTAAGTGGCGCAGTTCGTAAGTTCGTATATGGCAAGTGTACAAACATGTAACCGCACACGCACACACATAAATATATATACATGTATGTGGATTTGTGTGTGGGTGTGGTCACATGTATATATATATAGTAATTGATCGATTCTGCATACTGCACTGCAAGGAAATCAGCGAGAACTTCTACGGGTCAAATTTCTGCTTGCCACAGAGATTAATAGAATCAAGGACGCTGGTTGTGTTTGTAATGGCATGGCGGGTTATCGATATATATATCTAGTTGTATACAAATACACACGCAAATGTGCGCGCGCGCGTGAAAGGGTATACATGTATACATATACATACACACATACACACATACACACATGTACACACACACACGCGCGCGCGCACACACACGCGTACATACGCATATACATATTGAGTCTTAAAATTGTTTACTTAGTATAATATATTCATGGACTGCTGAAAAAACAGAAAAATTCTCTTCACTAGTTAAGAATTCCGAACCATATAACAGTGTGGCATATTAAACAAAAGTACGGTTTCGAATATCACTGTAGATTGGGCAGTATAACAAGAAGTGTTCAATCGTCTCACATTCGCCACACTGACAGAGTGGTGAGGTTGATAGGTGATTGTCATACAGATGTACTCTAAGATTACTGCATCGCAAACGCAATCTGCAGTGATATATTTGAGCTAGTCGGCTTTTAGCACTGCTGTAGAAGGAAGGCGGCCGCCTGATACCTTCGCTTAAATATCTTTTGAAACTACTAAACGATGTATTGTCGCGCACAGTTGGTGGAATTGAATTCCAAAGATTCGTTACGTTCGGTATGAAAGAATTCCGGTATAGGTTTGTACGGGTAAAAGGTACTCCGTGGTTTCTCTGTGACCTAAGTATGCGATCGTGGTTTGACAATGCTGCCATGGGAGGAACCTTTGTAGTAAGATATGTTGGTGCTATGCCGTGATACATCTTGAAGAATTGTATCAGTTTATGTTTCCGCCGACGTTCACGGAGAGGCTCCCGACAAGTTTCAGAGGAAAGTAATGTCTTACTGGCACTGATGGTTGCCCCAGTGACAATCCGAGCCGCAGCTATTTGGATTTTTTCTAGGTCAGCAGCATTAGTCTCCGTGCAATTGTCCCATACAGTAGAGGTCTGATAAACGCAAAATAAATTGTTTCCAATACCTTACGATCAAGTAAGAACTTAAGCTTTCTCAGCATATCAATACGTAACCATGCTTTAGAGCTGATGTGGGCGATATGATTGTTCCGAGTACCTGTATTATTCAAGATTACCCCCAAATGTTTGTGATCTTTTGCGTCGGATATCTGTGTGTTAGAAAAGAAAAGAGGTGGATGTGAATCGGATTTACTTTTACGAGAGATGAGCATGGTTTCAGTTTTTTTGTGAGTTAAATTGAACTAACCACGTTTTAGCCCAATGTTCAGTTGTAGCTAAATCGTCGTTTATTATCGATGATGCGAGTTGTGGATCTTCAATAATTAGATATAAAGACGTGTAGTCGGCAGTAGTAGGAGATGTGGTAAACGGCCCCGGATGGGGGACCCCGCAGGGGACCCCGGAAGTGACGTCATGTCACGTGACCTGGTGGCGCCATGTTTGGTTGTTATGGTAACCCGCGTGAGTCGCCATCTTGTGACGTCATCCCCATAGTGATACGTGGTGTGAGTGCGCATGTGCAGCACGTGTTGTTAGGGTGACACGTGTTTCCGTCGTCCATTTTGTATACTGGAGGCCGCCATCTTGGTTTCTATGGTAGCACGTGGTTGCTATGTGACCTAAAGTCTTACAACAAGACAGGGGTATATTTGGAGGGTATGTTCCTTTGGAGAAGAAGGTATCCTCAAATACTGAAATGAGTCGAAGAGTCGTCTGTGGAGTCACTCGAAGGAGCAATTGCTCTATGGCTCATTTGCTCGATGGAATTCGAGTCGTTCGAGCAGTATGTGGAGTCACTCGATCGAGCAATTGCTCTAAGGCTCATTTGCTCGATGAGCTTTGAGTCGTTCGAGCAATTGCTCATGGAGCAATTACTCTCTTGGCTTATTGGCTTTGGGAATGTTTTTTGATATACACAAGGGAGATAACTCTGCATACAGATTATGAGAAATCAAGCAATCTGATTGGTTAGTTATAATCTATGTAAATGAGCTGGATACAGGAAACTACAAGAGTATTTGGAATAGGGTCAGAACTAACAAGAACAGACCAGGATAGCTAAATATAGTAACAATAAGCAAAGCTGTTCCAATTGATAGGCTCTTCTACGCTACTGGAGTATACTCCAGGGCAAAGGAGCATGGCTAGATAGATGAAAACTATTGTATATATAGATAGAAGCAGAGAATTCTGAAAGAATTCGAAATAGTACAACTTGTCGGGTTTATTTGGGTAATTCTACAAATCGGGAAATTACTCTTCTACAAAGGAACATACGCTCCGAATATACCCCTGTCTTGTAAGACTTTAGGTCACATAGCAACCACGTGCTACCACAGAAACCAAGATGGCGGCCTCCAGTATACAAAATGGACGACGGAAACACGTGTCACCCTAATAACACGTGCTGCACATGCGCACTCACACCACGTATCATTATGGGGATGACGTCACGAGATGGCCGTTCACGCGGGTTACCATAACAACCAAACATGGCGCCACCAGGTCACGCGACATGACTTCACTTCCGGGGTCCCCTGCCGGGTCCCCCCAACCGGGGCCGTTTACCACATCTCCAACTACTGTTGGCGAACAGTCGTATGTTACTACTCAAGTTATGTGTAATATCATTTATATAAATAAGAAAAAGCAAGGGGCCGAGGATGGACCCCTGGGGAACTCCTGACTATATTGGCTTCCACGGCGATGCCTCAGAGGCTACGACAACCCGTTGGGACCTCTCCGAGAGATACGACTTGAGAAACAAAAGTAAATCACCTGTTACTCCAATACTTTTCAACTTGTGAAGTAGGCACGCGTGCCATACCTTATCGAAAGCCTTACTCACATCGCAAAAGACAACTCGGACTTCTTTGACTTCATCAAGGGCTCTACACAATTCATCGTATAAGTCACTTAGTTGGAAGACTGTGTATATGTTTGTCTATCAACATCTGAGGACAATAAAATATGTTTGAAACAAAATCTATCGGGAGTTCTAAAAATAACAGTGTTGTATTTCCATACCGTATATATACTGTACTTTTCATAAATAACCGTTGAATAGTCTTCGACGTTTGACTGACAAAGCGTAACCTTATCATTTAAGAGATTTTGTCGGGAATTCTGTTTCGTTATTTCCATCTTCAAGAATGAAAATGCCTGTCTCGAAAAAGATCCTTGACTATAGCAGTTTACCAAGGGTTGGAATCCTGAGGCATAGCAAGCATATTCCTCGTTCTTTTTCCTATATAATATTTACTGCGCGGCGTATCGTTGACTCTGCCAAAATTGTTGTCATTGAGGAAGAACAGTCCACTCGCCTCTGGGCTATTCTTCCACGTGGGCCGCTATATTGGTAGAGTCAACTCCAAACTGTAGAATATTTATAATATAACAATAACATGATTTTCAAGGGCTTTACAGTGTATTAACGGCTCAACAGAAATAGTTAACAACCCAAGAGTTTATTAGCGGCCCGCGACGAAGTCGCTAATAAGCTCAAGGGCTGTTAACAAATTCTGTTGAGCCGTTGATAAACTGTAATGCCCGACAATGTCATGTTATTTCTATTATTGCCACTTTCGTACATCGTGTACATTACAATTAAATTATATGGGAAATAAGATAAATAAATGAAGTTCGACGTTTTGGAATTAAAAAAAAACAGCGACACTCTCGTCTGATTTGTTGACAAACAAACCGGGTAACATGACTATCGTCTGATCAGTCTACGGCGAAATTTGGGAAGTTAGATGATGAAATATATATTCGAAATGAGAACTTTAGGCAAGGAGTTTATTCATCAAAGATGTCACCACTTACTTTGTGTGTATCGCTTCCTATATTTGATACATTATCTATCCGTGACACAAAGGGAAACACTTTAACACAATGTGTTAATTGTGTTTACAAATTTAAAAAATCCGAATTGAATTTCGATCCAAATGGAAATCTGGGAAATATATTGTTGATCGGCTGAGAGATGTGACGTCATTGTCTATATTTAGACGTGTCGGGCTGTTATTGACGTGTTGGGCTGTTCTAGTCAATAACGACCCAACACGTCACATGGCTTGTACTTGTTGAGCATTACGAGGTTTCAACGCCCGGTAAAACATCGTTAATGTGCTAGGAACGCCCGCAAAAGTGGTAATAATATATTATTACCATGTAATTAATACCCTTAAACTTTTGGAATGTTCATATACTAGTTTAGCCCGGTGCAAAAAATAGGAATATGCAGACAATGTTATTATTGTGCTAAAAAATCAAACAAGTATAACCTAATAATTAAATTAAAATTAGCAGCTGCTGTAATATGAAATAAAATTAACACAACTATGCCCTTAGCTTTGTGTTATTCATGACAAAAGATTAGACCTCTGTTGGAATTATATTTTAACGTGGAGTTATTTATTTTTTTTAACTTTCTTCAAGAACGTTTGGACAGTGTTTGTTGGTTTTCGTCTGTTGTTTTGTCACAAAGCTAAAATCTACTGAATACATTTATACCTCATAAATGTTATTGTAACGAGCCTGTTATTAACCAATTTATATATCTTTGATCTTCTCATCATCAGAGTAACTATAAATACAACAAATTATATTTTGTTTGGCAGAGCTGAGGGAGCTCAATGTGCTCTGTCAAACGAAATATATGGTTTCTTCCTTTTCCTCTAGCCAGTAAACGAGCCTTAATTTCACAAAATCTGACGATGTCTGATGATGTCTGTCTCAAACGAGGACGATGTTACGGCACTTCTGTGCGCAAATTTTCGACACTTCTACAAACGCGAAATAAAAACTCGACTAACTCTGATCTGAACACTTTGGACAAAAATTCCCTGAATTCTTACTTGTTTATATTTCAGGTGGCGTGTTTCATTTCTAAACAGCCACGGTAATATAAGGATGCTGTAGGCCATGTTAACTCATCAGAACATGATATCTCAGCTCATCTGACTATTATAATATAACAATAACATGATTTTGGAGGGCATTATGGTTCATTAGCGGCCCTGCAGCAATGATGAACAGCCCGAGGGTTTATTAAAGGCCCGAGACGAAGTCGAGGGCCGTTAATAAGCCCAAGGGCTGTTCATCATTGCTGCAGGGCCGCTAATGAATCATGATGCCTGGCAACAATCATGTTATTACTATTATTACCACTCCCTGTTACAGCTAACCGCACGGGGAACTGCTGGAAGAAATAATCACTAAAGTCGGTTTGATATTTTTGTTTCGATCGTGCGTTCGACTTCAGTTCAGAAATACAAAGGGACGTCATCCGAATGGGAGTAATTCATTAGACCATGGAATCTAAAAATAGCCGGGCCGCGGGCCGCTAATGGCTATTTATACCATTATCGCCCGCGGCCCGGCTCTGTCGAATGACGTCACTGAAATTATGGAGTTTTAACGGCCCTCCAAAATCATGTTAATCGACTAGTAACTTATAGATTGAGTTGTAATAATAATGAATATAATTGGCTCGACACAGACACCAAAGAGATGCGGGATATTAGTAATAACAAAATGTTTGAGAATTGTAGAACTGTGATCCTAAAGTGGTCTCTTTCTCGACCAGATCGCGATCTTGTTGCGACACTTTTGAACCTGGAGGTTGAGCTTGTCTAAATAAAGTATTGCAAAAACAAGACCAATTCAAGAGGCCTGACATTCTTAAAAATGCACGAGAGCTAAAAATCGCTCCCCTTGCATAGCGCTGGTGAGTAATTACCTCTCTTCAATCTTACAGAAGATATAAGTTGCAAAATGAAGTTTTATTATTAATGAATTCTGCCTCGTGGGCTTTGTACATTTTATTTAGAGCTGCTAACAAGGTGGTCTCTGTGAGACGGCAACACTGTCCCTCCTACACCTCCGGGCCTCGGCAAAAGATGTTGCTTTTTACAAATAGACTACTATGGTAATCATTATTTTCTGAGGCCACGAGGGCTAGTTTTTGCCCTCCTTAATTTTTTAAGACGAGCAGTAGGCGATCCTGAAAATGCCAGGCCTGATTCAAGAGAAACATTGAAATTGGCCACTGACATTCAGTGTAATCGTACTTCTTTTTTGAAAGATAAGATTTTTACATTGATGTCGCGATCCAGTTATTCTGGTACTGAATGACCAAACTATAGATTTAATTTTGAAGCTGAACAAATCTACCCTTTATTAGGGGTGCACGGTATTCAAAACTGAATACCGGTATCGGTATTCAAAAAAATACCGCGGTATACCGGTATATCGAAAACTGTTCAGATACATGAACACAAGTACCACAATCGAGACTCGAGGCATCAGAGTCGGAACGAATTAGCATGCCTTGATGATGCGGTTCGAAAAACTTTACCCAACGCAGATGATATCAAAATTAATTATTTTCAAAATTAGTTTATCAGATTTTCCCCAGATTTCAACAAAACTATATCATGTGACCCCTCATTGGAACGAGCTCAACGAGCTCGTTCCAATGAGGGGTCACAGGATATAGTTTTGTTGAAATTTTTGAAAATTATTTTTTCAACTGCTGAATTTGTATTTTACGAGGGCACAAGCAGACGATTCCATGGATAAAGAGAAAATATTATTCATTCGGAGCTACAGTTATAAAACTCAAGACATCTTGAAAATTAAATTGTGTGTAAATAAATAATGACGATAAACCGATATTTTTGTAATTACACCGGTATTCAATCGATATTGGTTTGAATACCGGTATATATCGGTTTATCGATATACCGTGCAGATCTACCCTTTATAGTAATATTGCGCACGAGTCATAATATCAATATATTAGTGAGATGACGCCATTTCACTGTTTCGGTCGTTTCCTTATTTAAAGAATTTCGGAGTCAGAAAATACGATGATTTAAATATTAAAACAAAAGTCGGGGGACCCAAGGGGACTGATTTGGATTGGAAAGTACAATTAACGAAAAAATCACGCTTGCCCATTTTGGAGTCAGTCGGGAAGATCAGGAGACAATGCATCGGAATTCCAAATCCAGTGTTTAGACTAGAATTTCACTAGTATTGGAAAAATAAATATTTAACGCACTGTACCACTTTTGTAATAAAGTTTATTGCAAAAGTGGTTGCGTACTTTCTTCAGTCACTACCATGTTTTAACTGGTGAATGGACACGTGTTATTCCATCGAACGACACACAAACATGTTTAGGTAAACTAGTCCGTCACCCCACCCCAATGTCCGACTATAAAATGGACGTCCTTGATTTATCACCGAAATGAGTTTATTACAATAATGGTTAGTTTATTACAAAAAGTGGTTTTATTACAAAAGTGGTTTGTACGCGTTAACCACTTTTGTATTAAATTTTATTGCAAAAGTGGTTGTATTACACAAGTGGTTGGTACAACGCACGTGTGAAGGAGAGGGACTGGGCACTTGAAACTTGACCAATCCATAATAGCTGGAATAAAAAAATCTTGTATGCCTTTATTTTGTTCTATATTGTTTCACGGTCGGTTATTGGTATTCTTTGGAAATATTTCAAACTTGTCCTACGCATAGTTTAACGACAAATATAAAATAAAATATATTAATAATTAAGTAAACAATAAAAACAATAAAAACAATAAAAAGAAAAAAAAAACAGTTGTTGATAATTTGGTTTCTCATAAAAAATGACGAGATACTCTTTCCGGAACGAAGGAATGATTTTGATAGTGGTCAACTCACTGTGTAATGCACAAATTAATTACACTGTTTAATCGCATTACAATTTATTCATAATATACGATTTTCTTTCCCAGAATTGCCCATTATCAAACACGGCAGATATGGCTTCAAACTCGGCCAATATGAACCAAGCTGGAGTTGCCCTCCTCAATGCGTTACAGGGAGCAACAAATTTGATTACATGGAAATGTTCACAGTTAATCGTCGCACGCAATCAGGAAAATTGGCGTTACCAAGCATGGTGGACTGGTTTGAAGCAGAGTTTATTATGATTAGGTGGATGAAAAGAATAAAGAAGAGACCTGTACAGAAAATTCTTCGGAAATTCAATTCATAAAGTCTTAAGCGGAGATTCGTCGGAGTGAGGGAAGAGGAAGTTCAGCTATCAGAACGTCACGGCTTCCCAATGGGGAAGCCGAGACGTTCGGATAACTGAACTACAAGAAGAGGAAACTTTGGACTTTTTGAAAAGAATGAGACACAACCAGTGCAACCGATAAGAGAAAACAATAACACCGTAACAGATCCTTAATTTGTCAAATTATTTGCGTTGGTTTAATGAATACAGTGGTTTTTCCTTGGTTAGTTTCATATCGACCGCGATATCAGCCTTCGGTAACTTCACATCAGCCTTCGACTTACAGTCTCAGCTTGATATGAAGTTACTTCTGATATGAAGTTATCTCCGCCGAGTTGAAGCTAGCTATTTTGACCTAATCGCGATTAGAGTTCTCTGGCCGCTTCGGGTGGTCACAGAACTGTGCCTAAAATATCAGCCACCCCAAAGGACCCTGGACACACAAATCACAATGATAACTAAATATATGCCAGTGATTGTGCTCAAGATAAACTATTGGAATAAAGTTACCTCAAATTAACGTAATTGAAGCTTGAGACAAATTTTTGAACTTCATCGTTTGGATAATATGCCACAGATATTTGCTGTTCATACTTGGAACTCCTGCAAGGGTACCCACAATTACACTCAGCCTGCATTGTCTTGTTGGTATCGAAGAAAACTAAAAAGAGAAAAACAAAACAATATGTGACGTAGCAAACAAAATGGTTTTCGTGTCTTTAACAATCTATCCGCTGATGTCAAAACACCAAACGAAACCTAAGAATTTAATTCTTTACCTAACATGAAAAGCAGACGATACTTGCAAACAAAATTCTTGAATAACTAATTTGTTTCATTTTTTGTCTCAAAAACATAGGTTATGACCCCTCTTTGGAACGAGCTCGACGAGCTCGTTGCAAGAAGGGGTCATAACCTATGTTTTTGAGACAAAAAGTGAAAAAAATAATGAAAATTAATTGGTGATTTCTGTGAATAGCGCTGGCCGGTTTTGGCCGTTACGTTGGGTAAAGGTTTAAACAGTTCAATCTTGATTGACAAGGACCTTCGAACTCTGTCAAACCGGACTAAATTGGTTAATAAATGAATTGAATTTGTTAGATTCCATTTTGCATTATGGGAAATAACTGGAGGTTGATACTTTGACATCGGTGTGCAGAAGGTTAAATACCTTCCCATAATGGGCGCTGTGATAAAGTAAGAATCCACAATTTTTCCTCCCAGGTTTGAACAGTACAGTCGCCGTGGACTGGTCAAAGTCCATCAACGTGCAGTACTCCTTAGTACACAACGCCACCGCGCCCATTCGTGGGCAATGGGGGTGAAGTGTCTTGCCCAAGGACACAACGCGGTTGCTGCAGCTGGGATGTGAACCGAGGACCTCTCGGCTTGCAGCCTGCACCTCTACCTACTGAGCCATATATCCCCCGGTAATTAGATATACTCCCATCCGATCGAACACAACCTTCAAACACACCCTCGTCCTATTAAACCGTTTTGGTCACACCGCAACCACTTGCACCACAGAAACAAGATGGCGGCCTTCAGTATACAAAATGGACGACGAAAACACTTGTCACCGTAACAACACGCGCTGCGTATGCACACTAACACCACGTATCGCTATGGTAATGACGTCCCAATGTGGTTCCTCACACGGGTCACCACGAAAACCCAATATGGAGTAAATTGGTCACGTAATATGACATCACGTTCTGGCTCCTGCACCAAGGTCCCACTAAAATGGCAGGAAAACCGCACTACATACTACTCGCCAGGCTACTCTTTGTTCATATGAAATGTGTATCTCGTTATTCGCAGTTATTGTCTTTAGATACTACAATGCATAATTGGGTTATCGTGACCGCCAAAGTGGAGCGACTTCTTAAAAAATTTATGGGTGTCAGATGACAATTTTATATTGCAGTTGCTCTATGAGAATAAGTTTATATTACCAACACACCTCGTGAGATTTTACGATTTCTCTGGGTAATCGACATTTTGAACAAGTGTTAAACTGTGTTGATTTTTAAAACTGTATTTTACATTTCGTCTTGTTTTGTCAGCATTAATGAATCGCGTAGGGTAGATCGCCACTTGTCTTGCTGGCAAAATATTCCTTAACTAAATATTTAGTAAAGTATCGCATTCAAATAATAACAGAGGAGCAAAAACCCCATTTTTAGATGGAGGTTTTATCAACTGGTTGTGTTTAAAGCCACTGTCAGAGCTGTCACAATAAAGAGGGTACCAGTTCAAAAGCCGACATTTTCCTTGCACGTGTTCATATTCAGTCAAACGCAAATGGTATTTTTAAATGAATTTGTTCAATTACAGATTATTGGAGAGTGCCTGTAAACACTCCCCAATAATTTGTAATAGAAACAAATTTTGATAAACAAATTCAGACCACCAAAAATAATCTATCCCTCAACCAGTCAAAAATCGTCGTTCACCCGGTGTATCAAAGATACCGTTGTCGGCAGTATGTGCCCAACTGCCCATGGTTAATGTTTTGCATGACGGACACCTCTAGGGCCGGAGTCGAGGAACACACCTTCAGCTCTGTGATCACAAAAATGCCTTTGTTCGATCGCGACACACTTACAGCATTTGGTCGAGATTTTCTTTATAAAAAACACCGTGAAATCAGGATCACTTCACGTAATACCAATGCTCAAATACAGAGTTCGCATATTTTTTTTCGACAAGGAAGATTCCACAATACTATGGGGGAGGAAAGTGGACATAGAATTTCGGTCGCATCGCGACTCACTCGTCATGTGATTGAAATTCTCTGTCCGCATTTGTGATCACGGTATAGTACAGTACGTGGAGAGTGGATTGTAACTAAATCACCAGCGGAGTGGGGTTATCACCCAAACTATAACTTTCAAATTGTGTACATATCGACAAAAAACACAAGCAATGTTTCAGCCAATGGACCTCCGGGTTTAACCCGGAGGTCCATTGGCTGAAACTTTGCTTGGGCTGGTTATGCTTTGAAACAAAATTGCAATTATTGCTTGGGTGGAATCTCCACTCTGCAGGTGACTTAGTGATAATACACTTTCCACGTACTGTACATTACTCTCATTTTATTTTTTTGTGTCGTTGACCATGAGCAACGCCTCGCATGATGTTGTCATATTTAGCCCTCAACTGCACGAGATCCCTTTGTTTTGACAACTTTAAGCTAGAGTGCAAACGCGATGCGAGTATTTGCCACTCCCTCCTTTTAGCCCAGCCCTCTTTAATGAAACTCTGCAACCACAACTTTCCACTCATACTTACGTGCAATATATCTGTAACACTCCACTTCCTTTTTGAATGAGCAGATTGTTTCATTTCCTAAAAACGGAAAGGAAAAGTCCAATTAAATATCATTATTCCGAAATCATAACGTTTGCAGTTTGCCGGTTAAAAATTGGCTGATACTCATTGAACACTGATCAGCAAAGGGAGGAAAGGAAAATCTTAGTGTTTTCTATTACAAACTACAGTTAAAACTAGAAGAAGTCCGGTCATGAAATGCGCACAAATAGCAAGTCGATCTGCGCGTTAATCTACGCGTTATGACCATAGTAAGGCTATCAAATTCTGTACATATGGCCTGTGCACAAGCAATGTTTCAGCCAATGGACCTCCGGGTAACAGAAGCATTGCCTGGGATGAGTAACCATGAGAACCTGTCGTGCTTTGTATACCATTCGATATGGCAATTGCGCGCAATTCCTACGCGCAATTATGCCTAGATAAGCGCACAGTCCGTGACAGGACGTCTAGTTTTAACTGCAAGTTACCAACAAACCAAGCATTTTAGCCCCTTTCAAACTAGTCGTCTTCATGGATGATCTCGAGCAATAGGCTGTTATCCAACTGTCAGAACTTTTGGGCATTAATCTCTAAGATAATGTAGTTGCAAAATGTAAGTGCAGTCACATTAGATGGGCCGACAATGGAAAAGCTAATGGCTTCGTAAAGCAACTTTAACTGGAAAAGAATTGTAAATCTGTAGAGAGAGTCTGCAAATCAAATATATTTAACTCCATCGAACTCGACCGATCGCCATCATCCGGTTGTAATTCACATCCGCCTTTTTATTAACTCTTTACCCAATGTAACGACCAAAACCAGCCAGGGCTATTCACAAAATCGCCAATTAATTTTCATTTTTTGTCTCAAAAACATAGGTTATGACCCCTCTTTGGAACGAGCTCGTTCCAAAGATGGGTCATAACCTATGTTTTTGAGACAAAAAATGAAAACAATTAATTATTGAAGAATTCTTTTGGTAAGTGTCGTCTGCTTTTCATGTTAGGTAAAGGGTTAACCGTACTGTGCCGGTAGTATTCAACAATTGATGCTTTCGTTGGTCTTGACGTTGTTCCGAGATATCTGGTTGAAATATTTCTTTTTAGTAACTGAACAATTATGTGAATAATAAAGAATTGTACTTTTATCGGATTTGCCTTGACAGCGTAATAATTTGAACTGAACACTATCTAATCTATTTATATGCTTGGGTGGTAAAGTGTACAGTACAATAAACTGGAAAACCAATTGATTTAACAAACAGGTAGCATCAATCATAAATACTGAACATCAGTCAGGGATCCTTAGTTCCATTTCCGCAACCACGGTCAATTGACGGTCGAATGACGTCTGAACACAGTTAATTATACAATAACAAGATTTTCTAGTATCAGTAGGATTGCTGGGGTTACCCGTTAAATATTCACAAGAAAATTAACAGTAACAATATTTATTAAAGATACATTTACAAAATCTCCTTGACCACTGTCGTCAGCTGTTCATTTGTTCTTGTTTAGTTTATCGTGCAGTTATTTAACGTAGCGTTGTCGTCTGCAAACTGTAAACATAAACAACGCTTCCGGAAGTAGGTCATGACGTCATATTTGACTCCGGTCCCCGGTCGATAATGGCTATAAATAGGAAAAGCTGGAAAATATGCACGCCTATTTATAAGTCTGTTGGGCTTTCTTACCGTCTAAGTGAATTACTGTTAATGTGTTGGTAACGCACAAAGAATTGATAATAATATAACAATAACATGATTTTGGAGGGCATTATGGTTCATTAGCGGCCCTGCAGCAATGATGAACAGCCCGAGGGTTTATTAAAGGCCCGAGTCGAAGTCGAGGGCCCTTAATAAGCCCAGGGGCTGTTCATCATTGCTGCAGGGCCGCTAATGAATCATGATGTCCGACAACAATCATGTTATTACTATTATTACCACGCCCTGTTACAGCTGACCGCAAGAGGGAATTGCTGGAAGAAATAATCTGGAAGAAATATAAAGTCGGTTCGATATTTCTGTTTCGGTCAAGCGTTCGACTTCAGTTCAGAAATACAAAGGGACGTCATCCGAATGGGAGTAATTCATTAGACCATGGAATCTAAAAATAGCCGGGCCGCGGGCAGCTAATGGCTATTTATACCATTATCGCCCACGGCCCGTCTCCGTCGAATGACGTCATTGAAATTGTGGAGTTTTAACCGCAAAATCATGTTAATCGACTAGTAACTTATAGATTGAGTGGTAATAATATAACAATAACATGATTCTGAAGGACATTGTGGTTTATTAATGGCCAAACAGAAATAAATAGCAGCCCGACATCTTATAAGAGGCCCGACACGAAGTCGAGTGCCACTAATAAGATAGAGGGTCGATATTTGTTTCCGGAAGTCCGTTAATAAAACCACAATGCCCGACAAGGACATGTTATTACTATTATTACCAGTCCCTTATAAAAAAGTACCATGGTAAACCATGGTAAATCCCAAAATACCCTGGTAATACCATGGTACCCCATGGTATTACCAGGGTATTTTGGGATTTACCATGGTTTACCACGGTACTTTTTTTTATAAGGGGTTGTTCCACAGTTACTCTTTCCAACATCTAAGTAAACAATTTCTTTTCTGAACTTTAATCATATTAATTGTGCTTCAGCAAGATCGCTCGATTGGGATATTTTGAACGGTTTAATTATTTTCAATTTGTCGCCTGCTTGTTTACAAATTAATGACAGGTCACATGATTAATCAGATGATTTAATTTTACGACAATAGCGCGAAATTCAGAAATGTGATGCTACATTATTCACTAAATATTCAACATTTACTTCCAATAATGACCACAATTACAGTTAAAACTAGAAGTCCTGTCACGAACTGTGCTCTTATCTAGGCTTAATTGCGCGTAGGAATTGCGCGCAATTGCCGTATCGAATAGCATCCAAAGCACGCAGGTTCTCCTGGTTACTCATAGCAAACACAGGCAATGTTTCTGCCAATGGATCTCCGGGTTACCCGGAGGTCCATTGTCTGAAACATTGCTTGTGCACAGGCCATATGTACATAATTTGATAGCCTTACTATGGTGATTACGCGTAGATTAACGCGCGGATCAACGTGCAATTTGTGCGCATTTCATGACAGGACTTCTAGTTTTAACTGTAATAAACTAAATGATCGAAACTTACGTTTTGTGTAATTACAACTGTCATTATTAATGGACAGTTCGATAAATCTAATAAAAACAACAAATTAGGACATTGTTTTTTACCTTTGAATTTCGAAGCGTAGAATAATTTCCGGGAGCTAACTCTAAATTCTTTGATCACGCGACACGAGCTTCAAGTGGCGGGCCGATATTGGAAATTGATTTCAATATCGGCCCGCCACTTTGTCGCATTATGCAATTTCAACGCCCGGTAAAGCATCGTTATTATACCAGGGAGCGCCCTGTAAAATGATAATAATACAGGGTGTTCATTCTTCGGTCGATTTACATGAAAACATTGTGTCTGATTTCCGGAAAATTGTTTATACCAGGGTATCATTGAACCGAGAACACACTCGCACAGAATTCAACAATAATTCTTTTTTCTCTCTTTTTTTAAGTATTGTATTGTAAAATGTATACGTACCTGGGTCTGTTTCTAAGTGGCATTTACAAAACAAATGAATATATTTCAAACGGCATTCGTTGAGGCAGGCAAACTGGCTGTACGTCGAGTAATACTTCAGATTGTTTACAAAGTTTGTCGCTTCCGTGTCCAGACAGTATGATGTTTTAAAAGCTTTGTACGGATATGTCAAATATCTATACTGAAATAAAAGAATCCCCATAAGCTGTGATTTTTTTTTTCAAAACGTAGCTTCCATTCACTACCTAGCCACACACCCACGCACATCCACCACAGACCCTAACCCAGGTTCACCCCACACACTATCACCATCACACATCTGCACACAGAGGAACACACACACGTCTTGTGTTGCGTGATCAAGCCTAGAAATAAGCAGATTGTCATCTGCAGAAAGAGTTCCACAGAAGGTGAATTTGGTGTTGCTACCCTGCACAGCAGGGTAGCATCACTAAATTTACCCTTTGTGAACCACAATCTGAATCAAAGCTTCAGGCCTAAACAGAGAGAGATACCCAGAGATTAAACTGGCCCACTGTATGCGACAGCATACATAAACGCACCCTCGGGGGACCACATTCTGCAAATGACAGATTGCTTATTTCCAGGCCTGTGGGTGACAAATTTGGACGATTTCCATTATATCCAACAACAGGGAATATGGGCTTACACTCCAAATTGATCATTGGTGTTTTACTTGCAAGATACCCTGACGGGAAGAATGCCTATCCGGCGATGTATGTGTTGTTTGGGTATCTTTCGGAAAAATGGAATGCGTTCAAACAAAATTATGTGCATGTTGAAATGTACATATTTAGAAGACACAAACGTAACAAAATGTTTCAGTCGCAGACAGTTACAGATTTCCATCTCATATTGCAATATCAGGATCAGCGTGGGATGATAAAGCTTACTCGCGACAGGGGCGTCACAAAAAAGGGAGTTTAAGGTGTGCGACACACCACAAATAGTTTTTCCAGCCGGGACATTGTCGTCATGTTTGGAGTCTAAGATATCAATTCTCTCATGAATACTCATGTACTTTCTCAAACGACCAGTTTGAATACTTGTTACAGTGTCACGGGGTCATACAAATGGGGGTAAATGCAGTACAGTCGTCTTGGACTAGTCATAATCCACGCGAGGGCGGTGATGTCCACGCTAGCGTTTAACAGGTAATAAAAATCGTCATCAGCAAAATTGTTATTAATGGAGCACCGGGATGTACCGGGCCGGGTTGTACCCGGTGCTTCATTGATTAAATGTTTGATAATTATTCCTATAATTAGTGTTTGAATCTAATATTATTGCTTCCATGGAAATATTACCCATCCGAGCAAAGTGGCCATTCCACTGCAGCCTTACTGTACTATCCGATTCGGGCAGCCAAGAGACCAACATCACCAATTTGGAGTACCGGTGTAAAAGGAATGGAAGTCCGTAGGAACGTTAGTCCCTCTGGACTATTATTCCGCGGAATTATAGTCCTAGGTCTAACATTTCTAGAAATAGTAGTCCGGCGGACTACTATTCCTAGAAATGTTTGACCTAGGACTATAATTCCGCGGAATAATAGTCCAGAGGGACTAATTTTCCTACGGACTTCCATTCCTGTTACACCGGCATGCTACATATTAATTAAATAAATGCACCACGACAATTACAATAAATTTAGTGTTCTTGAGTTTCTTACTGTAAGTCCAGCTGACTAATATTCCAGTTATTTCATCAACAACGAAGGCATACCTAAATGAATGTTGTAGTTGGAATATTGGCAAGTCGGGATTTGAGCCATCAAATTGGGTTTACACCTTCCCCCAGCACATACACACAAACAATAGGTCATCTTCACGACGCACCTGCCTCGTAACCCGCTGGGGTTAGAGGCATTGTTTGGAAAAAAGTCATATGCGATTACATCTCCATACATATTACACAGTGTGTGTGTCAATTTAGTGATAAACATTTTAGAAATTGCGAACAACGCTTCTAAATTGGTATTTTCTGGGTGCACATACGTGCCTGACGACAGAGGTAGTTACAACAACGTGTATAACATCGAAACAGGTTCATTTGGGTATACGTGAATTGTGGATGTGGAGATCGCCCCAATTCATCCGGACCTGTTTCCAGATCTGGGATGTGACGACATAGCCACGCGACCTAGTGGTGCCATGTTGGGTTGTTATGATAGTGCGCGCGAGTGTCCATGTTGTAACGTTATCACCATGGCGATATGTGGAGTCAATGCGCCTGCGTAGCGAGTGTTATTAAGATGGCACATTGTACCGTTGGCCAGTTTGTTTACAAGAGGACGCCATCTTGGTTTCTAAGGAGGCAGGTGGTTTCTGTGGGGACAGGACTGGTTTTTAAGGTGGCAGGTGGTTTCTATCGGGCCAAGACTCCTGCAATAGGAAGACCTGTGTTCTGAGGGTGTGTTCTATTCATGATAGTATATTGAATTATCCAGGTCGACCCGGCATCTAGTTCGAATTCTTCCAGAATCCTCAGTTTCTGCTTACCCAGACCGCCATCTTTTATAAGACTTGGCTGCTTTAGGGCCTAAATCCTTCAATAGGAGCGATGGGTATCTAAAACGTGTGTTCGATTTAATAGGAGGAGACCCAGATCGACTCGCCGATTACACAAAATCACAAAAACGAAACAAAATGTACCTAAACGAATTTTATTCAGGATAGAAATCTTCCAGAAGGATACCAGTATGGGAGCGTGAAGGACCGAGGAGAAATCACAATACAGTGTTCTTTCTGTACTTAGTTATCGTCCCTGTGTGTGACGAAAGCATCTATGAATTCTGACTCAAAAAGGCAATCGAGCAATGACTGGAACAGTTAATGCTCGAATAACTCGAATCTTATCGAACAAATAAACTATGGAGCGGTGACTGTAACAGTAGGGCTGCACGGTATATCGATCAACCGATATATACCGGTATTCAAGCCAATATCGATTGAATACCGGTGTAATTACAAAAATATCGCTTTATCGTCATTATTTATTTACCCACAGTTTTATTTTCAACATGTCGTAAGTTTTTTAATTGTAGCCCCGAATGAATAATATTATTCTTTTATCAAAGGAATCGTCTGCTTGCGTCCACGTAATATACAAAATCAGTAGTTGAAAAAATAAATGTAAAAAATTTCAACAGAACTATATCATGTGACCCCCTCATTGGAACGAGCTCGTTGAGCTCGTTCCAATGGGGGTCACATGATATAGTTTTGTTGAAATCTTTGGGCAAAAACTGATAAACTAATTTTGAAAACAATAAATTTTGATATCGTCTGCGTTGGGTAAAGGTGTTTCGAGCCGCATCATCAAGGCATGCTAATTCGTTCCGACTGTGATGCCTCGAGTCTCGATTGTGATACTTGTGTTCATATATCTGAACAGTTTTCGATATACCGGTATACCGCGATATTTTTTTGAATACCGATACCGGTATTCAGTTTTGAATATCGTGCAGCTCTATGTAACAGGCAGTGTTTGAACGACTCGAATCTCGTTGAGCAAACATGCAATTGAGTAATTACTCGAACAAGACAGTGACTCCACATACGGCTCGTATCCTCTTCTCGGAGAAAAGAAAAGGGATTCTGTAACCACCAATGTATGCTAGAAAGGGATTCTCTTTTTGAAAGAATTCTATCATCAGTATTAGCCCGGCTTCTACAGTTAAAACTAGAAGTCCTGTCATGAACTGTGCGCTTATCTAGGCTTAATTGCGCGTAGGAATTGTGCGCGATTGCCTTATCGAATGACATCCACAGCACGGCAGGTTCTCCCGGTTACTCTTAGCAAACACAGGCAATGTTTCTGCCAATGGACCTCCGGGTTACCCGGAGGTCCATTGGCTGAAGCATTGCTTGTGTATAAAATTTGATAGTCTTACTATGGTCATAACGCACAGATCGACGTGCTATTTGTGTGCATTTCATCACAGGACTTCTAGTTTTAACTGTACACTCTCGTGTTTAGATGCTACTCAGACTTTCTATCCCTAGTCTACAAGTGCACTAACTTATCAGCATTTTGGTTGTTACTACTATTTCTGGAAAGATCCAAAATAGCAACGAGAGCAGTGACTGCAACAAGCATTGCCCGAAAGACTCGAATCTCCTCAATTTATATTGGGTAATGCAGCACATCATTGGAAGGGAGGCTAATTTAGATTGCGCATCGGACTTCAAATCGGAAATATGTATGTCCGATCCTAAGCCACGTTATCTGCGTTGTATCCTTCCGAAGAACACCACTTACTCCCAATCATGTTTGAGCATGGTAGCGCATTGTTAACGTGCCAGGCACTTTGATGGTACACTTGTCTTCAACAACATCTAATCCTGCTTGTGCCAAATTAGTTTGTTGAAGAATCAGGTAATTACTCATTTTGGCGCTGTTGTTTCTTCCCAGGTCATCCACACGTAAAAACTGTGACCCTCGATATGCCCCTTACTGTTGGAAGTGTAGTTAAGCACAGCGAAAGCCAGAACAAAAAACGAAAAATCGGAACTGGCTTTAACGGGCCCTTGGTTTGCTATTCTATAACATTTCATCGGCAATCAACATTGATTACAATTATTTGTTCTTTATCTTGAATGGCATAGAACAGATAAACACTCAGCAATCTTGTGTAATCTACTGATGAACAATAATATACGCTTACCAAATTAATTCCTACTTAGGTTTTGCATTATTATATTTTTCGTATTTTTGTTCCTGCCACCACATTACTTGAATGCCACTTCGAGTTGTTCAAAACTGAGTTTCGTAATTCCCAAAGATTATACCGACAGTAACATCTCGTCCCCTGAGTTCCAATGTGTTCCATGTGCTAGTAGGCGCATAGAACACATTGGAACTCGGGGACGATCTATAATCATAACAGTAACAAATTTTGACAGAAATATTATATTGTTGCCTGAAATAGAACACATCTTGCTTTTACAGCGTTTTCTATTGGACGTGTGGTTACCGCATAACCACAAGTTGTACCGTACTATGCCAACATCATGTCGGCTCCGTCCACGCTAAGATTTGAAAAAAACTGTAGGTTTCAAAGTTGATGGACATTTGAATAACGCGACCAATTATTCTTGAAGGCCTCGATAACAAGAAAACAATTAAATTTAAAAAAAAATTAAAAACGTCTTTTAACGTGTTTAGTTAAGCCGTGAAGCAAACAAAATCTAATCTAACGATTTAACATCATTAAGGCCCAAACCAGCCACTTCTCTTCACAGAAATCGACATTCAAATTTTATTATACTTATTTTTCATCTCCAAAACATTATGACGCCTCATTAAAACGAGCTGATTCAGCTGATTGCAATGAGAGGCCCTATTTTGAGATGAAAAATTTATTTAGGAATTATGTTAGAATTTGTTTAGCCGGTGTCGTTGTCGAGTAGATTCAGGTGAAGGCGTAAAGGCTTAACAGATTCCAACAATTGGACAGTTAACCCTTTACCCAACGTAACGCTCAAAACCGGCCAGCGCTATTCTCAAAAATCGCCAATTAATTTTCAAAATATTTTCATTTTTTGTCTCAAAAACATACGTTATGACCCCTCGACGAGCTCGTTCCAACGAGGGTTCATAACCTATGTTTTTGAGACAAACATGAAAAAAATTAGTTATTCAAGAATTTTTTTTGCAAGTGTCGTCTGCTTTTCATGTTAGGTAAAGGGTTAAGTTCCAACTGAACTTACAAGGCTCAAACCTATACAGTACAGTCGCCGTGTATTGGTCGTAATCCACGCTTGGGCAGGTGATGTCCACGCATGCGTTTACCAAGTAATAAAAATCATCATCGGCAAAAAAATTTTAATTAATGAAGCACCAGATTGTATCCGGTGTTTCATTAATTAAATCTTTTGATGATTATTCCTATAATCAGTGTTTGGAAACTAATATTATTGTGTCCGTGGAAATATTGCCCACCAGTGGGAAGTTACCAGTACACGGCGGCCGTACTGTAGCAAAAGGAAGCTGTGATTGATACGCTTCCGGATTATACGTAGCTTTCCACACTCGCTAAAACCCTTTTGTTTATTAAAATCTACGCCCTCAGTTGAGAATCCAGGATCCTGAGTTTGGGGAGAGGGTGGGGGGGGGGGGGGATTTTTGGTCAAGGGTCGTGATGCTGCGTAATGCCTCACTGGAAATAGCTTCTTATCACCTTCGAACCCTAGGTCGAGGGTAGGTGGCATTTGCTCCCATTTTGTCCTACATCCCTGGCGACATTGCAACTCGTCACATAATACTGAGCGTTATAGAAATAATATTCGACATGTGATGCAGTTCACATCGGAAACGTCTTGGATTACTTCGTAGTTAATACGCCAATACAATACAAGTGTCCATTCAACCATTGTGTCAAGTAGGAAGATTGTAATGATAACTTCTGGCAGGAAACAGATATGACAGATTTTCACAGCATTGATTTGAGCTGATTCGTAGCATTCCGTCACGTTAAGGAGACCTGATCGGCCAGATGAATCGAGGCGGGACATGGCAACCCTGTTATTGACAGTTGTATTGATATGTTAATTGTTTGACTACAACGCCTGAAATGTCAACAAAGTACAATTATGTATTAACCCAATAACACATCATAACTCCTGAAATTAGAAATAACATACAGTGGACGGGGTGTAATCCACGCGGGTCCTGTGATGTCCACGCATGCATTTACCAGGTAATAAAATTGTACCCGGGGCTTCATTAATTACATTTTTGATGATTATTCCTATAATTAGTGTTTGGAATATTATATTATTGCGTCTGTGGACCAGTGACCAATCCACGGCGGTACTCGGGTGCTGATGCTTCCTGCGGCACGCAGTGGCGGCGATACGGGGGGGGGGGGGGGGGGCATGGGGGGGGGGGCATTTGCCCCCCCAGACGAAGGCTTTGCCCCCCAGTTGCCCCCCCCAACCATCTCGCATGCATTTCCATCCACCCTCACGCACAAACACATTCAGTCACTCTCTCTCTCTCACACACACACGCCCCCCTCTCTTTTTTTATTCCCAATAATTTCCCATACACACTTAGACCAAAGCCTCAGGCTAGCTGATGAACACATCCAGGCAGTAGAGATTTAAAGACTGGGATGCAGATACTTATAAGTTATGTTTAAGTTATGAGCCAACAAAGGCACGTCTATCCATATCCCTTGTCTAAAAAAATTCATGGATTTCGCATTATGACAGACGGGCATTATGAGTCTCTCTCTCTCTCTCTCTCTCTCTCTCTCTCTCACGCACAGACCCACCAGACGCGGATCCAGGATTTTTTGAAAGGAGGACCGCGAATTACCATTACATTTAGTCGAAACTTGGACCCAAAGTCCGTAATATAATTTTTTAGTTTGGTACGTCCACAGGACGTACCAAACCAAAAAAGTATATTACGGACTTTGGGTCCAAGTTTGGACTACCTCATAACAAAGTAATGATATGATCCTTTACGTATTTGCCCTCCTTCATGGGAGTCTGCCCCCCTAGTTGCCCCCCCCCCCCACAAAAAAATTTCTGGCGCCGCAACTGGCGGTACGCGATATACATACTTAGATACTTAAATAAAATAACAAAATATTTCACAAAAAAGTCTCTCGCATTGTTTCCTATTCCATTCGGATTCGATGTTAGTATCGACATTGGACTCCCAATTCAATTCGAAACTCGATTCGAGGATAAAAATTTCTACTCGCAGGGCCATAAGCATTGGATCGAAGGTGTAATAACTGGGTCTTCTCCTGTGTGTCCCATCCACTTTCAGAAAATGAGACTTCCTGTCTGGGTGGATTTTCCCATACGAAAGTGTTTTAATGATAACTAACTTGATAAGTATCCCATGGGGAAAATAAGCTACTGAAAATCAGTATGTCAACAGTTTCTGTCCCGTTTCGTTCCAATCGAGTTCCGGTGCGATCCGATTGTTTACAAATTTTTTAAGAGCTAACTTTAAAACCGGACGGAGAGGTAAGATTTATCAATTGTTCAATCTTGCTGTTAACCCAATTTATAACCTAGTCGTTTAGATGTGTGTTTCCTGTTGATTATAGCTTCTTTGTGGTGCCGTCTGGATTTGTTTGTATTTTCCTACTGGACACTTTGGAAGACATTCCACGTAAACTTATCCTGTTAACCTCGCTAATTTTACTGGCAAGTCAGGATGAAAAACTAATTTAGGTCTTCGAAATTGGGTTCGTTTTTTGACGTATTGGACAATGCAGGATGAAACAAAATCGGGTTAGAAATTCTCCGACTACTGAATGATTTTGCGTTCCCTACCAGGATCGTCCCCGTTCCGTCCCTTCGCGTTTCACTTTAAATGATTTTCGTTACATAAGGAGATAATTAGGCAATGATTTACAATCCTTTGGTTATGTGTTATGGTATGATCTCGAATCGCACGAACCTTGTATTCCATCCGAATGAATTGGAGTCCATGAATGTACTATTTTTTATGTTTTATTGCTTTATTGGAATTAAGGTTCCGCGAAAAGAACGTTGGGTCATTTAGACCTAAAAATGATTTAGCCATACACATAACCCATGTATGTTCAATGTCGGAAGGAACCTGTTCGTCGAAAAATTCCACCGCATTTCCCTGTCATCAGTGCAGCTTTATATGCAACCTGGAAGGTGTCTAAGTACAATGGGGTAGAGGAATCTCAAGGGACTCCGTTCACATCACAGGTAAAGAGGAAGTATAAAATATTTATTCTAAATTAAACTTAACACTTTCCTGTGGTTTTTTTCTCAGAATCATGTTTCATGGCCAATAGAACGCAAATAAACTCAGTATCGAGACCGGGCAAAACATGTTGACGTATTGATTTCCACGGAGCGTGTGTCACTCAGTGCAACGTGAATGCAACAGTATAAGCTTTCTATGTGTTCTGAAATAATATTTACTTTTGTTAGCTTTATTGCAGCATAAGTTGAGAATCCTGGAGATGCTAAGAAACCTTCGTTATCAACATCTGGTTCTTCTTGTGGACAATGAAGTATTACCTGTATAGAAATAAGAAAATGATTAACAAAAAGCGCAGTCCGTTATCTTCATTTGTAATAATTGCATTAGTTTTATCCTCGCTATCTCTTTCTTTACCTTTACCTACAAACTCAATTTTACTGATACCAGGGACCGTATCACTGTGTTATGTAACTGTAAAACATCTACTAATTGGGATCCCGTTAATAAACATGATGAGTATCGTATCTTTACGCAACTGTCACATTTCGTTTGAAGCAACAGGCTTCAGACAACGATCAATGATTGTTGGAAATGTGCTCACCATCCAGCTTTTCAAACGGGTTTGCTTTCTTATGTTTATTGAGGCTTAACCACACTTCTAAAAGCCATGTACATCTCTTATAGCTATTATTCATTTATTTATTGGGGTTTAACGACACGTTCGACAGCCAGGGCTACCCTGTGTCAGACAGTTGTACGGTGGAGGAAGACGGAGTATCCGGAAAGCACCGCCGAGTAATTGTCAGACTCCCCAATGTACTAATATCTCAGAAGCCAGGTTAGCACTGAATGAAGGTAAGTGCACCATCGACGTGCAGTACGCCTGAGTACACAGTGCCATCGTGCCTCCCACGTAGGTAATCGAGATTAAGTGCCTTACTCAGGGACACAACGCACTTACCCCTGGAGGAGATCGCACCATGGACATTTGCCCAATGCCGTAACCAGTGAGCCACCACGCTCCCCATATCTTAAAGGTGTGAAGGAAACCGATGTACCCTGAGATAATAACCGAGCAGTGACGGGCAACTGACTAACCCTCCAGCTGACTAACCCGACCCAAGCAGTGTTTGCAGTGCTTGATGGCAAATGCCACATCGATATGTACTACATAGAAGATATGGAATGATTGTTTTGGTCATACTCTGTTTGTGAAACTCGTCTACGAATTTCCCGTTTTGCCTCGCAAAACGGGAAATTTGCAGACGAGTTTCCCAACTTGAGTATGACCAAAACACAAATTTCATATTCTGTTTATCATATGACACCACAGTTACAAAAAACACATCATTTTATATAGATAGAAAAGAGGGGCTATTGAATAGAATTGCACCTTGACCGTCATGCATTTGACTGTGACCCGTCACACCGGCACGCATTCATACGTCATAAGCGCGATAAATTATAGTTCTACAATTCGGCTTTATAAATACAAATTTTCAAGTATTTATACATTTCGTATCATTGGGATTTGGTGAATGTTGATAACAAATAAACTCAGGCATCGTAGTATTGTTGACGTTTTAAAACAGTTCTATTTACACGCACATTAACACAGATCTTTTCGGTGATAACCAATCAGAAAACGTTCTTTTGAAATTGACCAATCAAATCAGCTGATGGTGTCATGAAGCACTAATTAATATTTATTGAAAATATGAAACGGTAATAAGTCAAGAAAACGGAAGTCCTACGATATGAATCTCCCCCAGAATTGTCAATCTCGGACGATATGACTTCAAACGAGGTAGATATGATGCCGATCTCGGCCGATATGAACCAAGCTAGATTTGTCCATTTGATACTTGACACTAGACGCAGCAAATTTGTTTACTTCGAAATTGTTATGCATCGAACCTGATCAGGAAGTTTGACGTTACCAGGCATAATGGACTGGTGTGAAGTCGAAGATTTTTATGATGAGGAATTGACGGCTCCTGGAACATCGGTTGTTGCCAAGCATTTCGGTGAAGATTCATTAACCGCATTTTATTATCTTCTGCAATTACTCAATTTTTAATGTAAAATGATTTCATTGATTCCATTCAATGAAGTTGAGACACAACCACAATGTGTATTCTTCATCTCTCTAGACGACCATTTACGGAATATACAAATTAAACGACATGTAAAGTTTACAATAGCGCATACTTGCGGCAATCGCCAGTTCATACCGGAAAAGTGAAGGATGCACTCCACTGACTCAAGTCGCAGTACAATTATCAGTGGCACACACTTGGGCTGTAAACGTGGCTCTGAGAGCCACGATTACCGCCCAAATGTGCGCGACTGGTAATTTTACTGCGACCCCAGTCAACGAAATTTAACACTGTGAAAAATGTTCAGTTTAATGTAGTTCTTAGGAGCCTCGACTTGTCTAGTAGTACACGGTATTACAATCCGGAATTGGAATCAAAGTCGGCCGATTGTGAGCTCAAATAACCGCAAATAGGTCAGCGACCACTTTTAGTAATCGGTTGAACACTACAAAATACAAACTTTTAGGAAGCAATTAGAACAAATTAATTTCAAAATCCTTATTGGCTGAATATCGTGATTTCATTTTGATCTTGCAATTTGGCGATATTCTCGGTAGTATGGTATGAAAATCATTGATGGCATCAGTGTAAGTTTTGACATGTTGGTTTATCAGGTTCTTATGTCATTGTCGATGATGTTTTCTATGTTACTCTGTATGATAAGAGCTTTTATGGAAATATTTCCACCGTAAAATAAGAAACATTTCAACAGAAAAAGCTGCCAATATTTAGAAAGAGATAATCTTTAAGCTAAGATTCAGGCTGTAAAACTGCAATTACTGCAATCTATATTATGCATCGTCCAAAGCAACCCTTACTGCTGGTATCTGGTATTTCTTATCTATCATGGGCAGCGGAACCGGGGGGGGGGGGGGGGGCTGGAGGGCTTAAGCCCCGCCACTTTTTTTGCCGGGCCATGTTTTTGTGTATGCATATATTTTAACGCAACAAATGACTGGTGAAACAAGGGGCGGATCCAGAGCCTCCCTTATATTTTCGCCAGCTATGTTTCTCTCGTACTGGTTCATTTTCGATGGATGTCGGATCATTTTTTGCAGTAAGTGGCAGCAAACGTTTAATGTACACAGTCTGTTAAAAATCGGTTAACTTTAGTAAATCATAATCTTACAGACATACAAGTACTAAATCCACCCCAGACAAGATAATCTACAGACAGTATAATTGCTGTTAACGTCTGGTAAAGCATACAGGTGAGGTCTATTTATCAGCTTTGGTCATTACGACCAAAGCTGATAAATAGACCTCACCTGTATGCTTTACCGACGTTTTTTTAACGGCTCTCAAAGTGTGAAATCTTTCAAATACATCTCCTGAAAAATCTCAAATTATCCGCTCAGATGCATGAAAATGGGGGTTTTGGGGCCCTGGAATTTAAAATGTTCATGCCGACGACCACCCATCGCCCGATCCAGCCCCCTCATTTTGAAAATCGTTCCGCCGCCCCTTTCTATAGAAGAACGCTTTTCTCGAACAGACTCATAGAACTGTATGGTTGAATTTCTGCTGATCCTTTTTATTAGGTTTAAGTTCTTCGTGTCGAACCGTAGCACATGTTTACTACTCAAAATGGTATGTAGTACAATAACGTAATTGCAAATGCAGGGAAGTAGTAGTATAGCGATGAAACGACCCTCATTGGCAGGACCCCGGGCAGGACCCGGAAGTGACGTCATGTCACGTGACTGGTGACGTCATGTTGTATTGTCATGGTAACCCGCGTGAGCGGCCATCTTGTGACGTCATCTCCATAGTGATACGTGGTGTTAGTGCGCATGCGCAGCGCGTGTTGTTAGGGTGACACGTGTTTCCGTCGGCCATTTTGTATACTGGAGGCCGCCATCTTGGTTTCTATGGTAGCACGTGATTGCTATGTTACCTAAAGCCTACAATAGGACAGGGGTATGTTCGGAGGGTGTGTTTCTTTGTAGAAGAGTAAATCTAATTACCACAAACAACCCGACAAGCCATCCAAATCACTAAAATCCACCCGAAATCACCGAAAGTGACTTTATTTCCCCATTTTATCTGCTTAGCACGTAGTGCTATAGTACTAAGGGGTACAAGGGGTGCATTCGACTGAAGTGGAGTTAATTTCTGGTTCGGATTCTCCCAGATTCCCTTTTTGGATCTCTATCCCATGACGTTTTTCCCCTATTCAGAATAGCACGTAGTGCTATAGGACAAATTTACCCAGAATTCTCTGCTTCTATCTATATATGCAATAGTTATCGTCTATCTGACTCTGTTCCTTTGTTCTAGAGTATACTCCGGTAGCGTAGAAGAGCCTATTATTTGGAACAGTATACCTTATTATTACTATATTTAGCTATTCTAGTCTATTCTTGTTAGTTCTGACCCTATTCCAAGTACTCTTGTTATTTCATTTATCTAGATCATTTATATAAATTATAACTAACCAATCAGACTGCTTGATTTCCAATAACCTGTATGCAGAGTTATCTCCCTTCTGTACAACAAAAGCCAATATCATTCCCAAAGCCAATATCATTCCCAAAGCCAATAAGCTATCGAGCAGTTACTGATAAGTCATTGCTCGAACGACTCGAAGCCCATCGAGCAAATGAGCTATCGAGTAATTGCTCGTTCGAGTGACTCCTCGAACGACTCTTCGACTCATTTCAGTATTTGAGAATACCTATGACCCGGCATTGTATTATTTGAGGATACCTATCGAGGATACCTTTTATAGGATACTTATCTGAGGATACTATTACCTATATCACAATGCATACCTATCCCAAATATCCCTTATAAGCTAAAGAGCAAGAGAGTAATTGCTCCATGAGCAATTGCTCGATCGACTCGAAGCTCATCGAGCAAATGAGCTATCGAGTAATTGCTCGTTCGAGTGACTCCTCGAACGACTCTTCGACTCATTTCAGTATTTGAGGATACCTATGGCCCGGCATTGTATTATTTGAGGATACCTATCGAGGATACCTTTTATAGGATACTTATCTGAGGATACTATTACCTATATCACAATGCATACCTATCCCAAATATCCCTTATAAGCTAAAGAGCAAGAGAGTAATTGCTCCATGAGCAATTGCTCAATCGACTCGAAGCTCATCGAGCAAATGAGCCTAAGAGCAATTGCTCTATGAGCAATTGCTCGAACGACTCGAAGCTCATCGAGCAAATGAGCTATCGAGTAATTGCTCGTTCGAGTGACTCATTTCAGAAAAAGGGGTGCCGAAGGCCATATGTTTTCCAAAAAGGGGTGCCGAAATTGGGGTGCCTTCTGGAGAATCCCTTTTTTGTCAAATGAGCTATCGAGTAATTGCTCGATCGAGTGACTCGACATGCTGCTCGAACGACTCGAATCCCATCAAGCAAATGAGCTAACGAGCAATTGCTCGTTCGAGTGACTCCTCGAACGACTCTTAGACTCATTTCAGAAAAAAGGATTCCATAGCCATAGCCGTTTTCGAAAAAGGGATTCTGTAACATGGAATTCCTATTCGAGTCCGTAAAATTTGGATTCCGTGTTTTAACATCGACACTCGAGGGTATTCCCCTTCCCTATTGGAAGAATTCAGTTTAATGGGTTGTAGTTTAAAAATTCAGATCACCTTCGTTATATTTTCATTAAGTTTAAAATTTATTAAGTTAAACTTTGTTCAGTTCAAAGAGGTTAATTATATATACATTCATTAGGGGTTATACTTCATTCAGTTCAAGGGTGTTACTACCTTCATTTAGGTTATAGTTAAAAACTTTCTGGGGTTTTAATTACATAAAGTTCATTCAGTTGAAAACTTTGTTCAGTTCAAAGGGTGTCTTGTATCTGTTCATAATTCAGATCTGTTCAGTTGTCCAACTGAACAGATCTGAATTATGAACAGATACAAGACACCTGTTCGAATGAAGTCGTAGTGAACAAAGATCCAATACAATCAAGATGGATGGGACCAGAACAAAGTGAACAAAGATCCAACACAACCAAGATGGAAGTGAACAAAACAAAGTGAACAAAGTTTAGGACTATAACCCCTAATATAACCCTCTTGAACTGTTTGAATGAACTCTAACCCTAATGAAGGCATTAACACCCTTGAACTGAATGAAGTATAACCCCTAATGAATGTATATATAATTAACCTCTTTGAACTGAACAAAGTTTAACTTAATAAATTTTAAACTTAATGAAAATATAACGAAGGTGATCTGAATTTTTAAACTACAACCCATTAAACTGAATTCTTCCAATAGGGAAGGGGAATACCCTCGAGTGTCGATGTTAGAACACGGAATCCAAATTTTACGGACTCGAATAGGAATTCCATGTTACAGAATCCCTTTTTCGAAAACGGCTATGGCTATGGAATCCCTTTTTCTGAAATGAGTCTAAGAGTCGTTCGAGGAGTCACTCGAACGAGCAATTGCTCGTTAGCTCATTTGCTCGATGGGATTCGAGTCGTTCGAGCAGCATGTCGAGTCACTCGATCGAGCAATTACTCGATAGCTCATTTGACAAAAAAGGGATTCTCCAGAAGGCACCCCAATTTCGGCACCCCTTTTTGGAAAACATATGGCCTTCGGCACCCCTTTTTTCTGAAATGAGTCTAAGAGTCGTTCGAGGAGTCACTCGAACGAGCAATTACTCGATAGCTCGTTTGCTCGATGAGCTTCGAGTCGTTCGAGCAATTGCTCATAGAGCAATTGCTCTTAGACTCATTTGCTCGATGAGCTTCGAGTCGATCGAGCAATTGCTCATGGAGCAATTACTCTCTTGCTCTTTAGCTTATAAGAGATATTTGGGATAGGTATGCATAGTGATATAGGTAATAGTATCCCCAGATAAGTATCCTATAAAAGGGATCCTCGATAGGCATCCTCAAATAATACAATGCCGGGCCATAGGTATCCTCAAATACTGAAATGAGTCGAAGAGTCGTTCGAGGAGTCACTCGAACGAGCAATTACTCGATAGCTCATTTGCTCGATGAGCTTCGAGTCGTTCGAGCAATTGCTCATGGAGCAATTGCTCTTAGGCTCATTTGCTCGATGGGCATCGAGTCGTTCGAGCAATGACTTATCAGTAACTGCTCGATAGCTTATTGGCTTTGGGAATGATATTGGCTTTGGGAATGATATTGGCTTTTGTTGTACAGAAGGGAGATAACTCTGCATACAGGTTATTGGAAATCAAGCAATCTGATTGGTTAGTTATAATTTATATAAATGATCTAGATAAATGAAATAACAAGAGTACTTGGAATAGGGTCAGAACTAACAAGAATAGACTAGAATAGCTAAATATAGTAATAATAAGGTATACTGTTCCAAATAATAGGCTCTTCTACCCTACCGGAGTATACTCTAGAACAAAGGAACAGAGTCAGATAGACGATAACTATTGCATATATAGATAGAAGCAGAGAATTCTGGGTAAATTTGTCCTATAGCACTACGTGCTATTCTTAATAGGGGAAAAACATCATGGGATAGAGATCCAAAAAGGGAATCTGGGAAAATCCGAACCAGAAATTAACTCCACTTCAGTCGAATGCACCCCTTGTACCCCTTAGTACTATAGCACTACGTGCTAAGCAGATAAAATGGGGAAATAAAGTCACTTTCGGTGATTTCGGGTGGATTTTGGTGATTTGGATGGCTTGTCGGGTTGTTTGTGGTAATTAGATTTACTCTTCTACAAAGGAACACACCCTCCGAACATACCCCTGTCCTATTGTAGGCTTTAGGTAACATAGCAATCACGTGCTCCCATAGAAACCAAGATGGCGGCCTCCAGTATACAAAATGGCCGACGGAAACACGTGTCACCCTAACAACACGCGCTGCGCATGTGCACTAACACCACGTATCACTATGGAGATGACGTCACAAGATGGCCGCTCACGCGGGTTACCATGACAACACAACATGACGTCACCAGGTCACGTGACATGACGTCACTTCCGGGGTCCTGCCCGGGGTCCTGCCAATGAGGGTCGTTTCATCGCTATACTACTACTCAGGGATACACTCAAATTGCAAAGGAATGCAACTGTACTGCAAGTATGGAAAAGACGTCCAAGAGGACAACCCCCGGTCAATATACTTTCCTCTAATAGGTATATCGACTACAGATTGTCTTCCAAACACTACATTTGGCAGACTTCGTAATGCTGAAATAGACAGAACGCGATGGTGTTTGAATCGGTGGGTGTTTTACATAACGAGTTGGAATGGCGTAGTCATATTTCGCGAGAGCCATACGATTCAAACACACATCGCGTTCTGTGTTTATTACATAACCCATGCATTAAAATTCATTTAAATAAACAAATTTTAATCCCGATGTTTAAACCGAAAGGTGAAGAGTTTGGTTCGACTGAAGCTGTACTGATCATATCGATCGATTGAAAATCAAAACAACCTTTTCGGAACCAGTGTTTGTTGAAATTCGTATCGCTCTTTACTAACAGTAATAGCCACCAACTGGTTAGGCGTGAATGGGCACCAGTTGGTGGCTATTACTGTTAGTAACAATGTAAGTACAAATATGTGCAGATTTGCAAAATAGCTGGGAGAAAAGTTTCTAAAAGAAGTTCGAAGCATGTCAAGATGTACGAAGATTTACCGAAATAAAGTTGACCAAATTATATATAACGGGATCAACAAAACGAGACGGTCACGGGACTGGGTTAATGTACTGGTTGGAAATGATTGGGGTTTTTATAAATATTATCTCATTTTTGGCTAACTACTTTTTTGTGAACCGACTTTATTTTGCTTTAGACGTTTTCATTTTCACTCTGTGCGACAGACGGTCGATGACTGTATAACGAAATTTGGACACTTTTCGAAACGTAACTAAACGGTGCGGTAAAAAAGTTCCGGCTTGTATGTCAACCGTTGAATACAGAATCATTTATATCATAGCGGCGATTCCGTTGAATACAAGGGTTTAAAGTTTAATGGATGTGTAATAAATCCCAAATACCCAATCATGAATAGTCTTTGAGTTCCTATCCAACACGGTAACAGTTACTAATTTGGTAGAGCCATTTCTAAGTTTATGACATGACATCATGGAATGTAATTGCGGCTTCTTCGAAGACAACAGTAAGGGGTGTCACTGACAAATATGCTCGACAAACAGGTGTGGTAATACTACCCTCCTAGAAATAATAATTCGATGGGCATGAAAATACCAGGCGTGTTTTTCTTATCTAAACATAAAGTGAAATTTATATCAAGTGCATGGCGATTCTACACGAAATTCACGAACCTCAAGCAAGAAATTTCATCCGAGCCTTGATAATACTCGATTCGAATCTAGTGAATTCAGTTCATGCATTTCGTAAAGAATTGAGCACCAATAGAGTTCCTAATAGGCCCGTTTTTGTCCCTTTTGGGGGTTGGGGGGGTTGGGTGGGTGTGACCCATTTTTGTCAAAAGATAACATAACATGAATTCTCTCGACGGTTCTTTGTTTCTTGCAGTTAGCCAGCAGACTGTCATATCTTTTACCAGGGCAATGCTGAACACCGTGGCTAATGTTCAGGGGTGGCCAGGCTCGCACATCACCGAGCTAATAATCACCTTTTCCTGTTTTATGCGAGCTCTTAATATCGGGTAAAGGAAGCACACTGTCCTACTATTGCCGGGCGGAACAAAGACTTTTATTCGGGGTGAAGCGTAGGCACCCCTCTACACCCTTCCTACCCCAGGATTAACGCCTCTAGAGTTGATGTTATTGTGTATTGGGGTTTAACGACACGTTTTAGCACCCAGGGCCATATCGTAATCCACATTCATTGTTCTACTTCTACGACAACCGCTGAAATTTATAGTAGTGTTTCAGCTGTGTGTTTCGTTGTTTTGTTTTTCATGTTTAACCCTTTACCTAACATGAAAAGCAGGCGACACTTGCAATAAACATTCTTGAATAACTAGTTTTTTCATTTTTTGTCTCAAAAACATAGGTTATGACCCCTCGTTGGAACGAGCTCGACGCGCTCGTTCCAACGAGGGGTCATAACCTATGTTTTTGAGACAAAAAATGAAACAATAATGAAAATTAATTGGCGAATTTTGAGAATAGCGCTGGCCGGTTTTGGCCGTTACGTTATGTAAAGGGTTAACTCATGATAGGCCTTTATAAAAAATACCATCATTGCAAAACATGATCTAGTCTAACCTACTTTGTTGAGCTGGTGATTTATTTATCATTTAGTCACAGTTATCAAGAAAGGTGATCTCGACATGTGTAATAATTCGATGTCAATTGGGTGCAGGTAAAAACATGTTCTCTTTCTGAAAAGAATGATTGCTACCCCAAAACAGATTTGTTTTTTGCGTGCATTGGGGAAAATACGTTCTTTTTAAGATACAAACAAATATTAGGCGCCTCCGCTCAAAATGAAGCCTTTAAGTAACGTCGGTACCGTTAAATTAGGCTTGGTTCTAAGAAATTGGGTACTGATGTGGATCCTACTTTATCCCATAATCACCATCAAATAGCTCACTATGAGAAATCTCGTTCACAGCACGGCTGATTCGAGAATGACGTCAGAAGTCAACATCGAATTAATCTTCTCTTATTTTTCATTAACTGTCTACCTAATACAAAATAGCAGATAACATATGCAGAAACATTTCCTGAATAACTAAATATTTTCTTGTCTCAAAAACAAAGCTTATAACCTCCTCAATGGGACGAGCCCGAAGAGCTCGTCCCAATGAGGGGTCATAAGCTATTTATTCGAGGCAAACTTTAACAAAAATATAAAATTTGGTTGGCCAATTTGCGGACGGCGCTGGACAGTTATAGTCGTTACGTGAGCTTAAAGGTTTAATTACACATGTAATGAAAAGAGTCTCACATTTGTCACGATTTGACATGAAATATCTGAACCTTGCTCACAAAAATCGATCTGAGCCTCGGTACACCTCGACTAATTATGAACAGCCGACGTTTACCGAGGTTCAGATCGAATGAAGCCCAAATTTGGACTTCCATCACTCAATCAGTGATTTCATTTTAGAAGTATATAGATTACTTACTTTGATTCCAGCTGCGAGATAATTGGCGAAATAGTAATGCTTCTGGTGAATAAATACAATAGCAATCAGCCCGTTGTTACTTCCTGTTAGACTTGTATTGAATGTTCCCTCAGAATTAAAAGTATAACACATTCCAAGACTTGTTATCCGCTTTTGGAAGTCGGTAATGCATTCTCGCCACTTTTGTTCATAAAAACATAATCCAAACGAATCCTCCAAATTGTATGCAGACGTATGCATCTCAGGTGTTCTCGGTAGAGTGAAATTGTAATAATCAGGATTTTCCCAATCAATCTCATCAGCAAAGACATCTCCCAGAGGACTCAATTTAACCATTAAGTTCTTTCGCTGTGGGGTCATGTCCACTTTAGATTTATTTAATGGTGAAAGGTTGCATATTGTGACTGCTGGGAATGGTAAATTGTCCACTCTCTCTATTCTGATGTTTGTAAGTGTCGGGTAGAGTTTATAGGAACTATATAATCCATACACCGTGACAATCAGGAATATAACCATGGCCAGAACAGCGATCCCCCATATCACACTGAAAAAATAAAATAAATCTAAACTGCTATATTCATTGCGAAGAACCCACTTCCCATATCAATAGCAAAATACCATCACCAAACAGAAATTGGATTTTGTTGTGAATTCGACTTTATGTTGCTCTTACATGAAAAAAGAGAAACAAAATATGTGACGATTCGTACAGAATATGAGAACAGGAGCAGGAGTCGTGGCTTCCCTACAATACGGCCGCCGTTGTCTGGTCACTTTCTACGGCTGAGTAATATTTCCATGGACATAATAATATTAGATTCCAAACACTAATTGGAGCAATAATCATCAAAACTTTAATTAATGAAGCACCGGGTATAACCCGGTGCTTCATTAATTAAAATTTTTCTGATGATGATTTTATTACCTGGTAAACGTATGCGTGGACATCACTGCCCAAGCGTGGATTACGACCAGTCCACGGCGAATGTACTGTACATGTCCTTACTCTAATTTTCCAATTTATTTTTACACGGCTAAATTAGGGGAAGGATCAGGATAAACCACCCTGATCCTTCGTGTGTTATAGCCAACTTCCTAATCTAAGTCACATCCTATTTAAATGCACCTTATTTCAAGTTTTTACTAGTGGAGAACACCCCGGAACAAGCTCTATCAACCCATCCCCCATGTGGGTTGCGTTGATGGAGGGCGTTCCATGATGCTCTCTCCATTGCCAAATGTGCATGACAATCAAGATGAGCCGAACAACACCATCGACTTTTACGTTGTACATCACACAAAACGACGACATGGCAGTTGACAACTTTGTGTAATTATGACACACAATTTCACACTCAGTGGTGGGCTCTTCTTAGCATGATCTCAGTTTTGACAGCGATGTTCAATGGTATCAATGTACACCAACGCTCGCTCTGAATCAAACAATTCCGGATAACAACTGGGAGTAATCATATTGATCTCCACAGCGCAAAAGAGTACATGGAATCAGGTGGAGTCTCGTCCATCAAGTACCCTTTTCGATTAGCACCACCTCACACAACATTTCATTATTATGCGGAGTATTGACAACATGGACAGTGCTTCGACCATCATGATTCTCCACCTGTCATGGTCAACGTGATAACCTTGCTCATATCGTACATGCGATGCACTTCTCTAGCAGTGTATTTCTTTATTATTACGCATTATACACCTGAAATCGAATATTTTCTTTCACCTATGACCTTTATCCGTCGCGTCCACCCCACCAGGTCTTTATTATTATGTGGTGTATATACATCACAGACCATGCTTCGAGCTAGTTAAGTGAATTATAATTAAACGGCACGATAATAAGTTTACTGTCTCATTGACCAAGATTTACTTTGCTGGTTTCATCTTAAATTTTGCACAGTCGAAATAAATCAATACAGTTAAAACTAGAAGTCCTGTCACGAATTGTGCGCTTATCTAGGCTTAATTGCGCGTAGGAATTGCGCGCACATGCCATATCGAATGGCATCCAAAGCACAGCAGGTTCTCCTGGTTACTCATATCAAACACAGGCAATGTTTCTGTCAATGGACCTCCGGGTTAACCGGAGGTCCATTGGCTGAAACATTGCTTGTGCACAGGCCATATGTACAGAATTTGATCGCCATACTATGGTCATAACGTGTAGATTAACGCGCAGATCGACGTGCTATTTGTGCGCATTTCATGACAGGACTTCTAGTTTTAACTGTACCTTTCGGCTATTTGCGGAATTCAAAGACGGAAATAAGCCAAAGAAGCAGTCCCCTCATATTCGTAGATCTTTTGTCAAATTTGAAACGTTATGTGCCTACTGAGTCCGAATGTTAAACACTTAATGGGTTAATAAACACGCAATAGCTTTTTCGGGACAGCTTGTGTCCAATGTCAGCTATGAACTTCACTTCCTATCATTGAATTTCGCGTAGTGCCGATCTGCGAATGAGAGAATTTCCGTGTGCAATGCATCATGTGTGTCTCGCGAAGGAGGAGGATGTCACCTCTTTTCGTGCAAAGCCGTTCGGCGAAGAAGAAAACTTCTATGTAAATACTTCACGTGGGTCAAACAATGTTGTGGAAAAATTTTGTTTTCTAAATCACGTTTTAAAATTTTAGACTTTCAACGGAATGCCATCCTAAACACAGTCTACCACTGGGCGGGTCGATTTCTTGAACAGTACATGTTAAAATACGATAATTTGTTCGCTTCTTCTCATAGAGCCTAAAGTAACGCTAATAGTGATCACGTTCTACTCAGCATGCTCACAACGATCGAAATGCATTATTAAGTTGTCAGGTATATGCTAATGTACTAGGTAAAAGCTCATCTGTTTTGGTAATGGCATACTCTTTAACCTTTTTTCGAACACATACCGTATCCAAATATGTTATTTTAACTATTTGGTTTTCAATGTTTTCACAAAATGTCAACAAAATCATATCATGTGATACTCATTGGAACGAGCCCACGTTCCAATGAGGGTCACATGATATAGTTTTGTTGACTTTTTTCCTTCAGATGTTCAATTAATAGATTAGGGATGCGGTCGGTTCGTACGGTAAAGGTTTAAACGAACCTTTGACATTCCTGATGGACTGTGAAGCCACACGTTTGGTGTAGTAAGGGCAGCTCTAAATGATAATGAACGTCCTTAGCTTGCAAGTTTGAATCATGCAAATCCGTTGTATTTATTTATTTATTGGTGTTTTAGGTCACATATTTCTGCACAATGGCTAATCATGACCATGACAGTTTTACGGGTGGAGGAAGCCGGAGTACCCGGAGAGAACCACCGAGCAACGGCGAGCAGCTGTCAGCTCCCCAACATACTAACTCCACACAAGCAGGGATAGCATTGGTTGAAGACAGGTGCACCATCGACGTGCAGTACGCCTTAGTGCATAGCGTCGCCGTGCCCCCACATAGGCAATGGGAGTGAAGTGTCTTGCCCAAGGACACAACGCGGTTGACGCAGGTGGGATTCGAACCGAGGACCTCTCGGCTTGCAGCCTGCACCTCTACCTACTGAGCCACCGCGCCCCCGGCAAATCCGTTGTATTCGTCCTTTATTTGAAGCGTTTGATAATGTGGGTATATGTGGTATTTAACACATGTTATACGGAGCGCGACTAGTATCCCGCATTTAATATGACGCTTCGTAGATTCTGACATGCACAGATGAACACTATTAACAGATGTACTGTTGTTTAAAGCTAAGCGACACCCCTCCCTCTCAACAGTCGATCAGAGCACATATATGGATATATGGTTTACGTAGTTGTGGCAAGATATGGGTTAACAGTATCAGGAAACAAGACCTTGGCTTATTTTTGGAGTCAAGAGAGTAGGGAGACAATTTTGGTTTCGCTTTGGCCTCGAGACCTTCCGATCTCTGATGGAACGTTTCGGCCAAGACCAGTGCGGCTCAAGTGAAAACATATTCTCCTTTGGTGAGCATGTGGCGCATTTGACAATTATGCACGTTTAATATTTCCATCGTTTCAAAACAAACCCAGAACTGTTTTTGGAAGGGCAACCATTTTTCGGTGTCTCAAAAAAGTTTACCGACAGTACCTCTCTCCAAACACTTTCAATCCCTGCACTCTCAAAAAGGCGATTTATAAGTACAGTACAGTCGCCATGGACTGGTTTCAATCCACGCGTGGGCAGTGATGTCCACGAATGCGCTTACCTGGTAATAAAAAACATCAGCAGCAAAATTAGAATTAATGAAGCACCGGGTTGTACATTTTTAATGATTATTCCCTTAATTAGTGTTTTGAATCTAATATTATTGGATCCTAAAAATATTGCCCACCCTTGGAAGTGACCAGTCCACGGTGGCCGTACTGTACAGTTAAAACTAGAAGTCCTGCCATGAAATGCGCACAAATAGCACGTCGATCTGTGCGTTAATCTACGCGTTATGACCATAGTAAGGCTATCACATTCTGTACACACGGCCTGTGCACAAGCCATTTTTCAGCCAATGGACCTCCGGGTAACCCGGAGGTCCATTGGCAGAAACATTGCCTGTGTTTCCTATGAGTAACCAGGAGAACCTGCCGTGCTTTGGATGACATTCTATATGGCAATTGCGCGCAATTCCTATGCGCAATTAAGCCTAGATAAACGCACAGTTCGTGACAGGACTTCTAGTTTTAACTGTTGGCAGTACGATATAATTCTATTAGTAAGTCTCTTAGTCATTACATGAATACAAGTTTTACACATGTAATTTATAAATTTTATTTTTATTTATTATGAAATATATCTACTACAGTAGGTGGAGAGTGGATTGTAACTAAATCACCCACAGAGTGGGGTTATCACCCAAGCTATAACTTTCAAATTCTGTACATATCGACAAAAAACAGAAGCAATGTTTCAGCCAATGGATCTCCGGGTTTAACTGTGGTTTATTTTCATTTCACGATATCTTTCCCATAGACCATTTTGATTTTTTTTATGTTCGTTGGATTTATCTATGATAACCTTGTATTGGAATACAGCCCTAGTGGCCTATAAGGTGCATTGTTTCACCACGCCTTTCGCCAATGAAGCAGAGAGACTTCGTCCTATCACGAATAAATCTACTTACCACCGAAGTTTGTATTTTCTCGCCTTTCCTGTTTTTTTAATACCATGCATTGACGTATCCTCGCAAAACTCCGACCACAAACCACTTATGTTACTATCTTCTTCTTCTTCTTTTCTGAGTGGATCTTGATATAATATATCTGTTTTAGTATTTCTGGTTTCCTCGGGTAATTTTGTTTGCATTTTATTAATTATTTGGTTGTCATAGGTAAAACCTTCATTGATTTCACTGGACGACTCGTTTGTAGATCCATGGCTATCGGTGGAAGAAAATCCAACCGACTTGGAAGTATTCCCCAGTATATTGGCAACAGTCGCCGGTTTAACGTTTAATCGAGGCATGTTGTGCCCTTCTCAGAAAACCGAATTTTACATAAAATGTAAAGAGACTTCACAGTTTATCAAGGCACTCTGAAAAATAGAAAAAAGGCATGATGTTGTCAAACTACAGAATATTTTAAGCCTTTTTCCTTCATTTTATGCAGCTGGAATTTTTTAAAACACTTTTACCAAACTAAAATGAAAAAGTAGAATGTTAATTAAAGATATAGTTACTTGTTTATTAGATCTGAGTTCCTTTCCTGGAATTTCCCATTATCAAGCCCGGCTGATATGACTTCACACTCGGCTGATATGACGCTGATCTAGATCGATATCAACCAAGTTAAAGTTGTCTGCCTTGGTAAGTTACTGGGCGCAACAAATTTGTTTAAATCGAAATCGTTCACTGTTAGTTGTTAAAGGCAATCAGGAGAATTGACGGCACGCGACATGATGGGCAGCTGAGTATTTGTATGTTGAGAAATTAATGATGGCAATAAGTAAGGGTTAGCTTGGTGAAGAGAAGAAATAAGAGATCGGTACAGAAAATTTAACGCAAACTAAGATTCAGAGTAGGTGAGCGTCGATTCGTCTAAGTGGGAGAAGAGATAGTGCAGCTATCCGAACGTCGAGGATTCCCCAATCGGGGCTTTGGGATGGCGAGACTAGAAGAGGACTTTTCGGGCTTTGTGAAAAGAAGAGAAACAGCAATACTGTCAGAAAGCTGTAATAGGTTTGATAACATTTTTTGTAATTATTTGTTTTGGTTCAATAAATAAAGAGGTTATTACTTGGTTAGTGTCATAACGGCCGAGATATCAGCACTCGGTAACTTCACATCAACCTTCGATCTTCGGTTTCAAGCTGATATGATATTACCTCAGGCTGATATCTCGGTTGATATCTCGGCCGATATAAAACTCACCAGGTTATAACCTCTAAGTATTTATTTATTTATTGGTGTTCAAAGTCACACATTTCTGTACAATGGCCAGTCGTGACTACAACATAGATATAAAGTCAAGTCCAGTCAATCATTTATACCCACATTACCCATTTTAGAGGACTTCCACCCCAAGCATCGGTGACCTGGTCCTATGTTGCCAGTAAAACCAGAGCTCGTTTACCATAATAAACGGGCACTGCTTCATTTCCCGGCTTCCCACGGGGACTCCAACATATCTGGATGACCAAACATATGGCGAGATAATGGACTGCATAACGATAATCGTATTTGTGTTTCAGATGACATGACAGTGGCTTCATGGGGAGCGCGGTGGCTCAATTGGTAGAGGTGCAGGCTGCAAGCCGAGCGGTCCTCGGGTCGAATCCCACCTGCGGCAACCGCGTTGTGTCCTTGGGCAAGACACTTCATCTCCATTGCCCGCGTGGGGGCATGATGACGCCGTGTACTAAGGCGTACTGCACGTCGATGGTGCGCATGTCTTCAACCAGTCTAACCCTGCCTGTGCTGCAGTGCGGAGTTACGATGCTGGGGAGCTGGCAGCTGCTCGTCGTTGCTCGGTGTTTCTCCCCGGGTACTCCGGCTTCCTCCACCCGTAAAACTGTCACGGTCATGATTAGCCATTGTGCATAAATATGTGACCTTAAACACCAATAAATAAATAAATAACAGTGGGTTCATGGAAACAACTGAAATCGTTCCGAAACGCACATAATACAAAGACAAACGGATGTTTTGTGTGTACATCGATGCTTGGTTTTTGATATATTCAACTGGTTGAGGCCTAGATTATTTTTGGCGATCTCAACCTTTTATTCAAGATTTGTTTTATTACAAATTATTGGAGAGTGCCCACAGGCACTCTCCAATAATTTGTAATAGAACATATTTATATTAACAAAATATTATTTGCATTTGACTGAATATAAACCATGAGCAAGGAAAACGTAGACGTTTGCTCTGGGACCCTCATTTTATGAAAGCCCAGATAGTTTGTTCTAGCACCTAACCAGTTATCTAAAGCACTGCGAATCTCAAATCGAATCGAATCGAATCGGGCAGATGATGTTAAATCGAATCGAATTTCACTATTCTTCAAATTGTTCCATGAACTCTCCATCTCCAGCAACACTAAACAATACGGAAAATGAAAATCCGTTCCGCACACATGTGACGAACGGAAATCGTTGAGATACTATTTTGGACGATCACCTCATTTGTCAAAACTTGACATAACCCCGCCTACATGGAATTTCCGTTTGACCTACAATAACGGAAGCCGTGTAGTTTAACCTGTTTACTGCCACGCCCACTTAGCCATATATGGAAGACCTCTATGTACGCCTGCATGCGAGGAGGTTTAATAAAATTTATGACATACCTGAAACTCTATCATCTGATTAATTGTTGGAAAGGGCGCTCTGATCCCTTTCCAGCAATTAATCAGATGGAAGGTTTGATCTGCGCATACCAGAACGTACAGATAATCGCCATAGAATAGGCGACAATAGCCGCTTTTGGCAGCGTAAGTGTTAAACGAAGCGATTGTGATCTAATAATCATAATAAAGACAATAAACTACATATAAAACATCTTTGTGTATAGAATTACTTGTAAAGTTTAGAAGGGAGAGTTCAAACCAATCATTATTAAGTCTTCAATTTTGATTATAATGTTATCAAAATGTCATTAAAGCAAGTCTCGATAGAACATGTCTAGCTTTGATTCGTAGAAAATGAATCTTTTTGAAATGTTTTCAGATTTAATCGTCCGGAATATATCATTTGCCGGAACAACGAACGTATTCCAGATGAGTTAATCTATAGGTATCACGGAGCTAAATATTTTCCCACAGGCGACCATTATAACGTTCAGGCGGAAGAAAATATAATCGCATCACTTTAATTTTGACATTCAAATATCTCTGTCAAGTATAGCCCTTCAGACAACGTTTTCTGATCCGAAAACAGGGGGTCATGCAACAGATAAGAGAGAAAAACTGACACAAAGGGAAGTACCGGTCACGTGCATATATTCTTCTGGGAATTCCCTACAAAAACACACAAAAAGTAAATTGTATTTTTTAGGTCCAAAAGTCATCAAATCATCAGGAATATTCAACAATAATGCAAGATGTAAATAGAATGTTTCAAACGTTTATAGAAACAATATATTTTCCCAGGCTGTTTATTTTTACAGATTACATCATTTCCGAGTGCAACATATTGAGGTGGTTAACTCTAATTTAAATATTTAGTTCCGCGATACCTAAACATAGGCGATAACCTATCTGAGGGCTAGAATGGCTGCAGCATATTAACGTCCGTTTTTGGAGAATTAGACTGGTAGTCTGAGAGCGTGGATAGATGGAAGAGTATTTCGCTCCGAAAATGACGCACATTAGGCCTACTCAATGAGACTGATCGATGTAATAATAATAATAACACTTTGGCCGGCCGCTGATTTGTCGCGGTTCTCGTATGAGAAGGCCTTGGTTACCCATGTTCTACCAACTGCCTCCCTATTCCCGCGCTTCTTCTCTCCTCCCAACACTCGGAGACGAACTGCTTGATGACATCCCTTGCCCCATTCTTCCCAATCTCTTCGATTAGTATATTAACCCTCTCCTTTGAGTCGCCCCCTAACCTCATGTCCTTCATTTTCCCATCCCACTTCCCCATTATACTCCCCGTGAATCTTGTTCTTTTAGACAGGTATTTTGGGCATTCTATAAGAAAGTGTTCCAGGTTCCCCACCACGCCCAAGTTACACATCTGGCACTCCTTTTCACTTTTTTCCCCAATTTTTCCCCTCAGCTCCAGGGACCGCGACCTCAGCTTGAACAACAGTGACCCCCCAAAGGTGCCATCAAGGTACTCTTCAAAACCAGGCTTCTCTTTTTCACGCAGGCCACCCAAAGATCTCTTTGATTTGACCCCCTCTCGTCAATGTCACAGCGCATTCTTAGCTTTTGTGTTATTTAATTGCAGTTATATTTTAATTGCCTGTTCAAGGGAGCCCCAAAATAGACTTGCAGTTGTATGCAAACTAAACTGCCAGCACTGAGCCAGCTAGAAAGATAGCATTTAAATACATTTCTCCACGAACTTTAAACCAAGACACTCAATTTAAGAAAAAAGAAAATAAGAAAAATGTCTTGTATTTTTATACATTTGAACACCAAAATTGATTTTTATTATCTGTTTAATTATTGTAAGCGCAGATTATGTAAAATCGTCTGTAAATCAGAACTTCCAGAAGATTCTCGCTATATTTCCAATGTTACAGAAAAAATCGATTTGCTCTGTGGAAAGTTCTAAAGGAGAATCCTGGTTCGAATCTGTATTTTCATTCAAAATTATAAACATCCTACATGGTGAGAAAGAGGGTGGGGCATCCTACATTGTGAGAAAGAGGGTGGGGGGGGGGGATTATTTTTTATTATCTCATATCGTGGTAGTGATGTATTAGTGACATTTCACCTTAAACTACAAGCGTGGAATCCACCCTACCATCACGTACAACATCTGATTAATATACAGTACGTGGAGAGTGTATTATCACTAAATTACCCGTAGAGTGAAGATTCCACCCAAGCAATAATTGCATAACAAGCACAGGCAAAGTTTCAATCAATGGACCTCCATGTTAAACCCGGAGGTCCATTGGCTGAAACATTGCTTGTGTTTTTTATCCATATGTATAAAATTTGAAAGTTAAAGTTTCGGTGATAACTCCACACCGCGGGTGATTTAGTTACAATCCACTATCATAGTATGACATAACAATACGTGGGATAAAAACTATTTTCACAATTAAAATGATATATCTTCACTGTAGATGATGAATGCGTTCGTTGTCTCCATTTTTGTTTTATTTGGGAGGTAACTGAATTATTTGTTAATGAAGTTAACCATAATATCAACTGTGACCCATGCACATTCGGGATGGGGTGGTGGAGAGGGGAGTAGATGGGGCATATTTCTACAAACTTTCTGCACCCTTGAACGATGAGCTTTCCAATTTAAGTGCTCTCTCAAAATGTAAAAAATATTTTTTATTTTGGCTGGAAAATGGTTGAAGAAGAAATAGACAAAACCATGACTAGACTACTGCAGGAACGCTAAAATGAGATACACACTGGCAATGCACATTTGTTAGCATTCGTACGATAAGAAGGAACGCCATCAGATTTTTGAATTGCATAGTATGCCCCCCCCCCCCCCCCAACACGAGAATCAAAGAAACGGAATTTTGTAGATCCATTTTTCGAATTTTGTCCCACAAGGCTGCCGAGCGGTAGATCCCATGCGTCTAGGAAATCCCCCCCCCCCCCAACATACATGCATCACCTTCCGCTGCCTGTGAGACCAATTATTCCTGCACTCGGAATACGAAGCGCGCCCAAGTATTAATACACGACGATAGGTGTAATGTTTCACACAGGATGATAAACTTTCCAATCAGCTGTTCTTCCGTCAAATGCTTTCCGAAAAAAAGTAATGTGAAGCGCAGAAAATTGTCCTTGAAAAGAGTACATACACAACCGTGATCACAGAAGCGGGCAGATAATTACAACTGGATCACGGCCAAGTCGTGATCCGGTCGAAATTAACCCCCACCCCACCCCCACCAGCGCTGTAAACTTCCCTGCGAAAACATTGAACGTGAGGTGCTATTTTCGTTTGTTTCATGATGTTCGGTTTCTCAATATTTTATTAATAAAATCTCGACCAACTGGTGGTATAAGTGCATCTCAATCGAGAGAAACACCACTTTTGCGATTAAAGTTCTGTGGGGTGAATTGTTTAACCCACGCGCCTTGGTGCATTAGTTAAATAATTAATGATGCGAGTGGATGAACAAAAAACTATTTTGACAAGCTGAATATTTACTTTTCCCATAACTAACCGTTTACTGCGGCGGCGTAGTACTGCCAACAAAATTTCATTCATTTTTTATTACTCAAAATTTCAAGTTAGTATCACGAAATTTCAAGATAGTAACTCGAAATTTCAAGTTAATAACTCGAAGAAATTTCAAGATAGTAACACGAAATTTTGATACACACTGTAGTAACTCGAAATTTCAAGTTAATAACTCGCAATTTCGAGGTAGAAACTCGAAATTTCGAGATAGTAACTCAAAATGTCAAGTTAATAGTTCGAAATTTCAAGACAGTAACTCGAAATATCGAGATAGTAACTCGAAATTTCAAGTTAATAACTCAATATTTCGAGATAGTAACTCGACTTTTCGAGATAGAAACTCGAAATTTCAAGACAGCTTGTTCGTGATTACTACAGTACATGGAGAGTGGATTATAACCAAATCACCCACGGAGTGGACTTATCACTCCAAGTATCACTTTCAAATTCTGTATATATGGACAAAAAACACAATCAATGTTTCAGCCAATGGACCTCCGGGTTTAACCCGGAGGTCCATTGGCTGGAACTTTGCTTGTGATGGTTATGCTTTGCAACAAATCTGCAATTATTGCTCGGGTGGAATCTCCACTCCGCGAGTGATTTAATGATAATACACTCTCCACGTACTGTATATAGATAGCATTCATCGACAGCATCAATCGAGTCGTCCTCCCACCCCACACCGTCTTTATTTCTTCGTAAGGCTAGTCAGTGCGTGGGGGCGTGGGGGCGCGGTGGCTCAGTATGTAGAGATGCAGGCTGCAAGCCGAGAGGTCCTCGGTTCGAATCCCACCTGCGGCAACCGCGTTGTGTCCTTGGGCAAGACACTTCACCCCCATTGCCCATGTGGGGGCACGGTGACGCCGTGTACTAAGGCGTACTGCACGTCGATGGTACGCATGTCTTCAACCAATCTAACCCTGCCTGTGCTGCAGTGCGGAGTTACGATGTTGGGGAGCTGGCAGCTGCTCGTCGTTGCTCGGTGGTTCTCTCCGGGTACTCCGGCTTCCTCCACCCGTAAAACTGTCACGGTCATGATTAGCCATTGTGCATAAATATGTGACCTTAAACCTCAATAAATAAATAAATAACTAGTCAGGGCGTCTATAACTCTCCCAACTGATTACGAAATGCGGTCACAGTTAACTGGCTTCAATGACTGGTTAATAAAAATTTACAAACAAAACTAGAGGGTGAGGGGTCAAATTAAAATCGCACAACGACGTTAATGACGGAGTGTTGTGGAAAATATCCATGAAAATAAACATAACTAACACGTTTAGACCACTTTCCTTACCCAATTATAGTTGCGCGCGTTTCGGTAGAATAGCGCGAAACTTTTGTCTGAGCGGCACTAATAAACATTAAATGTTTTGGCCTGGCCTAATTTGGGAATAGTCATTGGTCGGTGATTTATTACGCCGACCAATGATTGTTAAGGTGTTTTCTGAACACCTGAACACAGTTGAGTGAATTCGTGAGATCACTTTAGCCAATTCTTTCAGCAGGTTCACACTGGATTTTTAAATCAAATAAGAAAATACTGATATTTATCTGTTTTTACAAATGTTGTATAAGCTTTGTACCACAGCTTACCCTGCAACTGGCACGTGCACTCGGACGTGGGACACAGGTTTCATAGTTCTTTTGTCCTTGAATCAAAAGGTTTTTATCTATGTTTTTTCCTGGCCGGCTGTGTCAGTGTTACTGGGGATATTTTGATCGCTTTTGAAGTGATGGCGCATGCATGTTTTGAAAGTTTTGTAAAAGTTTAAGAGTTTAAAAGTTTGTAAATAAACCTGCTAGCGACAGACTGGCTATTTGCACAGTATTTGTGGTTGTGTTGAGTTAGTGAAGCATAGACTTGTCTTTACCAGCCACCTTTTCTTAGGATTACACATTCTCTTTCAGGGACCGATCAGGACTATTTAAAATACGCTCTAGCCTCGGAGCCTATTTTTTCAATTCATGCGCCAGATTTCAATTTACGGAGTCACACTGCTGTTTGTAACACACACTGCAAGTATGTAATAGCTCTCATCATTTTCATTTAGTACACTATAGCAAACATTAATCTTCACTGTGGTTTCTGATCAAGTCTTGGCTGCCTATTTAGGCAGCCAAGACTTGATCAGAAACCACAGTGAAGATTAATGCTTGGTAATTAAGACTTGAAGTATCAACTAAATCACTCTACAACAATGATAAATGATAATCATATAATACATGTAAGAGTGTCTCTCTCGATTATCCATCAAAAGAATATCAAAATATGATCTGAGAAGTTACGCGCCAACTGAGAAGCCTATTTCGGAGATTTAAGAGCCAGGTCCTGATGTTTCAGAACCAAATACGCACTGGCGCATGCCCAGGTCGGTCCCTGCTCTTTCTGGAGATCAATGTGACGGCATCCTCGAAGCACTATTCACAAACGATGATTCATTATTTGAATGAGATTGATTATACAGTATGTGGAGAGTGGATTGTAACTAAATCACCCGCGGAGTGGAGTTATCACTCGAACCATAACATTAAAATTTTGTATATATTGACTAAAAAGACAAGCAATATTTCAGCCAATGGACCTCCGGGTTTAACCCGGAGGTCCATTGGCTGAAACTCTGCTTGTGCTTGTTATGCTTTGCAACAAATTTGCAATTATTGCTTGGGTGGAATCTCCACTCTGCGGGTGATTTAGTGATAATACACTCTCCACGTACTGTATGAGAGAAAAGCGAAATCTCAAGATTCCCTACTGTATAAGGAAGGAAGCCCGCGCATCATCCCTCCTCCAACGATACCAACAGTACAACTTAACCAATGTTGTACCTAATGAAATTTACCATCCAACTCTTGATCCAATGCGAACCCTCTCTAATAACACCCTAAAATTCCAACAGAAACTCTCTCATGCCACAGGGAGCCTAGCATTCCATACTATCCAACGCCTGACAGAATTGCTAGAACAACAATTACATGAACACCTGACCCAATTACAGGAATCCATCATAGAGCTAAAAATCAACCCCGACACTCGGGGCATTAACCCAAATGATAGAGATTTCTTTAAATAGCTGATACAACCCTCTCCTAGTTTATTCAGAAAGACATTGCCCAATATAAGGCGTCCGATGCTAGAAAAAATCACCACCTTTTCAATGAATACACATCAATCTCCTGACCCCCAGGGACCATTCTCTCAACTTTATACCCAAGATAAAACCCTTAAACCCAATCTCAAAAAGTGGGATCAGTTCCTTTCTCCTGCGAATCAAACGTCGCAGGTTAGGCATGACCGACATTATTCCTGCACAAAACCCAACTTGTAATGCAAAGGGAGTGAAACCTAACAATACCATAGTCTGTCCCGCACACATTAAGAAAGATAACCCGTACCTGATTCCAAGTACCCGCGAACAAGAAGTAACCCTCTCAACATCAGTTACCTTTGCTCTGCTACAACATGAGATACCAGCTAACAATGCAATTCTCCGGGGTCTTAAATTCTCACCCGGCCACACGAGAGGCAAACCCACGTATGACGCCTTACCCTCAACTCCCACTTATAAACCGACTACGTCACTTGACATCCCGTCCAATAATATTGAGTGGTCTCCTATGTTTTCGCCAGGCGTAACCCAATCCAACCTAGCGACCTCCCCCCGAGTTCGCCATCCAGGAAAACATGGTCCCATTCATGACTGATGACTGCGCCTCACAAACCTCTTCCCAACTTTACAAATTGACATTAACCGCCCCCCCCCCCCCCCACACCACATTTATGAGAGTACCGTCTTACCCTCTCAAACCTAAACAGGGAAACTTCCCTCCGACCCGTCGTCCGACAGCTCCCAATCATCAATACACTTTTCATACTCCTAAAGTGAGACACACACTAATATCCTCCCATATGACACCACCTTGACTTCTCCGACAAAGCGAGCTGAAACCACAACCCGTGCGCATCCTGCTTGGCTTGACCTTCTGCACCCACAGCGCCCATTTCCTACCCTCCCTAACCCAGTAATGAAACCCAAAATATAATTGAAACAAATGTAATACCTGATTCAACCACTCAATCTCTGCTTAACCCTGCGCAGCAATCAGCCCTCCTGGCCCTAATCAAGATATGCAAGCCGTCCGAATAACTAGCACCGGTACAAACCATTCCGAACTCTAGAGAGAAAGCCAACCCCACCCTCATGAGAGTTGGCAAAAACCCAAACACGCAACGACATAACCGGAAATCCCACTGTAGAATGAAATTTAGGCGTCATTGCTTGAACACACAGTGCATATGAAACATTTCGTCCCCCGAGTGCCAATGTGTTCTATGTGGCTACTGGCACATAGAAGACATTGGAACTCAAGGGACGATTTGTCCAAAAAACATCTTAATAACCAAGAAAAAATTGTACTGGGTAAAGGACTGAAGTTTATTCCCACTCCCAACAAACCCATCCGATTCCACTTCCATAGTGGTATTCAACTGCTATACAACTGCATGCGCTTGAAGGTTATCCATGCGGATGAAAACAAAACCAAATTTATTAACCCATTCCACACCAACATGCACACATCTCCGACGTCATGTCACAATGTACTAATGAAAACATACTTGTCCGAAACCAGGACAGAATTACTTCGATGCCTGGAGTCCCAAAACCTCAATCCATGCAAACCCAACATGAGTATCCCAGAGCGACAAGCACTCATGAGCCTGAATCGTAATCCCAACATTATAATTAAAAAAGCAGATAAAGGACGGACCACCGTTCCACTTGACCGTGGTGCTTACATAGCTGAAGGGGTACGCCAGGTAACCCCAGCGGCTCATTATATCCCAGTTACCATGGACCTCACCCCTAAAACCTTCTTAAGGTTAATAACATACTCCAATATATGTATGACAACCATGACATTAACTGTCGAATGTACAAATCACTGAAGCCGGACCATAAAACCAAACAAGCAACCCTCTACCCCATCTCCAAATCCATAAAACTCCTCCTATTACGGGAAAACCAATTATTTCCGGATGCAATAGTCCTACCTCAACAATTTCTGCCCTGTTGGACTTTTTCCTAGTACCCATTATACAGAAACAACCCACAAATACCCGCAATGCATCACATTTAATACACATCATTGAAAATGAACCCATCCCTCAAAATAACCTACTCATCTCCGCAGACATTGCGAACATGTACACAAACATACCCCATGACGAGGCCCTCAAAGCAGTTTACGACGCTGTTGAAACCCACTTGTATCAAATTCCCAGATCATCCACCGATTCACTCATGACCCACCTCCATATTTTGAAAAGTAACTGCTTCAACTTCAATGACCAAACTTACCCCAAAACGCTTGAGGCTGCCATGGGCTACAAGTGACATAACCGCTCAACAATGGGATCTATCCCTCCTTCCTATAGGAACCCCATACATCCATAAATAGTGGCGTTATCGTGATGACGCGTTTATAATCTGGTCTGGTCCTGAAACCGAGCTACATACCTTTATGGAGAGAGCTAACCAATCCCACTCCACCTTCTGGTTTGTGAACGATATGTGCCTCTCTCAGGTTACCTTCCTGGACACAGAAATTTACAAAGGACATGGTTTCATAACACCGGCATCATCGACGTCACCCCACATGTTAAACCCACAGCAACTTTCCAGTCTCTCCATTATACATCTGCACATCTACCTGCCACATTCAAAGGGTTCATAAAAGCACAGCTCATGCGCTTCATACGGAACAACTCCGACCCAGCTCTATTTGAGCACCACAAGTTACGCTTTGCCCAAAACTTAGCGGATAGAGGTTACCCAAGAGATATTCTCGAACCCCTGCTCTTAGCGTTAAATTCCATCAGCGAAAGGATATACTAGCACCGGACTAACCGACCCAATACATGTAGAAAGAATTCCCAACCCCCATTAGTATTCCCTTTAACCCACACATACAACACATCAAAAAAGCTCTTTTAAAATATTGGAGTCTTATTGAGAGTCCCATACTCCATGAACTCTTCCCACACCCCCTTTCTAAAGTTCCAACTTGTGCGATACCCCCGCTACAGCTCGACTAGCCCCCTTCGGTGATTTAAGCCTCCTCCCCTTTTCAATAGTTTAACCGTACCCACACCTATGATCAACGAAACCTCTCCTGTCTGCTACTCTGATAGAACGAATTTCTCTCCGTGCCTCTTCCACGCCCCACTCCCGTGATTGATCTACACCCACCACAAGCCTTTCGACGGACCCCCCCCCCCCCCATCCCCCCAATTTGTGAGATACCCTGGTCACAGATCATCTAACCCCCTTCCATGAGTTATCCTCCCCCAAAGTTTAACCGCACTCCTGTTTTAGGTCATTGTAACCCCTTCTACCTACTACCCCGATAGAACCACATACTCCCTATACCCGGAAAAGATTTCTTTTCGAACCCCATGACCGCCTTACTTCCGTGTTTAGTTTGTCTACACCCACTATAGATATTTCCAATATCGGCCTGTTTTTCTGATTTAGGATCGCTATTCCCAGTATTGCGTTATTTGAACTTCCAATCCTCGAATCTTCTGAGTGTCCAATTCTCCCATGAATTGTGTCTTCACCGACGTCCGTCATTGACGGTCTCATTAACATTGCATTATGCGCAAAATTACGTTCCGAGCCCATAATGATCGACATGATCATTCTCACCATTGATTTCAAAGCGTGTAGACCTGATTGCTTACCATGACACCTCAACTGGAAATTCCATTTAAATTACAGAAGGCCCTTTCAGCTCTGGACGTCTCCTGTCCGACCAACAGGACTCTCAAGATGAAAGGCAGGAGCGTCCATCTGACGCTGGAATTTGAAGCATAGCAGGATACTACCACCACACCTCTTTCGGGGAGAGGTAGCACTTTTAGTAGGAGGAACCCCTCTCACACTGGTCCTCACCCGAAGGAGTCTGGAAAGAGGAAGAGAAAGAAGAGTCCATCAAGGGACGCCCGGCGCTTGGAGGCCTGGCTGGAGAGGAGAAATGCTGGTACAGAGGAAAAGGATGAGGAGAGGGAGACCAACATCGTATCTCCACCACCCTCCCCTCCCATGCCAACGCCATCATCTTCCCCAAAGAGGTCGGAAGGCAGGGGGACAGGGGAGGCGGAGGAGGAGATGGAGGTCAATCGACCCAAACCTGTACCTCAAACCAGCTCTGCCTACTCGAGCCAGATGGAGGAAGAAGACGATCTAACGGATGCCGACTTTATTGAACAACTTGATCAGACTCCCGTCAAGATCCTCGGAAGCCTACAACTTGACTTTATTGGCACCAACAATACACCAAATACCACAAAGATGACTACACCCAAGAGCTCATACTGGACAAATTCTCAGAGAAACAGTTCGAAGCCCAAAAGATCCGGGATCAATCATTCCACTGCATTAGAGAAGAAACATCCACTCTTTCGTCTAAAAGGAGTAAAAGGACCAAGAAAAGCAAACGCCGCTCATCGAGTACCGTAGCCACTCTTCTGCTTTGCCGCGCCCAGACATAATTCGAAATTAATATTCTACTGTCAAAGAGGGTCGAAAGGGGCTTGACCCAAACCGTCCATGCGCACCTTCGGCGCGCAAAACTATTCGTTCACCATCCGAACCCATCGCTTTATTTTGCTACATTTTATTCTATGAGACCTATACGAATGAACCATCTATCCAACACACAGCGGAGGTCGGAAAGAGGCCACCACTATCATCCGTGGTGGCTAAATATTAGAGTCCAGCCCTTAGAACTTCCATCCAGTGCCGCCGAGAGAAAATATGGGCCCCGGGGGCCCCCTTGTTTCAAACCCAACTTACCAAGGACCCATGAAAATATTCACCCTTCCCCCGACCGATATCTATTATGACTCAATTGCCTCTCAAAGACTAGCTAGCATATGATAAAGGCTAGCATGTGGACATACTCTAGTGCATACAGATGGTACATTGAGGATAAAAATAACTGCAAGCTGCTGCCGCACGACTGCATCTTGCAGTTATTTTTATCCTCTCTGCGTCATGCATGCTGATTGGTTTGGACGCTCAGTTGACCCAGAGTTAAGGAATTTCAACGGATTTATTCTGCTCTCGGTTCAGTCGCGGGTCCCCGGACCGCCAGGCCCCGTGGTTACTGCCCCCCCCTCTCGACGGCCCTGCTTCCATCCCAACGGAAGAGGATAACAACAGAGTTCATAGACGCCAGTTCAGCGATCAATGGACTTCGTAGTCCAATCGACTAACTGGACGTACAGAGTAAAACTACCAATTATTCCAGGCCTCCCTAATCCTCAGGGCCTAGAGAGAAAACTTAAAGAACTGGCTGACACATAAAGAGAAGCCACTAGATAGGTCATTCTACATCATTTAGATGACTATAAAGAGAGTGGAGCCCAAATAGCAGAGTCTGATAATGATTCCCACCTAGCGGTCCTTACCGCGAAGATCTCTGTGATGGTCGCCTCCAAATCGAGGATGCCTTAAACAGAACCATCCTCGCCAGGAAACAGCTTAAAGGCGCTACCACACTATTCTTACAAAACGGCCATTTTTCGGGCCACCCAAATCCTCCAAAAGTGTATTCTTGTCAAAATACATAATTTAAGTTTGCCGTTTTGAACAACCATCCAACTGGTTTTGTTTTCCCCTTATATATATACTTCCCTCGCGTTCCATCCCCACCCACTGAATTGTGTTACAGACCCCTCCCGGGGTCAACATCGCCCCCCCCTCCTAGTACCCATAGAAGTATGAGTGAACTCCCTCCCTCTTTATTGACTGAATCATGTCACCACCATTAGAAGGATTAGATGCTCTCAAGACACGAGCACGATGCCTGCACTATCAGGTTATAACGGTTCCACTCCCTCCCCTCTTGCTACTCCGTGTACCGCGAATAGATCTGGACTCGACACCCCTGAGTAGCTCCCTGTGAGTAGCTCCCTGATCATCCGACGAGCTGATGCCTCCGCGATCATATATAACCCTTTCCTGGGATTTCTGACGAGCCTGGGGGTATCAATACCTCCTTTCAACCTGATCTACCGACGATCTGATGCATCCGCGACCCTATATGCCCACTTCCCTGAAATTTCCTCAGAGCTTAGGGGATCACTATCTCCTTTTTAATCCAAGCGCAACCACAAAACACTCACCGGAAGGGATACAGTGCAAGGCTTTCTTTAGACGAGACCGATGACTGACAGTAGACCAACAGGGGGTACGGGTGGCTCATACTATACACTACCATACCATACAACCAGGAACACCCCACGTCACATGGCCGGGCATTACATATTACCTATACCAAACCATAGGGTAGAACAAAACATTATGTGGGTTGGTAGATCTAAGGGCTTACAGTAGACCCCCATACTACCATACCAGACAACCAAGCATACTCTGCACTATCACCTTACCTCGCACTGGAAGGGCTTTAGCAATACGTAACAATTCAGCTGACCTTTTTATTACTTATTTATTAAATTTTAACGACACTTTCAACAGCGATGGTCATATCGTGTCGCACAGTTTTACGGTGGAGGAATCCGGAGTACCCAAAAAGAATCACTAAGCAGCGGTAGTAACCGTGACACTCTCCTATTTATTACACTGGTACAAGCAAGGTTAACATTGGTTGAAGGCATGTGTAGGCTCCCACCAACGTACAGTACTCCTTACTATCTTGACATTTTGAGTTATTAACTTGACATTTCCAGTTACTATCTTGAAATATCGAGTTATTAACTTGAAATTTCGAGTTACTATCTCGAAATTTCGAGTTACTATCTCGAAATTTCGAGTTACTATCTTGAAGTTTCAAGTTATTAACTTGAAATTTCTGTCTTCTTTCTCAAAATGTCGAGTTACTATCTCGACATTTCGAGTTATTAACTTGAAATTTCGAGTTACTATCTCAAAATTTCGAGTTACTATCTTGAAATTTCGAGTTATTAACTTGAGATTTCGAGTTACTATCTCAAAATTTCGAATTACTATCTTGAAATTTCGTTTGCCTAACATGAAAAGCAGAGGACACTTGCAAAAAAATTCTTGAATAACTATTCTTTTTCATTTTTTCTCACAAAACATAGGTTATGACCCCTCATTGGAACGAGCTCGACGAGCTCGTTCCAATGAGGGGTCATAACCTATGTTTTTGAGACAAAAAATTAAAAGAAAATAAAAATTAATTGGCGATTTTTTAGAATAGCGCTGGCCGGTTTTGGTCGTTACGTTGGGTAAAGGGTTAAAATAATTTCGAGTTTATTGGTCAGGGTTCAAGGCTATGGGGGTTGATATATGTCTTCGAAAACACTTGAAAGGCACCATTCCCACACACCCCAGTCTCCCCTACAAACCAAGCTATTTGGACGAATCGCCGGTACGAAACACGACTTGGGACAAAACGCCCGTGCTGAGGTGAATTTTGAGAAGAACTGCCCGGCACTATCTCCAAGTATTGTCAGTGGTGGTTTTCGAATTTTTTAAAAAAAGAACTTCAAGCTTATTGGACGAGAGGGGGTGGGGGGTGACTGCACTTTGAGGTTAAGATCTCCATTCGAAAAAAACTCAGAAAACTACCCCACCCTCCTCACACAAAATAAACAAAGCAGAATGTATAAATGTATGCTACAAGCATACTGCGAACGGGAGAAAATATTCACGCAGACATCTCGTCAAATATTGTCAAGGGTGGATGTAACATAACAAAAAAGTTTTTTTAAAAAGGTCTGGGTTATTGTGGCCCTCACAGTTAACGTATGTCAACAAAAGTTAACAAGTTACAGTAAAATTATTCCAAAGCTAGTCATCCTACCAAGTTACAAATACCTTCATAAATATAACTCGCAGACTTTACTAAAGAAATCCGGAACACAAGACGGTTCAATGGTCACGGCTGACTACCATGACCAAAATAGGCAAGTCTCATCTAGACGTTATACGAAGTATCCTACCAAGTTATAATGAAATCCCTTCATAAATATGGCCTGTAGACTGTGCTAGAGGTTTTGGGTTTCGGGCTCAGGCAGCCGTCGCGGCTGACTGATCGCGACCAAGGGGGCATGACCTCAAACTTTCATATGAAATTTCGTGATGATCGGACAAGAACTACGGGGTGTAGCCTGCTAAAGAAAATGTGGGCAGACTCACATACTACCGCACGCGGGATGGCAGAAGTTGATCTTCTTGGCTTTGTCAAGTTAAGCTAAAAATTACGTGATGCTAATAAGCCGCCATACATGACAAACCAGCCAATGATCCGAGTTACGCAAACAGCCTTTTAAAAACAGATAAAAATAGCACACGACTGATTATTTCTTTTTCCTTCAGACGGGCCTTTAAAATAGTTACCTTTATCGGACCAAAATATTTAACACAGTAATAATTAATATGTGTTTTGTCTCACAAATCGTGTATATTGTTAAAAAAAACAAATGTGATGTTTCTCAAAAGAAAATAAAAAACTCGAAGCGTGTGTTGTCATTGTAGTCACCCAATAATTGCCTTGAAGACATAGTTCAGCGATCCGAACGTAGTGGCTACCCCTGTACGTTCAGATTCTTCCCATTCAATCCTATAGAAAAAGTTCCCATCAAGTTTTTATGGGAACTCAAAACTCGAAATTAGATATATATTTCAAGCTTTCGCCCGTATTCCCGGCTGCAATCGATAGTACACGTATTTCCTTACATTTGGGCAGAGTTTATGGATCCAAACTAGGTTCTATCCTTTAATTATCGTCATTTGTGTACTCGTGAGGCGGCAACGGAGATTTCGAAATCGGCCATGTTTTTGTTTAAATATAAAACAGTAAAAACAATAACCCGGTAATGGCGCCGAAACGAATAGACCTTTTCATCGTCGCAGAATCGGAATCTCGATCTCATTAGCACATAGGAGGTCATGAAACTCGATCGCATTCGCACAGAGCAGATTATCAAACCCCTTCTGCGAAATTGTGATCGAATTTCCGATTCTGTACCGATGAAAAAGTCTATTCGTTTCGGCGCCATTACCGGGTTATTGATTTTACTGTTTTATATTTAAACAAAAACATGGCCGATTTCGAAATCTCCGTTGCCGCCTCACGAGTACACAAATGACGATAATTAAAGGATAAAACCTAGTTTGGATTAATAAACTCTGCCCAAATGTAAGGAAATACGTGTACTATCGATTGCAGCCGGTAATAAGGGCGAAAGCTTGAAATATATACCTAATTTCGAGTTTTGAGTTCCCATAAAAACTTGATGGGAACTTTTTCTATAGGATTGAATGGGAAGAATCTGAACGTAGAGGGGTAGCCACTTCGTTCGGATCGCTGAACTATTGAAGACATTACTAGTGGAAACTCCCTAAAGCAATCGCGCCCAATCATAATTCACACAGAGATAGAGGCATGGAAAGGCTTGGGCGAGGGGGGGGGGGCGGAATTGGAATGCATTGGAGGGGAGAACACGAAAGTGTTTGGGATTTTTTAGGAATGGGATTACGGATTAATAGCAATCACGCTCGATCATAATTCACCCAAACATACAGACATGGAAGGCTCTAACAGCGACGACGTAACTGGAAAAAATATTATACGGTAGCAAGAAACAAGTGGGATGTTTTAGCGAAGGCGTTGCGAGTAAACATCTTTTCTCAACGCACTAGGATTTCTAATTCAGACAAAAACAACATTTTCTATTTTCTTCAAATATAGAATCATTTCATTTTCTGAAAACAATGATTTCAAGTTTTAACCCTTTACCTAACGTAACGGCCAAAACCGGCCAGCGCTATTCTCAAAAATCGCCAATTAACTTTCATTATTTTTTTCATTTTTTTGTCTCAAAAACATAGGTTATGACCCCTCGTTGGAACGAGCTCGAAGAGCCCGTTCCAACGAGGGGTCATAACCTATGTTTTTGAGACAAAAAATGAAAAAAATGAGTTATTCAAGAATTGTTTTTGCAAGTGTCGTCTGCTTTTCAGGTTAGGTAAAGGGTTAAGTAAGCGTGAATTTCAAAACGCTTAATCATAAGAAAATAAGAGGAGAATATTAACCAATTTTGTATCAATTTATTTTCATGGCAATCCACTTTATCATACGTCTAGACAAGGTAGCCTGGTCCAGTGACAAGAAAATAATATTTCGTTCGCTGTTTTGGGGATTGTTGTCGTCGTTATTCTTGTTGTTAATGGTCTGTGGTTTGTTTGGGGTTTGTTGTGGGGTTTTTTTGTTGTCGTTTTTCTTCATTCCATTATACGTTATTGGTTCGGGAAATGATTATGTGAGAATGTAATATTAATTATTTCAGCACAAAACGTGCGCCCGTTCGTGCCAATTCGTAAATTAAATTGGTGCCTCAAAGCTATATGCATACTGTTTTCTACATCACAAAAATCATACGAATAATGTTACTTCATCCAGTCTTCAATTAATACACTCCTAAATGAATATTTCTTCAGTAGATCAATCGGCTAAAAATACAACCGGCCGAAACGTATTGCCTTGACGCCCAGCTGATTAAAATTGTCCGTGACCGAATGACTTGCATCTGATACGTGTGTATCCTTGAAATTCAGAAGAAAAAAAACCCCAAAACAAGAAAAAAAAAACAAAAACAAATGAGATACCTTCGTAACATAAATAATCCGTAAACGACCCACCAAGCCGCTTTAATGAAGGTGGGTATTTAGGAAGTATCGACAACACTTATTTCTGTTCCCGAAATACTTGGGTACCGCGGTGGAGACAAATGGTACACGACCAACGGTATTCAATGTCACCTGTAAAAAAATGGGTCAGACTTTCTCGTCGGATTGCTTTCATGTCACTGATGCAAAAACACTTTAGCAGTCGGCATAGAAGCACATATATCTATTACAGATTTGTGGCGTGTATTATTTAAAGACAATACATTGAAATGAAATTAAAGCAAAATAAAATAAAGGAGAATATATTCGTTTCGGATTTTGCAGATGTCCATTTTATCTTCCGTAAATAGAATCTTACAGAGCATTGAATTCCCCATGATTTTTTCTCAGAATCGTCACAAATATTACGCGCGCATGCACGCTAAATAAATGTTCGCCTTAGGTGTGACACTGAAAAACGTAAAACCCGTACTAGCTGTGTCACGAACGTCTTCACCTTCCATAACGATGTTCGGAACCAATGCTTCAGTAAAAGTGAGCAATGATATACTACTCCAAGTTTGCTGAGCACCAAGTATATCCAACTACCTGTTTTACGTTTTAGTTGAAATATTGTTATGAAAAGTGTATATATTTTATATTTAATTATATCTTTGATGATTTAAGCACAGAAATTAAGATTTTATTTGTGTTTGACATTATTTTTTAGCTTTTGAATACGATAGCCATGGAAACTGGATGGATATTACTGTTGAAAGAGATAATTTTTCAAATTTGCCAACAAGTTGATGGAGTGAACTGATATGGATTCAATATCGAGTATGAGACCCATTATTGTTAATTACAGCTTGACAACGACTTCTCATGCTCCCAATCAGGTTTTAGATGGCCCGTTGTGGGATGTTGTTCCATACTTGGACCAGCATGGCACCAAGCTCCTGGACTCTTCTTGGTTGGACTGGACGGACCTGACATTGCAAGCTGCAACTCATTCCGGACATGTTCGATTGGATTGAGGTCACGGGATCTTGCTGGTCAGTCCATACGCTCAATCCCCTCTCTCTGTCGGTACTCCCGGACAGCATGGACAACATGAGGACGGGCATTATCGTCCATCAGAATGAATCTATCACCCACTGCACCTGCATACAATCTGACGCGGGCATCCAGGATATCATCAATATACCGCTGTGCAGTCAATGTACCACGACCAAGGACACAGAGCTATGTACGTCCATCTCACCTGATGCCGCCACGGACCATTGTTGACCCTCCACCATAGCGGTCGTGCTCAGCAATGTTGGCTGCATGGAATGGCTCTCCCTGTCTCCATACCCTAGAACGCCTATCTGTGTTGTCAAGGCAGTACCTTGACTCATCTGTAAAAAGGACCGGTCGTCAATCTTCTCTGGTCCATCCAACGTGATCCATGGTCCATTCATATCATGCCTGGTGGTGGTTCTGGGACAGCTGGATGCGAATACATGGTCTTCTCGATCGGAGACCACCTTCGTGCAACCTTGCTCGGATAGTCTGCGTCGAAATATTTACCCTGGATGCATTCAGAGGGTCACTGCGAAGCTGGGTTGCTGTGTCAAAGCGGTTCCTATGGGCCTGAATGATTAAAAACCGGTCTTCAGCTGCAGATCTTGCCCTGTCTCTGCAAACACCGTGTCGTCTGACTGGTGTGCTATGCTGCTGAAATCTTGCCCATGCTCTGGTGACCACCATATGGTGCACACCAAGGGCTTCACCAACCTGACGATGGGTAGCCGCTTGTCCCACCATCCATACAGCCCACCACATTTCTGCTTCAGACAAATGTCTTCTTACATTTGCATTCGCCATATTCAATCATTGAATCACAAGGGTTTGTGTTGAAATGAAGACTGAATACCCTACACATCTCATGTACATGTAGATAGTACACGAAAACATCATGAAAATCAAGGGGTACATGCTTTCCATGACTGTCACGAAAAGCCTGCCTGTCAAGAGAGCTAATGTAAACACTGGGGACCATCTCAATACATTCCTCAATCATATCCACCAAAAATATCGCAAATGTGTCACAACAAATTTCACAATGATGTATCAAATATGTGGTGCTTAGCAAACTTTGAGTAGTATATATATGTGTTATGTGCACATTGTGCTTGTTCAGAATCTTTAATCACGACGAGAGAAATTTTGGGTGACATTTTACTTCGAGTCGCGCTTGTACAACTCGTAGCTATACCTCCCCAAAAAACGAATTGAGTCGCGATAAAAGATTGTATACAAATACAATAAGCATATAAACTTTTATCTATGATTCAGGCAAGATAACCCATAACCGTAACTTCTCGAAAATAGTCGTTGACAATCAAAAAAGATACACTCAATTGTTCAAAACAATGACTCCGTTTTCTATTCTTCAAACTAACCGTACGTGAGAAAATTCCTCTTTGAACGTGAATGAAATTGTTAAAGGTGATAACAATTATCAATCTCAATCCAATTATGTTTTATCCATCGTGCTATGATGTTTCTAACCAAATTCAGTCCAGTTCATCAAGTCAACCAGAGGATAGGAAATTACTTTCCTCTGGGTGACTTTATGAACTGACTTGAATTGGGGAATTACATTTTTGTAGTGCGCAAGGATCTATGTAAACACATGACGTCACCTCATTTATATAGTTTGTTGAGCGCATATTTCTTTAACCCTTTACCCAACGTAACGGTCAAAACCGGCCAGCGCTCTTCACAAAATTCGCCATTCAATTTTTATTACTTTTTCATTTTTTGTCGCAAAAACATAGCTGATGACCCCTCATTGGAACGAGCTCAATGAGCTCGTTCCAATGAGGGGTCATAAGCTAAGTGTTTTTACGCATAGAATAAAAAAAATAGTGCTTCAAGAATTTTATTTGCAATTGTCGTCTGCTTTTCGTGTTAGGTAAAGGGTTAAACACATGACGTCATTTTATTTACAGGGCTTATATTTCGAAGAGAATCTGAGAATCGATTCTCGCAATGAATCGTGCAACAAATCAAGCGAGAATACATGCAGATTCTCACTGCACCTCTGCTCGGATTCGTGTGGAAGTCAATTTGATCATTTACGTAACACAGCGGAAGCACTTAACCACTAAAGGCTAGCGTGACCTGAAATATCCTGACAGTTTGTCAATAAAATTGGAATCGGCTCATTGACATCAATTTTATATGGTTTTATTGGTAAAAACTGTTTTTTTTTTAAAATTATTAAATTCAGTTTACGTTTTAAAAATTAAAAAGCAATGTTGCGTAATGGGTTAAAATGTTTACCAGTATACTACATGCGTCCAACCATGGTGGCCTCATAGGACACTCATAGCAGGTTTGAAACCTCGCAACCATTTTCGCGAAAATCCAAATCGGTTCTTCCTAATTTTGATGAAATATAAGCCCTGATTAATAATTTGCAGAAGCAAGAAAATCACAATGAAAGTGACGTTACATTTCAAATTTCTTTCACTGCTACTTTCAACTGCTGTGATTCTTTATTTTTTTCTGAGGGTGGGGGGGGGGGGGGGTCGATTGATTGATTGTTTATATATTAACATGAAATGTTTGTTCAGGGAATCTTGATCATGGTTTGTTACAGTGTTATTGGTTTTTGAAAGGAATTGAGTTTACAAGTAATACTGAAGTCGATGGATGAAATCGTCCATCCCGTGCGCATGAGCTCGTTTCTCGAGATGTGGTGTGACTTTTATTGTAAATGCAATAACCATACAAGATCTTTTATCTCCGAATTGTTATTGCTTCTGATATTGGCGTTTGCGATTACGTTTTAGATAAATGGAAGATACGAACAGTACAGTCGCCGTAGACTGATCGTAATTCACGCGTGGGAAGCGATGTCCACGCATGCGTTTACCAGATAATAACAATCAGCATCAGTAAACTTTTAATTAATGAAACACCGGGTTGTACTCGGTGTTTCATTAATTAAATTTTTGATGATTATTATTATAATTAGTGCAATCTAATATTGTTGCGTCCGTGGAAATATTATCCACCCCGTGGATAGCGACCAGCCCACGGCGGCCTTGGAAATATTATCCACCCCGTGGATAGTGACAAGCCCACGGCGGCCTTACTGTATCTTTATCGTAAACTGTGATTGTAAGAGAAAGCAATGCTATAGATAAATTAAGTAACATATTAAAATGAATATTGTATCCAAATCTTAGCATTGATTAATTTCCTCGGTAAATAATTAATGGTGTGCGAACGATAAAAAATTATTCTGACACTATATTTGTATATTCTAAAAATACCATGATTACCTATTGTACTATATATGAAAAGCCTATGACATTAATTTTAGCTTCACACACCAACCGCGATGAACGCGTCAGCAAAGGGATTTCAATAGCAAAAGTTTACACCTCCACGTTGACCTTTGGTGATGTCGACCTGAATGCAAACTTGTCTAGATTTATCGCACGTCGCTTCGCGAAGAGTGAAATGGAAGTGACACTTATTTATTACGTTTTTAAATGGGGGACAAACTTTTTTCCGGATCCGGATCCGGAGCGAATTCAGGCATTTTTTCTGACTTTTTTCCGGATCCGGATCCGGATTCAGGGGTCAAATCCGGATCCGGAAAAAAGTCAAAAATGAAAATTTTGATTACGTTTACACAAGTGAATGAACTTGTTAACAACATATTTTCAGGATGAAAACAGCAAATACAGACAAAACATTTATTTATTTATTTATTTATTTATTTATTTATTTAGCGGGATTTTACGGCACTTTCAAAAGCCAGAGTCACGTCGTGTCGATCACATTTACGGGTGGAGGAGGCCGGAGTACCCGGAGAGAACCTATCGAGCAGCGGCGAGCATCTGCTAGAGTCTCCAACGTACTATAACCCATGAAGGGTTAACATTGGTTGAAGGCATGTGCACCATCGACGTGCAGTATGTATTAGTACTCGGCACCACCCCCCCCCCCCGTGGGGGATGAAGTGTCTTACCCCAGGACACAACGCAGTTGCCGCAGGTGGGAGTCGAACCGAGGAAGTCTCGCTTTGCAGCCTGCACCTCTACCAACTGAGCCATCGTGCTCCCCGATAGATGTCTATAATTTCTGATTCTCGAATAGTTTTCTGTGAAGAGTGGGGGGGGGGGGGGGGGGGCAGGCATCAAAGAGCTGCCGGAAGCAACCGTGGAGTCTCTGTATTACGTACGAGTTATTCTGTGACCGTTAAGTGTGCTTTTCGCAATTACGTACGAGTTATTCTGTGGCCGTTAAGTGTGTTTTCCGCAAAGGACCAGTTCTCGTACTCATTCCAGACAACGATATTTCACTATGTGAACTCCGCCCATATAATAACGGCGTGTAACATGTTTTATTTGCGACATCGCATCATATCAGGCATGCGTAATAAATTGTTGAATGCATGTACTTTACTGATTGTTGTGAATAACACGACGCCAGGGCTATTATTGCTTCCAATAAGTGGATGCTGCCCTATTATTAGGTCGGTACAATGTTTTCCAAGTAAAGTCGTATACGTTTACATCATGAAAAGTGACCGTTCGAAAAGGCCTATCAGTATGTGCTCGCTGCATTGTTGGAGATATGCACATTCTAATTATGAGGCCCATATTATTGTCCCGGTAAGTAACCGTCACTAATCAAGGGGTTACTATCCCCGAACTGAAAGTCACTGAGCTATATATTTTGTACTTTCTGAGCTTTTGGAGCTTCGAGCTCGAGATAAGAGCTCATTTTAGTGTGGTACATTAAAAGTTGTATTTGCTTCGGTATTGAATGTGTTTGACCTGAAGCCTATAGGAAATGGCCCGGAAGTTAATCCGCTATGTATGCCCATCATACGCGACTGATACAAGTAACCCCTTGATTAGTGACGGTTACTTACCGGGGCAATAATATGGGCCTCATAATTAGAATGTGCATATCTCCAACAATGCAGCGAGCACATACTGATAGGCCTTTTCGAACGGTCACATTTCATGATGTAAACCTACACGACTTTACTTGCGAAACATTGTACCGACCTAATAATAGGGCAGCACCCACTTATTGAAAGCAATAATAGCCCTGGCGTCGTGTTATTCACAACAATCAGTAAAGTACATGCATTCAAGAATTTATTACGCATGCCTGATATGATGCGATATCGCAAACAAAACATGTTACACGCCGTTATTATATGGGCGGAGTTCACATAGTGAAGTATCGTTGTCTGGAATGAGTACGAGAACTGGTCCTTTGCGGAAAACACACTTAACGGTCACAGAATAACTGGTACGTAATTGCGAAAAGCACACTTAACGGTCACAGAATAACTCGTACGTAATACAGAGACTCCACGGTTGCTTCCGGCAGCTCTTTGATGCCTGCCCTCCCCCCCCCCCCCCCCCCCCCCACTTCACGTAATTTTCGGGTATGGGGGGTTTGGCGTTAAATCCTTGGAGCCATATCTTTAGCCTATTTGATGAAACATTCTTTCAAATCGTAGTTTCTAAACTTAGACATTTTGTGTGTGAGTTATAGAGCAAGAGCCATTTTCTGTAATGGAGAATCTTACAGTAAATGCCTGGGGCTATAAGTTATCAACGTTTGGGGTGATAATTACCATGTTTTCCGATGGTAATTCCTACAATAAGTCTTTGGGCCATAGTGTCATATGGAGAATATGGCCATATCGCCATTGGGCGAAATACTCTGTCACATCTCAGGAAAAAGGGTTGTAAACGTTGAAAAACAGGGCTATAAGTTACAGCCTTTTGGGTGTATAATAACCCGGTTTTCAATGTGAGTTCCTCAAGTAAATTGTGGGACAAGCGCCATTTTCTGGTATGGGGAATTTAGTCTTGAAATTAATGGAGCTAGTCCAAATGCTTCATGTTTGACATCATTTTGTTTAAACTTGCTACGGAAAAAACTCTTGTGTTTATGACATTTACATGTTTTTTTCAAGTCTAAAATAAAAATAAAACCATCTTATTTAATAACGACTTGCATCATTTATCTTAACTCCAAGAAAACCTATGAAATGTGCCGAACAATGGAAAAAAAATGAAAACTATTTTTGACTTTTTTCCGGATCCGGATTTGGCCTTCAAATTCGGATCCGGATCCGGAAAAAAGTCACGGATCCGGATCCGGATCCGGAAAAAAGTTTGTCCCTTTAAATGGGTTTACCACATAAGATGCCAACAATTAACAAACATGCATTGTCTCATGTTAATAAAGCATGCATAACTCGAAATAGTATGTTATTATGTTATTAAAACGAAAAACGCTCAGTTTCTTTTTTTTCTTTTCATTTCGGCGATAAAATTGACAGCGGAAGTACCGCCCACCGATGCTCGTGTAAAAAACCAGATTCTCTCGTATGCACGTCTGGTGCTCACGAAAACCGAGAAAAAATAACAGCGACTCTTGACTGGTTGGGTGCTAGAAGCCACTATCGGGCTTTCAAAAAATGAGGATACCAGATCAAAAGTCAACACTTTCCTTGCATAAATTTCGTATTCAGTCAAACACAAATAACATTTTGTTTACATAAATTTGTTTTATTATAAATTATTGGAGAGTGCCTGCGGGCACCCTCCAATAATTTGTAATAAAACAAATTTGAATAACAAATTCAGACCACCAAAAATAATCTGGTCCTCAACCAGTTAATAATCTGGCGATCATGGTATATATAAAATATACAAAAGTAGCTTGGTGTACCAAATGTTCACTACGAGTGGTGAACATTTGTACACCAAACTACTATGGGTATATTCTATATATATATAAAATATATCACCAAGAACATATATATATCACCAAGAACAATTTTGTAAGAATGATGACAGATACAGGATATAATTGTTTTCAATGGCATCAAATCGTGAGAGATGCCATCCAATGTGTGACTCCTTTACTAATATTAACACTTATCATTGTGATAAGTAGCATCGACCATTTTGACTTTTCATAACATCACGTTTAGAGTACAGACATTTTGTGAAATACAAGACAATTACAGAGCTCGAATCGAACACGCTTCAGCTACAAATAAAACATTCTCCACTCTAAAGACGTCGATTTCTGAATAAGCACATTGTCCGTGATTGACATCGTCATTCTCAAGTCTGAAAAGTGTTTTAGAAGTAGTACACCATTTGTCCGTAATCCCGATCTTGCACATTGAGTACGCCACTTCATGTAGCTTTCATGTTCTCAGCTATCGAATAAGATATACATATAAGCCATTGTAGAGAATATTTATACAGTCTGATTGAAGTCGATTTCTTGATGGACTCACTGATGCATGATCATAGTATATACTGAGTTTAAGTTAATTGAATGTCAGTCACATTATTTCTGGTTGTGATTGATTCGAGTCAGCATTCATTAGTTATTGGACGGACACCAAATTCATAATGAATTGGCCGCGCGGGCATCTTGGTTCAGCTGACTGGCCCAATATTGAAAGGAAGGTTCTTCTCGACATCTTCAATGCAAATTTAAAAAAATAAAAATGATTCGAGTCAGCATTCACTAATTATTGGACGAAAACCAAATTCAATACGGCGGCTATGGCGGCCATGGCGGCCATAGTGAGGTGGCTATCTCGACCAAAATCGACAGGAAGCATTGCCTAGTTATCCACAAGTAACTCCTAAAATTACGATTTGATCAAATAAGTAGTTCTTCGGTTATTTGACGGAAACCGAAAGCGCACGACAATTGCAGAAAAAAGAGTTCCTGAATAACTAAACATATTCATTTTTGCCTAGAAAATATAGCTGTTGACCCCTCGTTGGAACGATCTCAACGAGCTCGTTCCAATGAAAGACCGTAAGCTATGTTTGCTGGGCACAAAGTTGAAAAAATAATAAAATTTGTTTGGTGACTTTTGTGAATAGCGCTGACCGGTTTAGTCGGTACTTTACGTAAAAGGTTAAATTACACATTGCGGGAAAAAATCTCAATTTCGTCACGTCTTACCAGCAAAGTTCTGTACTTCGTTCACTAAAATCGATCTGAGCCTTGGAAAATCTCGGCTCACGCAAAACCTCGGTTCAAGTCGATTTTAGTGAAGTCGGGACATAAAATTCATATGAAGTACGGCTCATCAGATAACCGATGTTTGTCGTTTATGTTCGGCATTAAAGATACTTGCAACCCTGACAGTTATCTCTGGAATGTGCTGGATGTCAACTTTTCAGGAATCGCTATTGTTTGCACAAAAGGCAAATTATGCCAGCACTGATGTTTCTGCGTTTTTGATTGGCGTTGTGCGTCCAGAGTTCATTTTTGTTGAGTTTATAGTTATTCTATTCAATAAGTATTATTTCGCTTTGACAAGTTTAAGATGATAACACAATTGGTGGAAATATGGGGCGCAATCATAAAACAACAGCTCTTGGGAGTCTTCATTTAGGCAAAATTCTGTCCATTAGTATTGGTAATACCATTAAAGATTCGGTGGAATCCAGTATTGATTTAGAAACATTTGCGTTGATTCAAAAAACCATTGAATGTTTACGGTATTTTGTAAATTCAATTGAACCGAATATGTCAGTTGATTGGAAAAGCGAACCCCCGTAGGCTCGCTTGTGACCAACTAAAATATTCCCAGTCGATTGAATCAAAAATAGACGATAGTCTATTTAGAGCTAGACTGGTTACCTGGTGCAAGGGCTTTAGGTTCGCTTCCCAATTTGACTGGTTCCCTGAGAGCTTACGAATCAATATTAGTGGTCGGTATTATTTTCTTGTGGAGGAAAATGAAAATTGTCGGGTGTTTTGAACACAAATTGCAGCTCCAGTGGACGCCAGCATTGGAATAAAACAATCAAAGGAACTGCTTAATGCCTATCGAGACGTGATACATCAAAACTTAATCTATTTATCATTAACCATTGGTTGAATTTCTCAAACGGACGTTATTATGAAGAATATTTTCTATTTGATCTTTGTGACCCGCGCTCTTCGTGTCATCACGGGGCAAATCTCCATTCAGTTGTATGTGCAAATGTTGCCTTTTTTTTCCTGCGCAAATAAAAATGTGACAGAAACGTCATTTGTAAAGTAGTTAAGTTGACAGAATCTGCTGTTAAAAGTCTTCGTTAATTCACTTTATAATCTCGTGTCATATAGTACGTGGCTTGTGTATTATCACTAAATCACTCGTACAATGGATATTCCTACCAAGCAATAAAGAATAATTTGTTAAAATGAATAACAAGAACAATCAGCATTTACATTGCTTGTGCTTTTTGCTCATATGTATAGAATTTGAAAGTGAATCTCTGGGTGATATCTGCATTCCACTCCACGGGCCATTTAATGACCAGGGACCGACCTGGGCATGCGCCAGTGCGTATTTGGTTCTGAAACATCAGGACCTGGCTTTTAAATCTCAGAAATAGGCTTCTCAGTTGGCGCGTAACTTCTCAGATCATATTTTGATATTCTTTCGATGGATAATCGAGAGAGACACTCTAATATGTATTATATATATCATTATCATTTATCATTGTTGAAGAGTACTTAAGTTAATACTTCAAGTCTTAATTACCAAGCATTAATCTTCACTGTGGTTTCTGATCAAGTCTTGGCTGCCTAAATAGGCAGCCAAGACTTGATCAGAAACCACAGGGAAGATTAATGTTTGCTATAGTGTACTAAATGAAAATGATGAGAGCTATTACATACTTGCAGTGTGTGTTACAAACAGCAGTGTGACTCTGTAAATTGAAATCTGGCGTATGAATTGAAAAAATAGGCTCCGAGGCTAGAGCGTATTTTAAATAGTCCTGATCGGTCCCTGAGTGACACAATTCATTCCCCGCATGCTGTACAAAACTGTGATCGCAAAAGCGGTTTTTCTTGACCCGATCGCGACAATTGGGTCTTGGTTTCGTTAAGTCCGCTTTAAAAACCACCAAACAAAAATAGTATCTGCCAGGAGCCAATACTATAAAACTTTTACAATTGTATTTTCTAGAATTGTATTTTCTGCCTATTAATATTCCTCACTAAATTGAATCATTAGCATTTTAAAAGATATGGCAATTTGCCACATGGCAAATTGCCATATCTTTTAAAATGCGAATGATTCATTTTAACCCATTTAAAGTCATAACTAGAAAATACAATACTAGAAAATATGACTGTAGAAGCTTTATCGTATTGGCCCCTGACTTTAAATGTAGATCTATCTTTTTTCGACAGGTGAGATTATATAGTGTTGAGGGGAAGTAAGTGGACAGAGAACTTTGACCGGATCGCGACACAGTCGTTTTATGCTCACAATACTGTACATTCAGAAATGAAAGCTGAACGGATTTACTGAGAGACTTTGAAGGAATGTAAGAAATTACTAAGGTGAGTTGTAATTTTCTACTTGTTAACTGTATTATAGAATGTCCAGATGACTAAATCCTTGATGTCTTTCCCGAGGGTCTGTCATTTCAGAGTGTTGTCCTCAGAAGCATATAGTGCGCACGTTTGCATCTTTCAGCATTAGTATAAGAATATAGTTGTAACAAGGTTTTTCCTAAAAGTTGCCCAGTTTAAGGCCCAATATCACTCTCAGAGTCACTTTCTATACATTTAAATATTTTACTTCTATTATTTTGTTATTATTATACATCTAATTGTTTAGTCATAGAATCACCAGAATGGATTGGAACAGCATGATTTTCTGGTACTGCTGGTAATGCCGTCACTTAATGGCTTGTAACAGTACCGAAGGGGGCGCGGTGGCTCAGTAGGTAGAGGTGCAGGCTGCAAGCCGAGAGGTCCTCCGTTCGAATCCCACCTGCGGCAACCGCGTTGTGTCCTTGGGCAAGACACTTCATCTCCATTGCCCGCGTGGGGGCACGATGACGCCGTGTATTGAGGCGTACTGCACATGATGGTACGCATGTCTTCAACCAATCTAACCCTGCCTGTGCTGCAGTGCGGAGTTACGATGTTGGGGAGCTGGCAGCTGCTCGTCGTTGCTCGGTGGTTCTCTACGGGTACTCCGACTTCCTCCACCCGTAAAACTGTCACGGTTATGACTAGCCACTGTGCATAAATATGTGACCTTAAACATCAATCAATAAATAACAGTACCGAAGTGATGAGCCGAAGCGTGACGTCATTTACGAAGCTATTGAGGGATATTCCTCGTTATCCATCAAGACGGTGGATATTGAGAAATATCTGTTATATCTGTTAGAAACTTTGCGACAATTCACGGGCTAGCGTACAATATATTCATATTTATTCAATAAAATTGAATGCGTAAGTTACATTGAAATGGAATTTTGGCTTGACACCGAAGAACTTTAGCTCAAGAAGGAGTACCAATGATAACAGTGAAGACATTAGTGTAGCGTATAATAACAGGCTGTAAACTTCATGCATGATTCTATGGGCGAAAAACCTGAAAAGTATATGAAATAGGCTCAGAGAAGGAGTACATGCCGGCGCTTTTCCTCCACCAGGCCACAGTACCTATGGATCAATATATGCCGCTGTGCCCAAATTAGATTAACCTAAAGGCTTGCATATAGCACTGGAAATGTCACAAATCACATTTCAAAATTTCTAAAAAAATTCTCAAAAGCTTTGCACCTTTGCCCCTCAATAACTCGATGTTTCGTGTTATTATCGGTTTGTGTCCGCAGACTTGATGATTGACTGTGGATCCAGATACGTTTGAAGTATAAGCGAACGAAGTCAATTGTTAACCTCCCAAGTCAAACTTTGTATTTTTTTAAATCTTATTTGTTTTACAAGGATTGTCGAACAAGTTATGCAACTCATATTAATGCCTCCCCTTGGTCCAACGGCGCAGTTGTGTTCGTAGCGGCAACTTCGTGGCATCGCTCTGCTCGAATATTACGAAGGGATCTTTAGCCTGCACGGAGTATGTCTCTCTCCACACAGAGGGCAGCAATTTTACCCGATAGGACGGTACGCTGTGACAGCATCAACCCCACAATTGATGTTGACAGAGAGTGTTCGGACATCTCGAGAACTTTCCTCGATCGGGGATCGATCCCGGGACCTCTGGCATGAGAGACCAACGTATTTATCCACTCGGCCACCACTCTTTGTATTCGATTCAGTAATTTATCTACTTTGCAATCCATGGGTGGATCCAGGAAGAGAGCGCGCCCATCATGCCCCCTCCCCTATTCTTGTAGTTCATTTTTAATAAGCAATCAGATGACAAGGTATCATCTGCGATATAATATATCCACCCAATTCCGGCGGAAGTGGATGGCCATTTGTTATCGCGAATTATAAAATACACAACTCACACTGCTGTATCTCCCACGTGGGTCTCGTGTAAACCGTTATAAACTGGTTTACGTTTTTTTCAAAATTTAAAACCTTTTGAACCCTAGTGGTATCTTTCATGTCAGTTCAATAGCAGTTTGTTATTTGGGGCTGACCAATTAATATTTTCAACGTGCTGCCCTGGGGCAGCACGTTGAAAATATTGATTGGTCTTCTCCACATATTCGCTTTGAAGCCATCGCACTTAATGAAGTTATGACGAGTCATGTTCTTTGGCCAGAAAAGCGGCCTCTGGGGTTCAAAGGGTTTAGTCTGTATAAAATTGCGGAAATAGTTTGGTCGGAAAACATTTTGGTCATGTGGAAGGAAATTGTCGAAGGTCCACCCCGGCTTTCAATTTTAGCCCGGGGCCCTGCTGACAGGAGTCGGGTACACCCCCTCTTGCTTGCCTTAATAACTCACTGCCTCGCGCGTCGGGCGATACTTCGCATCTTGTAACACCCTACGACAACCGAAAAATCATTGATCCGCTGCTGACAGAGATAACAGAAAATACCTCACAATTTCTATTTATTAATTGGGCTTTAACGCTTTTGTTTAATTTAACCCCTTGATACTTTTATAAGTGTTATTATGAACAGAATCAAACAGCACGTTGATACACTTCATGGTCATTTTTTGCTATTATTTTTCGATTTTTTAAAGTTTTAATCTCAAATTCCGGTTATCTTCCGAATAGTGCTCATTGATAACCGTTGAAACAAATGTTATCGCAGCTTAAAATACTAATATAATCGTGCTGTCAAGACTTCTTAACTGGTTGAGTGCGAGTAGCCACTCTCAGAGCTTTCAAAAAATGAAGATACCAGAGCAAAAGCCAACACTTTCCTTCCTTATATTTCATATTCAGTCAAACACAAATCATATTTTGTTTATATAAATTTGTTTTATTACAAATTATTGGAGAGTGCCTGTGGGCACTCTCCAATAATTTGTAATAAAAAAGTTATGAATAACAAATTCAGCCCACCAAAAATAATCTAGCCCTCAACCAGATAATCACTAATGTGAAAAATATCTTGTTATTTGTACTTTCCGACGTTTGACGTTGCATGTTGAAAAGTGTTGAAGAAACTGAATTCCCAGTGACGTTTGAACGTCAGGATAATTACAGTCTCATAGGGTTAAAGACACTTTCGACAGCCAGTGGCAACTCATGTCGGCTCACGATTTCTAATGACAACCCTGTAAGAAAATATTAAGAAAATGAGAACATGATAAACTTTATATTTTATCGCTACCCGTCATATATGGTATTTTGCAACAGTCCACTGAAATAGGTAAATCCGTCGCTTGAAATAGTTCGAAATAACTGTTTAATTGTGAATAATTGTGAATATCCTCCAGCAAAACTGTCAAGAAAAATCACTACATCTGATGGAATAATATGACATCTGTTCACAAATAGCAGAACGTGGAACGGTATCTACGATGCCACCAAGAAAACTGATGTATTTCCTGGTGATACAGAGACAACATGAGGACATTAATCGTGTATTGATTAATTAATTGCAGCCTGTAAAGGTTTTTGTGACAACGAACAACAGTTAAACAGGAGATTATCTTCAATCAATAGTTGTTTCCCCAAACCACACACAGGAGGTTGCTATGTTTTCCTTTCGGACAAGTTTAAAACAAATCTCTGCGCACCAAGAGAAAATAAAAATGCTCCCGCTATGTTATTCGTTGGACATGTTTCAAAGAGATGCTAATGCAAGCTTTCAAGGAAAACAAAATGGGATTAATAGAGTGAATATATAACATAAAACGTCATAAGCTTCAAAAGCCAAGATACAAGTGTACCTCAACCGACAATAACTTAAACTAAAACATGTGTACCGAAAACCATGATTTATTATTTTTTTATTAGTGCTCAGCGCCACCTCAGTATCCAAAGCTATATTGTGACCATAAACAGTACTCGCTGTACAACAGGGAATTATCTTTTGAGGTGAAATAATTCTTTATAATCTGGAACTATTTAATAATGCTCTGGAAGAAGTGGTAACAGTAACGAGTAACAGGTGCGACGCCAAGGGAAGTGTGACGGGTGCGAACACACCTCCCCACAAAAGTTTGAGTTTCATTTTGTGATTTGAAAAGTTTGACAAAAAGGAGCGACCACAGTTACTCCGATGTTTTGTATTCTATGTGGCTTTGCCACGGAGAGTACGATGTGTTGGGGTAAGTTGTTTTAAAACACAACTGTTCTCATTCGCATGCTGTATCTTTAAAACGCCTAAGTACTACTTTGGTACTTTTTTCACCGCCACGACAATAAAAAAATACCTAGGCATTTCACAGAAATTAGCTGCATGGTATTGGTGTTTCAGGCCCAATACAGTTCGTGGCGAGTGGATTGTAACTAAATCACCGCGAAGTGGAGTTATCACACAAGCTATAACTTTCAAATTTTGTACATATCGACAAAAAACACTAGCAATGTTTCAGCCAATGGCTGAAACTTTGCTTGTGACAAATTTGAAGTTATTGCTTGGGTGGAATCTCCACTCTGCGGGTGATTTAGCGATAATGCACTCTCCACGTACTGTATGTTATACCGAGGTTATCGCTGTTTAATTTATGTCAGAATGATACATTAACGGAATAGCATATATTGGTATAGAATATTATGGAAAATGAAATATACCTATAAACACATTATCGATGTATTGTATATATAATTTTACAAATACACATATATTTTACATACTAAATTTAAAATATTTTCGTAGATGCTTCTACAGAGCACCATTTACTACTCTTGTTTCAAAATTTTCTGCGATAGTAGTCGGAGAGGGATGGATCGACCCTTAGTGAGGAGGAGGTACCTCGGAAGTGACGCCATGTCGTTACCCAGTTACGCCATGCTTGGATTCTATGGTAGCTCCCGTGAGCAACTATCTTGTGACGTCATCCCATAGTGATACGTGATGTTAGTGAGCATGAGCAGCGCGTGTTGTTAGCGTGACACGTGTTTCCGTCATCCATTTTGTATACTGGAGGCCGCCATCTTGGTTTCTAAGGTAACACGCGGTTGCTATGTGACCCAAAACCCCCAAATAAGACAGATTTATGTTCTGAGGGTGTGTTCCTCTGTACAAGAGTAGTTTTATTGTTCTGATTTTCCCCAAATCCTCGTTTACTTCATCGAATTACCCAAATAGACCCGACAACTATTTATTTGGCTCTCGGATTTTTCACTAAATCCGCGGTGTCTACCTGTTGTTCGGATTACGTAGTGCTAGAGGGCGGAGATGTCTCCCGTGGGAAAATTCGATTGAACTAGTGTACATCTAATTACCACAAACAATCCGATAATCCCTCAAAAAAACACAAAAAATCTACCGAAATGGGTTCGGATTTCCGGAGAATCCTCCCTTTCCTCCCTTTCTTTCTAATAATAGGCGCGTTTAACCTCTTTTTCTCATCCAAGGACTAGTGGAGGGAACACTTACAGGAGGACCATGCCGTCCTTTTTGTTCTCATTCAGGCTTTAATGCTTCGGTTATGTTAAAAGCGAATAACAACGCGTTTTTTTAACAATGTAATTTCTATTATTGAGATAAGTTTCTTCTTGGTACATTCTTTCTTGTGAAAACAGTCTTCTGTGGTATATAGATTGTCAGATATTTAAAACAGTCTTCCTACTGTTTGGACATCTTCTCAATGGTTTGCAACAGTTTTTGCACAGGTGCAAATGATTACATGGTCGCGGAGCGACACTGTCTTCAACTAATAAGCAGACACAACATTTTATATTCTGTGAATCTTCTTTGTTTGGAACTTCTTGAATTTCTTCGACGTCCATGAATTCTGGTTTCATTCTTAATTCTAGGTTTAGAATAAATTTTTTACTTGAAAACACTATACGTTTATTTTGTCTATCCCATAAATCTTCTACAGGGCAGTCGCGCCAAAATCGTGCTATAATTCGCTACAAAACACAGCGAGAAGTGAGGAGCACATTGGCCCAATTCGATCGACCAGCACAATTGGCAAAAATAAACAAGGCGCAGCAATACATTTCTGTCTAAAAATAATTCCCCTACAAACTTGAGCTAAATTTGCAAAAATACTTTATGATATGAGCAGTGTGTGGTGTTTTCAACTGGTATTGTGTAATACTTTTAAAAAGATTAAGGAAATTAACCGAACTATTAATTTTGCTGGACAAATGTGGTACAGGCCAGAGGTCAGTTAGTCTGTCGCTACTAGGGGAATACATTTTTTCAGCGTTAAACCTACGGGGAAAATTTATCACCCCACTAGGTGAATAAAGCGAAACATTATCCAAGGCCTTTATTTTTCAAATAAAAGGCCATTTATGGGACACACACACACACACTGATACCACAGTGAAAACATCCAGTTCTATCAAAACAATCCGGTGTGACAGGAATGATAGTCCGTAGGAACGCTAGTCCCTCTGGACTATTATTCCGCGGAATTATAGTCCTAGGTCTAACATTCCTAGGAATAGTAGTCCGGCGGACTACTATTCCTAGGAATGTTAGACCTAGGACTATAATTCCGCGGAATAATAGTCCAGAGGGACTAATTTTCCTACGGACTATCATTCCTGTCACACCGGCTCTTGCTAGTTCTGTTTTTGTACATTCACTTGGTAACATGAAGTCGAAAGTCTTGAGACGAGTTTCCTCCAATGCATACTTGATGTGTTTTGATAGTGTTTGTACTGGTCTGACTTTCCGTTGAGCTACTATTAACCTTGACCAATTCCCTCCACACAGAAGCTACTCCAGTACTCGTGAGGAAATTAACATGTCAAATGAAACGAGCTCTGGATTCCTTGATTATCTTTCGTTCAACTCCATCTGTATCAAACATGGAGCTTTTTAATCACCATTCTTCCATTTTCTTCCTCTCTTCGGTTTGGGTTCTCTTATTTCAATGCTCCTCTTCGTTGCTATATCCACTGCTCTGCTTTGGTCACTTGTTTCCAATCTCAATAGTAAGGGGTGCCACTATAGGGACAAGCATTTAACACTGAAACCCCCATACCCCAGGACTGCCACTATGCGGTCAAAATTAACATAGAATTCTCCATAGGGTTTGGCATTTTTGTCCCTATAGTGGCATTTTTGAATTAATGCTTGTATGATAACTGGTATAATGGAATATAAATTCTTCTTGGACGACGACAGTTGTTGGAATTAAGTGAAACAATTTATTTTGAACTTGAGGAGGAGGCTGTGAGGTCGAGGAGTACTAAACTTGTGGAAATATCTTTATCCATAAGATCGGTTGTAAATATGTTGACTATAGTTTCATATAAGCGGTCCCTTTATAGTCTTTAATATAGCGACATCTAGTGGCATGCTGCATCGATGACGTCACCAACCAATACATCTTTATCCATAAGATCGGTTGTAAATATGTTGACTATGGTTTCCATCTGTCCCTATAGTGGCATTTTTGAAGGTAGAAACACGATTTTTAAAATCTTGTTCCAACCTTCAAAAATGTCACTATAGGGACAAAAATGCCACTATAGGGACAAAACCCTATGGAGAATCCTATGCTAATTTTGTCCCTATAGTGGCACCATTGGGGTATGGGGGTTTCAGTGTTAAATGCTTGTCCCTATAGTGGCACTCTTGAGGTAGGGTGAATTCAGTGTTCATCTGTATCAAACATGGAGCTCTTTAATCACCATTCTTCCATTTCCTTCCTCTCTTCGGTTTGGGTTCTCTTATTTCAATGCTCCTCTTCGTTGCTATATCCACTGCTCTGCTTTGGTCACTTGTTCCCAATCTCTTGTGGTAAAATGGAACCCAAAGTCGTTCTTGAATAGTTGAATCTGTAATTCATTGTTGATTTGGAAGACGGTTACATTTCTTCTTTGGCGGTCGAAGTACAAGCTAAACTTGTTTTCATATAAGCGGTCCTTTTATAGTCTTTAATACAGCGACATCTAGTGGCATGCTGCATCGATGACGTCACCAACCAATACATCTCTATCCATAAGATCGGTTGTAAATATGTTGACTATGGTTTCCATCGGTACACCTCGGCAGCGATATTTCAGATAAAATAAACAGTACTATGCACACACTGGTAACGATCCTTGAATGCGTTTCGCATTAAACTTCCAATATTTGGAATTCTTCGTTAGAAAATTCTCGAATGGTCTGTGCTGTGGTGGTAATTCATAGGAATCAAAGAATTTTGCGTTGTGATGACTCACAGTGAGATCCACCCAATTTTCACCCTTTTCTGTGAACTGGATCCATAAATTAACCGGCCCCACTTTTGCATCGGGTGCAATGGATGTTTCATTGCAATCAACAACCGCCGCCTTAACATACAGATATGTTTGTACCAGATTCAAACAAGCCACCGTCCCAAACACGAATGGTACTTTGAATCCTATGTCGTCCCTTATATACACACCTGGTGCTGAATAGTTTTCTCTCCGCTGGTACGTAATGCACACTCTCAAATGTTTTGGAGATGACGCAAGTTGTCTCCCCATGGTCCTGGCTTTAGCCCTCCCAATATACTACCCAAACCACAACCATTCTGTGTCTGAGCTCAAGAATAAGATGGTAGACCGTTCCCAGCTTGCTTCATGTAATAATCTTCGTACAATTTGGCATTACGACACTTAGTCATGTTTAAGTGAAATAAAGAGATCTACGGTTTCAGAAATGAAGTGTCATTGTAACCTTCACAAACACGAATGGCACTTTGGATCCTGTGTCGTCCCTTATATATACCCGGGTGGAGCTGATGTTTTCTCTCCACTGGTACGTAATACACATTCTCAAATGTTTTGAAGATGATGCTACCATATTCTCCTCGTATGGGTCGGAGGCGAAGAAGCGGTACTCTTGTATCTCCAACGACTTGATCACGAACCAATTCGCAGAAAACATAAAGCGAATAGAAGCCTTGGTTGACATCTGCAACTCGAGAAGCTTCGTTAGTGCACGACTTGAATACGCAGTCGTTAAAACCCAGTATGTTTTCGAGAGTAGGACTCAGTGTGACCACAGCTCCATCTCGTACCGTGATCCTTACGTTACCAGTCACCACCATCTAATTCAAATTCTACCTTATCGTGACGTGTCAATAGTAATTCTTTAACACCATTGATACCTCTTATCACATCAGCTGGTTTCGAGTAACGACCTTCTATCAGAGTGAGCTGATAATGTTTTTCGAAGTCCAGAATACAGTGAAAAAGCATTTTCCCGACAAATATTGAACGGAGTGTTTGGATATTGAATCTCCATCAAACCCAACTCCTGTTCCCCCGTCACTAGTTGTGATAACTGGGTGGTCTACGAAGTCAACGTGTTTTCGAGAAACACGTTCATGGAACTGTTTCTTGGTAGACTCAAATAAAACATCACTTTTTCTTGAAGCTGATTCAGGTTTTATTTCAGAACTCACACAAACTCAGGTTCTATCGACCGATAGAACGTGAAAAGGACCGTTCTAATTATTTTATTATGCTAAACAAAAAATAGCTTTCATTGTTAAGCGTTAACTGCAAAATGCCATCAATCTTGTAATAACAATGTAGTCGAATCCAAAAACATGACGTCATTTCGAACAAATGACGTCTCTTTAGGAGTTTCTAGATCGCCAAATTCGAAAATGACTTGTCACAAGTGCCGTCGCTTTGGGAGTTTCTATATCACCAAATGCCAGTGTTTACAACTGTATCATGCTGTTCATGTTATAATTCATTATTAATGCTTGTGTGATAAGTGGTATAATGGAATATAAATTCTTCTTGTCTAAATTTATCGCACGTCGCCTCGTTGGAATGGCGTAATCATAATTCGCTTGAGCCTACGGCTCTCGCGAAATATGACTAAGCCATTCCAACTCGTTATGTAAAACACCCACCGATTCAAACACACATCGCGTTCTGTCTATTTATAAACAATCTAGACACTCGGTCGTCCGCATAGAGCATCAACTCGTTCAAAGTGACTATACTTCTTTTAGAAGATACTCTACAACTTCCATTTGTGGTAAAATATCGTATAGTGGTTGCCACTCCCTATAACTCAATAGTATATGACTGGGAATAGGTATAATAAACTTTGTAATGTTTTGAATAACCCAGTTTACAAAAGAAGATTTTCCACTACCCGTGCGACAACATACTAAACAAGTAAAGCGAGGATCCTGATGATGTTCGAACCAACATGGTCTTGGTTCTCGCCTTTTATATGTTTCGTCTTTTCCCAAGGGAACTACTCAGCAGGTGGCTTAGCGTCTGTCCCAGCACTGAGAACTAAACATAAGTTTGTGTGAGCACTAGAAATAAATATAATTGGTATCATCCGGTTCCAATAGGGGTAACCTGAGGGATACCAAGAACAACATTGCGAAAAATACAGTTCATTTGGTTCCAGTAAGGTTAGCCTACATCAGGAGTGTACAACATGAAAGATGTTATTCTCTGTATTGTGATTAAAGAAAAAACTTCCTTCCAAAACTATTTACAAAAAATAATTATGTACAATTATAAAACAATTATGTAATTACTTTCACCCAACCCCATGAGAGAAAAAGAACAGAAGAAAAAAAATTCATCTTGGATAACCATCGCTGTAGGTATAATAGTATTGATTGAATAATTTTGATCTAAGAATTTATGCTTACCTCTGGATTTCTCTGAAGCATACACTGATTGAAGAGAAAATAATATTGCCAATGGTAAAGTTGATACACCGTCATCTTGCTCTAGTCGTTCAGGATAAAAATAAGACAAGCGTCTTTAGTCTGTACGTATTATGTGAACCTGTCATTACCGTCAAGTCTGAGTCCTTTGTTTATTCCTGTTCCAGTCTGCTAATCAAGTGTGTTTCCTTCGTCAAATCACCATGTCTTTTACTTAATCCCTTTGAACTCAATTTATTTGATGGGCCAAATCAGTAATAGGTTTTGCCACACAATCCAATACCCACCCCATTTTGGTTCTTTTATCAAATGCTTTCCTGTCCCTGCAGCTTTGAGATGGTATCCAATTATCTCCCCTTAAATTAGCTTTAACACAATCTTTCCGATGGGCTTCACAAGCTTCAGAGGGTAACCGTTTATGGGCTTGTAGATATAATAATTCCTTTTTTCTGGGCTGACTACTTCTTCAAGGGAAGGTCTGGAATGGGCTATGTAAAGGTTGTCCGATTCACAAAATTCAAAATCCTTAAGATCAACAAAAACATCCAAAAAACCATAGTAGACCTGGAGCATACGTAACTTGGCATACTGATATACAAGAAACCTATGTGATGGGGCAAGACGAGTTTGATCCTCGTTTTTTTCATTTCAATTTCGTAGAGTTCTTCAGTAAAGGTGTTCGGTTTTCGAAAGGCCAGATTGCTAATGAAGTTGGACACACTATCTTCGTCACTATGTTCTACATTTCTATGTTTTGCTTTGTTGGTGACTGTCTCCCCATAGCTGGAATTACCTAAAAATGTCATCGTGTCAGCTACGATATCTTTAGTGGGGTCAGAGTCCCACTCCCTTCGGGCATGTGATACCTGGTCACCAAATTCTGGTACTGGGTGATTCGATACACCCGACTGACTGCCAGACCGTGCTCCAAACATCATTACAATAATGGTGTAGCCAGCATAATGTTTTCGACAAAGTAGATACCAATACGACAAGGTTGACGCATATTACTGTTGTCTTCAGAGTAAGACTTCATGTGTGGCCCGATGTCTTCCCGAAAAATATTACAGTTTTTGAAAATTGCTGTCATTTCTTCAAAACGAGTTTCAGTTGGTCCGGTACGGAAATGACTCACTCCACATGGCCAGTGATGCTGCCTTTGCGGATCCTCTCGAGGAGTTCGATGGATGTCATTGAAGCATCCATCGCAGTACCAAACGTTTGCCGGAAAAACGGTCGTTAAGGTAGGATGGATCTTTTTCTGCTGATGCCATTCACATTCCCAATTTTCCACACATCTTACCCAAGACTCTGCAGGTACTGGGTGGTTTCCGTGGTATTTTCCCCACGTTCAGCCATGAATTTCCCCCGGACTGTGTTGTGAGCGGCTAATGTACCGTCATTCATCTTGGGACTGTGCTAGAAACATCCGTGGAACTGAAAAACAGTTTTTGTGTCTTCACACCAACCATCTACTTGACGTCCATCAATCTGCTTTTCGGTATCGTTGTATTTGTGTCGGATGCGGACACCGTCTCTGGCAGACATGAACTCCAGCCACGGATGGGCCATTCTACTGTATTTATGGGAGAACTCTGGCTTAACCCTTTACTCAACGAATCGCCCACATCCGCCCGCGTAATATGCAAATTCAGCAGCTGAAAAAATATTATTTATCGTAAAAATTTTAACAAAACCATATCGTGTAACCCCTCTTTGGAACGAGCTCGTCGAGCTCGTTCCAAAGAGGGATCACATGATATGGTTTTGTTGAAAGTTTAAAAAAAATTAAAAAAATGATATTTAAAAGATCGTCTGCGTTGGGTAAAGGGTTAAAGTGCGTATCTTCCTTTCGCCGGATGTAACAGCATGTTGGCATTTCTTGCATCAATGACCATATGTACAAAGCATTGACATCATAGCCTACAGTATCCCCACAATCCTTTGCGGAGCCGCCATATTTAAAAGCTCTTAAACTAGTAACATTCTTCTCGTGATAACGATTGAATATTATGGACGCCCCCCCCCCCCCTCCCCAACCCTCTACAATGTTGTCCTTTATAAAATGATGGGGGATCGTTGTTCTTGTTGTTGATATTCTCGAAGGATATACCTTCGGTGACGGTACTATACATATATTTCAGTGTCAGTCACGAAACTCTTATCCCATCCTCAAACATGTCTATTCCCCTTTCCAAGTAAAACTGGGATTGCTTCCCAATGGCCTCTAGGAATGGATGGACATCTCTATTGTTATACCAGATAAGGAAGTCCCTAAATCCTCAACCCGTTGCCCCCCCCCCCCACCAAACTTGCAAGAAGTAGGCATATTCCTCAGCAGTTATGGTTTCCTCTTTCAAAGCGATATGAAACGAAACACGGGGAAGTGTCCAATTTATCAAGACAGTCAATCCATTCATAGTAAAAAATCCTTTAGTAACCAAACAACCAAAAGCCTTAAGAAATGTATCACAATTAAATCCAGGAAATCCTAATTGCAAATATCCAAAAATTTCAAGTGATCCGTTTTCAAAACCATGAAGCTGTTTCACTTCTTAACTGCAAAAGACAGTGGGTCATGTTTTTTCAGATAGTCCATCAACCACGTTGACATCGTATTTTCCAGAATTAAAATCCAATACCAGCATTTACTTCACGTAATGATCAAATTATGTAGCCAACGTTTCAAATGGGTGGGGTTTACAGTCATCTGTACCTTACTGCGTCAAAGTATCTTGCTTGAATCATTTGTCTCAGGGATAATATGGCGGACAGGTGAATCTCTTGCATTAGAGAGTAACTTTTCTCAGAAATTTCCATTAAATAATTCATCATATTTTCAACCAATGTCTGTGTGTCGCCATCAGAAATAAAACATTTGACCCTATCAACACCGGGGACATTACGGAGGAGGTTTGTGTTGGGCTTTCCAGACAAGAGTGCCAGTAGAGACAGGGAGAGATTTTTTGTCAAAATAACTCGAAATCAGATGTAGCCCTATAGGGATACGACTGTAAGTGTTCTGGAATAACAATACTTTCTTCGTGCAACTTTTCAAAAATGGTCTTGAGGTGTGGTAGATACCACCAACATACTTATAAGACACATCTTCTGTAAAAGCTCATAGCGATTGAATCTAAACCGGTTTTCCATACTTTTTTACACTTGCGAGAAGAAAAGGACTTAATAATGATCACTGTCAGCGATGTAACTGAAATGTTTCTCATACAAATTGCCATACATGGTAGTCTCAAAATTTCCTTCAGACATATGAACAATTTTAGCAATTACTTCATCATCTTCCAATAAGAGATGAAATACCTCAATTTTACTTCAAATGCCTTTTCAACTTTGGGGAGTTCATCCAATTTCACACCCGGGAAGTTACCCTTGGGGGCATCTTTATATTTACTGTACAGGCTCTAGGATGCCGAATTCAAACATTGGTAAGTAGAACCGCTCCAGAGGGCTAAACATCGGAATATAAAAAGAGGTTGTCACTATAAACAAAATAATTATTCTCATCCCTGACAAGGGCAACAAACGAACGATTTTCCAAAATAAACTTGGGAAGACTTTCACGGACCCCACCGATTGAATGATTTTTAATCTTGTTTACATAAAAAAAAATTACATTGGTCAATTGATGGGCAATCCATTTAGAGTTGGGTCTTTTCTGCCGAGGTCATTCCAAAATGTCTTCTTGTTCAAGGTCTTCGATGAAATTTCGAAAATCTACTGCATTTTCTAGGGATGGCCTATTAAGGATGTAGGTGTTGTTTTGAGAGGAGTAATACAATAGTTCTCCCGTTTCTATACTGCGTAAAATTTATATTTTTGAGATTCAAATAAGGTTTTAGTTAATTCGTAGTTCTGGGTGGATAAACCCATGCTATCTAGTCTATAATTATACATGTTCTGAATTGTTCTATTTATGATGTGGTGGGGATGCTAATGGCGTTCCAGTTCCTACGATAAATTGCCAAAAATTTCTTTCATCGGTTTCAGCCAAATGGTTCTGATCAAAATCAATGGGGTCTATATGCAAAACAGTAAGGGTTTTTTCAGGGTCGTGGACGGTGGTTCAAAATTACGTTTCTTGGGAAGGGTAGCTGGGAGATGGGCGGTGTTCTTATGCTTATTGAAGTGTAAATGTTGAGTATATTTCTGTCCACATTCTAAACATGCATAAATATCTAAGAAGGTTGTCTTATGATTTGCTAATTTATCTTAACTATAAATTTCTTATAGCAGTTGCTGCAGTCAAATGTCTTATCTTATCCGTGAGCTATCCGTTGATGTCTATTCCTGTTGCAGCGTTCCGTGAAGGTTTCCCCACAATCCTCGCATGAATATCCATGAATATATTTCCCTAATCCTTAGAATAATGAATGCACACACAAAATAGCACACACATTTAGAGAGAAATCCGATCCAAATAAATAGTTGTCGGGTCTCTTTGGGCAATTCTACGAAGTAAAAGAGGGTTTTGGGGGGAAATCTGAACAATAAAACTAATCCTGTATAAAGGAATACATCCTCAAAGCACACTCCTGTGCTATTAGAGGGTTTTGGTTTACAAAGCAGCCATGCGCTACCATAGAAACCAAAATGACGGCCTCCAGTATTCAAAATGGATGACTGAAACACGTGTCACCCTAACAACACGCTCTGAGCTTGCGCACTAAGACCACGTATGACTATGGGGATGACGTCACAAGATGGCCGCTTACGCGGGCTACCGTGATAATCAAACGTGATGTAACTGGGTCAGGTGACATGACGTAACTTCCGAGGTCTCCACCGAGGTCTTCCAATAAGGGACGATCCATCCTTTTCCTACCACTGAAGATTGTCGGTCGCCACATAATGCACCTCCCCAACGACATTCCTAACTACATGCCCGAGTACCAGACTGTGATCACAAAAGACAACATCATTTCGTTCAGATCGCGACCTGAGATATTATTTTCGTTTCCCCTTCTTGATATGGTTTGGAATTCGCATCCTTTTGTTTTAAAAACCCGACTGGTAATTTGTAAATGTGTCACCACACGATCGCGATGTGATCGAGAAAAATACCACTTTTGCGATCATATTACCGTAATTTATTGAAAATACCACTTTTGCGATCATATTACCGTAGTTTATTGAAAATGCCACTTTTGCGATCACATTACCGTAGTTTATTGAAAATGCCACTTTTGCGATCACATTACCGTAGTTTATTGAAAATGCCACTTTTGCGATTACAGTGGTGTATTACACGACCATTGGGTGTTCTTGGGTTGTTCATGATAACTGGGAGAAGTCGCAGAAAAGGTCGAAAAACATTTAGTCGGACAAGAAAGTGCACAGTGAAATAAGGTTTACGAGCGACAATTATCCGATTTATTATAAATAATTCGAGGTCCCATTGTATATGGAGGGCAGATTCAAATATTAACCGTATACCTTTATCAATTACTAATCTCTGATCATGTTTTTCGGCCTTTTCTGCGACTTCTCCCAGTTGTCATGAACAACCCAAGAACACCCAGCGGTCGTGTAATACACCACTGCAAAGCTTATTCATTCTCCTTTCCATTGATACCGGGTACTGTTGGATACGTTGTGTGAATCAAATTTGAGGGGGGAATCACGATGATGTGTGCTATCGTTTTCGAAAAGCGAGTTGTTTACCTTGTTAATATTTATATACCATGACAGGGGCACCTCAGCATAGATTCAAAAATGGTATCGAATATCATTTTTCTTTCGATTTCCCAGCTTGTGCCGAGTACCTGTGCCATAGAACTGCTACCAAGTGGTAGAAAGCACTGCCCGAAAGTCTGCTACGGCATAAATGAGAGAACAGATTTTGTGCAATAAAATACCTTGAATTTACTGAATAGTTATATTCTACAATCATTCTCGTACAGACGCGGAAAAATCTTTTTCTGATTCTTGCAATGAACGGACCGTAAGACTAATTATGATTTCCCCAGGGCTGCCACTTTCCTTGTGTTTGTGTACCTTTTGTGATGTTCAACAAGAGTCAAATCCACACAGTTCACAAGAACAAGCCTGGGGTCACGAGAGAGTTCATCAACGTAAAATGAAGAATATCCAATGTGGGTTTTTTTTCAGTCTGCAGTGATTATACTCCCACAATGTTGTGACATTGTATGAGATACGTGTTGCATGAGTAATGTCAGCAGCCATGAGTTCCATTTGAATGCTCAATTATGGCCAAAATAACAAAAAAAAAAAAAAAAAATGACATGCCCTGCATGCAGAATACTTACACCAATCGGTTGCGTTAAGTTAGAAAGCATAGAGTCTAATTCATTTCTGTACTTTGTTTGTTATGCTGCTTTTGATTTGAAACTCTCCACCTTCTGTAGTTGCTATTTAGGGAGGCTTGTCGGTTGCTTACTTGTGAGATTTAAGAACATTAATAACTGATCTGATACCGATAACAATTGCATGGGCAGTGAATTACAGGCCTGAACAATATCGCAATTACGTGGGTTATTACAGTTAAAACTAGAAGTCCTGTCAAGAAATGCTCACAAATAGCACGTCGATCTGCGCGTTAATCTACGCATTATGACCATAGTAAGGCTATCAAATTTTGCTTTGCACATGTTGCCTTTGCACAAGCAATATTTCAGCCAATGGCCCTCCGGGTAACCCGGAGGTCCATTGGCAGAAACGTTGTCTGTGTTTCGTATGAGTAATCAGGAGAACATACCGTGCTTTGGATGCCATCCGATATGGCAGTTGCGAGCAATTCCTACGCGCAAATAAGACTAGATAAGCGCACAGTTCGTGACAGGACTTCTCGTTTTAACTGTACTTTCATTTATCTAATAACTTTCGAGGGGTTGTGGTCTCATTTCTGTAATTTATGTTATTTTGTCAGCCAGGTGTCTGTCCGGTAACAGATAGTACGATAAAGATAGGATTTGCAACATTTTGGCACTAATAGTGATCAAAACCGATGTGGATCCATCTTACACACAATGCGGTTGTGCGAGAAAGAAATTTACATTTACGATGATAAATTCTAAATTTCACTATATTTGGTGAACAGAACAAGAACTTACTTAAACTTTGGTCTTCTTATTCGAAAAATAGACTTCATCAAATCTCCATTGCGTCGTAAAAATAGTTCGGCGGCAGTCAAATTATTTTTTGGGAAATATACAATTGTAACGACGTCAATGTATATTAACTCTTTACCTAACATGAAAAGCAGACGACACTTGAAAAAAAATTCTTGAATAACTAATTTTTTTCATTTTTTGTCTCAAAAACATAGGTTATGACGAGCTCGTTCCAACGAGGGGTCATAACCTATGTTTTTGAGACAAAAAATGAAAATATTTTGAAAATTAATTGGCGATATTTGAGAATAGCGCTGGCCGGTTTTGGCCGTAACGTTGGGTAAAGGGTTAATGTGAATATATTTTGTTTTCAAACGTAATTTTCCAGTTTTGAGTTTTGCTCATCAACAACAAACATATAATAGTAGTTCGAATCGGTGGCGTATTAATCCCTTGCTGAAACATGCGTTCCTTTCTGCAACTTGGATAAAGTTTCCAGGTTCAACATTGCAGCTGAGAACATTATCTCGCAGTTATTACATTGCTAATTGAATATTATTCTTCCTGTGAATGGAAAGTGCGTTATTCATTACATCGCCTAATTTTTATGAATAATCGCGTGGAGAGTTTTCTTTGACCGGCGCAAAGAATCACTCATTTATTATTGGTCGAACAGATATGCACAACAAGTTACCTTGGAAATTGGAAATGTTTCATGATGAATTAGGAAAACTTTGATCCCATAGATCAGGTAGTGCCTTATTTAATTATTATTTAATTATTTAATGAACATTATCAATTGCTAATGACTTTATTACTTTTGTGTAAAGTGCGTTGTGCGATGTTTTGTCAGGTCTAACTTTTGGTTGGACTTGGTAGAGCGGCGCACGGCCCACTAGAGCAAGGTGTAAAAGTCGAATTCAATATTTCACATAAAATTAAACAGAAATTGAAGTTTGATGTGCAATGCTTTGCCAAGTCAAACTTTTGTGTGACTTGGTGGAGCAACTCACAACCCGTTTGAATCAGTTGTAACCGACGTTTCGAGAACATAACATCTACACGCTTGACTTGGTCGTAGTCTTTTTAATTGTGATATTTCTTTTTGATATAATTTCGGTTGGCCAAGCAGATGTTTTGCCTGCTTTGTTCCGCAAGTGTCGCTAAAGAGATGATTTCGCATGAGACACTGCCAGGGCAAGCTCTGGGAGCTAGACTTGACCGTAACTCATGCAAACTAATTATTGATATAGTTTTGACGGCAAACGCAGTTTGGTTAGCCGTTATTCTGGCGACTCTTAATTTAACGGGAGCCATTTGTAATTACCATAATTTTAACATTCACACTGAATGGCACGTGTTGGGGCGCAGGTTACTTGTAAATCTGCGCGACTGCTTACGTATCTGTGAATGCGTGTATCAGAGCGTGTGAGAAGCGCGTCATGTAACATGAGAATGAGATGGAGTGTAATTCGGTATGCGTTAAGGCAGTATGATTGAAATATTTTATTTTTGATATTTTAGAGTTGATCATTACGAGAGAACCTGAATAAAATTATAAGATTCCAAAAAGGCGCAAGCTCGCCAGAAAAAAATTATGATCTGAAACTTCGAGGAGCTTCACTTTTCTACCCTGCTACAATGGCGAGGCTACCAGGATAGTGATATTTAATGACTGATATTGTTGTTGTTCTATACGTTTATCGACACCACTGAGGACAAGTAATATTGTATCATTCATTTCTCAATGACCCAAAGACAGTATTCAAGTAATGGCTGAATGAAACTATTACCTGTTTTCAGAACTGTAGAGGGCCACTTCAATTCATTTTAAGTGACAATAGTTCCACCATGGTTCTACTTTAATTATGGTGTTGAAGCCGATCCCAGGAAGATTGAAAAAAATAGTTTCTTGGCCAACACCTAAGACCCCAGAGCAAGTACGACAATTTCTTGGTTTTGCTGGCTATTACAGAAAATTTGTTAAAAAATATTCTAAAATAGCACAATCACTTTTCATGCTTATGCCAAAGGAACAAGGGCGTAAACAAAAAAGGCAAGAAACAAAAAAATAAGACCTCAGTATCTTGGAAAGGGGGCGAGGAACAAAAAACGGCTTTCCAAACATTAAAAAGCATACTTTCTAAGCCTCCTGTTCTTGATTATGCGGTTTATTCTAGTCCATCTGAATTGCACACAGACGCTTGTCAGAGTGGACTGGGCGCAGTGCTTTACCAAGAACAAGATGGGTTAAAGCGAGTCATAAGTTATGCTAGTAGAGAGCTAAATAGAGCAGAAAAGAATTATCCTGCTCGCAAACTTGAGTTTTTAGCACTCAAATGGGCTGTCACGGAAAAATTTCACGACTATTTGTATGGTCATAAATTTAAAGTTTTTACTGATAATGATCCGTTAACATATATTTTGACGTCAGCCAAACTAGATGCCGCTGGGCATCGCTGGTTGTCAGCTTTAACCGATTATGACTTTAACATCACATATCGTTCCAGGAAACACAATGCTGACGCTGATAGTTTATCTGGATTGTCCACGTTTGAAGAAAGAAAAGAAAATGAATCTGGAACGGTAAATACCGATTCAGTGAAGCAATATGCAATATCATTCAGGCAGACCCCTATGTTGAAAGTCTTTGCCTATCAGCATCTGTAGTTTGTCATGATAATGCAGGGCAGGATATCAGCACTGTCACGGATGTGGAATGAAGACGTCTTCAAGTTGCAGATCCTATTTTATCTTTTTGGATGTCTGCAGTGAGAAATCAAAACAAACCTAAGTACCACAAATTACCCAGTGATAGGAGACATGCAGCATTTTTATCGATTGTTTGATTCTTTTAAATTGCAGTGTAGTGTGTTATATAAACAAAACACAACAAATGGTGAGTTTGCAAACCAACTCATAATTCCATCCGCCTTCATCAACAAAACAATTGAATGTTTACATAATAACGTCGGTCGGGATCGTACAGTTTCATTATTAAAAGAGAGATTCTATTGGCCCTTCATGGACTCAGAGGTAGAAAATTGGATTCACAGTTGTGAGAGATGTATTAAAAGAAAACCTCCAACCAATACTAGCACCCCCCACCCCCCCCCCCCCCCTAGTTAGCATTTCAACATCTTACCCATTAGAACTAGTATGCACTGATTACCTGACGTTGGAAACATCCAAGGGTGGTTATCAGTACATACTAGTTATCACAGACCATTTTACTAGGTATGAATGGCAAACGCAGTTTGGTTAGCCGTTATTTTGGCGACTCTTAATTTAACGGGATCCATTTGTAATTACCATAGTTTTAAAATTCAAACTGACGGGCAAGTGTTGGGGCGCAGGTTACTTGTAAATCTGCGCGACTGCTTACGTATCTGTGAATGCGTCCGTGCGTGTATCAAAGCGTGTGAGAAGCACGTCATGTAACATGAGAATGAGAGGGAGTGTGATTCTGTATGCGTTAAGGCAGTATGATTGAAATATTTTATTTTTGATATTTTAAAGTTGATCATTATGAAAGAACCTGAATAAAATTATAATTGGTTGGTTGGAAACAGAGTTCCGGATCATTTGTCAACCCTGCCACACGTGCAGAAGCAACATTTCACTCAATGGACCTCCGTGTAACCCGGATGTCCATTGGCAAGGACATTACCTGTGTTTGCTATGAGTAATCGAGAGAACCTGACGTGCTCTGGAGGCCATTCGATATAGCAACCGCGCACAATTCCTACGCACAATTAAGCCTAGATAAGCGCACAGTTCGTGACAGGACTTCTAGTTTTAACTGTAAATGGTAAATATGCTCTCTCCGCGCATGGAATGTGGAGTCCTTTATTTATAATTCAGACAATAGAATTACCGATCTATTCCTTGTTATTCTTGTCGGTTACTTATGTGGCTGACAATTTCTTTATCATCAAAAGCAAAAAAAAGCAGTTTTTTAAAAAGAGGATAACTTCAAGTTTTGTGTACTTTCGTCATTATATTGGTATGTACAGTACATGGAGAGTGGATTGCAACTAAATCACCCGCGGAGTGGAGTTATCACCCAAGCTATAACTTTCAAATTCTGTATATAGCGACAAAAAACACAAGCAATTTTTCAGCCAATGGACCTCCGGGTTTAACCCGGAGGTCCATTGGCTGAAACTTTGCTGGTGCTGGTTATGCTTTGCAATAAATTTGCAATTATTGCCCGGATGGAATCTCCACTCTGCGGGTGATTCACCATATAATTCGTATTTTGGGCATCCTTGATATTTTCCAAAAAAGTATCAACAGTTTTGTTGGACGATACCTTAAAGTCTTCACCTTATCTTTAGGCAATATATGGGGTGGTCCCAAAACTGTAATCTCGATTTCAATACACCACCTCTGAGATCTCCAAGCAGTTACGACCAATTTATAATAAATACTCATGCAAGTTGAAACAAAAGACGAGGAGTCGTTTGCTGGCCAAACAGTCGCCCGTATTTCCGTTTTGAAAAAAATCAGAACATTGAACTGATTTGATGGAAATGGAATGAGTTATTGAGGACGGTGACGCTTTCTATTTCGGAGTCGGTGATTCATATAACACAAACTGAATCCAAGGCGCCACAAATCTTTCTTTCTACCGTGTCCCGATTAATTGCTTTGTATTGATATTCTTTCACTCACAAGCATTGCAAGCCTTTGATGACATCCCGATGACCTTGACATTAGTTCAGATTCCCAAATGAAGCCAGTTGGTGTACGGACGTTTCGGCAGCTGGACGTGTCGGTACCTGGAATTTGAATTGTTCGATATCTGGTGATGGACGGTTTGACACATCTCTTCACAACACTGCGCTTCAATATTGTCAGTTGATACCTGTATTGAACATTGTCATGACAACTGTTTAATTGGACCAATCAACGCGCTCAAATAGCATCGGTGGTCTGTGTGATCTTAAGTTATTCAATAAGGAACCGCCTATTGGATTGAGTCTGCTGCTCCCTCTGCTGGGCGCTATTTTGTTTCCGAATTAATTTTCCCACCTCAGGTTTTCACCTATTTTCGTGCAAATAAATGACAGTTTCCTGATAAATATTCAAAATGAAGCGTTTCGGATCTTTTAATTTGTTATTTAATTCGTTTGCTGGCATGATAAATACGGTACGAGACGTTTACTTGACAGGTATGGCGCCATGTGAGGTCCAGCACGATCAATATTAGGCATGGCCTACGGCCTCGCCTAATATTTATCTCATTTTGCCTCACATGACTCTGTACCTGTCAAGTAAACTTCACTTTTAATTGGGCATGGCCCTCGAATTAAAAAGACAGTGCTAGTTATTGTTTGGAAATTTGACATGTTGTGTACATGCAGTGCTCAATGTGTCATGTGGGTGAAAACGAAAACTGAGTTGACACATTACTTTCATTGCTCGGTTTATTTATTCAAGTAATGTTGCCAGTGGTTTGCCGGAGTCGGTTGATCTTTAAAACGCTGCATCCTCACAACGACAGTATTTTACGGTTAAAATTTGCTAGGTCAAAAATCATGTGGAGGACGGAAAAAAGTGGAAGCTCCATCTCGAAATGTTACTTTAAATTAACCATGTCTCCGCTACTATTCCCAGTATTTGGGTAGTGATAAAAAAACTGCAGTATTTGGAACAGATATTCGTGTACTTGGGTTCTGGTGCGCGGTGCGTGCGTACAGTACTGCCGCCGTGGACTGGTCAATTTCCACGGATGAGCAATATGTCCACGGATGCAATAATATTAGATTCCAAACATTAATTATTGAAATAACCATCACAAATTTAATCAATGAAGTACCAGGTTGAACCCGGTGCTTCATTAATTAAGATTTTCCTGATGATAATTATTATTACCTGGTAAATGCATGCGTGGACATCACCGCCCACGCTTGTATTACGATCAATCCACGGAGACTGTACTGTAACGGCGTTGGGTCCGACAGACCAAGATAATCATGAACAATTTGGACGTCTCTTCGAATTTCATGTTTTGTTTAAATATACTGAACGTACATAATAAGGGGTAACTATTATGTTACAACTCGTGGAACGCGCTGAATAGCACAGTTGTCGAATCAACCGGCCTCAACGGCCAAAACACGGAGTCGTCCAACACCGTAACAGATGACGAACTGGACTCAATTAGACATTTTAGAGATATCGATTCGTCCAGGTGCCGAACTGTCTGTACACCCACCTATTGTATTGAGAATTTGAACTGACGTCAAGGTTGTTGGGATGTCACCAAAGGCCTGAAATGCTTGGCGATGAAAAAATATCAAGAAAAAACAGATGATTGGGACACGAAACCAATAAAATAGGTTAGGGTGTCACTGGATTCAATTAGTGTTATAAGAATTCGACACCGGAAGAGAAAGCGTGAGCGTTACCCCAATAACTCATTCTACTTCGATCAAATCATTTCCCCAATAACCCACGCCACGTCATTTAAATGTTTTGGTTTTACAAACCGGAAATATGGCCGGACGTTTAACTCGCAAAAGACCCACAAGAAAATGTTTCGATTCAGCTTTTATGAGCACTTATTTAACCCTTTACCTAACATAAAAGCAGAGGACACTTGCAAAAAAAATTCTTGAATATCTAATTTTTTAAATTTCTTTGGCCCCAAAACATAGGTTATGAACCCTCGTTGGAACGAGCACGATGAGCTCGTTCTAACGAGAGGTCATAACCTATGTTTTTGAGACAAAAAAAAAAAAAATAATGAAAATTAATTGGAGATTTTTTAGATTAGCGCTGGTCGGTTTTGTCCGCTACGATGGGTAAAGGGTTAAAACATAAGACTCAATTGTTGTAGTACACCATCAGTTACAAACGCTGAATGAAAGTTGAAAGAAGTGTGTGAAACAGAATATTTTTCGAAAACCTTACCACAAAAAACTGAATTTTTCCACACTCGAATTTTATATAGGTGTACTAAATCACCAAATCGTTTGAAAATACACTTTCCAGTGAAAACCCGGTGTCCTACAGTCCTACCACGAACTGTGCGCTTATCTAGCATTAATTACGCGTAAGAATTGCGCGCAATTGCCATATCGAATGGCATCCAAAGCATGGCAGGTTCTTCTGGCTACTCATAGCAAACACAGGCAAAGTTTCTGCCAATGGACCTCCGGGTCGTGCACAGGCCATATGTACAGAATTTGATAGCCTTACTATGGTCATAACGCGTAGATTAACGCGCAGATCGACGTGCTATTTGTGCGCATTTCGTGAAAGGACTTATAGTTTAGACTGTATGTGTGATAAACTTTCATCCCAACCCTTATATCCAAGGGCAGAGTATTTTCTTCAGTTTGAAGTTTGTTCATGAAATGTTTCTATTTTGATTGCCATGCCTTCATCTCAACAATAACGATGCATTTGGCATCACCTCACCCACCGCCTCAACCAGCATGAACTTCCCCATCTCACTCATTATGTCTTTACTACGCAGGAACACCTGATTTTCTATCATGGATGATTTGAATATAAAGAGGAGTGTGGTTGAGAGACGTCGCCGATACATGGATTCCCAAAAATGTCGATACCAACGGCTGGTCAGCTGGAAGAGAGCAATATTATTATTATTATTTATTGGTGCTTAACACAAGCATCTAAGGCTCTATCATGGCGAGAAAATTGCGGAAAGTAAAACATTTTATCAATAACGAAAAAAATGATAGATTTAAAATAGGAAATAATTATAATAATTACTGTGAAAAACAGCAGTAGTTTGAACAGTAATCAGTGATGGTACTAGTACAATGAATACCTTATAAATGAACCTGGCGATCTGAGACTTGAAGGATCTAGTTTAAAAGAATAAAACCAATATAAAAATTTATTAAAAAGGTTGATTATTGAAAGAAATGCAATGCGGGTTCATAATATAAAATAGAACTCTTAGAGATCTCACAATGAAATACTGTACTCTGACACGATAAAACTTAGTGCAATGTAAAGAAATATGCTACATTGCTACATTTTCAACACCGTGTCTGCAAGCAACATACTGTGGTCGCATATTACCCTCTAACAAAATGGAATGCGTAAGTCTTGTATGACCCACATGGCATCGTGTCCTAATTATTATCTTTTCTGTAAAGGCTACTAGAAGGATATTTATCCTTGATAGTTGATCGGGAGTGACGGAGCTTGTTATCTCCTCCTGCGAGACGTGATGCACCGACCCAGATCACTTCACTGTAGCGATAAAAGGTGTTTTATATCAGTTATAATTCAACATCGCATGCCAACGTTAGCATTAACAGTTCCCCCAATCTATTTTTGGTGAATTGGATTAAAGTTAAAAATAACTATTTTTGTTTATATTTATTTTTGTAACAGGTGCACACTTCCGGGGAATCCCCCGATGCGCATGAGTACTATAAAAAATATCATGAATACGATAAAAATCCGGACCGCCGTTCGAGCGCACCCATTCCAGCTCGGAGTAAAGTACTCTCTGCGACCGGAAGAGCTAATTATGCGAGTTCGAACGCAACAGTAAATAATCCGTCATACTATAGTGATACGTTATCTGATTCCACACTGAGGAGTTTCCGGGGCCATGGAAAAGATCGTCAAACAGTAGTAATATTTAGCGGATAAATTACAAGATCGTGAAACAGTAGTAATATTTAGCGGATAAATTACATTGTAATATAATAAGTGAATGAATAAGTCTGCCATTCATCAGCTTGGCACTGCATAACAGTTTTGGGGAAATTACAAACATAATCAAAGCGAACGGAAAGAGAATACAACACGTGCCATAAGGAAAAGTGCTGGGACTCTGGAGAATATGAAGATAAATTTATATTTTCATTAATTCCAGTAAAATCACCATCAATATCCAATAAATCAAACAGAACAGCAAAAGGTGTTTTGTTTTGTCCAGCTCACAATTTTCCATATTGAATTAAACGAAGCCGAGAGAATAAAATATGTCCTGTCATAAAAACTTGCTACCCTAAATATAAATGTTTATCTTACAGTCAACATGTATTTTGACTGTATACATTCGTCTACATTCTTGACTTATCCCCAATATATTGTAAGATAAAATGATTATTACCATTACGTGGATGTACAAAATATGTATCGGAGTCTCACTCCGGGTTCTAAGGGTAGATCACGACTCCTCTTCGACTCGTCGTGATCTGCCCTTAGAACCCGGAGCTCGACTCGGATACATATTTTGTACATCCACATAGTGGTAATAATCTCTATATATTTAGTCTAGACGTTTTAACCTGTATTATAGACATACAACCATTATGTGCATTTCTGGAATTTTATAATAGACTTTCGGTCCAGTTTAAAAGCTGTGGCGTAAACGAGTCGTTTCCAAACCGGAACTAGAATCTGTATCAAACGATCATATAATACGTTATTTTATAATGTGTTATTTTATAATGACAATAATAGAATGGGGATACCTACTGTTTTGAGTAGATACCAACTTTAGGTTACAGTACACTAAAAGATTTGCATTGGCGACAGTGCTAACCTTTTTCTCTCTCCTCAGCTCATCAAGCCCATTTGGAGCGAAACAATCCTCAATCCATTCAGTATATCAGCTCATTAAAAAAGTACACTGGAGAAAAATATATGTTGCCGTGTGATTTCTGTATTTAAATTTGGGGTTTCCTCTATTACCGTCCAGATTCGCACTTTTTTCAACTCTAACATTTTGGAGACCAAAACCAGTGCAAACATTTCAAGTCTTTTCCAAAACAGGCCCTTTAATATTTTTATTGAGGGTTACAAACGCTACAGATATTGGCCCAAACAGCTAATCCCTAAGATTTTATGCCCTATTAAATGTTGAGGTAAAATCCTAGGGGGTGTTGTTTGCCTCTATATAGTGTATTGTAACCATTATCTCATCGGAAATGAACGTTTTCTGGGGCGAGTGAAGGCCTTAAGTGAATACTTGGGTTTCCTTGCAGTCATAAATGAGATAATTGTGTTTTTTACTAAAAAAACAGGAAGTATTCTGTTTATTACATGCGCGGCAGTTTTTGGTCCAATTAAAACATGCTCTAATTATAATTAGAACACCCAAATGCCTAAACAAGGAGTGATATTGATCTAAATATTCTACGTAATGTGCGTGTCTTCCAGAGAAAAATTCTCTTATATCTACAGTTAAAACTAGAAGTCCTGTCAGGCAATGCGCACAAATAGCACGTTGATCTGCGCGTTAATCTACGCGTTCTTACCATACTAAGGCTATCAAATTCTGTACATACGGCCTGTGCACAAGCAATGTTTCAGCCAATGGACCTCCGGGTAACCCGGAGGTCCATTGACAGAAACATTGCCTGGGATGAGTAACCATGAGAACCTGCCGTGCTTTGGATGCCATTCGATATGGCAGTTGCGCGCAATTCCTACGCGCAATTAAGCCTAGATAAGCGAACAGTTCGTGACAGAACTTCTAGTTTTAACTGTATCCTTAGAGTAAATATCAAAATTTACTATAACATTCTCATTTACGCAAATTGTTCAATATCTTTTTTGACTTTATATCTGGGATATAGAAAATATTTGACTGTTTCTCTTATGGATTGTTAGTAATCCAAAAGTCATCGACATGGCAAATATGTTACCTCGTCTCTAGTTCACTCGTTTACCATGGAACAAGGTTCGGAGAAAAATCATACCACACTCCGCTTCGCGTCGGGTGGTATTGTTTCATCCTCACCTTGTACCACGGTATCCCAGTCGAGCAGAGACGCGGTAACGTATAATATTCGTTAGACATTTACGTTATTTTATAACACAGCATGCGATACTAAAGTTCTTTTGATTATCATAACGGTGTAATAAAAAAACAAAAAAAAAACTATATAGACAATGTCATGAAGCAATATGTGACGCACAATAGACTACACCCTATTCATGACTGTCACTGCCTCTATCAAAAATATTCTGCTACACGTTTGTCTTTTTGGATGCATTTTGTCAAATATAAGCCACCGCTTCATTAAAACAACCGTAAAATTATTTTATATGGGGTCAGTCACTGGTAAGTTCCTAAGCACCTGCTTCAAACAGGTTGTGTCGGGGAGATGGAGGGGGTTGTTACGGGATCAAATCTACGGCCCTGATCGCTGCAATATTCACACTGAATAATGAAAACTACAACAGACTGATCGCTGCAATATTCACACTGAATAATGAAAACTACAACAGACTGATCGCTGCAATATTTACACTGAATAATGAAAACAACAACAGACTGATCGCTGCAATATTCACACTGAATAATGAAAACTGCAACAGACTGATCGCTGCAATATTCACACTGAATAATGAAAACTACAACAGACTGTTGTAGTTTTCATTATTCAGTGTTTATATTTCAGCGCTCAGGGCAATAAATTTGTTCCCGTAACAACTCCCCCCTTTTAAGCAGGTAAAGCAACGCAGCCCTTAAAGTAGATTTCTTTTTCATGTTTTCAAAGAGTGATTCTTGAATGGAGGATGGCGAAGAATGCAGCTTACAGTTAAAACTAGAAGTCCTATCACGAAATGCGCACAAATAGCACGTCGATTTGCGCGTTAATCTACGCGTTATGACTACAGTAAGGCTATCAAATTAATTCTGTACATACAACCTGTGCGCAAGCAATGTTTCAGCCAATGGACCTCCGGTTAACCCGGAGGTCCATTGGCAGAAACATTGCCTGTGTTTGCTATGAGTAACCAAAAGAACCTGCCGTGCTTTGGATGCCATTCGATATGGCAATTGCGCGCAGTTCATACGCGCAATTAAGCCTAGATAAGTGCACAGTTCGTGACAGGACTTCTACTTTTAACTGTACCTCGGTGCTAAAATCGATTTGTTCACGTATTATTCTGCATTGTACATTAATCTTTGTGGTATTAATGTTTTCATTCTACGGTCGTGAGCATTCAGTGAACACCAAAATAACCTCGATTGTATTCAAAACTGGAAGAGCTTCCCTTCAAGTACAAGATATTTAGAGCGATAAAGTAAACAGTATGCTTCTTATATCACAAAAGATAAGAAAAAAGCGGCATTCCGCTACATGCATCAGGTGATGCAGATCAATGCGTATTTAGAACCTAATGGGATTCTTCTTAACGATCCGAACTCCATATCCTGTAATTTCACCACTTTATGTGATAACTCGTACAGTACCGCGATTTGCTGTGATTACAGGCATGAAGAATGAATTTCTATCGAATCGCGAATTCCTCGCGATTTTATCGAAATTATCAGTCCGTTTTCCTCCGCACGACACTGTAGAATGTCACCAGAATGCTAGAACATTTATTCTCATTTGATATTTTCGTGTGTGTTTATTGATTTGATCCAGATTTAGTAAATTTATTATTTTTAAATTCCCGATCCACCGTGTCTACCGCGACTAGGAGCTGATACTATAAAACGTTTACAATTGTATTCTCCTAGAATTGAATTTTCTAGTTATGACTTTAAATACGTTAAAATGATCCATTAGCATCTTCAAAAATCTGGCAATTTGCCAACTGGAAAATTGCCAGATCTTTGAAAATGCTAATGGATCATTTTTAAAAAAAAATGCTAGCGATTCATTTTAGTCAGTTATTTTATTAGGTGGAAAATACAATTCTAGAAAATACAATTGTAAAAGTTGTATATTATTGGCTACAAGTGGAGATCGGAGGCGATCAAGGTTCCTTAACAAGAGGGCACTCTGCCGAGATACATACCACAACTCAAAGTGCATATCCTGAATTTTGTTACACTCCGGAGGGGTGACCTTTGGACCTTTGAAGTCCGAAAACAGAATGTGTTCAGATACCAACCGTTAGGAATGTTTTAACAAAGGTGTTTGTATGATAACCATAGAATACTGATCGAAAGCTGAGAACCATAAGGACATTTGATCTCGTCGATGATTGGTACGTGGGAGATGTTGTTTGTTTGTCTATTGGAGTTTAACGACACTTTCAACAGCCAAGGTCATATCGTGTCGGATATTTTTACGGGTGGAAGAAGCTGGAGTGAACTACCGAGCAGCGACGATTAAGGTTTGGACTCTTTACCTTACTTACCCGACACAAGCGCTGTACTCTATTGGATGAAGGCAAGTGAACTATCGATTTAATGTACGCATTATTAACCCTTTACCCAACGTAACGGCCAAAACCGGCCGGCTCTATTCACAAAAATCGCCAATTAATTTTCATTATTTTTTTTCATTTTTTGTCTTAAAAACATAGGTTATGACCCCTCTCTGGAACGAGCTCGTCGAGCTCGTTCCAGAGATGGGTCATAACCTATGTTTTTGAGACAAAAAATGAAAAAAATTAGTTATTCAAGAATTTTGTTTGTCAGTGTCGTCTGCTTTTCTTGTTGGGTGAAGGGTTAAGGACACGGCGCCATCGTACTCCCACGTGGATAATAGTGATAAAGTGTCTTTACTAAAAACAAAGCGTAGATGACAGGGGTTATCAGGATCAAACAGTCGATCTTTCGGTCTGACGTCCATTGAGTTAAGCATTTAGTCACTCCGGTCACTTGCGAAATGTTAATGTCAGTGGTGCAATTTAATGACTTTTTGAACTCTGTGAGGTCCTTTCACCTGTGTCTTCCACCAACAATAGGTATTTAATCCTATTCTTGTGCAAAAGTTTGATGAGAAAAAATACGCAGCCGTTTCTTGTATTGAGCACACACGCAAACACACACAAAAACACACTCACCTACATACAGACATACGTACCCCTCTACCATCCCTCACTTACCCCCCCCCCCCCCCCAAACACACTCTCATAACCTCAAACATACCTACAATAGCCCCATCAGACACATTTAAACGCCACGTAGTCTATTTTAGCCCTGATGCGTGGATTCGGTTGCCTTTCCCGTTGTTGTCGGTGTTCTTACAAAATCGTGCAGGCAAACTCTAAACCGTTGTTTCCTTGAAACAAATCTGATAAAACAGAATTGTCTAGGTTCTCACGGAATCGGGAAACCCCAAAGGGTTAAGAATTATATCTTTTGCCGACTAAATTTAATGTGCGAACACGTCCTTTAGAATTCTCCAGTTTATAAAGATTTTTCCAGCTGCGTACTTGCTGCTCACCTTATCTTCAATTCAGGCGAGCTACATGGAGCAAGGCAGAGCCTAAACGACAGTATAGCAATGTTGAAAGTTAAGTTTCGATGATTAAGTTTCGATGGATGATATACTAATCTACCATAAATATACAGTGTGCCAAACTAAACGTTTTATCCCAGGAGTAGGATTACATATTTAACCCATGAGACTTTCAATGATATTTAAAATAATAAATTTTGATATCGTCTGCGTTGGGTAAAGGGTTAATAGCTGATGGAACAAAAGATGGGTTTAAGACTTAAAGACCAATACCATCGCTTTTAGTTATTGATCAGTATAATAGAAGCACAGCGCAATGACGCCTTTATTGAAGTGCAGTATTGTAGGCGTCGTCGTGGCTACTACAGGTAGAGACATTTTCACTGCTGAATCTTCGAATCAATTAACCCTTTACCTAACATGAAAAGCAGACGACACTTGCAAAAATAATTCTTAAATAACTAATTTTTTTCATTTTTTGTCTCAAAAACATAGGTTATGACCCCTCGTTGGAACGAGCTCGACGAGCTCGTTCCAACAAGGGGTCATAACCTATGTTTTTGAGACAAAAAATGAAAAAAATGATGAAAATTAATAGGCGATTTTTGAGAATAGCGCTGGCCGGTTTTGGCCGTTGCGTTAGGTAAAGGGTTAAACAAATGTATAACACGGGTACGGGAATTAAGCAGAAATTTATCTGCGGCCTATGTTCTTCATTATAAATATTGCAAATATTACACAGATGTTGCAATGAAACAAATCCAAGTCGGCTTGGCGCTTACCATGGCAAATTAGGGCCGTCGAGAAAGACTAGACCACGCGCTGTGCGGACTATCTTCTCAGGGACCACTATTTGGCCATTGCTAACAATACATGTAATAATTACAGTTGAAACTAGAAATTCTTCCACAATTAGCGCAGAAAATACTCGTTCGTGAGCGGGCTCTTTACTGCAGAAGAATGAAGTAGACTGAAATACACAAGAGCGTTTGCGTTGTGCAGTGTAAAATGTAATGAGCAATTAGACATGTCGGTAGTGAAATCGCAAACTGATCCGATCAAATACAAAGAAAATAAATATTTTATCCCATAAATGGCCGTTCATTTGAACACTAAAAGCCTTGGATATTTTTTTGCTTTATTTAGTATAACAATATTTTATTTCAAAAAGACACTTAAAGCGAACATGATACAAAAGAAATAGTGAACATAATTTAAGAAGTGTGGAAATTGGATTCAGCAGCAAGCGAAAGCTTATGTAAGCTGTCTCCACCAGTAAATGAGCACAAACTGTAGTTTGTAGGGTGATAAATTTTCTCCGAAGGTTTAACACTGAAAGAATGTATTCCTGTAGTAGAGATGGACTTGTTGACCTCTGACCTCTAGGACATTCGGGTAGAATAATTAATAGTTCAATTGTTGTTTTCTGTAAAACTTTTTGAAAGTATTACACAATGCCAGTAGAACACCCCACACACTGTTCATTTAATAAAGTATTTTTGCAAGTTTAGCTCAAGTTTGTAGGGGAATTACTTTTGGATAGAAATGTATAACTGCGCCTTGTTTATTTTTGCCAATTTTGCTTGTCGATCGAATTGGACCAATGAGCTCCTCACTTCTCGCTGTGTTTTGTGGAGAGTATCAGCACGATTTCGCCGCGACAGCCTTGTAAAGGATTTATGGGATAAACTAAATAAACGTACAGTACGTGGAGAGTGGATTGTAACTAAATCACCCGCGGAGTGGAGTTGTCACCCAAGCTATAACTTTCAAATTTTGTACATATCGACAAAAACACAAGCAATGTTTCAGCCAATGGACCTCCGGGTTTAACCCGGAGGTCCATTGGCTGAAACTTTGCTTGTACTGGTTATGCTATGCAACACATTTGCAATTACTGCATGGGTGGAATCTCCACTCTGCGGGTGATTTAGTGATAATACACTCTCCACGTACTGTATAGTGTTTTCAAGTAAACAAAATATTCTACTCGTCGGTTTCATTCTTTATCCTACGAGTAGGATATTTTTTTTACTTGAAAATGCTATTCGTTTATTCTATATAAAACTACAGAATGTGGATTGCAGATTACTACTAAATTGCTGTGGGATAGATTTGTCACTTAGTAATTATTTATAATTTCTAAGGACAAAACACAAGAAACACATCGGCAACCCTGTGGTCCATGTGCTGAAAGATTGCAAGTGGTTCTTGTGGTGTAATGAACAATAATAAATACGTATCGAGTGGATAATATATGGCGCTGCGATTAAGTAGTAATCCTCTCTCTTCATTCTGGATATGGAGTCGAATTTTTAAGGAATAGTGTATGGCTTGGAGTTGACTACGCCCATATAGTGCCCAGTGAGGTGGTGTAGTTCCCACCGCGAAGCGGAGGGAACTACACCACCTCACTGGGCACTATATGGGCGTAGTCAACGACAAGACATGCACTAATCCTTATATTATATCGAACACCCATCAAGAAAAACATCTGTCCGATTTGTTAATCTATTACCAAGGTAGCAGCCCTACCAGCCAGAGTTATATAGAAAAAAATACCATGTAGTTTTTAAAAAACATTTTCTTCTTCCAAAACACGGCTAACTTGGATTATTGATATGAGCAGAAGACAGATTTTGAATCGGTCGGCAAGGGTAAACAAAACATTTCCCCCAAACGGAACTGTGTATTCTAGAATCGCGCAACTGAAAATTAAAATTTTCGAAATTTGACAACGCAGTTTGATAATTTCCACTCATTTGCCACACATATACATTACCGAATGGGTCAGTACGGGATACAAACTCCGAAGATTCAATTGAATTCCATTATTTATTCGTTTACTGCCCAAAGCATACAATTAAATAGCGAAATAATATGAGCAGCGAAACAAACGATTTTTCATATACGGACGCGTTCTCATGAAAGTTGGACCCTGGTATGGATCATTCTCTTCGAAACGAGATACGGATCATCTTCTGAAGGAATAAAATGAACGCCTCGAAAAATGTGACTTCAACAATGGAAAAGCGATACATTTTTCCACAAAGATTTCTTTCCGGGTCGTTTTGTGGATGTTGTGCCTATGTGAATCGATTTTTAAATTTAGCCTAATCAGTTTTATTCGCCCAGTATGAAAAGAAAACTGATATAGTAGTGTGCTAAAAATAGAAAACGTGTAGTGCCTGGGTGTAGTACCTGGTCAGTTCTGTGGCTGCAAACTACACGAAATAGGGTATCATCTTTCAGCCAGTCAGAATACAAGGAAGTCACGTGAGATATAATATTAATATATATTTACGTTATCACATGTACATGTATCCCAGTAGAGGATAGAAATATTAATGATCTCTATTTAACAGTATAGAATTCTAGTATAGACTTGAGTTAGGCACCCTGTTTTTCTGCAGGAATTGAGTTACGCTAATGGTACAGTTTGTCTGGGACATAAGTGCACTTACTCAACGCGCTATTACTTCAAAATAATGCACAATACAGTCACATGACTTCTAGATTCAACTGTATAATTTTGTATCGAACAAATTGGTTGAGAATTTTATTAGGAACCAGGATTGTAATTCTATGTGCAATGCCTTTTATCAAGAACCCTGCCAAGACAGGCATTTTCATTCATTTTTAAATATTTTAGACAGTTTGCAACAGGACTATCACTAAAATACCAGGGTAGTGGGGATGTCGCCCAGACGTTCAACTATTTATTTATTTGGGTTTAACAGCCAAGGTCATATCGTGTCGGTGACAGTTTTACAGGTGGAGGAAACCGGGGTACCCGAAGAGAACCACCGAGCAACGACGAGCAGGTGTCAGCTCCCCAACATCGTAACTCCGCACTGCATCACAGACAGAGTTAGATTGGTTGAAGACATGCGCACCGTCCACGTGCAGTACGCCTTAGTACACGGCGTCATCGTGACCCTATGTGGAAAATCGGGGCGACGTGCCATGCCCAAGGACACCACATGTGATTCCGAATCGATCGATCAGACGTTCACCCATCCTAGAACTAACCGGGCTCGACGTTCCTTAATTTCGGTGATCTGACGAGAACTGGTTACCGAAACGCCACCGCGTCCCCAGACGTTCAACTAGGACGGCTGTCAAATGAAGCCTTGTTTATGCTTCTTGTATTTTTTAAAAGAATTCCTTGGACAGAAACTCCGTAGGTGTTCAGATAGGAACAGTGGCGAATCGAGACCCTTGTTAAAGATGGGACGATTAGTCCCCGTTTAATGTCAAAAATTAAACATAGATGTATATGTACTTACTGTTTCTGAGAAGGTACCAGAATTGTCTTATAGGCAACGACAAGGAAATATCCATTTTCACGAGCAGATGAAAGCCGTAAGGATAAACAAACAGTTCCAAATAAGACTAAAATCCTCGCACTCTGATTGGACGAGAGCCCGTGAAGTTTTGTCAATGTTTACTGCCCCAGTAGGAATATTTTACTCTTTGAGGTCACCACGCGAAATTGTTTAAATGAGGTTGCTCGTTTCACAATTATTCCATCAACGGAGTGATTTTCAAACCGCTTCTTTTTTGTAGACTTTTTACATGTGTAGCGGACGATGTTCTACCCGAAGTGTTGTTTGAATTACAAATCAGTTGATGATTTGAACTAAGATAGAGTGACTACGACCTTTATCGGATTTAACCCTTTACCTAACATGAAAAGCAGACGACACTTGCAAAAAATAATTCTTGAATAACTATTTTTTTTTCATTTTTGTCTCAAAAACATAGGTTATGACCCCTCGTTGAAACGAGCTCTACGAGCTCGTTCCAACAATGGGTCATAACCTATGTTTTTGAGACAAAGATGCAAAAAAAGAAAATTAATTTGCGATTTTTGAGAATAGCACTGGCCGGTTTTGGCCGTTACGTTGGGTAAAGGGTTAATATTCAGTGAAGTCGGAGGGTACATGAGAGCGTTGTTTCCTAAACTTGTTATCGTTAAAAGTTGCCCTGTTCGTTTCACGATGTGGGGTTTGGGCTATGGGTCGGGTCCTATTGTAGCATACACGTTATTATCATGAACTGACAGTAACATGGCCTAAGGTTTGCGGCTCGGAGCGAATGTTCAACATCGAACACCGAATCCGAGCCACAAACTTCAGACCACATTTCCGTCATTTTATCAGAATAACTTATAGTATGGTCGCGGTCGGGAGTATGGAAAATAGTGTTCTGATTCACATACTCGTGCTCCCCCCTAAACAAAATGTAGGTTTTTACTTGAGTCATAATAGAACTTTCAGTGTTAATTATAATTCACACATTACAAATTAATTTCATTTGAGCAGGGTTTTTCTCTTCCCCAAAATGTGTAATTCCCTACGTAAAATCCCGTGTTAATGAGCAAATGTCTCAAAATCAGTGTGTAGTATGGGAGTTTTCAGTGTTAACTTTTGCACGATTGTGTTATTCGTGTGCCCACTTTCACTATGGGAATCCCATAGACATTTTCCAATTCACGCAAAATTTACGGATTTAAGAATGTTTTGTTCTGAATTTGATTTAACACTGAAATCACCAAAGGGACAAACACACAAACCTGTATTTTGAGCATCCATTTGTAACAAGTGAGTTGGAAAAAAATGCTTGTCCCGTCGAGGTTTTTTGTTCTTGTTAATGGAGGCGTTAGATGAAACTAAATCGATTTTCCGCTCGACGTCTCTCGAAGAATGTGTGTGCACACTGACTGACCATGGTTACATCTTGTCTTTCATCTTCCCTTGTCTGGACGTCGTTTTTATTTGTTTGTTATTAGAATAGCGGAATAATTTAATGGTTTCGATTTTTCACTTGGTCCATACTGAAATTGCCGGACGCACTGACCATGACGTATCCTTTCAATTTCTTTTGATAGCTGTGTTGTTTACGACGATCAGCGGGAGGTAATGACTCAGAGAGAGAGAGAGAGAGAGAGAGAGAGAGAGAGAGAGCGGATGAGGTCGAGTTCAGAGTGGATCATTTGTATCCATGTTGTGAGGACTTCCATCGCAAACATTGGTAACTGGGTCATATTTTTTATCAGTAAAACAGAGCTTGCGTACTGTGGAAAACTTAGTGTACATTGTTGATCAAATCTAAAAGTTCCTAGCTGTTTTTTAATTTTTATTTTGCCAAATAAAGGGAATATTTTTTTCAATAAAAATTCGTGAAATGGTTCGGATTTTTATAGTTATGAATTTTGTTGGTAAAAGGCGTGAGATTGATGGGTGTTGGATACAAATATTCCTTAGTTAACTCTCTTATCTCGAAACAAGCCAAATATGTGTAACAGGAGGAGAGATAAGTGCAGGAGCCGGGGTTCGAACCGTCGACCTCTAGCACACAAAGCGACCGATTTACCACGCGACTAAGAGATCCGGACCAACCAAGATGGTTGGTAAATGGCCTTCATACCTCGACCGTTACACTACTCTCCCCTTCCTTTTGGGATTCACCACATGTGAATATCACCCCAGATTCCACCTCAGAGCGGTCGAAACATCCACCATGCTTTACCAGAGCGTCCACAACGCCACCAACTGCTGGGGATCCCGGACGAGACCCCAAATGTAGCAGGAAGAGAGATGAGTGCGGGTGCCGGGGTTCGAACCGTCGACCTCTAGCACACAAAGCGGCCGATTTACCACGAGACTAAGAGATCCGGACCAACCAGGCTGGTTGGTAAATGGCCTTCATACATCGACCGTTAAATATCTATAGAGTAAATAGGTACTACGGTCGATAATCAAATTTAAACCACGAGTAGGATAAGGGTTTTAACCACTCGGCTTGCCGAGTGGTTAAAACCCTTATTCTACGAGTGGTTTAAATCTGATTGCCGGCCCCAGTATCTATTTGGTTTATTTATACCATGCTCTTAATAAATAATCTACTTTGCCACTTGAAATGGAGAAAAACCGACACTTTCTATAGCAAACACACGGGTTTGTTTTGTTTACATCTGCGCCGATGGGCAGTACTACTGGCTGTGCGAGAATGCTTGATTGACCGCTAGACACATCGTCAAAGTTGATTGAATTTACCTTGCTTTTTCAGTCAAATTATTATTAACAATTCTTGAATTTTATTTTAAATATTTAATTGTAGGTGTTTTAAACTTAATAAGTCATTGCACGCAGTAGATAGTACCGCAAAATGTCGTATGTTTGAACGAAACATCGCGAAGTGTGAATGTTTCGAAGTTGGCAAATTGCGTCATGCCATAGGGCAAGGTGGATGAACTTCCTACTATAGGTGTAATTTTACTTTTACACCACAGTAAAAGCTTTACACCGGTAGTGGGGTTAAAAGCTAAAATTTAACATACATGCTTTTCACAGAAAGTAACACAGGCAAGCATGTTATAAATATTATTTTTTCTTTTATACGTGCTAGGATTGATGTACGCTGATACAATTGAGCGATATACATCAGCATTCTAATCCCAAACGAGTGATGTTCGTTAATCCTCTCATCTCCAAACTAGCGAAATATGTTTACGATTTGCTAGCATTTCATAAATTTGTCATGGGATACCACCCAGGTGGTAGACTGCTGGACTTCTAAGCTAGAGGTATAGAGTTCGATCCCCGCCCGGGCATACTCAACTTAATTCGTCGTAGGGATGTATTATTCGAAAAGTTATCTCCCCCTGTGAATACTGGAGTCTGACTGTAATGAAATTAGCATTGATCCACTGAAAGGTGTGAATAAAATCTTGTTTGTCGGGAAATCGTTTTCTCAAGCGGCGAGAGAAGTAAGTTGAGAATGAAGGCGTCAGACAGTTTATTGTGCAATCATTTAAGAGAATTGTTAATTTGATTACAATAATCGAGAATTGTTTTGATTTTGAGAATGTTGGTACTTTACACTGTCCTCTCAAACTATCTTCTTATTGTAGAAAAAACACACACATACATATATTTATGGACTTCAATGGACAATGAGGCATACTAGTTAAATAAGCGACAAGCTTCACATTTCTGGCTGAACTGAAAGTAATTAATAGGGCTATCGCACCTTTCCTTTTATTCACACCGAAACCTTCTGCATATTGTGGACTGTGGGTTCAACTGTTTTTACAACAATCAAATTTGTCTTGGTTTTAACATCAAAAGGAAAAAAATGGGCAAATGTCAGATTATATATTTTTATATGATTAGAGAGGACAATATCTATATTATATGCACATATGCGCAGAGCATTGCTAATATGAAGACTAAAAAATATTTTAATCTCTAAAAGTTGACGAAAACGCAATTTTCCATTATTTTACATGGCACTCTACACGAAATAACCGTACCTTTTTAAATGAACAGGGGAAAAAAATTGGTCGAATGAAATGGTTCGATTATATCACCAAGTGAGAGCATATATATTGTTCTTAAATGTCTGATGCGCAGAGCAAATATAACTTTCACGGGTTTTATATAATTTTGAGAAATATAAAAATTCCCCATTCAATTAGTGCTAATTTTTGCAAGCCAATTCCTAGCAATCAGGGGAGATAACTATTTGGTAAATAGATGCGAATAACGAGAATAGTTGAACATGACGACCCGCGTTGGTCCTTGGGAAAGGCACTTTATCCCGGTTGCCTACACGGGAGCACGATGACGCCGTGTACTAAGGCGTACTGCACGTCGATGGTGCACATATCTTCAACCGCTGTAGCCCTGCTTGAACGGAGCTTGAACACAGTTAGAATGTTGAGGAGCTGACAGCTGCTCGTCGTTGCTCGGTGGTTCTCTCCGGGTACTCCGGCTTCCTCCACCCGTAAAACTGTCACGGTCACGATTAGCCATTGTGCATAAGTATGTGAACTTAAAGCCCAATAAATAAATAAATAAATAAATAAATAAATAAATAAATAAATAAATAAATAGATACCACCCGACTATTTTAACCATTTACCTAACATGATAAGCAGACGACACTTGCAAACAAAATTCTTGAATAACTAATTTTTCATTTTTTGTCTCAAAAACATAGGTTATGACCCCTCTTTGGAACGAGTTGGACAAACTCGTTCCAAAGAGGGGGGGATAACCTATGTTTTTGAGACAAAAATGAAAAAGATAATGAAAATTAATTTAGCGATTCTTGTGAATAGCGCAGACTGGTTTTGGCCATTATGTTGCACGAAGGGTTATAGGATGTAACTCGCGTCAATCTTCCACGAATAAAAAAATGCGGTGGATCGATAAGGTTGTTTTCTTGTCTCATTGTTTGTTTTTTTTTGTGAAAAGTGTGTGTAAATTTCCCTCGGTTATTCTTTGTAGGCTGTTGCGTATGTTAAACGTTTTGTCCAGGAAGACCTTAATCAATCGGTTGGAATAATCTAATAATAATATGATAAAATATGTTTAACCACTCACGTAGTGTTTAATTCCGCATCAACAGCTAAGGTTTCCGGTGACGAGGAAACTCTAGAAAGTAAAACATGCCATTTGAAGTAAAATGATTGAATAAAAATGAGGAAATAATTACAACAGAAATGTCTAACCCAAAAATGGTTTGAAAAGTAAGATAGTATATACCTTGAAAATCAACCTGATGATTTGAAACTTGAAGAATCAAGTTTATAAGAAAGAATAAAAACAAGTTCAAACATTTATTAAAATGGTTGATTGCGTTAAGAATTGAATTTTCGGCGGCGGGCTCGTATAAAACAGATCTATATTTAACCATTGCATCACCGAAGTTTCAATCACAGTCTCTATCATTAACCACTGCCCAATCAAGCTTTTTTTATCACAATTAGCAGATGCGACTATCCCAGTCTCTATATTTAATCACTGTGTAATCGTTATTATTATTTTTATTTATGAAGTGTTCTAGAAAGTTCAATTCCAATGTCAAAATCACAAAAGGACATCAAGTAAAAAGACAAAAAAAAAAATAATTAGACAGAATTTCTGTTTTTAGGGGGAAAATAAACAACACGAGAATTTTTATTTATTCAATAACTTCTTTTAATTTACCCATAGTTCTTCCTAATTACGTGTGTTAGCGCGCGCGCGCGAGAGAGAGAGAGAGAGAGAGAGAGAGAGAGAGAGAGAGAGAGAGAGAGAGAGAAAGAGCCGATGATGAATCTTCTCTTCTTACATCCTAACACATGGACTTTATCTGCACCAAGATTATGTCAGTATTTTCGAGTCGAAATGAATGGCGTATGTTACTCGTCACGCAGTGTTTTGTTTAGATGCTTTCTCCTCACATTTTTCTCTTTTTAAAACACCGCACGCATTGTAAATTGTCTTCTTGTACAGTACGTGGAGAGTGTATTATCACTAAATCACCCACAGAGTGGAGATTCCACTTAAGCAATAATTGCAAATTTGTTGCAAAGCATAACAAGTACAAGCAAAGTTCCAGCCAATGGACCTCCGGGTTATACCCGGAGGTCCATTGGTTGAAACATTGTTGTGTTTCTTGTCCACATGTTCAGAATTTGAAAGTGATCCTTTGGGTGATAACTCCACTCCCCAGGTGATTTCGTTGCAATCCACTCTCCACGTACTGTATATAGTTGAACTCAACTGTTTTTGTTGTAATATTCAAAACAGGATTAAACAATGACATCACAATCATATTCCTTCGACGTTCTTATGGGAAGCGGTTGATCAGTAGGTGGTGCTGGAGGCTGCAAACCGAGAGGTCCTCGGATCGAATTCCACCTGCGTTAACCGCATTGTGTCCTTCAGCAAGACACTTCACCTCCATTGACCACGTGGCGGCACGGTGGCGTTGTGTACTAAGGTGTACTGCACGTCAATGGTGCACTTGTCTTCAACCAATGCTCAACCAACCCTTGTGTGGAGTTAGTATGTTGGGGAGCCGACAACTGCTCGACGTTGCTTGGTGGTTCTCTCCGGGTACTCCTGCTTCCTCCACCCGTAAAATTGTCGGGGTCATGATTAGCCATTGTGCAGAAATATGTGACCTTAAACACCAATAAATAAATAAATAAATAAATAAATAAATAAATAAATAAATAAATAGATAAATAAATAAACAAATTTCGACGGTCTTGCAGTAAGAGTCAGTTGTGAGAGTGGAGCGTATCGTTATTGTAAGGTATTCTGGATTCCATGCGTCTGTCCATCCATCCATCTGCTGTAACTTTCTCTGTCTATCTCTCTCTCTCTCTCTCTTTGAGTCTTTACCTCCCTCTGATTTCCGAAAATATCAAAGGCTTAAAAACGAAAGGATAAATCACGGTAAATGCGACCGGTAATCGCCGTATTGACCGAGTGGAAAATTGAAACCATTAAAATATTCCGCTTCCAAAAACACACACAAAAGAGAACGAATAAAAAGACGTCTATTTGCGAAAAGATAAAAGACGAGATATCGTCATGGTCAGTGCGCATGGTAATCACCGTATTCTTTGAGAGACATCAAGCGGAAAATCGATGAAGTTTCTTCTTACGCTTCCATTAACATGAACAAAGGACCTCCACAAGATATACATTTTTTTCTAACTCAATTGTACCAATTTTTTTTAAAAAAAACACAAAAATTGGAGCACGGATGCTCGAAATAAAGTTTGTTTGTATTTCACTGTGTGCATTTCAATATTAAAATCAAATTCAGAACAAAAAAAAAACTAAAATCGAAACCATTAAATTATTCCGCTTCCATAAACGCGAACAAAAAAGACGTTCAGACACGCGAAGTTGAAAGGCGTGATGTCATCATGGTCAGTGTGCATGGTAATTGCTGTTTTCATCGAGAGACATCGAGCGAAGCATCAATTTTGTTTTTTTTCTTTCGCTTCCATTAACATTCGGGACACGCATTTTTTCTAACTCAGTTTTGACCAATTTTTAAAGAAAGAAACACACAATAAATTGGACCGCGGATGCTCAAAGTACAGGTTTGTGTGTTTTTCTCTATAGGTATTTCAGTGTTAAAATCAAAAAGTTCTTAAACCTGTAATTTTCAGGTGTATTAGAAAATGTCTATGGGATTCCCATAGTAAACAGTGGGCACGCGAATAACGCAAACGTATAGAAATTAACACTGAAAACTCCCATACTACATACTGATTTTAGGACATTTGCTCATAAAAACGGGATTTTACAGAGGGAATTACACGTTTTGAATCCGAACAAAATTCTGCTGAAATGCAAAGTGAGCATAGTTTTGTAATGTGTGAATTAGAATTAACACTGAAAGTTCCGTAGTCATTTTCTAACAAAAGTCAATATCTAAATGCTTTTAAGGTGGGAGCAAGATTTGGTGGATCAGAACTCTCTTTTCCCTACTCCTGCTGTCCACTACAATGCATATTTAGAATCAGTAAATATTCATTTTCATTATATACAGTACGTGGAGAGTGCATTATCACCGAATCACCCGCAGAGTGGAGATTCCACCTGAGCGATAACTGCAAATTTGTTGCAAAGCATAACCAGCATCAGCAAAGTTTCAGCCAATGGACCTCCGGGTTAAACCCGGAGGTCCATTGGCTGAAACAGTGCTTGTGTTTTTGTCGATATATACACAATTTGAAAGTTATAACTTGGGTGATTACTCCACTCCGCGGGTGATTTAGTTACAATCCACTCTCCACGTACTGTACGTTGACATGTTTTAATTGCAATTAAGACTTAATTTAATTGCAATTATCACAGAGTCGTGCCAGGTTGGTCCGAGTAATTCGGCAATAAGTTTATGAACTCAAAAGACAGATTTAGAATTTATTTATAGCACAATCGCAGATTCTTTATAATAATGCAGCATCTCTTCAATATATAGAAATCATCATTACAGTAGAATATTAATTATTTACACATCTATGTAATCATTAAATCAGACATCGGCTCATAGTTTATCAAATGGTTGACTTGGAACTTTAGTTTTACAAAAGAAATGGAGACTGCTCGCATTTACCAACGTATGTTCATCAACGGGTTGACTGGATTAGAAACATCGTTCACACTGCTGATAGAAATACAGTACAGTTGCCCTGGACTGGTCGTAATCCACGCCTTGACAGAAATATCCACGCATGCGTTTACTAGGTAACGAAAATTATCATCAGCAAAATTTTAATTAATGAAGCACCGGGTTGTACCCGGTGCTTCACTTATTAAATTTTTGATGATATTTCTATAATTAACGTTAGGAATCTAATTTTATTGCTTCCGTGGAAATATTGCCCAGCGTTGGAAAGTGACAGCGACCGTACTATACAAGCATTCGAGACAAGAAACCACTGCCAAGGTACTGTTACATCCAACAGTCAGACCACCAAAAACCTGTATGTTGGAACATAATCTGTAAACTTCTTGATTAGGACCCGTTTTAGCAAATAATTTGTGGAAGTACAGCGATGTACAATTTTTTTTAACCAACAGATAATCAACCTATCAAATCTAAATGACAACGATCCTTTTCAATAATTTTACAAAAGAAATGCTTCCTCATAAACTGTGTACTTATAATACTACGAGCTAGATCAGAGTGACCAATAACAGAATATTTTCTTGCCAAACCGAGCCGAAACAGCATGAATGAGAAGAACTCACGAAACACATTACAGTAACTATAGAACAACCCAATCGCAAAAGCAGCCCGCGCAAATGAAAGTAAATCTGCAACAATAAATATTTAAAAATCTCATTTAACATCCCGTGTCAATTTGATTTAAATTAATGATTTTAATAATATATGCCCACTGCCACACAACTAACACCAAAACACGGAAATGTGCTGTGATCTCGATGTTACTTCTTGCGAGATATTCTCTTGTATCAATGCATATGATGGATATCGAAAAATATTTGTTAGACATTCCTGTTATCTTTTAAGGTTGTATGTTATAAAAGAAAATAAATAGTCAGTTTACACATTGACTGATTTCATGCATTGACTGTAACATATACAAAAGAATATCTCCCCGGAACTGGTGGATATATATCATGAGAATCAATCTCAGAAAGCATTTTTGACACTACACTTCCCGCATCTTATATGAGGCAGAATATAACAAACGAGGGTACTATTCCAAAACACTTAAGTAAAACACGCTCCACCATGGTGTTTTGGGATAAGACCATTTTTATGAAACTTTTTTTTATAACGGAAATTCAACACTTTTCAGTATTATAATAAAAAAGTTCAAATAAATGTTGTTCGCAACGCATAAAAAAATGTTACACACTGGCCGTTACGTGGGTCTTGCATGTCGGGTGTGAAATACCAAGAACTTCTGATCCACTAAGTACGCAGCGAAACTAATAGCTAGATAGTTTCTAAGCATACTTGGTGGATCAGAAGTTCTTGGTATTTCACACCCCGACATGACTCAAACCCTGACTGATGAAATATTCCCAACATCATCAAGACGTGCCTTCTTTGAAGTTCTTCGTTGCCGGCATGTCTTGATGCTGTAGTTGGAATGTTGGTCAGGATATTTGTTTGAGGACTAATACATGTCGTAATCGTGATCCATCGTCTTCTCAGTTTCTTATTTAATTAACAGGCATCGGACTCACAATTGATCAGACAGGGATCACAACATCCTCAATCAGCAACACAACTCTATTTTCATGAGATCGACCACGTTAAGCTGAACCCAGAATTTCTGTCACAATTAGCACAGAAAATGCTCGTTAGTTAACGCGCTCTTTACTGGAGAAGAATGCAGTAGTCTGAAATACACGAGAGCGTTTGCGCTGTGTAATGCAAAATGTAATGCATTGTTAGCGTCGTTGGTAGTGAAATCACGAACTGAACCAATCAAACAGAAAGAAAATATTGAGACTACAGTATATAGAGAGTGGACTACTACTAAAGCGTTGTGGGATAGATTTTTCACTTAGTATTTATTTACAATTTCTGAGGAAAACACACACATAAAAAAAACCTTGCAAACATTCATCACTTGGACCACCGGGTGCAACCCTGTGGTTCATGTGATGAAAGTTTGCAAGTGTGTCTTATGCTGTTATGAAAAATTCTAAACACTTTTCGAGTGGACAATATATGGAACTGCGTTAAGTAGTAATCCACACCCTTCATTCTGTATATGAAGTCGAATTTTAATATCTGTTTCCGTCGTTACATGCGCATGTATCTAATAGAGGTTGGAAATGTTAATGGCCTCTATTTACTAGTATAAAATTGTACAGAGTTGGGCACGCTGTTTTTCTGCAGGAATTGAGTTGCTCTAACAGTGAAGTTTGACAGGAACAAAAGTGTACTTACTCAGCGCGCTCTTACATCAAACTGGTGCACAATACAGTCACACGACTTCTAGTTTCAACTGTAATCTGTCACTCTGCGCAATGACCTGCGTGCTATGACAATAGGAAGGCTATCAAATTCTGTGTATATGCCCTAAGCACAAGTAATGTTTCAGCCAATGGACCTCTGGGTTTCACCCAGAGGTCCACTGGCTGAAACATCGCTTGTACTTTCTATTGATAACGAAGAGAATCTGTCATGCTTTGGATGCCATTTGATAGGAAAATAATTTCGCACAATTCCTACGTGAGATTGTTAAAATAAGCACATAGTTTGTGGCAGGACTTCTCGTTTCAAGTGTATTATTAGACACCATAACACAGAATTATGGAAAACCTTTGCAGCTAGATATTTTGGTATTTTGACATGGGAGTGCAGAGAGTTAAACACACGTAAGAGAAATATATAATCAGTGTTGTGACACCACTCGCATGGGAAGATTTAGTTTTAACTGTATGTGCATAAGAGCAAGAAGCAACCCCAGCTCATAAAAAGTACAAGATTACTAGCAAGAGCGAATCGATATCTAAGACCCCAATCCAGATGAAAATGTCCCCACGGGAAAATTAATGGGAGGGTGTCACACCCTCTCGCACCCCCAAACGTACGCCGCTGACGTAATGTACTTAATATATATAGAGGATATGAAATGAATGTTTTGGTCACATGATATTTCTGGAACGAGTCTGAGAATTTTCCGTTTTGCCGAGCCTCTGGCCACGCAAAACAGGAAATTAGTAGACGGGTTTCATAAATTTCGTGTGACCAAAACACGAATTTCATATTCTGTTTATCATATGACACCACAGTTACCAACAACACATCTTTTATATATAATTAAGGGTTAAAGAATGAAATTTCATCTTGAACGGCGATTACCGTGAATATTTACGGTGACGCGTCACAGTTGCACTTAATCGTGCGTAAAAAACGCATTAATTTTACACAGGTCTTTTCGTTGATAACCAATCAGGAAGCGTTCTTTTGAAATTGACCAACCAAATCGACTGAAGGTGTTATCAAGCACCAATTAATATACATTGAAAATATGAAAAGGTAATAAGCCGAGAAAACGGAGAAGTCTTACGATAAATCGCCTTAACACTGGAAAGAAATTACATTATGCATATTTCTTTATAAATTTCAGAACATCACAAGCCACATCCCAGTCATAATAATTCTATGGTACTGTTTGAAACAAAAGTGATATGTAATCATATTGTGAGTAACAGTGACTTTGGTTTTTATTTTTAATCAACGAATCGTTAGTTTAATGGCCTTGAGTTCACAACGCAACTGATGTTTATCCATTTTCTTATCACGTGATAACAGGCATGTGGCGACAGGGGTGGGGGAGGGGGTGGGGGGGGGGTCTCACCCCCAGCTCGGAGTATTTTTTTCAATAGTTGGAAATTCCGAGGTCAAAAATCAAACAGTTGGAAATTCAATAAATTAGCATTGTTCATGAAAAATATTTAAATTCCAACTAATGATGAGAAATTTTGATCTTTTATTTCCAACTGGAAACTTGAGTTTCAAATTTCCTACTCTAAAATTGACATGGCCTCAAAATTTCGACTCTGACATCAATCCGGTAAATTTTCTGACCCAGACACATTATATATAGATGATGCTTTTTCCGTTTCAGGACTAGTGAAAATTTTCAAAAGGGTTCATAAATTGTGAGTGGTTTCAATAGGTGGCTGCAGTGCAACCACCTATCGAAACCACTCACAGTTGGAATTTATACCGGTGGCACCCCCACCCCTCCCCAGCTGAAACCCTCTAGCCACATCCCTGGTGATAAATTGCTGCCAACAACATTTTTATCGCAACATCCCATCCTCTACCGAGTAATTGATGACATTCACATCAATTAGCTTTGCGATGGAGCATCGCGTTCATTGTTCATCAAAAGGACGGGCGAGATGAATTCATATACCCAACAATTCTCCGTGGAATACGGTCGAACATTGATTCCTGTCTGCTGGATTTACATCAACTGATGGCGACAACTTGCTCCACAATAATTATTGTCAGTACCGTAGGAAGTCCATCAGACTTGTGACACATGTTGTGTTTTGACAAACTCACAGTTACTTCCATTTACCCTGTCGCTTACTGGAGGGACATTTGAATTATGTTTTGGTTAATGGGAAGTGAACAGCACTCCGCCTTATGTCAATGTCCAATACTCTTGTGGAGCAACTTATAGATTTGACCCTTTCTGGCGACAAAAAACAGATATTTAGAGTTGATAGTGCAGAGACTTTGGCTGAAATAATTTCGAAGGTACAACTAAATGTTTCATACTTTCTCACTGACAAGTGTGTAATGTGCCACAAAAAAAACTCTCCAAGAATTATGTATTTTCTATATTTTTCCTCCAAAACACTCAGCTATCTAATGAATGGCGGGATGAAAGTTCATTTAACCCTTTACCCAAAGTAACGGTATGTTGGGGAGCTGACAGTTGCTCGCCGTTGCTCGGTGGTTCTCTCCGGGTACTCCGGCTTCCTCCACCCGTAAAACTGTCGAGGTCATGATTAGCCATTGTGCAGAAATATGTGACATTAAACACCAATAAAAAAATAAATAAATAACCAACCTAACGGCCAAAACCGGCCAGCGCTATTCTAAAAAATCGCCTATAAATTTTCATTATATTTTTATTTTTTGTCTCAAAAACATAGGTTATGACCCCTTTTTGGAACGAGCTCGTCGAGCTCGTTCCAATGAGGGGTCATAACCTATGTTTTTGAGACAAAAAATGAAAAAAATGAGTTATTCAAGAATTTTGTTTTGGAGTGTCGTCTGCTTTTCATGTTAGGTAAAGGTTAATAATAAAAATATTATTTGTTTGTCTTTCCGCTGATTTGCCGCGGTCTTCCAACGAGAAAGCCCACATCAACTTCATAACCCACCTTGTCACCCCCCCCCCCCCACACACACACACACACACTGTCCGTGCTAATCTCCCACAATTCTGAACCAAATTGTGTCATTTTCCCCCATTGGCACTTTCTTAATCTCCCGACTATGATATTGACTATTTCTCTCATATGACCCCTCTTCAACTTATCCCTTATGCTTTCATCCCGCTTAACCATACCCCTAACTGCACAATAACGTACAGAAATGAAAAAAGTGGCATATTTTTCTGATCTGGCATATAGACGGCAGTGCTATATTCGTCTGTCTTTCCACTGTCTTCATGGTACGTTTCCCAAATGAAACATTTAGTATTGAATTACACTTGAGACAAGTAGCCTCAAATGAAATCAAAATGAAGTGAACAACCATTGGTTCGTGTGTCTTATAGAAGTATTTATTTTAAACAAGAATACCCTTCCTTGTATAAAAGTACAGTTAATTAAAACTGATATTGAGGTTCACACTGATGAAGCACAGACAATTGTACATTACTCACCATTTACTAAGGGTAATCCCAACTCATCCACATATTTGTACACAAAAGATAAATGTATGATTCTACATACAATGACTCACCAAAGTAGGAATAATCTCTCCCCCGACCCTTTAGTTTGTTTGATGCATATGTGTAATCACCATTGCTCTTGATACAACTGGATTGCTGGGCCGTCAGCGAATATCGTCTCTACTCAAACTGCGCTCCCCCAAGATGGCGACAAGTCAATCAACGCGGTAACTCCACCCACTCCACGGCGTTTGATGACGGGAAAGCTGTTACGCACCTGCGTAACAGCTTTCACTTCATCAAACGCCATAGCGTTTACTTTACATGGAAACTAATAACACTACACCAACCTTCAGATGTCGGCAGTTGTTTCTTGTCAATAATAACGAATATATGTTGTAAATAATAAAGTTACAATGACACGAAAAATGTACTCATCATTAACATATACACAGAACGACACACTCGTGTGAATGGGTTAATCGATATGGCACGAGTGTCAGCGCAGAAGGACAAAACGAGAGGCCGCCACACACGTGTGTCTTTTTGTGTTTATTACATGCCTTCACGTCTATAAAAGCAGTTATTAGAAGGACACTCAGCAATTCATTTACTATCAACAAACAGAACACATTTCATCGCCACGCTCTTACGAGGGGCATCCATGTTACTATTTGTAGCTATCGCTAGCGATTCAAATTGTAATTTCGGTGCATGATTTGTAGAAAATTCCAGTGAAATTTCGCTTCTATTTAAAAATAGTTCGTCAACCATTTCCGTTCGGCACATGTGTGCGGAACGGGTTTTCATTTCCCGCATGGTTTAGTATTGCTGTACCGTACGTGGAGAGTGGATTGTAACTAAATCACCCGCGGAGTGGACTTATCACCCAAGGTATTACTTTCAAATTTGGTACATATCGACAAAAAACACAAGCAATGTTTCAGCCAATAGACCTCCGGGTTTAACCCGGAGGTCCATTGGCTGAAACTTTGCTTGTGTTGGTTATGCTTTGCGACAATTTTGCAATTATTGCTTGGGTGGAATCTCCACTCTGCGGGTGATTTAGTGATAATACACTCTCCGCGTACTGTAGATGGTGATTTCATAGAACAGGCGTGTAGTAAATGTATCTTCCGCATACATCAAAGTATATTCTTAAAACGATCGGAGATTGCGAGGCGTCGGCATACTAAAAACTTCCGAGAATTCCTTTTTGTTGAGCATTCGTTATTTATAACAATTCCGCGCCTTTCCGAAGATGGACGCGCTGAAGACACTTTTCAGTATGTAATCAATGAAGGTTCCAGCAGTCCAGATTTACTATCTATAGTATTTGTTCCGTTGATGATTTGCTTTTTGAATACCCACACCGCACTCTACAGCTCTCTGTAATGACAGGTCCAGGAAGTATTCGTTGAAATACATGTCTAAGAAGTGTTAACTTTTAAGAAGACCATAGGGCTAACAAAAACAATTTTAGATGAAACGTTCTCAGAGAAGTCGTGGATTATTTTGCTGTCAGGGGTGTATTGGGTAATGCGTAGTGGTTGAGAGGAACATAGAACTTTACAGGGAGTTGTGTCGGAGTACTGACGGCCGGCAAACCAAGCTTCGGTCGTACAAATCACAGGATCGATGGAGATTTCTTCATGCTTGCGTCATGGTATATACATATACACGCAATTGAAACACACGCATATAGCTGTCATTTGCAGGTTGAAATTAATGTGATTGCGTTTTGAAAGCGAACGCGTCTTAGAAAGGTAACTTTGAAATAGTTTTTGTGGTGTCACAAAAGGATAAAAGAGTACAAAAGAATATGTGTCATGAGTATACATCGCTATCATCTGCTATGGTTGTGTGATCCGAGTAGTTACTTACCTTCCGCAATCGAATCGCGATCGAACGCGACATACTAAAACTAATGCGTTGAATTTTTCTGCAATGTTGGATAACCATCTGGTGATGGACTGCGTTGTGATTACCAAATAAATTATTGCTATTTTTCTCTGGTTTAGTTCCTTATACTTGATTTAGTACGTTCCTTCGTTCAATGCCGGCAGCTTGGCATTGCTTGTTGCTTTACTTGTTACTTTGATTTATTCTGCTTTGAAAGAATGTGAGACCATCCTTGAAACTTCTTTAACCTAAGCTAGAATTTCGTCTTTGTTCAAAATGTCATCATTGGTTGGGTTCCTCTTCAGATCTTATCTTGTAGTTTGGTGTTTAGTTTGAATGGTAAATGTATTCTTCGGAACTTCCTTCTGTGATGAAAATAAGTACTTCACATCGTTCCTTTGAGTGGCAATTTCACGATTCTTGCATTTTGTCTTCCATGCTAAGCCTTCATTCTGATGAATATCGTCTTTCATCTCAGGTGTTGGTCCGTCTGTTAAGTGGCAGCAGCCATTTTTGTTGGCAAGTTTCTTATTTTTCAACGGCGGCTTGGCACTGACTGGTCTAGGTTTCTTTTCTCGACTCCTTTCATCATCTGATTCATTTACCGCAGTTTCGGGGATAGCAGCATCGCTTCACCTTGGCTCTCGCACATTTGTATGTGTAAGTCAACTTTTATGAACATTTTATCATACATCTCCACTATCTGACGGTCGGAACACCAAGCAAATGTGTATTCTTTTGATACTATGTTTTCTTGCGACATCTAGAGCCAAGTACAGTGCGTGGAGAGAGTATTGTGACTACGTCACAAGTAAAGTGGAGATTCAACCCAAGCTATAAATGCAAATTTGTTGCAAAGCTTAATAAGCATAAGCAGAGTTCCCGCCAATGCCCCCCCCCCCGGGTTGAACCCGGAGTTCCACTGGCTGAAACATTGCTTTTTTCCATATGTACAGAATTTGAAAGTGATACTTTGGGTGATAATTCCACTCCATGGGTGATTTAGTTACAATCGACTCTCCACGTACTGTATTTGTTATCCTGAGTTCGTCACTAAATTTGTCTTCATCTCCATCGCATTCGTCTTCCACTCTGAAAGAATATTCGTGTAATTCTTGTAATGGGAATTTTCGCTTCTAGGTGGCACAAGTCCGGCATACTTTAAAATCGTTGTCTTCATCTTTCCGGCGTTTAACAATCGCTTGGATTTTCTTGTGACTTGGGTCCTTTCGGAAATTCTCACGCCATTGAAATTCTCACGCCATGGCTTTTCTGGTACTGTTTTGAAGAGATATGGTCACTGTTTCGCCTTCTGCGCCGGCTGCATCTTCTTTCTTTCATAAAACTGTTCAGGAGGTTTCCGAAATACTCTCGGTGATCGTCGTAGGCACGCTTAACGATAATTTCCATAGAATCAATACAAATTTGTCCTTCGGATTCCACAAATTCTTCTTGTAGTTAGGCTGTTCTGTTCTCTCCGCTTTCGAATCTTCCATTGGGAAATAGTTTCCTTTTGAGACGGTTCCGACAGAATTGCATTAAGTATGATGTATTGAATAGTAGTAGTATGAGAGAGACGGATCGTGCCAAATTGGCTGCATCTCATATATGACGTCATAGCCATGTGATCCTGCCACGTCATGTTTGGTTGTCATAGCAACCCACGTGAAACCGCCATATTGGTTTCTATGGTGGCACGTGGTTGCTATGAGCCTGAACTGCTTCCAATGGGGTGGAACTGTGTTCTGAGGGTGCGTTTGATTGAACTGGAGCAAATCTAATTTCCCAAATAGAACAGAATTTCTCAAATCACCAAAATCCCAACAAAACTATATTATGGAATTTTTACGGAATCGACTTGGAATCCCATTTACGGAATCCTTTTTATAGAATTCCTATATAATCCCATTCTATGATAATCGGTGGTTGCTGAATCCCTTTCACGTTGTATGTCCTTATGTGCTACATGTCTTGTACGCATATTGTGCTCTAGCACACAAACATGTATCAGCACATCCAACATGTACCTATGTGCACATTGTGACACATTGTGCACCAGCACACAAGCACACCACATCAACCAACAGTCACACGTTCCATTGTTTTTACATGAGCACATATCGGTACAATTGACATGTGACCACGTGCTGCATGCAACGTGTACACACCGTGACACATCGTGCACTATCACACGAGCACTATCCACCAGTCATCAGTCCCATGTTCCGTGGAATCCCTTTTAGACTATGTCTGTGGTTACAGATGTCCTGTTTAATCGTATGTTACTATGTGCAGCACGTGTTGTGAATTACTGCACAATCACATCTCGATACGATCAACAGACTGTTTCTTATATGGAACGTACTCTAGTCTGCAAAAGGACGAACAACTGTATTCGACTGCTAGTAGTAGTGGAAGACAAGTATGATATGAACTAGGGCCGCAGAGGTAGAAGTCTAATGATAGATACTGAGAGTCAAAGTGCCACAAGTCAATAGTAATGGTATAAGACAGCAAGGATGGTAGGACACTCTAGTGCAGGGCAGAATAGTGGAAGTCAATGATAATGGTACAAGGCTGCAAGGTTACACTATGGTAATTGTGAATACAATTGAGGCTGACCACAGGACAGATAATTGAAGACGTGGTGGAAGCCGATGGTAAGACTGCCAGGAGCTATATTGGGGTTTGCAATCCCACTCTAGCAATCCCTTTTATGGAATTCCTGTTTGGAAGCGTCTGTGGTTATAGAATCGAGTCGAAGAGTCATATATTGAGTCACTAGTTTGAGTGATTGCTAGATAGCTCATTTGCTCGAAGGGATTCCAGTTGCCCGTGCAATCTGAGATAGCTAACAAACTTGAAAACCTGAAGTAGTGCTACAAGTCAGCAAGCCAGTATCAATTCAATAGTACAAGGTCTGGTAGCCGCTAGTAACGGTACAGACCAATAGTAGTAGCAGAAAAGTGTGGACCCTATTCGTAGGACAGACGATCCTGCTCGCCACTAGTAGCGGTATAGACCAGTAGTAGTAGCAGAAAAGTGTGGACTCTATTCGTAGGACAGACGAACCTGGTAACCACTAGTAGCGATACAGACCAGTAGTAGTAGCAGAAAAGTGTAGACTCTATTCGTAGGACAGACGAGCCTGGTAGCCACTAGTAAAGGTACTGACCAGTGGTAGTAGCAGAAAAATGTGGACTCTATTCGTAGGACAGACGATGGTGACAGTGGACAAATCAGCTGTAGTAGTCGTGGACCCCTGAAGGCCATGTGGAGGTTTAGATGGAAACAACTGAACAGACGCTATTAACCATAACTATTCCCTAAACGGTATCCCCTAAAATCCCCCTCCAATAGGTACGGTACGGCCGCCGTAGACTGGGCACTTTCCAGGGGTGGGCAATATTTCCACGAACGCAATGCTATGAGATTCCAAACACCAATTAATGGAATAATCATCAAAAATTTAATTAATGAAGCACCGGATACGACCCGGTGCTTCATTAATTAAAATTTTGCTGACGGTGATTTGTATTACTTGGTAAACGCGTGCGTGGGCATCACAGCCAACGCGTGGATTTTTACCAGTCCACGGCGACTATACTGTATGTGTTGCGTGTGTTGTGCATTATCACATAGGCATATCCAATGTGTGCGCATATCCTGCATGTGATGTGCACACATTGCGCACTATCACACAAGCACATCTCGGTCAATGAACAGACTGTTTCTTATATGTAATGTACTCATGTTGTCGGTATCCTCCAATATTCAGATGAGCAGCAAGAGATGTCACTCGATCGAGTAATTACTCGATGGCTTATTTACTCGATAAGCTTAAAATCGTTCGAGTAATACTTGTCCCTGCTCGATTGACTCTTGGCCTTGGGAATCATATGTGGCTTTGTTATACACAGGGGAAATAACCCTGTATAGGTAGGTACAGATTAGGAAAACGAAGCAATTTGACTGGACGCTCTAAGCCTTAACAGAGGGCAGTCCTAGGGACGGGGTCAGAAATAGGTGGAAGAGAAGCTAGGGCTATATAGACTGTTAGAAATGTTGGAATATAGTCAGTAATAGATGCATCAGCATATAGATGGATGAAAGAAGATTATCCTAAACGAATCCGAACAAGATAAATAGGCAGAAAAACGGAGATTCTGGGCAAATCCCATCCAGCAAATGTAGTTTTATACAAAGGAACAGCACACATACATAGAGGATATGGAATGAGTGTTTTTCTCATATAATATTTATGAAACGAGTCTAAGAATTTTCCGTTTTGGCGAGCCTCTGGCGAGCCCAAACGGAACATTCGCATGAGTTTCATAAATATTATATGAGAAAACACACTCATTTCATATTCTATTTATCATTTGACACACACACGCCCAAATTAGCCACTTAGTATGACTTTTTAACCCATCACCTAACTTGAGTTGCAGACGGCACTTGGAGAAACATCCTCGTATAACTAAACATTTTCATTTTTGCTTCCAAAACATAGGTTATGACCCCTCATTGGAACGAGCTCCTCGAGCTCGTTCCAATGAGGGGTCATAACCAATGTTTTGGAAGCAAAAAGTGAAAATATAAAAAAAAATGAATGGCGTTTTTCTTGTAGATAAAGGATTAATACAATATAACCCAACCTAAACAGGACAGATAACGTAAATTGTCCCTACTGAAATTATGCAAATGTGACCCAGTTGTATTTTGTTTAGCCAATCAAATTGTACAGTTTTGAAATTGACCAATGAAAACTCCCAACTCTAATTAAGCAAATTATGAAAATGTGGCCCAGTTGTTTTTTGTTCAGCCAATCAAATTGTCTAGTTTTGAAATTGACCAATGAAATTGACGGAAGGCTTTATTTATCACTGATTAATATGAAAACAAAATATCAAATGTTTTAAAGTGAACAAAACGGACGAGTCATATGATACAGTCCTATATCACTACGTGCTACCTTTATTTTCGAGAAATCCTCACCCTAACCACTGTTTCGGTGGTTTTGGATGTTTTTGTGATTTTGGAAAATTATTGGGGTTATTTATGGTAATTCGAGGAAGTAAGCGAGGGTTTGGGGCAAATCCAAGCTAGCACAAGTTAGTCTTATACAAAGGAACGCGCCCATTATTGTAAAAAAGAGGATTTATGGGGAATCTTGAGTCGCCTTCTGTGGTTTTGGGTGGTTTTGGGTGGTTTTGGTGATTTGTGGTACTTCACGGGTCTATTAGGGTAACTAGATTTATCACAGTTTAACCGAACGCCTCCCTAGAATACACTTCCATCCCTTGGAAACCTTTCAGACTCATAGCAGCCACGTGCCGCCATAAAGTCGAAGATGGCGGCCTCCAGTAAACAAAATGGACGACGGACACACGCTTCCCTCTAACAACACGCGCTGTGACTGTCTCTGTCGTCACATATGAGATCTGGCAGATTATCTGGCCAATCTAGAGCGATCCATCCCTCTCCTACTACTAACAGTTTAATCACCAATGAAAATGTTGTGGTGTGCCGTCCCATTTATAGAATTTCCCCGTGGATCTCTTACTGTCTGGCGAAGACAGGTTTCTCCAACGTTCCTATAAACCCACCACTCTCTATGACCTATCTTGCCTGGGGTTTGGTGTAATTTCTTGGCAATCCTCCTTATTTAATACTGATATGGAATCAGCTTGTTTCTCGAGGATTTGGTCACGTGTACTTTATAATCCAACGGATTAGTAGCACAATCACTTATATAATCATACAAATCATCACTGTCAATCTTCAGCATTGTTTTCGTTTCGTGTCTTCAGTTTAAGTTAAAAATCACAATTGATTTCTGTTTTTTTTTTCTTGGAGAGTCAGTTCGGTCTTCCAGTTTCTTTCTCCTCAAAACATTCTTCATGTCAAGGTTCGGCTAGCAATGTTAGATCTCGAAAACAACTTGGAAGAGTATCTTTACCGGAATTGAAACATGTATTCCACGACGGCTAAGCAGAACTGAGTTAGTGGCCAGGGTCGCCCATTGTTATCAACTTCGCAGGTGTCCATGTCAGTACTCGGATGTAGGTACTGATTGTCCGTCTCATGTATGTTCTCACAACCTTGGGGATGGTAGAGACTGCATTCGCCCATGTGCTACATGCATTGTGCTCATATATCGTACTGGCAAATAAACACATCTTGGCATGCACGGTGAATTCCCACATGCTGCATGTGCTGTGCACACCTTTCTGCACTAGTATGCAACCCGATCTCGTAGATGGTACAAACCGGATACTGGTACAAACCGAAACTATAAGACCTGTATATGCAGTAGGTGATGGTATAGTGATAGAAGAGAGTGTACTAAAAGTAAAAGCCAGTAGCAGTGTCCTCCTGTGATCTACTTCCATCACAAGAGAGAAAGGTTCAATACCTTTCTCTCTTGTGATGGGAGTAGATCACAGGGTGCATACTGGTACAGACAAGTAGTGGTGACAGCAAATGGAAATCGTGAAGCTTTAATTTGTAGGTTACAGCGGGACATGTCGGTTAGACGTGTCGTCTGTGATCCACAATCGGTGGTGCTTAGATAAATACCCTCATTTTATGGTACGATTGTCCTCAAATAACCGTATGTGCACGTGTACTGTAAGTAGTCTTCCATCACATACACTCGTTCAGTGAAGATAAGGTTCTATAGGAAGATCATGGACAAGACTTTGGTGAATGGAGCGATCTGATTTACTTTATCCTGTGGGGTTAGGTGATCCTTAGGCGAGACCTCTGGTGGCAGAGAGAGGAACGGTTGAAAAACTGGCCAGACTTGCTTTGAAACACATGGATTTGCCCTGGACGAAAATTATACAACCTGTTTTAAAAGAGGTACCTTATTCTCCTGTGTGGTGCGTGCTGAAGTCCATGAAGGATGGGAACCTGTGTGTTTGGAGACTACAGTGGCCACGGTTGGGAAATCCTCTTGGAGGATATTGTCCAATATATCATTTTTTGGACCCCTTCTTCAAGGTACACAGTTGGTCAGACTCGGTTCGATCAATCTGGAGACCCCAAAAATGAACATCGCATCGGGGCAAGGAGTAGTCGCAAAACTGACAAACTAGTCTGTTATAATCTCCATCTCTCTTTTATCATTGTACTCATAACAAATAATTTCAGATATTTTTCCCATCACGCTCGCTGCACTGTCTGTTTAATACCAAATGTCTTTTGTACAATGAACTTCCTTGGTTGACGTGGCCAGTTTATCTATTGCTCTACGATGGTACGGCTGCACTGAGACAATGTCAGCGGTATGCGTATCCATTATCCAGGCCGAGAATGCTTTCCATTTACCCTCGGTGCTGTTTTGGGGATGTCCACAACATAACTCCCGAGGGTAGGTTCGGAGTAAGGATGCGAGTCATAGACTAAGAAGAATTTACAAATTTATAAACTGGATAAAAAACACAATAACCCCAGAAACGAAGTCAAGAAATAAATTTTATTCTTTCAGTCACTGGCTCAGACAGACATGTAGAATCCCCGTGTATTGTAAAGAATTGACCAGCAATTATTATTGTTTTATGCGGAGGAACAGGGACAAGAAGCATCACCAGTTTGCACTGGACAAAAACATTAAAAGAATGATTGGATCAGTAAAGGATGTAAAGAAATTGAGATGCAGGGAATATTAGTTGAAAGTAAGACGGAATTTAAGCAGTAAATTTATTAAAATCTGAACTTAAAATTACGTAATGATACAGATGTTGAAGAACTAACATACAAAAGGATGGTCAAATAATACAAACAAATACATACTTTTTAATTTTTGGTTAATTCGATTGCCAAAATCTATTAAAGTGGCTAAAATAAACATCAGAGTGGATTTGTACAGTACGTGGAGAGTGGATTGTAATTAAATCACCAGCGCATTGGAGTTATCACCCAGGCTATAAGTTTTAAATTTTGTATATATCGACAAAAAACACAAGCAATGTTTCAGCCAATGGACCTCCGGGTTTAACCCGGAGGTCCATTGGCTGAAACTTTGCTGGTGCTAGTTATGGTTTGCAACAAATTTGCAATTATTGCTCGGGTGTAACCTCTACTCTGTGGGTGATTTAGTGATAATACACTCTCCGCGTACTGTATATCACATATCCACTCCAATGCTTCAAATACCAGAAGTATGGTCACGAACAAAATAAATGTAGGGGACAAGTAACATGCTTCAGATGCGGCCAACAACACCAAAAGCCACGAAATAATATTGTCAAATGTTGCAACTGTAGCTTGATCCCAAGTTTGCCCTGTTTGAAAAGAATTAAATACAAATGTCAAAGGCAGAGACAGATTAGTTTTAAAGAGCCAAGAGAAATTGTAACTTCGATGCCTGGCATGAATAGTGCAATACCATCTGAAGAAAAACCTACCAACAAAATCAGTAGAGTGACAGGTATCATATACATGGTTCCACATCATCAACACACTTCCGTCCTTATTACAAGCCTTTACAACAGAAAAAAAACAACCCGACACGACATCAACACAAGCAAGGTCAATAACCGCGAAACAAAACAAAAGTAAGATGGGGAAACAATCGCTTTTATCAGAACAAAATACAAATAAAAATCCTATACCTTCACAGAAAAATGAGTCGAGCAAACTGAAACCAGATCGGCAACAAAGACTCCAATAACAGAAAAAAGGAACCAGAAAAATATAATAAAAACTTTTCTTTTCGAAATTCAATTCTATTCAGCCTAGTTCAATTCGGGATCCGATTCGGTCAGAATTTGAGATTGGTAGGTCCCTATTTATGGCAGCTCCCTTCATTAACCCCCTTCAACCCTGCTGGTGTCTTCCAAGTCAGTTCAATGACAGTGATTTGAAGAGCCCATCTTCATTACCTAGGGGTAGACCCTTTAATATTGTCAACGTGCAGCATTCAGGCTAAACGTTGACAATATTGAGTGGTTGCCTAGCACATGCAATGAACAGTCAACCTTCTTGGTGAAATTATGACGTATCATGTTTCTGAACCTGAAAAGCGACCTTTGGTGTTAAGCAGGTTAAAATTGTTGAAAATGTGTCTGTTGTTTCCGGGTTTTGCTGTATGACCTTACGTATCAGGAAAATGATGAGTCGATTTCAAATTTATTTCAGGTGGTATTGGTGGAGGTGTTTTCATCATATTTTCAGAAGTGCCGCCCCAATATTGAACAAGCTGCATTTAAAATGCTGATAATATTTTTGCACTCAAGACAATATCGCTATAAGCAGTTCGGTAACATAATCCTACGCCACACTGCCTCCGAAAAATTGAATCAAAATTAAATTTATTGTGAAGTAAAACACCCTTTTTCATGTATCAAATATTACTGCTTAGAAATCAATAATATAATTGTCAGTGCGATTACTATTTAATGGAGATGGACTTTGTACAATGGTAAAATCTTTAGATAAATGTTGACATTTCTTGCCGATGTATTATTAAATTTACAGTGACGAAAATTGCGATCAAATGGAGTGTAATTGTAATTGTGGCGAGATTGATACTTCCTGTCATCCTGTGTTCTACCTTGTTTCCTGGTTATCTTGGCAATGGTAGTGTCTAGGGAGAATGCCCAATACCCAGAAAGGCTCCAGGGCAAAAATCGAAAGTCTCCCATCTAAACACATCCGATCAGAGTTTCATCGCCTAAATACCCAGGTTAAAGACCCAACGTAACGGCCCAAACCGACCAGCGCTATTCACAAAAATCACCTTTCAACTTTCATTATTTATTCATATTTTGTCTCAAAAACACTTGTTCCAATGAGGGGTTATAAGTTATGTTTTGATGCAAAAACGAACATATTTAGTTATTCAAGAATTTTGTTTTCAAGTGTCGTCTGCTTTTCGTGTTAGGTAAAGGGTTAAGCTATCTTCTGTTGAGGAATAACACACATCAACTTTCTACCTCATGTTAGATTCATGCAGAAAATTATATCACATTCTCGTATTTGTATGCACTTTATAATTTTATAATTCTGGAAACAAAACAAAAAATAAACCCGTAAAAAACAACAAACTATACAGTTGAAACTAGACATTCTGTGACGGTATTGTACACTATTTTGAAGTAATAGCGCGCAGAATAAGTGCACTTTTGTCCCTGTCAAACTGCACCATTAGCATAATTCAGTTCCAATAGAAAAACAGCGTGACCAACTCTGTACAATTCTATACTAGTAATTGCAGGGATGTGGCGACAGAGGGGTATGTGTGTGTGTGTGGGGGGGGGGGGGGGGGTATTTTTATTCAACATGGGGTATTGTTTTTCAATAGTTGGAAATTCCGAGGTCAAAAATCAAATAGTTGGAAAATCAATAAATTAACATTGTTCATGAAAAATATTAAAATTCCAATTAATGATGAGAAATTTTGATCTTTTATTTCCAACTGGAAACTTGAGTTTCAAATTTCCTACTCTAAAATTAACATGGCCTCAAAATTTCGACTCTGACATCAATCCGGCAAATTTTCTGACCCAGACACATTATAAATAATGCTTTTTCCGTTTCAGGACGAGTGAAAATTTTCAGAAGGGTTCATAACCCATTACCCAACGCAGACGATTTCAAAATTAATAATTTTAAATATCATTTTTTAAAATTTAAAAAAAAAAATCAACAAAAAACATATCATGTGACCCCTCTTTGGAACGAGCTCGACGAGCTCGTTGCAAAGAGGGGTCACATGATATGGTTTTGTTGATATTTTTCGAAAAATAATATTTTTCAGCAGCTGTATTTGCATATTACGTGGGCGGATGCGGGCGATTCGTTGAGTAAAGGGTTAAAAGATATCACCCAGCGCTGCAGTGCAACCACCTATCGTAACCACTCACAGTTGGAATTTACACCGATGGCAGCACCCCCCCCCCCCCCATCCCCCACACCCAGCTGAAACCCTCTAGCCACATCCCTGAGTAAATGGATATCATTGACATCATGCGTAACCTATACTGGGATACATGTACATGTAATGACGTAAACAGATATTAAAATTCAACTGCAAACACAGAATGAAGAGAATGGATTACTACTTAAATCGCTACACCAAATATTCTCCACTCGAAAAGTATTTATAGTTGTTCATGACAGCACAAGAAACACTTGTTAACTTTCATCACGTGGACGAAGTGTTTCTTGTGTTTCGTCCTGGGAAACTGTAAATAATTACCAAGTATAAAATCTAGCCCATAGCAATTTAGTTGAAATCCACCCTCCACATACTGCTGTCTCGAGATTTCCTTTCCTTTCAGTTCTTGATTGCACTGCTGACCTCGCTATGAGCGCATTATATTTGTGCGTGACACAGCGCAGACGTTCCTGGGTATTTCAGACTACTTTAGTCTATGCTTCACTAACTCAACACAACCACAAATACTGTGCAAATAGCCAGTCTGTCGCTAGCAGGTTTATTTACAAACTTTTAAACTCTTAAACGTTTACAAAACTTTCAAAACATGCATGCGTCATCACTTCAAAAGCGATCAAAATATCCCCAGTAACACTGACACAGCCGGCCTGGAAAAACAGAGATAAAAACCCTTTGATTCAAGGACAAAAGAACTATGAAACCTGTGTCCCACGCCCGAGTGCATGTGCCAGCTGAAGGATAAGCTGTGGTACAAAGCTTATATAACACTTGTAAAAACAGATAAAGATCAGTCTTTTCTTATTTGATTTAAAAATCCAGTGTGAACCTGCTGGAAGAATTGGCTAAAGTGATCACACGAATTCACTCAACTGTGTTCAGGGGCCCGTTTCATGAAAACGACTTATGACATAGTTGTATCATAGGATGAACTTAAGACTAACTTAGGAGAAAAATTGCATTTCAAGAAAAACGTCTAAGCTAAGTTTGATCTTAGCTATGACCAAAATACTTAGACTGGTCAAGAGTTGCCATAAGATGATCTTAACATAATCCTATCACTTATGACTTAGCATTGAATTCACGAAATATTCGTTTTGTTTGTCATACGGGTTAATGAAGGACACAAAAATGGCTGCTGTGTACATGATGAAGTCGGCTCGCAGACATTTGAGACGCCAAAGAGTTTTTAGGGATCGAAACAATCCATTTGATTACATGGACGATGAGGATATACTTCGTAGGTATCGGCTTACTCGGCCTTTAAGTAGAGGATAAATAACGAGTTGATGTTGGATAGGTCAGAGAAAGTACCCCGTCGAGGGCCGTTAGGCCCGAGACGGGGTACTTTCTCAGGCCTATCCAACATCAACGAGTTATTTATCCTACTTAAAAACTTTCACCCTTTTTGGAACCTCGCTCACTGTTAAAACGCTTCAACTATCCAACAGTTGGATAGTTGAATGAAACAGTTTAATGATTACGCACGCTTGTTAATTAATTTTGAGTTGAATGAGTGCACATTAATATCTTGCCTCGTTTAACTGACCAGCGTCCACATAATAACTTGCCACGATGAACGCATACGAGTCGGAATCTGATATTTTTATAACACAAAATAAATATTTTGAAACCAATGGTTCTGGAAATGACACAGATGCTATACTAAGCGATGCTTTGGAGCTAGAGAAATCTGGGACTGAGACACTTCCTAATTTCAACTTAAATACCAGTTTTAATCAGGTTTTTAGTGATATTTCTGACACTGAGTTGATCCGCTCAACTGATGAAGCCCAACGTCAAATTACACAGAATGCAGAGAATAGTGCCCATTACTCTGTGCCGATCCCGGATAGGGACAGAGATGTACTCTCTCATTCTCGCTTTGCCAAAAAAAATGAAAGCAAAAGTCAATGGGCATTAAGGCTTTTTGAGGGTTGGATGGAAAACAGACAGAAAGTCCAAGTCAACAGACGTGATATCAGACATGTTAGTGGTGACATTTTATCCATGGACAGTGATATGCTTGACTATTGTTTGGGTGCCTTCATTTTTGAGGTTCGTAGGGAGAACGGGGACGAGTATCGTGGTAATACTTTGTTGAAATTTTGATTGCCATCCAGCATTATCTTCGCGAGAACGGACGATTCGTGACCATAATGGATGACGAAATCTTCTCCAGCACTAGGAATCTTCTAGATCAGAAAATGAAGTCATTAGCAAGGGCTGGGGTTGGAATTGAAAAACAGCAAGCAAATGTCATAACAGTGGACGATGAGGAGAGAATGTGGAATGAAGGGATTTTGGGTTCTGACTCTCCCGATAAACTCAGAAACACTTTATTGTATCTTCTTGGATTGAATTTTGCTCTGAGGGGTGGCGAAGAACATTACAATTTGCGTGCGGACGAAAACAGTCAGTTGAAAGTTAACTTTGATCATAAAAGTGGCTTAAGATTCCTTGAATACACTGAGGATATATCAAAGTGCAATATTGGTGGTATCGATCACAGAAAGCTCAAAAAGAAGCAAAGTAAGGCATTTGCTAACACCCTTAAACCCGACAGATGTGTAGTAGCCTTGTACGAAAAGTATATTTCATTAAGACCCAAACAGGGAAGATGTGTGTATCTATATTTGCGTTCTCTCAACAAACCTACTGAAACGCAATGGTATGCAGATGCACGCGTCGGTATCAATACTCTTTCGAAAGTGGTTAAAACTTTGTGTGCTAACGCTGGAATAGATGGTTTCTTTACAAACCATTCCCTGAGAGCCACCGCAGCAACGCGTATGTATCAAGCCGAGTTGCCGGAACAAATAATTTGCGAAAAGACTGGCCATAGATCTGACGCTGTGAGGAATTACAAACGCACCGGCGTGGAGCAGGAACATTTTGCTAGTGACGTTGTACAGGGGGTTAAGCGAAAAACATCTGACAGTGACGTTAATGATGAGAGAGTTTCTGTGGCTGCTGCAAAGAATTCAAACAAGTCCGTCCGAGTCCGAAAAGGCGATCTTGTCATAGATATACCAGTCTAAATGACAATGATTTCCAAATCAATGGCACCAGTAAATGTATTATTTTTTTAGTTTATTGTGCGATTAAGTCACCGCTGCGTTTCAACAGTTAGGACTTAATTTTAAAATAAACCAAAGAAATAACACATTCAATTCAACAAATTTTTTGTAAGTATTTATAGAAATTAATTTTTCAAATGTTTTCAAATTTGTTATGTGCTTACAGGCCAATCTCACAACCAACCCATGTGTTCGTGGTATTATCACTGGAGGTGACTCGGTTTATATGGTATACTTCCAGCTAATTATTGTTTTGAAATAAAATTTCCGTGTCCTTTAATTTTGTCTTTTCATGAAGTCCCTATCTATATTTCGATCACATCATGTGAGACAAGTGAAATATCCAATTGTTTGCAATGGGATAGTTGACTCAATTCAACTATCCAACAGTCAAGCGTTGGATATTTAACTATCCAATGCCTTAATGGTGATTAGTGTATCTAAACAGCTACCATACACAATAGATGACGTCACAGAAAGTTTTTAATTTCCAATATATGCGAAATCGTCGGCGAAGAGATCGAACACCCGATGAGAAGGTCGCAGTCACTTTCCGTATCACACCAAGTATTGACAGCGCTAGGATTTTATGCTACTGGCAGTTTCCAGGCAGTTAACGGAGACACCTTTGGAGTTAGCAAGGCAACAGTTTCCTGAGTTGTTAACTCTGTAACAACGGCACTCTGCAATAAAGCACCGCTGTTCATCTTTATGCCAAGAGACGAGAGAACTTTGAGGCAAATAATGGTTGGGTTTCATGAAATTGCTAATTTTCCAAACGTTGCAGGTTCAATTGATTGTACACACATAAAGATCGTTGCCCCATCAGTAGATGAGGAAGCTTACGTAAATCGGAAGCAATACCACTCAGTAAATGTGCAGGTTGTTTGCGATTCAGACTTGAGATTCACAAATATTGTGACCAAGTGGCCGGGTTCTTCACACGACTCTTTCATTTATACAAACTCGCAGCTGTGTGATCTTTTCGAAAGGAGGCAGATACCAATCGGCTGGTTAGTTGGTGATAGTGGTTACCCATTACGAGCGGAACTCATGACCCCATTCATCAACCCTCACATCCAAGCTGAGAAAAGATATAATAAAGCCTTGATAAGGACTAGAAATACAATTGAACGTGCTTTTGGCGTACTGAAAATGCGATTTAGATGCATTGACTCTTCTAGAGGAGCTCTTCTATTTTCACCGGGAAAAGTGTGCAAGATAACTGTGGCTGTTGCTATTCTACACAATATGTGCATCAACAATAGAATACCACTTCCAAACGAACAGTTACCAGCAGAAGATGATATGAATATCATTTACCAGCAACATTCCAATAATTCTACTGGAATTAATCTGAGAAACAACCTCGTGCGGAGTAGATTTAGATAAAAATAACATTGTTCTCATTTTGTCACTTGAATGCTTCAGTATTCTGCGACCGATTGAAACATAGAACAACATTGTACCATTTATGTCATAACAATCCGAGCTATTGTTCATGAATAAAAAGCATAACGTAAATTTTTACTAAAACGTTTTTTTATACGGAAACGTAAAAGCGACATACACCCACAGTTGGATTTTTAAACGGAAACGTAGAAGCGACATGGACATACAGTAGGGAATCCGTAAGTATAAAATAATAATTCTTAACCCTTTACCTAACATGAAAAGCAGACGACACTTGCAAAAAAAATTCTTGAATAACTAATTTTTTTCATTTTTTGTCTCAAAAACATAGGTTATGACCCCTCGTTGGAACGAGCTCGTTCCAACGAGGGGTCATAACCTATGTTTTTGAGACAAAAAATGAAAATATTTTGAAAATTAATTGACGATTTTTGAGAATAGCGCTGGCCGGTTTTGGCCGTTACGTTGGGTAAAGGGTTAATTACGTAATACTAAACGGTAAAGAAGAAACTGGAATTCTGTAAGTACGAAACACTAATCCCAAAGTACGAAAAACTAATCCCCAATAACGAAATAGCTCTTTCGTAATTATGAAATATTATTCAAAAATTACGAAATAGCTCTTTCTTACTTACAGCGTTTCTGTATCCACCCCTCCTGGTACACCTTCAATTCTGGTAGACCCGAAGACATCCGCGACCCTGTCGTCTGTTTGACTTGTAACGGCGCATGGCGGGCGGCCTCCACCAGTCTTTTGCATGTCTTTTGAACTTTTCGCTAATTTCTGTTTTGTTGCGCTGGCCATGTTCGTCCATTTTTTTCTGATTTCTGCAACTGTCCGCGTTACACCTGTCTTATTTACCGCATTGACTTCCCTATTTATCTGTTCCCAGATCTGATTTTTTCTGGTGTTTGTAGCGCCTGACTTAATCTTTGAAAACAGCGTGTCTTTGTTCTGAAAAACTTTCTGGGTTAACATCTCCAACTCGTCTGGCGTGAAATTGGGATTTCTTTTCGACATTATTGCGTTAAAACGTCTGAAGCATCAGACCATTCGCTTAAATTTGTTTCACGAATAGCATTTCAGCGTGCGACACGGATTTTCTCGGGAAGATGTTTCTTAGCACAAATGTTATACGTGTCATACTTTTCAGATTATTTCGTGAATTACTCTGGGAGATTTTTAATTATTCTGTCTTTGAACATTTTTTATCGGTGTTTAACAACACCTCCAACAGTCTGAGTCATATCATGTTGGTGATATGTTTATTGGTGAAGGAAGCCAGATTCATCGGACAGAACCACAGAACAATGGCACGCACCTGTCAGCTCTACATACCAGTTTTAAGCACCACCTAGCGCAGACAGAGTTAAATAAAGACGAGCACCTCATCGTGAATTTCTCCTCGGCACCTTCTTCTATCTTGTTTAGCTTAGACAATCGGTATTAAATGTCTTGTCTTGGAACATGGCGTGAGAGTCCCAATTCGCCTGTAAATGTTTACCCATCTAAAGACAGACGGGGCTTAACTTCGATGAAGTTACGAGAACCGATTTTCGCTGACGTCACCCCGCTCCTTCCAGTCTATTTAATTTTTGGCGTGCTGCAAACGGCTTCATACTTATGTGCAACGCGTACAGAAAGGCCAATGGTTATGACGTTGGGTAATTGGAAGGTCCTCGCCGCTGTGCTTTGGTTCCCTCCAGATACTCCTGTTTCCTGCACCTGTAAACCCGTCACCAAACGCTTCGACTGATGTACAAAAACAATTAATTAATTAAATAATTAATTCATTAATTGTTTCATTAAGTAATTCATTAATTAATTCATTAATTAATCATGTAACCATTCGAAATTTTCAATTGACCGTAACCCTGACAAACACATTCAATGCGATGAAGGGTTAAATTAGAAAAACAGTGTTGTGGACGAGTACGTAACGATCGATAACTCTCTGTGGAAAACAGCTTAATTTTAGGTTTTGAACAGGATAAATGCGTACTTTTGGAATGAACTGTACTATTCAATCAGTACCCGGTCTAAACTATCTTGTGTCTTATTCTTAAGATTAGAATGGTCCTAAGTTGGCTTCATGAAACCGCTTGATGAAACACAAATGTCACAGCTAAGAATGATCTTATCTCTTAGATTTAGGACGATCTTAAGATTGTCTTATGACATTGCTTCATGAAACGGGCCCCAGGTGTTCAGAAAACACCTTAACAATCATTGGTCGTTGTAATAAATCACCGACCAATGATTATTCCCAAATTATGCCAGGCCAAAACATTTAATGTTTATTAGTGCCGCTCAGACAAAAGTTTCGCGCTATTCTAGCGAAACGCGCGCAACTATAATTCTTCTGCAGTAAGGAGTCTATTAACTAACGAGCATTTTCTGTGTTAATTGTGACAGCAGTGTATTGTTTAAAATAAACGCACAAAAGTTTTCTAGTAAATGGGCTTATCTAAAGTTTTTTTTTTGAGTTCGAGTAACTACAGATATTACACGATCAGTTTCTCACCAGTGGATATGTTGGTATACTTGAAGGAGGCACTTTTAAAGCTCATATTTTTTTAAAAAATAACGTTCAGACTAAAGATTCTTGACGTAAATTTGGATTCAAACGACATTTAAAAAAATAAAGTAAAAGTAACAGCTTGAGTTCACTTATCATAATTTTTTTTCGACAAAAGACCCCACCCCCCTCCTCCCCCGCCCCCTGCATTACGTTGAATTTAAACCTGCTCTCCTGGTACGCATGAATGCGTTGAACCATTCACACATCGGCTAAAAATATAATAGCAGACATTTTATTAATCACTGGTGCAAATCAACAAACGATTTTTCAACTTTTGATTCTGTACGTAATCGATTAATGTGCACAACGTGCTTGCAGGAAATCGTTTAACCCTTTACCTAACATGAAAAGCAGACGACACTCGCAAAACGTTCTTTGTCCCCAAAACATAGATTATGATCCTTCATCGGAACGAGCTCGATGAGTTCGTTCCAAAGAGGGGTCACATCCTATGTTTTTGAGACAAAAAATGAAAAAAATGATGAAAATTAGCTGGCGATTTTTGTGAATAGCACTGGCCGGTTTGGGTCGTTACGTTGGACAAATGGTTAAAGCAAAACCTCTGGGTGGTTCCTCAAAAGTTATCACATGATAACAGAAAAGGCAAACACCAAAATAGGCCCTTTTCTGTTTTCATTGTTAAATTTGAAGGCCTTATCGTTGAAGTAAATAGCAGGGTTTGCCTTAGGTCAGGATTATTTTAGGCCCTGCGAAGCTTCGATATTCGATTCGATGTCGAATATTAAGTTGCTATACAGTTCGATTCGAAATCGGTTGGCGGATTCGTTTCCCTTCGAATCTTTTAGCTGACATCTAGCCTGATATCAGCCATCTACGTCAACTCACAAAACATATAGTTCACATGGAAACTTTACATAAATAATGCAGAAAATAAAGACCAGTTGTACTTTCCGCCATATTAACATAACTGATCTGCATCCATGCTATCATTATGCATATGCCGATCTCAATCATTACTACCACCGTTGAAAGCAAATTTAAAGTTTTCAAACAATGTCTACAACGAACTGTTGCTAGTGCCTAGTACCGGTAATTTTCGTCCTTTGAACTATAATCCTTTCTGGGTAATATTCCAACTACGTCATCAAGACATGCGTTCAACGAAGCATGTCTTGATGATGCAGTTGGAATGTTTTATCAGTTAGGACTTGAAGTCCTGTCATGAAATGCGCTCAAATAGCACGATGATCTGCGTGTTAATCTACGCGTTATGACCATAGTAAGGCTATTAAATTCTGTTCATATGGCCTGTGCTCAAGCAATGTTTCAGCCAATGGACCTCCGGGTAACCCGAAGGTCCATTGGCAGAAATATTGCCTGTGTTTGCTATGAGTAACCAGGAGAACCTGCCGTGCTTTTAATGCCATTCGATATGGGAATTGCGCGCAATTCCTACGCGCAATTATGCCTAGATAAGCGCACAGTTCGTGACAGGACTTCTAGTTTTAACTGTAGTCGGAACAAATCAGAGTTACAGCCCCCTCCCCTCCCCAATCGGTTACCTTCAAGAAGTCCCTATTTGATTCGAGGTTTGATTCGATTTCGAATAAAAAACCCGATTCGTTTCGAGATTCGATCCGAATCGAAAATGTGTGATTCGCAGGCCCCTAGATTATTTCGATCGTGTTTCGACATTTGTCGTCGGAAAGTTGATTGTTGATGTGAACTGAGCCCGAAAAAGTTGAAAAACTTAAATACATTTGCCATGTGGGAGGCACTACCGAGACCCATGGTGCTATGAAGGTAGAACCTGTGTCGCCGGTGCACGCGAAGTACTGCAGCTGCTGTACCAATACTGTATCGATTACGATGTCTGACCATGGTTTCCCTTGCAATTCAGTTGTCTTCTTACTTAGGATGATCTTAATGTCGACGAAAATTTGTGGAAATGACCCATTGCCAAGATGGCCATCGATATAACTGCTGTAGTCTGAAAATTGCTCGAATATTTGAAAGTGATTCGATGGAAAACAAACAAAATGTGTTTGGCTACCATTTCTGTTGTTTACCAGGCCTGGCATTTTCAGGAGAGCGATTTATTCGCTCACCTACTGCTCGCCTTAAAAAAAATTAAGGAGGGCGAAAACTAGCCTTCCTGGCCGTAGAAAATAATGATTACCATAACCGCCTATGTCTGAAACCCACATCTTTTAAGATCTCTGCTACATGTATGTTAGTGGTCTCTGAAAGACGGCCACACTGCCCCTCCCACATCTCCGGGCCTTACCAAGGCCCGGAGGTGTGGGAGGGGCAGTGTAGCCGTCTCACAGAGACTACCTTGTTAGCAGCACCAAATAAAATGTACAAAGCCCACTTGACAGAATTCATTAACAGTAAAACTTCATTTTGCAATTTTAGCTTTTGTAAGCTTGAGGAGAGCTAATCGCTCGCCTAGGCCATGCGAGGGGAGCGAGTTTTAGCCCTCCTGCATTTTTAAGAATGCCAGGCCTGGTTTACAGGACAAAAGTTAAGTAAAAAATGACTTCATCGAAAATCCGAGTTTTCTGTTCGAGAAATCGGAGAAATAATGTATTATTCCTGGCACTTACGGTAGCCTGCAACATAAAACAACCAGGAGTCAGTGTGTGCACAATAAAACGTACACTAATATTTTTGTAAATCATTAGGATATGCTTTTAAAAACGACCGCAGTTAGTGGACGATTAGCAGCCATCTTTGATTTTCACTGTGAAGCCACCTTTTTATTTTGTTAACATTCAAAATGTGTTTAAAGAAGCTTTAGAAAAGCTTAAATGTCGGTTTTATTCAGCACTGCTGGGATTGCCTGGTGGGTGCCAATATCTCTCCGACAAATAGCGATTAGGTTTTAAAAGATAGACGCACAACCACAAAGCACTCACAACAAGGCCATTACTCACATGGGCTTTTATACATTAAGACATAATAAATGAACACATTTTTGCAGACTTCGTTTTCACTGTATGGTTAACATGGTACGTTGTATATTTTTTATTCCCTTCTGCGCACAACTTCACTGCAACATCATAGCGACAATAATTATGTATTGATTTCTCCTTCAGATCACCCTATCACTATTTGAGTATTCCACCTTCCGTACCGCTAAGTGTACTTTTCTAAAAAAATATTTGTGTTGATGTATGCACTGGGGCTCCGATAGCCAATCCCCGGCCCTGCATTGAATAGCTGAATGCAACAATGTTCATCTTCAATTGTAATTTTCACTCACGTTCTAATTATTTCCAAACTGAATCTGTCGAAATGGCAATACGCTGTGCGGAGTAGTCTTCATCCTTTAATCGAAGATTTCGCAGAAATGGCTAACCAAATTCGTCTGATCAATTAAAAGAAAATTTCAACTCATCAAGTATTTGTGTTTGCCACAACAATATCGCATAACAAGAGACCTATCAGTTCCTGTGAGATATATCTTTCACACATTTTTCAAATGATTTATTACATGCCCATGCAGTCTCTCTTACGCAATACGACGTGCAATACGGCTGTGCAATACGGAATTCCGTATTGCACACCAACCTGTTCCAACCGGGACTTTTTTTATGCAATGCGACTGCATAAAGTGCATGGTGTTTACCACCGTTGATAGAAAAGAAAATTAGGTCAGTAGGTGCTTGGGTCATGTAATAAATACAAAACCACATGTATGTTTCAATGAGTCGTTTTGTATTCAATTCGTCAGATGTGCGTGGAAAGAAAACGTCTCGACCTTCGGTCTCGACGTTCTCTTCCTACGCACATCTGACTCATTGAATACAAAACGACTCATTGAAACATACATGTAGTTTTGCCTATTTATACTCACTGATCTTCAGTATACTGCAATTTAATCTGCCCTTCTTCAAGATGGTGCCATGCCAATAAACGAGATAACTCCTCCCAACCGATGACGTTTGATGACGTGAAAGCTGTTACGCTGTGACTGTAGTCACAGCGTAACAGCTTTCACTTTATCAAACTGCCATGTAGTTTAACCCTTTACCCAACGTAACGGCCAAAACCGGCCAGTGCTATCCTAAAAAATCTCCAATTTATTTTCATTAATTTTTTTCATTTTTTGTCCCAAAAACATAGGTTATGACGCGTCGTTGGAACGAGCTCGTTCTAACGAGGGTCATAACCTATGTTTTTGAGACAAAAAATGAAAAAAATAGTTATTCAAGTATTTTTGTTACAAGTGTCGTCTTCTTTTCATGTTAGGTAAACGATTAAACGGTACGAAAACCAGAACAAACTTTCCAGTCGCGGCGCTTGCTTTTTCTGAATAATATCTAAAATATGTTGCACATTTTCAACTCATGTGCCAATCATTTAACATGTCCATTTTTTCACAGATATCGAGAAAAAAATCTTTAAAAAGATAAAGATCGCTGTGTGTCATGAAATTAAAAAAAAATCTTTTGTGTATTTTCTTATTTTGGTTAAGTATTGTTTATTAAAGCAAAAATTCGCACACTTTCCAAAAGATGCCGGGGCACTTTCCCCCGCGTGACAAATAAGAGTTCCAGTATAGAGTTCACTCAAGTGTAAATATGACGTCTGCATGTAAGATAAATTCCTGCTATTCATTCCTGTTACTCTAAACATTCCTACAAAGCAAAGAGGTCAGTTGTGGGAAATATTCTTTGAGGAAAAAGGGAAACAAAAAATATATAAATAAATAAAAATAAAAATACTATAAAAATTCAAAAGACAAAAAAAGGCAAACAAACAAAACAAAACAAAACAAAACAAATATGACTGCCCTGAAAAGAAGTTTGTCAATCGCGTTTTTATTTTTCGCTTCCATGGAGAATAATTTCTTGAAAACAAAACATATGTTCCTCGGAAAAAAGTAGGAATGAATACAAGTGGATATCAAAATAAAACATTGAAATCTGTTCCTATAAATGGACAAGCCTAACATCATACATTTTGGGAGGAGTGAAAGTATTCCTGAAACGCCAGTGTAGCGGATTTTCCACCCGTATTCTAACTCTTACATTCTATGAAATCTTATAAGAATAAAAGCGGAGGTAAATCGAATGATGTTTTTTGTGTGCCTATTTTGTTCTTTTTTTGTGGGATAGAAATGCCACTCTATGAGTGTTTTAATGGGAATGCATCCCACTTTTTCCGAGAAGTGACTTTGGTTTGGAAGAAAAACAAAATCATATTCAGCGGCGGTGCGACGAAGACCTATTAGGAGGGTGAGATGTAAACCTGATGTACCCCGTCTTGTGATGACTGTAGTCTGGACCGACTAATATTCAAACTGCATCATCATTGCATGCTATTGGCGAAGGCATGACTTGATTATGTAGCTGGAACATAGGTTAGTCGGGATAATAATTAAAAAGAACTCCAGACATCATGGCAATTTATTTGTTAATTGGCGAATAAATAAAATATACATGCAGTCGTCAAGTCACAACTTCTAATTTAATTAACACATACCGTACTACTGCGCCAAATTGGTCCTACCGGATCCTCATCAGCCCGGATCCGGTAATACATACCTCCATTTCTATGACCCCCTGTGTATGTGACACAAGTCCAAGTATCAAATCTAGTCTTTTAACAGGTTGAGGGCGAGATTATTTTTAGTGGTCTGAATTTGTTATTCAAAATTTGTTTTATTACAAATTATTGGAGAGTGCCCACAGGCACTCTCAAATAATTTGTAATAGAACAAATGTGTATAAACAAAATATTATTTGCGTTTGACTGAATCTGAAAACATGAGCAAGGAGAACATAGGTTTTTGCTCTGACACCCTCATTTTTTAACGCCCTGATAATGGCTTTTAGAACTCGAACAGTTAAGATAGAACACGATTACCAGCAAGAGAGAATACAGATCTCAGACAGCCAGTCTTGACAAAAGTATCTCGACTAGTAGGGGCCACTGTGCTCGCAAAGCGGCTTCTTTCTATGTCAGATCGCGATCTGGTTGCACTGCTCTGGCACCAGTGAGACAAACAGAAATAGGATATGTGATATAATATTTTCGACTGACGAGGTTCTGTTGTGTCATGGGAGGGTAGCGAATAGAGAATTTCGACCAGTTTGCGACACAGTTCTGATTCGGTCGATTATTTAGTTATTGTACCTATCGCCATATCGGCTTCTAAGGCTATAGCATTGCGCTAAAAACGAATGTTAAAAAGAGGCCATCATTTTCCACCATGTAAGAAAAGAGTTGATAAAATCTGAGAAGAACATAAGGAATAAATAATTGGTGAATACTGTAATGATAAAATGAGACCATTGCTTTAAAGAGTACTGTGTAAATGAACCTGTTAAATAGATATCGTCCCCTGAGTTTCAATGTGTTCTATGTGCCTACTGGCAGCCTACTGGCACACAGAACACATTGGAACTCAGGCGACGATATGAATAGATGGGAGTGCAAAAATATAAGAACAATTTATTAAAAGGGTTGATAGCCTTGAGAAAAGACAAATTTGCATGATAATTTGTGTTGTAAAATAGGACTCGAAGACACGCAGCATTAAATACTGTCTTCTAACAAGATTAAAATTTGTACAGTGCAAAGGAATGTGCTCCACTTTCAACACCTGCTGGCAAGGAACACAGTTTGGTCGCACATCACCCTCTAACAAAAAGGAATGTGTATGACCATTATAAGACCGCGTCAGAATGACGTTATCTATCCTGCATAGGTTACCAGACGGATGCTTATCAGTAACAGTGGTACGTAAGCGATGGAGCTTGTTATTTGTCGTATCATCCCATTCCGCTTGTCACACAGATTTGATGTATTTACTGATACGTGGCTTGTAATCACTGAAATGAATTTTAAAATCGGTGAGAGGCTGGCTTAGTTAAGGCCTATTTTACTGCTCTGTCTGCACTGGTGTTACCGAAGATACTAACATGTCCAAGTAACCAGAAAATTACGATAGCATATCGATCATAGATGAGAGTAGTCAAGTTCACACCAAATTCCAGAATGAGAGGGTTCTTCAGTTTGGGGTTGAGTAAAGCTAGCAAAGAGGAGAGACGGAAAAAATAATCGATTTCCTTTCCTGCACATCCTCGGGTGTATGGGAGTTTAGACCGGTCTTCGCCTCAGAGTGTATGAGTTCCAAAACTGGTGTAATTCCCATACACTCTGGAAAACACAAGGAAAACTATATTATCAACTTTCATTTTATCGACTTCATAGTCTGTATTTAAAATACTTGTGATGAGAATAGCTTCGCTGGCATCACGTTGTCGTCGTCACAACACATTGGCTAAATTACTTCTTAAAAATCTTGGAATATATTTGGCAAATATTTTCGTTCAGGATAAATAAACACTGCAAAAAGTTTCATCCCTGTAAAGTTATGTCCCCTGAAATTTTTAGCCCGGTGAGGAAGAACCAATTAAGAAGTTTGTAATTGTTGAGAAAACACCTACGACATAAGTAGAAGTACTTTTCCTTTTGATACTTTTAAAAACGCAAGCAATAGACAGTTTTTTGAGCTGTCTGTTGTTCTCCTTTTTTAAAAGTTAAAAAAGGAAACTTGGCTCTTTATGGCAAGCTAATTAGAAGCAACCTAGTAACCACCCACTTTGGTTCGTAGTTTAGCGAATGTGGTTTTACAGTAATTTGCAAGTTACTATTCTTCTCAGTAAAAACATAAGCAAATCTTACTTCCTAAACATATATATTAATGGAAATGATATTGTCTGTAGTAAACATCACGATGCTTGCACTACTGCGGATATAATGAGAGAAAAATGTTACAGAACATCAAACGATGGTGAATGCGCCGTTTTCTTATTTTAAAAAGGTTTTACAGTTAAAACTAGAAGTCCTGTCATGAATAGTGCGCTTTTCTAGGCTTAATTGCGCGTTAGAATTGCGCGCAATTGCCATATCGAATGGCATCCACAGCACGGCAGGTTTTCCTAGTTACTCATAGCAAACGCAAGCAATGTTTCTGCCAATGGACCTCCGGGTTACCCGGAGGTCCATTGGATGAAACATTGCTTGTACACAGGCCATATGTACAGAATTTGATAGCGTAACTTGGGTCATAACGCGTACATTAACGCGCATATCAACGTGCTATTTGTGCGCATTTCATGACAGGACTTCTAGTTTTAACTGTAAACAGAGAATAATAGTCGAAAATTGAAACTGATTGGAAAAATGAAAAAGTCAGCTTCTGTATGTTTGTACTGCTCTGCAGGAAAATGCCTGACGTTTGTGAAATGTTGGACTCATCGACGATACAAAGTTGCTAACTTTTCTAAATTTCAGTTTGTATTTGTTCAAAAAATTAAGGGGGCTTACTTTCCTGTACATCTCTCCCATTGACGAAAAGTGTCAGCCATGAAAGTGCCTTAGCCAATAAGGTCAGGATTATTTCGACAGTTTTTCAAAACTTATCGTCGGAAAGTTGACTGTTGAAGTGAACTGAGCCCGGAAAGGTGGAAAACTCAAGTACATTTGCCACGTGGGAGGCACTATTGAGACCCGGAGTGCTATGACGTGAGAACCCGTGCCACAAGTGTACGCGAAGACCCGCGGCTCTTGTACCAGTACTGGTATCTATTACAAAGTCCGTCTATGATCTCACCTGCAATTCACCTGACTTCATACTTAGAATGATCCTGATGCCACGGGAGAATTATGGAAATATACCATATCTAAAATTGTTCAAATATTTGAAAATGATTCAGTGGAAAATAAAACATTCTTCAACAAAATGTGTTTGGCTGCCATTTCTGTTGTTTACAGGCCCCAAAAAAATGGAAAATGGCCGCCTCGAAAATTCGAGATTTCCAGCTTAGACCTCTGAATTGCTGTCTCACATATTTTTTGCAAGGATGTTTTCTAATTTTCACTGTGTTAGTGAAGTGAAATGCAAGCAGGCCGGCCAGAAGAATTATGTCCAAGATGTCTTCCAAGATTAGAGCTCTGCGAATCTCAATTTTCGGACCGATTCGAATTCTGAATATAATCAGACAAAGAATATTGAATATAATACTGAATCGAATCGAAACCCGAAGGGAATCTCATCGCTCTTCAAATTGAATATATTACATATGCTCAGTATCCACTCAAGTATTCTATTACACACCTGTTCAATGAAAATCACATTGACAGCAACATTATACCATGCGAAAAATGTGCCCAACAGAAATCGTTGACGGACTATTTTGGGGCGATTACGTCATCCGTCAAAATTTATCATAACCCCGCCTACTTGGAATTTCCATTTGATCTACAATCACGGAAGCCGTGCAGTTTAAACGAAGCAATTGCGTTCTGATAAGCTATCGCAAAGACGATAAACTAAATAAAAAACATCTATAGAATTGCTTCTAAAGTTTAGAAAGAAGATTTCAAACCAGTCATTATTTAAATGTATAATGATAACAAATTGAATAGAACTAGCTCACATATGCATGTACAACGATAGTACAAACATACGTACACCACATGTTTGGCCTTTTTATAAATCTGCCCATGGGTATCCTCTCAAATCGCACATGTGCTTGTAAACATTAGCAGACGATTGATCACCCAAAAGTAAACTGATTGCGAAATCACTTGTTGACAGTTCGTCCCTTGAGTTCCAATGTGTTCTATGTGCCTACTGGCACATAGAACACATTGGAACTCATGGTACGAGTTGTCAAATGAATTGCTGAGTGTCCTTCTAATAATTGTTATTATAGACGTGAAGGCGTTTAATGAACACTGAACGGCACGCGCGTTCCATCGCCTGCAGCCTCTCGTTTTTTACTTCCGCGCTGATACTCGTGCCATATCGATTTACCCATTCACATGTGCGTGTCGTTCTGTGTATGTATTCAATAGCGACTCGTCTGTTTGGGCAAAGGGAATCAATGTAGTTTCGGAGGCGGAGCCTCTATGGAGTCTTCTTCTATCATCAGTCTTCCGCGCAGGAGATCTGATGATAGAAAAAGAATTCAAAATGAGGTGCTTGATGGAATCTTGAGAACATCTTGATGAAACGAAACTTTTCAGATCAGGCATGACTCGTATCAAATCAAATGCAATCGAATCGTATTTCGAAGCAACTGTGAAAGGCATGTCCTGGGTAATATTGATGGCCATTGCGGTGGAATCTATTCTCATGACCATGCAGATCATTCAACAAATGTTGTCTAATATAATGGATCCTTTCAATCAATTATTAATGCGGGAAGTCGGAGAAATAATGTATTATTCTTGTCACTTACAATAGTCAGTGTGTGCACCATATAATGTACACTAATATTTTTGTAAGCCATTAGAATATGTCTAGCTTTTAAAAACGACCGCTGTTTGTGATCGATTAGCAGCCATTTTTGATTTTCATAGTGAGACCACCTTTTTATTTTGTTAACATTCAAAATGTGTTTAAAAAAGCTTAAGAAAAACTTAAATTTCGGTTTTATTTAGTCCTGTTGGGATTGCTTTGCCAGTGACATTAGCTCTCCGAGAAACAGAGATTATGTTTTAGAACATAGACGCACTACCAAAAAGCCCTCTCAGCCAGGTCATTACTCACATGGGCTTTTATACATTAAGACATGTCTAATGAATACATTTTTACACAGATTTTGTTTTCACTGTATGCTTAACATTGGGCATGGTGCATTTCTGATTCCATTATGCGAACAACTTCACAGCAACACCATAGTGACAATAATTATGTATTGATTTCTCGTTTAAATCACTCAATCGCTGTTTGAGTGTTCCACTTTCGCTCAACTTAGTGTACTTTTCTTAAAAGTTATTTGTATTGCTGTATGCACTGGGACTCCGATAACGAATCCACAACCATATATTGAAAAGCTGAATGTAACAATGTTCATCTTCAATTGAAATTTTCACTCACGTTCAAATTATTTCCAAATCGAATTTGTCAAAACGGCAATACTCTCGAGTGCCTAATAATAGTACAGGGCAAAATAATAGCACATGGTGGAAAATTTCTGAAAACTAACAATAGTATAGGGTCTAATAATAGTATAAGGAGGAAAATACCAAGATGTGAGCCAGCCGCTATGCTCAGAGCCGTTTTTGTAACACAGATGTCTGCTGCTCTTGAAGTGGTAAAGGGCTAAATTACTTTTGGTTATCATAATTTTCACATAGATTTGACTTGTTGCAATTTATGGGAGAGTGCCTATAGGCACTCTCCCATAAATTGCACCAAGGCAAAACCTTATAAACTAATTAATTCTGTTTCATCGATTGTATGACGCACATCCACCGGGTACTAGGTCTTAAAGTTATGGTAACAGTACTTCAGAATAAAGCCCAAATATATGCTTTCAGGTCTCTACCCATTAACATTTCCATTACATCCTGTGTTTGCTTGTACATGCACCTTACCAGTTTGTTTTGTTGAACTTCCTGAGATAAGCGGCTTCTCTGCACATTCGATTGCTGAAAATTAATAATCATAATCATACAGGGTCAAATAATGATCATATAGGCGGGAATTTGTTCGAAAAAGAATAATCATACATGTATGATTATTAGGCACTCAAGAGTACGTTATGCGGGGTACTCTTCCTCCTTTAATAGAAGACGTCGCATAAATGCTTAACTAAATTCGTCTGATCAATTAAAAGAAAATTTCAACTCACGAAGTATTTTTGTTTGCCGCAATGATATCACATAACAAGAGACCCATCAGTTCATTTGAGACATATATTTCACACATTGTTCGTGTTTGTCAGATGACTTCTACTCACTTATCTCCATATAACAGAAACTCAATTTGCCCTTTCTCAAGGCGGCGCCAAGCCAATCAACCAGATAACTCTTTCGAACGATCAAATGATGACGTTTGATGACGTGAAAGCTGTTACGCCCTGACTGTAGTCACAGTGTAACAGCTTGCACTTTATCAAACCGTCATGGTGATTACCTAGCACGAAAACTAGTATAACTGTATCGACTTTCCAGTCTCCATACTTGTTTATTGTCAGTAATAACTAAAATGTGTTGCAAATATTAAATTTGTAGTACCATGTGAAAATCATTAACATATTCCTTTTGACACACATCGTGGAATATTCTTTAAAAGACTTATAGCGATCGCGATGTGTCAGGAAATTAAAAACAACTTTTGAGAATTTTCTTATTTTGGATGGGTATTGTTTATTTAAAGCAAAATTTGCCCATTTCCCCATATGATGGCGGGGCGGAGACACTTTCCCATATTGACGAATGAGCGTTACAGCAATCCAGTTGTATGGAGTTCACTCTAGTGTTCATATAAGGTCAATAGTGGGAAATTTGAGAAAAAAGCAAAACAATAACATAAATAAGTAAATAAAAATTATATTAAAATTCAAAAGAAAACCAAACAAATATTATTGCAACGAGATAAAGATTTATCAATCGCGCTATTATTTTTCACTTCCATGGAGAATACTTTCCTGAAAACAAGACATACTTTTCTCTGAAAAACCGGAAGGAATACAAATGGAAATCAAATGAAAACATTGGCATCTATTTCTATAAATGGATAAACCCCAACTTATACTGCAGTTTGTTATTTAAAACGCCAACGAAGCGGAGTTTCCACTCATGTACTAACTTCCACATTCTATGAAATCTTATAATGATCAACGCGGAGGTGAATGGGGGGTGGGGGGTGTTTGTGCCTCTTTTGCCTTTTTTTGCGGGATAGAAATGCCATTCAATGAGTGTTTTCATGGGAATGTATTCCACAAGAAGACAATCCAAGCCAGAACTTATGATTCCGCATTCCAATAAGCCAGTAAAGATCCATTTTTTCCGAGAAGACCTGAGTATGGTTTAGAAGAAAAACAAAGTCATATTCAGCGGCGGCGCGACGGTGACCTATTAGGAGGGTGAGGTGTAAACCTGATGTACCCCGTCTTGTGATGGCTGTAGTCTGGACCGACTAATACTCAAACTGCATCATCATAGCATGTAATTGACGAACGCATGATTTGATTGTGTACTTTGAATATAGGTCAGTCGGAAATATACCGCGCTCGAAGTTGCTTAACTGCGATGATCTGACGAGAACCGGTTACCGCGACGCCACCGCGCCCCCGAATCGTGTATTACAGACCTCCATTTCTATGACCTCCGGTGTATGTGACACACGTCCAAGTATCAAATCTAGTCTTTCAGCCGGTTGAGGGCGAGATTATTTTTAGTGGTCTGAATTTGTTATTCAAAATTTGTTTTATTACAACAAGTACTCTCAAATAATTTGTAATAGAACAAATTTGTATAAACAAAATATTTGCGTTTAACTGAATATGAGCAAGGAAAATATAGGTTTCTGCTCTGATACCCTCATTTTTTAAAGCCCTGAAAGGGGCTTCTAGCACTCTACCAGTTAAGATAGAACATGCTTACCAACAAGAGAGAATACAGATTTTAGACAGCCAGTTCTGACAAAAATTTCACGACTAGTAAGGGTCACTTTGCTCGCAAAGCGGCTTCTTTGTATGACAGGTCGCGATCTGGTTGCGCTGCTCTGACACCAGTGGGACAAACAGAAATAGGATATGTGATATAATATTTTCAACTGACGAGCTTCTATTGTGACGTGGGAAGGTAGCGAATAGGGAATTTCGACCAGGTTGCGACACAGTTCTGATCCGGTCGATTATTCATTTATTGTACTTATCGCAATATCAGCATGTAAGGCTATAGCATTGCGCTAAAAAGGAATGTTAAAAGAGGCCATAACTTCCACTATGTTAGAAAAGAATTGATAAAATCTGAGAACATAAGGAATAAATAATTGGTGAATACTGCAATGATAAAATGAGACCATTGCTTTAAAGAATACTGTGTAAATGAACCTGTTGAATAGATATCGTCCCCTGAGTTCCAATATGTTCTATGTGTCTACTGGCAGCCTACTGGCACATAGGACACATTGGAACTCAGGGGACGATATGAATAGATGGGAGTGCACAAATATAAGAACAATTAACCCTGCATACAGTACGTGGAGAGCGTATTATCACTAAAACACTCGCAGAGTGGAGATTCCACCCAACCAATAATTGCACATTTGTTGCAAAGCATAACCAGCACAAGCAAAGTTTCAGTCAATGGACCTCCGGGTTTAACCCGGAGGTCCATTGGCTGAAACATTGCTTGTGTTTTTTGTCGATATGTACAACATTTGAAAGTTATAGCTTGGGTGATAACTCCACTCTGCAGTTGAGTTATTTACAATCCACTCTCCACGTACTGTAGTTTACCAGACGGATACTTATCAGTAATAGTGGTACGGAGGCGATGGAGCTTGCAATTTGTCGCACCATCGCATTCCGTCTGTCACACAGATTTGATGTACTTACTGATATGTGGCTGTGAAATGAATTTTAAAATCAGTGAGAGGTTTAGTTAAGGCCTGTTTTGCTGCACTGTCTGCTCTGGTGTTACCGGAGATACTAACATGTCAAAATAACCAGCAAAACACGATAGTATATCGATCATACCTGAGAGTACTCAACTTCACTCGAAGATCCAGAACGAGAGGGTTCTTCAACTTGGGATTGAGTAAAACTAGCAAAGAGGAGAGTCGGAAAAAATAATAGACTTCCTTTCCTGTACATCCTCGATGTGTTCAAGTGCAACTTGTAAAGCTTTACCTTCAGTTGTAAAAACAGAACCTTTATTTTATATTCTGATTGAGATGATCTTATACGGTGGAAATTCTCTGTCTGCTGTTAACGGTGGTACTGTAAAGGCTGAACAAAATAGCTTTTTTCGTGCCGCATAACCTAGTGTTCTGGGAACTAGGACCATCTCCTGCGAACACCCACTTCTAAAAAGGCATAAACCGAACGCTCGTTTTATGACCCCGAAAGTATTTTGAAACATATTTCAGATCTCAACGTGAAAAGGAAATGTCCATGAGAAAAATATCCAAAAATTCAAGAGATCCACTTAAAAACAAATGTTAGACTATTTCTAGTTAAGACCAACTTTTTCTGTATAAATATATTTTATTACACGCCTACGACGTTTCCTCTAGTTCCATATTTACAAACGTGTTTCATACGGATTTCCAATAACGGACTATGTTTCCAGATAACGTCATGGATCCATCAAAACAACTAACTCGGCCCATTTTCGTATTCGGCCAATCGAAACGTCGCATTTTGACCCAGATCAATTGGGGAGCTGCGGTCAAAGCTTATAAATCGAATGTCAATTGGAAAATGTTTTGTTCAAATACACCAAATTAATGAAATTAAACTTATTGTGTAAATGGGGAATTTTTATAACACTAACGTTTTGAATTTGAAGTAAATATCTCGCGGATAACGCCAGCCAATTTGTTTAAAAATACGCACAAATAGCCTATTAGGACACAATTTTCATTTAACTTTTTTCTATTTACGTATCGACCTGGCATACATATTTGCCAATTAGTGGTTGCTTTGTATTTATTTCAAGCAGAATCATTACTATAAAATTCGACAAATGGGACCGAATTGTTCATGACGATTTAGAAAAGGAATACGTTATCATAGAGGTGTGTAATCAACACAGAACTGTTACGGTGAGCATCATCACAATCTTCCAAATGTCTCGCTTATTACTATCCATATCGTTACCATGGAAATAGTAACAATGGTAACAATTTTGGTAACAGGAGATCATAAACAGAAATATTGTCAATATCGGTCTTATGACTGTTCTGATGACATATAGACCTAATTATTTGCTTCTTGATCAAATGACTCCTGGTCTTTGCTCTCCATTTCGTTCTTTTATGTTTTTAGAGTAGTTGTAACAAGAGGGACCATTCCGGTTACAGGAATGACAGTTTATTACACTTAGGATAAATTTGTTATTTTGCCGACAAATTTAGTTCCCAAAGCTACAAAATTATCCTCATTTGCGTGACTTCAAATCGTTTAGAAAATTTAATGATCATCTAGCTGTGATTTAATTATATATTATATTTTCGGTGAATATGTGGAATAATTCCAGTGCTCTTTCCATCGATAATGTATCTACATGAGCTGTTTGCTTCCTCCACTATATTTCACGAAGAAACGTTGAGTATAAACTATGTATGACAATATACATGACATCAAACTGTTTAGAAGGAGGTTTAATGATCCCCTAACTATTATTAAGCCTTTGAACTCTGATGTCAAAGTGGTAAAGTTTTCAACAGCAAATATTTCCCATAATTCAGTTTGATACTTAAACCAAATATACCTTGTTTGACAGGGCTCAGCGAGCTCTGTCTGACAAGATATAACTGGTTAAATTCGCAGCTGAATAAGGGAAAACCCGAGTGATTGGAGAAAATTCTGTTGCACTACTGGTGCGCTAGGGGGTAAATTACATTGCTGGAGCAGCGATGGCCTATTATTTTATTTTGGGGAAAATGTAGAAATATTTCAGTATTCTGCCCATTAAAATATGTACCTACACAAACTGCTTGCCGGCCATGCTCATGTGGGTATAAATTAGGCACTGTGTTCTGCAGAGTGCGTTTTGGTTGAGCGAGAAGCACAACCAGAACCACAATGTCCCAACTGTTACCGTCCACTTTTTCTATCCTGTCGTAAATAACTTCAGTTGGAGTGCCTAAACGTCGATGTGATTAGGATCCCAATTGGGCTAGGTAAATGATTGAATGTATAGCCACTTGTTTTGTTACTGAAGGCCATATTTAGTTTGAGCTAAGACCCCACAAAGTAGATCTTCAGTTTCTCAGGCCATTATTTGTAAAGTTGCATGCGGGCGAGCGGTTTTTTATTTTATTTTTTATTTCGGTAATTAGTTCTTTGTCATCCAAAGTTCATGTTCTTGGTTTATGTTTTGGGACTCATAATCTACAGAATAGCATGGGTGGTGGTGTATTTCGTCCCTTGAGAGCAAGAAGGCTTTGCAATGCTGAAGCATTGCAAAGTCTTCTTGTGCTCAAGGGACAAATGTATCAATTTTTTTTAACTTGTGTAAAATATCAGACATAAACCATTTAATTTGGTTATAAAAAGGGAGCATGCGGTAGCCAAAAATGACCACACGGGAGGGCCTGTGAAACAGATTACTGATTTTTTAGGTCTAAATGAAATTTTATATAGTGCAAAAGTCTGTAGAATATTTTTAGATCTTTGGCGGACAGTTTGGGGTACACAAATGCCCATTTTATAGCTACCGGTATTGGGCTGCACGCCAACTCGTGTTCATTACGGGTCGTATTACCATCAAATGAGAACTCGTAGTATATTATTTCAGAAATATACAAAAAAGATTCCTGAAAGGGCCACTTCTGGGCACCTCAGCTTCTCGCGTGGAGAATTTTGGTTTCCATTGTGTCCATTTCAATGTCTGAAGGGTTGCTAAACACATATACACATGTATGACGGATATATTATTCTTTTGATGTCACGAATCGAATCACGTGGGAATAGAAACGTGTACTCGTCTCGGCTGACCATTCTATACAATAACAACCTATCTGTATACCAAAAACAATGAATTAAGAACCCCCCCCATACAGGCCACAGAGAATCTGCTGAACCACTTTTTTGTTGTGTTACATACCGACCGACGTCTAAATTGTGCATACTTTTTAAATGATTCATGGTGCCCAACTTGAATAGTTTTCATTCCCATTATATTCCTCTTCCAGCATATAAAAAATTCCACAAGTTGTGCCGACTAATTTGTTAAAAATCCACCTGATTGTCCACAAGATAGACATTCTACCAGACCCCTCTAGGTTTCTGCAGCCTATTTTCCTACTTAAGGCATAACTTACGTCTCCCTCAGATGAACTGAGCCTCAGTCGATAAACCGGCTACTTGATAAATTGCAAAGGGGTTGATACACACCCCTCCATCTTACTCCGTGACCAGAAATCTGCTCCTCGACCGTATCTTCTGGGAGAAAAAGACGCGAGTTCAACATAGAAACTTACGAACAGCAAGAGAGAATCCTCTGATTGCTCATAGAATCCAAGAACCGATTGGTCAGTGCGATACAGCTCGTGGTAATCTTACCATTGGATTTTACCAAAACACAGCTGTCTGTCGCGCACGTTACACCACAGGTTTACAGAATCTCATGCAGGATCTCATGCGTGACGTCATAGCCGCGTGATCCAGTGGCGCTATGTTTGGTTGTCATGGTATCCGTGTGAGCGGCCAAGTTGTGACGTCTTTACCTTAGTGATACATTGTCTTAGTGCGCATGCACAGCGGGTCTTTTTAATATCATGCATGTTTCCGTCGTCCATTTTTGTATGCAGATGGCTGCCATCTTGGTTTTTTCTGGTACCACGCGGTTGCTATGTGAACCAAAACTCTCTAGTAGGACTGGGGTATGTTCGGGAGTGTGCTTGATTAAATGGGAGTATAACTAATTACCCAAATAGATCCGACAATTTCCCCAAATCACCAAAAATCACCCCAAACCACTTTATGTGGTACACATTCCCACAGAATCCTCTTTTTTCCAATAACAGACGCGATCCTTTGTCAAGAATCAATCTAATTACCACAAACAACTTTCCCCAACACACCAAAAACAACCAAAAACTACCAAAAACTACAGAAACAGATTTAGCGAAGCCCCATTTCGGGTTTATAAGAGTTGCACGTAGTGCTATAGGGTCCTAAAAGCTTATAATATTGCCTAAAGGCTTCTAACTAAAAAGTACTCTTCATTAAACTGGAGTACTTTACTCGTTCAGGTTTTCCCAGAATCCCATTTTTCTGCCTATTACAGACGGTAATCTAGCTACTCTAACTCTAGTAGCGGTTCATGAAGTTTTAACTACTCTTGACTACCCCTTGTTACGACCCCTGTCCTCGTCCAAGTCTTCTAATCACCAGTCAGATTTCTTAATTTCCCATAATCTGTTCCTAATAACAGAGTGTTATCTCCATTGTGTACAACGAAGGCCTCTGTGATTCTCAAACCAAAAGGACAATCGAGCAGCGATAGATGTTACTCGAACGAGTCGAATCTTATCGAGCAAATAATCTATTGAGCAATTATTGAAAAAGTCATTGCTCGAACGAATTGAATCTCATCGATCAAATAAGGTATCAAGCAATTGCACGAACGAGTGACTCCACATACTGATCTACGACTCATCTCGGTATTTGAGGATACCTATGACATGGTATTGTACTATTTGAGGATACGTTTGAGGATACCTTTTGGGGATACCTTTTGAGGATATATTCTGAGGATACCTATTCCGTGATGTCTATCTGAAGATAGGTATGTCCCTGGCTACTATACAGCTTCCAGACTATCCATCACCTCCATACCCCAATGTCACTACTCGTCCATAGTCATTGTCATCTGTCCTATGATCAGCCTGTACTGTATTCACCTTTAGAGTGTTGTTCTAACAGTCCTGTAGTATTGTACCATTACTTCATTGTACCATTACTATGGGCTTCCACTATTCTGTTTCCATAACCACAGTCGCTTTCAAAAGGGATTCTCTTAGTGGGATTCCAAGGTCCTATGCAGCTCATGGAAGTCTTACCATCAGTTTCTACCTTGTCTTGGACTATCTGTCCTATGATTAACGGATATTGTAATCACCCAATACTATAGTGTTCTACCAGCATTGCAGTCTTGTACCATAACTTCCTTTTGCCATTACTATTGGCCACCACTATTCTGTTCTCTGCTAGAGGAGAGTACCAGGAACATGTATCGCCCTAACAAGACCACGTATCACTATGGGAAGGACGTCACCTCATGGATGCTTACGCGGGCGACCATGACAACTAAACGTGGCGCCACTGAGTTACCTGCCTATGGCGCCGCGCATGAGATTCTGCATGAGATCCTGCAGTCTAGGGGAGAAACGTGCGAGACATTTGCATTTACTATTAACAGAGTGTTCTACAATCTTTGCAGCCTTGTATCATTACTATTGAATTGTGGCACTACCACCCTCAGTATACTACTACCCGCACGGGTACCAGTTCATATACGTGGCTTCCACTACTTCCACTAAAATATATTTCGACCACCTGAAATATTCGAACCTACTGAGTCTAAACATAAGCGACGGACTATTTAAGGCCTCGCTCTTGGTGGCCCTGATCACTGGTCAGGCTTACGTATGGTAACAAACTACCTGGCAAAGGGAAAGGTCGCATGGCCATATGCTGCATGTGCTGTGTACAAGAATTTTACAAAGAGAGTAATCGCTTCACTGGACTGGTTACGTGAAATAATAATAAGCACCAAGTATATCCAACTACCTGTTTTACGTTTTAGTTGAAATATTGTTAGGAAAAGTGTATATATTTTTATTTAATTATATCTTTAATGATTTAAATACAGAAATGAAGATTTTATTTGTGTTTGACATTACTTTTTAGCTTTTGAATACGATAACCATGGAAAATGGATATTATTGGTACAAGAGAAAATTTTTCAATATGCCAAAAAGTTGACGGAGCTGACTGCTATGGGTTCAACATCGAGTATGAGACCCATTATTGTTAATTACAGCTTGACAACGCCTTCCCACGCTCCCAAGCAGGTTTCTGGTGATTATTTGTGGTTGTTCCATTCTTGGACCAGCATGGCACCAAGCTCCTGAATACTTCTTGGTTGGACTGGACGGACTGAAATTGCAAGCTGCAACTCATTCCAGACAGGTTGGATTGGATTGAGGTTAGGGGATCCTGCTGGCCAGTTCATACGCTCAATCCCCTCCCTCTGTCGATAATCCCCGACAGCATGGGTAACACGAGGACGGGCATTATCGTCCATCAAAATGAATCTATCACCCACTGCACCTGCATACAATCTGACGTGGACATCCAGGATCTCATCAATATACCGCTGTGCAGTCAATGTACCAAGCCCAAGAACACAGAGCTCTGTACGTCCATCCATGCTAATGCCGCCCCACACCACGATTGACCCTCCACCATAGCGGTCACGCTCAACAATGTTGGTTGCATGGAATCGCTCTCTTGGTCTTCTCCATACCCTAGAACGCCTATCTGTGTTGTGTAGGCAGTTCCTTGACTCATCTGTAAAAAGGACAGTTCGCCAATCTTCTCTGCACCTTCCAACGTGATCCATGACCCATTCATACCGTGCCTGGTGGTGGTTCTGCGACAGCTGAATGCGAATACATGGGCTTCTCGATCGGAGACCACCTTAGTGCAACCTTGCTCGGATAGTCTGCTTCGAAACATTTACCCCGGATGCATTCTGAAGGTCACTGCGAAGCTGGGTTGCTGTGGCAAATCGGGTCCTACGGGCCTGAATGACCAAAAACCGGTCTTCAGCTGCAGATGTTGCCCTGTCCCTGCCACCACTATGCCGTCTTACTGGTGTGCCATACTGCTGAATTCTTGCCCAGGCTCCGTATGGTACACACAAGGGCTTCACCAACCTGACGATGGGTAGCGCCTTGCCCCACCATCCTTACAGACCGCCACATTTCTGCTTCAGACTAATGTCTTCTTACATATGCATTTGCCATATTCAATCATTAAATCACAAGGGTTTGTGTTGAAGTGAAGATTGAATACCCTACACATGTGATGTACAAGTAGACAGTACATGAAAACTTCATGAAAATCAAGGGGTACATGCTTTCAATGACTGTCACGAAACGTCTGCCTGTCAAGAGAGCTAATGTAAACATCGGGGACCATCTCAATACATTCCTCAATCATATCCACCAAAAATATCGCAAATATGTCACAAGCAAATTTCACAATGATGCGTCAAAAATTTGGTGCTTAGCAAGCGTTGAGTAGTATATTTACATTTTCCTGTTGTGTTGTGTTAATTATAGCAAATTAAGCATATAAAGCTTAGAACATACGATTTTCACCAAGTGATTTGACCATGAAGCTGATACAATGAACTAGTACACCTATCCCACAGACCGAAAGGCAGTGCCCGTGTTGTGTTTTTTCTGTTAGAGTTCAAAAGGTAATATTTTACCACAGACCTTAATGATGCAAATTATCGCCCCTGCATTATCAAGAAATGTTTTCCACCTTAACTTCGGAAAATGAAACGAAACAAAACGACCCCCCACACCCCCCGCCAAAAAGAAAAACACTAACAAAACAGAACAGAAAAAAAGAAAAGGATAGGTGTCTGGAACGAAGACTCTCCTCAACTTTAATTGACAATTAGCACTAGTTTTAGTGTTGATGTTTCTATAACAGGGGGGTGTCCTAGCCATTTTTGTGGGGGGGGGGGGGGGGGAGTGAGGGGATGGAGGGGGCATAGATGATATTTAAAAGGCCGTTGTGTGAGGTGTCGGGGCCTCCCTAAGTTCTAACTGACTCTTTGGTCGTTGCCCCGCCTCCCACTTCTCCGGAGAGAAGTGGGAGGAGGGGCAACGGCAATAGGGTCCTTGTTAGGATTAGCTTCCCACCCCACCCGCAAGAAAATTCGCCTAGAAATGTAGTGCTCTAAGAGCGAATCTGGGCTCTATGTTGTGTGAAAGTTGTATTGGGCCAATGTTTTGAGGGAGCCTGAGAAACTTTTAGGGTAGAGCCCAAGGCCACCCTGTAGCTACGCCACTGGTGTTAATTATTACCTCCTTAATGGGTGTTCTCTAGTGTATTAACGGGGCCTAGTAGTGTAGTAAAACCCCCGTAATGCTCCGTAAAACAGACCACGTGACGTGTGGAGTCGTTAATTGGTTAACGATTTCAATAACAGCCCACCATATCACGAGGTTTTGACAGATGAGAATGAATAAATTGGTGTTGTGTCAACTTCAAATATCTTTCTACTTCCTCATCACCCTTTCTCGTGCTTTTGATTTTTCTCAGGACAACCGTGGTAATAATAGTAATAACTTGACTTTGTCGGACACTGCGGTTTATTAAGACCCGCCAAAAATGATTTTAACATCCGCACCTTATTAGTGGCCTGCGACTGATGTCGAACTGTTAATCGTTTATGCTGGGTCGATAAACCGCGGTTACTTGACTGCATATCCCTGTTGCAGTCATGATATAGTCATAGATACTTAAAGTGATCTTAAACACAATAAATAAATAAATAAATAAATAAATAAATAAATAAATAAATAAATAAATACCCCCCCCCCCCCCACACACACCCTCAAACACAAACCAATCTTGTTATTGGTATATTAATGTACCACCGTGAAAGTAAGAAAGCACCCGACAGTTCTGTCGCTCAAAATAAATAATAACCATGAAATTCGGGTATGTTCTGGAGTATAAGGTACTTATCTTACAACATTCATTTATTTTCTACAAGAGTAGTGAAACTGCATTCTGTATTGAGATTAGCAACACTCGACGCATGCGTGGAGTAAGAAAACAAGAGTTTCGAAGGTGCACTTGCACACAACAGTAATCAAATACAGTGCAGCCTTCTTAAATGGATCTCCCTTAATTATATATTCCTGGTAATTGCATATACTTTTCAAACACAAAATCATAAAACCTTCAAGACAAGTTTGACCTGTTCGTTTGCAGTAAGTTAGAGAGCAAACTCCTGCGAATTGAACCTGTCGAAGAATTTCTCGGACAACCACTGAATTCCCCACATTTATAGACACTAGTCTTTGGCAGTATATTCCATGCTCCGTCAAACAAGATAGAATAATTACTTATTTTATTACTAAAAGATGGAAAATGATCTGATTCCTGTTAATTGTATACACTCCTGTAAATTGAATATTTTTCCATCGGCAAAGTGACTTTTCATTTCCACTGTATTTCAGTTTGTACACACTTTAGGTCACTGTTTTTTGTGATACTCGTTAACCCTTTACCAAATGCAGACTATTTCAAAATTTATTATTTTAAGTATCATTTTTTAAATTTTTTCAAAAAATTTCATCAAAACCATATCTTGTGACCCCTCTTTGGAACGAGCTCGACGAGCTCGTTCCAAAGAGGGGTCACATGATATGGTTTTGTTGAAATTTTTCGAAAAATAATATTTTTCAGCTGCTGAATCTGCATATTACGCGGGCGGATGCAGGCGATTCGTTGGGTAAAGGGTTAAGTCAATCAGGGCAATAGTTGTTAGATAGGGGTGCTAGAAGTAGGTTGCCAGGGGTCGTGGCGGTTCAATACCTGGAGGAGAATATGAGAAACGATAGATAATACCTCATTAGGGAGGGGGGGGGTGGGTTCCACACAACCCTAATGGGATGATGATAGGGAAAATGATAGATTACACCTCATTGCTGGAGTTCCTCATATGATGAATAAAGGGGGTACTGTGGGACAATAAATTATTTAGGGATTTCCTCATGGCCCCATATGATAAACCTAAAGACATGACCCAACATCAGTAGGCTAAACTAGTATGTTGAATGCCCTTTCAATACATGGATAACGATGGGGGGAGGGCTTTGCGGTTACCGAGATACAACTAGAGAGAGAGAGAGAGAGAGAGAGAGAGAGAGAGAGAGAGAGCTGGCAAACTTGTCGTAGTGCTGCAAGCCAATAGTAATTGTACAAGGCTGAAATGGTGATAAAACGCTATGGTAATGGCAAATGTAATAAAGACTGATCATAGGATATATAGATGAAGTCGTGGTAAAAGCTAATGGTGTGGCTATTGGGAGATGTATGGGAGCTCTATGAGAGCTACATAGGTACATATAATACCTTGGAGCTGTGTAGGGGCCATGCACTGCAAAAAATATAGGTTCTCTTCAGAACCAAACCTGATTTTAATCTTGTCCCCGAAATGGAGCCAGTTCTGTCTAAACAGTATTTATATCAAATCAAATAAATTTACCAAGATTAGCATTCAATTTTAACAGAATATTACATGAACTGAAGTAGATTCAGCAGTAAACTTGGAGCTTATTCAACGCAGTCGCCAAACATTTTGAAGCAAATGAGATATGAACAGTTGGCATATCGAACCAGTTTTGATTCTGTATAGAACCAAAACTGGTTCGATATGCCAACTGTTCATATCTCCTTTGAACCACTTTTGGTTCTGTATAGAACCAGAACTGGTTTGATATGCCAACTGTTGCTATCTCCTTTGTTTAATAATGATTTGAGACTTACGTCTGAAACCCCCTCAATTTATATTTAATTCTGTTAATATTTAATGTTAATCTTTATAAATTTATTTCATTTGAAATAAATACTGTTTAAACAGAACTGGTTCCATCTCAGGGACAAGATTAGAACCAATTTTGTTTATAAAGACAATCTATATTTTTGCAGTATGTCATAAGTACCATCAAGTAACCAAATGAGGATGTCAGGAATGCTAGATTATACCTACTGAATAATTTTTCATCATGACATTACATTCCCAAGTTCCTGGACGAGGTTATGAAGAACTTGAAGTTAGATCTCACTGAGGGATTTCCTTATATGATGACAGCGGATTTGACACGCCTGTTATGTTTCTAAAATACTGGGTTCAGTATTGACTAGGTGCTCTTGAGTAATGTACTTTGAGAGGGCAGTAGGTCCATTACCCATTCACCATGTTTAACGGTAATGATATGCAAGGTCAGAGGTCGATTCGGGTAAACTCTTCGATCAGCCTGTCAAGACTGCCATACATGCGATAGTTAGAAACGGGAAAATGTGCGTTTTCGATTTAATACTAATAAAGATAGAAAACACAATATACATAATTTCAACACCCTGTTTAACTGACAGCACAAAATAATATTAATTTCTTTTGTCAAATGAATACCGCAATGAAACCCTTGTGGAGGTAGACTCGACATCATGGGTTTTTTTCTTGACGAGTGACAAAACGGCAGATAGATTACTCAAAAGTCACAAAGATGGCTGCGTGAGTAAAAACTTTAACACTGTGTATCCAAACAACCAATGAATACAAACATTTTACACAGATGTGTTAGCTGGAAGAGGTTGGGGAGGGGGCGTGGTCCCTAAAAAGTGAAAATCGTCTGCTAGTAGCAGCGTAGCGTGTCTAATAATACTATTTTTTTGATGTACAGTACAGGTCAAATTGAGTTGAAAAATAACCACTACCGGTATAAACTAAAGATGTAATGTTTCCTATACTAATTACACAATAAGCGGACATCGTTTTTGTGAATCTCTAACAGAAAGCTTTCCAGAAAATGATGGAAGATTCTTGTAATATCTGTTACAACTTATTTTGACTGGTAATGTACGTGTATTCTGTAACAGTTTTACATGTTTGGGGTTTATACACACAGCACGTAGGATAGTTTATGGTATTAAAACTCCTATAGCAGCCAATTTTCCAACACATATTTATTTATTGGGGTTTAAGGTCACATACCTATGCACAATGGCTAATCGTGAACAAGACAGTTTTACGAGTGGAGGAAGCCGGAGTACCCGGAGAGAACCACCGAGCAACGACGAGCAACTGTCAGCTCCTCAACATTCTAACTCTGTTCAAGCTCCACCCAAGCAGGGTTACAGTGGTTGAAGACATGTGCACCATCGACGTGCAGTACGCCTTAGTACACGGCGTCATCGTGCCCCCCCCCCCCCCCCCCCATGTAGGCAATTGGGATAAAGTGCCCTGCCCAAGGACACAACGCGGGTCGTCCCGGACGAGGATCGAACTCGGGACCTCTAGTATACAGTTAGAAGTCCTGTCACGAACTGTGCGGTTATCTATGCTTTATTGCGAGTAGGAATTGCGCGCAACTGCCATATCGAATGACATCCACAGCACGGAAGGTTCTCCTGGTTACACATTGCAAACACAGGCAATGTTTCTGCCTATGGACCTCTGGGTTACCCGGAGGTCCATTGGCTGAAACATTGGGGGCGCGGTGGCTCAGTTGGTAGAGGTGCAGGCTGCAAGCCGAGAGGTCCTCGGTTCGAATCCCACCTGCGGCAACCGCGTTGTGTCCTTGGGCAAGACACTTCACCCACATTGCTCACATGGGGGCACGGTGACGCTGTGCACTAAGGCGTACTACACGTCGATGGTGCACCTGTTTTCAACCCTGCTTGTGTGGAGTTAGCATGTTGGGGAGCTGACAGTTGCTCGCCGTTGCTCGGTGGTTCTCTCCGGGTACTCCGGCTTCCTCCACCCGTAAAACTGTCGTGGTCATGATTAACCATTGTGCAGAAATATGTGATCTTAAAACACCAATAAATAAATAAATAAATTGGCTGAAACATTGCTTGTCTACAGGCTATATGTACATAATTTGATAGCCTTTTAAGGTCATAACGCGTAGATTAACGCGTAGATCAACGTGCTATTTGTGCGCTTTTCATGACAGGACTTCTAGTTTTAATTGTAGAAGTCCAACAGTCTACCACTGAGCCACCGCGGTCCCTTTCCAACACATAGAAATTCATCTAACCTGATTTTACATCAACATTACATTTTTTGCCTTTTGCAGAGAACTGTCCAGAATGTGAGTATTGGTCCACACAAAAATAACATTTCTAAAAAAACCTTTGTTGATTTATTTGGATTACTGTTGGCGGGAAAATTATTTTCTTTATTGACAGATGAATTCTTTTCTTTGGGTATAGAATGTTCAATTTCCATTGCTTGCTTTTCGATCTATTCTAATGACCGTGCCACATCACCCCCATTGCCCACGTGGGGGCACGGTGACGTTGTGTACTAAGGCGTACTGCACTTCGACGCTGCACCTGTCTTCAACCAATGCTAACCCTGCTTATGTGGAGTTGGTATGTTGGGGAGCTGACAGTTACTCGCCGTTGCTCGGTGGTTCTCTCCGGGTACTCCGGCTTCCTCCGCCCGTAAAACTGTCACGGTCATGGTTAGCCATTGCGCAGAAATATGTGACCTTAAACACCAATAAATAAATAATGACCGTGAAAGTGTTAATAAATCACCTAGCGGAATGTCCGTGCGAGCGAAGCGCCTGGTGTTTAACTTTAGGACCATTTGTGACAAAAAATAATTTGCGATTTGATTTCTTCATCAAGACTACCAAACTCACAGGTTTGTGCCAACTGTTTTAACCTGGTACAGTGAGTGCCCATTGTTGCATCTTGTATCTGACTTGCTTGGCGAAATTTATAGCGTTCATAATTTAGATCCATTTTGGACGCAAAATATTTTGACAACTCGTCTATACATACAGTTAAAACTAGAAGTCCTGCCACGAACTGTGCGCTTATCTAGGCTTAATTGTGCGTAAGAATTGCGCGCAATTGCCATATCGAATGGCATCTAAAGCACGGCAGGTTCTCCTGGTTACTCATAGCAAACACAAGCAATGTTTCTGCCAATGGACCTCCGGGTTACCCGGAGGTCCATTGGCTGAAACATTGCTTGTGCACAGGCCATATGTACAGAATTTGATAGCCTTAGTATGGTCATAATGCGTAGATTAACACGCAGATCGACGTGTTATTTGCGCGCATTTCATGACAGGTCTTCTAGTTTAAACTGTATAGGAGCTATATATGAGTTACACAGGTACCTGTGCACAAGCAATGTTTCAGCCGATGGACCTCCTGGTTACCCGGAGGTCCATTGGCTGAAACATTGCTTGTGCACAGGCCATATGTACAGAAATTGATAGCCTTAGTATGGTCATAATGCGTAGATTAACACGCAGATCGACGTGCTATTTGCGCGCATTTCATGACAGGTCTTCTAGTTTAAAATTGTATAGGAGCTATATATGAGCTACACAGGTACCATATAGCCAGAAGAAGCTTCGAATTTGAGATCAGATATTCTCTTCATCGTCGTTGCCACTCAGTCTTGTTGTGGAGTTTTGAATGATGATAATGCTTACATGATAAGTTTGTAACAATATTTATTCTCAGCAACTTGATACAATGTTTCCGATTAGATCGATTTTCTGTGATTGTTTGCCGAAAGCAACTAAAGGGAGATAACCCAATTGCTCTCTCAAAGTGCATTGCTCAAGCGTACCTGGTCAATATAGAAACAGTCTTTTAAAACATGACAGACGTGTTAATTCATCTGTCATCATATGAGAAAACTCCTCAATGAGATTAACTTCAAGTCCCCCATACCCTCATCGTCCTGGACTTGAGAATTTGATGGCATTAGGAAATACCCCAATGAGGTATAATCTAGCGACCCTGTCACCCTCATTTGAGGACTAGATGATACTTAAGACACAGCTCCTTCTGGCTATATGGTACCTGTGTAGCCCATATATAGCTCCTATACAGTTTAAACTAGAAGACCTGTCATGAAATGCGCACAAATAGCATGTCGATCTGCGCGTTAATCTACGCGTTATGTCCATAGTAAGGCTATCAAATTCTGTACATATGGCCTGTGCACAAGCAATGTTTCAGCCAATGGACCTCCGGGCAACCCGGAAGTCCATTGGCAGAAACATTGCCTGTGTTTGCTATGAGTAACCAGGAGAACCTGCCTTGCTTTGGATGCCATTCGATATGGCAATTGCGCGCAATTCCTACGCTCAGTTAAGCCTAGATAAGCGCACAGTTCGTGACAGGACTTCTAATTTTAACTCCACGGCCCTTAATAGCCACGCTATTGGCTTTTATCACGACTATATATCCTATGATCAGCCTTTATTATATTTGCCATTACCTAGAGGTCCCAAGTTCGATCCCTATCAGGGACAACCCGCGTTGTGTCCTTGGGCAAGGCACTATATTCCGGTTGCCTACGTGGGGCACGATGACGCCGTATACTATGGCGTACTGCACGTCGATGGTACACATATCTTCAACCGCTGTAACCCTGCTTGAGCGGTGCTTGAACTGAGTTAGAACGTTGAGGAGCTGACAGTTGCTCGTCGATGCTCGGTGGTTCTCTCCGGGGACTCCGGCTTCCTCCACCCGTAAAACTGTCACCGTCACGAGTATCCGTTGCGCATAAGTATGTCACCTTAAACACCGACAAATGAATGAATAAATAAATAAATAAATTTATTTGCCATTACCATAATGTTTTGTCCCTGTATCAGTATGCATCGCGTCTTCTGATTGGTCAACGTGACCGAAACACATAGCCATGATATCGGCTATCTTCAAACATGCGGGTGATAAGAGCGCGCGCCGTTGTTTCCCGTTTGTCACTCGAGAAACATCCAGGTGATAAAAATAACCTTTGACCCCGACTGGGTCACATCGATTGCAGAAACTCGTATTAGAACTGTTAAGTTATATCCAGCGTGCTGTCGTATTGAATTGAATACTAATACAAATTAAAAAAAACATCGTTGAGCCCTATGAGTAGAAGCACTTGTTGGCTATCGTATTTGATGAGAACTGAACAGATTGAATCAAAAATACGGGCACAGTCAGTGTAAGACTTGGTGTCAACAACAAATTAACATCACAAGGGCATGAAATCTCGGCGCACTTTATAATTTATTTTGCGGTTCTGGATGGTCAGCGTAAAAATGTATGCTATTAATTCCACCTGCCTCTTACAAAATTCAATGCCTGCGGCTCAATTCAAAATCTTCAAGTTCAAACCCAGGTGGAGTCTGAAATTGTGAGACATCGTTCCCAAAATTCAAAATGTCACCTTCCATGTTCCATGTCCAGCGTCGTTTTAAGTGAATATTTAAGCTATTCCTCCAAAGACATGAATAAAACACACAACACAACGCATCTAATATACTGAAGCTTGTTCCATGGAAATACAATACGCCCTGAAAGGCTGAATCTACACGGTTTTGAAACTTTTTCAACGAATTCAAATTCACCAAAGTGAAAAACTTCTCCATGTGTGACATGGTTTATAAACAACGATTCAGAAATAGACTCGGTCTATTTATAGGTTTGCTGTGACGTTTGTTTCGCTTTTTGGTTAAAAACCTGAGGCTCAGTGTGGGGTTTAAACTTCGTCGCCTGGGTCTTAATGTGGGATCATATTTTACATCTCGGCATTATTCCTGTGTTAGCAGGCGGAACAAAATCGTTATCTCGGGCAACATCCAGGGTACATGGAGAGTTAATACCTGGATGTCTCCTTTTCAACCATGAGGCTTGCGCCTCATGATTGAAAACCGACATCCAGGTATTAAATCTCCATGTACCCTGGGTTTTGCCCGAGATAACTTATATTATCACCCTTTCGGCCTTGTACCATTACTGTTGACTCGTAACACTACGACAAGATTGCCAGCTCTCTCTGACTGCACCTCGGTAACCTCAAAGCCCTCATATCATCATTCGGGTTTGAATTAAAGGCATTAGACATTATAAGTTATCTCCGCCAACATGTATGGTAGATGAAGATTTAAAACCTGGATGTCGACTTTCAAACACCACCGAGCCGCAGGAGAGGTGTTTAACTGAGACATCCAGATATTAAATCTCCATATACCATACATGTTGGCGGAGATAACGTTCTTGTCCCGTTTGAGACACAATAGAAACAAAGTGGAAACCACTTTGTGGACGCGTTTTTCACGCCCGGCAATCAGTTGTACCCAACTCGTAAATAATTGTTTTGTTTGTACAAACGTAGAAGACAACAGAGAGAGACAGAGAGAGAGAGTTACATACTGGAAACGTAAACATATCGTAAGCTAAATATTTGTTGGCACATTTGCTCTTATTTTATTTTTCTCAAGTTGTTTGATTTAATTATTCGACTATTTAATTTATAACAGCAAAATATGATCGAATTGGCAGAAATATGATGATATTTGTGACTATTTTCAGGTTTTTTGGTTCGATTTTTATACCCTGGCGAGCGAATGCGAACTCCTTCAATCAAACCATGTACCCCCAAATGTTTCGCGTGCCCTTATACCCTGGATGTTGCACGCTCTCATATACCTTGGATGTTGAGTGCGCCCTTTGCCATGGCTATTTGTCCTAGGCATTCTGACCAATCAGAAGACAGAATGCGTCGGGATAAAGGGACAAACTAGTTTATGCTACTGATGTTGGGTCATGTCTTCAGATTTATCATATGGGTGCCATTAGGAAATCCCAAAATAAGGTATAATTTATCATCCACAGCAACCCTTTTCCGTCGTATAAGGCCATGAGGAAATCCCGCATTGGGGTATAATCTGCTCTTCCTCCTAATCCTATGAGGATTGTGTGTAAATCCTACAGTGACATATAAGCTAGCGTTCCTCATATCTTCTTCCGGGTATTGAACGGCCACAACTCATAGCAACCTACTTCCATCCCACCTCTAACAACCACAGGTCTGATTGACTGAACGAGTACCACAAATAATCGTGACCTCAACGTGTGTACAAACGGAAGTACAATGGAAATGAATGGTTGCTTTGCCAGTGAAGAAATATTCAGTTAACAGGAGTATATATACAATTAGCAGGAATTAGGTCATTTTCCATCTTTTAGTAATAAATTGAGCAGTTAAGACCAGGGATAAATCATACATGATATACTACTGCCGGATTCTACAACTATGCTGTAATAGTTTATCTAACGTACATCCAAATCCAGAAGGCGCAATGTTACGAAAAGTCGTCATTCAATTTGTTTTTTTTTTTAAATTTTAGCCAAAAATCATAACTTACGACCCCTCACTGGAACGAGCTCGATGAGCGGGGTCGTAAGCTTTCTTTGTGAGGCAAAAGTTAAACATGTTTAGTCACGAACATTCTGTTTTGGAGCGCGTGTCGTCTGCTTCGAGCAATGGGTAAAGAAAGTGTTAAACCATTCAAATCAAGGACACGTACATTTTGGATAAAGACAAATGTGACTAACATTTAAAGAAAGAGAACATAACAGAACACAACGACTCTACATACCCAATAATGACTAAACGTCAAAGACCTGAAACGGAGGAATTATCACCGATCTAGGGAGCACGGTGGCTCAGTGGTAGGCTGTTGGACTTCTATGTTAGAGGTCCCGAGTTCGATCACCATCCGGGACGACCCGCGTTGTGTCCTTGAGCAAGGCACTTTATCCCAGTTGCCTATGTGGGGACACGATGACGCCGTGTACTAAGGTTTACTGCACGTCGATGGTGCACATGTCTTCAACAGCTGTAACCCTGCTTGAGCGGAGCTTGAACAGAGTTAGACTGTTGAAGAGCTGACAGCTGCTCGCCGATGCTCGGTGGTTCTCCCCATATACTACGGCTTCCTCCGCTCGTAAAACTGTCTCGGTCACGATTAGCCATTGTGCATAAGTATGTGACCTTAACCGTTTACCCAACGAATCGGCCGCACGCGCCCTCGTAATATGCAAATTTAGTAGATGAAAAAATATTATTTTTGAAAAATATCAACAAAACCATATCATGTGACCCCTCGTTGGAACAAGCTCGTCCCAAAGAGGGGTCACATGATATGGTTTGTTGAAACGTTTTGAAACATTTGAAAAAATTATATTTAAAATAATAAATTTTGATATCGTCTGCGTTGGGTAAAGGGTTAAACACCAATAAATAAATAATAAATATAAGTGATCTTTAATTTATAAGATGTTTTAGTTTCGTATTTCATCTATGGTTACTTCTAAACTGGTCTAAAGACGTGCGATGAAAAACATTGAAAATTATTGCAAGCAAGAACACTTTTAATGCCTGTTTGATTAGTATTAAGAAAGTAAACATTAAATCGATTAAAAATATCGATTAGTTATTTAATCATACAGCATCCTTAAGCTACAGGGTTAAACTATTATGTGGTTGCTTGGCTGATAAAATCAAACTCGTTAACCCTTTGGACCCGAGAGGCCGCTTTTCCAGCCCAGGAACACGATATATCATAATTTCCTTGACCCTTTACGCAACCTGAAAAGCAGAAGACACTTGCAAAAATAATTCTTGAATAACTAATTTTTTTCATTTGTTGTCTCAAAAACATAGGTTATGACCCCTCGTTGGAACGAGCTCGTCGAGCTCGTTCCAACGAGGGGTCATAACCTATGTTTTTGAGACAAAAAATGAAAAAAATAATGAAAATTAATGGGCGATTTTTGAGAATAGCGCTGGTCGTTTTTGGCCGTTACGTTAGGTAAAGGGTTAAGTAAGATGACAACTAAGTGAATGTGAGGAGAAGCCCAATCAATATTTTCACCGCGCAGCCCCAAAAGGCTGCACGTTGAAAAAATTAATTGGTCTACCCCCAAATAATGAATATGGACTCTTCTAACTGCTGCCATAGAATCGGCATAGAAGATAAAATCAGGGTTCAAAGGGTTAAATCTGGAAAAAATAATAAACTTGTTGAACAACTAACGTTACTACAACTTGTAGACTTGTAATTGTTTCCAGTCAGCGGCTGCTTGTCTCCCAAGCTTGTCATTTTCAGGTAGACGATCGTCTCAGTTTTCTACGAACGGTAACCGCCCCCTCAAGGCTTATTCCGATGGCGATGAAAGTTAATTTCGTGAGTAACGTCTTAAAGATTGGTATCGCCCCCCCCCCCCCCCCCCCCCACACCTCAGTCGACGTCTTCACAGACAGTATATAACGTCGCTGCTGGGGTAAATTATAACATGTTTGCTTGGCTGATGAAAACAAACTCATTAAACCGGGAAAAATAATAACTGACTTGTTTAACTACTATTTGTAAACTTGTATTTGTTTACATTTAAGTGTCGCTTATGTTCCAGCCTTGTCATTTTCAGGCGGACGATCGCTCTCAGTTGCCCACATAAACTCGATTTTCTACGAGCAGTAACCGCCCTCTTCATACCTTATTCCGATGACGATGAAAGTCAATTTCGCGAGTAACGCCTTAAGGTACTGATATCGCTCTCCCCAGTCTACGTTCTTCACAGACAGTATACAGCGTCGCTCGATTTCATCGCTCGATAGCATACGCAGTGGTCACCAACTTATTTGATATGAACTTTAGTTAAAAAAAAGCCCGCGTTGAGAAAGGGAAGAGCGCCTTGTTCTTCCGTGAGATGCATTCTGAAGACCATGGATGACGGGTGGTTGAGAACGACACTGGCCCCGGTGGGCAATTCTCACAGAGGATATTGCCCGACATATCATCTGCGACCCTTTCTTCATGGAAGACAGTTGGTCGAGTAAGACTCGGTTTGACCAAATTGGAGCCCAAAGCAAGAACGTCACGTCAGGGCTCGGAGTAGTCGCTAAACTTACCAGCTTGTTATAATCTCTATTTTATCTATTTTGTACTTTTCCTATCACCTTTGTTGCACTGTATGATGGATACCACCTATTTTTGTAGAATGATCTTCCCTGTTTCATGTGACCAGTGTATCGACTGCCCCATGATAGCGTAGCTGCACGAGTCAGTCGATCAGTGGCGTGTGAATGCATACCCTGGTCGAGCTCTTCGTGTACTCTTGGTTGGTACACTTCTTGTTAGCATGGGTCATACATACCACCTAGGTTGGGCTCAGAGTGAAGGTGGGAGGCATGGATTGAAGAATTAAAAACAACAAAACTATGCATATAGCAAATAAAAAAAAAACAACGAGATCGAGAAATTAGTACAAAGAAACCCAGACTCTGGCTCAGCTGCGGATCACAAAACTCTCAATATAAAAAAAAAACGAACTGACCGAAATTCGTTGTTATTTGTGCAGTGGAGGAAGGAAAAAGACCATCAGATAATAAGCCACTTGCTCTTGAGAAAACTATAAAAGGAATCGCTGGAATAGTGATAAATGTAAAGAAATTAGGTGCTTTGTTGGTAGAGGGTGGATCGGATTTTCAGGCTATTAATTTGTTAAAGATTGAAAAGATTATAGATGTGCAGTCAACGCCTTTCCACACCAGATGCTGAAGAGTAAAAAAGGAGGTGCAAGGACTAGAGAATTTTCAGGCATCGATGCACTTGAAATCAAACAAGAGCAAAAACCATAATTTGTCTCCGATGTCAAAAGAATAAAACTAAAAAAGAAAGACGCATTTATACAAACAAATATTTATATTATGACGTTTAATTCCTCCTCAAAACAAGTCCATTAATGCTGGGTTGAGGAACATCAAAATGGATTTGTACATTTCAAATCAACTTCGATGCATTAAATACCAGAGATATAATTATGGACAAAATAACTGTAGGTGGCTATCAATGTGTTACAAGTGTGACCAGCAACACAAAGAGTCACGTAACAATGCTATCAAGTGTTTAAACTTCCAGGGCAACCACATGTCATCTTCGAAAGATTGCCCTATATGGCAAAAAGAAAAATCAATAAAAAAAAAAAAAATGTGAAAGACAGATCAGCTGTAAAGAAGCCAGAAGTTGTTTGATCTATTCCTGACATGAACACATCAGCGCCATCATATGCCAGAATATTAAAACAAAAACGTACCCACATAACCCGTAGAATTCCAGACACTCTATACATGGTTCAACAGTAGCAGCAAAACTCCATTATGATTACTAGCCTTTATCATAGAAGAAACTTTTTAAACAGAACCAAAGTCAACTCAAACAAAGTCAACTGCTCCTTCAACCACAGAGAAAACAACTACAAATAAACGAACAAACGCAAGAGCAAAATAATCCACCAAAATCAGAACAAACTAAAAATCCAAATCCAAAACCTGAACAGAATCCCTAGTCAAGCAAACCGAAACCAAATCAACAACAAAATCCCAAGCAGCTAAATCTGAGGTAGCGTCAGAGAAAACGACAAGAAAGAGACACAACGAGTAAAAAAAATGAAGAAAGAACGGCAGAAGCTAAATTCAAAATGTTACAAACATGTTTGAAGTACTAGGGTTCATATCAGTCGATGAGTGCATAGATCGCACGTTCTCTGTACATCCACACCCAATTTCATATCAGGGTAAGCCCCCACGTAAATATTCACCAAAGAAAAATGCGGGGGCTATTTCTCCTATTCGATCACCATCCAAATCACCACCCAAACATGGATCACAACACAAATAATATCATCCAATCGAATTGTCGAGGTTTTAGTGAATTGTGCCTTATATGCTTTTTGCCTGCAGGAAACCCTGAAGCTCACGATCATTCAGCTTCCAATTATTATGCTTCATATAATGCCTGGGCAGATGATAGTGATCTTCATATTCGCCGAACGTCTGTCTTAGTTAGAAATGACATTATTCACAGTAATGTGCCATTACAAACAAACTTACAGGCTGTTGCTGTGCGTCTGACTCTAGACAATTACGATGTGTTCTTTTTACGTTTCATCGAGTACAACCCTGCAGCTACTTTACATCTGTAGTAGGAACTACATCCAACTTGACCTTTGACATGACCCAATTTGCCGACCTCGATACATTCACACTTCTATCTACTACGTGCAATGACTTACTAAGTTTAAAATGTCTACAATTAAATATTTAAAATAAGATTTAAAGATTGTTAATAATAATTTGACTGAAAAAGCAAGGTAAATTCAATCAACTTTGACGATGTGTACAACTGCCAGTTAAGCAATCACGTGCAGCCGAAAGTACGGCCCACCGGCGCAGATGTAAACAAAACAAACCAATGTACTTGCGATAGAAAGTATGTTTTTTTCTCCATTTTAAGTAACAAAGTCGATTATTTTTCAAAAGCGTGGTATAAATAAACAAATGAGTACTGAAGCCGATAATCAGATTCAAATCACTCGTAAAATAAGCGTTTCAACCTATGTTCTGGAAGCAAAAAATTAATTTTTTTAGTTATACGAGGATGTTTTTTTTCCAAGAACCGTCTGAAACTCAAGTTAGGTGATGAGTTAAACGGGTCATACTAAGTGGCTAATTTGTGCGTGTGTGTGTCATATGATAAATAGAATATGAAATGAGTGTTTTCCTCATATAATATTTATGAAACTCGTCTGAATTTTCCGTTTGGGCTCGCCAGAGGCTCGCCAAAACGGAAAATTCTTAGACTCGTTTCATAAATATTATATGAGAAAAACACTCATTCCATATCCTCTATATATATAACATTATAATGTCACCGTCAAATAACGTTAAACTCGGTACAATCGAAGAGAATATCCCCGACTGTCAACAGAGATTGATTGACGGAGAATAAAATCTGGTCGAATATCTTCATCCAATAAAAAACAACACATTTGTAAATTGGTTGATATGGGAAAGATTATTAGCGGCGTAAGTATCATTATTTGGTCGAAAGCGATACAACTTATTGCCTGCCTGTAGTAGTAGTTTATATTTGTTTATTGGTATTTAACTTAGATCAGCATACATGGTTAAAGTGTGGTGAAAACAAGGTAGGAAGTGTACAAAATACGTTTAACATCAGGAAATAATCACACTGTGAATGTATGGGAACAAACAGTGATAGCCGAAATGACCAATGATGCTCAACTGTATAAATCAATCGGTTACATAAACAGAAAGGTGAAATTTAATTTAAATAATAAAACAATTTAAAATTTATTACAAAGGTCGATTCCTTGAGAAACGACAGTATCAGGTGTGTGTCTGTGTGAGAAAATAATAGATTTTTAAAAGACCTTACGCGAATTTACCACCGCCTGATAAGATTACAATTCGTAAAAACAAAAGAGTGTGGCAGAAAATTACCTTCTTCTTTTACTGTTCATTCTTGAACTGTCAAGGAGTAAGTTGTAAACCGTTGTTTGCTTGTTTATTACTGTTTAACGACACTTCAGCAACTGGGTCACATCTCCTTGGACAGTTTTATGGATGAAGGAAGCCGGAATACCCGGGGAGAATTACCGAACAGTCAGGCCCTCCAACGCAGTTGCCACTGATCGGGATCGAACCGTCGACCTTTCGGTTTAAAGACCAAAGTTTTAACCGGAGTCACCACGCCCACTATAAACTTTTTAAGGAATAGTGCATGGCTTGGAGCTGACTACGCCCATATAGTGCCCAGTGAGGTGGTGTAGTTCCCGCCGCGAAGCGGAGGGAACTACACCACCTCACTGGGCACTATATGGGCGTAGGCAACGACAAGACATGCACTAATCCTTATATTATATCGAACACCCATCAAGAAAAACATCTGTCCGATTTGTTAATCTATTACCAAGGTAGCAGCCCTACCAACCATCGTTATATAGAAAAAAATACCATGTAGTTTTTAAAAAACATTTTCTTCTTCCAAAACACGGCTAACTTGGATTATTGATATGAGCAGAAGACAGATTTTGAATCGGTCGGCAAAGGTAAAAAAAAACATTTGCCCCAAACGGAACTGTGCATTCTAGAATCGCGAAACTCGCGAATGAAAACTAAAATTTTCGAAATTTGACAACGCAGTTTGATAATTTCCACACATTTGTCACACATATACATTACCGAATGGGTCAGCACGGGATACAAACTCCGAAGATTCAATTGAATTCCATTATTTATTCGTTTACTGCCCAAAACATACAATTAAATAGCGAAATAATATGAGCAGCGAAACAAACGATTTTTCATATGCGGACGCGTTCTGATGAAAGTTGGACCCAGGTATGGATCGTTCTCTTCGAAACGAGATATGGATCATCTTCTCAAGGAATAAAATGAGCGCCTCGAAAAATGTGACTTCAACAATGGAAAAGCGATACATTTTTCGGCAAAGATTTCTTCCCGGGTCGTTTTGTGGATGTTGTGCCTCTGTGAATCGATTTTTAAATTTAGCCTGATCAGTTTTATTCGCCCAGTATGAAAAGAGAACTGACATAGTAGTGTGCTAAAAATAGAAAACGTGTAGTGCCTGGGTGTAGAGCCTGGTCAGTTCTGTGGATGCAAACTACACGAAATAGGGTATCATCTTTCAGCCAATCAGAATGCAAGGAAGTCACGTGAGATATAATATTATTTGATATTCTCTTTGAGATGATCATTAGTACAAAGACCCGATGATACTTTGTCACCATCTTTAGACCCATTTGTATTGATACATTTTCTTATGCCATGGTTACCTATTCTACTATATCTGAAAAGCCTATGACATATATTTTAGCTTTACACACCAACCGTGGTGAACAAACCAGCAATGGGATTTCAGTAGTAAAAATTTACACGTACAGTAAAACTACATCCTCGCTGACCTTTCGTGACGTCGACCTGAATGCAAACGTGTCTAAATTTATCGCACGTCGCCTCTCGAAGAGTGAAATGGAAGTGGCAATTATTTATTACGTTTTTAAATGGGTTTACCTCTTAAGATGCCAAAAATTAACAGACATGCATTGTCTCGTGTTAATAAAGCATGCATAACTCAAAATATTATGTTATTATGTTATTGAAACGAAAAAGGCTGAGTTTCTTTTTTTTTATTTCGTTTCGGCGATCAAATTGACAGTGGAAGTACCGCCCGCCGATGCTCGTGTAAACAAAAACAGATTCGCTCGTATGTTCGTCTGGTGCTCAGTAAAACAGAGAAAAAATAATGGCGACTCTTAATAATCTGACGATCATGGTAAAATAAAATATACCCAAAGTAGCTTGGTGTTCCAAATGTTCACCACTCGTGGTGTAGTGGAGTTAACCGCGCGCCGAACATTTGGTACACTAAGCCACTATGGGTATATTCTATATTTATCTGATAACCATAGAGTATAACAACCGTTGTATATACTTGAAGTATATACAACGGGTGTTGTATATAATTATAATTTATGCAAACGACCTCTGACCTCTTTCAATTCCATTTTCATTCATTCATTCATGAAACATCGTTATATCACAGGGCAGATTTTAATTGGACGCTTATTGCACTTTGTCAAAATCCTCTGATGGTGTCATTTCTTATTTATTTTGCTTCAATAAAGGCAACCTAAAATTTTGCTTCAAAACATTGTAGAAATTACTTGAATGTTAATAGTAATTAGTATGCGGCGACTGCGAACTATTTATAGTCACGGCCTCGATCAAAAGTACTCGCGGAACTGCGCTAATTAAAAGTTCGTCTGCTCTACCTGAAAAAAAAAACACTTCGTAAAAATTGTAAACAAACGCAAAATTATTTGTTATATTGGGACTACAGCATAAAACACGGAAGAAAACTGGAACTATGTCAAAAAAAGAATAACTCTACTGAAACACCGTTTTGTTACTGTTAATAAAATAGTTGAAATTTATTTTGTTCCAGCGCAGTTACATGATGCAAGAAGTGCAATCGCACTTTACAATCGCCGTCATCGATTTTGTAATGTAAGGGACACAACTCTATGCGTCTTGTCCTATTTCTTTTGTCTCGTAGACTGGTTTTCTTTGGAGGCCCGTGGGAAGCATATATAAGTCGGGTAGACGCACGAGACGGGTGTCTGTTTGTTATCAGATAAAAACAATAAACATATAGTGTGTTTTTATATCTGTGTTATACAACTCGTTGAAATATGGTTTATTTTTTCTCGGCGAAGCCTCGAAAAAATAAACCATATTTCAACTCGTTGTATAACACAGATATAAAAACACACTATATGTTTATTGTCTATATAAATCATGATGACATTTCTCAACAAAATTAATAAGCCTTTACCTAACAAAATGGCAAAAATGCCTAGAAAATTAGCCTAAGTGTGGCTTATACAACCTCACACATCATGGCAATTTCTCAATAAATCCATACCAATATGGATATCATTGGAACCAGCTGCATCAGCTGGTTCCAATGATATCCATATTTGTATGCTTCTATTGAACATTTGAGACAAAGGTTTCAATCATGAAGTTCAGGATATTTGGGGGAAAGCTATGTGAGGTAAAGAGTTAAAACCCCAAAATACGGGCAAAAGATCAAAAGGTTAATGAACATGTGATGGGGCAACCTTCAAATGGGTCCATCAAAATTCTGAATTGTCAAGCCCTGATAGTGTACTTGTGCAAGACACTTAACCCTTTACCCAATGAAACTGGTACTCTCCAATAAATAGCAATGAAAGTTGCAATGACATTGCAGCTCTACTTGTCCAAGAGGTACATTTGGTACACTAAGCTACTATGGGTATATTCTATATATATACTCCATATGGAGACTTTATTTCAGCATAATAATATTTGCTTGAATTGTATGAGTTTGCCTTCAGAATTTTTTGAGAACCAAGGTCCAAAATAACAGTATGTTTTCGACATGGCCTTCGCAACAAAGGTTGAGAGACGAGTAATTACCTTAAATATTAATTCAGAAGCGATGCGACCTGTTATTTGCTGCTTTATCCCACGCCGCCTGCCACAAAACATTTGACGTACTTGCTGACATGTGGTTTATAATCACTAACAAGAATCTTAAAATCAATGATTGGCTTGTTTAGAGTCAGGTTTGCTGCAGCCTCTGCTCTGATGTTAACATAAATACCAACGCGTACAGGTAACCAGCAAGACATGAGAACATGTTGGTAAGACATTCCGCTTCTCACCGCATTCCAAAAATTAGAGTGTTCTTCAACCTGGGATTGAGTAAAGATTGTAAAGATGAAAGAGAAGAATCAGCAACTTTCCTGTTCTTTTATCGATGAGTTCGAGAGCAAGCTTGAACTTCAACTGTAAAAATACAATTTGTACTTGGTATTCTGATTTTAGGCGATCTGCTCACTAGGAATAAAAACGGCGGATGATACTTAGGTCATCATCTTTAAATTCATCCGTGTATACCCTTTATGAAGACTTTATTTCAGCACATGTTTGCTTGAAATTAAAAGAGTTTGTCTCAAGCTTTGGGAAACATAAATATGCAACATAATAGTTGGTAGAGGTGCAGGCTGCAAGCCGAGAGGTCCTCGGTTCGAATCCCACCTGCGGCAACCGCGTTGTGTCCTTGGGCAAGACACTTCACCCCGATTGCCTACATGGGGGCACGATGACGCTGTGTACTGAGGCGTACTGCACGTCGATGGTGCGCATGTCTTCAACCAATCTAACCCTGCCTGTGCTGCGGTGCAGAGTTCAGAGTTACGATGTTGGAGAGCTGACAGCTGCTCGTCGTTGCTCGGTGGTTCTCTCCGGGTACTCCGGCTTCCTCCACCCGTAAAACTGTCACGGTCACGATTAGCCATTGTGCATAAGTATGTGACCTTAAACACCAATAAATAAATAAATAATATGCAACATAATGTTTTTTTTGTGGGGTTTATTTTAAATTTTCAATGGAGGAATAAGGTTTTCCTGGTTTGTATTAAAATATTCTACATTTTTTTAGGATTCATTACCCACTCACAGGCGGAGGTTGATATGTTTGCAGACGAAAGTGTATCCACCATATATTGCAGCGAAAGTGCATCCACCGCCTCTCCAGAAAAGATCCACCTGCTTCAACGAGCAATGAAGCTAGTGGCTAAGTTTTAAATGCGCCCAACCCAATTCTAATACCAATATTTTAAATCGCATCAGATGGTTCGAGGTATGATTTTCTAACATATCCGTAAACCATACGACGTAATCTAATTTTAACCCCATAATATTCTATACAGATGGACTAACGTTTTTTGTTGGTCAGCATCCAAATCGGTGGTACCAACTACCTTCAGAAGGTTAAATACACCTTTACATTTACATCTAAACATTAGTCGTTTTTCCTTGTCAACTAATGAACCCAGGACTATCACCTCTTTAGCAAGTTTTACAGTAGTCCCATCTATTTACAGTTCCAGATCATAGCGACGCTTCCAGAAATAAACACAATTTGTTTAAAGCTTGGAAATCTTTAAACCCTTTTCCGTTGCCAATTTCTGAATTTTTGTTCTACGACCCTTATTTTTACGGATGTAATATAGTAAAAAGTTATCGATATACATTGAAGAATCCTATTCTCAACTGATGCAGTGATGCCATTGATTGTGACATCAAAATATTGCTAAAGGATAAAGCACTAAATTACAAGATTTGTTGGGTAAAGGGTTAATTAAAATTGTATTGACAGTTAAAGTTCATATAAAGTAGAGAAGAAGGCGAATCAATATTGCAATACGAGCAAATTTAAAACACCTTTGAAAGTTGAAGAAGAAGATAGAACTAATTTCAAAACGAAGACGACTGATCTCGAAGCTATTTCTTATATAGTATCTGTGTTGATCGAATGCGATCCATGAATCGAATTGAACATGTTTGAAATACTTGAAGGGGGAAAAAAATAAGGAAGTTTGAGAACTTTATTAACCCTTTACCCAACGTAACGGCCAAAACCGGTCAGCGCTATTCTCAAAAATCGCCAATTAATTTTCAAAATATTTTCATTTTTTGTCTGAAAAACATAGGTTATGACCCCTCGTTGGAACGAGCTCTTCGAGCTCGTTCCAACGAGGGGTCATAACCTATGTTTTTGAGACAAAAAATGAAAAAAATTAGTTATTCAAGAATTTTTTTTGCAAGTGTCGTCTGCTTTTCATGTTAGGTAAAGGGTTAAATACTTCTAAAGTGCTCAAATGTCCTTTTTATGTTTAATTTTTTTGATGTTATTTTTAAGATTTTTGAAGTTATTTTTAGTTTTTTGAAGTCATTTTTAAGTTTTTTGGGGAGATTTTTTAAAGTTGTTTTGATGTCATTTTAAGTTTTGTTTGAAGTTATTGAATGACAGGCATTTTACTTCAGTCCGATTGGAACATCAACACTCTGTCGGATATGACAACTGCAAAAGCCTCAGTTTGTCTCGGTACGTTTCTATCGAACTGCATCTTGATGATGACGTCCAGAACGGTGTTCTTAAGTTTCTCGCTCTGTTTGCTGACGTTGAACACGAACAGGGCAAAGAGCGTCTTGTATTCGGTGGGTGGTACATTTGGATTGCTTATCAACTCGTACATCTGATGATATTTCGATTTGAACTCTACTGTATCGCCATACATCCTAGAAAAATCATTTTTTCTCGTTGTAGGCATTGTTATCTATGACCGGATATGTCGTGGAATTGCGAAAAGTTGCAATGGTCGAATAGAGAGGGATTCTTTTCTTGAGATCCGATCCTGTCCGTGTAGAACACTCGAACCACCATGATAATTTATTCCGTCCATATAGGCGTACAACCTTTTTCAAAATGTTGTTTACACGTGTAAATTCTCACTCGATCATCCACGGCACATTTCGGTCGTTTTGTCGCCACCATCGTTAATGGATAGAGATTCGCATAGATTTCCTTTTCTTTTCGGGGATCGCTACCTGCCACGGGCGTCATCTTGAATGAACTGTGGCGTGTATTGTTATAGTCGTCAACCAACTCATTTAAGACATTCAAGTATTTTTTAGTCGAGTTGGCCGTGAATTATCTGTGTATGTTCTCCTTCATGGTTCTATTCCATCGTTCGACCACTCTCACCTTCTCGTTTTCTGTGGAATTGATGTCGACGAGTCAACGAACGTAACGTTGTAGAATTCTTGACTTTTATCCATTCATTATTTTTCGGTTTTCGCGAAGAAATGGTGAAGATATTTTCCAAAGCATCAGCCACACTCGTTCCCGATTTATATTTCAACGCTCCCATCCATCCGTATTTTGTAAACACATCAATCACCGTCAATAGATATTTCACACCTTTTTGTGTCTAGACAGCGATTGCATGTCCACCAGATCGGCAGCCCCCACTCGATCCAATCCTTTGACGAATACTCTCCTCTTTCGCAATCTGTGCACAGTCGGCTTGCTTGTGCAGTTCGTTCGAAAATGCATTAGTGAAGTTTTGTTTTATTTCCCATTCCGAGTCGATGTTTCGTGCCGATCAGATTACTGACTAGAGAACCTTCGAATTTCGCTCTCATCGTGACATTGACTACATTTTTCAAATCTGTCAACATGTTCTTGTCGCACACATAGTTTCTAGTCTTCGTGTTGGAATGCTCAGCATAACAGAAACCGCTACCGTAGGTAGCTCGATCCACTCTATTGATGGGTTTGCTCGGCGATTTCAGTGTTAGATCTTTAATCTGACGAGATTTTTTTCTCATATATTCTTTCAACTCCCAGAATGTATCCCTTTCCGCGAGAATGAAGAGATATTTCCCATCGGAAATCCCTCCGTCTTTCAGAAAAGTTGGATATCATGGCTCTTATGGAATTGATTTTCGCATCGGCTAGCACTTTGATCTTTTTTGTGTTTCTCGGCCTTTAACGCTTTTCCCAATGCAGACAATATCAAAATTTATTATTTTAAATATAATTTTTTTTATATTTCTCGAAAAATTTCAACAAAACCATATCATGTGACCCCTCGTTGGAGCGAGCTCCACGAGCTCGTTCCAACGAGGGGTCACATGATATGGTTTTGTCGACATTTTTTGAAAAACAATATTTTTTCAACTGCTGAATTTACACATTACGCAGGCGGATACGGGCGAGTTGTTAGGTAAATGGTTAAAGATAGTTTTTTACTCACTAATTTTCCAACCGTGCTCAAGAATCCTGTCGCGAGAGCAACGGCCTCTATCGCCAACACGGCTGAAATGGTAGTCACGGTCGATAGAAGACCCACTCCAGAAGCACCCAAACCATATAGTGATGAGAGTCAGATCCAGACCGTCCACCAATTTGGTCGTTCGCACATACTTCTTGTTGAGCGCTTGACGTCTCTCTCTCTTTCCATTGTTAAATAATGTTGAACTTTATTGACCTGATCGATGAGAAACGCGTTGCCTTTATCTTCCGAAAGATGAGCCGTCAGTAGTACAGTCGCCGGTATGTTGGGATATAGATTGCCACTTCTTAATTCCATTTTTATTTATTTATTTTTATTCATTTATTTATTCATTTTTTTTCTTACTTCCTATCCTATTTAGTGAATAAAAAAATATAATGTTATGCTATTTTATTTTCTCATCACTAAACAATATCTCATAATAACATACTTAGAATGGGCACGTTTTTAAAAGGCGAATTCGGACCCAATAACAATCGTGGGACGTCGATCAAAGTTTTTCGTCTTTTTAGATAGAGATCGTCTCCGCGAGCTGTAAATACGCCGCTACCTTTCGCTAATTTCAGATACAACCCTTTATCACCCGTTTCGACTCGACACACAACTCATCCTTGCTTCAGAAACAATCCGCTCTCCATTATTTTCTGTGCACCAGAACTGGCCAATCCCGAGCTCCGGCAACACGTCTTTGGTGAGAATGGGTAATGCCTTGGTGGCCAATCCCGCCAACAATCCTAAGAAACCACCTTTCATTTTCTAATTATATCTCAATTGCGCGGGACTCAGTCTCACGGTCAATCCTCTTCGATTACGATGCGCTTTGGCTATTCTATTAATTTGAGTTTTGGTCCAAAGATTTTGTCGTGTCCATTTCTCAAGTCTTGATGATTTAATTTCAATCTCATAGCTTCTCGATTTTCTAATGCTCTGCGAAGTTTGTCTTTCTGACCTTCGGGTATGTTTACGTTTTGTATTATACATCTCGTCATATTTTGTTGTTTTATTTAATTTAATTTTGTTAATATTTTTTATTTAATTTATTTATTTATTTTTTTACTTCATATTATATATATAAATTGATTTAATTCTTTTAAAAAAAGACATTTGTTAATTTAATTCGTTTTCGTATTCTGCAAAACAAATATTTTTGTTTGGTTTGTTTGTTTTGTTTGTTTGTTTAATAAATAATTTAACAGATTTAGTTTTCTGAAATTTCTCTCATGTGAAATCGTATCGTTCGCCGCGAAGATCTAACAGCCCTCCATATTGATTCGTTAATTCAGTGTTAATACTGTATAAAGTATGAGTTATCACAGGCAAATAGACTAGATTTTGAGGTTGCTCTATGATCTTGTACAGGAGAAACGTCCGGAAAAAACGAGTAGATCGTGGGCTGTGTGACACCATTCATGTAATTTCCTGAGATTACGTATACGTCGTCATGACTCGAATATTGTCATCGCTCACCACGATCGAAAAAGAATCTTTTACAGATGTATTATCAGTCGTTCTTTCCGTGTTCTCGGCTATCCTTTCTAATAACTGAGTTTCGTAGTCTTGCAATATTTTTTAAAATATTTGTTTTAATAAATGTAGATTTTACCTTATCTTATTTTCTTTTTACTTTCTACTTAATATGATTTTTTTTTTCTCATTTACTAACTGCAATCGTCCGGAATCTAAACATTCCCTTCCTATATTTTCCATAATATACGGAGTCAAAAGAGAAAGTATAATAAACTTTGAGGAGCAATATATTTAGTATTATCGACTTTAATCCCAAACAAATTGCAAATTCATATTTCGAGTCTTCCTGTATGAATTTGCATAATTCCATGTTCTTACTGTTGCCAGCGTCACGTCAGGGCGTCGCAGTTCAGATATGAGGTGAAATGAAAAGTTCACACATGCAGTCAATAGCGTGTATGTCCACCGTTTGCCTCTTGGATGGCAAAACATCGACGGCGCATGAACCTGATAAGTCTCTGGATGTCACCCTGTGGTATTGCGTTCCACTCCTGCCTTAGAACATTACGTAAATCGCCTAACGTCTGAAGATCATGAAGTCGTACCAGACGGTCCAATTGATCCCAAAGATGCTCGATTGGTGACAAATCTAGCGAAAGTGGGGTCCAGGGAAGAAGTTAGATACTCTGCTCCTCAAGAAAGTCACGACAGATACACGCCACGTGACACCGGGCATTGTCTTGCTGGAATAACTGCAATCCAACGTTAGCTTTGAACAACAGGACAACAACAGCGTTAAGAATTTCGTCCCTTTCTCGCTGTCCATTCAGATTACCATCGATGAAGATCAACTGTGTTCGACGGTGCAAGGAAATTCCTGCCCCAACCATTACACTACCCTCGCCGAAATGGTCGCATTCCCACATCGAGATTCCAGATTTATTACTAAAAAGAACTGTGCTCCAACGCTGCTGAATAAAGCCAACACGCTGACGAACCCATTCCATTCTGACGGTACGATGACGTTGGGTAAGGATTGGTCCGTGGTATGGACGCCTACTGCGGATGACGTGTTCAGCGAGTCTGTTCGGGACAGTTTGTGCACTTATTCTATTGTTAGTTCTACCAGGAGTAATTGATGCTGTCCTCGTCGCCGGAAGGAAGCGATCCAGCGAGTGAGACATCCTGATGTGTCGGTCTTGTGCAGGGGTCGTCACTCTTGGTCGACCTGAACGCGGTCGGTCGACAGTAGATTCAGTGGTTCTATACCTCCAATGAGACAGTAAATAGTGGCCACGCTGACTCATAACTCAACAGCGAGCTCATCTGGAGGTATCCCACCCTCATGCATAGCAATGACACGCAACCTCTGTTTTTCGGTTAACCGTGGCATTTTTTAAAATGTTGGAAGAGAAATACTAGCCTGTTTTCTCAATAACCCATGCTCTCTGGCACAACATAGCACAAAGAAAATCGTCGGTCACCCATTCAATTTGACATTCTCGGGTAACATGTGCTATTTGGAAATCTGTAGCAAAACTGTATACGGTTGGGTGGACAACAACAACGTGCCATTAAACTCTTTGCAAGACTTCTTCTCCACAAACATGCAACATTAGAACTATTATTTTTCATCCTTTATGCTATTTTTCACATTTGTTTCTACTATACTTTCTTTTTTGACTCAGTATTGTTACCACTCGTCAGATCGATCACCACGAAACTAAAAGGTGTACAATCCCACACCAACTTACAAAATCTCTTCAGTTTTTTTTGCTCATGTCATTGGCCACGTGATCGTCGTAAATGTGATTGAGGTTCTTAAAATCTTGACGAAACAGACACAGTAAATTCGCATTTTCTCTTATGGTCTGCCTCCGCAATCTGAAATAATTTTGAGATAGAGAGAAACAGTCCAAATTGTTGTGACGTCCTCGAACGTAGTAAGATTCTGTTTCTCCAACATTCAGTCATCGAATATCATGAGCTTTCTGAGCATCGAATTCAAGTCTCGGGGATATGGCACGTCGTTCGCATTTTCGTAAAACTGATATTCCACACTGGACGTTTTATTATTTCCCAATTCTCTCGACGTTTCTTGCAAGATCGTTACGAGCGATGAATCACATTTTTCGCATTCGTCTCGATTATCGAAGATTCTCATTATAACGCCCTTCGGCAGATTTGAACTCAGAGCGTTTCGCAATAATTCGTATTCGGGTTGAAAGGGACTCTTGCCAAACACGAATAATCTATTGTAATCCAACCACCCCGGTCGCAACAACAGATTCATCAACAGATTTGTCTTTCCACAATTCGATTTTCCCACTATCAATCCTCTTATTCTGTGAGGAAAGAGTTTATGATTCGGCCTCTCAGTCTTTGGTTCAATTCACGATAAATCTTTAATTTCCATTCTCTATGCGTATTTGCCCAAGTTATTTTTTATGCTTTTATTTTAAAACTAACTTTTCTATTTTTTTTTATTATATTACAAAATAAATTCGTTTTTGTTTTTGAATTTATATTTCTTTCAATCCAGGTCCGCTGTTCAACGTCTTAGCGAGTTCCTGTACCAGCACAACACTAGAACCTTTGAAATTTCGAAGTTTCATGTTCGCTAGAACCTCTTCCGATTTCGACGAAAATTTTGCTTGCTCAACCGGTTTTATCAACTTCTGAATTAAATCAGCACGCCTCTTGCCAGCATCCGAAGCGATTCTAGTGCTCGCTTCCGCTGCGGCGTATTTACCCACGTCCATGGCGGTTTTCTCTCCAACCTTTACGGCGGTAGAGGCAATCTGTTTCACCACATGACCGGTGAAGGCGCGTGACAGAGCTCCCATCATCGAATCAGCAAACCTGATCCACCGTAGACGTAAGATCTCATAAATCCTCTATTCTTTATCATTAACATATTTGTTTCTTTCGTATTATTTCGTTCTTTTTAATTGAATGATAATTATTTTGTAATTTAATTATTGTTTTTTACTTCTATTTTATTTACTATTAATTTTTTGATATTTTACCTTTCAACGCGTTCACGATCAATTTATAAGTATCTTTGTCGTTCGTCACATATGCTCAGCAACTCGTTTGTCACTCCGGTATTTCCGGCTTCTCGACTCGCCATCAAGAGATCTAATCTCTTCAGCAGGGCATTGGGATCGCAAGGAATGATCGTAGTCTTTCCCTGTCCGATGGCTGACGAACGCTTTATTCCCATCCTATATGGGTTTCACCACATTCTTCCACTTCGAACTTTCGCTCGCTTTCGGTCTCGTCTCTGTGGGATCGTTATTTTTTTCTCATGACATTCGTACGACGCACGCGATCGCCTTACGTTTTGTAATCCTCTTCCTCATATCCGTTAGGTTTAGGCAGCACGAGCAGGTTCCACAATTCTCTAGTACCTTCGTATTCTCGATCTTCGACGATTAGATTATAATCGTCGGTTATTTCCACTTTTAAAAAATAAAAAAAAATCAGTCTCCCTAAAGGTCGAGTTCCTATTTTTAATTTCAGCTCTCTCTCTCTCGGCGGTGAAACATCAATTGCAAATATAACAGAATCCCCATTGGGAATAACATGAAGCAAAAACACAATGTGTGCAAACTCGTCAATCTTGCAGTGCCAAGAACGTCGCGCATTACAAATTCCAATGGGAATTTTACACTGGAAAAGACATTTTTTGACCTCACTTATGGAGGCGAGAGCGAAAGGAGCGCATTACAAATCACAAATCCCTATGAGAAAATTGCACTGAGTGATGTGCTAAAGGTCGTTTTCGCAAATGTTCTTGGCCAGCGATCTCGACACTTTTGCAATTTCGGATGGAAATTTACATTGAAAAAATATCGTATCCTTCGAGCTCACTTTGAGTTTATTTTCTTTTTTATTTTCCCCCATTGTATTCGCCTTAACCGAAATACGAGCTCAGGTAAAATTGACAAAGTCCGATTTTAACTGAGCTCGAAAATGTTTCAAGGTAAATTCCCTTTGCTTTCAAGCCTAATTTTGGGGGTGAGCTCGAAATGCATTTCTCCTGAGCTCGAATTGTCAATTATACACTATTGCCGTCAACACCCTTTCTTCGAATCTCGTATCATTAAAACCCATTCTGTGCAGAATATCACCGATGGAAGACATCATCTCTCCGGGAATAGCTTCTTCCCTCACATTGGAGTTTGCGTTACCCTTGTCTATAACCATGCCTATCAATGGAACAGATAGAACAGAGAAACGCTAACGTAGTCACGAAAGGTGAACACAGCCAAAACATATCCAGGCCTATTTTTAGCATGGGAAAAACTATAATCACAAATCCAACGGCGTGACCACTACCGTACAGGACAGGGTACTGAGGCATAGACATTCATCTTACCCGAAGCGATCGTTTTGAATGTATCAGGACCAAAACATTTTCTGTTCCAAATATTCTGGCGGTGAAAACTCACCCCGCAGATATCTTAGCAACATGACAAGTTTCAAACGAGAATTGAGCAGGTATCACCAAGGTGGGCGAAGGAAAAGTCATATATCGTCCCTTGAATGGTACAAGGCGCCATCTGCAAAGCTTTAGCATTGTTCCACACCATGGGCGATAAATGTGCAAACTTGATGTTAGGCGATCTCCGCTATCGTTTCAACTGACATTTTTAGAAATTTATCGACTATATTTGTGTTATCTAGTTAGGCTGGATAGTGTTAATCTGATTCCTCAGAAAACTATATAATGAGTTGTCATCTTCAGAGCGTCCACAGTAAAGAAAACTGTGAACCCCCAAAATACTCTAGGATTCGATTTGTTTCGAATAATGAGGATGGTTTCGAATCAGTGAAAAGATTCGAAACTGAATCCAGTCTCGAACGTTTGCTGGTCCCTAACAGAATTTCCAGTCATACAAGTCAAGGACTGCACGTTGTATCGATAAACCGATACATATCGGTATTCAAACCAATATCAATTGAATACCGGCGTAACTACACAAATATCAGTTTATCGCCATTCGCGGTTTGAGTTCAACAACCAACTGGTCGCCTGAGTGCTAGAATGTTCTATGTCCCAGAGGGGACATAGAACATTTTAGCACTCAGGCGACGAACTGTATTAAACCCTCAAATTTGATTTGCTACACATACGGTTTATCTTTTACGCTTTTCATGGTTTTATTTCATCAGCTTTAGCCCTTAACCCGCTGAATATTTTCAAATTATTTTTCATCAAATCTGGTTATGGCTGCTGTTTCAGTGGAGCATTTTACAAATATTTCTCATCAAATCTGGCCATGGCTCATGACTAGATTTATTGAAAAAAAAATCATCTAAATTTAACTACTGAAATCATTGGTGGACAACTTCATACAATTCGTCCCCTGAGTTCCAATGTGTTCTATGTGCCTACTGGCACATAGAACACATTGGAACTCAGGGGACGAATTTACAGAGTTAAAATATTCCAAAATGTTCCCAAATTATACTTATTTCAGTGGTAAGAGAAATCCTATCATGGGCAGAAATATCAGTCAATAGCATGTAAGAAGTTAAATGTTAATTCTTTTCACATTTGTTTTCAGCACAAAGTGAAATTTCAGTATTACGTTTACAATGACACTTATGGTTTGACTTCTTGCTTGTTTGTATCAATCTAGGAGAAGACTAATTTTTACTACCCACTCCACTTAATTTAAAAACGAAGACAGAGTGATGTGTGTCAAACAAAGAAGGATCCAGCGGTGTGGTGCGGATGTAAATTATGACAAGAGTAAAATATTATTCACAAGGTGGTGACTGCATTGCCTTTGAAATTATTTAATCTATTCTGGACGGTTGGGGAAATAAATCATGCTACAGAGGTACATGGACTAACTCTCCTTCAAAAAAAAACATTCACTGTTTTCAGTGTTTAATGAATAAAAGATATCAATAAATTAATAGGAAGTCGCGTCACACGACTACCACGTGTGTATGTTATTCACCCATAAATAAATTTCCCGGAGGTCATTAGTTTTTTAATTGTACTTCTGATTTTTAATATTCGAACTATATCATCAAGGCATGTTGATTTTTGTTCGGACTGTGATGACACAAGTCATCGAAGGCATGCCTTGGTTATGTACTTGGAACTTCACACTCAAGACAAAGAAAGTTTAAGGGGGTTCTCTGAATGCCGGCACCTATCGTTTTCTAACCTGAAATTAATGGTGCATGTTGATTGCTCAAACAACACTTTCTAGGTGTTACTGATCTATAATTCATTTCTTATAAATGAGAGAAACACTAGAAACATCGGGGGACCGCTCAGGAGACGTGACAACCGTTACGTAATACCAGTTCCTTATTCGACATTCGTTATCAACCGATAAGATCGGTTGATAACGAATGTCGAATAGGGAGCTGGGAATAAGTAACGGTAGTCGCGTCCGTGAAACTTTGGCTCATTCGAACAGATGCATTCCATTTTGATTATCTGCAAGTGAAAATGTTGTGAAGAAACAAATATATAAATAAATACAGTGGAGAAATATAAACAATATGAGAAACCATTGGCTTATTTATACAAACAAATAAATACATTGGAGAAAATATATACTGAAAAAATATACAGAAAAATATGAATTTAGTATAATTTATAACCAAATTATGAAGGAAGAGGTATGAGGTAGATGCACGGCGCACATAATGATTTATGCTCTCATCAGACGAAAATACATTTTGAAGGACACAACACTGTACATTTCGCTGTACACGTATAATTAATGAGGTCCCGTTCATTTCGCATTGAAAAACAACAGTTTGTAATGAAAATTGTGCCACATTTTCAAATAAGAATCCACCCAAGTTTACAACACAGATTACCTCTCTGTGAATTGAATTACTTGCATCACACGACTGTCACATGTGTTGTGTTATATTTAGCCACAATTTACTTTTCAAGATGCCTTCAGTTTCTTTTTTTAAATTGCTCTTCCGTTTCAATGAAACTATTCGAACCGCATCACTGATGCTGATTTGTTCCGGCTGTGATGGCTCAAGTCCCGACAATAGTAAGTATTGATTAGGCATAAAAAAAATTAAAAATCTGTTTCTCAGGCCCTCCCGCATGGTCCTTTTGGCTGCAGCATGCTCTCTTTTTTATAACCAATGCAAACTTTAAAACAATAAAATTAAATGGTTTATGTCTGATATTTTACCCAAGTTAAAAAAAGTTGATAATTTTTTCCCTTGAGTGCAAGAAGGCTTTGCAATGCTTTAGCATTGCAAAGCCTTCTTGCTCTCAAGGGACGAAATACACCACCACCCATGCGTCTCCGTAGATTATGATTCCTAAAACATACCAAGGACATGAACTTTTAGTGGCAAATAAATAATTACAGAAATAACAAATAAAATTAAAACCCGCTCGCCCGCATGAAATTTTACAAATAATGGCCTGAGAAACAGAAGATCTACTTTGTGTGGCCTTACCATGTTTAGATATCTGACTAGTCTTTCGATATACCGTTATACCGCTATGGGTTTTTTTTCAAAACAGTACAGTCGTCGTAGACTGATCGTAATCTACGCGTGGACTATGATGTCTACGCATGCTTTACCAGGTACTGAAAATTACCTTAAGCCAAATTTTAATTAATGAAGTACCGGTTGTTTTTTTGATGATTTTTGATGATTATTCCAATAATTAGTGTTCGGAATCTAATATTATTGCAGCTGTGGAAATATTGCCCACCGTTGGAAAGTGTCCACTCCACGGCACCTGCTGTACAAAACTGACACCGGTATTCAGTTTCGGATACCGTGAAGGCAAACGTTGTTTTATAAATCTAATTCGTGTATAGTACGGCCGCCGGGGACTGGGCACTTTCCACGGGTGGGCAATATTTCCACGGACGCAATAATATTGGATTCCAAACGTTAATTGAGTTTTGAATTATCCTGATGATGATTTTTATTACTTGGTAAACTCATGCGTGGGAATCACTGCCCACGCGTTAACTACGACCAATCCACGGCTCTACTGTAGTTTCGTAGGGTATTACGCTTTTATGAATCTAATGAACAAATGTATATTGACTGCAATGAGTAGATCAACTTTACCACAGGAGTTTGTCCTTTGTTTTGGTTTTGAGACAAGCATTATTTTGTGGAAATAATTCGATACAGTAAGTACTGTTTTATGCTACCAAATTCCCTTTCTAAACACACCGGCTCCAGCCAGCCACTACTAGGATCAGCTGAGCTGTTGGAAGACAAACACGTTTTTACGACCAAACATGCCACTCACGCTCTCCATAACGCCAACTCACGACCCCGCCCATTGAAAATGTACATACACCCTTGCTGCATTCAATCCCAAAATGTGTTTTGTGAGTATGGTCATATCGCCGCACAACCTATTGCTATTTCTTTCTTAGTCCGGTGGCGAGGGTGGCCATCCCCTACAAGGCGGGTCCTCGGGTGGCAGATCACAATAATTATATCAACAAAACACTATGGTATACCGAACCAAAAAAAAAACAAAAAGGAGGTCGTGACTTATTTTCTACGGATTCTGATTTCGACTAGGATCAAGGCATTACAACAAATGTAAGAAAATGGCCAAAATTTGTGATAATTTATGCAGCTGCCGAGGGTAAAAGGGCTCCCGATATCAAACCTTTTGCCATAGAAAAGGCTATAAAAGGAATTGCTGCAATGGTACAAAACGTCAAAAAGCAGAGAACTGGAGCTCTACTAATTGAATGTAATAAAGAAGCACAGGCAATAAATTTATTAAACGCGAAAACACTTGCAGATTTAGAGGTGAATCTTTCCCTCATAAAAACCCTCAATAACAGCAGGGGTTAACTTGAACAAAAGAAGTAGTTGGCATTGATGAACTCGAGATAAAAAAGAACTCGAACCACAAGGTGTAACAGATGTTAAAAATATTGAAATTAGAAAAGATTGTTCAGTTATGAAAACAAATACTTTCATATTGACATTTGATTCTTCTCGGCCACTCAAATTACCTGAAGTTGGTTATATGAACATCAAAGTGGATTTATATATTCCAAATGCACATCGATGTTTCAATGCCATAAATATGCCATGGGCAAAATGACTGCAGGGGGGTCAAGCAATATGCTACAAGTGCAGACAACAATATCAACAACAGCCATGATACAGTGCAATCAAATGTGTAAACTGTTAGTGCAATCATATATCATAATCCAAAGATCGCCCTGTCTGGAAAAAGAAAAACGAAAACCGAAAATAAAGTGCGAAAAGCAAATAAGTTTTAAAGAGGCCAGAGGAATCGTGACATCAATTCCTGGTATGAGTACATCATCCCCATAAAATGCTACCAAATTATCGCAGAAATTGCCAACTCAGTCAGTTGAGTGCCAGGCACAATACACGTGGCTCAAAGGAACAATTCCATCTTTAGTGAAGGCTTTTACAATAGACCAATCAATGCCACAGTTCAAATACCCAAACAACTTCAACCGCCCAAACAACAGAAAAAATAACACAAACCAGTCCAAAATAAGAACAAACAACTCATCTGTCTCAGTACGAACATAAAAAAGAACAAAAATAAGGCAGAAAAGAATAAGCGAAATAAATCGAAAGCAGATCCATATCATATACCCCAACAAAAATTGAGTCAGAATCAGAAGCCGCATCAAGATCAAGATAATAAGAAAAAAGAAGAGGAAAGACAGAAACGAGAGTCAGGCAGAATACCCAAACGCCTTCAAATTGTTATTACGAGCAACGTTCTGAGGGCATTGAAGATATGTCAGTCGATGAGTGAGTTTTCGACCAAACTTCGCCTGAACTCCCCACGGGAGGAATTTCTCCCATACGTACACCATCACAAGCACCACCCAAACATGATTAGTGCAAGAAAACACAATATCAAACAATGGAATTGTCGAGGTTTTAGAGCGAATTTTAATGAACTGGACCTTTTTAGCCAAAAATATAAACCTACTGCTGGAAACACCCTCAGAGGAACCAGACACCCAAGTGCATTCTGTTTTCTACACTATGCCTCATATAATGCCTGCGCAGATGGAAAATATCTTCTTGTTCGCGGAACGTCTGTCATGGTTACAAACTACATTATTCACGTTTCTGTACTTTTGCAATCAAATTTGCAGCCTCTAGCGGTACACGTAACTTTAGATAAGACAATTGTGTTCTATTCACGTTTCACAAAGTAAAACCCTACTGCTGAAGGATTTTGAGCAGCTGATTCACCAGCCCCCAACTCCATACATTTTGTTGGGTGATTTTAATGCTCATAGTCCTCTTTGGGGTAGGTTGTGCAACAAAGAAGACCAAAGAGGCAAAACAGTAGAACAATTTGTTACAAAATATGACTTGTGTTTGTTCAATGCTGGGTCAGATACTTATCTGCATCCCGCCTCTGGTTCATACTCTTCCATTGATCGTTCTATTGCCAGTCCTTATCTCTTCCTTGATTTTTCTTGTAAGGTTGAAGATGACTTGTGCGGAAGTGACCACTTTTCAGTTGTGTTAGAGAGTGTAATTCCGAGGGACGGTGAGAGGGTGCCCCAGTGGAATTTTAAAAAGGCTGACTGGGACACTTGCTCATCGCTTTGTTCTGAGCGCATTAAACGGGACACATTTGAGGAAAGTGCTGACGATTGTAAACAGACTACAAAGGTTCGCAAGAAGACTGAAAGGGAATTTAATAAATCACCCTCAACCAATAATTTAGATAAACTACGCACTAATCTTGCTAAGACTAGACGGCTCATAAAACAGAAAAAAACAAGAAAAAACTCTTGGGAAACTTATGTTTCTAAACTTAACCAACACACTCACATCAATAAAATTTGGAAATGATTAAAAAAATTGAAGATAAAGAAACAAAATCAAATTTATCACACGCCTGTTTTACGTAATCCCCATCTACAGCAACACTAAACCGTGCGGAAAATGAAAATCTGTTCCACACACATGTGTGGAACGAAAATCGATGACGGACTACTTTTAAATAGAAGCGAAATTTCACTAGAATTTTCCACAAGTCGTGCACCACAATTACAATTTTAATCCCTAGCGATAGGCACATAGAACACATTGGAACACAAGGAATGAAATAGTAACACGGGTGCCCTCGCAAATTTGGTTGGGGGTAAAATGAGTTCTTTTTGTTGATAGTTGTCAAATGAATTGAGCGTCCTTCTAATAATCGTTTTTTTTATAGACGTGAAGGCGTGTAATAAACACAAAATGACACACGCGTGTGAATGGGTTGATCGACATGGCACTTGTGCCATCGCGGAAGGATATAACTGGCGCGCGGTTAACACCACTTCACCACGTGTGATGAACATTTGGTGCACCAAGCTACTTTGGGCATATTTTATTTATACCATGATCGTCAGATTATTAAGACTTGCTATTATTTTCTCTCGATTTTACTGGGCAGGAGCCGTACATACGTGCGAATTTGCTTTTGTTTACACGAGGCTCGGTGGGCGGTGCTTCCGCTGTCAATTTTATCACCAAAACGAGAGAGAAAAAGAAACGGGGCATTTTTCATTTTAATAACATAATAACATACTGTTTCAGGTTATGGATGCTTTATTAACATGAGACAATGCATGTTTGTTAAATTTTGGCGTTTTATGGGGTAAACACATTTAAAAACGTAATAAATAATTGCCACTTTCATTTCACTCTTCGCGAGGCGACGTGCGATAAATTTAGACAAGTTCTCATTCAGGTCGACGTCACCAAAGGTCAACTTGGATGTAGTTCCATTGTAGGTGTAAATTTTAACTACTGAAATCCCATTGCTGGCGTGTTCACCGCGGTTGGTGTATAAAGCAAATATTTATGTCCTAGGCTTTTCACATATAGTAGAATGGGTAATCATGGTATAAATTACTAACTTTTAAAACATCTGCCTCAAACTTCACGTAAACTTTTGGTATCAATTTTTAAAGTCATGTGTGACTGGCCAGATTCCACCTTCCTGGCGAAAAGCTACAATAATTCCCATTCCAAAGCCTGGTAAAGAGTACAGCAATCCAAGTAATTACAGACCAATTGCATTAACAAGTTGTCTGTGTAATACCATGGAAAGAATGACCAATGATCGACTCGTCTGGTCTTTGAAATCGAACAATCTACTTCCGGAAGTTCAGTGTGATTTCCGAAGCCAGAGAAGTACTTTTGATCATTTGGTTAGTCTTGAAACGTTTGTAAGAAATGCCTTCTCCAAAAAAGAATACGTGGTCGCCATCTTCTTTGATATGGAGAAAGTCTACAATACAACGTGGATGTATGGGATTTCGAAATATCCTTTTAACAAGGGGTTGAGAGGGTGTATGCCTCTTTTTATAGAATTCTTTTAAAACGACCGCCAATTTCAGATTCGTGTTGGTCAACGTGATCTGATCCGCACGAACAAGAATTGGGGGTTCCTAGAGGTAGTATTTTATCTGTTACCATTTTCTCAGTGACAAGCAACAGCATTATTGACGCAGTTGAGAATATGATGAAAATATGACCAAACGGTCCGCCTGTAAAGTGGAACCACGCGTTACTTCCACTGGGGAATCGCCCATTCAGGTGTTTATACAGGGATTAGCACTTTCTGATAAATAGAAATTACTGTCCCCTGGAACGCCGCCGTGGCAACGTCTCGGAGGGAGCGAATATTTATTTACCAGAGGGCGCTTGTCAACGGAGGGCCAAGGCTGGAGTTGATCAACTTTGCTGGGGACCTAAGATAATCTTTCACCGGGGACAGGGGATCTTCACTAGCTCACTTTTGTAGATCGCAATTGCTTATTCACGAGCCACAGAGTAGCGCCGCGCTTTAATCAATTGCTTTCAACGGTAATGAACTAGTATGGGACAATTTCTTGGCGGGGCTGAGGTTCCATCAATTCCTAGGGTACTCAGGGCTTCTTCATTAATAAGATAAAGACTATTAACAATCCAACAATTTTTATATATAAAATCTTCTATACTCTTATTTACAAATAGCCAACAAATCCTAAATAAATAATCCTAACCACGAATGAAATGAGTTTTGTGACTAGTCACTGAATCCCACCGAAAACAGGTACTAAAATATCATCTAAAGTTAAATTGTTTCCCAAATTTACATTCGTAGAGAAAGGGCGAAGCTGCGACTACTGGTAAGAAATCACGAGATCTTTCACTCAACCGCTTATGCGCGTATTTACCCTGTTGCGCCTACCACATTATGGGGAATTACCTTTAATACTAAATTTCACCCTTTAGAATGTCTTACCACCTACAATTCCTGCTAATAGTGCTTCTAACTCGCAATAATAACAACTGATCATCTAATAACACAGATTAACTAATACACTTAAAACTGTTTACTAATAACTATGTAACTACGACGTGTTATCACAACTGAATATTATAAACTAAATACTACATATACTCATCGATTCTTCTTCGGCGTCTCCCCTCGATGCAAATCATCAGATCGGGAATCCTGTCGTCCAAATGACGGCTCACCGGAACCACACAAAAACCTTAACTCTTTACTACACCGCGTGAACTAACGATTATTCCATCCTTGCGAGTCGGTCCTGAGGTTAACTCAAGGGGTCTTATATAAAAGCGCGCATCACCTATTAAAGACTTGATTTGGGCAAAGGTGCTAATTTAGAAAAGATGACTTGCAGTGACATGAACTGACTTCTCAATAAGTTCTAATTTGGAATGCATTGTTTATACAGTCCCTGCATGACAGCGACTGAACAAAGAACGCTTTCCGAATACGAACTTAATTAATGCGCTTATCCCGTTTACTCACACTGATTATTAAAAACTTTCTTTCTTTCATTCATTCTAAATAACTCGAATTGTTTACTTATTTTTAAAATTTAGACTAACCTTAAAATAACAACCCTGTGATATATGCCTCCCTCTAAATTAAAAAGCTCCGCTTTTTCGACGAATATCTTATTTGGCAAACTTGAAAAAGGTAAAACATGATAAAATGAAATGAATGCATGAAAGATAAAATACAATAATGTTGAAAACTAACGGAGTGTCTATTTGTTTCTTCTTCTGTGATCTTCTTTTCCTTGTAATTGAATATATTGAGGTTGAAAGTGTCCGAGCGCGTTTGTGATACTATGTTGATGTTGATAATTCGATACTGTCCGATGCATATAAAATGAATTGTGTCGCCAAATTCGTTAGACGTTGAGTATGAATGTTGAATGTCACGTAATCCTTTTCCGAATGAATTCCAAATTTAGTTTCTGTGCTGATCCAAAGTTGTTGTCCGCATGCTTCATGTCCGTTTGTTGTTAATTTATTGTTAGGTCTATTTCTTTTCCTCATCTCGATGTCGCGTTGTCCTGGGGTTTACTTCATATTTCTCTTCATCTTGCTGTTGTATATAATTTGGTTTCCTGTTGTGTGTCCTTCGTTTGTGATGTCTGTGTTCTCTGTATAATACCATTTTACCATCTACATATGCAACCTGAAAATATAAACTAGACAAAAATTGAGTTTACGCGTTCTGAAAAAAAAAACCTTTTATAATGTCGCCCTGAAAGAAGAAACAAATTAGACGCAGCGCTCTGGTTAACCTGTAGAAAAAAGAGAACAAACATTTCATTAAACAAGGAGCAACTTGAAAAAAAATAAACAAAGAGCTACTTCGAAAAACATCACAAATAACCAATCAGGAACTAATCAACCAGTCTTTATATCCAAGCGAAGAGCCTTGCCACAGATCTCCGTTGAATATTTTGCGCAATTTGAACGCAAGTGGCAAGATTGCATTCAGATCACACAATATTATTATTATTATTATTATTATTGTTATTATTATTATTATTATTATTATTATTATTTTAAGGTAGGGGTCCGTCCGTCTTGCGGGTGGCCCCTCTAAAGTATTATCATAATTTTAATATCTATCCTTATAGAATTTTCATTTTGCCCTTTAAACACCTGTAACTTTAATACCCAATGAAACTTGTATTACTTTTTAAGCCAGACAGTTACCCTTCAACTGGCAAATGCTTTTTTCTGTTTTAACCTCTTTACACAGCTTCGATTGTGCCGTGGAGCGCGTAAGCGGAATACGCGGAGTACACGAGAGAACGCGAGTTTTACGGAGTAATAATAACGAGACAACATTAAATCAGGGAAAAAAACAACGCTTCACCCAACAAGGTGGTGGCGTATCCGTCAAGCGGTACCCACCAAGAAACTCGTGATAACCGTAAATTACATATTTATTAACTGACAAATTAAATATCGGGACTTATATTACTTTATTTTATATTATTGTTTTTTTTTTGTTTTTTTTTTAATAAGCTAACAAATGCTTTGAATACTTTGTTTCGTACTCACAATATCTCCCACTCGTCTAAGTCTGGGATGCTGATGGAATCTGATATTGTGCTGACGCTTGTTTGCAGTTTTCTTTTTCTTCTATTTCCTTTCGCGGTCTTTGAAATGTGGAACTCTTGGATTAACTCTTCCGGTACATTTTCTCTCGGTTCCCACGTAGTTTCTTTAGATCCCTGCCACTTAATTTTATAATGTTTCCGACCGTGGAGTTTCTTGCACGCTAGGATCCTGTCTACAAAATAGGTGTCTTCTTCATTTTTCTTGGTGTCTTCGTCTGCGGGAGTCTGGTTTTTATCTTCGGGGTGGGAATTCGACGCGATGTCGGGTTCTGTATGTGGAGCCACTGTTTCCTGAGCCGTTTGCTCCTCGAGGGTAGTGGTCGGACGATCTTTGGGGTTGGTGAACGGTTTGAGACGGTTCGCGTGCACTGGTGACTTGAGTTGAATATCGTCTGAACATCTGCGGACCGTATATGTTGGGTTGATGTCGTGCGTGATATAGTATGGTCCCGTCCAACGTTGGCACAGCTTCCGTGAATGCCCAACAGGCGTTTTGTTGTTATATAACCATACTTTGTCACCTGTCGAGAATCTTGGGGGCTTTGCCTTTTTGTCATGCTGTTGTTTATACTTATGCTGTGCGTCTTTAATGTTTTGTTTTACTATTTCTCTGGTGACTTCAAAGCTTTTCTGTATGGCGTCCAGATGTTTATACGCTTCGGTTCCGATGTTGTTAGTTGGAATAAGCTCCGTATCTGTCGGTAACTGGCAATCTTGTCCGAATAAAACACGAAAAGGACTCATCTGCATTGACTCTGTGCACGGTGTTGCCCTATACGCGAACAGCACACTTGGTAAAAGATCCGGCCAATTTTCTTGTTTCGCATCGCAATACATTCGGAGTGTTTTTGTTATTGTCGAGTTCATCCTTTCACACGCGGCATTTGTCTGTGGATGGTAACTGCTTGTCTCCAGTTTCGTAATCTGAAAAAGTTTACAAAGTTCTTTGATAAGTTTTGACATGAAATTTTGTCCTCTGTCTGACAATAGTGTTTTGGGGGCCCCGTACCTACAAATAATTTCTGAATATAGGATTTTAGCTATTTCTGATGCTTCCATTGTTTTTAAGGGGAATGCCTCGGGCCATTTTGTAAAAGCATCAACAATTAACAAAATATATTTATATCCATTCGGAGACGTTTTGAGGGGTCCTAAAATGTCAATATGGAGACGACTAAATGGCGCTTCGACAGGTAACGGATTTAGAGGCGCTGGATGGTGGTGGGTCGCATCCTTGTTTTTCTGACACCGGAGACATGATTGTACATAATAATGAATGTCAGAAAATAAGTGTTGCCAAAAATACTTGAATCGAATGGACTGATAAGTTCTATCAATACCTTGGTGTCCACCCAGCAGTGAGTCATGATATGACAATAGCACGTCATTCCTCAAACTGAGTGGCACCACGAGCTGTTTAATTAAACGGTCTATTCTATGACCCTTACCTTTTGGGTAGTAGAGATGATACAGGATTCCATCTTCCAAAATGTAGTCATTTGCTTCCAAAATGACTCTTCTAGCGTCTTTATCGTCTTCGGGTAATATTCTGTCTTCTAAATATTCGATAAATAGATGATCTGTAATAAGTTTCTCTTTGATATAAGATTTATGAAACGAGTGTAGACAATTTTATTTTAGCGAGCCTCTGGCGAGCTAAAATAAAATTGTCGAAACGAGTTTCATAAATCTTATGTCAAAGAGAAACGAATTTCAGATTCTTTTTATCACATGACACACACAAACGAACTTGAATCGATTTATTTTTAACGAGTCTGTGTTCCCGTACACGGAAAAAGAAAATTAACCTACTTTCTCCATGTTGACTGAATGCGTTCAATACTTCCGCTTTACAAAATAGTTCTCAAAACAAACGGTCTTGTTGACATTTAATAAACAGACTGCAAAAAAACCCTCATTAGTAATTCAATTGTCAACAATAAGAGAAGCAAATCCAAAGAAGGGATTTGCAATTTCTATATTATATAAACTTTAATTCGAGTCGCTGTCGGACACAATGATGCGCCTACGTTTCTGAGCGGGTTGGGCTGATGATGTTTCTGGGTTATGAATGTGTATTTCAAAGTGCCCACCATAAATGTTGCCTGTGAACATATTCTGTAGTCTACCCGCAAATTGTGTGTTTCGATCAATGGAATTTGTGTTAGAAATTGACTGGCTTTGATAAACTACATCTGTGTCCATGGATTTAGGATATTGAGGCCTATTTTCAGTTTGAAGATTGGAGTTAGATAACACTCGAGAAATTTGTTTGTGTTGTTGTTCACTGATATGGCTGTAATTGTTAATTGACTGGATATTCTTATGTCCTGTGATTTGCATAATCTGGTGATTAACTAAGTTTCCGAACAAGATGTTTGCGAACACTGTGATTTGTAAGTTTCTTTTCCGGTGACGGATCAGCTGCTTTTGCCATGCGCTTCATGATGGAGGTAAGTTTATTTATTCCAATCGGCTGTCTTTTAAACCACTGATCACCGACATTCATATCTTGTTTAGTATGTGTTGCTATATAAAAAGGGTCACTTTCGTCACTGTAACCAGAGGGCCTTAAAAGAGAGTACTCTTTATAAATGTTCACAGGACACCTTTCTGGTAAATCAAAGTTACACCACATTCTGGGTGGCACACTTCGAACATCTCTCACATTGTCACCATGGCGAGTTTTTGTTTGTCTTTTTGTAAACTGTAAATATTCCTGGCCATTTGGGTCCCTGTGCAAGCTAACATCCTCCCCAACACATTTTACGGTGCTCATCTGAGCCCCATAAACCAAAGTGAATAGTGTTTAAAAACCACAACTTCACAAGGAGTTTATTATAGATTCGGGTGTCGAAGAACCCAGTTGACCGCTTTGCCACAAAATGTCAATTTCATTGTCACTTATTGGCTCCGCCTTCATTTCCCGATTGCCCAAGCCACTTCGTTTCATTTGTCGTTGTTTGGCCTTCAATATGTCTCTCACTTCCACAAATTCTACACTCCTAACTATTGTGTGGCTGTAATTAAAACGTTTTAAATTTCTGTCAATACTGGAAATAAATCCACGCAACGAGCTTGGTTCATAATCATATTCAGAGCTGTCAGATTTTCTGACTGACAGAATAAATTTGCATAAACTAACACTCAGTTCACTAGGCGGTATGTTGTGAATTGCAAGATGCTCATTTATATCATTGCTTTGAAGAAAATTTCTTACTGACTTCATATCATAAAAGGTCTTGCTTAAAGTGTTTTTATTTGTTTCTTTTTCAACAAATCCATCTATATCTGCACCGCTGATATTAACAAAACGACGCTGTTGTCTGTTGAGTAGCGTCCGTTTGCTTAGCAACGTCAACAGTTTCTTGGCAATCTAGCGTCTGATAGCGTTCATCGTGTAATGGGCTCAAACGTTCTGCCGAGAGAGTCACTTCAAAGTCGATACCTATTATTTTCACAGTGTATAACAAGCCTTTTGTGGAATCAATGACCTTAACAATTTCCCCTTCTCCTTTTCCATCTATTTTCACAATTTCGTTCACTCGATAGTTAAGTACACGCGACATGTTTTGTTTGTAAACAATGGAGTGGTATAATATGAATATTAATTAGGTGATGAGGCTTAAAATTCAGCCAATGAAAATCCTTGCAGGTCATATTACACGTGTTCTCATACAGAAGAATATCAGATGGACTTTTTCATTGAACTTTACAATAGTCAGGTGATAAAATCATTTACGTCCGGATCCGATCTTTGTTTATTTTTAATGTCAGCCTCGGAGACGGCTGCGACGCGCGTAATATAATCTAGTGGGTCACACTGTTGTATTACCTCTTCGGTTTGTGTTTGAGACGCCGCGTGTTCTTTAACGTTGTTTGTGGTCATCACGGTGGCCTGAGCATTATCGCTTACTGTCGGTTTGGTAACTTGTGGATATTCGCGTCGTGATAGCGCATCCGCGTTCAAATGCTTTCTACCTGCTTTATGGATGATTTCAAAATTATACCCTTGTAATTTTAGCGACCAGCGGCCTAATCTGCCGCTACATTGTTTAAGGTGTCGTAAATATGAATTAGCAACATGATCGGTGATTACGGTAAACTTACCATTCGCTAAATAAACATGATAGTGTTTAATACCTTCAACTATTGCGAGACATTCTGAAATACCAATTTTTTGTTCTGCTTCAGAAAGAGACCTGCCTCCATATGAGACAACCACTTCCTTACCATTTTCATCCATCTGACCTAAGATATAACCTATTGAATATCCTGACGCGTCTGTATACAGAAAAAATTCTTTATCAAAATCTGGGAAAGCCAAAATTGGAGGTTTTGTCAGGGCCTCTTTCATGGTGTTAAAGGCTTTCGCACATTCTGCATCCCACTGAAATGGTACATTCTTTTTGAGAAGATTATTGAGAGGTGCTGCTTTTTGCGAAAAATTGGAGACGAAACGTCGATAATAGTTACAGAGACCAAGGAAAGCACGAACAACTTTGAGGTTTTTTGGATGGGGGAACGAGGACACAGCGTCCGTTTTCGAAGTATCAACAGAAATGCCATCTTTAGAAAGAACGTCCCCCAAATAGCGTATTTCCTTTGCAGCGAAATCACACTTAGAAGGCTTCAACTTTAGATTTGCTCTACGCAAGGCCTCAAACAATTGTGACAAGTGCTGGAGGTGTTCCTCAAAAGACCTAGAAAACACGAGGAGGTCGTCTACGTAACACAAACATGAGTGCCATTGTAAATCTCGAAGGACTTCAGCCATGACCAACTGGAAACTTGAAGCGCTATTCATCAAGCCCATGGGAAGTCTTTTAAATTGATGAACTCCCCTGTGGGTGACAAAAGTGGTTTTGTGTCTGGAATCCTGGTCCAAATCAATTTGGAAATATCCTAAGAACATATCAAGACAAGAGAATATCGTAGGCCTTGATTTTCCAAGGGTGTCGAAAACGTCCTCCAACCTGGGCAAAGGAAATGAAATGGGCTTTGTCAAGGCATTCAGTTGCCTGTAATCTACAGTGAACCTAAACGAATTGTCCTTTTTCCTAACCATAACAACTGGGGACATCCATTCCGAGACTGAAGGCTCAATAATGCCATGTTCTTCAAGTTCGTCAATTTGTCTGCTAATCTCTTCCTTCGTTGCTGGTGAAGCCCTATAAAACCGACGTCTCACTGGGGTCGCATCACCTGTATCGATTTTATGGCTATATATGCGAGACATTCCAAGTTCGGACAAGTCCTTAGCGAAGCAATCCCTATTCTGACCTATTAGCACCAACAGTTCCTGTTTCTGAAGACTTGACAAATCAGAGTGGGATAAATCGATGACAAGCGACTCGGCTTCGGCAAAGTAATTGTCATAATTGTTGGAACCACCATGACCAATGTAATTCACCGTCGCTTTGGCACTAACATCGCTTTTTTCAACTGAATGCAGAATATCATCAGGACGGATGGGGTAAAAACAACCGATAGCCTGTGAAGATGTGAGCCTAACATAGGAATTGGTGGGATTAAGAACTTTAGAAACAGCCCTATTGTTGACCACTTCTACAAGCGTACGTGCAGCCAAAATGTTTTTGTGACTAACTAAATTTGAATCCGGCTCGATAATACCTACACGCGAAGTAATTCTATCAAAACCCACACGTACCGGTATGATAGTCTCACTTCGGGGTTCCAAAGTTACGTCCTCTAGCACTGTTACATTATTTGCACAATTAGGTTGTTCTTCGATATTGTTTATTGGAGCGTGTGTCATACCATTCTGCAGTATAAGAGTTCTCTGACCTAGGTCAATATTAGCCTTGTTTTTAGTTAAAAAGTCCATACCTAAAATAATATCTGCTGGCATTTTTTTCCAAAATTAGAAAAGTTTGAGTCATATCTAGCCTACCCAGGGATAAATGTAAATTTGTTTCTCATAAAACCTTCAGTAAATTGCCATCTATACCCGTTATGAGTTTAATACTAGGAGGAAGAATTTCAATTTTGCCCCACAAGCGAACGGACTGTAAGATTTCTTTTGATATACAGGAGCGACTGGCTCCCGTATCAACCAGTGCAGGAATTCTAGTATATATATTTTCCAACCTAACGTCGACTTTATTTCCATTCATTTCCGTACTAACTGAGGTGCTGAGTACAGGTATCGCATTAAATCTGCATGTTGAACTGACATGGCCAATGCATTTACATGTGTTACATCTATATTTCCTAGCGGGACAAGTTGATGAGTTATGGTAATGTCTTCCACATCTATGGCACAAGGGAAATTGCCGCCTCTTACCTATAAATGGGCGATACTCCCGACGTCTTGAGAAATCTCTTTCAGTGTGTAGTTGGCGCTGGCCACAGTCATTCCAGTGTTCATGTGGGTCAGAGTTACGTGAGATCTGTGCAGCTCGAATTGCATTTTGCTGAATGATTTTCTCCTTAATTTCACGAATGTAATCAAACATCTCTCGGAAAGTGTCTGTGGAACCCATTGTCAGTCTAGCGAGAGTACTGGGAAAGGTTCAAGCTAGATAGATGAACTAATTCGGATTCTCCACCAAATATGACCAAACGGTCCGCCTGTAAAGTGGAACCATGCGTTACTTCCACTGGGGAATCGCCCATTCAGGTGTCTATACAGGGATTAGCACTTTCTGATAAATAGAAATAACTGTCCCCTGGAACGCCGCCGTGGCAACGTCTCGGAGGGAGCGAATATTTATTTACCAGAGGGCGCTCGTCAACGGAGGGCCAAGGCTGGGGTTGATCAACTTTGCTGGGGACCTAAGATAATCTTTCACCGGGGACAGGGGATCTTCACTAGCTCACTTTTGTAGATCGCAATTGCTTATTCACGAGCCACAGAGTAGCGCCGCGCTTTAATCAATTGCTTTCAACGGTAATGAACTAGCATGGGCCAATTTCTTGGCGGGGCTGAGGTTCCATCAATTCCTAGGGTACTCAGGGCTTCTTCATTAATAAGATAAAGACTATTAACAATCCAACAATTTTTATATATAAAATCTTCTATACTCTTATTTACAAATAGCCAACAAATCCTAAATAAATAATCCCAACCACGAATGAAATGAGTTTTGTGACTAGTCACTGAATCCCACCGAAAACAAGTACTAAAATATCATCTAAAGTTAAATTGTTTCCCAAATTTACATTCGTAGAGAAAGGTCGAAGCTGCGACTACTGGTAAGAAATCACGAGATCTTTCACTCAACCGCTCATGCGCGTATTTACCCTGTTGCGCCTACCACATTATGGGGAATTACCTTTAATACTAAATTTCACCCTTTAGAATGTCTTACCACCTACAATTCCTGCTAATAGTGCTTCTAACTCGCAATAATAACAACTGATCATCTAATAACACAGATTAACTAATACACTTAAAACTGTTAACTAATAACTATGTAACTACGACGTGTTATCACAACTGAATACTATAAACTAAATACTACATATACTCATCGATTCTTCTTCGGCGTCTCCCCTCGATGCAAATCATCAGATCGGGAATCCTGTCGTCCAAATGACGGCTCACCGGAACCACACAAAAACCTTAACTGTTTACTACACCGCGTGAACTAACGATTATTCCATCCTTGCGAGTCGGTCCTGAGGTTAACTCGAGGGGTCTTATATATACGCGCGCATCACCTATCAAAGACTTGATTTGGGCAAAGGTGCTAATTTAGAAAAGATGACTTGCAGTGACATGAACTGACTTCTCAATAAGTTCTAATTTGGAATGCATTGTTTATACAGTCCCTGCTTGACAGCGACTGAACAAAGAACGCTTTCCGAATACGAACTTAATTAATGCGCTTATCCGTTTACTCACACTGATTATTAAAAACTTTCTTTCTTTCATTCATTCTAAATAACTCGAATTGTTTACTTATTTTTAAAATTTAGACTAACCCTAAAATAACAACCCTGTGATAAACTCGTCATTGTATGTGGATGACTCTTTATTACGCATCCATTAAACTTTAAACCCTTGTATTCAACAGAATCGCCGCTATGATATAAATGATTCTGTGTTCAACGGGTGATATACAAGCTGGAACTTTTTTACCGCACCGTTTAGTTACGCTTCGAAAAGTTTCCAAATTTCGTTATACAATCATCGACCGTCTGTCGCATAGTGTGAAAATGAAAACGTCAAAAGCAAAATGAAGTCGGTTCATAAAAAATCAGTTAGCCAAAAATGAGATAATATTTTTAAAAAATCCAATCATTTCCAACCAGAACATTAACCCAGTCCCGTGGCCGTCTCATTTTGTGGATCCCATTACATCTAAATTGGTCAACTTTGTTTCGGTAAATCTTCGTACATCTTGAGAGGCTTCGAACTTCTTTTAAAAATGTTTCTCCCATCTGTTTTGCAAATCTGCACAATTTGTACTTATATTGTTACGAACAGTAATAGCCACCAAATGGTTAGGCGTGAATGGGCACCATCCGAAGAGAAACAGCAATACGAATTTCAACAAACACTGGTTCCGAAAAGGTTGTTTTGATTTTCTATCGATCCATTTGATCAGTTCAGCTTCAGTCAAAACAAACTCTTCACCTTTGGGTTTAAACATCGGAATTAAAATTTGTTTATTTAATGAATATTAATGCATGGGTTGTGTAATAAACACAGAACGCGATGTGTGTTTGAATCGGTGGGTGTTTTACATAACTCGTTTAATGGCGTAATCATATTTCGCTCGAGCCTACTGCTCTCGCAAAATATGACTACGTCATTTCAACTCGTTATGTAAAACACACACCGATTTAAACACACATCGCGTTCTGTCTATTCATTCGGTTATAGCAGAACAAACATGAATGCTATAGAGCTCAAATATCAGCTGTACTTAAAGAGAATTACAAAATGGGACACAGAAAAGGGTTTTAGGCTCACAAAGACAAAAACAGATTGTGTATGTGTTTCTAAACTTAAGAAACATCACCTCGAGCTGGAGTTAAAAATAGATGGGAGTACCATTAAAGTTGTTTAAGAAATGAAATTCTTAGGTTTGTTGTTTGACAACAAACTGAATTTCGCTTCTCATATAAAACGACTAAGAGTGAAAATTAGAAAAGCACTTAACCCCCTCAAAGTGGTTGGCGGCACTATTGGGGTGCTGACCAACGAACATTACTTCATCTGAACAGATCACTTGTAAGATCCACATTAGTGTGGTTTACGGTTGTGCAAGAAGGTCATACCTCAAACCACTTGATGCAATTCATAATAGTGGTATTCGAATAAGCTTGGGTGCTTTTAGAACATCACCAACCAATAGGTTCAATGCTTGCTGAAGCAGAGAGCCTTCTCTTGAGAAGCGCAGAATTAAACTGTCACTCCAATATGTTCCTAAACTGCTTGCTAATCCACCCATCCCTGCTAATAACTGTGTCTCAGACCCTCTAAATGTTTCATTTTTTAACCGTCACCATACACATATTCCTCCACTGGAAATTAGAATTAAACCCCACGTGGAGGCCGCCAAAACTCAATCTGATCTTATAAAAGAGAACGGTGAACAAGGTATTCTTCCTTGGCAAAACCTACAGTTATTTTGGGCCTTGCTTCTACCAAAAAGTCTGAAAAAAATTCATTGCTGTTTAAGAAGAAATAGTCTGAAATAAAGTACAAGTACAGTGCATATGAACGGAGCAATACAGATGCATCTACAAATGGTGACAAAGTATCATCAGCCGTTGTTACTGGTGATCCTATCACCTCAATCCGAATACCGATTCAAAATTCTATTTTCACAGCTGAAGTTAAAGGTTTACAACTCGTGCTTGAATGCATCTTTGCTACTGCCCAGCCCTAAGTTGAAGAACCCTCTCATTTTGGAACTTCATGAGCAGTTGAATACTCTCACACCTCACTGATCTGATATCGTACTTTGCTGGTTATCTGGGCGTGTTGGTATCTCCGGTAACACCAAAACAGATAGTGCATCAAAACTGTCTTTAAAAAGTCTGTTATTAATTTTAAAATTACTTTCAGTGATTTTATATCACATATCAATAAATCCATCAAATCTGTGTGGCGGGCGGAATGGAATGGGGCGACAAATAACAAGCTCCATCGCTTCCAACCAAATAATTTTGATCACTACCCGTCTCGTAACCTTTGTAGAAAAGATCATGTAGTTTTGACACGATGTCAGATTGGTCACACGAGACTTTCACATTCCCTTTTGTTAGAGGGTTAATATGCGATCAGAGGGTGTTCCCTGGCCGCAGGTGTTGTCAGTGGAGCACATTCTTTTACATTGCACTGATTATAATCAAGTCAGAGGGCAGTATTTTAATCATGTTAGATGGCAGAATTTTAATCATGTCAGAGGGCAATATTCAAAGTCGGATCTATCTCTAAGAGATCTATTTTATCATACGAACCCGCACAAAATTGTATCATTTCTTCAAGTAATCAACCTTTTTGATAATTTTTAAAATTGTTTTCATTCTTTTAAACTAGACTCAAGTTTCAAATCATCGGGTTGATTTATGAGGATTATATTATATCTCAAGTGACTTCCTTGCATTCTGATTGGCTGAAAGATGATACCCTATTTCGTGTAGTTTGCAGCCACAGAACTGACCAGACACTACACCCAGGCAGTACACGTTTTCTATTTTTAGCACACTACTATATCAGTTTTCTTTTCATACTGGGCGAATAAAACTGATTAGGCTAAATTTAAAAATCGATTCACAGAGGCACAACATCCACAAAACGACCCGGAAAGAAATCTTTGTGGAAAAATGTATCGCTTTTCCATTGTTGAAATCACATTTTTCGAGGCGTTCATTTTATTCCTTCAGAAGATGATCCATATCTCGTTTCGAAGAGAATGATCCATACCTGGGTCCAACTTTCATGAGAACGCGTCCGGATATGAAAAATCGTTTGTTTCGCTGCTCATATTATTTCGCTATTTAATTGTATGCTTTGGGCAGTAAACGAATAAATAATGGAATTCAGTTGAATCTTCGGAGTTTGTATCCCGTACTGACTCATTCGGTAATGTATATGTGTGGCAAATGTGTGGAAATTATCAAACTGCGTTGTCAAATTTCGAAAATTTTAGTTTTCATTCGCGAGTTGCGCGATTCTAGAATACACAGTTCCGTTTGGGGGAAATGTTTTGTTTACCCTTGCCGACCGATTCAAAATCTGTCTTCTGCTCATATCAATAATCCAAGTTAGCCGTGTTTTGGAAGAAGAAAAAGTTTTTTAAAAACTACATGGTATTTTTTTCTATATAACTCTAGATGGTAGGGCTGCTACCTTAGTAATAGATTAACAAATCGGACAGATGTTTTTCTTGATGGGTGTTCGATATAATATAAGGATTAGTGCATGTCTTGTCGTTGACTATGCCCATATAGTGCCCAGTGAGGTGGTGTAGTTCCCTCCGCTTCGCGGCGGGAACTACACCACCTCACTGGGCACTATATGGGCGTAGTCAACTCCAAGCCATACACTATTCCTTAAATATTGCACTACAATCATCTTGTTAATACTCAAGACTACACCTCTCTAAGACATTTTACTGTAATGATTTCCTTATTTTGATCCATCTCCTTACTTCGTAACTGACAATGACATGTTTAACGTTCCACCGTGTTCCCGCCACGCTATAGCCTTAACTGCTGATGTGGCGTTAAGCACCAACACAATATATTTAATTGTCTTCTTAATCAGATTTCCCAATTCTTTTTACCTTCCATGTGCCAGTGACATTCAAACTTATCGATTTTTATTCTCTCAACAAACAGATGGTGTCATTACCTAAAAATATAAAAAGCAATCTCGTTAATCATCAAGCACTTCTTCCCTCATTATTTATTTATTTATTTATTTATTGGTGTTTAAGGTCACATATTTCTGCACAATGGCTAATCATGACCACGACAGTTTTACGGGTGGAGGAAGCCGGAGTACCCGGAGAGAACCACCGAGCAACGGCGAGCAACTGTCAGCTCCCCAACATACTAACTCCACACAAGCAGGGTTAGCATTGGTTGAAGACAGGTGCACCATCGACGTGCAGTACGCCTTAGTGCACAGCGTCACCGTGCCCCCACATGGGCAATGGGGGTGAAGTGTCTTGCCCAAGGACACAATGCGGTTGCCGCAGGTGGGATTCGAACCGAGGACTTCTCGGCTTGCAGCCTGCACCTCTACCTACTGAGCCACCGCGCTCCCTCTTCCCTCATTAAAAATCCAAAACAAACAATGGCACAAACGAACGTTTCGCCTTTAACCCTTTACCCAACGAATCTGCCGCATTCGTCAGCGTAATTTACATATTGGCCAGGAGACAATACCATAAAACTTTTACAATTGTATTTTCTAGAATTGTTTTTTTTTTCTGACTATTTTCTGCCTATATAACTGACTAAACTGAATCATTAGCATCTTTAAAGATATGGCAATTTGCCAACTGGCAAATTGCCACATCTTTGAAAATGCTAATGGTTCATTTCAACCCATTTAATGTCATAACTAGAAAATACAATTCTAGAAAATACAATTATAAACGTTTTATAGTATTGGCCCCAGATAAGAGATAATTACGTTTCCACAAATTTCAATAATATCACGCCTCGCTCCAATGAGGGATCACACGAGATGGTTTTGTTGGATTTTTTTTTTGAAAATTGGAGAAAAACATTAAAATAACACATTTTGATATCGGTGGCATATAACATGACATTCAGACTCGTGATTTTAAGGTGGGTAATCACCCCAGCCGCCATCAGCCGCCAAAACAATCTACAAATTCTGCGAGCGGTGCACGGTCTCCTTCCTCACGAGTTATTCCGAGTACAAAAAAGTAAATTTGGATTTTCTGAAAGTATCGGAATCGCCCACCGCAGTCTGCGTTTTTCACTGTGGATAACACAGCTTGATTCCATTATGTATGTAGCCGTCTTTGATATTTCACACCTGGTTACTTAGTTACAGTAGAATAGTTTTAGTTTTACCTTCTTGAGAGTGATCAATTCGAAATTGTGACATAATAATTTCCGCCCATAATTCTACATGACTGGAGAAAACACAGAAATCACACAGAACTACTTGCAAAAATTAAGAATGTTTAGATGAGGTATCTGTGATACAGGTTTGAAAATTGCTCATAAGAGACCCCAACAGTCACTCTCTGAGAGTTACTGTTGGAGTGTCTAGTATGTCCGAATTGTGAACCTACATCACAGGTATTGCATCTAAACGTTTAGATATACAACAGTTACAGGACTGTTGCCGTGGACTGGTCGTAATCCACGCGTGGGCACTGCGTTTACGAGATAATAAAAATCATCAGCAGCAAAATTTTAATTGTTTGAAATCTAATATTATAGCTTCCGTAGAAATATTGCCCACACGTTGAAAGTGATCAGTCTAGGGCGGTCGGCATTGGTCAAAGACTAAAACTATTGGAAAGAATTATCAATGGCTCTCCTCGGGTGGATTCAGGCCTGGCATTCTGAAAAATGCAGGAGGGCAAAACATCGCTCTCCTCAATCAGCTTAGGAGAGCAATTAGCTTTACACAGCATTTTAAGTATCCAATTGAACGAACTCATTGAAACTGAATTCAACAGACTACATCAGTGATTTTATTAACTTTACTAAGGTAAAGCGAAATCTTTTAGACATCTAGATGTCTCACTCAACAACCGAACACACACTTGACAAGACCTGTGTGTGTACCCAGACCTGTTGTCCAAGAAAGTCATACGCCTACCACTACCACCTTCAACCCCCTAAGGGGGTTGAAGGTGGTAGTGGTAGGCGTATGACTTTCTTGGACAACAGATCTGCTTGAATCTACAGTCATATCCTGGTGCAAGTGCTTCAAGTGACAGGATAGTAGTAATGGTAGTATATTATAGTGTCAATATTCCTTGAATAATTACCCCTCAAACTGTGATGTCAGTTGTTGAACTTGAAACTGACAGAAAAAAAAAATATTGCTGTGACCCATTTTGCTTCAAATGATTGCAACTGTGTTTGGGTATGGTTGCAGCCATTACCTTTTACCACTAAACCACTTTCAAAATGAAATTACGTGATGTTATGTGACTTCGAAGTTAAATAACATTTTTGCTTTACAACAAAAATTTAATGTGAGCATAATACATGTAATCTCAATCATCCCAGACCAAAATATTTAGGAGGGCAATATTTCGCTCTCCTTTATTCTTTCAGGAGGGCAGTAAGGAGAGCTAAAAAATCGCTCTCCTGAAATTGCCAAGCCTGGTGGATTGAGGCCGAGCATGGCTACCCTGGAGTAATTTCAGGAGAACCATTATGGCCTTCCTGTAATATTAAAAATGACAAACGTTAGTATTCATTCTCTACTTTATAATTAGGATAAAACGTAGTATTTTTTAACATTTGTTGTGATGTGCGTGTAAAAGGCTATCGGAAACGGCACTTAAAGTACGTGGAGAGTGTATTATCACTAAAGCACCCACGGAGTGGAGATTCCACCCAAGCAATAATTGCAAATTTGTTGCAAAGCATAACAAGCACAAGCAAATTTCCAGCCAATTGACCTCCGGGTTAAACCCGGAGGTCCATTGGCTGAAACATTGCTTGTGTTTTTAGTCGATATATACAAAATTTGAAAGTTATAGTTTGGGTGATAACTCCACTCCGGGGTGATTGAGTTATAATCCACTCTCCACGTACTGTATATCACAACTGTCCATCATTTCGATGGAAAGGCATCCATGAATTAAGCTACAGTCTTCTATGTGGTTTATCCCAGTCTTGGAACTATAACTATGGCAGTATTACTTCCCCTTATAGGAGAACCCCCCCCCCCCCCCCCCCCAGTCTCAAACTCCGGGGCGAAACGACTCCCGAATCGCATCAGGCAGATGATCTCGAATCGAACCTGATCGATCGCTGAGTTGTAAACTTTTACAACCGTACACATTATCAGTTTCCACTCCCAGTATTATGTATTCAATGTTTGACCAAGTCCATCAAAAGAGGAATGTTCCAGATCGGAATCAAGGTAATTTGACGACTTGTGAATATCACTGGCTGGTTATGGCCGTTATATTATTAAATAAACGGTTAATTACAAAAAACTATACTATGTACATTTCGTACCAACCCTTGTAACAGTAAACCGTTATGCAAAACACAAGCATGAAATTTGAGATTGAAAACAAACAATGTTTGTTGAGAACATAAAAATCAATAAATGTTCAAATTAGTTCCCTGCGAATCGGAAATCGGGCTTTAGACTGATTCCCGATTCAAAGCAGGCAGCGGATTCGATTTTTGTTTCGAATGGAACTGGCTAAATAATTACGTTTGAAACTCCCATTTCCATCACCTTAAACAATGGATGCGACGCCACGTTCAAAGTTCAGAAACGGACACGAATATGACTGTTTCTTCAAAGAATAATTCACTCCCTCTCTCTCATACTCTGGAAAACTGCATGTCGTCCCTCGAGTGCAACAAGGAACCATCTGCAATGCTTTAGCATTGCAGATAGAACCTTGTTGCTCTACGGGGCAGACATATCCTATTAGAGACCGCGGAAATGGAAATGTATAACCTCTTTGCTGTGTGAGTAGGTGGAAAACTGGAAATCTATAGCCTCTTTCACAGCAAAGCTTGCACTTAAAATTCATTGATATCCCGTGTTTTCAACATTATGTTACTAAGATATTGACGTAATGAATACATTGCGAACTAGGCGAAAATTACACAGTAATGGGCCAGTGTGTGATCGTTGTCACGTCGTGTCAGTATTCATGATCGTGGAGTGAAGATCTGCCAGGAAGACCGGTGGCCCAGTGGTTACTGCACTGGACTTCAAACCGGGAGGCCCACATTTCGATCCCCACCAGGGGTACCTACGTGGTGTCCTTAATAAAGGTATGTAATCCCGATAGCGCACGTGGGGACACGCTGTGTACTAAGGCGTACTGCACGTCGATGGTGCACTTTTCTTCAACCAAAACTAACTCTGCTTGTGTGGAGTTAGTACGTTAGTCTTGAGTTAGTCTGCCGCCCGGTAGTTCTCTCCAGGTATTCCGGCTTCCTCTTCCGTAATACTGTCCGACATGAGATGGCACTGGCTGTCGAAAGTGTGGTGCCCCCGTCCCCACCCCCAAGATTATGTGCCATTTACCCTCCTCGAAAAAAAAATAAGTAAGGTGAGGAGGAAGGGATATTATCGTTATAAATATTGTTAGTTAAAAATAAGCACGAGTTTGCTTGTATGGTATGTTTCCTCGGCTTTCCCGGCCGGTGTAAAAGGAATGGAAGTCCGTAGGAACGTTAGTCCCTCTGGACTATTATTCCGCGGAATTATAGTCCTAGGTCTAACATTTCTAGGAATAGTAGTCCGCCGGACTACTATTATAGTCCTAGGTCTAACATTTCTAGGAATAGTAGTCCGCCGGACTACTATTCCTAGAAATGTTAGACCTAGGACTATAATTCCGCGGAATAATAGTCCAGAGGGACTAATTTTCCTACGGACTTCCATTCCTGTTACACCGGTCAAAATTGAAGCGCTCGACACGATCGCAGTTGATCAGGTCCGATTCAATTCGATTTGATCGCATGTCCGCGATTCGATATCGAGAATCGCTTCGAATAAACGCATGACCCTAGTTCAAATGCCACAATTTATAATATATATGTACGCAGAGGGATCTGTTTCAAGACGACACCGACAATATCGCTGACGGTATTTCAGACGACACTCCTTGAGACATGCAACGTGGATGTGAGTCTAATAAAACCTTAGCGTGTTTGTAAAACTATTCGCTTCTGTATCAAGGCAGTAGGATATCTTGGAAGCTCTGTGTGGACTTGGTATATATTTTTATTATATGACTATGTAATTTAACCACTAAATATCACTACTGTTTGTCGATCTTTTTCTCGATCCAGGAAAATCCACAATGTGAAATCCGATTCCGTATCACTATAGTATGACGGAATATTTACGGGTGCGTTTGAATTCGCATAATTAGCTCTTCTAGTCGCAGAGAGTACTTTACTCCGAGCTGGAAAGGGTTCGCTCGAACGGCGAACCGGGTTGACTGAAAGTTGACTGTTCACTTTGTTATGTATTCATGCGCATCGGGGGATTCCCCGGACGTGTGCATCTGTTACAAAAATAAATGTAAACAAAAATAGTTCTTTTTTACTTCAATCCAATTTTCCAAAAAAAAAGGTGAATTGTTAATGATTGTGTTGGAATGCGATGTTGAACTATAAGTCGTGTAATAAACCTTTTATAGCCACAGTGAAGTGATCTGGATCGTCGTATCACTTCTCGTTGAGGAGGTCAGACCGCCGAATCAAACTCGCTGCCTGTGGCAGCGCGTTTGATCCGGCGATCTGACCTCAACTCGACGTGATACCATGACCCAAGTCGCTTCACTAAAGCGATAATATTCATATACTGAAGCGAAAAGGATTTGCAATTGTGTGTTTTCTAACAATAAGCATTGAAATCTGATGTATAACCCGAATTGGTGGTATTTACGTTGCTGAGGTCTTGTGGTTAATTCTGTTCCTGTTTTTAGGATTCCAGGGTAGATCTTTATACTCAGCAAACTACCACGGAGCAAATATTCCTTTCAATTAATTTGAGATGTTGTTTAAATGTTAGGGCAATATATGACTTCTACTATCCAGTCTATATATTTCGAACCATTTATACTCAGCAGTGAATGTGTGAATCACTGATGCTTTCTCGGAACACGTAATGCAAAAGTGTTACCATCACACCGCAAACAGAGTTAACTGACCAACGATCCCCGTTCCCACTAAGAACACAATAGAATTCACGCACGTGCCTTAACGCGTTGATCGCCACAGAACAGTACGGTCACTTTGGACTGGTCACTTTCCACGGGTGGGCAATATTTCCACGGATGCAATAATATTAGATTCCAACCACTAATTATAGGAATAATCATCAAAAATTTTACAACCCGGTGCTTCATTAACGAAAATTTTGCCGATGGTGATTTTTATTACCTGGTAACACTGCCCAGGAATCACTTGCCACTTATCAGTCCAAGGGCAGCAACTCTACACATTTTCAATGGCGCCTCATGTCTCCATTCGAAATGACACAAGATGCGACGCAATTATCGATATTTGGTGAATAACGCAAAATATTGCCACCTACCATGTCCATGTAGATATATTGGATAAAGATACACACACCTGCCGAGTTTGAAGTCGATCGGGCTCGTACAAACACATTAACTCAAGTTATACAAGGCCTCAAATTAACGAAGGACGAAATAAGACTCACTGCGGCTGAAGTTTTATGATTACATCCCATAGTTTCATCAATAATGGAATTGCCTTGATGTTAACAAAGAACAACGAATTTTTTTATCAGTTGCAATATTTATATCAGGAGCACGAACAAATATAAGTATCCCTTTGTGAGTTAAGGGCCATCGCCTGACAGCAAACTCGATAGTTAACGTCTTTACTGTCAGCAAACAACCGTGATATGCCCAACGAGGTTGCTGCTGGGAACTAGGGCTGCACGATATTCAAAAATGAATACCGGTATCGGTATTCAAGAACATAAGTAGTGAAGGCTGTCACTATAGGTACAACCACTTAACACTGAATTCCCCATACCACAATGCTGTCACTATAGGTACAAAATTAACATAGGAATCTCCATAGGGGGGTTGTACCTATAGTGACATTTTTGTACCTATAGTGACATTTCTGGAGGCGAGAAAAAAGATTTAAAATCTTTTTCTCGCCTCCAGAAATGTCACTATAGGTACAAAAATGTCACTATAGGTACAACCCCCCTATGGAGATTCCTATGTTAATTTTGTACCTATAGTGACAGCATTGTGGTATGGGGAATTCAGTGTTAAGTGCTTGTACCTATAGTGACAGCACTGGGGTAGAGGCCTCCCAATGACTTTATACTGACAGGCTCAGGTGGGTTTGTCTTCCATACACATTATATACTGACAAAATGTTCTGCTTGTTTAAAACGTACTACCTAATATACATCGCTCGACTGGTGGAGTTTTTTTTCTATTTATTACTGGAAGACACGACATATAAAAATACTGTCAGATTTCGTCTGGGTGTTTTTTTACACGCGAATGTCTTATAAATCCGATGTGAATGTGTGTCTTGCAGTCAATTTAGTTAGCACATGTGTTTGAAAAAAACATATCTCTCGTTGCGGTTGAAACTATTCTACAAATAGCTCATGTAAGAGATACATTTTTTTCAAACACATGTGCTAACTAAATGCAACTGCGGAGAAACTCCTTCACGGACTGATTGTTTTTTATCGACTGGCAGTGATGTGTGTTTTCAATACTTTTTCAAAACTGCTTGAAGCTGATTTCAACATTTCACCGTTAGATATTACAGTGACATTAACCCCGAGAAACAATTTCATTTTTCACACCACAAAACAGTGAATGTTTTTGCAGTGTAAACTGTTTTACCGGCAAAAAAAAAGAATAGCTTTTCCTTTTAACCAAAAGGAAAAGCTATTCTCTTTTATGCTTGTATTAAATTCGTAACAGATGTTGATACGAATTCAGCAAAAGAAGGCGCAATTCTGAGATATCGTTCTGAAACAAATCTTAACCACATTGAAAATCATGCTTTGCACTCCTCAGATGTTTTTGCTACACAATGTCAGTCTTTCCCTCCAAATTATTTTTTGTGTGGGAAATTGTGACATTCTGGCGGTGAAAACTAATACATTGAGTATTTCATCATCCATCACCTGACCAGCGGGGGGCAGGGCGCGTGAATTACTCATTGCATTATTTCCTGCCGCCTTTTGCTTTCCCCTTAAATGACTGAAAACACACCTTGGCGTGGGTCATAAACACAATTTTCTTATGGTTATGAAATTTGAAACATTTGTCGAAATAGAATTTCCAACACAAGACTCGTGTAAGGGGATTAAGCATTCCTGTGGTTAGAATTATCTGAGAAATAATTCATGATATCTTCATTATAAATTATAGAACCCCCACAGGACTCTGAATGCAGTTAGCTGATGGAATATCGCAGTGTGAAAAATAGACCAGCTTATAATTTCCCCAAGTTGTCTCTTCTGTGTGGAAGGATGTGAATTTTATATATTATACATGTGGACAAAATGTGGAGGGAAAATATCGCAGTGTGAAAAAAAACGACATTATTATCGCTTCAGGCGGGGGAGTGGAGCGACAATAATGCAATTTAAATATACACACTGTCTGGCGAAAATTTTAAACTATCAGCGGGATATTAATTGATGCGTGTGCTGGAAAAAAAAAACAGATGTAATTGATCTAAAGAGAAAAAATCGATTTTTTACAATCTGACTTGCTGCTGAATAAGATAGAGTTCTTCCCCTTCCACCGAAAAAATGTTTGATTCACTTGCCATTTTACAAGTAAAAACAGAATTTATTTACCACAGTAAAACAAATACTGCCTTACTTCCTGCCTCGCCACAGAGGCTTACTCCGAGAGTGTAAAAAGGGGGTTTATGTTATTTACAGTAGTAGGGGGAAATATTTCGGCCACAACACTCAATGTGGCCTTCTGTGGTTTGGGTTATTGGTGAATGGTTGACTTGTGAAAATTGTAATCAGTGGTATTTTCCCTTGCCTTCCACCATCCATTCAATGGTTGGTGGAAGGCGGAGGAAAATAACTCTGAAAAGAAAAAAATATCTAAAACACCATTTTCACATTTTAGAATTTTTATTCCATGAAATTTTACATAAGTGTAGTGTCACTTTGAAAATGTTCACATCTTCTTGGTAAATTTTGCCATTTTAGGTTGAATGTCCTTTTTGGGTTTTCGTTTTCTCGACACTTTCATCGGGGGTGGTTCTGTCTCCGGGAATAAATTTTCTTCATCAACTTCCATCTTTGATTCAGTAGGTATGTCCACTTTGTACAATAAAGTATCATCATCATCGTTGAATTCCTGTAACACCGTCTGCTCAGCTTTTGGATGTAAGGCAAATCCCACAGTTGGTAAAACAGGTATATTATTTAGAGGATGCATGGAATTAAACCCGTACCCTCTAGTTGTTGAAGGAGGTGGACGCTCTATCTGTTGCGGAGACATGTTATTTGCTGTTGATAAATACATTTTCCGCTTCTTACATTCATTCATGTAATGTCCTCGCTCATTGCAAAAAAAACACTCTCCTTTATTGGGGCAAGCCCAACTCCGATGATGTTTTTCTTGACAAATCGAACAACTATCTTTTGGTTGTGTCAAGTTATATAACTCATTGACAAGTCTTTTCACTTCACCCCATCTGGATGGGTTGTAGTATATGCTTTTAACATCATTTGTCTTGTCCATTCTTGGATCTCTATTCATTTTTTAAAAAAAAGTTCAGAGGAGACTAAAAGCGCGTCTTTCAGCCTGGTCAACTCAATCACAAGTGTGTTTCACCCCACTCCCTTCCCCTCACTTTTTATACTTTTTTTTTTTCAACGACCAGATATTTGTGTTTTTCACTGAAACACAAATATCTGGTCGTTGAAAAAAAGTATAAAAAGTGAGGGGAGGGAGTGGGGTGAAACACACTTGTGATTGAGTTGACCAGGCTGAAAGACGTGCTTTTCAAAGATGAAGAGGGGATTAGTAGACTACAGCGAATCAGAGGATAGTGACACAGAACCTGTAACGCCCGATGCCAAGAAGTCGAGACTGACTGAAGATGAATGGAATACAAATTCTGTACAGAATTTGTATTCCATTCATCCACAGTTATTACGTACATCCAGAAAATTTCACTCTGAATCACATGTATGCAGAGTGACTTTAAAGCAATTCGATGGCACTAATCCACTCGAGTTTCTAACTGAAATATTTGATTCGTTAGTGAGAGATGTGAAGCGAGAGTGTGGTATAGAAGACAGAGATCCTGTGGGGATATCTATCCACCATCCAGGTCTTGAGGTGGGTATTTTTATTCCTTTTACAAAGGCTATGGGTGTCACTGGAAAAACAGTGTTAGATGAAATTGAAAAAGTTATTCAATCAAATGAGAATTTTACGATACACGATGGTCAATTATCTTTGGAAGTGACACACACTTCACTGCCACATGGGTCTGGGCGAAATGCACCCATTTCATTTGCATCTGTTGGCAAACTGATTGGAAATAAGAAAAGTATTATCGAAATTAAAAACTCCTGTGATTCCATGTGTCTCGCACGTGCCATTGTAGTGGGAAAATGCCATGTTGATAAAGATAATTCAGAACTTTGGGAGAAAAAATGGAACAAAATAAAAAGATCCAACAGACCGACTCAGGAGTGGGAAGCTAAAATATTGATGGATAAAGCAGGCCTCGAATATAATAAAACTTGTGGGTATGAGGAATATCATAAAATTCAAGAGATACTCTCACCAGACTATGTGATCAAAATCCACCCACAATTTGTCAAAGAAAAGTTTTTATACGAACCACCCCAAACTACGAAAGAGAGTAAAGTTATTCACATTTATCACCACGACCAGCATTTTGACACCATCACTAAAATTACAGGGTTTTTAGGGTGTGTTTACTATTGTGAATATTGCAATGTAGGCTATAATAACAGAGAACGTCACAGATGTTCGAAAGGCTGTGTATGTTATTCTCCACTGCCATGTACACCTGAACATCCTGTTCACTGTTACACTTGTAATAGAGATTTTGTAAGTTCATCTTGTTATAAAAATCACACAACTCTATTACAGAACCAAGAAAAATCAATCTGTCGATTAGTGAAGAAATGTTTATCATGTAAAATGCACATATATCCAGGGAGCGGAACACACATCTGCAAATGGCTTCAAGAAATGCAAATATTGCCATCAATTAGTCAAAAGCGAACATTATTGTTTCATTCCAAAATACAAAACACCCAAGAAAGACAAAATGCCGAAAGTACCCTTTGTGTTTTATGATTTTGAAACAACTCAAGACTCAGGTCTCCATACCCCAAATTACTGTGTTGCACACCGTGCATGTGGGGAATGTATTTGCAAGCCTATAGATCAACAATGTATTTTCTGTGACAAAGTTGGAAGAAGGGAATATATTTTTAAAGGAGAATCTACTTTGAGTGATTTTTGCAATTGGCTTTTCAGTAAGGAACATTTAGATACAACAGCTATTGCTCACAATTCAAGAGGGTTCGATGCACAATTTATCTTAAGACATCTCATTGAAACTGCTACATCAAAACCCGATGTCATCATGAATGGAAACAAAATTATTTCTCTGAAAGCTTGTGGTGTTAGACTCATCGATTCATTGAGTTTCCTTTCTATGAGATTGGCACAATTCCCTAAAACATTTGGTTTAAGTGAACTTGCAAAAGGTTATTTTCCTCATCTGGCAAACACAAAATCATATCAAAACTACATCGGACCTTATTTAGATGCAAAATTATACATGCCTGATTCTATGTCTCCCCCAGTCAGGGACGATTTTATTAAATGGTACAATCAAAAATTTACTAGTAATGCTACTTTCAATTTTGCCAAAGAAATGGATATGTACTGTAAATCTGATGTAGACATCCTCCGTAGAGGGTGCGGGGAGTTCAGAAAAAATTTATTGAATGTGATGGGATAGATCCTTTCAGGGAAGCTGTGACTTTAGCTGATGCCTGCAATAAAGCTTGGCGGAAAAATTCAATGCCAGAAAACACAGTTGCCATCATTTCAGACATAGGATATCCCACTGCTGTTCGATATTCCATGAAAGCCATTAGATTCTTACAGCTACTAGCACAAGAAGAAGGCATACACATTCAACATGCACTAAATGGTGGGGAAACTAGAATTGGAAATTATCATGTAGATGGTTTTCACAAAGAGACAAACACAATCTATGAATTTTATGGATGTATGTGGCATGGATGTGAGACTTGCTATCCTGACAGATTCGAGAAAAATCCAATCAATTCACAATTCTATCAATCTCTGTACAACAAAACCCAAGATCGCATAAAACATTTCAAATCATTGGGGTATAATGTACACATAGTGTGGGAACACGAATTTGATCATCTATGCAAAACGGAGCCAGATGTTCGAGCTTCTATAGATACATTTTTCCCACACATGGATCCCATTCAGCCACGTGATGCATTGTTTGGCGGGAGAACAAATGCCATTAAATTACATTACAAAATTGATGAAAATACAGACACAGAAATTAAATACATAGACATTTGTTCACTCTACCCATATGTCAATAAACACAGAGAATATCCAGTCTCTCATCCAGTTATTCTTACAAAGGAAAACATAGACACTGACAAAATAAGGGAATATAGAGGACTTATCAAATGTAAGATCCTACCCCCTCAAAATCTTTTTTTACCAGTTCTCCCCATTCATTGTAATAAGAAAATGACATTTACACTCTGCAAAACATGTGCAGAACACGAATTAGATCAGTGTAAACACACACCAGACCAACGTGCAATAGTAGGTACATGGACATCTGTCGAACTTAACAAGTCATTTGATTTGGGTTACACTTTAATTGAGACTTATCAGATTTGGCACTGGGATGAATGGTCTTCAGAGATTTACAAACATTATGTGAACAAATATTTAAAAATGAAACAAGAAGCTAGCGGGTTTCCAGATTGGGTGAAAACAGAAACAGACAAAAACACATTTAAAAAAGATTATGCACAAATTGAAAACATCTATTTGGAAAATGTTGAAAAAAATCCAGGAAAAAGATCGTTTGCCAAAACCATGTTAAATTGTCTCTGGGGAAAGAATGCACAAAACAATATCAAAAGTAAAACTAAATATATAAATGAACCGTCCGAATATTTTGATATAATACAGAGCAAAGACAAAATTGTGAACAATGTGGAATTTTTTGAGCATGATCAATTTGTTTTAGTAAACTATATAGACACTGCAGATGTTTACACACCACACAGTTCAGCAAATGTTGTTGTAGCATCGTTTGTAACCGCGTATGCGCGTTTAGAATTATATAAAGTTTTGGAACAATTAGGAACACGAGTTTTATACTTTGACACAGACAGTTGTATTTACATCCACAATCCCACACTTTGGAACCCAAAAATTGTAAATAGCAGGTTAGGTCAATGGACAGATGAACATCCAGTGGCAAAAATCACAGAGTTTGTTGGATTAGGGCCAAAGAATTATGGATACAAATACATTAAAGGTGGAGAAATACATACCACATGTAAAGTTAAGGGGATCACATTAGATTTCAAAACATCACAAAAAGTTAATTTTGAGAGAATGGTTGAGTGTGCACGAGACAGAGAGAATTACAAAATAAACATTGAGTACACACATAAAATTAAACGTAATAAAAACAGACAAGTCACAAGTGAAGCACAAACCAAAACATTCAGATCTGTATACACAAAACGTTTTGTAGTAGGTAAATATGATACCCTCCCCTATGGGTTTAAGGTATAAATATCCGTCACAAAAACTCATTTCAATTGTGAACAGAGAACAGACAAGATGTCTTTACCACTCGAGCCTGCTTTCCCTAATTATTTATCAGAGTTAAAAAGACTTGAAAGTTTTCATTGGACTTCCTACCCAGTCTTACAATCGAAAAAAGAAGAATTAGCCAAAGCGGGATTTTTCTGTGTTGGGGGTGGTAAAGTGAAGTGTTTTGTATGTGGACAAGGTTTACATAATTGGGAAGAAAAGGATATTCCTTTACAAGAACATGTCAAGTATTCTCCAAATTGTCCTTACATGAAACTTATTAGAGGCTGTCAGTTATATAAACCACCCACATGTATGCAAACACCCCCCGATAAAATATTAGCAGTCATGGATAATGGGTTCACTTTAAAACAAATATTTTCAACAATGAAAAAATATGATAAAACTCTAGATGATTTTCCAGATTCAAATTCATTATTTGCACTCATGGTCATAGATGATCAAAGTCAATCATCATTTAGTAAAATAATTGGCAATCATGCCGCAGTACATTTCAGGAATAAGTTAAGTGATTTATTTACTGACGGTCCAGCAAATGATTTTCCTGACTCTTCTGATACACAAAAGCACATGGTGTAATGTAATATCTGATGCACAAAGTACATCAGAACAGACAAAAGAATCATCAGTTTGATTTCAACCATGGAACCAGTAAGACACATCTTAGAAAACAAGATCACACGTAAGGCATTATTATATGCATTTCAAATGATCACTCCTGGTTATCTAACAATAACAAAAGATTTCATTCAAAATCAATTAGAAAAAGATGGAATGTATGGGGAATTTTGTAATGCATTACAAATCATGAATGCTTTTTACAAAGATAATGTACAAAATATTTGGACAAGAGTTATGTGGGATTTTATTATTTATGATGAAGAAATCATTAATTACTTGTATAGACAATGTATGCCACAAATAGATCAGAGTTCTTCAGAAAGTTTATTTGAGTTAAAATCACCCTTAAAACGAAAACCCACATAGAGATGTGAAGAAGCTATGGAGGTAGAAAGTATATAAGTCAATGTTTTGATATTCCTTTTGGTAAAAAAAAAGAAGTCATGGCAATGAGTGAATGTTTATTGTTTCAACATCCCTGTAATATCTTTATATCGGGGCCTAGTGGTTCAGGAAAGACAGTATTTGTCAAAAAGCTTATTGATATGAAACGTGACTTATTTCAAATCCCACCACAAAAATTGTTTGGTGTTATAAAGAATGGCAAAATACATACGCTTTACTTAAAGAAAGTGAAGATGTTAAATTCATAGAAGGCATTCCTGATGATGAATATGAAATTGTCAGTGATGTCACTATTCCACATCTTGTGGTTTTTGATGATATGTTAGGTGATAAAGATGAAGAAAAAATTAAATTATGGTTCACACGAAAAGGCCATCATCGAAATGCAAGTGTCATATACATCACACAAAATATGTTTCAACAATCTAAAGCTAGTCGTACCATAAGTTTAAATGCACATTATATGATTCTGTTTCAAAACACCAGAGATAAAGGGCAGATAAAAGTGTTAGCAAATCAAGTCCAATTACCCCATTTAAATGCATCCTATCAAGATGCAACGAGTACTGATCATGGTTATTTATTAATTGATTTTCATCCTAAAACCCCCGACTCTTTGAGATTAAGAACTGATATTTTTCATCCTTGGGTGACACAAAATGAACGGGGTCCCATCATTTACACAAAACTATAAAAAGCTGCATCCATAACTTTTTGTATCACTTGGTAAAAACTTTTGTTGATGAGTACACATCACAATGGTATCTTTTATCCGATCATTAGAACAATTGAGTCAGCAGACAAATCTGTTTGCAAGAGAAAAATTACTTAAGAAAGGTTTCAAGAAAATTTTAAAATGGTTTACGTTAGCAAGTAAAATCATACTCAATAAAAAAATTAAATTGCCAAAACAAACTCTAACATATATGGATAAGCATAGACAGGATTTACAACAACTTGCAAATCCAAGAGTTGATCTTGCAACCAAGCGAAACATTATTTTAAAACCAGGTGGTGGTGGATTTTTTGGCGGTGTTATTATTCGTAATTTAATTCGATGGGATGGACATAAAACAAGTCGTAATTTTTATTCACCATTTACAAAAACAAAAAGTAAGAAACGAAAATTGTCTAAAAACAAAAAAATCAAAAGAAATGTTGATAAAAATTACGTGCGTGCAAATTTCTTAGTCACTCCTCAAAAACTGACAAAAACAAAGTCTGTTTTAGTGAGCAAACTTCAAAAACAGAAAAAGTACCACCATTAAAGTTAACACGTGGAACATCTGGTGGCTTTAGAGTATCGCATGATCCTATGATGTCTAGACAGAGTGTGGGGAATGTAGCACTGAAAGAAAATATTCCAATGACAGCACGATTCACAGCGTTGAATGCACAAAAACCTGTTAAGAGGATAAGATCTTATTTTAGTTGAATAAAATGACTTGCATTTGTCTGCCATATCATTTTATGAATGGTCTTTGTGACGGAAAGATGGTAAAACAATCTCATAAAATTCCACTAGTTAAAAAATATGGTGGGGTGTTATTGGCACTAAGTCAAACACCACCAGCATTTCAAAAACAAATTATGAAAAATGCACCAAAAGAATTAATTAATTGCATGGCAGAATGTTGTCATAATCTTTTAAAAGGGAACATACATCTTTCCCCTGTTCAGAAACAAAAATTACACCCGAAACGTGAACAACTAAGATCGCTTGCTAGTAAATCATTATCACTTAAAAAGAAAAAACAAATTTTAAATCAAAAAGGTGGGTTTTTACCATTACTTGCACCAGCTGTAGGACTTGCAACAAATCTTGCAAATAAATTAGTGAATAAAATATGAAGAAAATGGCTATTGTACCTTATCAAATGATGGAAGAAATGCAGCATTATAGAAGTGAAAAATCTCAACGCCCAAGAATACCACCTGACCCTCAAATTACTAATACAGCGCTGCTGCAAAATGAATTATCATCCGTGTTAGAAAATTCAGAATTATCAGAAAGTGAGAGAAAACAAAAATACGGTGAAAATTTACAAAAATTTCAAATGTCATATAAGAAGGCATTACAACCAACACTGGTTATACCTGAGACAGACCGAAAGTCATTGTTTTTACGAGACCATATTTTAGAAAGTGTTCCTGTCACAATGAGGCGTAAAGCAACTTCATTATTATCTGCTTTATCATCTCACCCACACATGAGTTGGGATAATCAGGGTGTTTTAAGTTATGATGGAGAGCCCATAAAAGGTTCAAATATCATTGATTTAGTCAATGATGTTCTCAGACATCGAAAAGGCTTTAAACCAAGAGGGTGGGAAATATTCAATCGTGGTTTAAAAGATATAAATATTCCTCAAGATTTTGTTGGAAATCGTGAACGTTGGATGTGGATGAATAGAGAACAGGATGGCATACCCAATGAATATCAAAGTTCCCCTCAAGATAGTTGGTTAGAAACTTCTCTTTCAACAACTCCAAAACGTAAACTACTTCGAGGAAAGAAAACACCTAGACGTAGATTGGCAAAAAGTAAAATTCCTGATAAATGGGAGGCCTATTGAATAATTTATTAACCGAAATATATTACAATACAAATCACCCTGCCAGCTATGGTGGTATACACAAATTATACAAAGCAGCCCACGGTAAAGATAAATCTGTTACACTTGATCAAGTTAAAAAATGGTTGAAAGGAGAGAGGACTTACACTTTACATAAACCCATTCGTAAAAAATTTGCAAGACGTAAGACTATAGTGGGTGGTATTGATCAACAATGGCAAATAGATTTAGCAGATTTACAAAGTTTACAATCTTACAATGACCGATTCCGATATTTAGTTTGTGTCATTGATGTTTTCTCGAAATATGCATGGGTTTTACCCATACACAATAAATCAGGACAAACACTAATAAAATCCTTCCAGAGAATTTTAAAAACTTCTGGTCGTAAACCATTATCTTTACAATCAGATAAAGGTTCTGAGTTTAAAAATAAAGATGTGCAGAAATTTTTAAAGAAACAAAAAAATCATTTTTTCACAACAGAGAACCCCGAAACAAAAGCTAGTATTGTAGAACGTTTCCAGCGCACACTGAAAACACGAATGTGGAAATATTTTACACACAAACGTACGTTAAGATATATTGATGTGTTTCAAAATTTAGTTGATGGATACAATCACAGTTTCCATCGTAGTATTCAGAGAACCCCTGCATCTGTATCAATAGAAAATGAAGTACAAGTAACACAAAATTTATATGGTAAAAAATCTAAAGAGAAAAAAATAAAATTTAAAATTGGTGATATAGTACGCATTAACAAAACCAAACATACATTTGAAAAAGGGTATTTACCAAATTGGACAAAAGAATTATTTAAAATCACCCATGTAAAACATACAACACCACCCACTTATAAACTCGAAGATATGGGGGGTGAAAATATACAGGGAACATTTTACCCACAAGAAATTCAAATTATAAAAGATGATAAAAAATATATCATTGATTCAGTTCTTGCCAAACGTTCAAGGCGTGTTGGTAAGAAACTCATCAAGGAACTTAAAGTACATTGGGAAGGTTATCCTACGAAATTTGATAGTTGGGTAGCAGAAACAGATATAGTATAAAAAGAATATGTCACTAAATGAAAATACATTGAGTAGCGAAAGTGCAAGTGTTGAAGTACAAAATCAACAAGCACAATTTAATTGTTGTGGAAGTCTTGTTGCAAAAAATCAAGTAACTTATTTCACACAAATAATTGTCATTTATGCAATTATAATTACAGCCATCATTCATCTTAGTTTACAATCCCCAAACAAAGAATTGTGGTTAGTGTTATTGAGTAGTTCTTTAGGATATATTCTTCCAAGTCCAGGTTTAAAATATTTGAAACCTCACGAGAAGAAAAATGAATTCATTTTACGTAACACTACTGAGTGATAGTTCTATGGATATGTTTCCAAATAACACACAATGTTGTTTTCAAACAAAATTATCTAAACCCATTCATATTAATAAAGAACATTGGGAAGTGGGTTTAGTTGAAGTAATTTTACCATCTGAGGCAAGAAATATAACAGATGATGAAACAAATTTTAAAATCATTGTAACAGATTCAAAAATATCAGCACGCATTAATAATATTAATAAATCGTTTTTCAAACATACAGTACATAAGGGTGTTGCTGCTGTTGAATTAAGTATTTTATCAGGTGCATATGCAAATGGTGGTCATGTTGTAGAAGCAATAGAATCAGAAATTCAAGAAAAACTGGGTGATATTTTTAAAGAATTTGGTGTGTCATTTCATCTTGGTTATTCATCTCGACAATCACGTGTAAAAATTGTATCAAATAGTATTGGAACAGTCGTTATTCAATTATCACAAAGTTTATCAGAAAAATTGGGGTGTAAAGATGGTATGTTTCCAGTAATATTTCCTAACACAGCAAAAGATGCATTTAAATATAATGTGGATTTAAATGTGGATTTTAATCAGCTCTTTATTTATTCCGACATAGCAGATTATACATTTCTTGGTGATATAGAAGCACCCATTTTACGTGTGATACCCTTTGAAACACGTGACGAATCTTTGCACACTCATAAAGAATTTGATAATGTACATTATGTACCAGTATCAAAATCTTCTTTTGATTATATCACTATAAATATAAATGGGAATACTGGTAAAAACATTCAGTTTTCAAGTGGAAAGAGTGTTGTCAAGTTGCATTTTAGACAGAGACATCAACTCAATTTATAAAATATGCCTCCAGTGTATCGAGGAGTAGCACGACAATATGGTTATGGATTAGGATCCATTTTTCGCTCAGCAATAAGATCAGCTGTACCATTAATAAAACCAATTGCAAAAAATGCATTTCGAACTTTAAAGAAAGAAGGATTAAAACACGGTTTAGAAATAGCAAATGAATTGATGAGAAATCGTAAACCAACCAAAGAAGTTATGCTCACTCATGCAAAAGATCTAATGACATCAGTGGGTAAAGCTGCGTTGGGAATAAAAAGACAGAAACGAGAACCAAGACATCACTCAGTCATTCGTTCTCAAAGAGGGAAGACACATAAACGGCAATCTTATTCAAAACGAAATTCAAGACCACTTGATATATTCGATTAAATCATGATGTTGCATGGATCTTGCGAGCATTTTTGTAGTGGATTTGATCCAGATAATGTATCACCAACAGCGAGTGGTATAGAAAATATTGGTGAGATTGAGCAATTTCCTATTGCATCTTTAAATAATTCTTCACCAATAGAATTTTTAATTCCCAGACAAACAACCAAGTGGCTAGATCTTGCAGCATCTACACTTGAGGTTCAGTTCAAAATTATAAAGCAAGATGGGGGTGATTTGGAAGATGATACGAATATTACCCCTATCAATAATTTCTTTCACAGCATGTTCAGTAAAGTTGATGTGACACTGAACGGTAATTTGATAACCACCAATACAGACATGTATCCTTATAGAGCATTTTTTGAAAATCTGTTGAGCTATTCAAAAGATGTGAAAAAAACACATCTAGCTGCTAGTGAGATGTGGTATATAGATACCCCTGGCCAACATACTGCATTTGCTAAAGATTCAGCAAACAAAGGTTTGGTTGAACGTCACAAATTAATTGCAAACAGTAAATCTGTACAACTAAGAGGGAAGATGCATTTAGATCTGTTTGTGCAAGAGAAATATTTACCAAATGGTGTGGAAATGAGAGTTAAAATTCATCGCTCCCCAACTAAATTTTGTCTGATTGGTGGTGTAGATGGAAAAACCGAAATTCAAAAAGCCATATTCAGAATACCAGCTTTGGATTTAATTCCTAAATTTGCAAATGATCTGAATGCACAAATAGATCGAACAAATTATAAAATGCCCATTAGACGTACTGAAGTTAAAACTTTTACCATTGGAAACGGTCTTCTATCAAAAATAGAAGACCATCTGTTTTATAAACAGATGCCAAAACGAATAATTCTTGGTTTAGTTTCAAATAAAGATTTAAATGGAGATATTGGTACATCTCCATTTAATTTTCAACATTTCAATTTGAACAAGTTGGAAATTACAGTGGATGGACATTCCATTAAATCACGTCCCTTTGAACCAAATTTCGAAGGTGGACTTTATCTAAATTCATATTTATCCTTGTTTGAAGCAATGGGCTATTTTGGACAAAATCAAACATTTAATATATCAATGCAGGATTATGCAAAAGGATATACCCTCTGGGGAATTGATTTGACACCTGATCAATCAAGCAGTGGACCATTAGCTCATCCTATAAAGTCTGGCAACCTTCGAATAGATCTTCAGTTTGCTCAAGCTCTGACACAGGTGATCAACGTTGTTGTCTATGCATAATTTGATAGTGAAATACAAATCAACAAGTTCAGAGAAGTGATATTTGACTATTAACAATGAGTAAATGTGAACATTGCAAGATGCACAGAGAAATGAGACAAAGAATACAAATAATGAGGCGAGTGAAGACAGAAAATGAAAAACTGTTCCTTAGATTATTTAAAGAAATTGTTGTGAGTGAAGTGACACCTTTGATAAAAGAAGAAGTGAATAAACTGTGTTATGGATGTCAAGGAATACCTGGAGCAAAACATGACTTTTGTATAAGAAAGGATGTAAGAATATGGATTGAAATGTATTTGAAAGACTGTATGGAAAAAGTGTGCCCATCAAGTGTACTATATAAACTGTACATACAAGCAAAGAAATTGAATATTGAAGGCTGTTTTACATATATGAATTTGAACTTTAAAATTAACACACAAGAAGACATTCAAAATTGGGCAGATTTAGTAGAGAAAGAGTGGGGATATTACACACCACTTGTTAAAGAAGAAGAAGAAGTTGATTAAAAAAAAAGTACAACAGCCCTTTTCAGGGCTAAGAAGAGATGGACACCACTCAGCTACAATATATTCTTGATAATTCTCAAAGGTTATCATCATTGAATGGAAAAGTGTGTTCAAGAGACTTATTACCAAAACAAAAGCATAAACACAGAAAAGCTTATATTGTGAACACAGATTCATCAAAAGAACCAGGAGAACACTGGGTGGTGGTATATTTCAAAGACAATCATTCAGCCATCTACTTTGATTCTTATGGCTTACCACCATTACATAAAGACATATACAATTTCATAGTGAAAAACACAGATTCATGGACTATAAACACAATGAGAGTACAGAGTCTTCATACTGTGGTGTGTGGTATGTACTGTATATTTGTTTTAGATCATCTTGCTAAAGGATATGATTTAGAGACAGTTCTTACTATCAAATTCAACCCAAGAAATTTTCAAGAGAATGACAGAGAAGTCCGTTGATGGTTTGAGCAAAACTATAGACATTATTTAAAATGACTGTAATCAGGTGTCAAAACAACCCACAGAGTTTTTTTTTTGATAAATTCTATTGTATATTTTTTGTCACTCACTGTTGTGTATCATATGTAATATGTGATAATGCTTTATTGCAAGAAAAAACTGGCTGTCGATAATTTCACAAGAAAACAAACATAAAAAAACCTTCCAATAAAGCGGTATCACACAACAATTCTTGATGTAAATAGGGTTTCTATAGATAGTCATTCTCATATCTCGATATATATATGTTCCTCTCGCTCTATGTATTATATCTCAATGTAAAAAGACTTTTTTTTATAGTCAATCTCAGATCTCGGTGTACATATGTTCCTCTCGCTTGATGTATTAAATAGTGGTAGCAAAAAAAAAAACTAACTCTTATTTTCTGTTTCAATGTAGTGGTGACCCATTACCCCACCCTCACCAGTAAAAAAGAGAAGAGATACTTCTCTTTTTTTCACCATTCCATCCCATAAGTGAAAAAGAGTTAAGAGATACTTCTCTTTTCCACTGTGGGTAAGAGATTGTATGTTTAGTAACCAATCCTTCCATACAGTAAAGTGTTGTATGGTTTAAAGTATGGAAAGATTGATTAATAAGCAAAATACACATATTTGGCAGTATAAAGTTATTGGGAGGCCTCTACCCCAGTGCTGTCACTATAGGTACAAGCACTTAACACTGATTTCCCCATACCACAATGCTGTCACTATAGGGACAAAATTAACATAGGATTCTCCATAAGGTTTTGTCCCTATAGTGACATATTTTGGCCTATAGTGACAGTCCTGGAGGCGAGAAAAAGAAAGTGCGCCAATTAAACTAAACACATTTTATCCCTTTGCTGTCTTAGCGGTTCTTTGAGTCTCCCGTTTGTTATGTTAACGGGGGTAACAATGCCATGAAATAGGTTTCTGTGTACATATATTCCGTATTTTAAAAAAGTTTAGTTTCCACTGTGGGTAAGATATTGTATGTTTAGTAACCAATCCTTCCATACAGTAAAGTGTTGTATGGTTTAAAGTATGGAAAGATTGATTAATAAGCAAAATACACATATTTGGCAGTATAAAGTTATTGGGAGGCCTCTACCCCATCGCTGTCACTATAGGTACAAGCACTTAACACTGATTTCCCCATACCACAATGCTGTCACTATAGGTACAAAATTAACATAGGAATCTCCATAGGGGTGTTGTACCTATAGTGACATTTTTGTACCTATAGTGACATTTCTGGAGGCGAGAAAAAAGATTTTAAATCTTTTTCTCGCCTCCAGAAATGTCACTATAGGTACAAAAATGTCACTATAGGTACAACACCCCTATGGAGATTCCTATGTTAATTTTGTACCTATAGTGACAGCATTGTGGTATGGGGAAATCAGTGTTAAGTGCTTGTACCTATAGTGACAGCCTTCACTACTAACATACCGCGGTATACCGGTTACGGGTATATCGAAAACTGCTCAGATATATGAACATAGGTACCACAATCGAGACTTGAGGCATCACGTCGGAACGAATCAGCATGCCTTGATGATGTGGTTCGAAAAACATTTACCCAACGAAGACGACATCAAAATTTAGAATTTTAAAAATCAGTTTATCAGATTTTCCGCCAAAACTTCTACAAAACAATATCATGTGACCCCTCATTGGAACGAGCTCAACGAGCTCGTTCCAATGAGGGATCACATGATATAGTTTTGTAGAAATTTTTGAAAATTATTTTTTCAACTTGGGAATTTGTATATTGCGTGGGCACATGCAGACGATTCCTTGGGTAAAGGGACAATATTATTCATTCGGGGCTACAGTTAAAAAACTCAAGCCATCTTGAAAATTAAACTGTGGATAAATAAATAATGACGATAAACCAATATTTTTGTAATTACACCGGTATTCAGTCGATATTGGTTTGAATACCGGTATATATCGGTTTATCGATATACCGTGCAGCCCTACTGGGAACAGGTTTCGATTCCACAGAAAGAGCATGATACATGGCTACCACACCTAAGGAAGGTAGCATGTGCGCAAATTACTCACTCCTGTCGCGGGGAGGTAGTAACGAAAAATAACAATGCACGACTCTATCGAGGCCCCGTAATTGGAATGAGTATACTTTGAATCCTTCAACAAGGATTAATTGGAGGGCAAGTCTGGTGCCAGCATCCGCGGTAATTCCAGCTCCAATAATGTATATCGAAGTTGTTGAATTTAAAAAGCTCGTAGATGGGTATGACGGGAAGGCTTGGACGTGCTACTGATTGTCCTGACCTACCGGCCGGTAGCTTTGTGCCGAGGTGGTCTTGACTGAGTGTCTCGGGGTGATCGGCGAGTTTACATTGCAAAAATTAGATACCACAGAACAAGTATTCCTTGCAATTAATTACAGATTGTGTTTAAATGTTTCATCTTTCCAGTGTACATGGTTCGAACTCGTTAAAGGATATAGGAAATGTGTGAATCACTGATGAGTCTCCGGAACACGTATTATTATGCTAGTAAATTTGTTTATCCAATCTAATGAAGTTACTAAGAGACATAGACTCCGCAATATTATGTTCAGGATGGCTGAAAAGCACCCAATATTAATTTAATATTAGGTGCCCGTCAGCCATTTTGTTTTATCATTATATCCACACGCCTCGGCTTTTAATTTACTTTTATTTAACTATTCGTTGAGTTAACTTCCCCAATGACATTTTAGCATGCCGTGCATAATAAATACGTTACAGGGCGTTTAGCTGGCAGATACAGTGTCATATACGGCGAAGAGAAAACAATATTAGGTTCGGCTTCGCCTCACCTAATATTGTTTTCTCTTCGCCGTATGTGACACTGTATCTGCCAACTAAACGCCATGTAACTTATAATGCAAAAGTTTTTATCACCGCACCGCAAATAGACCAACGATCAAAATTCAATAGCAATATAAATTATGCACGTGACTTCCCGCGTTGGTCACTAGCCAAGGACGTAATAATGTCATATTCCAAACACTAATTATAGGAATAATCATCAAAAATTTAATTTTATGAAGCACCGGGTACATCCCGGTGTTTTATGAATTAAAATCTTGCTGATGATGATTTTTATTACCTGGTAACCGCATGCGTGGACAACACTGACCACACGTGCATTACGGCCAGTACACGGCGTTTGTATTGTAATAGAAATCAGTCATAATCAGTCCTATAAATCTTCGTTTTTTTATATTCACATTCTTGTTTTGAAGAAGAGTCCCCCCCCCCCCCAACACCACCCTTCCCCCAAGTTTGCACATCTGTGTACCAAGGCATTCAATCATTGAGAATTCACAGTTACTGTTATTCCATACTTATTAATTTGGTTACATACACAATAAAACAAAGTTTTCTACTTATCCAATGGCAACAACTCTACGTATGTTTAATGGCATCGCATGTCTGTATACAAAATGGGACAGGATGCGAGGCATTGGTCGATGTTTCGGGAATAACGCAAAATATTGCCACCGTAGATGTCCAGCGAGATATATCGAATAGAAATATACACACATGCCGAGTCTGAAGTCGATCGGGCCCTTACAAACACATTAATTCAAATAAAAGAAGACTCACTGCCGCTGTAGTTTTATGATAACACCTGATAGTACCATCAATTCTGGAATTGTCTTGATGTTGTCACAAGGCACAACGAAATTGTCATGGATTGCAATATTTATATCAGGAGCACAAAAAATATATGTATACCTTTGTGAGTATAGGCCATCGCCTTACAACAAAGTCGATAGTTAACGCCTTGATTTAAATTGCTTTTTAACCTCCAAAGAGTACGTACAGAACTTTGCATAAAAATATGTCATCGGTACGTTAGCGAACAGTATGGGGACAATGAGAAGCTTAAGAGGATCGGTAAAACCTTAACACACAACCCCGGGGCTGACCCCCTCCAACATTTTCTAACCCAACCCTCTCCCGACAAACGCAAAATCTATTTTACTTTCGTTCAGAGGGAAAAATATGTCCAGAGTGCACAGTTTTACGCTTTGGAATTTTATCAGCTCACCCCGTTGATACAGCTTTCATTGTGTTTAACCCTTTACCCAACGAATCGCCCGCATCATTCCGCGTAATATGCAAATTGAGCAGTTGCAAAAATATGATTTTTCGAAAGATTTCAACAAAACCATAGCATGTGACATCTCGTTGGAACGAGCTCGGCGAGCTCGTTCCAACAAGGGGTCACATGATATGGTTTTGTTGAATTTTTTTTGAAAAATTTGAAAAAATGATATTTAAAATAATAAATTTTGATATCGCCTGCGTTGAATAAAGGGTTAAGGACTCAAGATCTTGGATGAAGACCTTGAAGAAAATGTTGTTCCTAGATCATTCCAAACCACCAGAATCATACAACATAGAGATAAACTCCTTCACCACTTTACAGACACAATTTACAACAGGCTAAAAATGGCAAATTATGGAAATTTAGAAACCTTCAACGCAGGGACGTAGCTAGAGGCCTTTTAATGGGGGTGGGGGGGGGGGGGTGAGATCCTTTGAAATGCTAACTGGGAATCCCGACACACGAGCGCCGTAGGGTGGTAGGCGCGAAACAGCGAGCGCCAAAGGCGCGAATCTTTGGCAGGGGGTCTGGGGTCCTCCCCTAGAAAATTTTGAAAAATTGATGTGCTCAGATGCGTTTTCAAGGGGTCTGGTAATAGTTATAAGGCTAATTTTCAGTTCCAAATTCAGTGATTTTTTTGTAGGGAAACATTTTTAATTCGAGTTGGATACACATTTTCAATATCTTCTTGCTTTGCCCGAATTGTCCCCAGTGGCTCGTACGCCTCCTGTCTGACGGACAAATTTGAAACATCGCCTTTGGGAAAGTGGGAGTTTTGTGTCTCTAGAGCATCTCACAGGCACTTGGCATGACAACAAGTGCTTTTTATTAACCCTTTAAAACTGTAAGACCGCTTTTCCGGTCCAGGATCATGACACACCGTACATTTAAAAAGTAGAATGGCTGCTCAGTGAATTTGTAGGGTAGACCAATCGATATTTTCAACGTGCAGCCAAAAGGCTGCACGTTGAGAATAAGGATTGGTCTACCCCAAATGATGATTATGAACTCTTCACACTTGATGTCATTCAGACTGCAGGCCGCGTGGAGTCGGAATTTTTTGACCCGATTTTCACCCGAAAGTCTCGGTAGTCGGAATATTTCCTTATTATGGTCCTCCAGTCGGAAAAATAGGTTTGTTAGTGAATTATACCGTATATTCAGTAGTTTTTAAATTTCTAACTGTTGATATTTTTGCCCTCATTTTTTGCCCTCCAAATTTCCAACTATTGAGGTTTTGACAAATATTGGGGGGAGACCCCCCCCCCCCCCCCCCCCACCGCCCCTCCCCCACCTCACCCCAGCCTGTCGCGACGACCCTGCTTCAACGCCATACAATGAACACAGGTTAATGATTGTTGCCTCTGTTTCCCAATGAATTATGTTGTCTGATTGGTCAGAATGCCTAAGACCAATAGCCATGGCAAAGGGCGCACCCAACATCCAGGGTATATGAAAGCATGCAACATCCAGGGTGAAAAGCAGGCGAAATATCGGGGATATATGGTTTAAATGAAAGCTTTTTAATTTCACTCGCCTCGATATAAAAATAGAATAAAAAATCCTGAAAATAGTCACAAATATCATCAGCTTTCTGACAATTCGATCATATTTAGCTGTTATAAATTAAATAGCCGAATAATTAAATCAAACAACTTGAGAAAAATGAAATAAGAGCAAATCTGTCAGCAAAAATAGTCCCCGAGCCAGTTACGTGTTTCCAATTACGACCCAAGGGATGTAACTCTATCTGTTGTCTTCTGCGTTATTTTGTCACACATTTGTTTCCCCTTTGTCTCTGTTTCAAACGAGACAAAAACGTTATCTCCGCCGACATGTATGATATATGGAGATTTAATACATAGATGCTTGCGACTCGGCGTTTAAAACCCGGCATCCAGGTATTAAATCGCCATATACCATACGTGTTGGCAGAGATAACTTATATTCTATCTGGGTTTGTTCAATGTGGTATTCATGACGAAATTGAGAGAAATTAACGACTGAAGCGCAAAGCGTAATAAACAGTGTAAACAATCAGAATCTGAAGACATAAAAAAATCCCAAGCAGAAGTAATCAACTGTAGTCCCACGCTATTTAATTCTTGAATCTCTTTATCAAGTGGACAATTAAACTTTTCCCTATATCCCGATAAATTCGGTCTTTTGATTGGTCAGAATGCCTTGGACAAATAGCCATGGCAAAGGATGCACACAACATCCAAGGTATATGAGAGCGTGCAACATCTAGGGTATAAGCGCACGCGAAACATCGGGGGTATATGATTTCAACGAAAGCTTTCCGATTTTGCTCGCCTCGAAATAAAAATCGAACCAAAAAACACGAAAATAGTCACAAATGTCATCAGATTTCTGACAGTTCAATCATAAAAATAAACTAAGAGCAAATAATACGTCCCCTGAGGACCAATGTGTTCTATGTTCCAGTAGGCACATAGAACACATTGGATCTCAGGGGACGATATGTCAACAAAATACCGTTTACTCGTTTCCTTAACAATCAAAGGGATTTGACTCTATCTGTTGTCTTCTGCGATTACTAAAACAAAATAATTATCACGAATTTGGTCCAAGTGATTGTGGAGCTGAGAAGTGCGTCCACAAATATATTTCTACTATGCTTGCATTGTGTTTCAAACGGGACAAAAACGGCTCGGTTTTTAAAAACAGACATCCAGGTATTAAAAACCCATATACCATACATGTTGGCGGAGATAACTTATAATAAACTAGTTTTCTTTCGCACAGTTTTCAGGACTTATATTTCAACGAGAACCCGAGAAATGATTCACGCAAAGATTCGAGCAACAAAAACAATGCTGCAACTCTGCTAGGTTTCCCATGAAAGGACTTGAGTCACTTTAACCCTTTATCTAACATAACGAAACAAATTAATCAATATAACACTAACATGGCCTAATATATCCAGATACTTTGTCAATAAAATTGTAGAAATATGTCTGTCATTGGAACCGGCTCAATGGAATCCATTTTACAAATGTAAGGTATTCTTAGTAAATACAGTTGTTGTTTTGTTTTTTTTAAAAAAAAAATCAAATTCAGTTTATGTTTTAAAACTTAAAAAGCTGTGTTGGGTAAAGGGTGAACATGTGCTATCAGTATTCAACAGGGGTTCAACCGTAGTGGCTTCATGCAATCCCGAGAGACGCATAGCAGGCATAAATTCTCGCTAACATTTTCGCGAGAATCCAAATGGATTTTCCCAAGTTTAGATAAAGTATAAACCCCCAAAGTCTATGGACGTAGCACGAAACCCAGTTTGGGTTAACATATTTCGACTTTCAGAAACACTTGACCCAAGATAAATATATTCAAGTGAAGCTATTCTGGCAAATGCTCCAAAGGAGAAAGTGTGAAATTCTCAGGCCATCGGTCTAATTCGGTAAAGCATCCGACGCTCTTATGGGCTATTTCTTTACCCAATTTTTCTGGAATTTGCGCGCAAACTACCGATAATGCCAGTAATATCCTTTTACTTTTAAAGATATACAGAGAGTCTTTTGTGCTCCAGTATTCCAATCCATAAGTGTTTCGTTCACATTTAACCCTTTACCCAACGAATCGGCCATATCCGCCCACATAATATGTAAATTCAGCAGCTGAAAAAGTACTGTTTTTTCAAACAAGTTCAGCAAAACCATATCACATGACCCATTTTTGTAACGAGCTCGTCGAGCCCGTTCTAATGAGGGTTCACAGGATAAGGTTTTGTGAAATTGGTTGAATAATTTAAAAAAAATATTTAAAATAATAAATTTTGATATCGTCTGCGTTGGATAAAGGGTTAAAACACCAATATATAAAAACAATTCGAGGAACTTTGCGGCGTAATCGTAAAACTACGGCTATGGTGAGTCTTCATTTCTAATGGTAAAGCCATAACAGGCTTGCCATTTTGAAAATTGCAGGAAGGCCATTATGGTTCGCCTCAAATCCCCACAAGAGGGCCATTTTGGGTTCACATAAAATAACCCCAGGAGGGTCATTTATGATTTGCGAGGCCATTTTGTTTCAGCCTGATGGTCGACAACCAATATCAATTTAAGGTACATGTACATGTTGTGTGTAATTAGGATGTACGTCATCACGTAATGTATATTTGGAAAGTTATTTACTGTCTCTGGGTGACTGCGTTGACGACACACTACAAACTTCACAAACTGCGCTTTTGTTACATGTACCTCCTTCAATCCGCGAAAATTGCCGTTTGAGGCGGCCGGTGTAACAGGAATTGAAGTCCGTAGGAAAATTAGTCCCTCTGGACTATTATTCCGCGGAATTATAGTCCTAGGTCTAACATTTCTAGGAATAGTAGTCCGGCGGACTACTATTCCTAGAAATGTTAGACCTAGGACTATAATTCCGCGGAATAATAGTCCAGAGGGACTAACGTTCCTACGGACTTCTATTCCTTTTACACTGGTTTTCAGGTGCCTTCGACTGAATTAATGGGCCGTAGAAATCGGGGTTAGGCGGACGTTTACCATCCACGGAATTTTGAACTCGGGCGGGCGACAACGATCAAAACAAATCTCGCTTAAGCAACATTTCAAGCGCTGATTCAATAAAAAATTATGTTTATGGCATTCTAGATTCAATCGTTTGGATACATCGTTTGCTTTTCCGACCAACTGAAATATTCCAGACGAGCGAATATAAACATAAGAGGTTGATTAGGTAAGGGCTATCATAACAACCAACATGGAGTTCATTACATAATTAGACTGGTTACTGGAGAGCTTGCGAAAGCGTGAATATCTAGGAGGGGCGAAACGCTCCAGACCTACAATGGTTCGGTTCGGCAGAAGGAAACTGCAAAAAGGACTCCGATAAATATACCACGCCTTCGACACTCCACATGTCGTCCTTTCGTGTCATTCCAGTGACTCCACAAGTAATAATCTCATATTAACAAATGTATAAGTACCATCTAGTCTCTCCTATTTCATTTATATGAACTGCCTCTCTCCCAAGAGGTTTGTTATATGGTTAAAGTAGAAGAAACTGACTGGTCGCAGTGTTACTAAATTGCTTTAAGGGGGTTCCTCATTTGTTTGTGATAATGTGCACATATTAATACATTTTCGCAATCTCAGGCTTTCTGGCTGTTTGTATATTTGCTTATAAAATAATAACTGATTGATAAATGGTCTGACCTCGCACAAACGATGGCCACTAAGTAATTCCCACAGTTAGACATTGACTGATCAGTAGGTCAGAGATCAACATCACAACGTCAACAGGCACATGTATGGGCGTTACCATAAAACTATCAAGGACAGACTTTAGATATTGGCATTAACTTATCTTACTTACGGTGGTCGACCCAGTGAGCGACAACTTGTGTCGCCTATCTGTCTGTTTGTATAACTATCTGTATAGATGCCAAATATTTCACTAATCATTCAAGTAATGTGGTAACTGAGGCTTTGCTATTTTCAAAATTGCAGGAGAGCCATTTTGGTCGCATTAAATTACTCCAGGGGAGCCATTTAGGTCGGCTTCAATTCCGACGAGGGGAATCATAGGGAACCTTTTTAAGAGTGTGGGTTTTTGACGAGATCTGTATATCTAACTGTTTGGATGCAATAGCTGTGCTGCTGGTTTGAAATTCGGACATACAGTTAAAACTAGAAGTCCTGTCATGAAATGCGCACAATAGCACATCGACCTGCGCGTTAATCTACGCGTTATGCTCATAGCAAGGCTATCAAATTCTGTACATATGGCCCGTGCACAAGCAATGTTTCAGCCAATGGACCTCCGGGTAACCCCGAGGTCCCTTGGCAGACACATTGCCTGTGTTTGAGATCAGGAGAACCTGCCATGCTTTAGATGCCATTCGATATGGCAGTTGCGCACAATTCCTACGCGCAATTAAGCCTAGAGAAGCGCACAGTTCGTGAAAAGACTTTTAGTTTTAACTGTAAGAGCCCCCTCCCCCCCCCCCCCCCCCCACACACTCCTCCCCCCAACATTCACTTTAAGAGAGTGGCAGTTGAGGTCTCTTGTGCAAGAATGTCACACATAAACCAAAGACACATCATCTAAACATTCATAATTCCTGACTGTATTTCTGTGTCATTTCTGCCCTCTATAGTAATCATGCGCACCTTTTGGTACAAATTTCGAACTAATCATTCTGAGATCTCGAGAAAGTCTACACTGTAACCGAGCAACCAGATGTGAAATATAGGCGGCTACTTACAGAATCAGGAGATGTTAGTCATTATCTCCTGTTTGTGAAGAACGCTCAATCGAGTGCGCAATGCCGATACTTTCAAAAACGCACAATTGACTTCATTTGTCATTAGAATACGTCGTAAGGAAAGTGTTTACCGCTCGTGGAAGTTTTAGATTATGATGACGACTGAAGGCGATGGCGCTCGCCCGCCTGAACACGACAGCCTAGTAGCTTTCAGCACGTGTGTTGGTGTGGTAATGCTCCACAGAAATGTGCATTGGAAGTAAATTTGTCGATGGTCATCAAGTAAATTTAAAAGTCGTGCTCAGATATTATGACTTTTCTATCAGCTACCATTGATCCTGGCATTCTTCAAGGAAAGATTTTCTCTTACAAAATGATGCACGTGTATCTTGGCGATGATACCAGTTTAGCAAAAAACACATTTCAATATGTGTTCAACATAATATCGAGTGCAACAATGCGCCATCTACATTTCTGATACACGAAAGATGACGCCTTTTTGCACTCAGTAGACGATATAGGACTGAGGAGGTTCTGGAGATTTATTACTACACACATGTTCTATGAAATCCCCATCTACAGCAACACTAAACCATGCGGAAAATGAAAATCCGCTCTGCACACATGTGTCGAACGGAAATTATGGGCGGACTATTTTTGGATGATCACTTCATCTGTCAAAACTTAACATAACTCCGCCTTCTTGGAATTTACGTTTGACCTACAATCACGGAAACCGTGCAGTTTAAACGAAGCGAGTGCGTTCCAATAAGCTATCTCAAAAACAATAAACTAAATAAAAACATCTTTGTGTATAGAATAACTCCAAAAGTTTAGAAGAGCGAGCTCAAACCAATCATTATTAGCTGTATATTGATATTATTAAACCTTTTTTCGGTTCATGCGTTTTCAGATAAAACGATTGGCTCACACGATTCTGTTTTTTCTTTTCATAACTCAATGAACCGAAAAAAACACAATTAGGTCCGCCCCCAGCCACGCCCCTAATATACCAGTCTTCGGAGTTGCAACATGGTGTCAAATCAGTAGAAGTTAGAACACTGGCACGTTCTAAATGTGAAAAATAAAAATAAATTTATATTACTTATTTATCACCACGAAATTATTTATAAAATATTTACATGACCGTGGTGGGTCAATTTTTCTTTTTCTTCACAACTGTATTTATTTGACATTTCAATTTTCCGCACACTGGGTGATCGTCTGCGTTCATCGTTTTACCCAAATCGATTGTAAACAATGGCGGGTCACGACAAATACGGCAATTTTGACATTGAATTCAACTAATTTCATGTCATCTGGCTTTATATCTAACTCCACTTTTACAAACTGTGTTTTTCAGTTCTCGGGAAACAGTCAAAACCAAAATACAATGTAATACTGATGGCCTACTTCCACCTACCACGGCACGTAACTTTTACGTGAAGTGAACAGTTGAATGAAATTTGAGGGAGGCGTGGCTTATGACGTTTTCTTTGCATTACGTAATTCATTGGTCAATAAAAAAATTAATGACATAAGTGCAATTGACTTGGAAAGTGTGTCAATTGCTACCTGCATTTCAATAATATGCGCCCTCTTTTATGCCAGAAAATAATATGTCTACCAGTTTTAGTTTTTAAGTCTTTGTTCGCTGAAGTAGAGGACGACTAACACTATTTATTTATTTGGGTCGCGAACGTTTAATTATAAGGAATGATCGTTTTTTTTCTATTTCTTGAGTTATGAACCCCAAAAAACAAAGTCCAAACTGTGTAAATGGGCTGCGCCCATTTACACAGTTTGGACTTTGTTTTTTGGGGTTCATAACTCAAGAAATAGACAAAAAGAAACGATCATTCCTTAAAACAAATTGAATAGAACTAGCTCAAATTTGCATGTTCTATGATAATACAAACATACATACACCACATGTTTGGCCTATTTATAAATCTGCCTACGGGAATTCCCCCAAAATCGTTAATGTGTTTGTAAGCACTAGCAGTCGACAGATCACCAGAAACTGAACCGATTGCAAAATATGTTGATAGTTGGCAAATGAATTACGGAGTGTCCTAATAATTGTTCATATAGACGTGAAGTCGTGTAATAAACACACTCGTGTCACATCGAGTAACCCATTCCCACGCGCGTTGTCGATCCGTGTATTTACCGAATGACGAAACACGAGCAACCTAACGCGATGTCAAACGTCACTAATCGTCTTACTGACTTTATTTAGACGAGAAACCTACATCTATACAAATCAAATATATAAAAGCAATACAGGGATTTTTGGCTATATTTGACTACCTTTATAAGCTTCATCGCAGAAAAGGGTTGAGAAACCTGGAGATTCTAAAAATCACTCATTGTCAACGTCTGGTTCCTCTTCTGGGATGAAGAACAACCTGTGGATTTAACTTTTTACCTAACGTAACGGCCAAAACCGGCCAGCGCTATTCTCAAAAATCGCCAATTAATTTTCATTATTTTTTTCATTTATTGTCTCAAAAACATAGGTTATGACCCCTCGTTGGAACGAGCTCGTCGAGCTCGTTCCAAGGAGGGGTCATAACCTATGTTTTTGAGACAAAAAATGAAAAAAATTAGTTATTCAAGAATTATTTTTGCAAGTGTCGTCTGCTTTTCAGGTTAGGTAAAGGGTTAAGATAAGGTAAAAATATTTCTTTAATAACATAACGTGTTAAGTTGAAATCAATAAAAGACGGGCATTTATTGGTCACGAAAGATAAAGTTAAGGGGCTATATAAGTAATGGAATTTTGTTTATTTTGAAATTCTCACCTCTCATATTCTTTAAATTCAGATTAAATATACACAAATTATACATCACAATAAAGGTTGGGATGTATAGAACACGAAACACATATGCAATCAACTCATAGAGTTGACAGCAGGCACCACTGGTTCCTGGAAGTCTGCTATCGTATTCGCACCAGAACTGATAATAAAATAATATTTCGCAAGAACAAGTCGTGGCCCACTGTGCTTCAGATATTCAATAACAAAGCTAGGCGTTCAAAACGCTTTCGAGTGCAGCGATAAGACTGCATTTTGGAAAAGGTCAACACTGTCTGCATTTTTATTGAAGATGGTTGGTTTCCATGTTAGACAGACATGCGCAAATCACTCGATACCACGAATTTCCATCGGAAAACAAAATCGTAATTCCAAGAAATTTCAACAGGTAATCATGATACCTTGCATTTCATGAACATGGCAACTGTGCAATCTCTATTTAATAACAGTATACTGTATGAAGGCGATCTTTTTCATTGTTTGATTTTAGACAGCGTTGTTTTTCATGCTTTTTCCGTCCGATGACGTCGACCGGAAATCGAAAGTAAATTCATACGCAAACAAATGCAAAGGCTTTGGAATGTACCCCCATGCAGCTCTGTCGCTGTGTTTTGAAGAATTTCGTTCCCCTAGCTTTGTTATTGGATATGTAAGGCACATTTGGCCACAAGTTGTTTTCGTGAAATATTATTAAATTATCAGTTCTGGTACGAATACGGCAGCAGACTTCCAGGAACCAGTGGTGCCTACGGTCGAATCTGTGAGTTGATTACACATGTGTTTCGTGTTCTATACTTCTCTGTCTTTATTTTGATGTACATTTTGTGTATATTTAATTTGAATTGAAGGAATACGAGAGGTGAGAATTTTCAAAATAAACACAATTTCATTACTTATATAGGCCCTTAACTGAAGAGGGGACGTTTCGATACAACTCGCCCTCGCAGTTATAATGTCTATTCAATAAGCAAACGTCTCTGAAGATTATACAATAAATGTCTTCCACTCCAATTTGCAAGATAATATTTTCAAAACTGTACAGGTTTTGACAGTTTCCTAAGAAATATCTCGTTCTTGTACGCCCAGGAAGCGACAACATACACGAGTCAGGGTGCATATCACATATAACCAAGCGTACTTCCGATTCAGATACATGCGTGCAAAGCAACTTCGACTTGAGTTCATAGTTAGGTGGCGTTTACTGAAACCGGCAGTATACGACACTGTCGACACAGTTGGCACGTGGAACTTGTTCAAGCATGATGCTGGAAAATGTGCTGTAATCTATTTATAATTGTCGAGTTTTCAATTAAATTTTATTGGATATAGTTACACAGATTTTGCTGTACTCAGAGAATATCACAACCTTTCTGGTGAAAGTATAAGTTCAAAGCGTAGAGTAAGAACGCGGAAATCAGTTACCATGGACTCTGCAAAAGGAGTTCATTGCAAACATATGCCGAGAATGCGAAAACATCAGCGTTTTCCTCTTCCATGGGACAACGTTCCACTTATCAGAATGCATTAACCCTTTGAACATTAGTGGTATCGTCTATGCCAGTTCAATGGCATCAATTGGAAGAGTCCATATTCATTATTTGGGGTAAAACAATAAATATTTTCCACGTGCACCCTCGGTAAAACAGAGCGCCACTGCAGAGTATAATTATCAAATGTCTTAATCATTGTCATCATTCGAATTGAAACACCAGACGCACGGTTTGCTGCGCACATTCTTTTCGGAACATTAAAGAAACTCACTCATACACAGAGCGACACACGAGTGTAAATGGTTTAATCGAAATGGCCTCTCGTTTAATTCTTCCGAGATGGCACAAATGCCATATCGATTAACCCATTTACACGCGTTTGTCGTTCTGTGTTTATTGCACGCTTCCAGGTCTATAAAAACAATTATTAAAAGGACACTCATCAATTGAGTTAATTGACAAATATCAACACAAAGAACACATTTTATCGCCAACCAAATTTGCGAGCGGAACCCGTGTCACTATTTCGTCCCCTGAGTTCCAATGTGTTCTGTGTGCCTATTGGCACATAGAACACATTGGAACTACGGGGACGATTTTCAGCTATCGCTAGCGATTCAAATTGTAATTGCGTTAACGATTTGTAGAAAACTCTAATGAAATTTCGCCTTTATTTAAAAATAGTCCGTCAACGATTTCCGTTCCGCACTTTTGTGCGGAACAGATTTTCATTTTCCGTACGGTTTAGTGTTGCTATAGATGGGGATTACATAGAATAGGCGTGTTATAAATCTTAGTACATCGCGCCACTGTAGCCCCACGTGAGAAATCGTAATTAAGAGTCTTGATCAAGGATGCAACGCAGTTACCGCTCGTCTGAATTGAACCGTCAACCTCTCGAACCCAGTGCTCTAATCACTGAGGTGAATCAATACATGACTCAGTCATACTTCTAATCAAAATGACACCTTCTCTATTAGTCTTCAAAAGTTTCCAAAGATACCCAAAGGTCCACCGGTATGTGCAGGCCCACAACGGCGCCCCAATCTCGTAACTACGATGTCCAGCCCCAAAAGGTCCAAACTACAACTATATTCAATCACAAATGGCAGTCGTACTAGGGTCCTGCGAATATTCGAGATTCGATTCGATATCGATACCATACGTATGCTTCGAGATCGATCCCGAATCAGCCTCAGGATTCGATTTTTTCGAATCTCTCGTACTAACTTCAATTTGTTACATTTCCAACAAAAATAGGATAAAACTGACATTAGAAAATTCATTCATGTAGGGTCAATTCCTATTTATTTGAGTAATTGACAATGTTTAATTGTTAGGTAAGGTGTGAATTTGGCCCAGAACATTATCCATAGTTTTGGTTTTTGAAGGCTTAACTTGTTACTATTCGCGTTCTTAAGAACGTGAATAGTAACAAGTTAGGCCTTCAAAAACTAAAACTATGGACAATAGGCCTAGCTGTTTCAGCGACGGTGCTACAGAGGATATTTAGTTATTGGTGTTTAAGGTGTTCACTCCGTCGCGTAAGGGTCATCACAGTGTTCCGTAACTTCAGTTTGATGCAATATGAAATAACTTGTCTTTTAAGATTCGATTCGGGATTCGATTCGATGTCGATATCAGAGACACGATTCGATTCGAGATTCGATTCGAAAAGAAATTTGTGATTCGCAGATCCCTACAGAGTGGGCGTAAAATATATTAGCGAAACATTATTTACTGTGATTAGTAAATTCGATTTTGTGTGAAAATTGTGAAAGCATTGGAATTAAACTGTATAGAAAGAAAATTTATGGAGACTTATTCTCCGTAGTAAAATAACTTAAAAGAAATCAGAAATAAGGTTTCGTAAACAGCATTTAAATATTTTCATACAGTGATCACATTAAATTTTTCATGAAACCAGAAATAACTTCTGTGAGCAGCATTCAAAGTGCTCTAAGCAGAAATGTATATTTTTCGTTCCGCCCACTTTTTTTGGAGTGAATAAATACTGTTAAAACTAGAAGTCCTGTCACGAATAGTGCGCTTATGTAGGCTTAATTGCGCGTTGGAATTGCACGCAATTGCCATATCGAATGGCTTCCAAAGCACGGCAGGTTCTCCTGGTTACTCATAGCAAACACATGCAATGTTTCTGCCAATGGACCTCCGGGTTACCCGGAGGTCCATTGGCTGAAACATTGCTTGTGCATAGGCCATATGTACAGAATTTGATAGCTTTACTTGGGCCATAACGCGCACATTAACGTGCATATCACCGTGCTATTTGTGCGCATTTCATGACAGGACTTCTAGTTTTAACTGTATAGGTATTAAATTCGAGAATGCATAAAGGGGTCGTAAAATTCGATTTCCAGCAATTCTGAAAAATACACCCAATGATGTACTTGATGATCCTGGGTGACCTCAGTGGCCATGATCCACACTTTGAACCTTCATTGAGTTTCCACACATTTGGAGTTTGTCACGTGCCCATAGTTCATACCACTTTTGAGATATGAACGTGATCAACTTTCAAAATGCCCCCCACCCCCACCTATCTAAGTGCGAAAATAATACGAACTTTAGGAATGCACGAGGGAGTCTTAAAATCTGATTTTCAGCAATTCCGAAAATCCACGCCGAGGACCCCTGGATAAGCTCAGTGACGCTGTCGCACATGTTCAACCTGCATTACGTTCCGACTTGTTGGGTGTTGGTCCATATGTCATACCGTACTTGAGGTATGAACGTCACTCACTTTCAAAATTTCCCCCCCCCCCCCCCTCCCCAGGCCACTTACATAAGTGTGAAAATACATGTGTGAACGTTGGGAATGCATTAAGGAGTCATAAAATGCGTTTTTCAGCAATTCTGAAAAATGCTCTGGTTGAGCTTTGGGGTGACCTCAGTGACATTGACCCATATGTTGACCCCCATTGGTTCCGACTCATTTGGTTGTGGACCCAGGTCAATAGGTCATTCCATCCTTGAGATATGAGTGTGGCCCACTTTTAAAATGATTGGCTTCCGTCTACTTTTGTACGTGAGAAAATACATGTATGGACTTTGGGAATGCATTAGGTAGTCACAAAATGCGATTTTCAGCAATTCTGAAAATGCACTTAATGACTCTGGGTGACATCAGAGACCTCGACCCATATTTTGAACCTCCATTCAGATTCAGTTTCGATTCATTCGGTGTTCGTTCCTTGTCCAGGTGTCATATCATGCTTTAAAAATATTTGGTCTCATCCACTTCTTTTGAGAGGAAAAATACACGAATGAAGTTACAGAATGCATTAGGCGATGAAAAATGTGATTTCCAGTAATTTTGAGAAATGTACTCAAGGATCCCTAGTAACCTTGACCCATACTTTGAACCTCTTTTGAAGTTCACCTCATTTGGTGTTGAACCCAGGTCCATATTTCATGTCATGTTTCAAATCCACTTTCAAAATGATTGACCCGCCCACTTTTTTAAATGAAACTTCAGGAATGCATTAGGGATTAATAAAATGTGATTTTCAGTAATTCTAAAAAGTGCACCCAATGACCACTGGATGACAACAGAGACCTTGACCCACAGCAGCAGAAGAAGAAGAAGAATACGTTAAAATCAATTGGGTTAAAAATCAATCCAAATTAACTGGGTTGAGTGAACATGAACCAAATTGTTTTCTGGATAGAAAGAAACCTAGAATTTTGGAGAAATTTTCGGGTCCATTTTTTATTAGATTAGATACACTCCTTTTCCCTATTCAACCGAACACACACTCTGAAGACATCCCCGTCCTAATAGAGATATTTTAGGCTCATAACAATCACAAGCTACCATACAAAGCAATTTGGCGGCCCCAGTTCACAAAATGAAAGAGGGAAATACTTGCCACCCAGTAACGCCCGGTGCGCATGCGCACTGATGCCACTCACCACTATGATAATGTCATCACAACATGGTCGCTTAGGCGGCTACCATGAAACCCTACGTGACTTCACTGGATCACGTGACTGTCAAATCATATGAAGTCAACAGATGAGATCAATAAGGTTAGACGATATACTACTGCCAGATTCTATAATTATATTGTAACCTTTAATCTAAAGTAACTCGCAATGTTAAGACACGTCGTCATTCAAACTTTTTTCTTCAATTTTGTCCAAAATACATAACTTACGACCCCTCATTGGAACGACTCGTTGAGCTTGTTCCATTGCGGGGTTATAAGCCTTTTTTAGGCAAAAATTAAAAATGTTCAGTTATTTAAGAACTTTCTGTGTTGTGGCACGTGTTGACTGCTTTGAGCGTTGGTAAAAGGAAGAGTTCAACTATTCAACTCAAAGGACACGTATATGTCGGATAAAGACAAATGCGAGAACCAATAATGATTGAACTTCAAAGTACCGATACGGACGAATTATCACTCATCTTTATTTTATACGACGTTTTCGTTCCGTATCGGCATCTAGGGTTACTTGTAAACTGGCCTAAAATGAGTGATGAAAACATTGAAAATTATTGCAAGCAAAAACACTTTTCATGTCTATTAAGATTAGCAACCAAACAGTAAATATTAAATCGATTAAGACGATCGAATAATTATTTAATCATACAGCCTCGTAAAGTTACAGCGTTTAACTATAACGTGGTTGCTTGACTGATGAAAACAAACCCTTTGTACCAGAGGCCGCTTTTCCGGCCGAGAAACACGATATGTCATAATTTCTTTAAGTAGGATGAAAACTAAATGAATGTGTGGGGAAGTCCAAACAATATTTTCAATGTGCAGCCTCAAGGCTGCACGTTAAAAATATTAATTGGTCTACCCCCCAAATAATGAATATGGACTTTTCTAATTACTGCTATAGAATTAGCATTGAAGATACCATCTGGGTTCAAAGGGTTAAGTTTGGAAAAAATAATGATTAACTGATTGAACAACTAACGTTACTACTACTTGTAGACTTGTAATTGTTACCAGTCCGCTGCCGCTTGTCTACCGGGCTCGTCATTTTCAGGTGTACGATCGTCCCCAGTCACCCGCATAAACTCGATTTTCTTCGAGTGGTAACCGCCCTCCTCATGCTCATACCAATTGCGATGAAAGCCAGTTTCGTGAGTAACATCGTAGATATTGGTATCGCCCTCCTCTGTCTACGTTCTTCACAGACAGTCTATAACCTGGCTCGATTCCATAGCACAAAAGCGTACACAGTGGTCGCCAACTCAAGGTGAAAGAAGTTATAATTTCAGCATGCAATCCAGGTTGTGATACAGATGTTACTGTCAAAGCTGAAAATCTGAGTTCAGAAATTCTTACTGGAGGTAAAAATTTTGAATTTAACTTTCAACTGTGACAGTACCATGCAGATAAATAACCTGGTATATGACATTTCTTGTTATTCAGTATAAAGTACAGAACTCCGCAATTGCCATCCAAAGCCCTGGTTTAGGGAGTAAAGACGCCTTGTTCTCTCGTGAGATGTATACTGAAGTCCATGGAGAACGACACTGGCCTCGGTGAACAATCCTCACAAAGGATATTGTTAGATATATCACCTTTTACCATTACTTCACGGTAGACAGGTAGTTGAATCAGACAGAATGCTTCGGTAGGCCTCACTGTTGTTGTGTTCTGTTAATGTATTTGTCGCGTGAGTTTTTCGAGGTAGACCGTATCATCAATAACAGCACTACCTTCAGTAATTTTGTGAAAAAGACATAGTTTCGATATTCTCTTTCTGTGCTCTAGTGTTTGGATGTCTATTAGTCGTTCAATTTTGGTTATACTGGAGTACCGTGAATAATGGTTTGCCATTCATCTGAGTGAATATTTTTTAAACCTTTGTTGAACTAAATTCGACCATCTCAGGGCATAATGTAGTACATGTACCGGTGTAACAGGAATATAAGTCCGTAGGAAAATTAGTCCCTCTGGACTATTATTCCGCGGAATTATAGTCCTAGGTCTAACATTTCTAGGAATAGTAGTCCGCCGGACTACTATTCCTAGAAATGTTAGACCTAGGACTGTAATTCCGCGGAATAATAGTCCAGAGGGACTAACGTTCCTACGGACTTCCATTCCTTTTACACCGGCAACGACTAAATTTAATTACTAGATGGTTTTAAAATCGCAAATCGCATTTCTAGAAGTCATCCAACGAACCACTGCCAACGCCCAACAATAAGGGGAAGGTCACTGCCGCTTTTTACGTACTACTAACCTCTCAAAAAAGTGTACCCGTTGCTTCTTTTTAATGGAATGTTTAAAAAATAGGCTAATCTTCAAAGTGACGTAAAAATATCAAAATGGCGTTAAATCGCAAAACTAAAAAAAACAGGTATCTCCTAATTCCTTGAACTCCACATCACACTGAAATTTCAGAAAAACCGACGCATTTAAATGGTGACCATATGAGCCTCTATGACGTCACCTCAACGTTTGGGATTTTCCAAGGATGGCACCACATTTTACAGAAGGTTACCTGCGGAGATTATATTCTCAAAAAGTGGATTGGCTAGGGTTCAAAATGAAGTGGAAATTAAAAGGTATAAAAAACGTAAATTTGTCACGGCTGGCATCGGGTGTGCCATATTCAAAGGAAAGAAATAGGGTTAACAACTTAATATGATAACAAATAGGTGTGGTAAGTATATCCTGTATGAATATAATGCAATTGAACTCAGGAACGTGGGACTTTTAATAAAGATTAGAGAAAACAGGCTAAACTACAAAGTGGAGTAAAATCGTCAAACGGCGCTAACCCTTTGAATACGAGGGGTAGCTTTACCCATACAGGGACACGGTACGTCATACCTTTATTAAGTAGGATGCATGGTAAATTATGGGTGGAGTAGGCCAATCAATATTTTCAAAGTGCAGCCCTAAGTGATTCTTTCAGTGTTTCCTGGAGGATTGACTTTATACAATTTGAACTGTCATGTGCTAATATGCAAAATGCAACTGAGAATAGTGAAATAAAATGAACTGGATATCATGTATTCTTTTGTTATTTGTTAACTAGTCCCCCAACATCCACAACCGGCCCCCAAACACTGGTCCATCAAGTCTTGGTCTCCAAATCCTGGTCCCCATTAGTCCTCAAATACTGGTATGTGCGCATGTGCTGCATGTTTTGTGAGCACATTGTGAACTCGCTCGCAGGCACATATTGGCACATTTTGCATGTGCTACATGTGCTATTTGCACATTGTGTAAAATCACATCTCACGGTAGTTTGGGGTGGATTTAGAGGAGCGGAGGAATAAGCCAAGATGGAAAATTCGGTCGAGTTTCATAAATAAGATATTGAGAAAAACGCTCATTTCATATTCTATTTATCGTATGACACACACACGCACAAATTAGCCACTTAATAGGACTTTTTAACCCAACACCTAACTTGATTTGCAGACGGCACTTGAAAAAAACATTCTCGTATAACTAAAAAAATTCATGTTTTGCTTCCAAAACATAGGTTATGACCCCTCATTGGAACGAGCTCGTATGTTTTGGAATTAAAAAGTGAAAATATAAAAAAAATAAATGGCGTTTTTCTTGTAGGTAAAAAATTAATACAATATAACCCACCCTAGATAGGACAAATAGCGTACATTTCCCCTACTGAAATTATGCAAATGTGACCCAGTGTATTTTGTTTAGCCAATCAAATTGTCCAGTTTTGAAATTGACCAATGAAAGCTCCCAACACTAATTATGCAAATTATGAAAAAGTGGCCCAGTCGTATTTTGTTCCGCCAATCAAATTGTCTAGTTTTGAAATTGACCAATGAAATTGACGGAAGGCTTTATTTATCACTGAATAATATGAAAACAAAATATCAAATGTTTTAAAGTGAACAAAACGGACGAGCTACTGACCAGCCCTCAGCAGTTGGTGGTAATGCGTCTGATGTGGTGAATCACAGTCTATGTTTCGAGCGTTCATGGGTTGAAGCTAGGGTTCGATTTACAGGGGCTGAATCGCGAAAGAGGGCGTATACAGTCCAAGTATAATAGCCATTTACCAACCTGCCTGGTTGGTCCTCGTTGTATATCGGTCGCTTTGTGGGATAGAGGTGAACGTCGCAAGTTGTATTCCATTGGGCTTCGAGAATCCCCGCGTCATCAGCGGGAATACCCACATATGCGTTACTACCAATATGATGCGTTCATAAATATGTGGTTTTCCCAACACATAGTTGAATGTCTGAATTCTATTTGACAACTTTGAATACTCCAAAACAATGGTGGTGTGACGTTAAGCAGTTTAAAAAATATTAATAAAGAAACCTCTACGAGAAACGAAGAGGCTGCTTTTACAAACCTATTCGAGATACTGTCATCAAAATTCATTTATTAAATTTGAAAAAAGGAAAACCCTTCCTTAATCGACTTTTGTTGCCGTGCTATAACAAAAGATCTTACTTTTTCTGATTTAGAACGCACAATTCTAGAAAAAAGTTTCGCATTGTTCTCGCAAAGCCTCCATGAAAAACTAGCCACTGTCCAGGGAGGATGGAAGTAATGAGAAGCCACAAATTTTTTTTTTCGAAAAGAATATATGATTTTGAAGTTAACCCTTTGAACCCGAGCGGCCGTTTTTCTGGTCAGGAACATGATACGCCATAACGTCATTAAATAGGATGGCTGTTCAGTAGAGGCGTGGGGGTAGAGCAGTCAATATTTTCAACGTGCAGCACCGGGGCTGCACCTTGAAAATATTGATTGGTCTACCACAAATAATGATTATGGACTCTTCTAATTGCTGCCATTGAACTGGCATGGAATATACCACTAGAGTTCAAAGGGTTAAGTGGGATTCTATATTGGTCCATCTATCATCGGGAAGTATCGCAAAATAATGGTTTTACGAGATAAATGGTATTAACACAGTTTTTCTGAAGAAAATGTCAACCTATGGGACATTGATTACAAAAATTGTCAGATAATTTAAACCACTTTGTCGATACTTTGCGATACTGGGAGAATTTTCTGTCTGCTTTTTTCCCTAACACAAAATAGCCAGGCCCCCAAGGCAGCGGACCATATTTTGGCGTATAAATTCTATTTTTTCTGAGCGATTTTCTGCAGTTTGGAATGGCCCTGCAAAGAATTTATTTACTGGACAGCTGACTGAGTTGAGCATTTTGAGATTTTCGAGATCCCAGATGGCAGCCGAAAATACGACTTTTCCGGGGAAAATTCATAGAACTACAAAATGAATGAGATGAACGAAAAACATTGTTTTGAATTGCCTCGTTATCACTTCAATAACATGTCTGGTACTTGAAGCCTTGATTGTATTCCTCAAAACACATGTTTGAAGTGTGATCACTTTATATTTGCAGAAAAAAACTGACGTGGTCGGAGGCAAAGAGCAAAGTTGGGAGCACTAACTGCGTTTGGACTTCCCAACACATTCTTTAACCCTTTACCTAACATGAAAAGCAGACGACACTTGCAAAAAAAATTCTTGAATAACTAATTTTTTTCATTTTTTGTCTCAAAAACATAGGTTATGACCCCTCATTGGAACGAGCTCGACGAGCTCGTTCCAATTAGGGGGTCATAACCTATGTTTTTGAGACAAAAAATGAAAAAATAATGAAAATTCATTGGCGATTTTTAAGAATAGCGCTGGCCGGTTTTGGCCGTTACGTTGGGTAAAGGGTTAATGCCTGAATTCCATATGGCAACTTTGAATACTCCAAAACAATGGTGGTAAAACGTATTAAAGTCATTTCCTTTTTAGCGTGACATATAGGTCCAAATAGGGTCGGCTGCGTAATGTATTGCTATACCTTTATTGTTTATATGCACATGTCACGAAAATAAATGATTATACTACTACTACTACTCTAGTCTTAGAAATCCAAACATCAATACGGATACCAGACACTGAAAAGGTAACAAGGGGGCCGTCCACAAGGTGACACACTTTGTAGCTTCAACTAAGACGTCTGACCAAAAAGTGTCCACTTTGTCGAGTAAACTCAAATTCTCTACCGATTTCAGCACTTTGAGCACTCTACGTCTACGGATGCCAAAGCATCCGGCTACGGTGTCGCAGTCCGAAAGAGCATGTGCAGCAACCAAATGTGGCACGATATCTTTGTGCTTTTCCACGGTCGCACGGGTATCAACATTCATTCTGCCATGGACAGGTGATTCGTAATTTGTATGACGCAACAACAAAACGTAGACGTCTGTGCTGTGTGTCTGTCAGAACGGAAACACAGTCCTCCAGAGAAGCAAGCCAAATGGCATGCTGAACGATGATAATGATTTCAGCTGATTGCTTCTTGTTCGCAGCTGCAGCGAGAACATGTTTCTGAGGTGGTAAAATAAACAGTGACCCAAGCTTGCACACCAGAGAAGTCTCGTTGCTTTTTCTGGTGTGACACATTTTGCACTGTAATCGGTGTATCTGTCTTGCACTAGATCAACATGAACCAATTTTTGTTGTGTGTGCTCCTTAAACTTCTCTAGGAAGTCCCTAACAAGGTGTTTCGTATTCTTCTAGAAACCGGCCAATGAGGTATTTATAAAAAGGCGCATCCGTCCATGAACCTAGCTTTGTTACCTCTGGCACAATCTCTGGCTGAGACCTCAACTATGATACTGTTTTGGAAACCCGATATAGATGTTGACAACCGCATGCCACCAGAATCTTCAAAGGAGGCAGTTGGAACAGAGGAGAGCTCGTGAGAAAGAATCTCGGATATGTTCAATTCACGCAAACCAGATATGAGACCTATGACCCTTGAATAAATCAGGTTCGTGTCGTAAACCTTGATACCACCTACTCTCATCAACTTTTTTTTTTTTTAAAAATACAGCCATCGTTTCAATTCGCATCGAAATGGGGTGGTAGAATCTTTTCGGTAGACCTCGCCCGAACATAGTCAACTGTGCAGAGCTGTAGGTTAACCGAAACCGAACCGAGGTTTTTAGTTGTTTTTAAAAAACCGAAACCGAAACCGTCGGCATCCCGTAATCTAAGGTTTTTCGTTTTTTTATTAAATACTCTCTTGCTGCTGCAATTCACAGAATGTAGCCATCCCAGAGTAGTGAGAGTACCCCGACACTGCCAATGGCAGTGTCTGGGTACTCTCACTACTCTGGGAAGGCTACATTCTGTGAATTTCCGACATTTCAGTTTAGTTGTGTTTGCAGCTTTCCTCAAGTTGCGTGTATGTGTCAGACCTCGAACAATGGCCAAGCACAATAAAAGTTCTGTATATTTAGGTAACTATTGTATTGGCCTTCCTGATTCTTCATGTATTATAGCTTATTTACTTACTGAGTTTCACTCAATTTCACTACCATTCAGTTATGACTCCGGACATAAGAATGAGTTTTATTGACTTTTACTTGGCCTCATGAACAAACCGAAAACCGAACCGAATCGAGGTTTTACTCCACCTGAAACACCAAAACCGAAACCGAACAAGAAATTTAAAAACCTACAGCTCTACAACTGTGCGACGCTTATTTTGACTACCTCATCAACATTTACTGGCGATGGACCAATACGACCATTTGCAACATTGATCATTATATCTGGACCCGTGATGGTCCATGAGATTAATCTATGCATAACTCAAAGTTTGTTTTCAAACCTCGCCTATCTACTGCCTCAGTATCATCGTTTTGCCCTATTCCTTATGGACGTTCTTTTATTACACGCCTGTTCTATGAAATCCCCATCTACAGCAACACTAAACCATGCAGAAAATGAACATCAGCAGCAACACTTAACCATGCAGAAAATGAGAATCAAGTGTTCAAAGTTGTCACATATGTGCGGAACGGAAATCGTTGAAGGACTATTTTGAAGTAGAAGCGACATTTCACTGGAATTTTCTACAAATCGTGCACCGCAATTACAATTTGAATCGCTAGCGATAGCTGAAAATCGTCCCCTGAGTTCCAATGTGTTCTAGGTGCCTGTAGGCACGCAAGTAGACTGCCAGTAGGCACGCCTGTAGGCACATGGAACACCTTGGAACTCAGGGGACGAAATGCTAACACGGGCTCCACTTATAAATTTGGTTGGCGATAAAATGTATTCTTTTTGTTGATAGTTGTCAAATGAATTGCTGAGTGGCCTTCTGAGAATTGTTTTTTATAGACATGAATGCGTGTAATAAACACAGAACGACACGTGTGTGTGAATGGGTTAATCGATATGGGACTTGTGCTATTGCGGAAGGATAAGAACCAACCAATGGCCTCTCGCTCTATCCTTCCGCGCTGGTAATCGTGCCATATCGATTTACACATTTGCACACGCTAAAAACCAAAAGTTCCCAACCTTTGGTTTACTCCCACACCGACCCTCAGTACGACCCTCCCCTTCAACATACCTTGGATGCTTCCTTTCAGCGAGTCCCCTGACTTTCCTTGTAGAAGGGTTATCCTTAGGTGCGTCAATTGTACACTCTACCTGTGCCCCCCACTTGACCCCACGGGCCCCTCCTCCCCTTGAACTTGAAAGTAGGGAGAGGGGGTCTCCTCCCTTTTAGACTGGCTTTGCCCTGACAGGTGTTTAGTAGCCTTAACGGACCAAAATAAAATTATGAGACAATGTCGAATAAACGTGACATATTGGTAGATTGGAGTATAAATATCACATGAGTGATAAACAATATCATTGGTTCTTAGATGCCCAAAATTTAATTGAACTTTGAGTTTGGGTGGCAACTCCACTCCATGAGTGGTGCATTATATCATCGGTTCTTAGATGCCCAAACAATTAATGAACTTCGAGATTGCGACCAATGAACTGGATGGTTATGATCGCTCACAACAGAATGCCATTTGATGTTGAACTGTTGTGTGAAGCTCTGTTGGAGGGAGCTATCAGACAAGTTCCCAACAGTGTGTCACACAACTCTCATCCCACCCACCCGGTACCCCAAATCCTAATGTGATATTTGAATTCTGCCACTCTCTGATTGTTTGGGTTGTACACGCTAAAAACTAAAGTATTAAAAACTACACTTGAAGTGCTGTATTTAACACTTACCAAGTGCTGAACTAGCACTTTGTTCAAGTGTAGATATCCCAGAACTTGACAGGTGTTACAATAATACCACTTGACAAGTGTAATGTCGCGACACTTAAAAGGAAACAACGCAGATGACGCGGATCAGGCTCGAACTGTCGAGCCTGATCCGCGTCATCTGCGTTGTGTCCTTTTAATAATGTTCCCACCAAGCGCAAATCAAATTATGGACGATTCTGGAAGAACCACCAATGCTAGACACATGGGAAGTGCCATCCATTCAAGTTTCAGATGTCTGACGATTGTAATGTCTAAGTGCTTAAAGCATTGCACTTTGAGTGTTAAACTCAAACCCTAAGAGTTAGAATGGGTTTAACACCTTGAAAGTGTCAGTTTTTAACACTTTTGCTTTTAGTGTGCACACGCATGTTGTTCTGCGTTTCTCCTACTTGCCTTTCGTTCCTCTCATGCATGTAGACTGAGCGCACATGTTTTGAGTGTCTCTGGCTTCAGGGTAAATCCAATTAAACCAGATTTGCTATGCATATATCTCATGAAAGTGGTTTCTATAAACATATCACTGCAAAGACGTTACCACATACCATCCAAATGAAGCATCACGTCTTCTCCTTTCATGACATGGGACAAAATGTTTGTAGAGAGTTTCTCCATCTGATAGAGATAATAGAAACAGTACCTCGCGTAACCAGACGCAAAATGTAGGGAAACATACTTTTTACTGCATCCAAATGCAAAGGCAGTCACCTTCCCTCTCGACACTGACATATAACATTATGATGAATGCGGCTTCAGCAATTCTGCTCTATCACCTAGAAGTGATCAGAGAACTTCTGGAGACGAATGTTTTATGCTCAAATCGAGGTCTCAATAACTCTTCTGCTAACAATCACATGGCTCTGACGTTCATTGGGAACTTTTTACCGAGAAGCGTTTTACCGACGCCACCGATCACAGACTCCAGAATCGTGGCTAAGCCAAAGTTGGCCATCAATGTCCCATCAGCCGCAACAAAACTCTTGAGCAGATGTATCCCACCCAACCTTGGGTAGAGGGACTGAAACTTATCGGGAAATGCTCAGAACACATGTACTTGGATTGTGACCTTATATAACGGCTGGTCACCCATTAAGACATTGTATTCCTGACCGGATCGCGAACTTAACTTTTGTGCCTGACACATAGCTGCAATGACGATTTTGGTGTCCACAGGCGTCGTGTCAATCGGGATGAGATAGACCGTTTTGGGTTGTGGCGTCTCTCCCGATTCACGGGTTTCACGAGTGCTGCAACCATTGAACTCTGCACACTTCTCTGACTTCAAAATCTTTCCCAGAAACAGAAAACCAGATTCGGTTGCTTAATCCTTTGCTACTTCAGTAAAAAAGTGCATAGAGTGAGAGGGTATATGCCTTGCGGGGTGAGTGAAGCCGATATTTCTGGTCGCTTCGGGTCATTCGCCTACCACAGTTGAATTATATTGCACCGCTTTGGATACTTGGAGAGAGGCTGCAGGCTTTGAACAGGGGTGGCGCTAAGGGGGTGGGTGGGGGTGGCGGCGACGAAGAGGAGGTCGAGCAATTTTCGTCGGGGAATTTGTAGGTCACATCATTTCCCCGAGTGATTGTAGGTATGGACAGTAGTGACAATGGGATATTTAGTCTCTCAGGTCTCTTCACCTGAAATAATTCCCTCACAAATTGACAACTAATCAGGCTAGAACTGGCGCGGCACTGGCAGCGGTAATTACGCACAGCAGACTGTATAGAGTAGTCTTAATTTTAGCCTGTCTCGCACCAGTCTCGCAGGACATCATTGCGTCAAGTAATAACGTTTAAGCATATTCTCTGAAGGTGCCTGTGGTGATATCTAGTGTAGTCATGGTGACATCAACACGGTATAAAGTGCAATGTTCTTTTTGTAAAGCCATATTTCAAAATGATAATGCAATCAGACACTCAAAATGTAATCACGAGGATTTACACAGCTCAGGCTGGTGTATTTCCATGCCTTTGAATCAGTTTACGACTGTCAGTCAGAGAATGAATACTAACCTTCCCACTCTGAGAGGGGATGATGTCTGCGTCGACATTATCAACAATGACTTGTATCAGCCCGTCAGCAGAGTTGGAAATCGGGTTATTTCGGCACACTCTGATTCCATGCATGCCGCAGATTTCCTGACGTAACAACATGGCCGCCCACACTGACTGCCTCGATAATTATACGGCATCACTGATCACGAGATTTATCAACCCCTTCATGAGAATCCACCAAGTTTAGAACGTCAATGCAAGAGATATACTTATATCGTCATCAAAGTGAGATGCAATGTTATAGGCAAATGTACGTGACGATTTGAAACATATGCCCAGCCGTCAAAATGAATGCTGAAGTGGACTAATATAGCCAGAACGGTTTCAGAACTATTGTTGTTTTTTAGAAATAACATATTGTTTATCCCTGTTTTTTTTCCGGTGCGGTTGCACACAACAAACAATGGGACTATCGGTTTGGCAGCTACTGTCCGGTCTTCTATGTCAGTCTATATTTTCACTGATTTTATTGTTTACAATAAAATAGGCTCCTGGAGCAGGTGCTGGCCTAACCAGATTATTGTGTTCATATTAATGCAAGACAATTCTATCTTCTGTGCTGTGCATTTTTCACAAAACGAAACAGTCTGCACACTAGAAAATTACATTCTACTACCGAAAGGCGCACATGAAAGCGTTAAAGGCCGCTACACACTTATGGTGCGTCGAAACGTTAAAAATCGGAAATGTCGCCGCAAAATTTTAATTTATGCTAAAACGATTTTTTGGGGGGCAATATTTTGAGCGAATTTTTCCCATTTAGAAACAAGGACTTCGAGGAAGATGAGATTCACAAAAACACAAGTAAAGTATTTCATATGATAAAATAGCTCTATAATTGGCTGGTCGACGTGATGTCGCCTCGCGAAAGCGACAGAAAAAGAAAACCGTTTCCAGACGTCGCTCCTGTCGTCGCTCAGCGAAATACGTTTGGTCACTTTTTCACCACGAAGCATCTCGTCCTGTGTACACATTCCAGCTCATTTTCTCGAAACCTCGTGTCGCACGCGGCAGTCTGTGGCGGACTTAAGGCCTCCGTGCACGGGATGCGATGAGAGCATTCTGAACGTTGCGATGAGTAATAATTAATAAGTCTTCTAATACTACCATTTCCGTGATTGGCTCTCAGTACCTGTCACTGCACTACTCTGGTCTTCAGCACCTATCACTACAGCAATTTCGCTACAAGTCCCGGTTAATATCGCCCTCATAATTAGCTGCCTTTACTACTAGAGTCAAGAAGTCGAGTACAGTCTATTTGCTCTGATAATTCTTCGACTCATCTCGGAAAGGCATGCAAACACCCCAGTTGCTTGTAAAGTAAGGGTAATGTTATTGGATTGACGAGAAACTTGGACGATGATTTCATCATATGAGCTCAAGAGCAACACAATTTCGGTAACAGGGTTAACAATCTATAACAGGCGGAATAAATTTGCTATTTTGCTGACAATACAGACAATAGTTCCCTGCTCGGGTTCGAGTACTTTTTTTACTCTCGAGTGGGGCGCGCGGAGGATTATTCACGAGGCGTTCGCCGAGTGTAATAATCCGTGCGGCCCGTGGGTGATACGTGTTTCCGGCGGCCATTTTGTATACTAGAGGCCGCCAGTAGTAGGCGAGCGATGAACCGGGCCTATTCAACAGGACCTACCCCCGGACCTAGGAAGTGACGTCATGTCACGTGACCCAGTGGCGCCATGTTGTGTTGTCATGGTAACGCGCGTGAGCGGCCATCTTGTGACGTCATCCCCATAGTGATACGTGGTCCTAGTGCGCACGCGCAACGTGTGTTGTTAGGGTGATATGTGTTTCCGTCGGCCATTTTGTATGCTGGATGCCGCCATCTTGGTTTTTATGGTAGCACGTGGTTGCTATGTGACCCAAAGGCTTATAATAGGGCAGGAGTATGTTCGGAGGGTGTGGTCGATTGAATCGGAGTATCATGAATTACCCAAATAAACCCTCCAAATCACCGAAATTGACTGTATTTACTACATATTCCCCATTTTATCGGCTTAGCAAGTAGTGCTATAGTACCGAGGGGCACACGGGGTTGAGTTCGATTGAATCGGCGTATACTCCAGTAGAGTAGAATAGCCTATCAACTGGAGCAGCTTTGCTTATTGTTACTATATTAGCAATTTCTGGTCTGTTCTTGTTAGTTCTGATCCTTTTCCGAGTACTCTTGTTGCTTCATTTATCTAGATCACCCAATCCCTTCACTTTCCTGACGCTAACTAACCAATCAGACTGCTTCACCCCCCCGTAATCTCTATGCAGATTTATCTCCCCTTATTACAACGAAGTCCTATACGATTCTCATCACCTCTATATCCAAGGCCCACGTTCCATGGAATCCCTTTTTTGTGAAACGTCTCTGGTTATGGAATCCCTTTTTAGTCGTATGAGACCATGAGGTCTATGCGAAAAGCCCTCAATGATGTATAATTTACTATCCCTCTTAACCTCATTTCCTTTGAGGCCACGAGGACCATGGAAAAATCCTGATTGAGGCCTAATTTACTATCCTTCTTAGCCTCATTTCAGTATTTGAGGATACCTATGCCTGGTATTGCATTATTTGAGGATACCTATCGAGGATACTTTCTGGAGAATACCTTTTTGTTGTATGGGGCCATGAGGGCCATGAGAAAGCCCTCTATGAGACCTCATTTACTATCCCGTTTAGCCTCATTCCGTATGAGGCCATGAGGGCCATGAAAAAATCCCTCAGTGAGGTATAATTTACTATCCCTCTTAGCATCATCTCGATGTTTAACAGCCATATCCCATGGGATCCCATTTTTGGGAAACACCTGTGGCTGTGGAATCCCATTTTTTGTCGTATGAGGCCATGGGGGCCATGAGAAAAGCCCTCAGTGAGGCCTCATTTGCTATCTCTCTTAGCCTCATTTCTTTTGAGGTCATGAGGGCCATAAAAAAATCCCTCAATGAGGTATAACTTACTATGAATGATTTTATTTTGTAGCACACCGTGCACAAGGTTACAAAATCATAAACAGTAAAATACATTTTTAAAGTCATAAACGGTAAAATAGGGTTTTTAATTGACATGATTGCACTACATGGAGATGACATAGCCACTAGGGCTGTCTTCCTGTCATCCCAAAAGGATGATAAAAATTAAACAATTCTGACAGCAACGTGTATGCATAGAGCAACATGGGTTGAACATTATTGACTAAGATGGTTCTTTCCTTGTAAGTGAACTATTTTGCACATTTTTGAGGATAACACCTTTAAGCTCCGTCAATGGGTATTGATGAGATAACAGAGTTAGGACGTACAGTCGGGGCAAGTGGGATTGTCACAGTCTATGTTACCTGAATACGAGTTCAGAAATTGTTCCAATAAGAACTTTTTGAATAACGATCTTGATAGGTTTTATACCGATGGTTCTACAGTATTCCACATCCTTGGGAAAGTGTGAATTGGTAAGTTTGCAGAGTTCTTGGTTTGTGCGTATACAGTCTGCCAGATTGTCTTGTATCTATCTATACCTGAGGGATTTTGGTACACTTTAAAAATATTTTTAAAACAGCAGGTTATTATGCCAATCATGCATGAACAATAAGACATGAAGTTTGTACAGATCATTGAATTTTAGAATACGATGCTCACTGAACAGTTTGTCAGTATGCGCATTATAGCGTTTGTTAGATATGATACGAATTGCCTTCTTTTGTAATTTAGTGATTGTTCGAGTGGAACACGAGTGGCCCCATATGTGAATACCATACATCATATGGCTATGAATCAGAGAGTAGTATAGTGTCTTGAGGCATTTTGGGGTATGATCCTCTTAACATTGTTTATAACATAAATTGCTCGGGACATCTTTGAACAAACAACTGAAATATGTTTCTTCAAGCTCAGATTTTCGTCAACATGAATTCCAAGAAACTTAAAGAATTTTTCATCTTGATTATTTCCAACGATCGAGATAGATGAATTGTTAAGCTTCACTCTATTGCTCCCAAGATAGTATTAGTCACTTTGGGGGTGAAATATGATGACTTTTGTTTTACTCTTGTTTAGAACAAGTTTATTTGCCGCACACCAGTGATATATTTTATTGAGTTCATTATTAACCTGATCTGTAATTGTTTCCAAACTGTTACCGGAAGTATGTGAGGTAGTGTCGTCCGTGTATGATAAAACCTTCAAAGATGTGGAGTTAATAATATCATTAATGTAAATTATAAAAAGAAGAGGACCAAGAATAGAACCCTGGGGAACACCTGTTGATATGACCTGGAAATCTTAATTCGCTTTTGGGAGGGAAACCGACTGAGATCTGTTTGTAAGGTAATTTCTAAACCATGAATTTGCCTGGCCTCGTACTCCATAGAATTCAAGTTTTTCAATAGGATATCGTGATATATGGTGTCAAATGCTTTCGAAAAAACAGTAACTACTTTTGCAATTTTCATTTTATTTGGGACGATACCAGTTGAAAACGACAAATTGATCATGTGAGTTAGAGGGATAGCAATTCCATATATAATATCCTTTAGGATTTTGGAGGACATATTGTTAAGGTCTTTACTTGTTTTTGATTTCAGTTCTCGGATGCAGTTAATCACTTCATGTGGGGCAGTGGGGGAAATAAAAATGACTCAATGGGATTTCCTCTGATATAATCAGTAAAATGATGACAAGAGGACTGTACTGAATTGCTTAATTTTTGAGCCACTGTTAGCAAAGTAAGAATTAAATTTATCAGCTATCTCTTTTGGGGTCAGATATCTCCAGATTGTCTTCGACAAATGTGGACGGGAAGGTGTAGGCAGAAGTACCTTTGTTGATAGCTCTTTTCAGTTTTTTTCATGTTATGTTTATTTTCGTGAAGAATAGATTTATAATAATCAAACTTTCGAGCCCCTTTCAGTCTATTGAAAGTAGCACAATATGTTTTATATCTTAATTTGTTTTATGGGGTTGGTGATTTAGTTTTTTCATATATAAACTTGTTTTTTCGGATTATGATCGCAAAAGTCCCGCTGTCATCCACGGTTCACGTTTTACAAACTTTTGGTGAAGTTTTACAAGTTTTCCGGAGAAGGCCTCATCAAAAGTACATTGAACGATCTCGAGAAAGATATTATAGGCTTTGTTCGGACATGATTCACTCAGTACATTGGTGAAGCCGCTTACAGACAAAAGAGTCTTGAACCGATTTACATTATCTTGTTTAAAGGATCTTATCCTGGAGGTTTGTATAGGATTGGTATGTCTTTTCGGTGATTCATTAATATAAAATGTAGCAAAATGGTCACTAACGTCCGTGATGGTTATTCCGGACGTGTGAGGATTAATCTTATTGCTGAAAATATTGTCAATTATGGTGGCCGAGTGATCTGTGACTCTAGTTGGTCTGGTGATAAGTGGCAGTAACCCCACAGTGAACATAGTTTCAATGAACAAATTGGTTTTATTATGATTACAAAACCCAAGAAGGCCAATGTTAAAATCCCCCTTGAGATAAGCAATTTTGTTCGAGTCACCTAGGATATTCACTAAATTCGTCAGTTTTTCTAGGAATAGATCAAGGTCCGCTTTAGGGGCGGAATTTGGTCTACAGATAATTCCAACGGTTATTTTGTCTTTCGTCGAAATTTCCACAAACAGGGATTCAAATACACGAGGGACGAACACAGTAAGGTCCTCTCCAATTTTAAAGGGGATGGTATCTTTAATAAATAACCCAACACCTCCCCTGCCATCATCGTTATCTGGTCTTTGTCGAATGATTATCCCTCTTAGCCTCATCTCAGCATTTAACAGGCATTCAGTTAAACTTTTGTTCAGTTCCAGAGGGTTAACATTGGGTTATATTTAGGGGTTATAGTTCAAAACTTCGTTCACTTTGTTCTGTTGACTTTGATCCTAGTTGTGTTCAATCCAACTAGTTCGGTCTTCGTTCACTTTGTTTTGTTCCCTTCGATCTTGGTTCTGTTGGATCCCCGTTCACTTCATTTGGGATCTGTTCAGTGTTAGTTGTGTTGGATCTGTGCATAATTCAGTTGTTTCCAACAAGTCCATCTTTTTCACTTTGTTATGTTATGTTCACTTCGATCTTGGTTCTGTTGGATCTTCGCTCACTTTTGTACATTCGTCGTTTTGCGGTGGTTGGTTGTCAGTTGTATCTGTCAGGAGGTTCTTGGAATAATAATTGGGTGTTGCCAACCCCTTTCCATACCCTCGAGTGTTGAAGTCAAATCACGGAGTCGGATAAGAATCTCACTTACGGAACGCATTATATAGCTTGTCTTTATGTATACAGGAGAAATGAAGCGATCTGATTGAACATTTTGAAGGCCTGAGCGAAGGTATAGCTAGGACATAGTGTTACAAGTAAATATTAATGGATGATAGTGTACCCAATAGTGCTGGTACAAGGCCGCAATGGCATAAGACTGTTGTAGAAGCTAATGATAGAACAGATAGACCATAGACAAGTAGAGGCCTTGGAGCTTTGGAGATAAGATGGAAGTCATTGGTAAGTCTACCTGTATAGGAACTGTATAAGTATCCTTAAATACCGAAATGGGGCTGGGAGGGCTGGTGAATTAGACCTCATTGAGGGATTTTTTCATGGCCTTCCTGGCCTCAACAGAAATGAGGCTAAGACGGATAGCAGAATAGACCTCATTGGGGGGATTTTTCATGGCCCTCATGGCCTCATACGACTAAAAAGGGATGCCGAAGGTCAGACGTTTTCCCAAAAAAGTGCCCAAATTGGGGTGCCTTGGGATATGGCTGTTAAATACCGAGATGAGGCTAAGAGGGACAGTAAATTATTATACCTCTTTGAGGGAGTTTGTCATGGCCCTTATGCCCTCAAAAGAAAATGAGGCTAGGAGGGATAGTAAATGAAATCTCACCGAGGGCTTTCTCATAGCCCTCATGGCTCATATGACTAAAAAGGGGTGCCGAAATTGGAGTGCTTGATGATATATGGCTGTTAAATACTAAGATGACGCTAAGAGGGATAGAAAATTATACCTCACTAAGGGATTTTTTCATGGCCCTCATCACCTCAAAAGAAATGAGGCTAAGAGGATAGTAAATGACGCCTCATTGAGGGCTTTTCTCATAGCCCTCATGGCCTCATACGACAAAAAAGGGATTCCATAGCCACGGGGGTTTCCCCAAAATGGGATTCCATGGGATATGGCTTTTAAATACCGAGATGAGTGTAAGAGGGATATTAAATTGTATCTCAATGAGGGATTTTTCTATGGCCTTCATGACCTCATCTGAAATGAGGCTAAGCGGGATAGTAAATGAGGCCTCATTGAGGGATTTCTCACGGCCCTCATACAACATAAAAGGGATTCTCCAGAAAGTATCCTCGATAGGTATCCTCAGATAATACAATACCAGGCCATAGGTACCCACAAATACTGAAATGAGGCTAAGGGGGAGAGTAAATTAGGCCTCATTGGGGGCTTTTTTCATGGCCCCCATAGCCTCAAACGAAATGAGGTTAAGAGGGACGGCAAATTAGACCTCAATGAGGGCTTTTCTCAAAGACCTCATGGCCTCGTACGATTAAAAGGGATTTCATAACCAGAGACGTTTCACAAAAAAGGGATTCCATGGGACATGCCCCTTGGATATAGAGGCGATGAGAATCGTATAGGATTTCGTTGTAATAAGGGGGGGATACCTCTGCATAGAGATTACGAAGGATGAAGCAGTCTGATTGGTTAGTTAGCGTCAGAAAAGTGAAGTGATTGGGTTCTATAGCACTGCGTGCTAAGCCGATAATATGGGGAATCTGTAGTAAATAAAGTCAATTTCTGTGATTTGGATGGTTTGTCGGGTTTATTTGGGTAATTCGTGATACTCCGATTCAATCGAACCCACCCTCCGCACATACCCCTGTCCTATTTTATGCCTTTGGGTCACATAGCAACCACGCGCTACCATAAAACCCAAGATGGCGGCCTCCAGTATACAAAATGGCCGACGGAAACACGTATCACCTTAACTACATACGGCGCACTAGGACCACATATCACTATGGGATGACGTCACAAGATTGCTGCTCACGCGGGTTACCATGACAACACAACATGGCGCCACTGGGTCACGTAACATGACGTCACTTCCTCGGTCCGGGGATAGGTCTGGCTGAATAGGCCCGGTTCATCGCTTTCCTACTACTGCCGCCGTCTTGGTTTCTCTGCTAGCTCGTGATTGCTACGTGACCCAAAGGCTTCTTATAGGACAGGGTTATGTTCGATTGAATAGGACAATAATCTAATTAGCACAAACAAGCCGATATTCCCTCCAAATTACCGAAAAGGACTTTATTTAGTATTTGTTTATTTATTTATTTATTTATTTATTTATTTATTTATTTATTTATTTATTAAGGTTTAATGACACTTTAACAGTCAAGGTCATATCGTGTCGGAGACAGTTTTAGGGGTGGAGGAAGCCGGAACACCCGGAGAGAACCACCGCGCAGCAACGACCAGCAACATCGTAACTCCGCATTGCAGCACAGGCAGGGTTAGATTGGTTGAGGACATGCGTACTATCGACGTGCAGCATGCCTTAGTACATGGCGCCATCGTGCCCCATGTGGACAATTGGGGTTAAGTGCCTTGCCCAAAGACACAACGCGGGAGTCCGAAACGATCGCTCCGACGGTCACCCATCCAAGGGCGAACCGGGCTCGGCGTTGCTTAACTTCAGTGGTCTGACGAGAACCTGTTACCACTTTTTTCAAGAACCCTACTTATAAGAGTAGCACGAGATCATTTATGTTTTAAAATAACTTACACAGATACATCGTACTCTCTGTGGCTAAACAACAGACAGTAAGATGTATAGGGGTAGATGAGGTCGCTCCATTTTATCAAAATGTTCAAATCACAAATGGGAGATAGTCCCCCAATTTTGTGGGGAGGTCAAACATGCGTCGCACCTCCCCTGGCTATGCACCTGCACAGCACGACACACTTCTGAGGTATTTTAAGCGGGGAGAACAGTTAGTTTTCGGGGGCGAAGGATTATTTTCTGTTTCGTAACTTTTTTGGTATTTTAATGTTTTCTACTTCTAGCCGTCGTGGGTTAATGAGTTGGACATAACATCAATGTCCCTTGTTCACCCTTTTTCTAGTCTGTTGTTTAATTTTTAGAATTTCTATCTTTTTCTGGAACCATACTTACATTTTAGAGGATTTTAGTACTCCAACTCTTCGTTCAGTGAACAAAGACTGCAAGTACCAAGAAAGTAAAGTCAGTTGAACAGCAAGATGACACACAGACATTATTCAATGGTCTGGCATGTCAGTCGAAAGCTTCTTTACTGACCTTATCAGACACCAAGTATATCGGTGTGAGACGGGGGGGGTGGGGGGTGGAGGGGGGGTGGGGGTGGGCGAGAGTTACTCGAGGGTCCGGAAGAAAATTTGCAGACACGGTGCCGAAATGTTTTTACTACCATAAGAGAACTCATCAGCTCCCATGCGTACAATCGTCATCTGTACAAATAGGGATGCATTCTCTATTTTCAAGTCTTTCTGTGTTCTCTACATCTTTAGTACACTTTTAGTACAACTGTGTGTATCAGTCATTTGCAGTATTTGCCAGTAGCCTGGAGACTTTTGTCACCTAGTTCTGATGTACATTTCGATAGAAACCCCCTGTTTCTAGCCTGATAGTTGAATAGCTTTAAGGGGCTCACTGAAAGGCTAAACAGTTCTTCCTATCTTTTCTGTTTAAAGTTATAGAAAATGAAGTTTGAAATAGTTACAGTTAAAACATGAAGTCCTGTCAGGAACTGTGCGCTTATCTAAGCATAATTGCGCGCAATTGCCATATCGAATGGTATCCAAAGCACGGCAGGTTCTCCTGGTTACTCACAGCAAACGCAGGCAATGTTTCTGCCAATGGACCTCCAGGTTACCCGGAGGTCCATTGGCTGAAGCATTGCTTGCGCACAGGCCATATGTACAGAATTTGATAGCGTTACTATGGCCATAACGCGTAGGTTAACGCGCAGTTCGACGTGCTATTTGTGCGCATTTTATGGCAGGACTTCTAGTTTTAACCGTAGTAAATAAACTGTTGTTAAAGGTCAGCTAGCATATCAATGATTGAGTTTTAGAAACACTCTCTGTCATCAAAGATTACGGTTACCAGGAACTGTTTGGTGCCATATATCTAGCCATTCTGGAAATATTAATGCCAAGAAAAGTGTTTTGGTGCCAAAACGCTAATGGGGGAGAGGCGGTGTTTTTTCGCCATGTGATCCAAATAAATTGATCGTGTTTTGAAAAATGACCCGGCAATTACTTTAAGAGTGAACGGACAATGCGGCAGAAATCGAAAGTTGTGACAAAATCCTCGGCAGGCGAATAAGGATGTCACCTAAGTGATGTTTATCCCACGTGTTCATGATGATAATGGTCAGGTTGAGTGATGTAGGTTGCACTTAAATAATAACAGATTAATCAACTAATTACTGTTAATCTGCCGTGTTCAGTGGGCCACGTGTCTTTAAAAACGCAGTATTTAATTAGATAAATACTTCACATCATCGTGTGTCAAAATTAAATGCTGTCCTTTGTAAAGTTGATAACCTACAAAGTGTTCTTTAAGAAAAATCAATGCCCCATTACCATTCACTGACATTTAACGTTGAAAGATTGTCGAACACTATTTGCAACACTTTATTGACACAATCACTGGGTTTGTCTTTCATGGTTATTGTTTCCGCCTTTATTGACAGCTGACGACGAATTCGTTGTACTAGTCTACGCCTACATAATGAATATGGACTCTTCTAATTGCTACTATTGACAGTAATGGAAGATACCACCAGTGTCCAAAGGTTTAAATCTTGTCTTGTAAGAAGGTACTTCACTAGTAGCAATATCTAGCCGAAAATGTCCCGCCTGGTAAAATTTTTGGTGAGTGTGTGTCACACCCCTAAATGAACAGAATGACACCAGTGTGAATGGGTTAATCGATATGGCACAAGTGCCAGCGCGGAAAGATAAAACGAGAGGCCACGGGCCTAGCGTTTTATCCTTCCGCTATGGCACAAGTGCCATATCGATTAACCCATTTATACTCGCGTGTCGTTTTGTGTTTATTACACTCCTTCGCGTATATAAAACAATTATTAGAAGGACGCTCGGCAATTTATTTGACAACTATAAACAGAAAGAACACATTTTATCGCCAAACAAATTTGCGAGTGGAACCTGTGTTACTATTTCGTCCCCTGAGTTTCAATGTATTCGATGTGCCGACTGGCACGTAGAACACATTGGAACTCAGGGGTTAATATTTAGTTATCTCCAACGATTCGAATTGTATGTGTGTTGCACGATTTTGTAAACAATTCCAGTGCAATTTCGCTTCTATTTAAAAATAGTTCGCAAACATTTCCGTTGCGCACGTATGCGGAACGGATTTTCATTTTCCGTATGGTTTTGTGTTGCTGTGGCTGGAGATTTCAAGGAACAGGCTTTTTTGTTTGTTTCGTCATCGCTAGCGCTCGTCACTAATACAATAGCTTTCCTTCTAGAGATGGGCAATATACCGAAAAACAGAACCGATTCCGATATCATGGGGATACCGAAAAACCGAACCGAACCAACCTTTGAATACCGAATCCATCTGTATTTTCAGTTCCCCTACATTCGCTATTTATAAGGCCTTACTGAGGATTGATTGCAGTTGAAGTGTTCATTTTCATGAAAGCTTAATTAGTGACTGATTTTCTTTTTCAGTTTTGTTATGCCTTAATGGCCTGGGCAGTTAAACTGAATTCTCAATAGACTACGACCTGTACATGCCTTGCTTAGCAGTGATTTCTAGTCAAGTCTTGGCTGCCTTAACAGGCAGCCAAGACTTGGCTAGAAATCACTGACCAGATGATTTTTCTACTGTCATCAAGCCCACCTAAAGATGACATCTTCAGAACACACATTCTAAGATTACAGACGCCTCAAGCAGGCCTTGAAAGGTTAAGGCGTGTTTAGAACAAGTCACCAAATTACTGTAGATATGATTTGTATTGGCAAAAGCATGACAATGTTGAGCTCATTAGCAGTGGCATGGGTAGCACTATGATAGAATGATACAAGAACAACTTATTCTGTATTTTTCTGACATGGATTCCCCTTTTGTACTATCTGTGAATCTCAAGTCACAAACCGAATACCGAACCGATACCGCGGTATGCTCACAAAAAATACCGAAACCGATACCGAACTCAAAATTCCAATACCACCCATCTCTATTTCCTTCACAAGTGAAAGAGACGTTTTGGTGCCAACACTTTGACCAACGGAGATGTTTGGGAGCCAGATGGAAATTTTTAGTCCGTTTGTCTAAATTGGCGCCCAACTGCTTGAACCCTTTACCCAACGTAACGGCCAAAACCGGCCAGCGCTATTCTCAAAAATCGCCAATTAGTTTTCAAAATATTTTCATTTTTTGTCTCAAAAACATAGGTTATGACCCCTCGTTGGAACGAGCTCGTCGACCATGTGACTACCCTACCCTTTTAATTTGTGATATTTATTTGGAATTTATAGAATTTCAGAAATGGAAATTTCATAGTACATTATTTTTCCCTTACTTATAGTATTTTAAAAGTAATGGGCAATTTAGCTTGAGTAAAAGGGTTCATGAAGATTCAGCCTCGGAAAGATACGGTCCCCATACTTTTCTCCGAATCTTCTCACTTTAGAGGCCATATCTTCCCGGGACAAAACATTTTTCTTTAAATTTTCAATTTATTTTTTCTATATTTTTATGACTTATGACTTCTAATTTTCACAAAATTCTGCAATACGAAACAAACCTCAATGCAAATGGAACAGAAATACCTGTCCTCGTTCCGAAAGAACATTCGCTCACATCTGGTGAGCTGGCAAAAGAATTACTTTTAGCATGCATTTTATAGCGGTCTTCCGTGTTTTTGATACAAGCTGAGTTTTGAACATTTGTCTATGTCTTTTCACGATGTTCTCACCCTATTTATTTATTTATTTATTTATTTATTTATTTATTTATTTATTTATTTATTGGGGTTTAACGACACTTTCAGCAGCCAGGGTCACCTCGTGTCGGACAGTTTTACGGATGACATTCGAAATCGGCATACCCCAGGAAAGGAACTCCCAGTCTTCTGTTATGGTATATAAATTTGATGTGAGTGTGAGGTTTTGGCATATCGACGGCAACACGTTTATTGGAATAGCAATATTCCACGACATTTCAGCCATTCTTTGCCATGGAAGGAATCCAGACCGTTGAAACAGAAAAATCTCTCTCCCTTGTGTCAGGTAGTCTGTGCCGACAGTGATCGACTCATACACTTGATCCAACAATAATTTTGATTGCCGTTTTCCGAAATCCATAAGAAATTGATGTTTTTCTCGCGATTCGTTTGCGAACTTATCGTCAGAAGATACTCGTCATATCCTAAGACGTTGACTGCGACCATGGGATTTCGATTTTCGAAATGATCGATGTCGCATTCATTCCCGACCAGTCTAATAAATTTTTACAAGTCTCCACGTACTTAGACGGTCTCTTCGGATGCTTTTCTATTGGTATAGGCAGAAGTGACGACCCATTTGATGACTTGGCTGTCCTCTTTCTTTTCCACATTGATCACAGCTTCCCTCTTGTATATGAAATACAGTACGTGGAGAGTGGATTGTAACTAAATCACCCGCGGAGTGGAATTATCACCCAAGCAAAAAAATTCAAATTTTGTATACAAAAAACACAAGCAATGTTTCAGCCAATGGACCTCCGGGTTTAACCCGGAGGTCCATTGGCTGAAACTTTGCTGGCGCTGGTTATGCTTTGCAACAAATTTGCAATTATTGCTGGGGTGGAATCTCCAATCTGCGGGTGATTTAGTGATAATACACTCTCCACGTACTGTAAGGCCATTTTATTTTCGAAGACAATTGCAACGGATCGTACTAGTCAGTGTGATTCTCTAGATTCAATATTTCTCTGAATATCGAATTACCTTCGTTTTGATACCGTGCAAAAAACTCTCATATCTTTACTTTCATGTCATCGAAGATATCGGCATCGACGAGCTGTTGGTAACGGTCTTCTTGCGAGATAGAAAATCAGTCGTATTTTTCTCGTTTTCACTCGTGTTCAGATGGCTCGTCATCATCCTACACTTCAATACCATTTTCGTTTTGATACCTACAGTACGTGGAGAGTGTATTACCACTAAATCACCCGCAGAGTGGACAATCCACCCAAGCAATAATGGCAAATTTGTTGCAAAGCATAACCAGCACAAGAAATTTTCAGCTAATGGACCTCCGGGTTTAACCCGGAGGTCCATTAGCTGAAACATTGCTTGTGATTTTTGTCTATATGTACAAAATTCGAAAGTTATAGCATGGATGATAACTCCACTCTGCGGGTGATTTACTTACAATCCACTCTCCAAGTAATTTTTGGAATGAAATATTCTTCTACCCTTGATGTTGAACGTTTTGAAAAATCTCTTGATGGCCTTCTCTCGTTAACGTCTACGAGAGTGGGCAACAATTGTTTGCGTATGACTTTAGCTAGGATTTCTTCTATGTTACCATTGTCACCTTTTTTCATGTTAGGCCATCGCTGGTTCTACTACATTCGTTATTTGACCTTCTTTTCTCTCTGTCGTGAATTGAATCGGAATGTTTTGTTTTCGTTTCCTTTTTCCTTGCATTTGAATAGTCGTTTTTCTATTCTCATTGCCTCCTCCACCTCCTCCTCCAAGCATCGTTTCTATCAACTCATTTTCATTTGGCGACTATAAACGTTTGAAACTCATCTGATGCGATTTAGATATAAATTCCGGAAGCGTTTTCTCACTGGACTCGGCGCGTAAGCGGCACCGATCATTTGACGTTTGGTTCGATAACTCGACGATCGCGCGATGCTGAGATTCTTAATGCATTTTTACAATTGAGCTGGGTTGCACGCTTTTAATGAAAATTACATTTTATTTTATAAATTTAAAAAGAAGGTTTACAAATTTTTATTTTTTTTATTTCATATTATATATTTAACTTTCAATTTTTTTTATAAAATTTTTAATTTCTCTTGCAAACTTTCAAAAATGTTTTGCATACTTTCAAATGTTTTTTCTTTTATTTCCTATATACATGAAATAAAAAAATGATTAATCCTAAAAATAATTGAAAACTTCACATATATATAGCAAATAAATTTACTTGACTCACTTCTATTTACTCTTTTTGCATCTTTCTTATTTTCCTCACATTCACAGTATAAGCAATATGAGGTATAGTCGCCATATGTCCTCACGTTTAATTTCCTATGCTTCAAGGTAACTTTGCTTAAACTATTAGCCTTGCACTGGCCGGGGCAGACACTGTTGTGTTCATGGATGCGATGCCCCATCCAGTTAGCTGGGTACCTGCCCAGACTATATATTAATTTTGAATATGGGTCATGACCTTCGGTAGCTTTGGGTAAGTTTAAGCAGTGCCTCCTACCACCTCAGATAGTTGATACATATTCATGGTTCAGGGGAATGACGCACATAAGCTTTCAGCTTTTTGTCAAATCCTTCTATTATTCTGTTACTCTACATTGTTGAACAAATGTTATATTGTAAGATATCTCATCCTACTTCGTTACCTTTTTGTAAACATTTTTGTTACATCTGACATATTTAAAGAATAAAATATTGTTTCCAAATAAATTTAATTTAAAAACATTTTTAAAAAAATTGAAATATCATAAAAAATCATATATATAATAGGAAAAAAGAAATGGCAGCGGTAAGAAAAACCGAATTAACCCTTTACCCAACGCCAAAACCGGCCAGCGCTATTCTCAAAAATCGCCAATTAATTTTCAAAATATTTTCATTTTTTGTCTCAAAAACATAGGTTATGACCCCTCGTTGGAACGAGCTCGTCGAGCTCGTTCCAATGAGGGGTCATAACCTATGTTTTTGAGACAAAAAATGAAAAAAATTTAGTTATTCAAGAATTTTTTTTGCAAGTGTCGTCTGCTTTTCATGTTAGGTAAAGGGTTAAAAAGAATCATCCCATGCAAGAAACATGAGAGTAAATCTTTTTATTTGAAACCTCCCTCCATCAAATTGGAAGTCATCGAGGTGACAAATGTTGAATATATATACAAGAATTATAACATGGGATTAATATTGAACGAAGATCAAGTTGTTTTGTTTTAGATTTGGAAAAATCGTGTCTGGAAATCCCGAAGGACGAAGAGGAACATGTGCCTATATACAACATGAGAAGCATAATTTGGTGACCGACAAAATCTGACAGCCTTTGAATTTTCCCCAAAGTTGTGTCTTGAGACATTTTTGTTAAATGTTCAAAAAGTTGAAAGTTACTCAAAACACTTAACTTTACAATTCGTCCCCTGGGACCCCATGTCTTCTATGTGCCTACTGGCACGTAGCACACATTGGAACTCAGGGGACGAATTGTCAAAATATCAGCAACAAATAGAAAGCAATTTTGATGTTTAATTTTAACCTACAATCCTTCTATGTGTTCCAAGAGAGTAGTATGTTATGTGGTTTTGAGGCATCATTGGCAGGACCCCGGTGCAGGACCCCGGAGGTGACGTCATGTCACGTGACGTAGTGGCGCCATGTTGTGTTGTTATGGTAACCCGCGTGAGAGGCCATGTTGTGACGTCATCCCAATGGTGATACGTGATGTGAGTGCGCATGCGCAGCGCGTGTTGTTAGGGTGATACGTGTTTCCGTCGTCCATTTTGTATACTGGAGGCCGCCATCTTGGTTTCTGTGGTAGCACGTGATTGCTATGTTACCCAATTTTTCTGCAATGGGACGGGGTATGTCCAGAGGGTATGTTCGATTGAATCGGAGTAAATCTAATTACCACAAACAACCCGACAATCCTTCCAAATCACCAAAATCCACCCGAAATTACCGAAATTGACTTTATTTCCCCAATTGATCGTCTTAGCACGTAGTGCTATAGTACTAAGGGGTACAAGGGGTGCATTCGACTGAAGTGGAGTAATTTTCTGGTTTGGATTTTTCCAGAATCCCCATTTACTTTGTAGAATTACCCAAATAGACCCGATCACCCTTACAAACAACCAAAATCTCCACCAAACCACCCAAACGGACATGTGAAGCCCCATTTTGGGCATATAAAAATAACACGTTATGCTATAGTACCAAGGGGTACAGGGGTATGTTCTATTGAATAGGAGTACAGGGTCTGATTTTCCCAGAATCCCATTTTTAATGCCTATTGCATATGTTTCTCTATCACTAACAGTCTATCCAGTCCAAACTATCTCTGGTTCTCTCGTCCAAGTCTTATAATTACCAGTGCTTGATTTCCCATAATGCAGTTATCTCCCTTGTGTATATCAAAAGTATTCCCAAACCCAATAAGCAATCGAGCAGTTACTGATAAACCATTGCTTGAATGACTCGAATCCCATCGAGCAAATGAGCTTTAGAGTAATTGCTCGATCGAGTGACTGGGGCATCGCATCCATGAACACAACAGTGTCTGCCCCGGCCAGAGATAGTTTGGACTGGATAGACTGTTAGTGATAGAGAAACATATGCAATAGGCATTGAAAATGGGATTCTGGGAAAATCAGGCCCTGTACTCCTATTCAATAGAACATACCCCTGTACCCCTTGGTATTATAGCATAACGTGTTATTTTTATATGCCCAAAATGGGGCTTCTCATGTCCGTTTGGGTGGTTTGGTGGAGATTTTGGTGGTTTGTAAGGTTGATCGGGTCTATTTGGGTAATTCTACAAAGTAAATGAGGATTCTGGGAAAATCCGAACCAGAAAATTATTCCACTTCAGTCGAATGCACCCCTTGTACCCCTTAGTACTATAGCACTACGTGCTAAGACGATCAATTGGGGAAATAAACTCAATTTCGGTGATTTCGGGTGGATATTGGTGATTTGGAAGGATTGTCGGGTTGTTTGTGGTAATTAGATTTACTCCGATTCAATCGAACATACCCTCTGAACATACTAAAATTTTTTGAAAAATACTATTTTTTCAAATGCTGAATTTGCATACTACGCGGGCGGATGCGGCGATTCTTTGGGTAAAGGGTTAAATGAGTTGAAATGAACCATTGGCATTTTCAAAGATGCGGTAATTTGCTAGCCGGCAAATTGCCATATCTTTTAAAATGCAAATGATTCATTTGGTCAGTTTTATTAACAGGTAGAAAATACAATTTCAGAAAATACAAGTTTTACATTATTGGCTCCAGGTTAGCCAGATCAAACACCACGCCTATGGCATCCTGTTTGAACTGGATGGTTTGGTCTCCTCCACTCGATGGAATATGACAACCCAGATTGATTGAATATTGTAGTAATTTGTTTTGATATGGCAGCAGATGGCAGAGGAAATTAATTTAACTGAATTTATTTCCTGAAATACAGACGAAAAGGAAATTTAGAATGTTTGGCCAGAGTTTTCAGTGTAAAAGCACGCGAGTTGTTATTGAGGCCGTGCTGTCTGCAGTGGGCGCCCTTCTGTGATCAGCCTGTCCATTCGTTCTTTCTTCCCTGCGTCCTTTCGTTCATTCGTTCTCAAAATTGTGCCGATAGTTGTTGGAGCAGCGACTCCAAATTTTCAGCGTTTGTTCTCGGAGCTCTGCCTAACTCGACCATGTCATTTAAAAACCCAGAAACCGAGCACGTGGCCCGTGGGCACCCCACGCACATGCGCGTACGCTCTTTTCGAATTCGACATGACGAAATGCGAAATTCGTGTCGCATGGGAAGTGATGCAGCAATTATTCATGAACAATGAGTGAAGATTTCATGGAAATCCGCCCAGAATTAGCTGAGATATAGCGTTTTGATGAGAGGAGGTAATTGTTTGAATTTGGTCTTTTTCAAGCCGGTGCGAAAGAAGACGGCAGGAATGGGCGCAGACTCTGGGAGTGCCCCCCCCCCCTCCCTCCCTCCCTCCTCTGGGATAGGTCCTCTTAAAAATTACAATATAGTGTGAATGTTGGAGAGATGGCTGTAAATCGAGGCTGCTTCTTTAAGAACGTCACCCAGGTATCCCAACACAATCTTTAAACCTTAGAGAATCATCAGAAGTTAAAAGTCAAAAGAGATTGGCAGTGAATATGTTCTTTGGCTGGAAAAGATTGATGAAAATTTGCCAATTACACCTTAAAATAGAACTCCACTCAACTTTCTCTACGAGCCTTGATCGACATTTTGGCATCTGATTCGAATGTCCGGATGGTGTGGAATCACAACGCATCGCGTTGAAAGTGAGAGCACTATTCGTCCCGACTCTATCAGTTTGGAATGAACTTGGGAAGTGTTGTAGACAACTGTAGAGGGGCGATTGAACATAAAGGCCCTGTTTTCGGTGTCAAATTGCTCAACATGCTCCAAGATATGATTTTTCACTGTATATCGTCCATTCCACCTGCAGTTTGTGCCGTTGCCATACGTTAAAGTAGCCTTTTGTCATTTTCGCCAGTTTCGACCCAGATTTGAGGGTACCTTCTTTCACACTAATTTACCTCTAAATCTAGTCATGAGGTGTTTTCAGGTTTTTACATTTTCTGTTAGAGTATAAAATAAACTATCAATTACTGACCATTATTTAAAAAATCGCTCCTGGGATTCCGAGATACAAGTGATTTGAAATAAGGCGTTTTTTGGACCATTTTCGGTTGTTGGTGCCATGGTAACACAACGATCGACGGAAATTTCTGCGAAAATTTCTCGTAACCTTTATGACCACGTTACATACTATGTACGTTCTTCATAAATTTCAGCCTCCTAGCCTGAACAGTTATTGACATGTTGCGCAAATGCCTCAGCTGACCACCTTTTTGAAAATTAGCCTCGTTCTGAAATGCACGAGAATACCTGCAGAAAAACCTTTTATTACATGCCCATGCAGTCTCTCTTATGCAATACGGCGTGCAATACGGCTGTGCAATACGGAATTCCGTATTGCACACCAACCTGTTCCAACCGGGACTTTTTTTATGCAATGCGACTGCATAAAGTGCATGGTGTTTACCACCGTTGATAGAAAAGAAAATTAGGTCAGTAGGTGCTTGGGTCATGTATTAAATACAAAACCATATGTATGTTTCAATGAGTCGTTTTGTATTCAATTCGTCAGATGTGCGTAGAAAGAAAACGTCTCGACCTTCGGTCTCGACGTTTTCTTCCTACGCACATCTGACTCATTGAATACAAAACGACTCATTGAAACATACATGTAGTTTTGTCTATTTATCTCCCCAAATACGCTGACTCTATTGCTTCACAACTTTTTTTTTATTTTCAGCCCTATATACCTATTGACTGTAGAATTATGAAGGAAACTGTGCTTCTCGTGACCCAGCCCCCACATCGAGCGCATACGTGCCAAACAAAAAAAAAGCAACAACTCAAAAATTAGGTGACCTGGCGATATGACAAGCGTTTATTGTACACAATTTGATACTACACCGTAACTATTTACACCTTAAACACCTATACGTTCTCTCAAGGCCCGTCAGCCTGAAAACTGATTATCCAGTTTCCTTCATATACCTCTTCATCGTCGAAGATGTAAACCGAAAAACATCAGTCCACATCAGATAGCATCAGCCAATCGCTAATTAATAAAAATTCTTTATTTCAGACACAGTGGTCCATAGAACACACAAAAGAAAATTAAAAAAAAAAAAAAAAAAAAAAAAATAATCTATATATATATATATAAATCTATATGTTTACAATGGTAGCATCACACAAATACGCGGTAATGTACATGAGGGTAACCGCTTATGACGGGGCTTCAGCATAGACAGTCATGTCTATTAAATGTACCAACACTGCAAAAAAGGAAAAAAAAACAAAATGCATATCAACCATGAACAAAGCCCGTGATGATGTAAAATAAAATATGAAACAGTAGGTCAAACGCTGTCCTGTTCTGGCCGTATCGCCCCAAGATGACACAAACGTCATCACAGTACCCGGACAATCAGTCAATTAGCTCCCTTGATAACCATAGCGGACAACGGTCGATGTTCCGACTATACCATGGAGAAAATTGTTTCCGTTTAATTCGTCCCTCAACCAACAGAAACAATATTTCTTCATGACCCAGCCCCCACATCGACCGCATACGTGCCAAACAATAAACAGCAACTCAAAGATTAGGTGACCTGGCGATACGACAAGAATAACAAAGACGGTTCTTTACAGGCCGAGCAAGGCGCCTCTTCGCTCCCTCAAATACGTTAGCAACCAGGGAATCATCAGTCGGACTGACTTGGTTAAACAGTTTATGAAAAGGCCGAACAGTATAAAAAGCAGCGATAATGGAGCTAGGGGAGTCTGATTCTGGACAAAGAGACAATAAATAAATAGAAAATTCTAGTGGTTGCGCGGGCAGAATATTGGAGATGGAATGAATCGAAGTCCACCTCCGCCATTGTCGAAATCCTGAAATGTACTTTTTTATGCGTACTGTCCGCTCTACATCCACTTAATAAGGAAGCCACACCAGGAACACTGGTTTTGAGACTCTGTGGTAAGGAATCAATCTCTTTCCCGTAGAAAGATGAAAACAAACCTGTAAAAGGAACGTGAATCAATAAGCATCAAGTATACTTGCGACAGTCGATGTAAAGGGCCAACATTTCAAAATTCAAATTACGTTCCCCAAATATTCCCCCGGGTGTCCGACTGGGTGTACAGATATAAAACTACGTAAAACATAATACATGTACACCGCTTTAAGTTCACGGTACGTCGAACTCCGAGGCTGTTCAACCTTGCTCCACTGACCATTTGACACCAAATTAGCTACCAGCACGCAATAACCGCCGAAGCCCGTGTGACTTGCGCCGGAAAACACCACACTATCCACTGACACGGACATTTCGAGCTTTCGACTTTTAAATTTTTCAACATTACGTAACCAGAACTGTAATTGACCAATACTTTCTAAAGATAATTTGGTATATGAACACCAAGACGGAGCTTTCAGGATGTCGATACTTATGTAACGAGTCATGAGCTGTACAAACTGGCCAGTTTCATAGAAATGAGTTGACCAATACAATTCGCCACTCTGCGCATTGAACAGCAGACTTTGTAAGAAAGAACGACTTCAATCGCCTTTTTCAGAAATTTTTCAGTCGGAATTTCCAACTCCATAATTTCAGTATTAATAAAAAAAGCCTAAAAATTCAGTTTCGGTCTCAGGTTCCCACTGACATTTTTCGTTCTTAGGCACAAAACCGCTAGCCAGCAAGTCGTTATGAAAATAGGATGATCATGAGCATTACCTCGTGCGGCCATTAACCCATCGTCCAAAAACATGAGAACTTTGAGACCTTTAGATCTCCTGTTTGATAAGTTGCCTGTGACTTTTGTGAAAACAAAAGGAGATATTTTAACCCAAATGGGAGGACGTTAAACTGGTAATAACGCCACATACCCTCATTGTCAACCCAAGAGAAACCTAAATACTTCTGATCCTGCCCCCTGACACCAATGTGGTGATGTGCCGAATGTATATCAATTTAATTAAGAAATCATCTTTTCGATCAGAAGAGTAAAGCTGTTTTCCAATCGTCGTACTTAACAGAATGCTTATAAATTTATTCATGTACCTCATGTCCAAAATCAGTCGTTTCTTATTTTTGCGAATCGATACACTCAAAGGGTTGACAATGAAGGGTTGCACCGAACACTCATCTATTGGACCTTTCCGCAATAGATCGGCATTTGCTTCGGTGACAAACGAAGAATGATTAAGAGCCGAATGATTATTGAAAGCAAAACATGCACAAGGATCAGGGGGAGGCCACCAAAAATTTGCAAGACGTGACGTGGGGGTGGGTGGGTCTCTTGAGTGCGCCAAAAATGTGCATTTCCAACTTGTCCAATTTTTTGAATTTTTTAAAAATATATCAATATATCAGCTAATATATACCATCATTTGTGTTTCAAACCTTAAAGATGATGTTGTACATCACACTCTTAACATAAATACAAGATCAGGAGGCTTTATATGTGAGAATATTGGGCTTAAACTGGGAAAATGTCACACGTTAGTAGGGGGTGGGTGTCTTGTTCGAAATGTAGAAAATGTGCATACAATATTTTGGGAACAATTCAAATGAAAATTTGTTCTCGTATATGTTCACCTGCTCTGGCCAAGCCTGATAATGAACAGCTTGTCATTTGTAGATTGGGGCCCACAGCAGCCCACAGAGGTTTAAATTGGTGGTACCAGTTTAACCCTTTACCTAACATGAAAAGCAGACGACACTTGCCAAAAAATGATTGAATAACTATTTTTTTGTCTCAAAAACATAGGTTATGACCCCCATTGGAACGAGCTCGACGAGCTCGTTCCAATGAGGGGTCATAACCTATGTTTTTGAGACAAAAAATGAAAAAATAATAAAATTAATTGTCGATTTTTGAGATAAGCGCTGGCCGTTTTTGGCCGTTACGTTGGGTAAAAGGTTAAGAACATTATGAAAACCCCCAAAAGACAGCTGTGCCTACTAAGTTTATAATCTTATTTTGGAATTTAATGGGAGAGTGGAGGGGGGGGGGGGGGGTCTGAGAACGGTAGTAGAACACTTGCACGTAGTGGGTGGGTGGGGGTAAAAAGGAGCCGAATAAAAAATAGGACGTCACGTCGTGCAAATTTTTAGTGCCCCCCCCCCCTCTTGCAAGGATCCCGAAAAAGGGTATCTTACAACCATTTCTAATAATGTCTATAGTGAAGTCACTAGCACTAATGTCAAGCCAAAAATTGAGGTTTGTCTTTGGTCTATCTTTAACCCGTATGTCAGCCACACCTTGAATGCTTATCACTCAACGAGGTACATTCGTGTTTCGGGGAGTCAGACTCATTTACGGAGTGACTAGCGTAAAAGTACTTAACTGAAAATTTCTCATCGTCATGAAAAACAGTATCTCGGTGCTGCAGGTTTGACCTGTTCACTTCCGTTCCTGTTGAAGGGTCACTCTCGTCGCCAGTGTGAAAAGGCTCCACATGTGAAACATCCTGGCTTATGGACTCGACTCCGAAATGTGTCAGTAGAAGTAGAAGGAATATCTAAACCAAACTGTTGCTGAGATGAAGCTTTGGTGACCGTCGCAGAAGAAACCATCTTGGATTTGCTGAATTTAGATTGCCTTTGCTTAATTTTCCGACTTGCACGACTTCCAGCCCATTCAATTCCCTTTTCAGCTTCCGAATTATCAACGAGATCGTTGATAGCGTACTGTCTGAGTGTCTCCCAACCACTTTCAGATGAGTCAGCCAATTTAATATGCTTATTTCTCTTTTCTAAAGAAATCACAACTTGGTCGATCTAGGGCTGCACGATATTCAAAACAGAATACCGGTATCGGTATTCAAAAAAATACCGCGGTATACCGGTATATCGAAAACTGTTCAGATATCTGAACATAAGTACCATAATCGAGACTTGAGGCATCAAAGTCGGAACGAATCAGCATGCCTTGATGATGCGGTTCGCAAAACCTTTACACAACGCAGACGATATCAAAATTTATTATTTTAAATCAAATTTTTCCAAAAAATTCTACAAAACAATATCATGTGACCCCCTCATTGGAACGAGCTCGTTGAGCTCGTTCCAATGGGGGGTCACATGATATAGTTTTGTTGAAATTTTTGAAAATTATTTTTTCAACTGCTGAATTTGTATATTACGTGGGCACATGCAGACGATTCCTTGGGTAAAGCGATAATATTATTCATTCTGAGCCACAGTTAAAAAACTCAAGACATCTTGAAATTAAATTGTGGGTAAATAAATAATGACGATAAACCGATATTTTTGTAATTACACCGGTATTCAATCGATATTGGTTTGAATACCGGTATATATCGGTTTATCGAAATACCGTGCAGCCCTAGGTCGATCAGCTCATATGCATAGTCAATTTTTCCCTTCGACATAGCCCATTTGGCCTGTTTTAAGGAATCGACGGACTCGGAATTAAATTTGTGTTGCAGTTTATTCCCTTCCCGTTTCCACTGATACAATCAGCTTTGAGTCTTTTAACTTCAGTAACAGTTGTGTGAAACTCCTGTCGTAGAGCAAAATTTTGGAATACAAAGAAAACTCTAAATCACGTTTGGTTTTGCCATATTTTGCCAAACTTGAATCGAGTTTAGCGTTGGTGTCTTCTGCACGAGCAATCACAGATGAGGGATGATATCGATGGATGACAAGAACGCATAAAAAGAATGGATTATGGAGAGAGAATGTCCAGCGCTGTCCTGTTGTTGCCGTATCGCCCCAAGATCACACAAACGTCATCACAGTACCCGTACAATCAGTCAATTAGCTCCCTTGATACTCGTAACGGACAAGGGACTGACTACACCATGGAGAAAATTGTTTCCATTGAATTCGTCCCTCAACCAACAGAAACAATATATTGTGAAAAACAATCAAACTCAGCCCACGTATGCCTTTTCCGTCGAGCAAAGATATTTCGAACCAAATTTAATTCATTTCATGAGGTCACCCAAGGAACATATGGCTAGTTTGCGAAAAGAATTAGGGAATTATTTTTTTTGTAGTGAGCAAGAATCGCTTTAAATACATGACGTCACTTCATTCATAATTTTTAGAAGTGATCAAATCACAATGAGACTGACGTTATGTTTAAGAATGTTCTTGCTATAACTTTCAATTTTTGTGATTCCCCTCCATCTCTTTTGTTTTGGTGTTTTGCACGATGGATTGTTTATGTAATGGATCGTGCAATTGCCTGCAATATAGAATGTGTGTTGAGGCAAACTTGATGTATCGTTCATTGTAGCATTATAAATTTTTGGAGGAAATGACTTGTAGTTGCCAGTTTCACTGAAATAGTCGGGCAGACGCGCGTGCGTTCTCCTCTTGCGATTTCGTGTGACTTTTGTCGCTACTGCAATAGCGATACAAGATCTTTTATCGCCGAGTTTTTATCGCTACTGATATTGCTGTATGCGATTGCGTTTTTTGGTAAATGGTATATAATAATTGTTACTGTCCGCCATTCTGGGTTTAGGGCACACATTGCAGAGTGAATACGGCTAATTGGCACTTTGGAAAGTTTGTTTTCAGTTCAAAGCTTCGGAAAGCAGACAGAATTGTAAATGCGCCCAAAATTGTCGGAGGTAATAAATCAATATAATTTTCTTGGCAATGAACAAAACGTTTGATTACTCCCCTTGCATTGCATCACGACTCGTCTGTTTTTTGTAAGCAAACGAATGCCAATAGGGAACTTTAACGAAAATATGAAACGGTTTGTAAACCCAACTGATGTTTAAATTTCAAAAGAGACTGGCATAATGAAAACATTACGGGGCGTTTAGTTGGAGTATATGTTTCCACATGAAGTTCAGCATGAACAATATTAGGATGGGCTAAATCTTTTGTGACATCGCATCCGCCTAGCGTGAACAATATTAGGGTCGGCTAAAGCGTCGTGTGACATCACATCCGCCCAGAATCGTCCCGTAGCTTATAATATGAACGCCCCCAATGAAAATATATAAAATATCACATCTCTGACGTATCAGCAGGAAATACAACAAGGAGCGAAATAATATGAATCATTCACCAGTATTGATGGAAGAAGGTAAAGTGTCCCAAAAATGTGAAATTATCGTTTCGACGGCGCAGCCACAGGTGGGGAGGTTGATTGGGAGACTCCCCCACTAATCCTGGAAAATATATGTGCATGAAATCTCAAGATACGTTCATGTGAGATCTCTTGGGCCATTTTGCTAAGGTTATACTTTCACCTTCTGAGAGCCCAGGGCTTAGTACTATAAAATCCTCGAATAACAGAATACCGGGCAATTGGTATCTTCAAATACGTGTGCTAGGGCACATTGTGTCACATTGTGCCTTTTCACATAAGCACATATCGGCACATGAAGCATGTGCCTATGTGCTAGGGCACATTGTGTCACATTGTGCCTCTTCACATAAGCACATATCGGCACATAAAGCATGTGCCTATGTGCTAGGGCACATTGTGACACATTATGCCTTTTCACATAAGCACATATGACAAGAAAGGGATGCTGAAGGTCATATGTTTTTTAAAAAAAAAGGTGCCGAAATTGGGGTGCCCGGGGGTATTGCCGTTGGATATAGAGGTGATGAGAATCGGATACAACTTCGTTGTAATAGGGGGAGATAACTCTATACGATTAAGTATAGGTTATGGAAAATCAAGCAATCTGATTGGTTAGTTATAATTTATATAAATGGTCTAGATAAATAAAACAACAAGAGTACTTGGAATAGGGTCAGAACTAACAAGTATAGACCAGAATAGCTAAATATAGTAATAATAAGCAAAGCTGTTTCAACTAATAGGCTCTTCTACGCTACTGGAGTATACTTTTATTCAACCGAACACCCCCCTCCCCCGGTACCCCTTTGGTACTATAGCACTACGTACTACACCGATAAATTGGGGAATCCATAGTAAATAAAGTCGTTTTCGGTGATTTGGCGGGATTGTCGGGTTGCTTGTGGTAATTCGTTATACTCCGATTCAACCGAACACATCCTCCGAACATACCCCTGTCCTGTTAGAAGGTTTTGGGACACATAGCAATCCACGTGCTACCATAGAAACCAAGATGGCGGCCTCCAGTATACAAAATGGAGGACGGAAACGCGTGCCACCCTAACAACACGTGCTGCGCATGCGCACTAGGACCACGTATGACTATGGAGATGACGTCACGAGATGACCGATTATGCAGGTTACCATGACAACACAACATGGCGCCACCAGGTCACGTGACATAACGTCACTTCCGGAGTCCCCCACCGGGGGCCCCCTGAATTGGACCTTTTACCACATCTCCCACTACTCGTGCCATATAATTAAGGAAGCTGGTCAAACCATTCGACACACTTCACTGCAAGAAACTCAGGGAGAACTTCTGTGTCAAATGTCCACGTGCCACAGAATGAAGGACGCTGGTCAATCCAGCGTCCTTAATTCTGTGGCATGCGGAAACTGGGTAGAGAAATTATCTTGCAGTGCAGTGTGTAGAACTGATGCAATTACTTGATGAATAACTACAAATACTCACTTTTGCGAGAATTCGCTTATCACCCCCCCCCCCCCCCCCCCCACACACACACACCACCCCAAGTACTGTCAACCAATGCACCTAATTAAACTGCATCACGTGGACAGTGCAATAATCTGTGTAGTATCAGGTCGATAACCTGACATTCAAAGATCGCAGAGATCCCAGCAGAGATAAAGAAGAACTCCTATTCAAAGTGAAATGGAAGAAGGAAGATTGACACAATCTTTTTGTTTCCTTAAATCTTGGCTGCTTTCGAAACGATGTCCAACCGGGGTTTTATTCCGATGACAAACATAAAAGCTGTTTTAAATTGAGTTCTACATAAGGAAAAGCTCTAAACGCAGAGTGACAGTGAAAGTTCCAAAACACTACACTGGAAATTTAAATCATGGATTGATGTTAGACTGTTCCAAAAATAAGCATTGTCTTTTTCAAATATCAACTTTAATTATATTCTCCATAGAGTGCTCTATTAAATAGTGACGAAAGATAAAGTTGCTCTTGATATTTTTATTTCAAAATGAATTCTCAAGACTATGAAACGAGAGGAACGAATTATTCATTGGTTGCTCCAAATTTCAAAAAGGGAAAATATAGAACGATGAACATGTTAATAATGATATTTTTTTACTCAACACAAGAGCTGGAAAACAATATCCATATTTTTTTTTTCAAAATAAGTCAGGAACTGTTTTCCGTTTCACCTCATACCCTATATCTCCTCAGTGGAATGAGTTTAAGTAGTTCATGCAAGAGAGAAAGTAACTAATAGGCATCATGTGCACCCCCCTCCCTCACTGATTTAACTCAACACACATTTTTGTTCCTTGGTATATCTTCTTGAGAACTGTGATGTTAACATGGAAAAACGGCCGTGTAACCTACAGAGGCACTGGAATCCAAGATGCCCTCCATGTCCACGATTATGTACCTGTTCAGTTTAACTCCTCTAAAATTTATCAAATTAACATAAATTTGGAAACGGTACGCATGGATTGTGTTGATAGGATACCATTCTTTCTTTTAAGATAAAATCGCAAGCCCTAATGAAAATAATCACCAAAATGACGACCGGAAGGAGCGAAATTAAGTATTTTTTCTGATATATTGCATCGTTTCTTTAATTACACAACACGACCATATATCTTAAGAATAATTATTTCTTGAAAATTTAAGAGCATTTTGAGAGACCTGACACCTCTGTGAGGCATTAAACATGAGTAAATGGGATTAAATCTTATCGAAATCAACCCGACAATAACTCAATAACTTACCCAAATGGACCCTTAAACCTTCTGCAGGTTGCCAAAGGTAGGTTGTGGCGCTATAGAGCGTTAAATGTGTCTTCGATTCGACGTGAGTATGTCTAATTACTGAAAACGGCCCGGCACTGAAAATAATTAGCGAGCTGGATCTTGCCGGACTGCTATCCTGGATTGATAAGAGTAGCACCAAGTGCTGTGGGACCGAAAGGCCTCCAGAAGAACTGTTCGACTGTATAGTGGTATTTAATGGCCCAAATTCTCACCAAATCTAATGTTTTCGCATGGCCTATTCCGAATGATCTTTTACTTTTCACAGGTCCAGTTCTGGGTACCCTAGAATTGTGTATCTAGACAATGCCTGGATTTCTCTGTCCCATAGACTGAATAGATCAGGTCCTAGAAGGTTGAATCAGATTACTATATTCATCTTAGCCCGAATAAGTCCAAACAAGGTCCCTTTTCTGATATGGAGCTTGTATTGCTCGTGCGATTGTACCGTGTGTGCTTGCGTGGTGTTAAGCAATGTGGAGACAAATATTTGGGGAGTAATGGAGTTTAATGGGTACCACTTTTTGTAGTCTGGTGGGGACCAGTGAGAGTCGCCATTTTGAGGACCAGTATAGGATATCCTATTGTAAGTAGATTACTATTTTATTTTATCATGTGACTCGTCCGTTTTGTTCTCTTTAAAACATTTGATATTTTGTTTTCATATTAATGAGTGATAAATAAAGCCTTCCGCCAATTTCATTGGTCAATTTCAACACTAGACAAGTTGATTGGCTGAACACAATACAACTGGGCCACATTTTCAAAATTTGCAAAATTAGAGTTGGGAGCTTTCATTGGTCAATTTCAAAACTGTACAATTTAATTGACTAAACAAAATACAACTGGGTCCCATTTGCATAATTTCAGTGGGGAGAATTTACGTTATCTGTCCCATTTAGGATGGGTTATATTGTATTAATCTTTTACCTACAAGAAAAACGCCATTCATTTTTTTTTATATTTTCACTTTTTGCTTCCAAAACATAGGTTATAACCTACATTTTGGAAGCAAAAAAATGAAAATATTTAGTTATACGAGGATGTTTTTTTCCAAGGGCAGTCTGCAACTCAAGCAAAGTGATGGGTGAAAAAGGCAATTTCAGTAGGAAGAATTTACGTTATCAGCCTTATTTTGGGTGGGTTATATTGTATTAATCTTTTACCTACAAGAAAAACGCCATTCATTCTTTTTTTATATTTTCAGTTTTTGCTTCCAAAACAGAGGTTATGGAACCTCATTGGAACGAGCTCGACGAGCTCGTTCCATTGAGGGGTCATAACCTATGTTTTGGAAGCAAAAAATGAAAATTTTTAGTTATACGAGAATGTTTTTTCCAGGTGCCGTCTACAACTCAAGTTAGGTGATGGGTTAAAAGGTCATACTAAGTGGCTAATTTGTGCGTGTGTGTGTGTCATATGATAAATAGAATATGAAATGGGTGTTTTTCTCATATAATATTTATGAAACTCGTCCGAATTTTCCGTTTGGGCTTGCCAGAGGCTCGTCAAAACAGAAAATTCTTAGATTCGTTTCATAAATATTATATGAGAAAAACACTCATTCCGTATTCTCTATATATTGGCCATCACTGATTCTTGTCACTACAATCAGCTCCATGCCGACCATACGGTCAGATTTGAACAATGGCGTGATCACTTTCTTCTACGAGGAACTACTATCGGTTTCCTAGGCTATTGACCAGTTGTTGGCTATTGCTGTCGACTCTGAACAGCCCACTCCACTACAGCGAGAATCACTGGTTTCGGGTATAGAATATACAGTCAAATTGTTTAGTCCTGTCAGAATTGCGAGCGTGCTATAACGATTGTAACACTATTAAATTTTGTACATATTGCTATTGCACAAGCAGTGTTTCAGCCAATGAACCTCCGGGTCTAACCAGGGGGTGCATTTGCCAAGACATTGCTTGTGCTTTCTATTGATAACCAGGAGAACCTCTCGTGTTTTGGATGCCATTCCATAGAGGAATTTCGCCCAGTTCCTAGTCGAAATGATGTAAAAATAATCACATCGTTCGTGACAGGATTTCTAGTTTTAACTGCTTATTATGATGGAAGCTATCATGAACATTCGGTCCGATTTTAATAACTTCCGCATCTTCCGTCATCAACTAGGGACTACTATCAGTAACCTATACCATTGCAAATCCCTATAGACCCAGTTGCTATCACTATCTGCTATTTTTGTAGCTAGAGTCTCAGAAACACTGCTTCTTCTATCAGCTACCACTGCCTCCTGTTAGTTCTATCAATTCTACGGTGACTATACAGCACCACTTCAATCACTTCCACATAGGGAATAATATTTCTGCTGACCACTACTATTACATGGCTCTACCAACCTAGTGGTTGGTTTGTACCATGCTACCACCGTCTTTCTGTAATTGATGGCTTTTTCCTCTGTTGTGTCATACATGGGGAGGATAAGGGAGTGGGCTTGGAGCCAATGGCTGTCGCCCAATACTATTGTCCGCTACCTTTGTCTGATACTGGCCTCTGTAGCCAGTATTGGGTATCTGTCGTGGGATCAACTTTCATCCACAACAGAGCAAAAATCGGCAACATGCCTTCTACTTTTATTACGGACTGTCTTATGTCAAGTGCATTACTAATCCCTACCGATGCCGGTCTCTATTATACAACTACCAACTCTATGCTGTGTTACCACGACAACTAGGAACAGGGGAGAGCTAGATAGCCAGATAGCAGTGAGAGCAACATGCCCGATAGAACACATGCTTGTAAGACTCTTCGATTCATCGCAAATATAGGGTTGCAAACATCCAGAGGGTTGCGAAACATGGGCTGCTACAAGTGGGGTGGTACAGTTAAAACTAGAAGTCCTGCCACGAGCTGTGCGCTTATCTAGGCTTAATTGCGCGCAGGAATTGAGCGCAATTGCCATATCGAATGGCATCAAAAGCACGGCAGGTTTTGCTGGTTACTCATAGCAAACACAGACAATGTTTCTGCCAATGGACCCCCGGGTTACCCGGAGGTCCATTGGCTGAAACATTGCTTGTGTAAAGGCCATATGGACAGAATTTGATAGCCTTACTATGGCCATAACGAGTAGAGTAACGCGCAGATAAGCGTGCTATTTGTGCGCATTTCATAACAGGACTTCTAGTTTTAACTGTAAGAAGCGTACATGGCGATTTCCTCAAATGGAGTGAGGAGTAATATATGCAGTTGTTGTTATAAATAACTGGCCGCGTGGCTTTTCAACTCAACTTGGGAAACATGGTTCCCTGACCGCAATCAGATACAAGAAAGGGGTTTTAGTACGGGGAGCTGATATTTCTTGGAATGTGCTTGTGTGCTGGGTCTCAATGTGTGAACAATGGCACGTGCCAGATGTGCCGATATGTGACTGGTCGGTAGTACACAATATGCGAATACATATGCAACACAATGGCGCATGCAACGAAAATGTAGTCAAATACTAAGAAGGGATTCTAGAAAGCGTCGAACTGAGGTTTGATGAAAGGCAATTATTTTTAGTACACCGTGTACGCGCATCCTATGGGGCACATGAGAAAAAAGGATTATCTTTGGATAGTCATATACTTTACCTTACCTTAGGTTACCTTAGGTGATGACTGAACGCAGGCATCATCTGCTTCTATATTCAGATCTGTATCATCAATCTGTACAGTATCTACACAGATCTGTATCATCAATCTGTACACCATCTACACAGATCTGCATCATCAATCTGTACACTATCTACACAGATCTCTATCATCAATCTGTACACTATCTACACAGATCTCTATCATCAATCTGTACACTATCTACACAGATCTCTATCATCAATCTGTACACTATCTACACAGATCTGTATCATCAATCTGTACACTATCTACGCAGATCTGTATCATCAATCTGTACACTATCTACACAGATTTGTATCATCAATCTGTACACTATCTACACAGATCTCTATCATCAATCTGTACACTATCTGCACAGATCTGTATCATCAATCTGTACACCATCTACACAGATCTGTATCATCAATCTCTAAACTATCTACACAGATCTGTATCATAAATCTGTACACTATCTACACAGATCTGTATCATCAATCTGTACACTATCTACTTGAAAAGGGATTACGCGGAAAGTGGAGTCCCTTTCTAGTATATGACTGTAGCCGTGGAACTCTTTTTCGGAAATGAGTTAAAATGTCATACATGTACCCTGACAGTCGACAATGAGTAGTACCGACTGAACGCGAGTAGCATTAACAGCAGCGAAAGTATAAGACAGCACACGTGGTAGATCTTTTTCTATGACTACAGTACTGGAGGAAGACTTACAAGACAGATAGAGATAGATAACCACTGGGTTAATGAGGCTCTTCAATAGTATGGATAACAAAGTACGGATAACAGAGTCCCTAGATGAAGAGTGTAAAGACGCTACTCATTAAAATCTGGACGTATAATCACGATACGGCTGATGGCAGTGACAGGTGGCGGTGCCTTTGAATTGCCCGAGTTCCTACAATAGTAATCTCACAACAATCGTATATCCTCTACTGGTCCCCAAAACAGTGATTTCCACTTTTCTCCCCCACTATACGTGAAACATACGCGTGTCCCGGGTGAGACAGCAGGGTGGGATATTTCTATCCCACCCACCCCACGTGACACACTCATTTGCATTTTTTATTAGGTCGCCGTCTGCATCGTCATCATCGTCTGCACAAAAAAAAACGCTTCTTAAGTTGTGTTCGTTTATTAACTATTCATCCGTTCCTTATTGATATAGACTCAATATTTAATTATTATTCAAATATCAAACTTGTTTTGTTTCAACCCCATGTTTCTCTGCAGATTTAATAATATCACCGCTCGAATTTATCGATCAATCAATAATCTCACAATGCCCTTTACATTAGAGTTTGACACGCGCTAATTCAATAACCCCTTAACGGACAGTGTTACAAATCATTTTTTTAGTATATACCTATGGTATATACCTAACTTTTGTACGATCTTTCCGATGCAATTGTTCGTTTTCGAAAGGACTACAACTTGATACATTGGGTATGTCAGCACGTGACCGCCAATTATCTATAATGGCGTAATCCTCGTGTGTGGGGAGAAAAATCATCCTCGATGAGACTGAAGGTGGGAATGGGTAAATATCACCCTCGGGGCAAGGTATTTGAACCAGACCCGAGGCTAGCCGAGGGTCTGGTTCAAATATCTTGCCCCGAGGGTGATATTTCCCCATCCCACCTTCAGACTCATAGGGGATAATAATAGTCCCCACCTGTCAACAAAGAATGATCCCGCATTGTCTCCACATATTGATCTCAGACGAGCCCAAATAGCAGTATTTTACAATGTGTTTATTGTGCTATGGCATATTGTTAACAACACACAAACAGACCCAGCACAAACGTAGCAGCAATACAAGCTCTTGTTCAGAATCGGGATTCTGCATCGACTGATACGGTCTAAGTCCAGATCGATTCAATCATTAGAACACGATACAGAATGCTAGGGTACCCAAAACTTGACCAGTAATAAAAAAAATATCGCTCGTATTAGGCTAACCGGTAACGGAGGATTCTGGGATAATCTGAACTATTAATACTCCCCATACAATGGAAGACACCCTCTGGAAGCCTTTTGGTCCTATAGATCTATGTCCTCCTCTTATAAACCCCAGATGGCAGTCCGTTCCGGTAATTATGTTCAGAGTCGGGTCATTTCCGGTAATTAGACATACGCCCATCGATTTGAACACACCTTTTAACACTTTCTATAGTGCCGCATCATACCGTTATTAAACGCATGAAGGCGGGTTTCTAGGATGTTTAGGATCCATATGGAAACATTTTAGTCATTATCTGGTTGTTTTCAGTAATTAGATATAACTCGTTTCCGGCTTCATCGTGGTGCCGATCTATGAAACTGGCCTCACATTATCGGGAAATGATTGTCCTGTATATATCCAGAGAGCCATTGTTTTTAAAAAGTTCTGGGTATTTGGAAAAAATAGTGCAGTATTTTAGAAACAGTTACCTAATTTCGCTACTTCCGGTCGCCGTTTTGGTGTGGCTTTGATTACGGTCGTCGTATTTTCTCTTGAATCGAAGACTGTTATCCTACCAACACAGTCCGTAGGTAACTTACACAAATGTCTGTTGATTTGATCATTTTATTGGGGTTAAAATGACCAGATACGTAATCGTGGAAATGACAGCCATCTTGGATTCCAGTGCCCTCTGGTGGCTACACGGCCCTTTTTTCATGTTAACATCACAATTCTTCAAGAAGATATCGAAGGGAACAAAAAAAAAACTGCGTATAGTTAAATCAAAGGGTAGAAGTGCTCGTTGGGCCTATACACGCTCGGACTACAAATATGAACAGTTGGGATTGTGCAGAATGCTGGTCGGATTCCACACGTTAATTAGGTAAAGACATTTATAATTTAAAATTGGAATGAATATCGGAAAGTGCTAATTACCCCGATTAGATGTACTGATCCGCAGTGTTGAGTGTAATGATAGTGGTTTGTAGAGTTGCTAAGTGTTGATTGGACATTTTAATTAACTAATCACGGAAAGCTAATGAAAATATGACTGCCTCTCCCCGATGGGCGTGTACTGAACCGTACGTATATAATCATCGACACAGAGATAATCAGTGCAAATTAATTGAGTACATCGCTGCACATGAGCGGCGCAAAAGGAACGATGGAGGAGGTGGGAGTAAACCCGAATTCTCCCGATATGGTGGCTCAACTCCGGACTGGTCAAATATTTCAACTGTATCCTCAAGGCGTGCCTTCGTCGAAGGCGCGCCTTGATGATGCATTTGGAATATCAGTCAGTCGGGATAATAGTTAAAAATTTCAAACTTCTCGGAAATTTATTAAATTTTATTTCAGCAGCCTCACAATTTATTAATACGCACCGTGCCGGTGTAACAGGAATGGAAGTCCGTAGGAACGTTAGTCCCTCTGGACTATTATTCCGCGGAATTATAGTCCTAGGTCTAACATTTCTAGAAATAGTAGTTCGCCGGACTACTATTCCTAGAAATGTTAGACCTAGGACTATAATTCCGCGGAATAATAGTCCAGAGGGACTAACGTTCCTACGGACTTCCATTCCTTTTACACCGGCACTCTGAATTAGTCAAACTGGACCCCTAACAGAGCCAGAATCGTGTACTTTACACCTCTAATTGTGTGATCGACAGTGTGTGTTTGACACAAGTCCAACTATCAAATCGAGTTTTTCAAGAAAGTACATGATTACAAGTAATACAGAAATCGATATCTCCGCTGCAAATTCTGAAGAAAATGTCCAGACTGAAAACCTTATTGAGGGAAGAGTAACACCCTCTAAATTGTTGACGCTCTTTTCATTTATAAAAACACACAAAGAGGAGTTTCCATCCATGAAATCTTCTCAAATTCGATGGACACGCACGTGGACACGCCAGGTTTCCGGAAATACAGAACCCGGTTGTGTCCGGTGGTCTGTTTGCTGGCACTCGCATTGCGCTTTATATGTCTTTCAATGGAATTTGGTTCATTGGTGATGTGGAAATAAAAACACTCAGCGCAGGTTTTTGTGGAAATCTGCTATTCAAGTATGGCACGTTTCCATAATTTCAAAAGAAAAAGATTATTAAAGAATCCTTTGAGATCACAGTTGTTCGGGTTTTCTTTTTCCTTAATGGTAATTATCTGTGACTGTCAGCCTCTATATCCATATCATGCTCAGATCACAAGTATCAAAACAAGAAAATGAAAGCCTTATGAGCCGCTGTATATAAACACTGTCTCACTTCCGGAGATTCTCATGGAGTATAATGAAATCAGAGACACAATTATAAGAGAGAATTGATGGATTATCCAATCGTTCAGAATCACATGTGACTGTTTTAGTTTTGCGCTTCTCGCAAGAATGCTCCTCTCAATATATTGGCTTTGTTAACGCCCATGGCTAATTATAATACCACCATTATCAAGTGGTTTGTTGTACGATTTTCCCACAGAACCGTAAACCACACAGCCGTAATCTGAGATGTTGTAATATTTTTTTTGGTCAGCGCCGCAATCAGTACTACCAACTACACTGCAAAAAATATAGGTTCTCTTTAGAACCCAAACTGGTTCTAATCTTGTCCCTGAGATGGAACCAGTTCTGTTTAAACAGTATTTATTTCAAATCAAATAAATTTACCAAGATTAGCATTCAATTTTAACAGAATATTACATGAACTGAAGTAGATTCAGCAGTAAACTTGGAGCTTATTCAACGTAGTCGCCAAACATTTTGAAACAAAGGAGATATGAACAGTTAGCATATCGAACCAGTTTTGGTTCTGAAGAGAACCAAAACTGGTTCGATATGCCAACTGTTCATATCTCGTTTGCTTAATAATGATTTGAGACAACCTCGTATAAGCTCTAAACTTACGCCTGAAATCCCCTCAATTTATGTTTAATTCTGCTAATATTTAATGGTAATCTTTATAAATTTATTTGATTTGAAATAAATACTGTTTAAAAAGAAAAGGTTCCATCTCAGGGACAAGATTAGAACCAGTTTTGGTTCTAAAGAGAACGTATATTTTTTGCAGTGTATAATGAGATCAGAGACACAATTATAAGAGAGAACTGATGGATTATCCAACTGTTTAGAATCACATTTGACTGTTTTATTTCTGCGCTTCTCGCAACAATGCTCCTCTCAATATATTGACTTTGTTATCGCCCATGGCTAATTATAATACCACCATTATCTATTTATTTATTTATTGTTATTTATTGATGTTTTAAGGTCACATATTTATGCACAATGGCTAATCATGACCGTGACAGTTTTACGGGTGGAGGAAGCCGGAGTACCCGGAGAGAACCACCGAGCAACGACGAGCAGCTGCCAGCTCCCCATCATCGTAACTCCGCACTGCAGCACAGGCAGGGTTTGATTGGTTGAAGACATGCGCACCATCGACGTGCAGTACGCCTTAGTACACGGCGTCATCGTGCCCCCCACGTGGGCAATGGAGATGAAGTGTCTTGCCCAAGGACACAACGCGGTTGCCGCAGGTGGGATTCGAACCGAGGACCTCTCGGCTTGCAGCCTGCACCTCTACCGACTGAGCCACCGTGCCCCCACCACCATTATCAAGTGGTTTGTTGTACGATTTTCCCACAGAACCGTAAACCACACAGCCGTAATCTAAGATATTGTACAGTGGAGCCCACTTAATTGGATATCTCTTAATTGTATATCCCTGTTAATTGAATATAATTTTCAAACACAAAACCATTTACCATACCTTCAGTACAAATTTGATCTGTTAAATGCATATGGGTTGTAGAGTAAACTCCTGTTAATTATATATAAATTGTTGTAATATGTCAAAAAAATTACTGTGACATGCACCAAATCCCCTTATTTATCAACCTTTTTGGCCTCACTACATCCAATACAGGCATTTATTCTATTATATCTTGTTTGACAGAGCTTTGTGAGCTCTGTCAAACAAGATATAATAGAATAAATGCTCAGTTTACCTCAAGAACACAGGAAACTGACCAAATCCCTGTTAATTGTATACTCCTGTTAATTGAATAATTTTCACTGGCAAAATGGATATTCCATTAAGAGGATTCTACTGTAATATTTTTTTTTGGTCAGCGCCGCAATCAGTACTACCAACTACCTTTAGGGTGTTAAATGCCTCCTTCCTCATCTCACTCTTAGCTGTTTTACATGAGAACTGAAATGCAGTTTATTTTCAAACAATAAACCCGGGGATTTCACTTTTCTTAACAAAGTTTATAGCACTCCCATCTGTTTCCAACCCCAGATCGAGATGATGTTTCAGGAGCTCACAACAATGAACACGATTTGTTTTGGACTTCGAGAACTTGAAACGACTTTATGTAGCCCGTTTCGGAATTCTGTTTGAACTCAGCTGAAGTCTATAGTTGAATTTATTCGTGTTTTACTGCTATAGCAAATTAAACAATCATGGACCTGCAATGAAGAATCTATCATATTCTCAATTGCACCAAATTGCCGCCAATAGAGCCATTCATTTTAACAGAAAATAGGTAACATACATAAAAGGAGCCACCAATTACAGCTCGCGTGGATCGGATAATGTAGACCTGACGCGAAATATTCTCTAAACATGTTCTCATACGCCCTCAAATAAGGTGATAGATCGGAAAAAACTAGTCATCCAATCAGAAGGCGAGGATTTAACTCTTACTGGAAAATACAAAAAATTCACGGAAATCTGCCACATGTAATTTTTTGAGACGTCAACGTCAGTAACGCCATCCGAAAATCATTCGGAAAATTTTAATTTTTCATTTAGCGAAAGTTATCGTTCATTATTTCGAAAATATTATTTCTAGTTGCTGTGTTTAACCCTTTACCCAAAGCAGACGATATCAAAATTTATTATTTTAAATAACACTTTTTTAAATTTTTCAAAAAGATTCAACAAAACCATATCATGTGACCCCTCATTGGAACGAGCTCAATGAGCTCGTTCCAATGAGGGAGTCACATAATATGGCTTTGTTGAAATATTTTTAAAAAAATATTTTTTTCAACTGCTCAATTTGCATATTACGCGGACGGATGCGGGCGATTCGTTAGGTAAAGGGTTAATCAATTTATTTTATTTGTACAATGTTTAAATAATTTATGTGAAATTTCGGTCCATAATGCAGTTCAGTTTAGTAGTTTAGTCGGTCATTGATCCGACGCTTTTTCCCCGGTGTTTTGTGGTTCTATCCGGTTAGTACGGCTTCTGTCACCCGTACAGTATCCGACTCGAAATGACCCAGGCTGTCGAATGTGTCATTAAACCCCAATACAGAAAGAAACAAAAGCGGTCAGTGACTGGAGCCATGCGATGAAGATCAACGCGAGTTTTGTTTTTAAGCGTCACATTGCCATTTGCAATCAATATTCACCGCTTTTGTACTTGTAAACGCAATCTTGACACCCCAGTTATCTGTATACCGAGTATGTTCTTATCGCCTACCCATACTAATGAAACAAAAGAATGACGTGAGAATTACGTAGCAACTAATTAATCTAAATGTGCAATTTCAGGTTAGGCTAATTGTTGAAACCAGAGTGGTAATATATAGAATACATAGGTACTGGGATCGGTAATCAGATTTAAACCACGAGTAGGATAAGGATTTTAACCACGAGGCTCTGCTGAAAAGAGCCAATATTTTATACTCTATTTCTAATACTAATCAGTTCCTTCCTGGACCAGATAATCCAAATTTGACGAAGTGATTCTGTGGAGTCACATGCTTTTCCTGTGGCTATGCAACATTTCCACCTTCTAAGTGAGCTGTGACTGGCCCTAGTACCTATTTGTTTCTTCTAAAACATGCTCTTAATAAATAATCGACTTTATCAATTAAAGTGGAGGCAAAACGATACTTTCTGTCGCAAACACTTGAGAATGTTTTGTTTACATTTGCGCCGGTGGGCTGCACTTCCGGCGGCACGTGAATGATTGATTGACATCGTCAAAGTTGATGGAATTTATCTTGCTTTTTCAGTAAAATTATTATTAACAATTCCTAAATTTTATTTTAAATATTTACGAGTTCGTTCCAGTGAAGGATAACATATGGTTTTGTTGAGTATTTATTTGCAAAATAAAAAAAATAACATTTAATATAACAAATTTTGAAAACGTCAGCGTTGGATAACAGGTTACACTCATCTTGAAACGCAGACACATATCTTTTTGATTTCTGTTTCGCCACACCAGGAACTTCCGTTAGAGCAATGTGTTTACAGCGTAAAATCTCTCCAATGTTATAAATAAATGTTTATGAATATGTTTATGAACCTTATTCCAGCAACATCACAACACCAGAATATAGTCGATAGTCAAATAAGGTCAGGTTGAACTTTCTGGTTCAATATGCAACTCTGCCCAACTGAATAAATGGGTATTACCCAGTTTTTAACAAATGCATTCTGGGTAGTCTATGAAAGAACAGTTGGTTCTCCTCGAAAAAAAACCGGTTGGAGATATATCAGGTTATTATTATTATAATCATTGAAGGTAACAACATGCCAGTGATTCAAACATTCCGTGGACTAACCACTGTGGGTAGAACGAGGAAAAACCTCCCAAAATATGTGTAAGAGAATGTTTAGCAATGCAAATTCTTTCGACTGTAAAACATCACCAACCCCATTTCACCACCTTGTGTGTCATGCTTTCTCACCTAACACACCTGGAGATGTCAGCCTACTGATACTATCACGTTTAGTGGAGCTTTCTGCAACATAATAAGACGTTCCCCGACAAACAAAATTTGAATAGTTATAAAGACATATGCAAAACATTGCTCGGAATGGAATTGTTTTGTACTCTGATCTCAATGACACAGCCTCTCACCTTAGCACTGTGTCTTACAATTTGATTCCGTCCCCACTCCATCACCCCGACAGCAGTATAGAATGTTACCCGATGTAAAAGCATGCAACAACATTGATTCGGAGATACTATTTTCGTTTGCTATTCTAGATCCTTTCTTGAGTTCGCAATATTTTATTTTTGAAATCTCGACCCATACCAGGGGGTGGGGAGGTCGAAAACCAAATTACTTGAACATAGGTGGCGGTGTGGGTAAGTGTTCAAGTGCCAAAAAAGCGTAAACAGTTAATGCATTGTTTTTTCTTTTTCACTGTTATTGCATCCTTTGTTCCCCAAACAGAAACAAAATGTCACCAATTGACCATAAAAGCCCATTTTGCAGAATTATTAACAAAATTTACTCCATTAATTTGAAAAATATTGGAGAATTTCAACAACAGACGAGTCGCCGCTTAGTAGAATAGTTGAATGGAGACAACGATATCGATATTTTCTATATTCTACAATTGTGAGAATGTACATCGTCCCTATATCCCGATAAATTCTGTCTTTTGATTGGTCAGAAAGCCTTGGACAAATAGCCATGGCAAAGGGTGCGCCCAACATCCAAAGTATATGAGGGCGTGCAACATCCAGGGATAAGTGCACGCGTAACATCGGGGGTATATGGCTTCAATGAAAGCTTTTCGCTTCCGCTCGCCTCATTATAAAACTCAAACAAAAAAACCCGACAATATTCACAAATATCATCAGATTTCCGACAATACAATCATGAAAATAAAATTAGAGCAAATAATTCGTCCCCTGAGTACCAATGCGTTCTATGTGCCAGTAGGCACATAGAACACATTGGAACTCAGGGAGTAAAAATAAAATAAGAGCAAATAATTCGTCCCCTGAGTACCAATGTGTTCTATATGCCAGTAGGCACATAGAACACGTTGGAACTCAGGGAACGATATGTCAACAAAATAATGTTTACTCGTTCCTTTAACGAATCAAGGGATGTAACTCTATCTGTTGTCTTCTGCGATTATAAAAACAAAATTATTATCATGAATTTGGTCCAAATGATTGTGGAGCTGAGAAATGCGTCCACAAATTTATTTCCACTAAGTTGTATTGTGTTTCAAACGGGGCAAAAGCATTATCTCCGCTAACATGTATGGAAAATGGAGATTTAATATGCGGATGTCTCATTTAAACACCTCGCATGCGGCTCGGTGTTTATAAACCAACATCCGGGTATTACATCCCCATATACCAAACATGTTGGCGGAGATAACTTATAATATCTACAATTTGGAAAGCTGTTAGATTCGATTCAGAATCGATTCGATTTGAATGCTTTTGTCTGAATCGATTCGAGATTCGATTTGATTCGAAATTTGAGATGCGTAAGGCCCTTCTCTATTGGGGAATATACCAGTGCAGTAACATTGTACAGGGCCAACCGGGCTTTTTTAAACAACAGACTCAACTTTCAGTTTTATAGAGTTTTACGCGAGAAGGATAAATAGAGGATATCTAGTGGTTTTGAGTGAATAACGAAAATGATCTCATCAGTAACCTAGACAAATGTTTCTTTTTCGCGAGCGCTTGCGCGAGCGAAAATACCCATTTCTCTCGATCTCTCACGAAATGATTTTCGGTATCGACCCCAGAACACTGGATTTTCTTTTTACTATACGTTTTGTATAAGACTCTGATCGTTCCTATCGACAATTCTACTCGTTTCAGCCTTGAATTGATGCATGAAATTAAACAGCCGGTGAACATTGATACGCGAAAGTGATTTGTTCGACACTCGGAACAGGTAGCGTCTTGCGATCTGATTCAGCTGGCAGATTTAATGCATCAGTTCAAGGTGAATACGTGTTAAATTATTCTTGAAAATGATATATATCCGCTCAAAACACTAGATTTTCTTTTCATCATGCCTTTTTAGAACAAATTGATCATTTCCAGTGATAATTTGACTCGTCTTCACCTTGAAGTGATGCTTTGAAAGCCGCCATTTCGATTGATACAGTGGAAGTGAAAATCCCTTCATCTTCACAATGGGGGATACGTTTCCATCTTTCCGCAATTGTTTCGATAATCTATCGAGTATATAATAAATTGACAGAACGCGATATGTGTTTGAATCGATTGGTGTTTTACATAACGAGTTGGAATGGAGTAGTCATATTTCGCGAGAGTCGTCAGCTCGAGCAAAATATGACTACACCATTCCATTGAGTTATGTAAAACACCCACCGATTCAAACATACATCGCCTTCTGTGTTCATTATACATCCCATGCATTAACATTCATTTAAATAAACAAATGTTAATTCTGATGTTTAAACCCAAAGGCAAAGAAGAGTTCGTTTGTTTTATTTGAAGCTGTTCTGATCAAATGGATCGATATAAAATCAAAACAACCTTTTGGGAACCAAGTGTGTTTGTTGAAATTCGTATTGCAGTTTCTCTTCGGCTGGTGTCCATTCACGCCTAACCATTTGGTGGCTATTATTGTAAGTAAAAATATAAGAACAAATTTGGGCAGATTTGCAAAACAGCTGGGAGAAACTTTTTAAAAGAAGTTTGAAGCATGTCATGATGTCCGAAGATTTACCGAAATAAAGTTGACAAATTTAGATATAACGGGATTCACAAAAGGAGACGGCCACGGGACTGGGTTAATGTTCTGGTTGGAAATGATTGTTTTTTTTATATTATCTAATTTGTGGTTAACTAATTTTTTGTGAACAGACTTTATTTGCTTTGGACGTTTTCATTTTCAGACTAGGCGACAGACGATCGATAATTGTACAACGAAATTTGGAACTCTTCGAAGCGTAACTGAAAAGGAACTAGTATAAACGGTGCTGTGAAAAAAGTTGCCAATTGTACATCACCATCTTATTATAGAAACATTTATGTCATAGCGGAGATTCTGTTAAATACAAGGGTTTAAAGTTTATCCCTTTACCTAACGAATCGCCCGCATCCGCCCGCGTAATTTGCAAATTCAGCAGTTGACAAAATATAATTTTTCAAAATATTTCAATAAAACTATATCATGTGACTCCTCGTCGGAACGAGCTCGTCGAGCTCGTTCCAACGAGGGGTCACATGATATGGTTTTGTTAACATTTTTTGAAAAATTTCCAAAAATGATATTTAAAATAATAAATTTTGATATCGTATGCGTTGGGTAAAGGGTTAATGGATGTGTAATAAAATATATTATAAACATTTTTCAGCAAGGTTATAATAAAATTATTAACCCGATATCTAGCATCTCACCCAGTTTAACATTTTGTACAGATTGATACCTATAAGCCATCTATATATAATTTCCTATATTGTCTTATTTCCTAATACTTAAACTCTGCTAATTCATAGCAATAGACTGAAGTGAATACATTGAGCTCTATCTGATATGCACTGGATAAGAAACACTAGAGACATAAAAGAATGTTGGAAACAAATCAATTTTATCTTCTTTTTAATGACATTCAGCCGCAAGTAATAATAAAATATTGATTCTTCTTGCCCTCTTTGTGGACAAAGAACGGCAACGGATTATAATCATTAAAGATAAGAACAGTCCAATACTTCCATAAAACTTCTTTTATATATGTTTAATGACTCTAAAGACAAATTAGATAAGGACTTCCAAGCAACGTGTATTTTTTATATCATTGTAAATTGTTATATCTGAACAGTTACACAACAAACGTATCACCATAGTTATTGCCGATCAATGATGTAAAAATAATGTTGATAATCATCAGACTGAAAATCTAAACTTTATCCAAGTAGTATGTCAAGCGACCTTCGTTACCCATTAGTAGGACCCGGGGAACGACATAGTAACTGAAATCATGCAATGGATGATGAGTATCACGTATATTCTCATGGTAACTTGCGGAGCGTCTTTACATGGATACCAGTATTGTGGTGATACGTAGTGTTAGTAGTACGCATGCGCCTAGCATGATATCAGAGTGACACTCATTTCCTTTGACCATTTTGTTCGATTGAGACTGTCATTTTGTTTTTTTTTTGTAACGCTACACGGTTGATGTCGATACGTATGGGTCGATATGCAGCATTGTCCGAATGTGTATGTCCGAATGAACAGAGTACCCTGGTGAACGCTATGAAGTTAAATGATTTTGAGTGTGGGTGAGTTGGATGATTCTTACTACCTTACCACTGTTGGGACATTTAGGTCAGAATATTTGATCTGTACGGCGGTACTCGATTAGTATGTGAGGCGCGTAGAATTACACACTAAATATGGCGCTATTGGATTATTTAATTCAATATTAGTGTTTTGCAGCCGAGGATTCTCCAGAAATCCGCGTTTTTTTCCCATTCTGCCTCTTCCAAACCTTATTCTCTTGTTTTGGTACTGCAGTTTTCTACATTTGACGGCATCTACCAGTCACACGAGTCTCTTGATCTCAATCAGCCGATTGCATAGTATGTTCCACATTGGTTAAGCCAACTACCAGTCAATATGATTCGCCAAAAATGTTGGAGGTAATAAATCAATAAGTTTCTTGCCCATCAATCAGATGTTGGATTACTCTCATTGCATTGCATCACCAGTCGTTTGCTTTGGTAAAGAAATGAATATCTATAGGAAAACTTAACGGAAACATGAAATGGTTTGCAACCATTTCATAGGCGGGCATAATAGGCAAGGGGCCGCTTAGTTGGTGGATACTGTGTCACATGAGATTCGGTAAGAATAATAATAAGCCCGGCTAAAGCCTTTCCTGATAATTTTCTCACTTCGCCTCATGTGACATTGTTACCGCCAACTGAACGTCCCATAAAATATAATTTATTTTTCTTACACAATCATGCAAAGAAGATTAAGACGGCCATATGGAAATCCCATATTGTTACTGGAGATTAGCTAACATTCAGTTTATATCACTAGCCTTTTGCCCTAAACTGCGTTTACCACCACTGTCTCCAAATTCTACGTCCTCTGATACCGGATGATAGTGCATAGATCCACATCCGCCCTACACACTTGCTTCATCATTTATGGGACAGTTTCTAGCTCCTTCTATCACTAATTTCGCTACAAGATTCTATCACGGCTACCGATATTTTTCGTTCGATCGGCTCCCACTTCGACTGTTTGCACTAAATGCCCCTTCACAGTTATCACTGCTGCTATCCTTTCCACTTCCACTGATACCATTACTATAAACTGTTACCCGGATCGTTATTGTATCAATCCGGCTCTACCACTACCTCTGTTTGGGAACTGTGGTAAAGTTTTTCTGTTTCGCTAGTAAAATAGGACCAAGAGCCAATATTATAAAACTTTTACAAATGTATTTTCTAGAATTGCATTTTCTAGTTATGACTTTAAATGGGTTGAAATGAATCATTCGCATTTTCAAAGATGTGACAATTTGCCAGTTGACAAACTGCCATTTGTTTTAAATGGTAATGACTCATTTTAGTCATCAATAGGTAGAAAATACAATTCTAAAAAATATAATTGTAAACGTTTTATAGTATTGACAACACTAACGATGGTGGATGTCCTCTAAAATGGACAATATGGGTATACACGGTTGGCTAGTAGAACACTATAGTATTGGGTGAATGCAATACAGGCTAATCATTGGACAGTTGATAGTGACGATTGACGAGTAGTGGCCTTGGAGCTATGGAGGTGATGGTTTAGAGGCTGTATAGTAACTAGGAGCCACACAGGAGCTAGGAGCTGTATATGGGCCATGTCGTAGGTACAGTTAAAACTAGAAGTCCTGTCATGAAATACGCACAGATAGTACGTCTATCTGCGCGTTAATGTACGCGGCCTGTGCACAAGCAATGTTTCGGAGGTCTATTGGCAGAAACATTGCTTGTGTTTGCTTCTAGTAACCAGGAGAACCTGCCGTGCTTTGGACGCCATTCGCTATGGCAATTGCGCGCAATTGAGCATAGATAAGCATACATTTCGTGACATGACTTCTAGTTTTAACTGTATCCCCAAATACCGAGATGTGTCGGAGAGCAGAATTTGGAGTCAATGTTTCGAGCAAATGCTCTTTAGCTCATTTGCGCTATTCGATTCGAGTCGCAAAAGCATTATTTGCCCATGGAGTAATTACTCTCATGGCTCTTTAGCTCATTCGATGAAATCATCAACTCCATTTCTAGGTACCCCCACTTACTGAATCCCATTGATAATCCCTTTTCGAAATGAGCCGTAGAGCAGCATTGGGAGTCACTCGATCGAGCAGTTGCTCTGTAGCTCATTTACTCGATGAGATCCGAGTCGGAAGAGCATCTGCCATGACGCAACTGCTCGATCGCTCGTGTGTTAGATGGGATTCGAGTGGTTCTAGCAATGACTTTTCAGCAACTGCTCGATAGCTTATTAAGGGATCTTGGAATAAGAATGAAATAGTTGTTTGAGAAAGCATATGAACTGGGATCCTTAGTTGCAGTAGTGTACCGAGAGCCGTAGTAGTACCACAACTTTGTAATGGTTTGACACAAGACAGACTGGTGTTAGCCAATAGTAATGCTACAGGGCAGTAATGGTACGAGACTGCAAGGGTGGTGGAAGACTATAGTATTGGATGAATACAATACAAGGCTACCGAAAAGGCAGATAGTTCAGGACAAGGTAAAGCCGATGGCGAGACTACTAGGAGCTGTATAGGAGCTAGGAGTCGTATAGAAACTGTATAGGAGCCATGTTGTGGGTATCTGCACATATGCAGATGAGTTGTAGAGCAGTAATTTGAGTCACTTTTTCGAGAAAATGCTCCATAGCTCATTTTATCGATAAGATTCGAGTCGCTAGAGCATTTTCCCATGGAATAATTGCTCAATAGCTCATTTGCTCGATGAGATCCGAGTCGTCCGAGCAATACTTGGCCTAGTTACTGCTGAATTACCTCTTGGACTTTGGCACCCTTGTATTAGGGAACGACGTGACAGTGAGCGGTGTTTAGATGAATGGAGTGATCTGATTGGTTAATTGCAGTAAAGTTAACTGATTGGATTATCTGGATAAATGAAACACGTTGTTTGAAATATGAACAAGAGTCCTCTGAATAGCGTTAGAACTAACCACCAGAGTATGTCAGAAAAGCTAAATGTAGTATAAGCAAAGCAGTTCCATCTGATCCGATCTTCTACTCTACTTGAGTATATACTAGAACTAACGAACAGGGCTGGACAGACAGAAACTATAGCATAGCTAATAGGTAGAAGCGGACGATTCTGAAAAGGTTAAAAGGTTTTGGATGGCATAGAAACCACGTGCTACCCCAGAAACCAAGATGGCCGTCTCTAATATACAAAATGGGTGACTGAAACACGTATCGCCCTAACAACAAGCGCTGCGCATGCGTACTGACCCCACGTATCGCTAGTTACGTCACAGTATGGCCGGCCAAGAGGGCTATCATCACAATACAATATGGTGTCACTGGGGCACTAAACATGACGGCACTTCTGAGATCATCCACCGAGATCATCCAACCTAGAACTCAAAAGCCCCTATCAAACTACTTAATAAACTACTTAATAATATAATAATATACAAAATAATTCAAGTTAGAAATTTTGATATCATGTGCCTTGAGTGAAGGGTAAACTCATGTGATAAAAAGTAGACCTACTGATTGAAACATCAAAAGTATTTTACTCAACAGGGCGAAGAAAAGCGACACAAGAAAGCCAACAGGCTCTGACCGAATCACATGTTTATGGATCAAAACGACTGTTAACCCCACATTAACTCTTAGAAGCCGGGAGTCGAGTTTTCTTGCTTGTGATGTAATAGGGCAGGTAATCTGGCTGTGATGGTTCGGCTGTCTTTGGGCTGAGGGAGAATTAAGTACTGAGCAGGTGCTTTTAGTCAAGTATCATCTGCCTGAATAGGCAGTCGGCACTTACGTAGAAGCACCCACTTTACTGTAAGGTTTTCGCGGTATGTCATGTTCAATAAATTCATTCTGATTCCCCGGCTTCTAAGAGTTAAAATATAGTTCAACTATAGGCAATAATTTTGACACGGATAAAAAGTAAAGTATATATTTGATTATTTTTTCAAGCAATAACAGTGTTATTCTTTATACAAATATCATTTTCCTATTTCATTTTTATGAACCTTTTAAATAGGTTACATATTCATATTGTACACCGAACTAAACTACGGTGTACATTTCCAAAAGTGTGAAGGCATTTTATCTCCACCATACCTGTTATCCAAACAAATCTAGTTTATCGGCAAATAATGTATTTTACGATTTTTCTGGACGGGATTGGGTTCTACTGTAGGGAAAGCCTCGAAAGCATTCAAAAAGAGCACATACGGGAATTGAAGGATCACTGGATATAGTAGCGTATTATTGGAGAAGTAATATCTGAAAATCAGAACAATAGAAGACTTGAAGGCCGTGACTAATGTAGCTGAAATCTGGATGCGATAAAGAAGTTCAAATGATCTCAGGAATAAATGCTCATACTGCTCTTCGTTTTTAAAATAGATGAGTCCTCCAATAATACACCCAAATATGTTCATCCCTGTAAACACTATGGCGCTATGTCGCAATACTTCCCCATTTCTCGGAGGCTGAGGTTAGATTTCATTAAAGGATTTCTTTATTGTCCTCACAGTCTCAACAAAATGCAATGACCACTCTATGCTGGTGACATAACAACAGTAGACCATTGTGTCTTCTCATCCTATCATTTCCTAGATATGAAGATAATAAACAACTAACCCCCTTAGCTATTTCTAATTTTAACGGTTGTCCATGTAATGAAAGTTTGCACGTGTCTCTTGTGCTGTTATGAACATTTATAAGTAATTTTCGAGTGGAGAATATATGGCGCTGCGATTAAGTAGTAATTTGCTATCTTCACTGTGTATATGAAGTCGAATTTTAATATCTATTTCCGTCATTGCAAGTACATGTATCCCAGTAGAGTTTGGGAATGATGTTAATGATCTCTGTTTACTAGTGTAGAATTGTACAGAGTTGGGCACGCTGTTTTTGTATATGAACTGAGTTACGCTTACGGTGCAGTTTAACAGGGACAAAATATACTTACGCAGCGCACTATTACTATTACTTCAAAATAGTGCGCAATACACAATCACAGGACTTCTAGTTTCAACTGTATGTTAGTAGATTTTGTGACATTTTTTCTAACACATATTTAGTGAGTTGCGAACCACATTTCATGGGATGTTTCATCTGGAGTTTCGTCCCTTGAGGCCGACAAAGTGTCATTTGCAATGCTAAAGCATTGCAGATGGCGCCTTGTTATACTCACGAGTCGATGTCTTAAATTTGGAACACAAGGGGAGATGGTGCAATTAGATGTTTGTAGCAATTAGAAATGTACAGATAACAGTTGGACATTTCTCACTCAAGGGGGTGGGCTTACATTTGAAAATTGAGAAGGGGCACACCCTCCGAAACAATATCCTCTAGCCACGTCCCTGGGGCCATTGGATCTTAATATGCAAGATTCGTTTGTCTTTCTTGGTTCACAATATTGTATTCATACAATGTCAACCCACTGACAGACCTTCTGGTAGAAGTATCACGACAGCATCGCGAGTTCGTGAACCCAGCAGATCCGTTACAGCAATATTGTAAATTATATATTATTATTATTACTTGGAAAGATCTCTCATGCTCTTCTTCACGTTGCTACGGACATCATCGGCATTGCGATACGGTTAAAACTAGAAGTCCTGTCATGAAATGCGCACAAACAGCACGTTGATCTGCGCGTTGATGTACGCGTTGTGACCATAGTAAGGCTATCAAATTCTGTACATATGGCACTGTGCACAAGCAATGTTTCAGCCAATGGACCTCCGGGTAACCCGGAGGTCCATTGGCAGAAACATTGCCTGTGTTTGCTATGAGTAACCAGTGGGACCTGCCATGCTTTGGATGCCATTCGATATGGCAATTGCGCGCAATTCCTACGCGCAATTAAGCCTAGATAAGCACACAGTTCGTGACACGACTTCTAGTTTTAACTGTAAATAAGAAAACACAACACAGACACATTTATTTCCCTTTTGTAATCTTACAGCTTTCATTGGGAGGTACTGTCAATGATAACAGTAGATAAAGCCTTTGTTTCTGTTAAAACCCTTTACCCAACGCAGACAATATCAAAATTTATTATTTTAAATACCATTTTTTAATTTTTTTAAAAAAAATTCAACAAAACCATATCATGTGACCCCATCGTTTGAACGAGCTCGACGAGCTCGTTCCAACGATGGGTAACATGATATGGTTTTGCTGCAATTTGTTTGAAAAATACTACTTTTTCAACTGCTGAATTTGCATTTTACGCGGGCGGATGCGGCCGATTCGTTGTGTAACGGGTTAATCTACACTCAGGAACATTCGTATTGTAAACTTATTACTGAGCTTATAAACAAATAACAAATAGATTCGCTCATTTATGCTATTCACAATATTGTGGAAGATGTCATTTCGGCCATCACGGTTAAAAGAGCACTGTAAAAGTGGACAGAACATCTCGACTACAGCGTGACCCATTTTCCTTCTTCGACACACTCTGTAGAATCTCACCTGTCGAAAAGGAAATGAGGAGGCATTCAGGGAAGTGGCGACCGGAGGAGGGAGGGAGGTGTCCACCTCCAACAATTTCAACAGTTAGAAATGTTAAGCTCAAACCACCAACGGCTGGAAATTTCGTTTCCAAGGGTAGTCGATTTTGTGGCATTTTATCCATGGCTGTGGCAGTTTCTAACATATATTTAGTGTCTTTTGTGAACCACGTGTCATGAGATGTTTCATCTGGAGTCATTATTTCGTCATCTGAGGGCAACAAATGGCTGTCAACACTGCTAAAGATGTCCAACTCTAGAATCCAAATGTAATATATTTCGGACACAAGGAGAGAGGGTGTATTCATCATATAATTGGAAATTCAGAGGGGGCACACACCCTTACCTTTAAGAAATCCGGAAAGCACAAAACTTTCAAATCTTTTCCAGTATACGTTTTCATTCGTTAACTGATGGAACCGACAAGCGCTTTTTGATCCATCCAACTGGATCTAGCTTTTGTGTCGTACAGACGTGGATTCTAATTTTCGGTGGAATACTATAGTTTGGATGCATGTAGTTGTCATTTGGTATGTAGCATTTTACTGCAAACGTTTGGAAAAGATGAAGGATTTTCTCTATTGTGTAAAGTTTTGGTTGCAAGTATCGTCACCTTAGAAAAAGTATTAATCCTTTCAAATAAATAGGAAAATAATTTGATTCGTGGAAAAGAAATTTATTTTACCCGTAATAAAGAAAATAAACGTAGCAGTCGACTTTTACAGTCAAATAAAACAAATATTTTACTCAATAAATTAAGAATATGGAATTGTACTAGCATTCGCTAACAGTGTGCACAGTTTCTCGTTCAAATGAATAATATTCAAAGCTTCGTATTTAGAAAAAGCGGTCCCATATACAGTTAAAACTAAAAGTTCTGTCATGAAATGCGCACAAATAGCACGTTGATATGCGCGTTAATGTACGCGTTATGGCTCAAGTAAAGCTATCAAATTCTGTATATACGGCCTGTGCACAAGCAATGTTTCAGCCAATGGACCTCCGGGTAACCCGGAGGTCCATTGGCAGAAACATTGCATGTGTTTGCTATGAATAACCAGGCGAACCTGCCGTGCTTTGGATGCCGTTCAATATGGCAATTGCGCCCTATTCCAACGCGCAATTAAGCCTAGATAAGCGCACTATTGGTGACAGGACTTCTGGTTTCAACTGTAGGTTAGAAAAAGTGGTCCCATATAGGTTATCACCATCATGTGGGTTTCCGAGATGTGTATTGAAATAGAGACCTCGTCTCTGGGTATACACTGCAGTCGCCGTGGATTGGCCGTAATCCACGCGTGGTCAGTAATATCCACGCATGCGTTTACCAGGTAATAAAAATCATCAGCAGCAAAATTTTCACTAATGAAGGACCGGTGTAAAAGGAATGGAAGTCCGTAGGAACGTTAGTCCCTCTGGACTATTATTCCGCGGAATTATAGTCCTAGGTCTAACATTTCTAAGAATAGTAGTCCGCCGGACTACTATTCCTAGAAATGTTAGACCTAGGACTATAATTCCGCGGAATATTAGTCCAGAGGGACTAATTTTCCTACGGATTTCCATTCCTGTTACACCGGGTTGTACCCGGTGGTTCTCCCCGTGGGAACCCCGGGAAGTAAGCAGCTCTTGTTTACTGTGGTAAACCAGTTCCGCTTTACTAGTAAAATAGGACCCAGTCACCAATGCTTGGGGTGAACGTCCTCTAAAATGGGCAATATGCAGATCAACGATTGACTAAACTTGCTTTCATCTCCATGTTGTGTCACGATTAGCCATGGTGCATAAATATGTGACGTTAACCACCAACAAACAAACAAACAAACCCGGTGGTTCATTAATTAAATTTGTGATGATCATACCTATAATTAGAGTGTGCAATCTAACATTATTGCTTCCGTGGGAATACTGCCCACCCCGTGGAAGGTGACAAGTCCACGAAGGCCGTACGGTACATCGACGAGTCCGTTAATTGTAACGGGAAATGCAAATGCATTCTTTGTAAAGGGGCTGGTAACTGGGAGTTCACGAGATAGAATCGAACACTCCCAATTCGAAAGTGAGCTATAATCGAGTAAATCCGTCAACAACAATAATTGCACTTGAGTGGGATATGTACAGTTAAAACTAGAAGTCCTGTCACGAATAGTGCGCTTATGTAGGCTTAATAGCGCGTTGGAATTGCGCGCAATTGCCATATCGAATGGCATCCAAACCACGGCAGGTTCTCCTGGTTACTCATAGCAAACACATGCAATGTTTCTGCCAGTGGACCTCCGGGTTACCCGGAGGTCCATTGGCTGAAACATTGCTTGTGCACAGGCCATATGTACAGAATTTGATAGCTTTACTTGGGCCATAACGCGCATATTGACGCGCATATCAACGTGCTATTTGTGCGCATTTCATGAGAGGACTTCTAGTTTTAACTGTAGAATATCATTTTAGTAGAATATTCAATTTGTATTTCCGCGAAAAATGTTCACATCATCATATTTAATTTTTACAGACATCAAAGTGTATTAGTTAAAAAGCGATAGGCGATTGCAACGCGTCGGAAATTCCTCCCCGCTCAAGATGGCGATGATTGAGACACTTGACTATCTATGACAAAAGCTCATTCAAGAGTTGCAGTTGTGTAGAGATCAATTCAGCGCACGTGACGTGCACATTTCAGTCCTTTTGTGGCGGATTATTGATTAAAGGTTCAGTACGCACCCATCGGCGAGAGGCAGTACTAAATTCATTATCGCACTTGGTTAGCTAATTACAATGCTTAATCAATACTTAACTGCGCAACCATCAGTCTGCACTTCCACTCAAAAACAGCGGCACCTGTGCCTCGGATAAGGGTATGTAGAACTTGCCGATATTTATTTTAATTTTAAATTAGTAATGTCTTTACCTTGTCAAAATATTCCCCATATTCAGTTCTTTATATTATTTCTTTCCTATGCGACCAAATTAATATTAACATTTTTATTCCTCCTTTTCTTCTTCTTTTGATATTTTGAGAAACTAATGAAGAATAAAACGACATATTCCTTTATATTCATACTTTGGAAAACAATCATTTTCAGAAAACATCTCTTCACGGTTTATCTGCTTCATGTGGTAAGTTCATATTTTGGAAAAAAATAATTTCCAGAAAACATAATATTATCTTTGCTTGATGTGGTAAGATACCATTTCGTCTACCCTTGTTTTCGTTAGTACCAATGTCTCTTATGTTGTGACATTGGTATTCCATTCCCTTCATTTCGCAATCGCCTGACATATGGGCGAATCACTTTTATTTTGCCCACCCTCAAGGGCGAAGTAAGGTTAAATCAAATGGTGGAGACAAAATAATTTTAAGATGCCATTGGCCACCTCATTTTAATAGCAGCAGAAAAATATTTCTTTTCCATCCCCTTCATTTCAAATCGTGTTGGGAAAAGACTGTGCGTTCGCGATATGTCTCCCTGGGGAAACAAAACATTGTTCCCCCAAATGGAGCACCCAAAGTATTATAGATGCGAGAATCATGCCCTATCGCCCGGACCCACCATGACCCATATACCGTGGTCAGGACCCCAGACAGCGACGCCCAAATCCGTTAGGCCCATTTTAAAGCACCCCCGCCCTGTATGTACCCTATTTTTAGGCTATCCCCCAAAGCCCATGTTTGCCCACCACCAAAGCCCCTCCAAAGGGGCCTAGGCTATGTATAGCCTAACACCCATTTAGGCTTTTCACATATTGTTTTGGCTTCCCCTGTATGTGGGCTCCCCCTTCCAAAAGCCCAGTCCCCCAGCAAAGCTTTTGTGTGGGCTCTTCATTCCCCTTCAAAGCCCTCTCAAGGCTAGCTCAATGCTGCCCCCCCCCCCCCCCCCACACACACACTGAGGCAACCCTGTGAGTACTAACAAAGAGTCCCCCCCCCACGCACACTCATAGAATAACTTTGCTTCTTGGTAAATGTACGTCTCTAAGCGGTGGGTGATGTCAAGGACATGTACATGTAACTACATACAAACAAAATGATTAATTTGAAGTCTACTTGGAGTGACTAAACAGTTATGTAAAAAGATTACGATAAAACCCATACTGGAACATTTGATGTTATATACATTCAAAAGGTTTTACATATAAAGACTACCTGGTTTGGTTAGACATGCCATAAAGGAAATAAAATAGAGAACACCTGGTCTCTGTTTATGTATTGCATAGATAAAGGTAATTAAGATAGAGAGAAACTTTGTTTACAAGAAGTTAACGATGGTGTTGCGTTGTATAGTTATGTAAGAAGCTTATGATAAGGGTAACTAGATAAAAGTTCCCTTTGTTAAGGGATTATGATAAAGGTCTCCTTTGTTTATAAGAGGCTTATGGTGATAAAGGACATACGGCATGTTTGATTATGTCATAGATACGATAGTGTCACGTCACAGGTTTTTGATAACACAGTAAGATCGCGGCAGTGTTTGATTGGTTAAATAGTTGTCCAATCAGATCGTACCACACGGCGATATTTTCCATGGGACCAATAGACAAGCGTGTTGTAAAAAATTATCCCACTCAGGCGTTCTCTGATTGGCCAAAACAACTGTCCAATCAGATCGTGTCACACCGTATTTTAGAGGTGGCAAGTAGATGAGTGATCTGGAGTGTGACAATAAAAGACAAGCAAGATTGGAAGTTTTTCATCAATCTTTCAAAATCATTTGATCGAGAATAGTTTGAACACATTGCGAACAAGATGGAATCATAAGTTAGATTAAGTTATCAAATTTGTGAGAGGACCTTCTCTGATCGTTGCAATAGGAAACGAGTGTGTATGTGATAAAAAAATTATCTTTTTAGGAAATTGGGTGGCCCTTTTGTATAATAATAATAATAATAAGTGATCAAATGATCATTTGATCACTTATTTACATACTTAATTGATCACAACTCCGATGTGCACATCGGCGTTACATACGGGCACATCGGTTTTAAAGCACATTATGAATTTTCCCATAAGCACATACGAGTATTTGAGGCTACATTGAGGCTACATTGTGATCATTTGATCACTTATTTACTTATTTTCTTACTAAATTTGTCATTTATTGTCTTACTAAACTGATCGTTTGATCACTTATATACTTATTTACTTACTAAAATGATAATTTATTGTCTTACTAAAATGATCATTTGTTAGGTAATTAATTAAAATTTGATCAGTTTCACTCTCACTGCAAATAAAATAACGAAAAGAGAAATCTATTATGTACACTGCATGTTTCGATATTTACAAGATGTATGTCATTTAATAAGTAGACGATTTCTGTAACATTGATGAGCATGGGTTGTTAACAAGTTGGAGTATGAAGTTGAGATGTGCTGCCTCTACTTGTCATAAATGTGACTTTGATGGGTTTTTTTGAGTAGACTGCATCAAGTTGTGTGTAGTCGAGCTAAAATAACAGGAAATATACCACCAGTTGAACCCTCCTACCAGAAGAATCCAACTACGAAAGACACAGAATATGTTTACTGTATCGACAGGTCTGAGATACATTATGAGCTCCAAAACAAAGCACTAGACAGGTTGAGAAGACGTACAGATCAAATACGATTTCTAGACTATGCTAATCAACATCAAACCCAAAATGCGGTAAAGTCGGCCATCGATGACTTAATTAAATGCATATGTGAATGTGCAAAGAACGTTTTGCATTTCAATGTACCAATGACAACGAGAGAACATGCATACCTCATTCCACCCAAGCCCAAGTATGATATCAGGAAAATAGCCAAAAAATACCTGCAGTGAAAGCAAGTCGAATCATCCAGAAAGGCGTTTTTTACGAAAGTTGCTGAGACCTGTTCTAGCTAGCTTATCAACTATCCTCTGAGAAAATATGTACAAAGCCATACAAAACTGCCCTTTTCAGGGCCACCCAATTTCCTAAAAAGAGAATCTTTTATCACATACACACTCGTTTCTTATTGCAACAATCAGAGAAGGCCTTCTCACAACTAAATCTAACTCCTGATTCCATCTTTTTCTTGAAGTGTTCAAACTATTCTCGATCAAATGATTTTGAAAGATTGATAAAAACCTTCCAATGTTGCTTGCCTTTTATTTTTACATTACGGATCATTCATCTACTTGCCACCTCGAAAATACTGCGTGGCATGATCTGATTGGTCAGTTGTTTTGAGCATTCAGAGAACGCCTGCGTGGGATAATTTTTGCAACACGCTTATCTATTGGACCCATGGAAAATACCGCCGTGTGGTATCATATGATTGGACAACTATTTAGTCAATCAGACACTGACTGCCGCCATCTTACTGGGTTATCAAAAACCTGCGACGTGACACTATCTTATATATGACATAATCAAACATGCCAGCTGTTCTTTATCATCATCAGCCTATTATAAACAAAGGAGACCTGTATCGCAATCCCTTAACAAATGGAAGTTTTATCTAGTTAAGGGGGGGGGGGGGGTGTTCTTTGTTAGTACTCATAGAGGTGCCTCAGTTTTTTCGGGGGGGGGGGAGCATTGGGCTAGCCTCGAGAGGGCTTTGATGGGGAATGAACAGCCCATACAAGGGCTCTGGTGGGGAGAGACTGGCCTTTTGTAAAGGGACAGCCCACATACAGGGAATGTCAAAACAATATGGGGAAAGTCTCAAATGGGTGTTAGGCTATACATAGCCTGGGCCTCTTTGGAGGGGCTTTAGAGGTGGACAGACATGGGCTTTGGGAGGGATAGCCTAAAAATAGGGTACACACATGGCGGGGAGGGCAGCCTGAAAATAGGCCTAACGGATTTGGGCGTCGAGGTCCGGGGTCCTGACCCCGGGTTCCGGGTCATGGTGGTCCGGGCGATAGGGCATGATTCTCGCATCTATACTACGAGTCTACCGAAGTATTCTTGTCTCACTTTAGTACTCAGAAAGTGAATGCATAACTCGACGAAAAAAATGTCCCAAAACATACTTTACCATCTTTCGTCAACACGAGTGAATGGTTTACATTCGTTTCGTATTCCCTACCTATAGGTAATAGATTAAGGTCTTGTATAATTTAGTTGGTGTGTTCACATATTATAACCTTGCGTTAGACTACTGGAGTTTTTCAGTTGGATATTCCAAACTGTTATTTTGACCTCTGAATATAGAATATAGATTAAAGAACCTAGTGACCAACACCAAGGAACATTTTTGTTTGCATTGATCAAAGTCGTTTTTCATCAGGTGATCGGTAGTGTTAATATAAATAACAAAATAGATATGAAAATGTATCATATGACTCGTCCGTTTTGTTCACTTTAAAACATTTGACATTTTGTTTTCATATTAATCAGTGATAAATAAAGCCTTTCGTCAATTTCATTGGTCAATTTCAAAACTAGTCAATTTGATTGGCTGAACAAAATACAACTGGGCCACATTTTAATAATTTGCATAATTAGAGTTGGGAGCTTTCATTGGTCAATTTCAAAACTGGACAATTTGATTGGCTAAACAAAATACAATTGGGTAACATTTGCATAATTTCAGTAGGGAGAATTCACGTTATTTGTCTTATTTTGGGTTGGTTATATTGTATTAATCTTTTACCTACAAGAAAAACGCCATTCATTCTTTTTTTATATTTTCAGCTTTTGCTTCCAAAACAGAAGTTATGATCCCTCATTGGAACGAGCTCGACGAGCTCGTTCCAATGAGAGGTCATAACCTATGTTTTGGAAGCAAAAAATGAAAATTTTAATTATACGAGAATGTTTTTTCCAGGTGCCGTCTACAACTCAAGTTAGGTGATGGGTTAAAAGGTCATACTAAGTGGCTAATTTGTGCGTGTGTGTGTCATATGATAAATAGAATATGAAACGAGTGTTTTTCTCATATAATATTTATGAAACTCGTCCGAATTTTCCGTTTGGGCTCGCCAGATGCTCGCCAAAACTGAAAATTCTTAGACTCGTTTCATAAATATTATATGAGAAAAGCACTCATTCCATATCCTCTATATATGTACATCCATAGACGATATTACTCGCTTGTTCTATGAAAACCCCACCTCCAGCAACACTAAACCATGCGGAAAATAAAAATCTATTCCGCACACAGGAGCGGAACAGAAATCGTCGACGGACTATTTTTAAATATCAGATGTCACGTGACTTTCCCGCGTGTTGATTGGTTGAACAGAAACACCCTATTTTCCGATAGTTCGTCAGCGATATCGCACAGACCTATAATTTTTGAAAAAAGAATAGTGTGCACGGTAATAGTGCACGGTTATACATAGTAACATTCGAATTCGCTTAGAAAATTGCATACTTTACAAGACATCACGTGCCATATACATTATCACATTTAGTTTGGAGAAATAAAAATATGTGTATCGAAAGTGATGTTTGTAGTAGTGTTGGGGGCAGGGAGGGGGTTAATGGAATAATGGTATTGGGTTTCTTGGGGTTTTGGTTCTCTACCTCTCTGTCCCAGAACTACGAGTGGCAGAATTAACTTAGTTTACCTGTTTAAACCCTGAACCATTTTCTTTTCTCTTTGGCTGTGAATAAGAATATGATCTTGCATATATGACCGATGAAGAACCAACCCCCCCCCCCCCCCCACACACATCTAATATAATAAATATAGCATGACTTTTCGTTGACTATGCCAAAATAGTGGTCCTCGAGGAGAGAATAGTCCCTCCGCGTCGGAACTATCCTCTCCTCGAGGACCACTATTTTGGCATAGTCAACTCAAAGCCATGCTATATTTATTAAATAGAAGCAAAATTTCACTGGCATTTTCTACAAATCATCCATCGCAATTACAGTTTAATTCCCAGCGAGAGCTAATATCGTTCCCAGAGTTCCAATGTGTTCTATGTGCCACTAGTAGGCACATAGAACACATTGGAACGCAAGGGACGAAGCAGCAACACGAGTTCTCCAGGCAAATTTGGTTGGCGACAAAGATAAAATGTGTTCATTTGTTGAAAGTTGCCAAATGAATTGCTGACCGGCCTTCTCCTAATTGTTTTTATTGCGGGAATGGGTGTAATAAACACAGAACGACACGCGCGTGTGAACGGGTTAATCGATATTGCAAGAGAACCAGCGCGGATGGATAAAACGAGAGTGCCATATCGATTAACCCATTCACCCGCGCGTGTCGTTCTGTATATTTATCAGATGCTTCCACTAAAATTATAAGGAAATTACTACGGTGTGCAGTTAAAACTAGAAGTCCTGTCATGAAATGCGCACAAAGAGCACATCGATCTGCGTGTTAATCTACGCTTTATGATCATAGTAAGGTTATCAAATTCTGTACATATGGCCTGTGTACAAGCAATGTTTCAGCCAATGGACCTCCGGGCAGAAACATTGCCTGTGTTTGCTATGCGTAACCAGGAGAACCTGCCGCACTTTGGATGCCATTCGATATGGCATTTGCGCGCAATTCGGACGCGCAATTAAGCCTAGATAAGCGCACAGATCGTCTTCAGGACTTCTAATTTTAACTGTAGTCGTATTTTCTGTCTTGACCGTCAACAGACATATAATGATGTTATGTAAAAAGCGTATTTTCACTGTTGGTGCAATCAGTGAATCACAGTAAAAATAGTATTAGCGAACTTGAAATAAATTCAGTAAAATGTTATGAAAGTGAGAGATATTTACTGTTTGAAGGTGCACGGTTGTTGTTATTAACCCTTTCAACCTTAAATGGTGTTTCCCGGCCCAGCATTGTAAATACGATCTGAACTTGTGAAATAGATAGTTGTTTGGTGCATTTGTGTGGTAGACTAATCAAGAAATTCAACCTGCAGCCGCATGGCTGCACGTTGAAAATATTCATTGGTCCTCCCCCACGTAACAAATATAGACTCTACGGTTGATGGCTCTGAACGAGCATGGAATATACCATCAGTGTCCAAAGGGTTAAGTTATTCAACGAAGTTGCAGAGATATAAAGCGATAGTTATAATGCAGTAGATAAATAGACAGTACGACACATACGTGAATAGGTTAATCGATATGGCACGTATGCAAGCGCGGAAGGATAATACGAGAGGGCCAGCGCGGAAGGATAAAACGAGAGGCCGCAGGCCTCGAGTTTTACCTTTCGCGATGGCACAAGAGTTATATCGATTAACCCATTCACACGCGTGTTCGTTCTGCGTTGATTACACGCCTTCACAGATGTGATCCATGAAGATGAATACTCCGCTCATTTTTTCAGAAACATGTAAACTGGCCCGAGAAAATCCCATTTTTCACATAACGCTGACCAGAACAATGTTGAAAATTGCTAGACAGGGTGGTTCCCTTTGGAGCGCTGTCCGAATGTTTCACAAAGCTGATTTTAGCTGTTTTTGGATATATTTCAGAAGGAACCTTCTTGCATTGAATGGGATAAAATCCAGAGTGATACCATTTTCCGAGTTTGACTAATAAACTGGCTTTGTCAATTGTAATATTAAATTAGCCTGCCTTTTTGTGGGGGTGGGGGTGGGGGGGGGGGTGGGGTGTTCTCAATGTACCGCATTACGGCCACAGTTTTCAACCTACAGATACGAACTTTGGCACAAATGTTAATGGTTATTAGAGACTGAATGTTAAGGAGTCTGATTTTGCATTTTCGACTTTTTACCAAAACAATACGTAATTTACGCGTTTTCTTGTTCCTTTAATATTAACTCCTGTACCACTTTGTTGGACATGAAATGTTTTTAAGAAATACCTTTGTCAGGAAAGAACAACAAGTGGTCGTCTTCTTCTGTCACCTGGAAAAAAAACATTTATAGCCCTCCGATGCTTTTATTTTCATAAAATACACGTTTTTTCTGCAAAAAAACCGAAGCGAACAATAACATTTTTTCTTTTGTCCTTGAACAATACGGATCACGTGCACGGACTATTTAACTATTTCTTTGTTTTACAGTTTGGTTACTTTCGGCAATAATTTGTGTTTTTAATATTTTTAGTAACCTGTAGGCTTGCAATAAATACAGAACAGCATACGCTTTCGAACTTTCATTTTTACCGCAAGAGGCCGATTTCAGCGGATAGGTAATATTGAAGTGGAAGCCGAAGGCTTCGAGTTCAATAATATCCCTCCCCCAAAATCGATTAATAATTTTTTAGTAACCTGCAGGCGTGCAATAAATTGAGAACAGCATGCGCGTTCGAACAGTCATTTTTTTATCGCGCTCGATCGATTTCGGCGGAGAGATAATATTGAACCTGAAGCCTTCGGCTTCTCGTTCAATATTATCCCTCCGCCCAAATCGAGCTCGTCCGATAGAAAAATGACAATTCGAACGCGAATGCCTTTCTGTCTATATGATACAACGTGGAAGTATGGGATTTTAAGGGATATTTTTCAACTTGAAGTTGCGAGGGCTTATGTACTCTTTCGAAGTTTGGAAATTTCATCTCCAACAAAAAACATATCTAAAAATGTGGTGCAGACTTGTAAAACGTTGAGGGTTAAAATCGAATTTTCGGGTAACGTTATTGACGTTTACGTCGCGAAAATTTAAATGTCAGCCGATTTTCATGACATTTTTGTATGTTCCCTTGGCAGTAAAATCCTCGCCCTCTGGTTGGATGAGAACTGCCGTACAGTACGGTCACCGTGGACTGGTCAATTCCCACGGGTGGGTAATGTTTCCACGTACGCAATAATATTAGATTTCAAACATTAAATATAGGAAAAGTCATCAAAAATTTAATTAATAAAGCACCTGGAACAACCCGGTGCTTCATTAATTAAAATGTTGATGCTGATGACTTTTATTACCTGGTAAACGCATGCGTGGACATCAATGCCCATGCGTGGATTACGTCCAGCCCACGGCGACTGTACTGTAGTTTCTTTATGTTTACAGCTCCAGTAGCAAATGTTACCGTCTGAAGACGTCACCACGCGAAATATTTGAAATGACGTCGCCCGTGCCGTAATCGCTTCATCAACGGAGTGACTAGCAAGCCGCTTCATTTTTCTAGATTTTCCACACATGCAAAAGACGGTGTTCCGTTTGTAGTGTTGTTCGAATTACAAATAGATTTACGATTTTAAATGAGATGGAAAGAGTTCATCTGGTTTATTGATTATTTAACCAGTGTCATCGTGGGGTACACGAGAGGTGTATTTACTAAACCTATGATCGTTAAAAGTTGCCTTGAACAAGGCAAGTTTTTAGCGATCACAAGTTTAGTAAATGTGTCTCCCGTGTTCCACGATGTAGGTTTTGGGCTATGGGTAGTGCCTTATTGGAACACATATGTTATTGTGATGGGTTGACGGTAACATGGTCTGAGGTTTGTGGCCCGGTTCTTATGTTCAATGTTATAATGTTGCAGCGCGCAACATTTTAGCGAACATTTTTAACCCTTTACCCAACGTAACGGCCAAAACCGGCCAGCGCTATTCTCAAAAATCGCTAATTAGTTTTCATTATTTTTTTTCATTTTTTGTCTCAAAAACATAGGTTATGACCCCTCATTGGAACGAGCTCGTCGAGCTCGTTCCAATGAGGGGTCATAACCTATGTTTTTGAGACAAAAAATGAAAAAAACTTAGTTGTTCAAGAATTTTTTTTACAAGTGTCGTCTGCTTTTCATGTTAGGTAAAGGGTTAATGGACAGTCAGTTTCAAGTTAGTGTCTGGTCTACATTATCTGATCCAAGTGCGAGGGAATTTGTGGTTCCTAGGGGTACATTTAGCTTTCTGTATGCTTTCGATTTTCTATTAAAATGAATAACATTATTGGCGCAGTTGAGAATATGATATATTCCGTATTGTATGTCGATTTATTTTGATTTGCTAACGCAGCGAAAACACGAATAAAATCAATCGTAGACTACAGGTGAGTTCAAATAGAATTCCAAAATGGTGCTACAGAGAGTGATTTCAAGGTCTCGAAGTCCAGAACAATTGTGTTCATTTTTGTTAGTTCGGAAAACATCATCCACATTCAGAGTTGAAAATAGATGGGGGTGCTATAAAATTGTTAAGAAAGTGAAATGCCTGGGTATATTGTTTGAAAAAAACTGAATTTAATACACGCCTGCTCTTGAAAATCTCCATCTACAGTAACACTAAGCCCTGCGGAAAATGAAAATCTGTTCCGCACAGATTTCTCTTCTATTTAAAAATAATCCGGAACCGTAATCGTTGACAATGAAATCCAAAACAAGCTCTGACTGCGAAAATATCAGCTCGGATCTTCTGAAACAAACAGTAAATATCATTGCGACTCCCTTGACACACATAATCAATAACTCATTCACTGATGGCATAGTGCCCGACAAAATGAAAATTGCTAAAGTGACACCCATTTATAAATCTGGGGACGTACATAAATTCACGAACTACAGACCAATTAGTGTCCAGCCAACATTTTCCAAAGTTCTAGAAAAACTCATGGCGGTCAGAATCATTAGTTTCCTAGATAGATTTGAAATCTTATACCAACATCAATATGGATTTAGAAAGAAACATTCCGCAGTCCATCCAGTTCTTCAACTTCTAAAACAAGTCGCTGAGGAAAATAATAAAAACACCAAAGACCTCACATTAGCGGTTTTCCTGGATTTAACAAAGGCATTTGATACTATAAACCACGACATTTTTAATTAAGAAATTAGATTATTATGGGGTGAGGGGAGTTACCAACGACTGGTTCAAAAGATACTTACCAAATAGAAAACAATTTGTTGTTTATGGCGAAAATAAATCTGACCTGGTGCAAATAACGTGTGGAGTCACACAAAGCTCTATATTAGGCCCCATTTTATTTTTATTATACATTAACGACATTTGTAATTCCACTTCCCTAGAACTCCTTTCATGTTCAGACGATACTACTGCGTATTCATCAGGTCCTATCGTGAATAACTTGACAAGTTATATGAACAGGGAATTGCGTATATTTTCCGAGTGGTGTTCCACTAATCGTCTAGTTATAAATGCTAGCAAAACAAAATATATTGTATTTAACCCGACTGTGAAGAAAATAGAAACGTCGCGAGAAAACGCCTGTATTAATAATGAGAAAATAACAAGAGTGGGTGTTGAACAAATCGAAAAAATCTGTGAAATTTCTTGGGGTCAACATTGATGATAAGCTATCATATAAAGCCCATATATCACAACTACAGTTAAAACTAGAAGTCCTGTCACGAACTGTGCGCTTATCTAGGCTTAATTGCGCGTAGGAATTGCGCGCAATTGCCATATCGAATGGCATCCAAAGCACGACAGGTTCTCCTGGTTACTCATAGCGAACACAGGCAATGTTTCTGCCAATGGACTTTTGGGTTACCCGGGGGTCCATTGGCTGAAAAACTGCTTGAGCACAGGCCATATGTACAGAATTTGATAGCCTTACTATGGTCATAAAGCGTAGATTAACGCGCAGATCGACGTGCTATTTGTGCGCATTTCATGACAGGACTTCTACTTTTAACTGTATACTCAACGATCGCGCGGGCAAATTATGCCCTAAGTAAGGTTAAATCCATTCTCTTTACTTTGTGCTTGTTCACAGGCACTTGATCTATGGAATTCATGTTTGGGGTAACTCAAAAGCCATCAATAAATTATTCGTAATGCAAAAAAGAAATAATTAATAATAAAAGATTCAATGCCCACACTTACCCTCTGTTTTTAGGGACCGTATTCTCAAGGGTGGTGATTTATTTACACTTCATGCTGCATTGTTCATCTACGACTGGAAAACATTAAACCTTCCAGCCTCATTAGATGATTACTTCACGTACGTAGACAGTCATATGCACAGAAATACGAGACAGCCTACGCTTCTACACGTAAGTAGAACTAGATCTCGATCATTAGAGATTTTTCCATTGTAGTCGTACACAAAATTGCGGAACGAATTAGATACAGAACTTCGTCAGCTCGATAATAGAAATATTTTCAGAAAAAAATTTGGCTTCCAAGCTCTTAGCTTCATACTCTGACTGCGTTGAATGTAGCAATCCTTACTGTCCAGAATGGTCTCTGTAAATTATAAATCAATGGGCGAGTTCTTTGATATACCTGATCAATGAAACAGCTTGTGGGACTTCGTCAAAAATAATTGTTGCCTATGTAATGTCCGCCGTACCCGAACCTTAAGTTGTGTGTCGTTTTTGCCTTTGTCTGGTATCTCGTCTGACTTGGCTTCCCTGCCCATATTTATTTTCGTATATTCGAAGGTGGTTAGATAATAAACCATTTCTATTTGTAAGGAGCTCCTTTATACTAACCTCTCTATGAAGGCGTTGCAGATTTGTACTAATGACGGGGGCGCGGTGGCTCAGTTGGTAGAGATACAGGCTGCAAGCCGAGAGGTCATCGGTTCGAATCCCACCTACGGCAACCGCGTTGTGACCTTGGGCAGGATACTTCACCCCCATTGCCCACGTGGGGGCACGGTGACGCTGTGTACTAAGGCGTACTGCACGTCGATGGTGCACCTGTCTTCAACCAACGCTAACCCTACTTGTGTGGAGTTGATATGTTGGGGAGCTGACAGTTTCTCGCCGTTGCTTGGTGGCTCTCTCCGGCTTCCTCCACCCGTAAAACTGTCGCGGTCATGATTAGCCATTGTGCAGAAATATGTGACCTTAAACACCAATAAATAAATATAAATAGTACTAATGACATGTGACCTAACGTTCAGATTTCTCAAATGAGAAAGTCTTTTCAATTTGAGAAATCGGAACACGAACAGTGGCTTCCGTCTTGAGTTGCCCCTCATAAACTGGAGCTGGTGCCTTGATTGTCAGAATCCGTCAGCGTATGGTACATAGCGCCGTTCAAATCTTTGCTGTAGTCAAAATTAATCACTTCGTCACTCATCTCTTATCTGCAGTTATCAGTCAGATTGATCTATTATTATTGTGAAATTCTAGTTTAGTTGGTAGGGTAAGCCAGGTTTTTGAAAATACTTCTCATACCAGTTCACAGTCGCCTACTTTATTTTCTATTGGCTGTATTTCAATCGTAATTTTTGAGGGTTCAAAGGGAAAACGTAGCCTGGTCTGAATTGAATTAAATTTAATATAACTTTCAGCTTGCCATTAATTTTGATATGCTTTCCGCGTCGTTCAAGGGGGTGGGGGGGGTGGGGGGGGGGTAGGGGGAGGAGGGGGCTGTGGTATCAAGTTGCATGTTATATATGATTTTATTATTATTTTTTCTCTCTCTTATTTTATGCTTTTTTGACAGTATTTTTGTTTTGTTTTTCCCCAATTACTAGTTTTGTTCAGTAATTAATTGTATTGCAGTTGTTTTGCTGTCATGTAAACCTATATGAACTTTATGTATGGGAGAGGAGTGTTTCTAAGTGGTAAGCACTTGTACTCCAATCCCTTTTGCGATTTTGTGAGCAAATAAAATATGTTTAAACTAATTAAACTAATATAACTTAGTTCTAGTTTTTAGGGTGATGGCAGGTAGACAGCCAATCTGGCCATGTCATCTCCCAGCAGCACGTATTACATGTTTTTGTTTATATCAAACGCATTACTCTGTATTATACAGATGCTGCTGAATAAAGTATATCTATCTATATCAAAATGGAAGTGAAATTTGACCACATTTTTCTGTAAATCGTGCAGCGCAATTACAATATGAATCGCTAGCGATAGCTGAAAAATCGTCCCCTGAGTTCCAATATGTTCTATGTGCCAGTAGGCACATAGAACACATTGGAAATCATGGGACGAAAGAGTAACACGACAGGATTCCCTCGCAAATTTGGTTGGCGATGAAATGTGTTCTTTTTGTTGATGGTTGTCAAATGAATTTCTGAGTGTCCTTCTAATAATTGTTTTTTTTTATAGACGCAATGACGTGTAATAAACACATAGTGACAGTAGTGTGGAATGGAGTGTAGTAGGCACGCCAGCAGGCACCTAGAACACATTGGAACACTGGGGACGAAATAGTAACACGGGTTACCCTTGCAAATCTGGTTGGCGATAAAATATGTTCTTTTTGTAAAAGCTGTCAAATGAATTGCCGAGTATCCTTCTAACAACTGTTTCTATAAACAGGAAGGCGTGTAATAAACAAAGAACGACACGAGCGTGTGGGAATGGGTTAATCAATATGGCACTTGTGCCATCGCGAAGGATAAAGCTCGAGGCCTGTGTATTTCTCTTCCCATCTAAAACAACTAAGAGTGAAATGAGGAAAGGCACTTAATTCCCTAAAGGTAGTTGGTAGCACTGAGTGGTGTGCTGACCAAATTACATTACTTCATCTGAAAAGATCACCTATGGGATCAAAATTAAATTACGGTTGTGTGGGTTACGGTTCGGCAAGAAAATCGTACCTCAAACCAGTTGATGCAATTCATAATGGTGGCATTATAATTAGCCTGGTCGCTTTTAGAACATAGTCAATAGATTCGGAGCTTTCTCGCGAGAAGCCCAGAATTAAACTGTCAGCCTAATATGATTCTAAACACTTGGATAGTCCACCAATTCTCGCTAATGATTGTGTCCCAAATCTCATTATACTCCACAAGCTTCTCACAAGTAGGACAGTGCTTGTATACTGCGGTTCATAAGTCATGATTTTCTTGTTTCGATACGTGTGATTTGATCATCATCTGGCTATAGGTGCTGTAAGTCACCTTAACCCTTTGACCCAACGTAGAGAATATCAAAATACTATTTTTACTATTTTTTCAAAAATATTTCAGCAAAACCATATCAAGTGACCACTCATTGGAACGAGCTCATCGAGCTCGTTTCAATGAGGAGTCACGTGATATGGTTTTGTTGAAATATTTTTACAAAATTATTTTTTTCAACTGCTCAGTTTGCAAATTACGCAGGCGGATTTGGGCGATTCGGTAGGTAAATGGTTAATTACCAGAAAAGAGAAACGACAGTGGTCTCAACAGATTCTGAAATAATCTTTTCATTTTAAAACTTTGGAAACGTGGCATACGTAGACAGTAGATTGCCACATAAATCCGCGCTGAGTAGTTTTTTTAGGTTTATCCCCCCCCCCCCCCTCCACCATTCTCTTTGCGCCACCCCCGTGTAGCGATGCACTCAAATTGCACTATTCTTCGTCGTGGAGTTGATTATCGATGAACGGTTCATTACACGCTCATCGGTGAAAGGCTGTCATATTTCCATTGTCTGTACATGATTAGTTAGTTAAAATGTCTAATTAACATTTGGCAACTATACAAACCATCATCATTTCACTCGACAAAAACGGGATCAGTGCATCGGATCGGAGTATTTAGTACTTTCCGATATTCATTTCAGTTTTAAATTATTAATGTCTTTACCTCATTAACCTATGAAATCCGTATAGCGTTCAGCACAATTCAGTCCTTTTTTGTATGCAACCGATATCCCTTGTAGTCCGGGAGCCACAAGTATACCCTTCAACCTTTGATTTAACCCGACTCAGTTTTCTTTGTTGTCACTTTCGATATCTTCTTGAACACTCTTTATGTTAAGATGAAAAAAGTGATCGTGTAGCCACGAGAGACACCAAGAGAGAATCCAAGAAGGCTGCCATTTCCACGATTATGTACCTCGTCATTTTAACCTCAGATAGTTGTGTAAGTTACCCACGGATTGTGTTGATATGGGTACACACACTCTTCCTTACATGGCAAAATATGGCAACCACAATCAAAATGGACATCAAAATGGCGACCAAAAATAACGAAATTAGGTAAATTTTAACGAAAATCTGCAGTGTGTTCTCTTTTTACAATTGCCAAGAACATATTAGCAACAATGGCTCTCTAGATCCATAAATATATTAGGAACAATTATTGCCTGATAACTTCAGGCCAGTTTGATCAATCGGACACCTCGGAGAAGGGTCAAATACGAGTAAACGAGTTATATCTAATTACCGTAAACAACCAGAGAATGACTAAAACGTATCCAAATGGATCATAAAAACTCATAGAAACCCATCCTCATGGGCTTAATAACGGGAGGATAGGGCTTTGTAGAAGGCGGTAAAAGGTGTGTTCAAATAGATGTGTATATGTCAGATTACCGGAAACGACGCCTTATTGGCCCAGTGGTTGGCTATCACTATGGTTAAAACTACGTTTTGTAATCAGTTTATACTACTACGACTTTATAGCAGTGGTACTATATCCATCCACCTCTATGTCCACTGCTATTGTCTTCACCCCTCACTATAGACTACTGTTATTGCCTTCACCTCTTACTATACAATACTACCACATCTACTCGCTATTACGACTACTATAGGCTATCTGTCTCTCGATCGACTTCCAACACCAGAGTGGAAAAGATCTATCACTTGTGCTGTCTTATACCTTCGCCGCTGTTAACCCTTTGAACGCGAGCGACCAATGTTCCAGCCCCGTAGCAAGATACGTCATAACTTCATTAAGTGGGATGGCCGCTGAGTGAATGTGTGGGGTAGACCCATTAATATTTTCAACGTGCAGCCTAATGGCTGCACGTTGGAAATATTAATTGGTCTTCCCTCAAATAATGAATGTGGACTCTTCCAAATGCTGCCATTGAACTGACTGAGACAATACCACCAGGGTTCAAATGGTTAATACTACTCGCTTTTTGCCGATACCAATCACTGTCTATTGCCAGGTGCGTACACGTACGACACTTCAACTCATCTCTGAAAAAGGGATCCCATGGCTATAGTCATATTCTAGAAAGGGACTCCACTTTCCGTGGGATCCCTTTTGAAGTATCTGACTGCTGAAAGAGGATCGCTATTTCATCTTATGTGCCGCATGGGATGCGCGCACATGCTGTACTATCATTCGATCAAAACTCTGTTCGACGTTCCCCACAATCCCTTATTAGTATCTAACCATGTCTAGAAACTCCTTTTCATTGCATGTGTCTATGTATTGCATATATATTCACATATTGTGTACTAGCATCAAGTCACATATCGGCACATCTAGCACATGCCAGAGAGCTGCTTGTGATGTGCACACATTGTGCACTAGCACACACGCACATTACAAGAAATACCAGTCCCTTGTACAGTAGAGCCCCTTTCGTGTATCCAATTGCAGCCTGGGAACCTTTTTCCCAAGTTTTTTTGAAGAGTCACTCGGGCAATTTGTTATAAAGACAACTGAACACATCGCTCTTCACTACATTTGAAGAAATCATGTACTTTTCTCAGCACCCAACTTGTGGCACCCCATATCTTGTAACCCTCTAGGCGTCTGCTGCACAGTTTCCGCATTGAGTTGAAGTATCGTATTTCATGTGGAATTTCGAGCATATTGACGTCATTGCTATCTAGCGCTCTCCTGTTCTCAGTTGTCGTGGTGGCACACCATCGAGTTGGTAGTTGTACAATTGAGACCGGTACTGGTTGGGGTTAGACCGTTAGTAGTGTCCCGGACATAAGACAATCCGTAATAAAAGTAGGAGACTATTGGTATTAACAGCAGGGAAGGACTGAGCGCCCGCACTAAAGGTATAAAGCAGCACAATTGGTCGATGTTTTCACTATTGTGACGAGAGTCGATCCCACGATACCCAAATAGCAGCGACAAAGGCCAGTATCAGGCAGTGGTAGCGGACTGTAGTATTGGGCTACAGCCACTGGGTGCAAGCCCACTCCCACCTCACGAATGATACAGTAGAAGGAGATACCACCGGTTACAGAATAGACGATGGTTCCATGGTACAAACTGGCAGTGGTGGAAGTCTACAGTACTGGACAAAGACGGTAGTAGATATTGCTAGTCAAACACTAGGTTGGTATGGTCATGTAATAATAGGAGGTAGAATAGTATAGTAGAAATAATATTCCCTGCGTGAAAGCAGTAGAGATAGAGACGGTAGTGATTGAAGTGGTGTCGTATAGTCACCGTACAGTTGAGAGCTGATAGAAGTGGTGGTCAACAGAAGTGGCAGCGTTCCCCAGACAGTAGCCACAGAAATGGTATATATCCTATACCTTAAAACATTGATTCTTACGGTAGGGTGTGAGCCGTCCACATGGCCGATAGTGGTAGTCAGCAACTGGGTCTGTGGGAGAATACAATAGTACAGGTAACTGACAGCAGCCCTAGGCGATAGATACGGAAGTGATTAAAGTCGGATCGTTTGGTCCTCATAGAACTAATAGTAGTGATAGGCGAAGGGGGCAGCGATAGCCAACACAATCGCCTTTGAGTCTAAGACAGTAGTCTAACAGCAATGTTTTCCCCATACTCGCTCTAGATGGCACAGTACAAGTAGAATTCAATGACAGAACAGACGGTGGTGACCATGATAGAAACCAACAGAAGTGGTAGAAGGCCACAGTGCTCAGTGGATGTGTGCATGGAATAGTATGAGTATGGTTAAACTCTGGGGTCAATTGGCTGAAACATCGCCAGTACATAGGACATATGTACAGAATTTGAGAGCCTTGCTATCGTAAGAACACTCAGATCAACGCGCAGGGTGACGTGCTATTTGCGGGCACTTTATGAGGGAACTTCTAGTTTTAACTGCATATCCTATACCTCACAAAACAGTGATTCTCACTATAGTAGTGTGGGCTCTTCAGTGTTGTTAGTGATAGCCAACAACTGGATCCATAGGGGAATGCAACAGTATAGGTATCTGATAACAGTTCCCAGTTGATGACAGTGGACACACTACTGATTTCTCCAAGGCATTTGATAGTATGCTCCACGAAATAAAATGCTATCCAAATTGGAAAGATATGGATTCAGGGATATTAGTAACGGTTGGCTCAGAACATATCTTCAGAACGGTACTCAATGTGTTAAGTATGCAGGGAATCAATCAGACCTGACTCAAATAACCCGCGGCGTTCCACAAGGTTCGGTATTGGGCCCTATTTTATTTTTATTGTATATGGACGACATTAACTGTTCAACTTCACTTAATAGCCTTTCTTTCGCAGATGATACAACAGTATTTGCATCGGCACCGAATGCAGAAATATTGGTCAAAATGTAAACAAAGAGCTTGATAAAATACATGATGGATGTTCTGCATATGAACTTGTCTTACATGCAACTGAAACAATGTACCTATTAATCAACCCCACGTGTAACTCAAGTTGTCCCGGAAAAATAAATATTTCTACAAAATGTAAAAAAAAAAAAAAATTCAGAGGATCATCTTCAGTGAAACTTAAAAAAAATAAAATTCCTTGGAATCACTCTAGATGAAAATCTATTCTATCAATTGGTTGGTGCCTATCTAGATTGCTGTGACTATGAGTAGTAGAATAAGACTCAGATGAGACGATCAGACAAAGTAAGTAATATAGATAGACCTATGCTCTAATGTGTGGAAGTCTAATGAAAATTTACTGGATGAGCGCGTTGGGTGATTTGTTAATATGTGGGTGTTGAATTGACACTCAGGACAGAATGGACAGAATGGGTTATTATACTGAATATAATTAAAAAATATCTCTCCTACCAAGCTCACATATCACATATATGCGCCAAAATTAGTCGTGAAAACTATACCCTAAACAAGGTGAAAAAGATTCTACCACTTACAGCAATGAAAACCCTATACTATGCACGTATCCATCGTCACTTTCTTGATATACGGAATTCAAATCGTCGCCTGAGTGCTAGAATGTCCTATGTCCTTTAGGGGACATAGGACATTCTAGCACTCAGGCGACGAAATATGGGACAACTCGAAACATATTAAAACAAATTTAATGTTACAAAAAGGCTCATTGCAAATCATTAATATTGCTCATTTTGATGCCCATGATGGTCCTCTATTTAAGAAAGATAAAATACTTGAAGTAAACGATCTTTACAAATTCCAGGTGTGTCTGTTTGTTCAAAATTGGAAAGTAGAAAACGTTTCCTGCGTCTTTTGACACATTTTTCACGACAACTCATAACTCTTCCCACGTTATCACAAGACAATCCGAACTGATTACAATTAATATTACACGTACAACATCCTTAGATAAATTACACCTTTTCTACTTTCCAGATTATGGAATGTTTTGGAACAGGAAATAAGAAACATTCAAAGTAGACATCTTTTCAAAAAGACTCTGCGTTGAATTTTTAATCTACAAACTCTAATTATATTCAATGTAATAACCCATTTTGTCCCGAGTGCCAATTTAACGCCCATTAATTAACAATTCACCCACACGTGCCCATCCAGTAAATCTCCATTAGACTCCCACACATTAGACCATAGATTTATCTATATTTCGCATTTTGTCTGATCATTTCGTCTGCTTACAATGTTGTCTCAACTAGCAAGTCATACCCACTCAGATAGGCGCCAATCATGGTGAATAACAACTTCGAATCGCCCATAATTGTACACAAAAACCTGTTTCTGAAGGCAGTATTGATAGAAATATTTGTTGGGGGATGATAGGTAGACAGCCAATCTGGCTTTGTCATCTCCCTACGGGATATGTACTTTATTCTATAAATGTATATCTCATTTTATATTTGTAAGCCGGCATATCATATATACCGTTAAATAAAACATCTGATCTAATCCAATACCTGTCTTTTTATTCTGTGTTGTCTATTGTTACTGAAACTGAAGGTCAAGAGAAGATGTAAAAAAAATATTTTCCATCAACCTCAGCCTTGATACTTCAGTATTTGTGATTTCCTCAGGTCTTTGGAACTAGCATGGGCATTTCTCCCACTTTCGTTGACATCTACCTCATCTGGGAGCCAGTTTACTGGAATAGACAGAGATTACTAAAAGAATCTGGGATACGACCAGGCATGTCGACCGGTACTTGAACCGGTACCACCGGTTCCCCCATGCTCCAACCGGTACAGAAACCATGCTCCACCGGTTCCCCCATGCTCATTCAAGCCGGTACCGGGACAAAATTATTTTATCGGGAAATTCATAATTGGAGGAGGGTAAACAGGTTAATAATCGTGTATGGCACACTTGCATAACGTACTTTCGATTTATTTTTGAATTAACATATCAAAACACTCAACAGTTGCATGCTCTCTCTGCCACACGACCTCGACAAGGACGACCATTTTGACTTTTCAAACGTCGTATTAAAGACAATGAAAGCGCCCCCATCGGCTACTTCAACGAAATTATTCTCTGGTGACATCAAGGTAATCATAAAGCACGATTATCGTGCTTTATGATTACTTTGATGTCGTCGTAGAATAATTGGCACGGTGCCATGTTTGTCGTGCGATCTTCGGGACTGGGCGGTTAAAAAGCGAATTTCTCCCATGTGATTGCGAAATGTCATCCAATTATTGATTTGTTCCGGTACCGGCGGTACCGGTTTCGGCGGGACAGAGTCTGTCCCGTCCCGGTAACGGTTATGTTGGTACCGGCGGTACTTTGACATGCCTGGATACAACATGTTCGCATTTGTGTTTGTGCAAGTAATTTTCTAGAACATCCATTAGATATGGTTTTCTTACCCAGAATTGCTCAGCGGATATGATTTTAAACTCTGCTGATACGAAACCGATCTTGGTCGATATGAACCAAGTAGGAGTTGTGCCCATTCGGGCGTTACTATGACTAGCATATTTGTTTACATCGAAATCGTTCTACGTTGTTCGCAAAACGCAATCAGGAAAATTGACGTTATTGGATATAATGGAGTAGTTTGGATATCAGTTTTGGTGTGGTGTGGAATTAATGGTGACAATAATTAACCGTCAGGTGGATGGGGAAGAGAAAAAAGAGAGTTGTACAAAACATTCAACGAAAACCATAATTCAGAGTCGTAAGCGGAGATTCGTTGAAGTGGGAGAACAGATAGTCCAGCTTTGCAAATGGCGCGGCTTCACCAGTGGGGAAGCGGAGATGTTCGCATAGCTGAAACTGATGAAGAGGACACTTCGGGCAATGTAGAAAGCATGAGAAACAATGACACTGTTAGAAAACTGAAACAGATCTGAGAATATTTTGTAATTGTCTAGGTTTCATAACTAAGAGGTTTTTACTTGGTTAGTTTAATGTCGATCATGATATGAGTCCCAGAAAAAAATCACATCAACCTTCGACCTTCGGTCTCAGACTGATAGGAAGTTACCTCCGGATGACATCTCGGCCGATATGAAACTAGCTAAGTGGTAACCTCAAAGTATTGTTGAAAAAAAACAGCGGACAGAGACATTCTGTACACTCTTTTGTTATCAAGATGTTTCTCCTCATTATTCAGAAAACAATAAATAACTACTATAATAGTTGTTATATTTTTTATTACAGCTCATTCCGGCATTGGGTAAATATAAACCTGTGAAATAATATTTCGATGTGAAATTTAATTTGATTCAACACGACCGGATAGCGAAATTATGTGAATTCGTTTGAGCCCAGTTTGCAACCGCTGCAAGTCAGCATTGCTACAGGCAAAGGTCGTTGACTGGATTGATTTGCTAATAGCAGATGCACAAAGGTCTGGGCAACATGATGCGGCCTAAAGGAGAATCCGAAGTGAAAGCGGAAGAAACCATCACCGATACTGGAAGCCCCGGGCGCCATGAAGACACGAACTTTAAAAAACTGTGGAGAGATTTCTACGAAAACACAAGCATGCACGGAGTTAAGAAGTCATCTTCCGTCGGTAAATCTAAACTTTTACGGTAAGACTTGAAGCTGTTGTGCACTGTAAAATATAGGGCCCGGCGAATCTCGAATTCCGAGCCGAATTTCGAATCAAATTGGAAAAAAATATTTCACATCTAATCGAACCACGAATCGCATCGAATCGAATCGCATTTCCAAATGTTTTGTCAAGGTTACTAGTTAGTAGGAAGAAGCTCACCATTATAGCGCCTACACTAGATGCGTCGAGATGTGCTTGTGTGCTAGTGCTCAATTTACCCAAAACGCATGCATCACACCATTCCCATTTCATACTTATGCTATACACTGTGTAACAATGTGTACAGAACATGGGTAAATGCAACCCCCACTTCGTAAGTTTTCTGCGAACACCGCTTTTCTTCTAACGCCATCCATCTGCCACGTCTAATTTTGCCACCCCTGCCTGTTAGTAGTATTGCCACTGTTACTGGCATGATGGCATCTAACTCTGCTGCTGCAACTGGGATGTACCATATTGCTATCCACCCTGTTATCAACTTCCACTGATCTCACCCAATACTGTAAGTAGTAGGAGAGGGATAGATCGGCGTCTCCTTTGGGAGGGAATGGGGAAGTGCCGTCATAGTCACGTGACCCAGTGACGTAATCTCCGGCTGTCACGGTAGATCACGTGTACGGCCATCTTGTAAGGCCATCCGTATAATGATACATGGTATTAGTTGTCAGGGTGACACGTGTTCCATCGTCCATTTTGTATGGAGGCAGCCATATTGTTTTGAATGGAGTACGTGGTTATTATGTGACCTAAAAGACATACAAAGACGGGGTATGTCCTGGGAGTGCGTTCGATTAAACGGGTGTCAATCAATTACCCAAATATACTCGACAGTTTCCCTAAATCACCAAAAAATACCTAAAAATGGGTACGGATTTCCCCAGTTTCCCCAGAACCCTCCTTTATTTCCAAACGTATATCCTTTGTATAAGAGTACATCTAAATCTAATAATCCAGAATGATCGGTTACTTTCTAGAATTACCCAAACAGACCCAACAACTGTTTATTTAGCTGGAATTTCGCACTAAATCCTCGGTGTCTACTTGTTTTAGTCAGGTAGGATTCCGGCAGAATCCTCCTTATTAAAGTAGTATGTGGTCCTATAGGGCCGAGAGGTCTCATCGGGTGCGTTCGATTGTTCCGTTGTATACTCAAACTGGGTGAGCTTATTGGTTACTATTTTTAGGCTTCCTGGTCTGTTTTGACCAGTTCTAAACAATAGTATTTTACTTCATTTGGTAGTTTTGGGGTTTTCTCTCATTGTGGAAGAACCTTTAACTTCGAAAGTTTTACATTCCAAACCTAGTCAGTCACTACTAGAACGCAATTTTCGCTACCCTAACCCTAACATTCTCTCTAGTCCAAGCTATCTCTGGTTCCTTCCAGTATCGTTGTCCAAGTCTCAGGAGGTCTAATCAGACTGCTTCATTTCCCATAATCTGTACCTACCCATACAGGATTCCATGATCTCTCTCGTTTGTTTGTCTGTGTCATAGGCAACTTGTTCGTTTGGGTCTCTACTTACTGCCTTCTGTTGTTCTTACGGGTGTTCCGTGAGTATGACACTTCCTTTCTGTGTGAACGTTTGTTGCCTGCGACGTTCTATTTAGTTCAGCATTCCGTTGTACGTCTAGTTTTATTGGTTCCAACCGGTAGTATAGCATGGCCTCTTCACTGTTGCCTAGATATTGTGATTCTATTCCGTGGTGTCTGTAATCATATTCAGATGATACCCATCGGCTATCTTTTTGACTGGTAGAATGCTGAATTATTTTGGGTGGTCGCAATTTGTATACGTATCTTATCTTTGCTTTGTTACAATTCACGGGAAAGTGCTATAGGGACTCTCCTGTGAATTGTAACAAAGCAAATCCACACAAATGAAGTAGTTTCACTTGAAAAGTTTATGAATTTTTAACCATACCGCAGAGTACGTCTACTGTGTTCAGAGAGATATCCCAAGTAGCTATTCGTTAGCAGTGGGTACTTTGTTTTATTATATGCGTTGTTTTAGCTCCAATTTAAACATGTAAGTGCAATGAAAATACCCAAAGGCCGAAACGGAGCACTGATAGCGATATAAACTTATCGTAGAGTACGCCGCCGTGGACTTTTTCACTTTCCGCGGGTGGGCAGCATTTCCTCGGAAGCAATAACATTTGATTCCAAACATTAAATATAGGAATAATTATCAACAAGTAATTAATGAAGCACCGGGTACAGCCCGGTGCTTCATTAATTAAAATTGTGTTGATGAGTTTTGCAACCTGGTAAACGCATGCGAGTACATCACTGCCCACGCGTGGATTACGAACAATCCAAGGTTCCTGTACTGTTACTTAAAAATGACTTCCAATCCTATACATAAATCATCAGGTATGAAATAAAGAAAATTTTAAATTAAAAAATAAATCAGTGTTAAACCACCCTATGATTGTGGAGTAAATACTGAACACAATTTGAGTAGAGTACTGGGGGAAGCTATCAAAGAGCCTTACCGGAGTTTCGTTTCTGTACTTCGGTGCGCTGAAATACAGGACAGACTCCAACTGCGGGCATTGAGTTCAGTTCTCCCTACTCTACCCTCGATATATTCTGTTTGAATATTTTCCCCTATCTGTCGTGACAAAAGATGATTGTTAGACATTTCCCTCTATATTTTAATATTAAAAAAACGATATATTCTGACACAAAGTTTTTTTGTATATACGTATGAATAATATTCCCTGTGGAAAACCAGAATTCCTGTATCTCTTCTTTCAGAAAAAAAGAAACATTTAAAATGTAATCAAGTTGTTAGGGGAGAAATCTACTAAAGCCAAGCATTGAATAAATATGCAAATCATCCTATCATATTTCTCAGATATTTAGATAACATTTCTATCATTTAGGAACATTGAACAGGGAGATTTGGGATAAATGTATATACATTATAAACAATCATGATACAAAGGCTACCATCAGTCAAGATTCTATTAACTATAACGATGTAATCGTGTATAAAGGTAAAGAATTCCTGGCAGCCGGTCATTTACAATACGGCCGCCGACTACTGGTCACTTTCCATGGGTGGGCAATATTTCCACGAACGCAATAATATTAGAGTCCAAACACTAACTATCGGAATACTCATCAAAAACTTAATTGTACCCGGTGCTTCATAAATTAATTTTTGGACGATGGACGACCTTGTTCCAATGAGGGATCACATGCTATTTTTTTAGGCAAAAAATGATGAAAATTGAATGGCAAATTTGGGGAATAGCTCTGGTCGGGTTTGGCCATTAAGTTGGTGAAAGGGTGCTGAAACTTCATATAAAATCAAAAGTCACTGGAGATCCCCCATTCACAGAACATCAAATCATTACAGAGACGTAAAACTATGCAAACCGATATCCGTATATTCCTGTTATACCCATGCCTTAACCTGAGGAAATACAATTAAAACTAGAAGTCCTGCACCAACTGTGCGCTTATCTAGGCTTAATTGCGCGTAGGAATTGCGCGTAATTGCCATATCGAATGGCATCCAAAGCACGGCAGGTTCTCCTGGATACGCATAGCAAACAAAGACAATTTTTCTGCCATTGGATCTCCGGGTTACCCGGAGGTCCCTTGGCTGAGACGTTGCTTGTGCACAGGCCATATGTACATAATTTGATAGCCTTACTATGGTCATAACGCGTAGATTAACGCGCAGATCGACGGGCTATTTGTGCGCAATTCATGACAAGACTTCTAGTTTTAACTGTACTTTGAAAATTATCAGACGATACGAGGAGTACAACTCGACAGAAGCAATTAAAGCAGGAAGGAAGTGTTGTCATACCACGGTGGATTTCGTGTAGGGTTGTCTTGAGAGCGTGTACCGTGTTAACGGCCATATTATGACGCATGTCCATCGCGATACGTGGAGCACAGTAAGCTCTGTTAGGGTGAGCATGGTATAACACAACATTACTTAAATACAACTATGTCTGTACTTCATGCGTTAAACGCATCTACAGACAATAGACTTAATTATCAATGAGCTTATGATCTGCCAATGTAATAAAGGCCCAATGTCATCACGGCATTTTAAACTTTTGCATACACGAACAATAAACCATGTTAACCCTTTCAAAACTGGCGACCTGGAAGGTATCTTTTTAGTCAATAGTGTCCACAGCGAAATGGACGAAACCGTCTTGGATTGTTGGGAGGTTCAGTAATAATTTAATCCAACACCTCTGTCGAACTGTTGATTTAAATTGTTACCGAGCTTCCCTTCAAATGTTTTGCCCTTTGTATCGTCTGCACGTCCACTACCATTTTTTTCTTCAGGCAAACATTTATGAACACCGTGTTGAAAGGGTTAAATACTCATGTTAGAAGGACAATTTGTCGCCTGAGGATGAATGCCTTTGTCTCATAGGGGACATACAGTACGTGGAGAGTGGATTGTAACTAAATCACCCGCGGAGTGGAGTTATCACCCAAACTACAACTTTCAAATTTTGTATATATCGATTAAAAACACAAGCAATGTTTCAGCCAATGGTCCTCCGGGTTTAACCCGAAGGTCCATTGGCTGAAACTTTGCTTGTGCTTGTTATGCTTTGCAACAAATTTGCAATTATTGCTTGGGTGGAATTTCCACTCTGAGGGTGATTTAGTGATAGTACACTCTCCACGTATTGTAGGACATCCAGGCGACGATTTGTCAAAATATAAAGATATCTGCAATATGTAATAGCGAGCGAAAGCGACCCGCAGGGTCGCGTGCAAGCGATCCAAAGGATCGCTTGCTTCGCAAGCTATTAGGCAACACGTATGTATCGTTTGTATGAACTCAAAGCCAAGGTTATCTCAAAGGCATCAACTTCAAAATGTTTCAACGGAAGTGGTACACAAGGACGCTGACATGTTTGCGCAGGGCGGAAATTGACATTCGCAATTGAAGAAATGATTTACTTATTGAAGATAGATACTACATTTTGGCAGTATATTTATGTGGCTACTAACAGTTGGTAATTGTAACAATGAATGCTACACGCTATTTGTGAAAAAATAAAAATGAACGCAGCAATTTCCGTAACTCCTCGGATAAATTCCGGAAAACAACGACGCCATAAATATATCTTCCAATCAAAGCAATGATAAAATTGTCATTCAATCAGAGCACTGGAAAATAATATCTTCCAATCAAAACGCAGATAAAAATAGTTATCTCGAAATAGACATAATACGTCGTCTGCTGTTTACAAATATTGGGAAGAGCAACTGTGGTCTGCTTCAGGCGCAGTTTTTCAAAAGAGAAAAAAATATATTGGGCCTACAATTTTATTTCATAATAACTTGTACAGTTGCAGTTTTCGCTCGCTTTTAGGTTTGCCTAAATTTCATATTAATAGTATATGGAGATGTTTTTAATCTATTTTAAGTTTGTTCTTATAATTTTATTTTACAAAGAAAACAAAGAAACTCGATTAAGTAAATACGTAAAGGATACAGTTGTTTTGTGGTTCTGATTTCATACCTAACCAAATATAACTTTCAATTAGCAGTCAAAAATTAGTACAGGACAAAATCTTACATTAAGCCTCAAAGTGTAACCCTAGATGGCGAAACTAAACTAACGGGGCTGCCAAAATAAAGTGGTCACATAAATTCCACTTTTTCAGATGATACCTGCAGGGACCGATCAGGACTATTTAAAATACGCTCTAGCCTCGGAGCCTATTTTTACAATTCATGCGCCAGATTTCAATTTACGGAGTCACACTGCTGTTTGTAACACACACTGCAAGTATGTAATAGCTCTCATCATTTTCATTTAGTACACTATAGCAAACATTAATCTTCACTGTGGTTTCTGATCAAGTCTTGGCTGCCTATTTAGGCAGCCAAGACTTGATCAGAAACCACAGTGAAGATTAATGCTTGGTAATTAAGACTTGAAGTATTAACTTAAGCACTCTACAACAATGATAAATGATAATCATATATATAATACATGTAAGAGTGTCTCTCTCGATTATCCATCGAAAGAATATCAAAATATGATCTGAGAAGTTACGCGCCAACCGAGAAGCCTATTTCTGAGATTTAAGAGCCAGGTCCCGATGTTTCAGAACCAAATACGCACTGGCGCATGCCCAGGTCGGTCCCCGTACCTGGTGCAATTCTCACATGCACTGGATAGTGTGATCGCAGTTTTGACAGCACGATTCAATGGAATCAGAACGTAAACTATCGCATGCTGTGAAAAAAAGGAATTCCGCATATCAACCGGAAGTAATGTATATTACTCTCCACACCAGAGAATAGTTCTAGGAATCAGGTGGAAGTAACCTACTTATGGATAGAGGCAAAATTAGGCGATTTTTAGTGCAGGACATGTGTTCTTGGCCATTATGCTCCGTCGCACGCCCACATGTAGCGGACTATTTTGCTTCATATTGATGTGTGATGGTATGCAATAGTTCAAACTGCAGTGTTATTCTTCTGTAATTTACCAGCAAACCATGAAGTGCAAAATATTTCTTTCATCTTTGTATATTGTAATACAGTACATGAACTAGCATAGGCCCGTCCGAATTGAAATTACTATCGATGGAACGAATCGTGGATCCGCTTTTGACATCGATATCAAATTCAAATCGAATCGGAAACGACGCGAAACAATTTTCGTGAAGTCCCTTTTTATTTTTCCAATTTACACACTTACAGTACGTGGAGAGTGGATTGTAACTAAATCACCCGCGGAGTGGAGTTATCAACCAAACTATAACTCAAATTTTGTGTATATCGATTAAAAACACAAGCAATGTTTCAGCCAATGGACCTCCGGGTTTAACCCGGAGGTCCATTGGCTGAAACTTTGCTTGTGCTTGTTATGCTTTGCAACAATTTGTAATTATTGCTTGGGTGGAATCTCCAATCTGCGGGTGATTTAGTGATAATACACTCTCCACGTACTGTGTCATGCACATCCTTCTGGCATGCAGGTAGCCCAAGTGCAGAGGTAACAAGTTATATTGCGACAACATTGCTTATAAAGTGGGAGAGCGGCGGGTCGGCGATTACGGCACTAGACTTCAAACCGAAAGGTCTGCGGTTCGATCCCACCAAGGGTAAATGCGTTGTGTCCTTTGGCATGGCACCAGGGATAGCTGCGTTGTGTACTTTGGCATGGTACTTAATGCCGATTGCCCACATGGGGGCTCGATGGTGCTTTGCACTAAGGCGAACAACACTTCGATGGTTGGTGCACCTGTCTTCACCAATGCTAACTCTACTTGTGTAGAGTCTGACAGTTGCTTGTCTATGCTTGGTGGTTCTCGCCGGGTACTCCGGCCTTCTCCGGTGGAAAAACTGTATCACACGTGCTGACTCTAGCTGTCGGATGTGTCGTTAAACACCAATGAAATAAAACTAAACTTATAAAGTGGGGTGCGGGATTCCGCGACTCCACATTATAAGATTTGTTGTAGCAATGTAACTTATAAGACAGACAAGTATGTCGACTGAACAGAAAACGCAACAGGCAACTGTTGTTCCATTTTTGTGGCCTGGCATGATTCCGTCGATAGAAGACATTCATTTTCTTTATCCATTCGTTACCTGATTTAAAAACATTCGACGCCTATTAGATATCGATTCCGAATTAAACCATAGATGTCGACATCGAACCTAATATTGCAGGCTTCGCAGGCTCCTGCACTAAAATGTATTTTTGCTCCCAGGCGTACTCGCAAATAGAGAGGCGTATTGGACGACACCGACGACATAAATTGTTCGTACTTCATGTGAAGCGAACATATGTTTTGCGGTGTTTTCACATCCAAGTAGATGTTATGAACAACATTAACTAAAAAGTCTTATCTTTTGTATTGGCTTTCTTTCGAAGCAAAAATCTTTTAATTTTTTTTCTTTCTTATTTTTCACCCTTCTTTCTTCGTTTTGTCCTATACTCCTCTTGTATATGGGAAGGCAGGAAGACAGCCAATCTGGCTATGCCTTTCTCAGTGGCGGCGCCAGAAATTTTTTTGTGGGGGGGGGGGGGGGGCAACTAGGGGGGCAGACTCCCATGAAGGGGGACAAATACGTAAAGGATCATATCATTACTTTGTTATGAGGTAGTCCAAACTTGGACCCAAAGTCCGTAATATACTTTTTTGGTTTGATACGTCCTGTGGACGTACCAAACCAAAAAACTATATTACGGACTTTGGGTCCAAGTTTCGACTAAATGTGATGGTAATTAGCGGTCCTCCTTTCAAAAAAATCCTGGATCCGCGTCTGGTGGGTCTGTGCGTGAGAGCGAGAGAGAGAGAGAGAGAGAGAGAGAGAGAGAGAGAAAAAGAGAGAGACAGACAGACTGAGATAGAGAGAGCGAGCGAGAGACAGACAGAGAGAGACTCATAATGCCCGTCTGTCATAATGCGAAATCCATGATTTTTTGTAGACAAGGGATATGGATAGACATGCCTTTGTTGGCTCATAACTTAATTATAACTTATAAGTATCTGCATCCGAGTCTTTAAATCTCTACTGCCTGGATGTGTTCATCAGCTAGCCTGAGGCTTTGGGCTAAGTGTGTATGGGAAATTATTGGGAATAAAAAAAAGAGAGGGTGTGTGTGTGTGTGTGTGTGTGTGTGTGAGAGAGAGTGACTGAATGTGTTTGTGTGTGAGGGTGGATGGAAATGCATGCGAGATGGTTGGGGGGCAACTGGGGGAGGGGGGGGGGGCAAGCCTTCGTTTGGGGGGGGGGGGGGGGGGGGGGGGGGGGGCAAATGCCCCCCCCCCCCGTAGCGCCGCCACTGGCCTTTCTATGTCAATATACTTATTGTGATGGATGATTGTATGTTTCTGTTTCTATTGTCTTATATACGTGAATATTGTATTAAATATAAAAAAAAATTATCTCACAATCGGGGCGCTTTTACGCAACTAAAGTTTAATGTATCTGGGCCCTTGTTCCGAATCCGTATCAAGGGCCCCGATACAAGCGCGTGATTCTGGTGTTGCCAAAACAGCGGCATTAATATCATTTTTCGATCGCTTCGCGTTCATCCCTTCAGAGAAAACAATATTAGGTGAGGCGAAGCCGAACCTAATATTGTTTTCTCTGAGCCGTATATGACACTGTATATGCCAACGAAACGCCGTGTAACGTATTTATGATGCTCGGCGTGCTAAAATGTTACTGGAGAAGTTAACTCAACGAATAGTTAAATTATGCGCACTTTTCGGCATCATGGGCTGGTTTGTAGCCTGTTATTGGGATTTTCCTGAACGCTCGAGTCGAGGCTTCTCTCTTGAAGTTAAAGGATTAGCTTTCGCTATGAAATGTGGAAAACTCCACCTCAATAAACGATGAACGGCATATTTTAAAATATAGTAAACCTTTACACCAAGAGGGATATTTAATTCACCAGTAATTGTTGCAAAAGTAACAACCAAATTCACTTTGCCGAAACACACAGTCGCTCCACTTCGCAAGACAGTGTTCAGTAAAGTGAATCCCAGTGACGTAATTTTCTCTGAAGTGTGACGTCATCACTGACCTCAGTATGGAGATCAATGAACGCTATTCTATTTTTCAATTTGTGTCTTTCCTTCGATAAGGAAAATGAAAAAGTTCGTCTTAAAATAGTTTTATAACACATTTTGTGGTCAATATTCTGAGATAAATTTATCATCACCACAGTGTGTGTCTCCGGAAATTCTGATCAAGTCTCGTTGTAGGCACAGAATCGCATCTAACGGGCTCGTCGAAATACTGTTCTGTTCCTACAACTCGACTTGATCTGAATTCCAGGAGACACACACTGTGGTGATAATCTGTATGTACATTTGTAAACACTGTCTTTCTTGTATCCTGGTGAATAAATATATCATATCATACCTGTAAAATAGGACAATCATACTTGACACATGCAAAAAAGGCAAAACAGTTTTTACTCAATATGCGCACAACAATAGAATGTTTTGCAAAAGTGTCTGAGCCTATTTTTACCATGTGCGGGTGTGAGATTGGACAATGTTACCAGAGGGACGAGATATATTTACACCAGAAAAGTGTTTTTATATTGTTTTTTTTAATTATTATTTATAACATTTGTTTCTCGAATAGGTGAGTTTCTGCAGTTCTGTGAGCGGGAAGCGGACATAGAATTTCGATCAGATCGCGATAATCTTTTATAATCACAGTAATACATTAGCCGATCAAGTAAGAATATAAATTAGCATCGACCCACCGAGTGATTGGTTATCAATTCACCATGTGTTTACTGTGTAAATAATTGTAATGAGGTCACAAAAATTAGTATCGATGGGCATCCGCATTATCCGCCAATCATGTTGTTTATGTCGTGATGCACATATACAGCGACGACTCGTTGTTATAACGTTTAACCCTTTACTCAACGAATCGACCGCATCCGCCCGCGTAATATGAATATTCAGCAGTTGAAAAAATATTATTTATCAAAAAAATTCAACAAGACTATATCATGTGACCCCTCGTCGGAACGAGCTCGTTCCAACGAGGGGTCACATGATATGGTTTTGTTGAAATGTTTTGAAAAATTTGAAAAAAATGATATTTAAAATAATAATTTTTGATATTGTCTGCGTTGCGTGAAGGGTAAACCAGTCTAGCCTTTAATAGACCATCGCCTATGTTTAGACTCAATGGTATGGAATATTTCAGTTGGTTGAAAAATTACGACAAATGAAATATTCCACTCCATTAAATGTAAAATACCATAAAAATCATTTTCTTTTGATCAACGCAAGAACTATTTCTCAATCGAGACTAGATTTTACAGACTTTGTTATGACTTTGTCGATACCATCAGAGTTATTTGTTTATTAAAGAATTATGAATAGAGACTCATTGCAGCAGTAATTATTTGACTGCACCATACAGTTCCACTTATTGTGTTAAATATTTGATGCTTGCGAGGTGAATTAAATAATCTTTGGTTGGAATATCTATAACATGAGTACGAAAGAATATTTGTATATTTTTGTGTATAAAAGAACATAACAGTACATCAAAGGCAATCTGCGCACAAACTTCGTAAAAAGTGGGTAAACAAATATTCCATAACAGCGTCGAATTACTGATATAATTAGTCTGTTGACTAGGGATCTGCGAATCACAAATTTCTTTTCGAATCGAATCTCGAATCGAATCGTGTCTCTGATATCGACATCGAATCGAATCCCGAATCGAATCTTAAAAGACAAGTTATTTCATATTGCATCAAACGGAAGTTACGGAAGACTGTGATGACCCTTACGCGACGGAGTGAACACCTTAAACACCAATAACTAAATATTCTCTGTAGCACAGTCGCTGAAACAGCTAGGCCTGTTGTCACAACTTTTAGTTTTTGAAGGCCTAACTTGTTACTATTCACGTTCTTAAGAACGTGAATAGTAACAAGTTAAGCCTTCAAAAAACAAAACTATGGATAATGTTCTGGGCCAAATTCACACCTTACCTAACAATTAAACATTGTCAATTACTCAAATAAATAGGAATGGAGCCTACATAAATGAATTTTCTAATGACAGTTTTATCCTATTTTTGTTGGAAATGTAACAAATTGAAGTTAGTACTAGAGATTCGAAAAAATCGAATCCTGAGACTGATTCGGGATCGATCTCGAAGCATACGCATGGTATCGATATCGAATCGAATCTCGAATATTCGCAGGACCCTACTGTTGACCTCAGAGCATGGCTGTCTTCATGCTATCTGTTCAGGTTTTGCGGTCCGTAACCGTGCTCTGCGAATGGCATATTTTCGAATCGAATCTCAAATCGAATGGAGTCTATTATTCGAATCGAGTCGAATTCTGAATCGAATACAGGCGTCTGGAAGTACCGACTAATAAAATATTCAAACTACATCATCAAGGCATGCCTTCGTCGAAGGCATGCCTTAATGATGTAGTTGGAATATCACCCAGTAAGGAGTTTTGTTTAAAAGCAGAAACAGGTGCGAAAATTCTGTACTGTGCACTGCGCGGGGCTAGCCGCTAGCAACCATGAGCTCAATGCCGATATTGCCTGGGAACTTTAAATTTTCTTTCAGCAGTGGTAGTGACTAGCGAAACTGGAATTAACATGCATGGTGGCATGGGTACATATACTTTTTATGTTAATATAGCGGAAGTTACATTAGGTCATTATTTTCAATAGTATTTATGTACAATTTCAATCTCACCTAAACGTTTTGTGAACGACTAAGATGGCTCTATCTTACCCTTCACGTAACTTGGCGTAAGAGGTTTCAACAAAGTTGAGTAAGGCAGTATACCGTATAAACCATGCGGTCTCAGTATCGTGCCGATACCGATTTAGTGTTCTAGGAGACTCTCAATATATCGAAATATCGGTATGAACAATGCACCCGCCATTTGCTAAAAACAATTTAGTGAACAGAACTTGAACAAAAATGTCTGACAAGAAGACCGCGTTGCCTACTTAGTTTCACAGGCATTCGCCACCGATAATTTGATTAAAGAGGAAGAAGAGAGAATATACCTCCAGAGGGTAGTATCTCTCCACATGTTTAATACATAGAGGTTACCAGAACAGTGAATGTTTCTGGTGTGCTGTATCACATTCAAGGTGAGGCTCAACCAAGAGGTATCGCCCCCTCGGCGTATAGCGAGATATGATACATCACACAAGAAAATTTAATCTACAGTTAAAACTAGAAGTCCTGTCACGAAATGCGCGCTTATCTAGGCATAATTGCGCGAAGGAATTGCGCGTAATGGCCATATGGAATGGCATCCCTAGCACGGCAGGTTCTCCTGGTTACTCACAGCAAACACAGGCAATGTTTCTGCCAATGGACCTCCGGATTACCCGAAGGTCCATTGGCTGAAACACTGCTTGTGCATAGGCCATATGGACAGAATTTGATAGCCTTACCACGGTTATAACGCGTAGATTAACGCGCAAATCGATGTGCTATTTGTGCACATTTCATGACAGGACTTCTAGTTTTAACTCCACTAATTAACCTTTTTTGTACCATGCTCACCTACGTTACTACCCGTGACAAGCCCGTATGCTAAATTTTAGCCTTTAACCCCCACTACCGGTGTAAAGCTTCTACTGCGGATAAAACGTTTTCAGTGGGAATTCTATTACAAACATTTACACCTGTAGTAGAAAGTACATCCAACTTGACCTTTGACATGAATAAATTTGCCGACTTCGACACATTTACACTTCGCGATGTTTCATTCAAACATACGACGTTTTGCAATACTATCAGCTACGTGCTATGACATATTAAGTTTCAAATACCTACAGAATTCCTACAATTAAATATTTAAAATAAAATTTAAGAATTGTTTATAATAATTGGACTGAAAAAGCAAGGTAAATTCAGTCATCGTTGACGATGTGCCAAGCTGTTATTGAAGCATTCACGTGTGGCCGGAAGTACTGCAAAGCGGCTCAGAGGTAAACCAAACAAACTCATGTGTTTACGATAGAAAGTATCGTTTTTTTCACCATTTTAAGTGAGAACGTCAATTATTTATTAAGAGCATGGCATAAATAAAACAAATCGGCAGAGCCTCGTGATTAAAACCCTTATCCTACTCGTGGTTGAAATCGGATTACCGGCCCTAGTACCTATTTATTCCGCATATTATAATCTGCCCTAGAAGTTACCAGTACAGTGAAGTTTTCTGGTGTACTGTATCACCTTGAAGACCTTCAATCAATAAGTATCGCACGATTCGCCGTACAATGAGACGCGATACAGCACACAAGAAAATTTCACTATAGTAATACACTCTTATTATAAATCTGCCCCAGGAAATAATTAAACAGTGTGGCGAATGGGAGAAGTTAAAAAACAGAAAATTCATTTTGAACGAAAGCAGACGACAACATTTTTGTTGTAGGTCTTTCTTCGGCATGTTCCTTATCTCCACTCCGGACTAGGTGAACTCGATCTACCTTATTACATAATGGTGTAAAACACTGTCAATAAAAAAAACATCCTACAAGTAGAGTTCTCAAGGAAGAATACACTTGGGACAAATCTTTCAAAGCAATATAAAAGGAGCAGTTTGTGCTAGGACCGCACTGTATTTGAAACTGAATATCGGTATCGATATTATAAGTTACAGGACGTTCAGGTGGCGGATACGGTATCATATGAGGCGAGGTAAAAACAATATTGGACGAGGCGGTACGCCGAGTCCAATATTGTTTTTGCCGAGCCTCATATGACACCGTATCCGCCACCTGAACGTCCTGTAACGTATATATTATGCCAGCGAAAACAAAATAACAATCAAATTTGAACGCCGGCACATTTTCAAAACTGGTGCAAAACGCTATGTAAGTTGTAACAAACGTACACAGTTGTCTCCCTGTTTGTGTATAATTTCCTTGACAACACAGACAACAGCGATAGACGCTTTTCTTCGTACTGTCACTTTGTCTTGAGTGTGCAGAAAATGTCCGAAACGTCCGATTTTATAGAATTCGAATAAAATAAATGTATCTCGCATCTTTTCCCATTGACTTTCATTCATTTTTCCTACAATTTCATCATTGTGCAATCTTATAATTATTCAATGAAATTAAATCCATTTTCGAAGCGGCGTTATCCATTTACCACAACAGAGACTACAGAATGAGCTCAACGAGAAAAAATGAAATTAATCTATTCCCGGGATAAGACAATTTTTTTCTCAGTTTATTTATTCACACTATATATATTTTTCAACTTTCTAACAACGCATTTATGGGTTATATATTTTTTCTAAAGCTTTTAAAATATCGAGGCGAACACCGTACCCAAACTGTTGTGTGTTAGCCTCAATAAGCTTAGACCCTATGTCAAGTTAGGGCCAGGCCGATTTATCCGTTATCGTTAGATCGAATACAGTAGTATTTCTCACTTCAAATAATTAAATTTACATTTAGAAAATAAATTTCACAATAAATTTATTATAAAACGAGAGAAAATGAGACATATAGACACGGAGGGACGTTTGATTGTACTTCAATTTCTTCAATATGGATATAAAAGCACCGCGAGGTGAGGAATTTCCACGCCGAAACAAAATGGCGGTACTGACCTAATACGAGTTTCCAATTAGGTCACCTCGGGCTGCAGGTGACCCAATACGGCTCACTATTCGGGGGCTGTGATTGGCGTATTTCATGAGCTGGCATAATAAGGTGTGTTATAAGGCGAAGTGAGATCAATATTAGGCGAGGCCGAGCCTTATATCACACGAGTCACAGTGGCCGAAGGCCGAGCCTAATATTGATCTCGCTGAGCCTTATATCACACCATATCCGCCCTCTGAAAGCCCCATGACGTATTTATTATGCCCGTCCTTTGAAAGAGACACAACCATAATTGTAATTTATGTTTGATATGATATCGACCAACCTTCAAATTCAATCATTCAAATCAAAACAAAACAGACGATAAAATTTACAGTTCAGGGGGAGTAACTCGAACATATTTGCATGAACTGAGAAGGGCAGATTCGGGTAAGGATTCTCGCTTGAGGTCGTCTCAGACAGTGCCAGTTGGCTTCTATACATGTCGTTTTTGTGGTTTATTCATATTGTATTTATTTACATTTGTTTATTAAAATTTCTCAAAGACTGGAAGAAGCGTATTATAGTTGTACTTTGGTCAACAGACACACACGCGAAATTATTTGTTGTTCGTTGAACACGCGAAATTAGGAAAAACATTGAAGCGAGCGTTGGATGTCAAAAACAAAATGTCGGAAACTGACCGTATATAAGCTCTATATACGGTCAGCTCGATGATACACACTCTCATATACGGTCACTAGATATTGAAGCTGATTGGTCAATAACAATTACTGGCATAATAAATAATAATACCGTGGTGTACCGGTATATCGAAAAACTCTTCAGATTTCTGAACATACGTACCATAATCGGGACTTGAACGATCACAGTCGGAACGAATCAGCATACCTTGATGATGCAGTTCAAATGAACTTTTACCCAAAGTAGAAGATATCAAATTTTATTTGAAATATCGTTTTTATCAAAAAAATTCAACAAAATCATGTCATGTGACTCCTCATTGGAGGGATCACATGATATGGTTTTGTTGAATTTTTTGAAAAATAATATTTTTTTCAACCGCTCAATTTATATATTACGCGGGTGGTTGCGGACGATTCGTTGAGTAAATGGATAATATTATTAATTCGGGACTGCAGTTGAAAAAACTCGAGACACCTTAAAAAATAAATTCTGGGTAAATAAATAGTGATGATAAACAGATATTTTTGTAATTACACCGGTATACAGTACGTGAAAGTGTATTGTCACTAAATCACCCTTAGAGTGGAGATTCCACCCAAACAATAATTGCACATTTGTTGCAAAGCATAATAAGCACAAGCAAAGTTCCTGCCAATGGACCTCCGGGCTGAACCCTGAAGTCCACTGGCTGAAACATTGCTTGTGTTTTTTATCCATATGTACAGAATTTGAAAGTGATACTTTGGATGATACCTCCACTCCATGGGTGATTTAGTTACATAGAGATTATTACCATTATGTGGATGTACAAAACATGTATCCGAGTCGAGCTCCGGCTTCTAAGGGCAGCTCACGACGAGACGAAGACGGGTCGTGATCTACCCTTAGAACCCGAGCGAGACTCGGATACATATTTTGTACATCCACATAACGGTAATAATCATTTTATCTTACAATATATTGGGGATAAGTCAACAATGTAGACGAATATATAACGAACTATTTATTCGTACGGATGAACAAAAAGAAGAAAAAAATGGAACTCACGCGAAAGGAACGTGCTTGTATCCGACCTCCTCATACAAACATCTGTTTCAGGGGGTCGGATACACTACAGTTGCGGAGTTAATACAGACAAAATACATGCTGATTGTAAGATAAAATCCACTCTCCACGTACTTTTTGATCGATACAGCTTTGAATACCGGTGTGTATCGGTTTATCGATACACCGCGCAGCCCTAGTTTGTGCCTCTATGGGTACAAAAGCTGGTTTGAAAATACATTTGTCTAGGGTAGGCAATTTTGATACGGAAGCACAACTTATGATTGTAACTGACAAAAATGAACTAATAATAATAACGCTTCAGCCATCCGCCCGTTTGTCGCGGTTCTCATAACAGAAGGCCTTGATTATCCCTGTCCTCCCAAATGTTGCTCTCTTCCCGCCCCTTCTCTTCTCCCAACACCCAATTTAACCCTTCCATACTTTTGTACGTGTTATTACTTACGAAATATTTTGTTTAATTTAACACTTTGATACTTTTGTAAGTGTTATTATGTACGAAATCAAACAGCACGTTGATACTTTGTGATCATTTGTGTTGTTATTAGTTTTCGAATTTTTAAAGTTTTGATCTCAAATTCCTATTTTCTCCCGAATAGTGCTCAGTGATAACCGTTGAGCCAAATGTTATCGCAGCTTAAAATACTAACACAATTCTGAGATCAAGACTTCTTAACTGGTTGAGTGCTAGAAGCCACTATCATGGCTTTCAAAAAATGAGGATACCAGAACAAAAGCTTTCCTTGCTTATATCTCATATTCATTCAAACCCAAATGATATTTTATTTATATAAATTTGTTTTATTACAAATTATTGGAGAGTGCCTGTGGGCACTATCCAATAATTCGTAATAAAACAAGTTTGAAATAACAAATTCAGATCACCAAAAATAATCTTACCCTCAACCAGATAATCACCAATGTGAAAAATATCTTGTTATTTGTACTTTCCGACGTTTGATGTCGCATTTTGAAAAACGTTGAAGAAACTGAATTCCCAGTGAGTTTGAACGTCAGGATAATTAAAGCCTCAAAAGGTTAAAGTCTATGATACACTTGTACAACTTGTTGAATTCAACATGTTTGATAGAGTATCATGTCTTCAACAAGTTGTATGCAACATTTCATCTGTTGTAGGGAAATTGAACACCGTGCAACTTTCGTTCAACATGTTGTATGCAACTACCAATGAAAAATCATCTTCGTGTCATATGGTTGGTCATGTAATGTTTGTTTACGTGTCACACGTTTTCAAAATGGCAGAAAATACAGGCAGGGATTGGACAAACAATGACATCGAGTTCCTCATTGAGCTGCACGAACAGAATCCCTGCCTGTATGTAACCACACGAAAAGACTATAAAGACAAGTCTAAAAGGACGGCTGCTTTAAAAAATATAGGCACATTTTGGATGATGCAATAATAGGACGCATGTGTAATTTACGACACATGACGTTTTTGTTGACATTTTGTTTTATGGAAGTTGAACGATGTTGAACAAGTGTATCATGTCGAGTTGCATACAACTTGTTGAATTCAACATGTTGAATTCAACAAGTTGTACAAGTGTATCATTGGCTTAATACTAAATTAAAAAGAATAGCAGATGCTGCCTTTTTGCATTCAAAGAATGATACGTGGTTAATTTATTCCCTTTTATAATTTGATTCCATTTGGAACTAATAATTTTCATTGGCTCCAAAAATGTCATTTGACACCGAACGAAAATGCCACATGGCATCAGACAAATTAGGGTCAGTGTGAACACACCTCCAATGTCTCAATTACTCGCAAATTACACCCTTGTCACTCCTTGTTAGTCACGCAATTGATCACTTCAAACGAGCTGACAAAACACGAAAAAACTGTTCTCAGCATTAAACAAACACTATACCACAATTATTGTGAGTTTTCAACCTTACTCGATACAATACAGACATTGAAAAATGTGCTAGGTACACCGTGACGAACCCGGCCTGTGCGTAGGAACGTCGTGTAAGAACGTATCTGATTGGTCTTTGAGTGACGTTATGATGTGAATGAAAGGCTTCGACACAAAGCGCTTGAAAGCGGTGTCAAGCAAGAAGGTTAATATTTAAATATTTCAGCTTCATCCATGTAATTCAAGTTTAGCCCTTTGAACTCCAGAGGCCGTTTTTCCGGTCGGGTCACAAGCAATGTCATAATGTCATTGAGGGGTGACTGCAAGGTAGCTGCGTGGTGTTGACCAATCACTATTTTCAACGAGCAGCCCTAAGGCTGCACGTTGAAAATATTGATTGGTCTACCCCCAAATAATAAATATGGACTCTTCCTATTGCTACCATAGAACTAATATGGAAGATACCACCAGGGTTCAAAGGGTTAATCGTGGTATAAATACAGAACACAACCCGAATAGAGAACGGGGGCAGGTATCCACGACCCTTCAGTGCTTGTGAAATACAGGAAAAACTCTAAATCGGCTCGTTGATTCCAGGACATTCAGATTTCAAGCTAGACGCAACAAAATTAGACACGATAATCGATAATATTATGCCAAACGCCACCGTGGCAAACCGCCACGACTTTTAGTACGGTATTGTCGAATGCCGTGAAGTATTACTAGAATTGTTTTGACTTAGATATCACCGAACGAGCAGGCATCCGTGTAAGTTCCAGGCTTCATTGAACACAGCAATTATCGCGTAATACATGTAGTGCATTGCTCAACTACTGCCCGATGAGATGATGAAGATATTGTTGTGGGCACAGCCTATCCTCCACCTCCCAAGATACGGCTCTACTTATTTCTACAATTAATGAAGGACAGCATGGACATATTCGGGTTCGAAAACTCTAAAATCAGTTGGGTTAAACATCAACCTAAACCAACTGGGGTTGAGGGAATATAAATTGGGTTTATATTCACTCAGCCCAGTTGATTTAGATCGATTTTTAACTCAACTGATTTTAGAGTGAAGACATTCTACTAGTTTACTCTATTGAATGAATTATAAGACAGGAATAAAATGTCGCAAATTTGATTTTTTTTCAGAGCAATATGGGGTATAGGATTATTTGCTATGATAGCAATTCTCACTTACAACATATATACCTTATTCAGCGCATACAGGGAGTACCCAATAGTAACCAACATCCAGGTGCAAGATGCTGAGAATCTTTCGTTCCCAGCGGTCACCGTATGTAACCTCTCACCATTAAACAGATCCAAACTTAATATGACACCAGAACGATACAATTTGATGATACGAATGAGCTGGCTAAAATATTTGGGGGATAGGATTGACTGGGAAGATATATCGTATAAAAACTACACGATGCCAAAAGAACCGGAGATGGAGTCAGCAAGCTATTCTATGAATAGATCAATCACCAACTGCATGTTTGAACTTGACCATTACGACTGTTTGGAGATTTTTAATTCCAAAATGACGGTAATGGGGAAGTGCAATACGTTTAATTCAAACGGAGTTTTCATGTCAAGGAGTGCAGGAAGTTTGAGTGGTTTATACGCCTTGATAAATATATATTCAGAAGACCAATATATATATCACCACCAGGGAGCAGGAGTGAAGGTAAATAATTATAGTGAAAGATTATTCAATATTGGAAGATTTATCAGTCCATTGGAAGATTTATCAATTTAACACTTACGCTGTCGAAATCGACTATTGTCACCCACTTTATAATGATTATTTGTACATTCTGGTATCCGCAGATTAAACCTACCATCCGATTAATTGTTGGAAAGGGCTCAGAGAGCCCTTTCCAACAATTAATCAGATGATAGAGTTTCAAGGATGTCATAAATCTTATTAAACTTCCTCGTATACTGGCATACATAGAGGGCCTCCATATATGGCGAAAGTGGGCGTGGCTGTAAAAGGGTTTAATCCTTGAAAAAACTCGAAACAGAAACGGGTAAAACAATTCGATTTTGCCTCTCGCGTCAGATTTGATATACACATAGTAAATACACGTCACGTGTGTTTAAATGGGACTCTACATTTTTATCTTGAGATATGTGACAGCTGACGTGAGAGAAAGATATTTTTTAAGATTAAGTTTCTGAGAATAATTCAGTAAATTAATTTTCTTTCCGATTTATTTTTTGTTTTATTTTTTGTTGTTGTTTTTCGTAATTTATTTTTGTGTATCGCTTGAGACAACTTCTTTTACCCTCACTTCATTGTTTTCATTGTTTTTACGGGAAACTTTTTATAAGACCTACATCGTCTACCGAAATCTCAAATATTGTAAATTCAATGAAATCTAAAGTAAGTAAGGACTGTGAAAATATCACGACCAGTATTCTGAAACGTTCAATATATTTAGTTGCTACTCCACTTGAGCACATTATGGATAATTCATTCAGTCAGGAAATAGTTCCAGACAGGATAAAAATTGCTAAGGTACCTCCCGTCTTCAAAGCGGGTGATGAAAATTATTTTAAAAACTACAGGCCAATCAGTATTTTGCATGTTTTTTTTCTAAAGTTCTAGAAAAGCTAATGTCTATAAGACTCGTAAACTTCTTAGATAAATTCGAAATTCTCTTTCGCCACCAATATGGCTTCAGAAAGCACCATAGCACACTGCACCCTGTTATGCATCTATTAAAATATGTAGCCGAAGAAAATAATAAAAACAGTCAAGAGAGTACACTAGCCCTATTTTTGGATCTTTTAAAAGCCTTCGACACTATTAGCCATGAAATACTACTTCAAAAATTTGAAAACTATGGTATAAGGGGGAATGCGAACAACTGCTTTAACCCTTTACCCACCGTAACGGCCAAAACCGGCCAGCGCTATTCTCAAAAATCGCCAATTAATTTTCAAAATATTTTCATTTTTTTGTCTCAAAAACATAGGTTATGACCCCTCGTTGGAACGAGCTCGTTCCAACGAGGGGTCATAACCTATGTTTTTGAGACAAAAAATGAAAAAAATTAGTTATTCAAGAATTTTTTTTGCAAGTGTCGTCTGCTTTTCATGTTAGGTAAAGGGTTAAGAGTTACTTGCAAAATAGGAATCAGTATGTCTCTTTTGGTGATAGTAAATCTGATCTATTTTGACTAAGATGCGGAGTACCACAAGGCTCAATACTAGGACCTATTCTTGTCCTCATATACGTAAATGACATCTGTAATTCAACGAAGCTAAATCTTTTATTCTCTGCAGACGATACTTCCACATACAAGGCTGCGGCAGAGTTAAACATGCTTGTGTCAGAATTTAATGAGGAACTTTATAACATATTTGACTGGTTCGCATCCAATCACTTAGTCCTGAACCCTAAGAAAACTAACTATATTGTTCTTAATCCATGTCAAAAAAAAAAGAATGTGACACTCCAAAATATTACAATAATCATATCATTAATACCGGTGACCTTGCCGGCAAGGCAAAATCTATAAAGGTTCTTGGAATAACTACTGATGAAAAAATATCGTATAACGTCCACATATCTCAGATCTCCTCGCAGGTTGATCTTGCGTATTATGTCCTCAATAGTGTGAAAAAAAATCCCACCCCACAAAGTAACGAAAAGCCCATACTTTACCCTTATACAAAGTCGTTTTATCTAAGGAATTCCCTTATGGGGTGCATCAAAAGCCTGTAAACGTCTTTTTAAAATACAAAGGCGATCAATACGAATCATAAACGACAAGAAGTACAATGCTCACACTGACACTCTTTTTATTAACAATAAAATACTAAAAATAAAGGATTTGTATACTTTCCATGTTTCTTTGTTTATGTTCGATTGGCAAAATAGAAACCTACTAAAGTCCTTTACTGGCTTCTTTTCTACTATAAATAATGACTACATGCATGAATACACGCCAAACAGGGCTCATACGTAGCCATAGAACTAGAACCAAAGCGCTAGACAACCTGCCTGCCTTTGCTTTTCCAAAACTGTGGAGTGGATTAGACATATCCATCCGAAAAACAAGAAATAACAAAACGTCTTTCCACTTATTCAGATAAATTTCCTGTTCTAATCCCTACTGCCCGGACTGTGTCACTTAGTATGCTCTCGAACTTAAAAAAAAAACAGAATGAAACCTATTTGTTTTCTTTTTTCAGTTGCTGCCCACAACTAATATTAACTTTCCCGGAATATAAAAGTATTATAAGTAAATACAATACAAGGTGCCACTAAGTCTTCATTCTGTGCATGACTTGTCTTCAATGGGGACCTTTGTCTAGTATTCTCGTCCTTCCTGGTCTCCTGATTTGGTCTCAGCTGTTCCAAAATATAAAGCCGTTACTTTCATACATATCAGCTGAGGTTCGGAACACTTAACCGATATAATTTTTAGAGACCATTTCAAGAGTACCGTGCTGTAAATGATACTGACCACCTAACATAGCTTGTGCAAATGCCACGGTGTAACTCTGTCTGTTGGGGCGAAAACAGAAATAACAATGTTGCCCTTGTATATAATTTTCTTCTTCGGGTTCCTTCCGTCATTCTGTAGTTTTCTCTTTTCTGTCAGAGAGAAAGGCGGGAAGACAGCCAACCTGGCTATGCCTTTCCCTACCGGTATACACAAATGTGTTATATCCAATTATCTATGTGTATCTGAAATAATATTACTGTTTATCATATGACTCGTCCATTTTGTTCACTTTAAAACATTTGGTATTTTGTTTTCATATTAATCAGTGATGAATAAAGCCTTCCGCCAATTTCATTGGTCAATTTCAAAACTAGACAATTTGATTGGCTGAACAAAATACAACTGGGCCACATTTTCATAATGTGCATAATTAGAGTTGGGAGCTTTCATTGGTCAATTTCAAAACTGGACAATTTGATTGGCTAAACAAAATACAACTGGGTGATAGTTCCATAATTTCAGTGGGGAGAATTTACGTTATCTGTCCTATTTAGGGTGGGTTATACTGTATTAATCTTTTACCTACACGAAAAACGCCATTCATTTTTTTTATATTTTCACTTTTTGCTTCCAAAATAAAGGTTATGACCCCTCATTGGAACGATCTCGACGAGCTCGTTCCAATGAGGGGCCATAACCTATGTTTTGGGAGCAAAAAATGAAATTTTTTAGTTGCACGAGGATGTGTTTTCCAAGTGCCGTCTGCAGCTCAAGTTAGGTGATGGGTAAAAAAGTCATACTAAGTGGCTAAATTGTGCGTGTGTGTCATATGATAAGTGAAATATGAAAAGAGTGTTTTTCTTATATAATATTTACAAAACTCGTCCGAATTTTCCGTTTCATAAATATTATATGAGAAAAACACTCATTCCATATCCTCTTTATACGTGAATCCTGTTGTGATGTAACAATTCCGTACATATTTATCATCTTCTTGTATTTCTGTATACTGGCAAATAAATAAGCACATCATATCATATCATATCAACTTTTCTCTCGTCAATATCAGGAGATGATACCTTCTGATTATCCAGACTACACTTATTCAGGCAGCGCTGAGGATGTGTTTTTTTTTGTACCTCACACATTTTTGTATTTTTGTTTTTATACTGGGCTGTACCACGATGTGAAGATATGGTACTGATATTTACACCGTTGCTCCTCAGTCCATCGGGGCAAGGCATTTGGGATTCTCTGGAAATAAGGTTATTTATCTCGAAGCTTTTAAGGACTTGTGCGAATTAGATATCAATGCGATCTGGAAAGAGATAAGCTGCCTTAACTGTTTTCAGGCAACTCTTCAATCCGGACACCGTTCTTCAGACGTTTTAACCCTTTACCCAACGTAACGGCCAAAACCGGCCAGCGCTACTCTCAAAAATCGCCAATTAATTTTCATTATCTTTTCACTTTTTGTCTCAAAAACATAGGTTATGACCCCTCGTTGGAACGAGCTCGTCGAGCTCGTTCCAACGAGGGGTCATAACCTATGTTTTTGAGACAAAAAATGAAAAAAAAATAGTTATTCAAGAATTTTTTTGCCAAGTGTCGTCTGCTTTTCATGTTAGGTAAAGGGTTAAGTAGGAACAATACATACGTAATATTCATTCATAGTACAAATGTTGAGATGCGAAGTGCAAAATTGAGCAGCTTATTATCACACAGTAAGGCCATATGCTGTGTTCTTATACGCTGTTGTAAAATACCCTGTGTAACATTTTCGAAGGATTATTACATCCTCTGATCTCTGTACAGCTGAATTGCAGGAACGTTAGCGAAAAATCGGATCTCAAACTGCCCCAATTAAGATGCATCTAGTCAATCAAAGCTATAACTCCTCCCATCGGTGAGCTGTAACTCATTCCATTGGGGATTCGTTTGCGAAAGCTCTTACGCTGTGACCGTAGTCATAGTAACAGCTTTCAATTCAAACGTTTGCCTGGCACGAAGAATGGTAACACAGTTTATCATACGACTTCTCCGTTTTCACGGCTTATTATAGTTTCATATTTTCAATAAATATTAATTAGTGCTTCATAACACCTTCAGTTGATTTGATTGGTCAATTCCAAAAGAACTCTTTCTGATTGATTATCACCGAAACGATCGGTGTCAAAATAATGCGGTTATGACGTATGACAGCATTCAGCTGTTACATGTCACAGTAAAATGCATGACGTTCAAGGTGCAATTCCACTCTTTAAGCCTTCTTATCTATCTAAAAGATATATTTTTTTGGTAACTGTGGTAGCATATGATAAACAGAATATGAAATTCGTGGTTTTGTCACAATATATTTATGAAACTCGTCTACGAATTTCCTCGTTTTGCCTGGCAAAACGGTCGGAAAATTCTTAGACTTATTTTATAAATATCGTGTGACCAAAATACTCAATCCATATCCTTTATATCAACTTTCCAATATGGGCACTTGTTGTTTTTTCCAATAATTACTAACTATGTTTCGAACATTCAATTTACATATCCTTGAAGACCTGAGGAGCACGGTGGCTCAGTGGTAGACTGTTGGACTTCTATGCTAGAGGTCCCGAGTTCGATTCCCGACTGGGAGGACCCGCGTTGTGTCCTTGAGCAAGGCACTTTTTCCCGGTTGCCTACATGGGGGCACGATGACGAAGTGTACTAAAGCGTACTGCACGTCGATGGGGCACATGTCTTCAACCACTGTAACCCTGCTCGAGCGGAGCTTGAACAGAGTTAGAATGTTGAGGAGCTGGCAGTTGCTCGTCGATGCTCGGTGGTTCTCTCCGGGTACCTCGTCTTCCTCCACCCGCAAACCTGTCACGGTCACGATTAGCCATTGTGCATAAGTATGTGACTTTAAATCCCAATAGATAAATAATAAATACTTGAAAACCTGATATCATCAACATATTCATTTTTCGCAGACATCAAAGCATTCGTTAACCACTTACCTAACAGGAAAAGCAGACGACACTTCCAAACACAGTTCCTGAATAACTATTTTTTTCAGTTTTGTCTCAAAAACATAGGTTATGACCCCTCATTGGAACGAGCTCGTTCCAAAGAGGGGTCATAACCTATGTTTTTGAGGCAAAACATGAAAAAATAATGAAAATTATTTGGCGATTTTTGTGAATAGCGCTGACGCTACTGGCCGTTACGTTGTCTAAATGGTTAAATGACTGCTTTTCTGATCACAGTGGGGTATTGTCTGTAATGGGAAATCGATAAACAACAGTGGGTATACGATACCTCTGAAGCTTTGTTTGAGGGGTATTTATTATGTGTTTGCTTTTGTAAGCATAGTGCATGACCCTTAACGCATTAGAAATGAAATGAAAGTATAGTAAAGTATAGTAAAACGTGAATCGCGAGTTTAGTGCTCGTGGGATTTGGTTTTGGTTAATATTCAACGTGAAGGGTTAACTTCATTGCAATTCAGTTATCATTAGATACCTGTATCCGTTTTGACGTAGATTTGTTATTTTCCATTGGTTGGGGAGGTAGGCCGCAGTCGCCCGCATAAACGTAATTTTCCGTGAAAGCCCTCATCACGGCGTATTCCGGGGGCGACGAAATTCAATTTCGTGCGTGACGTCAATGTATTGGTGTGTCGATTCCTCCACATTCGGCTTTATTTATAGGATATAACGTGGTTTGATTTCACAGTTCAAAAGCGTATGCAACGATCGACTACTTATATGATATAGACTATATTTAATTCTATGGAGTAACCGTTACTGCTTTTTGATCATCGACGTGCTGCCATCTCGGGTGACTTTATTTCATAATAAAACATTTTGTGACATTAAAAATATGAAAAAGTGAAAACGGGCATTTATAATTTCATCACCCCAATCCATGCTGTGAACAGACGGCACTGCCAAAGCTGAAAAATTAAGTTCAAACTTCTCTCAGCTTTGACTGTACCATGTAGGTGAGTTACCTGGCATATGGTATTTCTGGTTACTCAGTATAACAGTCCAGACTTTCCTGATATACAAAAGTCTGATCTGAATTTGACAATATTCTGCATGATTTCTGTTTTGTAGTCAAATCTACCATTGTCTTTTGTATTTAATTATAGAGAGTGATTGTTGGGTCTCTTTTGTCCGAATTGGAAACCTGCGTCGTAGCCATTACATCTAAACATTCAGATGTATAGATATCGTGAAAAAATAACAATCTTGAAAACAGCTCTCCTCAGTTGTCACAGTACCAGGCATGCATGTAGTTTTTGAAAATCAAAGAAGAATGACTAACCCTCTCCTGTGGAAAGTTTTAGAAGGGCAGCGACTGCCCCGTAGTGTAAAAGTCATTTTGCATAAACCATGTACTATGGGCGTGTCTTGAATACCGTCAGTTGGGATCAGCTTACCGCCCAAAAATCTTTATCCGCCCTTGAAAAACCTTACGGTCGGGGAACGAGTACTTTAATATGAAATGAAGAAAAGATCCCGTGGGCTACAGAAACATCTTCTTGGTTGTGGTATCTAGTCAAGTCCTGGCCGCCTCCTTGTTCGAGTCACATGGTGTGTAATAGTAGAAAGGCTTGTTTAGGGTTAAAAGATACCTGGTATGTTTTCGTTCGATTTTATTCTGCTCATTCGTATTTTAGAATTCCTTCGATTTTAAATTGTTTTTATGTAATCATTCGTCGCTCTTCTTATTTTCAATTCAGGTAGGCTATAGTGTTGTGCCCACCGAACATTCAGGATTCTTATTGTCTTCGAATTTTTCAAGTGATTCGATTCAATTCAAAAGCATCCCGATTATTTAAAAAATCGAATCCTGGTGGCTTTTGGATTTCATTCGTATCTTTATTGTCGATAGTCTGAAGTTAACAACTCATCCTACAGTTTTCTGAGGAACGGAATTGACCATACCCAGTTCAACACAAATTTAGTCGGCCCAAAAATCTCAACTGAAGCGATAGAGCAGATCACCATATGTCTAGTTTGTACACATATCGATCCTTGAGTGGAAAAAGGCGGCGTTTGCCATGCTAAAGCATATCAGACAGTGCTTTAGGCCACCCAACATATATGTTTTTTTTCTCCGTCCACCATGGTGATACCTCGTCAATTCTCGTTTGAATCTATTTCCGTTACTAAGACTAGTGCGGGATGAGCTGTCACCACCAGCATATTAGGAACAGAAAATGTCAAAACTCCCGTTGGTAGTGTTACATTCAGATCGATGCGCTTAGGGTAATTTTAATGCATCAGAACCCCTTCCTATACATGTACGGTTCTTTTATTGATAGGATTATGTTGCACACTGGATCTAAGCACTAATCCATGCCGACATTGTTACAAGGAAGACATTTGGTTGCCATATTAATAAATTGCTCAGCCTTTCAGAAACACGCTATAGGTCCATCTACTTCTACTAGCGGTTCGATGGTACGAGATTATCTAGTGAGCATTTTGATACTGTGTTCAGAGGGGAGAGTATAAACTCATGCTTTTATGATGTAGTTGGAATATTTGTCAATGGGGATTACAGTCAAAAACTCAGGAAATTTGTTTATGTTACAGTTAAAACAGAAATCATGTCACGAATTGTGCGCTTATCTAGGCTTAATTGCGCGTAGAAATTGCGCGTAGAAATTGCGCGCAAGTGCCATATCGAATGGCATCCAAAGCACGGCAGGTTCCCCTGGTAACTCATAGCAAACACAGGCAATGTTTCTGCCAATGGATCTCCGGGTTACCCGGAGGTCCATTGTCTGAAACATTGCTTGTACACAGGCCACATGTACAGAATTTGATAGCCTTACTATGATCATAACGCGTAGATTAACGCACAGATCAACGTACTATTTGTGCGCATTTCATGGCAGGATTTCTAGTTTTAACTGCATATCGCTCCTTGAGTGGAACAATGCATCGTCTTCTATGCTAAAGCATAGCAGACAGTGCTTTAGGCCACCCAATATATATGAGCTTTTCTCCGTCCAACATGGTGATACCTCGTCAATTCTTGTTCGAATCTATTTCCGTTGCTAAGAATACCGCGGGATGAGTTGTCACAATCAGAATATAAGGAACAGAAAATGTCAAAACTCTCAATGGTAGTGTTACATTCAGATCGATGCGCTTTGAGCATTTTGAATGCGTCAGAACCCCTTCCTATAAGGTTCTTTTATTAATGGGATTATGTTGCACATTAGTAGTATGTCTCGTATGTTTCAGGTCGTATTTGGAGGACCTCGGTGGGGGACCTCGGAAGTGACGTCATGTCACGTGACCCAGTGCCGCCATGTTGTGTTGTCATGGTAACCCGCGTAAGCGGCCATGTTGTGACGTCATCTCCATAGTGATACGTGGTGTGAGTGCGCGTGCGCAGCGCGTGTTGTTAGGGTGAAACGTGTTTCCGTCGTCCATTTTGTATACTGGAGGCCGCCATCTTGGTTTCTATGGTAGCACGTGGTTGCTATGTAACCCAATTTTTCTGCAATAAGACGGGGTTTGTTCGGAGGGTGTGTTGCTTTGTAGAAGAATAATCTAATTACCACAAATAACCCGACAATCCCTCCAAATCACCAAAATCCTCCCAAAATCACCGAAATTGACATTATTTGATACGGATTTCCCATTTTATCGGCTTAGCACGTTGTGCTATAGTACCGAGAGGGTACCGGGGGTGTGTTCGATTGAAGTGGAGTATCACGAATTACCACAAATAACCCGACAAGTTTTACTATTTCGAATTCTTTCAGAATTCTCTGCTTCTATCTATCTATGTAATAGTTTTCGTCTATCTAGCCATGTTCCTTTGTCCTGGAGTATACTCCAGTAGCGTAGAAGAGCATATCAACTGGAACCGCTTTGCTTATTATTACTATATTTGGCTATTCTAGTCTATTCTTGTTAGTTCTGACCCTATTCCGTGTACCCTTGTTGTTTCATTTATCCAGATCATTTATATAGATTATAAATAACCAATCAGATTGCTTGATTTCACATAATCTGTATGCAGAGTTATCTCCCTTATTACAACGAAGTTGTATCCGATTCTCATCACCTCTATATCCAATGGCCATATCCCATGGAATCCAATTTTTGGGAAACACCCGTGGCTATGGAATCCCTTTTTGTCGTATGAGGCCATGAGGGCTATGTAAAAGCCCTCAATGAGGCCTCATTTATTATCCCTCATAGCCTCATTGAATTGTGAGGTCATGAGGGCCTTGAAAAATTCATCAATGAGGTATAATTTACTACGACTCTTTTCCTCATTTCGGTATTTAACACAGAATCCAAATTTTATGGACTCGGATAGGAATCTCAATTACGGAATGCCTTATATGTATACAGGGGAAATCTGATTCAACCTTTATCAATGTTATAGTCGAGACTGAGAAAGGTATAGCCAGGAAGAAGTGATAAAAGTCAATATTAATGGATGAGATATGGGGCAGAATAACAGAAGCCAATAGTACTGGTACAAGGCCGCAATGGAACAAGACTGTTGTAGAAGCTAATGATAGGACAGAGAGAACATAGACCTGTAGTGGCCTTGGAGCTTTGGCGACAACATGGAAACGGAATCACATTTGTGGAATCCCTTTTTTGAAATCCCATTTGTGGAATCCCTTTTTGGAATCCCATTTGTGGAATCCCTTTTTTTTTGGAAATGAGGATAAGAGTCGTAGTAAATTAGACCTCATTGAGGGATTTTTAATAGCCCTCATGACCTCAAAAGTGAATGAGGTTATGAGGGATAATAAATGAGGCCTCACTGAGGGCTTTTACATAGCCCTCATGGCCTCATACGACTAAAAAGGGATTCCGTAGCCACGGGTGTTTTCCAAAATAGGATTCCATAGGATATACCTGTTAAATACCGAAATGAGGATAAGAGTCGTCGTAAATTATCCCTCATTGAGGGATTTTTCAAGGCCCTCATGACCTCAAAATTCAATGAGGCTATGAGGGATAATAAATGAGGCCTCATTGAGGGCTTTTACATAGCCCTCATGGCCTCATACGACAAAAAAGAGATTCCATCGCCACGGATGTTTCCCAAAAATGGGATTCCATGGGATGTGGCCACTGGATATAGAGGTGATGAGAATCGGATACAACTTCGTTGTAATAAGGGGAGATAACTCTACATACAGATTATGGGAAATCAAGCAATCTGATTGGTTAGTTATAATCTATATAAATGATCTGGATAAATGAAACAACAACAGTATACGGAATAGGGTAGGAACTAATAAGAATAGATTAGAATAGCCAAATATAGTAATAATAAGCAAAGTGGTTCCAGTTGATGGGCTCTTCTACGCTACTGGAGTATACTCCAGGACAAAGGAACACGGCCAGATTGACGAAAACTATTGCATATATAGATAGAAGCAGAGAATTCTGAAAGAATTCGAAATAGTAAGACTTGTCGGGTTATTTATGGTAATTCGTGATACTCCACTTCAATCGAACACACCCCGGTATCCTCTCGGTGCTATAGCACTACGTGCTAAGCCGATAAAATGGGAAATCCGTATCAAATAAAGTCAATTTCGGTGATTTTGGGTGGATTTTGGTGATTTGGAGGGATTGTCGGGTTGTTTTGGGTAATTAGATTACTCTTCTACAAAGGAACACACCCTCCGAACATACCCCGTCTTATTGCAGAAAAATTGGGTTACATAGCAACCACGTGCTACCATAGAAACCAAGATGGCGGCCTCCAGTATACAAAATGGACGACGGAAACACGTTTCACCCTAACAACACGCGCTGCGCATGCGCACCCACACCACGTATCACTATGGAGATGACGTCACAACATGGCCGCTCACGCGGGTTACAATGACAACACAACATGGCGGCACTGGGTCACGTAACCGAGGTCCCCCAAATACGACCTGAAACATACGAGACATACTACTCACGTTGGATCTAAGCACTAGTCCATACCGAAATTGTTACAAGGAAGACAGTTGGTATCCATATTAATAAATTGCTCAACCTTTCAGAAACACGCTATAGGTCCATCTACTTCCACTAGCGTTTCGATTGTACGAAATTTTCTAGTAAGCATCTTGATACTGGGTTCAGAGATGAGAGTATAAAATGGCATCCAAAGCACGGCAGGTTCTCTTGGTTACTCATAGCAAACACAGGCAATGTTTCTGCCAATGGACCTCCGGTTTACTGGCTGAAACATTGCATGTGCACAGTCCATATGTACATAATTTGATATCCTTACTATGGTCATAACGCGTAGATTAACGCAAATCGACGTGGTATTTGTGCGCATATCATGACAGGACTTCTAGTTTTAACTGAAAGTACATGGGTCGTTCAGCTTCTAATTTATTTAATTAGCATGTACCCCATGAATACACCGGGAAGTAAACGGTGCTTGTTTACTGTGGGGAACAAGTCCTGTTTTACTGGTAAAATTAGGAACCAGTCACCAATGCTTGTTGTGGAAGTCCTCTAAAATGAGAAAGATGAGTATAACTTGATTGGCTAAAGTTGACTTTATGTCCATGTTGACGTCATGATTCGACATTGTGCAGGAATTTGTGACCTCAAACACGAATATAAAAAAATAAGTAAATTAGCATGTACCGGTCTCAACATTTGTCGTGCGGGAGCCCCAACATCTCCAGACCTCCATTTACATGAGTTCAGGGACCAAACCTTGGTCCGTAATGAAGTTCATGGTTGCCGACAAGAGCGAATCAATATTCGAGACTCCAGTCCGGAAGAAAATGTCCCGAACGGAAATTATTTGGGAATGTCACCTCTACTTTCCCATTGTTTCGCCCTGCAGACTTGAGATAAACAGCACTAGTAAGGTAGCCGTGATATCGTAACACTAGGAAAGTATATTCGAGTCAAGATAAGAGATAGGCAGCTCTAGTAAGATAGCCGTGGTATCGTAACACAAGGGAAGTATATTCGAGTCCAGATAAGAGGTGGGCAGCACTAGTAAGATAGCCGTGGTATCGTAACACAAGGAAAGTATATTCGTGTCCAGATAAGAGATAGGCAGCACTAGTAAGATAGCCGTGGTGTCGTAACACTAGGAAAGTATATTCGAGTCCAGATAAGATAGGCAGCACTAGTAAGATAGCCGTGGTATCGTAACACTAGGAAAGTATATTCGAGTCCAGATAAGAGATAGGCAGCACTAGTAAGATAGTATCGTAACACTAGGAAAGCATATTCGAGTCCAGATAAGAGATAGGCAGCACTAGTAAGAGAGCCGTGGTATCGTAACACTAGGAAAGTGTATTCGAGTCCAGATAAGAGACAGAAACCACTAGTAAGATAGCCGTGGTATCGTAACACTAGGAAAGTATATTCGAGTCCAGATAAGATACAGACAGCACTAGTAAGATAGCCGTGGTATCGTAACACTAGGAAAGTGTATTCGAGTCCAGATAAGAGACAGACACCACTAGTAAAATAGCCGTGGTATCGTAACACTAGAAAAGTGTATTCAAGTCCAGATAAGAGACAGACAGCACTAGTAAGATAGCCGTGGTATCGTAACACTAGGAAAGTGTATTCGAGTCCAGACAAGAGACAAACGGCACTAGTAAGATAGCCATGGTATCATAACACCAGGAAAGTGTATTCGAGTCCAGATAAGAGGTGGGCAGCACTAGTAAGATAGCCGTGGTATCGTAACACTAGGAAAGTGTATTCGAGTCCAGACAAGAGACAGACGGCACCTGTAAGATAATCATGGTATCGTAACATCAGGAAAGTGTATTCGAGTCCAGATAAGAGGTGGGCAGCACTAGTAAGATAGCCGTGGCATCGTAACACTGGGAAAGTGTATTCAAGTCCATATAAGAGACAGACAACACTAGTAAGATAGCCATGATATCGTAACACCAGGAAAGTATATTCGAGTCAATGTAAGAGATAGGCAGCACTAGTAAGATAGCCGTGGTATCGTAACACAAGGAAAGTATATTCGAGTCCAGATAAGAAGTGGGCAGCACTAGTAAGACAGCCGTGGTACCGTAACACTAGGAAAGTATATTCGAGTCCTGATAAGAGATAGGCAGCACTAGTAGGATACTATCGTAACACTAGGAAAGTATAATCGAGTCCAGATAAGAGATAGGCAGCACTAGTAAGAAAGCCGTGGAATCGTAAAACTAGGAAAATGTATTCCAGTCCAGACAAGAGACAGACGGCACTAGTAAGATAGCCATGGTATCTTAACACTAGGAAAGTGTATTCGAGTCCAGATAAGAGGTGGGCAACACTAGTAAGATAGCCGTGGTATCGTAACACTAGGAAAGTGTATTCAAGTCCAGATAAGAGACAGACAACACTAGTAAGATCGCCATGATATCGTAACACAAGGAAAGTATATTCGAGTCAATGTAAGAGATAGACACCACTAGTGAGATAGGCGTGGTATCGTAACACTAGGAAAGTGTATTCAAGTTTAAATTCGATTCGGTTTCGGACCGTTTACCTAATTCTATTCGATCGAAAAATCGTCATTCGCGGGACTCAAACATGGAGGTTTATCAATCCTAATTTCTATCGTTTACTACCGTCAGTTGTCGTGATTCGCGGGACTCGAGCATGGAAGTTTATGAATCCTAAGTAATATGGTTTACCACTGTCAGTTGTCGTGATTCGCGGGGCTTTAACATGGAAGTTTATCAGTCCTAAGGTATATCGTTTACCAATGTCAGTTGTTTAATGTTGGATGTCACTTCAACATTTTTAATCATTCTGTAGGTTGTACTTCATAGCCCTAATGACGAACCGGACGTTTACAGAGATGGTTTCGTAGTAGCTCCGGGTTCCTCTGCTTACATTTCAATCAAGGAGGTGAAGGTAAGTTAATATATGTACTTCCAAACTCCTTTTCTTGATGTTGTGCTTTTGTAATCTTTCTGTCATGAGTTAGCCACAACATGTCGGACTGTTGGGAGCATAAAGATTACTGTACCACAAATAATAAAAGTCGGGAGTCTTTCACAGCAGTACGTAGTGGCGTGCTGTTCACTCTCTGAATATGGCGTAATTGTAAACTTAACTATATACAGTACGTGGAGAGTGTATTATCACTAAATCACCCACAGAGTGGAGATTCCACTCAAGCAATAATTGCAAACTTGTTGCAAAGCATAACCAGCACAAGCAAAGTTTCAGCCAATGGACCTCCGGGTTAAACCCGGAGGTCATTGGCTGAAACTTTGCTTGTGTTTTTTGTCGATATGTACATGATTTGAAAGTTATAGCTTGGGTGATAACTCCAATCCGCGGGTGATATAGTTACAATCCACTCTCCACGTACTGTACTACTCAAAGTTTGCTAAGCACCAAGTATATCCAACTGCCTGTTTTACGTTTTAGTTGAAATAATGTAACGAAAAGTGTATATATTTTTTATTTAATTGTATCGTTAATGATTTAAGTACAGAAATTAAGATTTTATTTGTGTTTGACATTATTTGTTAGCTTTTCAATACGGTAACCATGGAAAATCTATATTATTGGTAAAAGAGGAAATTTTTTAATATGCCAAACAGTTGGCGGAGCGAACTGGTATGGCTTCAATATCGAGTATGAAACCCATTACTGTTAATTACAGCTTGACAATGCCTTCCCATGCTCCCAATCAGATGCCCGGTGGTCCTTTGTGGGATGATGTTCCATTCTTGGACCAGCATGGCACCAAGCTACTGGACACTTCTTGGCTGGACTAGACGGGCTGAAAGTGCAATCTGCAACTCATTCCAGACATGTTCGATTGGATTGAGGTCAGGGGATCTTGCTGGCCAGTCCATACGCTCAAATTCCCCCCCCCCCCCCCCCCCCTTATCGGTACTCCCCGACAGCATGGGCAACATGAGGACGGGCATTATCGTCCATCAGAATGAATCTATCACCCACTGCACCTGCATACAATCTGACGTGGACACCCTGGATCTCATTAAAATACCGCTGCGCAGTCAATGTACCACGTTCAAGGACACAGAGCTCTGTACGTCCATCCCAGCTGATGTCGCCCCAGACCATGATTGACTCTCCATTCATATCGTGCCTGGTGGTGGTTCTGGGACAGCGGAATGCGAATACATGGTCTTCTCGATCGGAGACCACCTTCGTGCAACCTTGCCTGGATAGTCTGCATCGACACATTTACCCCGGATGCATTCTAAAGGTCACTGCGAAGCTGGTTTGCTGTGGCAAAGCGGTTCCTACAGGCCTGAATGATCAAAAACCGGTCTTCAGCTGCAGATGTTGCCCTGTCTGTGCCACCACCATGCCGTCTTAGTGGTGTGCCATACTGCTGAAACTTGCTCAGGCTCTGGTGATCACCGTATGGTGCACACTAAGTCTTCACCAACCTGACGATGGGTTGCTCCACCATCCCTACAGCCCGCCACATTTCTGCTTCAGACAAATGTCTTCTTACATTTGCATTTGTCATATTCAATCATTAAATCACAAGGGTTTGTGTTGAAATGAAGATCGAATACCCTACACATACCATGTACATTTAGACAGTACACGAAAACATCATGCAAATCAAGGAGTACATGCTCTCCATGATTGTCACGAAAAGTCTGCCTGTCAAGAGAGCTAATGTAAACGCTGTGGACCATCTCAATACATTCCTCAAGCATATCCACCAAAAATATCGCAAATATGTCACAAGCAAATTTCACAATGATGTGTCAAATATTTGGTGCTTAGTACCCTTTGAGTAGTATATTTTAGTCATATAATCACTATCAATTAGCCCATGATTCAAAATATCGTCCATAACACGTCTAGTACGAGAATGAAACGGTTCTTGAATAACAAAATATTTTCATATTTTTGTCTCGAAAACATAGATTATGACCCCTCGTTAAGGGGGGGGGGGGGGGTCATTAGGTATGTTTTAGAGGGAAACATTTAAAAAAATTAAATTTGTGATTTTTGTGAATAGCACTAGCAAACTTTAGTTGTTTCGTCAGCTAAAAGGTGAAATTACGCATTAAATGATGAAAGTAATCTCAAATTCGTCACGATTTGACATGACATCGCCACTCCATTAGAGATTCTCTATTTCTTAAGGGTATAATGTGTCGCGTGTAGTAATTACAGGCTATTTCATCAGTCAGTTCATATGGGTTGTCATATTATGGGTTGTCGCAAGACCAGCAGGGACTAATATTATAAAACTTTTACAATTGTATTTTCAAGGATTGTATTTTCTAGTTATAACTTTGAATCTGTTGAAATGAACCGTTAGCATTTTCAAAGATGTGGCAATTTGCCAGTTGGCAAATTGCCATATCTTTTAAAATGCTGATGATTCCTTTTAGTCAGTTATATTAATAGGCAAAAAATACAAGTTTAGAAAATACAATAATAAAAGGTTTAGAGCATTGGTTCCAGTTCGATTAGATCAAACAAGAGGTCAAGACGAAGGGATTATAACAACCATGTTGAATGGCTGCTGTTATTTATTATTTAATTATTTTTAGAATGGTTATTTAAAAAATGAACATGATATCTGCAATGTAAATAAAAAAAAATAATGTATAATGACCCGACGACGTATTATTACTGTTGGAATTGAAATTATCCTTCTCATACATGTAGTGAATAACAAAGTTCAGATTATTACCACAGTCAGTTGCTCTGGATCAGCAGATTTCAACGAGTTGACGAGAGAGATAAAACGCGGCACATGCGGCGTCAAAGAGAGTATCAGACAGAATATAACAACCCAGATTGAGACAGAATATAACAACCTAGATTGAGACAGAATATGACAACCCAGATTGTTAGACTGTTGTAATAATTTCTTTATTATATGACAGAGGACCATATGGCACATCCCAAATGGAAACAAAAAGAAAGTATGAATGTTTATCCGAAGTTTTCAGAGCCAACCCAATCGAGATATTATTTCGTCTTTGTCGCGTCGAATATTACGAACGCCATTTTCGACCGTTGTTGTAAGTGCGGCATGATCAGATCGCGATTGTGGAGATTGCCTCATGTTGAGTTTGCAGAAACATTGTATCTTGAGTAGTACTTCAGATGGGACTTTGTTCCACTGATTGGGCGATATATACAGATTACTACAACAGTCAATATATCTGTGTTGTTGTATTTCGTCGAGCTGATGAGATGAGATCGGCCAGATCAAACGAGACAACGCAGGCGTCGAATTTGATCTTGCCGATCTCGTCTAGTCAACGAGACGGAATGCAATACAGATCAATTGACTGTTTGTTATTTGATAACTAGTATTTTAAACTGATCACAACTCCTGAAATATCAAATACAACAAGAATTATATTAGCCAAACAAGCATTAAAAATGTATGGAATTGGGGAATCCCAAACGCGTAGTAATATCGAACGCTCGTTGCGAACATGAAACTTGAAAGTCAAAACAATGGAGGCAAGACTAGAATTTCAATCGGACTCGATTTCGATAACACAGATTCTTCTATGTTTTGTTGGATTCGCATCTTGAAAATAGTTGTTAATTGTTATTTTGCAATTGTTCAGCACGGCACTTTCTAATAGATCTCTACTGGAATGTTTGTCAACGGAGTTTAATGAGGAGACACAATCTATATTGGTCACTTGGCAACGGGCCTGGAGTACGTCGATCCCCTATAATATTGTAACCGATTCTCATTTCTATTTCAATCGCTTGCAGTGCAACGTGCAAACAGCGCAACTGTTTCTATTGAGTTCTGTAATTTGTTATAGAAAAGCAGTCTTTTCTCAAACGGTATTAATAAATGACCCAAGATCGAACGCACACATTAAGGAATTCCCTGATCCATTTGTGGAGTTTACCAATTTATTTATAGGTCACTGGAGAAATAGTCCATTCACGTGCGCCTCGTTTGAGACGAGCAGGATAACAATCAGGAAAACTTGGCACTCTTGCTTTCCGGAGAGCTGGATTTGATGGGCAAACTACAGTGGTATTGAGAGGGGCTATTTGTAGTAGTCATATAATAAATAGCTTTTCCTTTGTCTGTCTGGTTCGTACTCATACTCGTTTTAATCTAGACCCGCTGATAAGATAACTGCGAGGGGAATTGTCAACACCAGAATATTATGAACGAAAAATGTCAAAACTTATTGCGCTAGTGAAAGATCAGAATCCCGATCTATTAGGTTACAATATTAATGAAATTACGTATGTGCTCAGCTACATGTCGAAATTGTTACAACTACTACCTTCGGTTTCGATATAAATATGATTTGCTCAACCTTTCAGGAACATGTAATATGTCCCCCGATGTGCGGTTGGGGTAGGTCCGCCTAATTGTGGTTGGTATAGGTCCGCCTACTTGCGGCTGGATGGTATAGTTAAAACTAGAAGTCCTGTCATGAAATGCGTACAAATAGTACGTTGATTTGCGCGTTAATCTACGCGTTATAACCACAGTAAGGCTATCAAATTCTGTACATGTGGCCTGTGCACAAACGATGTTTCAGCCAATGGACCTCCGGGTAACCCGGAGGTCCACTGGCAGAAACATTGCCTTTATTTGCTATGAGTAACCAGGAGAATCTGCCGTGCCTTGGGTGCCATTTCGATATGGCAATTATTTATTTATTTATTGGTGTTTAAGGTCACATACTTCTGCACAATGGCTAATCGTGACCGTGACAGTTGTACGGATGGAGGAAGCTGGAATACCCGGAGAGAACCACCGAGCAACGACGAGCAGCTGTCAGCTCTCCAACATCGTAACTCTGAACTCTGCACCGCAGCACAGGCAGGGTTAGATTGGTTGAAGACATGCGCACCATCGACGTGCAGTACGCCTCAGTACACAGCGTCATCGTGCCCCCATGTAGGCAATCGGGGTGAAGTGTCTTGCCCAAGGACACAACGCGGTTGCCGCAGGTGGGATTCGAACCGAGGACCTCTCGATATGGCAATTAAGCCAAGATAAGCGCACAGTTCGTTTTAACTGTACGACATATTCTAGTACACCTATTGATACTGGGTTTAGATGGGAGATAGACAACGCTAGTATGACAGACGCGATAAATGCGATGTCGTAACAGTAGGGAACTGGATTCGAAATGTGATTTTGCCCGAATCCATTTGAGTTTCGAAAAATTGTGATTTGCCGGGCCCTACAATCCACTTCTTGGAAACGCCTCGAATGCATTTCAAACAGTGGTTGTCGTTTTTTTTGGCTCAATCGACGGGGGTTGGTAGTTCTAGATAAATTGTCTCTAGTGTTTCTATTTATTTTATAGAACTGCGTGGATTATTTGAAAATCGGTCTGTTTTTGACTGGAAACTGAGACTCCGCCATTTGGACTATGGAATATGCCAAATATCCCTTCCTTGATTTTTTTATTATTAATCTGCATAAGGAAATAATTACTGAACCATATTTTATCTCACGTGACATTCCTTTCCTCTGATTGATTGAGAGGTACTTTACAGTTTCCGATAGTTTTAACTGCCGCGTCAAAAATAATCGTCTACTGTCCCTATGCACTCTGCACTTTCTAAAAATAGCCGTGAACTTTTCTATAACATTCGACTGGCGAAGCACAACGCCCCCTAACAGCAGATTTTTCTGAAAGCCTGTTTCTTTATTAACACTTTTGCTGCCACGTCCACTTTAGCCATATATGGAGGACCTCTATGTATGCCTGTATCCGTGGAAGTTTAATAAAATGTATGGCATACTTGAAACTCTGTCACCCGATTAATTGTTGGAAAGGGCTCTCTTAGCCCTTTCCAACAATTAATCAGATGGCAGGTTTGATCTGCGCACACCAGAACGTACAGATAATCATCTTAACATCGGTGGCAGTAGTCGTTTTCGGCAGCGTAAGTGTTAAGGACAATAATATAGTACGTGTCTTGCGTAAGTCCTTCAACAATAAGCGGTGTCCTTAGGATTGGAATCCTAATGTGTCGGAAAATTCTTTCTCGGTTTTTTTTTTGACATAATACAATAATTATTGCACTGCATGTCGTTGAGGGTAGATTGTAAATAAATCACTCCTGGCGTGGTGTCCCCACTCAGACAGAAATTCCTTGTCTAGGAAAAAGCATCAGAACGACGAGCAAAGTTTCAGCCAAGGGACCTCAGAGTTATTCCGTTACCATGCAAACCGATGTTAATTAAACTGTTGCAGCAAGTTAAAGTCTGTATCAAAACAATGCTCTTGAGAAGGATTTACCTTGGTGGTGTGTGTCACCTCGAGTGTTCAGAAAACATATTTCAGCGGCTATTTGTTTAATTTATATCAGAGAGAGGGTTGATAAGATTTGCTGCCTTATCTTTGCTTTCAGTGTTGTACAAAATGCTAAATGATCACTCGAACTTTAGTTATGAAAATTTTATGTAAATTCAGGTTCAGGACTGGCAGGAAACAATGAATGAATGAAAAGTTTCAGCGCTTCGAAGGCGCCCAGGGACGATGTGGGATTTGAAATCCCTTGCGACCCGAGCAACTTTATTTGTTTATGAATCCACGAAAGTCGGGTGCGAAGGCCACTAATCTTATTTAGTATGAGTGTGCGCACTGGCAGTAGGGTACTAGGATCAGACCCCCCCCCCCACCCCCACCCCGAGAACCGAGAACCTCTAACTAGGAAGTGTGCATAACTACAAAAATGTGGAAGACAATCTGTAAATTAATAATTTAATATTGGCACATCAAGAATTGACTTTAAATCCTTTTCAAATGTTTTTTTTATGGAGGGAGTGATGATACTGCTGTGGAAGCTAACATTATTCGTTTCTGTGACAACGTTATTGATTGTTGGGTTGAAGGCAGCCACGGACTTGGCCTATGGGATCACCACCAATCTATTGGGCCGAGGACAAAAATCAATTTGAAGAATGGCACAGAAAACTGCAAAAAGTTCTCTCAGGTTCACACCCAAACATCTTTAAACTAATTGACTTTCTGAAAAAAAGGAACAAGCGTATCATGAAGTCACTTTTCTGCACCTGAGAAGAGGAGGCAAATTAGTTTTACTTTTTCTCCTGCATTCAATTTTCATCTAGGACGTAGCACACCTCCACGCACGCACGCACGCACGCACCACGCACGCACGCACATTGCATTTGCCTGCTTCCACTTAGTAACGGAGACCCTGGAACATTTCATTCTAGATTGGCTCAAATATTTGTTGCCCAGTGGAGCAAGAATCCTTGGGAAACTAATTGAAAATGGGATGAAAATATGAAGGATAAGTGGATGAGACTTGACATGAGGAAAGGGTCAATTATAGTTGGGGAGATCGAGAAAGCGCCAATGGGTGAAATTATGAAATGATTTTTGATTGGGTCGATGTGGGTCTCTTCGTAAGAGGACCGCGACAAATAAGGGGATGGACACAGAATTATCTTCTCAATTATTACTATTGTTTAATAAAAAATCGTAAAACACTAATGTATATTTGTATGTGAACTTCTGTTATAATGTATAATTGTCTGTGAACTTCTGTTATAATGTATAATTGTCTGTGAACTTCTGTTATAATGTATATTTGTATGGGAACTTCTGTTATAATGTATAATTGTCTGTGAACTTCTGTTATAATGTATAATTGTCTGTGAAATTCTGTTATAATGTATAATTGTCTGTGAACTTCTGTTATAATGTATATTTGTATGTGAACTTCGGTTATAATGTATATTTGTCTGGGAACTTCTGTTATAATGTATATTTGTATGTGAACTTCGGTTATAATGTATATTTGTCTGTGAACTTCTGTTATAATGTATATTTGTATGTGAACTTCTGTTATAATGTATATTTGTCTGTGAACTTCTGCTATAATGTATATTTGTCAGTGAACTTCGGTGATAATGTATGTTTGTCTGTGAACTTCGGTTATAATGTATATTTGTCTGTGAACTTCGGTTATAATGTATATTTGTCTGTGAACTTCTGTTATAATGTATATTTGTCAGTGAACTTCTGTTATAATGTATATTTGTCTGTGAACTTCGGTTATAATGTATATTTGTCTGTGAACTTCGGTTATAATGTATATTTGTCTGTGAACTTCGGTTATAATGTATATTTGTCTGTGAACTTCGGTTATAATGTATATTTGTCTGTGAACTTCGGTTATAATGTATATTTGTATGTGAACTTCTGTAATAATGTATATTTGTCTGTGAACTTCTGTTATAATGTATATTTGTCTGTGAACATCGGTTATAATGTATATTTGTCTGAAAGTTTGTTAGAAATTAGTTTAAAAAAATCGTAAAAACTAAATGTATATTTGTAACTTAGATTATAATGTATATTTGTTTACCACCTTTGTCTGAATAAAAATCTAAGTCTAAAAAAAGAACTGAATTCACTCTCATTTAAACTGGTCAACTAATTAGAACAAAACTACAGTCGGCCAGTCTTTGATGTTGAGGAGTATCGCACCTTCTCACACCTGAACTGGAAACAATAGATGCAGGACGAACGGGAATGGCCCGTGCACTATTCCACGCAGGGGAGTAGGAAGGTTATAATATTGGGGTGGGTATTATAAACGGGGGCTTGTAGGGGACAGCACGGCCGCCTTTGGGGGCCCGTTCTGCGTAGCCGAGCCCAGGAGAGAGCGCGGGAGGGGGATCCCCCTCCCGCTGGAGGAAAAATTTGTGAAATATGAACTACTGAGAGCTCATTTCCTCGCTTCTCAAGTGAAAGATTCACGGTATCTTTGCTGTTAATTTTTGGTGTTAATAGGAGGATGTATGTCAGAGAGGAAGATGTTTAGCGTCAGTGACATTAGCTACCAACTTTTCTATGCACTGCAAATGGTGTAGATCATACAGTTTTTGAGAAGGTAATTTTGAAAAAAGGCGATTTTCTTCCATCTCTAAAAGATATGCAAAACGAAACATCACAAGAAGCTCATATAAATTCACACAAAGGGAAAATAACAAATTTTAGATGAATGGATTGATTGATTGATTGACTGACTGATTTGGGTTTAACGTCGCTTTCAACTACAAAGACTATATCACGACGTCCAGTTGGGATGGTCTAGGAATGTCCCCGAATTACAGCTATTTAAATCTGCCTGGCAACATTTATGTGCGCCTGTATGATGTAGAATATGCAGATGTATGTGGTTATTTTCGTGTAGATATTAGATATGAGTTACAACGTTTTGGATTTTTTCTATATTTTTTTTTTTTTGGGGGGGGGGGGGGGGTCCCCGGTTCCTACGCCACTGATTCTGCGCACTATACCCTTTCTATAAATAGCCGTGAACTACCCCATGACGTTCGACTGGCGACAAACAACGTTCTCTTATAGGTGTTTTCCAGCTATAGAAAGTCTGTTTCTTTATTGACGCCAAAAAGTTAAGTTAAACATTCGGGAATTTGACTATGGAAAACTATTTTGTTAACGAGCCCCTTCTTCGGGGCTCGTTAACAAATGGATTACCATAGTAAAATTCCCGAATGTCTTACGAAGCAAGAGACGTTTGTCTCCATTGTAATTTCTGTCATCGTTGGAAGTGAAAAAAATCTCCAAACTCGTTTTATTTGAAGAAAAAAAAAATTCGATCTCCGTCTGTTTGCAACGTTCAAATTTAAAGTGTTTGTTCGATTCGTGACTCGGAAGACGTAAGAGTTCCTAAGATAGTAGGGAGATCAGTAGTATATAAGGTACCCGATCGTGCCTCATTACCCGGAGCTTTGGGGGAGCAACTAGTGTTAAATTCCCACAGGAACCGGAGCCGTTTTGGGGGAGCAACTTTGGGGGAGCAAAAGTACGGCTCCTTGCAGCTAGATCCGCCAAATGGTGTAGGTACTGTATATATAGTATGCTATGGCATGTATAGTGATATATGTACGCATGGGGCTATAGGTATATATTATGGGTATGTGGTGGAAAATTAATGGTGAAGATGGGTTTTCTTGAAAGTTTTTCCCGCGAAACGGTTGACGTTGCTATTGACGTTGTGACGTCATGATACGCGCGCGACGTCATAGAGATGTTGACCGCTATTATTGTCCAGTATACAATCTGACATAACGTTATTCGGGTCAGTGGATGTCGGGCTTCTCGTATGGGGTGTGGTGATATGGCAGTAGTGGTATATATCCATGTTGGTATACTATTAGCCCTTGGGTCTTCATATTATGCTATGTCTGTTATAGCTAGGTCAAGCAGTATTGTGGGCATGGGGGTCATGTATGACTATGGATAAGAGTCGTTCGAGCAGTTGCTCGATCGAGTGACTCCTCGAACGACTCTTATCCTCATTTCTGAAAAAAGGGATTCCATAGCCACAGGCGTTTTCGAAAAAGGGATTCCACAAATGGGATTCCAAAAAAGGATTCCATAAGTGGGATTCCGTCTTATTTCGAGTGACTCTCAACTATTGCTCGAATGACTCGAATCCCATCGAGCAAATGAGCCAACGAGCAATTGCTCGATCGAGTGACTCCTCGAACGACTCTTATCCTCATTTCAGAAAAAAGGGGTGCCGAAGGCCATATGTTTTTCAAAAAAGGGGTGCCAAAATTGGGGTGCCCGGGGATATGGCCATTGGATATAAGCTTTTATTATACACAAGGGAGATACCTCTGCATACAGACTATGGAAAATCAAGCAATCTGACTGGTTAGTTATAATTTATATAAATGATCTAGATAAATGGAACAACAAGAATACTTGGAATAGGGTCAGAACTACTGCTATTACGTACCACCTTACCAGTAACAGGATGATACAAAGCATTTGGTAGGTTAATACTATCAAGGGTTAGGATGGAACCTACAGGGGAATATACCAACCATGCTCTGCTGCCGTTCTGTATTACCAGGCATTGACCCCACCCCAGAATACCGCTCAATAATATGAAGCACCTGGTGGATCAGCAGTACCAAGGGCCAGCAAGAGACCTACAGGGATATGTACAGTCTATGCTATACTACCGTTCTAAACTACCAAGCATTACCCCACCCCCACAAAATCACTAGGTCTACCATAACGTACTACATATACCAGTCATATAATAAAACAAAGCAATCGGTTGGTTAATAGTACCAAGCACTAACAGGGGCCTATAGGTGTACATACCGCCATACTATAGTACCGTTCTAAACTACCAGACAGTACCCCTACCCACAGTACCTCTATGCCTAGCATTGCATACTACCTTACCTATACCAGTCATAGGATAACATGAAGCATCAGGTGGATTAATAGTACTAAGGGCTAACATGGGCCCACAGAGGTATATATCGTCCATACTATACTGCTGTTCTATACTGCCAGGCATTACCCCCACCCCAAAAAATCACTAGGTCTACCACAACGTACTACATATATCAGCCATAGAATAATACAAAGCAATCGGCTGGTTAATAATATCGAGGACTGGACCTACAGCGGTGTATATACCGCCCATACTATAGTACCGTTCTAAACTACCAGGCAGTACCCCTACCCACAATACCGCTATGCCTAGCATTACGAACTACCAATACCAGCCATAAGATAACACAAAGGATTCGGAAGGTTAATAGTACTAAGGGGCTAATGGGCTAACATGGGACCTGCAGGGGCCCACAGAGGTATATATCGTCCATACTATACTGCTGTTCTATACTGTCAGGCATTACCACCATCCCCACTCCAAAACTCCACTTGACCTGCTATAGCGTACTACATATACCAATCATAGAATAATACAAAGCGATCGGTTGGTTAATAACACCGAGGACTAACATGGGCCTACAGCGGTATATGCAATGCATCCCATACCCCACTTCTAAACAAACGATTATAGTACTGCCTGACCTAGCATTACGAACTACAAATACCAACCATAAGATAATCCAAAGAATTCGCTAGCTTAATAGTACTAAGGGGGTAATAGGCCAACAGGCCATTCATCCTATACTGTCCAACTTAAACCACCAAGGACTATCTTTCAATACCGCACTGGCCGACCATACATGACCCCCATGGCCACAATACTGCTTGACCTAGCTATAACAGACATAGCATAATATGAAGACCCAAGGGCTAATAGTATACCAACATGGATATATACCACTACTGCCATATCACCACACCCCATACGAGAAGCCCGACATCCACTGACCCGAATAACGTTATGTCAGATTGTATACTGGACAATAATAGCGGTCAACATCTCTATGACGTCGCGCGCGTATCATGACGTCACAACGTCAATAGCAACGTCAACCGTTTCGCGGGAAAAACTTTCAAGAAAACCCATCTTCACCATTAATTTTCCACCACATACCCATAATATATACCTATAGCCCCATGCGTACATATATCACTATACATGCCATAGCATACTATATATACAGTACCTACACCATTTGGCGGATCTAGCTGCAAGGAGCCGTACTTTTGCTCCCCCAAAGTTGCTCCCCCAAAACGGCTCCGGTTCCTATGGGAATTTAACACTAGTTGCTCCCCCAAAGCTCCGGGTAATGAGGCACGATCGGGTACCTTATATACTACTGAGATCATTCAGTTTTATTCTGAGGCGAAACGAAATTAAGTGACACAAAACACAAGAAGTAGTTTTCAAATTGAAAATATGTTCCATTTGCCGATCAGAAAACTGCAGTTTTTCCTGTCAAATTGAATTAATCTTTCACCCACAGTGTTTCTACTCGTGATATACATCATTAACGAGGCATGTACCGCAATCTAAAACACTGCAGTTTAAGTTACGGTAATCGACCTAAAGTCCGAAGTTTTACTTCAAAAGCCGACTCAAAGTTTTGTGACATTCTACAAATCATGAGCCAAAATATCACTCTGGAAAATAACAAAAATTTGGAAGGAATATACGGAATACGTGAAACAGAATCAAGAGGGTTGGTGATGAATATTTATCTCGTGAAATTTTTCAAATTAGTTCTAGATTTTGGAGTGAATACATGATTACAGCTAACAAGCTTCAAGAAGGTCGTGGATCAATATTTATCTCTTGAAAATTTTCAAATTAATACTAGATTTTTGAGTGAATATATACTGAGTCAAAAAAGAAAGTATAATAAACTTTGAGGAACATATTTTTTTAGTATTATCGACTTTAATCCCAAACAAATTATTGTAACTTCATATTTCGAGTCTAATTGTATGAATTTGCATAATTTCATATTCTTTCTGTTGCCTCGTCACGTCAGAAAATCACAATTCAGACATGGGGTGGAATGAAAAGTCCCCGCATGCAGTCAATAGCGTGTATGTCGTCCGTTTACCTCTTGGATGGCAAGACATCGACGATGCATGGACCTGATAAGTCTCTGGATGTCACCCTGTGGTACTCCGTTCCACTCCTGTTGGAGCACATTACGTAAATCGCCTAACGTCTGAAGATCATTATGTCGTACCCGACGGTCCAATTGATCTCAGAGATGCTCGAGTAGTGACAAATCTGGCAAAAGTAGGGGCCAGGGAAGAAGTTCGATGCTCTGCTCCTCAAGAAAGTCACGACAGATACGTGCCATCGGGCATTGCTTTGCTGGAGTAACTGCAATCCGACGTTAGCGTTGAACAACGAGTCAACAACAGAGTTAAGAATTTCGTCCCTATATCGCTGTTCATTCAGATTACCATCGATGAAGATCAACTACGTTCGATGGTGCAAGGGAATTCCTGCCCAAACCATTACACTAACCCGCCGAAGCTGTCGCATTCCCGCACGCACGCATCAGAAAACCGTTCTCCTCATCGGCGATACACTCTTGCCCTGCCATCAGCGTGCCGTAGACAAAATCGTGATTCTTCACTAAAAAGAACTGTGCTCCAACGCTGCTGAGTCCAGCGAACACGCTGACGTACCCATTCCATTCTGACGGTACGATGGCGTTGGGTAAGGATTGGTCCGTGGTATGGACGCCTACTTCAGATGCCGTGTTCAGCGAGTCTGTTGCGGGCAGTTTGTGCACTGATTCTATTGTTAGTTCTACCAGGAGTAAATTGCCGCTGTCCTTGTCGCCGGAAGGAAGCGATCCCGCAAGTGAGATGTCCTGATGTGTCTTTCTTGCGCAGGAGTCGTAACACTTGGTCGATCCGAACGCGGTCGGTCGGCAGTAGATCCAGTGGTTCTATACATTCCAATGAGACAGTATATAGTGGCCACATTGACTCCTAACTCAACAGAGAGCTCATCTGGAGGTATCCCAGCCTCATGCACACCAATGGCACGCAACCTCTGATTTTCGGTTAACGTTGGCATTTTGTAAAATGTCGGAAGACAAAAACAAGCATGTTTTCTCAATAACTCAGGCTCTCTAGCACAACATAACACAAAACAAATCATTGGTCGCCCATTCAATTTGACATTATCGGGTAGCAAGTGCTATTTTGAAGTCGGTAGCAAAATTGTATACGGTTGGGTGGTCAACAACAACATGTCATTAAACTCTTTGCTCGACTTCTTGTCCACAAACATGCAACATTAGAAATATTATATTTCATACTTTAGGCTATTTTTGCACATTTGTTTCTATTATACTCTTTATTTTGACTCAGTATATAATTACAGCTAACAGCCTTTGCCATAGGAAACAACTCCGGGGTGTGTCCAATCTGCGATAGGCGCGGTTTAGAGGATTTGCTCGCGCGCAGCGTGGATGCAGACATGTTCTAATTCACCCGTTTTCGGCACTTAGAGCATGGTCAGGGAGAATTTACCTGAGATTAGAGCACGGAGCCGACCGGCTCTCAGCCAATCAAATAACGGATTCCGAAAGAACAACGAGGTCAAATTTAACTGATGAATTACAATATATATTGTACTGCATATCGTTGACTATGACAACAAAAATGGTCTACGAGGAAGAATAGGGCGTAAACTTAGCTTCCTGGAGAACCACTACTTTAACCCTTTACCCAACGTAACGGCCAAAACCGGCCAGCGCTATTCTCAAAAATCGCCAATTAATTTTCAAAATATTTTCATTTTTTGTCTCAAAAACATAGGTTATGACGCCTCGTTGGAACGAGCTCGTCGAGCTCGTTCCAACGAGGGGTCATAACCTATGTTTTTGAGACAAAAAATGAAAAAAATTAGTTATTCAAGAATTTTTTTTGCAAGTGTCGTCTGCTTTTCATGTTAGGTAAAGGGTTAACATAGTCAAGACCAAGCCGTGCATTATTTATAATATGATCTCCCAGTAAACATCATTACATTTGTAAAGTTTCGTTTTGAGGTTTAGCATCTCCTTAGTCACCACCCGAGGTATTTTATATTATCTATTGACTAAAGTGATTTTTTTGATTTGATTGGTTGATAGATACATGGTATGAGACCATATTCATTGAAACCCACGACACGCCCGCTCAGCCACTGACAAATTTCCCATACCCAGTGGAAGCCTCGTTCCGAAATCTACAAATTGTCCATACCCCGTAGAAGACGCGTCATTCCAGTTTCACAGTGTACATGTATTATATTTTAATTTTTTATCTCCAAAATATAGCTCATGACCCCTTATTGGAATGAGCTTGTCGAGTACCCTCCAATGTGGGGTTCATAAGCTATGTTTTTGAGCCAAAAAAGAAAAAAAGAAATTCAATAATTTTTAATACTAGTCATATCGGCATATTTTCACAAAAACTCTTTAGCACAAAAATTCCACAGAAACCTGTATAGCTCAACAATTGAAGATAAAAGATCTCATGCTCTGTGTGTGCACACATGAAATAGATTGTACTACTAAAACGGAAAGTCAATAGATAAATTTGTTACCCCGTGTCTGATCACGTGGTACGGGTTTTTACCTACCCGAAGCCAGCCGTATCCCATGAGGCCTCATGGGATACGGCTGGCTTCGGGTAGTTAAAAACCCGTACCACGTGATCAGACACAGGGTAACTAATACTACATGTAAATAGAACATTTATAGTTTACCAATTAATGTTTCACAATTCAGAACTTCGTAAACTAAATTTCCATATATTACTGGTAGCATCAACTATAAGTCAGGAACACATAACTCTTACGACCAATAAACGCCTATTTCTGTTATGCCGTCCTCTACACTGGTGACGGAAGCTAATTTTTCTGCGGGTTGGGGGAGGGGGAGGGGGAGGGGGAGGGGGGCTGGTGCTCTGCGTTCTGTGTGGCCACTCGGTTCCTCCTAACGTAGTATTCAGACATGACACACAAAGAAGTGTCGCAAGGGGGCGAATGATCCCAGGTTTTTCTGGCGCTAACACATTGGTTCTGCTCCTGTTTAGTATACCGATACTCTTTTCTCAAGTGTAGTTATAGAAAAGCCAAATCTATCATTAGGATCCGTTTAGTTTTTTGTTAACCCGTTACCTAACATGAAAGTCAGGCGACACTTGAAATCAAAATTCTTGAATAACTACTTTCGTTCATTTTTTGTCTCAAAACATAAGTTATGACCCCTCATTGGAACGAGCTCGAGGAGCTCGTTCCAAAGAGGGGTCATAACCTATGTTTTTGAGACTAAAAATGAAAAACATAATGATAATTAATTGGCGACTTTTGTGAATAGTGCTGGCCGGTTTTTACCGTTACGTTGGGTAAAGGGTTAATGACCTCTGGTATTCATATGCTTTGACTTATTATCAAAGCATATGAATACCAGAGGTCATTAACCCTTTACCCAATTATCACAATTACTATTACTAGATTCTATGAATAATCGAGAGAACGCACATTAAAAGTTCTTATCGCCTAAAATGAAAAGCGTGACTTAAAATCGAAATGATGGGAGCACGGTGGCTCAGTAGGTAGAGGTGCAGGCTGCAAGCCGAGAGGCCCTAGGTTCGAATCCCACCTGCGGCAACCGCGTTGTGTCCTTGGACAAGACACGTCATCTCCATTGCCCGCGTGGGGGCACGATTACGCCGTGTACTAAGGCGTACTGCACGTCGATGGTACGCATGTCTTCAACCAATATAACCCTGCCTGTGCTGCAGTGCGGAGTTACGATGTTTGGGAGCTGGCAGCTGCTCCTCGCTGCTCAGTGGTTCTCTCCGGGTACTCCGGCTTCCTCCACCCGTAAAAGTGTCACGATCACGATTAGCCATTGTGCATAAGAATGTGACCTTAAACACTGATAAATAAATAAATAAATAAAATCGAAATATCATTTTGTTAAGACAATCAACATCAGAGTAGAAATGTACCAGAAAAAACACAATCTTCAAACTGTATGGCTTTTACGATCTCTTAATTTTTCAGCATACCTATTTGCCTCGCCCATACAAGGCGTTCAAGACGTCCTACTGCATAGATACACATTCAGCAGATTTCAAGAATATGTTGGAGTATTTCTCAATCTACAGCAGATACGCGTGTATTATTGAGTGTTGGGTGAGATACGTACTGCCGAAATGTAGTTGTCGTCATGAATCAGATCCCGGTAAGTAACGAGATGTTTTACTTCATGACTAGAGTCATTGCCTCATGCAACAGAATTGCATATTTTCCATTTTTAGCATCTACGTGTTTGCATGTAGAACAACAAATGTCATTTAAGATTAATTCCGTTTTTCTACAAGGTTGCAAAACTCCATTGTATAAAGGTTGCAAAACTCGATTATTTAACTCTCCTTACTGCCCTCCTGAAAGAATTAAGGAGAGCGAAAAATTGCCCTCCTAAATATTTTGGTCTGGGATGATTGAGATTACATGTATTATGCTCACATTAAATTTTTGTTGTAAAGCAAAAATGTAATTTAACTTCGAAGTCACATAACATCACGTAATTTCATTTTGAAAGTGGTTTAGTGGTAAAAGGTAATGGCTGCAACCATACCCAAACACAGTTGCAATCATTTAAAGCAAAATGGGTCACAGCAATATTTTTTTTTCTGTCAGTTTCAAGTTCAACAACTGACATTACAGTTTGAGGGGTAATTATTCAAGGAATATTGACACTATAATATACTACCATTACTACTATACTGTCACTTGAAGCACTTGCACCAGGATGTGACTGTAGATTCAAGCAGACCTGTTGTCCAAGAAAGTCATACGCCTACTACTACCACTTTCAACCCCCCTACAGATTATCATGATAATGTGCATGTCCTGTGATTTGTATCAGATGCGAGGTGGTGTCCAGAATGGGATCTCAACGAGCCGGCTTTGCCGGCGAGTCGTGATCCCATTTTTGGATACCAACGAGAATCTGATACAAATCACAGGACATGCACATTATCATGATAATTCATTTATCTAACAATTCTGTCACATAAACAGATTAAATCTTAACCCTTTACCCAACGTAACGTTCAAATCCGGTCAATGCTATTCTCAAAAAATCGCCAATTAATTTCCATTATCTTTTCATTTTTTGCCTCAAAAACATAGGTTATGACCCTTCGTTGGAACGAGCTAGTCGAGCTCGTTCCAATGAGTGGTCATAACCTATGTTTTTGAGACAAAAAATGAAAAAAAATTAGTTATTCAAGAATTTTTTTGTGCAAGTGTCGTCTGCTTTTCATGTTAGGTAAAGGGTTAAATTCTTTTTTGAACATTTTTGGGACATAATGTTCGGTCGATCACTGAAACGCACATAGAATGTGTATCCATGTGCCTGTTAGGATAGCCCGCAGCGCTACCGGAAACGAGTCGTCTATATGATACGGAATGAGAATGAGTCGTCTATATGATACGGAATCGGAACACATTTTGTGATACGTACCGTTTCTCGTGGTTTTCAAGCCAAAATCTATATGATTGTTAGATAAATATGAGAAAATACTGCGAGGAGGCGATATGGTCAGACTGGCTGTTTTATAATCACCCCCTCTAGCGTTGGCATTATATATTTTGATAGATTACCGCAGTGTTCAAAATATATTGGATCCATGCGTACATACATATATACATATGCCTATACAAAATATACACATACACGTACAGAGACAGACATATATATATATAAATAAATCGCCATATCTTTGAAAATTCTAATGGTTCATTTCAGCCATTTCATTTTAACCCTTTACCCAACGTAACGGCCAAAACCGGCCAGCGCTATTCTCAAAAATCGCCAATTAATTTTCAAAATATTTTCATTTTTTGTCTCAAAAACATAGGTTATGACCCCTCGTTGGAACGAGCTCGTCGAGCTCGTTCCAACGAGGGGTCATAACCTATGTTTTTGAGACAAAAAATGAAAAAATTTAGTTATTCAAGAATTTTTTTTGCAAGTGTCGTCTGCTTTTCATGTTAGGTAAAGGGTTAAAGTCATAAATATAAAACACAAGTCTAGAAAATACAATTGAAAATTTTTATAGTATAGGCCTGATCTCGTAATAATCTGCATAAATATACTGACTTGCACCAAAATTCAATTTGTTTTCCATTTTAACGACACGTGGTCAACTTTTCTCGTCATTCACATCGACTTAAGAAAAAGTTATCTCCCCTGATTGCTAAGACTTGGCTGCCAAAAATTAACGCTAATTGAATGGGGAATTTTTATATTTCTCAAAATTATATAAAACCTATGAAAGTTATATTCGCTGTGCGCATCAATCCTTTAAGAACAAAATGTATGCTCTCAGTTGGCGATATTATCGAACGATTTCATTCGACCATTTTTTTCCCACGTTGATTTAAAATGCTACTATTATTTCCTGTATAATTCTATGTAAAATGATAGAAAATTGCATTTTCGTCAACTTTTAGCGGTTAATATATATTTTTTGCTTCAAATTAGCAATGCTGTTCGCATACCGGCATATAATACAGATATTGTCTTATCCAACCGTATAAAAATATACAAGTTGGCATTTGCCCATCTTTTTCACTTTGATGTTAAAACCAAGAATTTTTTTATTGTAGTGAAAACAGTTAAACCCGCAGTCCACATTTGCAGATAGGTTTCCGCGTGAGTACAAATGAAAAGGTGCGATAGCCCCTAAGCGTCTTAATTAATTTTTGGTCAACCAGTAAAATAAAATCGATGCGATGCGCTCGTTCCAATGAGGGGGGTCATAACCTATGTTTTGGAAGCAAAAAATGAAAATATAAAAAAACTTAATGCCGATTTTCGTGTATAGCCCTGGCCGGTTCATTCTCAGCTGATTTCTCCGCTTCCGACAACTATTCCCTGGCGATGAAGATTTTATTCACACCTTTCAGAGGTTCAATGTCAATTGGATTACAGCTGGACTCCAGTATGTACAAGGGGAGATAACTTTCCCGAGCGTCAATATCTATGACGATAAAAGTTGAGAATACTAACGCTGGTGTAAGCCTTCTGAGCAGAAACGCTGATTCGTGGATTATCCCGCTCTGATCTAACCTTATACTGTTGTTATACATGATACATACTCATTACTACAATCATAAAAGTGTTCATTTACTCCCTCCGATCGCTATCGGGTCGCTATCGGGTCGCGACAAATTCACCCCCAAACGTCCGTGAGATTATTATTATCCCTGGGGGCGCGGTTGCGTCGCGGTGACCTGTTCTCGTCAGCGTCAGATCACCGAAGTTAAGCAACGTCGAGCGCGGTTAGTAGTTGGATAGGTGACCATTTCAGCGACTGATTCGCGCTCCCGCGTTGTGTCCTTGGGCAAGGCACTTAACCTAGATTGCCTACATGGGGGCACGATGACGCTGTGTACTGTGTACTGTGTGCCGCGGGGCAGAGTTCAGAGCTACGATGTTGGAGAGCTGACAGCTGCTCGCCGTTGCTCGGTGGTTCTCTCCGGGTACTCCGGCTTCCTCCACCCGTAAAACTGTCAGCGACATGACATGAGCCTGGCTGTTAATGTGTGGTTAGAACCTAATAAAAAAAAAATATTATCCCTGATAGGGGTGGGAGTGGGATGGGAAAATCTCACCTTCGGGACAAGATATTTGGTCCAGACACTCGGCTACTTTGGACTTCATGAAAAGAATGAGAAACAATAACACTGTCAGAAAACTGTAACATATCTGGGCACATTTTGTAATTATTTGTTTTGGTTTAAAAAATAAAGGGGTTAATATTGGGTTAGTTTCACATTTGTCGAGATGTTAGTCCTCCATAACTTTACTGCAGCCTTCAACCTTCGGTCTCAGGCTGATATGAATTTACCTCGGCCGATGTGAAACTAAACAAGAAATAACCTCTAAATATAAAAAAAAGGAGGTGTGGTGTACAAAACTGTGATAGAAGAAAGCTGGGATTGAATGGTTAAAAAAAACTTCGTTTTAACCCTTTACCTAACCTGAAAAGCAGACGACACTTGCAAAAATAATTCTTGAATAACTAATTTGTTTCATTTTTTGTCTCAAAAACATAGGTTACGACCCCTCGTTGGAACGAGCTCGTTCCAACGAGGGGTCATAACCTATGTTTTTGAGACAAAAAATGAAAAAAATAACGAAAATAAATTGGCGATTTTTGAGAATAGCGCTGGCCGGTTTTGGCCGTTACGTTAGGTAAAGGGTTAAAAAACTTCTGCTTCATGTGTACACTTTTTCACACAATATCCACCTACCCACCTCCTAACCCAATCCGGGTGTATGCTTTCCGAATTTGTTTTCAGTTATCACTTTTCACATTAAAAATAGTTTTCTGGATTTCATCAAACAACACATTTTGTTATGTGAAACAATTCAGATTTACACATAAGTTTCTTGATGAAAGAATATATATTTTCATTATTTCCCTCCTCTTTCCAAAGACAGCGAAAGAGATATTTTTATTCAAGTTTACTAAACCAGGTTAGTTGTAGGTCCTACTTCTATATAAAACCCACTGAAATAAAACGATATAAAAGTGATTATTTGTACTTATAAGAACCTTTTTTAGTATGAATATAGCAGAAATATTCCACTTGTATCCATGAGTACAACAAAAACATTGCTTTATAGTACAGTAATATTAAAATCCTCGCTCTCAGATCGGACGAGAGCTTGGGTAGTGTTTTTCTATGTTTACAGCTCCAGTAGTATATGTTAGCATTTGACGTCACCACGCGAAATATTTGAAATGAGGCGGCTCGATTCGCAATTATTTAATTAATGAAGTGACTTGGAAACCGCTTTACTTTCTAAATTTTTCACACGTGCATCAGACGGTGTCCCAAATGAGTGTTGTTTAAATAACAAATCAGTTTAAAATTTGAACTAAGATAGAGTGACCTTGCCCTTTGTATGAATTATTGACTATTTGTCCAGTAACGTCGTGGGAACGTTAGAGGTTTATTTACTAAAATTGTTAACGTTGAAAATTGCGTTGATCATTTCACGATCGATTTGGTTTTGGGGATACGGGTAGAGTTTTATTGGAACATATGCGTTATTGTGATGAAGTGGAGCTAATATCGTCGCATGGGTGCTAGAATGTTCTATTCCCCTATGGGACCCCAATATAGACGCTATATGGGACATAGAACATTCCAGCACTCAGACGACGAATATGGTGTGAGTATTACGACTTGTAGTGTATGTTCAACCGAAATACGTCATAAACCTGAGACCATATTACCGTTAACTCATCACAATAACTTATGTGTCGAACTCCTTACTCGATACATACGTTATCACAATTTATTTTAATTACGTTTTTTTATCAAAATGTTGCAAAATTTCAACAAAATTATACAGCGGGGCCATTATTAGAATGAGGTACATGAAGGTAGTTTTAGTGTGCGAGTCGCGTGATATGTTTGTCTTGTTGTTGTTTTCTTCTGGGGATGGGGGGGGGGGGGGGGGGTAAAATAACTTCTGTTTTCACAGCGCGGTTATATATTACGCAGGCCAATGACGCGGAATCATAAGTTAAGGGTTAATAAATCTGAATTCAAACATTACAAGTTTTTGAACCACTATCCGGTTTGCCGAACCACTCTCGTCCTGATACTTCACATGCAATTGGCTGTTAGTTGTTTCGTCTCTCATCGAATATTTTACTCTACCTGTTCGAGTGGGGTTAATACCATGTGGCCTCTGTGCCTGCGCTGGTGGGATTGTAGTTCTTGTCTATCACTGCAAATGGCAGAAAAGTACATTTAGCTTTTTGAAAATGGCGGTATTTCGTTTTTGTATGGAAATGTATTTGGCTGTTTGAATACAATTTTCTCCCCCTACTTACTTTAAAAGATATGGGTTTCTCATGTGATAAGGCAATTTGAGATAGATATCTATCTCACATGACCCACTTGACCGGCTTATAAAATGTTTAATGAGTGCAGGACTATTCAATTATCGCACGTTCTTCTGTAAACAAACAAGATGGTGTCCCATTTCGGAAATATTAGCAGATGAACACTTTATCGACGAAAATAGAAATAAAGACACAGACCGCAAAACCAAAGGACACTTGACTCTTTGAAATGAATTTTGGGGTAAAAGCCATTATGAGTGGAGAGAGGTGCACGAAATTCCCGTCGGAAAAGCAAATACATTGCAGAATTCATAATATGACGTAATCTGAATATGTCAATGTTTATTTCTTTAACCCCAGTCTTGTAGGAGTTGGGATTTAATTTTGTGGTATATACCTGCGGTATATACAGATGTTTTGTGCGCGCTTTCCGGTAAGCAAATCAGTTTTTTTCAGAAATGGACAACAAAATTGTCCGATATAGCTGCACGTGACCCTTAATTACTATTGATGGCGTCAGGGTATTTTGGTGTGTGTGTGTGTGTGGGGGGGGGATTATCCCTGGTGGGGTGGGGTGAGATGGGGAAATCTCACCCTCGGGACAAGATATTTGGTCGGCAAACCTCGTGTCTGGCCCAAATATCTTGCCCTCGGGTGAGAATTCCCGCACCCATCGGGGATAATTGGAGTCTCATTCGGTCCTTCTTATTATGTTTCTGACCTGATAAAGCCGTTAGAACTTCTTGAAGGACATTAATGAAAGTCATTCACCAAAGATAAACTATCGTATAAATTGACAATTATCCAGGTTCATCAATGAAAACGATCTACGGACTGGAGGTGGTTCAGCAATCAGTTATTTAAACTCATTATAATCAGGAACTCTTTTCTGCCATCCCCCCCCCCCCCCCCACCCCCATTGTCTTGTTGTTTTCGTTGTTTGAGTTATGTGCACGTACAATTATCTTTTATTTCACTCTGTACCGAACCAAATATCAAATCGTAACTATATTTTCAAAAGTGTAATGAAAAATTCGCCATTATAGGTACCTTAAAGGTAGCGTTGATTGTATACGTATCTGTCTTCTCGACTGTTTTATGTTCAAGTGTTTTACTGGTGGAAACAACCTCGTATAAGCTTACAACTTACTGTTGGATCCACATTTACTATAATTAATATAACTGCATATATTTGAGAAAAGGAAAAAAATAATGCTTAAACTAAATCTGAATTCAATTATTGATGTGAATATCAGTCACCAAGTCATCTGTCATGGATCTCAATATAGATATGTGAATTCATTTTCACAGCTGAAATACAGTTTTAAGTGAAACAACTACAGTTAAAACTAGATGTCCTGTCATGAAATGTGCACAAATGGCACGTTTATCTGCGCGTTAATCTACGCGTTATGACCATAGGTAGGCTATCAAATTCTGTACATATGGCCTGTGCGCAAGCAATGTTTCAGCCAAAATGGGGTAATCCGGAGGTCCATTGGCAGAAACATTGCCTGTGCTTGCTATGAGTAACCAGGGGAACCTGCCGTGTTATGGATGCCATTCGATATGGAAATTGCGCGCAATTCCCACGCGCAATTAAGCCTATATAGGCGCACAGTTCGTGACAGGACTTCTAGTTTTAACTGTAACGCTTTATGAGTGTGAAAATGAAACTTATACTCAAATGCTAGCTAATCAAGTTATTGGAACTGCAGTTGAGAATTGTAAGATTATTCCATCATCACCATTATATTCATGTAGACATTGCTGTACCAGAGTCTCAGACCTGTTTCTAAAACTATATCTAGACTTGTCTTCAACTCGTTGAGATATGACCTGAGAGACAAAGCTCAACTCCGATTTTGCACACAAACATAATGTTCATAAAATGAAAGCCTGCGATCACAAAGGTGGACGCGATCCGGTAGGAACCCCCTGTCCGCCTTTATCCCCACAATGCTCCTTTTTTGTTGAGAAGTAGAAATTTTTGTTTGTACAAGTCTGCCACTCTTTTAGTTTAATCAATATTCATTACAGAAAGTGACAATTGTATACATCACGCAAACAGATAAAAAGGAACAACTCATGAAATTAGTGGTAAACAAATGTAACAGAACAACAGAATTCAAGAATAAATGTAAGGGATTCAACAATAAGCTATAAGCTTTTGGAAGTTATTTCCCTTGTTGGATAGACTATTTGATTAGAAAATAACATGAGGCATTTGCTGGGCTAATATTGTTTAAACCAGCAGAAAAATAACAGGAGGAAGGATGAAACCAAGTTGAATTAAAAAAAAGAAAAAAAAATTTCCTTGGTGATCTGAGTTAAGCAGACATGAATCGGGTTGGTAGATGAGTAATGTACTTATTTAGTGACGCGAAAGAAATTAATAGCTGTTGTCGACTGATTCAAGCATTATACCTAGTCAGATGCACACATACCCATGCAGGCCACGTAATCGCTGCAGCTAACTGAAACGTTTGCTATGTACAATGAAATCCTTGAAAACTTCAAATATAAAGCGGTTTTCTGCATTATCAAGAAATTCCGAACCAAATAGAAGAGTACTACGATCAAGAGAAAATGGGAGTAATTCAATTGAAGTACTGCGCGCATGTTCATGTATAGGACAATATAACAAGAAATTCTCGACTGTCTCGCGTACACCACAAACACAGAGGGGGAAGGCGATAAGTGGTCATTGTATAAATGTGCGTTAAGGTTGCTGCAGCGCAAACGTAACATGCAGTGGTAAATCTGACCAGCCCGCGATTTAGCTCCGCCGTAAAATGTCGGTGGTCGTAGATTGCCATCATTTAGGAAGGTCGTAAAGTTACTCAGGGATGAGTTTTCTCTGACAGATAATGGTAAGTTATTCCACTGACCAGTCGCATTTGGGATAAACGAAGATTGGTATAGTTGCGAGTTACAAAAAGGAACTCGATGATTTTAGTGGGATCGTAGGTTACGACTTTCACTGGTTAACGAACCTATCGGTGGAACTTTGTTAGCAATATATTGAGGTGTCAGATGATGGTACATTTTGAAGAATTGTTTCAATCTGTGTTTTCGACGTCTTTCTTCAAGAGAGTCCCAGCGGGTTTCGGTATACAGGAGGGTCTTACTGGCACTTACAGTTGCACCGGTAACAATCGTGGCCGCTGCGCTCTGAATTTTCTCCAGATCAGCAGCCTTGGTCGCCGTAGAATTGACCCAAACCGTATTACCATATTCCAGGAGGAGTCTAATAAAAGCAAAATAATTTTTTTTCGAGCACATTACGATCAAAGATGAATTTGTGACTCCTCAGTATGTCAACACGGGACAAGGCCTTGGAGCAGATATTGGCAACATATGTACAAGTATTGTTTAGAATCACACCTAGATGTTTATGGTTCTTCACTTCAGAAATTTGTGTTTTACCAAAGAATAATGGTGGATGTAGAAGGGGTGTAATTCTACGTGACATAAGCATGGTCTCTGGCTTTTGGGGATTGAAATCAACCAACCAAGTTTTAGCCCAGTGTTCAATTGTGGTTAAGTCTTGATTGATTATAGCTGGGATTTCAACTATGAAATATAATAATGTGTCATCCGCAAAGAGCCGTATACTGCTTATTAGGTTTTCTGTAATGTCGTTGATATATATAAGGAACAGAAGGAGACCAAGGATCGATCCTTGAGGGGCCTGTTGGAAAGGTAAGATTTTAGAAACGTAAGAAGGTCACCGGACACACCAATCTTCTCGAGCTTGTGGATGACACCATCGTGCCATGCTTTGTCAAAGGCTTTACTAACGTCACAAAAAACTACCCTTACCTCTTTACCTTCATCTAGCGCTCGGCAGAATTCATCATACAAATCACTCTTTTGATTGTAGTCAAATCATAATGGAATTTTACATGGGTGTCCACCATGACATGCTCTTCCAGATATCTGGTCAACACAGTCCACTCGTGAGTTATGCCCATTTTTCTATTGAGAGATATACATTTTCTCCGTACGTAAGCTGAGAGTAGTAAGATCTTAATGTTTAACAATTTTCTTTAGATTGAGCACCACGAGTCTAATTTAGGATTGACATGGGACCCCGGGCTTTAACACTAGTGTATAGGTAATGATGGGAGAGAATACTAAAAATCTTATTTTCCAATACCACTGCTCCAAATGCATCCATGTTTGATATTTACGTGTAACATCTGTGTAATGAAGATTTACACTTGTTCCAATAGAGCCCCTGGTATCAAATTTGGAAGATGCGTGGGGCCGAGGTTACAACACTTTGAGTTATGGAGAAAATGTTAAAAACTCATTCGAATCATGTTTGATGACTGTTCAAATAAAGTCACTGAGTGGTTCATATTTTGGGGTGTAATGAGTCCCTCGGATCTTAGCACGGGGTAAATTTTCTTCTCAGCACCTACATGTAAATGTACTGCTTCCTATGCGAAGTCTTTACAATATTTGATATACAGTACGTGGAGAGTGGACTGTAATTAAATCACCCGCGGAGTGGAGTTAACACCCGAACTATAACTTTCAAATTTTGTATATTTGTATATATTGACTAAAAACACAAGCAATGTTTCAGCCAGTGGACCTCCGGGTTTAACCCGGAGGTCCATTGGCTGAAACTTCGCTTGTGCCTGTTATGCTTTGCAACAAATTTGCAATTATTGCTTGGGTGGAATCTCCACTCTGCGGGTGATTTAGTGATAATACACTCTCCACGTACTGCATAACACGTTTGTAGGGATGATTTGGAATTAACGGGTGAAATGTGGTCTCATATTGTAAAACATAGTCATTCAAATTCAGCCTTAGATATCGTGCCTCGAGTGGTATTCAGCGCCAAACCGAACGTGTGCGATAAACATTAACCCATTCAAACACTTGTGCAGTTCTGTCTATTTACTGCGTCGGTAGAAACATTACCCACTCGTGGGAAGTGACCAGTTCACGGTGTAAACGCTGGTGGGATTACTAGATCAAATAATGTGATATTCATGTAGTGTTGAAGGAATTTGTGAAATTGGTTTTAAAAAAAAATGGTCAAAATACCTTTAACAGCTCTGAAAATGAAAATGTTTTTTCCTGGACTATGACCTTGTGACAATGAGCGTGTTCATGTCGGAGTTTGAACCTAGTTTATATGTTTGTATCTATGTGTAAAATCTGTGGGGCGTTCAATACGAATTACGATCATTCATATTAAGAGAATACTCAGTTTCTCTGAGTCCCCATGAACAGGAACTATCGTCGTTAGATACCCATGTATACCTCGGAATACACAGTGTTTAACCCTTTACCCAACGTAAAGGCCAAAACCGGCCAGCGCTATTCTTAAAAATCGCCAATTAATGTTCATTATTTTTTTCATTTTTGTCTCAAAAACATAGGTTGTGAACCTCATTGGAACGAGCTCGTCGAGCTCGTTCCAATGAGGGGTCATAACCTATGTTTTTGAGACAAAAAATGAAAAAAATTAGTTATTCAAGAATTTTTTTTGCAAGTGTCGTCTGCTTTTCATGTTAGGTAAAGGGTTAAATGCCGATTATTTTTCAGGGTAGCCACTTGGTGATTTTCTACTTTTATTATTTTATACTACGTCGATCAAGTGTTCATGCGATCGGGTGCCAATTTGGTCAGTTGCGCTTCAGATCTTACCTGGTTAAAAAAATCCCCATTGGTTAAAGTATTGATACTAAATAGTTCCTTTCATTTGTGAAGGAAGGCTTTTGCGTTAGTGACGAATGCGATCGACGACGAAATAAACACAAAACTACTCTACTACTTCTAGTACAAAGAAATCGTCATCTCGTCGCCTGCAAACCTGCTTTAACCCTTTACCCAACGCAGACGATATCAAAATTTATTATTTTAAATACCATTTTTTTATATCTTTAAAGAAATTTCAACAAAACCATATTATGTGACCCCTCGTTGGAACGAGCTCGACGAGCTCGTTCCAACGAGGGGTCACATGATATGGTTTTGTTGAAATTTTTTTGAAACATCATATGTTTTCAACTGCTGAATTTGCATATTACGGGCGCGGATGCGGCCGATTCGTTGGGTACAGGGTTAAACAAGGCAACACATTTTTATTATACCCCCACTCTCTGTGCAAAAAGTAAATACTATACTATACTATACTATACTATACTATACTATACTATACTATACTATACTATACTACACTATTCTATACTATACCATTCTATACTATACTATACTATACTATACTACACTATACTATACTATACTATTTAAGGAATAGTGCATGGCTTGGAGTTGACTACGCCCATAGAGTGCCCAGTGAGGTGGTGTAGTTCCCGACGCGTATATGGGCGTAGTCAACGACAAGACATGCACTAATCCTTATATTATATCGAACACCCATCAAGAAAAACATCTGTCCGATTTGTTAATCTATTACCAAGGTAGCAGCCCTACCAACAATAAACTCCTCCTGCTCATCATCGCCACATTGATTGTAGTTTAAATCACAATTTGAAGCTGTCATTCGCGGTACGAAACGCTAACTTGGATTATTAATATGAGCAGAAGACAAATTTTGAATCGGTCGGCAAGGGTAAACAAAATATTTTCCCCCCAAACGGAACTGTGTATTCTATTCGCGAATGAAAGCTAAAATGTTCGAAATTTGACAACGCAGTTTGATAATTTCCACACATTTGTCACACATATACATTACCGAATGGGTCAGTACGGAATACAAAACTCCGAAGATTCAAATGAATTCCATTATTTATTCGTTTACGACCCAAAACATACAATTAAATAGCGAAATAATACGAGCAGCGAAACAAACGATTTTTCTTATCCGGACGCGTTCTCATGAAAGCTGTACCAGGTATGGATCATTCTCTTCGAAACGAGATATGGATCATCTTCTGAAGGAATAAAATGAACGCCTCGGAAAATGTGACTTCAACAATGGAAAAAGCGATACATTTTTCCACAATGATTTCTTTCCGGGTCGTTTTGTGGATATTGTGCCTCTGTGAATCGATATTTAAATTTAGCCTGATTAGTTTTATTCGCCCAGTATGAAAAGAAAACTGACATAGTAGTGTGCTAAAAATAGAAAACGTGTAGTGCCTGGGTGTAGTGCCTGGGTGTAGTGCCTGGTCAGTTCTGTGGATGCAAACTACACGAAATAGAGGTGCAGCATTCCTCCAATCAGGACCCTAGAAGGTCACGTGAGATATAATATAATGTCATATGTACCATATGGGACATAGGACATTATAGCACCCAGGCAACCAATTCTGTTAATAAGGGCAAAAACAATAACTGATTTTCGCGAAACACACCCAAACCTGGTGATTTTGTCAATAAAGTGTTAGAAATAGTGTTTGACAAAATTTCAACGTTAATTGCCAGTGAGTGGAAATGAAGCATTGCTTTTTCTTAAACAGTATATAGAGGATATGGAACGAGTGTTTTTCTCATATAATATTTATGAAAGGAGTCTAAGAATTTTCCATTTTGGCGAGCTTCTGGCGAGTCCAAACGGAAAATTCGGACGAGTTTCATAAATATTACATGAGAAAAAACACCCATTTCATATTCTATTTATCATATGACACACACACGCACAAATTAGCCACTTAGTATGACTTTTTAACCCATCACCTAACTTGAGTTGCAGACGGCACTCGGAAAAAACATCCTCATATAACTGAAAAATTTCATTTTTTGCTTCCAAAACATAGGTTTAACCCCTCATTGGAACGAGCTCGCAGGGGTTCATAACCTATGTTTTGGAAGCAAAAGGTGAAAATATAAAAAAAAATGAATTGCGTTTTTCTTGTAGGTAAAAGATTAAACACAATATAACCCACCCAAAATAGGACAGATAACGTAAATTCTCCCTACTGAAATTATGCACATTTTACCCAGTTGTATTTTGTTTAGCCAATCAAATTGTCCAGTTTTGAAATTGACCAATGAAAGCTCCCAATTCTAATTATGCAAATTATGAAAATGTGGCCCAGTTTTATTTTGTTCAGCCAATCAAATTGTCTAGCTTTGAAACTGACCAATAAAATTGACGGAAGGCTTTATTTATCACTGATTGATATGAAAACAAAATATCAAATGTTGTAAAATGAACAAAACGCACCAGTCATATGATAAATTGTTATATTAGACGTGCGGCAATATGAAATATTTATCTGATTGAATGCCGTCTTTTTAAAGACTAATTGAACCCAGTGAATTAACAGCAATTTGTCGATTGAAAGACATGGGAATAGAGAGTGGATCCCTATTTGTATAGATAAAAAGAAAATATGTTTATTGCACCTAGGGGGATGGTGAGTACTCGAATGGTGGGAAAAACATTCGTCGCCGCGTCTGAAAATTTTCTTCCAGACCACCGCCCCTCCCCCGTATCCCCCGACCCGATATACCTGGTGATGTTCTAAAGAAGTATTCGACTGACATCCAAACCACTGTATGATTTGTGAATTTATTTTACAGGAACTGCCAGACTTTGTTCATTGAAAGAAGAGCTGGGGTGCTACACTCCTTTACAATGTAAGTATGGTACTGGAAATAAGGGTGGAATTCTAAAGATTAAACAAAGGACTAGAAAAAAGGTGACCATACGACATTGATGTTATGTCCAACACATCAACCCGCGACGGCTAGAAGTAACAAACATTAAAATACCATATAAAGTTACTAAACAGAAAATAATCCTTAGCCCTCGAAAAATAACTGTTCTCACCGCTCAGAATACCTCAGAAGTGTGTCGAGCTGTGCAGGTGCATAGCCAGGGGAGGTGCGAAATTCTAAAGATTAAAAGGAGGGAATAGAAAAAAAGGTGGACGTAGAGCATCGATGCTATGTCCAACACGTTAACCCACGGCGGCTACTAATAAAAAACATTAAAATACCCGTTAAAATTACTAAAACAGAAAATAATACTTTAGTTCCGAACTCCGACGCGAAATTAGACGGAGAGACCGTCTTAGAAGAAAAGCACTAAAATCAAAGAAAACTGACCATTGGAATTCGTACAAGCATTCATGAAATAGAGTGAAAAACATGGAAAACACGCGAAACAAATCTCTATGAAGATAACGTCCAAGAGAAATGGTTCGATGCCCCCACTCCAAGGGATTTTTGGCAATAATTCGAAATTTTCAAAATAAAACTAATGAATAACGTAATCACACCCCTTTATCGAGGCGGCAGTCCCGATCCACTCTTTCAAAAAAGCTTTGATACTGGAATATATCCGGACGATTGGAAGAAAGCCGATGTAATACCTATTTTCAAGAAACTAGATCAACTGATAAAAGCAAATATAGGCCGATTTCGCTTTTACCAAAATTAGGAAAAAATTGTAAAAAAGTTCCACTGAAATCCGTTTTTGCTTATTTTAATCGGAACAATCTCTTCAATAACTATAGTCTGGGTTTATTCCTGGACACAGCACCACGTTTCAGCTTTTAGATCTTTATCATTCTCTGTGTCAGTCACTAGATGATCGATTAGTGACTTATGCCATTTTTTATAACATTTCAAAAGCGTTTGAGAGAGTATGGCACAAAGGCCTCCTCCATAAATTAGAGCATTACGGTATATCAAGCCTTCTGTTGACATGGTTTGAGAGCTATCTAAAAAATCGCAAGCAAAGAGTTTTAGTGAACAACCTTTATTCTCTATATCTAGAAATACAGGTCTGAGTTCCGCAAGGATCTGTCTTTGGGCCTTACGTGTTTCCGGTCTACATAAATGATATCGCAGACGCCATAGAATCCTTTGCAAGATTATTCGGGGACCACACATGTCTAGCCAGCGGCAAACGTTCAATTTATGATCTAACAGCCCAGCTGAATGGCGACCTGGCCATTTTGGTCACTAAAGTGGTTGGTATCCTCCAACCCATCCAAAACAAAGGTTTTACTCTTTTCCGGAATTTCCAATATAAAACCTCCAGATTCGACTTATGTTTCTCTGATTTACATAAAAATCCTGCCTTGATCCTGCAATCACATCTAAAGTGGGACTGCCATTTAGAGGAAATTTGCAAAAAAGTCAATGCCCGTTTGTCTAAAATCAGGAAACTCAAATATAAACGTCAAAGAAAAACTCTGGAAAAAATATATTTTTCATTTATTGTACCACTCATGGATTACGGCGATATGGTTTGGAATTGCGACCCAATACACGTACTAAAGAAACTAGATCGACGACACCATGATGGGGCTAGAATAGTATGTGGCCTCACCCTTTCTGTTTCATCTGAGCGTCTACCCCAAGAACTAGGTTGGTGCTCACTCGCCGAGACACGAAACCACCACAAACTAGGTACATTTTTTCCGGGTAGTACACAAAGATGCTCCGGAATACCCTTTATTACACACCCGTAGCTGTATTTGTCACGATCACATGGATTTTAGGGGCATGCGGTAATTTTAACCAGAAAGCTCTAGTGCGATCCGATAAAAAGTACCCTTCGCGTGCACAAGTTCTCTCATTAGACTGGTTCTTATAGTTTGCAGCGTTCAGTGGAATATAACCAATGAGAACCATCGGCTAAATTTATCTGTCGGAATTACCGATTCTCATTGCAAAATGTTTGATGCACAGCTATGCTGAAAACTGTTGAAAGTCATGAAAGACACATGATCTCTGCCAAAAAATTGAACAGTGAAACTCAGCCTTTGCTTTCGTTATTGAAAATCGAGGAAAACTTAATTATTTTTAGGCAAAAAGTCCAGTTGGGTTCGATATTGCAGCCAACCACTAGTACAGTTCAACTTTGTTACAATGTTGCCCTCACCGCTGCGTGCTGCCGAGGAGTCGACACGAGGCCTACTGTGTAACTGTAATCCTATTCGATTCACACTTCGGCAATGAAGCAGTACGTTTGCCAATGCAAACATACTTAATTACTTTGAAGAGCATGTTCTCAGGAAGCAAGACTAAATCAGTCTTGAAAACTGGTTACCATGGCATCAAGCGGAAAAAAGACGGCGACACGCCGACAGCGTCTGGAGGTGTTTGACTGCTAGTACATGCAGTTACTAATTAACTATCACCAATTCCACCCTTACTAGATGACCACTCCCTCCATACCCCCCCCCCCCCCCCCCCCCACACACACACAGACTAGCCGAATAAAGAAAATAAATTCGGAAGAAGTTTTATACGAAAAACTAGGTAGTTTACATTTGTGGAATCCATGTTTTTTTACGTGCTAGTGGGTGTTGGGGCAACAGGTTTATTTTAGTTTATTTTTTTTTTGTGGGGGCAGGGGGAAGGGCTTTTTTACGGGGACTTAGTATTGCTAAAATATGACTTTCTGGAGTTTGTACTAAGGAAATTAAAAAATGTTATCAGCTACCCACTATTGAAATTCTGAAAAGTCTTGAGTAGGGTGGGAATGAGACCACGAAGAGGCGAGGGGTGGTAAATACATGTGTTCTGATGAATGCAATATAGGCCTAATGTCAATTTTATGAGATGACTTCCATGAAATTCAAAAATAATTATTAGAATATTTAAAACATAGATAATATGATAATATTTTCCACACACAGATTGGTGTGTATTTTTAAATGACTAATTTAGGATTTTTGCTAGTATTTCTGTTTTATACAAGGATATTATTTTGTTTTAATTGTCAGTAACAAAAGTTAAATCTAATGTCACCTATGTGACTTAGCTACTTGGGTGTATGAGATGGGGAGGGGGTTGTAGCATTCTCACCCACTTCACCAATAAGCAGCCAATTTTGCAGTTTTCATTGCAAGGGACTGGTATTTTCAGAACAGATTGTTCAGAGGGAGGGGGTATTTTTTATAATTTTGGCAAATAGCAGGGCAGTGGGCAGAGCATTTTCATAGGCAAATTCGAGGCAAGGGCCTGCATTTTGATTTTGAAACAAAAGTTCAGGGCAGTTTGATTGGTCAGCCCCCATCCCCAAGAAAATGTTCTCCAAAAGCCTATCATTTTACTTTGCCACATTCTAATTTCTATCAACCCTCTTTAAAACTACTTACTGAATCAGAATGCAAATTCAGAACACCAAATTCCAAATTTAAAACTGACAAGATATTGGAGCAGACACATAAAAAAAAAAAAAAATAACCAAATACCAAGAAAAAATATTGATAGAACTGTTCAGATAACAAACTGGTGAAGTATAGTACTAGTGCAAAATACTACAAAATAATGTAAACGTTAATCAATCTTTGAAAATATTATCAACCAAAATAAGTTGGAGCTTACTGGTGAGAACACCCCCCCCCCCTCCCTTTCAGCCTCAGACTAAGACTGTTGGATACTGATTTGGTGAGCTGTCGAGAGTTTCGTTTCAGAAAATGCTGTCAGGTTATAGATGGGTTGGGGGGGGGGGGGGGGTGTAAAAAAGGTGTACGCAGAGACAAGTCATGACATTTTCTTGCAGTTATCATGCAATATATTTCTCCCTTTGTTTTTCTGGAGTAAATGTGGACAACCTAAAGGTTTTATTTGTAAGTGCAGCCCATTTCAAACAAAGGTTATCAAGACTTGAGGTAAAATAAAAAGAAGGCTGAATGTCAAGTCAGAAACTTTATAATGTTGAAAAATAAAGTGCTAACTTACCAAGACTGCGGAGTTCACTCAGTCAGAATGGAATCTCAAACTGCCTCAGGCTCAGTTACTCTAAACGATAGAATGAATCCCCCGGAAGGTTAATTATTGCGGCAAAATGTTTTTTCTCGTCCAATGTGTACTTTGTTGCAGTGCAGAACAGAAATGACCGATGTCCACATGTGATAGCCTTGTGGCAGTAGTGCATGTATTGTCAAGCCGAGTTCAAATTTCTGTTTTAGTTTCAGTTTAAAAAGCACGAAATTTAAACAGAGCGGCCAGTTCGCATCGTATTCAAATTAAAATCCTTGTACATTTTCCATCCTCCAGATATAATGATGCCTGCACACATACTTTTGAAAACACATTTCAGACCTCCAGATTTGTGACGTCTGACATGCTGTACGCAATCTTTTGAGTTTTGAGTGTTCGGATCGACATTTTTGTGCGAATAAAATGAAACAACAGCGATTCTACAGGTGGCAAGGTCAAAGACTTAAGACTGGTTCTCTGACAAAATTGCCCGTTTCTCTCTAAAATTCTTTCAACCGTTCAAATTGTCGACTATTTAATTAAATTAGCGATTAATTACAGTGAATTCTTTTTCATGGTTGGGTGTGTAATAAATACAGAACAACACTTATTTTTGAATGGGTTAACGATTACTGGACTCGAGCGTGTGGCGCTGGGATAACCACTCGAGCCTACCGGCTCTCGTGGTATCCCTGCGCCACACGCTCTCGTCCAGTAATCGTTAACCCATTCAAACATAAGTGTGGTTCTGTATATGTACAGTTGATATCGTCTACCATTAGCGAAGTAACAACTTACCATTTGCGTAATCCTGACAATTTATTTTTCACTAACTTGTGAATTATAACAAATTATCTAAAAGATATTTTTCAATATCTATCGACTTGAGTAGCTTCCTAAATAGCGTCACGCTTCGGCGCATGACGTCACCTTGAAGGAACGATCAGCTGATCTTTGTTATTGTTTTGAAACGTGCGCATTTGGGGTCGAATTGGGCCGAATATTGTTTAATAAAATGTCTCGTAAAAGAAAATCTATTCTATTTTAGTCAATATCGGAATTATCTCATGAGTGTGGAATTGACAGTTTTATTTGTCACGAGCGATTAATATTTTCAGGTTCACATAATTTTTTTTAGTCGCTTCCTAAATGACTTTACGCTTCGGCGAATGACGCCGCCTTGAACGTCGCTTTGAATGAACGAATGTCACGTAGCATAATAAAACAAGAAAATCTACACTATTTTAGTGAATGTCGTGTGGACCTCAAAGTATTATTTTTCATGAGCGCAAGCGCTCGTGAAAAATAAAACTTTCAGGTCCACACTCATGAGATAATTCTCGATATTCACTAAAACAATGTAGATATTCTGTATTTATCAACGTATCAAACAGGGACGGACCGATTCTCTAATACTTTCTTCCCTACAACCACCAAACTCTGGAACGAGCTACCAAACAATATCAAACGGCTTCATCACTTATGTTATTTAATTCAGCCTTGCAACATCAAACCCTCTAGCCAAACCCCCGCCATATGTTTACATATGAAATAGGAAAGGAAATGTTCTCCATTGCACACTGCGAAATTGTTGCAGTGAATTAAACCACAACAAATTTAATAATTATATTTCTCCCACCCCATATGTGGTTGTGTCCATTCTCAAGGATATGCACTCCATTTCTTGTTTCAGTGCCCACACTATGCTACCACCCCATCGATTCTGCAGAATGCTCTCGTTAGGTACGACATTATATTTAAGAATGGCCAGCCATTTATTTTATCGTCTGGTCGATTTGAGTAACCCCAACTCCAACCCTATACTATGCTAGTCCGTACTCAAATTCATATGCGTGAACGACAGGGAGTGAGGGAGTGTTATTTGGTGCAATTTTGGCGGTGAGGGAAAAAAGTACCCTATTGTCAGCTAGTTTAGATCACGGCAACCTTTCATTCACCTTCACGCAACTTTCATTTTTGTTTATAAAATAACTTTTCTTTATTTTTATTGATGTATTTATGCCGCAAATTGTAAGTTTAGTTTTCAAGGAGAGGAGTCTCGTAAGTTGTAGAAACTTCTTCTCCAATACTTTTTGCTGTAAATAGTGGTAAACAAAATAAGTTTAAATAAAATCCTAAGCACCTGAAATATAACTGTTCTCGTCGCTTAAAATATCTCAGGAGTGTATCGTGCTTTGCAGATGCGTAGTCAGGTGAGGTGGTAACGCACCTCCACCAAGCATTTGTGGGAACATCTTCCTATTTGCGATTTGAAAATTTTGATAAAATGGGGCGACCTCCCTTACCCTAATACATCGTACTCTCTGCGCCTTAGCCACAGAGAATGCGATGTATCGGGGTAAGTTTGTTTTAAAACATAAATGATTTCGTTTGCTTGTAGTTTCCGTGAAACGCCTAGGCATACTTTGATTTACTTTTTTACAGTCTCGGCTATATTGCAGGCCCAATAGGTTACACCGAGCTTGTCGCTGTTTAATTTCTGCCAGAATCGCATAGTAATAGGAGTACATATTATACAATTATGGACTTTTGTGGTGGTGTATATGATGTGATATAACTTATATTGGCCGAGGTGTTAGCCGAGGTCAATATAAGTTTTTTAGGTTCATATATCTTGCCCCGAGGATGTGATTTCCTCATCCCCACCTTCGGACTCATCGAGGATGATCGAGGATGATTTTTCTCCCCAGGATTACGTCATTATAGATAATTGGCAGTCACGTGCGGACATACCCAATTTATCAAGTCGTAGTCCTTTCGAAAAACGAACAATTTCATCGGAAAGATCGTACAAAAGTTAGGTATATACCATAGGTATATACTAAAAAATTGATTTGTAACGCTGTTCTGTTGAGGGGTTAATGAATTTGCGCCTGTCAAACTCTAATGCAAAGGGCATTGTGTATTGATCGATCGATAAATTCGCGCAGTGATATTATTAAATCTGCATAGAAACATGTGGATGAAACAAATCAAGTTTAATATTTGAATAATAATTAAATATTGAGTCTATATCAACAAGAAACAGATAAATAGGTAATAAACGAACACAATTTAAGAAGCGTTTTTTTTGTGCAGACGATGATGAAATAGTCCCGGCGACCTAATAAAATATGCAAATGAGTATGTCACGTGGGGTGGGTTAGATAGAAATATCCCACCCTGCTGTCTCATCCGGGACACGCATATGTTTCACGTATGGTGTGGGGAGAAAATGCGTTGTGTCCTCGGCAAGGCACTTAATCCTGATTGTCCACGTGGGTGCACGGTGGCACTGTGCACTACACGTCGATGATCCACTTGTGTCATCCATTGCTCAACCTGCTTGTGCGGAGTTAGTACGCTAAGTGTCGCTAAACCCCAGAAATAAATTAATAAGCAGGTTGACTAAATTCAAACGAACAGTGATCTGGTACCACCACACAAAGCTATATATCTTCCCCTTGAGTGGGACAAGGCCTCACCTGTTGTTCATCAATGCCCCCCCCCCCCCCCCATCCATTCGTTTTTCCACACAAGGGAGGATATTATGTACACACCACTAGATGTAACGCGATCTCCGCTATCGCTCCAAATTATATTTCAGGAACGTTTCCACAACATTTGAGTTCTTTATTTAGAGTGGATATGTCCTGTTTCGTTCCTGTGTAGGGGGGTGTTGTCATCTTCAGAAAGTCGACAATAAAAAAATGTGAAATTCAAAGTAAAAGTTTGTACGAATAACAGAGGTGATTTCCAATCGAATCAAAGAAATGAAAAGATGAAAAGATTCGAAACAGAATCGAGTCTCAAACGTTTGCCGGCCCTTATCTCTTTAAACCCACCCACCCAACACCCACCCATCCACCCAACACCCACCCATCCACCCACCCACCCAAGACCCACCCACCCAAGATACACCCACCCACCCACCCACCCACCCACCCACCCACCCACCCACCCAGCACCCATCCGCCCACCAACACCCATACACCCACCCACCTACACACCCACCCACCCACCCACCCAATGCACCCACCCACTGCACCCACCCACCCACCCACCCACCACACCCAATACAAAACTTCCCACCCACATCAATCCCGCACATCCACCCAACCGCACACGCACCCGCCAACCCACCCACCCACGCACCCGCCACCCATCCACCCATTCACTCAAGACCCAACCACTCAACCGCCCACCCACCCACCCACCCACCCACCCACCCACCCACCCAACCACCCACCCATCCATCCATCCATCCATCCATCCATCCATCCATCCATCCATCCATCCATCCATCCATTTCTGTTCTTTCTGTTTTTCCCTTTTTTAGTCATACTGTCAATCGTTTCTTTCCCTCTATGTTTTACTCCCCGCCTCTGTTTTTCCATTTGGCGCGATCAAATTTGTTATAAGTGTTGTTTCAACCAACCAACAACCCACCCACCCATCCATCCATCCATCCATCCATCATCCATCCATCCATCCATCCATCCATCCATCCATCTTTGTTCTTTCTGTTTTTCTTTTTTTAGTCATACTGTCAATCGTTTCTTTCCCTCTATGCTTTACTCCCCGCCCATTTCTTTCCCTTTGGCGCGATCAAATTTGTTATAAGTGTTGTTTCTACTTACAGTGAGTTTCGTCAACGATAGGGCCTTGATTGATTCGTGTGATTGTCCTTATCCATGCAAAACTACAAGGTATGAACGTCAGATATCCATCGCACAATATCCTAGTAAGGAAGCTGAAACATTTCTTACAAAGTTTGGATATCAAAACATCAGGTACGTACAATAAATCAACTCTCTAAACACGTTCAAATACAAGTTATTGTCAAGTGAACAATATTTATAGGAGATGAGGCCAGTAGTGGAAAGCATATTTGCCCAACGCCTCATACTGAGTGAAAATTGACTTTCGAGTTCTACATTTTGGTTATCGGTAACTTTTGTGAGTAGATAAAAAAGAAAAGAATTCTGCTGCACTGCTACAAAAGCTACGAATGGCATAAAATAAACAGAACGCCATGTGTGTTTGAATCGGTGGGTGTTTTACATAACGATTTGGAATGGCGTAGTCATATTTCGCAAGAGCCGTACGATTCAAACACACATCGCGTTCTGTGTTTATTACACAACCCATGCATTAAAATTCAGTTAAATAAACAAATTTAACAAAATAATTCCGATTTTTAAACCCAAAGGTGAAGAGTTTGTTTTGACTGAAGGTGTACTGATCATATGGATCGATAAAAAATCAACCAGTGTTTGTTGAAATTCGTATCGCTGTTTACTAACAGTAATAGCCACCAAATGGTTAGGCGTGAATGGGCTATTATTGTTTGCAAAAATGTAAGTACAAATTTGTGCAGATTTGCAAATGAGCTGGGAGAAACGTTTTTAAAAGAAGTTTGAAGCATGTCAAGATGTACGAAGATTTACCGAAATAAAGTTGACCAATTTAGATATAATGGGATCCACAAAACGAGACGGCCACGGGACTGGGTTAATGTTCCGGTTGGAAATGATTGTTTTTTTTAAAATTATTATCTCATTGTTGTCAAATGTTGTGTGAACCGACTTTATTTTGCTTTTTCATGTTCACACTATGCGACAGACGGTCGATGATTGTATAACGAAATTTGGAAACTTTTCGAAGCGTAACTAAACGGTGCGGTAAAAAGTTCCGGCTTGTATATCACCCGTTGAATACAGAATCATTTATATCATAGCGGCGATTCCGTTGAATACAAGGGTTTAAAGTATAATGGATGTGTATTAAAATATTGCGTTTATGCGTTTATAAAAAGTTGGCCGAGATAAACAAAACATTACAACACATATGGACTTTAACTAAAACCCTTTACCGAACGAATCGGAAGTATCCGCTGGCGAAATTGCAAATTTAGCAGTTGAAAAAAATCTACTTTTCAAAACGTTTCAACAAAACCATATTATGTGACCCCTCATTGGAACGAGCTCATTGATCTCGTTCCAACGGAATGGTGTGTGTGTGTGTGTGTGTGTGGGGGGGGGGGGGGGGGTCACATGATATAGTTTTGAAGATTTTTTTTAAAACAATTTGAAAAACACTAATTAAAATAATCAATTTTGATATCCTATACGTTGGATAAAGGATTAGATACTCAAATATCTCAATCGTGAATTTCACACAAGACGGGGAATCTGTGAGGTTTTATTGATTAAAGATATGCGATCGAACATAAAAAACTAAAATGACACGTCAATTTGTCATAGATCCCACCAAATCTGTACCAAAGTTAGTGCACCCAGGTTTGATACCCCCACCCACGTTACCGCACAGTTTTTTTCTGTTTGAGTTTCTTAATTTTTCGCAATTGTTATGTCTAAAATGTTATATGCAGAACAAATCTACCCCTACGTTCCACGAAGTGGAAATTTGTCCATGACACGGAATTAGTGAATTGTTCTAGTATTCCCGAAAGATCGTGGAATTTTTTGATATGGTTTTCCCAGTCTAGGTAATTTCATACTACTATTGAACCTCAGTATAAGTTTGTTGAATGGTGTGGCGATTATCTCAGAAAAACATATCAAACATGGGAGATTCCAACTGAAACTGTTTATGACAGGACAGAACAAGTGGACTCTAATAGATGGGACATTCGTGTTCTCGTTAGACTTCTCTCTCGACCCAACGCATTTTCCAGGACACAATGCATAAGCAAGCTGTTTATAGAGACAATATGGATTTTGCTATAGACAGAACACTGAAAGAGTCCACATTTCTACCAACAATAAAATGATATTCCATACCTGTTACCAGCAATATAATTATTTATTTATTGTGACTTAACGACACTTTTGACAGCCAGAGTCACCTTGTATCGGACAGTTTTACGGGTGGAGGAAGCCGGAGGACGCGGACTGAATCACCGAGCAACGTCAGACTCCCCAACATACTAACTGCACACCCGCAGAGTTAACATTGGTTGAAGACAAATGCACCGTAGACGTGCATTGCGCCTTAGTACACAACCCTACCGTGCCCCCACGTGGACAACTGGGAACGAGTGTCTTGTCAAAGGATACAACGTTGTTGCCGCAAGTGGAATTCGAACCGATGACCCCTCGGCTTGCAGCCTGCACCTCTACCTACTTGGGCACCGCGCTCCCTGCAATATACTTTAATAATAGGAAGGTGATCATTAAACCTTCTGAACGATTTGCCATGAATAATTTCGAATGAGAGTGTTTTTTGTAATTTTGGAATTTGAATTATTTTATTTTTATTCGCCTTTCTTCCCTCAAAACAAATCGTATTCCCACCCACACTCGTTGAAAATGGTATTCCCCTCCCAGCATCGTATTCCACTCTCAGCGATGACGGACTAATTTCACAGCACTAAAATCGCTCTGTGCCTCGGTAAACCTCGGTAAATCTCGACTGTGATCGATTATTGAAGTCGGTACAGAGATTTCGTATGAAATGGCGACACGTCGGGGATGGTCTATATCACTCATTGATAATGATGGCATCAGTCTGGAGACTAAATGGCGGAAGAAAAAAGCTACCTTTGTCAGTACGTCTTCTGAGTTCAAATGTGTTCTATGTGCCTACTGGCACATAGAACACATTGGAACTCAAGGGACGAACTGTATTGAATTCATGGTTGTCTGCTGTAATGTTGCGATGCACATGTGCGCAAAAGAGTTAAACATTAAACTTGCCGAATCGATAGTTCTAGAACCGTGTGTTGCCTTGTGTTTATTAAAAATGTTTTGTTATTTGAAAGGCTTTGAGTTTTCAGAAAGGCTGTGTAACAGCGACAAATGTGTCAAAACAGATTGGTCGAAGCTTTTGTGATACTTTAAACGCTGAGTATACAAGAGTCTGCCATGTTTTTATTGAATAAAGGACAGGGTGTAAGACCATTTTGTACATTACAGAGGGTCATCTTGTTTCTTGGTGGGACGTGGTTGCTTCGCGGCTCAAAGCCCTGCGATACGAAGGATGTGTGTTCGAATGGAGTGTTCGATTGAAATAAATCTAATTACCCAAATGAACACAACAATTACGTAAAATCACAAAACAGCCGAAAATTACGGAAACGGACCCGGTAACTCGTTTAAATCGCGAGTCACGTCAGTCGCCTGAACCCAGAACAAAGTCGATCTATCGCCCCTTTCCGATTTTGAAGGCTACTGGCATAACAATTGAACCCCCGCGCTCTCGCATGGCTGTTGGGGTCTCTTGTCTTCAAAGTTGAAACCCCCTCCCCTCCACAGGCACAACCTCTAAACATTCAGATATGTAGATATCACGGAAAACAATTATCCTGAAACAAGATCTCCTCAGGTGAGACCAAAAATGGTTCCCTTGTCTTGAGCTTGGTTAAAGTGAATCATTTCAGCTCCCCTGCAAGATTTATAAGACTGCGATATCATTCTTCGTTTTTATTGCATTATCTGACATCTTGAAAACACATATGTCAAAGAATTAAAGGGAAAATCATTTAAACTTTTGTCTATCCTTCAAGATATGTAGGAGGAATTGTTCCGGAATTGTTATCGCCACAGTGTAAGAGGAATCGTTCCAGAACTGTTGTCACCACATTGCAAGAGGCATCGTTCCGGAAGAGTTATCGCCGCATTATAAGAGGAACCGTTCCGGAATTGTTATCGCCACAGTGTAAGAGGAGTCGACCCGAAACAGCTGTCAGGTCATTGTAAGAGGAATCGTTCCGGAACTGTTATCGCCACATTGTAAGAGGAATCGTTACAGCACTGTTATCGCCACATTGTACGAGCAATCGTTCAGGAATTGTTATTACCACATTGTAAGAGGAATCGTGTCGGAATTGTTATCGGCGCAGTGTAAGAGGAATCATTCCAGAATTGTTATCACCACATTGTAAGAGGAATCGTTCCAAAACTGTTATCAGAACACAGTAAGAGGAATGATACCGGAACAGTTATCATCACCCTGTAAGATGAATCGTTCCAGAATTGTTATCATCACATTGTAAGAGGCACACCACATTCTAAGAGGAATCGTTCCGGAATTGTTATCGCCGCAGTGTAAGAGGAATCTATCCGGAACAGCTGTCAGGACATTGTAAGAGGAAGCGTTCTGGAACTGTTATCGCAACATTGTAAGAAGAATCATTGCAGAACTGTTATCGCCACATTGTAAGGGGAATTGTCCCGTAACTCTTATCGTTACATTGTAAGGGGAATCGTTTCAGAACTGTCATCACCACATTGTAAGAGGAATCGTTCCAAAACTGTTATCAGAACACAGTAAGAGGAATGATACCGGAACAGTTATCATCACCTTGTAAGATGAATCGTTCCAGAATTGTTATCACCACATTGTAAGAGGCACACCACATTCTAAGAGGAATCGTTTCGGAATTGTTATCGCCACTGTGTAAGAGGAATCGATCCGGAACAGCTGTCAGGACATTGTAAGAGGAATCGTTCCGGAACTGTTATCGCCACATTGTAAGAGGAATCATTGCAGAACTGTTATTGCCACATTGTAAGGGGAATCGCCCCGTAACTCTTATCGTTACATTGTAAGGGGAATCGTTTCAGAACTGTCATCACCGCATTGTAAGAAGAATCGTTTCAGAATTGTTATCGCCACATTGTATGGGGAATCGTTCCTGAACTGTTATCGCCACATTTTAAGAGGAATCGTTCCAAATCTGTTATCACCACTTTATAAAAGGAATCGTTCTGGAACTATTATCGCCACATTGTAAGAGGAATCGTTCCGGAACTGCATCGTCACACTGTAAGAGGAATCGTTCCAGAACTGTTATCTCCACATTGTAATAGGAATTATTCCAGTACTATTATCGCCACGTTGTAAGAAAAATCGTACCGGAACTGTTAGCTCCACATTGTAAGGGGAATCGTTCCGGAACTGTTGCCGCCACATTGTAAGGGGAATCGTTCCGGAACTGTTATCGCAGCATTGTGAGATTATTCGTACCCGAACTGTTGTAGCCACATTGCACGGAGAATCGTTCAGGAACTGTTACCGACACATTGTGAGGGGTATCGTTCCAGAACTGTTATCGCCGCATGTAAGAGGAATCGTTCCAGAGCTGTTATCGCCACAATGTAAGATGAATCGTTCCAGAACTGTATCGCCACATTGTAAGAGGAATCCTCCCGGAACTCTTATCGCCATATTGTAAGAGGAATCGTTCCAGAACTGTTATCGCCACTTTGTAAAAGGAATTATTCCAGAACTGTTATCACCACATTGTAAGGAGAATCGTTCCGGAACTGTTATCGGCACAGTGTAAGGGGAATCGTTCCAGATCTGTTATCGCCACATTGTAAGAGGAACTGTTCCAGAGCTGTTATCGCCACATTGTAAGGGGAATCACTCCAGAACTGTTATCGGCACATTGTAAGTGGAAATGTTCCAGAACTATTATTGTCACATTGCAAGGGGAATCGATCTAGAACTGTTATCGCCACATTGTAAGGGGAATCGTTCCAGAACTGTTATCGCCACATTGTAAGGAGAATCGTTCCAGAACTGTTATCACCACATCGTAAGAGGAATCGTTCCAGAACTGTTATCGCCACATTGTAAGAACATTCGTACCGGAACTGTTAGGGCCACACTGAAAGGGAAGTCGTTCCGGAACTGTTACCGCCATATTGCTATCGCCACATTGTAAGAGGAATCGTTCCAGAACTGTTATCGCCACATTGTAAGAACATTCGTACCGGAACTGTTAGGGCCACACTGAAAGGGAAGTCGTTCCGGAACTGTTACCGCCATATTGCTATCGCCACATTGTAAGAGGAATCGTTCCAGACCGGTTATCGCCACGTTGTAAGGGGAATCGTTCCAAAACTGTTATCGCCATATTGTGAGGGGAATCCTTCCAGAACTGTTTTCGCCACATTGTAATGGGGAGTCGTTCCATAACTGTTGTCGCCACATTGTAGCAGAAATCGTTCTGGAACTGTTAGCGCCACATTGTAAGGGGAATCGTTCCGGAACCATTACCTCCACATTGTAATGGGAATCGTTCAACAATCCGTTTGTAAATTTTGTGTATAAACCTTTGGTGATATCTTAATTGGGATTTCAAATCAATTTTATACATGTAACCTCGGGCCAGTTTTATAAAACTTTTACAGTTGTGTTTTCTGAAATAGTATTTTCTAGTTATGACTTTAAATTGGTTGAAATGAATAATTAGCATTTTCAAGGAGGTGGCAATTTGCTACTTGGCAACTTGCCATATATTTTAAAGTGCTAATGCTTCATTTTAGTCAATTATATTAATAGGTAAAAAAATGCAATGCTAGAAACTACAGTTCGTCCCCTGAGTTCCAATGTGTTCTATGTGCCATCTCGACAATAACATATCAATAAATCAGATACCATTGAAACAAATTATTTCCGGCCAAACTTTGAGATTAAATAAAGCAAGTTCATAATTTATCTTTTGATTACTCGACTTGCTTGACATTGTTTATGTTGTTCTGGTGGCGGAGGTTCGGCCATCCCAAGGCATTCGCTTGTGTTCTTCAAATTATGCCAGTTCCTTTCTAAGCAAACTTGCCATGACGTGAACGACCAAACATCCGCAAGTCTGTAAATCCGGGGGAAGCAGGGGTGTGTATCTGATCCAATACTTTCTCCGACAGGGACTTCGTCGAGCAATTGTTTTACATTGTACTGCACAACGACCGACTATGAAATATGGCACAATTGTCCAACATAACTGCAGTTAACGTGTGATACCCTGTCACAAATTATTATTAATCCACGGCAATAGGTCACCTATTTTAAGGCTTTTAATGCGATCATCATGGTCTCACCGTCTTGACTAGTCCAAATTCAACCACACTTGGCGTTATAAATTATTTTTTGAGGGTTGCCCCCTGTGTCCACGTTTGTACTACATGTTGACATGCATACATTATAAATTATTGTGAGGAATTGACAGAAACATTGCTAGAGGTTTGTGGCTCGAAGTTTACGTTCAACCGAGACGCGGAGCGTCGGGGTTGAACAAAAACACCGAGCTGCAAACCTCAAACTCGGTTACCGTCAATTCATCACTATAACGTATATGTTCCAATACGATCCTGCCCACAACCCAAAACCCACATCGTGAAATTTTAACGATAACAAGTTCAGGAAACAACCCCCTGTTGTACCCCACGGCGTCACTGGACAAATATTTAGTGAATCAGATAAAGGTCGAGGTCACTCCATCTTAGTTCAGTTCATAAACCGATGTGTACTTTAAACCTTTACCTAACATGAAAAGCAGACGATACTTGCAAAAAAAAATTGAATAACTAATTTTTGTCATTTTCAAAAAATGAAAATTTAATGAAAATTAATTGGCGATTTTTGAGAATAGCTCTGGCTGGTTTTGGCCGTTACGTTGGGTAAAGGGTTAAACAAAACTCCATTCGGAACACCGTCTGCTGCACGTGTGAAAAACTACAGAACAGTTTGAAAGTTTCTCTGTTGACGGAGTAATTGCGAAATGGCCAACCTCATTTCAAATATTTTTCGTGGTGACGTCAGACGGTAACATATGGTACTGGAGCCGTAAACATAGAAGAACTTTGGCGAGCTCTCGTACAATCAGAGGGCGGGGATTTTAGTCTTATTAGAAGATCAACAATGTCTTTCTCTCAGTCGTTTAGAAAAATGCATGTCCTCAAGCAATAATAATCTGATGGTCGAAAAATATTATTAATGTTTCCTGTCGGGCAATTTCATGCAGTCTTTGGAGACGAGTTTGTTAGACACCAGTGGATATTCTGGTCAATTTACCTCCCGAACACCCGTATGGAACGTGAATATGGGCGGAACTTGATGGGGTGTTGAGGTTAAGGCGGGAGATGTGTAGGGGAGTGGGGAATTATGAAGCTGTAAAGTTTGCACATGGTAACTCAACACTACTTGTCTCAGAAAAAAAAAACACTCATTCTTATCCCTGAAAAATAACGAATCACTCTAAAACTCAGTATTAGTTTGTTTTCGTCTTTCGTTGCTTTATTTGCTAATACTTATATTTGCAGTGCCAATTATTTAGAACTGCGGATGTTTTTTGACAATATGGAGTACATGGAGATTTGAACAAATACCAGAATATACATTGAACTCCATAGGAGGTAAATCTACACATTGATTAATCAATATTATATCCCACGTGACTTTCCGTTCATCTCTACATCATGTAGTTTTCGTTGCTATCGCCAGACGGTCACTTTACCATCTGGGTCCCCCATCGCCTACGTGGGAGCACGGTGATATTGTTTACTAAGGCGTACTGCACGTCGATGGTGCACCTGTCTTCAACCAATGCTAACTCTGCTTGTGTGGAGTTCGTATGTTGGGGAGCTGACAGTTGCTCGCCGTTGCTCGGCGGTTCTCTCCGGGTACTCCGGCTTCCTCCACCCGTTAAATTGTCGCGGTCATGATTAGCCATTATGCAGAAATATTTGACCTTAACCACCAATAAATAAATAAATAAATAACCATCTGGGTAGGAGGATTACGTCAGGCCTGGCATTCTGAAAAATGCAGGAGGTCAAAAAATCGCTCTCCTCAATCAGCTTAGGAGAGCAATTAGCTTTACACAGCATTTTAAGTATCCAATTGAACGAACTCATTGAAACTGAAACCAACAGACTATTACATCAGTGATTTTATTAACTTTACTAAGGTAAAGCGAAATCTCTTAGACATCTAGATGTCTCACTCAACAACCGACACACACTTGACAAGACCTGTGTGTATACCCAGACCTGTTGTCCAAGAAAGTCATACCCCTACCACTACCACCTTCAACCCCCCCCCCCCCCCCCCTTGGACAACAGGTCTGCTTGAATCTACAGTCACATCCTGGTGCAAGTGCTTCAAGTGACAGGATAGTAGTAATTGTAGTATATTATAGTGTCAACATTTCTTGAATAATTACCCCTCAAACTGTGATGTCAGTTGTTGAACTTGAAACTGACAGAAAAAAATATTGCTGTGACCCATTTTGCTTCAAATGATTGCAACTGTGTTTGGGTATGGTTGCAGCCATTACCTTTTACCACTAAACCACTTTCAAAATGAAATTACGTGATCTTATGTGACTTCGAAGTTAAATTGCATTTTTGCTTTACAACAAAAATTTAATGTGAGCATAATACATGTAATCTCAATCATCCCAGACCAAAATATTTAGGAGGGCAATTTTTCGCTCTCCTTAATTCTTTCAGGAGGGCAGTAAGGAGAGCTAAAAAATCGCTCTCCTGAAATTGCCAAGCCTGTTACGTTACAGATTTTTCTAGATCTAGTATGGGTGTCAACTGCTATGTTTTGGAAGACAAAACCCAATACAAAATGACTGTTGCAAATTGTTTCTGTACTATTATCAAATCAATATAACTTTGACCCACCTAAATCTGTTTCAGGTTGGCTATTATCTTTTTAACCCTTTACCTAACACAGATTTCTGATATTATATTACCACATTTCAGTATTGTTCTAAAACAATTAATTGTTTTTTTCCAAACCATAGTTTACAGTTAAAACTAGAAGTCCTGTCATGAAATGCACACAAATAGCACGTTGATATGCGTGTTAATGTGCGCGTTATGGCCCAAGTAAAGCTATCAAATTCTGTACATATGGCCTATGCACAAGCAATGTTTCAGGCAATGGACCTCCGGGTAACCCGGAGGTCCATTGGCAGAAACATTGCATGTGTTTGCTATGAGTAACCAGGAGAACCTGCCGTGCTTTGGAAGCCATTCGATATGGCAATTGCGCGCAATTCCAACGCGCAATTAAGCCTACATAAGCGCACTATTCGTGACAGGACTTTTAGTTTTAACTGTATGACCCCACATTTGAAAGAGTGGGTTCTGCACATTATAAGCTGTGTTTTGGAAGAAATAAATTGTTTTGGAAATTGTATGGTGCTTTTTCTAAATTACGCTGGCCGGTTTTGGCCTCTATGTAGGTAAAAAGTTAATCTAGTTACCCTTCATTTAGTAAATCCGATAAACTATAAGGATGAGTATAATATAAGGACATAGTGCCCAGTGAGGGGTGTAGTTCCCCCGCTTCGCATTAGGAACTACACCACCTTACTGGGCACTACATGGGCGTAGTAAACGACGTCGCGTCGGGAACTACAGCACCTCACTGGGAAATATATGCGCGTAGTCAACCCCAAACCATGCACTAGTCCTTAAATAGAAGCCACAACGTTGAGTCAGCTTACTTAGGATGTTTTATAGCCGTGGTTTGATTTGAACAGCCCGTACAAGGAGTTATAAAATAAACCCGAAGAGATGTTTCAGGACGAGTATATTCTGGCTGCGTAGATTTCCAGCCTTGCCAATTTCAAACTGGTAGGAGAATCGTAATGGTTCGCCTTAAATGACCGCAGGATAACCATTTTGGTCCGTCTTAATTCACCTGAGGAGAGCTATTTTCAAGATTTTTCCGATATCTAGGTTTAGATGTACAGTTAGAACTAGAAGTCCTGTCACGAACTGTGCGCTTATCTAGGCTTAATTGCGCGTAGGAATTGCGCGCAATTGCCATATCGAATGGCATCCAAAGCACGGCAGGTTCTCCTGGTTATTCGTAGCAAACACAGGCAATGTTTATGCCAATGGACCTCCGGGTTACCCGGAGGTCCATTGGCTGAAACATTGCTTTTGCACAGGTCATATGTATAAACTTTGATAGCCTTACTCTTGTCGTAACGCGTAGATTAACGCACAGAGCGACGTGCTATTTGTGCGCATTTCATGACGGGACTTCTAGTTTTAACTGTAGTACCTGTGATGAAGGTTTTAAGTTCAGACATAAAGGACTCCAACTGTTACTCTCTATAACCAAATACAAAATACAATGGAACATTGAGTCAGAATTTATAAATCTCTGGAAAGTCTGGATTGTAATACAGAATAATAAGTATTATCATATACCGGGTTACTTATCTACTTGGTACTGTCAAAGATGAAAGTTAAGTTCAAAATTCTTAGCTCCAGTAAGAATTTTGAACACAAATTTTAGCTTTAACAATAACATCTGTATCAAAGCATGAATTGCATGCTGGAACTATAACTGATTTTAGTATGTATTCATATTCTTTGTGTCATAAAATGTTTTACAACGAAAACAAGTCATTCGTGGTGCCTGTGCGATGAGAGTTGGCGGATGTATTCAAAACGCATTGACAATTCCTGAAGAAAAGAATTATCTAAAGTTCATATCAAATAAGTTGGCGACCGTTGCGTACGTTTTTGAGCTGTGAAATCGAACGATGGTATATACTGTCTGTGAAGAACGTACACTAAGATACCAATTCTTTACGGCGTTACTCACGAAATGGACTTTCATCGCCACTGGAATAAGTTGTGAGGAGGACGGTTACCACTCGTAGAAAATCTGTTTATGCGGGCAAGTGAGGGCGATCGTCCGACTGAAAAGGGGAAGCCTGGTAAACAAGCGACATCAGGCTGTAAGCAAATACAAGTTTATAAATAGTATTATTATATACTTTATAAATATTCACATTTCTATTGGCTGCATCTTACACACGTGACTGGTACTCAAAATCCATGTACACCGGTTTTCCAGAGAATATCAACTTTCTAAATATAGCTTTTGGAAATCCCCTCTCTAAATCTATTCCAATCGACGTGCATGCCCAGTCAACCTGACTTCCGTCTCATTTTTATGTTATTCGGCAGATGATAACTGTTTTATTGTTAAATAAAACCGTTTCTGGTTGATATAATTGAACTTTAAATTGACAAATAGAAGATTGTTTTTTTTTTAGGATGGTGTATATAATAAAACAGTTGTGGGCTTTTGTGGTGGTAAATATGATCCTAAAAAAACTGATATTGACCGAGGCGTTAGCCTCGGTCATCTTAAGATTTTAAAGTTCATATCACATCATATTCACCACCACAAAAGTTCATAATTGTGTAACAACCTTAGTTGTTCAACAAGTCAATTATTATTTTCCCGGCTTCACGAGTTTGTTTTCATCAGCCAAGCAACCACGTTATAGTTTAACTCTATAGCTTTACAGGGCTGTATAATTAAATAATTAATCGATATACTTAATCGATTTAATATTTATTGTTTGGTTGCTGAGTAATTTAATATTTACTGTTTGGTTGCTTATTTAACAGGAATTAAAAGTGTTCCTGTTGCAACAATGTTCAATGTTTTTCATCACTCATCTTTAGATCAATATACAAGTAATCTAAGATGCCGATACGAATCCGAAACACGTCTTATAAAATAAAAATTAATGATAATTCGTCCGTACCGAAGTTCAGTCATTATTGCGTCTCTATTACTTTCCAAAGTGTGATTTACTGGGATTTCCGGGTTTGATTATAAACGATAACTTCACAAGTGAATTATGCAATCAACAGTTGGGTCATGTATCCGGGCGCGCAAACGAAGACTCTTTGACGTGGGTGTAATGGGGACTTCATTATTTTTGTATTTTCTAACCCTTTACCTAACATGAAAAGAAGATGACACATTCAAAAAAAATTCTTGAATAACTATTATTTTCATTTTTTGTCTCAAAAACATAGGTTATGAGCTCGTTCCAATGAGGGGTCATAATCTAAGTTTTAGAGACAAAAAATTAAAAAATAATGAAAATTAATTCGCGATTTTTGAGAATAGCGCTGGTCGGTTTTGCGTTACGTTAGGCAAAGGGTTAAATAATATAATTATTGTTAATAATGAAAAGTAATAAACAGAGTAATCACTTGACTGGACTGGTTGCGTGAAATAATTCATTCGAGGTGAGGGACTATATTGTAAAACACTCGTGCGCATTCGCGCACGAGTGCTTGTACAACGTCCCTCACCTCTCATGAATTATTTCACGTAACCAGTCCAGTCAAGCGATTACTCTCTATCTAAAGGGAGCTGTTGTATGCTGTTATATACTCTTTAACCCTTTAAACCCGGGTGGTCTCTTTCGAGTCAATATTCACTATCTGGGGGTAGACCTGTTAACATTTTCAACGTGCATGCAGCATTGGTGCTGCACGTTAAAAATATCAATGGGTCTACTACACACATTCACTTAGCAGCCATCCTACTTAACCCTTTACCTAACCTGAAAAGCAGACGACACTTGCAAAAATAATTCTTGAATAACTAATTTTTTTCATTTTTTGTCTCAAAAACATAGGTTATGACCCCTCGTTGGAACGAGCTCGACGAGCTCGTTCCAACGAGGGGCCATAACCTATGTTTTTGAGACAAAAAATGAAAAAAATAAAGAAAATTAATTGGCGATTTTTGAGAATAGCGCTGGCCGGTTTTGGCCGTTACGTTAGGTAAACGGTTAATGAAATTATGACGCGTCATGTACCTAGGCCGCAAACACTGTCCCTCGAGTTCAATTAGTTAAACGACAGTCACATTTGTCTTTATCAAAATATACCTGTCCTTTCAGCTGAATGGTTCAACTCTTCCTTTGTCCAGTGCTCAAACCAGACGACACGTGCCCCAAAACTGAAAGTTCTTGACGAAACATTTTTAACTTTTGCCTCAAAAACGATGCTTTTTACCCTACATTGGAACGAGTTCAACAAGTTCGTTACCATGAGGGATCATATGCTATGTCTTTTGGCTAAAATTGAAAAAAAAAACAAAATCTGAATGACGGCTTTTGGAGTTACAAGGTTATTATAGAATCCGACAATAGTATATTATGTATGATTTATCGCTGATCTTAATTATCTCTTCTGGAGCGCGGTGGCCCATTGATTACAGATTGGACCTCAAACCGAAGGGTCCACGCTTCGATCCCCACCAGGGGGGTTTGCGTTGTGTCCTCGGGCAATGTACCCCAAACCGATTGCCCACGTGGAACACGGTGGCAATGTGTACTAAGACGTTCGTACTGCACGACGATGGTGCACTTGTCTTCAATCAGTGCTAACCCTGCTTGTGCGGAGTTAGTACGTTGGGAAGGATTGCTCACCATAGCTCGGTTGTTCTCTCCGGATACTTCGGCTTCCTTCACCCGAAGAAATGTCCGACACGAGGGAACCCTAGCTGTCTAAAGTGTCGTTAAAACACCAATAAATAAAATGAGCTCATCTGTTGATCTCATGTGATTTGACAATCACATGACCTATTGACGCCATGTAGGTTCCCTAGTAGCCTGCCTGGGCGGCCATGTGGCGCCATTACCATAGTTATTCGTGGTGTCAGTGGGTGACACGTGTTTCCGTCGTTCATTGTGCTACCTGAAAGCTGTCACATTGGTTTCTATGTGGTCTTCATGAGCCGGAAAGATATTTGTTAGGATAGGGGTGTCTCCGGAAGGAATGTTCGATTGAATAAGAATATATCTAATCACCCGATTGGGCCCGAAAATTTCTCCAAATTTCCTAAATCATAGGTTTCATTCTATCCAGAAAGGCTACTAAGGATGTGAAGCTGTGTTAGGAGGATATTATAAGTTATCTCCGCCAACATGTATGGCATATGGAGATTTAATATCTGGATATCGGTTTTTAAACACCGAGCCGCAGTTGTTTAAATGAGACATCCAGGTATTAAATCTCCATATACCATACATTTTGACGGAGATAACGTTTTTGTCTCGTTTGAAACACAATACAACTTAGTGGAAATAAATTTGTGGACGCATTTCTCGGCTCCACATTCATTTGGACCAAATTCGTGATAATAATTTTGTTTTTATAATCGCAGAAGACAACAGATAGAGTTACATCCATTGGGTCGTTAAGGAAACGAGTAAACATTATTTTGTAAATCGTCCCCCGAGTTCCAATGTGTTCTATATGCCTACTGGCACATAGAACACATTGGTACTCAGGGGACGAGTTATTTGCTCTTATTTTATTTTTATGATTGAACTGTCGGAAATCTGATGATATTTGTGACTATTTTCGGGTTTTTTGGTTCGATTTTTATTTCGAGGCGAGCAAAAGCGGAAAACTTTCGTTTAAACCATATACCTCCGATGTTTCGCGTGCGCTTATACCCTGGATGTTGCACACTTTCATATACCTTGGATGTTGGGTGCATCCTTTGCCATGGCTATTTATCCAAGGCATTCTGACCAATCAAAAGACCGAATTTATCGGGATATAGGGACAAATTCTGTTCCACTGGAATATCTTTGTCTATCCCAGTCTCAATTCTGGTCACTTGCTTCATAGCGTTGATCACGTTCTACCAACTCCTTGCTGTATCTGGTCTCGACCTTTGGCCTTTGCCAATCAGATCACCCCAAATAACTAAACATCGTCCACTATCCCAACATATTGTGTCTAGACCTAGGCGTATCAGATTATCTCTCGCCATGGGGCTGTGAGGAAATCCCTCAATGCGATCTTACTTCAGGTCCCTCATTTCCTCATTCAAGTGCTTGAGAATGTCAGGAAATACCTCAGTGGGGTATAATCTAGCATCCCTCATATCCCTATTTGGGTACTTGAGGATACACCTGTCATGACACCTATACAACTCCCAGCGGCTATATGGCTCATATATAGCTCTTAATAGTCCTACCATTGACTTTTAAATTATATATCCTGTGGTAGGTCTTTATTGCATACACCATTACTATAGTGTTCCACCCCCTCCCCCCTTAACCTTGTACCATTACTATTAGTCATAGCAATTCGACAACATGCTATCTTCCTATGAAGCCATCTCAATAACCTCAAAGCCCTCATGTCATCATCAATGTATTGAAAGGGCATTCGACATACTAGTTTAGCGAACTAATGTTGGGTTAGGTCTTCAGATTTATCATATGCGGGTCATGAGGAAATTCCTCAATGAAGTATAGTTTATCATCCCAAGCATCAGGTTTTATTCGTATGATGCCATGAGGAAATCCCTCAGTGAGGTGTAATCTGCCATTCGTCATATCCTCAGCTCATGGGGTCTATAAGGAAATCTCTCAGTGAGGTATAATCAATCCTTCCTCATATAGTCCTCTAGGTTCTGAGCGACCACGATCCATAGCAACCTACTTGCAGCATCCTATCTAACAGCCATTGTAATTCATCAGTTAAATTTGATCTCCTTATTCTTTCTGAACTCGTAATTTGATTGGCTGAGAGTCCATCGCTTCTGTCCTCTGATCTTAGATAAATTCACTCTTATCGTGCTCTAATTGCCGGAAGTGGCGCAATTATAATATGTCTGCATCCAGGCTACCCGCTCCCAACAGCGCCGAACCGTTCGGTTCACAGATTGAACACACCCCGGCGGTGTTTTTGTAACAGTTGTTAGATAAATGTTGATCACCCACCTTCTTGATTCCTTTCCACGTATTCTGTCCTCATAATTTTAATGATTGAAATGTTTTTTCCAAATATATGTTACATTCCAGACTGATATTTTGTCTCATGATTTGTAGAATGTCACAAACACAACAGTAAACACTTTAAGCAGACGTTTGAAGTAAACCTTCCCACTGCAGGTCGATTACCGTAATTTAAAAATGCAGTGTTTTAGATTGCGATATAGGCCTCGTTAATGATGTATCACGTGTATAAACACAATCGGTGAAAGATTCATTCAAACTGACAGCACGAACTGATGTTTTCTGAACAATAAATGGAACAGATTTTCAATTTGAAAACTACTTCTTGTTTCTTCTGTCACTTAAATCCGTCACACCTGAGAATAAAACTGAATGATCTCCCTTCTCTCTTATGAACTCTTACGTCCCCCGAGTCACGAATCGAACACATCTTGTACATTCGAACATGGAAAATAGACCGAGATCGAAAATGTCATTTTTTGATTGTTTTTCTTCAAATAAAACGGGTTTTGTAAATGTTTTGCACTTATAACGATTACAGAGAATAGTATGGAGATAAACGTTTCTTGTTTCGTTAGACTATGGAAAACCATTTCCTAACGAGTCCCGACATCAACATGTGTACAAATTGAAGTACAGTGGAGCCCTGTTAACTGAATGGTCGGTTTACCAGTAAAAAAAAATAATCAGTTAACAGGAGTATACAGTTAACAGGAATCAGGTCATTTTCCATCTTCTTGTGATACACTGAGCGCAACAATTCTATCTACCGGGCATGCAATTAACAGGAACTGGGTAATTTCATGCTTTCCTGATATGAACTGAGTATTTAGTCTATTATATCTTGTTTGACAGAACACAGTGAGCTCTATCAACCAAGATATAATAGATTATCTGCCCGTATGGAATGTACTGAAGCCATATTGTCTGTAAATGTGGGGAATTCAGTGGCTGCCCGATAAATTCTTCGACAGGTCAGATTTTTGTTCACTTCACAGGAGTTTCACTTCTTTTGTTGCAAAATAACAGGTCAAATCTGTATTGAAGGTTTTGTAAATGATTTTGTGTTTGGAAGTTATAGGCAATTAACATGGATTATTAAATTATGTGATATACATTTAATGGACTCCTGTGTATTTGATTACTCTTGCGTACAAGTGCACCTTCGGAATTTCTCGTTTCTAACTCCCGGCATGCGTGGGGTGTTGCTACCATCAATACGGAATTCAATTTCGCCTAGAAGTTTTCACTACTTTTGTAGAAAATAAATGATTGTTGTAAGAAAAGTACCTTGTGCACCTAAACATACCGGAATTTCCTGGTTATTACTTATTTTCAAACTGCCGAAATGTCGGGTGCTTTCCTACCGTTCCAAGCACAAGGAGTGGGTATGTGGGTGGTTTTGGGGCTGGACAAAATGCATAAATGATAAAAAAAATGCTATTTCTTTTTCCTTCACGTAAAATCACTAAGTTCTGAACTTGTTTAAACTTATATTATCAGTTATATGGCCAATCAGGACGTTTAAAACATATACAGTTAAAACTAGAAGTCCTGTGACGAACTGTGCGCTTATCTAGGCTTGACAACGCGTAGGAATTGCGCGCAAATGCCATATCGAATGGCATCCAAAGCATGGCAGGTTCTCCTGGTTACTCATAGCAAACACAGGCAATGTTTCTGCCAATGGACCTCCCTGTCACCCGGAGGTCCATTGGCTGAAACATTGCTTGTGCACAGGCCATTTGTACAGAATTTGGTAGACTTACTATGGTCGTAACGCGTAGATTAACGCGCAGATCGACGTGCTATTTGTGCGCATTTCATGACAGGACTTCTAGTTTTAACTGTAAACTATCATATTAAGGGTGTAGGTAAGTCCAATTCCATATAAATTCCATGTTGGTACCCACAGCTAATTCTGTCCACATCGTTATAGAGAAGCTGTTGGCAAATTTGCGTCAGGCAAACTGAATTCCATGGCAAGTAGTTTTAAATATCAACTTGAAACTACTTAAAATTATGATTTAATTAGTCTGATTTAGTGTGCTCTAATGTTTCATGGATGTATAAGCATGGACCTGCATCTATGCTTCCTAATCTTATTTGACCATTGCATGTTAATGGAAGGAATAAATAGTCCAGAATAATTTCAGAAAGTTTTTATAAACAAAAATCATAATACCATCTGATGCTACCGGTGTAAAACAAAACAAAAAAAAACTACCACACCTCCCAGGCTCACTTAACATAAACTAAACATTGTTTATTAGTTAAAGAGGCCAACTGAACAAAGGTAACCACTGTGTAGTATAAATCAATAACCTTCATCACCCATTAAGATACGCAGACATTTAGACTGTGTGTGTGACTTCCCTCATGACAAATATGCATACCACAGAAATAGGGAAGGTGAATTTTTGCTATCCCTATTAGCTCCAAAATAAGGAATGAAAAGTGTTTTATATTTAGTGGATTCGGGTAGAATTGCCGATTGCTGAATTACGCAGACTGGGGTATCAGGCAATGTATTATCTCAGACTTATTCAGACTTATTCAGTGACTTATTCAGAGTTGTTTGATTTTGTAACAACTTCCCTTCAAACTCATTACAGTTATCTCCCTTGCAGCCTCACAGGTTCATTAAAATGCTGGAATTGTCAGGGGAGGAGTCTCAAATGTTAAGAAATGGAACAATTCTCGGTTAGGCAGGCATATGTCTGCATTTTATGCTTTATTCTAAGATTTTAGGGGAAGGGTTCCCACAAATGGCCTGGAAAAATATAATAGAAAATGCAGGTGGAGTGGATGGGTGTCTGAAGGGTGAAAAAAACCTTTTGACCCTGTGTCTGCAAATGTTTTCCAGCAAATCCACCCCTTCCTTGTCCTTTCTGTCAAATTCACGTGATGTGTCGGTCTGTTAATGAAGTTGTTAACCAATTAACGACCCGACACGTCGCGTGGTCTGTTTTGCTGGGCATTACTGGATTTTACTGCCCTACTAAACTCTGTTTATATACTAGAGAACAAAACTATAGTATAATAATTAACACCAGCAGCGTAGCTACAGTGTGGGGATTGCCTTGGGCCCTACCCGTAATGTTTTCTCTGTCTCCCCCAAATCATTGACCCAGTGCAACTTCCACACAACACATAGCCCCAAAATGTTCGGCAATATAGCGATTGCACACGCTACAAATGCCCTAGATTCCTTCTTAAAACAATGAATTTTGCACAGTTTCCTCGGGGGAGGGGGCTAGTCCTAACTAGCCCCCCCCCCGGAAGTGGAAGGCAGGGACGTGGCGACAGTGGGTGGGGGTGTCAAGCCTGCCCCCAATCCTGACCAAAATGTCATGTGGAAATTCGGAGGGCAAGTCATGAAATTCCATCTATCTGGATTTTACAGCTTCTTTGGTGACGTCTCCTTTACTTCCCAAAATCCCAATTCGGTTTCAAATCGGCAAAAATTCCAACTGTTACTATTTACAGCTACTGTGTACGCAATATCGAGCTTCATAAGTATGCATGAAAAAATCGCATCATGTAAAATTGTTATCCTGAGTTAATTCCACCATTCACATTTAGAAAATGATGAATCATCGAAAACTGATCAATCCTGCATAAGATCTGATTTAATGTTAGGACAAACCCGCGTTGTGTCCTTGGGCAAGCCACTTTATCCCTGTTGCCTACATGGGTGCACGTCGACGGTGCACATGTCTTCAACCGCTGTAACCCTGCTTGAGCGGAGCATGGACACGTTTAGAATGTTGAGGAGCTAACAGTTGCTCGCCGCTGCTCGGTGGTTCTCTACGGGTACTCCGACTTCCTCCACCCGTAAAACTGTTACGGTCACAATTAGCCATTGTGAATAAGTATGTGACTTGAAACACCAATAAATAAATAAATAAATTGACGTCTAGGAGAGTCTTCGTTCTAGAGGCCTATCCTTTTTTAGTTTTCGTTTTATTTTCGAAATTAAGGTGGAAAACTCTTCTTCATAATGAGGGAGGTCAAGACGAGAGGTCAAGGGAAAGAAATAATGTTTCCGACAATACATTGCGGTGATTCACTTTATTAATGCCTATGCCTATGGTAAAATATACTGTCCAAAAAAAGTTAAGCCCCCCTCCCCGCCACCTCCCTATAATACCAGTGGGTATACAGTAAATGGGTAAATTCTTTTGAGAAAACCTGCTATTTGCAGTTGGGGGAATATGCCTTATTAGTGAAGCAATGGTTTCTAGAGCTTTCTTTTTTATTAAATGAATATTAAATGTCATCACAACGTTAAACAACGACCCGGTGTTCAGTAACTGATGGAACAGCCTCGAGAATATCTAACACATCTTAACTCTTTGCCTAACATAAAAAGCAGACGACACTTGTAAACAAAATTCTTGAATAACTAATTTTTTTCATTTTTTGTCTCAAAAACATAGGTTGTGATCCCTCGTTGGAACGAGCTCGACGAGCTCGTTCCAACGAGGGGTCATAACCAATGTTTTGAGATAAAAATGAAAAAAAAATAATGAAAATTAATTGCCGAATTTTGAGAATAGTGCTGGTCGGTTTTGGACGTTAGGTAGGGAAAGGGTTAATCGGCGTGGCATGCTGTCCATGAACTTCCGAATTTCTCTCTCTGTGATGTTGTCTCATTTCTCTATAAGCACACGGCAGTGAAGTGGTCAATAGCCAGCAAATATTCACCAGTTTTAAGGACGTATGCCCGATCCGATAGACGAATGCAGAACGTCATAATATGAGCTATTCGAATACCCACCCACAGGTATTATGGGGGATGTGGGTGTTTAACTTGTTTTGGACAGTATATTACCGTTTGACCTCTACCAGAAAACACACCAACACCACTTCCGTTTGGGCTATGGGATTAGTGTACTGGTTCATTGGATCATCTTCGTGCCGACTATTTTCCACACCGAAAATCGTATGTTCTAAGCTATTATTTGTCAACTGTATACGCTTAACCCTTTACTCAAAGTAAAGGCCAAAACCGGCCAGCGCTAGCACAAAAATCGCCAATTTTATGATATTTTCATTTTGTTTTTGTCTCAAAAACATAGGTTATGACCACTCGTTGAAACGAGCTCGTCGAGCTCCTTCCAATGGGGTGTCATAACCTATGTTTTTGAAAAAATAGTTATTCAATAATTTTGTTTGTAAGTGTCGTCTGCTTTTCATGTTTGTTAAAGAGTTTATTTGCTAAAATTTATACAACACACAACTAGGAATATACTTAACATTCGATGATATTGAAGACATGGAGGATATCTAATGTTTTCTTGTAAATACCGAGATTAATCTCATTCATGAGTGAGAGAATTTGTATTTTCGCTCGCAGCTCTTGCTGCGAGTGAAAATACAAATTCTCTCACTCATGAATGAGATTAATACCGGTATTTACAAGAAAACATCAGATTTTCTTTTTATTATACCCCTTTCATTTGAAGCTTCAACTGAAACGATCCAAACCGACGCCCATACCACGCAAGAAATCTGTTTACACAATCAGCTGATCGCTGTTTCCGCCGACACAGATCACATTGGATGTTGTGTACATCCACACAAAATAGTTTTCGGGATTGTTGGCCAAATGACGTAATTTTTAGCCACAAACAAATTCAGTAAAATGAAATAATTTCTACTTCATTTTCGCTTCAATTATAATTCTTCAACATTGAATTGAAATAATTCAACAATTTAATTCTGAAACAGAAAAATTTCGATCGCGCATTAATACATTTTGGCATTCCATTGTGATCTGCCGCGTCTTGTGAAACTCACAAGTCGAGCGAGAATAACTTTTGTTTTGCGCTTGTGAAAATTCATTTGTAAATTTCAAGTTCACACGAAATGTTAATCACCGAGGTGTTTGATCTCATTAGTGAGGGGAGAACGCATTTTATATTTTACCGATTGCTATTATAATAAGACGTTAGGGGTGTAATAAATTATTTTCTCTTTATTTTAGGAACTCTTGGAGGACTGATGGGTCTGTTTATTGGAGCAAGTATTCTAACTTTGTCTGAATTCGTGGAATTCGTGTTACAGATCTGTTGGATAGGGTTCAAGAGATTAACAAAACGCTCGCAAACGGCTGTTCATTGTTAACAAAAGCGCCCACGACTGTATATTGTTCTGTGGTATGCACATTTGATATGAGGGAAGTCACACTCACAGTCTAAATGTCTGTATATCTTACTGGAGTGATGAAGGTTATTGATTCATGCTGCATAGTAGTCATCTTTGTTCAGTTGGCCTCTTTAACTAATAAATAATGTTCAATTTATGTCAACTGAGCCTGGGGGTGTGGGGGTGGAGGCGGGGGGGGGGGGGGTAGTTTTTGCTTTATTGTTTTACACCGGTGGCATCAGATGGTATTATGATTTTTGTTTATATAAACTTTCTGAAAGAGACTTTGTTTTTCGAAATAATTGTATTACGTTTTAGTTCCTTGAAAATCACAAATGTGAGATAATTTGCTCCCTTCTTATAATTAATCATCGAATGTCCTTTTTACTACAGTTACAACTAGCTGTCCTGTCATGAAATGCGCACAAATAGCACGTCGATCTGCGTGTTAATCTGCACATTATGACCATAGTAAGGCTATCAAATTCTGTACATATGGCCTGTGTACAAGCAATGTTTCAACCAATGGACCTCCGGGTAACCCGGAGGTCCATTGGCAGAAACATTGCCTGTGTTTGCTATGAGTAACCAGGAGAACCTGCCGTGCTTTGAATGCCATTCGATATGACAACTGCGCGCAATTAAGCCTAGATAAGCGCACATTTCGTGACAGGACTTCTAGTTTTAACTGTACGTAGAGTTACATTATATTTGTATGCGAAAGATATTAGTTACTTCTAGATGATAATGAAGTCTCGTGCACAAAAGATGAAAAGTTTATAGTGGCACATATGCTGTTTAATGATATAATTTCTTTACGTCCAGCACTCAACCATTTAATTCGAGAGTTAATGGTTTAAAGGCACATATTTATGGTTGATATGGATGAGTGGCTAGAGCACTGGACTTTAAACGGAAAGGTCGATGGTTCGTTCCTTACCCGAAGTAACCGTGTTATGTCATTGGCCAAGCATTTGTTCCCGAATGCCCACGTTGTGGCATGGTGGCTCTATGTACCAAAGAGTACTGCACGTCGGTGGTGTACTTGCCTTCGACCGCTGCTCACTCTGTTCGTCTGGAGTAAGTGGGAGAACCTGGCAATTGCTCTCCGCTGCACGGTGGTTTTCTCCGGGTACTTCTTCCACCCGTAAAGCAGTTCGATATGATGTGATCCTTGCTGTTGAAGGAGTATATTAATTTCATGAAATAATCGTTGAAGAGTTTAGAGTTTCTCGTACAACTTTCGTATTGTTATGATAGTGCTAATGGACGTTAGTAGTATGTCAGGGGCTTTTGAGGTGGAGGTTACCGGACCTCGGTGGATGACCCCGCAGGGGGACCATTGAAGAGAGAGCCAGAGGGGAAGTGAAGTAGGAGGAGATGTGGAGATCCAGTTGTAGAAACCACAGGTTTTTACAAAAATTAGCCTCTAGTCCCCACCAACCCCAAATAGGCCCCACCAGACCCCACTACTTCCCACCAATCCTCAAATCACCAAAAAAACCAAGCAAACCCGACGATATGTGATATGGATTCTTCAAGAATATTTTGCAGCATGTAGTGCAATAGGACCGCTATACCTTTCACATAGCCTTCATGGCCTCATACGACTAAAAAGCCCTACTTACGGAATCCCTTTTTAAGAATCCCTTTTTGGAATCCCTTTTTTGTGAAATGAGTCTAAGAGTCATTCGAGGAGTCACTCGAACGAGCAATTGCTCGTTGGCTCATTTGCTCGATGGGATTCGAGTCGTTCGAGCAATATATGCGAGTCACATGAGGTAAGACGGAATCCCACTTATGGAATCCCTTTTGTGGAATCCCATTTGTGGAATCCCTTTTTCGAAAACGGCCGTGGCTATGGATTCCCTTTTTTCTGAAATGAGTCTAAGAGTCGTTCGAGGAGTCACTCGAACGAGCAATTGCTCGTTAGCTCATTTGCTCGATGGGATTCGAGTCGTTCGAGCAATATATGCGAGTCACTCGAGGTAAGACAGAACCCCACTTATGGAATCCTTTTGGGAATCCCATTTGTGGAATCCCTTTTTTGAAAACGGCTGTGGTTATGGAATCCCTTTTTCCTGAAATGAGTCTAAGAGTCGTTCGAGGAGTCACTCGAATGAGCAATTGCTCGTTGGCTCATTTGCTCGATGGGATTCGAGTCGTTCGAGCAATATATGCGAGTCACTCGAAGTAAAACAGAATCCCACTGATGGAATCCCTTTTGTGGAATCTCATTTGTGGAATCCCTTTTTCGAAAACGGCTGGGGCTATGAATCCCATTTTTCTGAAATGAGTCTAAGAGTCGTTCGAGGAGTCACTCGAACGAGCAATTGCTGGTTAGCTCATTTGCTCGATGGGATTCGAGTCATTCGAGCAATATATGCGAATCACTCGAGGAAAGACGGAATCCCACTTATGGAATCCCTTTTGGGGAATCCCATTTGTGGAATCCCTTTTTCGAAAACGGCTGTGGTTATGGAATCCCTTTTTCCTGAAATGAGTCTAAGAGTCGTTCGAGGAGTCACTCGAACGAGCAATTGCTCGTTGGCTCATTTGCGCGATGGGATTCGAGTCGTTCGAGCAATATATGCGAGTCACTCGAAGTAAAACGGAATCCCACTGATGGAATCCCTTTGTGGAATCTCATTTGTGGAATCCCTTTTTCGAAAACGGCTGGGGCTATGAATCCCATTTTTCTGAAATGAGTCTAAGAGTCGTTCGAGGAGTCACTCGAACGAGCAATTGCTGGTTAGCTCATTTGCTCGATGGGATTCGAGTCATTCGAGCAATATATGCGAGTCACTCGAGGAAAGACGGAATCCCACTTATGGAATCCCTTTTGGGGAATCCCGTTTGTGGAATCCCTTTTTCGAAAACGGCTGTGGTTATGGAATCCCTTTTTCCTGAAATGAGTCTAAGAGTCGTTCGAGGAGTCACTCGAACGAGCAATTGCTCGTTGGCTCATTTGCGCGATGGGATTCGAGTCGTTCGAGCAATATATGCGAGTCACTCGAAGTAAAACGGAATCCCACTGATGGAATCCCTTTGTGGAATCTCATTTGTGGAATCCCTTTTTCGAAAACGGCTGGGGCTATGAATCCCATTTTTCTGAAATTAGTCTAAGAGTCGTTCGAGGAGTCACTCGAACGAGCAATTGCTCGTTAGCTCATTTGCTCGATGGGATTCGAGTCATTCGAGCAATATATGCGAGTCACTCGAGGTAAGACGGAATCCCACTTATGGAATCCCTTTTGGGGAATCCCATTTGTGGAATCCCTTTTTGAAAACGGCTGTGGCTATGGAATCCCTTTTTTTCTGAAATGAGTCTAAGAGTCGTTCGAGGAGTCACTCGAACAAGCAATTGCTCGTTAGCTCATTTGCTCGATGGGATTCGAGTCGTTCGAGCAATATATGCGAGTCACTCGAGGTAAGTCGGAATCCCACTGATGGAATGCCTTTTGTGGAAGCCCGTTTGTGGAATCCCTTTTTCGGAAACGGCTGTGGCTATGGAATCCCTTTTTCCTGAAATGAGTCTAAGAGTCGTTCGAGGAGTCACTCGAACGAGCAATCGCTCGGTGGCTCATTTGCTCGATGGGATTCGAGTCGTTCGAGCAATATATGCGAGTCACTCGAAGTAAAACGGAATCCCACTGATGGAATCCCTTTTGTGGAATCTCATTTGTGGAATCCCTTTTTCGAAAACGGCTGGGGCTATGAATCCCATTTTTCTGAAATGAGTCTAAGAGTCGTTCGAGGAGTCACTCGAACGAGCAATTGCTCGTTAGCTCATTTGCTCGATGGGATTCGAGTCTTTCGAGCAATAGTTGCCAGTCACTCGAGGTAAGACGGAATCCCACTTTTGGAATCCCTTTTTGGAATCCCATTAGTGGAATCCCTTTTTCGAAAACGCCTATGGCTATGGAATCCCTTTTTTTCTGAAATGAGTCTAAGAGTCGTTCGAGGAGTCACTCGAACGAGCAATTGCTCGTTGGCTCATTTGCTCGATGGGATTCGAGTCGTTCGAGCAATATGCCGAGTCACTCGATCGAGCAATTACTCTAAAGCTCATTTGCTCGATGGGATTCAAGTCATTCGAGCAATGACTTATCAGTAACTGCTTGATAGCTTATTGGCTGCCTTCAACGACCCTGTACCGGGGTCCCCCAAATATTCCCTCAAAAGCCCCTGACATACTACTGCTTCCCTTCCCCTCTGGCTCTCTCTTCAATGGTCCCCCTGCAGGGTCATCCACCGAGGTCTGGCTTTCTCCACCTCAAAAGCCCCTGACATACTACTGCTTCTCTTCCCCTCTGGCTCTCTCTTCAATGGTCCCCCTGCGGGGTCATCCACCGAGGTCCGGCAACCTCCACCTCAAAAGCCCCTGACATACTACTGCTTCCCTTCCCCTCTGGCTCTCTCTTCAATGGTCCCCCTGCGGGGTCATCCACCGAGATCCGGCAACCTCCACCTCAAAAGCCCCTGACATACTACTGCTTCCCTTCCCCTCTGGCTCTCTCTTCAATGGTCCCCCTGCGGGGTCATCCACCGAGGTCCGGCAACCTCCACCTCAAAAGCCCCTCACATATTACTGCCTCCCTTCCCCTCTGGCTCTCTCTTCAATGGTCCCCCTGCGGGGTCATCCACCGAGGTCTGGCAACCTCCACCTCAAAAGCCCCTGACATACTACTGCTTCCCTTCCCCTCTGGCTCTCTCTTGAATGGTCCCCCTGCGGGGTCATCCGCCGAGGTCCGGCAACCTCCACCTCAAAAGCCCCTGACATACTACTGCTTCCCTTCCCCTCTGGTTCTCTCTTCAATGGTCCCCCTGCGGGGTCATCCACCGAGGTCCGACAACCTCCACCTCAAAAGCCCCTGACATACTACTGCTTCCCTTCCCCTCTGGCTCTCTCTTCAATGTTCCCCCTGCGGGGTCATCCACCGAGATCCGGCAACCTCCACCTCAAAAGCCCCTGACATACTACTGCTTCCCTTCCCCTCTGGCTCTCTCTTCAATGGTCCCCCTGCGGGGTCATCCACCGAGGTCCGGCAACCTCCACCTCAAAAGCCCCTGACATACTACTGCTTCCCTTCCCCTCTGGCTCTCTCTTCAATGGTCCCCCTGCGGGGTCATCCACCGAGGTCTGGCAACCTCCACCTCAAAAGCCCCTGACATACTACTGCTTCCCTTCCCCTCTGGCTCTCTCTTCAATGGTCCCCCTGCGGGGTCATCCACCGAGGTCCGGCAACCTCCACCTCAAAAGCCCCTGGCATACTACTGCTTCCCTTCCCCTCTGGCTCTCTCTTCAATGGTCCCCCTGCGGGGTCATCCACCGAGGTCCGGCAACCTCCACCTCAAAAGCCCCTGACATACTACTGCTTCCCTTCCCCTCTGGCTCTCTCTTCAATGGTCCCCCTGCGGGGTCATCCACCGAGGTCCGGCAACCTCCACCTCAAAAGCCCCTGACATACTACTGCTTCCCTTCCCCTCTGGCTCTCTCTTCAATGGTCCCCCTGCGGGGTCATCCACCGAGATTCGGCAACCTCCACCTCAAAAGCCCCTGACATACTACTGCTTCCCTTCCCCTCTGGCTCTCTCTTCAATGGTCCCCCTGCGGGGTCATCCACCGAGGTCCGGCAACCTCCACCTCAAAAGCCCCTGACATACTACTGCTTCCCTTCCCCTCTGGCTCTCTCTTCAATGGTCCCCCTGCGGGGTCATCCACCGAGGTCCGGCAACCTCCACCTCAAAAGCCCCTGACATACTACTGCTTCCCTTCCCCTCTGGCTCTCTCTTCAATGGTCCCCCTGCGGGGTCATCCACCGAGGTCCGGCAACCTCCACCTCAAAAGCCCCTGACATACTACTGACGTTCTAACCACAGAAGAAAGAACAAAAGTGTTTTCTCATACGGTAGTAATAAACGACTCAAGATCGAACGCACGCATTACGGAATTCCCTGATGTATTCGTGGAATTTACCGATTTATTTGTAGGTCACTGGTAGAAATAGTCCAATCACGTGCGCCCCGTTTGAGACATGCATGATAACAATCTGGAAAACTTGACACTCTTGTTTTCCGGAGAGCTGGATTTGATGGGCAAACTGCAGTGGTATTCATATAATAAGATGTAATCCTGGCTAATGAAAATGTTGAAAGGCATATATTAATTGCATCAAATAATCGCTCTGAGTGTTTAGAGTTTCTCGTACCCCTTTCATATTGTTATGGTGTTGTATATATAGAATATACCAATAGTAGCTTGGTGTACCAAATGTTCACAACGAGTGGTGAAGTGGTGTTAACCGCGAGCCTTCGGCGCGCGGTTACCACCACTTCACCACGAGTGGTGAACATTTGGTACACCAAGCTACTATGGGTATATTTTATTTATACCATGATCGTCACATTATTAAGAGTCGCTATTATTTTTTCTCGATTTTACTGAGCAGCAGCCGTACAAACGTGCAAATTTTTTTTTGTTTACATAAGCATCGGTGGGCGGTACTTCCGCTGTCAATTTTATTGCCGAAACGAAATGAAATAATAATAACAACATAATTACATACTATTTCGAGTTATGGATGCTTTATTGACATAAGACAATGCATGTTTGTTACTTTTTGGCATCTTATGAGGTAAACCCATTTAAAAACGTAATAAATAATTGCCACTTTTATTTCAGTCTTCGCGAGTCGACGTTCGATAAATTTTGACAAGTTCGCATTCAGATCGACGTCACCAAAGGTCATCTTGGAAATAGTTCCACTGTAAGTGTAAATTTTAACTACTGAAATCCCATTGCTGGCGTGTTCACCACGGTTGGTGTATAAAGCTAAAATGTATGTCATAGGCTTTTCACATATAGCAGAATAGGTAACCATGGTATAAATGAAAGTTCTAACGACAGAGGTATTGTGTTTCAATTGAAGACGGATAGATGTACAAATACATAAAGCAAATATATTGTCCCCGAATGTTATTACACATTACCGTTTCCATGGACAAGCCAGCGAAATACCACAAATACTGTTCTTATCCATAAAACCATTAACGAGCAGACAGACCAGAAGACAAATCGCCCCAATCAGTACGTATAACATTCATATCATGCCACTTGTGATCCTGTCTGGTGCCGACTGTACCAGAGATCCCAGTCTGTGATAACTGACAGTCCTACTGCTGTCGACGCCAGACGGGTCTAATACTGTGAGGGCAGTGTGTGTGCTGTTCTGTAGGCAAAATGTCACCCACTTGGCCATAGTGGCTCACAAGTCTTGAGAACTGAAAAATATTACACCTCCTCCCCCTCCCAAGAAGGTAACATTTTATAGAACTGTAAGAAAGTGAAGATGGCTCTCAGTTTGATTGACATGTAATCATTAAATGTAACTTCAGAATATCCCCACTTCCCCACGATACTAATCCACTCTAAAAACGTTAAATTACATTTCGATCGATTTGATCCGTTCATACCATAAAACCACAACTCATCCTATTAAATGTTGTGACTTATTTGATGCCGACTGTACCAGGGCTCTCAAGTGATAAACACACAAAACACTTGTGAGTTTTGTCACTGACGGCACCGGACAGGACCAACTTTGGAATGACTAGAATGGGAAATTTGTCAAATAATATAACAGATTAAATGCACTTTCTAATTCAAGAACAGTCTGCCAATCAGATCAACTTCCATAATCTGTTTGTTTCTTCCTACTTCGATAGAATTTCTGAATACCCAGCCCACTAAAATATTGAACCGGTAGCAAAATGCCCTTCGATAATTCTGTGAGTCAACACACCCCTCTAGCTTATCAGAACTCATTTTATAATGCTCATACCTGTCCTCAGTTACTCACTACTTTGAATATATGTGCATATCCATGTGTCTGTGTATGTTTATGTATGTGTAAATGCGTGTATATACTGCATTGCTTGGTACTATTCGTTCATACAAAAGCGAGCAAGTAATCGTGGTCCGATGCCTAACACCCTTGTTGTAGCGGATTCATTATCTGCCATCAACTGTTATGCCTGTGGCATTGTACCATTCTATCAGGATAAAGCCAACCCAGTAATGACACATGTTCAGAAATGTACTGTTACGGTTTCTCATACCATAGTGAGTGAGTATATATGTGTTCCATATATATGTATATTGCTGCTGGTAGGTCTATTTCATGCGTCTTTGTTGTACACGAACACAGAGTAAACATAAGGTGGCACGGGTGTGGAGTTGTTCAACTGCAGCAGGTTGGGAACTGATCTAGGATCACTCTTCAACGGGCTGCAGTAGAATACTTGCACATCCAGTCTGGAACTGGATAGAACGCAGCAAAATGTGGGAAATTATCAACAAAGAATGAAAAAAAAAATTACCAACAAGTAAATAAGTAAAAGGTTTACTGGTTTTTTAAGTGCTTTATGACACTAAGAATGCAGTCAAGCTACGGATGACACATGTTTATGGACTTACTGTCGCAGAAAGTATATGTGTTTGCTTATGTATATGCTTTGTTGTGGTTAGTGGATCGCTGCTAATGACCACCCCATCACAAGCCCTGAAAATGTCTAATAGGTTACTCATTTTAGTTTACACTCCAGACAACTCCTAAATGGGTTAAAGTATCTTTACATATATTTGTATATAAAATGTAAAAAGTCACTGAAAATTCAGAGGCTTCATAGACTATTAGTTGTGTATAGGTGCATACTTGTGCTGTAGCAATGGCCTCACCTGGTTAGAAATTGCCTGCTTGGAACTGACTAACTTCCTGCACAAGTTCTGGTCAAACCGAAGGCGTCAAATGTCATAGAAAATTCTAAGGCACACACACCACGACTGTGTTTAGGGAGTGCTTACGTTGTATCAGGGGCTTATGTTGTATCAAGGCAAGGGCTGTACTCCACAGAACTGAATGATTCATCCAACTAAAAATTCACACTGACATACTTCCCATAGTCACTTACCCAGAGTGGGCATGTTCTGATAAGGATGCGGCTATGTTTTGCTGCATCCTGCTTGGGAAGTTAACACCTATGCAGACTGCAGTAGAACATGTGTACACCCCACCTAGCACTTAAGCCCGGGAAAAGAAAATGAATGAAAATCATTGCGATGCAGGGGATGCGGAAGTATTAAATATTTTAAATCATAGCTTTGCCAATTGCACCCCCCCCCCCCGAAAAAAAACAAACAAACACATATCCGACTTGTGATTGGAATTTAAAGTAAAATATTGTACTTGAAGTGGATCGTGATTATTTCCTTTGACGTTCCGTCCACATTGTCTTACTTCCCATACTTACCATGGCCACGAATCTAGAGTAGGCATGTTTTGATAAGGATTTGGCTGCAGCATGCTTAGGAAGAAAAATCCAAGGCGGACTGCAGTAAAACATATATACATCTCTCCTGGTACTTGAAAAAAGTAAATGAATGGAACATTTAACGAATACTTTAAAAATAGTGGGCTGCAAGGGATGCGGATATATTAAATAATTTAAATCAGCTTTGGCAAATTACAAATTATCACCCCTCCCCCCCCCCCCCACACCCACCATAAATTGAATATCAGACTCGTGTCTGATAAGGAAAACTATTGTACCTTGAGTGGATCTTGATTATATCCCATGATGCTCCGAAGCAAGACTAATACCTTGACTATGTGACAATCAAGTAACAACTCATTCTGTTTTTGTTTTTGTTTTTTTTTTTTTTGTTTCTAAATCATCAAGTGAATTTCTCCATTTTGTGAACCTGAACCTGCACAGATCAAAACATGCAAATGTGTCACGAAACACGGATCACCAATACAACTGTTTGACTTTCCGTCAAGTAATGCTGTCAAGTGGAAAAATCTAAAGGCACGTAACATGTAATACTTCGTGAGAAAAGCCGTTCTCACCTTTTTACGGCATATTAGTTTAATCGGTACCCGTTACATTGTCTATTTTAGGTCAGCACTACTGACCCGCAATTACGGCACACTTCAAGGTTGAATGTCATTACAACTGGGAAGATAACAGGATTTCTGCCCTTGTATTAAATTTTATATCAGATCTGTATCAGTGGCGTTTGATGAATGTTAGCTAGTTTCCTCTAGCTTTGATTAGCATACAATGATGTGTATCAAAACTAGTCGAAGTGACATCGCCTCACACTACATGGAATTGCAATGTTATTGTATTGTTGCAGCTGAGAAGGACTCGTCGGATTCGTTCCGGTTTCAAGTCATGGGCAGTATACCATGTCAATGCAATTGGAAAAACAGGCCGATCAGCATTCAATAGTTAAACGACAAAGACATGTCGAACCAGCTCCCAACACATCGCGATTTTGGTAGTGATGAATTGAGGAATGAGTTTAGTTTGCACAGAGTTAGTCTACATCTTGACCTAAACCCCAAGCTTCAAACAGTTAACCCACAAATGAACATGTATAAATTTCAGTTTTGTTTCTTTCTTTACTCATATGTTTATTTTTTCTTTAATTTATGTTCCAGTGGTGATGACCACGAGTGCACTCTAAGGAAAAGGCTGCACAAAAACCCAAACCGCCAATTTCTATCTTCGGAAATCCCGCTGACAGATGAATTTAAATTTTCACATTCGCGTAGTATTAAATATGGAGATTGACATAACCCAGTAACGACAGTCAGTGGGTATTTTCTACAACGTTCTTAATTCAATGAAACAGGACCACATTCATCAAACTTATGCAACACTCCTTCTTAAAATCCGTCCACTTATATTCCATCTCTCATCCTCTATAATTGTTATTATGATGTTGATTGTTATTCTCTGTGGTGATGTCCATCCAAACCCCGGTCCAGCTCGTACAGGTTCTGTCAGTACTGATCAAAATACAATTTCAATTCTAAACTATAAAATCCGTAACATCCGTCATAAACTGCATAAGCTAGTAGATGAGATCGATGACTTTGACATTATTTGCTTTACAGAAACTCACTTGGAAAATGACTTCAATATTGATAACATATTGATCCCAAACTATTCGGTCCCCATTATACATAACAGAAACCAGTACGGCGGGGGTATTGCGGTGTAGTTTGCAGATCACATCACCTTCAAATAAATTGAAGACCTATCGTTTGATGATGATATTCTCTGGTTTGAAGTGGGCAACAAACAGAAATTCATCCTTTGTGTCACATACAGATCGGAGAGGGAATCCGGTGAAAATTACTGGCCTATCTTGCAGGAAAAAATAGAATTAGCCTTGGAAATAAATCCATCAGTTGTTTTAACTGGTGATATAAACTCTGACCTACTCGTGGAACGGAGTACGCTACAGTCTCTTATAACACTATTCAATTTGAAGAATGTTATATCTGAGCCCACTCGAATAGGAAAAACATCTCGAACCCTACTTGACCCTATAATTGTTAGTGACACAGTTACGATAGCTCACTCGGGCACGCTGGAATTAGGTTTATCCGACCATCTCGCAGTATACACTCATGTAGTTTGTGCACACCCTATTCAATCAACTGTCACCCGGGAGGTCTGGAATTACAAAAAAGATGATTTTATAAAATTGAATAACCTTATAAACGAGACAGAATGGGAGAAACTAATTTGCAGTGAGGAGAACACTATTGATGCGCTGTCAAACTTTGTTTCTACTTTTTTGGAACTTGCAGAAAAATGTACTCCACATACAAAAGTTATAATTAGGAAATCTGATAAGCCATGGTTTGATTGCGCTATTAGAAGTACTTTTCGTCTTCGTGATCGACTGCGTAAATTAGCTCTGAAAGGCAATAACCCAAACACAAGGGCGAAATATAAAACTATCCGAAACAAAGTTAACAATATGAAAAAAATTGCCAAGGAACACTACTTAGAAAAAATAGATACCTCAATATCTGAAAACAACGACCAACGGCAATTTTGGCATATTGTTAAGATGTTTCAAAACAACTTTGCTTCCGATCCAGGAATACCGACGTTGAAAACTGATCCAGGTAACACACTTTTTGAAACCGACTATGAAAAAGCTAATATTTTAAACGAGGCATTTATTCAAAATAGTATGTTGAACTCGAATAGCAAACACCCCGCCCCCCCCCCCCCCCTTCAAACGCAAATGTTCGCAATCATTTAGCAAAATTTCTTTTACTCAGGAAGACATTATTCAGATTATCATTTCTCTTAAAACTAACAAAAGCAGCGGTCACGGTGGTATTGGACATAGAATGTTAAAGGAAACTAAATTTAGTGTAAGCAGACCTTTATTTCTGCTTTATTCTAAATCACTGGAGTTGTCGGAATTTCCTCTGGAATGGAAATATGCTGATGTGATCCCTCTTTATAAAAATGTGAAAGTCAAGACCCCCAAAATTATCGACCTATCTCTTTTTTGTGTTGTGTTGGTAAAATAATGGAGCGGGTTGTTTTTAAGGAAGTCTATAAATATTTTAAAGACAACAATCTATTTTATGTATTACTTCCTTCCAAACAACAGCACCGTTTACCAATTATTAGAGATCTATCATAACCTTTGTGACGCAGTAGATAAAAACTTATATATATGTGGTGTCTTTTGTGATATTTCAAAGGCATTTGATAGAGTATGGCACGTAGGAATCATATATAAATTAAAACAGTTAGGTATCTCGGGTCCTTTGCTCCGCTGGTCTCACAGCTATCTAAAAGACAGAAAACAGAGGGTAAAATAAATGGTTACAATTCCAACTATAAGAAAGTCAAGGCCAAAATTGACTCAGTTACTCGCATTTCGCCGATGACACGTGTCTGACAGAATCGTCCAATGACCCATGTAACGTCGAAGCAAAAGTGAACGAGGAACTCAAAAAATAAACGAATAGGCTAACACATGGCTTGTTTCGTTTAATGCAAAAAAAAGACGAAAGCAATCCTATTCACACTTGAGAAAAATATCTCGTCATTAAATGTTTTGTTCAATGGCGAAACAATTGATTTTTGTAATTCTCACAAACTGCAAGAAGAAACCTGGATACCGCCACTGTGTTTAAGGTATGAACTTTGTTAATTAAGTACTATTTATGCCAGAGACAACGACGGTTAGTCGGGTTGTAAATACTTCGATTTATTAAAATAGTAGAAGATTTGGAACTGGTCTTCGTTGTGCTGTACACGACAAGTTCGTGAAGTTACTGAACCCAGAATCTGGAGCCTGTGTCTGATATCGTCTGAAAGGAATCCCAAGCTGTCACGGGCTGGTGGGTCCTCACAGAACTGCCAGTAATCACAACGTGGAAATCCACGATCACAGATCGATAAACATTTTCCTTCTATTCCGCAACAGTATTTTGGTAGGGTGTTTCCGTATCATTGCTGGATGGAATTCTTTCAGAATACTTGTTTTCTGCCCGCTTCTTGTTATACCAGGCCCTATCCCGTCTTCTGTTGTACTAGCATTCTCTCAAGTCCCATCTACTCTTAACTGTCTTTAATCCTGACCTGACATCCGGTCGTGACATGGACTAAGTGAGACGGTTCCACGCCATTGGCTTTTATCTAACAATCATGTACATGTTGGCTTGAAAACCACGAGAAACGGTATAATGTGTTCCGATTCCGTATCATATAGACGACTCATTCTGATTCCGTATCATATAGACGACTCGTTTCCGGGAACGCAACGGGCTATCATAACGGGCGCTTGAATACATTCTATGAGCGTTTCAGTGATCGCTTTCAAAACAAAACGAAATTCCTTACATTAGCGACAGAACTATTAATAGCCCCCTCCCCCCCCCCCCCCACACACACCTAATAAATAGAAACTGAACAATTAAATATTACACACTTGTAAATTCAAGCGTATCATCACAGGAAGTGACATTGAGCGTCAATAATTTTTCAACGCACGCAACTTTGAAAATTTGCGGTAACCGCGTTACGCATTGTTTGTTAAAGTGTACAACAATATTGTTCCATGAAATGAGTTTTTTTTTTAACTTTTCTCCCCAACAAATGTCCCAAAACTGTATTAATAATTTAAGATTTATTCTGTTTATGTGACAGAAGTGTTAGATAAATGAATTATCGTGATAATGTGCATGTCCTGTGAATTGCATCAGGTTCTCGGTGGTGTCCAGAATGGGACACAACTCGCCGGCAAACCGGCTCGTTGAGATCCCATTCTGGACACCACCTCGAATCTGATACAAATCACAGGACATGCACATTATCATGATAATCTGTAAAGAGCAATCTATAATATACTTTACTACTATTCTGTCTTCTGTCGTCCTAGCATTCTTACTAGTCCTATCTACTCTTGACTGTCTTTAATCCTGCCCTGGCACCAGGTCTCGACATAGACGAATTCAGACGGTTCCATCCCTTTGGCTTATATCAATACATACTATTCCCTGTCCAACCATGATCAATACAGCTTTGTGCTGAGCTTATGTGATAGTGCACCGGGTGTACACAACACATGCAACATATGGCCTTTCCCTTTGCCAGGTAGTTTGTTACTATACTTACGCCAGACCCACGATACCCTGATCAGTTGTGTCTCTGTGTTACTATACACAATATGTAGCGATGTGTACACTACACATGCAACACATGTGCTTGCGTTGTGTGGCGATACACGTACACATACAGGTATTGGAGGCCACATATTGCATGATGATGTAGTATTGGGTAGTGTATTTGGGTAGAGCATGAGTTTCGGAGAATAGATAGTACACCATGTGTAACAATGTGTACACATCACAAGGGGTGCATACCGGCATTCCACTTTCAGATCATTCCATTCGTATAATCCCAAATCAGTCTACACACAACAGTAGTATAGCGTGTACCTGAACGGACCCTAGTGGGGGACCTTTTGGGAACGTAAGACGTGACGATGTAGTCACGTGACCTAGTTCCGTCATGTTTGCTTGTCATGATAGACCGCACGACCAGCCATCCTGTGACGTCTTCCCCACAATGATATATGGTATTAGTGCGCATGTGCAGCACGTATTGTTGGGATGACTCGTGTTTCCATCGTCCATTTTGTAGACTAGAGACCACCTTCTTGGTTTCTGTGGAATCACGTGGTGGCTATGAGTCTGCGTAAAGGACGGGGGTGTATTCAGTAGGTGTGTTCGTTTGAACTGGAGTAGATCTAATTACGAAATAGAACCGACCATTTCCTCAAATCACCAAACAACACCCAAAACTACCGAAAGGGTTCGGATTCCACCACCAGACCCCCACCCCCTTTCTTCAAATAATAGACACGTTCCTTCGTATAAAGGTAAATCTAATTATTGCAAGCAACACGGCAACAAACCCAAAACACAAAAGACACAGAAACGGACCTGGCGCGTTCCTTTGTATAAGATTACTTTTTGCTGGTACGGATTTTCCCAGAATCCCAGTTTATACTTATTGCAGACCCTCTTCTGACTATCCCAGTAGTCTATCCAGGCTTGGCTATATCTGGTTCCGACCTCTGCTCTCGTCCGAGTCTTATAATCACCAGTCAGGTACAGACATTGCTCGAATGATTTTAATCTTATAGAGCAAATGAGCTATGGAGCAATTGCGCGAACGACTGTTGCCATTTACGAGTCTTTTGCTCATCTGGGTATTGGAAGATATCTATAACATGGTGATGTACTATTGGAGGCTACCTCAACGTCTGTTGAATTCCTGGAATCTAGAACACTACTGCTGATCTGCCCCATATCGCCATCACTTGTCCATTGATTAGCTGATACTCTTTTCTACCGCTACTACCGATCTCTGCCGCTATTATTAGCTACCACTAGGTTTCCTGTGTTAGAGTCCTCCACACTTACCACTGTCTTCTGTGGCTTCCAGTACTAATATAACTATATATGATAATCACTGTCATACTTGGCTTCCACTACTATTATAACAGTCGAGGATGTCGGCTTGCTCTAACGAGTCGAATTGTATCGAACTCATTAGCTTTCGAATAGTCATTGAACTGTCATTGCTCAAACGACGTGAATTAAAACGAGCAAATAATCCATCGAGTAATTACTCGAACGAGTGACTCCACATACTACCCTTATGCTCACCTAGGTATATATAGAATATACCCAAAGTAGCCTGGTGTACCAAATGTTCTCCACAAGTGGTGAAGTGGTGTTAACACAACATCACCACGAGTGGTGAACATTTGGTATAACCAAACTGCTATATGTATATGTTTATTTATACTGCGATCGTCAGATTAATAAGAGTTTATAAATCAATATTCACATATGCGAATCTGTTTTATTTTTGTTTACAGGAGCACCGGTGGGCGGTACTTCGCTGGCAATTTTATGGCCGGAACGGAATAGAAAAATTAACGCGTCAATTACGGGGCCGTTTTTTTCATTATAATAACATACTATTTCCATTTATGCATGCTTTCTTAACATGAGACAACATTGTTAATTTTTGGTATCTTATGGGGTAAACTTATTTAAAAACGTAATAAATAATTGCCGGTTTCATTTCACTCATCACGAGGCGACGAGTGATAGATTTAGACAAGTTTGCATTCCAGGCGAGGTCACCAAGGGTCAACTTGGACGTAGTTCCACTGTAGGTAGTAAATTTTAACTATTGAAATCCCATTGCTAGCGTGTTCACCATGGATGGTGTGTAAAACTAAAATTTATGTCATAGGTTTTTTTATATATAGTAGAATAGGTAATCATGTTGTAATGGCGGATACCTATGACGTGGTGATGTACTATTGGAGGACATCTATTAGGGGCTATCTATAACGTGGTGATGTACTATTGGAGGGGACCTATTGGGGATACTTATGACATGGTGATGTACTATTGGAGGACACCTATTGGAGGATACCAATGACATGGTGATGTACTATTGGAGGACACCTATTGGGGGATACCAATGGCGTGGTGATGTACTATTGGAGGACACCTATTGGGGGATACCTATTACATGGTGATGTACTATTGGAGGACACCTACTGGATGATACCAATGACATGGTGATGTACTATTGGAGGACACCTATTGGGGGGGGGGGGTACCTATTACATGGTGATGTACTATTGGAGGACACCTATTTGGGGATACCAATGACATGGTGATGTACTATTGGAGGACACCTATTGGAGGATACCAATGACATGGTGATGTACTATTGGAGGACACCTATTGGGGGATACCAATGGCGTGGTGATGTACTATTGGAGGACACCTATTGGGGGATACCAATGACATGGTGATGAACTATTGGAGGACACCTATTGGGGGGGGGGGATACCTATTACATGGTGATGTACTACTGGAGGACACCTGTTGGAGGATATCAATGGCATGGTGATGTACTATTGGAGGACACCTATTGGGGGATACCTATGACATGGTGATGTACTATCGGAGGACACCCGTTGGAGGATACCGATAACACGGTGATGTACTATTGGAGGACACCTATTGCAGGATACCTATGACATGGTGATGAACTATTGGAGGACACCTATTGGGGGATACCGTTTGGTGAATGCATTTTAGAGGATAGTTATCGTTCATAACACCTGGTCGACTTCTGGCTTTTAGACGACCCCATGGCCTCCATAGGCCTTATTTGGACCTCTATTGTTTACTTACCATATTCACCAGGGTTGGTATAATCGTAATCAGTAATCGTAATTGTCTTTAAGCGATCGCATTTTTACAAGTAATCATGAATAATCAGTAATCATGGTATTTCATGATTACAAGTAATCAACAGTAAGCATTTATAAATTTACAGTAAGCAAATATTGCATTTGTGATTACTTTACGATTACTTTTCTTTAAATTGTGGATGCAGCTTTTGAAAAATCTATTAACACCCTGCACACTGATGTCAAAATATCCAAATTTCAAGTAGCCATTTTTCCCATAACGCAACTGGGAATTTAACCAATTCAATCTTGTTTGACAGAGCTCAATGAGCTCTGTCAAACAAGATTGAATTGGTTAAATTTCTAGTTGCATTATGGGAAATATTTGCACTTTGAACTTTAGATATTTCGATATCAGTGTGTGTGTGGGGGGGGGGGGGGTGGTTAAAATGTATCTTTCGAAGAACGTCTTACCATCAATATGATATTTTGTGCTCTACATAAAGTCAGAAAATGTGGCAACAGCTTGTGGAATGATCCAGCCATGAATATCTGATTAACAACAACTTGATTATTTGAAGTTCACATCCTTGCAGTTTTGAATAATTGTGGTCATAAATGCTCAATTGTTTAGTGATGAATCAACAGTTCTAAACACTGAAAATTTATTGTTTTGTTGTGATTCCTTATTTTAATGTTCATCAAATACTGTTTTGGTTGTTAGGACCCCCTCGACATCAAGCTTATTGTGCCGCTGTCAACCCAGTACTGTTTCTATTGCTATCAATTATCCACTTAAAGTTTGATAATAATAATTAAGAACTAAGAGAATGTGGTCAAAAATAATAAATAGAGAGTAATCGCTTGACTGGACTGGTTACGTGAAATAATTCATGAGAGGCGTGGGACGTTGTACAAACACGAGGGCGCGAATGTGCACGAGTGTTTTATAATATAGTCCCTCGCCTCGAATGAATTATTTCACATAACAAGTCCAGTCAAGCGATTACTCTGTTTGTTACATTTCATTATTAACGATAATTATATTATTTAACCCTTTACCTAACGTAAGGGCCAAAGGAGGCCAGCGCTATTTTCAAAAATCGCCCATTAATTTTCATTATTTTTTTCATTTTTTTTGTCTTTAAAACATAGGTTAAGACCCCTCATTGGAACGAGCTCGTCGAGCTCGTTCCAATGAGGTGTCATAACCTATGTTTTTGAGACAAAAAAATGAAAATAATAGTTATTCAAGAATTTGTTTTTGCAAGTGTCGTCTGCTTTTCATGTTAGGTAAAGGGTTAAAAAAGCAAAAAACATTGAAGTCCAAATTACACCTACGGCAAAGCGTCTTCGTTTGCGCGCACGGATACATGACCCAATTGTTGATTGCATAATTCACTTGTGAAGTTATCGTTTATAATCAAACCCGGAAATCCCAGTGAATCACACTTTGGAAAGTAATAAGTATTCAATAATGAAATCCACTCCACAGGTGATTTGGTGACAATAAACTCTCCATATACTGTTCATGTGGCTGGAACTTAAATTTAACCTTTTTTGATTTGTCCATATGTGAGAATGAATATTTCACGATGACTTGGTGCCACAAAAATATTAATACATGCAGTCAACATCAGAAGGTGTTTTTATTTTCATGTCAAGTTATGACAGTTTATGGCATATTTAAATTTGGTTCTGTACATGTATAATATCCATTGAAGCATCCATTTCAATAATTGTCAGCACTTTGTTAACCAATTTTAATACATTAGGCTGACACCTCCTCCAATCAATGCTCTTAGAACAATTGATTATACATGTAATCGGTATTGAGAAAATACTTGGCCTTTGTTTTATTGTGGTGCTATACACTCAACTACTGGTTTGTTCAGATTAAGTGACTCATATTTGAATGGCATAGTTAACACAAGTAGTAGGATTGCTTTCTTTTTTTTGGGGGGGGGGGGGGGTTCTCAGCGTAAAAATAGAGATGTTTATCTTGGAATGACTTCAGAGAATATTCTTTTCTTAGAAAGCTCGTTTTACAAGAAAAGATTGCAATTGATGGAGTTGTCTATAAAAGAAAAAAGGGGGGGGGGGGAAGTATTGTGACTATCCTATAATTTGGAGTCGCCAGTATTGGAATAATTATTATTGGAGTTTACGGTAATTTAAGGAATACGTCCACCCTGTTACAACCTATATTGTCCCTATATCCCGATAAATTTGGTCTTTTGATTGGTTAGAACGCATTGGACAAATAGCCATGGCAAAGGATGCACCCAACATACAAGGTGTATGAGAGCGTGCAACATCCAGGGTAAAAGCGCACGTGAATCATTGGGGGTATATGGTTTAAACGAAAGCTTCCCGCTTTTGCTCGCCTCGAAATAAAAATCGAACCAAAAAACCCGAAATCACAAATATCATCAGATTTCCGACAATTCAATCGTAAAAATAAAATAATAGCACACAATTCGTCCCCGAGTACCGATGTGTTCTATGTGCCAGTAGGCACATAAAACACATTGGAACTCAGGGGACGATATGTCAACAAAATACTGTTTACTCGTTTCCTTAACGACCCAAAGGTTGTAACTCTATCTGTTGTCTTCTGCAATTATAAAAACAAAATTATTATCACGAATTTGGTCCATGTGACTGTGGAGCTGAGAAATGCATCCACAAATTTATTTCCAGTATGTTTGTATTGTGTTTCAAACGGGAGAAAACGTTATCTCCGCCAACGTGTATGGTATAAGGAGATTTAATACCTGTATGTCTCGTTTAAAAACCGACATCCAGGTATTAAATCTCCATATACCATACATATTGGCGGAGATAACTTATAATGCTTCAATTCCGCAAAAATGTTACACCAACGCATAATGTTACAAAAAATGTTGTATGCAACCGATAATGTTATAAACTCCGCATAGTGTTATGGCTTTTTCTAACGCATACTGTTGTAAAAACAATGCATACCGTTACATTTTTTCAACGCATAATGTTAAACAAATTAACCGATACTGTAATAACTTTAAACAAACTCGTATCGTGGGTAATTTATAGTGTTATGGCACCAATTTCAAGGGGCAATGATGAGACATTTTGTTGATTTATGCAGAACTAATGATAATTGTGCTCCCCGTATTGAAGCTGTGTGTGAATGGATTGTGTTTTGCTAAGAGACAGCCTACAGTTAAAACTAGAAGTCCTGTCACGAACTGCGCGCTTATCTAGGCTTAAATGCGCATAGGAATTGCGCGCAATTGTCTTATCGAATGGCATCCAAAGCATGACAGGTTACTTATAGCAAACACAGACAATGTTTCTGCCAATGAACATTTGATAGCCTTACTGTGGTCGTAACGCGTAGATTAATCGACGTGTTATGTGCGCGCCTTTCATGACAGGACTTCTAGTTTTAACTGTAGGTATAGTTTAGTTGTATACCAGTAGAGAGAGAGAGAGAGAGAGAGAGAGAGAGAGAGAGAGAGAGAGAGAGAGAGACGTACCTTTACCATGTATGGTGCCAAATGGTTGTCTTGGTTACAGAAAAATCAAGTGTAGATTTGAAACTGGATAGCATAAAGGGTACAACAGCAGTAAGTAAGCTCGGATCTTGTCCATTCTCCCGAAAGAGGAATCGAATCGATGACGTCATTTTAGATTTTTTGTTTAATTTTTAATTTTTTTTTTATTTTTGTAAAAAAAAACTAAATTATTTTTTAAATTTTCAATTTGTTTTTAAGTGATGTTTTAATGATGGGTACTCACATGGTCAAGACGGTGGATCCCTACATGTGCAATCGTGTGACGTCAGTCCCCTGGTAATATGATGCATGATGTGTACTCGATGTGTACTCACATGTACAAATCAGTTTCAATTGGAATTTCAAGTTTAATTTTTGATTTCATAATATCAAACGTGGCTTACCCCAACTAACAAAGAATGGAGACTCCCTCCAATCGTCACCATGCCTCTCACCTCACATAAATAACAGTCTTTTGTGATTTAAAAGCCTTTTTAAAATTTAATTATCAAGTTTACTCATTTTAATATGATGCATGATGGGTACTGCCGTGATGAAAACAGTACCACTACCCATGCGGGAAAGGGCCATATTGTGTATACATTCCTCTAGTAGTATGATGCATGATGTCACGTGAGCAAACCAGTTTTACTTTGAATATCAAGTTTAATTTTTGATTTTATAATTTCAAATATGGCTCCTCTCAACAAACACAGAATGGAGACTCCCTCCAATTCCCAACAATTCAATCCCCGCCCAATCTAAAGAACAGTCTTTTGTGATTTTAAAGCCTATTTCTTTAATTCAATTTTCAAGTTTAATTTTTGTTTTTATTCATGGCTTCCCCCAACTAACAAAGAATGGAGACCCCTCCAGCACCCCTCCATTTCCTCTCATCCCAACCCCATAATATCAAACGTGGCTTACCCCAACTAACAAAGAATGGAGACTCCCTCCAATCGTCACCATGCCTCTCACCTCACATAAATAACAGTCTTTTGTGGTTTTAAAGCCTTTTTAACATTTATTTATCAAGTTTAATTATTTTAATATGATGCCTGATGGGTACTCACATGATGGAAACCATACTACTTTACATACGAAGGAGCCATTACATGATGTCATTCCCCTGGCAATATGATGCGTGATGGGTACTCACTCACGTGATCAAACCAATGTTATTATCCATACGTGGGAGGCATGTTATGGCGCAATTACCAAGTTAATATGATGCATGGGGGTAAACAGAATATTTAAGAAAACAGTACCTCACCTGCTCCTCTTAGCAGAAAAATAAATGAATCCCTTATCACATTTTTTTCTATTTATGGGGCCACCACAATGGAGATACTTTAATTATGTGCTTCAAAAGAAATAATTAAACCTGAACCCACCCTGTCCATCCCAGAAAAAAATAAGTGAACCCCTTAACACAAATTGTTCTGTTTGCTCTTCTGCAACAAAGTAGATACTTTAATAATACGCTTCAGAAGAAGTAATGAAATCCGAACCTCTCCTCCCACCTAATGATTACGTGAGTCCTCCGTAGACAGTGTTTTCTAGCCCACGTCACATTTTTTTCAACAAATAAACGTCCTGTCTTTTTCTTACTGTTTGAAAGTAACCCACACCCTTTCAACTTTCTGATCCTCCCATTTTAAAAATGGCACTTTCTGGAGGTTAGCAAATAAATATGAATAGAAAATATTGTATCCAGCAGTTTCAATTTAAATTTGAATTTCAAGTTTAATTTTGTATTTTATAATTTCAAACATGGCTCCCCACCCCAGCTAACAAATATTGTCCCTATATCCCGATAAATTCGGTCTTTTGATTGGTCAGAATGCCTTGGACAAATAGCCATGGCAAAGGACGCACCCAACATTCAATGTGTATGAGAGCGTGCAACATCCAGGGTATAAGCGCACGTGAAACATCGGGGGTATATGGATTAAACGAAAGCTTTCCGATTTTGCTCGCCTCGAAATAAAAATCTAACCAAAAGTCCCGAAAATAGTCACAAATATCATCAGATTTCCGACAATTCAATCGTAAAAATAAAATAAGAGCAAATGGTTCGTCCCCTGAGTACCAATGTGCTCTATGTGCCAGTAGGTACATGGAACGCATTGGAACTCAGAGGAAGATATGTCAACAAAATACTGTTTACTCGTTTCCTTAACGACCCAAGGGATGTAACTCTATCTGTTGTCTTCTGCGATTATAAAAACAAAATAATTATCACGAATTTGGACCAAGTGATTGTGGATCTGAGAAATGAGTCCACAAATTTATTTCCACTGTATTGTGTTTCGAAGGAGACAACGACGTTATCTCCGCCAACATGTATGGTATACGGAGATTTAATACCTGGATGTCTCATTTAAACACCTCGCCCGAGGATCGGTGTTTAAAACCCGACATCCAGGTATTAAATCTTCATATACCATACATGTTGGCGGGGATAACTTATAATGATTTCATTTCTGGCCGCGACCTCGCAAACAACTTCCTTCTGGCACAGGATGCACCTAACATCCAAGGTATAGGAGAGCGTACAACATCCAGGGTATAACCGCACGCGAAACATCGGGGGTATACGGTTTAAACGAAAGCTTTTCGCGTTTGCTCGCCTCGACATAAAAATCGAACCAAAAAACCTGAAAAGAGTCACAAATATCATCAGATGTCCGACAATTCAATCATAAAAATAAAATAAGAGCAAATCATTCGTCCCCTGAGGACCAATGTGTTCTATGTGCCAATAGGCACATAGGACACATTGGAACTCAGTGGACGATATGACAACAACATACTGTTTACTCGTAACCTTAACGACCCAAGGGATGTAACTCTATCTGTTGTCTTCTGCGATTATGAAAACAAAATATTTATCACGAATTTGGTCCAAGTGCTTGTAGAGCTGAGAAATATGTCCACAAATTTATTTCCACTATGTTTGTATTGTGTTTCAAACGGGACAAAAAGTTATCTCCGCCAACATGTATGGTATATGGAGATTTAACACCTGGATGTCTCATTTGAACAAATCGCCTGCGGCTCGGTGTTTAAAAACCGACATCCAGGTATTAAATCTCCATATACCATACATGTTGGCGGAGATAACTTATATTATCTATTGACTAAAGTGAATTTTTTGATTTGATTGGTTGATAGATACGTGGTATGAGACCATATTCACTGAAACCCACGATACGTCCGCCCAGCCACTGACAAATTTTCCATACCCAGTGGAAGCCTCGTTCTGAAATCTACAAATTGTCCATACCCCGTAGAAGACGCGTCATTCCAGTTTTACAGTGTACATGTATTATATTTTAATTTTTTATCTCCAAAATATAGCTCATGACCCCTTATTGGAATGAGCTTGTCGAGTACCCACAAATGCGGGGTCCATACGCTATGTTTTTGAGACAAAAAAGAAAAAAAGAAATTCAATAATTTTTTTATACTAGTCATATCGGCATATTTTCACAAAAACTCTTTTGCACAAAAATTCCACAGAAACCTGTATGGCTCAATAATGGAAGATAAAAGATCTCATGCTGTGTGTGTTCACACATGAAATATATTGTACTTCTAAAACGGAAAGTCAATAGATAAATTCGTTACCCCGTGTCTGATCACGTGGTACGGGTTTTTACCTACCCGAAGCCAGCCGTATCCCATGCGGCCTTCGGCCTCATGGGATACGGCTGGCTTCGGGTAGGTAAAAACCCGTACCACGTAATCAGACATGGGGTAACTAATATTATCCCACTGAAGTAAAATCAGAAAGTAAAGTCATCAGTAATATAATCATTTCATTTCTAAGGAGTGAATGTAATCATAATCACGAAATCTAAAGTAATTGTGATCGTAAACAATTACATTTTCAAAGCAATCACACCAGGCCTGATATTCACCATCATCTGACGTGTGATCAACTTCTAATGTTGTCACTCAACACTACAGGCAGCTACCTTCCTTACAGTCTTGTAAGAGCACTACTGACTTGAAGAACTACTTCAGGTTTGCTAGCTATCTCAGCTTGCTCGAACCGCTCGAACCTCGTCGAGCAAATGAGCTATCGAGCAACTGCTCGAACAATTGACTCCACATATAAGTCTAATGCTCATCTGGGTATTGGAGGATACCTTTGATATGGTGATGTGCTGCTATTATTATTGAAGAATACTTATCGGAGGATAATTATCTGAAAATAGCTATGGCCCCTAGCGCCTGTTGACTTAGCCATAGTATCGTCATCTGCCCTGTGATTAGCTTCTAACGCAGTCACGTAATCTTCTACAACAATTACAGCCTTGTACGAATACTACTGACTTGTAGCATCACTACGGGCTTGTTATTTCAAATTACTACGAGATCAAGTGACTATGACATCACATCCTAGATTTCCCCCCATTGGATTCACCCCAGTAGGACTCGTTCTGTTACATGCTATATTACTTACAACCTCTTGATATGCCGGGGTACATTATGTACAAGAGACACTCTGTTGATCTAGTTAGACTTGCTAGTTAATAATCACAGCACATACCGCCTACAGACACATACGCGAAACACACAGAACGACACGCGTGTGTCATTCTGTGTTTATTACACGCCTTCACGTATATAAAAACAATTATTAGAAGGACACTCAGCAATTCATTTGGCAGTTTTCAACACGAAGAACACATTTTGTCGCCAACCAAATTTGCGAGGCGAACCCGTGTTACTATTTCGTCCCCTGAGTTCCAATGTGTTCTATGTGCCTACTGGCACATAGAACACACTGGAACCCAGGGGACGATTTTTAGCTGTCGCTAGCAATTCAGATTGTAAATCCATTGCACGATTTGTAGAAATTTCGCTTCTATTTAAAAATAGTCCGTCAACGATTTCCGTTCCGCAAATATGTGCGGATCAAATTTTCATTTTCCGCATGATTTAATGTTGCTGTAGATCGGGATTTCATAGAACAGGCGTGTAATAAATACCGATATGTGCTTGTGTGAAAGTGCACAATGTACCACAAAAACACATGGCACATAGACACACACGATAAAATGGGATTCTATCGATACAGTTACAGACTACAAACGGGATTCTCAGGAACGTGAGGCTGGTGTTTTGTGAAATGTGTTTGTCTGCAAGTGCACAATGTGTAAAAATGTGTACACATTACAACATTACATGGTGCACAAGTGCACTTGCAAGATGTTCCGATATATGCTTATGTGCAAATGCATGTGTCACAAAAACAGATAGCAAACTTCGTACCTACCGACCACTAGCGTATATGTCAGCAGTAGTGGAAGCCAGGTATGATAGTGGTATGACACGTAGTAGTAGTACTGTAATGATAGATACTGAAAGTCACCGTGCCACAATTCAATAGTAATAATATAAGGCTGCAGAGATGGTAGAGTGGTGAATAAAATAGAGAACAATCATAGGATTTCCAGCTGATGTTGTGGTAGAAGTCGATGGTAAGACTACCACACCAAAAGTTATAGAGAAGCATGGAATCCCACTGATGAATCCCAGTTATGGAATACCTTTTTACGGAATACCACCGATAATCCCTTTCTGGGAAACATCTGTGGCCATAGAATTCCCTGTTTCAGAGATGAGCATAAGAGTCGTCAGAGGAGTCACTCGTTCGTGCAATTATGCGATAGCTTATTTACTTTGTAATATCCGAGTCGTTCGAGTAAGACTTGTCCCTACCTCGATTGACTCTTGGCCTTAGGAAACATATAGGACTTCGTTAGACACAGTGGAGATAACCATGTATGGGTATGTAGAGATTACGAGAAAAAAAGCAATCTGATTGCGGATTATAAGACTTGGACGGGGATAGAGGTCGAGGCAGGCCCAGGGATAGATGGAGGAGAGGCAAAGACAAGAATGTAAGGATGATCAGAATAGGACCAGTTATAAGTAAAATTACTATTCTGTAGGAACTCTAGCCAATAAAATTACACTCTTTTACAAACACGTACCTATTGTAGGAAAAAAAGGATTCTGGGGAAATCCGTACCAGTTTCGGCAGTTTGTGGGTGCTTTTTGGTGATTTGGAGTAATTGTCGGGTATATTTGGGTAATTCTACCAATAAAAAGGATTCTGGGTAATTAGATTGACTCCTGTACAAAAGAGTGTACTCTCAGAACATACCCCAGTCCTATTATTGGCCTTTGGGTCACACAGCAACAAGATGCTACCATAGAAACCAAGATGGCGGCCCCCAGTATACAAAATGAACGACGGAAGCCCTTGTCACTTTAACAACGAACACTGCCTATCACTATCGGAGTGACGTTACAAGATGGCCGCTCTGGCGAGACACCATAACAACCAAATAAGATGTAACTAGGTCACATGACAAGATGTCACATATGAGATACGACAGGATCCCCATATCTCCTAATACTGTTATTATTGATTGCATATTCCAGTGATATTAGTGATCACAATTTAGACACGCTAATGCATTCCTAAAGCTAATATGTAAATATAAATGTCCAAACGGTGAAAGGGTCGGAAACAAAATTTTAAAAGCAGGACACACTTGTATATCGGACATATTTACCTGGGTCTAATACAAGGTTTTAAATATGAGGGAAGGGGGGGGGGGGGGTCACTCCATGTAAATGTTAGGGTGTTTCTGCAAGTCATTTGTGTTTCCTTTTGCACAAAACTTTTCAAATACAGTACACAACAACGTATTTCTGATTTCTTCAATATCCATTTTTGATTCCGTAACACATTAAATGGTTTGTACAGGGGTTATTTCTGGTTTCTTGAAAACTTGTATCTGATTTTTAAAATCTTTAAATTCCGCTTACAAAAACCATGTCTGATATGTTTAAAAATATATTTGCTCTCGAGAATATGTCTCCATAAATTATGTTTCCATATAGTTTGGTTCTGAGCATTTCGCAACTTCCACATAGACTCAAATTTACTGATCACAGTAAATTATGTTTCTCTAGTTTAATTCACGTTTGAATAATACGTGATTTTGCTTCTAGAATTACCAGTTTTCTGCGCTGTCTCCTTGAGTCCTGTTGTAGTGTGTCAACTAAACCATCAACCTTCTGATGTAATCGCTAAATCTCACCCGTGGAGATATAAAGAGGGCAATCGCTCATTCAGAGGCGTCGTTAAGGGGTGTGGGCTATAGGGGCAACCCTCAATACATTATCCAGTCGGGACATTATCGCCAGGATTGGAGTCTAGGCTATCCATTCTTACTTCCTGGTAACCGTTTACTTTCTGACTAGGTTTAATACTTCAGTTTGTATCACACACAGTCGGCCAGAGACGTGCATGGTTGTAGTACCCGATTTGGGCTGTTGTGGAGCCCAGCATGGCAATGTATTCCAATTATGATATGTTTTGCTTAAATTAGAAAATGTTTCAAGACTACTACCCAGGGCTGGGAGCAGTTAACGTTTCAAACGTTAACGTGTTAAATTATTTAACCAAGCCGGATCGCGCATGTCGATGACGTCGAATTTTGCGCCATTTGACGAAATTGAAGAACACGTATAATTTATATGTCCTTAGCCCTCTAACCAACGTTGGCAAAGTTGGCCCGCCGATATTTGACGATACAGCAATTTTAGCTTCATATGAACGCCTATTTTCCCCGAAAAAGTCATGTTATTTCTATTATTGGCACTTTCGTGCATCGGGGACAATACAATTAAATTATATGGGAAATAAGATAAATAAATGAAATTTGACGTATTAGAATTAAAAAAAACAGCGACACTATCGTCTGATTTGTTGACAAACAAACCCGGTAACATGACTATCGTCTGATCAGTCTACGGCGAAATTTGTGAAGTTAGATGATGAAATATATCTTCGAAATGCAAACTTTAGGCAAGGAATTTACTCATCAAAGATGTCATCACTTACTTTGCGTGTATCACTTCCTATATTTGATACATTATCTATCCGTTACACAAAGGGAAACACTTGAAACAAATGTGTTAATTGTGTTTACAAATTAAAAAAAATCCGAATTGAATTTCGATCCAAATGGAAATCTTGGAAAAATATTGTTGATCGGCTGAGAGATGTGACGTCATTATCTATATTTAGACGTGTCGGGCTGTTATTGACGTGTTGGGCTGTTATAGTCAATAACGGCCAAACACGTCACATGACTTGTACTTGTTGGGCATTACGAGGTTTCAATGCCCGACAAAACATCGTTAATGTGTTAGGAACGCCCGCAAAAGTGGTAATAATTCGAATTAAAATGTGTGATTTGCAGGACCTTGGTGGAAACTCCACTCCAAACAATTGTTAGTGTAAATCCACTCATAATGTACTCTTTATGAGCTGAAAAGTTTCAGGATTTCAGGAAACTCGAAAACAAAAATAGTTGGAGTATCGGTCAGCTTGGACTTCAGCCATCGCAATCGGGACAAACCCCCCTCAAGAACCGCCCACCCACCTACCCACCACCATCACCACCAGTTAGACGTCTTCGCGACACTCCTACGGTCCTTGCGCTTCTGACCCCTTAATGCATTCCCAAATTTAATACATTTATTTAATCAATCCAAAAAGTGGTTGAAACCAATATACATTTCTGATTTCTTAAAAGAAACACTTTAATGCTGCGCACATAAGTTATTTCTGGTTTCATGAAAAATTTTGTCTGATCCTTGAATGAAACTATTTAAATGCTGTTTACGAAAACTCATTTCTGATTTCTTTAAAGACATTTTTCTCCAGCGAACAAGTCTCCATATATTTTCTTTATATACAGTTTATTTCTAAGACTTTCACAAATTTTCACACAACTTCGAATTTACTGAACACAAACAATTCTGTTTCGCTGGTATATTTTACGCCTACTCGGTTTGTTGTCCCATCTGACTGGCACTGCTGCATGCGTGATTTGTCGTTTCACAAATTTTCTGCCCTCGCCAGACACGCGAAATTAAAGCCTCGCTTTGGTTTTAGAAGTTACGTATCTAAGCGTACTATTGGGAACTTTTGGGCACCATTTGCGTTTTTTTTGTAGATAGTGTGGGGACTATTGGGGCTTTTGGAGAGTATATGGGACGTATGGCGGTCATTTGAGACTGAAAATGGTTGTGGTTTGGGACCTATTGGGGACTGGTCATAGTAGTTAGGGGACTGGAGGCGACGTTATGGGGCGCGACATACTGGGGGACATTTGGATACCTTTGGGATTTTTGAAGACCATTTAATGGAGATGCTGTCATCTTGATTAGAAGCATGGCTGAGTCATGTATTGATTCACCTCAGTGATTAGAGTACTGAGTTCGAGAGGTCGACGGTTCAATTCAGACGAGCGGTAACTGCGTTGCATCCTTGACCATGACCCGTGATTTCTCACGTGGTGCCAGAGTGGCGCTGTGTATTAAGATTATTATACACCTATTCTATGAAACACTACATCAACTCTAAACCATGCGGAAAATGAAAATCCGTTCCGCAGACATGTGTGGAACAGAAATTCTGGACGGCCTATTTTTAAATAGAAGCGAAATTTCACTGGAATTTTCTACAAATCGTGCACCGCAATTACAATTTGAATTGCTAGCGGTAGCTAAATAATCGTCCCCTGAGTTCCAACATTCTCTTTGTGCCAGCCAGTGGGCATATAGAACTCATTGGAACTCAGGGGACGAAATAATAACACGGGTTCCCTTCGCAAATTTGGTTGGCGATAAAATGTGTTCTTCGTGTTGATAGTTGTCAATTGAATTGCTGAGTGTCCTTCTAATAATTGTTTTGATTGACGTAAAGACGTGTAATAAACACAGAACGACACGCGTTACTAATTCTTTGTCTGCAGAGTTAGTACGCTGGAGAGTGTGGCAGTTGGTTGTCGCTGCACGGTGGCTCTTTTCGTATGCATGCTTCCTCCAGCAGAAAAGCTGTCCGACACGATATGACCCTGGGTGCCGAAAATATAGTTCTACCCCAAGAAAGAAATAAAGAAAGGTTCAAAGAACGCAAACAGCCGATCTGAATTTGCCGCGCGACGGAAGAAGGTATGATGTTTATACAAGCTGGAGGTTTTTTAGACACGAAGAACCTTTTGATGGCAAATAGTTGGAAACAACAGCAGCAGCAGTGAAAGAATGTAGTGATAATGTGATGCTAGCGTTAGTGGGGGCAGAAGGTAGATCATGGTCCTATAAGAATCTAGCAGAGGTATCGGTAGAAGCAATACGATGATAGAGGTTAGTAGAAGTTATCCGAAATGGCTTCAAGGATAGATCGTAGACTGGAAATCATTAGTCGGTAAACAAAAAGTAAGAGATCTATGGCAGGACGCTTGGTTGTAGCACATGAGGTCAACATCTCTTGAAAGGTATAAAGCCGACGTAACGTCATACTTCACAATAGACAACGGCCAACGGCTGCATGGCAAAGCTGTGTACATACATATGTGTCTAGATTATTCATTACTATGCTGTAATGTATATACATTATCACGGCCATGTCCTGTAATTTGTATCAGATTCTCTGTCGTGTTTACAATCGGATCGCAACAAGCCCTGTTGGGCTCGTTGCGATCCGATTGTAAACACGACAGAGAATCTGATACTAATTTCAGGACATGCACATGATAATGATAACACATTTATCTAAAACCCGTTTTTCCCATTCTTCAGTTTAAATAGGGTTGACATTGTTGAAAATTTTAAATTTCAGGAAACATATTTTAATGCATAATAATATATATATATATTATATATGTGATAGTGCGGTGCTTACCGGAAACTGAATCTGTTTGATACGGCATCGGAGTGGGGTGGTGGCTGATACAAGCGTTTTTTTCCCGCGTTTTTGGAGTGTAAATTAAGTTGATTGTTAAATACAATTTCAGATTGTATGCGTGATGTAGGGGTGGGGGTTATGGAGAAGCGATATGCACGTTTCATTTTGGATCTAGGTAAGGTCCGACAAATGAGGCTAATTCATCCCTTTTACACTACTACCTTGCCCAGTTTCAACACCGAACCACTGTTCAGAACACAAATATGAAACTTTGTTTTGGTATAGGAAGGTAATGGAAGTTAACGTGCGCTCACCCCATCTGATTTTACCGTTCTACACGCCCATACCTTTTGGACAGACAGGCATGTGAAAACGTTCATACGATTGGAAAACATTCGTCGAGTAAAAAAAAATAATCTCGACAAATAACAATATGAAAGGACATCGAAAATGATTGAGATGTCAATTTGTTTACGGTCGTAATATAAGATTACGTGGAGCCAGTGGACAGCTACTCTTTGGATTTTCGGGTTGTCGGAACATTTTAGAATGCGTTATTGCGGCTGGGGTTTGGCCATCCCATTTGCGTTTGATTATGTTCTTCAAATTATGACATTCCTTTTCTTAGCGAACTCTATATATTGTGTTTTATTGGACGCGCGAATATCTCCAAATATCTGCATAAGTATTACTCGCGGTAGTTAATCAGATTCTGGTTACTCGGGAAACTCCGAGTACCACAACGTGCAGCCTAACTCCGCATCAAATGTGTGGAGAATGACGAACGCTTACTGACATTTATGCTCTCTTGAAGAATACAAATTGGAAGAGGTGACCTTCGATTTATCTCTCCGGCGATAAACCCAGTATTCTGCAATTGTTCATTCTCGTCTCGCTATAGTTGGGAAAATGAAACGGAAAAGAGCTACGTAAGTACGAAAGGGTTTTCAAAATATTTTAACCATTTGAAAACGAGCGGTCATTTTTTCCGGCCAGGAACATGATACGTCATAACCTCATTAAATAGGATGGCTGTTCAGTAAATGTGTTGGGTAGACCAATCAATATTTTCAACGTGCAGCCCCGTGGCTGCACGTTGAAAATATTGATTTGTCTACACCAAATAATGAACATGGACTCTTCTAATTGCTGCCATTGAACAGGAATGGAATATACCACTAGAGTTCAAAGGGTTAACCGATATGCTCAACGTTAAAACTCTGGAAACAAATTAATTACGCTCAAGGGACGATATTATAATTTTTCATAACTATTTTCTCTTAAAACCGATATCTTCTTTACACTCTAGACGCGGCAGTGTAAATGCTCCGGTGGGGAGCTTTTTTCTGTATTCTGATCATCGATAATGTTTTAAAGCACAAAAGATAGTTTGCTCACATTCAAAATAAAACAGATACATTTGATCGTTGACAATTTCTTTATTCCGTGTTTAAGGTGAGATACTATATTGATTTGTGAGGTAGGCGTCTTATCGTGGAGAGATTTTGAATATTATTATCGGAGCTTGGTGATTCTGGCTGTCAAAAGTGTTTTAGAATTGACCGGGGACGAACAGTGCCAATATCAATCGTCTTGGCATTTCTAAAGCGAACAAAAGAAGAGTAGAATGAAGGTTGAGTTATATTGTGAGTGACATGAGGACAGATCACACCACGCACCCGAGATGTACTTCTGTGGCACCTTTATTGTTACCTCTGCTCAAACACACTGCGAAAATATAGATTGAATTTCATTACTGGAGTCCGTGCCAGTTTCAAACGTAACCCCCTGCATCACTGCAGCATTCTTCCGATTTTCATTGCGAAGGCATGTCCGTCAGGCATCGAGAACTAGGCACTTTGGTGGTGGGTAACCGTTGAACTTTTTTAGAATCTGTCATTGTTTTTTGACAAGTAATACAAGCAGCCTGGAATGAACATTCACAAACAGCTCCTGCTGGCAATAACACGTGGAAGAAAAGCAAAATGTCCTGTTACAACCTCCAATAAAATACAAGCCGTGGGATTTGTTCCGTTTACCTGAAGATACTCTTCGTCTCAACCTTGCTTTGCCTCGCATCACACTTTGAGTCAAGTTTTTCAATGGAATTAACGTACGAGTGGAATGTTTAACCCTTTACTCAATGTATACCCTAATTTCTTATTTAAACTATTTTTTTCAAAGTTTAAAACCCTTTACCCAACAAATGGGCCACATCCGCCCGCGACATATGCAAATTCAGCAGCTGAAAAAATATTATTTTTCAAACAATTTCAACAAAACCATATCAAATGATCCCTCGTTGGAACGAGCTAGTCGACTTCGTGCCAATGAGGGGGTCACATGATATGGTTTTGTTGAAAGTTTTTGAAAAAGTATAAAAAATGATATTTAAAATAATAAATTTGATATCATCTGCGTTGGGTAAAGGGTTAAAAAAACAACATCACGAAAACCAAATCATGTGACCCATTAATGGAACGAGCTCGAGGAGCTCGCTCCATTGAGGGCTCACATAATATGGTTTTGTTGATTTAAAAAATCCACCGCTGAATTTTTACATCACAGGCGAATGCGACCGGTTCGATCGGTATAGGGTTAAACCGCTGTGTTCTGTCGTTAATACTAAAGTAACAAAAGAAGTACAGATCTGTTTTGAAAATTTCACAAGTTAATTGAAATGGGCGATTTGAAAAAAATCACGCCGAAGGAAGATACCCCCGATACGCCCCTCCCCTCCACCCAACCGCACAAACGGACACACAGAGTTCCTTCACATTTCAAAATCATTGCGCTGTCTCTGTTTTTCCATTGTGTAGATGATCACTTATACTCTAAACTCAGTTGGGTTAAAAAAATAACCCAAATCAACTCGGTCAGGTGACTATGAACCCAATGAGGTTCATATTCATTCAGCCGAGTTGATTGAGATTGGTTTTTAAACCAACTGATTTTAGAGTGTGACGCTGAAGATGGAAACTGGTGTAACATAACGTAGAAACAAATTGTTCGTCCTCGCGCACGGAATAAATTCGATATCCGCTCAGAAAGTTGAAGTCTTCTTTTTATTCCATGCGTTGGGCATTTGCTTTCTCCAAGTGGAACAAGGCGCCATCAGCAATGCAAAAGCATTACATACAGTTAAAACTAGAAGTACTGTCATTAAATGCGCACAAATAGCACGTTGATATGCGCGTTAATGTACGCGTTATGGCCTAAGTAAAGCTATCAAATTCTGTAAATATGGCCTGTGCACAAGCAATGTTTCAGCCAATGGGCCGCCGGGTAACCCGGAGGTCCATTGGCAGAAACATTGCATGTGTTTGCTATGAGTAACCAAGACAACCTGTCGTGCTTTGGATGCCATGCAATATGGCAATTGCGCGCAATTCCAACGCGCAATTAAGCCTAGATAAGCGCACTATTCGTGACAGGACTTCTAGTTTTAACTGTAAGGGGGCCTTATTCTACTCAAGGGACAAAATTAATTGACAGTTAAAATAATTTGTCGTGAGGACCTGGCAGTTTGAACAGTTGATCCCTGATCGCTGGGTATATGGAGTTGTCATGCATTTGGAGTCTGAAAATAAAATTTAAGTTCCCTGCAGCAAACGGATTGGCATTTCCCACTTGAATAAAAATACTAGCACAAAATAACGTGAAGCACAGAAACAAAAGCAGTCTTATGTAAGACACAAACATAGTTACGATAGTGGCGTTAATCTTCATAAATAACAATAAATATTGACAACTTACATTAATTAATATTATTACCACTTTATAGGGCGCCCCCTGGGTTATTAAAATGATTTGAGGTGGACAATAAGACTCAATGACAGCCTGCACAAATAGCGTTAATAATGAAAACGGCCCGCTAGCCCAGAATTGTGGATAATTTATGTCCCGGAAAAAATGACACTGATATGCTCGAATTTTGTTGTCCATTTATTCCAACAAAACGGATTAAACCATGATTTATTTCGGATTATTAACTTCATTTAGGATTTAAAAGTGGTGGTGAGTATTGATACGATAAATAATCTCATTCTGTAAATAACGGCGTGAGTTTTGTAGTTAAAGTGCTTCAGCCAAATTCCAGCAATCCTATTTTCGAGACATCCAAATAAATTGCACTCAATTTTGAACTTTGACCTTTGTTTGTAACTAAACAGACGACAATCCGATTCTTCTGCAGTTGCACCTTCTACAGTGTTTCAAAATGACTTCTCATTAAATTCAGTTGTTGAATTCATTAGTGATACTGATTAAATTCATTATTGTTCTTCAAATAATTGTTCAAGTTCATTTGCAGTGGCTTGAAATGGCGTTCTTTGGTAAGTGGTAATAATAGTAATAACATATTCCTTTTGGGCGTCATGGTACAGTAACGGCTCTCGAAAAATGATTAACAGCCCTCGGGACCATTAACGGCCCTCGACTTCGTCTCGGGCCTTTAAGTGGCCCTCGGGCTGTTAATCATTTTTCTATGGCCGTAACTGAACCATAACGCCCTCAAAAGAACATGTTATTGTTATATTAGCACCCGCCGACTTTTGTTTTTTTGTTTCTGTGTGGCACTTGGGCACCGAACGGACGAAGAAAATGAAGCATGTAGACTGGGGAGCACAGTGGGTCATTACAAACGCACTGGGCGATGGATCGAAAGATTAAAGGTTCGACTCTTACCCGTGTCAGATGCGGTGTGCACTTTGCTGATGAGTCAAATGCTGTTTGCGAAGTGGAGACACATTAGCGCTGCGTTGTGTTTCTTACAAACCACTGGCGATACACTTTGCCTTCAACCAATACCAGCTGTTTGTGAATGGTAAGTAAGTTGGGGAGTTGGCTAGTTACTTGCCGCCACTTTATAGTTTTCTCATGGTTTTACGACTTCCCCTCCCGTAATACTGTATGAACTTAGACGTTGAGAGCGTCGATAAATCCCAATAAATAAACACGCTTCAGACCGCCCCAATATGTGTATTTATTTATTTATTTGTAACTAAATTATAAATAAACAAATAAATACATAAATGAATAAATGAATAAGTAAATAAATAAATAAATGCACTTCTTGGTGCTTAAACGCAAAGGCTGTCTGAAGCTTATTCTTTTATTTTTATTTATTTATTTATTTATTTATTTATTTATTTATTTATTTATTTATTTATTTATTTATTTATTATTTCACCAATGCTAAAATTCTTTCAGAGCATTTTTCACCAATACTGCAAAAATCAATATTCTTATGACAAACATGAATGTTATATTTGATAGAACATCGAACGAAACTGACAGGATGGTGTATAAAATGCAAACAACATGGTAGAATGTCAGTTAAATAAGATTCGCGTTAAAATATAAACCTTTAATACTACAACTGTTAATTGTTACTTAAATGGTAGAGTGCTAGATTATTTTTGGTTGTCAAAATTTTTTCACATATCTTTGACTTGTTTCAATTTATGGGATAGTGTCTCGAGGCACTCTCCCATAAATAACAAGAAAGGGCTACAGAGATAAAATAATTTCACGTCAAGATAATACAGTTAAAACTAGAAGTCCTGTCACAAAATGTGCGCTTATCTAGGCTTAATAGCGCGTTGGAATTGCGCGCAGTTGCTATATCGAATGGCATCCAAAGCCCGACTGGTTCTCCTGGTTACTCATAGCAAGCACAAGCACTGTTTCTGCCAATGGACCTCCGGGTTACCCGGAGGTCCATTGGCTGAAACATTGCTTGTGCACAGGCCATATGTACAGAATTTGATAGCATTATTATGGTCATAACGCGTGGATTAACGCGCAAATTAACGTGCTATTTGTGCGCATTTCATGACAGGACTTCTAGTTTGAACTGTATGAAGCACATCCACAGAATAGGAAGGGTTTACAGTGCAGCATGTTCAGTTTAGAATAAAGCCCAAATATGGGCTTTCAGCACGCTACAAGTTAACGACCCTGTAGTGAAATTTTCCTACTGGCAAAAGGGAATATTTTATGGAAAATAAGCTAACCTGGAAGATTAATTAGGTCAATATTCGCCTGTTCGTATTGTTCATTTGTACAGATTTTGAGCATACAGGGTGGGTTAAAAATCCACTCCACGGTTATTAGTGACAAACCACTCGACGTACTGCAACTGTGTTTTTATTATTTTGGCGGCACACCATCGCATACGATTTTCTAGTCCGTCTATCGTTCACGTATTACTCTGCGATTCGCATCGTTGCAAGGTCACACTGTGTGGTCGTTTCAAGAGCGTCAAAGTTCTTCATAAGGAGCACGTACATGTATAAACTGTAATATCGTGAAAATGGGGCAAAGTCATGGTTAAACCCCTGTATTGAGCTTATAACTTTATACAATTATCTTAATTTTCAATAAAAATTTGAATAAAAGAATCAAACTATAGGGGGCGGCAGTGACGCAGGCTTTAAACCACTTGGAAATTAATCATCTACATAATATTCACACGTTCACTACCGTACTGGGGAAATTATAAGACACGTGTTACAAAGATGCACCTCTACTTTCTGCACGGCACTTCCAGGAATCAGAAAAATGACGTAGTAGATGCATAATTATGTGGGTTTTGATACTTTGGTTTGACCTTGACCTTTAAAATATTGAAAAACTCGTATACGATTCGATTCGGTCCGTCAAAAAATGGAGCATGTTCCATTTTATTCGAACGGACAGGAGTGACGTATACGAAAGTGTTATCGCACTCGAAGCAATGGGAAGCTACAGTTTTCATTTCAATCCGATGACGTATACGACTGCTTATCAAAAATCGGATGCTTTACGAACGATGGTGTGACCGTCGCCTTACAGATCATCGATACGAAAACAATTTCGCTCATCCAATCTCTCTACAGTATGAGTTGGAGTGTGAAACAGAGGCGGACAGGCAGTATTGGTCCACCGTGAATTTTCCCGGTGGGCCACTGGAGCCGACCAAAAATGATACAGCTCAACAGCTGTTGGAGTCTGAAATTTCGTGAAAACGCCTAACATGCGAAATGGATCTGATTGCATAGAATACCCGTATATTACTGCCATTGGGAGGCGACATAGATAACATTTCGATATACCAGCATTCTTGTCTGCCACTGATCGCTTAGATGCAAGGAAACAGCGTTAGTTCTTTTATTTTGGAAAATCAAAATTTTCTCCCATTTGTCGGAACTATAGGCCAGCACCCCTCTCACCTCAACCCCCGTTGATACCATTCTTGCCGAATGAGTGATGAACTGCCATTGATCACTCAGATGCGAGGAAGCAGCGTTCGTTCAGTTCGAAAAATCGAAATTTTCTCCGAGTGCGCGATCCGTTTGGTTCATTTCCCGGCAACATTTCTTGAGCCAGTCCGCCCCTGTTGTGAAAATATATTTATGAAAGTTTGCGGAAACACATGCTTCTTTGGTTAGTTTACGACAAACGTATGTTTACATTGCTGTGAACCACACGCTAACTTTTTGTTATATTGATAGGATGGGATGTTTCCACTGCGGCTTCTCAGGAATGCTTACGAATGAAAAGCGGGCAGCCAATGAAATTCTATGTCACGGTGTTCTGGTGGCTTGAATTTTGTGAAGGTCATCCTAACTTCCTACAGTTAAAACTAGAAGACCTATCACGAATAGTGCGCTTATCTAGGCTTAATTGCGCGTTGGAATTGCGCGCAATTGCCATATCGAATGGCATCCAAAGCACGGCAGGTTCTCCTGGTTACTCATAGCAAACACATGCAATGTTTCTGCCAATGGACCTCCGGGTTACCCGGAGGTCCATTGGCTGAAACATTGCCTGTGCACAGGCCATATGTACAGAATATGATATAGCTTTAATTGGGTCATAACGCGCACATTAACGCGCATATCAACGTGCTATTTGTGCGCATTTCATGACAGGACTTCTAGTTTTAACTGTAATTGCGACAGCCGAGGACAAGAAAATACAACTTTAAAGGTTTTTTAGTGCTGCCTCTTGGTTGTTGTACAAATGTATCAACTCACTTTTCTTCAAAGAATGTCGAGTCGAAATTAGATTTGTGTCGGGTACACCGAGATGATAAGATAGGTCGGGTCCATCCAGTCTGGAACAGAGATAAAGAATACAACAAAAATGTGCGATACAGGTTTAACTATTAATCGAGGGCATGCATATAATAAATAGATCGTCAGTATAGCACAGTTACACCTACACGTGCGAGACAGATCCACCCGAGGAGAGATATACAATTAAAATATATTCAGTACAGTGACGTTATGTCGAATTGTGCGATATAGATTAAATTATTAATCGAAGGCAGGTATATAATAAACAGATCGTCAGTACAGTGAAGTTACATCTACATGTGCGAGAGAGATTCACCCGAGGGCAGGTATATAATTACAAATATATTCAGTACAGTGAAGTTATGTCGACTAGTGCGATAATATTTAATTATTAATCGAGGACAGGTATATAATAAACAGATCGCAAAATACAGTGAAGTTACATCTACTTGTGCGAGACAGATTCACTCGAGGGCAGATATATAATAAACAAGATATTCAGTACAGTGAAGTTATAACGACTAGTGTGATACAGAATTAACTTTTACCCGAGGATAGGCATATAATAAATAGAGGACACGGAATGAGTGTTTACTCTATATTTATGAAGAGTCTATGATCTTTCCATTTTGCCGAGTCTCTGGCGAATTCCATTTTATGTTTATCATATGACACCACAGTTACCAAAAACACAGTTTTTGACAGAAAAGGCTTAAAAGCTGGAATTTCATGGGTCATAAATCAACATAGCATAAGTACATACATATCAAGTGGATGTTTTGAAATAAACAACCAGAAAGCGTTCTTTTTTTAAATTGACCAATCAAATCAACTGAAGGTGTAACGAGGCACTAATTAATATTTATTGAAACTATGTAATTGCAATAAGCGGACAAAACGGACAAGTCATATGATAAACTGTGTTACTATTCTTAGTGCCAGGCAAACGTTTGAAGTGAAAGCTGTTACAGAGAAAAAGGAGAAGTCATATGATAAAAAGATCTCCAGTACAGTGAAGTTACGTGGACTTGTGCGATACAGATTTATCTATTACCAGAGGGCAGGTATATAATAAACAGATCTTCAATACAGTGACGTTACATCGACTAGTGTGATAGAGATTTTATTTATTACCAGAGGGCAGGTATATAATAAACAGATCTTCAGTACCGTGACATTACATCGACTAGTGCGATACAGATTTATCTATTACCAGAGGGCAGGTATATAACAAACAGATCTTCAGTACAGTGTCGTTACGTCGGCTAGTGCGATAATGATTTTATTTATTACCAGAGGACAGGTATATAATAAACAGATCTTCAGTACAGTGACGTTACATCGACTAGTGCGATACAGATTTATCTATTACCAGAGGGCAGGTATATGATAAACAGATTTTCAGTACAGTGACGTTACATCGACTAGTGCGGTACAGATTTATCTATTACCAGAGGGCAGGTATATAATAAACAGATTTTCAATACAGTGACGTTACATCGACTAGTGCGATAGGAATTTCATTTATTACCAGAGGGCAGGTATATAATAAACAGATCTTCAGTACAGTGACGTTACATCGACTAGTGCGATACAGATTTATCTATTACCAGAGGGCAGGTATATAGTAAACAGATATTCAGTACAGTGACGTTACATCGACTAGTGCGATACAGATTTATCTATTACCAGAGGGCAGGTATATAATAAACAGATCTTCAGTACAGTGACGTTACATCGACTAGTGCGATACAGATTTATCTATTACCAGAGGGCAGGTATATAATAAACAGATCTTCAGTACAGTGACGTTACGTCGACTAGTGCGATAGAGATTTAGCTATTACACGAGGGCAGGTATATAATAAACAGATCTTCAGTACAGTGACGTTACATCGACTAGTGCGATAGAGATTTACTATTACACGAGGGCAGGTATATAATAAATAGATCTTTAGTGCAGCGAAGTTACGTCGACTTGTGCGATGCAGATTGGTTAAAGGTCCTCAAATCGATGCGACATAGCCCACCCAAACACGTCACTATACTGATAATCTTTATTTACAGACCAACCGAATGGGCAGGTGACACTTGACTAGAAACAACTGCTACGCCATAAACAGTCATAACGTAAATGTTCAGAAATTTCAAGCTTAATCTCTCGGCTTCCACGAGTTAAAGTCGTCAGACATATTCCATCCTCTCAGTCGTATTCTGTCAGTATCATTCTAAAGCTTATTACATCACAATAATCAATAACTGAAAATAAACAGCGGTGCGTTTAAAATAGCCGACGTCTCGATCTGTTCACCGCGCATGCATCTCATTTAATCAATGAACTGAAGAATTTGAAGTACAATATTAACCCTTTGAACGTTAGTGGTATCTGCCAATCCAGTTCAATGGCAGCAATTAGAAGAGTACATATTCATTATTTTGGGGTAGACCAATCAATATTTTCAACGTGCAGCCTCGGGGCTGCACGTTAAAAATATTGATTAGTCTACCGCACACATTTACTGAACAGACATCCTATTTAATGACGCTATAACGTATCATGTTGCTGGCAGGAAAAAAAACCGTCCGCCAGGGTTCAAAGGGTTAATAACACAAAATACAGAGACGATGACGCAAAACTTTTTATCACGAGTATCAAACAGGTTGGGTTTATGTGTAGCTCTTGTGTATATAAACACGCACATTCTAACAATTGGTAGTTATGTGGCTATTTTTATGGGACTACAATAAAAAGCATGTCCATTGTATTAAAACAAGTGATTTTAGGGAAAATTTTTGGGGTGGTAGCAAACCCTGACCCTACCCTTTACTGACCCTAACCCTTCCGCACCCCCAATTCTAAACCCCACCCTAGACTAATGAAAATTCAATATATTCCTAGTCTATTTTAACTGAAATGCATGTCCATTGTATTAAAACAACTGTTTGGGTGAAAAAGTTTTGGGGTGGTAGCAAACCCTAACCCTACCCTTTACTGACCCTAACCCCACCCCACCCCAACTCTAAACCCCACCCTAGATTAATGGCATTTAACTATGTAACTAGTCACATAAATTGCGGTAGTCACCTAACCCCCCATTTCTACCAACAAATGGCCACCAGAACCCCATATGTCTGCCCGTTTTGCAAAGTTTTGTAATTGTTTCCCTATGCATTTCTCGATGAGAATGTTGTTAGTAAAAAGCCTAGAATTTCATTTAAGACAGTTACCATGCCTTATAATACTCTGGCTGGGTGGGGTTTGTTACTTCTTTGGTCAGCCACTGATTTGTCGCGGTTAGCCGCTGATTTGTCGCGGTTAGCCGCTGATTTGTGAGAGATCCAAAGATAAAATAACACCCAACGCTAATGTTTATTATAAAGTCGGTATTTTTAATCTTTAAGTATCAATTTTAGTTTCAGCTCTAATGTCGTATCATAACATGATAAACGCATAAAATCACTCACAAATGATTTTTTGTGTCTTTGTTCTATTTTACGAGACACATTGGAAGTGGAAAAAAGTAAACAACTTGAACATTTTGTCAGCCATAATTTTAATTATTATCTATCGTCTTCAAATATAAACCTGAATAATTATACAATAACATGATTTTATTGGGCATTACCGTCTATTACCAGCGAAGTAGAAATAGTTTACAGCCCGAAGGCCTATGAGAGGCCCGAGACGAAGTCGAGGGCCACTAATTGGCCCAAGGGCTGTCAACTGTTTCTACTTGGTGGGTAATATAGACCGTAATGCCCAGTAAAATCATGTTATTACTATTATTACCACTCATCTTCTCACACACAACTCTATCGAAATGATAAGCCTACAGTTAAAACTAGAAGTCCTGTCACGAATAGTGCCCTTATCTAGGCTTAATTGCGCGTTGGAATTGCGCGCAATTGCCATATCGAATGGCATCCAAAGCACGGCAGGTTCTCCTGGTTACTCATATCAAACACATGCAATGTTTCTGCCAATGGACCTCCTGGTTACCCGGAGGTCCATTGGCTGAAACATTGCCTGTGCACAGGCCATATGTACAGAATATGATAGCTTTAATTGGGTCATAACGCGCACATTAACGCGCATATCAACGTGCTATTTGTGCGCATTTCATGACAGGACTTCTAGTTTTAACTGTATATTACTGATAATGATTTAATTGAACTGATAAGATGAGAATTTAAAGAACAACAAAATCAGAAGTCTGTGGATTTTGTAAACAGGATCAATTTCCGATCAAACAAAAACAGATGAAAGTTCACTTAGGCACATAATAGTAATTTATGGTACAATCATTTAGTGTTGCACCTGCTAAAAAAATGTGTGTCATCTGCATCTGAGGAATAAAATTTTGTGAGTGATTGTTAGTGTTGTTAGATGTGGGAACTTCAATATTAAAGACAGTGCCGGGGAATTATTCCATTCTCTGCTACAAGATTGATGGCTTGAGGAGTGATATGGTAAGAATTTAAAATATCTTCATTGGGTTCATTTGTCATGGATGCAGGTTTCATATTGTTCTGATTTGATTCAGTTTCAGTATCTATTTCCATACATTGTTTTTCAAAATCCTCATCGAAAATTCCTCATTTCTATCACTATCAGGATTAAAACCAATTGAGGCGTTTAAAATGTTTGAACAGTGTCTCTTCTGCTGAGTAGATAAATCACTAATATAATGCCTGAGACTGTGTGTGTTCTTATGATTTGTTACTGATATGATACTCTCTGGATTAATTCCACCCTGGAAAAGTGTGCTTATTGCAGAGGCCCTCACGATGTGGCAGGTATATGTCTGTGAAAGTCCAGCCTGCTTCGATATTGTTTGCATTATATTACAAAGTGCGTTTTTACCTATAGCTTGATGTCTATACCATTTATCATTTGGGCCATAGGAATATTTTGGTCTTTGAAATAATCGTTCACATTTGTCATTCAATTTTGATAAAAAAAAATTTTAAAATCTGAACCCCGTGTCCATACATCTTCTGGGAATTATAGTTTATTTCAGATTGTCTATTGCCCCCCTGGTAATTTTTTGTGACTTCAGTTTGCAATTGTTCCACATATTCAACTTCGTCTGAATCCTTGCCAATGCCAAAAGTTTCTTTACTCATAGATGCCCAGTCTTCTCGACCTCTCCTACCAAAACTGTAATAAAGATAAAACCAGGCTGCATGCAATGCAATTACTGGTGAGGTGTGGAAATTAGCAAAATAACTGCCTAACTTCTGCATATCACGTTCGCCGATGCATGGTTTATGCTTGGGTTTAGGATTCCCACTTCTAAAATAAAGTTTGCAGTGTGCTTCAAACATTTTATTAGATAGCGGGGGAGGAATTCGCTAGAATTGTGCACTTGGTGATACCTTCCTGAAATTTGGCATGATGTAAGGGTAGGCATCAGAGATTTCAAAATCGATCGGCTACAAGTTGGCACCATCCTCTAGCCACCACTAGCAGCGAAATCCAAAATGGCCGCCAAGCGGATCGAAAAAAAGCTATTTTCGCCGATCGCACAACTGAAGCTCCAAACCTAACACCATACATGTGCTGTAATTGATGTGAATGATGGAGTGAAGCCCTTGGAACAAGTTGGGGGGAAGATTAATGGATAATGGGATCAGAATTTCCGTCGATGTGTGCGTCTGTGTGTCTGACTGTCAGTATGATCGTCCGTCCGTAGATAAATTAGTGTTGAATGTTTCTCGGGAATGCAATGGTCAAATGAACATGGTATGAGAGATTCCTGTCAACACATGAACAAGGGTACTCGATAGTATGCAGCAGTGGGGATACTTGGACATTTGATAATCCAATTAAAGTGACAGTCTATTCTCAACTTCCGGCATTTTCGATAGATTTATTTTCTAAGAAAATAAAACTATCAAATTTCTAGAGGAGTTCTGGTTCAATCTCAACACCATAGCGACACGTCTGCCAGCAAGGGTAGTGCTGGAATGAACTCGGGATGCATTAGTTCCCGTTGTTAATTATACAATGTTATCTTGCCAGTATAGAACATTGGCAAAATGGGACTAGAAGGGGTGAGTGTATGTTTGCAGTCATTCGAGGTACAGGAATATTTTTTGACTACAAGTAGTATTCTTCATTTTCGGCCAGTTAAGATGTGGTGTGTTCCAAGTCAGGATTAATGTTGCCGACACTTAATGCCCATCCCTCATGGTATGCTACTTTACCAGGGATATAGAGATATAGCCACCACTGGGAGCCAAAACATGACCTTTGATGTCGATGAGTGGTCGAAATGTTTTAGCGAATAACTTATCGAAATATGATCCGGTATGGCAATTTGATACCTTACGTTAGATTTATTAGATCAACTCAGGTATGGATTCATTGAGACATGAGTGCGCTACAAGATGAAGGATTTCCAAGTTGATTTGCTATGGAGTAGGAACTGACTAGTCACATGTGGCCTATGGCCAGAAAAAGACAAGGATACCATAGATGAACACACGGGTGAACGAAGGTATCAACTGTTGTACAGAGGCAAAATAGTTGGGGATATTGTATCATGCTATGCATGAATTAACACCGTCTTGTGCAGTAAATAACAGACTATTTTCCGAAATCTAAAACTGTATTCCTATACCCCGGACAATGTAGCAAGCCACATGGGATGAACATTTGTTAGCAAAATCAACTCAACTAGAAACATGACATGTGTTAACTGGCCGAAAATGGAAAAAAAAATACCAGAATAGGAGATGACTGGTCCTAACATGACAGTATACTACTCAATATTGTTACAACAGCCACCTTCACACTTACACAAAGGTGTGCACCTTAATCCAGCTTTCAAGCATTTGCAATTGCCCTTGCAGGCCTTGGCACAACTACAGTGGAGCATCAGTGCACATGCAGCACTTGCGTCTCCTAGGTGAGTCCAAAATGGGACCAGAATATTGAGACGTGGATTCCACTCCCATCCGTACTGTGATGGGTCTGGCACACATAAGTGTTTCTGCAGAGCACGATGCCAAATGAAAGATGACACAAGAATTACCCTTTTTACATGTTGATACAGAGCTGCTTTGGTGGGCGGGATGTTTTCCATAGACTTAAGGCCATGTGTGAACATATGCCGTCTCGCATCATTGACACGTGTACTGACACAACTGTTACTGTACATCTGTATGGTGAGTTTTTCGATATGCTGCATATGAGGGGAATCCTCTGAAAAGACTTGCGGATTCTCAGTCAATTCTATCATCATTTCAGTTGATGCGGGAAAATTCATCCATGCATTCCATCCTGTCTTCTTCCCAATGCCGAGCATGCTGGATGTTACATCACAACCTGTGAAGGCGTGGAAGAAAGTCAGGGCCTTACAGTAATCAGGTCCAAGTTGTGAAGCTATCTCATGAATTGGCATATCTTTATATGCCTTTCCAATTCCAAACCCAATCCACAGCTCACTGAGTCCAAGGTCACGGAATGTTGCGAAATGGTGCAAAGACAGAATGACGACATCAGAATCAACCGTGCGAAGAAAAGCTATTTTGTGACCTTGTGAGACTGCATGGTTGAGATGAAGCATCATGCGCGTGTCTGCTTCCTCGTGGTTCGATGGAGATATGTCACATAAGCTAACATCCTTATTGCATAGTACATATTCTCCTGATGTCGTTAACAACTGGTACTCGGATGTTGATGTTAATTTCAGCAGTTCAGCAGACAGGAACTTGAAAAATTCGTCTTTATTCTCACTAACTTTCAAGAATGCCTGCCAATTCTTCCCTTTAGGTAAAGGGACGTTCTCGGACACCCGTATCAACCTAACTGCTGTCTCACCGAGGCGTTTTGCTCGCGTCTGATTCTTCAAACTGCCTTCGGGGTAACAGTCATAGATCGCATCAACCCTTGTGGTGTTCGTGTTAATCAGAGATTCGATGTATGGCAATAATTGCAATCGAGCATATTCTCCAAACAGATCCGCTTTCTGTGGTTTGATTACATGGACTACAGCAGGCATATCCAAGATGACAACTGAAGCTTGTCTAGCTGCTGAATTCTTCCCTTGTGCAGGAATAGCTGGTAAACAATTGAGAATTTGAGATTTTGTCCCACTCCGTAGCTTACCTCTATCGGATAATGCTGGCGGATCACGTGCATTCTCGTGCATGAAAAACTCATCCATGTTTGAATCAGGCCGGGCTTGCAGTGAAACGAACATCTGGGTAACTATTGCGGCAGTTGCTTTACTTGACATGAGTTTGTCTCGGCCTTTGTCCAGGTTGGCTGGGGGTGGGTTAAGGAAGGTATATATATTTGCCTTGGGAATAACATCATTCAGGGGTACGGTGCATTCCACAAGCCTTTCCTTCAAGAAAGTGGAATATAAATGCTTGCCCCTTTCGGGTAATGACCGTAAACTCTTACTAACTTCGGGGTCCATATATTCACCAGTATCTAATGTCACCAGCTGACCACTAGTTTCATCATAAGGGTTGATAATGAGTCCCTGATTCACCAGATCGAGGAGAGATTTCAATTGATTCAGAAATTTTTTCTGCTCTGATACCGAACTTTCCGGGTGTTCCGTGTTATCTGATGATGTTGTGTGGAAACTTGCATATTCATACTCATCTATAACACGCAGAACTTCTGACCTTGAAAGCTCAATAACGACTTTCTCTTCAGCCTGGCCATAGAGACCTTTTGGACCACTGTCTTCTTTGAGTAGTTGGATACTATGTTCTTGGCTCTGATCTAAACCCATCATACTGAACTTCCTCTCACTACGCTGGACCACAAAATGGCCTTCCATGAATTTGTTGTGGATTGAAGGATGCCGCCTGGGTAGCTGAGACATGTCTCTCAGAAATACGGGGACCCACCGACAATAATTTGTATGTCCTAGGGCAAAAAAGTAACTGCACAACTCATCGATAGAACACAGTGTACCAGGCCAGTTACCGATTCGTTGGTTCCGAACGAATTGACAGCTTGTCAAGAGAAAGTTCCGAACGATTTCACCCCAATAGCGCGCAGTTGGAGATTGTGAAAGAATCCTCTGTTCCCACATTTCAAATGACTCATGGGGCCCAGTCTGCTGACAGTAAATCTCATAAGCATTCTTTCTGAGGATCTCAAGCCAAGCTAGAGTGAGAAGATATGCCTGTCGCGTCCTCTTGACATGTTTCCCACCAAGTAGGGATGATGCTACACCGGGTGTGAATATCTTTGCGAGGTGAAACATTCGCTCCCAACCAGAACCACCCATAAGCTTACCACCAGCTTCTTGGGTGCACATTTCAAGATGCAGGAATCCAATCATACACACCATTCGATCCTCACCTATCTCCTCTGGGAACAGCCATTGACATTTTTTCTGCCTGGCATACAACGGACAGTCACCTTCAATGACAGGTATCTGGCCGGGGTTTACGAAAGCAGTAGCTTCCCTGACCACATACATAGCATGCTTCTGCATACTGAGTGAGTCCGCTTTCTGCTCACTGAAAACAGGGAATACCCCAATAACTGCACGAGGTTTGACATTGTCTTGATCTTCATGTTTTGAAAAGAAGCCTGAAAAGGTCACAGGGACTTCATCAAGCTGCCAGCTGCCATCAACCTTCCCTTTATTGCTGATCTGTGACACATGAGACAACCAGTCATTCTCTCCCACGTTCAAATCTGCATATTCATTGGGCCGTACATTACATTCATCTGGAGATTCAAGCCTGATGTCCCCACCAAAGTCTTCAACGAAAGGAACAAATGCATAGTCGTCTGGGAGTTCAATTTGTGTGTCTTCTGGAACATCTAAACTCAGTGGTGGGGGATCAGTACCCACATTGTCCCTGCTCAGTTGACCAATGAGTGTGATGGACGTACCATGCATATCAGATCTACCAGATACATCAATGTTATCAGTGGTTCCTATCGAGAAAACATTACGTTTGCAGTTAGCTGGGACTACAACACCTTCGTTCTTGAACCGCAGTGAAACAGCTCTCGCGAAACTCCTGCGAACATCCATTACGCGATCATAAGAGACAGAGAGTCCCATTTGATGAAAATCTCTGATAAGATTTTTCATACGATCATGGGCATGCAACTTCAAACCCACATAAAGAGGCATTGGAGTTTCTCTGTCACGTCTCTGGTGAACATTTTGTGCATGTTCGGAGCGTTTCGCTGAATTGCTGATCAACATCTGTGAAATAGTACAAGCCACTCGAGTCTTGGCATTAACAGTCTCATCATCGCCTAAGTTCTGTATACTACATGTGCCCTCAAGTAGAACTCTAAGAAGAGTCAGGAGTGAGTTGGGTACAGGCTCGCTCAAGCAATAAGATGAAAATGATCCCGTGAAAGGAGCTTGAGATATGAGTATGTGTTTACGCAGAAGAAGACCCACATCAACTATCTTTTTTGCCTCTTCCTCAGACACTATACGAGTTAAAGATTCGGACAACAAGGAGCCAACTCGAAACCTACTTGAAATAAACACATCTCTACCCTGTGTGAAGGCGTCCCAGCCATCGCCCAATTTCTGCAACAAATGTTCTTTGAATCGAGTGGAATGTATTTCTTCACTAAGCCAATCAGAACCGACTTGCTTCAACCTCCGACTGTACAGATTCTTGAGATCGACAAGCTTCATCGCGGAATCGTTGTGTTCAACAAATGTTATGAGCTCTGCCATAACGAGAGGGTCATAGGGCAGGCCTGACGCGGAATGTTCGGCGTTCTTCGACTTTTTAGATTTAGCCGCTCGTGCTTCATTGGCAAGCTTACAATAACAGGTTTTGTGATAGTAAAGATCACTAGCAGCGGAATCAAATGCTGCATTGACCCGAGAAAAAACAACTCAGTTCTCGGCTTCCTTTGCCATAATTTTGAGTTTATTGTTATCAGACATTGATCTGCAAATAGGCTCACTGCTGTCACCTTCGCGTTTGTGACAATAAACACACTGGGGCAGTTTCCTGTCACAGCCAGATTCAAAACTTGTCCGTGTTCTTTTAGGACTCAGCGTGGAGCAGGATGCCACTGCCTCATTTCGCTCTCGCTTGTGTAGCACGCGCTGTACGATGTGAGTCCGAATACTGTCACGGCATGTCTTATGATATATTGCCTTATTCGTCAACAGTGACATCGACATACACTCATCACTCTCTCTCATCAAACAATCAATGGTCAAATTATATGGAAGCTCAACGCCATTATCTAGGAAGCGCGTTATGTCTTCCTCAATAGCTTTATAGGCGTCATGAAAACGAGATTCTCTATACGGACGCATCAATTTCTTGGAACTGTCTTGCTGGCAAAAGCAACAACGTTCCCAGTCAGTACTAGTCCGTACACGAAGAGGATTCTCACTCATTCTGTGAATGATTTTTGTGAACAATCGCGTTCTCGAATTAATTTCGACAGACAAATCAGAATTGCTTGCGGAATTACGCCAAACAAGAGATTGTATGGCAAAGAGACTGCTTCATAAAGAGCGTTGTTTCTCCGGGATCAGCGTCATTCAGGTTTGCCTGAATGACGCTGATCCCGGAGAAACAACGCTCTTTTCAAGTTCCAAGAAATTGATGCGTCCGTATAGAGAATCTCGTTTTATTCTACATCATCTCCCACGTCTGTTTCCAACACGTGCGTGGATCAGAGTTCACTTTCGCGCCCTTACAATCGGATGTATAGTCGGTAGACCGTCGAAAAGGAGGTTCCCTTCAGCCGCTGGCGGCCATTTTGGATTGTGCCGCTACTGGTCGCCACCGGTCGGTGTCAACTTGTAGCCGATCGTTTTTGAGAACCTCATAGCCTACACTAACAGTGTGCCAAATTTCAAGAAGGTATCACCAAGTGCACAATTCACCTGTATGTGACGAATTCCTCCCCCGCTAAGAGGAAATGAATTCTCTGTCCTTCACAATGTTTATGGCCCTACTTACTGGAGCAGACGTAATCGTTCGATGTATGGCTGCACGGATGCATGTTAATGTAGAAGGGGTCAAACTTGTACCAGGCTTCTTCGGTTTAACCTCTGCATAAAATTTCCTAAGCAATTCATTTAAATCGTGTGGACTGATGGTTTCAAAATCACAAATTTTTTTCCGCTTTTCTACCCATTCCATAAACCTTCGCTAACCATACACAGTTTATTTTGATGTACTGTCCGGTCTAGCGCTATTTTCAAGGAAATTCAGTTGCTCGTCATTGAAATCACTTGATTGAGACATTTTGACAGATATGTGCATGTGTCGTCTGTTTCTTTACTAATATCACGTGACCTAATCAATTCCGAGAAGGCGTTACCGAGAGCGTGAGGAAAACGAAAATGGCGAACTTGGAAAAACAATTATAATACCGAGATTTACCCAATAAATAACCAGTAGTAGACAAAAATAGGAGCATACACTGATCTACCTTTTAGTATTAATCCTCCCCACCGACGAAACTGTTTATTTATCGATCAATCACTTACTAATGGAGAAGTAAAAACAACAAACTTTTAGGACATTTATTTCCGTTGTTAGGGTGAACTCCATGTAAACTGGTTGTTCGCGAGAAGAACGATGCAGCCGGGCATTGCTGGTACAACAAGGACAGAGAATAGTGGGAAAAACGAAAAGTCAGGGAGTCACGTGACAACTGTGCACTTGGCGGATAATGGAATGACGTTTTCATTATTCGCCAAGTACACAGTGCGACGTGCATAGTGCAGTTTGATTGACCCCAGAAATGTTGTTAATGCACTAGGGAACGCCCTGCTATATGGTAATAATAATGTGATATCATTTTCCACTTATGTGGCGACATATTATCAGTAACAATCAACAGATTCGGGTATGTCGGTCCCAAACGTTGGTCAAATATAAAAACAAATCGGCTCTGTGCTGGCACCAAAGCTCCCCCCTCCACCCGCTTCCTTCCCGCTCCCCACCCGCATTCCCTAACCCCTGATGTATGCCGTAGATCTATAAGCAATATATTTTACAAGGTGTTTCAGCAGCTTGTCCGAGACTGAACTACCCTTCTGAAACCCATACTTCCTGAGACTGAAGGTCGCAGGGAATACGAATCTCAGAAAGGTAGTACAGTGCCGTACACCCTTTTGAAGCACCGTGTGAAGAATTTATTATCCTATCCCTTTAGTGTGTTGAGTTTTGTTTTATTATATAATCCACAAACGGTTTTAGGGCGACGAAAACCTAAGCAATAGATTTTACACTGAATAATCAGTTTTCGTAACCCTGAAAACCCTTATTTCAACAAGTGTTGTGGGAAATATTATAACCTGATATCACTTCGCTTAAGTATTAACAAAGACTTTATGTTCGAATAGTAGAATAAACAAAGCTACAGAAATTAACACGTGTATCATGTATTCGATTTTAGTGCATCATGCTTTGGGTGTGAGTTAGGTCAAAGAGCCGGAACTAAGCTATTTCCTGTAAATGTTTAGCCATTATTTACCACGAATGGCAGACGACACTTGAACAAAATATTATTCAATATTTGTAAAACAGGTTCAATGGAACGAGCTCAGTGACCACTGTTTGCGCTGGCCGGAAATGGGTTGGTACCAAGTGGATTTTTTCTTCAATTTCAAATGAAGTGTTTGGTGCTAAATTTATTTAATTATTTATTGGGGTTTAACGACACTTTCGACAGCCAGAATCACCTCGTATCGGACAGTTTTACTGGTGGAGGGAGCTAGAGTACCCAGGAGACAACCACCGAGCATCAACAAGCAACTGCTAGATTCCCTAACGTAATAACTCCACAGAAGCAGTGTTAGCATTGGTTGCAACAAGTACACCATCGACGTGTCGCATGTCTCAGTATACAAATCGTGCCCCCACGTGGGCAATCGTATTGTTGCCAAATGACAGAATTTAATGAGAAACGGAATCCGATTGTAAATGTGAACAAATTAGCGATGTATCGTCGTTTGAATGCAAAAAGTCGCCATCTGCAATGGTATTTTAATCTAGTGTTACCTGGCTCATTTAACCCTTTACCCAACGAATCGGCCGTATCCGCCTGCGTAATATGCAAATTCAGCAGTTGAAAAAATATTATTTTTCAAAAAATTTCAACAAAACCATATCATGTGACCCCTCGTTGGAACGAGCTCGTCGAGCTCGTTCCAACGAGGGGTCACATGATATGGTTTTGTTGAATTTTTTGAAAAATTTGAAAAAATGATATTTAAAATAATAAATTTTGATATCGTCTGCGTTGGGTTAAGGGTTAAGTATTTTAGTTGCAAAAGAAAACCCTCAAATGATTAAAATATAGAAACTAAGTAACACAACAAATAAATAAACAATAAAGGCTATTATAGGAAAATTATTTATAAAATAACTTCATGATTACTATTTACACGGCTGGTCGGAGTTAGTACGTTGGAGACTTTTGACAGTTGCTCCCCGCTGTTCGGTAGTTCTATTAAGGCTCACCAGAAAAACTGTTCAACACGAGGAAGCCCTGGCCATCAAAGTGTCGCTAAACCCCAATAAATAAATATTTTATGAGACGCAGATTAAATGGTTACACTTTTAAACCAGTTGACCAAAACAAAACCGGTCATCACTAAACCTGTTACCTAACGATTACTTGGCAGGTGCGAATTCTGTCTGGTCTGTGTTGTTCGATAGTGCAATGGAAAAAAGACGCACTGAAATAATAAAGCGCAAAGCCTTTGAGAGCTACCAGAATTACATTTTTGGTGCCAAATGCTGTATTTGTGGAGCCAGTAGATATTATAGTGCAATTGCCACCATTGGCACTCGGCAACATGAAAACTGTCAATCAGGTCGTTCCAATGAAGTGTCATAACCTATGTTTTTAGGTAAAAATTTAAAAACTAATAATATTTTATTTTTATGAATACAGACACGTCAAAACCCACGCGTGGGCAATATTTCCGTGTATGCGTTAACAGTGAATCTCCGACATAACACAATCGAATCGCCATCAATTTTTTAATGAATGAAGCACCGGGTGCGACCCGGTTCTTCTTTCATTGAATATGTGCTGAAAAATACTGATTATTAGTAGTAGTTAGGGGTGCCACTATAGACCCAAGCATTTTTAACACTGAGTTTTCCATAGGGTCCATAGGGTTAGTGTTAAATTATGTAACTTATAGACCCAATATTTTTAACACTGAATTTCCCATAGGCTTCATAGGGTTAGTGTTAAATTGTGAAACTTATAGACCCAAGAACTTATAGACCCAAGAACTTATAGGGACAAACCTGAATGCACTGGTGGCACAGTGGACCCTATGGAAAACTCAGTGTTAAAAATGCTTGGGTCGAAAGTGGCACCCATAACTACTATTATTGAATCAGAAAAGCACCCGTGGATTTTTATCATTCCACTGCGGTTGTACTGTAGCTCTTCTCGATTATGTTCGTTTCGTTAGATAAAAAAGGGGTTAACAGAAATATCAGTCCACTTGCTTTATTCCATCGAAGTCTCTTTGACACACCCCGCTGTGTCCGAATATTATATTTCGACGGCATTGTGTTCTGTATCGAGCTTATCAATCATAAATTACTCGCTGCATACACTTTTGTTTGTGACTGATATCGAACTAACACTTTACGCACACCGGACAGGCAGCATTCGTGTTACTTGCGCATCCGTTACTGGTAATTACAGAGAAAGTGAGCACCACAATTTCAGGTACGTATTGTGTAGCCATATTCATTTCAAAGACACGTAGTATGATATTTACTATTTTACTGATTATAGGTAACATTCAATTTTATCTCAGTGAAACTTTATTGCAAACGAGAACCATTAGGACAGCGAACACATTTTGATCAAACGATGTTAGTTATATCCGAACACATATTAAGATTTATCATATGACTCGTCCGTTTTGTTCGCTTTAAAACTTTTGATATTTTGTTTTCATATTAATCAGTGATGAATAAAGCCCTCCGTAAATTTCATTGGTCAATTTCAAAACTAGACAATTTGATTGGCTGAACAAAATACAACTGGGCCACATTTTCATATTTTGCATAATTAGAGTTGGGAGCTTTCATTGGTGAATTTCAAAACTGGACAATTTGATTGGCTAAATAAAATACAACTGGGGCAGATTTGCATAATTTCAGTAGGGAGAATTTACGTTACCTGTCCTATTTATGGTGGTATTAATCTTTTAGCTACAAGAAAAACGCCATTCAATTTTTTTTTATTTTCACTTCTTTGCTTCCAAAACATAGGTTATGACCCCTCATTGGAACGAGCTCGACGCGCTCGTTCCAATGAGGGTCATAACCTATGTTTTGGAAGCAAAAACTGAAAATTTTTAGTTGTACAGGGATGTTTTTTCCAAGTGCCGTCTGCAACTCCAGTTAGGTGATGGGTTAAAAAATCATACTAAGTGGCTAATTTGTGCACGTGTGTGTCATATGATAAATAGAATATGAAATGAGTGTTTTTCTCATATAATATTTATGAAACTCGTCCGAATTGTCTGTTTGGGCTCGCCAGAGGCTCGCCCAAACGGAAAATTCTTAGACTCGTTTCATAAATATTATATGAGAAAAACTCTCATTCCATATCCTCTATTTATATTTATATATGTATTGCAATATTTATTGCTCAGTCCATCACCTAAAGAAACGGATAAATCCCGTGTAGGTCTGAACATATGAATCAGCATTTAACTGTTTGAGATTTTTGTTTTTTAAATTTTTGCTTCCAAAACATAGTTTATTCGTGGAAAAATGCGTGATCACAGGCAATGTTTTTAAAGTAAAAAAAATGAAATTTGTTGTTTAGGAAACCAATATATGTGAGGTTTCCAGTGTGATAAGGGATGGACCTGAGACTTCACAGTGATAACAAAGGCAACCAGAATTATAAACCTGGAAGTCAGTGGATGGGGAAGAAATAAGCTGTATCGAAACGACCAATCCAAAGTTGCAATACATTGGCCGTGAAATGACCGAAATAAAATTTATCATTAGCAAAATTCTAATTTATGAAGCACTGCTGGAACGTTAGCAAAAAAGATCGCAACTCAGACTGCCTTCCTCAACCACCCTCGAGATGGCGTGGAATCAATCAACGCGTCAATTCTTCCAATTGGTGACGTTTTGGTGTACGTGGAAGCTATTACGCTGTGACTATAGTTACCGCGTAACAACTTTCACTTCATCATACTCCAGGTGTTTACCTAGTATGAAAACTAGTTAAACGGTAACAACTTTCCAATCTCGGCACTTGCTGTTTATCAATAATAACAAAATATCTTGTAAGTATCCAATTCTAATTGCCGCGAGAAATGTGCATATCACCAGTACATTTATGTTTGACAGATATCAACAGATATTTTTTTAAAAAGCGATCTATGGATCGAGAGGCGTCGGGAAATTGAAAACCTTCGAGAAGTTTTTTGGTTTGAGCATGGTATATTTTTAGAAATGACACATACCCCCCCCCCCCCCCTCCCCCATCTGGCCCTTAAAATGGCGGTTGAGACAATTGTCTATTTTTAACCAACGAACGCTCCAAAAATCCAGATTAGTGGATTACACTCATTCAGTAAGAAGTGTATCGCGTAGAAGATACCAAGTTAAAAAATGTCTAAAAACATGGTTAATTCTGAAGACACAAAAGGGGTGATTATAGTTTACATTGATGGAAAGATGGTGAACAATCAGTAAAAGACCGAAGCCAATTCACACGTATCAGAAACACAATCAACCCATTTATTATTTTCTAGTAAGGACTTTTGTAGTCTTATGGAGAACAATGGAAACTACACGAACACACAAAGGGGCAAAATTGGTATAAACAGACCAATAGCAGATTTCGAGATGCTGAACTCGGCAATTATGGGGATAAGTAACAATTAAACTATAGTGTAACTTGTATCCTACACTACTCAGTCCAAACTTGGAATAGATTTATAGAGGATGCATTCTGGTTTTGAGTAGGTACCAGGACTATCTCATGATGTATTGTAAAGAAATATATGTTCCGGAAAGTTAGAGTCTCTTGCAGCGAATAATTCTGGTAGTTGTTCAAGAAAAAAAGGTGAACAGAACATTGACTGCTGTTGTTTTTACTTTATGCAGTGTGATATTTTAGTTGCAACGTAAAAGGTGTTTTAATTGCAGTTAAAGCCAAACGCCAACAATGATCGGTGATATCGTGATCTAAACTTATGACGCAGTGCGCGTTACTTCCGTACAGTTATTCTCCTTTATCATACACTTGGTATGTATTGAGCCCGTAATTGCCCTTGTGCCTTGTGTATCAGGGGCCTTTGATACAGATTCTGCATCTTGCAACTGCGTGATACAAGTGCGTTCTTAGTCATGATTTATTTACATTACTATTTTTAGAACATGGCATACTTTTGAAAGACATTTTCCAGAGATCAAAGACGTTTCTATACCAAACGTTATGAGTAGGGAAAAAATATTCTCGAGAGTATAATTTTCAAACGCTTTAATCGTTGGGATCATTGGAATTGAAACAACAGACGCAGCGTTTGCTGCGCATATTCTTTTCGAAACGCACTCATACACAGAGCAACACATGCGTGTGAATGGGTTAATCGAGATGGCGCGAGTGCGAGCGCGGAAGGATATAACGAGAGGCCTCAGGCCTCGAGTTTTATCCTTCCACGATGGTGCACGTCTATAAAACAATTATTAGAAGGATACTCAGCAATTTATTTAATTGACAACTGTCAACAAAAAGAACACATTTTATCGCCAGCCAAATTTGTGAGGGGAACCAGTATTACTATTTCGACACCTGAGTTCCAATGTGTTCTATGTGCCTACTGGCACATAGGACACATTGGAACACAGGATGCGATTTTCAGCTATCGTTAGGGATTCAAATTGTAGTTGCGTTACACGATTTGAAGAAAATCCCAGAGAAATTTCGCTTGTATTTAAAAATAGTCTGTCACCGATTTCCGTTCCGCACATGTGTAAATGTGTAGGGGTCTTGTTCTTGTTTCTAAGGCTTTTTTATCCCGCCTCGTCGAGGCACACCGTTAGAAACAATAGCTCGACTCTTATACAACATGTTGTACATCACCATAACGATAAGATATATGTATCTATTGTGATGTTAGATATCGAGACTTATTCGACATGTTCTGCTGTCTTATAACGTAGCATATAACACAAACGAACATATATTGAGTCAAAAAAGAAAGAATAATAGAAACAAATGTGAAAAATAGCATAAAGGATGAAATATAGTAGTTCTAATGTTGCATCTTTGTGGACAAGAAGTCGCGCAAAGAGTTTAATGACATGTTGCTGTTGTCCACCCAACCGTATACAATTTTGCTACGGATTGCAAAATAGCACGTGCTATCAGAGAGTGTCAAATTGAATGGGTGACCGACGATTTTCTTTGTGTTATGTTGTGCTAGAGAGCCTGGGTTACTGAGAAAATACGCTAGTTTTTGTTTTCCGATATTCTAAAAAATGCCAAGGTTAGAAAAAATCAGAGGTTGCGTACCATTGATATGCATGAGGCTGGGATGAGCTCGCAGCTGAGTTCAGGGTCATTGTGGCCACTATTTACCGTCTCATTGGAAGGTATGGAACCACTGGATCTACTGCCGGCCGACCGCGTTCAGGTCGATCAAGAGTTACAACCTCTGCACAAGAGCGACTCATCAGGACGTCTCACTAACGGGATAGTTTCCTTCCGGCGACGGGGACAGCAGCAATTACTCCTGGTAGAACTAACAATAGACTCAGTGCACAAGATGTCCGCAACAGACACGCTAAACATGGCACCCGAAGTAAGTGTCCATACCACGGACCAATTCTTACCCAACGTCATCGTACCGTCAGAATGGAATAGGTACGTCAGTGTGTTCGCTGGACGCAGCAGCGTTGGAGCGCAATGACTCACGATTTTCTCTACAGCGCGCTGACGGTAGGGTAAGAGCTATCGCCGATGAGGAGAACGTTTTTTTCGGAGGAGGTAGTGTAATGATTTGGGCAGGAATTTCCTTGCACCATCGAACGCAGTTGATCTTCATCGATGGTAAACTGAATGGACAGCGATATAGGGACGAAATTCTTAACGCTGTTGTTGTCCCGTTGTTCAACGTTAACATCGGATTGCAGTTATTCCAGCAAGACAAAGCCCGATGTCACGTGGCGCGAATCTGTCGTGAATTTCGTGAGGGGTAGAGCATCAAACGTTTTCCCTGGACCCCACCACCTTCGCCAGATTTGTCGCCAATTGAGCATGTTTGGGATCAATTGGACCGTCGGGTACGACTTCATGATCTTCAGACGTTAGGCGACTTACTTAATGTTCTATGACAGGAGTGAAATGCAGTTCCACAGGATGACATCTAGAGACTTATCAGCTCCATGCGCCGTCGATGTCTTGCCATCCAAGAAGCAAACGGTGGACGTACACGCTATTGATTGCATGTGTGAACTTTACATTTCACTCCATGTCTGAATTGCGACGACCTGGGGTGACGCTAGCAACAGTAAGAACATGGAATTATACCAATTCATACAGCGAGACTCGAAACATGAATTTACAATACTTTGTTTGGGATTAACGTCGATGATACTAAAAAGATTGCTCCTCAAAGTTTATAATACTTGTTTTTTTGACTCAGTATATGAACGTAGAACAATTTGAGCCAACAGAAGAGATTGTCTGAAATATATCAACAGGAAATGAATGTAATCACATCCTTAAGGATAATTAAAAAATCTCACTGAAGCCTGTAAGCAAATACGAAGAACAACCGAGCACAATATACATCTATTTGTCCCCATATCCCGATAAATTCTGTCTTTTGATTGGTGAGAATGCCTTGGAACAAATAGCCATGACAAAGGGTGCACCCAACATCCAAGGTATAGGAGAGCGTGCAACATCCAGGGTAAACGCGCACGCGAAACATCAGGGGTATATGGTTTAAACGAAACATTTCTGGTTTTGCTCGCCTCCAAATAAAAATAGAGACTTTTCGGTTTTTTTTCAACGATGAATTGAAATACAATCAGCAGGGAAAGACGTGAGAAATCAAGGACATTCTCGGAAAAAATGACACAAATATTAGACCAGAAAAAACAAGAACTTAACACCGACACCCATGACGCTTGGATAGGCCCAATATACAATTATTATTTATTTATTGGTGTTTAAGGTCACATATTTCTGCACAATGGCTAATCATGACCTCGACAGTTTTACGGGTGGAGGAACCCGGAGTACCCGGAGAGAACCACCGAGCAGCGGCGAGCAACTGTCAGCTCCCCAACATACTAACTCCACACAGGCAGGGTTAGTATTGGTTGAAGACAAGTGCACCATCGATGTGCAGTACGCCTTAGTACACAGCGTCACCGTGCCCTCACGTGGGCAATAGGGGTGAGGTGTCTTGCCCAAGGACACAACGCGATTGCCGCTGGTGGGATTCGAACCGAGGACCTCTCGGATTGCAGCCTGCACCTCTACCTACTGAGCCACCGCGCCCCAAATATACAATTCAACCATCCACGGGTGACACTGGTATGCACTCCAAGTCAGGTAGAAGTCGGTAACATGACTGAATACAATGGATGGAGAAGAGTAAGAGAAGTAAAAAGTAAATCTGCGATGGAAGTAAACCGTGGTGGCTTAAGTTAGAAGGTATATATATATATGCACACTTAATACAAAATAGTCGTCAAAGATAATTTCACTTGATATATTTCGATACATTCATCTCTTCTGAAAACATTTCTGAAGAGATGAATACATCGAAATATATCAAGTGAAATTATCTTCGACGAATGCTTTGTGTTCAGTGTATATTTTCTGCATAGATGTTACTCATGTTTCTTTAGGATATATATAACCTATGCCTCTGTTACCAGGGCGAGGTTTCAGCAATAGTGGGTAATTCATCTTTGTTTGTTGCGTAATAGCGGAATACATGTTTACTTGCTGCCACCCAAGGAAGATATGATACGTTATTTTGCGAGTAAGACACTTGGATATGGGGAGGAGCAATGTGAAACGGTGAACATATCTTTACTTGTTAACACCGAAAGGAAATATAATTCAGTGATTTTGCACACAATACACTTACATATGGAGAACAACGCATTTGAATGATTCGGGTCAAGGAGTGGTTGGGTGTGTGAATACTGTATGCGAACTTACCTTTGCCTCTGTTACTTGGGTGAGGTTGAGATAAATGGTAGAGGCTCATAATTCTAAAGCTGAGAACAAATTTTGCGCGTAATAACGGGGAATATATCTTTACTTATTGTCACCCAAGGAAGATATGATACGGTATTTTTGTGCATAATTTGCACTTGAATACAGAGACCACTGTGAAATACGGAACATATCTTTACTCGTTGCCACCAAAGGGAGATGTGAAACTGATTTTACAACTGGTTTCGTGATTTGGAGCTGCGCAGCCAATTGCCAGGTAATAAATCGGCCTGTAACATTTTTTTTTAAATTCTGATCTAACAATTAGGTCAAGCCTGACGCTTAATGTTTACCTTCCCATGACGCGGTATACATTGGTACGGCACTTAACGTAACGAACTATGAATTCCTGACACGTCATTAGGCTCTAACACTCTTCGTAATTCATTTATTCCATCGACGGTAAAGCCCAAGTAATTATTGTCGTAGAGGTGGAAATTGAACGGATTCTTCGTGTAATCTCCATTGATGGCTCCTGTGACAACGAGGCATATTTTGACCTCGTGAGGAACTTCACACTGAAATATGTCCGTCGCCGTAAATCCAAACAACCATTTGGCCATTGAGAATGCTTTGATTGCGATCTCATGAAAGGGTATTTGACATTGCTATCTTTTAGCGCGCGAGCGTGTCCGACTAAGATTCCGGAATCAACCGTCACATTACATACTATAAAAACTGCATCTGTGATCTGTACTTTGAAAGGATTTGTTTCTCCAGACATCAACCTGAAAGGGTCCTTGGGAAGCCAAAATTTCATGTATATCGGTATGCTGTTCATAACCTGGCGCTCTTGCTGGTATAAACCTAAGCAGACGGGGCCTATTAATTCTATTTGATTACCGTCTTTCGTAAATTTGTGCCTTTCATATAGCGCAGTATTACGACTTTTGGGGTTGCTTTCATACATGTTCTTGGCCACGTCTTGAAAACATAATTGGCAGGGAAGGCTCTTTTGTATTATCTGATCCGTCTGTAAAAACGTGTCCAAGAGTGACTTGCAAGGATAATTTGTCCCCAAATGACTAACAGGTTTTTTTGTAATTGTAAATCGATTTGTGAAAATATGCTGTGTAAAGGTGAAAACGTCAACGCCACTTTATCGCTGTGTAAAGGTGAATTCAACACTTCATCCGTTTCGGCTATCTTGAAACTATCCGCATTAAATATTTTGATTTTGCGACGCAATGTGCAGTTTGTGAGGTCTACGTAGGAGTCTGAAAATGAAAGGATGTGCAATTTGATGACTGCCTCTTCCGTCAGTTGATTAATAGGCCGGTATTCTATCCATTTCTTCCGTTGAATCTGTTCTTTGTCAGCCCTCTCTAGAAAAAGATTAAAACTTTCTATTCTGATTACCGCTTTCAATTTGACGATTTCCTCTTTCTTCCTTTACTGAAAATATCCTGAGCAATTTCGTTTTTCCTTTTACTCATTGTTTTGTTCTCATAGATTTCGTCGACCCGAGTTCTTTGAGCTGACTTTCGATTGGTCCTTTCGTTTAGTAGGTCTTACGGACTTTAAATCATTCTCCACGTTCGACTGGTCCATATTTTTCAAGTCATTTTATCTCGTTCTTCAAGAGCTACCAGAGGTGTATCCAACTCCACTTTGAAATTTTTACTTTTTTCAGAACTCATCCCGATTTGGCTTCCTCAGGTTTTTTTAATGTAATCAACGCCATTTTCTTCTCGATCTAATCTTTCCTGATCCAGGGCTAAAGGAAATCGATCCAATATTGAGGATAGAATTTTTTAGGCACCCATTTGTTGTTTTTCGAATCGTAGACCTGGCTGGTCATTTTTTTTCAAGTGTAAAGTATAATACGACTTCTTTAAGAGGTATGTTCAAGTCTTCATCGCTAAGAAAAATCCTCAAACTACTCAGACCCTGAGATAAAAGGCATCAGCGAAGGATTCTGAGAAGATTTTCTTTTTCGTTTTATCAAATTTACTGGCTGGTAATATAGGCAACAGCGCCCCTCGGCAATACGATTCTTCACAAATGACTGAACAATCGTGGAACAAAACTGTATTCGCAGGAATTTGCCTTTGCCAATTACACCAATTTGTTTAACTGCTCATTCCCATTTGCCGTCCGTATGGAATCTCAATGGTGTAATCATTAGCTTGGCTGAAGACAAAAAACGATTTTGAGTCATCACTGCTAAGAAAAAGGTAATAGTCTGTCATAATTTATAACGTTTTCGAAAAGCTGCAGACATAGTTTTTATAGATTTTGAAATCAGTTCACGTCAGTAGGAGATATCCACGAATCGTGTTTTTTTCGACCTTTGTTAACACCTTACTAGCACTTCGCGCCCTTTCCTTCGTTTCGTTACACTTTTCTCTATTTTGAAAGTATCTTTAGGATCCAGGTGCACTTTTTGTGGTTCGCCTTCGCGCCTTTTATCTCATCTCCGGCCCAATCCCGAAGGTTGTGCACGTCGATGTTGCCACAACGGTATCAAGTTCTGATTTTGAAAAGCTCACCAGTCCATTTCTGATAATGGTAATGGACAATATGTCAATAGGGTGCGGAACAGTGACTACATAAGCGGACAGAAAATAATGTTGAGCAGATCGTGACAGCATCACGATCTGTTTTAAATCTTCTTCCTTTCCGCCCGACAAAACCGTATACTATCACATGTCGAATAATATTGATGCGTGCATTGAACCAAAGATGTTTTCTGGGGGGGGTTTTGTGGGAGCTTCAGTTTTCAATATTTTACTGACCAAATACGGTCACGATTAGCCATTGTGCATAAGTATGTGACCTTAAACACCAATAAATAAATAAATATACTGACCAAATCTTGATCCACAAATGTAAGTGTGTCGCGATCCCGTCGCGATATGATTGAGACTTTTCTTTTACCATCACAGTACTGTGCCTTTGACGGCCTTTTTCAGTGATTTTTTTTCACAGGATTACAGTATTATATGTTTTTATTGATTCAGTTCTAAAGACAAAAGAACGTCTTAGGAAAACACCCGCAGTTTGTTATACAGATTAAGCAAGGGCACAAAAATGCTTCGAAGAAAATCGGAAGTCAAATCAATCGACACAGCAATCAGTATCCAAAACGTCGAAAAACCCGAATCCCCTCGTGTTCGAGATCTGTGGAGGAATTTCTGTGAAAATACGAGTATACATGGAATTAAGAAAACGTCGAGTGAAAATCAATCTAAAATTCTAAGGTAAGTACCAACTAAACGATCACCAATCCTGTCTGTAATTTCCTGAACCGCGCTTTGTACACATGGAGTACTCTCCTTATCCCCGTCCCCTCACCCCCCCCCCCCCCCCAAGCAGACATGGTAAATAGAAACCGATGGACCGGATAATTTCCATCAGGGTGCAATGTCCTTATTGCTTCCGACAACACCAGGGTATCTTATCCGTCGAAAACGAAATCCGAGTTCATTAAATACCAAACGCTGTTTTCGTTTGCATTTTTATTCAAGATTTAGCCTCGAATCTGAAGTATATTTTCTCCAGATCTCGACCCATTAAGAGTGCTGCGAGCGCATAGTGATCTCCTCGAGTAAAATGCTGTTTTTTCCAATCAGAGTACAACAACAATGGCTCGAATACATTATAGTACGGCCGCCGCCAACTTATTGTAATCTACACGTGGGCACACGCTAATAACTAAAGTGTTGAAAACTACACTTGAAGTGCTGTATTTAACACTTACTAAGTGCTGAACTAGCACTTTGTTCAAGTGTAGATATCCCAGAACTTGACAGGTGTTACAATAATACCACTTGACAAGTGTAATGTCGCGACACTTAAAAGGAAACAACGCAGATGACGCGGATCAGGCTCGAACTCTCGAGCCTGATCCGCGTCATCTGCGCTGTGTCCTTTTAATTATGTACCCTCCAAGCGCAAATCCAGTTATGGACGATTCTGGAAGAACCACCAATGCTTGACACATGGGAAGTGCCATCCATTCAAGTTTCAGATGTTTGACGATTGTAATGTCTAAGTGCTTAAAGCATTGCAATTTGAGTGTTAAAATAAAACCATATAAGTTAGAATGGGTTTAACACCTTGAAAGTGTCTATTTTAACACTTTAGTTTTTAGTGTGCAGGGATGTCCACGAATGCGTTTACCAGGAAATAAAAATCATCATCAGCAAACATCCGTACTAAATTCTAGTTTTGCTTGTCACGACCTCTACTGAAAACAAATTTAAAGTTCCCTAGCAATGTCGACGATAAGCTCATGGTAGATAGGGGGAGCCGAGGCGTTTGGATGGCTGTACCACCACTTCTCCCACTTCAACAAATCACCGCTTACAGTTAAAACTCGAAGTCCTGTCACGAGCAGTGCGCTTATGTAGGCTTAATTGCGCGCAGGAATTGCGCGCAATTGTCAAATCGAATGGCATCCAAAGCACGGCAGGTTCTCCTGGTTACTCTTCGCAAACACAGGCAATGTTTCCGCCAATGGACCTCCGGATTACCCGGGGGTCCATTGGTTGAAACATTGCTTGTGCGCAGGATATATTATGTAAAGAATTTGATAGCCTTACTATGGCCATAACGCGTAGGTTAACGCGCAGATCGACGTGCTATTTCTGCGCATTTCATGACAGGACTTCTAGTTTTAACTGTATCACTCTGAAATTTAGTTTGCGATACATTGTCTACACAGGTCTCTTACTTTTTGCTCTTCATCACCTAGTCACTACCTATAGTCTTATTGCCATCATTAATTCAACATTATACAATACTCTACTTCAGATCACTACGGCATGCTTGGTAGTGGTAACGCCAAATTTCCTATTGCATTCGACAAATATTCGATGTGAGCAAATTGGCAGCACTTAGCAACGTATCAAGGGAGTAACTCTACCTTGGCTCATCTCGGTCAACCAGTCGAGTTTGATGTCGTTTTTAGAACTTGATAATGCGCAATTCTGAAGAAAAAAATCATATCAAATAAAAATACAGAACTGCAGAGGATCACGTGATATCCTGGGCCAAAGCAATCGAGTGCGATAATTCTTAACCCATTCAAACGTTAGTGCGGTGCTGTATTCAACACACCCAACTCCTATAACAACCAGTCTACACGAAAACAGAACTAAAAACACCTTTTACCTTGCTTGATAATTACTGCGTTTCCTACGTTGCGAACAAGACATCACTGTTAGTTGGCGGGGTACCAACCTAATTTGCTTTTTAATTTTTACGGCATTTAATTGGTCGAAACCAATTGACACCGATCAGTGTCACGGTCACGATGATCGATCTTCAAATATTGACTAAACAGCGAAGAATAACACAACAAACAGTTTTTAAACGGCTAATCAGTTTAGTACACACCATCATTATTTGACCAGTTGTGGAATGTATTTGCCAAGGAACAAGCAGTCAGAATGTTATTTTTATTTTGTAGAGTTTTGACACGAATCTGATAGTTTAAATATCCCGGGTAAACAAATCTAACCCAGGAACTTAGGATTAAGATTCCGGTGCACTCGACCAAATTTAAAGATGACGTGATTCATTTAGACGGGTTCTTTCTCTGTTTACATTGGAAACGAAATCGAACGTGTTTTGTATCACTACATGTGCGACACAACTTTATGTTTGTCGTACAGACAGAACAGACCCTATCCCGTCTTTTACATTAATAAGTGTGTGATAAATAAAGAGCTTTCAGTTGGTACCGGAATTAATTCAAGAATGACTGCATGGAAATATAAGTTTTCATGAGCAGCTGATGTGCGCGACATAATTCTGATGCCTTGTGAAAAACATCAGATGTTTTTAATATGGGTGTTGCGATGTTTTAATTGCACTTATGGCATGTTTTAATTTAATTGAAACCAGTCAAAACGTTCAGTGACACCTATGTAAATTTATTCAATCAAGCCCTTCACTGCCTGGGAGATACAGTTTTGATATTACGCACCTATTACAGTTAAAACTAGAAATGCGCACACACAACACGTCGATCTGCGCGTTAATATACGCGTTATGCCCATAGTAAGGCTGTCAAATTCTGTACATATGGCCTGTGCACAAGCAATGTTTCAGCCAATGGACCTCCGGGTAACCCGGAGGTCCATTGGCAGAAAAATTGCCTGTGTTTGCTATGAGTAACCAGGAGATCCTGCGGTGCTTTGGATGCCATTCGATATGGCAATTGCGCGCAATTCCTACGCGCAGTTAAGCCTAGATAAGCGCACAGTTCGTGACAAGACTTCTAGTTTTAACTGTAATTCTTTTCCAGTTCCATATTTACAAACCGGTGTGAAACACCTGTTCCACACGGATTTCCAGGGACGGACTATTTGCCATATGCCGTTATGGGTCCATCTGAAGAACTAAAACCCGCCCATTTTCGTAATCGGCCAATCGAAACGTCGCATTTCAACTTAGATCAATTTGGAAGCTGCGGCGACAGCTGATAAATCGAATGTCAACTGAAAAATATTTTTTGTTCAAATGCACAACAATTACACAAAATTAAACTTACAGTACGTGGAGAGTGTATTATCACTAAATCACTCGCAGATTGGAGATTCCACCCAGGCAATAATTGCAAATTTTCTGCAAAGCATAACTAGCACAAGCAACGTTTCAGCCAATGGACCTCCGGGCTAAACCCGGAGGTCCATTGGCTGAAACATTGCTTGTGTTTTTTGTCGAAAGGTACAGAATTTGAAAGTTATAGCTTGGGTGATAACTCCACTCCGCGGGTGATTTAGTTACAATCCACTCTCCACGTACTGTATTCTGTAAATGGGGAGTGATTTTAAAACACTAAAGTTCTGACCTTGAATCGAATGTCAGTCGAAAATTGTTTTGTTCAAATCCACCAAAATATAAAAAAAATGTATTCTGTGAATGGGGAGTTATTTTATAACACTACGATTTTGACTCTGAAGGGGATATCTCTCAGATAATTGTAACTAATTTCTTTAAAATCCGAATAAATAACCTATTTGGACACAATTTTCATTTATATTTTTCTGTTTATGTATCGATCTGCCACACGTGTTTTCCAATCACATCTGAGTTTTGCTTTTATTTGAAACAAATGTCAGAACTGTCAAATTCTACAAAACAGACCGAATTTTTAAATCAAAGGATTCTAGAAAGAAATGGTTTTACGCGCCGAATGCACGCAGTGACGCTGTGGGGGCAAGCCCCGTTCGACCCTCATTAACTGTATAAGATGTTTGCGCCATGTCCGAGCGTGGTAAAGAAGGAACGGATTGTATGTATAGAGGCGTGTAATAAATACAGAACGGCATGATGTGTGAATGCGCTCATCAAGACGGCACTGTGCCTCTCGTGCTATCCCTCCACTCTGACTCTCGTGCCTAATTGACGAACACATTAACACATCGTGATATTCTGTCTATGTATTCTGTTATATCTACCGTGACAAGAGATGTCGAAAACATCTGTTTCACATTTCCAGCGTTTTCTATGAGATATCATGCAATAAATAGACAGAACGCGATTTGTGTTTGAATCGGTGTATCGCGAAATATGACTACGCCATTCCAGCTCGTTATGTAAAACACGCGCAGATTCAAACACACATCGCGTTCTGTGTTTATTACACATCCCATGCATTAAAATTCATTTAAATAAACAAATTTTAATTCTGATGTTTAAACCCAAAGGTAAAGAATTTGTTTTGACTGAAGCTGTACTGATCAAATGGATCGATAAAAAATCAAAACAACCTTCTCGGAGCCAGTGTTTGTTGACATTCGTATCGCTGTTTTTCTGCGGCTGGTGCTCATTCACGCCTAATTTGTGCAGATTCGCAAAACAGCTGGGAGAAACATTTTTAAAAGAAGTTCGAAGCCTCTCAGGATGTACGAAGATTTACCGAAATACAGTTGACCAATTTAGATGTAATGAGATCCACAAATACAAGGGTTTAAAGTTTAATGCGTGTGTAATAAAACACAATATTGTAAATTGATTTATTTCAGGGTACTGTGGAGTTTGGGTGTACTTGTTTTGGTCTCTATGTTCCTTTACAACGCACACGACCTGTACAGAGAGTACAAACAGTATCCAACACTAACAAACATCAAGGTCCGGAAAGCAGAAAGTCTGCTGTTTCCGACAGTCACAATATGTAATCTTTCACCATTGGATACATCAAAACTCAACATGACACGACAGCGAGAAAATTTGATGGTGAAGATGAGCAGGCTCATATTTCTGGCTAAGGATGTACACTGGAACACTACCGAACAAAGGCACTATACGTCGCCACGTGAGCCAGATATTGCTCAATCCGCCCATTCTGTGAACGTGTCCTTTAAGACTTGTGCTCTGGATTTCCGGTTTCTTCCGTGCCATGAAATCTTTAAGAAGAAAATGACGAGGATGGGGATGTGTTATACATTCAATTCGGATGGAGAGTTTGCAACTGGTAACACCGGCAGCATTAGCGGACTATTTACATGGATAGATGTGCAGCAAGCCCATCATTATTTTCAACACGATTTGGCAGCTGGAGTTAAGGTAATTACGCATGTTAAACTCAAAACGAAACTTCATTGTGTCACAGTCGTTGTACAATACCAATAGAATATTCCCTCCCAAGCGATGGAAAATTTCTGGTTGCATTGCGTATGAAGAGGAAAAAATAAGTCTTGAATTTCTATCCGGACCTGGTCAAGGTCTGAGTCACGAAAGCACACACTCCTCATTACTATGATAGTTATGTTGAGATGCCCAAATGTGTTTCCACTTAAGAAATGGTTTCAGTTTACATGGTCATTTGTCTCTGCTGAGTGTCCAAAAATCTAAAAGAAACGAATCTCGTGTAAACCCCATCATTATATTATGCAAAGAAGACAACCCTTTAGTAGTGTATTGCCATGTATTCTCCGTTTTACATTTGCAAGTTGAAGTGTATAGACTCAATTGTTGCAACAGATTTTGGTTGTCTTGTGTGATTGATAACGACAGCCACAATGCGTTTAGAGTGTATAGTTAAAACTAGAAGTCCTGTCATGAAACGCGCACAAATAGCACGTCGACCTGCGCTATAATCTACGCGTTATGGCCATATTAAGCCTATCACATTCTGTACATATGGCCTGTGCACAAGCAATGTTTCAGCCAATGGACCTCCGGGTAACCCGGAGGTCCATTGGCAGAACCATTGCCTGTGTTTGCTATGAGTAACCAGGGGAACCTGTCATGCTTTGGATGCCATTTGATATGGCAATTGCGCACAATTCCTACGCGCAATTAAGCCTAGATAAGCGCACAGTTCGTGACAGGACTTCTAGTTTTAACTGTATATGCACACTAAAGGTTACAAATCGAGTAGGGAGGGTGAGTTGTTCTACTGATGTGTTCCATTATTTGTCATAGCCGGGTGGTATATGGGATGTCAGTTACTCAGGTGTTGCAGTCAAAAAAAAAAACAGATTACTTTGCAAGACCCCTGAGCCATATGCGAATGATCCGAGAATAGGCAAGTGTATCACAATTTTATAGACTTCATTCGTTACATGGCAAACGCGTGTATTCGATGACCGGGAGTAATTTTTCCAGGCTTGTGTCTTCCCCAAACTCAATTTCTACATTCGTGGTTTTATTCCACTATTCAATTGGACTCTTCATTTCTCTTTTTAGGGTCTTTTTAGTTGTACTTTACACTTATTTTCCAGACCGTTTGTGGATGGGGATAGAACCATATTCTTGTTGTGCCAATATATTCCCATATTGGTCTGTTTGTACTCTCGGGACAATCGCCTATTACGAAACAACCCATTTAAAATCGCATGCCATTCAATCCAATGCACAGTGTTACAGTACTGGGGCTCTTGAGTACGTTAGTTTGTTCCGTGTTGTACTTTTGGTAGACTCTAATTGACGTTAACCCTGAACGACATCAGGCTGTTACTAATAGTTTCACCCACGTTACTGCTGTGCAGTTTGGTAATATCGAGTGAGGAACCATATATTGGAGGAAATAGGGTTAACACTTGAATAATTTATGAACATTCATTGTGAAGCAGCCATTACTAGATTTCATGAAAAATTCATCTAAAATTTTAACTGAAGTAATAAATGGTGAAAAAAATCCATTTCAGTTTACAGGGGACGAATGAATAAATGTTCACAATTTTTTCTGATTTCAATGGCTGGAGAAAGGAGAAATCCTATCCAGGGCAGGCATATCCGCCGTAGCATATATGGAGTTAAAATAGAAATAAAACGCCAGGAACAAACACTTATTTGTAATTTTAAAATTGTTGGTGCATATTAAGGGGGTGGGGGGTCTGCATGACTCAATGCTCCTCCCCCTTAGTGCGTGGGTCTTCTAACTGAAGTCGAAACAATTTTTTTCCGGTTCATACGTTTTAAACAAAATCACAGTTACTTTTCCCCGTTTCTAAAGTTACTCATCCTGCATATGAATCATAACATTGCTGTAGACAGATAAAAAGCAAAATAATGAAAGCTAAACCCCACTAGAAGTAATAAATGTTGGATTAATCAACTAATAACCTCTGTTTGAAGGCGTGGTTGTCTGAAGTTATGTGAATATGTTTCGCGGCCTTCGCCAACGACCCTTGACCCTTTTTACTGCCACTCCCACTTTAGTCATATATGGAGGACCTCTATGACGCCTGAATGCGAGGAAATTTAATAAAATTTATGACATACTTGAAAGTTTATCATATGATTAATTGTTGGAAAAGGCCCTCTGAGCCCTTTCCAACAATAGAGCAGATGGTAGGTTTGATCTGCGCATATCAGAACGCACAGATAATCATCATAAAATAAGTGACAATAGTCGCTTTCGGCAGCGTAAGTGTTAAATGACACAAGCATTTATACACTTTCAGGAGTCATCATGGGTGCCATCTTGAATATAAAAAAAAATTCCCAACCTGGATTTTCCATATTTGTGTCGACAAAGATCTCCTGTTTCGAAGGATACCAGATTCGATAATCTACAAATTTGTTCCAGGGATGACTCCATAACCGGGGGCGCGGTGGCTTAGTAGGGAGAGGTGCAGTCTGCAAGTTCGAGTTCCACCTGAGGCAACCGTGTTGTGTCCTTTGGCAAGACACTTCACTCCATTGCCCATGTGGGTGCACGGTGGCGTTGTGTACTAAGACGAACTGCACGTTGATAGTACCCTTGTCTTCAACCAATGTTAACTCTGCTTGTCTGGAGTTAGTATGTTGGGGAGCCTGACAGTTGCTCGGTGGTTCTCCCCGGGTACTCCTGCTTCATCCACCCGTAAAACTCTCCGACACGAAGTGACCCTGGCTGCCGAAAGTGTCGTTAAACCCCAATAAATAAATAAATCAATAATTTTATAACCATTACACTATTTGTAATCGTCCATGGCTGAAAATTTTCGTCATTGAAAGAGATTTTCAGGGAAGTTAGCTTCCCTTAATTTCCGAAAGCAGTCAGTAAATTTATCATCAAGTCTATGGGATTTTCATTTAAAATTTCCAGCTTGGAGATGTTAGCGAATTTGTATGACCGGTATGCATCATGTCACAAACTTAAGGCAGTTTCCTTTGTGCAGTATAAAATAACAGAAACTGGCTTTCTTCATTTTCTCACCATCCGTTTGAACGTTTGACTATTCTCTGTTGAAACTCATTTAAAAGTAAGAAAACGGCTTGTTAACCATCATTTAATGCTCGGTTACTTCACATCTGAAGTCACCTCAAGCTGCTATCGCGGTAAATATGAAACTAACCAATTAATAGTCTCCAAACACCACTCATACAAATCAACTTTTCTTTAGATTTTTCTACATACTGCTGATGAAGAGCCGGATGTATACCGCAGTGGTTTTCTGGTATCCCCAGGATTTTCTACTTATGCCGCAGTGAAATTGCAAAAGGTAAGGGTATGCGATTTGTTGTATGAATGTTTAGTTTTTTTTCTGAAGAGAAACTTTTGTATGTTATCGGTATTTTTGCTGCATTACAAGCACAAACTGTTTGGGAAGCTGAAGTCTAACAACCAGAACTGGCGCTGCCCAAAATTGTCACATTTAACCCTTTACCCAACGAATCGGCCACATCAAATTCAGCAGCTGAAAAAATACTTTCTTTTCAAACAATTTCAACAAAACCATATCATGTGATCCCTCTCTGGAACGAGCTCGTCGAGCTCGTTCCATTGAGGGGTCAAATATGGTTTTCAGGGACCGATCAGGACTATTTAAAATACGCTCTAGCCCCGGAGCCTATTTTTTCAATTCATGGCAGATTTCAATTTACGGAGTCACACTGCTGTTTGTAACACACACTGCAAGTATGTAATAGCTCTCATCATTTTCATTTAGTACACGAAAGCAAACATTAATCTTCACTGTGGTTTCTGATCAAGTCTTGGCTGCCTATTTAGGCAGCCAAGACTTGATCAAAAACCACAGCGAAGATTAATGCTTGGTAATTAAGACTTGAAGTATTAACTTAAGCACTCTACAACAATGATAAATGATAATCATATATATAATACATGTAAGAGTGTCTCTCTCGATTATCCATCGAAAGAATATCAAAATATGATCTGAGAAGTTACGCGCCAACTGAGAAGCCTATTTCTGAGATTTAAGAGCCAGGTGATGTTTCAGAACCAAATACGCACTGGCGCATGACCAGGTCGGTCCCTGGTTTTGTTGAAAGTGTAAAAATGATATTTAAAATAATAAATTTCGATATCGGAAAGGGTTAAATCTGCGTAATTATAACAACATGGCTGTGGTGAGTCTCCATATCTGATTGTTATTGAGGCTTGATTGAATTACAGTTCTAGCTTTAATTCTCCAAAGAATGAATCTTTATGAAATTTTTAATATTCATTCGCCCTGAATATATATTAGTTTCCCGGAAAAAGCGAACCCCCGGAAATATTCCATACGAGTGAATCTAAACCACAGGCGATGAACTATTTGAAGGATAGACTGGTACCAGGCCATAACAGCGTCAATTTGTTACAGAATTGGTCGGTTGACATGGGGGTTGATCTATCATCTCAACCACCATCTGCCAATCATGTCGACGAACCAGCCTAACTTTGTTTTCCCTCCTCAGATCCTTGCTCATTTTGGTCCATTGCAATGACATTATTGGTAGTATTACCGGTAGTATTTGGCATCTTGAACACGATATAATAATTTACTTAATTGTTGAAGACATTAAAATTGTTCCTGCAATTATCCGCACTTATCTGAAGCTAATCGAGCAATGGTCCAATAAATCACTAATAAGTTTTAATTTTTAGGTTTTCAACAATCAAATAAAGTATTTTATCTAACAATCATAAAGAGTTTGGCCTGAAAATCACGAGAAATGGTACGCATCACATAATGTGTTCCGATATCGTATCATTTCGACGACTCATTCTGATTCCGTATCATATAGACAACTCGTTGCCGGTAACGCGGCGGCAACAGGCGCATGAATACATTCTATGTGCGTTCAGTGGTCTACTCAGCTGATCGCTTATAAAACAAAACAAAATTCCTTACAGTTAGCGACAGAACTATTAATAGCCAATACCCCCCACCCTCCACCCAGAACAAATAGAAACTGCACAATTCAGTATTGCACCTACCCGATTCCAGATGATGTGCTCACATTGTACACTCGTAAATTCAAGAGGATCATCATAGGAAGTGACAGTGAGAGTGAATAATTTGACAACACAACTTTGAAAATTGCGGTGACCACGTTACTCATTGTTTGTTAGAGTGCACCACAATATAGTTCCATAAAATATGTTTTTGTTAACTTTTTCTCTCCCAATATGGTGTCCCAAGACTGTATTAATAATTTAAGATTTAATCTGTTTATGTGACAGAATTGTTTAATAAATGATAATGTGCATGTCCTATGATTTGCATCAGATTCTTGGTGGCGTCCAAACATGGGATCACAACTCGCCGGCAAAGCCGGCTCGCTGAGATCCCATATCTGACCACATGATATTGTTTTGTAGAAATGTTTGGAAAAATCTGATAAAATATTATTTAAAATAATAAATTTTGATATCGTCTGCGTTGGGTAAAGGTGTTTCGAAACGCACCATCAAAGCATGCTGATTAGTTCCGACTGTGATGCCTAAAGTCTCGATTGTGGTACGAAAGTTCAGATATCTCAATAGTTTTCGATATACCTGAATACCGCAGCCTTTTTTTTGAATACCGATACCGGTATTCAGTTTTGAATATCGTGCAGCCCTAAATAAACGTATATTCAAGTCACTACATTTTCCCACTACTCTTGAAAGGAACAATGCATGTGTAAGATAAATCTTAGTAGCAATGAATGCAAATACAAGTGGACACATCTTTCCTTTATTCTGCTGTCTGATAAATCAGTGTCCAAATACCGACGTGGAAGACATGGTCTTGTTTCAGCCTTTGAAAGATATTTGCCATTGCCCCTATGTAACAGTTTTGGTAGTCGGGGTGTGGGAGTTACAGAAAGTTACAGAAAGAATTAAAGTTGTTTCCATATATTTATTAATAGTAAATCCATCATATCATGAACTATACAACAGGTCATCAACATCATACAACATGCTCCTGAAATAAAAGAAAGGAGCCCACACTAAGTCTATAGAATGCTTACAATTCTCACTTGATATGACATGTTATACACTGTATAAAATAAACCATAAAATAATACACAGTGTAGCAGTATAATTGGAATACTTGCTGAACTCTACAACCAAAATATTTCACACAGACCGAAGGATGATTGGGGCTTAATGTCACTTTCAGCATATACGGCTATATCATGATGTGGCTATATCATGAACACAACATAAGTATGAAGTCAAGCGGTGCCAACCGTTCATACTCATGTTGCCCACTATACCGGACCTCCAATACCAGGTCCCATTTGACCAATTAAAGCTGAACTTGTTTACCACAGTAAACAAGCACCACTTTACATGTAAGGGTTCCCATGGGGAACATAGACTTACATCTATTCGATGCTGATGGTTCAATGTTACTTTCAGCAACAATGGATATAATACAGTGGTAATGAATATTACATCTGATACCAAATTAACACTGTAGCTAATTTGCATTTATGCACTCAAATTGAGCAGAATAGTTTCAGTCGACTTCATTTCAAATACCACTAAATAACTGTACAGCAAAATAGGGTCAAGTAAATTTCACAATCTGTTTGACAATAAGTAAGAATAAAATATACAATTTACATCCCATCAGTGTGACAAAGCTCCTGATGTGACCAATTATATTCCAGAGATTATCAAATGCAGCCTCAAGCAGAATTTCCTTTATAATAATTGTAACAGACTAACAGGCTTAAAAGATTTGGATGAAAATGAAGCTCCACTTGTCATTGCATAGGATTTACAGAGTTAGTTAGAATTTATCCAATGAATTTACAGAATAGGCTGCATGTTATGAGCAATCTCTTAACAGAGACAGTGTTGGGTTGTAGTGCAAAGTGAGTACAACTCAACAGAAGATCAAGTGATACTGGACCATCACCAAGCATGCAGTTAATTAGAAATAGTGTCAATGTGTTCAGCTGACCTGTAATGGTTACAATCCAATAAATTCCCAGTCTGTAATCTTAACACTTTCCCCAACAAAACTATTAAAATCCCACTCTGCCACACCTACATCCCGATACATTCTGTCTTCTGATTGGTCAGAATGCCTAGGATAAATAGCCATGGCAAAGGGCGCACCCAACATTCAGGGTATAAGGACACGCGAAACATCGAGTGTATGTGTCAAATGAAAGTTTTTCACTTTCGCTCGCCTCCACATAGAAATCGAACAAAATAAAAAAAAACTGAAAATAGTCACAAATATCATCAGATTTCTGACAGCTAGATCATATCTTGCTGTTATAAATTAAATAGTCGAATAATGAAATCAAACAACTTCAGAAAAACAAAATAAGAGCAAATCTGTCAACAAAAATAGCCCACGATCTGGTTCCAATGACGACTCAAGGCATGTAATTTTATCTGTTGTCTTCTGTGTTTGTTAAAACAAAACAAAACAATTGCTTGTTCAGTCTTTGCACTTTATCTCAAAATGTCGATTTCAAGATTTGCAAACCATTCGGAAGTAGATATACTGAGAAAAAGAGTGAATTAACATCAAAAGCTACATCAAAAACTAATATGCGTGCAGCTAGGCAATCCCGCGAGTACTTAAACGTTAAAAGAAAAGAAGCTGGCCTAACATTTTCTAGTATTCACGAATTTGGTACAACTTATTGCGGAGCAGAGGAGCGGTGCTCAGTAAGTAGAGGTGAAAGCTGCAAGCCACTTATTCCTCGTTTCGAATCTCACCTGCGGCAACCGCGTTAGTTCCTTGGGCAAGATACTTTACCCCAATTGCCCACGTGGTGGCACGGTGGTGCTGTGTACTAAGGCGTACAGCACGTCGATGGTGCACCTGTCTTCAACCAATGCTTACCTTGGATGAGTAGAGTTAGTATGTTGGGGAGTTGACTGTTGCTCGCCGATGCTCGGTGCTTCTCTCCGCGTACTCCGGCTTCTTCCACCCATAAAACTGTCGTGGTCATGATTCGCCATTCTGAAGAAATATGTGACCATAAAAACCAATAAATAAATAAATAAATAAATAAATAAAAAAATTGCGAAGCGTGAGACACGCGTCCATTAATTCATTTCCACTATGTTTCTATTGTGTTTCAAACGGGACAAAAACGTTTTCTCCGCCAGCGTATGGTATATGGAGATTCAATACCTGGATACATCATTTAAATACCGAACCGCAGTCGTGGTGTTTAATAACCGTCATATAGGTATTAACTCTCCATTTATACCATGATTACCTATTCTACTATATATGAAAAACCTATGACATAAATTTTAGCTTTACACACCAACCGGGGTAAACACGCCTGCAATGGGATTTCAATAGTAAAAAGTTACACCTACAGTGGAACTACATCCAAGTTGACCTTTAGTGACCTCGCCTTGAATGCAAAATTGTCTAAATGTATCCCTCGTCGCCTCGTGAAGAATGATGAAACCCGCAATTATTTGTTACGTTTCTAAATAAGTTTACCTCATAAGGTATCAACAATTAACAAACACACTTTGTTAATAAAGCATCCACAACCCGAAATAGTATGTTATTATGTCATTAAAATGAAAAAGGCCCCGTAATTTGCGGTTTCGTTTTCTATTTCGTTTCGGTGATCAAATTGCCAGCGGAAGTACCGCCCACCGGTGCTCATGTAAACAAAAACAGACTCGCCGGTGTGAATATTGATCTATGGTATAAATAAAATAGCAGCTTGGTGTACTAAATGTTCACCACTCGTGGCGAAGTGGTGATAACCGCGCGCCGAAGGCTCGCGGTTAACACCACTTCACCACTCGTGGTGAACATTTGGTACATCAAGCTACTATGGGTATATTCTATATGCAAAAATCTCCTTGTTGAACTATACGGGTATTAATGATTGACTAAACTCGACTTTATATGCTTATATATCATCGCATAGTTACTATGGGTATATTCTATATATATCATACATGTTGGCGGAGATAACTTATAGTTACTCTGGCTCTCTGCCCTCGCGGCGAAGATCTGAGATATAAACGGTACAGGAAATTAGCTGTGAATATGAGTCTAATGGTGGAATATAGTTTGGAGGAAAAGTAAAGGGTAGTAAATAAGGAATGAACTCTAAAATCAGCTAGGTTAAAAAATTAATCTAAATCCACTGGGATGAGTGAATATGAACCTAGTTGGGTGCCAATTCACTTACCCCAGTTGATTTTGGTTAATATTAACCAAACCAGTTGGGTTTATATTCACCCGCACTCAGTTGATTTGGGTTGATTTATGACTCAACAGATTTTAGAGTGCAGTATTGTAAAATGACCAAACTAATTATGTAAGCGTGGTATAAAATATCACTTTATTTCTTTTAGGAAGGTTACTCTATGAAAATATAGCTGGAGGCAGGTGTTCTCAAACAATTTGTACTAAATATGTCGGTAGACATGTATACCCACTCGCTATTTCTTTTTCGTAAAATGAGGGTTTGGTTCTAGGATCGTATTTGACCTGTGCCTTTAGTTCACTGAAGAACACATCTTCAACATGTTGTCCAGGATAGGAGGGGAATGTACACTCGTGTGTGAGAAGTTAAAATACTATTGTCCCTATATCCCGATAAATTCTGTCTTTTGATTGGTCAGAATGCCTCGGACGAATAAATAGCCATAGCAAAGGATGCACCCAACATCCAAAGTATATGAGAACGAGCAACATCCGGGGTATAAGCGCACGCGAAACATCGGGGTATATGGTTTAAGGAAAGGTTTCCTCTTTTGCTCACAACACACCTCGATATAAAAATCGACCCCAAAAACCTGAAAATAGTCACAAATATCATCAGATTTCCGACAATTCAATCATAAAAATAAAATAAGACCAATAATTCGTCCCCTGAGTTCCAATGTGTTCCATGTGCCAGCAAACACATAGAACACATTAGAACTCAGGGGACGATATCGTTCCAATGTGTTCTATGTGCCTGGGACCGATGTGTCAACAAAATACTTTTACTCGTTTCCTTAACGACTCTATGGATGTAGCTCTATGTGTTGTCTTCTGAGATTATAAAAACAAAATAATTATCACGAATTTGGTCCAAGTGATTGTGGAGCTGAGAAATGCGTCCACAAATTTATTTTCACTATGTTTGTATTGTGTTTCACACGGCACAAAAACTTATCTCCGCCAACATGTATGGTATATGGAGATGTAATACCCGGATGTCTCATTTAAACACCTCGCCGGCGGCTCGGTGTTTAAAAACCGACATCCAGGTATTAAATCTCCATATACCATACTTGTTGGCTGAGATAACTTATATTAACTGTGTTTAAGGCTTCTCAGTAGGGTTTTTTGTAGCAATATATGTATAAAAACCGGTTACTCACAGGAATATCGAGATTAGATCACAGCATCCGCATTTATGGCAAATCGAAATGTGAACTTCACTGGTAGTGCTAGAAGCCACTATCAAGAGTTGCAAAAAATGAGGATACTAGGGCAAAATCCAACATTTTCCTTGCTCATGTTTCATATTTAGTGAAACGCAAATAATATTTTCATTATATAAAATAATGTTTGGGCGCACTTCAATAATTTTTAATAAAACAAATCTCGATGAACAAAAATTTAGACCACCCAAAATAAGGTAGCCCTCAATCAGATAAAATTCAAGAGATATAATATGTTGTTGTTGTAGTACAAGTACCTGCCAAGTCCATACAGAGCATTCGATACTTCCTACTGCCTGGATACACAGAAGAACGATTTCAAGAATAAGTTGAATTATTACCCGACATACAGTATATCTGGGTGTTTGAATGAGTGTCGAATCAATCACACGCTAAAACAATGTCGATGTCGTCTCGAATCAGACCCTGGTGAGTACTTTGTCTCTAGATTATCAATATTAATTGTACAGCTCTTTGGTGAGGTACACAGCTCCGTGTTCACTGAGACGCAAACGATGCCAAATAAAATTATTTTATTTATTTATTTATTGAGGTTTAACGAACTTTCGACAGCCAGGATCACCTCGTGTAGGACAGTTTTACGAGAGGGGGAAGCTGGATAACCCAGAGAGAACCACACCACTGAGTAACAGTTAGAAACTGCCAGGCTCCCCAACGTACTAACTCCACACAATCAGGGTTAGGAATGGTTGAAGTCAAGTGCACCATCGACGTGCAGTACGTCTTAGTACACAGCGCCTGCGTTCCCTCACGTGGGAAAGTGGGATTAAGTGTCTTGCCAAAGGACACAATGCGGTTGCCGCAGGTGGAATTCGAACCGAGGACCTCCCGGCTTGCAGCCTGTATCTCTACCTACTGAACCACCGCGCTCCTATATCAAATTCTAACATTGAGCTCAGTACCGCACTAATGACATGTTTTACATAATTTGTAATAACAGACAGCTAAAGTAATAATGATGTCGGAATACAGTCATTTTCTGATTCCCTTCCAAGCATCCAGTGAACATTATATAAAATGGATCTACTTATTACGTTGCTGTGTTGAATAACGTTCAGAGAATGTGTCTGGCTTTTGGCACTCGAATGTTCACGAACAGATTTATCTGTCGAGTTATATAATTCTTGTGCATGGTGTCTGTAATTTTTGGTCTGTGTGATATGCATATTATTGGTTCTCTGTGTATTTTCCAGGGTGCATGGGCGCAGCCGAAGGGTGTATCAGTTTTTAAACCAGTGTAAATTCCATTACACTCTGGAATATACGTGGATAACGAATTTAGTTTCTCACCACGTTCCTTCACATTGAAAAAAATTCAATTCTGCAGAACAGGAAAACACCTATTTATTAATTAATTAATTAATTAATTAATTAATTAATTAATTAATTAATTTATTTATTTATTTATTTATTGGTGTTTAAGGTCACAATTATGCACAATGGTTAATCGTGACCGTGCCAGTTTTATGGGTGGAGGCAGCTGGAGTACCCGGAGAGAACCACCGAGCATCGACGAGCAACTGTCAGCTCCTCAACATTCTAACTCTGTTCAAGCTCCGCTCAAGCAGGGTTACAGCGGTTGAAGACATGTGCACCATCGACGTGCATTACGCCTTAGTACACGGCGTCATCGTGCCCCCGTGTAGGTAACCGGGATAAAGTGTCTTGCCCAAGGACACAAGGCGGGTCGTCCCGGACGGGGATCGAACTCGGGACGTCTAGCATAGAAGTCCAACAGTCTACCACTGAGCAACCGCGCTCCCAGAAAAACACCTATCTGTCAAACAAAATATAATGGGTTTTGTTACATGCCTGTTCTATGAAATCCCCATCTACAGCAACACTAAATCACGCGGAAAATAAAAATCTGTTCCGCACATGTGTGCGGAACGGAAATCGTTTACGGACTATTTTTAAATTAAAGCAAAATGTCACTGGAATTTTCTACAAATCGTGCAAAGCAAGTACAATTTGAATCGCTATCGATAGATGAAAATCGTCCCCTGAGTTCCAATGTGTTCTATGTGCCGGTAGGCTGCCTGTAGGCATATAGAGCACATTGCAACTCAGGGGACGAAATATTAACACGGGTTCCCCTCGCAAATTTAGTTGGCGATAAAATGTGTTGTCTGTGTTAATAGTTGTAAAATGAATTGCCGAGTGTCCTTCTAATAATTGTTTTACAGACCTGAAGGCGTGTAATAATCATAGAACGACACACGTGTGTGAATGGGTTAATCGATACGGCATTTGTGTCATCGCGGAAGGATAAAAAACTATGAGCAGTCACTGATTATTATTGACTGAGATCTAACGCTCGTCGTTTGAAGAAAAGCCGTATCACATTACAGGTATATTGCATAATCCGGGGACTCTCGTTCTATCCTTCCGCGCTGCCACTCGTGCCATATCGATTAACCCATTCACATGCGTGTGTCGTTCTGTGTATATATCGGCAGTTATTTTCATGATTAGATGTATCAAAGATAAATGAAACAGACTATAATACGAACTTTGGAATAATCAGTGAGTACCTTGTCATCAAAGAGGTTTAGATAAATGCGCAGACTTTTTTGTAATAGAACTCGCCGCTGCACTGCAGGAAGAATGGAGTGGCATCAGTGAAACTGATATTGGACGTTTGGTGAGGAGTATGCCACGTCAGATCCGCGTTTGTCTCGCGAACCGAGGAGGATTTACAAGGTATTGAAGACTTGGACTGAATGTGGTAAATTCTCTGACTGACCGTCCATGTCTTCTATAGCTCAGTGCGTGGAATGTGTGCTTGTCAGCCACCCAACTATCGTCGAAATCATTTACCAGATGTCACAGTTCAATTATCTTTGTGATGAAAATATAAATATCTTTCTTCATATATCTCACTTTTACCAAATATCCCCTAATTGTACGTTAAAACAAATTCTGAAAAAAGTAATTTGTTGAAGATCAGTACTCTGAGGGAAAGATGGAATTGCTAGAAAATCGATACTTACCGTGTTGCCCTTTGACCACTGCTACTAGTCCAAAAAAAGTTGCTGCTACATCCATTTTGTGAACATGGGGCGATGATTGGAATTACTGTTACAGTAAAAACATATCAACTGCATTACTGACAATGTGAGCCAGTTAAAAAGTCTCGTGTGAATGAATGAGCCTGCATATTAAATTTTTTATTACATACAAGGTTGGCCCTCATAAAATAACAAAAAATATCAAGTTATGAAAAGATTTGTTTTCAGTTTTCACTTCCCTGAAATATGTACAAAATTTGACATCGCCTCATATGCCAAACAAGGCAGGACATGTGTCATGAGAAGAGACGAAACAAAAATCCAGAAAAGACAGTTTGACTTTGTGGTCAACAGAAGCGGTCTGAGTACTTTAGTGCATTCACTCTAGTGTGGACATAGCATACAAACGGTATTACTCGGAAATGGAATTTTGCAACCACTGTATTTTAGTGTTTTATTCTAGTGCCATCATCGGTTTTCACAGAAGCAGTCTTTGCGACAAATATGAAATTTCATCAGTTTATATATAGAATATACCCATAGTAGCTTGGTGTACCAAATGTTCACCACGAGTGGTGAACATTTGGTACACCAAGCTACTTTGGGTATATTTTATTTATACCATGATCGTCAGATTATTAAGAGTCGCTATTATATTTCTCGATTTTACTGAGCACCAGACGTACATACAAGCGAATCTGTTTTTGTTTACACGAGTATCGGTGGGCGGTACTTCCGCTGTCAATTTTATCGCCGAAACGAAATGAAAAAAAGAAACTGTGCCTTTTTCATTTTAATAACATAATGACATATAATTTCGAGTTATGCATGCTTTATTAACATGAGATATTACATGTTTGTAAATTGTTGGCAACTTATGAGGTAAACCCATTTAAAAACGTAATAAATTATTGCCACGTCCATTTCACTCTTCGCGAGGCGACGTGCGATAAATTTAGACAAGTTTGCATTCAGGTCGACGTCACCAAAGGTCAACGGGGATGTAGTTCTACTATAGGTGGAATTTTTTACTATTGAAATCCCATTGCTGGCTTGTTCATCACGGTTGTTGTGTAAAGCTAAAATTTATGTCATAAGTTTTTCATATATAGTAGAATAGGTAATCATGGTATAAACGGTGTTACGCGGAAATGGAATTTTGCAACCACTGTATTTTAGTGCTTTATCCTAGTTCCATCATCGGCTTTCACAGAAGCAGTCTTTGCGGCAAATATAAAATTTCGTCAGTTTATATATGGCTTCACTAGGTTTTGTGCAAGTTTTGAAACTACACATGGCACTTCAATCGATTCATGCTGTCAAACACATGATCAGCTGCGATAAAACTAACGTGCAGTCAGAAATATAATACTATGTACGTTTTGAAATTTATTTTCTAGTGGTCTGAATTTGTTCATCAAAATTTGTTTTATTACAAGTTATTGAAGAGTGCCCGCATGCACGTTTCAATAATTTATATGATTAAACAAATTTATATAAACATAATTTATTTGCGTTTGACTGAATGTGAAACATGAGCAAGGAAAGTGCTGGCTTTTGCTGTGGTACCCTCATTTTTGAAAAGCCCTAATAGTGGCTTCTAGTTCTCAAACTGCTAATAAAATCTTATCTAGTAGTGTTTTGGGGGGTTTGCTAGAACATCGATGTTGCTTCATACGTGTAAACAATTTTCCCCATTCAGCGAATCATGTCTCATTCAACACTCCTCAGTGGACATTCATAAGGTGACACCGTAAAATGTTTACATGTTTGAAAGTTTGAGATGGAATTCTGGAGATAATAGCTCTATCTACGGCATTCCGAAATATGCAGAACCGCAAATACGTTTGAATGGATTAAGAATTATCGCAAGAGATTGCTTTGGTTCTGTATTTATCACACACCTCCCATGTAACAACCACTCTACACGACAATTGAACTAAAAGCACTTTTCAAGTTGACAATTGCTGCTTTTCCTTTATTGCCATCGCGACAGCATTGTTAGTTGGCGGGGTACCAACCCTAATTTGCTTTTTAATTTTTACGCCATTCAATTGGTCGAAACCAAATGACGCCAATCAGTGTCACGGTAACGATAATCGAACTTCAAATATTGACTAAACTTCAGGAAATAACACAACAAAAACGTTTTAAACAGCTAATAAGTTTAGCGCATTCCATCATTATATGACCCGTTGGTTGTCTTGTGGAAAGTATTTATCAAGGAACAAGCAGTCAGAGTGGTATTCTTATTTTGTAGATTTTATTACTCGATGACTTAAATATCCCGGGTAAACAAATCTAAATGAGGAACTTGGAATTTCCAAGTGAAGTCGACTCTTATGCATTCGACCAACGATGACGTGATTTATTTAGACGGGTTCCCTCTCTGTTTACGTTTGAAACGAAATCGAACGGTGTTTTGTATCACCACATGTGCGATACAACTTTATTTTTATTGCACAATCAGAACAGTGGAAATCCCGTGTTTTACATTAATACATGTAGGTTTGAGACAAAACGTAATTCTAACCCCTCCCCAAACCCATTACAAAAATACAACTGTAACACAAACAACATGTCACCAAAACCACTCGAAGACAATTTTTGTCAATGTTAGTGGTTTCACTGCTAATTCGATACCCGAATCAACTAATACCTCCAGGACTGAATAAATAATAATGGGTGCTAATGGGTGCAGACAGTCATGACCAAAACGTCTATTCGATACGAGGCGGCAATTAGAATAGCACCTGCTGCCACACAATAGATATCTGTGGGAGTTATATTTCACTTGATTGAATAAACAAGTTACTTAATTGATTAGTTAATTAATTAAACGTATTATTTAATAATGTTAATAGTTAGTTGTGTGATGGGTCATCTGTGCTTTGAATTTCAAAGTTGTTTTCTTCAATCTCGTTTCTCTTTGATCATCTTCGACTCTTTTAGGAATGTCTGTGGTTGATCTACAGTTAAAACTAGAAGTCATGTCACGAACTGTGCGCTTATCTAGCCTTAATTGCGCATAGGAATTGTGCGCAATTGCCAACTCGAATGGCATCCAAAGCACGGCAGGTTCTTCTGGTTACTCAGAGTAAACACAGGCAATGTTTCTGCCAATGGACCTCCGGGTTACCCGGAGGTCCATTGGCTGAAACATTGCTTGTGTACAGGCCATATGCACATCATTTGATAGCCTTACTGTGGTCATAGATTAACGCGCAGATCAACGTGCTTTTTGTTCGCATTTCATGGCAGGACTTCTAGTTTTAACTGTAACTCCCCTACTCGAAACTCTAATTAATGGTCAATGTTAATGTCACGGTTTTATGTGCCTAGAGCACAACTTCCTTCTGTAAAGTTGCATGTATCAAAAATAAGTGTGTTCATATGGAAAGTAACGTGGAGAGCCAATATTTTGAAATGGTCGCCCACTTTTAGGAAACAATAGATTTTATCCCATAAATGGATGTTTATTCGAACAATAAAAGTCTTGGATAAATGTTTGCTTTATTCACCTAGTAGCAGCTGCTAGTAGGGTGATACATTTTCCCCGTAGGTTTAACACTGAAAGGATTTATTCCTATAGTAGAGACGGACTTGTTGGCCCCTGACCTCCACCGCATTCCTGCTGTCATGACCTGTTTTACGTTTGCGGGAGACAAAATGAACCGACGTTTATCAAACTTTGACGGTCGCTGAAATGTTTAGTTTTAGAATATATGACACATTTCAACTCGGTCTAACAATAAAACGAACAACAATTAACAAAGAAAATACAAAGTAAATCAATCGAAAACCAAGAGTTGAAAAGTTCGATTCTGAAAAGTAGGGGCATAATGAGTGATGTTTCATTTTCTAAATTAAGAAAGTGTAAATAAACAAAGGCATGCCTGCTTTGTTTTTAAAACTCAAGTTAAAAAAGACGATAAAACAACAATAAACAACGAAATTAAGAAAGATAAACATTGTTCATTTAATAAAGTATTTTTGCAACTTTAGCTCAAGTTTGTAGGGGAATTATTTTTAGATAGAATTGTATCACTGCGTCTTGTTTATTTTTGGCAATTTTGCTTGTTGATCAAAGTGGACCAATGTGCTCCTCACTTCTCGCAGTGTTTTGTAGCGAGTAACAGCTCGATTTTGCCGCGACTGCCCTGTAAATGATTTATGGGATAAACAAAATAAACATATAGTGTTTTCAAGTAAAAAATTAATTCTACTCGTAGGATAAAGAATGAAACTGACTCGCCAGAGTCTCGTCGGTTTCATTCTTAATCCTACTCGTTGAATATTTTTTTTACTTGAAAACTCTATACGTTTATTTTATATTTACCAATTGTCAACCGGACCACCAACAGTTATTTGTGTAATCTGCACGTCCGGAAAACGATGTTTCCAATTATGCTGTAAGGTATTTTAGTGTAGCACAGTGCCACGGATCAAACTGTTGATCAGAGAGTCACAAAAGTCATGGAATGCGAGAGTATTGTGTTTGTCGCAATGTTCAACGGTGGTCTGTAGAATGAGCGCCCGAAACAGTGCCGTTGTTAGCTATTCCAAGCCGAGGAAATATATACATATTATCATAACAGTGTATTGATCCGTGTCGTAGTGTCACGTCTCGTTGAGGTGCCCAGATTGTCGGATCACACGAGCTGCCCGAGGCTGCGGCAGCTCGTGTGATCCGATAATCTGGTCACCTCAACGAGACGTGATACTACAACACGGATCAACACACTGTTATGATGATAGGTTTATTATATGACTGACACACTAACGGTAACTTAATTTGTTTACCCCGATTTACTTATTCCCTTGAAAGCCGAACATAAAAATAGCAGACGAAGCTTTGTAAACAACGGCTTCCCTAGTTACGAAGTCTATTTTTAACGGATATATAGGCCGACGTTTTCTCGGCAATTTCTGTAGGAGTTTGATATGGATTTTTGATCCGGGAAAATCTCACCCGGTGTGATCCGACAGTCTCGATAAAATCGTCAAAGAGTAGTGGTATTTAGGGTAGAAATATCATAGTCATATAATAAATTCGTGTACACACACCCATATTCTCCGAGCAATCGGTGGCATAAAGGTAAAATTCCGGTTTGGCCAAGAATCTCCAAATTAAACAGTCAAAGTTTCATATCGAACGTTTGTGGATGTGTCCTGAGTTCTTTCAAATTGTCATTGGTTTGCAATGTTATTGTTAATTAACCACTTCAAAAAACATACCCAGGGTTGTAGTCCGTGGAAGTGGAGCGTTGGAATCTGCCAGTCCACGAAACAACTCCTTGTGTTGTAAACTACTGCGTTTGCTCCTTTGAATGTTAACTTAGTTTCGTTCAGCTCTTCGACAAGAGATTCAGGTCTGCGCTGATTGATTTATCTCCTTTGTGTTCTCAGAATTTGGCATTCGGTAATTTAAAATAAACAAAATTCAGAGTTGCAATGGCTGGAACAACCCCAATGAAATGTGCCTACCTACAGCAAGGTGAACTATGAACCTAACCTCTGGAGTTTCTGTCAGTCACGGTTAGGTCAGTCGAAGCACTTTCATGTGATAAAAATGAGAAGATGAACTCGAAATGGGAATAAAGGGTTAATTTTTAAATGAATGGGACAGTTAAATAGTCAAACAGCAATTGAACCGTTATTTATTTATTTATTTATTTATTTATTTATTTATTTACTGATTTATTTCTTTATTTGTTGTTTATTTGTACGATATAAGATTACTATCAGGAATAAGATGAGTTTTTTTTAGAAAGATGCGAATCTGTGTTGTGTACTATGGTCGTAATATGTAGTGTGATGTAGAAAATATTATCTTTTCAGGTGACGAACCTCTTTGCACGTTTAAGGAAGAGTTAGATTGTTATTTAGTCGTTGAAGGTAAGTAATATTACAGCACGAAATTAGTGGTTGTGGACAAATTAACACTCTCTGTCAGCATCAGTTGCGGGGTTGTTTCTGTCACAGCGTACCGCCCTATCGGATGGGGACTTAAAATGGCTGGCCTCCGTGCGCGGAGAGACTTACACACTCCGTACAGGCTAAAGATCCTTTCGCAGTATTCGGGAAGAGCGATGCCACGAAGTTGCCGCTACGAAGGTCATTCCAACACACCTACGCCATTGGGCCAAGGAGAGGCGTCAATATAAGTTGCATAACTTGTTCGCCAATCATTGTAAACCAAAGAAGATTAACCCCCTCCACATTGATGTCAAAATGCCAAAATTTAAACTGCAAATGTTTTCAGTAATACAACTTGGAATTTAACCAATTCAGTCATGTTTGACAGAGCTCTACAAGCTCTGTCAAACAAGATTGAATTGGTTAAATTCCTAGTTGAATTATGGGAAAAATTTACTGTTTGAAATTTAATTATTTTGACATCAGTGTGCAGAGGGTTAAATAAATTGTCCTACAATAGATAACCTAAATATTTCTCACGGTGATGTTTGTAAGGCACCGATATTTTTTAAAATTAAAAAGGGAGGGGACCTGACGAAATTTTTGCTTATGTCCTAAAGTATTGTAGTTTTCACTGTCTGTCACTTTCAACAAATACTTTGATGAATCATACTTTCCCACTGAATGAAACGAGCAAATGCTTCTCCAGTTTTTATATCTAAGGATGGGAGTGCCGGCTCTAACTATCGGCCAATTTGTCTTAATTTGTATCGGAAGAGTATTTGAAAAATCTATCTTCTAGAAATATTTGCGTTTCTTGAACCAAATAACCATCTTAACGAAAGTTCAGTCAGGTTTTATTTCACAGGATTCCACAGTAGCCATCTATGATACTATCTGACACGCATGACTTAGTTGACAATAAAAAATCAGATTTGTTTTCGTCGATGTTAGCAAGATAAAGTCTGACACAAGGGCCTGCTGTCCAAACTTGAAAAATAGACATCACTGGCTCCTTGTTATCTTGGATCAAGAGGTATGGGATAATCGAGAGTAGAGTGTGGTGATTGGCTCTGAAAGTTCAAAAAAGGAGATATATAACTGGTTGGGTTCTCCAGGGTTCAATACTAGGTTCTTTATTGTCCTTAATATATATACACGATATCGTGGATGGAATTGCGTGTGGTATTCTAGTGTTTGCAGACAACATATCTGTATCAGTTGTTACATCGGACCCAACTGAGTCTGCAGTGGTTATCTCACTGGATACACTAAAAATTGAAAATCGGTTCTAAAACGACAGGAGAAATTTAATACACCCAAGACGTTAAAGCTAACAGTATCGAGAAGAATCAATAAACCCATGCACCACCCGTTTTGCCCACAAGCACAAGTACAAGCATCCTTTTTTCCCATAATCATCTCGGCCTAACGGTCAACAGTCGTGGCGCGTGGAACGACCAAATAAGTTCAATATAGTGTGGACCCGACTAAGTGTAAGTCGAAGGCTTAAATGTACTCGACAGGAAACCTTTCAGCAAATATATTTTATGGATGTAAGGTCAATGCTAGTATATAAACTATATATATATATGCTCATTTTGGGTTCACCCTGAATCCTATGATCCCGAAACATCCAGATAGAAACTGCCAGAGTTGCCACAAAATATGCAAGTCAAACGAGACTATATACCGAAACTGGGAGGGAGTACCTACATCAGAGACGTCAAAAATCTAAACTGGTTCAGTTCCATAAAATGTACCACACACATGTACTAAGCCATCTTACGAACTCACCATGTACATCAAACTAAACATTATAATTTAAGGAGAACTCATAACTTAATGATCCTACACAACTACCGTGCGACAGAAAAAAAACATTTATCCCGCTAGAAGTAAAACTCTGAAATGAACTACCGCCTCTACCTCGTGAAACAATATCCCTCCAAGTCTTCAAAAATCTATTACATTAAAACAACAACCGACCCTAATTCTATTACCACTGCTTCACTATGAATGCATACCCCTGTTGTATCGTATTAAATCTACAAGTACTGAATGAACGACTAACATAAGCGTTTAGCCTGAATCTCGTTATTATTCACTTGAAAATATAAATTCAGTACACGTAATGTTTATCGCTAATGTAATTCTTGCATACACTTTTTTTTCTAAATGTATTGAAGATATGCCTTCACTAAAACAGTGTTTGAATTACATATGAAAGGTTCGTTTTACATGACAGAAAGGCTACTTTTTGGTTCATGGAATATAGCTTTCTCAATTTCATACCTGAACACCTTTTCGAAAATATTCTGCGTTGACTGTTGGTTTTGGTGATTGAGGATATTTTTAGTAAACTGTGGTCTGTTTACGAGCGACCATGGGTCATGTTCACTCGGTGTCGCATAAAATTTGTCTTCATGGATTCTATATCAGCAGTTCAAAGTGTAAGGTAAAATTCTGATAAGGTATAAGGCTCATACTTCGAGACACAGATGCAAAACAAAACAACGAAGAATTGAACTTGAATCACAATACATCTTACTACCGCCTGAACGGACAAGGGTGTGCCTATGTCCCCTGCCAGGAGCAAGGTGATAAGTCCTCCCGTTCTAACAACCCGTTACAGTACGGCCGCCATGGAGTGGCCACTCCCCACGGGTGGACAATATTTCCACGGACACAATAACATTAGATTCCAAACACTAGTTATTGGAATAATCATCAAAAAAGTTATTAATGAAGCACCGCGTTCAATCCGGTGCTTCATTAATTAAAAAATTTCTGCTGATGATTTTATTACCACGTAAATGCATGCGTGAACATCACATTATCACACACTCTGTGCGTCTTCGCGCCGCAGGGGAACTAGGTCCACATTGTACACAACTAGTTGTCCCACTCGGTCCAGGACGGCAGTGTAACCTATTGCATATCAGTAGTGATATTCAAAGCAGGAATTTCTTGATGCACGACACGTGAGGAAATTAAATACTTCCCATTTTTATAATAGATTAATACTCCGTGTGTACACTGCAAAAAATATTGGTTCTCTTTAGAACCAAAACTGGTTCTAATCTTATCTCTGAGATGGAACCAGTTCTGTTTAAACAGTATTTATTTCAAATCAAATAAATTTACCAAGATTAGCGTTCAATTTTAACAGAATATGACATGAACTGAAGTAGGTTCAGCAGTAAACTTGGAGCTTATTCAATGCAGTCGCCAAACATTTTGAAACAAAGGAGATTTGAACAGTTGGCATATCGAACCAGTTTTGGTTCTGTTTGGAACCAAAACTGGTTCGATATGCCAACTGTTCATATCTCCTTTGCTTAATAATGATTTGAGACAACCTCGTATGAGCTCTAAACTTACGGCTGAAACCCCCTCAATTTATGTTTAATTCTGTTAATATTTAATTTTAATCTTTATAAATGTATTTGATTTGAAATAAATACTGTTTAAACAGAACTGGTTCCATCTCAGGGACAAGATTAGAGAACATATATTTTTTACAGTGCATGTGTGTTTTCAGTTTGGTAGTAAAATTCAAATATTAAAATTTCAAAGAATAAGTATGCACAGTTCTACAATTTTAAATCTGGATTGGTTCTTATTCTATTGATTGTTATTTTCCCTGTGAATTAGAAGTAATTAAATACCAAACAGCAATTATTCCTGGATTGTTGCAAGCTGCGATTAACATAATCGCGCAGGCCAGATTTATTCCCCGAATATTACAAAATATTCCAACTCAAAAGCTAGAGTATATTTTCGAAAATATAGACCCCGAATAAAGTATATATTCCCCGAATAAATGCGACCACCGTACTCCAGTAACATTGGCCAAAATTTGTTATTTCGAGAATAAGAAGCTCAAGTCGGATGGATACTAAACGGAGGGGAGAGGGGGCTGGGGGGGGGGGGGGGGGTGGTGTAATAATTTTAAAGAATACCCAAACAATTTAGAGCGGCTTTGCCTGCGACACTTTTGTGAAATATTTCTCCATCGCAATCCCACCTCACTGCGACATGCCAGAAGGATTGCAACAAAAATAATTTCATTTTCCAGTGGTGGAAATGTTATAATTGACAAGTGTTTGGGCAAACTGTTGTTCAGCAAAGAACTAATTGTTTCCCATCTTGTGGTTATTTGTTTCGCCTGTTTTGTTTGGTACAGAAATCCAGATAAATTGTAAAGCCTCGTGTAAATTGTGTATAAATTTGTATTTTTAGTGTATTCTATTTGTAATAATTTATTTTTGACGCTGTATTAGCGGTGAACATTATAGTACGACGATGGCAGTTACATTTTAGTGAAGGACGGAAAATAGATGGACACTTTATAAAACAATATAAACTGAATTATGTTGCAAATGACATAGCGAAGGTTCTAACCAAGCATAGAGAGCGTCCTACAGGCCTGGTATTCTGAAAAATGCAGGAGGGCAAAAAATCGCTCTCCTCAATCAGCTTAGGAGAGCAATTAGCTTTACACAGCATTTTAAGTATTCAGTTGAACAAACTCATTGAAACTGAAACCAGACTACATCAGTGATTTTATTAACTTTAATAAGGTAAAGCGAAATCTCTTAGACATCTAGATGTCTCACTCAGCAACCGAACACACACTTGACAAGACCTGTGTGTGTACCCAGACCTGTTGTCCTAGAAAGCCATACGCCTACCACTACCACATTCAACCCCCAAGGGGGGTTGAAGGTGGTAGTGGTAGGCGTATGACTTTCTTGGACGACAGGTCTGCTTGAATCTACAGCCACATCCTGGTGCAAGTGCTTCAAGTGACAGGATAGTAGTAATGGTAGTATATTATAGTGTCAATATTCCTTGAATAATTACCCCTCAAACTGTGATGTCAGTTGTTGAACTTGAAACTGATAGAAAAAAAAAATATTGCTGTGACCCATTTTGCTTCAAATGATTGCAACTGTGTTTGGGTATGGTTGCAGCCATTACCTTTTACCACTAAACCACTTTCAAAATGAAATTACGTGATGTTATGTGACTTCGAAGTTAAATTACATTTTTGCTTTACAACAAAAATTTAATGTGACCCTAATACATGTAATCTCAATCATCTCAGACCAAAATATTTAGGAGGGCAATTTTTCGCTCTCCTTAATTCTTTCAGGAGGGCAGTAAGGAGAGCTAAAAAATCGCTCTCCTGAAATTGCCAAGCCTGGTCCTACGCTACAAATGTTAGTGACGCTATTGAGCAAAGCACAATACACGGCCACCGGCAGGCTTGGTAGTCGAGAGGAGTAAGTAAAGTGGTACAGTTTCGCTAGGCGATTATTGGATCTGTGGTATGGAGAGTTCAGTACAGTTTCACAACGCGTTTTGTGTCGAAGGAAATTCCATGACTGACACTTTTCGTCATTGGAAGAGATTTACGGGAATGTTAGCGCCCCTTAATTTCTTAAAACTGTCAGTCTTTATTTATTTATTGGTGTTTAAGATCACATACTTATGCACAATAGTTGATCATGACCGTGACAGTTTTACGGTTGGAGGAAGCCGGAGTACCCGGAGAGTACCACCGAGCAACGACGAGCAGCTGCCAGCTCCCCTGCATCGTAACTCCGTTCTGCAGCACTGGCAGGGTTAGATTGTTTGAAGACATGCGTACCATCGTCGTGCAGTACGTCTTAGTACACAGCGTCATCGTGCCCCCATGTGGACAATCGGGCTTAAGTGCCTTGCCCAAGGACACAACGTGGGAGTCCGAATTGATCGTTCAGACGGTCACCCATCCAATGATTATTACCCATCCAAATATTAGCCATTGTGCATAAGTATGTGACCTTAAACCCCAATAAATAAATAAATATAAATATATCAACAGTCTGCGTATCGTGGCATATAATACATCTCCATTAACCCTCTGCACTCTGATGTCAAAATACTAAAATTTCAAGCATCAATTTTTGCACATAATGCCACTAGTAAAGTAACCAATTCAGTCTTGTCTGACCGAGCTCAAAGAGCTCTGTCTGACAAGACTGATTTGGTTATATTCCTAGTTGCATTATGGGAAAAATGTGCAGGTAGACATTTTGATATTTCGACATCAGTGTGCAGAGGGTTAATATAAGTCTAGGATGGAGGCTTTTTACTTCTTTAATTTAATGGGAAGAATAAAGACTTGCAAATTACTGTGGAAACAATTTCGCTTAACATAGAGACAAAGTACACACTTAAGTTTTGATATGGATACTGAAAGATGCACTTAACTACAGATTATTATTGAACTAGTTCTTTCGAATTAGCTTGCAATAAAAAGACAATTTTTCTTTTACAACTTTTAATAATTGAAAACAACAGACATCTCCGAGGTTGTATGCTGTTTTTGTGTCGCCTGCCCCACGAAGTGGGGAGCGACATATAGGGATTACTTTTGTCGTCTTGCGTCGTCCGCGTCGTCGTCCGCATCACACTTTCTCTTATCCGCCACTCCTCTTTAACCTATAAATGGATTTTGATGAAACGTTCAGTGATTCTTTATCACATAATGGCATGGTGTACCTCTTATTTTATTTTTTGATCTGCTGTATTTTTTCCAGAGTTATGCCCCTTTTCCACTTAGGATTCTGTCTGAAATATTAAAATATAGCGCAGGCGACACACGTCTTCCATGGAAGACTCACATCTAAGTCCTTGATTAAACGTCGCAAAAAAGTATCTTGACATCAGTTTCTACAGATGTCATGGGACAAAAGTGTTTTCTCAACAATTACCTGCTTCTTAATTGGATCTTCCTCGCGCGTCTAATCATTTCAAGGGATATAACTTTATCAAAAGTCGGTTTTCATGACAATTCGATTCAGGGATATCTTGGTGTGGGTTCGAACCTCGTTGAAGTATAAGGGAGCAAGGTGGCTCAGCGGTTACGGCACTGAACTTTAATCCGAGAGGTCGACTGGTAACTATAGGCACAAAACCCTATGGAGAATCCTATGTTAATTTTGTACCTATAGTGACAGTCACGGGGTATGGGGAATTCAGTGTTAAATGCTTGTCCCTATAGTGACAGCCTACACTACTACTATTATATGATGAGAGTGTAAGGTAAGTAGAATCCCCTGTCACCATACCCATGTGCACACAATTAAAAAAAGCTTCAGCTGGATTGATGTTTATTTTTATTTGCAATATATGTGACGCTTACATGCACAAAGTAAACCATAATACAATTAAGTAAAATTATATGAATGTGGATGTATGTAAACAAATATACTTAGTTGGTTACATATATTACGTGGAGATGGCATAACCTGGTTGGCTGTCTTCCTGCCAGATCCACCAGGCAGGTTTTAACATTTCTCGCTGACTGCATTTTGCAGCTCGCTCCTAGTACCGTATTCGAGTCATGTGAATGATAATTCGCGCAAGGGCGATCTCGAGAATCAATATTAGCATCCGCTAGATGTTGATTTGATTATTATCACCTGTAGTATAACATATTATTAACTGTTGAATGTGGGTTCAATGGTAAGTGGATAAATGTAATGAGACGAAATTGAATTTTAACATACTTTGTGATACGATATCCGTCAGTGAACTGTATTCTACAGTTCACCGACGGATATCATATCACAAAATACCTTACCTCCTACAAGTATCTGGGAAGTTCATTGGTTCAAACACGCCACATGCGGACTGCATATAAAACCATATACTGCCTGTCATCATCAATATACGCTGACACCTATGGGTAATCTCCCCTTTGTTCATTGATTATTCAAAATGACGGCAGCCGATAAACGCTTCAAGTTCAAAAATTGAGAGTTGGAAGTCCATATTTGGTCTGAAGTGCAGGTTAGGCAACTTAAAAGGCTTCATATTCTGTGGATGTGTGTCATATTACCTTCGAAATGAAACTGTTTGGTATGTATGACTTTGCCTTGTTACAATTTATGGGAGAGTGCCTGTAGGCACTCTCCCATAGATTGTAACAAGGCAAAGACACGTGAACACATACATTGTGAGAATTCTCTCATTTAATTTTGATCGCTGTTGTAATTAGTTCTATGCATCGATGCAGCAGTCGGTAAGATATATTCGTTACACAGTTTGTTGGTGGCCTTATATGGTATATATGGTGTCAGTTAATTCCATATTGGACTCGAGCTTCGCTCGATCCAATATGGAATTAACTGACAACATATATACCATATAAGGCCACCAACAAACTGTGTAACTAATAATATATCAAAATGGTGCGACCAGTAAGTCTATCATATTGAATGTAGACCTAAAAGAAAATCAAAATTGGAAAGGTATCTGAATTACTCGGCATTTGGTTATAAACCTAACACACATCGATATTACTCGTCATCCGGTTTATAAACCAAAACTCACATCGAAGATAATGTACAGACTATGAAACAGGACATATTGCGTGAACTTTGCAAATTTAGGGTTTGTTAACCAAAGAACAATACTTGACACACAAACATTATCCAAAAATACTTCCATTTTTGTTTGCAGAAATAATAACATATTTTGAAACTGATCGGGTGATTTCGAAAACTAGTCAATCAAAACCGTGTGCGAGGAGACAATTTTTGGCACTAAAGTAGTTGTCAAGACGATAAATAATGAAAAGGGAAATTTGGCCGAAAAAACAAATAATTGTACTATAATATTATATTCTCTTACAGTGTTTCAAATTCTTTACTAAATAGAAGACCACGGAAAAGAATCATTCCTTTTTTAAGGGTGATGTAAAAATATTTCCAACTAGTTGCATCGATCTTCTTCTCCGCGTTCATATTGCCAGCATCTCCCTTTACCCTCGGCATCGCTATTCTTAAGCCATTGTCATTTCAGCAGCATTATCTATAAATCTTTTTTCACAGGACGTTTCCTCACAAACAAGACTCGTACAGATGAATGTGAATGCGAGTATCCGTGCAGAAGTCTGAGATACGAACAACAGATATCGATGGCACATTTCCCGAGTAAACCAGTACAACAGTTTGTCTCACGTGCGTTCCCAGCTGGATTCAACATAAGGTAGATACATTCTCACCGAACCTCCGACTTTGACTTTTTGTGAAACGAAGAGACTTAGATATACATGCACTTCCAGCGAAGTCTTAAATATTGTGGATTTAACATTTATTCTTATGTCATAATACATTTACGATCTGCAGAAAAGTAAAGAGATACTAACAAATTTTACCATCATTATTTTTCAATGATCATTGTTCAACTTGCATTTGTATTATATAACGGAAAAAACCTGATAATTTGATTGGCTAAACACTTGTCAGAAGTGTTGATGTACTCCAGTATTGCTGATCTATTCTATTTTTAGCACAGTCGAGGAGGTACTTCATCGCCCTGCCATTGTTGTCTATAAATAGCACAGGAAGGTGGATACAATGATTACTGTTGGCGATAACAATAGAAAGTGTATTTCCGGCTTACTGACGTATTAGAAGGGACTCACAATTTAGCAATGTTTTAGCTGATGGTGATGTAGATATATAGAATATACCCATAGTAGCTTGGTGTACCAAATGTTCGCCACGAGTGGTGAAGTGGTGTTAACCGCGAGCCTTCGGCGCGCGGTTAACACTACTTCACCGCGAGTGGTGAACATTTGGTACACCAAGCTACTTTGGGTATATTTTCTTTATGCCATGATTGTCTGATTATTAAGAGTCGCTATTATTTTTTCTCGATTTTCGAATTTATTTTTGTTTACATGAGCATCGGTGGGCGGTACTTCCGCTGTAAATTTTATCATCGAAACGAAATAGAAAAAGAAGCAGGGCCTTTTTCATTTTAATAACATAATAACATACTATTTTGAGTTATAGATGCTTTATTAACATGAGACAATGCATGTTTGTTAATTTTTGGTGTTTTATGGGGTAAACTCATTTAAACACGTAATAAATAAGTGCCACTTTCATTTCACTCTTCGCGAGACGACGAGTGATAAATTTAGACTAGTTCGCATCGAGGTCGTTGTCACCAAAGGTCAACTTGGATGTAGTTCCATTGCGCGTGAAAATCTTTACTACTGAAATCCAATTGCTGACGTGGACACCACAGTTGGCGTATAATGCTAAAATTTATGTCATAGGCTTTTCATATATAGTAGAATAAGTAATCATGTTATAAAGTCCTGTTACCATGTCTTAGATTATATTTTATGACAATTTAGTAATACGTTTATGCACATTGCTTCCTATAAATATATGTATGTTGAAATTGTGTACTAAAGCGAGGAATGTGCAAAGGATTTTTATACCTAAAAATAAAACAATAATTGACTTCTCGTAAGGTTGATACAAGGAATTATAAAAAATTGAAAAGTAATATTCGTCTCGGATATGTTCACCCGTTGTATAACAAAGTCTACGCCTGCAGGTTATTTCTTGCTTTCTGAAAACTGGCGATTGATTTGGTGACCTACAGCGAATATAATGGATTACGGAAACACGTGTCACCCTAACAACACGCATTTGAACACTACATCTCGCCGTACTAATGACGTCAAAACATGGTACCTCACGCGGACTACCATGAAAACGTACGTGACATCCCACAGTGCACCGCGATACGGCGTCTCTTTCCACGTCATTCATGAGATCATCCCAATAAGGTTGGTAGCGTGCGGCCTCTAATGGGGTATACGGGCGCATGTTATAAAATGTGCTATAACTATGTTTTACCCATTTTAATGTGAATTGAATTTTAGTTGTTAGTACATACGATTCGAGCGGATCCCAACATTTCTTAACTGGTAGAGTGTTATGTTATTTTTGGTCATCAAAATTTGTTCACGTGTCTTTGCCTTGTTACAATTTATGGGAGAGTGCCAACAGGCACTCTCCCATAAATTGTAACCAGGCAAACGCATGAAGACTAATTAATTTCACTTCTAAGATAATATGAAGCACATCCACAGAATATGACACTTTTCGGCGGGGGTACCTGCTCTTCATATTAAAGCCCTGATAGTGGCTTCTAGCACTCTACCAGTTAAAGTGGCCCACGTTTATATCTCTCACATCTGATGATCTATCGATTTGTGAGGAGCACGAAATAATTCGAAACTGATTGACGATACAGTTCATAAGCCAAGATTCTGGTGTAAACCACGGGTCAATGGGTGTATTGTGCAATACCGAAAAAGACATGAATATTGTTCCTGAACCTTACCAGTATCTTTTCATCCCAAAAAATCGAACGGAATTACATCAATTCAGCAGGTTAAGGTACACTCCAAAATTAGTCGGGTTAAAAATCAACCCAAATCATCTGGGTTGAGTGAACATGAATATTCACCCTTCCCGGTTCAAGGATTAACACTGGGGAAAAGGGCCATAACTCTGGAAAAAGATCGAGAAATCGAAAATTCCGTCCAAGCTGTACACCAACTCACTTCATACTGATAGGAAACCTCTAAGGGGAGTCCATATTCATTATTTGGCTGTAGACCAATCAATACTTTTACCCCACACATTCACGTAACAACCATCCTCCTTTATATGAACTTGCGGCGTATCAAGTGCCTGTGCCGGAAAAGGGACCGCTCGTGTTCAAAGGGTTAATTATATTGTTACAATTGTCCATTGTCTCAAAGTGGAGATGCTGGTTCCAGACATAGGTATGTGTAGTGTACAGTACGGCCGCCGTGGACCGATCACTTCTCAAGGAGTGGGCGTATTTCTTCGGACGCAATGATATTAGATTGCAAACACTAATTATGGGAATAATAATCAAGAAATTAATTAATGAAGCTCCGGGTTGAACCCGGGGCTTCATAAATTAAAATTTTGCTGATGATGATTTTTATTACCTGATATACGCATGCGCGGACATCACTTCTCATGCGTGGGTTATGACCAGTCCTCGGTGAGTGTACGTTTTTCCTACCATGCCACTATGGCACACGGGTGACCACAGTTAATCGTCGACTGAGTGCTAGAATGTTCTATGTCCCATAGGGGACATAGAACATTCTAGCACTCAGGCGACGCACTGATGACCACACTCCAAGTTTCGAACTGCTTCGTCCATAACTTTATACCTACTGAAAACAAAAGTGAATACATAAAAAGTGACTTCGGAGTTCTGTACAAATATTGTTAATACTTTGAACCCTGGTGGCATCTCCTATGTCAGGTTAATTGCAGCAATTGGAAGAGTCCATATTAACTATATGGGGATAGACCATTTAATATTTTCGACGTGCAGCTTTTGGGGTGCACGTTGAACATATTAATTGGTCTACCACACACCATCACTTAGCAGCCATCAAAGTTAACGCAATTATGACGTATCATGCACCTAGGTCGGAAAAGCAGTCTCGCGGGTCCAAAAGGTTAAATATTGTACGCAAACATTAATTTCTGATTTATTTTGACCAGTTTCTGATTCTTGATAAAACTCTGAAATATAAACACCGGACTTTATTTCCCTTCTTTAAAAGATTTTCATCTCACAAATCTCGATTGTCACGTCTGCTTCTCGTTTTCATTTCTCTTTCATTTTTCTTTTCTCTCCTTTCTCTGCTTTTTTCTTTTTTCTTGTTCGTGTTTTTTTTTTTAAAACGGGAATGGCGGGAAGACAGCCACCAGTGGCTACGCTATCTCCCAGTGGTGCAGTCATGTACAGTTAAAACTAGAAGTCCTTTCATGAATTGTGCGCTTGTCTAGGCTTAATTGCGCGTAGGAATTGCGCGCAATTGCCATATCGAATGGCATCCAAAGCACGGCAGATTCTCCTGGTCACTCACTAAAAACACAGGCAATGTTTCTGCCAATGGACCTCCGGGTTACCCGGAGGTCCATTGGCTGAAACATTGCTTGTGCACAGACCATATGTACATAATTTGATAGTCTTACTATAGACATAACGCGTAGATTAACGCGCAGATCGACGTTCTATTTGTGCGCATTTCATGACAGGACTTCTAGTTTTAACTGTAGTTGTGAATTATGCCATCTCTGTGTATATATTTGTTATTATCTGTATACATGTTGTATTACTGAATGAACTCAATCTATCTACGTCTGTGTTGGGTCTCTTGCACAAGGCTTTATTCTGATACTTAAACACTCCATCACAAAGACTCGATTGTATTGACTATTAGTGAATTCTGTTATAGTGTCGGCGATGTTTTACTGAAGTTGCCATCTTTTGTTCTTGCAGGGAGAATATTTTAGAAGTTCGAATCTTCTTCAACAGTATGGAGTATGCGGAGATTGAACAAATTCCCGAATACACATTGTGCTCAATTTTAGGTACATATATATAAAGAAATGTTACCACTTTCAGGGTATGTGCTACAGTACAGCCGTTGTGGATTTGTCACTTTCCATGGGCGGGCAATATTTCCACAAAAGCAATAAATAGAGGATATGGAATGAGTGTTTTTCTCATATAATATTTATGAAACGAGGCTAAGAAGTTTCCGTTTTGGCGAGCCTGTGGCGAGCCCAACCGGAACATTCGGACGAGTTTCATAAATATCATATGAGAAAAACTCTCATTTCATATTCTATTTATTGCTTATAAATATGACACACACAAATTAGCCACCTAGTCTGACTTTTAACCCATCGCCTAACTTGAGTTGCAGACGGCACTTGGGAAAAAACATCCTCGTTTTACTAAATATTTTCATTCTTTGCTTCCAAAACATAGGTTATGGCCCCTCATTGGAACGAGCTCGCCGAGCTCGTTCCAATGAGGGGTCATAACCTATGTTTTGGAAGCAAAAATATAAAAGAAATGAATGGCGTTTTTGTTGTAGGTAAAAGATTAATACAATATAAAACACCCTAAATAGGACAGATAACGTAAATTCTCCCTACTGAAATTATGCAAATGTGACCCAGTTGTATTTTGTTTAGTCAATCAAATTGTGCAGTTTTGAAATTGACCAATGAAAGCTCCCAACTCTAATTATGCAAATTATGAAAATGTGGCCGAAGTTGAAGAAGAAATGTAAGAAATGTTAATCTCAGACGCCAACGTTGACAGTTAGTGTATTTCATTTTGTCTTGATTTTGAAAACATTTTATCATGGACCATCGACCGTCTAGCTGTATCGCCACATTGCGATCTCATCGATAACGAGACAGTTTCCATACTGTATACTAGAAAAATAGTCCGACCACTCAACCTCTAAGTGGCGTGAACAGTTTTTTTTCTCTAGATGGAATGTGTAAGAGTAACATTTCTTGACTACAAAAAAAAACTTTACTGGATGTCTATCAGCCTTAAGCAATTTGAAATATCCACGTTCAAGGTGACATCGTCATTTCGCGGACTGCAAAATATAACCTGTGCTTAATACAACATTCCAAGCGCATACAAGAAGTTGCACCTGAGCCTACATACATTTTAAGGGATGTTTTGGGTAGTTTGGTAATTCTATTCATCAGTGCTATTCATAGCCGATGTATCTGCTAACCCTGTTTGTTCATTGCAACACTCTTGTGTGGCGTTGCAAGAGCAGAAACATGGGCACGCCATTTTATCAGTATTTCGTTTGCACCTCTTTGTACTACATGGCGCCTGGTTTGAGCAGAAACATTTTATTAACTTCAGTATTTCATCTGGGACTAGAGCAACATCAGACGGAACTGTTATGGGCTGGAGCGATTTAAGTATCTAATTCCTTCTCGAAACCATATTTGATAGGAACTAAATTTGGAGGTCTCGGTTGAATGGCGTTCTTCCATGCACATGTCTGAGGTGTGCTTTTTATATTTTCCCCGATGTCTGCACAGGTAGCAGGCCGAAACAAAGTTTCGGTGCATTAGTTGCCTTTGTATTCCCGGTTTTCGAATACCACGCACCAATACGTACAGTACGTGGAGAGTGGATTGTAACTAACTCACCCGTTGAGTGGAGTTATCACCCGAACTATAAATTTCAAATTTTGTGTATGTCGACTAAAAACACAAGCAGTGTTTCAGCCAATGGACCTCCGGGTTTAACCCGGAGGTCCATTGACTGAAACTTTGCTTGTGCTTGTTATGATTTGTTATGATTTGCAACAAATTTGCAATTATTGCGTGGGTGGAATCTCCAATCTGCGGGTGATTTAGTGATAATACACTCTCCACGTGCTGTACATCAATCATTGATGTGGAAGCGTAACAGACAGAAATGAATTGGGTTGCTTGATTGAGAAAATTTGACCATTTAGCGTCTTCCCCACTCAATGATTTCAATGAAGCTCCGCTTTGGAGGTATTTTCGCCGTATTCATTCGACCTTTCCCTATCCCGAACAGTCTCCCACCTGAGTCTCAGCCCGAAATGGCATGAGCAGCGAGTAAATCTGGGATGAAAGCCGGATTTGCTCTGACAATTTCCCGCATATCAATACACGTTCGTCCGTAAATAGGGGATTCCATAGTCATCGTAGCCACTAACTTCTGTTGTACATAGTGATGTAACAGCAAAACGTACACATTGGTCTCGTCTGCAAGCGCAACTATACTCTTCTGTTCATCTTCATCAGAATCAACCTTAGTGGCTTGATGAACGATAATATTGTCTGCGTCTTCGTGTATCGTTGTCAGATCGAATCCTTTCCTCATTGATCCGTAGCTCAATTCGACTGGGGTTTCGTTTTTGCCAGTTATCACCACTTTATGCTTCATTGTATTCAGCTCACAAAACTTGTCAGTGGCAAACTGTTTCGCATATTACGTCTGTTTTACTGCGCCTTGTTTGCGGCGACCGTCAAAACTTGTTTTTTTGTGGTGGGAGAATAGCTAGCTCTGGCGGCGAGTTTGAACACTCTACAACCGGAAGAACTTCTGTTAGCCCTGGCTACGACCTTAGGGCTGAAATACACGTCTGTCAAATTTCAAATAGACATCACGCAACTGCACGTACCGATTTATATGATTTAAACTTTTTTACATAACTGTCGCTTGATGCGTTTTGCATGAAATTAGCCGAAGTGGAATTCACAATAATGCACAGCTATCTATCACTACTGCCGTATGCCCCCCTCCCCTCCCTCCAACCATTCTGTTAGACGAAACAACCATCGTCATAGTTTTTGTTAAAACCGACTTTGATTTAGAAAGCTGTCTGTCACCGGTCTCGTCAGAGAGTGATGTAGGCAGTGGCGACAACTCGTAAGATGGAAGTCCCTTAACATCGCAGTTTTGCGACCGTAATGGTAGTCAAATTACTCTGGAGTATACGAGGTTTGTGTCATGAACTTTAACATCATCAACCTTGACAGATTGTTTTGACACAGCCATGATTTGGAACGACATTGAAATAGGGTCGGGGAATCCCCCGAGAAGCTTCTGTTCAAACTTAATCATCAGTGTTGAACCTAACTATAGGACCTTGTCCAAGTTGATAGACCCATGAATTACCTTTCCGGTTATGATATTGACAATAGTTTCAAGGTGCTGTGACGGATCGATGAGATCTATACACAACTAAAGTTTTATTACAAAGATTTTTGCGGTCAACAGCATCGGACGCAATTCGCTGTTTTCCCTTATCTTTGTGGGAATGTTAGGATATTTCTGTGTTCCTGTCCTCACGTATCTCTGATATGCTAGGAGCTAAGAGTCCACGCATGCAAACGTAAAGCCCACACTATAATGGTTTCCGATTTGAGAGTAACGCCTATAATACCCGACTTACCGTGGCCATATGTCATAAATGTAGTCTCCGTGGACATGCCACTCCATAACCCGTTCCAAAAAAAATTGAATGTGTCTCACGACTTGTTCACCTCTCATGAAACGGCCTAAACATTAGGCTCAAGACTCTCCATTTGACGGGGGTAGTACAAGCCATACCTCGCGTATTTTGTATGACCGGAGGCAAAAAATATGGCAACATACATCACACAACATGAAGGTGAAGGGGCCCGTCACCTTCCCGTTCAGCACGAAAGTACAACACCATGAGGAAAACTGGCTTCAGAAAAGCATCCGACCACATTTTAGTTGCCCGACCTTCATCACTTAAACCTTCCAATAAAGAGGACAGATCTTCCGGGCATTCAAAGTTGTTTTTCTCGAATAATTTACGGAGAGAAGTTCTGCTAATAAATGAATAGCTCTCATGTTCGTTGGAAATTTTTTTCCAACTAGAAATTTTTTCACGCCACCCCCCCCCCCCCACCCCCACCCCCATCCCCCACCCCCACCCCTCCCCCAAACACCGATTGCAGCATATCATTCAAACTTGATTCGACCATCCGCTACTGCGCCAATGATGCTCATAATCAGATGCACTTGTTTATGCATTAAATAATGCCATTTGTGTCTATATGAGTAAAACTTCTAGATTTTCTACTGCACGATGATTTTTTATGAGAATTTCAGTACCTAGGCTATGTGAATCGAAACTGGGTACCCCTTTTCAGAGAAGAATATCTCAATGCATTGCAGATGACACTTTGTTCCACTCAAGTGACGAAAAACAAGATTTGTCGGACAGCTATATTCTCCTATCTGCTCGCCAATACAGATTAGCAGACTTGATATTTACTAGCAGCCAGGTTTCTTCAAAGGACGAATTTACTCACAAATTGCCTCCGCCGCCGCCAAGAAATGCAGTCTTATTTGGCGTTAGAAAACAATTGAGGTAGGAGAATGGGTGCAGGTGAGGGGCCAAATAACGAATATATAGCATCTGCTGAGTTATTTCTACATGGCATAATATACATCAAATAGTTAAAGAGAACAGCAAAAATTTAATCAGTATCCTCCATGGGCTGATGGGTTTAAATTGCTACTGATCCTTCAACAAACGTTAAACGGCTCCACCCAGTTGTCGAAGCTGGTATTTTATCGCACACCTATTAATGTAAAACACTAGATTTCCGCGGTTCTGTCTGTACGATAAAAATAAACTTGTATCGCACATCTGGTGATACTAAACACGTTCGATTCCGTTGCCAGCCTAAACAGAGAAGGAACCCGTCTAAATCACGTCATCATTGGTCGAATGCTCCGGAGTCGTGATCCTGAGTTCCTCATTTAGATTTGTTTACCCGGGATATTTAAACAATCGGCTTCGAGTCAAAAACCTTCAAAATAAAAATAACATTCTGACTGCTTGTTCCTTGACACAAACTTTGCACGATTGGTCATATAATGATGGAGTTTGCTAAACTTATCAGCTATTTAAACATCTTTTTGTTGTTTTAATCCATGCAGTTTAATCAATATTTGAAGTTCGATCATCGTGACCGTGACACTGATCGGCGTCAATTGATTTCGTCGAATTGAATGCCGTAAAAATTAAAAAGCAAATTGGGGAAGGTATCCCACCACTTATCAGTGATTTCTCGTAACAACGAAGGAAACGCAGCAATTATCCAGTTAAAAGGGTGCTTTTAGTTCAATTTTTTTGTGTAGACTGGTTGTTACATAGGAGGTGTGATATCTCGTGATATCCTCTGCAAAAGCAATCCAGTGCGATAATTCTTAACCCATTCAAACGTATGTGCGGCTCTGTATATTTATTTCATGTTCGCGCGAGAACCCTGGTGTGGGAACGGTGTGGCTCTGTACTAAGGCGTATTACACTTCGACGGTACTTGTTTGATTATTTGGGCTACATCATATTGGACAGTTTTACTGGTAAAGGAAGCTGGAGTTCCCTCAGAGCCCCACAGAGGAACTGCAAAACTCTCCAACTTTCTAATCCTGCACGGTTGAAGGCAAGTGCACCATCGTGGTGCCGAACACCTTAGGACACGGCTCCACCGTGACGCTGGACACCTTAGTACACAATTCAACTGTTGTGCTGGACGCCTTAGTATACAATAACACCGTTGTGTGGGACACATTAGTACACAGTCCCATCGTTGTGCGGGAGCCCTTAGTACACAGTCCCATCGTGGTGCGGAATCCTTAGTACACAGTCCCACCATGGCGCGGGACACCTTAGTATACAGCCCAACAGAGGTGCGGGACACCTTAGTACACAGTCCCACCGTGGTGCGGGACACCTTAGTATACAGTCCAACAGTGGTGCGGGAAACCTTAGTACACAGTTCCACCGTGGTGCGGGACACGTTAGTATACAGTCCCACCGTGGTGCGGGACACCTTAGTATACAGTCCCACAGTGGTGCGGGACACCTTAGTATACAGTCCCACAGTGGTGCGGGGCACCTTATTACACAGTCCCACAGTGGTGCTGGACACCTTAGTACACAGTCCCACAGTGGTGCTGGACACCTTAGTACATAGTTCCACAGTGGTGGAAGACACCTTAGGACATAGTGTCATCGTGTTCGGTATTGAGTGTCTTACCCAAAGACACAGCACAGTTAACGCGGGACCTGGTCGAATCGTTGACCTTTCGGTTAGCACTTTCGCTACCGAAAGCAGCTATTGTCACCTATTTTATGATGGTTATCTGTACGTTCTGGTATGCGCAGATCAAACCTACCATCTGATTAATTGTTAGAATGGGCTCTCTGGTTTATTAAGCTTCCTCTCATAAAGGTGTACTTGGAGGTTTTCCATATATGGCTAAAATGGACGTGGCAGTGAGAATGTTAAAGACAAAATGCCCTAACAAATGAGGGACCGTGCTCGGCAACAGAAAGGCGGAATGCAAGAATTTAATCAATGTACCTTTTAAGAGGGTGGGCTTAGACTCTTGCTGAGTCATCTTCACATGACCAGTTGTAGAAAACAATTTTGTATTTCACGTTCTCTTAAGGTGCTATATAAGTAATGGAACTAATTATATTTTGAAATTCTCACCTCTGATATTCCTTCCATTCAAATTAAATATACACACATTGTACATCAAAATGAAGGTTGAGATATATAGAACACGAAACACAGATGTAATCAACACACAGAGTCGACCGTAGGCACCACTGGTTTCTGTAAATCTGCTACCGTATTCGTACCAGAACTGATAATTTAATAATAATATTTCACCAGATCAACTTGTGGCCATATGTGCTTCACATATCCAAGAACAACGCTAGGGTATAACAATTCTTCAAAACACAGCGACGAGCCGTATGGGGGTAAATTCCAAAACCTTCGCTTTTGTTTACATGTGAATTTACTTTCGATTTCTTCGGTCAACGTCATCGGACGGGAAAAGCATCGATATACAATGCCGTCTAAAATCGAATAATGAGGACGATCGACTTAATATAGCATACTATTATTATATAGAGACCACACAGTTGCCATATTCAATGCAAGGTACCTGTTGAATTTCTTAGAATTACGATTGTGTTTTTCGATTGAAATCCGTGGTATCGAGTGATTTGCGCATGTCCGTCGAACATGGAAACCATCTTCAATACAAAATGCTGATGATGTTGTCCTTTTCCAAAATGCAGTCCTATCGCTGCATTCGAAAGTATTTTGAATGCCTCTAGCATTGTTATTGAATATCTGAAGCACATTTGGCCACGAGTTGTTCTCGCGAAATATTATTAAATTATCAGTTCTGGTACGAATAGGGTAGCAGACTTCCAGGAACCAGTGGTGCCTGCTGTCAACTCTATGGGTTGATTACATATGTGTTTCATGTTCTCTACATCTCAACCATCATTTTGATGTATAATTTGTGTATAATTAATTTGCATTTAAGAAATACCAGAGGTGAGAATTTCAAAATACTTTATTCCCTATATAGCACCTTAAGATACAGGCGGGGGCGCGAGAGGTCCTCGGTTCGAATCCCACCTGCGGCAACCGCGTTGTGTCATTGGGCAAGACACTTCACCCCCAGTGCCCACGTGGGGGCACGGTGGCGATGTGTTCTAAGGCGCACTGCACGTCGATGGTGCACTTGTCTTCAACAATGCTAAGCCTGTTTGTGTGGAGTTAATATGTTGGGGAGCTGACAGTTGCTCGCCGTTGCTCGGTGGTTCTCTCCGGGTACTCCGGTTTCTTCCACCCGTAAAACTGCCATGGTCAAGATTAACCATTGTGTGGAAATATGTGTCCTTAAAAACACCAATAAATAAATAAGAGATTCAGTTTGACATTATTTACTGCCACGCCCACTTTAATAATATATGCAGGCCCTCTATATATGTCTGCATGCGAGGAAATCTAATAACATTTATGACATATAAGAAACTCAATCATTTGATTAATTGTTGGAGGGGCTCAGAATCAGATGGTAGGTTTGATCTGCGCATACCACAATGTACAGATAATCATCATAAAGTAGGCGACGATAGTCGCTTCCGGCAGCGTAAGTGTTAAACTAATGTTTGGCATTGAAGCTCAGAGTCGAGATTGACGCAAAACTAATTTGTAAAAATATCGACGCTCCCATTTTGTTTGTATGTGAAAGAGCATGTGCAAAAACACCGTGTGCAAACAATTGAGCGTTAGAAGGAACACAAAATATTTAAATTTGTTATAAAGAAACATCCACGCAAACAAATTTGCTGAAGATACGAGATTACTAAGTTATATATAGAATATACCCATAGTAGCTTGGACTACCAAATGTTCACCAGGAGTGGTGAAGTGGTGTTAACTTCGAGTCTTCGACGCGGTTAACACCACTTCACCACGAGTGCTGAACAGTGGTACCCCAAGCTACTTTGGGTATATTTTATTTATACCATGATCGTCAGATTATTAAGTGTCGCTATTATTTGTTCCCGATTTTACTGAGCACCAGACGAATTTCGTGCGAATCTGTTTTTCTGTTTACATGAGCATCGATGGGCCGTACTTCCGCTGTCAAATTTATTGCCGAAACGAAATGGAAAAATGGAACGGGGCCTTTTTCATTTTAATAACATAATAACATACCATTTCGATTTATGGATGCTTTATTAACATGAGACAATGCATGTTTGTTAAGGTTTGGAGTCTTATGGGGTAAACTCATTTAAAAACGTAATAAATAATTGCCACTTTCATTTCACTATTCGCGAGGCGACGTGCGATAAATTTAGCAAGTTCGCATTCAGGTCGACGTCACCATAGGTCAACTTGGATGTAGTTTTACTGTAGGTGAAAATTTTAACTATTGAAATTCTCTTGCTGGCGTGTTCACCACGGTTGGTGTATAAAGCTAAAATTTATTTCATAGGCTTTTCATATATTGTAGAACAGGTAATCATGGTATAAAAACGAATTTTGCTGAAGTGATCGGATGTAAACAAAAAATTGTGTGTTATGATTTCTGATACACAAGGAAATAATTTGAATAACTCAGCTATATTCAGAATATTTGATCGCCCCGAACAACAACTTTGCTTTATTTTAGCCCTAACCGGGCATTATCTGATCAAACACTTCGTATTATTTCAAATAAATGACAGTTATGCTGCCAATAAATCCACAGAACGAGTATCGACAACGGCAAACCGAGATACTTTGCTATAAATAGAAACAAAAGTATTGAAAACAAACTCACATTTGTCCTTCTGTGAGTCCGAATTTCTGCGAATAATGAAAATTGCGTTGTGCAGAAAATTTCCGTGAGAGATCGGGTAACAAGATCGGGATGAAAAAGTGCGGCATAGTTTTTCGACAAAGCCAGTAAATTCTCGCCTTCAAGTTAAACCCTACAGTTAAAATTAGAAGTCCAGTCACGAACTGTGCGCTTATCTAGCTTAATTGCGAGAAGGAATTGCGCGCAATTGCTATATCGAATGGCATCAAAAGCACGGCAGGTTCTCCTGGTTACTCATAGCAAACACAGGCAATGTTTTTGCCAATGGACCTCCGGTTTACCCGGAGGTCCATTGGCTGAAACATTGCTTGTGTACAGGCCATATGTACATAATTTGATAGCTTTACTATGGTCATAACGCATAGATTAGCGCGCAGATCAGCGTGCTATTTGTGCGCATTTCATGACAGGACTTCTAGTTTTAACTGTATCTCACCACGGCCGATTCGAGCCATTTCTGTCTGTTTCTACGTCTCTGTCTATCTCATTAACTCTACGTCTCTATCCCACCGGATGCCCCTGTCTGTCTTCTGTCTTTCTGTCTGTCCCTCTATCTCCCTCCATATAAATCAAAGTTGTTCCACGTATAAACGTTACATATTACCTATGAGCGAGAGAGAGAGGGAGATAAGAGAGAGAGAGAGAGAGAGAGAGAGAGAGAGAGAGAGAGAGAGAGAGAGAGGCAAGGACAGTTCGAAACGACCACAGTGACAGAGTTAATCGATACGTGCCCGTTCATACGAATGATACACGAAACATAAGAGTATTTTTGCATAGCGATCCTTGTGGTTTTGTCATATGGTTAACTTTTTTTTTTAAATTCACGGCCTTTAAGCGTCGTTTCGTGAACATGTAGAAAAAGGCAGTTGGTATTTTCAGTTGGCAGCAGCGGGAGTGCAAGCGCAATAAACCTGCGGGGGAGCACAGGTCACCGAGATACAATGTGATACAACAAGCTATCCGGCCATCAGTAAAATTCTGTATGGAATTCGACGCCGTTGCGGGCTATTTGTTTATCAACTTTTTGTGGCGTTTGCGCGCAGACAACCGCTGATGTAATGTGATGTCCCTTTACTCATAAACATATAGATATATTCTTTCATGCTCCAGATAAATATTGCAATCAACAAGTATTTAAATTCTTCACACATCAAGATATTAACATAATTAGTAGTACTACGCGGCGTAACCCTACAGCTACTGCTGTGGTACGTCTTAGTAAATAAACGTGTGTAATGGTGATGTCATCGAAGATTCGGTCAAATAGAGTCTCAATTGAGCTGATTCGAAGGAAAGGTTAATGGTATTTTTAGATTCAATCGGACAGCATAGTTCAGGCTCGCTGTTACGATCAACTAGAATAATCTATTAAAGAATAGGCCTCGGATGAATTAAATGATAGACTGGTTCCAGGACCTTACATCGCGATATTCGTTTAAGAATTCGAATGGTGGTTTGAGAACTTTCCTTCCATGGTTCGGTTCCGAAGAGAAAATTTGAAAAATGAATCTATCGAAATACCCTTTCTCGAATCCTCAAGTCTTGACGACTGGGCGGGGTATGTTACAAGTGTGGAGGTGGGGGCCACCGATAAATATACCACGATGCGAAACACCCGAAGACGTTCACGCATTATAATTATTCAAATACCCTTTCGCATTTTTTTCTTCCTTTTTTTCCTCTGTGTGTTATCTTAAGGACATGGTTTGGTCTATTTTGTATACTCCAGTCATCTTCAAAGCCAATGGATAGCCTGGTTGAGTACAAGAAATAAACCGAACAAGTCGATAGTGGAATTCTTTGGCGCACAAGTAAATTTGTTAAGATTGTTTATAATACAGTATAAGAATCGTTATACATTGACACATTTCTCACATTTCAAAATTGTAAAATTCAGCGTGTAATCTAGAAGCAGGTCTCAGTGGCAAAATAGGAGGAGGTCGTGTTTCTTTTCCATCCTGCTCACCCGTGGTCTCTTCTCAGCGACAACAAGGAACATTTCCACGCTTCCAAATTGTAAAGCGCGTGGTGTTATCAAGAAGAATTGTCACGGGATTCTTTGGAAAATAACACTCTTGTTCATTCATGATGAATTATTTATTAATTCGATGCAATTAGAATTTTTAATCACTGATGGTTTCAACACAATAATGATTCTATCACATTTGCCATATATCACAGCCCAATTTCGCACTATCTTTTGCCATACACATAACACTAACTTGACTAAATAAACTAATCAATGCACTAAGCAACATCACAAAGCCGATCACTGTATTAAGCACACGAAAGCACAAAATAAACTGGCACAAAGCATACTGGCACAAAGCATACTGCACTAAGCATATAGGCACTAAGCCAAAATGTGTTGGCACAAAGCAATCACAGGTGCTGTAACACAGTACTGGAGTTTACATTAATCCAACTGACTCTCATTTTCTCCTCTGCCACCAGAATTAATTTATTTACATAAACGGTTCAACTATCAAGTGGTACGAAAAATGGGTGGTACAAATTGCAGGAACCCCTAAAATGGTCACATAAAAACTGGATCTGATAATGTAGTATGAAAATATGAATTTGATTGTGATTTTAAAACTATATTCATCATTTTTCTTCTCACTTCAAACATACATTTTGTACTCGTCTGCATGAACTGTCCACTTTGAGAAAAGCATGCCACTTGTGTATTTTATTGGCTGTCTTAACCACATTGTGTCACACGAGAATTTCCCATCAGCACAATCACGTATCCAAATTACCGAGCATTGGATTAACCCCACCACAGCAAATAATAAATATAACTAATATCTACAAATATAACCTACCTTAACCCACATTAGGCATACATTGTTTTTTATACACTATTTATATTTAACATACCTTAACCCACATTTGGCATACATTGATTTTTATATTACTTATTGTGAACTTACCTGATCCAACTGATGGAGACAATACTGTTTATTATTATTAAAATACATATTATATATTTGCCTCTCCAAATATATGTGACAACATCCCCCTTTTTCCAAAAAAAAAAAATGTGTTAGTTTTACATTTCTTTCTTTTTTTTTAAAGCCTGCTCGAGTAGTCTGCTCCAATATTATCTATTCCTTTAATAGCTTTGATTACAAATCGATATGATTGTAGAGCAAGTGCCCATCTCATTATTCTACTGTTAGCTAATTTTGCTTTATTCATATAAATTAATGGGTAGTCGTCTGTTTCTACAATAAATGTCTTTCCATACAAATATATTTGAAATTTTGTAATGCCCCACACTAGGGCAAGACATTCACATTCAATTACAGAATAACGTGTTTCTCGTGCTAACAATTTTTTACTAGCATAAGCTACAGGGTATTTTATTCCATCTTCCTCTTGAAGCAAAACTGCACCAATGCCTTTATTTGAGGCATCTGTTCTCAAAATAAATGTCTTATCTAACACTGGCAGTTTCAAAATAGGACCTTTTATTAAATGTTGTTTTAATGTTTGAAAAGCTATATCATGAGATTTTCCCCAATCTAACTTATTTGGCATACCCTTCTTTGTCAAATCTGTAAGCGCAACAGCTACTTCAGAGAAATTTGCTATAAACTTTCGATAGAAGCCTACCATGCCCAAAAATGACTTTAATTGTTTCTTAGTCTCTGGGCGTTTTGATTTAGCTATAACTGTCACCTTTTCTGAATTGGGTTTTAATTCTCCTTTCCCCACGTCATAGCCTAGAAATTGCAAAACTGTGAAACTAACATACACTTACTTGGTCTGGCAGTTAAATGAGCATCTCTAAGACGCAAAAACAACTCTTCCAATGTCAGTAAATGTTCTTCCCATGTTTTTGTGTGAATAAGTATATCATCGATAAAGTTTTCTACATTTTCCATTTCGGCCAGCAGTATTCTCATCATTCTGCTGAACACGACTGACGCAGTTACCAAACCAAAAGGTAGCTTTCTAAACTGAAATAACCCTAAAGGTGTTGAGAAAGCTGTCATCTCCTTGCTGTTTTCAGTCAATTTAATTTGCCAGTAACCCTTACTGAGATCAATTTTTGAAAAATACATACTTTTGGAAAGTTTTGAAAAGATTGCATCTGAATTCGGAATAGGTTCTGCATCGAAAGAAATAATCTTATTTAATTTTCTGAAGTCTATACAAAACCTTACAGTATTATCGGGTTTTCTGACCAATACTATCGGAGAGCAATATGGAGATTGGGATGGTTCAATAATCCCCATATCAAGCATTAATTTAACCTCATTATTAACAGTTTCTTCCAAATATAAAGGTAATGAATACTGCCTGGTTCGGATTGGTAATGAGTCTAGAAGTTTTTATCTCGTGTTCAATAAGATTTGATTCCCCTGGCATATCAGTTAATACATCATTAAAATGAAGAGCTAACTCTTCTAATTCTGTTCTCTGTGATGGTGACATTGTGTTTCCATATTTTATGTCTTGCACAGATTCACTTGATATTGTTGTAGGGGTTTTTAATAAATCGCCATCTTTCATATCTTCACTTACCTCATCAAAATTATCTGCTTCAGGATCACTTTCTATCATTCCTATGGAAACAATTTCCATCATACCTGTAATTTTCGATTCACATGGTGCACTGTTTTTAATTTCAACACCTGCCACCATATTTTGTGAATTGCGTGCTAAATATTTCTTTAACAAATTAGCATGATATACTTTTGTTTTTCCATTTACATTAAGTTTATAATCACATCTCCCAATCTATTCTATAATTCTGTGAGGACCTTTCCATTGCATTACTAATTTGTTATTATCAGTAGGTAATAATACTAATGCCAAATCATTCACTTCAAATTTCCTTGTTTTACTTTTTCTATAATAGTACTTTTTATATCTCTTACTTGCTAACTTTAACTCTGCTCTTGCCAACTCCAGTGTGTTTTCCAACTTTTCTCATAAATGCAATACATATCGATAAGTACTCCTTACCTCTGGTTCTGCAACCTCCTCTGTCCACAGATCTTTTAAGATTGCCATTGGCCCCCTTACCGTCCTACCATACAACAACTCAAAAGGACTAAATCCTAAACTTTCCTGTGGAGCTTCTCTATAAGCAAAAAGTAATGCTGGGATATAACGGTCCCAATCTTTTGGATGTTCTGCACACATTTTTTTCAACATATTTTTCAACGTGCCATTGAATTTCTCTACAAGCCCATTGCAACTTGGATGATAAGGTGTAGTACATAACATAAGAATTGATAATAATCTGCTGACTTCTTTCATAACTTTGGAAGTGAACTGACTCCCCATATCTGTTAGTATTTCTGTTGGAAACCCAAGCCTGGTAAACATATTAAAAAGGGCTTCAGCCACCCTCTCGGCTTCTATACCAGCAAGTGGAACTGCTTCGGGATACCTTGTCGCATAATCGACCATAGTTAATATGTACCTGTTTTTGCATTCAGTTAATGGATGAATGGGACCCACCAAATCCACAGCTACTCTCTGGAAGGGTGTTTCTATTAAGGGCATCTGCTCCAGTGGTACTCTTATAACTCGCCCTTTAGGAAATGTTCTCTGACAGATGTCACAAGAAAGACAAAACAATTTTACGTCTCTTTGAAGGCCTGGCAAATAAAACTGAGTCAATATTTTATCAGCAGTTTTCTTCATTCCTAAATGACCTCCCAAGATAGACTCATGAGCAAGGTTTAGAACCACATTTCGAAATGTTTTGGGAACAACTACCTGTTTTTGAATTTTACCATGTTCGAATTTTGCATTCTGATATAATCTATACAACACATCTTTATCAATCTCAAGCCATGTTACTATACCTGCCGTTCCTATTTTCTTTTCTTTAATCTTAGCTTTTTCTCGGCCCATCTTAAAGAATCATCCATTTTCTGTTCTATTTTAAACTCAGAGACATTTATATTCAAACTTTCTAAAACTTTAATTGGTTTATAACATTTGCTTTCATTACGTTTTTGATTTCTTGTCATTACTGCTTGGACCAGTTTACTCTTACCTTCTGTTATATCTTCTGGCTTTATTGCCCCCTTGTTAGACAATTGTTTTAAATTGGATGAGTAATATCCAGCACATTGTTACAGCTGCATTTCCATGACCTGTCGGGGTCACCAGGTGGTCTTACACCATTTACATTACCTATAATTAGGTCATATAAAGGATTATTCATACAAAGTGCTTCCACGGAACCTGTAAAGTAAGGGGTGTCCACTGTTATTTTTGCAACAGGAGCTTCTCGAATAGTGCCATCAATTAACACACATCTTTGACTCTTACCTGTTAATTGGTTAGGTTGAACTAAATCTTTACATACCACCACTCCACTGCATCCTCTATCTCTCAGTACTTTAATTTTTAACCCATTGAAACAACGTAATTCTGTAGGCATAAATCTGAACTTACAACTTTTCTCACAAACAGCACTAATTAAAGGAAGTTCATGGCCACAAGATAATCGTACCTTGTTATTTTTTGTACAGCAGACATGATCCCACTGTGGCTCAGAAAAGCAAGCATTAATTGTTTCAACTTGGCCAATATCACCTGTACTACAACATTTACATTGCCTATTTTCAGAAACTTTGAGTTCATCATTCCCCAAAGCTCCACATTTTTGAATCCCTTGCTTTCGCTGCTTTTGACACTCAAAACAATCTTTTATCACATGCCCTGTCCTTTTATAAAAATAACATCGTTTTATCACACCAGCATTTGAAGTCCAACCACTTTTACCTAACTGTTGATGACTATGTATATTTTGATTTAAGCAATGCTTATCTTGTGTATCGTCTTGACTGCTAGACTTAATTAAATTACCTCCGTGGGCCTCCATATATTGTTCTGAAAGAATTGCCATTGTCTCAATGTCTTGGGGTTTTCTTTCTTTAAAAAAAAATGCCAATGCCTTAGGACAAACATTAAAAAACTGTTCTCTTAATAGCAAGTCTTTTAAAGTATCAAAGTTCTTTTCAATACCAGATAACTCGACCCACCTCGTAAAATAATGTTCAAGCCTTTCACAAACTGAAGTGCTGATTACTCCTTTTCGGCCCCACACGTTCTGAACTTCTGCCTAAACCCATCTTCTGTTAACTGAAATCTTTTTAATAAGGATTCTTTCACCTTTTCATAGTTTACTGCCTCTAAAGGTGTTAATCTACAGTACACATCCAAAGACTTACCTTTCAACAAAGCACTCAGATGTAATGCCCAATCTTTACGTGACCAACCATGACTTGTAGCATAATTTTCAAATCTGTGTAGATATGCATCCATGTCATCGCGATTTTCTTCAAAGGGCGATAACTTAGGACCCTTAACATGAATTTTGCCCTCTGAATCACCAGCCTTTTCACATTTGACCCTTTCAAGTTCAATCTGTTTATCTAAGAGATCAATTTTATTTTGGCTTTCAATTTCCTGCAACCGTACTTTCATTTCACGTTCCTTAACCCGTTCCTCTCTATCCAATCTATCCCTTTCTTTCTTATCCTGTCGCACCCTCTCGTCATATTCACTTTCTTTCCTTTCAATAAACTCCATCAATTCCTTGCCACTCATTCCTAACTCTTTACCTACATCCATCATTGTTTTGTAATCCATGTTTACTTTTTGAACTATTAATCCAAAACTATTATACTGAACCAAAATGAAAAGGTATACAGTTATTACCAAACGCCCTTCCTGAATCATGTGTGTAAACAAAAACTGACAAGCAAATTTTATAAAACGAATACCAAACTCTTATCACCTTATGACAAACAGTTGGTGCTGATTATAATAGGGTGCTATTCGCATATCCCCCTACTACAACAGCATCAAATGTTATACAAATCACAATTGAAATCTTTCAAACAATATTCATTCTCACAGCTGAAAAAGAAACATATATATCAACCAATATAATCAATTAATAGCATAGCATTGGCTTAAATTCGATTTTTCACGCAGTCCAAGGGTAATCAGCACGATGGCATCCAAGTTTTCTGTTATTAAACTGTGAACACTTTTCTTTTGATTTATGAAGCACTATTCGAAGTAAATGAACCCAGCGTTGAATCCACACATATCAAAATACAACTCCATCATGAATAACAATCCCACCTCTGCCACCATTTGTCACGGGATTCTTTGGAAAATAACACTCTTGTTGATTCATGATGATTTATTTATTAATTCGATGCAATTAGAATTTTTAATCACTGATGGTTTCAACACAATAATAATTCTATCACATTTGCCATATATCACAGCCCAATTTCGCACTATCTTTTGCCATACACATAACACTAAGTTGACTAAATAAACTAATCAATGCACTAAGCAACATCACAAAGCAGATCACTGTATTAAGCGCACGAAAGCACAAAATAAACTGGCACAAAGCATACTGGCACAAAGCATACTGCACTAAGCATATAGGCACTAAGCCAAAATGTGTTGGCACAAAGCAATCACAGGTGCTGTAACACAGTACTGGAGTTTACATTAATCCAACTGACTCTCATTTTCTCCTTTGCCACCAGAATTAATTTATTTACATAAACGGTTCAACTATCAAGTGGTACGAAAAATGGGTGGTACAAATTGCAGGAACCCCTAAAATGGTCACATAAAAACTGGATCTGATAAAGTAGTATGAAAATATGAATTTGATTGTGATTTTAAAACTATATTCATCATTTTTCTTCTCACTTCAAACATACATTTTGTACTCGTCTGCATGAACTGTCCACTTTGAGAAAAGCATGCCACTTGTGTATTTTATTGGCTGTCTTAACCACATTGTGTCACACGAGAATTTCCCATCAGCACAATCACGTATCCAAATTACCGAGCATTGGATTAACCCCACCACAGCAAATAATAAATATAACTAATATCTACAAATATAACCTACCTTAACCCACATTAGGCATACATTGTTTTTTATACATTATTTATATTTAACTTACCTTAACCCACATTTGGCATACCCTGTTTTTTATATTACTTATTGTGAACTTACCTGATCCAACTGATGGAGACAATACTGTTTATTATTATTAAAATACATATTATATATTTGCCTCCCCAAATACATGTGACAAGAATGTCTCTGTAAAGAATGAGAATATGGTCACGTGCTTCTTGTACCACCTCCCTCTCCCGTTTGTCCATTGCCGCTGATCACCGTTCATAAGAAGGCTGCAGAGTAGAAACATTAAGTAATCTTCGACTCTGCCAGTACATGCCACTACATAAATATGGATAACATTATTTTGTAGCAATATTGGGTTTAACCCTCTGCACTCTGATGTCAAAATGGCAAAGTTTACAACAGCAAATATTTCCCATAATGCAGTTTGATATATAACCAAATATACCTTGTTTGACAGGGCTCAGTGAGCTCTGTCAAACAAGATATAATTGGTTGAATTAATAGTAACCTAAGAGAAAAACAGAGTGATTGGCAAAAATTCTGTTGCACTAACAGAGTGCTACGGGTTAATAGAATGCGCAAACCGTCTCTATTTTACTGTTCTATTTTTCTTCTTTTTTACAGGTACACTTGGCGGAATGATGGGATTTTGTTTAGGAGCAAGCATATTAAGCTGGTCAGAACTGGCGGAATGCATATTTCATACGTGCTGGATAACGTTCAAGCGATTGAAACAACGTTCGCAGACTCTACCCCGTTGACATAAAACTCAGAAAAATGAATATTGTGCGGTCAAAAGAATTAAACTTAGTTTAAACCTATTTTATTTGCTACATTTCCTGCAAGGTGGATTGGAGGACAAGTGCTAAACACTTAGTTTACCCTCCCCTTCTACAAATGTGAAGTACATATATTACGTGGCAAACAAGATATTAAATAACAAAATGAAATTGTAGTTTCACAAAAATAACAAAACTGAAAAGTGAGAAAAAGAGAGTGAAAGGCGAATGGGGGAGTCTAAAAGAGAAAGAGAAGGAGAAAGAAAGAGAGAGAATGTGGATTGGTGATAACTCATGAGTAACCTCCCCACCTGATGTTGTGAGGAGATACACTTATTTCATCGCAGATTAGTTTATATAAACCAAGTTTTGAGATACTTGTCTTCTGAAAGTATTCTCTCCCATGTACCTCTGTTGAATTGACTGGACATATAACAAACGTTATTAGAATTGTTCCATACTTTTGCAGTCAATGAATTCATTCGTTAAGCGGCGATATCGGAATCAAGGCTGCTACACGCGATGCGAGCATTTGTCTTTGTGTTTTCTCTGCAGCTTACGGGGGACATAAAAAATCTCATGGCCCAACATAAATAATCCTGCGGGATAAAACTGTTTTCCACATTATTTTACAATATATTCTCCACGTAGTTCAATACTCTTATTCTAGGGATCCTCAAGCGTAGTAATCCCCTGTCTGTAGATGTTTTGTTTGAAAAAGATCTTCACTTCACCAATGACCTCATTATCAGAAGCAAAATCTCCCTCGCAGGTGAGATTAGAGTTTGGGAATGAGAGAGAGAGAGAGAGAGAGAGAGAGAGAGAGAGAGAGATAACATACCGGCATAATCGGGGAGTAAATATGACTAGAGGGTATTTCAAAGCCACGTTCGACTGCTGCAATTAGTTACAACTTGTGTGGTGTGCTATTGTCCTGACGCTGAAGCACAACTGTCGGTAATGTTTTGAGCCGTTTCCGTTGATAGTCTATAACAATGGTGGCATAACATTGCCCATTTGTGAAGTAACCTCTATTCAGATCATGGCTACCCCCGGGCTGTTTCAGAACACCACACCCATTGCCTTCACAATGGGCGTCCAGTCTTGAACATCCTTGTGGGTGGAGGTGAACCAAGAAGCTTCCACTATTTGATATGCAGTTTTGACTCTGGTTCAGAGCAACGTACCCATGTCTAATCCTGAGGTACAATTCTCCTAATCAAATATCGAGGATTTGCTCAACTGGTAGAGTGCTGGAAGCCCTATTTTGGGCTTTACTAAAAGTGACAGGCACTAACTGTCTGTAGCTACATTCTGTCGGAGGAAGCCTTTATTGTCCCTGATATGAATCAGATTTTTTATACAATACCTTGCTCTCTGACATTTAATTGGATAGTGCCCATAAGACACTATCCAATTAAATGTAATAGAGCAGCATATGATGAGCTTTGATTTGTTGTCAGAAAAAACTCAGCACTTTACCATTTAAAACCGTATTAAAAGCTATCTGGAAGTATTCAGTCAGTTCATTCTCTGACTCGTCGTGAAAAACAAGAAGATTTCTACAAAGAGGAAATATAGAATATACCCATACAGTAGTACCTTGGTGTACCAAATGTTCACCACGAGTGGTGAAGTGGTGTTAACTGCGAGCCTTTGGCGTGCAGTTAACACCACTTCACCACGAGTGGTGAACATTTGGTACACCAAGCTACTTTGAGTATATTTTTTTCTATACTATGATCGTCAGATTAAATGTTAAATAAATCAATATTCACACGTGCGAATCTGTTTTTGTGGCCGGTACTTCCGCTGATAATTTTATCGCCGAAACGAAATAGAAAACGAAATCGCAAATTACGGGGCCTTTTTCATTTTAATAACATAATAACATACTATGTCGAGTTGTGGATGCTTTATTAACATGAGACAACGTAATATGTTTGTTAATTTTTGTTATCTTATGAGGTAAACTTATTGAAAAACGTAATAAATAATTACCGGTTTCCGTTCACTCTTCCCGAGGCGATGAATGCATTCTAGGCGAGGTCAGTTCCCTGTTGATGTAAATTTTAACTATTGAAATCTGATTGCTGGCGTGTTCACCACGGTTGGTGTGTAAAGCTAAAATTTATGTCATAGGCTTTTCATATATAGTAGAATAGGTAATCATGGTATAAATTACTATTCTATAGCATCGCTGGGTGTATGTTCTGAAGGTCAGTGAAATTAAATTGGAAAGTTGTGTGGGAAACATTTTTATCCAGAACTTTTAAATCCACTCCCGTACAATTTCCAGGCTACACAGAACTTCTGATTTGAGTCCTTTTGTAAGTTATATATAAACGTTGACAACGCCGGGAACAGTGTTTTAGTCTGCACGTAAACGCTCGGGTTTTAATGATGACGCAACGATTCGTTGCCTCGAAATTATACTCAGCTATCTATAACATTCTATACACTGACGTCGAAATATCAAAATGTCAACATGTAATGTTTTCCGATAATGCAAGTAGGAATTGAACCAATTCAATCTTGTTTGACAGAGCCCATTGGGCTCTGTCAAACAATGTTGAACTGGTTCATTTCATAGCCTCGTTATAGGAAACATTTGCTGCTTCAAATCTCAGCAGTTTATGTAGACATGCACCTGCATCTCTGTATATCAATTACAGCGGCGATCAGAATCTTTTATGTTAGCGATACTAAAGGATTCTGAAGAAACGATAGACCGCCATCGCAGTGTATACAGTACGTAATGTTATCAGAAGCGTATTGTAGATCGTAATATAGTTTCTATAAGATTCCACCATTCCTTGATCCGGGCTAGTTTGTGACTCATACTTATTCATAAATATTAATTTGAAAAAAAGTCCATGCACATGATCTGAGAAAACACATTTTTGACACTCTGAAACGACCTAACCATCAACCATGTTGTGCCTACAATTGTTTCCTGCAACACCTCCCACTCCCACCCCGGGCGATAACAATCTTGTCGCGATCGCTACCAGCAAAGACAGAAAATAAGCAATCGTTCAGAGACTAACAACTTTATCTGCCAAGGGAAGGGAAGCCCAGAAAGTAGCAAACACATTTAATATTTCTGATGATACAAAAGACGATTTGGCTTTCCTATTGCAATGTTTTCCAAACTATTGTGAACCTTGAAAGATATAACATTTATCACATAAATGGCTGTTTATTCCAACAACAGAAGCCTTGGATAAATGTTTGCTTTATTCACCTAGTAGGTGCTAAATCGTTCCCATTGGTTTAACACACGAAAAAATTATCATCCTAGTAGGGAGTTGGAAACGGACTGTACTATGTTGGCCTCTGCGTTCCATTTGAAAGGTCGTGATATCTTGACCTGACTTACGCGTGTCAGAAATCTGTGGTTCAAAACAAAGCGACGGTCGTCACTTAAAATGTAATGAAATGAATTGTACCGGTACAAGAATATATGCCGCATGTAAGACGTCCATTGCGAGCAAACAATAAAGAACACTCATAATTAATTAACAAAAGTATTCAAAAATAAAACTCGATTTAATGCCAGTACTGACTGGTGTAATGTTAATTTTGGGATGTATATGCTCAATGGGGCGGTACGATTTTCCAAATAAGGGAAGCGCACGTAAATTCGTAATGAACCGATGTTTTTCAAACGCTGACCGTAGCTAAAATGTTTAGTTTTAGAATATACACTACGTGGAGAGTGTATTATCACTAAATCACCGGCAGAGTGGTGATTCCACCCGAGCAATAATTGCAAATTTGTTGCAAAGCATAACCAGCACCAGCAAAATTTCAGCCAATGGACCTCCAGGTTAAACCCGGAGGTCCAATGGCTGAAATATTGCTTGTGTTTTTGTCTATATATATAAAATTTGAAAGTTATAGCTTGGGTGATAACTCCACTCTGCGGGTGATTTATTTACAATCCACTCTCCACGTACTGGCTGACACATTTCAACACTGCCTAACAATAAAACGAACAACAATTAACGAAGAAAACACAAATTATATCAATCGAAACCCTGCGTTGAAAAGCATACAAGTTCGATTGTGAAAGGCGGGGACATGATGATTGATGTTTCATTGGACATTTCCCCAAATTAGGAAAGTGTAAATAAACAAATGCACGTGCCGTCTGCTCTGTGTATAAAAGTGAAGTTGAATCGACCACGAAAAAACAAATAATAACAAGAGAGATAAAAATGTATGGAGATTTCACAGTGACCAGAGACTTTTTTGAGGAGGAAATGGACTCTAATTCTGAAGATATAACATAAAACGAATTGGATTGCAGTACTGGATATGACAATAATTTAGACAATGTTAGCAAGCCTACCACCAATACCGGCACCAGTCATGAAAATATCAATGACAAAAGTGACAGTGGCAACCCTATTGACCTTCTTTTGTTGTCCATCAACCCAGATGATTTTTTTGTCTGACTTTAAATGTGAGGTAGAAAATAAAAATACAGAGCAGAATACTGAAACAATTGAAGTTGAAAATAATTTAATGATGCAGCCTGTTATTGTTAATGCAGAAACTGGAAATGCCCCCACATTAACACCTCACAAGTCTGAAGAGACAAATGACACTGTACATGTAGTTGAGTCTGGTACAAGTGATGGAATATTCAGATTCTTAAAATTTAACAATGGAACTTTAAATGATTTTATATCAAAACAAGACAATACAAATACAGTGAGAAAATCAATGAGTGATATAAAATTATTCAAGCAATTTCTTCAGATAAATGGGGAAAAGCATGAAATACATCAAATTCCACCAATCGAACTAGACACTTTAACTGATAACTTCATTCTCAGTGTAAGAAAAAAAGATGGTGGGGATTTTGAGCCATGCTCCCTTAGAGTGCTAATTTCAAGCACTGATCGGTACTTAAGGCGACACAAGTATGGCACTTCCGTGATGAACAGGAATGACGATTGTTTCGATACTGCTCGACGTGCACTTGATGCAAAGCAGAAACAACTTAAGAAGTGTGGGAAGGGAAATAAACCATTTAAAGCCGAAGCAATAGCTGATAGTGAGCTCGAAATTTTGTACGAAAAGAGACTTCTCGGTTTAGAAACTCCCGAAGCAATTTTGAACACTCTGTGGTATAATAACACTGTACAGTTTGGTCTGCGTGGCGTGACTGAACATTACGATTTGCAGTGGGGTGACATTTTTTTAAAAAACAGCAGCTGATAATAAAAAAATTCATTGAACTCAATGAACGTCAAACTAAAACAAGGACTGGTAGTGATGTTCGAAATATCCGTGAAATATCTCCCAGGATGTACAGCACTGGAATTGCCAATGAAGAGAACCCAGTATATATTGATGAGGTGTATAAGGAAAAGAGGCCCAAATCTTTCTGTCCTCCCAATGACCCTTTCTATGTGGCAACAAAGACCGCGGCAGTTGAAAATGACAGTGATATGTAGTTCAAGAAACAGCGAGTGGGGCGGAATAAACTTTCACACATAATGCGGTTGATGGCAAAGAAGGCAAATTTAGATAAAAACAAACGTTTAACCAACACAAGTGCCAGAAAACACCTTGTTCAAAAACTGAGGGAAAGCAATGTTGCCCCTATTGATATTGCTAATGTTACTGGCCATAAAAACCTTGCATCGATAAACAATTATTCTGTTTCAGGAGAGAAAGAACGTGAACGATGTTCTTTAATTATGAGTAAACTTACCTGTCCTCCCCGCACAGCAACACGTCACACCAAGAACAATCAGCACAATGCTAATACATGTACAACTGATTCTGAATCCACACACTGTCAAAATAATTTGAACACAGCTGTATCACATGCTGTTGAGCCCATGGCTTCTACACACGAATCTCTCTAACCGCTACAACTATTGGCACAAGTGTTAACATCAACGACTTACATTTTCAGCAAACTGACCTCTCGAATCCAAGCGCATTATTGAATAGTTTATTTCACGGAAACAGCATAAACATTAATACTTTGAACATAACCATACAAAAATGAACTGACATTCGTGACTCGCCTTGAAACTGAAAGTGGCCCAATTGCTCTCACCCACTTAATGCTACATGTACGCATTGTAATGGAGCATAATTAACACTTCAATTGTTGTTTTCTTCAAAAGGTTTGAAAGTATTACACAATGCCAGTACAAAAGAATATAGATTGTTCATTTAATAAAGGTTTTTTTCAAGTTCAGCAGACGTTTGTTGGGGAATTATTTTTAGACAGAAATGTATCACTGCGCCTTGTTTATTTTTTGTAATGTCGTCTTGTCGATCGAAATGGACCAATGCTCTCCTCACTTCGAGTTATGTTTTGTAGCGAATAACAGCACTATTTTACCGCCACTGCTTTGTAAAAGATTTATGGGATAAACAAAATAAAGGTATAGTATTGTCAAGTAAAAAAAATATTTTACTCGTAGGATTAAGAATTAAACCGACTCGCCAGAGGCTCGTCGGTTTCATTCTTAATCCTACTCGTAGAATAATTTTTTTACTTGAAAACACTATACCTTTATTCTATATTTATCACGCACAAGTAATTTACTAGAAAAGAAAGAAATAAATGAAACTATAAACCATGTGTTACAGTTAGAGTGCTAAAAGTTGACTATTTTTGGATCGGAGACACACGCGATGGATGCCTCCGTGATAGATTTGTTTTTCTCTATTGAAAATGAAACATTACGAGAGCATTTATTGCATGAACCGATTCATATTTGGAAAATGTCATTGTGATTCATCGTACTCCAGAAATGGCAGCAACACAATTGAAAACATAATAAACAATTGAAGAAGAAACCATTCATAAACAAACAAGAGCAATGCATGAACATAAAATCCAGTCTTGAAGTACGACCGACGTGGACTGGTCACTTTCCAGGGCCGGGCAATATTTCCACGGACGCAATAATTTTAACTTCCAAACATTAATTATAGGAAAAGTACGGAAGCCCATTACGGTCAAATGCGAAAAGTAACTTTTTTTTAAACGGGGTATGTTTGCGTTATTTCGCAAAACTTTTGCGTAATTTCGCAAATCTTTGCGTTATTTCGCAAAAGTATTGCGTTATTTCGCAAAAGTATTGCGTTATTACGCAAAATTATTGCGTTATTACGCAAAAGTATTGCGTTATTTTGCAATAACTTTTGCGTTATTTCGCAATAATTTTGCGTTATTTCGCAAAGTATTGCGTTATTTCGCAAAAGTATTGCGTTATTTCGCAAAGTATTGCGTTATTTCGCAAAAGTATTGCGTTATTTCGCAAAAGTATTGCGTTATTTCGCAAACGTATTGCGTTATTTCGCAATAACCTTTGCCTTATTTCGCAAAAGTATTGCGTTATTTCGCAATAATTTTTGCGTTATTTCGCAAAACTATTGCGTTATTTCGCAAAAGTATTGCGTTATTTCGCAATAACTTTTGCGTTATTTCGCAAAACTATTGCGTTATTTCGCAATAACTTTTGCGTTATTTCACAAAACTATTGCGTTATTTCGCAAAACTTTTGCGTTATTTCGCAAAACTATTGCGTTATTTCGCAAAACTTTTGCGTTATTTCGCAAAACTATTGCGTTATTTCGCAAAACTATTGCGTTATTTCGCAAAACTTTTGCGTTATTTCGCAATAACTTTGCGTTATTTCGCAAAAAAGTATTCCAGACACAGATCTTGTAGTAAGTCAGCGAATTTCAAGCAGTGTTGTTATACCGTAATATACAACGACTATACGTTAAACATCATGGTACTCAAAGTAAAAGCATGATGAACCGAAGTTTCATTATACTAAACTATGGTGTACCATAGTACTAAATCATGTTATTGCGTGATAGTATACGACGGTGTGCCACGGTAATCAACGGTATCATGGCGTATCGTAATATGTCAGTATACGTTCCAGATATACCATGGTAAAGTTTGTTACACCATGGTACTATAACATGATCTGTATGGTGGTAAATCGTGTAGTGCAATGGCGCCATATATATGTATACAAAGTCGTTCCCTCACCCCCATCCCACCTCCAAAGCACAACCCCCTGATAGTAGCCCCCCCCCCCCCCTTTATCCGAGAAAGTTCTCCGCACAGTACTCTTCCCTCGAGAGAATACCCCCAAGTATATTATCCACCGAAAATTCGATGTGCCACGGTAATCAACGGTATCATGGCGTATCGTAATATGTCAGTGTACGTTCCAGATATACCATGGTAAAGTTTGTTACACCATGTTACTATAACATGATCTGTATGGTGGTAAATCGTGTAGTGCAATGGTGCCATATATATGTATACAAAGTCGTGCCATCACCCCCACCCCACCTCCAAAGCACAACCTCCTGATAGTATCCCCCCCCCCCCCCACATTTATCCGAGAGAGTTCTCCGCACAGTACTCTTCCCTCGAGAGAATACCCCCAAGTATATTATCCACCGAAAATTCCACTGGAAATTTCAAACCGAAATACCCCCCCACCACCCCCCCCCCCCCCCGAGCGAATACCCACCCTGAGAGTACCCACCCGGAGACTTGTCACCCAGAATATATATGTATGTATTTAAGGTTTTTAAGCCAAATACTGGAACTCGTGCTGGCCTGTTCTTATACCTACTTGCCGTACATATTGTAATGATTTATTAAAGCAATTACGCCCATCCACCCATATCACGTAAGAGATACGCGCGAATTGTGTTGTGTCCATACTATCGGACATATAATACCACAGAAAAACAACATATATACTGCGTTCATAGCGTGTAAAGAGTTACAAAAAACACATAACAGCAAATTAAATTTCGATTACCACCTCCAATATTGAAACTGTTTCGAAACAACGCTTTTGAGTTTCTTCAGACAAGGAGAGCGAGCGAGCGAGCGAGAGAGAGAGAGAGAGAGAGAGAGAGAACAAATCCTGAAATTTGTGTGTGTGGAGGTTTTTCTTTGTTCTCGCCATGTCTTCGAGAATAAAACACTGGATTAGGGACCACCCTGCGCCCAAGAATACTAAACGATGATATTGTATGGTACTATATCGCGCAAGAATACTAAACGATGATATTGTATGGTACTATATCGCGCAGGCGCAGGCCATGGCAGAATTTTGCCATGGCCTGTTGACGGTCCGTTTGTCCGTCTGCACGTTAACACGTCCCAGGCTGCAGGTCGTCTTTAAGGGTCGATTTTTACGAAAGTTCTCATGTACTCTTGTTATGACCGTGCGACGAGAACGAGTGTTTTGAGTTTGATTCTAAATGGTTGACCACCATACAGATTATTTCACAGTACCATAGTATAACAAACTTTACCATGGTACCTTGGACGTACCAGGGTATGATATCATAAATTATTTATGTCTGTCTGTCTGTCTGTCCGTCTGTCTGTCTGTCTGTCTGTCTGTCTGTCTGTCTGTCTGTCTGTCTGTCTGTCTGTCTGTCTGTCTGTCTGTCTGTCTGTCTGTCTGTCTCTCTTTCTCTCCCCTATCTCTCTCTCTCCCTCTCACTCCTGGTCTGCACAACGCTGACGAGTCAGTTGCTGTGAACCTACAAATTCGCGAGAGAACACGCAATCGTAGTAGAACCAAATTCATAGTCTGGTTGTTCGACAGGACTTGGTTGAGGTTCGTTTATACGACCGCTTACTTCGTGTTTCACAATGTCTTGGCGCCGTATATTGAAACTGTCGGACCGACACTTTCGCTTTTAAGCGGCGAGTGCGGAATCCGCAACAGTTCCATCGTGATGATTTGATGACCACCAACACAGACAGCTTCAATGTCTGTGGGGGAAACTGGAATTTAATTTGCCGTTAAGTGTTTTTGTAACCTTTTACATGCTATGGACACAGTATATATGTTATTTTTTCGTGATATTACATTTCCAATACCAGGGACACAACATAATTCGCGCGTATCTATTACTTACGTAATGCGGGTGCCTGGGTGGATGGGCGTAATTGCTTTTATAAATCATTACAATATGTACGGCAATTTGCTCGCGGGGGGAAGGGGGTGTGGGGGGTGGGGGTGGGTATATTTCGGTTTGAAATTTCCAGTGGAATTCCCGATGGACAATATACTAGGGGGTATTCTCGTGAGGGGCGGGTACTGTGCGGGGGACTCTCTCGGAGGAAGAGAGCTACTATCTGGGGGGTTATACTTCTTGTATACATATGTACAGCACCACTGCGCTGCATGATGTACCACCATACAGATCATGTTAGAGTAAACAAACTTTACCATGGTTTACCTGGAACATACAGTGGCGTATTACGATACGCCATGGCACCATGGATTACCGTGGCACACCGTCGTATAGTACCATGCAATAACATGATTTAGTACTATTAGGTACACCATAGTATAGTACAATACACTTCGGTTTATCATGCGTTTACTTTGGATACCATGGTGTTTAATGTATAGCCGTTGTATTTTAAGGTATAACACCACTGGTTGAAATGGACTGACTGACTACAAGATCGGTACAAGATGGGGTCTGGAATATTTTTTTTGCGAAATAACGCAATAACTTGGCGAAATAACGCAATAACTTTTGCGAAATAACGCAATACTTTTGCGAAATAACGCAATAACTTTTGCGAAATAACGCAATACTTTTGCGAAATAACGCAAAGTTATTGCGAAATAACGCAATACTTTTGCGAAATAATGCAATAATTTTGCGAAATAATGCAATAACTTTGCGAAATAACGCAATAACTTTTGCAAAATAACGCAATAGTTTTGCGAAATAACGCAATACTTTTGCGAAATAACGCAAAGTTATTGCGAAATAACGCAATACTTTTGCGAAATAACGCAATACTTTTGCAAAATAACGCAATACTTTTGCGAAATAACGCAAAAGTTATTGCGAAATAACGCAATACTTTTGCGAAATAACGCAAAAGTTATTGCGAAATAACGCAATACTTTTGCGAAATAACGCAATACTTTTGCGAAGTAACACAAAGTTATTGCGAAATAACGCAATACTTTTTGCGAAATAACGCAATACTTTTGCGAAATAACGCAATAATTTTGCGAAATAACGCAATGACTTTGCGAAATAACGCCATACTTTTGCGAAATAACGCAAAGTTATTGCGAAATAACGCAATACTTTTTGCGAAGTAACGCAATAATTTTGCGAAATAACGCAATAACTTTGCGAAATAACGCAATAACTTTTGCGAAATAACGCAATACTTTTGCGAAATAACGCAATACTTTTGCGAAATAACGCAATACTTTGCGAAATAACGCAATACTTTTGCGAAATAACGCAATAACTTTTGCAAAATAACGCAATAATTTTGTGAAATAATGCAAAGTTATTGCGAAATAACGCAATACTTTTGCGAAATAACGCAATACTTTTGCGAAATAATGCAAACATTATTGCATTATTTCGCAAAAGTATTGCGTTATTTCGCAAAAACTTTGCGTTATTTCGCAAAGTTATTGCGTTATTTCGCATAATTATTGCGTTATTTCGCAAAGTTATTGCGTTATTTCGCAAAAAAAATATTCCAGACCCCATCTTGTACCGATCTTGTAGTCAGTCAGTCCATTGCAAACAGTGGTGTTATACCTTAAAATACAACGGCTATACATTAAACACCATGGTATCCAAAGTAAAAGCATGATAAACCGATGTGTATTGTACTATACTATGGTGTACCTAATAGTACTAAATCATGTTATTGCATGGTACTATACGACGGTGTGCCACGGTAATCCATGGTGCCATGGCGTATCGTAATACGCCACTGTATGTTCCAGGTATACCATGGTAAAGTTTGTTTACTCTAACATGATCTGTATGGTGGTACATCATGCAGCGCAGTGGTGCTGTACATATGTATACAAGAAGTATAACCCCCCAGATAGTAGCTCTCTTCCTCCGAGATAGTCCCCCGCACAGTACCCGCCCCTCACGAGAATACCCCCTAGTATATTGTCCATCGGGAATTCCACTGGAAATTTCAAACCGAAATATACCCCCCCCACACGCCCCCCCCCCCTCCACGCGAGCAAATTGCCGTACATATTGTAATGATTTATAAAAGCAATTACGCCCATCCCCCCAGGCACCCACATTACGTAAGGAATAGATACGCGCGAATTATGTTGTGTCCCTGGTATTGGAAATGTAATATCACGAAAAAACAACATATATACTGTGTCCATAGCATGTAAAAGGTTACAAAAACACTTAACGGCAATTTAAATTCCAATTTCCCCCACCGACATTGAAGCTGTCTGAGTTGGTGGTCATCCAATCATCACGATGGAACTGTTGCGGATTCCGCACTCGCCGCTTAAAAGCGAAAGTGTCGGTCCGACAGTTTCAATATACAGCGCCAAGACATTGTGAAACACGAAGTAAGCGGTCATATAAACGAACCTCAACCAAGTCCTGTCGAACAACCAGACTATGAATTTGGTTCTACAACGATTGCGTGTTCTCTCGCGAATTTATAGGTTCACAGCAACTGACTCGTCAGCGTTGTGCAGACCAGGAGTGAGAGGGAGAGAGAGATAGGGGACAGACAGACAGACAGACAGACAGACAGACAGACAGACAGACAGACAGACAGACAGACAGACAGACAGACAGACAGACAGACGGACGGACAGACAGACAGACAGACAGACAGACAGACAGACAGACAGACAGACAGACAGACAGACAGACAGACATAAATAAATAAATAAATAAATAAATAAATAAATAAATAAATAAATAAATAAATAAATAAATAATTTATGATATCATACTCTGGTACATCCAAGGTACCATGGTAAAGTTTGTTATACTATGGTACTGCGAAATAATCTGTATGGTGGTCAACCATTTAGAATCAAACTCAAAACACTCGTTCTCGTCGCACGGCCATAACAAGAGTACATGAGAACTTTCGTAAAAATCGACCCTTAAAGACGACCTGCAGCCTGGGACGTGTTAACGTGCAGACGGACAAACGGACCGTCAATAGGCCATGGCAAAATTCTGCCATGACCTGCGCCTGCGCGATATAGTTCCATACAATATCATCGTTTAGTATTCTTGCGCGATATAGTACCATACAATATCATCGTTTAGTATTCTTGGGCGTAGGGGGGAACCTAATCCAGTGTTTTATTCTCGAAGACATGGCGAGAACAAAGAAAAACCTCCACACACACAAGTTTCAGGATTTGTTCTCTCTCTCTCTCTCTCTCTCTCTCTCTCTCTCTCTCTCTCTCGCTTGCTCTCCTTGTCTGAAGAAACTCAATGAAAAGCGTTGTTTCGAAACAGTTTCAATATTGGTGGTGGTAATCGGAATTTAATTTGCTGTTTGGTTTTTTTTGTAACTCTTTACACGCTATGAACGCAGTATATATGCTGTTTATCTGTGGTATTATATGTCCGATAGTATGGACACAACACAATCGGCGCGTATCTCTTACGTGATATGGGTGGATGGGCGTAATTGCTTTAATAAATCATTACAATATGTACGGCAAGTAGGTATAAGAACAGGCCAGCACGAGTTCCAGTATTTGGCTTAAAAACCTTAAATACATACATATACATTATGGGTGACAAGTCTCCGGGTGGGTACTCTCAGGGTGGGTATTCTCTCGGGCAGGGGGGGGGGGGGGTGGTATTTCGGTTTGAAATTTCCAGTGGATAATATACTTGGGGGTATTCTCTCGAGGGAAGAGTACTGTGTGGAGAACTCTCTCGGATAAATGTGGGGGGGGGGGGATACTATCAGGAGGTTGTGCTTTGGAGGTGGGGTGGGGGTGATGGCACGACTTTGTATACATATATATGGCACCATTGCACTACACGATTTACCACCATACAGATCATGTTATAGTACCTTGGTGTAACAAACTTTACCATGGTATATCTGGAACGTACACTGACATATTACGATACGCCATGATACTGTTGATTACCTTGGCACATCGAATTTTCGGTGGATAATATACTTGGGGGTATTCTCTCGAGGGAAGAGTACTGTGCGGAGAACTCTCTCGGATGAGGGGGGGGGGGGATAGTATCAGGGGGTTGTGCTTTGGAGGTGGGGTGGGGTGAGGGCACGACTTTGTATACATATATATGGCGCCATTGCACTACACGATTTACCACCATACAGATCATGTTATAGTACCATGGTGTAACAAACTTTACCATGGTATATCTGGAACGTATACTGACATATTACGATACGCCATGATACCGTTGATTACCGTGGCTCACCGTCGTATACTATCACGCAATAACATGATTTAGTACTATGGTACACCATAGTTTAGTATAATGAAACTTCGGTTCATCATGCTTTTACTTTGAGTACCATGATGTTTAACGTATAGTCGTTGTATATTACGGTATAACAACAATGCTTGAAATTCGCTGACTTACTACAAGATCTGTGTCTGGAATACTTTTTTCCGAAATAACGCAAAATTATTGCGAAATAACGCAAAAGTTTTGCGAAATAACGCAATAGTTTTGCGAAATAACGCAAAAGTTATTGCGAAATAACGCAATAGTTTTGCGAAATAACGCAATAGTTTTGCGAAATAACGCAAAATTTTTGCGAAATAACGCAAAACTTTTGTGAAATAACGCAAAAGTTTTGCGAAATAACGCAATAGTTTTGCAAAATAACGCAAAAGTTTTGCGAAATAACGCAATAGTTTTGCGAAATAACGCAATAGTTTTGCGAAATAACGCAAAGGTTATTGCGAAATAACGCAATACTTTTGCGATATAACGCAAAGGTTATTGCGAAATAACGCAATACATTTGCGAAATAACGCAATACGTTTGTGAAATAACGCAATGCTTTTGCGAAATAACGCAATAGTTTGCGAAATAACGCAATACTTTTGCGAAATAACGCAATACTTTTGCGAAATAACGCAATACTTTTGCGAAATAACGCAAAAATTATTGCGAAATAACGCAAAAGTTATTGCGAAATAACGCAATACTTTTGCGAAATAACGCAATACTTTTGCGTAATAATGCAATACTTTTGCGAAGTAACGCAATACTTTTGCGAAATAACGCAGAGATTTGCGAAATTGCGCAAAAGTTTTGCGAAATAACGCAAACATTCCCCGTTTAAAAAAAAGTTACTTTTCGCATTTGACCGTAATGGGCTTCCGTAGAAAAGTCGTCAAATAATGTAATTAATGTAGCACCGGGTACTGCCCGGTGCTTCATTATTAATTAATATTTTGCTGATGATGATTTTTATTACCGGTACCTGATAAACACATACGTGGTATTTTCACTTCCGAAACGCAGATCAAATGATTAATAAGTCAGTGGTAAGGATTAACGTGAGTTCAACTTATTGCCAACATTCTCAATCAAACCAATTAAATCACAATAAGAACTCCTACAATTAAAAAAGAGAACAGCGTCTAAATATATGTCTAAATATATGTCTAAAAATATGTGCAAAATGTCATTCAAACCTATCATGACAGTTTCCTACACCAAGTGTGTAATGAAGTGAGCTCTTACCAAGAGTGTACAAAGCGACGTGCCACAATGGAGCATCCCAATGGGCTCATTCCAGAGAGGCATGTTAGTTGATACACAATTGACTTAAACTGTGATTAAATCCACAGTAAGCTCTTGATTTGTGTATATTTTACTACTGTGCAATCCACAATAACGTTCTACCAACATGACACAGACTGAGAGGCACGGCAGTTAATGGGTTCTTGGTACTCAAATGAAGTATTTTATATAGCTTAATACTGAATAAAATATAAATGATAGGGTTATTCAGTGAATATTATTAAGTTACTGCTTACTAAAATCCAATAAATACAGATTATCATGACAATGTGCATGTCTTGTGATTTGTATCAGATTCGAGGTGGTGTCCAGAATGGGATCTCAACGAGCCGGCTTTGCCGGCGAGTTGTGATCCCATTTTGGACACCACCGAGAATCTCATGCCAATCACAGGACATGCACATTATCATGATTCATTTATCTAGCAATTCTGTCACATAAACAGACATAATGTTGGGCGAGAAAAAGTAAAAAAAAACATTTTATGCAACAATATTGTTGTCCTCTTGAACAATGAGTATTGCGGTCACCGCAAATTTTCCAAGTCGCGTTGTAAAATTATTCACTGTCACTGTCACTTCCTATGGTGATACGCTTGAATTTACATGTGTATAATATTTAATTCTGAAGTTGCTTTTGATTGTGTGTGTGTGTGGGGGGGGGGGGGGGGGTGGTGGCATTGGCTATTAATTGTTCTGTCGCTAATTGTATGGAATTTTGTTTTGTTTGTAAGCGATCAGCTGAGTCGATCACTGAAACGCACATAGAATGTATTCATTCACCTGTTATGATAGCCCATTGCGTTCCCGAAAACGGGTCATCTATATGGTACGGAATCGCAGGTTCTTCCTCCACCTGATGCCTTGTTAACAAATAAGAGAATTCAGTGTTATATTCTGGTGGCTTACGATAAAGGGAAGACAACCACTAACCAACGTGTCCCCATAGAACCTTCTTTCATCACCTTATGCCCTGTTAACAAATAAGGTTATTCAGTGTTATATATTGGTGGCTTACGACAAAGGGCTGACCACCACCAACCAACGTGTCTTCATAGAATCTTCTTCCTTCATCTGATGTCATTTTAACCCTTTACCTAAAATGAAAAGTAGTCGACACTTGCAAGCAAAATTCTTGAATGACTAATTTTTTTCTTCATTTTTAGTCTTAAACACAAAGGTTATGACACCCCATTGGAACGAGCTCATAACCTATGTTTTTGAGACAAAAAATGAAAAAAATACCTAAAATTAATTGGCGATTTTTGTGAATACTGCTGGACGCTTTTTACCGTTACGTTGGGTAAAGGGTTAACAAATTAGATTTATTTATTCAATCGAGTTATGTACGCTTTTATCATTGGGTCAAGAGCAGACCAGCTATTATTCATTGGAACGAACGTGTCTCCATAAAATTTTCTTCCTTCGTCTATGCCCTTTAACAAATTAGATTTATTCTTTCAATTCAGTGTTACACGCTAGTGACATTTAACCAAGGGTACACCAGTCATTAACCCTTTACCCAACGCAGACGATATCAAACTTTATTATTTTAAATATCATTTTTTTAAAATTTTTCTAAAAAGTTCAACAAAACCACATCATGTGACCCCTCATTGGAACGATCTCAATGAGCTCGTTCCAATGAGGGGGTCACATGATATGGTTTTGTTGAAATAGTTTGAAAAATTTAATTTTTTCAACTGCTCAATTTGCATATTACGCGGACGGACGCGGGCGATGCGTTAGGTAAAGGGTTAACCATTTGAAATAGAGTGTCTTTATGAAATCTACTTCCTTCATCGGATGTCCTCTCAACAAAAATAGATTTATGAATTCAAATCAGTGTTATACAATATACACTGGTGTCTTTCGGCCAGTAGCTGACGAGACATTAACCATTTCAATAAACCAACGTGTATCCGTGAAATTTTCGCCCTTCATCGAACGTCCTCTCAGAAAATCAGATTTATTCATTCAATTTATTGCTATACGCTGGTTTCTTTTGGTCAAGGGCACTACCCATTTGAATCAACCAACGTGTGTTCATAAAGTCTTCTTCTTTCACCAAATATCCTCCCTGCAAATCAGATTGATTTATTCAATACAGTGTTATATGCTGGTGTCTTTCGGTCAAGGGCAGACAAACCGCTGATCTTTTGAACCACGTGTCTCCATAAAATCTTCTTCCTTCATCTGATGCCCTTTTATTAAATTATATTATTAATTTAATTAAGTATTACATACTGCAATCAATTGATTAAAGTGTTTTGATTGTTTGTTAAGTTATTCTCTATTATTTCTGTTTTGTTGTTGTAAAGTTGAATTGTTTGTTTTCTTTTTTTAATTTGTTCTGCTCTTTAAAATATGCTTGTTGTGATTAACTGTTATGCAGGGACCGACCTGGGCATGCGCCAGTGCGTATTTGGTTCTGAAACATCAGGACCTGGCTCTTAAATCTCAGAAATAGGCTTCTCAGTTGGCGCGTAACTTCTCAGATCATATTTTGATATTATTTCGATGGATAATCGAGAGAGACACTCTTACATGTATTATATATATGATTATCATTTATCATTGCTGTAGAGTGCTTAAGTTAATACTTCAAGTCTTAATTACCAAGCATTAATCTTCACAGTGGTTTCTGATCAAGTCTTGGCTGCCTAAATAGGCAGCCAAGACTTGATCAGAAACCACAGTGAAGATTAATGTTTGCTATAATGAACTAAATGAAAATGATGAGAGCTATTACATACTTGCAGTGTGTGTTACAAACAGCAGTGTGACTCCGTAAATTGAAATCTGGCGCATGATTTAAAAAAAAGGCTTCGAGGCTAGAGCGTATTTTAAATGTCCTGATCGGTTCCTTTATGGTAATGTGACTGTGTTAGAAAGATTGCTGTGAAATTTTAAATCTGATATATTTTGCAGCATTTTCTTTCTCATTATTTTTCAGGTCTGTGATCATTTTATGATAGGTCAGTCTCCAATGTTAATCCCTTTACCGCCTTTACTGCCGCGCCCACTTTAGCCATTACATGGAGGACCACTATCAGGTTATAGAGTTTCAGGTATGCCATAAATTATATTAAACTTCCTCGCATACACGCGTACGTTGTTTAATTTCTAGTGAGTTTGTCTGTGAGTTTTAGAGGAAGCTGAGTCCAAAATGACAGATGGTTCTCTTAGTTACCAAAGAGGAGTAGGTGGTTCTTGGTTCTCTTTTATATAATCAGATTCAAGAATGGCAGACTCCATAGAGGGTTTAATTCGAATTCCAAATGGAGGAATGTGTCGTGTGTCTGTTTTAGAATTCTACATTGTGAGGATCTGAAACACAATGACAGTGAGGGTTTGTTGGATTAACCAATAGTTTGTAAGCATACTGGAGTGACAGTTTAATTCTGCTGATATCGAGAGAAGGCTACTCAACCTCAACGAGCATCGAATCTACAGATGATGTTCTAAAAGCCTAATTCTAATACCACTATTAGGAATTGCATCAAGTGGTGTGAGGTACGATTTTCTCGCAGAACCGTAAACCACACAACTATAGTCTAATTGTGATTTAACAAGAGATCTACAGTACGTGGAGAGTGTATTATCACTAAATCACCCGCAGAGTGGAGATTCCACCCAAGCAATAAATGCAAATTTGTTGCAAAGCATAACAAGCACAGGAAAAGTTTCAACCAATGGACCTCCGGGTTGCTTGTGTTTTTTGTGCATATGTATAAAATTTAAAAGTTATAGTTTGGGTGATAACTCCACTCTACGGGTGATTTAGTTACAATCCACTCTCCATGTACTGTATATAGAGGGGTAGTGTACTTTTGTCAGTACACCAATCAGTGCTACCAATTACCTTCAGGAGGTTAAGTGCTTTTTACATCTCACAATTAGTTGTTTGATCTGAGAAGTGAACTTCAGTTTATTGTCAAACAATATACCCAAGAAGTTCACTTCCTTAACAACGTTACTGGTACTCCCATTTATTTTCATCTCCGGACCAATGTCGTGCTTCCTGAGCTTACAGAAATGAACACAATGCATTTTTATTCTTACACTAGCTTTATTGACTACCCAGGTCCTGTCAATAGCACTGCTAAATACAATCAAAATGTAAAACAAAAAGCAGTAACAACTATAGCTTTTGGGGTGGGGGTGTTGTTGCTCTCTAGATATAAAAGGGCAAACAGCTTAATGGACGAATAACACATGGACATGACACCAATGACCAAAACGACGAAGTAGACACCATGACTGCTTTTTCTATGGTAATTAATAACAAGCAGGCTGTTCATAATTGCATATATCTACCATGAATACAGAGATCAGTGTTTAGGAAATGCAGAGCTTTATCTTAAGGTGTTTTCGAAATCCGATGTAAATTCAAAAAGTTTCAAAATTGGGCTACACTAACAAATGTCCCAAAAGTTCCACTCATTGCCTTCCAATCGTGGTGAGATATCACTTGCTGAATGTTAACTATCACTAACAAGTGCAAACAAACCAGAAATAATAATTAAAAAATGATGTATTTAGAACTAGAACTTCTGGGTTTAAGAGTTGATACTGAAGACAAAATGCTCTTGAGGTTCCGCTCCACAGATTTACAGGCATTTCCACAAGTGACATGCCAAACACTCTCTTCAAATGCAAAGATTCTGTAACTTAGTTATCTAACTCATAACATGCATTACATTTCCCAACCCATTTTTTACTAAACATATATTACACTATCTGATTGAGTAGAAATAAACATTCCGAATGTGGGTGAAATAATTCACTGTGAAATGCAAGACTTCAAACGGCAAAATTGCATGAACATATTACGATACAGTCTTTTTTAGCCACCCAGCTGCCTGAAAAGCAGAATTTTCCCACTATCCCCACTTACCGAAGTCTGGAGCATATAACCCCTGTTTCGAAATTGTAAAAAAAAATATATATTTCCGTATCATTTTTTAGTTGCATGCCTGGTAAAAATCCGTGTAAAAATGACATTTTAAAAAATAGCCAATTTTTCGAAGTTATTGTTTCCCATAAGTCATCTGGCAATTCACCTCCATGTATCACCAGGGCTAGGGTCTATTACTTTCAAATGTAATATATTATATTACTGTTACTTTTGATGCTTTTCTTATTATATTATATTACAATTACTTTGGGAAATTAGATTATTATATTATATAACAATTACTTTTAAAATGTAATAAATATTACTTTTTTATTACTTTTATTACTTTTGTCATTTACCCAAATTTCAATCATACATTTGTTTCCATAATGCAGACCACGACACGATTTAAGAGAACAAGAGCTTCTGCTTGATATGCAGGCTTTAATTCTCAAAGAGTTTTCAAAAAAATAATGCAAAACATAACCAGCCAGATTTACAAAGCCCATTTAATATTTGTACGCGAGTAACACGCCTTTACACGCGTGCAGATGAAAGTCGATATTCACGAAACTCGGGAAAAGCTGACAGGGTGTCGCACTGATTGTCTGTGTAAACGATAAGAATAGAGTTGGCTAAACAGCCTCGGGGGTATGCTTTACAAGCATTTAACCCTTTACCTAACGTAACGGCCAAAATCGGCCAGCGCTATTCTCAAAACTCGCCAATTAATTTTCATTATTTTATCATTTTATGTCTCTAAAACATAGGTTATGACCCCTCATTGGGGATCGTACTGACGATGAGCTCGTTCCAATGAGGGGTATTATGACCCCTCATTGGAACGAGCTCATCGAGCTCGTTCCAATGAGGGGTAATAACCTATGTTTTTGTGACAAAAAATGAAAATAATATTTATTCAAGATTTTTTTTTTGCAAGTGTCGTCTGCTTTTCATGTTTGGTAAAGGGTTAAAGCGACATTAAATTTAATGAGTGGCTGAATTTTCTTTTCACAAAATAAAAATAAAAAAACAAGCAAAAATAAGAAATAAAATACGATAAAATAAAATGTGGAATTAATTTTTTTTAAAAAAATCTATTGACACGCTTTGTTTTTTCTTCAAGTATTATTTCGTTTTAGTGTTATAGCTTTTGACTGCTTTTTGAAAGCAAACTCTGTCAACTTTTGTACCATGCAAACAGCCTCTGTTATATCTGCATGTATCAGATCTATAAAAATGATGTTCACGAAAGCGTTAGATCTGAGAAAGAGATAGCGCTATTAACCCTTTCCCCAACGTAACGGTCAAAACCAGCCAGCGCTATTCTCAAAAATCGCCCATTCATTTTCATTATTTTTTCATTTTTTGTCTCAAAAACATAGGTTATGACCCCTCACTGGAACGAGCTCGTCGAGCTTGTTCCAATGAGGGTCATAACTTATGTTTTTGAGACAAAAAATGAAAAAAATTAGTTATTCAAGAATTTTGTTTACAAGTGTCGTCTGCTTTTCATGTTATGGAAAGGGTTAAAGAATATATATGTGGAAATAATGACAGAGAACTCATCCTTGTGTTAAATCTTAGTAAATGAATCAGTAGTATAGCATTTGATTATCTCCCCCTTTTGATAAGTCTCATTGGTGGTCTTATCTGACGTCATAAGTCATTTGACAGGAAGAAACGTTCTAGTGGTTGTTATGGTAGCACAAGTTAGTAGTTACTTTGTGATGTCATTACCATGGCGACACATCGTCTCACTGTGCATGCACGCCTTTTGTTTCTAGGGTGGCGCACGTGTCCGCGGATCGTACTGACAAATTAACACGAATGATAAGTCTTGACAGATATAGACGAGTTTGGACAATAACGACGTAAAGATAGTTGCACTCCGGATGCGACGCGAAAGTAGCGAGCAATGAGTTTTTCATAAAATCATCGACTTGCTGCTCAGTTTCAGTTGAATTTATTTAATTATTGAGGTTTAACGACACGTTTGACAGCCCAGGTCACCGCGTGTCGGACAGTTTTACGCATGGAGGAAATCGGAGTACCCGGAGAGAACCACCGAGCAACGACGATAAACTGCCAGACTCTCCACCGTACTAACCCCACACGTGCAGGGTTAGCATTGGTTGAAGACAAGTGCACCATCGACGTGCAGTTCGCTTTAGTAAACAATGCCACCGTGCCCCCATGTTGGGATTACGTGTCTTGAGTTCAAATGGATATCTGTTAACTTACCAGGGTGAAAATCAAAGACAGCATGTGAAATAGCTAACTAGAATGTGTGAGCTGAATCATTAATTCTCGATTATACTTTTGGCACAAGTCATAATTAATGATTTTATGCAAAACCTTCAACAAAGAATTTAGTTTGTTCAGGTGCTATTTGTATTCTTCAATACTTCTCTTACAACCGTAGCGAGTACATGTTATTATGCATATATTATGTATAGAAATTTATATCGTTTTTCAAGTGTCTTATAAGCCTTCACGGCTGGGTTTCATGCTATTTTATATAGTTGTATCAATTTACTGTATTATTTGTTAAAATGTATAGTTGTGCGTACGAATGGTGGTGATTGTGGCTGGGGGAGGGGAGGGGGCATAAAGGTGGTTGGTATTTTTTGTGTGTGCGAATGATTGAAAACGTGAGCGCATGTTCCTATATACATACTATACATAGGAATTTATATTGTTTTCATATATCTCATAAGATTTCACGGGTGTGTTGCATACTATTTTACACATTTGAATCAATTTCATATAATTAAACCTTTTTTCGGTCCATGCGTTTTCAGATAAAACGATTGGCTCACACGATTCTGTTTTTTCTTTTCATAACTCAATGAAGCGAAAAAAACACAATTAGGTCCGCCCCCAGCCACGCCCCTAAAATACCAGTCTTCGGAGTTGCAACATGGTGTCAAATCAATAGAAGTTAGAACACTGGCACGTTCTAAATATGAAAAAGAAAAAGAAATTTATATTACTAATTTATCACCATGAAATTATTTATAAAAATATTTAAATGACCGTGGTGGGTCAATTTTTCTTTTTCTTCACAACTGTATTTATTTGACATTTCAATTTTTACGCACACTGGGTGATCGTCTGCGTTCATCGTTTTACCCAAATCGATTTTAAACAATGGCTGGTCACGACGAATACGGCAATTTTGACATTGCTAATTTGAATGAAATTTTTGGAAATCAAAATGATTTTATATTTATATCTAACTCCACTTTTACAAACTGTGTTTTTCGGTTCTCGGGAAACGGTCAAAACCAAAATACAATGTAATACTGATGGCCTACTTCCACCTACCACGGAACGTAACTTTTACGTGAAGTGAACAGTTGAATGAAATTTGAGGGAGGCGTGGCTTATGACGTTTTCTTTGCATTACGTAATTCATTGGTCAATAAAAAATTTAATGACATTAGTGCATTTGACTTGGAAAGTGTGTCAATTGCTACCTGCAATTCAATAATATGCGCCCACTTTTATGCCAGAAAAATAATATGTCTACCAGTTTTAGTTTTCAAGTCTTTGTTCGCTGAAGTAGAGGACGACTAACACTATTTATTTATTTGGGTCGCGAACGTTTAATTATAAGGAATGACCGTTTCTTTTTGTCTATTTCTTGAGTTATGAACCCCAAAAACAAAGTCCAAACGCCCATTTACACAGTTTGGACTTTGTTTTTTGGGGTTCATAACTCAAGAAATAGACAAAAAGAAACGATCATTCCTTAAGTATTATTTGTTAACTGGTGGAGTGCTAAGCTTTCATGACTACAAAATTTTGTTCATCATAAATTGCTCTGTTGCACTTGAACGGATAGTGCCTGAAGGCACTATCCAATCAAGTGTTATAGACCAATTTGTTGTGCACAATATCTAAATTATACCAGGTCCAAAAGAAAACTATCTTCAGTGGAGAATAATAGGTAGGGCCATTACCAGTGCTTTTTAGTAAAGTCCATTTTGTGGCTTCCAGCACTCCACCAGATAAGATGCATAGTTGTGCTTACGAATGGTCGTGGTGTTGGGTGGGGGAGGTGTGCGGGGAGGGGTTGGGTGGTTTTGTGTGTGCGAATGATTTGGAAAATTATGTACATATTAAACATAAAAATTTATATCGTTTTTCAGGTATCTCATAAGCCTTCACGGCTGGGTTTCATGCTATTTTACTCATCCGTATCAATGTAATGTATTCTTTCTGTAAAGATGTATAGAAACGTGACACAAAAATAAAATAATTTACTACTGCCACTTCTGTAAGATATCTATGCAATTCTGGCACTACTCCTACATCCGTTGTTACCTATTCGTAATCTGATAATGAAGGCATTGTAATCCTATTGTCACCCAAGTCACCCATTTTTGTGAAATTGCCATCCATTCTATTGAACAGAATAAAGGTTCAATGGTTCCTCTATACTTGGACAAAAGACTTTATCGTTTATCGTTATGCATAATCTATTATGATAATGAAAAAGATTAACTAATTTATAATACTCGAGTGAACACAGTTATTGTAATAGTTTTATGGTTAAATGGAATGAATAGATTACTTATGAAATACCATATATTTGAACGGAAACTCCATGACAAAGAAAATAACAACATTTAACCCTTTACCTAACGTAACGGCCAAAACCGGCCAGCGCTATTCTCAAAAATCGCCAATTAATTTTCATTATTTTTTCATTTTTTGTCTCAAAAACATAGGTTATGACCCCTCGTTGGAACGAGCTCGTCGAGCTCGTTCCAACGAGGGGTCATAACCTATGTTTTTGAGACAAAAAATGAAAAAAAATAGTTATTCAACAATTATTTTTGCAAGTGTCGTCTGCTTTTCATGTTAGGTAAAGGGTTAAAGTTTACTACATAACAAAGTCGATAAGGTCCCACAAAGTAGATCTTCTGTTTCTCATGCCATTTTTTGCAATTATTGCTTGTGGGAGGGCGTTTTTGTATTTTTGTAATTACCTCTTTGCCATCAAAGTTCATGTTCTTGGTTTGGTTCTTGGTTTACAAAATAACATGGGTGATGGTGTGTTTCGTCCCTTGAATGTAAGAAGGATTTGCAATTCATCAATTTTATTAACTTGGGTAAAATATCAGACATAAACCATTCATTATTTTTTTTTTTAATTTGCACTGATTATATATAGGATGCATGTGGTAGCCATAAAGACCATGCAGGACGGCGTGATAAACAGAATTTTAACTGTTTAGGCCTAAAGAGCTGAAAATTTACAGACCGGTTGCCAAGTAAACTCAACGACAGAGTGGTATGAATAATTACACATCTTGAAAGACCTCTAACACGATGAAAGATATTGAATAACAATTGATAAGAACAAAGCTAGTTGAAATAAAAGTCAAATATATTTATCAACTCAAGTTTTTATTGCAACGGAACTAACATTACTTAACAGAGAGTAACATTTGTTAGTACAGTTTTATCTCGCAGCTGCATCAAGGAATATTCTGAGTTCAAAAAGGTAAATAATAATAATAATAATAATAATAATAATAATAATAATAATAATATAATAATAATAATAATAATAATAATAGTAATAATAAAAATACTAATAATAATACCTTGACCAACTGCTGATTTCTCTAGTCCTCTGGTAATGAGGTCACGAGCAGTCACGTCACCAACGTGCATCCCTCCACACGCACCCCCCCCCCCCCCGCCACTCTCACTCCTATTCACCACCCAACATTCAGACGCGTATTGTTTTATCGTGTCTCTTTTGGGAGAATTTTCGATCTCCCAAACTAAAATATTGACCCTTTTCCGTGTGCCCTTCATCGTCCTTCATGTTTTGATCCCATTCTTCCATTAGTTTCTCAAGAATCGTGTTCTACTAGCCAAGTCGGTGGGGCATTAAAAAGGAAATGTTACAGGGTCTCCGTTTCCTCTAAGCTGCACATTTGGCACCTTCTGTCACCACCTGTTTTATTTTCCCCTCAGCTCCAGTGACTTTGAACTCACTTTGATCAATACCGATCTCCACAACTGGTCCCTCTAGGTTGTGCTCAAAACCCGCCCTACGAACTTTTAGACCTAATCCCTTCTCCCCAATTTCTTTTACAATCCTCGAAAACTCTCCCTTAGTAAAGCTGTTCACAGTCCATCCTCACACCTATCTTGCAGATCTGAAGTCGCAATAAAATAATTTTCAATCAGCTCACTCACCTGCCTTGTCCATCCTGACTGAAATTTTGAGTCTCATACACAACTAAACATCGTTCTACGCCATCGCTTGTTTGGGAGATTTACCAGGTAATTCATGTTCCATAATTTCCCATATCTCATCTATCTTTGACCCGCAAACTATCAATAAAATTGTAAACTAACATTTTCTAAGTGTAAATCATGTTAACTAGGTAGAAATGTGAAAGCATTATCTGTGAATATGTACATTTTGCTTAAAACCAGGAATAAACTTTGAATATCATTTTAATTAGCAGGTTAGTAAAATAAGATTTATTGTAACATTCCGCAGAAGTATATTAATTTGTAATAATGTCATTATGAATTATCAAAAGTAAAAGAAACAGACCAGTATATTTTCCATAGACACACTTCGACAAACTCACAACACTCAATAAAAAAACTATAACAATTGTGTAACAATAAGGACATGATTGGTTAAAAATAAAACACCAGTCTCAAGTGTGACACACCCATCTGACATACCCTCTCATCATGACCCTGTTCCCTCACACACACACGCACGCACACACACACACACACACACACACTCAGTCCGTCATACATACAAAGGTGTGAAAACTGCCTAAAAAATATGGGATTAGGAACTAATTTGGTTAACACCAATGACTTAACACCTCAAGAAAATTCTCTTTTAGATCGCGGTTTAAATTTGTACAGTTAAAACTAGAAGTCCTGTCATGAAATGCGCACAAATAGCACGTCGATTTGCGCGTTAATCTACGCGTTATGATCATAGCAAAGCTATCAAATTCTGTACATATGGCCTGTGCACAAGCAATGTTTCAGCCAATGGACCTCCGGGTAACCCGGAGGTCCATTGGCAGAAACATTGCCGGTGTTTGCTATGAGTAACCAGGAGAACCTGTCGTGCTTTGGATGCCATTCGACACGACAATAGCGCGCAATTCCTACGCGCAATTAAGCCTAGATAAGCGCACAGTTCGTGACAGAACTTCTAGTTTTAACTGTACCAGCACCGAAGCCTACGACTAGTGATCAGTTAAATAAAATGAAATTTTCTCAGGTAAATGAAATTAGTAACTCCAGCGGTCAGAAATTTTATTTTACAGAATCATCTGATTGATCATCTCCAGATAATAAAAATAAATCTTCGGCCTTCCGCAGATTTGTCTCGGTCCTATAATAAGGAGGAGTACATTAACCAGCGCCCCGTCGGGGTATTCCTCCCCATTCCTCCTTCCTCCTAATCTCCCAACATTCCGTCAAAAACTGTGTCATAAACCCCCCATTGGCACCTTCTCGATATACCCAACAAAACCACTGGCCCTTTTACTCGTTTCATTTCTCATCCAATTATCCTTCATGTTGCCATCCCATTTTCCATTAGGAGTCTTGTTCTACTTGGCAAATATTTGGGGTATTGTAAATTGAAATGTTCCAGGGTCTCCGTTATACATAAGCTATACATAAGTTACATATTTCGCACACTCTTTCCTTGCTTTTCCTGATTCTCCCCCTCAACTCCAGTAACTTGGATCTCACTTTGAACAACAATGACCGCCCAAAAGGTCCACCAGAAACTCCTCAAAAGCTGACGCATCCTTTTTATACAACCAGTCTAAAGAACTCTTGCTTCAAGTTCCAGCTCGCCAGTAGTTTCTGTTACCATCTTCAAGCACCCTTTCCCTTATAAAGCTCATCCCCTGCTGCATCCCCTCTTCTAGATCTTCACTCGGTTCGAATCCCACCTGCGGCAACCGCGTTGTGACCTTGGGCAAGACACTTCATCTCCACTGCCCGCGTGGGGGCACGATGACGCCGTGTACTAAGGTGTACTGCACGTCGATGGTACGCATGCCTTCAACCAATCTAACCCTGCCTCTGCCGCGGTGCGGAGTTACGAACTTGGGGAGCTGGCAGCTGCTCGTCGTTGCTCGGTGGTTCTCTCCGGGTACTCCAGCTTCCTCCACCCGTAAAACTGTCACTGATTAGCCATTGTGCATAAATATGTTACCTTAAACATCAATAAATATGGGTTATATACACATGGTGTTTGTAAAAAATCTTTTATCGTGACGAGAGCGTTTTCGGGGGCATATATAGCTACGAGTCGCGCAGCGACGAGTAGCTATGTAGCCCCCGAAAACGCTCGAGTCGCGATAAAAGATTTTTTACAAACACCATGTGTATATAACCCTTTTATCTACACCCCCACCTCCCCCACTCCCGTAATAAAACAAGTTTTGATTAACAAATGCAGACCACTAAAAATAATCTAGCCTTCAACCAGATAATCACTAATGTGAAAAATATCTGGTTATTTGTACTTTCCGACGTTTGACGTCACATTTTGAAAAATGTTGAAGAAACTGAATTCCCAGTGACGTTTGAACGTCAGGATAATTAAAGTCTCGAAGGGTGAAATAATCTCATTTGAAAATGTGTAAGTTACTAATTTTTACTCTTTTCCGTCAAATTTTATTTTTACAATTCAGTAAGTTTGATTAATGGCCTTCTTTTTATTCAATACATTTCGATAAATACGCCCCGTTTTATTTGTTTCGATCCGCGGCAGCGATAATTAGTTATTCAAAGTGTTGAATGAAATAGTACGTCATGCAAATGAGATGGGCGTGAACGTTGTATTCTTGCGATATCACGTGACTTTTATTCTTACTGCAGTAACGATAAAAGATTTTTTATTGACGGCGAGTTTTCGATAACGATAAAAGATAAAACGTTACTGTTTTTACGTATAAAGTAGATAAATCAATAAATCAATCTTCAGTCTTTTGAGAGTATGCCTTCATTTGCTCTCTGCCTGATTTATCCAACCTCTTTGAATGTTACAGTTCCACACATAGTTGAGCGTCGTTTTACACCATCTGCTGTTTGGGACGTTTACCAGGTAATTTAAGTTGCATAATTTCCACATACCTATTCAATCGTTATTCTATTTTTTACTTGATCCGGTTATCCACCGACCCGCATCATTATGTAGAATCTCCAACAGACAGTAACGGAGGTCCCGTAATTATTTAGAATAACAAAAGGATACTGTTCGATAAAAACAATTTAACCCTTTACCCAACGCAGAAGATATCAAAATTTATTATTTTAAATATCATTTTTTCAAATTTTTCAAAAAAATTCAACAAAACCATATCAAGTGACCCCTCGTTGGAACGAGCTCGACGAGCTCGTTCCAACGAGGAGTCACATGATATGGTTTTGTTGAAATTTTTTGAAAAATAATATTTTTTCAACTGCTGAATTTGAATATTACGCGGGCGGATGCGGGCGATTCGTTGGGTAAAGGGTTAAGTGCTGGTGAACGGAGAGTCCTCGCAAAACTAGAAATTAGTTATTTACTTCAAGGGAGATCGGGACTGATGAACAGGCTTACGCCTATATTAACATACTTCCCATTGAAGGAATGATTAACAATACCTACAAAAAAATGTGCAAGTGTGGGTGTAGAGTTTATTTGAGTCGTTTTATTTATCATTTTAAAATTTTATTGAGCTGTGGTAAACCACATTTCTCAGCAGGAAGCCTGACAATGCTCACCTGAGCGGGCACTTTTCCACATGCCCACAGTGGGCGCCCACTGGTTTCCCACAGAAATCAGTTTGATACAATTTCTGTGGACTTCTGTGGGCATGTAGTTCTGTGGGCAAAAGCCTATGGACTTCTGTGGAAAAGATTACTGAATGATGATAATGCCGGACGGCAGTGTTCATATAATTAATCCAAAACACGTCTGCCCACAGAAATGTAACTGGAAGTAATTTTTAACACGTCTTGATATAATAGGACTCTGTTTAAAAATATTTATTTCTTTATCATTTCAATTTGCAAGCACAGGTATATGGTCATTTTTTGTATTTACAAAAAGGAAAAAATTGATAACTTGTTAAAATTACGTCACATTTTCTCAATCTGAAAAGTGAATAGCACAACCCAGACTGTGAAAACAAGACATACAGTGACAAACCCATGTCGATTGCGAACGAGTGCTTTGAAAAAAATGTGTACAAAACGAAAAAAAATAGTGGAAAATAACAGAGTGCACCTGGGAATATCGCTGATATGCAGTTATGTATTGATATGATCTTTCTGTTAAACCGAATCTGATTTTCGATCGACTGTTGAACAATTCGTTCGCTTTCGTTGACAACTCTGAGCTCGGTCGGGAAGGGGAACATTCGGCTTCTAGAATTTTCGGCCTGGAAACATTTTGACAAAGGGACATCAGCCCTGGGAAATTAGCGCCCAGTACTCAGGCCCATTTATTTATTTATTTATTTATTTATTTATTTATTTATTTATTTATTTGTGTTTAATGTCATATATTTATGCAGAAAGAGGCTAATCATGACAGCACCCCCAGGCCTTGAAGCTTCTTCGGGTTCTGGTAATAATTTAAAAAATTATTCGGGCAAATTAGTAAAATTGCACCTCCAATTAATTACGTTTTCTTTAACCTGGCCATATCGATAAATTACTTCGGAATTATTCCATGAGAAATTAAAAATAAATCTAAGGGAACATGTCCTGGGTGAAAAATCCAGGAGTAATCGGTCTAGGAGAAAATGCCCGGGGATGAATAATTAGGGGAAATGCCCTAGGGGAAAATGCCTTAGGGGATAATGCCCTAGTGGGAAATGCCCTAGGGGAAAATGCCCTAGGGGAAAATGTCCTGGACCCCTGCTTTACTGGTGGATTATGACCCAGTAACCAAAGCTTGGGGTAGAAGTTGTTTTTCTGAAATTATACTCTCAACTCTTGATTCGAATTTCGAAGGGGGCGCGGTGGCTCAGTTGGTAGAGGTGCAGGCTGCAAGCCGAGAGGTCCTCGGTTCGAATCCCACCTGCGGCAACCGCGTTGTGTCCTTGGGCAAGACACTTCACCCCGATTGCCTACATGGGGGCACGATGATGCTGTGTACTGAGGCGTACTGCACGTCGATGATGCGCATGTCTTCAACCAATCTAACCCTGCCTGTGCTGCGGCGCAGAGTTCAGAGTTACGATGTTGGAGAGCTGACAGCTGCTCGTCGTTGCTCGGTGGTTCTCTCCGGGTACTCCGGCTTCCTCCACCCGTAAAACTGTCACGGTCACGATTAGCCATTGTGCATAAGTATGTGACCTTAAACACCAATAAATATATAAATTCGAATTTCGAAGACAGCCGGTAGCTGTCCCGAAAACAAACCGGAACTTTGCGGAAGCGGAAGACAAAAAATGACGCCGTGGGGGGAACTGGACAGTGGTGGCGCCAGGGGGGGGGGGGGATCGGGGGGGGGGGGGCTACAGTACCCCGGTCGGAGAGGTCCAGCCCCCCCCCCTCCCGTCGGAGAGTTTTAGTCAGTCCGTCGGAGAGTCTCGTAAACCCGACTTCACGAGAAATTTCCGACAATCGAATGTAGATATCTCGTCTTGTCAGTCTCGAACCCGTGCAGCACTGGAACTTTGATAGAGAATAGTGATTCTCACGAGATTCCTTAATGTCGTTCGTCAAACTGGCTTCATAGATGAAATATTTCCCGACCTTATTATAATATGTTTACTTTAACCCTTTACCTAAGGTAACGGCCAAAACCGGCCAGCGCTATTCTCAAAAATCGCCAATTAATTTTCATTATTTTTTTCATTTTTTGTCTCAAAAACATAGGTTATGACCTATGTTTTTGAGACAAACAATGAAAAAAATTAGTTATTCAAGAATTATTTTTGCAAATGTCGTCTGCTTTTCAGGTTAGGTAAAGTGCTAAATAATCAACAAACATACTCAATTTGCTTCTATTTTGGTTCTCCAATTTATCAATTTTCACTCATTTTCCTTCGATTGGGAGGTCAAATGTTATAGCCCCCCATGTCGGAGAGGTCACCCCCCCCCCCTCTCCGTCGAGAAATCCCTGGCGCCACCCCTGGAACTGGAGAGGCCTTATTTTGTGACGCGCCACCCCTGGAACTGGAGAGGCCTTATTTTGTGACGATAAATTCATAATTGGTGGAAATATCCTTCCTTTTTTTATTTAACCCTTTACCTAACGTAACGGCCAAAACCGGTCAGCGCTATTTACGAAAATCGCCATTCAATCTATTTTATATTTTTATTTTCTGCTTCCAAAACATAGGTTATGACTCCTCATTCGAATGAGCGAGTTACGCGTTGCACAAGAATTTTTTTCACGAGTGTCGTCTACTCCTAGCGTTAGGTAAAGGGTTAACAAATGGCAAACAGATGAGTAGATAAAAATCACATGGTCCACAAGCTTTTTAGTTTCTGCATTTTCGTCAGTTGGATTATCCCGGGAATTTGTCGTGACAGGGTAGAACAGAAACTACTCTGATATTTTAACCTCGTTCCGATGTTAACAGATTTTTTTTCTTATTGCTATCGTGAAGAAAAATTACGTAACATAAATTTTATAGTAGTGTAATAAAAAGTCAGATCATGTGGACTCCACGGGAACTGCCGTATTAGTTATTAATTCCGTGGGCAAGTAAGTAGCATGCCCACGGTCTAGAAAAATCTCTGTCCCCAAAAATCTGTGTGGGCAGTTGAAAGGTAATTTGCCCACGGTTTTCTACAACCACTGTGGACATGTGGAAAAGTGTCCGCCCACGGCGACTGTACTGTAAGAAAACAGATTCACTTATTTGGCCTAGTAAAATGGACTAATTCAATAAGATCTTTTATTGCAGGCCCGTTCTTTGCAATCCTCATCTACAGCAACACTAAACCATGCCAAAAATGAAAATCTGTTCCGCACATATGTGCAGAACGGAAATCGTTTGCGGAGTATTTTTAAATATAAGCGAAATTTCACTGGAATTTTCCACAAATCATGCAACGCAATTGCAATTTAAATCGCCAGCGATAGCTGAAAATCGCTCCCTGAGTTCTAATGTGTTCTATTTGCCAGTAGGCACTCCAGTAGGCTGCCAGTAGGCACTCCAGTAGGCTGCCAGTAGGCACTCCAGTAGGCTGCCAGTAGGCACACCAGTAGGCACATAGAACACATTGGAACCCAGGAGACGAAATAGTAACACGGGTTCCCCTCACAAATTAGTATGGCGATAAAATGTGTTCTTTGTGTTGATAGTTGTCAAATGAATTGCTGAGTGTCCTTCTAATAATTGCTTAACAGAGATGACACGTGTGTGAATGGGTTAATCGATATGATATGGCACTTGAGCCATCACGGGAGGCTGTGGCCTCTCGTTCTATCCTTTCCCGTAGCAGAATGGGGCGAAAATTCCTTAAGCAAACCTTTAAAGCATCCTCTCGTTTATCTCGGATATTTACGTGACATTTTGTATCATTCGAGAACATTCAAAAGAAGATTTTGAAATTTTTTTGGATTGTTTAACAATCAAGACCCAAACATTAAATTTAAAGCTGCGATCAGTCACGATTCTGTTGATTTTCTCGATGTGACCGCGTTTTAAGGCAAACAATTCCAGGCATCAGGTCATTTAGATTACAAGGTATATTTTAAACCAACTGATTCACATCAATTGTTGCACACAAAAAAATCATTTCATCCACCACATTCATTTAGTTTAAACAATATTTATTGAGAAAAATGATTATTATGTTACATGCACACACAACATTAAACATAAAGAATGAACACAACAGTACATGATACACAGCACATACTGCGCATAACAAAACAGTAGGGCTGCACGGTATATCGATAAACCGATATGTACCGGTATTCAAACCAATATCGATTGAATACCGGAGAAATTACAAAAATATCGGTTTATCGTCATTGTTTATTTACCCACAATTTTAAGCTTTTTAATTGTAGCCCCGCATGAATAATATTATCCCTTTATCCAAGGAATCGTCTGCTTGTGCCCTCGTAATATACAAATTCAGGAGTTGAAAAAATAAATTTCGAAAATTTCAACAAAACTATATCATGTGACCCCTCATTGCAACGAGCTCATCGAGCTCGTTCCAATGAGGGGTCACATGATATAGTTTTGTTGAAATCTGGGGAAAATTTGAAAAACTAATTTTGAAAATAATAAATTTTGATATCGTCTTACGTTGGGTAGAGATTTTTCGAATCGCATCATCAAGGCATGCTAATTGGTTCCGTCGGTGATGCCTCGAGTCCCGATTGTGGTACTTGTGTTCATATATCTGAACAGTTTTCAATATACCGGTACGGTATATCGCGATATTTTTTTGAATACCGATAAGGGTATTCAGTTTTGAATATCGCGCAGCCCTACAAAACAGTACGTACAGTGAATACTAATCACGAAGAGAAGTCAAGATTTGTTTTCTAGAGCTGTTTATAAGTATTTCTTTTCACTAGTTTTATTTCAGGAAAGTGTAATTTTATTGTTAGTTTGTATATGTGTTAGGGGAGGGTTATAGGGCGAAATAAGGAAGTTTGGATAATAGGTTTTCCCGAGTTTGAATTTGTTTACGTTCGTTGCCTTTTTTCGCGTGTTTTGCCCGTTTCGGTCATTTGCCCCCACATATATTAAATCTGTAAACATGAATGGTAAGTGCTCGACTGGTGTCCAGACGGAGGTAAGTATGGTTATTAAAAGGGGTCAACGGGAGGTGAGTCGAGGGGTGCAGGTGCACGTGGGTCAGATTGAGGATACACAGGCGTGTAGACAGTGAGAAATGAGGTATAATGGTGGTCGGCCAATGGAGAGTGGTGGGTGTGTGCCAACTGCAGGGATATTTTACAGTTGTTAGAGAAGTGTGTTGGATTCGAGCGGGATATTGCGGAGCTGAAGGGGAGGACGGGGAGGATTGGTGTATCTGGAGTCACACCAATGAAGGTTACCTATGATGGGGAGGAGGAAGGAGGATGGAAGGTCGTTGTGGGCTCAAGAAGGAAACAGGGAGGCAGGAAATGTGGGGGAAGAATGCTTGGTGTGGGAGGGGGGTTTAACCGAGGAGGGGGATCTAGTAGAACAATTCGGAAGGTGGCGTCAGGACAGGGCTGCGTAGAGTCAGGCCAGAGTCGGCGTAAGACTGTCAAGGTTGTTAGGAGGTGTTTAGAGAACATGTTCAGTGTTTTAGATTCCTATACTCCTGGGGATGAGAGTGAGGGGGACATTGAGGGGGAGAGGTGGCTGCTGGTGTTGATAGGTCAGATGGGATAAGGAGGGCGGTGAAGAGAAAGATGGGGTCAGTGGCATGTAAAGCGAGGCAAGTTGCAGATGATATAGGAACTGGGGGAAGAAGAAGAAAAATAGTTGTAGCGGGGAGTAGCATTGTACGTGGGATTGACAGTGTGGTTTGTGGTCAGGATAGTTCTGATCGAACAATTTTGTGCTTTCCGAGGGCGAAGGTGGAGGATCTGAGGGACCGGGTAGATGGTATCGTGGCAGGGTCATGATCGGATCCGGTAGTGATGGCACATGTGGGGTCCAATGATATCAGGGAGATAAGGCCAGTAAGTTTGGTAGAGTCGTACAGAGGTTTAGTCAGCAAACTGCAAAGTAGAAATCAAGAGTAGTTGTATCCGGGGACCTTCCTGTTCTTGGAGGTGGGGACGAACGGAACTCGAGGATCTTGGCGCTGAATGAGGAGTTGGAGGACTACTGTGTTGACCTGGGAATACCCTTTTTGGGACACGTTTTGGGGCAACGCGAGTATGTACGGACGTGACTGGCTGCATCTTAGCAGGATAGGGAAACGGGTATTGGGGGATAAAATTTTACGGGAAGCGGAACCTTTTTTGGAGAGAAGTGGGTGGGAGGCCAGAGGCAAGTATAACACGCGCGGACACAGGTGGGTTGAACAAGAGAGAGGGGGACAGAATAAGTTTACCAAGGCTAGCGCCAGAAAACAATGGGGCCAGTAGGTGGACGCCAATGAATCTCGGTACCTTAAAAGCAGGTTATAGCAACACCCAGGGTCTCCACCGGAAAGGAAGTGAAATTGCTACATTGATAGAGGCAGAGGACATTGATGTCATGGGCTTAATTGAGACGGGGGTAAGACACGAGGAACGGGTAGACCAAGTAAGGGTGTGTGTGTGGATAGGTGTAGAGCGATCGGAAGGCCAGATAAAGGGGGGGGGGGGGTAGGCATGTACATTAAAGAGGATGTAAAACCGTCGCTGATCACAGACCTGGATTGATGTCAGCACCTCGGCTGAGGTATCGAAAGAAATTGAATGGGTAAAGATCAATCTAAGAAACAAAAGTATTGCCCTTGGGATTGTGTACTGTGCGGTGAAGGGAAGCAAACCCGAGTGGAATGACTCGATATACTCAACACTAAGGTCCAATATCACAGAACTAGAAAACGGGGGGCTCGGTATAATTCTGATGGTTGTCTTTAGTGGACACATAGGTGATAAGGAAGAGGGCATAGAGGGCGGGGACAAGAAAGTCAACAGGAAGGAAGCTGTTGGTCTTTACAAATAAGCTTTGTCTGAAAATTCTGAATAGGGAGGCGATGTCTAAGGGGAAATGGACCTGGAGGAGGAACGACAGAAAATTAATAATTGACTATATTCTCACAGATATTAATTTATGGAGGGAGGTGATAGGCGTTAGAAGTTGACGATGAGGGTAAAATGGAGGTGGATAGTGATCACAACCTGATTACAGTGACGATCAGGGCCAAAAACCTAGTAAAAAGCAAGGGAAGCTTCAATGAGATTTGGGAACTCAAAAAGGATGCTGTCAGGGCGAAATTCGAAGAAAAATTGAAACCAAAGCTTGCAACCGTACACAAGGGGGGCCAGTGTCCAGACAATGGCCGACGCCATAGTTGCGAGCCTAGTGTAGGAAAGATTAGGGTGTCTGCACGGGAATTTGGGTACAGAGTGAACGAAGAACTGAAAAGGGCCATAAAGGGTAGAAAAGCAAAATGTGCTGCATACAGGAGAAGTAGAAAACTTAAGGGGGCGGAAAGCAACGAGGCCACGGTAGCAAAGGAAGAATACCAACAAGCACGACATAATGAAAATAAGATTAAAGACGATAATCTGAGAGTTCGAAACAGCAGTCTTATTAGGACGATAAGAATGACATGGGGGGGGGGGGGGGGGTCGAGTTCGAACGTATTTTCGAAATGGGTGGATAAACGTAACAAAGGAAGTAGTCCACAGAGTATTAAAGTAGAAGGCAGAGTTACAGACGATCAAGATCAAATCGCATCAGAACTAGTCAAGCACTGGGAAAAGGTAAACGATAAGCTATGGGGCATGGGGAACCCACCGGAGTGTCCGAACCAGGTCGAGGAAAACCTATCGAACTTCGTGTGCAGCGAAATTAAAACGGAGGAGGTGCGAAAGGTGATCTCAAAATTAAGGAACGGAAAAGCGGGAGGGGTGGACGAAATTCCTAACGAGTTTATCAAAAAATGGGGGAGAGGAACTCTTGGAATGCCTAACTGCCCTATTCAATTTAGCCATAGAAAAACAAGAGGACCCAAATGAGTGGAGAGAAAGCAAAGTGACATTTATTCACAAAAATGGAGAAAAAGACATTTTGGATAATTATCGAGGGATCTCTGTCAGTAGCAACATTGGAAAAGTTTTCTGTAAAGTCCTGTGTGGGAGATTAGAGGAGGTGATTGAGGAGAAGGGTTTTTGGTAGAGATCCAGAATGGCTTCAGGAAGGGAAGGAGAGTCATTGACCATCTTTTCGCGCTATCCCAAATGATAGAATGAGCGAAAGAAAAAGATGTTTATGGGCTTTTTGGATGTTAAAAAGGCATACGATAGAGTATGGAGGGACAGTATGTGGTGAAAGCGTGAGGCTCCGGGCTTGGGAGGCGAATTTGTTGGAATTCTGAAAGCATAATATAAAGATGTACAGAGTGAACTTAGCCTAGGTAACATAACAACAAAACATGTGCCTAAAACAGAGGTGTATCCTTTCGTAGAGAGGGGGTTAATGTTGATGGCAATGTGTTAAGTGAACAAGTGTTCGTTTAAAACACTTCGATGGCCCTGATAAGGGCCGTCTTATGGATGAACCAAACGGTCCATTGAAGCTTGCCAGTGGTCGGATCTTTGAACTTTAAACCGAGAGTTTATGCTTTTCACATAAACACATATGACAGAAAAGGGATTCTATAGCCACGGGTGTTTCCCCAAAATGGGATTCCATGGGATATGGCCACTGGATATAGTATTTTATTATACAGAAGGGAGATAACTCTGTATACAGATTATGGGAAATCAAGCAATCTGATTGGTTAGTTATAATTTAGATATATGAAACAACAAGAGTACTTGGAATAGGGTCAGAACTAACAAAAATAGACCAGAAATTGCTAAATATAGTAATAATAAGATGAACTGTTCCAAATAATAGGCTCTTCTACGCTACTGGAGTATACTCTAGAATAAAGGAACATAGTCAGGTAGATGTAAATTATTGCATATATAGATAGAAGCAGAGAATTCTGGAAGAATTCGAAATAATACAAGTTGGGGTGGATTTTGGTGATTTGGAAGGATTGTCGGATTGTTTGTGGTAATTAGATTTACTCTTCTACAATCGAACATACCCTCCGAACATACCCCGTCTTATTACAGAAAAACTGGGTAACATAACAATCACGTGCTACCATAGAAACCAAGATGGCGTCCTCCAGTATACAAAATGGACGACGGAAACACGTATCACCTTAACAACACGCGCTGCGCATGCGCACTAACACCACGTATCGCTATGTGGATGACGTCGCAACATGGCCGCTCACGCGGGTTACCATGACAACACAACATGGCGCCCCTACGTCACGTGACATGACGCCACTTCCGAGGTCATCCACCGAGGTCATCCAAATAAGGCCCGTCCGGGTACATGACATACTACTACCGAGAGGTTCACCGATTGATCATGACTAACGGTATCGACATTGGGCCCTTGGGTAAGGAAATGAATCCTGATAGCCCACGTGATGGCACGGTGTCGCTGTGTACTAAGGCACACTGTGTATACGTCTAAGGCGCACTTGCCTTCTTCAAGCAATGATGACTCTATGCAGATTTAGTACATTGGGGTGTCTGACAGGTGCTCGCCGCTTCTCGGTGGTTTTCTCCGGCTTCCACCACCCGTAAAACTGCCAGACATGAGGTGACCCTGGCCGACCGTAAATAACGTTAAACCGCAATAAAAATAAGTCAAGTTTGCAGTTATTCCCACACCAAAACCAGGCACAGAAATAGAATGTTAAAATCCCCCTCCCCCCCCCCCCCCCCCACGACATGGTGAGTCGAGAGGTAAATATTCCGACAGTGTTCCCGGATCGCTGACCATCGGTACGAACTTGAATCCTTACTCTATATTTTTCGTAAACAATAATTAACGAAACGGGCCCCAAACGTTCGTTTATTATTATTATTATTTTCAAGAATTACTTTCGTTTCACAAAAGTAATTCTTTAAAATAATAGTAAGAAACGAACAAGCGTTTACACACAAATGATATATGAAACCTAAAGATACTTTTGCACAATGAAAATTGTGGCATCGTTGTGCGAGCGGCCAATAATTTTTTCCGGCAGACAACTTGAAAAATTCCGACACAGACAGGGTCATGGGACGCACCCCCCCCCCCCCCTCTTTCCACCCTTTTAGTTTGAAGCCTTGGGCATACCATTCTAGCGTTAGTTTCATTAAAAAGTTGGCCACCAGTGTAAATAAACCATGAAAGAGTATTATTGCCACCAACACAAGTGATGGTCAGCACGTAGCTCTGTCAGTCAGAGTGACCTACACTCTGCTGAAATAACCGTGAGCCGCCCCCCCCCCCCCCATCACCACCACCACAATGTTATCCCCAAGACGAATAAAATAATTTTCCAATGCATTAGATTGCACGACAATACACTGGCTTCTGACTTCTAACAAAATCTCGCCTTACCGACCGGACACGAATAATACCCCGCCTAACACCCGAACCTTGAAAGTTCTGTCAGGTATGCCTCCTTTTCATTCATTAACGACCACTCCAAGTGGAATGTTTTTTTCGAACGAGTACAGCAGACCTTACCCATACCAATGACCAATTTTGTTCATCGACTTTGCCATCCGTTACCTAACAGTAAATAAGAATTTGGTGCAATCCCGCAAATCAAATAAAAACTAACTCTCTATTCCAAAATGCTGTTCCACGTGAAATTTACTAATCGCCCCCCCCCCCCCCCCCCCACACACACACACACCCAGAGCTATGTCCAGCCAATAAACATTCTAATAAAATACCAAACAATACACGTTATTGACAAGTGCCGTTAAATCACGCTGCAATAAAAATCCAAAGAGTGCTTCTATAATATGCATGAGGCTCCGTGAAGACTTCCCACAACTTCGGATGCCTTCCCCATCCCGCCATAATAATAACCCACAAAAGAGCGATACACCCAAAAGATATCAGTGCACGCACGTTTCTCCCACCCGCCAATGAGCAATGCAGCGAAAGTTGCCTCCTCCCAATCCCTACACACACTACTTGAAAAGTGCTGCCGGTAAGTGTCACCATTGGAGTGGCTCACCCTTACGAAGATATGCGACTTTCATCCAGTGCAGTGCCCCAAAATTACAGCAGAAAAAAGAAGATCGTGGAAATAATGACCTTCCACTCCTAATTCAACTTCCACCCCACCTAGCATTTCCCCATTTCGAATCCCGACGCACCAACACCCATAATAGATGAATATGGAACACATCCCACAAAAGCAAAGTGAATCGTCATTGTGTGCATAAACAGTAAATACGCAACACCGTCGCAGCCGATAAGGCTACCAAGTGTACAATAAGAAGTCGAAATTTCGATATAAAAAGTCGAAATCGAGATAAAGGGTCAAAATTTCGAGATTTTAAGTCGAAATTTAAAAGTCGAAATTTTGAGATTTTATGCCAAACTTTCGAGATTTTATGTCCAAATTTCGAGATAAAAAGTCGAGATTTTAAGTCGAAATGTCGAGATTTTATGTCGAAATTTCGAGATAAAAAGTCGAAATTTCGAGATAAAAAGTCTGAAAGTTATTTTTATCATGTCCCTAATACAGTACGTGGCTAGTGTATTATCACTAAATCACCCACAGAGTGGAGATTCCACTCAAGGAATAATTGCAAATTTTTTGCAAAGCATAACTAGCACAAGCAGAGTTTCAGCCAATGGACATCCGGGTTAACCCCGGAGGTCCATTGGCTGAAACATTGCCTGTGTTTTTGTCGATATGTACACAATTTGAAAGTTATAGCTTGGGTGATAACTCCACTCCGCGGGTGATTTAATTACAATCCTCTCTCCACGTACTGTACGCTTCCGTAAGAAAATAATGTACCAGTCACAATTATGATTCTCAATTCTATGTACAAAAAATTCCAATTGCAGGTACTAATAATCGTGTTCGGGGGAGAAATTTGCTTGCCGTATAATTTTGGTGACAACAAATCGTTTATTTCGTAACAGCAATTTATCAATGGCGGAATGGAAGACATGTCAAAAGAACTGGAGGTAGAGCAGGGTAGAGCTTCAAAATATTTATACCCCAAAAGGAGAGAGACAGTAAATTTACTAACTGACACTGTCTATCGCTTCATATTTGCAATGCATTGGCCACCGAGTTGTATATATACCACAATCATATACATGTGCATTGGTCACTAGCCGGTTAAAAGGATACCTAAAATCAAATTTGCTGTGCACGCACCACTGTGTTGTCTGACCAGTTGAGAACATGATGCTCAAATCACATGTACTCTCCACTGGTCTCCGGGTTACCTTAGTGGCTGAGAACATGACACTAAAATCACTTTTGCTGCGCTTGACAACCGTGTTGTCTAACCGGTTTAGAACATCATGCTACAATCACATGTGGGACACATGGGTCGCCAGGTTATCAAACTGGTTGATAACATGACACTAAAATCATACAGTTAAAACTAGAAGTCCTGTCACGAAATGCGCACAATAGCACGTCGATCTGCGCGTAAATCTACGCGTTATGACCATAGTAACGCTATCAAATTATGTACATATGGCCTGTGCACAAGCAATGTATCCGCCAATGGACCTACGGGTAAGCCGGAGGTCCATTGGCAGAAACATTGTCTGTGTTTACTATGAGTAACCAGGAGAACCTGCCGGGCTTGGGGTGCCATTCGATATGACAACTGCGCGCAATTCCTACGCGGAATTAAGCCTAGATAAGCGCACAGTTCGTGACAAGACTTCTAGTTTTAACTGTATTTGCTCAGCATAGGCCACCGTGTTGTCTAACCAGTTGTCAACATGATACTAAAATCAAATGTGCTATGCATTGGTCACCGTATTGTCTGGCAGGCTGAGAACATGATGCTAAGATCACGTTTGCGCTCTATTGGTCGCCTGGTTATCTAACTGGTTGAGAACATGATGCTATAATCGTTTTTCCTCTGCCATGACCATCGTGTTGTCCCACCGGGTGAGAACATGATGCCAAAATAGCATTTTCTCTACACTGGTCGCCGCCGTGTTGTCTAACCGATTGAGAGCATGATATTAAAATCATATTTGCAATGCATTGGCAACCGTGTTGTCTAACCGGTTATGAACATAATGCTACAATCATATTTCTGTGCATTGGTCACCGTGTTGCCTAGCCGGTTAAAAGGATACTAAAATCAAATTTGTTGTGCATTGACCGCTGTATTGTCTGACCAGTTGAGAACATGATGCTCAAATCACATGTACAGCTCCATTGGTCTCCGGGTTACCTAAGTGGCTGAGAACATGACACTAAAATCACATTTGCTTCGCTTGACAACCGTGTTGTCTACCCGGTTTAGAACATGATGCTACAATCACATGTGGGATACATGGGTCGCCAGGTTGTCTAACTGGTTGAGCACATGATACCAAAATCATATTTGCTCAGCATAGGCCACCGTGTTGTGTAAAAAGTTGAGAACATGATACTAAAATCACATTAGGTCTACAGTGGTCGCCAGGCTGTCCAACTGGTTGATACCGTGATACCGAAATATTATTTGCTGTGCAATGACCATCGTGCTGTCTAACCGGTTATGAACATTTATCTCACAATCGGGTCGTTTTTGCACTGTTACGCAACTAAAGTTTAATGTATCTGGGCCCTTGTTTGGAATCCGTATCAAGGGCCCTTGATACAAGCGCGTGATTCTGCTGTTGCCAAAAACAACGGCATTAATATCATTTTTCGATCGCTTCGCGTTTTTCCCTTCAGAGAAAACAATATTAGGTGAGGCGAAGCCGAACCTAATATTGTTTTCCCTGAGCCGTATATGACACTGTATCTGCCAACTAAACTCCCTGTAACGTATTTATTATGCACGGCACAGTTGCACGGCATGCTAAAATGTCACGGGGGAAGTTAACTCAACGAATAGTTAAATTATGCGCTCTTTTCGGCATCTTGGGCTGGTTTGTAGCATATTATTGGGATTTTCCTGAACGCTCGAGTCGAGGCTTCTCTCTTGAAGTTAGAGGATTAGCTTTCGCTATGAAATGTGGAAAACTCCACCTCAATAAACGATGAACGGCATATTTTAAAATATAACAAATCTTTACACCAATTGGGATATTTAATTCTTCAGTAATTATTGCAAACGTAGCAACCAAATTCACTTTGACGAAACACACAGTTGCTCCACTTCGCAAGACAGTATTCAGTAAAGTGAATCCCAGTGACGTAATTTTCTCTGAAGTGTAACGTCATCACTGACTTCAGTATGGAGATCAATGAACGCTATTCTATTTTTCAATTTGCGTCTTTCCATCAATAAGGCAAATGAAAAAGTTCCTCTTAAAATAGTTTTATAACACACTTTGTGGTCAATATTGTGAGATAAATTTATCATCACCACAGTGTGTGTCTCCGGAAATTCTGATCAAGTCTTGTTGTAGGCACAGAATCGCATTTCGACTCGCCCTGACGGGCTCGTCGAAATACTCTTCTGTTCCAACAACTCGACTTGATCTGAATTCCCGGAGACACACACTGCGGTGATAATCTGTATGAATCTAAAATCACATTTGCTTTACATTGGTAGCCGGGTTGTCTAACCAGTTGACGAAATGATACTAAAATCATATTTGGTGTGTATTTGTCTAACCGGTAAACATGATACAAAAATTTACTTTGATGTACATTCGCCACCGTGTTGTCTAACTGGATGAGAACATGATGCTAAAATTACATTTGCTCTCAGTTGATCGCCGGGTTGTCTAACTGGTTGGAAACATGACGCTGCAATCAAATTTGTTGTGAATTGGACACCGTGCTGTCTAAGGGATTGTGAAATTGATACTACAGTAATATTTGTTGTACCTTGACCACTGTGAAGTGTAACTGGTTGTGAGACAATTCAAAATTCGCCTGTTGGAGTGTTATGTTCTGGTTGGGCTACCACGTGGGTGTTTAGGCAGATATCCGACCAGCGACGGTGGTTTTGAGAGAGGGTGTGTGTCAGTGTGTGTGAATGGGTGGGTGGCTCCGTGTGTGCTGGATATGTTCTACGTCAGCCTTCAACACATATTATATTACAGAACAACAAAAACATTATCCCATAGCTAAAAGGCAAGAAAAATAAACGATGCTGAATTGCTTTCAACAATAAAATGTTGGACGCATGTTCGTTTCTTTTTCAAGGTTCATATTATACAGTACAGTTATCGTGACTGGTCGAAATCCACGCCTGGGCAGTGATGTCCACACTCGCGTTTACCAGGTAATAATATTAGTTAATTAGTTACACAGTTCGTTGGTGGCCTAATATGGTATATATGGTGTCAGTTAATTTCATATTGGACTCGAGCGAGACTGTGTAACGAATATATCTTATATATGTGCATCGATGCACAGAACTAATAACAGCAGCGATCAAAATTAAATGAGAGAATTCTCACAATGTGTTCACGTGACTTTGCCTTATTACAGGCACTCTCCCATAAAATATAACAAGGCAAATTCATACATACCAAACAGTTTCATTTCGAATGTAACATAACACACATCCACAGAATATGAAGCCTTTTAACCCTTTACCTAACCTGAAAAGCAGACGACACTTGCAAAAATAATTCTTGAATAACTAATTTTTTTCTTTTTTTGTCTCAAAAACATAGGTTATGACCCCTCGTTGGAACGAGCTCGACGAGGGGTCATAACCTATGATTTTGAGACAAAAAATGAAAAAAATAATGAAAATTAATTGGCGATTTTGGAGAATAGCGCTGGCCGGTTTTGGCCGTTACGTTAGGTAAAGGGTTAAGCTGCCTAACCTGCACTTCAGACCAAATATGGGCTTCCAGCACTCAACTTGAAGCGTTTATCGACTACCGCCATTTTGAATAATCAATGAACAAAGGGGAGACTACCCATAGCTGTCAGCGTATATTGCTGTTGACAGGCAGTATATGGTTTTATATGCAGTCTGCGTGTGACGTCTTTGAACCAATGGAATTCCCAGATAATTGCAGGAGGTAAGATATAAAATCATCATCAGCAAAATTTCACTTGATGAAGCACCGGGTTGTACCCGGGTTGTACCCGGTGCTACATTGATTAAATTTGAACGACTATTCCTATAATTAGTGTTTGCAACCTAATATTTTTGCGTCCTTGGAACTATTGCCCACCCGTGGAAAGTGACCAGTCCACGATCGCCGCACTGTACTATAGAATAACAAAACCAAGAGCTGAAAAGTGCGGATATATCAACAACACAGAATTGCTTTCAAAAATAAAATGTTGGAAACATGTTCCTTTTTTCACTGTTGGCGAAGTTTATCATGGTATAACAGGGTTGGAGCAATGTGCATTGGTTTAACCCTTTGAACCCTAGTGGTATCTTCCATATCAGTTCGATGGCAGCAACAGGAAGAGTCCATATTCTTTATTTGGGGGTAGACCAATTAATATTTTCAACGTGCGGCCCACAAGGAAAATATTGATTTGTCTACACCACACCTTCACTCAAAAGTCAACATACTTAATGAAATTATGAGTTATCATATTACAGGGCCGGAAAAGGGGCCTCTGGGTTTCAATGGGTTAATGTCTGAAATCATATTGTACGGGATTGATGGTATTTTTCATTAACATTTAGTCGTACGGTAATTATTTTACACCTTAAATCGAAAATATATAATACAAGTAATTCAATTTCTTTTTCCAGAATCACCACATGATTACAACCGTCAGTCAGGCAGTAAACTTTGTGTGAATCGTATGGACGGCTCTCGACTGCAGGAAACTGCGTATGGATCGCCGTTGCGTTTTGAAAAATAAGCTTGTTCGATATTAGCGAATTAATGCTTACAGACATTACTCTCTCCAAAATCCACTAGAAGTTATTTAGCTTGGACATTTATGCACCAGTGTATTCGAATAAAATGCCGAGAGTACGACATATTTGCAATCAGCTTACAAGTAAAATGATGTTTTTACTCATCGTTTTTGTATTCGTCATAATTACATATCGACTATTCAGTAGAAACATACAGAGAGCGGAAAACTTAAAAATTACGACAAGCGAAGAGGATATTCACCTTCTTAAATCCACGAAACAAACCTTTTCACCACGCAGTGCTCGAAAGTTTCCGATGGATAAAGTAAAGTTTCGCAGTCGGTATATTCAACCCAACCCGATCCATAAATTTACTCCAAACCACCCTTGTAAATACTGGGCAGTTGTATGGACACTATTTGAACCATCTGAAGCAGTTAGGAGATTTCTATATCTTAACAAATGGTGTGTTGTAATCGTGGGTGATGAGAAGGGACCTGATACGTATAAAATACCAACGACTTTTCCTCGGAATTTTATCTTTCTTGACCGAGAAGACCAGCTTGAAATTAAGTCGCCATTTGTTCAATCATTACCCTGGAATTGTCTGGCACGTAAAAATATTGGATACCTGTATGCTATCGCGCATGGTGCAAGGGTAATATGGGATTTCGGTGATAGGAGTATGTTAAAATTTTGGATTGATGGAGCCTCTGTTGACAAAAACTTATGGATAGAATCTTTTGTTCCAGATAATCCAAAATTGAAGGCTGTGAAAGCAACCAAACTTAGGATAAACGATACAAATTTATTCTTCAACCCCTTAAGCTATTTAGGATCACCGTTTTCAAATATTTGGCCTCGAGGATTTCCACCGAATAAATTCCAACCTCATCTGCAAAATAACATTCTCTTTTTCAACGAAACTTTATCTTTTGAAAACATTGCAGTTCTTCAGTCTCTAGCCGACCATGAACCCGATGTTGATTCTAATTTTAGACAGACTAAGAATACGCCTTTTTATTTTGACCAACGAAGGGCCAGTGTATTCAGTCCTCTTTTTCTTCCACATGGCGTGTACTCTCCCATGAACGCAAATGCAGCCCTTCACTTTAAACGTGCATTTTTTGCTTTGTATCTCCCAGTTACAGTTGATGGACGGCTGTCTGACATATGGAGAAGTTACATAGGTCAAACGTTATTCTCTTTTTGTGATTTGATTGTGGGATTTCTTCCGCGACCTCTGGTGGAACAAGACCAAATTCCGCAATCTGTTCAGACAATATTTACTGGAAAAACCACACAAGATAATCAAACTAAAGCTCTTGTTGAATTTCTTGAGGTGTGGAGAAAAAATAAAATAAGAACAAAAGAACATTTCCGTCGCTCCATTGAGGATTTAATGGAGGAACTTTACATTCAGATTTATGAAGCTGGATTCATTGGAGAAGCTGATGTTTTCAGCTTGCAGCTGTGGCTGGAAGCCATTGTTGCTCTAAAATATAAACTTAAACATGTTGGGCAACGCTATAATAACCCTATTTCACACAGTCATGCCGACTTCAGAGTTGGACATTCGGCTTTATATCAACCCAATGGTTTTCCCAATCGATGTCTGCATCCTAACGTAACAAAGCAACAAGCTACATTTTGGACTTCTGACTTACACGTTGGGACAAGAATAGATACTCCCACATTATTAGCTAGCTTAGGACAGACAATATATATTACAGGAAAACACCACGTGGTATCACAAGTGCGTAAAACACCACATTTCCCAGATATTTTTAAACGGCCACACATCAAGATTTACGAACACATTTCTGAAAACTACGTGCGATTCGAGTTAACAAGCCCGTTAATGATTCTATGATTAAAAACAATTTGGCATTTTTTCAGAAAGATCCGGTCTTTAAAACCGTCAACGCCTTTTTCTGTTCTTTTCCAGCTTCAATGTGTGAACTATGGATGCCATTTAATAAGACAAAATCAATTATCTTTTTACCAGCGCATCGCTATAACTTGGGTCGGTGTGACGTGGATAGTTGGACGAATCTTAATGCAAAATTAAAATATCTTGATAAACAAAATAAGCTTTCCTCTAAAAGTGCACATCATGTTATTGCAGCAGCAAGTCGATACGACCTTGAATATTTAAAATACTACACAGGGCTGAATAATGTAGAATTACTCACAAGTTTTAGTGGATTTTACACTCAAGATTACAAATATAATGTTACTAGACCTGAAATTCTTGTCATGTCACGCAATCCACCAGAATTCCTTCAACACATAGACTCATTTAAAGCAGTCAATATCAGACAGATATATAAATTTTACACCTTTGAAAACTTAACGAGCCATCGAGCAATTATATTTTTTCCATATGCCGTCATGTCGTTCAAATTCACAGAATTTTATTCGCTGAACATTCCGTTGTTTGTACCTAGTGCCAAGTATTTCCGTTTAGGCAACGGTTTGGGAAAAGATAGAACAAGTACCAGTGCCCCATATTGTGTGGATGACCCAGACCTGTGGTGGAAAATGAAAAAGGCTCCATCCAGTGTGCCTGCGTTTAATCCCAGTGCAGAATTTAGAAACAATCCAGAAGGTGAGATGTACTGGGGGCAGTTTAGTGATTTTTATGACTGGCCTCACGTTCAATATTTTGATAACAGGACCGATTTGGAGAGAAAATTTGCCTTGGCTGATTTGGTGTCCATTCACAGAAACATGAAAAAGGAAAATGAAGTGAGAAAGTTCGTTTTGTTGGAGAAATGGTGTAACATTATTCATAAAATACATCATGACATGTAACTACACTGACCTCCAATCCCTTTTCAGATTATAAATTGTATTCCCACTTCAACCCAATTTGAAGAGTGAAATGATTAACTGGCTGAACTTGACTCTATACTTGTGTTAACTAACTAACTAACTAAATAAATAAATAAATAAATAAATAAATAAATAAATAAATAAATAAATAAATAAATAAATAACCGTGGAAGCAGGGATGTGGCGACAGGGTTGGTGTGTGTGTGTGGGGGGGGGGGGGTGGGGGGGTGCCCCCCCCCCCCCCCTCAGCTAGGATTATTTTTGTCAATAGTTGGAAATTCCGAGGTCAAAAATCAAATAGTTTGAAATTCAATAAATTAACATTGTTCATAAAAAATATTAAAATTCCAACTAATGAAGAGAAATTTTGATCTGTTATTCCCAACTGGAAACTTGACTTTCACATTTCCTGCTCTAAAATTGACATGGCTTCAAAATTTCGACTCTGACATCAATCCGGTAAATTTTCTGACCCAGACACATTATAAATGATGCTTTTTCCGTTTCAGGCCTAGTGAAAATTTTCAGAAGGGTTCATAACCCTTTACCCAGCGCAGATGATTTGAAAATTCATTATTTTAAATACCATTTTTTAATAAAAATTCAACAAAACCATATCATGTGACCCGTCTTTGGAACGAGCTCGACGAGCTCGTTCCAAAGAGGGGTTACATGATATGGTTTTGTTGAAATTTTTCTAAAAATAATATTTTTTCAGCAGCTGTATTTGCATATTACGTGGGCGGATGCCGGCGATTCGTTGGGTAAAGGGTTAAAAGATATCACCCAGCTCTGCAGTGCATCCACCTTTCGAAACCACTCACAGTTGGAATTTACAACGGTGACCCCCTCCCCCCCCCCCCCCCAGCTGAAACCCTCCAGCCACAACCCGGCGTGGAAGAACGGAAACATTTGAATATTTGACTAGAAAAATAGCTGCTAACCCCTCATTGGAAAAAGCTTTACGAGCTCGTTATAATGAGGGAGCGTAAGGTATGTTTTTAAGGCAAACATGGAAAAAAATAACAGTGCACGTACCTCCATCTCAGGCACACACAGTCTCACTGCTACATTCTGACGCACACTGCACAGACACATACAGTCAAAACTAGAAGTCTTGTCACGAACTGTGCGCTTATCTAGGCTCAATTGCGCGTAGGAATTGCGCGCAATTGCCATGTCGAATGACATCGAAAGCAATGCAGGTTCTCCTGGTTACTCATAGCAAACACAGGCAATGTTTCTGCCAATGGACCTCCGGAGGTCCATTGACTGAAACATTCCTTGTGCCCAGGCCATATGTACAGGATTTGATAGTCTTACTATGGTCATAACGCGTAGATTAACGCGCAGATCGTCGTGCTATTTGTGCGCATTTCATGACAGGACTTCTAGTTTCAACTGTACCTCACCCACACACACACGCACAAACCCTTACGGGTGCAGAATGCATTCTGAGGACTTTGACATAATGATTTGAAATGGGGACTGTGCGATTTAACTGTAGGGGTGAATTCGTTTTATTGTTGAATCAACACTATCATGGAAAAATAATATAACACCATCTGAATTTGGGATAATAACCAGTCAGTTCTGTTTGAAAAATGTCTGAGGATGAGGACTAACATGTGGGGGCCTCTGTAAATGGGATGTATGCGCGATAGTCGTTGGGGTGTGTGTTCTTCAGTTCAATATATCTAATAAAATTTCAGTATGGGAAACTCTGGTGGATATGCTTAGGTGCGTAACGGAAACTGAGAACCCACTGTGCAATACAGGCTTAAAGGGTGCAAGTCAAAGTGAGGTCTTGTCATTATTTATGATCCGTCGTCTACCAGTGTTTGCTGTGCTTGTCAGTGCTACCTTTAGCACAGCGTACAGACGAATTTGTAATTATAAACGGGCCGTTTTGTAAATCTGCACAGGTGCTCTGGACAAGGAATTGGGATTTATTTATTTACCGGTGTTTAGGGTCACTTCTGGCGCTATGGCTATATCGTGACCACCCCATAAGTAAGTATAAATTCATGACAAACATTTATACGACATAGCACATTTTAGAGAACTCACACCCCAAGCACTGGTTACTAGGTCCTGGTATACAAGTGAAGAACTAGCACTTCTCCACCTAACGGGGTTCTCACAAGGACTCCAAATGCGAGCTATCAGTTTTGTGAAATTCGCAGAAAAACATACACACACGAATCAACTTGAATTTTGAACTTTACTATCGACTCGAAAGTTCTGACGAAATCTAGGGCTGCACGGTATATCGATAAACCGATATGTACCGGTATTCAAACCAATATCGATTGAATACCGGTGTAATTACAAAAATATGGTTTATCGTCATTGTTTATTTACCCACAATTTTGAGCTTTTTAATTGTAGCCCCGAATGAATAATATTATCCCTTTATCCAAGGAATCGTCTGCTTGTGCCCTCGTAATATACAAATTCAGCAGTTGAAAAAATAATTTTCGAAAATTTCAACAAAACTATATCATGTGACCCCTCATTGCAACGAGCTCATCGAGCTCGTTCCAATGAGGGGTCACATGATATAGTTTTGTTGAAATCTGGGGAAAATTTGAAAAACTAATTTTGAAAATAATAAATTTTGATATCGTCTTTTTCGAACCGCATCATCAAGGCATGCTAATTGGTTCCGACGGTGATGCCTCGAGCCCCGATTGTGGTACATGTGTTCATATATCTGAACAGTTTTCGATATACCGGTATATCGCGATATTTTTTTGAATACCGATACCGGTGTGACAGGAATGATAGTCCGTAGGAAAAATAGTCCCTCTGGACTATTATTCCGCGGAATTATAGTCCTAGGTCTACCATTTCAAGGAATAGTAGTCCGCCGGACTACTATTCCTAGAAATGGTAGACTTAGGACTATAATTCCGCGGAATAATAGTCCAGAGGGACTAACGTTCCTACGGACTATCATTCCTGTCACACCGGTACATGTATTCAGTTTTGAATATCGTGCAGCGCTAACGAAATCTTTGGTAGGACTGTCATATCTAAATCACTGATTTGATGAATGGACAACCTGAATGCTGGCGTGATTTGTGAACCCGATGTTGCACTAAAATAATAGCAAATTAAACGATTAATTGTAGTAGTATTCACCACAACAACCTTCTGATATACAGATTGAAAACAAGTATTTTATTAGATTTATATATTTTTTGTAGCTTTTTGTTTATATATTTTGTGTAGTTTGTTTAAGGAGAGTATTTATGGATTTTAGTGGGTTATATTAAATTACGTTGGTTGTATCCTTTGAAGATTTAATTTACGCTGCTTTTTGTTTATATATTTTGTATAGTTTGTTTAAGGAGAGTATTTATGGATTTTAGTGGGTTATATTAAATTACGTTGGTTGTATCCTTTGAAGATTTAATTTACGCTGCTTTTTGTTTATATATTTTGTATAGTTTGTTTAAGGAGAGTATTTATGGATTTTAGTGGGTTATATTAAATTACGTTGGTTGTATCCTTTGAAGATTTAATTTACGCTGCTTTTTGTTTATATATTTTGTATAGTTTGTTTAAGGAGAGTATTTATGGATTTTAGTGGGTTATATTAAATTACGTTGGTTGTATCCTTTGAAGATTTAATTTACGCTGCTTTTTGTTTATATATTTTGTATAGTTTGTTTAAGGAGAGTATTTATGGATTTTAGTGGGTTATATTAAATTACGTTGGTTGTATCCTTTGAAGATTTAATTTACGCTGCTTTTTGTTTATATATTTTGTATAGTTTGTTTAAGGAGAGTATTTATGGATTTTAGTGGGTTATATTAAATTACGTTGGTTGTATCCTTTGAAGATTTAATTTACGCTGCTTTTTGTTTATATATTTTGTATAGTTTGTTTAAGGAGAGTATTTATGGATTTTAGTGGGTTATATTAAATTACGTTGGTTGTATCCTTTGAAGATTTAATTTACGTTGCTTTTTGTTTATATATTTTGTGTAGTTTGTTTAAGGGGAGTATTTATGGATTTTAGTGGGTTATATTAAATTACGTTGGTTGTATCCTTTGAAGATTTAATTTACGTTTCCCATTTTTCGTATGGGTCGGTTGATTTGAACCAGTGGTCGGGGTCAGCCGAGGTGTGCAGTTGGATGAGACAGAGGCAGAGGCTTGTACAATTGAAAGAGGGGTAAGGGGGAGGAAGCAATGGTATACAGGCAGTGTAATATGAAGTTCGGGGGTACTCGGCCAATGGACAGTAGTAGGATGTGTTAGAACTGCAGGGGTATCTTACAGTTGTTAGAGAAGTGTGTTGGGTTCGTGCGTGAAGTCGTAGAGCTGAAGAGAAGGCTGCGGAAGGCTGGTATAGCTGGGGTAACGCCGATAAAAGTTACTTACGATAGTGAGGTGGAGGGTGGGTGGAAGGTGGTTGTAGATTCAAAAAGGAAGCGGAAGAGGGAGGGAGGAAACGTGGTTGGAGGACACTTGGTGTAGAGGATGCATGTGATGAGGGTAGGTCCAGTAGGAAAATTCGGAAGGGAGAGCCAGGTCAAGAAAGGGTAAAGACATGAGGTCAGAACCAGCGTAAGGAATCTGAGACTAAAAAGTGGTGCATAGAAAATAGATTCAGTGCCTTAGAGTCAGATGTAATAGGGCGGGGGGGGGGGGGTGAGGGTGAGGATAATTGGGAGAGGGTAGTTTGTGTTGCTGATGAGGCAGATAGAGTAAATGGGGCGGCCAAAAGGAAAAAGAGTTCGGATGTCAATCAAACAGGTCAAGTTGCAGGCGTAACAGAGGGCATGGGGTCTCAGAAGAGAAGCTGGGGGAGGGGGAGAGGAAAAGAACGTTAGTTGTAGATGGAAGCAGCATTGTACGCAGAACAGATAAAGTTGCCTGTGGTCCTGGTAGCACAAATCGGACTGTTTTGTGTTTCCCGTTGGCGAAGGTTGAGGATCTAAGGGACAGGGTGAATAGTATAGTGGGAGAGTCAGGATAAGATCCGGTAGTGGTGGTTCATGTGGGGATCAACAACATCTGGGAGAAGCGACCAGTAAGGCTGGTGTAGACAAATAGGGACTTAGTAACTAAATTGCTCAGTAGAAATTCCAGAGTAATGGTATCGGGGACCGTCCCGTCCAAGGGGTGGGGGATGAGCGGAATTCAAGAATTATAGCGTTAAATGAGGAGTTGGAGGAGTACTGTGTGGATTGGGGTACACCCTATATAGACCACTGGGACACGTATTGTGGTAAAAGGAGCATGTAAGGGCGGACCGGGCTGCATCTAAGCATCACAAGCGCTTGATGATGAGCTTGTGTGTAGGCTGCATTTTTCACTGCTCTGTGTTTTCGTAAATTTTCAAAGTGTATATCCAACATTTATCTTTGAAAATTGAGGACTATTGGTATGTATTTCCTGAACATTCTATGTACATTTTTTGGAGAAAACCTTCGGAAGTTCAACCTTTTAGAGACATTTGAAGTTGTGTACTGTATGGCTGTGATCACTAATCACTGTCCACTTTTCACACCGATGGATCGATTTGTTAATTACTATTGTGAGAGTAATAATTCTATAGCTGGCAGTGATCACGATTCGGGGGCGCCGTGGTTCAGTTGGTAGAGGTGCAGGCTGCAAGCCGAGAGGTCCTCGGTGACCGACCGAAAAGGGGAGGTGGGGTTGCCATCTACATTAAAGATAATATCACTTTTCGACATCGACACGACCTTGAGGTGCTGAATACGGAGTGCTTGTGAGCTGAAGTATTTACGAAACACAGTAAGTCCTTATTGCTAAGTTTTTTTTTACTGTCCACCTAACAGTTCCCAGGATAGATGGGAGTCCATATCGGCATCCATTGAAAAAGACAGGGACACGTCACTTGTCGATTTAATTGTTACGGGCGATTTTAATGACAAGCAGCTGGTTCCCTCGAGGTTCGGTTTTACTGCAGTGTGCAATCTTTTCAATCTGAGGCAGCTCGTGGGTGAACCAACTTGTTTTACTGAGTCGTCACCCAGTCTACTAGATCTTTTTGCTGTGAGTGGCACAGTTAACGCGAATGCCTGCGAGGTCCTAGAACCAATTATCCCGGACATGACTCGCTATCACTGTCGAGTTTCAATTGATGTCGAATTTTTAAAACCACCTCCTCTCTCCTTTAAGAGAAGGATACGGCTCTATTCACAGGGTAATTATGGAGCTCTCAATGAGGCCCTCTTTAACGTTCACTGGAAATCTCTTTTCGATAGCCTATGTCTTGTTACTAGTGTCTCCAATTTCACCGACAAATTACTCGATACAGCATCTAACTATATTTCGAACAAAACTATTATTTTGCGATCGGGCCAGCCGAAATGGATGCACATTGAAATTAGACTACTAATGAGACAGAGGAAGCGTCTGTATCGCATGGCCAAACGTACCGGTCTTCCGAACGCTAGAACAAAATATAAATGTAAACGAAACGAAGTTGTTACTGCAATAAGGAAGGCCAAAGCGTCGTATCTATCTAAAGTTCAGACCACACTAAATAGCAATAACACCCCCTCTTCCTTGTGGTGGAAGACTCTAAAAACACTTATCAGTAGTAGTAAAGCGGTAGTTATTCCAACTATTATCCATTTATATAAGGTATATTCCTCAAGTGTTGAGAAAGCAGAGGTGTTCAATGAATACTTCTGTTCTATTTATTTCAACAGTTGATGATTCGAAAGCCTCCCTCCCTGATTCAGTAGCTCAGGCTTCACGAGTTATTGATAGTATCACTCTCCAATGTAGTGAAGTATATGAAGCAATGGAGTCGATAAAGGTGTCTAAAGCCTCTGGTCCCGACCTTGTAAGTCCACGCCTTCTCAAGGAATGTAAATCCTCCCTGTGTGAGCCTCTTCTAATATTATTTAATGTGCTCTTGAACAACTCTTACTTTCCCTCACTGTGGAAACAAGAAAATGTCTCCCCAATTTTTAAAAAAACAGCCCTCCAATTCAGTTACTAATTATCGTCCGATATCATTGATTAGTTGTGTAGGTAAAATATTTGAAAAATGTGTTTTCAAACGCTTGAGCCACTTTCTGATTGACAACAATGTCGTTACTCAATTCCAATCAGGTATTACGCCTGGTGATTCAACTGTCCTCCAGCTGACTGACGTATACGATGAATTCTGTCGAGCTCTTGATGAAGGCAAAGAAGTTAGGGTGGTCTTCTGTGATGTCAGTAAGGCTTTCGACAAGGTTTGGCATGTTGGTATTATCCATAAGCTGTTGAAAATTGGTGTCTCGGGTGAACTTCTGTTGTTCTTAAAATCGTACCTATCGGATAGGTCGCAACGAATTGTGCTAGGTTTGGATGCATCTACTCGGTGAACCATTAATGCCTGTGTACCACAAGGTTCGATACTTGGACCTTTATTGTTCCTTATATATATTAATGATATAACCGAAAACTTACTCAGTAGCATACGCCTGTTTGCAGATGATACTTCCCTGTATCTAACTGTATAAAATCCAGAGTAAGCCTCGAGATTAATCAACAATGGCCTTGCCACAATAAAACGTTGGGCTAAGACCTGGTTGGTTGAGTTTAATCCCAGTAAAACTGAGAGTATGCTCATATCACGTAATTGCAACCCTACTGCCCACCACCTCTATTCCTAGGTGATTCGCGGATATCCGAAGTCAATAATCATAAACATTTTGGAGTTATATTAAATAGCACATGTTCGTGGAACGATCACATTGATCATATCTGCTGTAAAACCTGGTCCCGTTTAGACCAACTGAGGAAGCAGAAATTTAATCTCGATCGCAGCGTCCTTGAAAAAATATACTTTGCCTTCGTTACGCCTCTACTAGAATACGCTGATGCTGTCTGGGATAATTGTTCAGCAGCTCAAGGCGCCGTGCTGTAGAAAATACAGATGGCAGCTGCTAGGATCGTTACCGGGGCAACTGTCAGTTGTAGCAAGTCTCTGCTTTATTCCGAAACACGTTAGGACTCTCTACAAGACAGACGCCGCAAACATAAGCTGTTGCAGTATTTCAAAATGTATCACCACATCTCTCGCCTTTGTATATTGCCAATATAGTTGCCCCAATCGTCTCATCAGAAAATCTATCGCTTAATCTCCGGTCATGTCATAACCACAGAGTTCCTTTTTGTCGGACTCAGTTGTATCAGTCGTCTTTTATTCCGAGTGTCACTGATCAATGGAACAAACTGCCTCTATCTGTCCGCGAGAACTCATCAATGATCAATTTCAAGACTTTCCTAGATGCTGGAAATCAGCGACCACCTGTGTTTTACAGTGGCGCGAAATCACGAGCAGCCCAAATATATCACTGCAGGTTACGATTGCATTGTAGTAACCTTAACTCTCATTTATATGACATTCATCTGTCACCTACCCCATTCTGTCAGTGCGGGATGTGCGAGACACCAGAGCATTTTTTCTTACACTGTCCAATGTACTCAAATGTCCGTAATAGTACTATCACCCTTCTGCAATTTACTGTAAACATATCGACACTTCTTTTTGGATCTGAATTTTCGAATAGTCGGGAAAACCATCTTGTTTTTGAAGTGGTGCATGACTTCATTTTGTCAAGTTGACGTTTCTAGACTGCTAAGGATTAAACCACCAGGTACGACTACTACTAAATGACGAATTTACCGCCAATCCTATAATCTTGCTTTCATTTCCGTTTTCTTCGCATGGATCACCATCAAGGCTGCTTCCATCTCACTTCTCACTAGCAGTGCTTCCGTTGCTTACTTGTGAGTGTCTTGTGTTTTCAAGCTGCCATCCCCTGTCTTCTATTGCTCCTTTTCTTTGTACTTTATTTTCACCTTTTCTTTCATTCACAAGCAAGGTTTAAACAATATCATGTGTCGCCGCCTGGTAGTTTGACTCCCTGTGCTTACCTTTCTTCGACTAGAATTACCACAAACTTTCTCACTGGTTTTATCCCTGGCCTTGGTGTCGTGTCCTTGCACTCGAAGTTACCTGCTAGTGTCGACAACGATGCTGACAAATCAAATCCGAATGATCTCTCGGGTATTTGCTCCCAGGTCTACATTCTTAGGGCCTACAGGCAGCTCTCGTTGTGTGCATGGATGCGATGACCCGGCACGTGGCTGATGATCAAGCTGGCGATCGACCACAGTCCATGGGTTCCAGACGGCGATATATGAGTCCATCTATTATATTATACCACCTTTTGTGTCAATTTCTAAATGACCCCGGGAGATGACTAACATAAGCTCCCAGCTTTCTGTCAGATCCCTCATTGCATAATAATATGTTTTTTTGTTAGTATATGTTATATTCTTCGTGTTCTCTATATATATTGTCACTTTTATTGGTGTTCAATATTGTAACATATTGCATACTTGTTGAATAAATATTGTTTAAACTAAACATTGAAGTCATCGATGTAGCACTTAGTGACCATTATCTTGTCTCATTCGACATTATGTTGCCCGTTTCACCATCACTACGAGTCAAAATTGCATACCGGAAATATAGACATATCGAGCCTGCTGAGTTCATGTGATCGGTATACCCAGTAGCCAAAGAAATATCCCAATCTGACATTGAATCTTTAGTTGGAGAATTCAACAAAATGTTAATGGAGCTTATCGATAAATTCTCCCCACTTCAAACAAAGTCAGTGACTAAACGCCAGGTAGCTCCCTGGTTTACGGATGAAATCAGAGATGCCAAACAAAACTGTCGTACACTTGAATCGAATTGGAGGAAAACAAAACTAGCAGTTCATCGCAAGAAATATGTGTCCGCCAACGGAATCACGTGAACAAATTTGTGGTAAATGCGAAGAAATCGTATTTTTTAGCTGTCGTGAATAACAACATATGCCGTCCTCGTGTTCTCTCGGAAGTTATGGACAAATTATTGCACATGAAGGGTACTCCTATTCTACCAGATCGTAAATGTGACCTTGAGATTGCAGACAAGTTTGCTACATTCTTTCATGAAAAAAATCGCAACCATACGATCTGGATTGGCCAAAGCGTCCTCTGCCAGTCCGATGTTGCAAACACACTGAGTAGACCATTGGTGAACGTTGTAATCTTCCATTCAATCCTACCATTATCTGAGGGTGACATCTGTACCCTTGTAAGAAAATCGCCATCCAAACAATGCCCTTTAGATATCATTCCCACGAAGTTGCTAAAATCATGCCTACCTGCTTTTGTTTCTTAGTTGTTGGAAATCGTCAACACATCATTATTATCTGGAGTATTTCCATCAACCATAAAACATAGTTACCCCTCTTCTTAAAAAACTGTCACTTGACCCTGAAATTCTGAAAAAAAACTACCGCACAGTGTCTAAAGTTTTGTTTCCAAGCTATTAGAACATGCGGTGTCGAAACAGCTACTGGAACATCTGTCACGATGTTCGTTGTCAGAAGAATTCCAATCTGACTATACGCCACTTAGTAGTACGGAATCAGCACTTCTGCGTGTCCAGAATGATATCTTGTTGTCTATGGACCGTAAGGAGGTTTCCTGTCTTGTTCTACTGGATTTGAGTGCTGCGTGTGACACCATTGACCACACAGTGCTTCTTAATATCCTTAAGACTAGCATAGGCATCAGTGGAACAGCACATGAGTGGTTTAAATCGTATTGTTTTGATCGGACACTCAGAGTAAATGTAAACGGTACCTATTCCACTGAGGTTCCATTAGTGTTTGGTGTACCACAGGGGTCCGTCCTTGGGCCTCTGCTGTATATATCCTGCCACTGGGCGACATAATTCGTAAGCACGGACTTGATTTTCATTTTTACGCAGACGACACAAACTCTACATTCATTTTAGAGCCCATCAAGAGGTGTGTGCAGTTCACTCGTTAGAACATTGTTTAAATTACATTAAGTCGTGGATGACGTTAAACTTTCTTAAACTCAATCCCGAAAAAACCGAAGTTATCAACATTGGATTACGCTGCCAGCTTTCGAAGCTGTCCCGTATTTATCCAACTTTTGATGGCAATCTGATCTTTCCGTCCACCATGTTGCGTAACGTCGGATTTTTCATGGCATGGCTGCGACACCGTCTGCGGACTATCATGTCACACAGGTGTGCCGAACATCATATTATCACTTAAGAAACATCAGCAGGGTGTGCCCCGTGGTTGACGAGGATGTCGCCAAACAGTTAGTCCATGCGTTTGTCACCAGCCGCCCGGACTACTGCAATTCCTTAATGTACAGTTGTAAACGGTCCCTTCTACATAAGCTGCAGCTTGTCCAAAACTGTGCGGCAAGAATGATTCTTAAATGGAGGAAATCGTGCCATATAACACCTTTACTTTACCACCTTCACTGGCTACCCATTGTTCTCTGGAACAATCTGCCTGATCACTTGAAATCACCACAAACATATCAGTCCTTCAAAACTAACCTTAAGACGCACTTTTTCAGTAAAACCTATACATAAAATGTCCTTCTAAATTTATGATTAACACAGAGATGACTTTATTTATTTTAATTTTGTAAAGCCTGAGAGCACATTGCGTGGAGTCATGGCTCTAAACTGTATTTATTATTATTATTATTATTATGCGGACACAATTGTTAGGTGAACAAATTCTACAGGCAGAAGAGCCTTTTTTGGAAACGGGTGTTGTGGGAATTCAGAGGCTGTAACAAGAGTGGTCACAGATGGGATCATCAGGAGTGGGGGGGGGGGGGGGGGGGGGGTTATCGGCGTTACCGACAGGAAACAACAGAATCAATAAGGTAGAATCAAAGAAACCCGGTAATCTGACATTGGGGTTCAGTGGCATCCAGGGTCTCCACGGGAAAATAAATGAAATAGCTACACTGATCGGGGAGAGGACTTTGATGTCATGGGCTTAAGTGAGACGTAGTTGAGAGTCTTAACTTAAGACACGAGGAACGGGTAGACCAAGTAAGGGGTGCGTGTGGTTAGGTGTGGGCCGAAACGAAGATCAGAAAAAGGTGGAGGGGTTGGCATGCACATAAAAGAGGATTTAAAACCGTCGTTGATCGCAGATCTGACAGATGTCAGTACCCCGGCTGAGTGGATGGGTGAATAAAAGGAACAAAAGAAGTAATTCACAAAGTTCTAAAGTAGATGTGTTACCAGCCGTCTCTTTTTGTATTTGCCGTTAGTACCTGGAGAATAGCCGTAACTTAACCCTTTAGCTGATTTATTTATAATAATAATTAATATTTATGTGCAATAAAATATTACAGGCATGGATGCCATTGGAATTGAGCCAGTTGAAGTGACATCCATATTTGTCTGGTTTTATTTATTAAGAAATTTTCTGTTAGTTTTTGCCCACAAGTTAGGTTAAAGTATTAAGTACACCAAAATTTTTTGAAATAAATCCGTTATCCTTGTGTTTTCCAGGGTGTATGGGAATTTACACCGAAGCCTCGGGGTGTATGAGTTCCCAAACCGGTGTAAATTCCCATACACCCTGGAAAACACAAGGATAACTAATAATACATTCTTTTTTAAAAAAGACAGTACCCATTTTTAATTGTTAATTCATACCTTCTGCTCGGTTATGTTAGAACAAAAATAAAAATACAAGAAATTTAATATTTATGTGCAATAAAATATTACAGGTATGGATGTCATTGGAACTGAGCCAGTTCAAGTGACATCCATATTTGTCTGGTTTTATTTATTAAGGAATTTTCTGTCAGTTTTTGCCCCCAAGTTAGGTTAAAGTATTAAGTACACCAAACTTTTTAGAAATAAATCTGTTCTCCTTGTGTTTTCCAGGGTGTATGGGAATTTACACCAAAGCCTCGGGGTGTATGAGTTCCCAAACCGGTGTAAATTCCCATACACCCTGGAAAACACAAGGATAAATAATAATACATTCTTTTTGGAAAGTATAAATTGAATGTTAAGACACGTCATTGAATCCGTTTCGCATTTACCTATCGAGCCTAGGGATACAATCCTCTCGATTATATAACTTGCACATGTCATCTGTCGCGACCAACCGACTGACAACCGATAACACGACTGGTTAAGGTAATGCGTCGCGCTTGCGTGAAGATATAACCACGAACAGAATATGCCCTGTTAACCCTAACATAACTCATATCAAGGTCAATAGAGACCGAACTACAGTTAAAACTAGAAGGCCTGTCACCAACTGTGCGCTTATCTAGGCTTAATTGCGCGTAGGAATTGCGCGCAATTGCCATATCGAATGTCATCCAAAGCACGACAGGTTCTCCTGGTTACTCGTAGCAAACACAGGCAATGTTTCTGCCAATGGACCTCCGGGTTACCCGGAGGTCCATTGGCTGAAACATTTCTTGTGCACAGGCCATATGTACGATATTTGATAGTCTTACCATGGTCATAACGCGTAGATTAACGCGCAGACTGGCGTGCTATTTGTGCGCATTTCATGACAGGACTTCTAGTTTTAACTGTAACTGATGAGTTAACGAGCGCACCCAGGGAAGTTTGGTTACTCCGAGCGCCATCATCTTGGTTAGCTGATTCCAACAACTAGTAAAATAAAATGTCCACACAGTATTTCTAAATTAAATTGTAACAAAATAATGCACTGTCAGCCAAACCCCCCGATTTCGTACTCTAAAATTAAAGGCTTATTTATTGTCGAATCGCCCTCAGCTTTGAGCTCATTCCGTCGATTCCCACAAAAGCAAGTGCATAAATAAAATTACCCCCCTACGCCATATTGCGCGCTATTCAACATTCGATGGAATGCACAGTGTGCATTCCAGCGAACGTCAAATAATCGGAAATATTTGGAAATAGAATATAACACGTGGCGTTATATAACATGAAAAATAACCTAAAAAGAACACCTTTCAAACTCTATTTTATAAACATAAATATTAACAAAATGTCTCCGAACCTTTTAGATATACTTCGAATAAAACATCATTAATTACCTATGATGTGCCAAATAACCTTGATGAGTTTTGTTTACATCTTGTTGGAAGGAGCATCCGATGCTCATTCCAACACGGTGTAAACAAATACCAAAATGACAATTTAAGTTAATGACATCCTGAACTTGTTAGTCGGACAATGTGGGTTCTAAACGAACGCAAAACCTACACAAGGAAAAGCTACTTGAGTTTATGTCCAAACCTAGTATATTTTCACAGATTGTAAATAATGAACTTCGCATTATTCTTGATTCCAATAGCACTGGAATTAGTATAGCCTGCGTTAATAACATAAGATAAGTTCACGACGCAAAATACTGCTTCTAGAAATAACATTACTTTCCCATTTTACGCTTTTGTATTTAAGCTCAACTATTTCAAACGGGTATGAATTCTATACAAGCTAGCTATGCACTTACCTGAAGAAAGTATTAATATATATTACCGTTGGCTGGTGAATGAAAGGTTTTAGCGCGCCGAAAGCGCACAGGGGGGAAGGGGGGATTTACAAATCCCTTGCGACCCGGATAACCTTATTTTATTTCACTTGGGTCACACAGGTCAAGCTTTCCTATTGCCTCAAATGGGGTCTGAGGGGGTATGAACGAGGTAAGAATTCCCGGCAGTTTAGGTTGGAGTGATAGATTGTCAATAATCAACCCCTCAATGCCATTAAGACTATTGGAAAGTGTGCCCTATTCGGTTCCAGCTTGGCAATGGTAGAGGTTTGAGACCCACCAGGGTGGCGAGCCAGAATATAATGCTGTGCGATGGCAAATTTAAGGGAAGAAGAGAAAAAAAAAAACAGCAACGCCGGTTTGGTAGCGACCCCGGTATATGACCATAGTGGTTGCAGAAAAGCAGTGGAGAAAGCTTCAACAGTTTAGTTTTGAAAAAAAAAAAAACGAGAGTCATCCATCAAACCTTCTGGGAGATAGGATGCCGTATGTGATGCTGGTTATCCTTCGAGAATTCCAAATGACCTCCCCACCCCCAACCCCAGAAAGCCCTTAAAAGGGCTGTTTGCTGGCAAGATTGATTCAATCCTTGCATTGGTCTTGGTAGGTTTTCTGCACATCTTTGCATGAGGATTGTTTCAATCCCTCATAGTTTGTCATTCTGTTTTCCAGTCCTATGAGAATTATACCTACTGCAAGTACAGTTAAAACTGGAAGTCCTGACACGAATTGTGCGCTTATCTAGGCTTAATTGCGCGTAGGAATTGCGCGGACAAGCCATATCGAATGGCATCCAAAGCACGGCAGGTTCTCCTGGTTACTCATATCAAACACAGGCAATGTTTCTGCCAATGGACCTCCGGGTTAACCGGAGGTCCATTGGCTGAAAATTTGCTTGTGCACAGGCCATATGTACAGAATTTGATAGCCTTACTATGGTCATAATGCGTAGTTTAACGCGCAGATCGACGTGCTATTTGTACGCATTTCATGACAGGACTTCTAGTTTTAACTGTAACCTGATAAACCTGTTACCCTGCACACAAGTAAACAAAATTATTACTACCCCATTCACCTAATGACTGATTTGATTTTTTGTTCACACTTTTTTAAGCTCAGAACATATTTTATTCCGTATTGTCACTATATTTTATGATTTACCTAGGCTTAATTGCGCGTAGGAGTTGCGCGCAATTGCCATATCGATTGGCAGCCGAAGCACGGCAGGTTCTCCTAGTTACTCATAGCAAACACAGGCAATGTTTCTGGCAATGGACCTCCGGGTTACCCGGAGGTCCATTCTCTGAAACATTGCTTGTGCACAGGCCATGTGTACAGAATTTGATAGTCTTACTACGGTCGTATCGCGTAGATTAACGCGCAGATCAACGTGCCATCTGTGCGCATTTCATGACAGGACTTCTAGTTTTAACTGTATAACTGTCCGAATGTAGTTTGTGTTCTTATTAGATACTGAAAGATTTCTCATATCAACCAAGTCGGCCTGAAATTGTTCATCGATGCCTCTTACCATCACTCTTCTAGTGGGATGCTTGCATTTATAAGGCTTGTGCTTGGTATGAGTCTGTTGTTCCTGCAACCAGCTGAGAACATCGATGGGTTTTATGCCAGTTCTTCGGGATAGTTCAGCTATTGAAGAAAACCCGTGTGCTGGATCGTAATAAGTCTTATTCAGCATAATTTTGTCTGTTCTTTTTAGACCTTGACCTAATTGAATCTTCTTTTCAAAGAATTTATAAACAACAGTTGTGAGTGTTCTCTGATAGCCATCTAAATCGGTGTCATTAGAAATTTTAATAGTCTCATCCATTAGTTTGTTAGCAGCAATGTGACTGTTAGCTACTATAATATTAGAACGTTCCTTTTCATGTTCTATCGGTCGATAGTACCTGAGTTTGTGTGATTTCTGAAATAAAACCTGAAGCAGCGACCGATAGAACATGAAAAGAAACGTTCTAATTATTTTATTATGCCAAACAAAATATGACTTTCATTGTTAAGCGTTAACTGCAACAAGCCATCGATCTTGTAACAACAATGTAGTCGAATCCAAAAACATGACGTCATTTCGAACGAATGACGTCTCTTCAAAAATGACTTGTCACAAGTGCCGTCGCTTTGGGAGTTTCTTTATCAACAAATGCCATTGTTTACAACTGCATCATGCTGTTCGTGTTATAATTCATTGTTAATGCTTGTGTGAAAAGTGATTTAAATTAATGGAATATAAATTCATGTTTCTCGGACAACAGTTGATTTATTTATTTATTTATTGGTGTTTAAGGTCACATATTTCTGCACAATGGCTAACCATCACCGTGACAGTTTTACGGGTGGAGGAAGACGGAGTACCCGGAGAGAACCACCGAGCAACGGCGAGCAACTGTCAGCTCCCCAACATACCAACTCCACACAAGCAGGGTTAGCATTGGTTGCAGACAGGTGCACCATCGACGTGCAGTACGCCTTGTACACAGCGTCACCGTGCCCCCACGTGGGCAATGGGGGTGTCTTGCCCGACAACAGTTGATAGAATTAAGCGGAGTGAAACAGAAGTCATAACTGAGACTCATATTCAGGATTCACTGAAGTGGTGAACAACACGCGAGTGAGTTTTTTAATATTTCTGATTCTTTTGAATGCATTGTTTGCAGTTAAAATTGAAAACACACCCAAGGAAGGTGATATATTTGTTGGTAAGTTTGTGTCTACCGGTGCTGAAAAAGCTAAACGGACACGGAGCCAGCGTTTGGTGTTGAGAAATTCGACGCTGATTAATGGAAGTGGCGCTTACATTTTCTTCGTTCTCTTGTCTCCAGGGAAAAACGTTCCGATAGTACCCGTGTTTTGCCCCAAAACTCCAGTACTATGACTTTTAGAAGGTGTCATATTAACCAATCACGGCTGATGTTACAAACGTGGGGCATAATAAATTCTTATATTCACCGTAAGCGGCATCATGGTAAAAGCAAGCTTTATCTAATTCATTCTTGAATATGTGGTTTGTGTCCCCTGTTTGTAAATACCTTTCAAGGCGAGTCTTATACTTAGTGCCTGTACCAGCCGTCGAATATGTCCCTATGATTGGGTCCTATAAATGCATTTCAAACGGGAGATTATTCCCAAAACTATTGATTAGAGAATCATTCATCATATAGTATAATTCGTATTAAAACAGAGCACCAAACAAAGGAATGTCACCTAAGATAGGTACTTCACCAATCCCAAACGCTTTTCCTAGCAGTCCATGACCTTCTTTGAGCGACACAAACTTGCTTTCTCTGCTACCACACACACTACACATACCTTTGGCGAGATACTTTTCATTCTTAGTTGTTACAACTTGAACGTCGACAGTAGATGTGGGTCGCTTACACTTAACACAGTGTGAGTTCATTTTTTTTATATTTATGTGCTGATTAATTTATTATGTTTCTTGTAATCGCTTGGGCTGAAGTCGGTTAGTATATCAATAAACTGACTTTCGTTGAGCAACTCATCAATCACATACATACAGAAGAAGCCGCAATTGACGGATTTGATATCTTAGATTCTATAGGAGTTTTCAACCATTTTCTTTCTAGTCTGTCTCATCCTATTTAACATACCTTCTGGCGGGTAAACTCCGAAACTATCAAAATAAATAAACAGGAACCTATGTTAAAGACGACTACCCAATGAGTGACAGGTCCCTCATGGTTATCTAAATTCACAATGTAAAACAATTCATCTAGTTCTGGCAAGTTATCCCTTGCAAAAACACCCCAAAGGTAGTCATATCCTTCATGAAATCAAGGCCTGTAAGAGGAGCTTTCATCTTGTTTTTAGCTGTCCACCCTCCTCAACCCTCTTCCACGTCCTGCTCTTCTTAAACCTTTACCACCTAAAAGTGCAGGTAGTAGACTGCCAGCGAGTGACGCTAACAGAGTGCCAATGAATCCTCCTTCTTGTTTTGAAATAGAAAGCATACACTTTTGGCAGGTATCTGAGGGTAGCATACCCTTTTCCTCCATCTTTTTCACAACACCCAAGAGATCATTTGTGTCCTTTCTTGTAAAGTAGAGAGGTATTACACCTCCCCTGGCACTAGCTTTATATGTAGCTCCTGATATTGCTCCTGATGCTGCACTAAGCCCAAGTGTGCCAAGCACAGGCAAAACTTTGGGAAGCAGAGTCTTAGCAACATTTAAAATAGCTCCAAGAATCCCCCCTTCTGTGCCCTTGTCTGTGTTTTGCAGAACGTAATTCTAACAGCTCCAGATGCTTTTCGAAGTTTCTTAATTTGCCTCTCTATCAAGTATAGCTGGTGCTGACCACCAGTTTGCTTTGAGGACAACTCCAAGGTGATAGCCTCTCCATTTCTTTTCCCCACTCTAAGTTTGTCAATTTGACTTTCTGTTAAAGCAAATTCAACTGGATTATACATGGTTATACTAATATTCAGATTATTATAATCCCTGATGGGTGCGGGTGTGGGATAGGACAATCTCACCCGAGAGCAAGATATTTGGGCCAGACACGAGGCTTGCCGAGTGTCTGGACCAAATATCTTGTCCCGAGGGTGAGATTTTCCCATCCCACACCCGTACCCATCAGGGATTATTTTTCTCCCCCCCCCCACCATACAGCGGTTACGTTAGCCAGAGGTAATCGGAGGTCAAGGGCTGATATCATCAACTCATTTGGTATTCGTTGTTTTAAAAAACTAATGACACAATCGGAAAGAGCATGCAAAAGTTATGTATATACCAAAGGTATATGCCACGAAATAAATTAGGAACGGTGGCATCTTGGGGTTTAAAGAGTTTGAGAGCATCAACCTTTGACCACACGGCATTCTGATGACGTCAATATGAATTAGTTGGTAGCAAGAAACTGATACGATATGCATAACGTCATAATAACGTTGTAAATGTTTTGCGTCACGTGGGTGGAGTGGGATACATCTGTCTCTCCCTGCTATCTCACCCTGGACAGACGTATGTTACACACGCAGTGGGGGGAGAATAAACAGTCCTGGTTACCGAGGGATTTGTAAAGTCAAACGTAGTCATTTTTTCTCTAGCAATGAAGAACAGCAGTCTTGACTTACTTGTGTGTCTCGAACCCTAATTGATTGGAACTTTCTGGGATCGCTCTCAAATACCCTCTGCCTTGATAAGTCGTACACATAATACATGTGAACTGCCAGCCAATCATTGTAGTCAAGTATTACACCCGTATTTTTATCCTTTCCTCCCATGTTAAAATTCTCTGATACTACTTCATACGCTTCAATATCATTTTGGATATCCTGCGGAAAAAATACCTCACTATCTATTACAATGTTCAAAGCTGTAATTGATGTGTTTGACGTGCTTTCAATGTACTGCTGGCTATTCCATCTTGCTGCTGGGACGGCTACGCAATACAGTTTCCTAATTCCATCCAAAGAAGCCTCCAGTTGTATATCTTGGTCACCATTGGCACCAAAAATCTCCGCCGGGTGAGCAAGACGATTCCATACAGGGGTTGTTGCCATAGATCCCTCTTCCATTCTCTTGAACAGTTTTTCCTCGTACTCTCTGGGTAACTCAGCCCTTGGAAGATACTGAACAGCAGAGTCGATAATGCAATCGACAGCATCGGCATCCTCTCTTAACAGTGCATTCCTAGTGCGATACGTGATATTAAACTCAAATACTTGATTAATCAACACGGGAAATCTAATGCTCTGAAGAAAGTTTATATGTTGGACAAAGGGATTTTCACACTGTATTTGATTGTTGTCAAGGTCAGGCACTTGTCCCTTTCTGGTCGTATGTCCAGTATTATTGTCATGATTTTTGATGTGTCTTTACTAAAACAATATTGTGCTGCCACTCTTGCATAATCGTTGGAGTATTCCAAGCTATTAAGAATGGGAACACTGAGAAAGTTCAGCCTAGAAGTATCCACCTCGGCTCCATTAATTCTTATTACTGCCTGATTGATAAAAGCGAAAGAACCTTTGGGTTCCACTGTTTTAGCAGCAAGAGCAGTTCTGAAAGCGGTAGCAGTGAGTAGGATATATCCATTTCCGTAATTCACCAACTTGTCTGATACAGTCTTACAGTTATAGTTGATAGCATCAGTCAAGCCATTTCCATTATCGCCAATAACATTCTGAGTGGAGTGTATTTTGATCCACCTTTTGTGACAATATTTCGGTAAGCTGATTTCTTCCTCAAACAAATTAGCAAGCTCTTGGTAGTCCGTACTTGTTTATTTATATACAGTTAAAACTAGAAGTCCTGTCACGAATTGTGCGCTTATCTAGGCTTAATTGCGCGTAGGAATTGCGCGCAATTGCCATATCGAATGGCATCCAAAGCACGGCAGGTTCTTCTGGTTACCCGTAGCAAACACAGGCCATATGTACAGAACTTGATGGCCTTACTATGGGCATGACGCGTAGATTAACGCGCAAATCGACGTGCTATTTGCGCGCATTTCTTGACAGGACTTCTACTTTTAACTGTAGTTCTGACTAAACTGGGATTTTGATTCCCTTAACTTTCATCTTTTTTCTTCCAAACCATTACTGGTCGGGGGTTGGTACATGCTGATCAGAGTTTGTAGTCAACTTCAATTTTTTTAAGATCTCATTTCTGTCTGCCTGTTTTGAAAATTCTTTCTTAGGAGCAATTGTGTTGGCTAATTGACTACCGATTCTATCGCCAACAGCTGTGATTCCCTGTGAGGCAATACTTGTGGCGGCTTTTTTGTCGCCGCTGTTAACGATGGAGGCAACTGACTGATACCTGTTCTAAGAAGCCTAATCACATCGCCGATACCTTTGCCTGTCTGGTAAACATATCCATCGTTAATGTAATACCTTGCGTGTCGCATCTTTAGCCTTTAATAGTTCTAAAGACTAAATCCTTACAACGTCTTTGTTAGCCACTTGTAAAACTACACCCCAGTTATCCTCCAGGGGTAGCAATTTCCCATTTTGATCAGTAAGCCACACCTCCAACTCATTCTCTGTTGCATTTCTCGTGTTCCGCCACTGGGGGTATCTTGGTGTGATTGTTAGAAGAGAGCCGAATGAATTATTAGGTGAAAAACTATGGAGGAGACATGAGTCAGTTTGATATTCATTATAAACCAAATTACAATGTACTTGAGCACTGGTCACATCTTCCAGTAGAGGTACATTGGGAAAGTTTTCTGTTTGGTTGTAGAACGTATTTCCACTACTCAGACCTTCACCGAAACGTATTGTATACCCAGACCAATTTTAAGAGTTAGTCGGTTATAGGCAGCATTGTCATAAAGATGAATCGCATATCTCTCGCCTGATTGTTTGCTCTTTGTGTTATAAAAATGTCCATTGTTTTCCATTATATGATGCAGTAAGTTGTTAATAGACTTTACTGTGTATGACCCATCAGGGAGACTGACTTGGTATGAGTTACCCTCGGGCGTTTTATATGTTAAAGCATTATTGTTCAGTTGCTGAGTAATATTCCGCCAGTTATACTATTGCACGGACGCAATATCAGGAAAAAAATATATACCTTTCAAAAGGTCTGAGATTGTCCTTGTACAGGAAACTAGTTTGACGACTTGTCTGTGTGCTTGTCAACATTCAAGTGAGTGAAGATTTGTTCTGTCATCGGATCGAGGGTGATGGATACATTCAGCTGATCTTGGTGTTGGTTCTGGAGCAGGAACGGTAGAATAGGAACAGTCTGCGCAGGAATGGAAACGGTCGGTGCAACACTCCTCCCCTGCTTATTTAAGATCCATTCTTACTTTAAAGACAGAACAAAAGTAATTAAAGATTTGCTCGGTGCTAATGTGGCAGATGTGTGGTACAGCTATGAATGTAATGAACATTAGGTGCTCAGAATTTTTTTTTAAAAGTACTTGTGTGTTGCAAGGAAGCAATTGCAAAACCTCCCTACAGACAAGTAAAAAAACAAATGTGGAGTAAGGAAGCAGAAAAATACCTCCCTACAAGTTATTCTGCTTGCAAATAAACGAATTGCTGATGAGTTACCTCTGAGCAACATGGTACACATTCTCAGCAAAAGATATTTACAAATATACAATGACAATCTCCAGAGTTAAGGCGTTCGATCAGGCACAAAGCAAAACGTCAAATCAACTTAAAGTAAGGAAGCAATTATTAACCTCCCCTTTCATAATAAGGAGAATAACATTCTTCATAAAAGGAAGCAGTTAACACATCCCTTCCAGAATTCCTATTTACACTTATTAATTTATGTGTTATGCCCAATCGAACATCACAAACAAGGAGCAATATTTACAACTTGTACAATTTTGTTCACATATGTTACAAATTATATAATCTGCTGGAATTTTCTGAGGTTATTTCCAGCAGATAGGATACTGTCATATTCTTGAGAGTTGCAACTGTTTTTGCAAACCTCAAAATTTCCCAAGGAGAACTTGATTTGGCATGTGGAACTGAGGATAGGTATGGTGAGTCAGATTCAAGTAAAAGTCTTTTGGAGTTTAGCTTACAAAGAGCCTGCCGAGTTTGTGGATCATCAATGGATTTTGAGGTGAAGCCAAAAGATACATTTGGTAGCACGGTTTGCCAGTGACTTAGTTCATCTGCAGAACCAATGAAACAGTGACGATGAATAGGAAGATGGGTCAAATTTAGATCAATTAAAAGTTCCAGACAGGTATCAGCAGCTTCAGCAGTGTTGTTATCCCTGCAGTGCAAAATCAAAACCTTTTGAAATTTATCTGCCAACGGTAGAATTAATCTCAAGAAATCTCTTTGAGCTTTTATTTTATTCTCCTTACATTTGATTTTGTCTTTACACTGTGGCCTACACTTGCAGATAGTGGTTAAGTCTATTCCTACCTCACCTATCCCCACACATGGAGTAGTTTGAGTCTGATGTTCCAGCCTCTTAGCAAATTTAAGCACAAACTGTGGTAATATTAAATGGGGATGAACACCAAATGTTGGATAATATTGGGTGCTACCATGGATTTTTTCATAAAAATACCATGATTCTGGAAAGACAAAATTAGCTATTGCATGACTTAAATGAACTTGAGTGTGGTTAATAAGGGATTCTAATTCTTTCATGTTACCACAATTTGATCGTTTCAATAGCTGATCGGGATGAAAATGTGAGTCTGCGAATATACATGTACTGGCTAAGTCTGGAACATCAGAAGACAAAATTACAGATAACCCTGATGCTAACATTGGAGAATAGAGCTTCTTGAAATCATTAAAAATATTGGCATGTTTGGATTTCAATTTTAATAGAAGGTTGCATAAAATTCTCCAATGGAGCATACAGCTGATGTGATTTGGAGGGGAAAGTGTGAATACATTCTCTTCGATAGTTCGAAGACAGCCATGATACTTTTCAAAATATGCCATAACATAGCGTTCCTCTTGACTGAATTCTACAGAGGATTTTTCTACTGGGGGATACATATTTTCACCCAACACAAATTGAAAAAGATCCATAATGGAAACTAAACCCAACATGTGGCAAAAAAAACATTCCATTGACCATATAACACCAGATATCTAACGAAATTTCATTGACATCAGTTTCCTGACTTTTGGGGGCCTTCATGTGCCAACATGCAGTTTGAGACCCAATGAAGCTGGGTAAATGGCTCCTGGTTACATGACGCTTCAGATGATTGGAGCTACCGTCACAGAGAGGACAATTTTTCTTTTTACTGCCCTTTTTAGATTTTATGTTTGCCGCATTTACATTCCTGGTGTCTGGACAATGTTCAGAAATATCTTCAGGTCCCTCTTCAACCTCATCATTTATACATGTAGCTTATTCTTCACCCTCACCATCTTCGTAATCAGGAACAAAGAATCTTTCATCAAGATCATCAAAATTCATCTAAAATAGATAATTCGAACCAATTGAGATGCCATTCCTTTCTAATTGTGATTGTGGATGGTTAGATAGTGTTGGTGAAGAGAATCAAATGAAGTGCTGGTACCAAATGAAGTGGTGGTAGCAAATAAGTGCTGGAACGTGTAGCTAATGCAACTGATAATCACTGTATTTTTAGGTAGCTTAATTTTCCTGCCAGTAGAGGTGTGTGTCTCCTCTTTGAATAATGCTGGTAGGTTCAGTTGATCTAAATTATCCAGCATATCTGTTTTTTCGGTAAAAGATTTATCTGAGCCAGCAGTAGGTACCGCCCCAGGCAAATCTGCAACCGGCGCATTTCCAAATTTATCTGAGTCAGCAGAAGATACCGCCCCAGGGGAATCTGGAAACAAAACATTTCCACCATTTGCCACTTGAGTTCTGTCATCAGAGACAGCAGGAGCTACAGGGCTCAAGTCCAGTTCATGTTCATTTGAGCATCTACTGAAGGAATCTGTGAAAATGGCATGTCTCAATCTTCTCATCCATAAAGGCAGCTCTTTTTCAGGACAAATTTTTAAACGGTCGTGATGAAGTAAATACTCTCCTTTCCTATCTTTTATTTTGTATAAAGGTGACCTACAGTCTATGACTAAATACGGCCCTACCCATGGTGGCCGAAGCTTTTCACTTTTTCCTATTTCTGAGGTAGAATCTCTTTTGTACACAATATCGCCTGGTTCGAATTGGTTTTCGTGAACGCGAAGATCATAAGTGCGTTTCTGACGTAGTTGCATCTTATTGATATTGTCCCTTGCAAGTTCGTGGGCAGTCAAGAGAGATTCTTGTAACTGAGTTACCCATTTGTCAGGGGGTAATTTGGTGTTTTGGTTGGTGCCGAATAACAAATCAGCAGGTTGCAGTAGCTCTCTACCAAACATCAATCTATTTGGCGTATATCCTGTGGTTCTATTCACTGTAGAGTGCAGGGCCATAGCCAGTAGAGGTAGATCCCTGTCCCATTCCAGGTTTTTATTCTCTATAGAACACCTTATCATTTGTAGAATAGTCCTGTTATAACGCTCAACTTGGCCATTTGATGAAGGATGATAAGGCGTGGTTCTTTTCTTAGCAATCTGTGACATGTCACAAAGAGCTGAGAACAAGTTACTTTGAAAATTACTGCCTTGATCTGTGAAAATTTCCAGTGGACATCCAAAAGTGACGATAAAATGAGTGATAAATTTCTTAGCAACACTGATGGCTTGCTGATCAGGAAGTGCTGCAATTTCTACCCACTTAGTGAACTGGTCAATCATGAGTAGTATATACTTATTTCCATTTGTGCTGATGTGGAAAGGGCCTTAGTTGTCAGGGTAGCTTTCTTATTGAGATTTCAAGCTGTACAGGATTTGACATAGTCGATGCAGTCCCTTGCCATGTTGTACCAGAAGAATGATCTTTTCAGCCGAGAGAGGGTCTTATCCTGCCCTAAATGACCTGAAGATCTGATGTTGTGACACATGTGTAAAGCTTCTTCTTGTAATTTCTTCAGAGTAATCAAAAGATTATAGACTTCAGGTGGTTTTTCCCATTGATAAAATAATATACCATTTTCAATTTTAAGTTGATCCTTACATAACCACATGGCTTTAGTTGCAGGGCTTTGAAGGTATAATTCCTGGTGGTTGGGAGGGGTACCATTTTCTTTCCATAACAAAACAGTTCTCACATCTTTATCAGCTAGCTGGAATTCTCGAATCTGTGCAGGGGTATAGGCATTCAACCAGTTAATTTCCAAAACGTTGACTTGTGTACCTAAATCAGGTAAATCTTCAGAGTCTGATTCAGGATTTGAAGATTGGATGTGTCGCAGAGCTAGTGGAATTATATCATCCACATCATCCTCAAACCGACTGCAATGATTATGAGCCCTTTTGCAGTGATGACAGCCTCCACATGGCAATGATTCTAGTGATGAGCCAGCTGTATAGCATTCACAGTGATTGTCTGACAATGGTAATCGAGACAGCGAATCAGCATTTGAATGCTTTTTACCGTCCTGATGAACTATCGTCAAGTCAAACTGGGAAAGTTCTTCTAGCCATCGTGCCAATTGTCCCTCGATGTGCTTAAATCTCATTAGCCATACAAGCCTTCCATGATCAGTCCTTAAAATGAATTTTTGGCCAAGCAGATAGTGTCGAAAATGTCGACAAAATTTTACCACCGCCAATAACTCTTTTCTGGTGGTACAGTATTTTCTTTGTTGCTTGAGCAAAATGTGACTTGCATAACAGATTACCTTTGTTTCTGAACCTTGAATCTGTGACAATTCAGCTCCTATTGCATCTCCAGAGGCACCAGTATCCAGAATAAAAAGGCCATTGGGGGATGGATAAGCTAACACAGGGGGGGTGATGTCATTACAGATTTCAGAGTGTCAAATGCTAGCTGATGTTCAGAATTCCGAAGAAAATCCCTTTTTGTATGTGACAACTCGAATAATTGAGTGGTGAGATTAGCAAACCCCTGAATATGATCCTGGTGGTAATTAATGAAACCCAGGAATGACTGTAGCTGTACGTGAGTTTTTGGAATAGGCCAGTTTAAGACAGCTTCAATTTTACTTGGGGCAACAGACACTCCATTTTGGCTTACTTTTTTACCAAGAAATTCAACCTCTTTTTTGAAAAACTCACACTTTTTTGGTTTGAACTTTAGGTTTGCTTCTCGGAATCTTGAAAACACTATTTCTAAATTTTCGAAAGCACTCTCAAATTTTTTTCCGAGGACAATTATATCGTCCAAATACACTAATAATTTTTGCCATGTTAAGCCCCTTAAAACAAGTTCCATAGCCCTCTGAAATGTGGCGGGGGCATTACAGAGACCCATGCCCATTCTAGTATGCTCAAACAACCCGTAGCGGGTTATGAAAGCTGTTTTTTTTCTATCACTTGGCTTAAGAGGTAACTGATAGTACCCAGAGGCCATGTCAAGGGTAGAGAAGAATTGAGTGCCAAAAAGTGTGTCGAGACAATCCTCAATGTTTGGTAAGGGGAAGCAATCTTTCACTGTTTTCTCATTTAAAGCTCTATAATCAATGCACCACCTGACCGATCCATCCTTTTTCTGTACTAGTACTGGGGCCGATGCCCAATCAGAAGTTGACGGTTGAATAGCCCCAGAATCTAGCATTTTTTGAACATGTTGTTTTTCTTGCTCTTGGAATGAAATGGGAGTCCTTCTTAATTTATGTTTCACAGGTGGTTCATTGCCAGTATTTATTTCATGCCACACCTCTGAAAAACAACCTAAATCCAAGTCATGCCTTGCAAAAATGTCACCATAATTCATCAAAAGAAAACCAACACGTAAAGATTGCTGAACCGAGAGATTTCCTATGCTTTGATCAAATAACTCTTTTAAATGAGAAGGCATGTCTACTTTCATTTTTGTTAAAAGATCTTGAGGATCCTTAACCTCAGAACTACTTTGATATTCATCGAAGTCTACCGAGAACACAGATAGTACAGGCGTTGAACTAAAAAAAGTGGTGTTACCTGGAAAAAATTTGATACAAGCTGATTTTGGTGTCATTCGACGTGGAATTTATCTGGGAACAACATATCCAAAATCTGCTAAAATCCGCCTTGGGGAAAATTTTTCATAGCATCTCAGCTGAGGGTGGGGTGGTGGCCATTTTTACCAATTTCCCAATGTCATTTTCCAGGCGGTTCTGTATTAAGGGCAGGAATTTGTCTATTCTCAGATTTTTCCTAACAGTAGAATACAATATAATGACTATAGTATTATACCAGCCCACGTAATTGATGTACACCGCGAATAAAGAGCGTTGTAAAGCACACTGGAGAAAGATAATTACATCATATCAGTCGCGGGTATTCCAGCGATTCTGTTACACACAGCACATCGCTATAAGCTTATCGCCATGTGCTCTCGAATTATTCGATTGTTTTGTCATTCTGTCATATTTTCTTTGTTTCGGTGTTAACATACACAGGAAACAATTCTTAGTCACATTGTCCATTTTCATATTTCGTCAATATCATATTTCTTGTCTATTAATCCAGTTTCGATAATCCGCCTCAGGATCCGTACTACTTATAGCTAAGAGAAAATAATCCGTTCCCTCCATCGGCATATTTCCACCATTTGAATAAATATGGCTTCACACCAAGGTGGTCGCTTTCGAGATGATACCTGTGTAATTTGCCAGGTTTGTTTCGATGAAGTCAAATCAGTTAAAGTCACCAAGAAAGGTTGTCATACCATGCTTAATTTCTGTAATGTCAGGGAGAGATCAGACCTTGAAGCACACCTTTTGGACAAGCTTCATCAGGACCCCATAGGTGTTGTTCTGGTTCAGATTGCCGTATGGCTTTCACTGATGCAAAGCGGGCATCTGCTGCAAGCTCTTCTGACATCGAAGCTCCGTCGGCCAAGAAAATGAGATGTAATGTGCCTGTATTCGACTTCAAGACACACTGTTTGTTCTATGGTAGCACCGCAAAAATTTATCCACGCCACCCCGATAGGAACAAAATTATCAGGACCGTCGAGACACTACCTATACGAGAAACCCTCCTCGAACATTGCGAACTGAGAGGGGATAGTTTAGGTTCAGAAGTAAGCGTTCGGCTATTGAGTTGCATTGATCTGGTAGCTGCCGAGGCTGTCTATCATCCACTCTGCCATACGAAATTCCTAAACTATAGACAGTTGGAAATTGCGAGACCAGCTGGTCGAAAACCTGACCATGGCATGGAACATTGGTTTGAGTGCATATGTGAATTCTTAGAAACTCATTCCGATTCAGAACTGTACACATTGACCGAGTTGCATTCGAAGATGGAAGTGATCGCAGGTGAATCAACTGTGTACACAAAAAAGAGACTGAAGCAGAAACTAGAAGAGCGATATGACGATTATATCTTTTTCGCCAGGGTACAGGATCGCGACAATGTCCTATGCTTTCGCAACATGGCTGAATATCTGATAAATGAAAAATGGTATGCGGACAAGAAAGAAAGTATAAGTGATGAAGCTGAAAGGATCATTCTTCCTGCAGCAAAATTGATCAAGGGGCAGCTTATAGAGATGGAGTATGATATAGATTGGTATCCAACCCCTGCTGACATACAGGACATTTCGCAAGGCAAAACCTGGATCCCAGCCTACCTACAGTCTTTTCTCCAGTGCTTGATACCAAATGATATAAAACGAAACAGCATAGGTCACTCTATAGTCCAATCGGCTAGACCAAGATCAGTCATAACACCTACCCTATTCGGGTTAGGAGTAGAAATGGACCATACTTTCGGGTCCAAATGGCTCGTTAATGAACTAGCTAGGCTTGGGTTTTCTATCACCTATGAGGAGGTCAAACGGGATAAGCAAGGTGTGATGGAGCTAGATTTCCCCGGAGAATTCGTACAGTGGGTCGTAGACAACGTCGACCATAGCGTTGCGACTATCGATGGGAAAGGTTCACTTCATGGTATGGGTATAATCGCCGTGTCAACCCAAACTCAGGTGCCATCCACCCCTATGTCGCATACATCGATAAAACGCAGAGCTCAAGTTGGCGTTGAACAAATGTTGGTGAATAAAGGAATCCCAGTGGTTGATTACTTGGAATCAACGAGGAGAGGCTTTGGTGGTTTGAGGTACAAACCAGTAGTAGAGCTGCAATCACCACATACACTTCCATCTAGCCTGAGTACTGACGTTCTATGGCATTGTGGGTGGCTATCTAGAGCAGTAGATGACACTGTTCCTAATTGGTCCGGCTTCATGCAACTAGCGCATTCTGAGCACGGTTCAGAGCATCAAGCGAAATCAGATATACTCTTTCTCCCAATAATAGATCTCAGCCCAACAGACAGCACATGCATCTTTTCAACATTGAAATTCATCTCAGAGCAAGCGATCAGATTGAACATCCCATCCCCGTGCGTCACGTTTGACCAGCCTTTATGGTTGAAGGCAAATGAGATAATAATTGATCAATCCATGAACATTGTCTGCAGGTTGGGTGGTTTCCACACAATCATGAGCTTTCTCGGCAGTATCGGCTCGATGATGGCTGGATCAGGTCTTGATGAAGCTTTGCAGGAAGTTTATGGTCCACTAGCAGTTCGGTCGATGTTGACCAGCAAAGCTGTTTCCAGAGCTATGCGAGGCCACCTCCTAGTAGAAGCTGCACTAACGAATAAATTATTGGGTGCCATAACCACATCCGAAATGAGCGCGAATGTTTCTCCTCCGATGAGCCCACCCACTGTTGAGAGTGTACAGATAAACCAGAGGGACTTAGATGGTGTGAAGGAGTTATAGAAAGGTGCTTGAAGGCGCGGTCACCCTTTCTGATGTTAGCAGCTCATCAGCTCTCGTGACGGTGAACACTTGCCTTGACAACTACAAAGCCAAACTGTCAAGAGAATCAAGCACCGCTAAATTATGGGTACAATATCTAGAATATATTCAGGTACTGAAAATGTTCATCCGTGGAGAACGTCTTGGCCATTCGAATCTCCATCTCATTGCTGTTGGTAGAATGCTGAACCTCTTCGCCGCAACGGGGCATGTACACAATGCCAAGAGTTGCAGAGTCTATCTGCAAGTGATGCTTGAACTACCAGAAAAACATCCTTGGTTGTATGAGAGATTCTACTGTGACGGCTTTCATGCTATACGTCGAAGTTCTAGGATTTGGGCAGGCCTCTCTAGTGATCTTGTTATTGAGCAAGTTCTTATGCGTTCAATTAAAAGTCGGGTGGGTTGGCGCGAGGTCGTGGCGTGACGGAATCTGTACGACAGGGGTGGATTTACACGATGCATAAATGCGCAGAGATACATGAAGCCATGACAACGTTGACCGACCTAAAGATCAATACCAGCGAACAGCATGTAGATATGGGCACATCTCGTCGAAAACGAGACAACTTAGACATGGCCAGAATACTAGAGTGGTTTGACACACACACAACCCGTTCGATGGAAACGAACGATTGCGTTCTCTGTCATCTGGTTTGTTAGCTTCCAAGGGAGATGGTATCAACTGCGATATCACTGAGTCTGTAGGGGCAGAGATACACTCTAGGTTAGACAACGCTATTGTTTCCGATGCCTCTATCAAACGAAGTGATCAAATCCGTACCCTAGCTCACCTCACCCCGGGTTGAAGCTAGATGACCAGAGGGTGACAATTGACCCCTCAACTTTGTTTACTAGACTGGTTGCTATTGCCCAGAGAGAGCAAGACATGGCACAGTTCTTTGCGTATGAACTAACTGTAATGCCAACAGCCCTCTTCAAAGATTTTTATGAGGCGGACCTAGCAACTGCAATAACTGATGGCTTATCCCTTACTAAACCACCATCTGATGGTCTGTACGTGCTCGACGGGGCGCTCTCCTCCACAGAGTTAAGTGGAAGACAAACACCACTTACTTGGAAGTGGCAAACCAGTATGTTGGATACGTGACGAAGAAATATGGGCAGAATTATCGAATTGTCTTCGATGGTTATGGTCAACGACCAACAACCAAGACTCAGGAGCAGACAAGAAGAGCTCTCCACGTTTGTGCTGATATCCGTTTGACGAACAACACGACTGCCCACAAAAATCAGGAACTGTTCTTATCGAATGGAAATAATAAAATGCAGTTTATAAAAATGCTTTCCACATCACTGAGAGAGGCTGGGCATATTGTCGAATGCAGTTCTGGAGATGCTGACACTAACATTGTTGAAGATGCAGTTCAACTTTCGTCCCAGGGAAAAACAGTTGTCATTGTTGCAGATGATACAGATGTACTAGTCATGTCCGTATACCATTGGGATCGTACTTGGTCTGATATCTATTTCCAGTCAGAAGCACGGAAGTCACACAGGGGTGGAGATGCATGGAAAATCGCAGATATAGTAGAGAAGATTGGAGAAACAACTCAGAAGAACCTCCTCTTCATTCATGCATGGAGTGGGTGTGATGTCACATCAGCAACGTTTGGGCACGGGAAAACGTTGCTTCTCAAGAAGTTAGAGAAGTCATTGCCTATTCAAAATATATCAGAAGCAATGCACGACAGTACCATTTCTCAGACAGAGGTTGGGAAAATGGGGACTGAACTGTTCGTTATGTTGTACTCTGGCAAACATTCAGACACTTTGAATGGTTTGAGATATTCAAAATTTATGACAATGATCACTTCCAGCAAATCGGGAATTGAACCACAAAAACTTCCCCCGACTGAGCGTGCAGCACATTTCCACAGCCTGCGAGTTCACCAACAAATAATGGTTTGGAAACTATTGGATAACGATGCCCTAGATCCTGAGGAGTGGGGCTGGGAAAGTCGTGGGAATGAGTTGATACCTGTGATGACTGACCTGGGCGCAGCGCCTGAGGCTCTTCTCAAAGTTATCCGCTGCAAATGCAAAATGACATCCAAAAAGCCATGCGGAACAAACATATGTTCTTGTAGAAAGAATGCGCTCAAATGCTTGTCTGCCTGTGGAGACTGTCGGGGTGAGAATTGCTTCAATGCCGAGCCGATTGAGATCGGGGAGGAAATCGGCGACAATGAATAACCGTGAAGAACACCAACAAATGTCTTGTTAGACCTCATCATGTAGTTAAATTCCTGTTATTATATTGGGCCAGTCAACATTATCTGCACCTCATTGTATGCGAAAACATCGATCAAAGAACCATTTCTAGTTTTGTATTCTGTGCAGAAGTATCTTAAATCGGGAGTGAAAATTTGAGAAAAAAAATGTGATTTTTGGGGTTATTAACCCTTTTTCCTCATAAAAAGTGTGAGGATTTCATCAGGCAATTGCCTCTCAATATAATTAACATTTGTATCTGGTCGCCTGCGACACAAAATAATATATAAAACTCAATCTGTGACATATAAACGGCCGAAACCCCGGAAACACAATTTTCCCCCTTCACGAACAACCCCCTGACGGGAAATCTGACATGAAAAATTTTCCCCAAGGCGGATTTTTGCGGATTTTGGATATGTTGTTCCGAAATAAATTCTGCGTCGAATGACACCAAAATCAGCTTGTATCAAATTTTTTCCGGGTCGAACCCTACTACGCCTCTACTAAGAATGAAAATCATTTTCAGTTGAATCAAAAATTTCATGAGCCGATTCTGCGTTACCAATATGTAAGCCTTTTTTGAATCGAACATAATGATTTGTGTCATTGATAACCTGCATGGCAGACTTTTGACCTGTTCCAATCACAGCGGACAACAACGTACCTTTGTGTTGGGAAATTGGCTCAACAACAAAATGATCTGGCAAAGACTGTTTTATTGAAACTGACACTGACCCATATGAATTTGGTGGAATAACAACACTTTTAGATACTTCAACTCGAGAAATTGTGCTATCTGAGCCAACAGCACCATTATTTGTTTTCAAGGAAGCAGAAATGACCTCCCCTTCCACATCAATGGTATTGTTCCTCAGATTCAGAATACAATAATTCTCCACTAAGAAATCCAATCCGAGAATCATCTGATCCCCCGGAAGTGACGTAACACAAACATCCCAAACAAAAGTCTTACTACCCACTTGAAATTCTACATCAGGAAATATTTTACCTAACAAGGGTTGACCCGAAATGCCTCTGAGTCAAACAAATTCGGTGGGTAATCTACTAGGGAAACATTCATAAAAATATTTTTCATCCATGAGGGTCAACAAGGCAGCAGTATCTACAATGGCTGAAAGTTTGCAATTATTTACAAGTACATTTATAACTAAGGTGTTACCATTAACCCTCTGAATGATAATTTCCTCTAAAGCTTCAAGATTTAAGAGGCCTGATGGGATTGGGTCGAAGCGTTGGCCTTCACACTTAACCCTGGCTCGTTTCCCGCTTTTGAAGGACTAAACTGACTTGTTTGCACCGCCTGGTTTGGCACAGGGGAACTGAAATTTCCAAAAGGCTGCTGGCATGACTCCTTCCAAGAAGGTGAAAGTTTCAAAGGTGATGGTTGTCTCCAAGTCGCTGAAGCTCCGCTTGAACCTCGAGGTGAACCAGGCATTCTCAATGGAGGTGCTGCATTGTATTGCTTACCAAAATTATTGTAAGGAGTGTTAGACTGTGGGCGTGGAAATTGCTCCCATTTTTAATTTGGACCTCTATAAGAATTGCCCTGAGAAAATCTATCAGGATTTCTGAATTGGGGATTTTGATTTGAATATTGAGGATGTTGATTTGGATTTTGTTTGTTATTTCGCATTACTATTTGGGCAAGGTCCTCTATTAATCCTCTCATTTGTCTTAATTCTTTTCCCATATCAATAGAATCTGGATTATAAGTGGCTTGATCTACATCATACTCCTCAATTGGTGATTTAGTATTGTCATTGAAAGAAACATGTCTTTGAGAAAAATTTGAGCTGCGGTAACCAAATAAGGCTCTTTGATTGGCTATCGAAGTCTTAACACACTTTAACGCAGCATTCATAGTCATGGGCTCCTTCTCCATGGCTGACTTTGCTGCATCCTTATCTCGACAACCCCTAAGAAAGGCTTCTGTTGAGATCTGATGGATGGTGTTCTTATCACTGTTTTTGTAACCATCCATAGTCAAGAAATGAACACGTTGTGAGTATTCTTCTAACGTTTCATTTTCGTATTGCTTTATGAATTGAAGCTGGCATCTAGCCGAGACCGGAGCTTCTTTACGACTGAATCGTTGTTTAAGCTCATCTTTCAATGTTTTGAAATTATAATCTAACTGCATGGTGTGTACATATTCCAAAGCAGTATCTTTGAGGCAATCAATCAGTCTATTTACCTTTTTATGTCTATTCCAGCCCCTCCTATCAGCAATTCTTTCAAATTGAAAAATAAAGGGTTCCCAATTTGAATTATTATCACCTGAAAACACAGGCATTTTAGGCCGTAATGGACTCTTACTTCGATCTTGACGGTGACGTCTGTTGGATCGTTCCGAGGAAGAACAATCCTCGGATCCTGATTCAGCAGAACTGGAATGGTATTTACTTCGGCTAGGTCTTTTTTTTCCTATGACTACGATGCGAATTTGAACTGTCATATGAATACGAACTTTCATCATATGATTCGTCTTTACGATGCCTTGATTTATTATGATGTCGATGGTGATGTGATTTATCCCTTTTGTAGTCTGTGTCAGGTGGAATGTCTGATTTTGAGGTGGATTTTGATTTTGCATATCCATGTTTTCTGTGTTTAGTATCAGAGTCTGACAGATTAGTATTTGACACTGACTGAGATTTATCTTTTGATGTATGTTTTTTGGACTGTTTATGTGAATGCCCCCCACTCTTTGAAGATTTATCAGAGTTGTATAGTTGGTAGAACATTCAATACATCGTCAAAAAAATTTGCCTCTTTTGTTTCTTGTTTTATGTCAAAAGATTCATCAATACTCAGCTTATCTAATTCAAGGTCTTCTGTATATTTTGAGAATTTCTCATTAAACTGATTAATATTCTCTTGAGTTTTCTGTTTAATTAAAGCTTGAATGTTAACTTCCTTCGGCTGAATACTTTCAAATTTTTCCTTAAGTTGGGTATTGTCATCTTGAATGTTTTTAATTTTGTCAGACAGAAAGTCAAATTTTTCAAAAAACTGTTTTTGAAACTCTATTTGTTGCTTTTGATGACTTTCTGAGTCAGATGTATCTGAACTTGAAGTTCTTAGTGTTATTCTTCCCTCAATTATTTATTTATTGGTGTTTAAGGTCACATACTTATGCACAATGGCTAATCGTGACCGTGACAGTTTTACGGGTGGAGGAAGCCGGAGTACCCGGAGAGAACCACCGAGCAACGACGAGCAGCTGTCAGCTCTCCAACATCGTAACTCTGAACTCTGCACCGCAGCACAGGCAGGGTTAGATTGGTTGAAGACATGCGCACCATCGACGTGCAGTACGCCTCAGTACACAGCGTCATCGTGCCCCCATGTAGACAAACGGGGCGAAGTGTCTTGCCCAAGGACACAACGCGGTTGCCGCAGGTGGGATTCGAACCGAGGACCTCTCGGCTTGCAGCCTGCACCTCTACCAACTGAGCCACCGCGCCCCCTTTCCCTCAATTAACCAACGAGACAATATATATCAAATGAAATTTCAGTTTCTCTCTGCAAGTCAGATAATTCCAAAACCCCTTTTGTCTGACGGCATTTAATTAATTTATCGGCTCTCGCCCTCCCAATATTTGGTAATTCTTGAAATTGAGCTACCGTAGCTGTTTGTACATTTATTTTGACCATTATTGTATCAACTAACGTGAAAATTTGTGTTGAAAAATAGGAATGAAATAATATTAAACCGTCACCATGAACAAACAATCAGTAAGTGTGTGTTTCTTAATCAGGCATATGAAAAATATTAATCTCATAATTATTTGAATTTCAAAAAAAAAAATACATAACACATTTGAAAAAATGAAATTAATTTTATCATTTTTTTATTCTAAATTTAATTAGATATTAGCTGTTTCTTACTAAACAAAATTAATAAAATGTGATTTTATATGAAACATTTTTCGATTGAATAGACACTTCCGGTTATTGTTGACATTGACAACCGCGGGAAAATAACAATGAAAGAATTATAATTAAAAAAAATACATTTTTTAAATTTGGTTCTCCATATTAATCGTGATTAATCATGATGAGTCTTCATAAGGAAGCAATATTAGAACCTCCCGACGAAGATTTATTTCTTAAACATGTTGGAATAATTTATTTGTCGAAGTGGTACGAAAAAAAAGAAAAATTCACATTTGGCTGTTACGTTGTTTTGTAGGTTTTTCCCGCTAACACTTTCGTAGCGACGCCAAATATTGCACGGACGCAATATCAGGAAAAAAATATATACCTTTCAAAAGGTCTGAGATTGTCCTTGTACAGGAAACTAGTTTGACGACTTGTCTGTTTGCTTGTCAACATTCAAGAGAGTGAAGATTTGTTCTGTCATCGGATCGAGGGTGATGGATACATTCAGCTGATCTTGGTGTTGGTTCTTGAGCAGGAACGGTAGAATAGGAACAGTCGGCACAGGAATGGAAACGGTCGGTGCAACAATACCACATATTTATATTGCTCAGGGCTATATAGCTGTTAAGATTCATAGGGTTGTTAAGAACACACCAAAGCCGGCTGTTTGATTCAGTCTTGGCATTAACTGTTGCGATTTGAAGAGTATTCATGTTTATATCTATATTCTAATTAAATGCCAAGGTTTGCAAGCATTAACGTGTAGTGGCCCTTCTTAATGTTTGAAGAGGTAGTGAAGCAAGTCAGCCAGTTCATTCCTTAGTTGGATTGATGTGTTACCCGTTGCTAGTCCACCCAGAAGTACTTGAATCCACTCTATAATCTCCTGCATTGAAATAAAGACCCCCAGAACCCCTGATTGCTTTGGACTGAGAAGAGGATAGCCTTTGTCCTGCATTCATGTAGATTTTGTCCAGAAATTCCTTCTCACCAGCTGTCAGGTTTGGATGTTGCTTAGCAGTAGGTTTTAGCACTACATTTTTTACGTTGTTCGTCACCATTGTAGCTCCAAAAGCAGGCACCATTTTATTGGGCTCCTTAGCTTATCTCACAGATAAAATATTGTGTCTTTTTAATCTTTTTAGTGGGATAGTGTAATTTCCAATGGGTGGTCCTTTCCCTGTTGTCTGTAGTCTCTTCAGTACGTTCCTGCATTTACCTATAGATGCCAATTCTTGCTCAATACTGGCAAGTCTCCCTACAGTTAAAACTAGAAGTCCTGTCATGATGGTGCGCTTATCTAGGCTTAATTGCGCGTTGGAATTGCGCGCAATTTCCACATCGAATGGCATCCAAAGCACGGCAGGTTCTCCTGGTTACTCATAGCAAACACATGCAATGTTTCTGCCAATGGACCTCCGGGTTACCCGGAGGTCCATTGGCTGAAACATTGCTTGTGCACAGGCCATATATACAGACTTTGATAGCTTTACTTGGGCCATAACGCGTACATTGACGCGCATATCAACGTGTTATTTGTGCGCATTTTAGGGTGATGTCTTCGTTTGGCTCCACTCTGCTGAGCAGCTAAGATCTTTGAAAGCCTTGAGAGTCGCCGGAGGGAATCCTGAACACTGTTTTGGTAATTTTCCCTAGCTAAATCATTTAAATTCCTAAGACTCGTCTCATCGTAATAGTCTTTATCATTCTCAGTTATACTGAAGTGCTCGTAAAGGTCTATTCCTGTTTCCGGTCCATCTATTGCCTTTGTGACTGTTGGTGGGGTCAATAGTAATTTATGTTGATCTTCCAAAACTGTAGTTTGATTGCTGATTTCGTCTTTCAAAGCATTTATCTATTACCGGAGCTAGACTTTTCACAGACTTTTGTTGACTGATCAGCTGATTGATTGGATGAACTTTTGGCAGAAGTTTCTTACCTGTAACTAGCTCAACCGTGGCTATTTAGTCACTAGGTTTCAAGGTAGAGTCTATAGACTTATTACGCAGTGCTATCCTTCTCTTCAGCGCTCTCTCCAGCTCTCTAGACTGGTTGAGCTTTTTATAGTCAATGTCTTTGAAAGGCACAATTATGCTATACTGTATATTTTGACTAAAATCCATGTGTATTTTTACCTAATGGTCTATCCTTTAGCTCACCTGTAATTTTCTTTTTTATATATAATTTTACTCACTGGGTAGTATCACACAGGGAACTGAAGACTGTGTTGCTTTTAGCTCTCAGTGTGTTTTTGTGTATAATCTTGCCCACTGGGTAGTATCACACAGGAGACCAAAACTGGGCACAATTTCTCCTGAACTTATCATCCGGGTGTGTATGGTCAATTACTAGAACAGGTTGATCAGCAGTGGCTTCTCGAAACATACCTTTAAAGGTGTCAAAGTCCATTTACCTTGCTAGATCTTGAGGAATCTGCTCCAAATCTTTTTCTGATGTGTTTCTGGTGAATACGAAGAGATTACAGTTCCTTCTGATGGGTTTCGGTGTTTAGAAATTGTCCTGTCCAATGAAGACAAGAGAGCAATTTTTCTTTCTCATTTTACTAAAATAGGCAGAGAATTTTCTTCAAGCTTTTGGTATCTTCATCCAACATGTCATCAAACACCATCAAATTCTGAAAGTCACTGTCAATCTCGGTAGACGTCACCTCTGGAAGGTCATTCAAATCACAACTATATTCCATTAGAATGGGCTTATCATGTCTTTCTTCAACAGCTCGAAGCTCGGACACTAGCACCTCATCATATAAAGGATCACGACCCATCAACTTAATGAATAAGTAAAATCGTTCAAAGCAGTTCAGCTTGTCTGTTAGATTGAGCAAAGCATTGGTTTTACCACCCCCTGGAGCTCCACTGATGAGACACCGAAAGGGGTGTTTAATTAAATACTTATCAGTATTTGGGTTATTATATAGATCCCAGCCTCATGGACATGCTTGTAGAAATTAGTTAGTGCAGAGATCCTTCAATTTGTTGTCTATATTATTAGTCAGTTTATATGGGGTGCATATGAATGGTTTCATGTAGCTTAGAGCTTCGCAGCAATCAACCACGACTTTCAAAATAAGTAAAGCACAAGGTCTTTTCCTCTGCAGGTTAGAATATTCATTATAGCAAACATTCTCTTCGTCGTGTTTTTATGACACAACTCAATGAATAGTTTCTTACCAGTCAGCTTAAAATATAGGTAGTTGAGATATTTTTGATCTTTGTTGAGAAGGTGTTTGTGAATGTTAGGTGGGGTAAAATCACCATTCAACTTGGCTTTCAGCTTCTCCATATAGCCATCATCAAATCGTGAACATGCTTTGCTCTCTGTAGCTTGTATCCGTTTCAGAACAGCTTCAAAGTGTTCATATGGGTTGTATGTTGGTTTTATAGTGTAGTTCTCACTATATCCTAGGGCTACTTCTTGATAATCAGTGTCTATACACCCACAGCCCTTAGATACCCTCTGATCGTCATCGATAATAATCTCGTCACCACATTCTGTACATTTATCACCCCTCGCTATTGAGAAGGCGTCGACTTGCAAACTTCTCTCCCAATTCTTAATAAACTCTGAAAGCAGGACAGGGTCCATTATAGATATATACACATATCTCTAATAATGGATTATATACACTTATAATGTCCAAAAGCCAGTGTGCTCACCCCATCGTCCAGTATGTATCGTTTGTCATCAAAGCAGCTCAGACTGGTCTTGTTGATTTCATATAAATCAAGCTGATGATTTTGAGATCTAATAGTTTTCATCTTGTGGTGGAGCTGAAGCTGTTGGAATAGCGTTTCCTTGTAGTTCTCGTGTGTGATATCTTTTTTGACAACACCTTTCTTGACACCCTTGGCCTTCTTTTCACCGCCTCCATTGGCCATGGTGGTGTAGCTATACATCTTAGACCTCAGTCCAACATGTTCACTGATTGGCACGCCTATGGTCTCATCTTTCATTTTACCTATAACCTTCCTGTTGGTGGTGTCATAGAAGGGAGAAGATGGTGAGTATTCTGAATTGTCAAAGAGATGCTTATCCTTCCACAGGTCGGCATACATATTTTCTGTCTGTATCTCATATGTCAGGCTATTAGTGTCTGTGAATATTAAATTGGCTTTGTGCTTCTTCTTGATATAGTTGTAATGGAAGTCATACATCAGTGTCTTGCTCAGGTCTAGGGTGCTCATTCCGACATATGCTGGCTTATTCGGAAAGATACACGACTTGACCTTATGTACTACAACGAGATCATCATTTATGATCTTTGATGAGGCGAAAGTCGGCTTGCTGATTAGATTTCTCAGTTGTTCTTCATTCACAACAAGTTTTTCAGTAACCCTCTTCCTGAGATTCTCCATCGTTTTACCGAACACACTGTTGTTTATTAACTTGAAGAAGTCTTTTTCAAACTTGTTTTTTGCAGCTGTTCTCTTTACAGTGTTAAAGTCAATGTACTCCTTAAGCCAAAGGGGACTGGTCAAACTCAAGAATTCTGTGAACTCTTGTGAGCTTCAGCCCCAAGGAGATATACAGTTGTAAGTTCCTATAGTGGAGCACATACTTCCTCTTAGTAGTTAAAGTTGGTATCAGCTTGTGAACACCACATACTTTAATATTGAACTTCGTCTTGAGGGACTTACAGTAAGTAGACATATCCTGCTCCACCTCAATCTGCTCTGGTGCAAGTGGATAGTCATTATGGAGATCATGAATTTCCTCTAGATATTCGAGATCAACTTCAAGTATACAGCCTCGCTTGAATTTTGTCTGTAGTCTTCCAAGTTGAAGCTGAGTGGATCTACCCACATGAATTTGCCGGTGGGAAGAGGCTGGCGCATTGCCCATCCATACAGGTTATTTGCATCTAGATACATTATGTATTTCGAAGGTTGAGATGGGTCAAAGTCTGATAGACACATGTTGTTTGCTTTGGTATATCTGTTAGCAATATAGCTTACACCACCTCTCGTGCCTTTCTCAATGAATTGATGCATATCAACGTCACTCATCAGGTCAAGTTCTGTGCCTGTCATCTTGAGTGCAGCATCCCAAGCAAACCCGGGAATGGTGAAGTAGTGTGCTGGATCTAGCTTGTAATACTGGAGGCAGGTTTTTCCGAAACTTTCAAACACATCCGCAAGAAGGAGCACGTCAGCTGTGAGGTACAGGTCATGATACTGACCCATGTTTTCAATGCTGCACTTGCTCCAAACATTCAATGCCCCGAGGTAGTCTGCATCTGAAATATCTTCATCATTTACATTTAAAACTAGAAGTCCTGTCATGAAATGCGCACAAATAGCACGTTGATATGCGCGTTAATGTACGCGTTAAGGCCCGAGTAAAGCTATCAAATTCTGTACGTATGGCCTGTGCACAAGCAATGTTTCAGCCAATGGACCTCCGGGTAACCCGGAGGTCCAATGGCAGAAACATTGCATGTGTTTGCTATGAGTAACCAAGAGAACCTGCCGTGCTTTGGATGCCATTTGATATGGCAATTGCGCGCAATTCCAACGCGCAATTAAGCCTAGATAAGTGCACTATTCGTGACAGGACTTCTAGTTTTAACTGTAGCTGACTGTAAAAAGCCTCTTTGGGTGGTAGGCTGGTCATCTCAAATTTCTCCCAACAGTCCATGAAGTCATAGGGGCAGACACCTTTCTTAGTAAGCAGTTCATAATGTTTTGGACACTCCTTCTGGAGAATAGGGAAGTTGGTCAGGTTGGCGGCATGTCTGTCCAAGGATGAACTCATGAACTGGAAGCTGCCTAGGAACACAAGAGGCTGACCCATCATAAGTGCCACGTATTTTTCCATGTTGTTGGGGATGACATTTAGATTCATCTCTCTGTGGATGATCTTCTCACTTTTACTTTCCACATATGGGTTCTCCTTTACAAACTTACCCATCTCCTGGAGTAATATGTGGCTGCCGTAACCCCTCAAATTGTGGAACATCACTGGAATTTTATCAGTCAACCTGTACTTGATATTGCATACATTTTGAGCAGCTCCTCTGAACCTGCCTGTGGCATGACAGTGGTCTCTTACAGGCTTCCCGTCGTCTGAGGTACCTAATTTACCGCAGCATATGTGTCAGTGTGTAGATGTTTGGAAGAGTTGCTCATCTTCAACTGACATTTTTAGAGGCTTGATGAAGTGACGGTTTTTAATTTGAATACAGGAACTGACTTTTTGAACCATTGTCTGAAGAAACTTGTATACAGCGTTCTTTCCTTTGTAGATTGATTTGTGTCGACTGGCTGAAACTCTCATCATAACAGTATACAACTTTGTAGCCATAGCCACATGGTATATGTTTGTGTAAAGCTTTAGTGCAGGAGTTTTCATCATTGGGATCATAGCCATCAATCTTCTCACTGAGGGATTCGAAGTCTGCATAAATGATGAATGGCGCTTCTAACTGCAGAAGTTAGTAAAGTTTACTTTGGAGTTCTCTGGAGGCATCTGCACAGCTTGTCTTCCATTGATCTCTAGACACAAGGATTTATGTTTTTGAAGAACATCTTGTGATGAGAGGCACTGTAAGCAATATCTACAGAAATGCATCCTCCCCCATGTTTGGTTTTGTTGAACATGAAACTGTTGAAATCTTTGATAAAGCAATAGTGTTGATTTTCACCTTGGGTTATCAGAAGTAAATCCATACAGTCTTCGAATTTGTCATTGCTTACATAGATAGGATAGGTTTGCCCCTTTTCATATCCAAACACACTGATACAGATTTTGTTTTGCAGCTCAACCTTCTTATAATTCTTTGTCTTTACTGGGAAACTAACACCTCTGTAGTCCACTGTTTGAATGAGTTTGGGGTTTTTATAGTAAAGTAACTCGGTCAGCGTGGTGAGGTGGTGGGTATTTTTGGGCTAAGTGACACCATCTGAAGCACTCATTGTCATTTTCATTTTCGCCCCGGGGCTGCACGTTGAAAATATTAATCTCTCTACCCCCAAATAACGAATATGAACATCACTGATTGATGGACCTAAACTGACATGAAAGACAGGCAGATCTTTATTTTGCAGTATACCAGTACATTGATTACAAAATAACATTACAACAAGCAGGAACATAAGATAGTATACAGCATGGAAATGGTATAGCCTCAAGGCTGTCTTCCTACCATTCCCGTAAAAAGAGAGATATCAAGTGTCTTTGGCAACAGTGTATTGAAGTGCTTTCCCCAAGACGGGGTTGTGTGATCTTTTATTTGTAATTCAGGGGGGCTAGAATGTATTTGAGGATTAAGGGATGGGAAGAGGTGGATGAGATGCCAGAAGATTACAGCTGGCGGATGACACAGTCGGGGCACGTTGGGTTGTCACATTTGGAGTTAGAATGCGAATAATTATTCAAGGCTTTATCAGTTAAGGACTTTTTAAATTTGGGTCTATTTAATTTGCTGGATTTGTTGGTCTGTACTATTCCAGGTTCTTGGGAAGGAGTGTAAAGGCAACACAGCAGAGGACTGTGTTCTTGGTTTGCGGGTATCTAAGAAAATGGGACCAGAAGGTTAAGATGACTGGGGTATGTCATCACTATTTACGCCCTAGAATGGCGCACGAGTCTAAACAAACCATTCCACCCGTTCCCCAAGGTGTATTGGTACGAGGGGTGTAGCAACAAAAATCATTTTGTAGAGATTTCCAAGACGCAGATTCCAAATAATATATTTAAGAAATAGTGCATGGCTTGGAGTTGACTACGCCCATAAAGTGCCCAGTGAGGTAGTGTAGTTCCCGCCGCGAAGCGGAGGGACCTACACCACCTCACTGGGCACTATATGGGCGTAGTCAACGACAAGACATGCACTAATCCTTATATTATATCGAACACCCATCAAGAAAAACATCTGTCCGATTTGTTAATCTATTACCAAGGTAGCAGCCCTACCAACCAGCGTTATATAGAAACAAAATACCATGTAGTTTTTAAAAAACATTTTCTTTTTCCAAAACACGGCTAACTTGGATTATTGATATGAGCAGAAGACAGATTTTGAATCGGTCGGCAAGGGTAAACAAAACATTTCCCCTAAACGAAACTGGGTATTCTAGAATCGCGCAACTCGCGAATGAAAACTAAAATTTTCGAAATTTGACAACGCAGTTTGATAATTTCCACACATTTGTCACACATATACATTACCGAATGGGTCTGTATGGGATACAAACTCTGAAGATTCAATTGAATTCCATTATTTATTCGTTAACTGCCCAAAATATACAATTAAATAGCGAAATAATATGAGCAGGGAAACAACCGATTTGTTCATATCCGGACGCGTTCTCATGAAAGTTGGAGCCAGGTATGGATCATTCTCTTCGAAACGAGATATTGATCATCTTCTCAAGGAATAAAATGAACGCCTCGAAAAATGTGACTTCAACAATGAAAAAGTGATACATTTTTCCACAAAGATTTTTTTCCGGATCGTTTTGTGGATGTTGAGCCTCTGTGAATCGATTTTTAAATTTAGCCTGATCAGTTTTATTCGCCCAGTATGAAAAGAAAACTGATATAGTAGTGTGCTAAAAATAGAAAACGTGTTGTGCCTGGGTGTAGTGCCTGGTCAGTTCTGTGGATGCAAACTACACGAAACAGGGTATCATCTTTTATCCAATCAGAATGCAAGAAAGTCACGTGAGATATAATATTCTTCCTTATTATCGAGACAAAAAAGCATCCTCATTACGCTGTTCTTGATGCACTGGTTCAAATGTACTTGTTTGTGCTTTGTAATTACCTTAAACGTTACAAGGAACAAATGATGAGTTGCTATTATTCGAAAAAATAAAATATCCTGTTTATTCTATATTTTTATTACTGTTGTATCGATTGTAGCTGGTCCAGGAATAAGAGATTGTAAAAAGATCGAACTTGTTCTGTTTTCTGTTATCCGAACGTTTCAAAAGATTCCACGGATGAAATAATAGGAGACTGCCCATCGTAAGAGTTTTATTTTGACATTTTAATGTCTACGGGTCACATATAGCAATGGGACAGATGACATAGAATGCAGCGCGAGGTATCTGGATTCTTTATACAAACTGTCCTTTTATCACACGGGGTTATAATTGAATAAATGGGAGGCGATGGCGAGGAGAAAGTAAGCTTTGTTTCAATGTACTTTTCTGCAGAGGATGATGAGTGCGGAGGGGAATTGAAACCAAACACTGGTGCAAGGCATACAATCTGTGATCATTTGCGGGCAGTAACAAACCGATTGAGCGAGTTTAACTAGTTGTCCCAAGGGGAAAAATATGCCCCGATGATCGAGCACTTTCGGTAAATACCAGTAATTTCTTCATTTTGGCATACTTTAACGCCTCATCGGATGAGATCTAAACTTGAAGTTTTCTGTGTTGGATTGGGCACTCTAAGTGCAAATTAAAATATTTTCAGAAGTTGAGATGCGCGAAGGAAGCCCTTCCCATTTTATATACACCGTTGGTCGAGAGCACATGTTGATTAAAGAAGCATCTCTATAACCAATGTCACAGAACTAGAAGAAACAAGGGGTGGCCTTGGATGAGAATTAGAGCTGTAGGTTAACCGAAACCGAACCGAGGTTTTTAGTTTTTTTAAAAAACCGAAACCGTCGACATCCCGTAATCTAAGGTTTTTCGTTTTTTATTAAATACCCTCTTGCCAGTTCTTGCTGCAGAAATTCACAGAATGTAGCCATCCCAGAGTAGTGAGAGTACCCAGACACTGCCAATGGCAGTGTCTGGGTACTCTCACTACTCTGGGAAGGCTACATTCTGTGAATTTCCGACATTTCAGTTTAGTTGTGTTTGCAGCTTTCCTCAAGTTGCGTGTAGGTGTCAGACCTCGAAAAATGGCCAAGTACAATAAAAGTTCTGTATATTTAGGTAATTATTATATTGGCCTTCCTGGTTTTTCATGTATTATTTCGGGCATTCATTGAGTTTCACTCAATTTCACTACCATTCAGTTATGACTCTGGACATAAGAATGAATTTTATTGAATTTTACTTGGCCTCATGAACAAACCGAAAACCGAACCGAACAGAGGTTTTTCTCCACTTGAAAAACCAAAACCGAAACCGAACAAGATATTTAAAAACCTACAGCTCTAATGAATCAGAAGTTGAGATGCGCGAAGGAAGCCCTTCCCATTTTATATATACCGTTGGTCGAGAGCACATGTTGATTAAAGAAGCATCTCTATAACCAATGCCACAGAACTAGAAGAAACAAGGGGTGGCCTTGGATGAGAATCAAGGACAGGGTTGACTTAATAAAACTCTGTTATCTTAACAATTTTGGTAAATCTCCCCGACAGCCAATTGTGTAAACTAATGTTCCAAAATATCTGTAATTCAAATATCAAATATAAAGGCAGGGTGGATGGTCCAAGAGGCGGAGTAATAGAGAACAACTCACTGGAGATCTCGGACTTGGAAGTAGGGACAACCTAGGGTAAGAAAATCGTCAGAGAAAGAGTCATGGAGGATGGTAACCTTAATTGGCGACAAGGGGTTCAAATCAAAGAGATATTTTGGTGGCCTGCGTGATAAAGAGAAACAAGGTTTTATGTGTACCTATGGAGGATCACAGTTGTTCAAGTTGAGGTCGCGGTCCCTGGAGCTTAGGGGAGAAAGTGGATAAAACAGTGAAAAGGGATGTAGTGTAGGCGTGATGGAGACCCTGGAACACTTTCTACTACAATGTCAAAAACACAGGTCTAATAGAATAAGATTCACTGGGAGTATTATAGGGAAGTGGGCCTGGAGGATGGACATGTAGTTAGTGGGTGACACAAAGGAGAGGGTTAGTATGCTTCATATTTACTCAACCTAGTTGATTTGGGTATTGAATTGAATGCAGTTATTTTATTTGGTAGTACAACATGTATGTACATAAGGTTAAAACTAGAAGTCCTGTCACAAACTGTGCGCTTATTTAGGCTTAATTGCGCGTATAAATTGTGCGCAATTGCCATATCGAATGGCATCCAAAGGACGGCAGGTTACCTATAGCAAACACAAGAAATGTTTCTGACAATGGACCTCCGGGTTACACGGAGGCCCATTGGCTGAAACATTGCTTGTGCACCGGCCATATGTACAAAATTTGATAGCCTTACTATTGTCATAACGCGTAGATTAACGCGCAGATCAGCGTGCTATTTGTGCGCATTTCATGACAGGACGTCTAGTTTTAACTGTAGAATACAGTTAATAATAATAGTGGGAGCGGGGTGGATCAGTGGTTACTGTATTGAACCTCAGACCGAAAGGTCTACGGTTCGGACCCCGCCAAGGGTGACTGCGGTGTGTCCTTGGGCAAAGCACTTATCCAGATTACTCACGTGGCGGCACGGTGGCGCTGTGTACTAGGGGGTACTGCGCGTCTATGCTGCACTTGTCTTCAACCAATGCTAACTCTGCTTGTGCGGAGTTCGTTGGGAAATCTAACAGTTGCTCGCCGTCGCATGGTGGTTCTTTCCGGGTACTCCGGCTTCCCCCACCCGTAAAATTGTCCGACAAGAGGTGACACTGGCTGTCGAAAGAGTCGTTGAACCCCAATAAATAATTAACACAATAATAGTAATATATGTTCTCAACTACATGGTTGCCCTACAGGGGGTGATGACATAGCCACTAGGGCTGTCTTCATGCCATTCCCAATACAAAAACATCAATAATAATAAGAAAAACAATCCCGATAGCAGCGTGTTTATCAGTAGTGAAACGGCTATTCTTGACCTTGTTATAATAGGTTGTTGATGAGATTCGTTCCTCAACATCCCTAATCTATTCTATCTATTCTACCTCTTTAAGAGGGTGTGGTACTACGATACAATTTTGATGAGTTTATTTGTCAATGATGAGATACAGAACTTCTTTGATTAATTTTAACCCAACTGGTTTATAGTGTAAAACAACCAATGATTTATGCGCTGATGCTCTGTGGCTGTAAATCACTTCCAGAAGTAATTATGCGTCTCTGCCACAATGGGTATATCGATCAAAGTGAACTTGAATGGTACGCTCCCATTTTTGTGCGGGACATTCATTTTTAGTTGCTGAATCGATGGGTAATTATCATTTTAATCCCGCTCTTAATGACATCTGCAAAGAACTCATTAGTGTAACGGACGTGCCCGTCGCTGGTATTTACCGTGAAAAAAAGCCGAATGTCACAATTTTAGGTATGTACACTGTAGCAATATATATTTAAACATTAAAATATTATTTGATCTTGGACCAGAAGATAGGGGCAGACTGGGAAGGGGAGATTCGCCCCATAACCCTGTCTGTCGGAATATGTGTCTATCGGAAAAAAAATGCTTGTGGCCCAAAAACTAACATTTTCCGCGAAAACCGCTAATTTGAAAAAAAAGAGTTGACCATTTGACAAAACAACAATTTTTATTATGCAAAAACACCTTCATCTTTCATTCATCTTTCATTCGACACTCGACTAGTCAGTTATGTACAATACGTGGAGAGTGGATTGTAACCAAATCTCCTTCGGAGTGGATTTATCACCCAAAATATTACTTTCAAATTCTGTACATATGAACAAAAAACACAAGCAATGTTTCAGCCAATGGATCTCCGGGTTATACCCGGAGGTCCATTGGCTGAAACTTTGCTTGTGATTGTTATGCTTTGCAACAAATTTGTAATTATCGCTCGGGTGGAATCTCCACTCTGCGGGTGATTTAGTGATAATACACTCTCCACGTACTGTACAGGGAAAACGTTCGTGTATTATTTTGATTTAACCCTGTACCTAACATGTAAAGCAGACGACACTTGCAAACAAAATTCTTGAATAACTGTCTTTTTTTCATTTTTTTGTCTCAAAAACATAGGTTATGCGTCCTCTTTGGAACGAGTTCGACGAACTCGTTCCAAAGAGGGGTCATAACCTATGTTTTTCAGACAAAAAATGAAAAAAATAATGAAAATTAATTGACAATTTTCGTGAATAGCCCTGGCCGGTTTTGGCCGTTATGTTGAGTAAAGGGTTAAAATAATAAAACTAAAAACGGACATTTCGAATATGTAGCTTCTATTTTTGTTGTAAAGAAGTCTATTGAGTTAGATTTCAAGCTCACACCGACTGACAACGATCTGTGAACACTGTCGAAAGATTTTAACTTTCGCCCCATAATGTCGGAAGATTTTGGGATCTAAGCTTCGGTCCTGTTCAGCTGTGCAATGTTTGTTTATAAGGTAGATAAGAACATATTATTTCGTCACAAGACAAAGGAAAAACTGAAAGACAACGGGCGTCCTTTTTTAATTTGACGAAAAAATATTTTAAATAGCACAGTTTTATTTTAAACACGGGCCTTATTATCTGCCCCTTTTCCCTAACTCAGGGGCAGTCCGGATATTGAATTTATTTATTGGTGTTTTGAGCTACATCAACAACATGACGATAAAACGGTATTTAATGTAAAAGAGGTCACTATCTTCCTGGCAGTAAATCAAATCATTAAAACAAAGATATAATTACACTACCAGGGGTCAACTTAAGATCACGAGTGAATCTCCAGATACTATCCGATGTTGTTTGATCCCCCAACTCCATCAAGATCTTATTTTCATATTTACATACATCCAAAACGGTTATTGGGACTCTTTATCAACATACAAAGCAGTACCTGTAGATATGTCAGAGAAAATAGCAAACAAACAAGATTAAAAGCCAACTAAAAAACTAGAAAAAAACAAACTAATAGACAAAAAAAGTATTAGCGTACATGATACCAAAGCAGCCACAGACTGGAAGAGTAAAAGGTAACCCCAAAATGCATAAAAATGAAGCCCCTTGAAGAACAATAATTTCGGGAATAAACCACCCAACAGAGAAAATAGCAGACGTGATGGAGTCTGAATTAAAACAACACGTTGAGTCGTTACCATCCAACATACGCGGCACCACACATTTCCTGAACAGACTGGACTGTATACCCCAACCACTCCCCGAAAACAGCATAATGTAATGTATGGACGTCAAGAAACTATATCCAAGCATCCCACGTGATGAAGGTATATTAGCATGTAAAAAAGCGCTAGAAAACCCTCACAGAAAATTATTCCCAACAGAGATAGGTCTTGAATTAATAGAAGCTGCTTTGGACAATTATTTACAAACAGACGGCGTTGCAATGGGATCGCGATCGGGGATGAATTATGCATGCACATACATGGGTGAATGGGAAGAGAAACTGTCAAAAGCATTGAAGTTACACCCCCCTGAACAGATACGTACAGTACGTTGATGATATCTGTGGAATATGGACGCATGGGTTGGAGTCTATGAAACAGTATCATTCTTTGGCAAATACGATACACCCAAGAATACAAGTTGATTTAAGGTGGTCTGAAAATAGAATAGAATTTTTAGACACGGTAGTCAAAAATAGAAGGCGGATTTCTTAAAACCAGTTAAAATACAAAACCCACGGACATGCATCAATACCTGCACGCAAAGTCGGATCACCCAATCAGCACTAAAAGAGCGATACCATATGGAATAGTTTCAAGAGTAAAAATAATTTGTTCCGATAATGCTGAATATGAATGCCACAAAATGATATAAAACAACACCTGCATGCCAGAGGTTACGACGAAACGTTTGTAAGCGAACAACTAAAAAAGGTCGACCAAATCGAGCGTAAACAGTTACTTGAAAAACGATCCGACAAATCAACCGACGAAAGAGTCCCCTTTGTGGTCACTTACTCGCGGCGCCTCCCCGACATCGGGAAAATAACACGGGAGTGGTTGTCCATTTCACACTGCTAAAAACGCTTGAAGTTGGCATTCGAAAAACCTCCCCTGATTTCGTACAAAAGACTGAAAACTTTGGGAGATATTATAGTCCAAAGCAAGCACAATAATATGTTCAACAATCAAGGGACGGGATCTGATAGATGGGAAAGAAACTGTGCAATCTGTGGGTTTATGCTTCAAACAAAACAATTCGATGACAAAAAGGGAACGGCCTACGACAAAGGCAAGAAAATCACCTGCATGTCCGGGAATGTGGTATATGGGATTATCTGCGACAAGTATAATGAAGTTGTGTACGTGGGAGAGACGGGGACAAAATTGTATGAGAGAATGCAAAACCATCTGAGTAGAATAAAACTTGAGGTCATGAGTGAACCGATACCGCATCATTTTCTGACCGAAAGCCATAGTGTAAACAATTTTAAGATTATTGGGATTGAATAAATTAATCAACAAAATGCAGCTTACAGGAGGGGTCGTGAAGCATTTTGGATTTACAAACTTCAAACACTAGAACCCAATGGGTTCAATAGACAAGAATGATTCCAAATATTCTCATTTATATACTTGATGATGGGGCGGGGGTGGGGGTGGGGTATAAATTAGTGTGAAGAGCAATTGCACCCAAAGGGGCGTTGGTGGTGGAGAAGTGTGTGTATGTTGTGAGATTATGACCAATGTGGATAGGTAGGTGCGTACATCACACCTATGGGGGATTGGATGGGGGTGCATGGACTCCATAGCCTACAATTATCTGTGTAGACATTATAGCAGGAGCCGCATGCTCGGCGGATGGAAATATTAAATTGCTGAGAGACGCAATGACTTTTTTATATTTTTTTATTTTCTTTCGGAAACTACAGCACATTGGTGGAGAGGAGTGACATCATTGAATTTTCGGAGCAGCTTTTGCCCATTCATTGATATTTACTTGCGATGCATTATTACACTGAAAATGTAAACAAAAATACTTCCGATAGAACATACCGTCTTTACTCACACAAGTCCGAAAAAAGTGTGAATTTATTGAACAACACACATTGACTTATGGCAACCATTGTTTCAAGTAAAGTGTCGTCTGCCTGTTCAAACTGCTTGACCAGAAACAACTTCTCGGTATCTCTCGTTTCTCCCTGTTCTCATTTGTCCGGGCGGTCAATGCCAGAGAACCTGCGGTATTACATCACAGGCAATGAGACTCGATTTCAGCTTTCCAGGTGTAAAGAATACAGGTAACCAGGCGTCGGAAATGGAGGGGTGAAATGTATGCAAAGTCTATTATTATTATTATTATTATTATTATTATTATTATTATTATTATTATTATTATTAAGCATTATTACAGAGCTTTTTCTCCCACCTTTCAGTGGGTTCAAAGCTCTTCACACAATTGCTGTACGTCCCATTTCGGGCATTATAAAGAAGGTATTGTTATATCGAGAAAATTACTTTTGCTTTATCTAAAGTCGCTATGTATTTTTTTCAACTGCAGTAATTCGCTACACAGGAGTCTCAATTAAACGAATCCCATTGCAGGCCTGATTAGAATGTGTATTTATCATATGACTCGTCCGTTTTGTTCACTTTAAAACATTTGATATTTTGTTTTCATATTAATCAGTGATAAACAAAGCCTCCCGTCAATTTCATTGGTTAATTTCAAAACTAGACAATTTGATTGGCTGAGCAAAATACAGCTGGGCCACATTTTCATAATTTGCATAATTAGAGTTGGGAGCTCTCATTGGTCAATTTCAAATCTGGACAATTTGATTGGCTAAACAAAATGCAACTGGGTTACATTTGCATAATTTCAGTTGGGGATAATTTACGTTATCTGTCCTATTTAGGGTGGGTTATATTGTGTTAATCTTTTACCTAACGTAACGGGAAAAACCGTCTCGCGCAATACAAGAAAAACGCCATTCATTTTTTTTTATATTTTCACTTTTTGCTTCCAAAACATAGGTTATGACCCCTCATTGGAACTAGCGTGTCGCGCTCGTTGCAATGAGGGGTCATAACCTATGTTTAGGAAGTAAAAAATGAAAATTTTTAGTTATACGAGGATGTTTTTTCCAAGTGCCGTCTGCAACTCAAGTTAGGTGATGGGTTCAAAAGTCATGCTAAGTGGCTAATTTATGTGTGTGTGTGTGTCATATGATCAATAGAATATGAAATGAGTGTTTTTCTCATATAATATTTATGAAACTCGTCCGAATTTTTCGTTTGGGCTCGCCAGAGGCTCGCCAAAATGGAAAATTCGTTTCATAAATATTATATGAGAAAAATACTCATTCCATATCCTCCATATATTCGTCATTGGAGAGAAAGGTAACGAGTGTGAAGCTGACCCGCGTCAATTCTTCTGTTGGGCAATACCTCTGGTCCCAAAAGTGTTTCAGTGAGAACGCGGTAGTGTAGTGAAGAAAGAAATACCGTAAACATTCATTTTCTTTGAATCATGGCAAAAATATTGCTCAATCGAGACTTGATTTGACCGAATATTTGACGATCATCACGAATGAAGACTCACCACAGCCTTAGTTTTTTTCTATTACGCCGCGTATAATATCTTCATGGCTGCGGGGATAATTCAATACTTATTGATATGTACCATTCACAAAAGTTAGGGATATCCAAACTGATGTCGATATTTTCGGAAAATGGTATTACAGTTAAAACTAGAAGTCCTGTCATGAAATGCGCAGACATAGCACGTTGATATGCGCGTTAATGTGCGCGTTATGGCCCAAGTAAAGCTATCAAATTCTGTACATATGGCCTGTGCACAAGCAATGTTTCAGCCAATGAACCTCCGGGTAGCCCGGAGGTCCATTGGCAGAAACATTGCATGTGTTTGCTATAAGTAACCAGGAGAACCTGTCGTGCATTGGATGCCATTCAATATGGCAATTGCGCGCACTTCCAACGCGCAATTAAGCCTAGATAAGCGCACTATTCGTGACAGGACTTCTAGTTTTAACTGTAGATACCCATGATTGGACACATCAATGTGTTACCAAGTTTCCAAGTTTAGTGTTGAGCATGAATGTCACTTGCCCATGAAAACTTCGTGCAGGTTTTGCACACGAGTGCCGCTTTAATGTCTCTATGGTACGTTTTGAAATTGTCATTGTACTGGATGGGCTTTTTAGGAGGTCTCATCATTCTTTTCTTGGTATAAACTCAATAGTTTCGGGTCGACACGTAACTTTTGAGGTATGCGAAGACTGACACGTAACGAACGTTTACGGGCTGTTGGCATGTTGGGACCTGGCAACAGACAGACTGCAGCGGCTCAAATTCTCAACGTTTCTTAATCGGTGATTAGCAGGTTGTGGTCAGGCTACCGTCAGACAGGCAATGTTGATGACAGACGTCGGTCAGGTCGTCCAAGGGCGACAACTGCTAACCAAGATCGTTCCAGCCGAACCACATCATTACGTAACCGCCATCAAAGTGCCTCAAAAATTGGACAGCAGCTGCACCAAGCGACAGATGTGCGAGTCAGTGGTCAGACTATCCGTAATCGCCTACACATCTGGAATTTGTACGCTCGACGACCTCGAATAATTCCACGTTCAACTGAACGTCACATCGCAGCAAGGCGTAATTGGTTTGGAGCACGGCAATGCGGACAATCGTCGGTGGATCATCGTCATGTTTTCCGATGAATTGAGGTTCACTCTCAACTTACACGACAGACGAAACAGAGTGCGGCGGCGGATACCATGACGTAACCGTAAGGCAACACGATCGGTGGTGGATCGGTTATGGTGTGGGGAGGAATAACCTTGACAAGCAGAACAACATTACATACCATCCAAGGGCGTGTCACAGGGCAGTACTACCTTGACGACATGTTAGAAGCTCATGTGGTGCCATTTGCGCGACGCCACGACCGTCGATTCATTTTCCAAGATGACAATGCAAGAGCACACATGAGCAGAACATCACTACACTACCTTGGCCATCACTAAGTCCATACCTTCCCTGGGTTATGCTTAGCAGGCGCCTGCGACAATGCCAACAACCCCCTACCAATGTCCAGGAACATTGATGGAAATATAAATATATTTCTTCATATATTACACTTTTAGCAAATATCTCCTACTGTTTTTAATAGTATATAAATACTATACATATATATATAACTGGAGCACGAAAGAATATATGTGCATCTCTGGGGGTGAAGGAACATCACATTGCAACAATGCGCAAACTCCACGAAAAGTGGGTAAACAAACAGCCCATAACAGTGTCCACTACCTTATTTATTTATTTATTATTTTTTTTTATTATGGCTTAACGACACTTTCAGCCAGGGTCACCTCTTGTCGGACAGTTTTACGAGTGGGGAAAACCGGAGTACCCGCAGAGAGAACCACCTAACAATGGCGCTCAACTGCCAGACTCCTCAACGTACTAACTTCACACAAACAGAGTTAGCATTCGTCGAAGACAACTGCACCATCGACGTGCAGTACGCCCTAATACATAGCGCCGACGTGTCCTCACATAATTAGACTAGTGACCTTAGAGTATGCAGAAAGATTCATTGTCATGATTTCAACTAGCCAAACGTATTTGCAAACCGATTTGGTGAACTCTTTCTGCTGTACATCACGATATACGGGTCAAAGGTATGGATGATACAGTTAAAACTAGAAGTCCTGTCATAAAATGCGCACAAATAGCACGTCGTTCTGCGGGTTAATCTACGCGTTATGACCATAGTAAGCCTATCAAATTATGTACATATGGCCTGTGTACCAGCAATGTTTCAGCGAATGGACCTCCGGGTGACCCGGAGGTCCATTAGCAGAAACATTGCCTGCGTTTGCCGTGAGTAAGCAGACGAATCTGCCGTACTTTGGACGCCATTTGCTTTAGCAATTGCGCGCAATTCCTACGCGCAATTAAGCCTAGATAAGCACACAGTTCGTGACAGGACTTCTAGTTTTAACTGTACATGCTTTAACAATGTCTTCATTTTATTGCAGAACATAACTAGACAGAAACAAGTTTTACTCAAAAGGGATAAACTGTATCTCAGGTGTGTTTTATAGTTACACAACAATCCTGAATGGATTAAATGGTGATATTGTGAGCAACGGGAGTTATTTACATGGAAACAACGCAACCAACATGCCGCATGAAGGAAATAAAACATCAGTCGAGGATAAATCTCGGACACAGGGAAGCCAAACAACTGATAGCAACTTTCGTGACGTATGGTCTGATTTCTGTGAGAACACGTCCATGCATGGCATCAAAAAAGCGACTCATACCAAAACCTTTCGTGGGTAAGGAATACGTCATTCTTTACACATTCTGCGAAAATCAAAAACTACCCAGAGAATCACCAAGAATTGTATTTTACAATACGAGCCCGCACATATTTCTATTATTTCCTAACTAATCAATAGAGGATGTCTAGTATTTTTGAGTGGATACCGAAAATTATCCCATGAGTGACCATGACAAATGCGCGTGCGAAAATTACCATTTGTCTGTGTCACAGGTGAGATAATTTTCGGTATCCACTCAAAAACACTAGATTTTCTTTTTAATATACGATTTTGAATTGATAATTCCACTCGTTTCAACCTTGAATTGATGCATGAAAGTAAACAGTGCATTGAATCATTGAAACGCGGAAGTGATTTTATTGATACTCGGAGCAGATAGTGTCTTGCAATCAGATCTAGCTGGCGGATTTCTAGTCCAAACATGACCCGAAAGTCCGTAATATAAGTTTTTGTTTTGGTACGTCCTTTGAAAGGACGTACCAAACCAAAAACTTATATTACGGACTTTCAGGCCATGTTTGGACTAGCGGGTTTCAGGCATCAATTCAAGGTGAATACGTGTTGAATAATTGCCGGAAATGATGGGTATCCACTCAAAAACACTAGATTTACTTTTTATTATACGCATTTATAAGAATCTGATAATTCCACTCATTTCAACCTTGAATTGATGCATGTAAGGTAGATAGCGGATATCTAGCGTTTTTAGTGGATAACGAAAATTATCCCATGAGTGGCCAAGACAAATGTTTATTTTTCGCGAGCGCTTGCGCGAGCGAAATTACCCATTTGTCTCGGCCATAAGTGAGATCATTTTCGGTATCCCCCCCCCCCCAAAAAAAAAAACACTAGATTTTCTTTTTATTATCGCTTTTATAAGAATCTGATAATTCCACTCATTTCAACCTTGAATTGATGCATGAAAATAAACAGCGCATTTAATCATTGATACGCGGAAGTGATTTGATCCTTTGAATGGACGAACAAACCAAAAACTTATATTTCGGAATTTTAGGCCATGTTTGGACTAGAGGGTTTCATGCATCAATTCAGGGTGAATACGTGTTGAATTATGGCTGGAAATGATCGGTATCCACTCAAAAACACTAGAGTTTCTTTTCATTATGCGTTTTTATAACAAATTGATCATTTCCAGTGATAATTGGACTTGAATTCACTTTGAAGTGATGCTTTAAAAGCCGCCATTTTGATTGATACCGTGAACGTGAATATGTCTGTATATATCTTTCCGCAATTTCTTCGATAATCTATCGTTTAGCGTATAATACACCTCTTTAATAAATTTTAAAATTGTTTTTATTCTTTTAAAATAGATTTGCCAAATCACAAGTCATATGGTTGATTAATGAGGTATTCACTGTTCTGGTATTATCACTCATTACTGTTCAAACTACTCCTGTTTTGGATATTTTGTTGTAATTATTTCCTATTTTTAATCAATCATTTTCCGTCGTAATTGGCAATGACATGTTTTACTCACTATCTTTTTCCTACCACGATAAAGCCTAAGCTGCTGATGTGACATTCAGCACCAATAATTAATCATAATTACTAATTTGACTATATTGGCGCCATGCTCATATAAATGTTCTGACGTCTTTTTTCAACGGGATTGCTGTAACGTTTGCATAAAACGTAAAACTCAGTCTGCTCCTCAAGATGGAATTGCGCGCAATTGCCATATCGAATGGCATCCAAAGCACGGCAGGTTCTTCTGGTTACTCATAGCAAACACAGGCAATGTTTCTGCCATTGGACCTCTGGGTTACCCGGAGGTCCATTGGCTGAAACACTGCTTGTGCACAGGTCATATGCAATGACATGTTTTACTCACTGTCGTTTTCCTACCATGATAAAGCCTAAGCTGCTGATGTGACATTCAGCACCAATAATTAATCATAATTACTAATTTGACTATTTTGGCGCCATGCTCATATAAATGTTCTGACGTCTTTTCGACTCGATATATAAGGTTCGTGTGTCCCTAAAGTGTAGCGAATCAACGCAATAACGTTTCCCATCAATCAACGCAATAACGTCTCTCATCGGTGATGCTTGATAACGTGATAACTGTACCGCTGTGGATGCACATCACAGTATAAACGATTATCTTCCTCATCATTAAACATCAAAGGAACGCACAGCATGAAACTCTATCATTTTTTGTAAACTCCGTCAACATCACCTCTTCACGCAGAGTTGAAAATATACGGGACCACAGTAAAGAAGTGGAATTCGTTGGCTTAATGACCGATGATAAACAGAATGTCGAACTAATATCAAACAACTGGAGAATAAATATACACGACCTACAGTTAAAACGAGGAGTCCTGTCAAGAAATGCGCACAAATAGCGCGTCGATCTGTGCGTTAGTCTACGCGTTATGACTAGAGTGAGGATATCAAATTCTGTACATATGACCTGTGCACAAGCAATGTTTCAGCCAATGGACCTCCTGATAACCCGGAGGTCCAATAGCAGAAACATTGCCTGTGTTTGCTATGACTAACCAGAAGAACCTGCCGTGCTTTGGATGCCATTCGATATGGCAATTGCGCGCAATTTCTACGCGCAATTAAGCCTAGATAAGCGCACAGTTCGTGACAGAACTTCCAGTTTTAACTGTATTAATCTTCTGAAAGTGTTTGGTTGTAGAGATTGGGACGATGACTAACAAACCTTCCTCCATCTGCCAAGATAATGATGGGATTAAAATTAGATCCCGGTTGTGTTGATCTACAAGGACAGTATACTCTGGTATCTCATTTTACTAATATTAAAACTCGTATAATACACTTATATATGTATTATAAGTTACGGGAAGTTTAGTTTGCGTAAATGAGGCGAAGTGAGAACAATATTAGGCGAGCCTTTAGCCTAATATTCTGCTCGCTGAGCTTCATATGACACCCTTCCGCTAACTAAACGGCCCGTGGCGTTTTTATTATGCCAAATCATTTCACGTCTTTGTTAAATTGTCCTATTGGCATTCATTTGTTCACAAAAGACGAGTAGTGATGCAATGCAAGTGGAAAAATCCAACGTGTCTCTTATGACCAAGAAAATTATTGACGTTTTTGGGCATACTTACATCTGCGTGCTTTCCGACGCTTGAACTGAAATCAGACTTTTCTAAAATGAAAGTTAGCCGACTTCGGAGTGCATTTTTTTGCCATAAAAACAAATAGTGGCAAGTGACAATTAACATATCATCAGTGTCGGTATATTGAATTAATACGTGGTCACTGTAGACGATTATTGTCAGTGTTCTTGAGTCATTGGTCACCAGTTATGACCGTTATTGGTTAATCTATAAGGCAGGCCTAATAAAGCGTCATTTACTAATTATAATAAGCTGTTTTCTGATGTACTGCTGACAGGGCCCACAGTAATTTCCAGTCGTGTTTCTCATAATACATTATGAGACAGATGAACAAAACTGCATGATCTATTGGGTGAGGCTGGACATGTCAACAGTGTACGTCATGATTTAGAAAGTCTGTAAATTATACAAGAACAGCTGGAAAAGTACATCATTTTTCTATTCTATCAGATACAGAAGGCTACCGTGGACTGGCCATTTTCCACGAGATGGCACTATTTCCGCGAGCGCAATAATATTAGATTGCAAACACTAATTATAGGAATAATCATCAAAAATGTAATTAAAGAAGCGCAGGAAACAACCCGGTCCTTCATTAATTAAACTTTTGCTGATTGTGAATTTATTACCTGATTGTACATCGCTGCCTACGCGTAGATTACGACCAGTCCACGGCGCCTGTACTATAAAATGTTGCTTTGCTATGTTTTAGTAGTCACGCAAAGCTTCATACTTCGAATCGATTCTAAATCGCTCCATTGATTCGATTCGATTTGATTCCAGTCGGACCGAATCGGAAATTTTCAAATCGTCAAGATCCTATCAAATTCCTACCAGTTGTCTGCTCTTGTACTCCTATTCTTCCACAAGGTTTCCTGTACGGAAGAGCTGATGATTGAACTCCCATTGTTTCACAAGGTTTCCTGTACAGAAGACCTGATGATTGGACTCCTATTCTTTCACAAGGTTTCCTGTACAGAAGACCTGATGATTGGACTCCTATTCTTTCACAAGGTTTCCTGTAGAGATGACCTGATGATTGGACTCCTAGTCTTTCACGAGGTTTCCTGTAGAGATGACCTGATGATTGAAGAATAGTTCAAGAGGTTTCACTTCCGAATTTCTTTTTTATTCCGTTTCCACATTTCAAACTAGAAGTCATGTGAATGTAATGTGCACTACTTTGAAGTAACAGCGCGTTGAGCAAGTGCATGTCAAACTGAACCATTAGTGTAACGCAATTCTTGTAGCGTGTCCGACTTACATTATTCCTAACCTCTACTGGGATACATCTACGTACATGTAATGACGTAAATAGGTTTTGAAATTCGACTCCATATACACAACGTAGAGAGTGGATTTCTACTTAATCGCAGAGTTATACTCTCCATACGATAAGTATTTATATTAGATGTCACGTGACTTTCCCGCTTTCTGATTGGTTGAACAGAAACACCCTATTTTCCGATAGTTCGTCAGCGAAATCGCACAGACCTACTATCATTTTTTGAAAAAAGAATAGTGCACGGTAATAGTGCACGGTTATAAATAGTAACATTCGAATTCGCATAGAAAATTCCATTGAAGCGCAAATACTTTACAAGACATCTCGTCCCATATACATTATTATATTTAGTTTGGAGAAATAAAAATATGTGTATCGTATCTTTCGCCAAAGGTTTTATTTTTACCGTAGCCGGATTTCGGGTTGAATTAATGGGGGGGGGGGGGGGGGGGGGGGGGGGGGTTAATAGAATAATGGTATTTTGTTTGTTGGGGTTTTGGTTCTCTACCTCTCTATTCCAGAACTATGAGTGGCAGAATTAACTTAGTTTACCAGTTTAAACCCTGAACCATTTTCTTTTCTCTTTGGCTGTGAATAAGAATATTATCTTGCATATATGACCGATGAAGACCCCCCCCCCCCCACCCACACACACACACACACACACACACACACATCTAATATAATAAATATAGCATGACTTTTCGTTGACTATGCCAAAATAGTGGTCCTCGAGGAGAGAATAGTACCTCCGCTACGCGTCGGGACTATCCTCTCCTCGAGGACCACTATTTTGGCATAGTCAACTCAAAGCCATGCTATATTTATTAAATAATTGCTCATAACAGCAAAAGTAATACTTGTAAGCTTTCATCTCATGGACCGCCGGCTGCAACCCGGCGGTCCAGTGATGGAAGTTTGCATGTGCTTCTTGTGTTTAGTTCTCAGAATTTGTAAATAATTTGTAAATAATTACTAAGTGAAAAATCGATCCCACAGCAATTTTGTAGTAATCCACCTTCCACATAATGTAGTCTCAATATTTTCTTTCTGTTCGTGATTTTACTACCGACCTCGCTAATAGCGCATTACATTTTGCATTGCACAGCGCAAACGTCCTTGTACATTTCAGACTACTTCATTCTTCTGCAGTAAAGAAAGCGTTAACTAACGAGCTTTTTCTGCGCCAATTGTGATAGGACTTCTAGTTTCAACTGTAGGATATTCTACTTTTTTGATTAACCTTTCCCAAAAGGGCGAGTTGTCGTTAATGACAATACCTGGGTGGTAAGTGAAAATATTGGCTATATTTCACAGTGCTGAAGGGCAAAATCTACAACTTGAAAAGTGGTACAATTGGATTCGATATGAAAGCTGTGCATGAATCGACTCGATATATAAGGTTCGCGTGTCCCTAAAGTGTAGCGAATATGTTTTGAGTGTTCAAAAATCCATAACATTTCAGAACAAATTCATAATGTTTCTGTGCGGTAACCATTCCCCGTTTCCTGCTCCTAACCAGTTGTACAGCTGGATTGAACTGGTTTAGCATCAAGTATCAAAACAACCAGACAAACTGTTCAATTTTAGTGTTCAAAGACCCGCAAACCTGGATTTTACATAGATGTGTGAATACGTATAAATATTCAACAATAACCGAAGTCATTCCAGCGCAGAGTGTCGCGGAGTTGCCTCATGACGTGCTGTCTTGTGTAATGCACCTTCAGCATCCAGGCTAGTGGCAATTCTGCAATTTGGGATTCAAGGAAACCGAAGATGCTTTGATCTTTTGGTTTCCTGTCAAAATTATTTTTATGGAAAATAAACGGTTCCTTAAAAACAAAATCCTCTATGTGAACAAGAGCTCGCGTAGTATTTTCTATGTTTACGGCTCTAGTAGCATAAGTTACCGTTGCACGTCACTGTATGAAATATTTGAAATGAGGTTGCCCGTTTCGCAATTACTCCATCATTGGAGTGACTTGCAAACTGCTTCAGTTTGTAGACTGTCCACACCTGTAACAGATGACGCTCAGAATGAAGAGCTGTTTAAGTTACGAAACGGTTTACGATTGGAACACAGCTGGACCGATCTCGACCTTTATCTCATTTATTGATCATTTGTGCGGTGAAGTCGTGATCATTAAACTCTGCCTTGTTCATTTCACGGTGCGGGCTCAGAGTATTATTGGGAGATATACATTATCAGGGACTGATCAGGACTATTTAAAATACGCTCTAGCCTCGGAGCCTATTTTTCAATTCATGCGCCAGATTTCAATTTACGGAGTCACACTGCTGTTTGTAACACGCACTGCAAGTATGTAATAGCTCTCATCATTTTCATTTAGTACACTATAGCAAACATTAATCTTCACTGTGGTTTCTGATCAAGTCTTGGCTGCCTTGTTGGGCAGCCAAGACTTGATCAGAAACCACAGTGAAGATTAATGTTTGGTAATTAAGATTTGAAGTATTAATTTAAGCACTCTACAACAATGATAAATGATAATCATATATATAATACATGTAAGAGTGTCTCTCTCGATTATCCATCGAAAGAATATCAAAATATGATCTGAGAAGTTACGCGCCAACTGAGAAGCCAATTTCTGAGATTTAAGAGCCAGGTCCAGATGTTTCAGAACCAGATACGCACTGGCGCATGCCCAGGTCGGTCCCTGAATCATTATTGTTGAACATAACTTCAGAGGACAGACCTCACTGTTACCTCAGACCATGTTACCGTCAATTCATCACAATAACTTATTATGTTTGTCTCTTAAATATATTTTATACCATGATTACCTATTCTACTATATATAAAAAGACTGTGACATCAATTTTATCTTTATACACCAACCGTGGTGAGCACGCCAGCAATGGGATTTCAGTAGTTAACATTTACACCTTCAGTAGAACTACATCCAAGTTGGCCTTTGGTGACGTCGACCTGAATGCGATCTTGTCTAAATTTATCGCACGTTCCCTCGCGAAGAGTGAAATGAAAGTGGCAATTATTTATTACGTTTTTAAATGAGTTTACCTCCTAAAACACCAAAAATTAACAAACATGCAGTGTCTCATGTTAATAAAGCATCCATAACTCGAAACAGTATGTTATTATGCTATTAAAATGAAAAAGGTCTTGTTTCTTTTTCTATTTCGTTTCGGTGATAAAACTGACAGCGGAAGTACCGCCCACCGATTCTCATGTAAACAAATTCGCACGTATGTACGGCTGCCAATCAGTAAAATATAGAAAAAATAATAGCGACTCTTAATAATCTGGCGATCATGGTATAAATAAAATATACCCAAAGTAGCTTGGTGTACCAACTGTTCACCACTCGTGGTGAATATTTGGTACACCAAGCTACTATGGGTATATTCTATACTGATTTTCGTTTTATTTACTATTTTAAACTCTATATCTCATATTCTAACCACATTTGTTGAAAATATATATCGTGCTATCAATAATTCACAAACATCATTCTCTCTATGTGCTATTAACTGCCTTACACACAGATAATTGACCCGTGGTTTCTGTTTTCAGGTTTAGAGTGATATGGGGCGCAGGTATACTTGGAATGGTAATATTTCTTAACTTCACGCTATACAGGCTGTTTAGCGACTACAAGTTATACCCAACACGAACTAATATAAAATTAGAAACAGCAGAGAAGCTACCATTTCCAGCAGTCACAATGTGTAACTTGTCACCTTTAAACAAATCGAAAATCAATATGACACCCCAACGAAAGAACTTGATGGTAAAAGCGAACACTCTCTTACAAGCATTTTCAGAAGATGTGACCTGGGAAAGTCCAGAATATAACAACTTCACGCAGCCGAGAAAACCTGAACTGAATACATCTGCCTATAATTTGAATGAATTGTTCGCATTATGTCACTTTGAGCGTAGGTGGAAAGATTGCGGTACAACGTTTGAGCCGAGAATAACAAATTTAGGAAGGTGTTTCACATTCTATCCAGGTGGGACTTTGAAATCTAGATCTAGACTAACAGAATTTACAGGAAGTAAAAATGGGCTGATCGCTATCTTTTTTGTACACCAGGAACATTATTACATTTCAAAATACCTCGGAGCGGGAATTAAGGTAAACAAACATTTCATATGTTTTCTAACATATATTATAGTTTAAGGATTTTGAGAAAAGAGTTTCTTTTTAAGGTCATAAATTGCAAGCATAATATTTAAAATGTTTTTACACACATTACCTGGTTATATTAATGATTATGTAATTAATTAGTTAATTAATTTATTTATTAATTTATGTGTTTATTTATTTATTTATTATGTTCAACGCAGCAACAGCAGCCCAGTCTAAACGTTGTTTTACATGAAAGGTGAAATTAAGTTTAACCCTTTACCAAACATGAAAAGCAGACGACACTTGAAAACACAATTATTGAACAACTCAGCTCGTTCCAATGAGGGGTCTTGAGATATGTTTTTGAGGAAAAAACGAAACAATAATGAAAATTGTATGGCAATTTTTGCGAATAGTGCTGCCGGGTTTAGCCGTTAAGTTGGGTAAATGGTTAATGTAGAAGAGCAAACCAAGAAACTCCACTTCCTTCATAATTCTATTGGGCGTCCATCAAGTTTCAAGACGATGTTTTCAGAAGTGAGAAAAAAAAACACGGTTGTGTTTGTTTTTGCAAAAATGAATCCATTTTCCCTCTTTATTTTATTAAGACACAGCTAATGGTTTCCCATAAGAGTGTTCACGTTCTTGCCACTAAAGCAGATTAGGAAACTATCTACATGTACATACCGAGAAGAACAAACCATGCTTTCAACCGCCTCAGTAATGTTGTTGATTTTTATTTAAAACACAGTAACAAAGGAAATGTTTCCCCTAGTTCCTGTCTGATCGACCCGACAATGTCGAAGCAGGAATTGTCGATACCTCAGACAATGTTCAATAAAAACAGGCATTTCCCTTTTCACATTTCATACGTCGACGTGGTGTCATACTCTTCATTGATCGAAGAAAACTGCAACGTTTGATATCACGTTAGATTGCTCGTGTTTCGTCATTCGATAAATACACAGGGCGACATGCGCCTATGAATGGGTTAATCGATATGGCACGACTGCCAACGCGAAGGGATAAAACTAAAGGCCGCAGGCCTCGAGTTTTATCCATCCGCGATGGCACAAGTGCCACCTCAATTTACCGATTCACACTGGCGTTCCGTACTGTGTTTATTCCACGCCTTCACATCTATAAAAAACTGGCTAAAGAATTTAATACGAACGTTTCAAATAGAACAAAGTGTTTCGGGGTGCTTTCATGTAGATGATTTCTGAAACCACAATGCGTATTGATAACAGATTATTTTATTCAAAAAACCAAATTAGACGGTCGTCGATAATCTTACCCATGGTTTTCACAGGCGACAACTTAAAACTATGTTCTTGGGTGTTAGTGATTTATCAGGGTTTTGTAATAGGAATAGTTAGTGCATCATGCCAGCAGTCAAGAAATGGCCCTACCACTTTCGGAATAGCTTTGTCGGAATCACAGGGATGTTCAGTGCGAACTCAACCTGGGAAACATCACTATATCAGGGTCCATATCTAGATAGGTCTTAAGCAAGGGTGCAGCTTGACACAAATTCCATTTGCATTGCATATCAATGATTTAGAAGAGTTGATGGAAAGCGCAGAGGGGATCAGTGTTGGAGAGACACAAATTCCAGGACTATTCGTTGGTGATACTGTTTTATTGTTGGAAACTACGGGGATAAGTGGCGAATAGAACTAAACGAAAACAAGATTAAGGTCATACCTAGGGACCGGGGAGATTAGACGAAACTCATGGGTGGAGGGTGGACAAGTTTTTTTTCTGTTGGTGAAGAAGAAACCAAGCATCTTATAGTATGAGGACACGGTAGAATATGAATACTTAAGGGTGAACATATTTGCAAAGGTGGATGCATATACAGAAACCACACCAATAAACTTGAAGCAAAGGGGAAAGAATATTCAATCAGATAACGCTTCTAGGAATAAATAACTTTAACAAAGTGTTCGTTGGGAAAACTATTTGGGAGAGGGTGGAGCTTCCCAGTATAACCTGTGGAACAGACGTAATCCCTTTAAATCAAACGGCTGTGAAGAGCTAAGAGATTTTGCAAAATGAAGCGGATATGTGTACAAGTGGGGCAAGTAATACAGCCGCACTGGAAGCAAATGTGCAGCTTGGGAGTAACGGACACCCTTAGAGATTTCATTTTGGTATGCCCCAAATACTCGTCAAGTAGAATAAGACTCCTTCAGAACTTAATGGGAGAATAAAAGGAAATCGTGAGAGATAAGTGGATGGAGAAAGGGCCAATATTATAGTTGGAGTGACTGAGAAAGCGTCATTTGGGGAAATTATCTGAATACTGGGACAAAAGGAGAGAGAGTGGGGGTGGGAATACCCGGGAGGATTGATGTTGGCCTCCTTGTTTGAGGATCGCGGCAAATGAGCGGAAGGCTCAAGTATTATTATTATCGCGAAACACCTTCTTCCAAAGAAGATTCCAGTATTTTAGCATAATATTCTAGGTGTTTCCTTGTTGATTTTTAAATTATGAAGATGGTATGCTTTTGGCGATCTATTAAATTCTCGTTCCATTTCTGTACGATCGTTTATAGCCGTTTACAATCATCACCGAACCATGGCTTCGCGAAACGATTGAAATTTGCCTAGGTCTTCGGGATAGTCGTGCATGCGAACGTAATGAGATGCTTTGTGAAATTCTCGACTTGGTGAGCACCTTAATCCAGCATCCTCCCAGCACGTGCTCGTCCCTCGCATTTAACCCTTTACCTAACGTAACGGCCAAAACCGGCCAGCGCTACTCTCAAAAATCGCCAATTAATGTTCATTATTTTTTTCAGTTTTTGTCTCAAAAACATAGGTTATGACCCCTCGTTGGAACGAGCTCGTCGAGCTCGTTCCAACGAGGGGTCATAACCTATGTTTTTAAGACAAAAATTGAAAAAACTTAGTTATTCAAGAAGTGGCGTCTGCTTTTCAGGTTAGGTAAAGGGTTAATTCCATTGAGGTAATCAAGAGAAAGCACAAGCAATGTTTCAGCCAATGAACCTTCGGGATAATAATAGCTCGTTCCAATGAGGGGTCATAACCTATGTTTTAGCGACAAAACATGAAAACATAATGAACATTAATTGGCGATTTTTGAGAATAACGCTGACCGTTACTTTAGGTAAACGGTTAAATAATATAATTATCGTTAATAATGAAAAGTAATAAACAGAGTAATCGCTTAACTGGACTGGTTACGTGAAATAATTCATACGAGGCGAGGGACTATATTGTAAAACACTCGTGCGCATTCGCGCACTCGTGCTTGTACAACGTCCCTCACTTCTCATGAATTGTTTCATGTAACCAGTCCTGTCAAGCGATTACTCTCTATATCATGACTCGACGTGCTTCTGCTCAAACTTATGACAAATGATTTGCCTTCGGAACGCATTCTTCTTTTGTCCAAAACTTGGTCATTTTAAACATTTCAGTTGATTTGGAAAGAACGAATAAACTTTGAGTCTCCTGGCATGGGTCGATTAACGTTAGAAATATAAATATTAGTTTGTATTTGTTTCATCCCTTTTTGATGATAATTCTTTTTACTAAGGCTCCATGGAACTCCATTCTTTTGGGATTTCCAAATCATATATATCAGTTAGCTCATGGTTTCGAATGACACTTCTCCTGCTGTTGATGATTTTTTGAGAACATTCATTAATTTCCATATCAAAAAGTTTCGTTGTTTACGAGCGGTGACATTCAATGACATTCTGGGGGCGCGGTGGCGTCGCCGGTAACCGGTTCTCTTTAGATCATCGAAGTTAAGCAACGTCGAGCGCAGTTGGTAGTTGGATGGGTGACCATTTCAGCGAATGATTCGTGCTCCCGTGTTGTGTCCTTGGGCAAGGCACTTAACCCCGATTGCCTACGTGGGGGGCACGATGACGCTGTGTACTAAGACGCACTGCACGTCGATGGTGCGCATGTCTTCAACCAGTCTAACCCTGCCTGTGCCGCGGTGCAGAGTTCAGAGTTGCGATGTTGGAGAGCTGGCAGCTGCTCGTCGTTGCTCGGTGGTTCTCTCCGGGTACTCCGGTTTCCTCCACCCGTAAAACTGTCACAGACATGATATGACCCTGGCTGTCGTTAAACCCTAATAAAAAATGGCACATTCTATAAGCAGACCAACGACCCTTAATTTTTGCAATATTTAATGTACTAACAATTCCCTGGATTGATTTCCGCAGCACAACATGGTTACGTGTATTCAATAACTGTCCTTCAGGCTTGACGATTTTTTTTAGCTCTCCTTAGTGCCCTCCTGAAAGAATTAAGGAGAGCGAAAAATTGCCCTCCTAAATATTTTGGTCTGGGATGATTGAGATTACATGTATTATGCTCACATTAATTTTTTGTTGTAAAGCAAACATGTAATTTAACTTCGAAGTCACATAACATCACGTAATTTCATTTTGAAAGTGGTTTAGTGGTAAAAGGTAATGGCTGCAGCCATACCCAATCATTTGAAGCAAAATGGGTCACAGCAATATTTTTTTTTCTGTCAGTTTCAAGTTCAAAAACTGACATTACAGTTTGAGGGGTAATTATTCAAGGAATATTGACACTATAATATACTATCATTACTACTATCCTGTCATTTGAAGCACTTGCACCAGGATGTGACTAGATTCAAGCCGACCTGTTGTCCAAGAAAGTCATACGCCTACCACTACCACCTTCAACCCCTTGCGGGGTTGAAGGTGGTAGTGGTAGGCGCATGACTTTCTTGGACAACAGGTCTGTGTACACACACAGGTCTTGTCAAGTGTGTGTTCGGTTGTTGAGTGAGACATCTAGATGTCGCTTTACCTTAGTAAAGTTAATAAAATCACTGATGTAATAGTCTGTTGGTTTCAGTTTCAATGAGTTCGTTCAATTGGATACTTAAAATGCTGTGTAAAGCTAATTGCTATCCTAAGCTGATTGAAGAGAGCGATTTTTTGCCCTCCTGCATTTTTCAGAATGCCAGGGCTGGTCCTTGATCAGTTGCGAACATGTCGATAAATTTCGGTCATTTTCTATTGATTGTTAAAACAATCAATAACATTGTCAGTCTCATTCAGATTCATTATGGTTTGTGTATTATAAGGCAGCACATATCAATGAGATTCTGGAGAAGACAACAGCCTATTTTTATGTTGCTATGATGTTTTGTGACAGATCAGGGGCTTGCTATGTGCATGTGACACCATTCAGGGAAAAGAGCCCACGGCTTTGGGCAATGGTTTGCCCTGTATACAAACTGGAAGGTTGGAAGTTCATCTGTTCGATCGAGCCAAATTGATGAGAAATTGCTCTGTCTATTAATTATCTCCCCTAGTTTGCAAAAGTGTTGTGCTTGAATGTGTTGACCAAACACACATAATTCGTGTTGTTCTGGGCAACATTCGCAACATTCCGAAGCTCGGACGGATCGAATAATCACTTGTACAAGTACAGACTACTTATCCACCCGAGAAACAGACTCTACGTTCGTCGCCTTCATTATATTACTCTCGAGTGTATTGTTGGGGAAAAGTCACAAGTCTACAGAGTGTGTTGAATATGCGACAAACTCGCTACGCCCATTTACACACTTTGAATTTTTTTTTTTTTTTTTTTTTTTTTTTTTGGGGGGGGGGGGGGGGGGGTCATTACTCAAGACATAGACATAAACAAACGATCATTCCTTATTTTTTTAAAATGTCAAAGATTTGTCTCAGATTGTCTTGAGGATGCAAAGTCCAAAATAACAATAGGTTTACTAAGATGCCAAGGAGGAATATGAGGTTCACGGTTCTCTTTTATTGTTTGAAATTCAAGTGTGGCAGACTCCACATGGGCTTTAATTCTAATTCCCAGTGGAGGGGTGTGTTTTTGGTGTAGGTTAAAAATGTCTACATTTTGAGGATCTGAGACACAATTATTTGATGGATTAGCCAATAGTTTGGAAACATATTGAACTAACGGTTTAATTCTGCGCTTCTAGAGAGAAGCCCATCCCCTACCCCAACTAGCATTTAATCTATTGGCGACGTTCGAAATGCTGCCAGGCTAATTCTTATACCACTATTGTGAATTGAATCAAGTGGTTTGAGGTACGACGTTCTTGCATAACCGTAAACTACTCAACCGTAATCTAATTTTGATCGAACACGCGATTCATACAGATGGAGTAGTGTTTTTGGCCATCACCCCAATCACAGCTACCAACCACTTTTGGGAGGTTAAGTGATTTTTATCTAATAATCATGTAGATTTTGGCTTGAAAGCCACGTAAAACGGGACGTATCACAGAATGCGTTCCGATTCCGTATCATATAGGCGACTCATTCTGATTCCGTATCATATCGACGACTCGTTTCCGGTAGCGCTACGGGCTATCATAACAGGCGCATGGATAAATTCTATGTGCGTTTCAGCGATCGACCGAATATTATGTCCCAAAAATGTTTAAAAATAATTTAACCCTTTACCTAACATGAAAAGCAGACGACACTTGCAAAAGAAATTCTTGAATAACTAATTTTTAAAAAAAAAATTGTCTCAAAAACATAGGTTATGACCACTCATTGGAACGAGCTCGAGGAGCTCGTTCCCACGAGGGGTCATAACCTATGTTTTTGAGACAGAAAATGAAAAAATAATTAAATTAATTGGCGATTTTTGAGAATAGCGTTGGCCGGTTGTGGAAGTTACGTCGGGTAAAGGGTTAAGATTTAATCTGTTATGTGACAGAATTGTTAGTTAAATGAATTATCATGATAATGTGCATGTCCTGTGATTTGCATCAAATTCTCGGTGGTGTCCGAAAATGGGATCACAACGCGCCGGCAAAGCCGGCTCGTTGAGATCCGATACCACCTCGAATCTGATACAAAATTAATCACAGGACATGCACATTATCATGATAATTTGTATATGTCTCACACTTAGCTGTTTGATATGGAATTCAGTTTATTGTCAATCAATAAACCCAAAAATTTCCCTTCTTTTCCAACTTTAACAGCACTGCCTTCTGATTTAATTCCGGATCAAGGTGATGCTTCCGTAGCTTAAAGAAATGAACACAATTTGTTTAAAAGACTTGGAGAATTTGAAACCATTTTCTGTTGCATTTTGTGAATTCTATTTAAACACGGCAGAAGTTTCCGCTCTATGACATTCACATTTCTGCCGCTATAGCAAATTAAAAAATTATCAACATATACAATGACGTATCAACCATATTCCCAATTGCGTCAATGATGCCATTGATGCTAACTGAAATGAGTAAAGGATAAAATAATACCTAAGGAACGCCCATGTCTTGCTCAAATAACGTCGACCCGACGCAGACTTGAAATTGACGGTATTGTAAAACAGTTGTCAATAAAAAGTCGCATACGCTCTTCCAGTCCCATGTGGACAAGATTTTTTTTTTAAAATCCCCTATTTCCACATTGTACATTGTATCATGTGCCTTTTCCAGGTCAAAGAAAATGGTGATTACATGTTCTTTCCTAGCAAAGGCATTTCTTATAAACGTTTCAAGTTTAACCAAGTGATTCACAGTACTTCTTTGGCTTCTGAAACCACACAGAACATTCGCAAGAAGACAGGTCGATCATTGATCATCCTTTCCGTGGTTTTACACAATAACTTGTGAGTTGAAATATTTCTGTAATTTCGTGGATTCCAATTGCGTTTATCGGACATTGGTATGGGAATTATCGTTCCTTGACGACCAGAAGGTGGAAACTGGCCAAGCACCCACATTTTTTTGAAAATTGACAATAAAAGGTCAAGTGATGACTATGACAGACGTTTCAAAATTGGTTAATGCATTTCGTTGGGTCCAGTGGCAGTACTTTTTGATTTATGCAAAGAGATATGTAACTCCACAGTGAAATGTTCATTGTAATTCTCCACATTGTCAGAGGTAACTTTGATCTTTTATCTTTCCTATTGTGTTTTAATTTTTAAAAATTCTGCATTATAATTTTCACACGACGAATGCTTGGAAAATGTTGAGGCCAATTTGTTGGATGTTTCATTTTTCGACGTTGTTGTTTTGTTATCTTCCAGATGTTGTACAGTTGATGTTGTTTCTTTATCGTAAATTTATTTAACCATTTTCTAAATTTTGTTGATGGGTGTGTGCTGGTTAAGTTTATAAACATACATTTCCCAAGAGGTTTTCTTTTTTGTCTTTCATAAATCGTTTGGCCTTTACCCGACTGACACGTAGTTTGTCTAAATTAAATGTTGTTGATGATTTATTAAATTCCAGTCCAGTCTTATTGTGGCCCTTTGTAGCCTGTTTGCAATCTTTATCTAACCATGGTTTTGCGAAACGTTTTGGATCAGCCGAGGTTTTAGGGATGTCTCTTTTTACAATGTCAGGTACATCCCTTGATAAATGTTGTACTTGATCGTCTCTTTCTACAAATTTCTCCCGTGTGAGTCGATCAGAACAAAGCGATGAGTAAGTATTCCGGTTTGCCTTTTTCAAACTCCACTGGGCCCTCCTCTCGTCGTTTGCATAAACCACAAGTGGTCACTCTCCCACAAGTAATCTTTAACCTTCCAAGAAAAATCGAGGACATAGAAGGACATGTGACTGTGAGCTCAATTGATGTATAGGAATCAGATGCGTGATACAAATAGGTGTCAGAACCGTCATTTAACAAGCACAAGGCATATTTCGTAATAAATTCTTCCACTGTTTTACCCGTTACTTCTTCGTGACTTCGGAAATTATTCCAAAGAAATCTATGTGCGTTGAAACAACCCAACAAAATATATGGAGTTGGGAGGTGATGGACCAGCAGCTCAGGATCATTCAGTTGTAGGGGTTTATTTGTAAATAGAGTATAACGTAACTGTCTTATCTACGGTTAGGCTTACAGCTGGATCCTGTAAGTTTGTTTGTAAATGTAGAAGTGAATGTATAGAATATACCCATAGTAGCTTGGTGTACCAAATGTTCACCACGAGTGGTAAAGTTGTGTTAACCGCGAGCCTTTGGCGTGCGGTTAGCGCCATTTCACCACGAGTGGTGAACATGTGGTACACCATGCTATTTTGAGTATATTTTATTTATACCATGATCGTCAGATTATTAAGAGTTGTGAAGTTCTGTTAACCGCGAGCTCCGGTAGATTTTGGGGGATTTACTTCTGGGGAAGCTGTACTGAGATGTCTAGCGTAGTTGCCGAATATTTTGCTGACCCACCGACAACCATCCGTTCAGTGTCCTCAAATCTCTTGCGGCTAACGGGGGTGTTGAAGAGCTTCGGGTATTCTGTCTGATAACTGTTTTTGTTTATGTTTCTGTTTTTCCATTTCTTATTGTTTTCTTCTCTGGTCTTGACTCAGATTTTACTGTTGCGATTGTTGTGTTTGTTCTGGCTTGCGTTTTGTGTTGTCTTATTTTGTTGGTCTGATTTACTGTTTGCCTTCTTTGCCTCTTCTGGTTTAGATTTATGTTCGTTTTGGTGTTCTGCCTTGGGCATTTCTTGGATGGTACATTTTTTTGTTGACCTTGGCTGGATTTGATTATTGTTCCCCATAGTAAAGTCTTGTTCCAAAGTTGAAATCGCGAGTCCAGGTCAAGTAAATGCATAATGGCATGCATGCGATTCAGTCGATCTTTTTTGTTTTACAGTTGAGGCATAAGATGACATTGACGCATTCAGGGCAGGCATTGATGTTATTATGTTTCCGGTGTCTTTAAAAGTAACCTGTTTCTCGTACTTTACTTTCTGTATAAGCTTTTCTTTCTTCCATATGGGTCAATCTTTAGATGATGACATGCGATTGCCCTGTAATAATATGTCATTGATGCCCATGGCCCTTCATGACTTATACTATATCTATAACATATTTGTTGCCTCGACATGTACTCTTCCCATGACCAAACTGTTCGCGCCTGAAACATCGAAGTGGATTTGGAACGTATAAATGCACTTTGACGTTCAGATATCCAATTTTAAGAGCTTTAGGAGGTATTGTGCCATCACAGGTTCATATGCAGGTGATGGTTTTAATTACTTTGCCATCTGTTTTTTTTTATTTTCCTCCCGTTTTACTGCAGTCATTCTTTATGTTTGGAGTTCGAAGGTAATTTCATTTTCGATCATTTCTGCAAGTTCCCTCGTTCTTATGACTCCTTTGCTAGTGTAAATTGTCTATGGTAATCTGCTTTTGTATCAATATCGATTAGTTTTTTTTCTTAAGTTTTTAACCCTTTAGTCCTAAGTGGTATCTTCCATGAGAGTTCAATGACAGTAATTGGAAAAGTCCACATTCATTATTTGGGGATAGGCCAATTAATATTTTCAGCTTGTAGCCGCGAGGTTGCTGGTTGAAAATACTGATTGGTCTACTTCACACATAGATACAGAGATTATGAAATATCATGATCATGTGCCGGAAAAGCGGCCTCTTGGTTTCAAAAGGTACGATTACTTGTTAAATCATATTCAGTACGTGGAGAGTGGATTATAACTAAATCGCCTGCGGAGTGGAGTTATCACCCAAACTATAGCTTTCAAATTTGTGTATATATCGACTAAAAACACAAGCAATGTTTCAGCCAATGGACCTCCGGGTTAAACCCGGAGGTCCATTGGCTGAAACTTCGCTTGTGCTTGTTATGCTTTGCAACAAATTTGCAATTATTGCTTGGGTGGAATCTCCACTCTGCGGGTGATTTAGTGATAATACACTCTCCGTGTACTGTATACTATTCAAACAACAAGTAGGGGATATTCAAACTGATGTTGATATTTTCAGAAAACGGTATTGGATACGCGTGATAGGACACATCAACATGTTACCAAGTTTAGTGTGGATCATGAATGTCACCGGCACGAGCGCCGCGTTAATGTCTGTGGGGTACGTTTTCAAATATTCGTTTGTACTGGGCGGGCTTTTTCGAAGGTCCAATCGTTCTTTTCTTGGTATAAACTCGTTCATCAATAGTTTCTGGTCTAAACGAAACGTTTGAGTTATGCGACGACTGACACGTGACATACGTTTACGTGCCTTTGGCATGTTGGAAGCTAGCAACAGACATACTTCAGTGGCGGATTGGTTATGGTGTAGGGAGGCATAACCATGACAAGCAGAACAGCATTATATGTCATCCAAGGGCGTGTCACATTGCAGTACTACCGTGACAACAGACAACATGTTAGCAGCTCATGTGGTGCCATCTGCGCGACGTCTCGGTCGTGGATTCATTTTCCAAGGCGACAATGCAAGAGCACACAGGGCCGGTGTCGCTACGGAGTTCATCCAGGAGCAGAATATCACTACACTACCTTGGCCAGCACAAAGTCCAGACCTTCCACCAATCGAGTACGCCTGGGATATGCTTGGCAGGCGTCTACAACAACGCCAAGAACCCCCACCAATGTCCTGGAACTCGCCATTGCACTACAGGAAGAATGGAATAACATCAGTCAAGCTGATATTGGACGTTTGGTGAGGAGTATGCCACGTCGGATCCGCGCTTGTCTCGCGAACCAAGGATGATTTACAAGGTATTGTGGTAGATTCTCTGATTGACCATCCATGTCTTCTACAGCTCAGTGCGTGGAATATATGCCTGTAAAACAGTTGTCTCTCTATGTCGGGATAATTATATGGAAGAAGCCACGAGACAACTGGGCAATATCAAACATCAAAGAAAAATAGATTGACTTATTTGTCCCGTTAATGTAGACAACTTCAATATGAATTTTTCCTCAACGAATGTCAAATAAACAAAAACAATCGAGATATTTAACAGCTCAGCTCAGTGCTCAAACAAGACAATTTTCCTGCCCAAGATTCAGAAGGACCGTTCTTCATGGATGGAATATTTAAGTCCACCAGAAAGACCAATTATTTCGGATTGTCACTCGGAAACTCACGCCCTCTTGGAACTCATTGACTATCATCTGAAACCTTTGCTAACAGATGTTCCAGCTATCTGAAAAATACACAGGATTTCCTGTCAAAATGTCTGCTTAATATATCAGGATAACGTGGTCCCATGGAAGAGATAAACGCTGATGTTTTCTCATTCTCGGCATATGTTTGTGATGAACTCTTTTTGTAAAGTCCATGGTGCGTGATTTCCGCGTTTTTAGTCTACGCCTTGAACTGATACTTTCACCAGAAGGGTAGTGATATTCTCTGAGTTACGCAAAAATCTGTGTAACTATATCCAATAAGATTTAACTGAAAACGCGGCAATTATCAATAGATTTCGTCACACTTTCCAACACCATGTGTAAACAGTTCTACGCACCAACTATGTGGACAGTGTCGTATATTACGGGTTTAAGTAAACGCGGCGAAACTGAAATCCAGTCGAGGTTGATTCGCATGCATGTATCTGAATCGGAAGCATGCTGGGAAATTGAGGATATCTACGCTGTTTTAGTGAATATCGGGAATTATCTCATGAGTGTGGACCTGAAAGTTTTATTTTTCACGAGCGCTTGCGCTCGTGAAAAATGAAACTTTCAGGTCCACACTCATGAGATAATTCCCGATATTCACTAAAATAGTGTAGATTTTCTTTTTATTATATGCTACTTGACATTTTACTGTGCAATATTCAGCCCAATTTCACTGCAAACAGTTATGTTTGAAAAAAATAACAAAGATCAGCTGATCGGTTATTCAGGGCGACGTTCAAGGTGACGTCATGCGCCGAAGCGTAACGTCATTTAGGAAGGTACTGAAAAAAATTTAGCGTGTGGACCTAAAAATATTATTTTTCACTCGCGCAAGCGTGCGTGAAAAATAAAACTTTCAGGTCCACACTCATGAGATAATTGCAGATACTGACCAAAATAGTGTAGATTTTCTTTTTATCGACATCTTATTGCACAATATTCAGCCCAATTCGATCCCAAATGCGTACCTTTCAAAACAATAACAAAGATCACCTGATCGTTCCTTCAAGGCGACTTGATGCGGCGTAGCGTGACGTCATTTAGGAAGCTACTGAGAAATATTTCTCGATATCTATCGAGCCGATAGATATCGAAAAATATCTTTTAGATAATTTGCGATAATTCACAAGCTAGCAAAAAATAAATATATGATAAGCACCCTGACACGTGAATTTTCTCGGTTTTTGGGCATACAAGAACGTGATATTTCTTAAGAAACTGTCTAAAAGACCTGTAAAGTTTTGAAAATATTATCTTGCAAACCAGAGTGGAAGACAGTTATTGTATAATCTTCAGTGACGTATGCTAATTGAAAAAGACATTGTAACAGCGAGGGCGAGTTGTATCGAAACCTCCTCTCTTCAGTTAACTTTATCCTGCGTGACTAATAAATGCCTGTCTGTTACTTTTCTTATCTTAAATCCACAGGTTGTTCTTCATCCCCCAGAAGAAGAACCAAACGTTGACAATGAAGGATTTTTAGCACCTCCAGGTTTCTCAACCTTTGCTGCGATGAAGCTTATAAAGGTAGGTCAAATATAGCCATAAATTCCTACAATGCGTTTATATATTTGAGCTGTATGGATGTAGGTTGCTTGATTAAATAAAGTCAGTTAGACAATTAGTGACGTTTGATATAACGATTGCTCGTGTTTCGTCATTCGATAAATACACAGGGCGACACGCGCCTATGAATGGGGTAATCGATATGGCACGAGTGCCAACGCGGATGGATAAAACTAGAGACCGCAGGCCTCGATTTTTTATCCATCCCCGATGGTATAAGTACCACCTCAATTAACCCGTTCACACTCGCGTGCCCTTCTGTGTTTATTCCTCGCCTTCACATCTATAAAACAATTATTAGAAGGACACTCAGCAATTCATTTGACAACTATCAGCAAGTTATTTCGAAATCAGTTCAGTGCCGGGTGATCAATCGTCTGCTAATGCATAGAAACACATGTGCGATTTTGGGGGAATTCCCGTGGATAAGTTTATAAAAAAGGCCAAACATGTGGTGTAGGTATGTTTGTACCATTGTAGTACATGCATATTTGAGCTAATTAGGCTTTTCCCTCTGGAAAAGACTATTGTTTTTCTACGGATTATTATTTCTTTTTTTTTCTTTTTTTGGGGGTTTTTCTTTTTCTTTTTTTTTTTTTTTCCACACATTTTGTCCGTACGATTCAGAAGCCATTTTCGAACAGATTTTCACAATATTTTGCGCACGCATAGAGGGGCCCAAAATCTAAAAATGTACCGAAGCGGATTTTTCGATTTAACCCTTATTTCGGCAGAATTGGCAAAAAACTGCCAACATTGGGGTTTATCGGCACTTTCTCGAAACACGGCTTGTAGATTTTTTTAAACATTCATCATTGCTAGACCTGCCTGTGACACGACCTTTGATACACACGACATATCAGGCGATGCATATGGTAACCCTCCACAGGCCGCCAAACATCAAAATTTTGATGAAATGGGCCAGTTTCAGGCACCCACAGCACCCAAACGATACACGAGAGATAAACATAACTTCCTTTATTGGAAGTGGAAGTCACCGTCGATCAATTTTGTAAGTAATAAGGGTGTTCAAAAAACCAAGTGTTAACCCGTTTTGGGCTGGTTAAACAGCAATACCCCCAAAAAGCTCAAAAAGTCATGTTTTCAGTGGATTTCTGTAAACGAGTCCTGTAGATTTTCAAGAAAAAATTGTCACTCCCCGGACTTGGTATGACAATAGAAGTTGCATGCGGTGAGGATTTGTTAACCCTCCACAGGCTATTAAAAGTCAAAATTGTGAAAAAATGGGCTGTTTTTGGACGCCAACAGCACCCAATGGGTACGCCACAAAGAAAAGTGCCTTCTTTTATCGAGCGCACAATCTATACGGAAACATTTTTGTAAGTAGTAAGGGTATTCGAAAGTCGAAGTCTTAACCCATTTTGGGCAGGCTAAAGAGAGAGACCCCTTAAAATCTTAAAATTCCCATTTTCTGTGGATTTCTATAAAAAACATCCTGTAGGTTTTCAAGAAAAATTGACTACTCGCAGGTCCTTGTGAGACATTACAAGGTGCATGGACACAATATTCCGGTGAGCGTTTATTAACCCTCTACAGGGTGCCAAGCATCGTAATTTTGTTGAAATGGGCTGTTTTTGAACACGCACAGCACCCAACCTGTACCTGAGAAATAAACATAATCTGCTTTGTTGAAAGTGGAATTCACCAAGGACCATTTTTGTAAGTAATAAGGGCATTCAAAAAACCAAGCGTTAACCCCTTTTGTGGTTGCTAATAGTGATACCCATCAAAAACTTAAAAATTTATGTTTTCCCTGGATTTCTTTACAAACATCTGGTAGGGTTTTCAAGAGAAAATGGCCATTGATAGGTCTTGGTGTCACACTACCAGCTGATTGGATAAATTATTCTGGTAAGCATTTGTTAACCCTCCATGGGCTGCTGAATGTCAAAATTTTAAAAAATAGTCTGTTTTTGGACACCAACAACATCAAATGGAAATGCAACAGAGAAACATAACTTCTTTTACCGGACGCAAAGCTGACAGGGAAACATTTTTGTGAGTAGTAAGTGTATACAAAAATCGAGGTCTTAACCCATGTTGACTAGTTAAGGAGATATACCCCTTAAAAGCTTAAAATTCCAGTTTTCTCTGGATTTCTCGAAAAAAATTCCAAGCAAAATTGACCATTCGCAGGTCTTGGAGTGACATTATAAGCTGCATGAACAAAATATTTCGGTAAACATTTGTTAACCCTCCAGAGGCTGCCAAGCATAGACATTTGGAGAAAATGGGCTCTTCTTGGGCAACCATAACACCAAATGTGTACCTGCGAGATAAACATAACCTCCTTCATTGTAAGTGGAATTTACCGACACTCATTTTTGTAAGTAATGAAGGTTTTCACAAAACCAAGCATTAACCCTTTAGGGCTTGTTACAGACCGATACCCCTCAAAAGGTTAAAAATTCATGTTATCCGAGGATTTCTTTAAAAACATCTCGTAGATTTTTAAGAAAAAATGGCCATTCTCAGATCTTTGTGTGAAATTACAAGTTGCATACACAAAATATTTCAGTAAGCATTTGTTAACCCTATGCAGGTTCTCAAACATCAAAATGTTGATAAAATTGGCTGTGTTTGCGTACCCACAACACCCGTAGTTGAGAGGAGAGATCAAAATAAGAGGAAGTAAAAGTCACTGAGAATTATTTTTGGAAGTATTAAGAGTATTCAAAAAACAACACATAACCCGTTTAGGGCTGGATAAGCAATGATACCTATGAAAAGCTTAAAATTCATGTTCTCTCTGGATTTCTCCGAAAACATCTTGTAGATTTTAAAGAGAAAAATGGCCATTCGCAGTTCTTGGTGTGACATTACAAGTTGCATGAATAGATATTCCTGTTAGCACTTGTTAACCCTCTACAAGCTGCCAGACATCAATATTTTGGATACATTTGAGATAAAATGGACCATTTTCAAACAGGCACAGCACTCAGTGGGTATGTGTCAAACAAACATAACTCCTTTTGTCGGACATTGACTCGTAGGACGACGATATTGATATTAACCCCCTCCACCGTTAATGATGGTTTTTACGTAAACAATTTTTTTATCAAACTGAGTCATTTGAGACTACTATACTCACCTTTCTCATAAAATCAATGGGGGAACTTCAGTGAGACAGTTAAAAACAATTCATCAGACACTGTGGCGTCATGAAGAATCATGGAATCTCATCGGGAAAAGCCATGATTCTCCAGAATCATAAAGTCTAGTTGTCCTTGCGATCGCTTATTAGAACGCATTCGTTTCGTTTAAACTGCGCGGCTCCTATGATTGTTGGTCAAAAGTAAATTTCAAGTAGGCGGTGTTATGTTAACTTTTGACAGATGGCGTGATCGTCCAAAAATAGTCTATCAACGATATCCGTTCTGCACGTGTGTACGGAACAGATTTTCATTTTCTGCATGGTTTTGTGTTGCATTGGATGGGGATTTAACCCTTTACCTAACGTAACGGCCAAAACCGGCCAGCGCTATTCTCAAAAATCGCCAATTAATTTTCATTATTTTTTTCATTTTTTGTCTCAAAAACATAGGTTATGACCCCTCGTTGGAACGAGCTCGTCGAGCTCGTTCCAACGAGGGGTCATAACCTATGTTTTTGAGACAAAAAATGAAAAAAAAATTAGTTATTCAAGAATTTTTTTTGCAAGTGTCGTCTGCTTTTCACGTTAGGTAAAGGGTTAATAGAACAGGCGTGTAATAAATCTCCAGAACAGTCTCAGTCTTACATCGTGTACTGAATACAGCAAGGCGTCATCTTTTGTGCATTAGAAATGTAGATGGCGCCTTCTTGTACTCAGGGGACGATATTATGTTAAACACATATTGAAATGTAATGTGTTTTTGCTGAACTGCTAATAATTATAGCCAAGATAAACGTGAACGGCCCGTGTATGCTGCATCATTTTTGTAAGAGAAAATCGTTCCTTGAAGAACGCCAGGTTCAATACTAGCTGATAGAAAGGTCATAATATTAAAGCACGACTTTTAAATGTACTTGTTGATCATCGACACATTTACTTTCAATGCACATGTCTGTGGATTATTTCCATTCCAACATACGTGTTGTAAGTTACTAGGCTGTCATGAGCAGACGGGCAATCGCCCTCGCCCTCAGCCGTCATCATAATCTAAAAGTTCGACTAGCGATAAACGCCTTCCTCGCGACGTATTCTGGAGACAATAGAAGTCAATTTCGCGTTTCTGAAAGTATCGGCATTGCGCACCTGATTGGGCGTCCTTCAGAAACATTGGGTAATAACTAACAGCTCCTGATTCTGTAATATTTCACATCTGGATACTCGGTTACAGTATTACAGTTACAATGTAGACTTTCCTGGGAGTGATCAGTTCAAAATTTCTACCAATAGGTCTGCATGATTACTACAAACAACAGAAATCATGCAGAACTACAGTCAGAAGTTATGATTGTTTTGATGAGGTTCGTGGTGTATGTCTGAAATTCTGGCATAAGAGACCTCAACTGTCACTTTTAGAGTGACAGTTAGGGGCCACTTATGTCAGAATATTAAACATATTATAGGCACTACAGTTAAAACTAGAAGTCCTGTCACGAACTGTGCGCTTAGCTAGGTTTTATTGCGCGCAGGAATTGCGCGCAATTGCCATATCGAATGGCATCCAAAGCACGACAGGTTCTCCTGGTGACTCATAGCAAACACGGGCAACGCTTCTGCCAATGGACCTCCGGGTCACCCGGGGGTCCATTGGCTGAAACATTGCTTGTGCACAGGCCATATGTACAGAATTTGATAGCCTCATTATGGTTATAACGCGTAGATTAACGCGCAGATCTGCGTGCTATCTGTGCGCATTTCATGACAGGACTTCTAGTTTTAACTGTACATCGTGAGGGTACTGCATCCAAACATTTAGGTATACAAATCTCGTCATCCAAACTCAAACTTTTAAAAAGGTTTCCCTATGTATCTCCTCGGATGAATTGAGGCCGACCACAAATGGATCCCCTGGAGTAATTTAAGGCGAACCAAAATGGATCTCCTGCAATTTTGAAAATAACAAGCCTTAATTACCATATTGCTTGAATGATTGGAGAAATATTAGGCATGTATACAGATATTTATACAAACAGACAAATAGACGACACTAATTGTCGCTCATTGGGTCGACCAACGTAAGTTGGATAAGTTAATGCCAATATCTAACGTCCGTCTTTCACAGTTTTATTCTAACACCCATAAATGTGCCCGTTGACATTGTGACCTTGACCTTTAACCTACTGATCAGTCAATGCCGAACTGTGGAAAGTACTTAGTGACCATCGTTTGTACCTGGTCTTGTTATTTATCAATCAGTCATAATTTTATAGACAAATATACAAACAGCTAGAAATCTTGAGATTGTGGAAATATATTAATATACGCACATTATCACGAACAAATGAGGAACCCCTTAGTTAGCGCAATCTATTAACACTGCGACCAGTCGGTTTCTTTTACTGTGACCATGTAACAAACCTTTGGGAAAAAAGACAGCTGATATAAAAAAAATAGAAGGAGAGACTAGATGGTATTTGTACATTTGTTAATATAAGATTATTATTTGTGGAGTCACTGGTATGACACGAAATGACGTCATCTGGAGTGTCGAAGGCATGGTATGTTTATCGCAGTCCCTTGTTGCAGCTTCCTTCAGCCAGAATCGAACCACGGTAGGTCTGGAGCGTTCCGCCCATACTACATACACACATTTTCTCAAGATTTCCGGTCATCAGTCTAATTCTGTAAGGAACTCGATACTGTTATGCTAGCCTTAATAGTTAATCGCTTATGTTTAGATTCGCTCGTCTGGAATATTTCAGTTGGTCGGTAAAGGGAACGATGTGTCCAAACGATTGAATCTAAAATACTATAAACATTAATTTTCATTGAATCAAAGTTTGATATGTTGCTGATTTGATCGATTTTTTTATGGAATGAAGACTCGACATGGCCGTAGTTTTATGATTACACCGCGTAATTCCACTAATTGTTTTGATATCTGGATGGTTTAAAGGTGAACGAAACACTTATGTTTACATTGGCATGGCGGGGGTTCGAACCGACGCGGAGAGAGTTTCCTTCGGCACCAAACGCCTAGCGAAACTATACTGAACCACGCACACCACTCGACCACCGATAGGGGGGAAACTATACTGAACCACGCACACCACTCGGCCACCGACACCCCCTGTCGGTGGCCGAGTGGTGTGCGTGGTTCAGGGGGGTGTCGGTGGCCGAGTGGTGTGCGTGGTTCAGTATAGTTTCGCTAGGCGGTTGATACCGAAGGAAACTCTCTCGGCGTGGGTTAAAACCCCCGCCATGCCAATGTAAACAAAACCAGCGTCTTTTCTTAATTCTGTGGCATCCTAGAAATTTGAAAAAGACAAGTGTCGCTGATTTCTTCTGAGGCGCAGTTCGTAGAATTAAGTACTTAGATGTAACTATCTGATGAAACATTTATGGATTGGAATACTGCAGCAAAAACAATCTTTTTTATCTCTTTAAGAGTAAAGGGATATCACGTTGCATTAATGGTAGGTTGCGCGCAAACTCCATGAAAACTATTTATTTATTTATTGGTATTTAAGGTCACATTCTTATGCACAATGTCTGATCGTGACCGTGACAGTTTTAGGCAATCGGGATAAAGTGCCTTGCCCAATGACACAACGCGGGTCGTCCCGGATGGGGATCGAACTCGGGACATCTAGCATAGATGTCCAACAGTCTACCGGTGAGCCACAGCGGGCCGCCATGAAAACAGGGCAAACAAATGGCCCATAAGATCGTCGGATGCTTTACCGAATTAGACCGATGGCCTGAGAACTTGATACCATCTCCTCTGGGGCAAGTTGCTTTTTCCAGGATAACTTCACTTGAATATTTTCATTTTGGATCAAGTGTTTCTGAAAGTCGAAATATATACCTGGAACTTAATTAAACACCCCCGCGTGATTATCGCGGTGATGTTAATAGAAACTGTCATTACTTTCATGCTATCTTTCAGGTGGCCAACAGTGATTGTTTGCGGAAATAATGACCTATTGACAAATGAAAAGCAACAGAATGATTAAAATATGCAGGATTTTAATGGCGCTAATTACACAAATCTCTCACTAATGTTTTTGATGGAAAAATGTTTCCTCGGCAAGTATGGTGCTGGATCGGTCCATGATGAAACAATGCCGATAATTACTGACAAAAATGTAACATGTGATCTCCTGAACAATATAGCAGTGTCTGACTTCAGTCGCGTGTGTATCCACCGAGTGCACGGATGACAGCTGATCCCTCCTCCCAATGTTACTAGTGAGTCTTCTGATAAGGTCCACTCCTCATGCGATGCAGCCTCCGCATCGGCCTAATCTATACGGGCGGATCCCTTTCTTGGACACGATGTCCAAGAAAGTCCCAGATGTGTTCTAAGGTAGTCAGATCAGGGCTCACTGCCGACCAATGTAGTGTTGTAATAGCCTTGTACTCAAGGAATGCCCTCACAGCATGGGGACGATGTAGCCTTGCATTGTCTTCCATAAATACAGGGCGAGTAGCCAACGGGTGGTTTCAAAATGAGGCACGACAACCGGATTCAGAATGGCCTGGATGTACTGATAACCATTGAGAATCCCACATACAGTCATCATATCAGGTTTACAATCATGAGAGAGGCATCCCCAGACCATTACAGATCCTCCGCCATAAGGAACAATATGTATGATGTTCCTGGACACGAAAGCGGTATTTCTATGCCTCCTCACTGATACGACCATCTGAGACGTGAAGCAGGAACCTACTCTCGTCTGACCAATGGACTCTCATCCACGTCCTGAGATTCCAATGTTGCCGTGCGATACACCACTCCAAACGTCGTCTTTGATGCTGATCGGAAAGAGCTGGACACTTGATAACCCTTCTGGACCTCATACCCAGTGCTATGAGACGGTTTCGGACAGTTCTATTGCGCAAACGCCTGTTGGGGAGCCAAATGCGTTTCAAACCCCCACTTGAAGAAAAGGGTTCACGCCTAACGAGGCGTGTCTCCCGAGGAGAGGTATTTTGGTGTTATACAGGCCTTGGTCGGTCCTTAACATCGTTTGTTTGTTGATGTTTTCGAACAAGTCTGCTGATTACAGAATGACTATAACCAAGTTGCCCTCCAGTAGCTTTGAATGACATGTCTGTTGTACGCATGCCGACGATTTGCCTTCTTAGTACCTCTGATAGTCTCCTCCTTGCCGGGTCAACATTTATTGATAAAACAGTGACAAATTGTCTTGTTTTATTCCCGGATATTGCATGATAGTGTTAATTGTGACATTCGTGGGAAGCATTCTTCGCGTGGACGAGGGGATGTGTTTGGGATATGCTATCAACCAGAAACATCATGTTTCACACGACGAAATGTAATGCATGACATGACAATCATTAAAACATAATCAGTAACAGCAAGTTCACTGTTATGAAACATTTCAAGGGGTGCTCGATTAAGTCCCAGGTGTATGTACTATCCCAAAATGGGTTTCGTTCTACGTTCATAGAGTAAAACCAGGACATATATTTCATCTAAATTTGGGAGAATCCATTTGTATTCTCGCGAAAATGGTAGCGAGAATTCGTACCTTCTATGAGTGTCCCAGGATCCCATGAGGCCACCATGGTTGAACCCCTGTTGCATACAGACATGTTAACCATTTACCCAACACAGCTTTCTAAGTTTTAAAGCATGAACTGAATTCGAAATTTTTAAACTGTATTTACCAACAAAACCGTACAAATATGGATTCATTGGAACCGGCTCATTGAGCTGTTTCCAATGACAGCCATGTTTCTACAATTTTATTGAAAAAGTGTCAGGATATTTTAGATCCTGTTAGTCGTATATTGGTTAATTTGCTGCCGCTTTGTAAGGTAATGGATTAAATTGACTCAATTGTTGCTACATGAATCCTAGAGGAGGTGAAGCAAGAATCTACATGGATTCTCGCTGGCTGTGTTGCGAGAATCTTTGCGTGAATCGATTCTCGGATTCTCATTGAAATATAAGCCCTGGAAGCTGTGCGAATGAAGACAAGATTGAGTTCAATTGTCTCACTTGACAAAAATATTCAAGAATCGATTGGAGGTTAAAAAAAACAATTTATTTATTTATTATTATTATTTATTGGTGTTTAAGGTCACATATTTTTGCAAAATGGCTAATCATGACCACAGCATAGGTATCAACTCAAGACCAGGAGTGAGCGTTAATAAGCCATGTTTCCCATTTTAGAGAGGGTCTGCACCTCCCAAACATTGGTGACTGGGTCCTACAGTACGTGGAGAGTGGACTGTAACCAAATCACCCGCGGATTTGAGTTACCACCCAAAGTATCATTTTCAAATTCTGGACATATGGACAAAAAACTCAAGCAATGTTTCAGCCAATGGACCTCCGGGTTTAACCCGGAGGTCCATTGGCTGGAACTTTGCTTGTGATGGTTATGCTTTGCAACAAATTTGCAATTATTGTTCGGGTGGAATCTTCACTCTGCTGGTGATGTAATGATAATACACTCTCCACGTACTGTATTTTACCAGTAAAACAGAACCTGTTTACGGCAGTGCTTCACTTCCAGGTGCTCCCGCGCGGAAAAAAAACAATTTAAATCAAGGCGCTATCTATCGACTTTCTTCGGAAGAACGAACGAATAGTGACGGAAACTTAGGACTCGGGTAAGACTGCACTTTGCTACATTTCGAAATATCGATTTCAGGCAACATCACGAGCTCTCGGCTCCAGTCTTTTATATACAGTAAGGCCATCGTAGACTGGTCAGTTTCCACGGGTGGGAAATATTTCCTCGGACTCAATAATGTTAGGAATAATTATCAAAAAGGCAATGAATGGAGCATCGGGTAAAACCCGGTGCTTCATCCATTAAAGTTTTGCTGATGATGATTTTTATTTCCTGGTAAAGACATGCGCGGACATCGCTGTTCGCGTGTGGAACACGACCTGCCACGGCGACTGCACAGAAAGGAATCTGGCGCTGTTATGGGCTAATCGTTTACTCACTTGTTGTAAAGTTTGCGCGCATACTAGCATTGGTGTAAGCGATGGCTCTTTACTCACAAAGGTTCACATATATTTGTTAATGATCCAGTTACAGATATTGTAAGCGATAAAAAAGTTTGTTGAGCCTTGATAACATCAAGACATTTTCAGAATTGGTGGAACTGTGGGGTGTAATTTTAAAACTACAGCCGCAGTGAGTCTTCATTCGTCTTTCTATAATTTGGTTTATGTTTGTGCGGGCCAGATCGACTTCAAACTCGGCATGTGTGTATATTTCTCTCTATATCTAAATAGAGAAGTAGCAGAAAACTTCTTAGTGTGGGAGAGACATGTGACGACGAGTATTTAGGGGTAAATAAAAACATTACGGGAAGAGGTTTGTACCGAAACCACACGAATAAATTAATTGTGAAGGGGAAGCGAACCCTTAAACAAACGTAACTTATAGAGAGAAACAGCTCCAATAAGGTTTTTTATGGGGAAAACAAATTGGGAAATGGTGTGTGGACCAAGTATAACATATGGTGCGGAAATGATACCTCTAAACCAAACAGCTTTAATTGGTCGAGTGCTGAATTATTTTTAGTCATCAGAATTTGTACACATATCTTTGCCTTGTTACAATTTATGGGAGAGTGCCTAATGGCACTCTCCCAAAAATTGTAACAAGGCAAATCCTAATAGACTAAATAATTTCACTTCAAAGGTGATATGTTGAACATCCACTGAATATGAAGGCTGTAAGTTGTGGTACCAACACTTCAGAATAAAGCCCAAATATGGGCTTCCAGCACTCTACCAGTTAAAGAGCTTGGAAACCCTGCATAACTATGCAGGCCGATAGATACCGGATCGAGTAATGTCACAGCACTAGAAGCAATCAGAGACGAGCTTAAGTGGATGATGATTAAGGATAGGACGACTTAATAAAACCCTAATATCTTGACTATTTGGTAAATCTCACCGACAGATGATAGTGAATATTAATGTTCCAGATTATTAGGAATTTCATCACAAAGACAGGGTGGGTAGACCAATTGAGGGAGTTGATAGAGAACTATTAATGGAGATCTCGGACGTAGAATAGGGCACGACCCAGGGTTAAAAATCAATCGTCAGAGAAAGAGACATGGCGAATTGTAACCCGAATTTGCGAGTGACCTTTGGGTGGCCTGGTATATTCAAGATGAGGTAGTGGTCGTGGAATGAAGGACATATGGTTAGTGGACGACCAAAAGGAGAGGGTCAATATGCTTATAAGAGAGATTGGGAAGAAATGGGCACGGGATGTCATCAAGCAGTTCGTCTCAGAGAGTTTGGAGGAGCGGTGAGGCGTGTGGATAAGGAGGCATTTGGGAGCACAGGGCTAATCAAGGCCTTCTCACACGAGAACCGCAACAAATCAGCGGACAACCAAAGTGTTATTCTTATTATATGTTATGTGGCAATGTTTTGCGTTATTCTCGAAATATGCGCAATTGGGTCGCATCCTTTGTCCATTTGTGTACAGACATGCGGCGCCATTGAAAATGTGTAGAGTTGCTTCCCTTGGACAGATAAGAAGAAAAATGAGTGGACAACTTTTTTATTGTGAACTGTAAGCACATTAACAAGTGTGCAGTAACAATACCTGTGAGTTTTCAATGATTGGGCGACTTGGTACACAGATGTACAAACTTGGGTGAAGATTGTCGTGGGAAGGGTGGGGGGGGGGGGTGGGGCTGTCGGAGTGTGGGCAAGATTCTTAAGACAGATTTTGACTTATTTCTATTTCAGTGCAGTCGCCGTGGGCTGGTCGAAATCCACACGTGGGCTGTGATGCCCACGCATGCGTTTACCAGGTAATAAAAGGCATCGTTAGCAAAATTTTAATTAATGAAGCACCGGGTTATACCCGGTGCTTCATTAATTAAATTTTGATTTTTACTCTTATAATTAGTGTTTGGAATCTAATATTATTGCATGCGTGGAAATATTCATCTCAACACCCCGTAGAAGATGGTCAGTCCACGGCGGACGTATTATACTTTGGCGATCAACGCGTGAAGTCTTGTGCATGATTTATCTCGCTATTGCGTTCTTTGGGCAATGGGGTGGTCGGTCTGCTAGTGGTGCGGTGCGGCGATAATACTTCTGCATTACGTGTTCCGCGGCTTCATCCGTGATTTACACATTTACTATAGATTATAACTAGTTCGAAACATGTAGACTGGACAGTTAAAGTCATATATTACCCAAACATATAAACATCATCTGAAATTAATTGAAAAGAATATGTTTCCGTGGTTGTTTGCAGAGTATTAAGATCTACCCTGAATCCTAAAAAAACAGAAACATTTGTAACGTTAGTCCACCAATTTAGGTTAGACATCCGATGTCAAGGCTTATTGTTTGAAAACACACATTTTCAAATCATTTTCGCTTCAGTATAAATACTTACCAAGTCCATACAGAGCTTTCAAGACGTCCTACTGCCTAGATACAGAAGCGAAAAGTTTTACAAACAAGCTAAAGTATTATTCGACTTACAGCCACTTTGCATGTCTCAAGGAGTGTCGTCTGAAATACCATCAGCAATATTGTAGGTGTCGTCTTGAAACAGATCCAGGTGCGTACATATATATTACAATTTTGTCACATCTGAACGAGGGTCATGCGATTATTAGAGGCGATTATAGAATCGGTCTGCCGATTCGTTTAATAGCGAATCGCGGACATGCGATCAAATCGAATCGAATCGTACGCGATGAACTGCAATCGCGTCAAGTGTTTCAATTATGACCGGTTGGAAACGTTTGTGAAACGATCGGAAACATTTCACATACCTTATCAGGTAACTCGTATATAAGTAAGTAGAGGGGAACCCTTCCTCACCACCATACTCAGTTGTTTGTTTTGCTCTGTTTTGTTTGTTTGTTTTTTGTTTTGTTTTGGGGGGGGGGCATACTATTTGTGGGACGGGATTACGAGACTTTCGACAGCCAAGGTCATCTCATGTCGGGCAGTTTTACGGGTGGAGGAAGCCCGAGTATCCGTAGAGAATCACCGGGAGGAAGCCCGAGTATCCGTAGAGAATCACCCAGAAGCGACGAGCAACTGTTCGACATCCTAATGTACTAACTCCACACAAGCAGGGTTAGCTTTGGTTAAAGAAAAGTGCATCATCGGCGTGCAATTCTCCTAAGAACACAGGGCTATAGGGATTATGTGCCTTGACAAAGGACACAACGCAGTTACCCCAGGCGGGGGGGGGGGGGGTGGGGGGGCGGGGGGGGGGGGGGGGCAACACTGGACCTTTCGGTTTGAAGTCTAATGCTGTAACCAATGCGCCACCGCACTCCTTGGTACATATTCACCGCACAAAAGGCACGAATACCCATACGACGTGATACCGATCAAACAATGGCCCATTTCCATGAGATCTGGTGATAAATTTATTTATTTATTTATTTTAAGGTCACATATTTCTACACAATGGCTAACCATGACCGTAACAGTTTTACGGGTGGAGGAAGCTGGCGTACCCAGAGAAAACCACCGAGCAACGGCGAGCAGCTGTCAGCTCCGCAACATACCAACTCCACACAAGAAGGGTTAGGTTAGCATTGGTTGAAGACAGGTGCACCATCGACGTGCAGCACGCCTTAGGACCCAACGTCACCGTGCCCCCACGTGGGCAATGGGGGTGAAGTGTCTTGTCCAAGGACACAACGCGGTTGCCGCAGGCGGCATTCGAACCCTAGGACCTCTGCTTGCAGCCTGCACCTCTACCTACTGAGCCACGCGCCCCCGATCTGGTGATAAAAGAAACGTCCAAGGGGGGTCCTCTTGCAAAACAACCTTCCTTGATTCCAGTCTGGAACATTCACCTTTTTGATGATTCATGCATTGCTGATAAGATAATATGCTGGCTTGTATAGAAATTTGAAATTGTGATAGCTAACCTTAATTTTCCAGGTAACAATTTTTTGTTGTGTTTAGAGCATTAGATTGTAGGATCCAGCCAAGCTTCCAAATTCAATTCGAGTTGATATCTTCCCGATGATTGGAATCGAGTCTCGCTTATTCGGAAAATAATCCAGTCATCAAAGTATTCTGAAAATCGCAGTTGCCTCCTCTTGAATTCTTCATCTATCATCAAGTCTCCTTTGCAGCAGCCGTAATGATACAAGAAGCGATCAAGGAGGGTCCTCTTCCGAAACTACTTTACATTTGAAACTAGAAGTCTTGTCACAATTACCGCAAGAAATGCTCGTCAGTTGACGCGCTCTTTACTGCAGAAGAATGGAGTATTTTGAAATACACAAGAGCGTTTGCGCCGTGCGATGCAAAATGTAATGCGCTATTAGCGAGGTCGGTAGAGAAGTCACGAAGTGAACCGATCGAACAGAAAGAAAATATTGAGTCTACTGTATGTGGATTACTACAAAGTCGCTGTAAGTAGTTTTTTCACTTAATAATTATTTGCAATTTCTGAGGACAAAATATAAGGAGCACTTGCAAAGCCGGTGAAAGTTGAAAGTGTTGCTTGTGCTGTTATGAACAATTATAAATACTTTTCGAGTGGAGAATATATGGCGCTGCGATTAAGTAGTAATCCACTCTCTTCATTTTTATATGGAGTTGAATTGTAATATATATTTACGTCATTACATGTACATGAATCCCATTAGTGGTAAGGAATTATTACTTGAAAATATTGTGTATAACACAGTAACATGACTTCTAGTTTCGATCTGGAATATTCCTCTTTTTGACTGACTTGCTTGAACATCGATTATAATACTGGGAGTGGAGACTGACAAAGTGTACGGTTATAAATATTTACAATTCGAAGAGCGATGATGTTCGATTCGCAGTCATCGGCCTGATGCGATTCGGGATTCGTTTCGACCCGGAATTTGATATTCGCGGGGTTCTCTTAGAAGGTAATGTTCTCCTGTCATATTTATATTAACAATGCTGAGATGAACCATCTAGAATATTGTAGCTTAATTCATGATTGTCTTTCCATCGAATGATGAGAAGCTGTGATATAATTGCAACGAAGTGTCGTTTCCGATAGTCTTTTACACGTACATCACAGAAAATGTTAAAAATACTACGTTTTATCATAATTATAAATAGAACGACGTGACAAATGAATACCTAGGTTTGGCATTTTCAAAATTTCTGGGAGGCCATAAAGATTCTCCGTAAATTACTCAAGGCCTGGCATTCTGAAAAATGCAGGAGGGCAAAAAATCGCTCTCCTCAATCAGCTTAGGAGAGAAATTAGCTTTACACAGCATTTTAAGTATCCAATTGAACGAACTCATTGAAACTGAAACCAACAGACTATTACATCAGTGATTTTATTAACTTTATTAAGGTAAAGCGAAATCTCTTAGACATCTAGATGTCTCACTCAACAACCGAACACACACTCAGATTCAGATTCTTTATTTACGGTATACATATAAAAAACGTTTTACAGATAAATGTTTTACAGACAATGTATTCAGCATACCGTGTGAAGTGACATAGCCAGATTGGCTGTCTACCTGACACTCCCTAGAAAAATAAAAATCGCAACAGACTGTGATGAAGTGATCGGACTTGACGTAATTAGTCTAATTCCTAATGAGGGATGGGTGTTCATATTCTTTTGCCAATAATTTGTTCTCGTATAAAAAATAAGTTACGGGGAAATAATTATAGATTCCAGCGGACGACTGGTACCTCAATATTGCTAATATCCCGAAACAACCTGCTTAATATATTGTTAACACAGTTCAGGGTTGCAAACAGTAACAACCGATCCCGTCATAAACTATCGTATAAATCTTGGAATAATACAAGTCTGTTAATGGGAGGTCCACATCGGCTGACACACGATGGGGCGCAAATAGCGGTGAATCAGCCCGTTTCAGTTTAAACTGGAACGGCTCCCCCCGCGGTACCTCACGGTGTGACAGTCGGCATGACACGTAAATTATTTGTGCATATTCACGGAACAAATCGAAGGATTTGCAGGTTGTACAGGACGAGGATACCAGAATGGGACACAGAGCATAACTTGTGTGTATAAGTTCTTTTTGGTAAGTTCTTCTCGGTAATTTAATGAAAATACTGATTTTTATTATGTACATTCTGGGCAATAAGGGTTATTACACCGAACATAATTTGAGTAGGAAGAAATAAAATCGGAGGTTAATTTGCGTCTAAAGGCGGTTCTATTGTTAATATTTCGAACAGTGACGTCGAGAGCATTCCATAATTTCGGGAACGTGTATAATGGAAGTTTATCTAAGGTACGGTTTCGTGTTTTTTCTATGTTCAGATGTCCAGACTGTCTGGTTGTTCTACCTGACGAATTGTCATTTACGTTGAACATATCATTAAAGGAAGAAGGTAAATGGCCTTTATGCCATTCAAACATTAACAGCAATGCATGTAGTTTAAACAAATCGTCAACTTTGAGGATTTCATCCTTCTTGAACAGAGGGTCAGTATGATAGTTGTATTTTTTGTTATTGACAATTCGTAATGAACGCTTCTGCATAATAGCTAATTTATTAATTGCTTTCGAGCTCCCCCATGTTACGATTCCATATATTAAATGGCTGTGAACCAGGGCAAAATACAATGTCTTCAGGACTCGATGAGGGAGGATATTTTTTACTTTGTTGAGACTATAGTTTGCTCGCGCTATTTTCGAGCTTATTCGGGATATGTGGGCTTTGTAGGATAAATGTTCATCGAGGCTTATTCCCAAAAACTTTATGGATTTTTCTGGTTCGTTGTCTCCGACCTTCTTAATAACTTGGTTATTTATTTTTACCTCATGACGGGAATCAGTATTCCTTCCTTTTGTTGGATTAAGTATAATGTATGAGGTTTTTTTAGCATTCAGCATCAACTCGTTCACAGAGCACCATTCGAATAATTTTTGAAGTTCTTCGTTAAAATAAGGTGTTATTGAACTACTGTTGAGACCAGAGCAGTGTACTGTAGTGTCATCAGCGAACGACAAGAGATTAAGCGAAGTTGAGTTACTTATATCATTTATATACAGAAGAAATAAAACGGGGCCCAAGATCGAGCCCTGTGGGACACCACAGCTTTGCCTGGCAAAGTCAGATTTTTGTTCGTCATATAGAACATATTGGAATCTATCGGACAAGTAGCTTCTAAACCAGTTGTTGGCTAGTCCTCTGATGCCGTAGTATTCGAGTTTGCCCAATAGTATTCCATGGTTTATCGTGTCGAATGCTTTAGACAGGTCCAAGAATAGTGCCAGTGTACTATTCTTTTCCCGTTTATTGTTTTCCATAGCGGTGCTTTTGAGGAGTTGGAGGACTGGGTGAATCGTGCTATGACGTTTTTGAAATCCGTATTGATAAGGATATAAGATATTAAACCTCTCGAGATAAATTCTTGTCACACTTGACAAGACCTGTGTGTGTACACAGACCTGTTGTCCAAGAAAGTCATACGCCTACCACTACCACCTTCAACCCCCAAGGGGGTTAAAGGTGGTAGTGGTAGGCGTATGACTTTCTTGGACAACACGTCTGCTTGAATCTACAGTCACATCCTGGTGCAAGTGCTTCAAGTGACAGGATAGTAGTAATGGTAGTATATTATAGTGTCAATATTCCTTGAATAATTACCCCTCAAACTGTGATGTCAGTTGTTGGACTTGAAACTGACAGAAAAAAAATATTGCTGTGACCCATGATGACTAACGAGATTATTTTTTTATATTTTTTTTTAGGTAATGACACCATCTGTTCCTTCAAACAGGAATTTGAATGTCACAGGCACATAGAAGGTGAGAAGAGTTGGGAAATGTCATTAAGAAGGAAATTTACTTATTTATTTATTAGTGCATAACGGCACATCAGCAACTAAAGTTGTATCGTGGCGAGGAAACGGTAGAAGGTAAAATATGCCGCCAATATAAGTTACACAGTAAGGTGATGGATTAAAATTATAAATAACTACAATGAAATGTCAAAGACAGGAGTAGTTTGAGTAGTAACAAGAGATGACGCCAGTACAATGTAATCCTTATAAATCAGGCTGATGATATAAAACGTGAGTCCAGAATAAAAACAAAAAAAAATATTAAAAAGGTTGATTACCTTAAGGAATATTAAATTTTTGCGCGGGCTTGTATGATAAAACAGATCTCTAAGACATCCAACTATGATGAAAAAGAATGTGCTTCAGTGACAACACCTGCTGGCAAGGAACACATTCTGATCATATTTTACCATCTCATGAAAAGGAATAAGTCTCAAGTGACCAATATGACATCATGTCAAATCTACATGATATTTTCTACAAAAATATTTGGTTGTAAACGATGGAGTTTGTTATTTGTCGCCCCATTCTATTCCGCCTGCCACACAGATTTGATGTACTTATTGATATGTGATTTAAAATCACTGAACGGAATTTTAAAAGGAATGAGAGACGTGTTTAAGGCCTGTTTTCCTGCACTGTCTGCCCTGGTGTTACCGGAGATACCAATATGTCCAGGTAATTAGCAAAACACGCTATCATATTGGTCAGACATGAGAGTACAGTTAAAACTAGAAGTCCTGTCATGAAATGCGCACAAATAGCACGTTTATATGCGCGTTAATGTGCGCGTTATGGCCTAAGTAAAGCTATCAAATTCTGTACATATGGCCTGTGCACAAGCAATGTTTCAGTCAATGGACCTCCGGGTAACCCGGAGGTCCATTGGCAGAAACTTTGAATGTGTTTGCTATGAGTAACCAGGAGAACCTGCCGTGCTCTGGATGCCATTCGATATGGCAATTGTGCGCAATTCCAACGCGCAATTAAGCCTAGATAAGCGCCCTATTCGTGACAGGACTTCTAGTTTTAACTGTATTTAACTTCTCACGAAGTTCCAAAATGAGAGGGTACTTCTTCAACTTGTGGCTTGGTGGCAGCAAAGAGGAAAGAGAGTCGGAAAAAATAATCGACTTCCATTTCTGTGCATGCTTGATGCATTCAAGCGCAAGCTGTAAACTGTGAAAATAGAACTTTTATTTGGTATTCTGACTGAGGTGATCTGATCTCCAGTAACAACGGCTCTTGATGCATTGTCACCATCCTTAGATCCTTCAGTATATAACCATTCATATGCACTATACAGTTAAAACTAGAAGTCCTGTCATGAAATGCGCACAAATAGCACGTTGATATGCGCGTTAATGTACGCGTTAAGGCCCAAGTAAAGCCATCAAATTCTGTACGTATGGCCTGTGCACAAGCAATGTTTCAGCCAATGGACCTCCGGGTAACCCGGAGGTCCATTGGCAGAAACATTGCATGTGTTTGCTATGAGTAACCAAGAGAAACTGCAGTGCTTTGGATGCCATTTGATATGGCAATTGCGCGCAATTCCAACGCGCAATTAAGCCTAGATAAGCGCACTATTCGTGACAGGACTTCTAGTTTTAACTATACTTGGACTATTTCAGCATATTTCTGCTTAAACTGCAAAGAATGTATTCAGACATTTTAGTAGAAGCAATGTCCAAAGTATCAGTTGTGTTTTAGGGCACCAAGGAGGAATATGTGGTTCACGTATTCTTTAATCATAAAAGATTTAATTTTGACGGACTCTGAGTGGGGTCTAATTCTAGGAATGGAGTAATATGTATTTTGTGACGCTTAAAAAATTCAACATCTTGAGGACCTGAGACACAGTTATAAACAGAGATGGATGGACTAGCAAGCTGTTTAGAAACACATTGGAGTGATAGTTTAATTCTGCGCTCTCAAGAGAAGGTTCCTCTGCTTCAACAAGCATTGAATCCATAGGTTCGTTCTAAAAGCACGCCACCTATTTCTAATATCGTCATTATGAATTGCATCAAGTGGTTTGATGTACGACTTTCTAGCACAACCGTAAACCATACAGCCGTAATCTAAGTTGGATCTAACAAGTGATCTATGCAGATGGAGTGATGTTTTTTTGGTCAGCACCTCAATCAGTGCTACCAATCACTTTGAGGAGGTTAAGGGTTTTTTTGCATGTCACTCATAGTTGTTTTATATGGGAAGTGAAATTCCGTTTGTTGTCAAACAACAAACCTAAGGATTTCACTTCTTTACCAACTATAATGGCACTCCCACCTATTTTTAACTCCGGATCGAGTTGATGTTTCCGAAGTTCACAAAAATGTAACCAATTTGTTTCTGTCTCTGAGAACTTGAAACCATTTTCTGTGGCCCATTTTTTTAATTCTATTTAAGAACAGCTGATGTTTGTACTCTATAGTATTCGCGTTTTTTCTGCTAGAGCAGATTAAAGTAAGTTATCCACATACAATGACGAGTCCACCATATTCTCAAATGCGTCAATAATGCTGTTGGTTGGCACTGAGAAAAGGGTAATTGATAAAATACTTCCCCGAGGAACCCCCCATTTCTTGTTCGTGAGGTCCAGATTACGTTCACCAAATACGAACCTAACATTGGCTGTCCTTCACAAAAAATCTATAAAAAGAGGCATACGCCCTCTCAACCCCATGTTGGAAAGATCTTTTAAAATCCCATACTTCCACATTGCATCGTAAGCTTTCTTCATATCAAAGAAGATGGCGACCAAGTGTTCTGTTTTGGCGAAGGCATTTTCTTATAAACGTTTCAAGGCTAACCAAATGATCCACAGTACTTCTCTGGCTTCTGAAACTACATTGAACATTCGCAAGCAGATTGTTCGATTCCAGAAACCTGACAAGTCGGCCATTGATCATCCTTTCCATGGTTTTACACAAGCAGTTGTTAATGCAATTGGTCTGTAATTACTTGGATTGCCGTGACGTTCATTGGGCTTTGGAATGGGAATTATTGTAGCTTTTCGCCAGGAAGCCGGAAACTGGCCAGTCGCCCATATGTCATTAACAATTGATAGCAAACGTTCACGTGAAGTTTGATGCAGATGTTTTAAAAGTTAATCCAAAGAGTTGTTCAACTCCTCCATAGAGAAAGGTGCATTGTAATCCTCTAAATTGTCCGAAGTAAATTTGATTCTTTGTTTCTCCTGATGTTTTTTATTGTTTTATGAATTTTGGATTACAAGTTTCCGACGGCTTATGTTTCGAAAATGTTGTGCCCAACTTGTTTTATATTTCTTTTTTGAAGTAATTAGCGTGTTGTTATATTCCAGGTGCTGTATATTTGATTGTGTTTCCTTACCTTTAATTTTTTTTAACCATTTTCCAACTTTTATTGACGGATGTGTGTTGGTTAAGTTTAGAAACATAAGTTTCCGAAGGGTTTTTATTTTTTGTTGTTGTATAAGTCGTCTCCTCCAAGCCCGATTAATACATAGTTTATTTAAATTATTGCCTGTGGGTGATTTATTAAATTCTCGTTCAGTCTTCTTGCGATTAGCCTGTTTGCAATCGCTATTAAACCATGGTTTTGTGAAACTTTTGGATTTGTCGAGGTTTTAGGAATGACTGTCTCAGCAATGGCAAGCAACTCTTTGCTGAAATGCTCTATTTGGTCAGCAATTTCCTCACATTTCTCCCTTTTGAAGCGTTCAAAACAAAGCGATGAAAGTGTAACAGCCAGCCGTTTTAAAGTTCCACTGGGGCACCCTCTCATCGCCCGCCGTTACTGCACTCTCCAACACAATTGGAAAGTGGTCACTCCCAAACAAATCTTACACCTGCCACAAGAAAAATCAAGGAAGAGAGAGGGCCGGGCAATAGTAAGAACAATGGAGGAGTATAAACGGGATGCGGGTAAGTGTCTGACCCATCACTGAACAAACACAAGTCATATTTTGTAATAAGTTCTACTGTTTTGCCTTTTAGGTCTTCTTTGTTGAGGAATCACTCCAAAAATGACTATGAGCATTAAAATCCATCCAACACAACGTACGGAGTTGGGAGCTGGTGAATCAGTTGCTCAACGTCATTCAGCTGTAGTGTTTTACTTGATAAAACGTAAATAGAACTTAATGTAAATGTCTTGTCTAAAGTTAGGCGTACCACTACAGCCTGTAAATTTGATTGGAAAGGTACAGAACTGTGGATAATGTCGTTTCGAACCATTACAGGCGTTCCGCGATCATGGAGATCATTTTCAGCCGCCCGGGAACTATACGAGGCATAATGCTTGAAAACAGAATCATCTCGAGTATCTGCTTTCTTGAAGAGTGTTCGCCCTAAAACCTCGACAATTCCATTTCGTAATATTGTGCTTTCTTGTACTGTTCTTGTTTGGGTGGTGATTTAGATGCTGGACGTATGGGAGAAATTTCCCCCGTGTTTCTTTGGGGTGAATGTTTACGCGAGGACCTACCCCGAGAAGAATTCAGGCGAAGTTTGGTCGAAAACGTGTTGGTGATACATTCATCGACAGACATGTCTTCAATGCGCTCAAATATGTTGCTCGGAACAACATTTAGTACACGCATGTTCTATGAAATCCCCCATCTACAGTAACACTAAACATGTGTGCGGAACGGAAATCGTGGACGGACTATTTTTATAAAGAAGCGAAATTTCACTGGACTTTTCTACAAATCGTGCACCGCAATTACAATTTGAATCGCTGGCGATAGCTAAAACTCGTCTCCCCAGTTCCAGTGTGTTCTATGTGCCAGAAGGCACATAAAACTCATTGGAACTCAAGGGACGAAACAGTAACATAAGTTCCCCTCGTACATTTGATTGGCGATAAAATGTGTTCTTTTTGTTGATAGTTCTCAAATGAATTGCTGAGTGTTCTTCTGATGCATTTTTATACAGACGTGAAGGCGTGTAATAAACACAGAACGTCACGCATGTGTGAATGGGTTAATCGATATGGCACTTGCGTCATCGCGGAAGGCAAAACTCGAAGCCTGTAGCCTCTCGCTCTATCCTTCCGCGCTGGCACTCGTGCCATATCGATTAACCCATTCACACGCGCGTGTCGTTCTGTGTATTTTGAAAGCATTTGGGTATTCTGTCAGACTCAAGTTTCTGTCTTTTCGTTTCTTTTTTTCTCATTTTTCTTGATGCCGCCTCTGATTCTGACTCAAAATATTGTTGGGGTCTGTGCTGTGGATCTTCTTTCGGTTTATTTTGTTTATTCTTTGCTGCTTTAGATTTTTGTTCTTTTTTATGTTCTGATCGGGATAGATGAGACGTTTGTTCTTGTTTTTGACTAGTTTGTTTTATTCTTTCTGTTGTTTGGGCAACTGGGCTTGTTTGGGTGGACTGTGGTACTGATTGATATATTGGAAATGCCTTCACTAAAGATGGAATTGTTCTTTTGAGCCATGTCGTCCCATGAGTTCCAATGTGTTCTATGTGCCAGTGGACACATAGAACACATTGGAACTCAGGAGACGGTGTGTATAGTGTCTGACACTCTACTGACTGAGTTGGCAATTTCTCTTATAATTTGGTAGCATATATGATGGAGATGATGTTTACATACCAGACATTGATGTCACGATTTCTCTCGCCTCTTTGAAACTTATTTACTTTTCGAATTTTATTTTCTGTATTGCTTTTTTTGTTTTTTCCAGACAGGGCAATCTTTGGATGATGACATGTGATCGCCCTGACAGGTTACACATTTAATGGCATTATTACATGGTTGTTGATGTTGTTGGCTGCATTTGTAGCATATCGCTTGACCCCTGTAATTATTTTGCCAATTGCCATATTTATGGCACTGGAAGCATCGAAGTGGATTTGGAATATATAAATCCACTGTGATGTTCATACAACCAACTTTGAGTAATTTGAGTGGCTGAGAAGAATCAAATGTCAATATACAAGTATTTGTTTTTATGACTGAACAATCTCTTCTAATTTCAATATTTTTAACGTTTGTTACACTTCGTGGTTTGAGCTCTTTCATTATCTCGAGTACATCTATGCCAGCTAGTTCGTTTGTTCTAATTACGCCTCTGCTGTTATTAGGGGTTTTATGAGGGAATGCATTCACCCCCGTATCTACAAGTTTATTGCTATTTAATAAATTTATTGCCTGGGCTTCATTATTTACCCACATCAGCGGCATAAATGACAACACATTTTGGCCTTTTTCTTAAATTTGTTTTAATGTCTTGATCCGAGTCAGAATCAGAATCCGTAGAAAATAAGTCGCGACCTCCTTTTTTGGGGTTTGTTATGTCATCGTGTTGTGTTGGTATAATTTTTCTGCCCATGACTCCCACCCTTACTCTGAGTCTAACCTGGCGGGGGTGGGGGTGGGGGGGTGGGGGTGGGGGTGGAGGTGGGTAATGTCGCTGATAGCCAGCGAACGGCACCAGAAGAACATTAGGCAGTATACTCGATCAGCGTTGATGCAAATGAGTTGGGTCAGTGCCAGGTCTTCGGAAGGAAGTTATTCTGTGAAGCAAGTGTACTGGAAATTACCGCTGATAACTGACGCAGGCAGAGCAATGAAACGGAACATACTAAAAAAGTTCGAAATTCAATAAAAGTCAGTATACATTAGCAATGACAAAATTGAGTTAAAATAAACAACTGATTGAATGGCCACCAAATCCTCTCCCCCCCCCCCCCCCCGACGTGACACCCTTTTCGGGGATTCCCGATTGGCCAGAACGGGCCCATCTAACCATCCGTCTGCTACTGAAGTTACAGGTATCTTCAAAATGGAGACTGCCCTAACCGGGACACTGTTTGACCTTAACTGCCAGGATTCCTTGCTCCGGGACCTTTGGAACGCATCTCACGGGTGAACAAGGTGCCTGCATGATGCTATTAGGGGATAGTACCATTTCAAACCTGTTAACTGTAATTCAGCAAACCTGCCCGATTGAGCAGGCCGTAATCTATTCACTATCTGAGGACCCGCATATGGGTTAGCCCCCCCTCCCCCCCCCCCCCCCCCCCCCCAGGATTAAGAAGGAAATAGCAATCGGTAGTGAGATAATGTGGCCATACTCAAAACACACATTTTGGGATTGTATACAAAGAGGGTGTAAGGACATTATTATTGGGTGCGATCGTATTATAGAGAGGGGCAAGTTTGGTCGTGAAAACGTTAATCTTCCAGCAGCGCGCCTGGAAATAGTAGTGCCTGGGTGCGATCGTATTATAGAGAGGGGCAAGTTTGGTCGTGAAAACGTTAATCTTCCAGCAGCGCGCCTGGAAATAGTAGTGCCTGGCAGGACCCGGTGTGTTGAGAATGGGTAGTTAGTAACATAAAACAGTACTTACTGTATCGAATTATTTCCACAAAATACTGCTTCTCAGAAAACCAAAACAAAGGACACACTTCTGTGGTAAAGTTGATCTACTCTTTTCCGCTGTAAAAGGAATGGAAGTCCGTAGGAACGTTAGTCCCTCTGGACTATTATTCCGCGGAATTATAGTCCTAGGTCGAACATTTCTAGGAATAGTAGTCCGCTGGACTACTATTCCTAGAAATGTTAGACCTAGGACTATAATTCCGCGGAATAATAGTCCAGAGGGACTAATTTTCCTACGGACTTCCATTCCTGTTACACCGGCATTATATATTTGTTCAATAGCGTCATTATAAACATGAGATCAAACGGAACTACAATTCATCCATCGTGGACTGGTCGTAATCCACGCGTGGGCAGTGATGTCCACGCATGCGTTTACCAGGTAATAAAAATCATCATCAGCAAGATTTTAATTAATGGAAACACCGAGTTGGAAACAGCGCTTCGGTAACTCAATGTTTCCCGTCCGGGAGACCCGCGTTGTGTCCTGGGGCAAGGCACTTTATCCCGGTTGCCTATATGGGGGCACAATGAAGCCGTTACTAAGACGTACTGCACGTGGATGGTGCACATGTCTTCAACAGCTGTAAACCAGCTTGAGCGGAGCTTGAACAGAGTTAGAATGTTGAGAAGCTGACAGTTGCTCGTCGATGCTCGGTGGACCGTTCCGGGTACTCCGGCTTCCTCCACCCGTAAAACTGTCACGGTCACGATTAGCCACTGTGCATAAGTATGTGACCTTAAACACCAATAAATAAATAAATAAATAAATAAATAAATAAATAAATAAATAAATATAAATAAAAAATAAATTAATAAATAAATAAGTAATGATGATTATTCCTGTAATTAGTGTTTGAAATCCAACATTACTGCGTCCGTGGACATATTGTCCTGTACCTACATATTCCCTGACATTCCAGTACATGTACATCTATGATTGCTTCGGTATCCCTATCTTGTATTATTTGTATATACAATACTTGATAAATAGCCAAGAATCCTTGCATAATTTATAAATGTCCACTCACACTTTATATATGGTTTATACATAGTTAATATCAATATTTCTATATTTATGTTCACGCTTTCTATGGACCTACATGTAGAGTCTGAAATAAAAGTATATTATATTTGCTCACCCGAGGAAAGTGACCAGTCCAAGGCTGCCGTACTGTACACGAATTAGAGCAATAAAACATAGTTTGTCTCCACGGTATCGGAAATTGAATACTGGTGTCAGCACAGTACGGCCTCAGTAGACTGGTCGCTTTCCACGGGTGGGCAATATTTCCACGGTGGCAATAATATTAGATTCCAAACACTAATTATAGGATTAACCATTCAAACATATAAATAATGAAGCACCGGGTACCACCCGGTGCTTCATTAATTAAAATGTTGCTGATGATAATTTTTACTACCTGGTAAACGCATGCGTGGACATAACTGCCCACGTCTGTACTGTATTGAAAAAAAAACATCGCGGTATAACGGCATATCGAAAGACTAGTCAGATATCTGGACATGGTAATCAATACTTACAATAATCGGTACTTGGACCATCACAGCCCGAACAAATCAGCATGCCTTGCTGATGCAGCTCGAATAATATTATTGAATCGGAAGTACAAGTAAAATAAAAACTCAAGGCATCTTGAAAATTAAATTGTGTCAAAATAAAAAATATACGTGACAATCCTGTGATACGACTGATTCTATTCAGGTGGTCTGTGGTGTACACTTGGGTTGATTTTTATTTGCATTACCAACTGTTTTTCAATGTGAAATGAAAGGGTGCCTCAAATTATCGACAACGCATACAACGAAATGTACAGCACGGTATCTTCAAAGGGTATTTTCGTCTGATGAGGGCATAAACAAGTTTATGCGCCGTGCATCCTCCTTCATAAGTTGATTTTAAATTATGATACATTCATATTTTTCTGTATATTTTTTCAGTATATATTTCCTCCACTGGATTTATTTGTTTGTATAAATGAGACAATGGTTTCTCAGAGTTGTTATATTTCTCCACTGTATTTATTTGTTTGTGTAAATGAGCCAATGGTTTCTCACAGTTTTTATATTTCTCCACTGTATTTATTTGTTTGTATAAATGGGCCAATGGTTTCTCATAGTTTTTATATTTCTCCACTGTATTTATTTGTTTGTATAAATGGGCCAATGGTTTTTCATAGTTTTTATATTTCTCCACTGTATTTATTTGTTTGCGTAAATGAGCCAATGGTTTCTCACAGTTTTTATATTTCTCCGCTGTATTTATTTGTTTGTATAAATGAGCCAATGGTTTCTCACAGTTTTTATATTTCTCCACTGTATTTATTTGTTTGTATAAATGAGTCAATGGTTTCTCGCAGTTTTTATATTTCCCCACTGTATTTATTTGTTTGTATAAATGAGCCAATGGTTTCTCATAGTTTTTATATTTCTCCACTGTATATATTTGTTTGTATAAATGAGAAATGGTTTCTCATAGTTTTTATATTTCTCCACTCTATTTATTTGTTTGTATAAATGAGACAATGGTTTCTCATAGTTTTTTATATTTCTCCACTGTATTTATTTGTTTGTATAAATGAGACAATGGTTTCTCATAGTTTTTATATTTCTCCACTGTATTTATTTGTTTGTATAAATGAGACAATGGTTTCTCATAGTTTTTATATTTCTCCACTGTATTTATTTGTTTGTATAAATGAGACAATGGTTTCTTATATTTTTTTATATTTCTCCACTGTATTTATTTGTTTGTATAAATGAGACAATGTTTCCCATAGTTTTTATATTTCTCCACTGTATTTATTTGTTTGTATAAATGAGCCAATGGTTCCTCATAGTTTTTATATTTCTCCACTCTATTTATTTGTTTGTATAAATAAGCCAATGGTTTCTCATAGTTTTTATATTTCTCCACTGTATTTATTTGATTGTATAAATGAGACAATGGTTTCTCATATTTTTTATATTTCTCCACAGTATTTATTTGTTTGTATAAATGAGACAATGTTTCTCATTGTTTTTATATTTCTCCACTGTATTCATTTGTTTGTATAAATGAGCCAATGGTTTCGCATAGTTTTTATATTCCTCCACTGCATTTATTTGTTTGTATAAATAAGCCAATGGTTTCTCATAGTTTTTATATTTCTCCACTCTATTTATTTGTTTGTATAAATGAGCCAATGTTTCTCATAGTTTTAATATTTCTCCACTCTATTTATTTGTTTGTATAAATAAGCCAATGGTTTCTCATAGTTTTTATATTTCTCCACTGTATTTATTTATATATTTGTTTCATCATTACATTTTCACTTGCATCTAATCATAATGGCATGCATCTGTTCGAATGAGCCAAAGTTACACGGTCATGCCTACCGTTACTTATTCCCAGCTCCTTATTCGACATTCGTTATCAACCGATCTTATCGGTTGATGACGAATGTCGAATAAGGAACTGGTATTACGTAACGGTTGTCACGTCGCCTGAGAAGTCACCCAATGTGTCTCGTATTTCTCTCATTTATAAGAAATGTATTATAGATTAATAACACCTGTAAAGTGTTGTTCTTGCATTCAACATACACCACTAACTCATGTTAGAAAACAATATGTGCCGGCATTCAGAGAACCCCCTTAAACTTTCTTTGTCCTGATGGTGAAATTCCAAGAAGATAAGCAAGGCATGCCTTCGGTGACTTGTGCCACCAAAATTGGAACAAAAGTCAATATGCCTTGATGATGTCGTTCGAATATTAATAAGTCAGAACTACAGTTACAAAACTAATGACCTCCGGGAAATTTATTTGTGGGTGAATAACGTACACACGTGGTAGTCGTGTGACGCGACTTCATATTAATTTATCGATATTTATTATTCATTGAACAACGTAAACAGTGTATGTTTTTTTTTGTAGGACAGTTAGTCCACGTACCTTTACAGCATGATTTTCTCCGAGCCGACCAGAGTAGATTAAATTATTTCAAAGGCACTGCAGTCACCACTTCGTCGCATGAGTGCTAGAATGTTCTATGTCCCCTATGGGACATAGAACATTCTAGCAATCAGGCGCCGATTTGGTGAATGTTTCATTACTCTTGTCAAAATTATATTGGTTGGGGAATGGACATCCGCACCACGCCGCTGGATTTGTTTTTGATTGACACACATCACTTTGTCGTTCGTATCGAAATTGGATGAAGTTAGTAATCTCCCAGATTGATACAAATAAAAGAAGTGAAACCATACGTTGTCATTGTAATCGTATTATCGATTTTCATTGTGTGCTAAAAACCAATTTGAAAAGAACTGACAGTTAACCTTTTACATGCTGCTGACGGATACTTGTGTCCGGGACAGGATTTCTTTTGCCACTGAAATAAGTATAATTTGGGAATATTTAGGCAAATTTTAACACTGTAAATTGCATGAAGTTTTCCACCAATGATTTCAGGGGTTAAATGTAGATGGATTTTTAATCAAATCTAGTCATGGCTGCTTCACAGCAGCCATAACCAGATTTGATGAAAAATAATTAGAAAATATTCAGTGGGTTAAGGGCTAAAGCTGATGAATTAAAACCACGAAAAGCATAAAGGATAAACCGTATGTGTAGCAAATCAAATCTGAGGGTTTAATACAGTTGGTTATTGAACTCAAACCGCGAATGGTGATAGACTGATATTTGTGGAGTTACGCCGGTATTCAACCGATACTGGTTTGAATACAGATATGTATCGGTTTATCGATACAACGTGCAGTCCTTGACTTGTATGACTAGAAATTCTGTTAGGGACCAGCAAACGTTCGAGACTGGATTCAATTTCAAATCTTTTCACTGATTTGAAACCATCTTCATTATTCGAAACAAATCGAATCCTGGAGTGTTTTGTGGGGTCACACCTTTCTTTACTGTCGGCGTTCTGAAGATTACAACTCGATTGCTTATGTTTTTGTCTTCTATTCTCCACCTATGGGCATAACGCCCACGGTGCATTGAAGTTTTGAATAAACATATCCTTTTAAACATTATGTAGTTTTCTGAAAAATGAGATTAACACTATCCAGACTAACTAGATAACACAAATTTAGTCGGAAAAGTTCTGAAAATGTCAATTGAAATGATAGCGGAGATCGCCTAACATCAAGTTCGCACATTTATCGTCCATTGAGTGGAAAGACGCTAAACCATTGCACATGACGCTTTGTTCCACTCAAGGGACGAAAAATGGTTTTCCCTTCGTCCACCTTGCCGATACCTGCTCAATCCTCGTTTGAATCTTGTCACGTTGCTAAGTTATCTGAGGGGTGAGTTGTAACCACCAGGGTATTAGTCAATGGGTGACCATCTGAGCGTTGTGTCCTTGGGCAAGGCACTTAACCCCGATTGTCCACATGGGGGCACGATGACATCGTGTATTAAGGCGTACTGCACGTAGATGGTTCGCATGTCTTCAATCAATCTAACCCTGCCTGTGCTGCATTGCGGAGTTACGATGTTGGGGAGCTGGCACCTGCTCGTCTTAGCTTCGTGGTTCTTTCCGTGTACTCCGGCATCCTCCACCCGTAAAACTGTCACCGACACGATATGACCTTGGCTGTTAAAGTGTCGTTAAACCTTAATAAATAAATGTCAGAATATTAGGAACAGAAAATGTTAACACTCGTTTTGGTCGTGATACATTCAAAACGATCGCTTTGAGTATGTTGAATGCCTCAGTACTCCTAATGGTGATTATGTTTTTTTTCATACTAAAAATAGGTGGGGATATGTTTTAGCTGTGTTCATCTTTTGTGACCATGTTAGAGTTTCTCTGTTCTATCTGTCCGACTGACAGACATGGTTGTAGACAAGGGGTAATGGGGGCGCGGTGGCTCAATGGTAGACTGTTGGACTTCTATGCTAGAGGTCCCGAGTTCAATCCCCGTCCGGGACGAACCCCGTTGTGCCCTTGGGCAAGGCACTTTATCCCGGTTGCTCAGAAGATGGGGGCACGATGACGCCGTGTACTAAGGCATAATGCACGACGGTGGTGCACATGTCTTCAACCGCTGTAACCCAGCTTGAGCGGAGCTTAAACAGAGTTAGAATGTTGAGGAGCTGACAGTTGCTCGTCGATGCTCGGTGGTTCTCTCCGGGTACTCCGACTTCCTCCACCCGTAAAACTGTTACGCACGGTCACGATTAGCCACTGTGCATAAGTATGTGACCTTAAACACCAATAAATAAATAGATATAAATATTAACAAGGGGTAACGTAAACTACACCGTGAGGGAAGAAGCTTTTCCTAGAGAAATGCTGTCTTCCCATCTGTGATATTCTGCACAGAATGGGTTTTAATGATACGAGATTCAAAGAAAGGGTGTTGACGGCAGTTTCTTTTCAGGCTGTCGAAAAAACAGCGATAATCAGAGATATCGTCATGGCGTTTCATTAAATCAATATCTGCCATAAAAATTCCTTTTGTAATACAAATTTCAGAGGGATTAATTTTGTTTCATATATTTCTCGTTCGTAGCGTTTTTCGAAACGAACAAAACTATGCAGTCTGATTGTGGTTGCGGTTATCCATGCAAGCGTGAGAAGTATGAACATCGAATATCTATGGCATATTACCCGAGCCAAGGGGTACAGAAATTCTTGTCAAAATTCAACCACAGAAATCTGAGGTGCGTTTATTTAACTTAAACATCTTTACCACTTGTAGATACAAGCTTGTCATTTTCGAAACTGCTAGAGAGTCATAATGGTTCGCCCTAAATTACTCGGGGGAGAGGGGCATTTTGATCGACATCAATTCGTCCGAGGAGCGCCACTGACGACAATATCAGTAAATGTCTAGATGCACTGCCTGTGATGTAGGCTTACAATTCGGAAATAAGAGACCACCGCAGCCACTCTCAGAGATCATAATTTCTGCATGTAATTCTGCGTGATTGCTGTCTTTCATAGAAGTTATGCACTAATCTACTGGAAGAAACTATTGTGTCACAGTTTCGAACTGATCAGTCTGAAAGTGTAGACTGTAACTGTTGCACAGTAACTGAGTAACCAAACGAGAAATATCATAGGCAATTAAAGACAGAATGGAATCAAGGGATTTTAGCATCTCTTGTTTGTGAGGAACGCCGAGTGGAGAGGGCGTTTACGCATACAGAATATTTAGATTATGGGGGCGGCGGCGGGTGAGATCAACCTCTCAACAGATAAAAGTGTATTCTCGCCTGTCGCGTTAGATCAATTTATCATAGAAAACCTCAGTGTTGTCATTCATCCATTTTTATTATATTCTCCTTCTGGATTTCAACGGAAGTAGAGGGATCTCGCATGTGGGATTCATAGCCGGATACCTGGATATGCTAGTAGTTTTCTGTCAATCAAAGAGACTAGTGCTGTTAGCAGTAGTAATATTGGGCACGAAGCATACATATACAGTACGTGGAGAGTGTATTATCACTAAATCACCCACAGAGTGGAGATTCCACCGAGGAATAATTGCAAATCTGTTGCAAAGCATAACCAGGACCAGCAAAGTTTCAGCCAATGAACTTCCGGGTTAAACCATTGACTGAAACATTGCTTGTGTTTTTGTCGACATATACAATGATCCCGGAGGTCCATTGGCTGAAACTTTGCTGGTGCCGATTATGCTTTGCAACAAATTTGCAATTATTGCTCGGGTGGAATCTCCACTCTGTGGGTACTGTAGATCGCCATGTAAGTATTTTAGACGATGATATGCGGGACGTGACGTTAACCCTCATTTAGGATTAGGAATTTCATCATGGCCCTCATTGGCCACATACGATGAGAAAGGGTGCTGGAGGTCAGTCGTTCGTTGAACGGGGGTGCTGGAAGTGGTGTGTATGGGGACGTGGCCGTTCAATACCCAAATGGGGATATGAGGGACTTGCGGTTAGGCACGAATGAGGGATTTTTCTCATGATCCTCACGGCATCTTATAATGAATGACGATCTGACACGTCCAGGTTTATAAGCCCTGCCTAATTATGATGGACAGGATGGGTAAACGGAGCAGCGTGGATGTGGTCTAAGACATGGGTGAAGACAGGGGTCGGCAAAAGGTCAGACACTGATATGGTAGCTGCAAATAAAGCGAATAGAGGTTTGAAATGGGTCGGGATAAGTAGAAAGCAAGAGTTCTAGAAGAATCCGAGCCAGAAAACAAGTTTCGAGGTCTATTTGGGTATTTTGGAGCAGTTGTCGTTTTTGTGGTGATAATGCATACTCTCATACAAGTGCTAGTCGGCTCCGTGATGTTTTGATTTTTTATGAGGGGCGGGTGACTTTGAAGGGGATAAAGAACGGTTCATTTGGATAAAGGCGTGTTCCCAGTAATTCTACATACTACAATTTATTTAAGCACACCCTTCGAACGCAGCCGAAATACATTAGACGCCTTTAGGGCCCATGGTAACAACCTGTCAACATACAAACCAACATTGTGGCCCCAGTAATTAAAATGGACGGAAGAAATAAAATAATAAGTATCAACCTGACACTACGAAGTGCACGCGCACACTGACATCACGTATGACAACGATGTCACGTGGCCGATCACAAGGATTCCATGACAACAGGTATAATACCCGCAATGCATCGCGGTATGTCTTTACGTGTGTGTGTGTGGGGGGGGGGGGGGGGTCAATAGCAGGATGAATCAGATGTGGAATGAAAACCGCATTCCTTGTAACTAACCAATTTCAGTATCAATGGGTGACAAAACAACTGCACGTAAAGTTTAGAATCAGGGAAGAAAACTAACAATCGACAATGATTCAAGAAACAATAAAGCGGTAGCGAAGGTTTTGAAATAATTCAGTCCTCTCCAGCGGTGGAATTACAATATTATACTAACTCGATTTACACTTCCACTGAAGCGATATGACAGCAAGATTAAACTTAAATATATTCCATACTAACGCTAAATGGATTCACCAATCTGCTGACGGAATTGGAATGGTATTAAAACATCGCATAAACTCCCTACAGTTAAAACTGGAAGTCCTGTCATGAAATGCGCACAAACAGCACGTTTATCTGCGCGTTAATCTACGCGTTATGGCCACAGTAATGCTATCAAATTATGTACATAAGGCCTGTCCACAAGCAATGTTTCAGCCAAAGGACCTCCGGGTTACCCGGAGGTCCATTGGCAGAAACATTACCTGTGTTTGCTATGAGTAACCAGGAGAACCTGCCGTGCTTGGGGTGCAATTCGATATGGCAGTTGCGCGCAGTTCCTACGCGCAATTAAGCCTAGACAAGCGCGCAGTTCGTGACTGGACTTCCAGTTCTAACTGTACATATCCAAATTGGATTCACCTGTTCGCTGAAGGATTAAAATGCTGCATAATTTACCGAAATATGAGAAATGAATTTGTCCATTTGCCCAAGATACGGCGATTACAGTGAAACAATTATTGATGAAAGAGTTTTGTTAATCCTCACTCATTTTGCTAGGATTGTGTGAGCAAGTCGTGCTATTTATTTTAATGCCTTTTTTCTGCTAATGGCGTCAGTTATGTAAGATACCGTCTGCGGCAACTTTGTGACACGACTCTTCCTAAATATTATAACTATTAGCCCTTCGACCCCGCACAGCCGTATGTCCGGTCCAGGATCATGGTGCTACCTGCATTCATAAAGTACATAGTTACTCGGTGGACTTGTGTGGTAGACCAGTCACGATTTTAAACGTTCGGCCCCAAGACTGCGCGTTAAAAATATTGTTTGGTCTCCTCCCATATAAAGAATATTGACTCCACCCGTTGATGGTTCCAAACCAGCATGAAATATATCATCAGGGTCGAACAGGTTAATAAAGGAAGGATCTTTATCCTCGACAGAAAAAAGGTTTTTTTGGAACAAGGGGCGGTAGTTGTATGACACCACCCGATATGGTGGTATACTGTGACAGCTTATGAATTAAGCGATCTTGATGAAACTTATGGTACACATGTGCTTCAACAATAGACTATATGTTGTGACTTGCATTGGAATTGAGGAACATAGTTCTGAGTGAGTTGAATGAATCTTTCACACATGGTGAAATTTTTGCCCATAAGTTTCCTTTCATCTGTACCACATAGAAAAGGTTTTAATGTGAGTGGTTATTGCAAAGTCAAGCAGTGCATTTTATATCATTCAAGGTAATAACGAATGCCTCATGTTTGTGGAAATCATACATCGTCTATTTGCGGGTTTCCATTTGTATTATTTATTTTAAATATTACGCACAAGACTTTAAACATACACCTGTCTTTAAAATATTATCGTAATTTAATAAGTTTATCCTTGCCTACTGTGTGTTGACCCATGAAAGCTAAATACAGTACGGTTGTCGAGAAAAGGTCTAGAAAAATGAGCGTGTACTCCTTCCAAGTTTCAGCATGTAATACCACCACAAGGAAGGAATCCTATCCACGCACAATTAAGGATTGGAACGCACCATCCATTACTTTGATCTCGGCCAGTAGTCTAGAGTCACTCAAAAGACTACTGAGCAAGGTGTAATACATGACGCAAGCGCAATCCACGTAGTGGCAGAATAGTCAACTTGATGACGGTGGCCACAAAGTTGGTAGAAGTAGAAGTCAAAATCCAGGCGTAGGCAAAATTCCAATGCATGCGTTGACAGTGAATCTCCGACATAAAACAATTTAATCACCATCAAATTTCCAATGAACGAAGCACCGGGGGGAGGGGGGGGGTGCATTGATTGATAAAAAGTGCCCGTTGGCAAAAGTGTCCACGCGTGGATTTTGACTATTCCTCGGAGGCTGTACTGTAATAATACTCCTCTGCATAGAGATTATTACCATTATGTGGATGTACAAAATATGTACCCGAGTCTCGCTCCGGGTTCTGGGGGCAGATCACGACGAGTCTTCGTGATCTGCCCTTAGAACCTGGAGCGAGACTCGGATACATATTTTGTACATCCACATTATGGTAATAATCATTTTATCTTACAATATATTAGGAATAAGTCAAGAATGTAGACGAATATATAACGAACTATTTATTCCTACGGATGAACAAAAAGAAAAAAATGGAACTCACGCGAAAAGAACGTGCTTGTACCCGACCCCCTGATACAAACACCTGTATCAGGGGGTCGGATACATGACAGTTTCGGAGTTAATACAGACAAAATACATGTTGATTGTAAGATAAATCTTACATACTGAAGTTTCCGATGTCTAGTATTAATCTCTATACAACTGGATTGCTGGAACGCTCATTGGTCAGACATAGAAAAGAATATCCACCTCCGCCATTTAAGGGTAGGGTGTGGATGCTATAAAAAGCAATGCTGTCCAACGACAACATTCTCCAAGATTTTCAGTTTCTAGACCCCGTAATCACCCATCGCCTTTTAAACAAAATACATAGATGCACGTAACAAATGAATGGGTTGGCGATGTGCACATTTTTCGCGGTAATGCAAACTGGATATTCATAACATATTTTAGTTTTTAATGACAAAAACTCAAGTGGCGAGATTGGAAAGTTGGAGCAGTGTTACCAGTTTATGTGCTATATACACACCATGACGTTTGATGACGTATGGTGAAGTGAAAGCGGTAACACTGTAACGTTTTTCACGTCATCCACCATCATCGATTGTGTGCAGTTGTGGCGTTGATTGACTTGATGCCATTTTGGGGAGGGGTGGTGGGTGGGGGGGCGTTGACATTCGAAGATTCCGCTGACGTTTAAGTAGTTCAGTCGGAAAGAGATCAGTGATGTATGTTTACATTTCAAAGCTATCTTTTAACTCTTTACCCAACGAATCGCCCGCATCCGCCCGCGTAATATGCAAATTCAGCGGAAAAAAATATTTTTCGCAAAATTTCAACAAAACCATAGCATGTGACCCCTCGTTGGAACGAGCTCGCCGAGCTCGTTCCAATGAGGGGTCACATGATATGGTTTTGTTGAAATTGTTTGAAAAAATTTAAAAAATGATATTTAAAATAATAAATTTTGATATTGTCTGCATTGGGAAAAGGGTTAAAAAGTGTACGCCTGTAATAGTCCACAAACTCTCGAGGTTTAGATGCAATTTAAAAAAAAAAAAAATTATTATTTATTTATTGGGGTTTAACGGTGGTTTCGACATCCGGAGTTATCTCGTGTAGGACAGTTTTAAAGGTGGAGGAAGCCGGTGTACCCTGAGAGAACCACAGAGCAACGGCGAGCAACTGTCAGTGTCCCCAACGAACTAGCTCTGCATAAGCGGGGTTAACATTGGTTGAAGACATGTGTACCATAGCCGCGCAGTACCGTGCTCCCACGCGGGCAATATTGATTAAGTGCCTTACTCAAGGACACAACTCAGTTACCCCTGGCGGGGATTGAACCGTGACCCTTTCGATTTGAAGTCCAGTGTCACTGGGCCACTGCGCTCCTGAAAAAGAATATTAAGATGATATAGTTAACGGTCAGATGGGGCGCGGTGGCTCAGTTGGTAGAGGTGCAGGCTGCAAGCCGAGAGGTCCTCGGTTCGAATCCCACCTGCGGCAACCGCGTTGTGTCCTTGGGCAAGACACTTCACCCCGATTGCCTACATGGGGGCACGATGACGCTGTGTACTGAGGCGTACTGCACGTCGATGGTGCGCATGTCTTCAAACAATCTACCCCTGCCTGTGCTGCGGTGCAGAGTTCAGAGTTACGATGTTGGAGAGCTGACAGCTGCTCGTCGTTGCTCGGTGGTTCTCTCTGGGTACTCCGGCTTCCTCCACCCGTAAAACTGTCACGGTCACGATTAGCCATTGTGCATAAGTATGTGACCTTAAACACCAATAAATAAATAAATAAATAAATAAATAAATAAATAACGGTCAGATGTTTAACGGGATAAGGTACTCTGATCAGCTGTTGAACGTCTATTTCAAACAAAATTACAGTATGTGGAGAGTGTATTATCACTGAATCACCCGCAGAGTGGAGATTCCACCCGAGCGATAATTTCAAATTTGTTGCAAAGCATAACCAGCATCAGCAAAGTTTCGGCCAATGGACCTCCGGGTTAAACCCGGAGGTCCATTGGCTGAAACATTGCTTGTGTTTTTGTCGATATGTACACAATTTGAAAGTTATAGCTTGGGTGATTACTCCACTCCGCGGGTGATTTAGTTACAATTCACTCTCCACGTACTGTGATGGGATTCAGACTGATGAAGTTTAATAACGACTGTGTATGTTTTGTAATTTCTGTTACAGAAAGAACGTTGTGGAACTTCGAGTTTTCTTCGATAGCATGCAATATAGAGAGATTGAACAGATTCCAGAATACACCTTCAATATAATTATAGGTATAAAGAATAAATTTGATTAATTCTCCTGACTGTCTCCTTGTAATTTAGAGGTCAGATGAATCGGTGAATCATCATATTTCAATTCATGTTTTGTGAGCAAAGAGAATTAGTTCAAGTGTTTTTATTTTTTTACTCTGCTGTTTATCAAAAGCATTTTCGGCACGAACAAAACCGATTATACGTCGCAACAGAAATCGACGAGTAGCAATAAAATTATAATTATCTGTTTTCCCAGTTTTTAAATCCGAGATTATATTTATGCAATTTGAACATTATTGTCGATCAACGAGAAATAATTAATTAACTGGAAAAAACACGAAATGAAACATGCACAGTGCGGCCGCCGTAGAAGGGTCATTTTCCACGGGTGAACAATATGTCCATGGACGCAATAATATTAGGTTTCAAACACTAATTACAGGTAAAATCATAAAGAAATTAATTAATGAAGCACCGGGTACAACCCGGTGCTTCATTAATTAATATATTTATTGGTGTTTGAGGTCACATATTTCTGCACAATGGCTAATCGTGACCAACACCAGCTTCATTAATTAAAATTTTGCTGATGATTTTTATTACCTGGTAAAAGTATGCGAGGACACCACGACACGCGTGTGGATTACGAGCAGTCCACGGCGGCTGTGCTGTACACAGTGATTGCAGATTATGAGCAGTCCACGGCGGCTGAACTGTACTAAATGCTTGTAGATTAAGAGCAGTCCACGGCGACTGAACTGTACTAAATGCTTGTAGATTGAGATCAGTCTACGGCGGCTGTACTGTACTCGACGATTGCAGATTACGAACAATCAATGGCGGCTGTACTGTTCTCATTGATTGTAGACTACAAACAGTCCACGGCGGCTGCCCTGTACTCAATGATTGTAGATTACGAGTAGTCTATGGCGGCTGTACTGTATTCAGTGCTTGTAGGTTAAGAGCGGTCCGCGGCGGCTGTACTGTACTTAATGATTGTAGATTACGAACAGTCCACGGCGGTTGTACTGTACTCAATGATTGTAGATTGCGTACAGTCCACGGCGGCTGTGCTGTACTCATTGATTGTAGATTACGAGCAGTCCACGGTGGTTGTACTGTACTCAATGATTGTAGATTACGAGTAGTCCACGGCGGCTGTACTGTACTCAATGACTGCAGATCACGAGCAGTCCACGGCGACTGAACTGTACTAAACGCTTGTAGATTAAGAGCAGTCTACCGCGGCTGTACTGTACTCAATGATTGTAGATTACGTACACTCCACGGCGGCTGTGCTGTACTCATTGATTGTAGATTACGAGCAGTCCACGGTGGCTGTACTGTACTCAATGATTGTAGATTACGAGTAGTCCACGGCGGCTGTACTGTACTCATTGAGTGTAGATTACAAGAAGACCACGGCGGCTGTACTGTACGCAATGATTGTAGATTAGAGCAGTCCACGGCGGCTGCACTGTACTCAATGATTGTAGATTACGAGCAGTCCACGGCGGCTGTACTGTGCTCAATGATTGTAGATTACGAGCAGTCCACGGCCACTGTACTGTACTCAATGATTGTAGGTTACGAGCAGTCCACGGCGGCTGTACTGTACTCAATGATTGTAGATTACGAGCAGTCCACGGCGGCTGTACTGTACTCATTGAGTGTAGATTACGAGCAGTCCACAGCAGCTGTACTGTATGCAATGATTGTAGGTTACGAGCAGTCCACGGCGGCTGTACTGTACTCAATGATTGTAGATTACGAGCAGTCCACGGCGGCTGTACTGTACTCATTGAGTGTAGATTACGAGCAGTCCACAGCAGCTGTACTGTATGCAATGATTGTAGATTACGAGCATTCCACGGCGGATGTACTGTATTCAATGATTGTAGATTACGAGCAGACCACGACGTACACTACGGCTGTGGTGTACTCAATGATTGTAGATTATGAGCAGTCCACGGCGGCTGCACTGTACTCAGTGACTGTAGATTACAAGCAGTCCACGTCAGCTGCACTGTACTCAATGGTTGTAGATTGTGAGCAATCCAAGGAGGCTGTACTGTACTCAATGATTGTCATTTGACGCTACGAATCAATAGTAGTATAATTATATGTAATGTATGCATACTATAGTATGTTATGTTTCCAGTTTATATCAATATTCTTTAATATGTGGTCTAAATTTGTAAAATATTTTTGTTCTAACGTCACCTTATTTGAATTTTAAAATATCTTCTTTTAGAAACTTTTGTACATATTTTCGTTGAAAATATATTGAGATACTGACATATAACTGCCGATATTACAGTACAGGCACCGTGGACTGGTCACTTTCCACAGGTGGATAGCATTTCCACGGACGCAACAATATTAGATCCCGAACACTAATTATTGGAATAATCATCCAAAATTTAATTTATGAAGCATCGGGTACAACCTGCTGCTTCATTGATTAAAATTTTGCTGGTGATGATTTTTATTACTTGGTAAACGCTTGCGTGGACATCACCTGCCCACGCTTGGATTACGGCCACTGTACTATATTATCGTAAAATTTAAAGTAAACTTATATTCTGCAATGACGATATTTGTTTCAATCTCGAAGCAGACCCAATGATCTGATATTTTATTTAACTGTATTATACCAATAGTTACTGGACTTTGCTTAATTAATATCTTTTTCTCACAGCCATACAGTTAAAACTAGAAATCCTGTCACGAACGGTGCGCTTTTCTAGGCTTAATTGCGCGTAGGAATTGCGCGTAGCAATTGCGCGCAATTGCCATATCGAAGGGCATCCAAAGCATGGCATGTTCTCCCGGTTACTCATCGCAAACACAGGCAATGTTTCTGCCAATGGACCTCCGGGTTACCCGGAGGTCCATTGGCTGAAACATTGCTTGTGCACAGACCATATGTACCGAATTTGATAGCCTTACTATGGTCATAACATGTAGATTAACGCACAGATCGACGTGCTATCTGTGTGCATTTCATGACAGGACTTCTAGTTTAGACTGTGTGCAGGTAAAATACGTTAATTTGTATACCGTAAGTGCACACTGTTCCTGGCAAATGCATATTTCGGCATGGACGTAAAGAGGAAGATTACACTTTAAGTATTAACAGTTGTTACGGTAAATACATTTCACGGTGACAGGTCATTCAGCGGATTGCTAGGATTTCACTGTAAATTTAATTTCTTTTACAAAACACTTTAAAACGAAAATGTGGAGCATACGTTAAATTAAAAAGCAAAACCAACTCTTCTTTTGTTTTACAGGGACACTGGGAGGACAGATGGGTATATTTCTAGGAGCAAGTCTTCTTACTCTCTCAGAGCTCGTGGAGTTCATTTTGCTGAGTGCATGGCTGGCATTCAAACGTTTCTGTAACAGTCGGGCCATTAGTTCTAAATACGCTGTATCAGAACCCAATTAAATGTGTCCTCTTCTGAGTTTTCCGAGAATACAGGAGTCACAAAAAACGGACAGAAAATTCCGACGACATTCAGTTTCTGAGTTCCTCCCTCCAACACTACAGAATCTCATCAAAAAATAAATTCGAGATGCTTATCAGATGGTCTTTAAGTTTCTTTTACTTGCTTGATCTTGATTTTATGACATCTTGACCCATTGTTGTAAGCTTGTCGCGATCAAATCTAGATCTGATCGAGACAGTGACAGCCTTTGTGATCACATTACTGTGCAATTTCTCCGTGTTGTTTCAACCTCTTCAACCCTTTTCCTTACATGAATAGCAGTCGACGACACTTGCAAAACAAATTCTTGAATAACTTCTTCAAAAACAGAGGTTATGACCCCTCATTGGAACGATCTCATTGAGCGCGTTCCAATGAGGGGACATAACCTATGTTTTTAAGACAAAAAATGAAAATATAATGAAAATTCATGGGCGATATTTGAGAATAGCGCTGGTCGGTTTTGGCCGTTACGTTGGGTAAAGAGTTAATACTGTATTACAGTAGTAGTATGGTTATAAAAGTGGGCAGAAAATTCCAACCAGATCGTGACTCAATTATCTGCTTGACACTTTCTACAGCGAGGGTCACCTCGTGTTGGACAGTTTTTAAACTGGAGGAACTGCCGACCAGCAGAAGCAATTGTCAGACTCCCAACGTATTAACTCCACACAAGCAGGGTTAACATTGGTTGAAGACAAGTGCACCACCAACGTACAGTAGCAATCAATATCCATAGGATCCATTGTCAATCCTTGAGCCTGTAAGTAATGACTAAAATAGTCCAAGCATCATGCCTTGTCTCCCCTACGAAGACCCTTGATATACAACCTGTGTGGATTAATCTTTGTTACATACCTCCAGGGGCACTTAATACAAAGTTTCTAATTCTTCAGCTACACGGCTCCTTATAAAATTAAATTGGAATTATGTTTCTATTTTTAACACAGATTGAGTCCCACGATAGCTGGGGTTAATTTGTTCATATAAATCAAAGATCTGTTTCCCACTTATGCTGCATATCAAATTTTGTTAAAATCGAACGAAGTGTTCTGAGTAGTGAACCAGAGATGTTGTATACCAAATATGAAAAGATTCTGACTGGTGGGTCTGAAGAAGAGGAGTTTTAAAGAAATGTCCTCATATTGCACAAAGTTAAAAATCTTGCTCCAGTAGGGAGCCCAAATATCAAAGCAGGCACTCGAATTGAACAAACTAGAATCTCTTCCCCCTAGAGATGTTGTATACCAAATATGAAAGGATTCTTCTGACCTGTGGATCTGAAGAAGAAGATTTTTATAAAGAAACTTCGTCTTATTGCACTAAAAAAAAATTCTCTCAATCTAAGGACTCGATTTGAACAAACTCAAATCTGCCCCCCCCCCCCCCCCACCCCCCTAAGAGATGGTGTATACCAAATATGAAAGGATTCTGACTGGTGGATCTGAAGAAGGAGGTTTTGTTTTAAAGACAATTCATCATATTGCACTAAGTTGAAATTTTAGGCTACAATAAAAAGACCAAATCTGAACCCAGAGATCCGATTTGAACAAATGTGAATCTGACCCCTCTGGGGATGTTGTACACCAAATATGAAAGCATTCTGACTGGTGGATCTGAAGAAGACATTTTTTTAATGAAATTTCATCATATTGCACTAAGTTGAAATTTTAGGCTACAATAGAGACGCCAAATCTGAACCCAGAGACCCGATTTGAACAAACTTGATTCTGCCCCCTCTAGAGATGTCATAAACCAAATATGCAAGCATTCTGACCTGTAGGTCTGAGAAAAAGTTTTTTTATAGATTTTATCACATATTGCCCTAAGTGAAAAATTCGGGCTCCTGTATTGAGACCATTTATGAACCAAGGTACTTCATTTTAACAGACTTTTATCCGCCCGCCCCCACTCCGCCCCCCCCCCCCAACCTCCCCTGGATATTGTAGTATACCAAATATCAACAGATTGTTATCAGTAGTTCTGGAGAATTGTCTTTTTTAATTTTTGCAAATATGCTGACTCAGCATTTTTTCTATGCCCCTGCAGAACGCTCTGACACAACCGATGGCAGTTTTTTCACTAGTCAGTTTCATGGGTCCTAAGGTAGCTATTCGAATGTTAGTATGTTCAATGTCTGCCACGAATATAAAGTTTATTACCGCTTGTTTGAACAAGGGCGCCAATGTGGGGGTGGTGGTCAATGTTTTTTTATGCTATCCCTTTTTATTCACAAACCGCGGCAAACAGGTCACGACCCCTCACTGGAATTAACACGTCGCGCTCGTTACTACCACCTCTCTTTTTGTTGGGTCCCTGGGGCCTCCCCGTGGGGGAATCTTCATGAAATGAAAGCTTAACCCTTTACCCAACGTAACGGCCAAAACCGGCCAGCGCTTTTCTTAAAAATCGCCAATGAATTTTCATTATTTTTTCATTTTTTTGTCTCAAAAACATAGGTTATGACCCCTCATTGGAACGAGCTCATCGAGCTCGTTCCAATGAGGGGTCATAACCCATGTTTTTGAGACAAAAAATGAAAAAAATTAGTTATTCAAGATTTTTTTCTGCAAGTGTCGTCTGCTTTTCATGTTAGGTAAAGGGTTAAACTGGGTAAATTCCCATAGTAAATTTGACCAAAATTATTTTTGAAGCTGAGCAAATATAGAATCACACTGACTGGCTTTCAGAATACTGATTTTAGGGACAATTTTGCTAATCTTTGGAAAAGATCGTGGAGGGGGAGGGTAAATACCCCTCTAACCACCCCGCCCCCCACACACACCCGTCCTCTCCCGGTTTCTGCGCCACTGTTTCAATCACGTTGCTCTCAGCCACCCACATCAAATTGTGATTAATCCATCCCCGCGCTTCTAAAAGACGCCCCTTAGACTCAATCTGTCTGCTTGTTTTGCGCGCTATGTTTTTTGGGACAAAAATTCAAAACATAATGGATGTATGATTTTTTTATATCAGGTAGGACAAGTATATAATGTATTTGGATAGTAATTATACAGTATTTATTTACTTCTCTGATGTTAAAATAAACTTTTAAAAGATTAACAAAACCCTTTTCAGAAATGGAAAGAAAGGATATTTGTCTCTTCAATAGTGGCATTAGGGAAGAGTTTAGCACTTAGAGTTGGCTGTATTAATTCAATAATCCTCTTTTCATATACATATACATTAATTGACCTCCGAGAATTTACTAACTGAGAGAAGATAACTGTCAGTTGTGGTACAATGAACAAATGCCGTCAGCTATTAATGTTCTGTCAGATGCACGTTTTCTGTTCTCAGTTGGCATACACGGAGATTTTAAATTAGAATATCAAAAAAAAAAACCTAATTTTACTGACTTAGAAAAAAATATCGGGAAATTTTCACGAAATAAATTCGATAGGCTATCCAACATTCGATGAACTACAAATAGTGGTTATTTATTTTTTTTAAATCATTCAAATATCCCAAAATGCTCTTCTTTTGCGATAAAAGGAAGCAAAACAACATTAGTGCATACTTATTATTTTTAGATAATTGTCTTCAGTCTCCATTGCGGATTACTAAAATAACACGTAAAAATTTCGAGAGATATTCAAAAAAGTCAAAAAATGGACTTAAACACACCTGCGGTCGACTATTTTCGTAAAATTTACTAATGTTATACACGATTTTTAGGACCAATTTTCAATCCAAAAAGGAAGCAAAAAAAAAAAAAAATGACGCAATAATTAACATAAGCATAGTACATAAAACTAGAAATATTGAACTGAATGGACATAACAAGTAAAATATTGTCACTCAACCTGTTCTTTGTGTAATAAATGTTTAAAATATTTTCTCCATTGGCCACAGTGTTAAAATTTAGACTAAGTTTTTCCCCGAAAGTTGCGCATGCGCAGTCAGCATCGGACGAATTGATGGCAATGAATAGCGCTGGCCGGTTTTGGCTATAACGTTAGGTAAAGGGTTAAATAACATAATTATCGTTAATAATGAAAAGTTATAAACAGAGTAATCGCTTGACTGGACAGGTTACGTGAAATAATTCATTCGAATCGAGGGACTATATTGTAAAACACTCGTGCGCATTCGCATACTCGTGTTTGTACAACGTCCCTCACCTCTCATGAATTATTTCACGTAACCAGTACAGTCAAGCGATTACCCTCCATTTAATATATAAAAAAATGAACCGAAACCGCGTTTTGTTTCTGAAACCGAGCCGAAACCGATTCTGAAAAATGAAAACCTCCCAGCTTTCCAGTACTCTGATTGCAAAACCAGACAAAGAATATCGACAAGGGATGCCGGAAGCACGAGGGCAGACGGGGCAGCTGCCTTCCCTGACCTCGGACCATGAACCGAGAGGGGCAGACAAAAGCCCTTTCCCGGCTCGTCACTCAATTTTTTGTCAATGATTTATTCTCGAAGTAAAGCTAAAATACCCCAAATCCGTTCTTGGAGCTTTCAAAATTCAATGGGAGAGTTTGGGTTGAGGTAGGGTTAGGGTTAGGGTTAGAGGGTGGAGACCTCGTCTAAAACTCTCCATTCTCGGCCTTCGAGACATACATGCGTGGGCATGTCATGGTGGAGCTGCTAATGCTAGTAGCTGACCTTTTCCCAGGGACTGCCCCCGTCTCATGCCCTAGAGTGTTTGCGGCGCTCCTGATATCGATCGATCAAATTATTTCGCCGCCCCCCCCCCCCCTACCCCAATCAAACTAGAATCTCGCTCGCGCGAAAAATGCGAGAGAAATGAATCCAAGATTATATTTCTATTTGTTTTTCGAGATTAGGCCCTGATTTCGCAATATGTTATTTTTAAAAATCTTGAAACTCTGGTGTACAAGTGTATCGTAATCCGACCGCGAGAGAGATAAAAACACAGAACCGTAACAACAAAAGAAAGGATACACAAAGGTGTTCTAATTCCTGAAAAGAACACTTGTTAGTCCTTTTCTGGTCCATGATTTTGATATAACCTGCCTTCATTCAGTAGATTGTTGCTCTGTGAATCTGTGTGGAAGACCAATAAAGATTTTCAACGTGCAGCCCCAAGTAACGAACATATATTCTTCCAAGTGATGACGCTGAACTGACGTGGAAGATACCAGCGTTCAAAGGGGAAATCAATGTTCTGGGAATGTTTTGAAACTGTACAAGCTTATTGTGTTCTTAAATGTAAATATGTTATAATTGTTAGCCATCAAAGCTTCATCACTGGCCGATTCCTATCAAATGGTCTGTCTCCGAAAGATCTGGATTGGTATAACGTCACAGGAATCTACCCAGGTTATCATATCCGTTTTTTTTATTTTTGTAAGTCATCAACTCTTCACAACGTGTCTGTCATGGTGTATGGTTTCATGTTATGCTCCGTTCTCTGTGCTCGCAAAACCGTAGTTGAATGAGTAACATCGGCTCAGTATATGAAAATAGTACTTTCATTTTACATAATACAATTACTAACTTCGGATGAAGTCGATAGACGGTTTTATACCAGCATGCCATAAATATCGCTCCAAGCAAAGTCCTCGCATTGATCGAGAAAAGTATTGACAGAAATCAAAGCTGGATAATAGATTTATTATAAAATGTCAAAAGCAAAACCACTGATAAAAAAAAAAAACAATTAACAATATGTGCAAAAGACAATATGAAGTTCCAAAGTTCAATTCATTCTTACCTGAAACAAATATTAAAAAAAAAACAATTACCATTTCCACCTATGTTTAACCCTTTGAACAGGAGAGGTCGCTTTTACAATCCAGGAATACGATACGTAACAATCTCTTTAACCCTTTACCCAACGTAACAGCCAAAACCGGCCAGCGCTATTCTCAAAATTCGCCAATTAATTTTCATTATTTTTTCATTTTTTGTCTAAAAAACATAGGTTATGACCCCTCGTTGGAACGAGCTCGTCGAGCTCGTTCCAACGAGCGGTCATAACCTATGTTTTTGAGACAAAAAAGGAAAACAAAATAGTTATTCAAGAATTTTTATTGCAACTGTCGTCTGCTTTTCATGTTAGGTAAAGGGTTAAGTGGGATAACTACTAAGTGAATGTGTGGGGTAGCTCAATTAATATTTCCAACATGTACATGTAGCCCCAAGGCTGCACGTTGAAAATATTAATTGGCCTACCCCCAAATAATGAATATGGACTCTTCCAATTGATGCAATAGAATTGACATGGAAGATACCACCAGAGTTCAGAGGGTTAAAAAAAAAAAACAGTCAATCCACCTTATCTAGGCCTTCATGATTGGTTCAAATTTCATCTATCTTTAGAAGGATACAGTCATCCCAAATGTACTATATTTACGAAATAGAGGAACCGACATTAAGCGTCCGAGAGGACCTGAGTATTCATCATCCCGAAAACCTCCTAATCGGTTTCGTACAGGTGTGTACTTCGTCAGAGGCAGAGTAAGAATGTTGATGTCGTCCTTTTAAAATAAATGATTTGTCGAATGATTTGGCGGGTGACTAGGCGAATGACCTGGCCAATGACACGGCGAATGACAAGCTGGTGAACAGCGTGTTGAACTCCTGGCAGGTGACTTGGGAAATGACAAATTGATACATATGCACAAACCTTGCAAAAATTATATGGTTCTCAAGAACCGTCAGTCCCAAAAGTTTCCGCGGCCCTTGCACAACTAATTGCATGACTCGCAATTGCGTCTATCTACTAACATGTAGATCATGTCAGGAATAACACACTGGTGAAAACAGGAGATTCTTAACAAACCGCATTAAGGAACATATTGCGGACATCACACACAAACGTGACACTCCTGTTGCCACACACTCCAATTCTACTAACCATTCCCATTCGGATCTCCGTTACCGCATCATACAGGTACTGTATTCCGATCCCGATGCACTCAAAACAACAGAACAACGCCGTCACATTGAGCTGAAATGGATCCTGAAACTGAAAACCCTACAACCCCTAGGTCTGAACAAGAAGTACTTTTCAGTAAGTTATTCAATATTCGTACTATATTTACGCCTGAATTGATTTCTACTCTAAACGGCTATTCGTATTGAGTCGAGTGGACGAGGTCGGACCAAAGGCTGGATGTCTGTTCTGGTGATCTGATCTCTTCAACTTGACGTGGTACGAAACATCAGATGACATTCTGTCATACTTATCGTCATTTCCTGACAGACTCGAATCTATTGATTTGATTGGCTTAAAAGTACAAGCAAATAATGCCCACACTTTTAGAACCTTACCATGTAAAAACATGAATATGTTGACATTATGATCAGTTTTTTTTTAAATGTTCATAAAAATACAATTGAAAAAAAGGTTTGCATATAAAAATTAACAATGTTATCTCCTGAAAAAGGAAAAACACAATTTTTATTCATTTACTCTTTTTTATCAGACAAAATTAGGCCGGGACTACATGTTTATTGTAATGTTGAGTTAACAGTTAACATGTCTGTTTAACTTGAACGCTGTTGGTGGATGTTCCTGCTCATGATACAAAATCTCCTGCCATTGAAATAAGTAAATTCTGGACATATTTAACAAAATTTTCCCTTGTAAATTGACTAAACGTTTCGATCAATGATTTCTCTTCATAATAAATTAGATGAATTTTAAATTAAATCTAGGTATGGCTGCTTCATAGCAGGTGAAGGTTTGGTGAAAAATATGTTTTTAAATACTCAGCGGGTTAAGAGTTCAAAATGTAATTTGTACTGCAAACGCTGACTGTTTTCTGTTGTTTTATCATTCTGTTAAAATCCACTGACCATTCATTCATACTGTTTTAAAAAAACATTGATTATTAAATGATTCGCTTGGACTTTTAACAGCCTCCCTATGACAATAACAGCAAATAAAGCCCACTCTATTTTGCTTGAGAGGCAGACTCAGAAATTACAGCCTTGGACGTCAGACCACAAGGTCCACGGTTCGGTCCCCACAGGAGTGAATGCGTTGTGTCCTTGGGCAAGGCACTTAATCTCGATTGCCCAGGGTCGCGCTTTATACTAAGGCGTAAGGCTTAACTGGTAGAGTGCTGGAAGCCCATATTTGGGCATTATTCTGAAGTGCAGGTGCTGCAAATTAATGGCTTCATATTCTAGGGATGTGCGTCATATAATTTTTGAATTGAAATTATTTAGTCTGTGAGGATTTGCCTTGTTACAATTTATGGGAGAGTGCCTAGTGGCACTCTCCCATAAATTGTAACAAGGCAAAGAGACGTGGACAAATTTGGATGACCAAAAATAATTTAGCACTACACCGGTTAAAGCACGTCGATGGTGCACTTGTCTTTCACCATTGCTAACCCAGCTTGTACGGAGTTAGTACGTTGGGGAGTCTGATGGTTACTCGCTGTTTTCGGTGATTCTCTACGGATACACCGGCTTCCTCAACACGTAAAAATGTCATGTCAAATAACTAAATAAATAAATAAATAAAAATAAAAATAAATGCACGCTGCACGTAGATATTCCTGTCCAGAATACAAAATCCCTTGCCACTGAAATTGCCACTGAAATAAGTAAACTGTTGGCACATTTAACCAAATTTCTCCCTTGTAAATAGAATGAAATTTTCGAACAATGATTTCTTTGCATAAATTGAATGATTTTTTTAACATCAAATTGGATGATTTTTTTACATCAAATCTAGTTATGGCTGGCTGTTAGCGGCCATGACTAGATCTGGGGAAATTTTTTTTTGAAAATTCGCAGCGGTTTAAGAGTTAAAAATGTAATTTATACCGCAACTATTGCATTTTTTGTAATATTGATTGACCATTCATTCATACTTTTTTTCAACCTTTGCTCATCAGTGCAACGGAAAACATTGATTATTAAATGATTCGCTTGCCATTTTAATAGTCTCCTCCTGAAAATAAAAACAAAAAATAGAGGATATCTACGCTGTTTTATTGAATATCGGGAATTATCTCATGAGTGTGGACCTGAAAGTTTTATGTTTCACGAGCGCTTGCGAGTAATATAATACCTCCATTATATTACTCATGAGCTAATTCCCGATATTCACTAAAATAGCGTAGATTTTGTGTTATATGCTACTTGACATTTAGTGATCAATATTCAGTCCAATTCGTCTGCAAACAGTTATGTTTCAAAACCAATAACAAATATCAGCTGATCGTTCCTCCGAGGCGACGTCATGCACCGAAGCGTAACGTCATTTAGGACGTTACTGAGGGATATTTCTCGTTATCCATCAAGTCGATAGGTATCGCGAAATATCTTTTAGATAATCTGCGTTAATTCACAGGCTAGAATATAATAAAACCTACTCTGTTTTTGTTTGACAGACAGGGTGTGACAGGAATAGAAGTCCGTAGAAAAATTAGTACCTCTGGACTATTATTCCGCGGAATTATAGTCCTAGGTCTAACATTTCTAGGAATAGTAGTCCGCCGGACTACTATTCCTAGAAATGTTAGACCTAGGACTATAATTCCGCGGAATAATAGTCCGAGGGACTAACGTTCCTACGGACTTCCATTCCTGTCACAAGGGCGGTGAAGTAAATATCGCAACTTTCTGTACGTTTTGGACATTTTTCATAAGGACCACAATTTTCAAACACGCAGTGTTCCATATTGATAAGACACACACCTATAAACTTGCACACACCACTTGCTGCGTGTCCTCCACTAGGGCATTTGGCTATAATTTCGTTGTTCGTGACGTAGTAATCTTGCTCTTTGATGTAATAACGGTATTTCTAAACAAATTCGATTTCGTATATTTTTAAAAGGTTTTTGAAAATAGGGAAATGCAGTCTCCGATAAAAATAATGTCAAAAAATGCAATTCGTCTTCACTCTGCAGGGAAAAGGTTCACTAATGGAGAAATGTTGATGTTACGACGTCTACGTACAAAAAAAGAAAACTTCGTCCGATTTGGATGCAATTCCAGTATGTTGTAGAGTCAAAATTAAAAAAAGACCAGTATTCTTGTTTTTTCGATTCACTGCCATGTTTTCCGTTTTTGCGTCTCTTTCTTTCTTCTTCTTTTTTTGGATACCCATACGTTACTGACACGACTGCCGCCATAATTAAAAAAACGACTTAGAAGTACCATATCTGAGTAACACCATTCACCGTGACAATGTTATCAATATGAATTTGATTTGCTACGAACAAGGTATACTTTTGTCACCGGTAACATACTAAATAACACAATTGCTTTGAATGTTGAGTTTTTTTTTTTACATAGTTACATCTGAAACAAGTAAAGTTCAAGAGCATTTTCCATGATAACGTTTGTTAGATTTGTGACACTCTTGGGCCATACCAAACTTTCGTTTACACTCAAAGGTATATGAAGATTTATTGCTGCACATGCGGTGTTAAACCACCAACCAGACCGAGAATTCTGCGCACATGAGCCACAATCACGGTCGGGGGTACAGAATGGTGCATGGTTGACAGAGGCGTCTGGCGCTCCCATACCAAAACCATCCCCGCCGGGGAATGTATTCGCCTTCTTGAAGGTACTGTAATGTAGTGTGTAGTTGTTAGATTCTCCGTCAAGGGTAAAGTCGATGTACAGCGAAAAAAGTCTAATTGCTCCTGTCATCTGGACTTTGAGGAAATATTTTTTCTGTGATATCAGTACATACAAGTTGTCCAATCCTATGAAATATTCACATTTGATATTACCAAATCCAATTTTGTAGTCTTCCCATTTGCGAGTGAAGTTTTCATAGCCTCCACATTTGTAATATTTGCCCCTGCGTTCGAATTGTAAACCACCCCACTGGAAACCGCAACGAACTGTGAATGGTTTTGTTGCACCGACTGGCTGAATTAAAATTACCTCGGTTGAAGTGTATCCAAGTAACTTGCCTTCAACGCAATCTGCAATTAGAAAACATGAACGGCTGCAGACTGATGCAAACGTTTTGTTAAGCAACGGAAGAGGAAATACTTTGTAAAAAACGTTAAACACAGTGCGAAATCTTAAATTGGCATTTCTTTTCGGTTGGGCTTCAGCATCACCCACGGCAGAAGAAATGCTACCCACACGCAAGCCATTAAGATCGGACGGGCCATTGGTGTATCACTGGAAGGTAAACAGGTTGTGTTCCTCAATGTCGCAGACATCGGGTGATAGTGCAAGGATCTGTGGAAGGGCATACGCGAAAAACGATACGAAAGCACCTTTTATCAAGATATCATGACGAGAAGTACAAAAGAAGCATGAATCTAGACAGGAAATGCAGAGAATGAGGGAAGAGAACAGACAGTGAAAGTTCTGTAACCATTTCTGAAAACAACTGGACTTCGATCTCACCGACCCTCTTACATTCAACCCAGTACAGTTCAGTTAAACTTCTGTAATAGAGATGGTTTTTCAAAATATAGTATCAGTGAATAAATTGTTTTATAACTGTACCTGCATTCCAAAAGATATATATTTTAAGTATTATCAACAGCTTTGTTGGTCACACAGATTCGTGTTGTTGACGTGTTTGCAGTATTCATTTTCGGTAATTCTACTTTCGCTTTCCAAAATGTTTTGACGACTCTGATTGACTTGTATAAAATAACAAAATCTGTCATTGGACAGTTACTGTATCATTGTCAATCATTGGTACAGTCTTAACTTGGTATTTATTGGGTGTAATACACCTGGATAGAGTATAAATACCACTGTTTTATCAGAAATAAAGTGTCTGACGGTTTACATCAAACCTGGACGTTCTCTGCTTTTTAGATTAGTTCTTTTAGAAACCCCCTCACATGTTATTTTACTTAGGGAGAGTTCCATTCCTTAACATGAAATAGTAGGGTTATACTCCAGTATAAGTTGGGCTTTTGCTTACCAGTTGCATCACATGGATATGGACATCCAGTTTGGGGTACATTGTGAACTATTATGTTAATTATCATAATTTAGTGCTTTTTTTATATCAAAAGATTGGGTTTATTGACTGAATCAGCAGTGGATAGTGATTAATCCATACATTTTTCTTCATTCATGAATACACTTCAGTTATTATTGAATTTTTGTGTTATTGTACTTTGGACTTAGCCTACAGTAGCTCGGAATTGCCATGACTTAGGAAGCTAACTGAATTTGGGGAATTTAGTAGCACCGTGGGTGCGCTACTGTTACACTTCAAACAGACAAATGGTAGGGGACTCCGAGGGCAATCAAAGGCACGATCAAGTCATCTAGATGTCTTCCTGGTAAATGCGTATTCCAAGCTGTTTGCGAATAGACCGATCTGCAGTCTGAACCCTTTGATCTCTAGTGAAATTGTTCATGCCAGTTCAATGGCAGCAATTAGACGAGTCCATATTCACTATTTGGAATAGACCAATCAATATTTTCAACGCGCAGCTCGCGGCTGCCCGTTGAAAATATTGATTGGTCTTCCTCACGCATTTACTGAACAGCCACCCTATTCAATGAAGTTATGACATCATGTTCCTGGCCGGGAAAGCGGCCGCTTGGGTTCAAAGGGCTAAGCCACTTACAGAAAATAAAGCCGACCATTTTCTGTTGGCTAGAATGATGAATATGTAACCACTATTCATTATGAGTACTGACCCTCCTTCTGGTTACTAACCCCTTGAACCCTAGAGGCCTATTTTTGCGGTCAAGGAACACAATACGTCATACTTTTAAAATGTAGGATGGCTGGTAAGTTAAGGTGTGGGGAAGACCAATCAATCTTTTCAACACACAGCCCGAATTTTGAAAATATTAATTGGTCTACCCACAAATAACAAATATGGACTCTTCCAATTGCTTCCACTGAGCTGGCCTGGAAGATACCACCCGTGTTCAAAGGAATAAACCGTTTATTAAAAATGACAATATGCATTCACAGAAATGGCGTCGGGAGTACTTTAATGTATTAAGTGTATTTTGTGTGGTTTTAGAACATTTTGTAAGGAGCATCTTCAACTCGTCTCCCTCCAGCTTGTATCGAAATTTACGAATAAGGAACTGGGAATAAATCGGTTGATAACGAAAGTGAATTAAGGCCTGGGAATAAGTAACGGTTGTCACACCCGTTTGTTTACTGGCTTGCTTGATTTGTTTGAATTACATATCATTATTAAATAGAGAGCGAAAAATTGGCTTTTTTCTCGATGTAGAGGTGCTTTGTATTCCTACCACGCCACGAAGGTCAGCACTGAAATATATCAATATCTAGATACACTTGTATTACCAAGGCCCCACACCCACGCCGAAATGCTCTCAACTTCCCTATCTCTCTTTACTTATGAGAACTTTACACAAAAATATAAGCTGTTTCTGATACGATTTAATCTTATTTGGTTTACAAGGATTGGCGAACAAGTTATGCAACTTATATTACCGCTTCTCCTTGGCCCAATGGCATAGGTGTGTGGGATGAACTTCACAGCGGCAACTTCGTGGCCTAGCTCTTTTTGAATACTAGGAAGGGATTTTTAGCCTGCACAGAGTGTGTCTCTCTCCACACAGAGGACAACCATTTTCCATCCCCACACGATAGGACGGTACGATGTGACAGCATCAACCCCACAATTGATGCTAACAGAGAGTGTTTTGAGATCTCGAGAACTTTCCCCGACCGGGACCTCTGGCATAAGAGACCAGCGTACTTATCCACTCGGCCACCACTCACTGATACTAATCATTCACCTTAAGGAGTTTGGGCACGGCAGTATGTTAGGCTCACACAATAAATTAAATAAAGTTGTTGTAACCAATCTTTACGCTGGCGGGCACCAGTTGCACAGGGAAATCGTTTGGACCCACCAATACAGCATTTGGCATAAAATATGGTGCAAAAAATATACTTTTAATAGGAGTTCAAGATTTATGATCTCGTTCGTACGCCATAAGTAATGCACATCTTCGTTAAATAAGGAGCCAAGAAATTGCATTTTTTCCAGATATAAAGTTGCATTGTATTCCAACCATTACGAGAAGGCCAACACAGATATACATCAACGTCCTGATGCACTCGGAGTACCTTGAGCCCACAAACACTTTCGAAATGCTCCCAACTTCTCCAGCTCTTTATAATTACGAGAACTTCCCACAAAATTATAAGCTGTCTCTGATATTAATGATTCACCTGAAGAAGATTTTACGCAATTTTCGGCAGTGTATTGGATTCACATAATAAATTATGTTAACCCTTTGAACTCTAGGGGTATCTTCCATGCCAGTTCAATGATATCAATTAGATGAGTCCATATTCATTATTTGGGGTAGACCAATCAATATTTTCAACGTGCAGCCTCGAGGCTGCACGTTGAAAATATTGATTGTTCTACTCCACACATTTATTGAACAGCCCTCCTATTTAATGGCGTTATGGAGTATCATGTTCCTGGTCGAAAAAGCGAACGCTATGGTTCAAAAGGTTGAGTTGTTGTTAACGCTGGCGGGTACCAGTTGTACAGAAATATCGTTTAGTACCAAAATACATCATTTGGCACCAATATTTGTAACTAAAGATATACTTTTAACAGGCGTCCAAGGCTTGGTGGTTTATTATTTTAGTGCGTTGTTTTCGTGAAAATTGTTGTCTATTGTTGACACAGAATTCACACCTGTCATGTAACTTACATGTCACACTATAATCATGTCTCTTTGTTATGTCCACTTTGCCCGACGTGGACTGGTCACTTTCCACATGTGGGAAATATTTCCACGGACGCAACAATATTGTATCACAACCATTAATTATAGGATTAATTATCAAATATTTAATTAATAAAGCACTGGGTACTACTCGGTGCTTGATTAATTAAAATGTTACTGTTGATGATCTTTATTACCTGGTAAACGCATGCGTGGACATCACTGACCACGCGTGGATTACGACTAATTCACTGCGAATGTAATGTATTAATTGAATTAGGCTTTTATCCATTTAGACCGATTCTTATCAAAATATTTCTTTGTGACTTAAACCTTTTCATCTTGCTTAATCTTTTATAAGCCTTCCGGAACATAATATATTTTTTTCTACTAGTTTATTTTGAATGAATAAACAGTAAGTAAATAATTATCATGAAATTATTGTGAACGTTAATAATTACCTTTTACTTTATTTATTTATTTATTTATTTATTTATTTATTTATTTATTTATTATTTATTAGTTTTCATTATCTATATATTTTGTTTTATCATTTTGGGGATTACTTTTATATCTGTATATTATATTTTTTTATTTTTGGGGATTACTTTGCAACTGGATACTTGAAAGAATAAAAGAACAAGGTAACACCAAATTAAAATATCACATACGTTGAGGCCAACAAGGCGCCATCTGAAATGCTTTAGCATTTCAGATGTGAATTCTGTGTCAACAATAGACAACAATTTTCACGAAAACAACGCACTAAAATAATAAACCACCAAGCCTTAGCACCTTTTACTTTATTTATTTATTTATTTATTTATTTATTTATTTATTTATTTATTTATTTATTTATCTATTTATTTATTTATTTATTCATTTATTATTTATTAGTTTTTATTATCTATATATTTTGTTTTATCATTTTTGGGATTACGTTTATATCTGTATATTATATTTTTTCATTTTTGGGGATTACTTTGCAACTGGATACTTGAAAGAATAAAAGAACAAGGTAACACCAAATTAAAATATCACATACGTTGAGGTCAACAAGGCGCCATCTGAAATTTACAATCAGATTCCTTTTAGTACTGAAATATTTTATTTATCCACAAAAAAGTTCATTTGGCTCCAAACAAAAATTCCGCTTGGCATCAAAACATTTCAGGCTAGCATAAACTTAGGTTATACCGGTGCTTCATAATTACATTTTTGATGTTTTTTCCTATAATTATTATTTGCAATCTAATCTTATTGCGTCTGTGGAGATATTGCCCACCCGTGGAAAGTGGCCAGTTCACGGCGGCCGGACTGTACCGTAACACATTATAGCATACACGCAGTGTTTATGTTTCATACTACTGACCACTTCCATTAATAATGTGTCCTTCATCAATCCTCTTCTTCCAGTGTCCCCCACCATATCCCCGCTCCCATGAAATCCTATCCTATCGCAACCAAATGAGGCATTATCTTAACATAACATACTACTTAACTATCATGTTATTACAAATTAGTATAAATTATCGTATGACACTAATACGCTGCTGTAGTATTTGATCTTTCTGAACGAAATGTATTTTTTTTACCTTCGAGGACGAATCGTATAAAACCTTGTGTAGGTGAACTTGATAAACTTGGTTTCGGTGAAGGGGAAAAATGTGTTTTGTCAGAGAATACAAAGGGGAGATACAAAAACCGTGCTTAGTCAATGGTATTTCTGTTTAACATTTTACTCAACCTAACGGCCAAAAACGACAACTCTATCCACAAGAATGTTTTTCAAAGGCTGTCTCAATGATACAGAGTACAACCCCCCGATGGAGCTCGTTCCAATGAGAGGCCATAAGCTATGAGAAAAATTAATGTTTTTTTAATTCCCAAAGAAACATCTGATATTCAGAATGGGAAAGGGCTGAATAGCTCACAGCGCAGGCTGTTGCCAGATAATACTTCTTCTTGACAGAGTTTTTAACGAAAACCCCGTTTATATCAAAATTGTATTGGATTATTTGCCTTTCTGCCGCTTATTAACGCATTCATTAAAATGTTATGGCACGTCCCATCAAACACTGAAAAATTGGGAGGTCTAGACCTAGTTTACTACACGAGTTTCGTAAATTATTATTGATACATCTTCCAATTTGGTGTTTATTTTGTTTGTCACCCTATTCCTGAACGGCTCTCATTCTATTTAAGCAAAATTTTATAGACAACGTGTTGAAATGAATAACCCTTCACCGTACACACATGATATCAAAGTTTATTATTTTATTTTTTTCAAAATGTTTAAAAAAAATCCACAAAACCATTTCATGTGATCCTTCATTGGAGGGAGCTCAACTTCTCAATTTGTAAATTGCGCAAGTAGATGATGTCGAGTCGGTTGATCACGAATGTCGAATAAGGAACTGGGAATAAGTAACAGTTGTAACGTACCCAATAAAGAGTATGTGTACCCCATTCCCGCTAATTTCCAATTATGGATCGCTCTCTCTCTCTCTCTCTCTCTCTCTCTCTCTCTCTCTCTCTCTCTCTCTCTCTCTCTCTCTCTCTCTCTCTCTCTCTCTCTCTCTTCCTCTTAGCTATTTCTGGAAAGCATTAGCGGGCACGTGCCACCTATGCCCCCCCCCCCCCCCCCACCCCGCGTTTTTTTTGTACCTGTCCAGAACCGCTGAAATATTGCTATATTGCGCACACTAACGCTTATAGAGAGTTTTCATTTATCGTACAAAATCATCACAGAAAACATCATAACTACCCCCTTTTCGAAACGTATTTCATTTGTTCTTAATTATGTGAATTTTCTTCGTTTGTATGACGTTTCCTTTTTTGCTTTAATTTTAGATTCAAACTGGATTATTATATAATATGTATAGCGTCTATAAGAATGGCCGCTAAGTCCGTGAAAGGGCGTTGTAGATGATAACCCCCCCCCCCCCTTCCTCCCACACACACAAGCATGTCACCCCAGTTATATGTAAACTATTCACTCAACTTCCCACCTTAATCATTTTGGTAATTCAATTAATAAGTCGAGCGAAAGCTGCACAAAAATTTATCACTAGGACGAATCCAGCCACTCAGCGCGAGACCGGGGCCTCAATTGTCCTCATATATCAGGATTCTGACCTCTATGTTCTTCAGATCGCATCTCTTGGGAAAACAAAGTGCTCCTTCAACACACTCTTCCATTGGACGCTGGTACTACAGATTGTTCATTTTCCGGATAGTGGCTCGGAGGGGGAGGGGTGGTTTAGGGGAGAGGTCTTTCACTGTGCGGTTTCATCCAAACATTGGCGGCAAGTGCTTATTTTGTTTTAAGTGGTTTGTCAATAAGGACATACAGAAACAAAAAGAGTCTTGTCCTCACCATGCCACTTAGGATCACAGCTGTAGAAACTTACTTTCAGTTACATTCGTAATTTATTTATGCGCATGCAAGAATTTCTAAGACAATGTGTTTGTTATTGTTTCTTTTTAAACATTATTATTAATGTACATTTCAGTTTGATCGTGTGCTTACATGTAATATGAACCCATGGTCTGAGCGTGCCCGGATGATGTCTTACATTCTAACGGACACAGGGGCGGCGGAACGATTTTCAAAGTGTGTGTGTATGGGGAGGTAAAGAGGGGGGGGGGGGGGGCTGGATCGGGCGATGGATGGTCGTCGGTATGAAAAATTTAAATTCAAGGGTCCCAAAACCCCCATCTGATATTTATCTGAGAGTTTTAATGGGAATGGAATGGTAAATCAACGTGACTGTCGAATTGGGGAACTTCCCAGTCGTTTCACGAATTGACAATCTCGAGTTCCATGTTACTTATTCACCCGATATTTCGTCTACTTACCATAGATGTGTCTTTCACAGTATTTACCAGTAAAGCCATGATCGCAGTCGACACACTGAGAAACTTCATCATCCCATTTACCTCCGTGTACACACCTCGGCACAAGCTGAAACAAATCGAGAAACATTTCAGAAAGGAAATTAGAGTGTGCAAGAAGTACATAACCGAATCACTTAAACTAAACGCCTGCTGCTGGAAGTTACACGTTTTTAAGACCCCCCCCCCCCCCCCCCCAAGCAAAGTACGTTCATATGTATTCCCTGCTTCATCCGTAAATTGAAGCAAAATACCGTTTCAGGAAATAATTTTTGTGAATGGTTTAACCCTTTACCCAACACAGACGATATCAAAGTTTATTATTTTAAATATATTTTCTTTAAATTTTTCAAAAAATTTCAACAAAACCATATCATGTGACCCCTCGTTGGAACGAGCTCGATGAGCTCGTTCCATAGAGGGGTCACATGATATGGTTTTGTTGAAATTTTTTGAAAAATAATATTTTTTCAACTGCTGAATTTGCATATTACGCGGGCGGATGCGGGCGATTTGTTGGGTAAAGGGTTAACCCTTTTACTGTCACGCCCACTTTAGCCATATATGGAGGACCTCTATTTACGTCTGTATGTGAGGAAAATTAATAAAATTTATGACATACTTGAAACTCTATCACCTGATTACTTGTTGGAAAAAGGGCTCTCTCGCCGCTGCTCGATGGTTCTCTCTGGGTTCTCTGTCTTCCTCCATCCGTTAAACTGTACGGCACAAGGTGACCCTGACTGTCGAAAATTTCGTTAAACCCCAACAAATAAATAACTAACATTCATACAAGGCATGCCTTGATGGTGCAGTTGGAATATTTCTGTCTTCTATGCACTGTTGGTCAACACGATAACGTGAATACAATCAATCCTATCTCAATGATTTTGGTATACTGATTGACTGTCTATAATCTGCAGGCATGTGGGGCCTTGCGACCCTGGTTGTTGAAAGTGGCGTTAAACCCCAATAAATAAATAACATTCATAGAAGGCATGCCTCGAAAGTGTCGTAATATTTTGTCTTCTAAGCACTGTTTGTCAACACGATAACCAGAATACAATCAATCCTATCTCAATGTGTTTAGTATACCCAAAACTGCCTGCCATTAGTATTCGGTCATCAATGATTTGGAGGCATGTGGGGCCTTTGAGTTCGAGAGGTTAAAATATGTTTACAGCATATATTGTCAAATGAGTTCTCTGAAACATTATCTAAAACAGAAGAGAATCTCTCATAGCAAAGGGTCAGAGAGAAAGCTGTAACTTGCATATAATAAATTTGTATGTTTATTTAGTATCATGTCACAAACTCCACTCTCAAATCATGTTGAACAATAAAGAACCCTTCACTTTTCAAAGCATTTTTAAAATTTATTTATTCTCAATCATAACTCGGGATCGACTGGTTTTGGGATGGAGTGGTGTGTGGCTTTCTCGAAACGCCTGTAACATTTATAAATTAACGAAATGGAATATTTGAATGGTCTGTTTGAAACCCTCTTAATTCTTCAACGTGAGTACAAACACCTTTAATATAACTCATGGAAGCAGAATGTTTTTAGTTTTCTTTTCTGTTACATTTGATTCTATGCGGAATGGGGCATCTTTCCAGTGTGCCTTCCAAAATAAGGGCATTCCTCGCCCCTTACCCAACATAATGACGAAAACCGGTCAGCGTTATTCACAGAAATGTCTATTCAGTTTTAATTACTTTTTCGTTTTTGCTTGCAAAAACATAGCTTATGACACCTCATTGGAATGAGCTGATTTTTGTATAAACGATTATTTATTTATTGGTGTTTAAGGTCACAGAATTTCTACACAATGGCTAGTCAAGACCACGACAGTTTTACGGGTGGAGGAAGCCGAAGTACCCGAAGAGAACCACCGGGCAACAGCGAGCAACTGTCAGCTCCCCCGCATACTAACTCCACACAAGCGGGGTTATCGTTGGTTGAAGACAGGTGCACATTCGACATGCAGTACGCCTTAGTACACAGTATCACCGTGCCCCACGTGGACAATGTGGTGAAGTGTCTTGTCCAAGGACACAGCGCGGTTGCCGCAGGTGGGATTCGAACCGAGGACCTCTCGGCTCGAAAACTGCACCTCTACCAACTGAGCCACCGCGCACCCTTAGATTGAAATGGAGTATTTAAAGGGGGTATTTTAACCCTCTCAAGATCTTAATATGGGTCCAAACAATTTTATTTTATGCAAAATCGAGAATAATGAAAACCCATTCCATTCTCACGATGTTGTTTTGAACACTCGTGTGCATAGTCTTTCGGTAGACTATTGGCGGCCTTTAAGGCCTTTTTTTACGTCGAAATTCCAACCTTACTGAACTCTTTTACTCGCAATATATTTTCCAGAGGTACCATGTACATTAACATTTTCTAGCTAATATGAATATATGTCATCAAATATGGCAGATCCGGAGTTGGTGGAGCCAATATTTGTAAAGTTGTTTAAGCTCATACATCAGACTTGGTATGACCCATAGACATGGAACCTATACCGAATGAGTTGAAACTTGTTGGAGGTTCAAAATGTATCCCCGCCCCCTCAATGCGGTCAACGGAGGTCATTAAGAGCATGTTTTTCAGACCTATTAGGAATTGAATTTTATACCATCTAATGCAGCTCTGAAGATTATTTATGTATCTCAACATTCAAATAAATGGCAGAGCCAGTAATGTCAATTTCTGATTCCTTGATCGAACCCTTAAATGGAGTGCAAATATATGCATTTTCTGGTTTCTTGGAAAAATTGTTCTGATTTAATATCTGTAAATACTGTTAACCAGAACCCATTTCTGATTTGTTAAAAACTATTTTACTCCCGAAAATAAGCCTCCATAAATTCTCTTTCTGTATAGTTTTTCCTGATGCTTTAGCCCTATTCACACAGACTTGAATTTACTGGATGCAGTAAATATTCTTTCTCTAGTTGTCAAATGAATTTCTGAGTGTCCTTCTAATCATTGTTATTATAAACGTGAAGGCGTGTAATATACACAGAACGACTCGCTGTGGTCTCTGATTTTTTCCTCCGGCGCTAGCATTAGTGTCATATCGATTAACCCATTCACAAACGGATTCATTGTATCATTCTGAGTATACAGTTAAAACTAGAAGTCCTGTCATGAAATGCGCACAAATAGCACGTCGATTTGCGCGTTAATCTACGCGTTATGATCACAGCAAAAGATCAAATTATGTACATATGGCATGTGCACAAGCAATGTTTCAGCCAATGGACCTCCGGGTAACCCGGAGGTCCATTGGCAGAAACATTGCCGGTGTTTGCTATGAGTAACCAGGAGAACCTGTCGTGCTTTGGATGCCATTCGACATGGCAATAGCGCGCAATTCCTACGCGCAATTAAGCCTAGATAAGCGCACAGTTCGTGACAGGACTTCTATTTTTAACTGTATGTTAAGCACGTTTGCACTGTTGTATTTGAAAAAAGGACTGATAAAGTAGATAGGCTTATATTATTTTACAGATATATATTAGACCTATATATGTAATTCTGTTAATATGTGATTATGAAAGAATTTAACCAGCGATATAAGCTCGATGTAACATATTGGGCATGTAACATCAGGACCATGCAACTACATGTAGTTTCTGTGAAACGCCTAAGTATTTTGATACTTTTTTATAGAAGAGGCTGTAGAAAAGTATCAAAGTACTGAAAGTAGTGCTTTGGCATTTCATAAAAACTACATCAAAACGAGAACATTTATATGTTTAAAGCCAGTTACCGCAATACATTGTACTCTCTGTGGCAAAGCCTTACTTAATGATGCTGTCTTCAGATGCTGAGTTTGCAGAAAAATGGCTTTTTGCGGCAAGAGTTAAGTTTGCCTTCAGATGTATTAACTTTGTTTCGGAACGAAATGGTGGCAACATTCTTGTTTAGTTTGTATAAATGTTTTAACACACGTTTTAGTATTTGATGTCGATTGTTGGACCGGTCTCCGGAAAAAGTTCATAAGAATTGGATCATAATTGCTAGTTTTAATAATTGTACTATTTTGTAACCATTTTCAAATTGTAATAAACTTTATGATTATATTGATATTATAAGTTATCTCCCTCTACATGTATGGTATATGGAGATTCAATACCTTGATGTCGGTTTTCAAACACCGAACCGCAGCCGAGGTGTTTAAATGAGAATTCCAGGTATTAAATTTCCATATACCATACATGCTGATGGAGATAACGTTTTTGTTCCGTTTGAAACACAATACAAACATAATGGAAATATTTTTTAACATCTCTCAGCTCCACAATCATTTGGACCAAATTCGTGATAATAATTTTGTTTTTATAATCGTAGAAGACAATAGATAGAGTTACACCCCTTGGGTCGTTATGGAAACGAGTAAACAGTATTTTGTTGACATACCGTCCCTTGAGTTCCAATGTGTTCTATGTGCCTACTGGCACATAGGACACTTTGGAACTCAGGGTCGAATAATTTGCTCTTATTTTATTTTTATGATTGTATTGTCGGAAATCTGATGATATTTGTGACTATTTTCAGGTTTTTTGGTTCCAGTTTTATAATGAGGCGATCTGAAGCGAAAAGCTTTCATTGAAACCATATACCCCCGATGTTTCGTGTGCGCTTATACCCTGGATGTTGCACGCTCTCATATACCTTGGAAGTTGGGCGCACCTGTGCCATGGCTATTTTTCCAAGGCATTCTGACCAATCAAAAGACAGAATTTATCGGGATATAGGGACAAATTTGTATTAGCCAAACTACCCGGCAAAGGTTGAAAATTCAAGCGAAGTCGGACGCGATCGGGACAAATCCCATGTCCTTCTCCTGCTCAAATTATCCCTAGGTGCCAAATGTTGTACCGATTGACCCCGACACGGAGAAACCTTGGCCCACAAACAAACCTGGAGAGACGGAGTTGCTCTCTCGAGGGATAATGTGACGTAGGACGCCATCGACGCCCATTTAATATCCTTTTACTCATCAAATTACACTTAAGTTACCTCGAGCGGCAGAGGAACGGAGGTGTCTATGCCTTCAAATAAACGTGTTGAGAGAGAGGAACATGGGGGCGGGGCGAAAATTTGCTTTTGTATATTAAGATTTGTGAACAGATAAACCCCTTGCGCTTGGTGTGTTATGTAAGAGACAGTTGTGAGGGTCTTCAGATGATAATACCTCACAAAATGTATAGATTCCACTTGAGTCGTTACGCGTTACTCTGGAGAAAACGAACCAATATTTTCAACTTCGGTCTGCACGTTTGAAATCTTGATTGGTCTTCCACATTACTCACTGCATAAGTATCTACTTGATGAATTGAGGTCGTATCGCCATCTTGGCCCGAAAAAGGGCCTTTCTCGTTAAAAGGGTTAATGCTGTTCCAACACGAATAGTAGACGACAGTTAACAACTTTTATTGTTTTGAAAAAATGAAAATATTTATTTTTTTAGTCTCCAAAAACGTAGCTTATAACCCCCTTATTGGGGCGAGGTCTTTGAACTTAACCCACAGTCGAGAAAAATGTTACGTTTTCAGGCAAAACTGGAAAAATAATTGAATTTGAATTGCGATTTTTGGGAATATCGCTTATCGGTTTTGCCGTTATGCTAGGTAAAGGTTGTTTGTTTGGGTACCACAAAGAGGTCGGTTGAAATTTGTGAAGTGTTAGGCCAAAATGTATCGCGTTTTGATCCTCAGATGTTGTTCCGGACCGGCTCGTAAAAAAGATGGTCTGAATAAGTGGTATTTATACCATGATGACCTATTCTACTATATTTATACTATTAAAAAAGGTACGAGCTATCCAAATTGATGTTGATATTTTCGGAAAATGGTATTGGATACATCAATAGGTTACCAAGTTTAGTGTGGATCATGACTGTCACCGACGCACGAAGTCTTTCGCACGAGCGCCGAGTTAATGCCTGTGGGGTACGTTGTTGAAATTTCCATTTCTACTGGAGGGGATTTTTCGTAGGTCTCATCGTTCTTTTCTTGGTTTTAACTCGTTTATCAATAGTTTCTGGTTGAAACGTAACATTTGAGGTTTGCGAAGACTGACACGTGACGAATGTTGGAAGCTGGCAACAGACAGACTGCAATGGCTCAAATTCTCAACGTAACTCAATCGGTGATTAGCAAGTTATGGTCACGCTACTTTCAGACAGGCATTGTTGATGACAGACGTTGGACAGGTCCTCCAAGGGCGACAACTGCTAACCAGGATCGTTTCATCCGAACCACATCATTACGTAACCGCCATTAAAGTGCCTCAGAAATTGGAAAGCAACTGCACCGTGCGACAGATGTGCGAATCAGTGGTCAAACTATCCGAAATCTCCTACTCAGCTGAAAGTTGTACGCTTGACGACCTCGAATAATTCCATGTTAGAGTGAACGTCGCTCCGCAGCAAGGCATATTTGGTGTGGAGCACGACAGCTCTGGGACAATCGTCGGTGTAGCAACATCATGTTTTCCGATCAATCGAAGTTCACTCTCGACTTCCAGGACAGGCGAAACAGAATGTGGCGGCGGCGGAACGAACGATACCATGCCGTAACCGTTAGGCCGCAAGATAGTTTTGGTGGTGGATCGGTTATGGCGTAGGAAGGCATAACCATGACAAGCAGAAAAGCATTACATTTCATCCATGGGCGTGTCACAGGGCAGGACTACCGTGAAAACACGCTGGCAGCTCATGTGGTACCATTTGCGCGACGTCACAGCCGTCCATTGATTTTCCAAGATGGCAATACAAGTGCACACAGGACCCGTGTCTAGACCGTTCACCAATCGAGCACGTTTGGGATATGCTTGGCAGGCGCCTACGGCAACGCCAACAGCCCCCTACCAATGTCCAGGAACTCGCCGCTGCATAGCAGGAAGAATGGAAAAAACATCATGTCAAGCTGATATTGGACGTTTGGTGAAGAGTATGCCACTTCGGATCCGCGCTTATTTTGCGAACCGAGGAGGATTTACAAGGTACTGAGGTCTTGGACTGCATGTGGTAAATTCTCTGACAGACCGTCCACGTCCTCTGTAGCTCAGTGCGTGGAATGAGTCCGTGTCAGGCACCCAACTATCGCTGAAATCATTCACCAGATGTAACAGTGCAATGCCTTAACTCTTATTCTGATAAATATAGTTCTTCATATATTTCACGTTTATCAAATACCTCCTACTTTTTTGAAAATTATATAAATAACTCAAGTCTGAGACATAAATTGTAGCTTTATACACCAACAGTGGTGAACACGCCAGTAGTGGAACTACATCCCAGTTGGTCTTTAGTGACCTCGACGTGAATGCAACCTTGTCTAAATTTATCGCTCGTCGATTCGCAAAAGGTGAAATGTAAGTGGCAATTATTTAATATGCTTCTAAATGAGTTTACCTCATAAGGTACCAACAATTAGCAAACATGTGTTGACTCACGTGAGTAAAGCCATAACTCTAAATAATATGTTGTTATGTTATTAAAATGAGAAAGTCCCCGTGATTTGTGCGTTTCTTTTTCATTTTCGTTTCCGCGATACAATTGACAGCGGAAATACCGCCCACCGGTGCTCATATAAACAAAAACAGATTCGCACGGATGTACGTCTGCTGCTCAGTAAAATCGAGAAAATAAAATGGCGATTCTTAATAATCTGACGATCATTGTTTAAATAGAATATACCTAGAGTAGCTTGGTGTACCAAATGTCATCACCCACTTAACACCACTTCACCACTTGTGGTGGACTTTTGGTACAACAAGCTACTATGGACATATTCAAAATGTAAGAGAGTATTATATTTGAGTAGTTGTAGCTTGTTATGTGTTACAAGTTTATTTTAGTTTTAGCTTATATTTTTTTAAAAGAATTGAACAGCAAGTTTTGTAACTTATAGCGGCCCTTTCATGCTTCGTGCTTCTCGAATTGCCTTTATGATAATTTAGCCTGCAGGAAGAGTGCCTTTTTCTCCACACGGCTGGCACCATTTACATGTCCATCAGGTATTCCGAAATGTCGTGGTATCATCGATTCCACTCATGATTTTGTCTGAGGGTATAAGGACAGGCCTGGAAGTTTCAAGACTGTGGAACAATTTACAGACCCTTAATGTGAGGCACCAGCACCCTTATCGACTCTTATTGACTCGATCACCACTCTAGTAATGATTTAGTGTAGTTGATAAGAGGATAGAAACATTTCGGTCTGATTGACCGAAGGGTATTACGAACGAAAATAATTACAATCTATCCAAAACATTAAATCCTATAGGGATGTGGGGGTTACACATAGAACGACAGTAAGTAGGTTAACACCGTACAAGTTGTTTATAAGTCCACCGTTTTTGCTTTACTGTTGTGTATTTCATCTGCTCGTTGCGGACAGTAACACGGAATATTCACTTTCTGCAACTGATTCCGAAATTATTTCATGACTGGAAACCTAAACTGACACGACAAAAAGATGTTGTTTGCCTCACTATAATTGTCTCTACTCCATCGTTTGTCTATCTATAATTATCTCCCCTCCAATGTATGTCTAACTATAATTGCTTCTACTCCTTTGTTTGTCTTACTATAATTTTCTCTATCCCATTGTTTGTCTAACTGTAATGTTCTCTACACCATTGGTTGTCTAACTTTGTCTCTACTCCATTATATGTCCAACTATATTTGTCTCTGCTCCAGTTTGTTTAAATATAATTATCTCTACTCCATTGTTTGTCTAACTATGGTTGTCTCTACTCCGTTGTGTATCTAATTTTGTCTCTACTCCATTGTTTGTCTAACTATAATTGTCTCCACTCCATTGTTTGTCTTACTATAATTGACTCTACTCCATTGTTTGTCTAACAAAAATTGTCTCCACTCCATTGTTTGTCTAACTATAACTGTCTCCACTCCATTGTTCGTCTAACTATAATTATCTCTACTCCATTGTTTGTCTAACTATGATTGTCTCTACTCCATTGTTTGTCCAACTTTGTCTCTACTCCATTGTATGTCTAACTATAATTGTCTTCACTCCATTGTTTGTCTAACTATAATTGTCTCTACTCCATTGTTTGTCTAACTATAATTGTTTCCACTCCATTGATTGTCTTACTATAATTGCCTCTACTCCATTGTTTGTCTAACTATAATTGTCTCTACTCCATTGTATGTCTAACTCTAATTGTCTCCACTCAATTGTTTGTCTAACTATAATTGTCTCTACTCCATTGTTTGTCTAACTATAATTGTCTCCACTCCATTGATTGTCTAACTATGATTTTCTGTACTCCATTGTTTGTCTAACTATAATTGTCGTCTCTATTCCATTGTTTGTCTAATTTTGCCTCTACTCCATTGATTGTCTAACTATAAGTGCCTCCACTCTATTGTTTGTCTAACTATAATTGTCTCTACTCCATTGTTTGTCTAACTATAATTGTCTCCACTTCATTGTTTGTCTAACTCTAATTGTCTCTACTCCATTGTTTGTCCAACTATAATTGTCTCCACTCCTTTGTTTGTCTAACTATAATTGTCTCTACATCGTTGTTTGTCTTAGTATAATTGTCTCTACTCCACTGTTTGTTCAACTATAATTGTCTCTACTCCATTGTTTGTCTAACTTTGTCTCCACTCCATTGTTTGTCTGACTGTTATTGTCTCATTTCTATTGTTTGTCTAACTAGAATTGTCTCTACTCCATTGTTTGTTTAACATTAACTCTACTCCATTGTTTGCCTCACTATAATTGTCTCTACTCCATCGTTTGTCTATCTATAATTATTTCCCCTCCAATGTATGTCTAACTATAATTGTTTCTACTCCTTTGTTTGTCTTACTATAATTTTCTCTACTCCATTGTTTGTCTAACTGTAATGTGCTCTACACCATTGTTTGTCTAACTTTGTCTCTACTCCATTATATGTCCAACTGTATTTGTCTCTGCTCCACTATTTGTTTAAATATAATTATCTCTACTCCATTGTTTGTCTAACTATGGTTGTCTCTACTCCGTTGTGTGTCTAATTTTGTCTCTACTCCATTATTTGTCTAACTATAATTGTTTCCACTCCATTGTTTGTCTTACTATAATTTACTCTTCTCCATTGTTTGTCTAACGATAATTGTCTCCACTCCATTGTTTGTCTAACTATAATTGTATCCACTCCATTGTTCGTCTAACTATAATTATCTCTGCTCCATTGTTTGTCTAACTATGATTGTCTCTACTCCATTGTTTGTCTAACTGTGTCTCTACTCCATTGTATGACTAACTATAATTGTCTTCACTCCATTGTTTGTCTAACTATAATTGTCTCTACTCCATTGTTTGTCTAACTATAATTGTTTCCACTCCATTGATTGTCCAACTATAATTGTCTCTACTCCATTGTTTGTCTTACTATAATTGTCTCTACTCCATTGTTTGTTTAACTATAATTGTCTCTACTCCATTGTATGTCTAACTCTAATTGTCTCCACTCCATTGTTTGTCTAACTATAATTGTCTCTACTCCTTTGTTTTTCTAACTATAATTGTCTCCACTCCATTGATTGTCTAACTATGATTTTCTGTACTCCATTGTTTGTCTAACTATAATTGTCGTCTCTATTCCATTGTTTGTCTAATTTTGCCTCTACTCCATTGATTGTCTAAGTATAAGTGTCTCCACTCTATTGTTTGTCTGACTATAATTGTTTCTACTCCATTTCTTGTCTAACTATAATTGTCTCCACTCCATTGTTTGTATAACTGTAATTGTCTCTACTCTATTGTTTGTCTAATTATATTTGTCTCTACTCCATTGATTGTCTAACTATAATTGCCTCTACTCCATTGTTTGTCTAACTATAATTGCCTCTACTCCATTGTTTGTCTAACTATAATTGTCTCTACTCCATTGTTTGTCTAATTATACAGTCCGTGGAGAGTGGATTCTAACTAAATCACCCGTGGATTGGAGTTATTACCCAAGCTGTAACTTTCAAATTTTGTACATATCGACAAAAAACACAAGTAATGTTTCAGCCAATGGACCTCCGGGTTTAACCCGGAGGTCCATTGGCTGAAACTTTGCTGTTGCTGGTTATGCAACAAATTTGCAATTATTGTTCGGGTGGAATTTCCACTCTGCGGTTGATTTAGTGATAATACACTCTCCACGTACTGTAATTGCCTCTATTCTTTAGTCCATTGTTTTCTAACTATAATTCTTATAACTGAATTCTGAATTCTCCATTATCAAACTAAGCAGATATTGCTTCAAACTCGGCTGATATGGCGCCAATCTTGAACGATATCAGCCAAGCAAGAGCTGCCTACCTTGATGCGTAGGCGCAGCCATATTGTTTACAGCGAAACCGTTCTCCGTTATTCTCGAAAGCCATCATTCAGTAAAATTTGCGTTACCAGGCGAAAGAGGATAGTTTTTGTATGGTAAGGTATGAATGATGGCAATAAATAAGGATTAGGCGGATGAAGATAAAAAGAAGACAGCTGCACACAAAATTGAATTTATACTAAGATTTAGAGCCCTAAGTGAAGATTCGTCAAATTGAGAGAAAAGATAAATCAGCTGTCCGAACGTCGCAGCTTCCCCAGTTGGGAAGCCGGGATATTCGGATAGCTGAACTCGGAGAAGAGAAAACTTTGGACTTAACGAAAAGAACGGGAAACAATAACACTGTCAGTAACTGTAATATACTTGAGAATATTCTGTACTTATTTGTTTTGTATTAATTCATACAGAGGTTATTACTTTGTTAGTTTCATATAGACAGATATATCAGCCCGAGGTAACTTCATATCAGCCTGATACCGAAGGCTGATATATCGGACGATATAAAACTAACCAAGTGATAGCCTCTAAACAATTCTGAAATGCGTATAAGATATTGAAGACTTCGTAACTCCAAAACCAGACAATGTAATTATCTACGATGAACAGGGGGCTGGGAGTGGGTCGTAAATTTTCTTCCAAACATGAGGCAGGGTGGGTAGGTAGGTCAGCGGCTCTGAAAACACGTTTTTTCCATGCCTTGCATTTTTTATTGCCATGAGCTCTAAACTTTCAAACAAGTGATGTAAATATGATCAGAGAAGCTTGTGTAGTCTTTTTTGCCACCACTCCATAACGGGGTGGGGAGAGGTGGTAGTAGTACAAGATAGGGGCTAGCAGCATGTGAATGTGGACCGACTTTCACCTTTCCTAAACAACACCACCAGTGGTTCACGATGTTGAAATAAGTTACAGCAATTTAAACGAGTTATCATCTATGCAATCTAACATAAACGTAATATAACCAGATTTGACAATAAAAGGACTATTCATACAGTGGCATCACGCCATTTCCCAAAGCAACTGACTACTTTCACAGAGTCTCATTATGTAATTATGCACTTCAATCATATACATGTATGAGTAAAATGTAGGGTTTCAATTTGTGATATACTGTCAGAAAATGCTGACCTATCAAATATTCAGTACATTATATCTTAATGACAGAGTGTTTATTGGCAGTGGAAACTGATATAAGACACCTGGTTGAATTACCATTTAACAGAAACACAATTAACTTGTTTCAAAGGTAACTAAATCAATCTTATGGAACAAACAAAATCGTAGAATAAAGTGTGTTGGGATCATCTGAGTCAGAACGGATGTGTATGCGTATTATGTTTCAGTGAGATCAATACTACTTGGAAAGTGACTGTCCTGTCACTTGTCCTGTAACACATTTTAAGCAAATAGGTTTCAAGCCTCTGAGTTGAATGAACAGCCTCCAATATGTTACAGGATAACACAGACATTCACTGCCTAAAAGGTAATACTATATAAATCACAGGGGCGTCACTCAACGTATCAGAGCCGCAAAATTTACATAATCCATCATGACCAAATTTGGAGAGATATGGTAGACCTTTTCAACTCACATGGTCTCCATTTCTTTCTTACTCCGATTTGCTAAGATGAAACAACTTTTGTGCAATTATGGATAGTATATGAAGCAAATAGAGTGAGAAGCCAGAATGGTTTCGTTTGAGACTCAGGGTGATTCTTTGGCAACGTGTGTGACACAAAACAGACAAATCGGAAATCCACCCCCATAAACTCTGTGCTGTTTTACCCTGGCCGATTTGAGTAGTTATTCAGTTGACTTTGGCCATGGTTGGAATTCCCTCTTACTGTCTGTCCAAAGCTTACTAACCGCTCCACCAAATGAAGTACTACTCATATCGGACAAGCTGCAACAGTACCGGGTTTATGGGGGATAGATTTTCGATACCAAAGAATCTCTCCTCATCACATTGACTGTTGACAGGTTCAATACAACATTCAGGTAACTGCCTTTACGAAGTCTGCACTTGATAACGCTTAATAAATTCAGATTAGACTGATGAAACTAAAATCAAGAGAGGATATGAGTACAGTTAACACTAGAAGTCCGGTCCCGAAATGCGCGCTTATCTAGGCTTAATTACGCGTAGGAATTGCGCGCAATTGTCATATCAAATGCCATCCAAAGCATGGCAGGTTCTCCTGGTTACTCATAGCCATCACAGGTAATGTTTCGGCCAATGGACCTCCGGGTTACCCGGAGGTCCATTGGCTGAAACATTGCTTGTGCACAGGCGACATGTACATAATTTGATAGCCTTACTATGGTCACAACACGTGCATTACCGCGCAGATCAACGTGCTATTTGTGCGCATCTCATGACAGGACTTCTAGTTTTAACTGTAGAAACAGGAAGAAATCAGTAGAAATAGCAGGAAATACAGTGGTAAAACCAGGTAAAACATCAAAATTGTCAACATATACCACATCTTCTCCTGCTACACCTGTCTTAATACTGTTCAGATAGAATGCCAGTATCTGCTGTATACTCTCCTGATTACACAGGTATTCACTGACAGCCAGTGTCTGAGAAAGTTTGAATAAATTCACAAACTTGGGCAGAAATGGGACCAAATTCCAGTTGTAAACTCTGAAGAATTCTTTTTTGTCTCCATAAGGTTGTAGGTAGATTAAATGTCAGGAATGGTTACTCGGCCAATACTAAACATGTTCCAGCAAAAATACCTTTTGAAATTGCCAATCAAAGCAGTGTATGAGTGAGTACCTAATGGAAACAAATGCTTTCTCCGAAAAGAGATGGGTGGGTGGGTGGCGAAAGGTCGGAAAGAAATTTTTGCGCCTTGTGTCCGAATTTGTTTCCTAATGCTTCCTCCCTTTGGAGTTTAACGGCACTTTCGACAGCCAGGGTCACATCCTATCGGACGGTTTTACGGGTGGAAAAAGCCGGAGTACCTGGAGTGAATCACCGAACAATGGCGTGCAACTGTCAGACTCCACGACGTACTAACTTCTAGCAAGGAGGGCTAGCATTGGTTGAAGACAAGTGCACCATTGACGTGCAGTACGCCTTAGTACGCAACGCCACCGTGCACCAACGTGGGCAATTGCGATTAAGTGCCTTGCCAAAGGACACAACGCGATTGCCGCAGGTGGGATTTGAACCGAGGAGCCACTGATCCACCGCGCCCCCAAGGATAGTATTTAACGATGGCAAGTCAATCAACATCGTGGAATATTTTAGAAAGGAAGTTAATCCTTTACCCAACATAGCGGCAAAAACCGGCCAGCGCTATTCTCAAAAATCGCCAATTAATTTTCATTATTTTTTTCATTTTTGTCTCCAAAACATAGGTTATAAACTCACAATTGAAACAAATTCAGAAGTTGAATCTGCAAATATTCCTTCACACCTTTCCGCCTCCTTCAAAAGCTGACAAATGTAATTTTCATCTCTGTGAATCAAATTTGCTGATTGACATGTCTTGTCATCTTTGCAGGCCCGACTACACTCTAGCATGTGATCCACCTCTTTCTCTGCTATGATTGCCGTGCTGACCATCTTGCGATTTTTACATGTCTTCATTTTAAACTCTTTGTCTGAGGCACACTTACAGGAGATCCAGAGTAATGTTGAAATAATAACGAACGAAAACCAGTGTGAATCCATGGCCTCTGAGTTATTCCGCAGCCACATAGCGATTAAGTGAAACACAGTCTTTAAACCTTCGTAGCAGTATACTACTTTCTACCCAATGGTCGATAATTTATTCTCTTTTTCTTGACTGCACGGCATTCAGGTAACTGCGCAGTTACAATATTTTATTATTTATAAACTGGATCCACGCGGAACTAAGTGCAAGTACTTAATTATTCCATTTCTAGATTATCAAAATTTAGATTATAGGAACCCCAAGCGGGCCGTAGGCCGAAAAGGGTTCCACATACCCAGTCAGATGAATGTGCTCCAAAACAGAATTCTCTACAGCTGTCAATTTGATTGTTGAATTGGACAGTGCATTTCAGTGAAAAAATCACGTAACTTCCAGTGTCGAATTGCCCATTCAATTGCATATGGCCTATCCCCCTTTGGGAATGTTTTATCTAAAAAAACAAATTAAACAAAATGTCAAATTCGATCGTTTGCTGCTGCAACCTAATTCGCCTCTAAGGTTTGCATGGTATATACATATCTATACTTCAGGGGTAACCAAGGCCTTCTCATCCGAGAACCGCGACAAATCAGCGGCCAGCCAAAGTGTTATTATTATTATTATTATTATTACTCGAATTCTGTCCTTCTGGAGGTTTGTCAATATGCTCAGCTGATGATCTCGTTATTTCAGTTCGAACATTCCTGATTTCGGTGCAACTTGTCTTCCAGTGATAACCTTAATCGAAAAACCGCACGTATAACTGGAAATATAACTGATAATTATACAATAACATTATTTTTGAGGGCGTTATGGTTCATTAACGGCCCTACGAAAATGATTAACAGCCCAATGGTCTATTAGTGGCCCGAGACGAAGTCGAGGGCCACTAATAGGCCCAATGGCTGTTAATCATTTTCGTTGGGCTGTTAATGAACCATAACGCCCGTAAAAAATAATGCTATTTGTATTATTATCACATTTCAAAGAGGTTACATGTTAAACCAAGAAAAATCAAGATTGCTATTTTTTCATCATTTACATATTATTATCATTTTTCAATGTAGTAGATGTGTGAAATTCCCACACAATCATTGTCAGCAACTAACTCATGCCTTAAATGCGAATGTATATCTTAATTGTTTCACGCCAAAGATCACAAAATTCCGCCATCACATCTCTATGCTCCAAATATTCAAACTCAAAGCAGTGTTACCTCCCCTACATCCGGGGATGTGCGGGCCGCCGGGTCATATTGAAACGAATTTTTCATTATTGCCCGGGGACCCGGATGTGAACGGAAACATATGAGTATTGTGCAGCCCCCGAAAATGAAAATATTCGCCAGGGAGTGCCCTATAAAGTGATAATAATTGTTGTTATATTGGTGCGATTGTATACAGATATGCATTGACACGTATCTCGTGAAGTATCAACAAGAATGGAAACTAAGTTTTTGAATTATCCGTTGTAAAGGATATTTTAAATACGTTGCTCGATATTTATTGAAAAAAAATATTAATATATACCGTCGAGCATTTTTCTCTGCAGAAAAGTCACATTCGATGTGTTCTGTAACAATTAACGTCTCTCATTTGTGAGAATGGTATCCATTCACTTCGGCCCCAAGTCTATTCGGCCTCTGGTCACTACGGCCTCAAAATCATTTCGGCCCTAGTCACTTCGGCCCCAGTCACTTCGGCCCCTTGATCGTTTCGGCACCATTTTGAGCGCATAGATCTATAAAGATCAACGCATATAGTTTATGTTTAGAAAAAATGGGTAATTAATTTATTAAGTAATGTTAAGTCATTTGTGTTTACACAGTGCGCAGAAAAGTTTAATATGACATTAAAAATTATCCGTGTGTTCTATTTTACCTACATTTAAGGTGCTATCTATATAGGTAAGCGAAATTTGTTTACTTTGAAATTTCGCAAAGTATATGCAGTCATCTCATTCATTCATGTTGTTATGCACAATTCCTGGTCACCTTCCAGTTCGAGGTTCACAAGGTTTCTTTTTCTTTTCTTTTTTCTAAAACAACCGCCAAACTGCGATTTCCATACTACCATAAATATGTTTTCGCTTTCTAAAACACAGAGCAGAATTCTTGTAGTTATGCGCAATTCCTAGTCACCTTCCAGTTCGAGGTCCGCTGGGGTCTGACTCCAGTACCCCACTTCAAATGCGTACACTCAAACCATATAGCATCACTGACCCTCGCTTCCGACTCTCGTGGATTCATAAGCAAATAAAATTATTCAGGGCACAGGGGATTTCAAATTACACATCGTCCATGTACATATTCGGCGTGCTGAAACTTTTCATTCATTTATTCATCATGAAAGAAAATCTACTAGGCTTGAAGGAATACCATGTATCATGTGTATAACTGAATATATATTTGAGGTATACAGTGCGTGGAGAGTGGATTGTAACTAAATCACTCGCGGAGTGGAGTTATCACCCAAACTATAACTTTCAAATTTTGTATATATCGACTAAAAACACAAGCAATGTTTCAACCAATGGACCTCCGGGTTTACTTTGCAACAAATTTGCAATTATTGCGGGTGATTTAGTGATAATACACTCTCCACGTACTGTAAATGCTGAAAAACAATTAAATAGAAAAATGTTAAAATTCAAAAGATATTTAAAAATGTTTATAGAGGCCGAGATTATTTGGTATATTGGGGCTGAATTGACATGAGGCCGAAATGACTGGGGCCGAAATGACTTGGGGTAAAATTGACTGAAATTCGCGAGACTTGCAACCAAACTGTCCTCCAACAATTTGACAAAAACTGGATAATCATCTAACCCAAACCATCTTCGGACAATTTGCCCCACATCGTCCTCCAGAATAGGGGAGCACGATTCTCATTTATTTATTTATTGGGGTTTAATGACACTTCGACAGCCAGGGCCACCTCATATTGGGCAGTTTTACAGGTAGGGGAAGCCAGAGAGAACCACCGTGCAATGACAAACAATTTACGCACAAACAACGCAATAGCTGGGTTAGCATTGGTTGAAGACAAGTGTACGATTGACATGCAGTATATCTTGGTACACAATGGCAACATGTGGGCAAAGGGAATGAAGTGTCTTGCCCAAGGAAACAAGTGGTTGCCTCAGGTGGGATTCGATCGAGGTGCAAACTGCACCTCTAACTACTGAGCCCAATTCTTACTGATAAAATAGTACAGAAGTAACAGAAGTTACAGAAGACAAATTGTCAATTTATTTTTTTAATTTTCAACTTCAGTTTATTTTAAATAAATAAATATTAAAAAACAAAAAAAAATACAATTTTAGGAAAACTTAACCATGCTGAAATAAAAATGATCAAGGTCTGAGAAGTGACATTGAAATAATTGCGTATCATATGTTATTATTTTTACAAATATTTTTATAATGTCCTGGAAGGAATTTTTAACAGGTAGCAACAAAATAATTTTCATGTAGCAGCCCTGGTAATTCACCCTCAGCAATCAGCAGTGCTGAGGAAAATGCCGAGGAAACGAAAATTTTCACAGCAAAAATACTGCCGAGGATGACGTCTTCAGAAAGCATTGTAGATTCAGAAATTGTACAACTTCCAGGTTACACAAGGAATCAAACCATGTGGGTTGCACTAATCTTACAATTTACAGTACAAATTGCAGCATAGCCACTAGACACTATGTGTTCTGTAACCACTAGACACTATGTGTTCTGTTTCTGTGTTGATAACACCAGAAGCTGACACCAGTTTCGCTTCTAGAAAGCTCTTACAGAGCTTTCCAGCAACTGATGCCAGATTCCAGTGTTATCAACATCGAAGTAGTGAGATACTTAGTTTGTAGTTATACTGCATCTTATTTTCACTCATACTATACATATTGAGCAAGTCGCTTGCTTACTTCTAAGGTTTTTTTTCTCGGCATTCACATGGTTCAGGATATTGGCATGATCCAGTTGAGTGAAAAAATCTGCACATTGATTGTGATTATATACATATGTATCGCGAACTACTTTCCAAAGTTAAAGTTACTTGAAAGTTTTCACTTCACCGCATACTATATGTGCATGGCAATTGAGACTATGCCCTGTACCCTGATGATTACTTACAAACTCGAGCAGCTTTCACAGCAATTGCGGCAGAAGCACCAGGACTGATGAAGCACAGACTTTTATGTTTATAATATTTAGTTCATAACTGAAAAAAGGCAGGGGTGATGTTTGAAAATATTATTTTATTACCAGTAATGGAAATTGTTGACATCCATACTTGATCAAGTATCTGAAAAAGCACATGATGCTATCCCAATGTTAGCTACTAAATGTAAGCACACAATTTGAAATTGTTGGTTTATTACAGTTAAAACTAGAAGTTCTGTCATGAAATGCGCGCAAATCGCACGTCGATCTGCGCATTAATCTACGCGTTATGACCATAGTAAGGCCATCAAATTCTGTACATATGGCCTGTGCACAAGCAATGTTTCAGCCAATGGACCTCCGGGTAACCCGGAGGTCCATTGGCTGAAACATTGCCCGTGTTTGCTATGGGTAACCAGGAGAACCTGTCGTGCTTTGGATGTCATTCGACATGGCAATTGCGCGAATTCCTACGCGCAGTTAAGCCTAGATAAGCGCACAGTTCGCGACAGGCCTTCTAGTTTTAACTGTATAAGAGACTAGTTGTAAATGGGTGAGTGCGTTCACAAATATTAATATTTTTTTAAGACCCAGTATCAAAATAATATAAATTAATGAACAACCATACAATTTATTATCAGTTAATTACAATAAGGGTCTTGTCCTAATGGACAAGGTCCCTAATTGCAATAATTACCTATTAATGCCTTCCGTTGAGGGCACTATGCTCTCATAGTGTTGCTGAGGGATGCAATAGTGTCCGAACGATAGCGAGGGCACTATTTGGTTCCCGAAGCAACACTATGAGAGCATAGTGCCCGAAACGGAAGGCATTAATGGGTTTAGTACATCACACACAAACCGTCTCCACAACATATTAAAGAAGGAACGGAGAGATAACTAACACTTTACTATCCAAAATAAAACAATGAAATTAATAACATGAAAATGTCAGAAAAACATTTAACTATCAACTTGATTCGAACTCAACGGGTAAAGTAGAATAATGTAAATAAACACATGAAACCGATCAACCAATCATGTGGCACATAACTGGTTAACACGAGATATCATACAACAGAATCAACGTCTCACATATGGTGGTATTAACAGCGCTTGAGAGGCACTGTATAAATTCCATTATTCATGGCACTACAGTTTTATTAACGTTCACCCCAATGAACGTGTTATGGGTACTTCCTCTGATGTACGAGCACATTTTAATTATTGTAAATATTTGCAACACAATTGCTGAAATTGAATTTTGGGGCACAATACTGCATTTTGTTGCATATTTCTTTGGATTGCTTTCGAATGTCAATTGATGTTGAGTTTTTTGAACACTCGATTTCCTCCAACGCACTTATCAGATCGTCGTCATCAATATCGGTATCTAATAATTCGGGTGCTGATACTGTGGAATTTGCTGACTGGATAGAGAGTTGCGTTGTTGTTTTCTCAACAGCATTCCTCGCTTCAGGTATTTCTGAATGTTCAGCATCTGCATTATCGACCATGGAACTCAAGCTCTCTGACATACCTCGTTTGACATCAGCTCTTGTGTCCGAAACGTAACTTGACAATGATTTTTCATTTCTGTGTCCCGATAAAGAAATAATATCGCGATCTTTGAATCCACAGTCATAAAGAATTGTTATGGTCGTAGCACGCACACAGTGGTTGGTATGTGTATCAGAAAGACCAACTTGTTTAGACATTTTTATCATGAACTCGCCTATGGAATTTTTTCCCATTGCCCTTCGCTCAAACTAACATTCGTCATTCTCGTGGTATGAATTTTTGGGAATTTGAAAGAACGCATCACACTCATGGTTTCGTTTCATAAGATATCGTTGAAAAATATTAACAGGGCACATGTTTGTGCCAGTTTCATACATTCTAGGTCCATCACCTTCATCCTCATTCGTTCCACCTGTGTGATTTTTTGTTCGCTCAGAAGTAGTTTTCAGGATGTATTTTCTTCCAGTGTCATCAGTTTTAACTACAAAATCACAAGCTTTAATTTCTCGAATGTTTTCTCTCCCTCTCCGACAAAAGTAAAATAAAAGCTCAAACATTACTTTATTCAAAAGACCTCTTGGAATGTCCGGATTAAACACAATTGGGTGCTGATATAATTTCCTTAGATCGCCTGAAATAGAATGAAACACTTAGCATCAAAGCAGAATAAACGTTTACACGGTCAATCACGATCGTTTATTGTGATCGAAGATAAATAATATTCAGTGCCCTCTCTAACACTCTTATTCAAAACTATTTAATTGATAGGTCTACAATTTATTTATTTATTCATGTTTATGATAACGTTCAACATACCTTGCTCCCCGTAATTTATCTATTTATTTATTCATGTTTATGATAACTTTCAGCAAACATTGCTGCCCGTTATTTATTTACTTTCTCTCACAACTGTTCTTATGTGTCTCTTGTCGATTTGAGTAATAAACAACACTCGTCTATTTCATGTAATTAACAAGACTGTGTATTTATACGAGAACAAATAATTACAACACCACTGTCTATTGCAGACACTGACTTGTTCACTTTCTAGTTTTGTTGTGTTTTATTTTATTATGTATTTTTTATAGTTACCTGGCGGAATGGGTTTTTTGTGTCCGTCTTCTCTTGTTTTCTTCAACATGCTGTCGAATACACGATTAGCACCTTTGAAAGCTGGGTCTGTTATTATATCAAAGTGTCTCTCATTCTCATGTGGGGGTTCTTGCAAGTATCTTCTTATTCCTATAAATACTGCTTTTGGAATACAAATCACCATCGCGATTTCTAACGTTTGTATAAAAGTCTGTCAATAGTTCCGTTAATCTTCCAACATCTAACGTTTCAAATGCACCATTCCTTTTTCTGTCAGAACAGAACTGCCGGAGAATATTGACAGCATATTTGGTTAAACTAACAGTCTTTCGGCTCTGATGTTGTTCAAGAAAAGAATTAACATTCTCGTTTGCGAATCTCGAAACGCTCGTTTTATTTCTATTCGTCTCCACATTTGCCGTCTGCTCAGAAGAAAAGGGGAATCCCCTCGGGATACTGTTTGCAATGCGTGCGCACAATTGCATGACTCCGGGCATTATGCTTGACTCCGGGCACTATGCTTTCATAGTCCCTATCAATACAGCCGATGAGAATACGGGAATTTGTCACGTGATGTACTAATGGGTAATAATGAATATAATAAGCACTGAGCAGCAAAACATGATTAACAATTTGACATCTATTTAATTATACTCAATTTGTGTTCAGTCAATCATCAATCAAGAAAATTACTTCTACATGGGAAAGAAAACAAAAAACACTAAAAAGTAAAAAAAAAACTTAGACGTTGATCCAAAAGTTATGCAACATGTTTTGGTGACTACTATTGTGCAAGTTTATAAACAAATGTTAAGTGTTTGTATATTTCCACCGTAGGACATTTTGGGTGCATTAACAGTTGGTTCAGGCCAAAAAGTAGCGGCCGGTTTGGGTCAAATTGCAGAGTACGCTTTGGGTGTATTCAGTCGGTGACAAACAACATGTAATTGTTAAGGTGCAATTTATTGAAAACAAACAGGAAGACAATAACTCAATATTTTTTTATTGGTGTTTTAGATCACATGTTTCTGCATGATGGCTAATCATGACCACAACAGTTTTATGGATGGAGGAAGCCGGAATACCTGGAGAGAACCAACGAACAATGGCGAACTGTGACGAGCAATTGTCAACTGCCCAACATACCTACTCCACACATGCAGGGTTAACATTGGTTGAAGGCAATTGCACCATTGACGTGAAGAATGCCTTGGTACAAAACGCCACCATGGCCTTATGTGGGCAATGGGGTGGAGTCTCTTGCCCAAGGATGCTGCATGGTTGCTTCAGGTGGAGACCTCTCGGCTTGCAGCTTGCACCTCTACTAACTGAGCTACCACACCCCCAGACCAGAACTGTCAATTAATTGTAACAGATTATTGGAACACAGACATAGTATATTATTTGTGTTTTTTAGACCATCGATCAATAACAATGACTTTCATTTTAACCTTCAAAACTGTATAGTACCTAAAATATGTTGTAGAATGACTACTTGAAAATTTCTCAAGTACATATTTCATCATTAGGTTGTGATATTTGTTTTTGCTGTACAGTGGAACCCTCTTAATTGAAGAGCCACGTTGCCAATGAAAAGGGTTCATTTAACATGAGTATTCAATTAACAGGGATTGTGTCACTTTCCTGTATTCTGGAGATAAACTTAGCATTTATTCTATTATATTTTGTTTGACAGAGCTTCATGAGCTCTGTAAAACAAGATATAATAGATTAAATGCCTGTATTGGATGTACTGAGGCCAAACTGGTCTATATCCAAAGAAAAACTGGGAAGAGTCGGGGTTATTTATCGACATGTTACAAGATTTTTTATTCAATTAACAGGAGATTACGCTATAACCTATATTCAATTAACAGGTCAAATTTGTACTGGGGGCATGGGAAATTATATTCAGTTAACAGGGATATACAATGAAGAGATATCCAATTAAGTGGGTTCCATTGTATAACCAAAAGCACGCCCCACACCAATAAAAACCGTCATTCAAAAGTATTGGATTCTACAAATTTGATTTCTTTATTTATTGGGGTTTAACAACACTATGTTCAGCCAGGGTCACGTCATGCTGGATAGTTTTACTGGGGAAGGAACCCTGAGTACCCAGAGAGAACAACCAAGCAATGGCAAGCAACTGTCAGGCTCCTCAACATAGTAAGTCCAAACAAGCGTGGAGTTATTGCCCTCAATTAGTTATTGTTTGCCTGTTTTAAGCTCATTAGCATGACAACCTGAACAAATATCTATAGATTGGTCAATAATTTGTATGTAGTAAGACTGTCGCAATGTCCTGGAGGAGTTCGGAAACTGGGACGGTGCTGACATACTTGCCCTCAGATAGCTAATTATACCCCCACTTTTTTCAAAAAGTGGGTTATACTGGATTGCGCCTGGATTGCTCCTATCCGTGAGTCGGTGGGTCTGTCCATGCATCTGTGCGTACGTCTGTTCATCCTTACTCAGATGTCGGCCCGCATTATTACTTGAACATTACTGTTCAGATTTCAAAGAAATTTCATACACATATTCACTATCATACATGTAAGTTCTTTAAGGAGTTACAGCCGCTTTGCTGTTGAAAATATTTAATATTTTTTCTGTGCATCATGGCCCTTTTAATATTTCCAAAAATAGCCTATTTTTTGTCTGTTCGCCTCGTATATCGGGTTTGGGTTATCGGATCTCAATCAGATTTATTACTTTTCACTTTTGAGACTTATCCCGTTTTTTAACTTTAAAAATTTGCTGTTTGTCTCGTAAAAAAACAATTTTTTGTCTGTTTGTCTCATATTTCAGGTTTGGGTTAGATTTCAATAAACTTTGGAATGAAGATTGTTTATGAGAAAGGCTTTCAAATGAGTCACGTCCTTGCAGTAAAACCAAGAAAATTTATGCAAATCGTCTCCCCACAGGTGGCATTATGTCTTTGTTCTCTTTGATGGTCCACTCATTCTTTCTGGCCTTTGCAGTTACTACTGGGTTGGGTTGGGGGGCTAATGTTGCTGCAAAACAAACACAATAATTTCACATCTCACAATGTAGATGATCTGATTGACACAAACTATTGTTAACAGGTGTACGTTGATCTCACAATTTTTGCTGGGTTGGATTTCTCTCCGCTGTAAAACAAAGATGATAAACCCCTCGTGTAAATGACTAGTGTTGAAAATATGTCCACCTCAGCATTTTCGGAGGTGGGAAATGGTGTGCATATGCCATGCTTAGCATGCTGTTCTTAATATTACATGACCCTGTAGAGTTGCTCTGGTGTTTTAAGTTCTAAAACGGGTTTGTGAACACTTCAAAGATTTTACACAAACAACTTTTTTTTGCCCTGAGATTTATTACAAGGTCCATTGGGTGAGAGATTTTGTCTGTCATCTGACACAGCTTTATCCTTGGCACTGGTATGTCAGCACCTCTGGTACAATCCCTTGCATTTGAAGTCTATCCATATGTCCGTCCGTATATATGTCCATCCGCACTCTGATGTCTGCTTGTATTATAACTTAAATATTACTTATCAGATTTAAGTGAAATTTGGGATAAAAGTTGTTTATGGGAAAGACTTTCAAATGAGTCATGCCCTAGCAGTAAAACAAAGATAAATACCTGCAAACCGCCCTCGCACTCGTGGCATTATAGGAACCACAGCGTAGGCCCGCAAGGGGTTGCACATACCCAATCAGATAAATGTTTTCCAGAACAGAATTCTCTAATACCGTCAAGCGATATTTTGAATTGGGAAGTATATTTCAGGGAAAAAAATCACGTGACTTCCGGTTCACAATTGCCGATACAATTGCAATCGGCTTATCCCCCTCAATGAATCTTTGGGCCGATATCAACAATCAAACAAAATGTCAAATGCGTTCGTTTTCTGTTGCAACCCCACTAGCATCTCAGCTTTGCGTGATATTTACATGTCTACACATCACTCGTTTTAGGGGATTTTCAATACGCTCAGCAAATAATCTTGTTATTTCCGATCGAACTCGCCTGATTACGTGATGTACCTTCATCAAAAAAACGCAGATATAAGTAAGTAGACTGTCATGTACCCGATTGACCCCTATTACCCGGACTTTTGGGGAGCAGCTAGTGTTAAATACCCATAGGAACATGACTTTTAGGGGAGAATATGAGGCTATGAGGGATAGTAACTTAGGCCTCATTGAGGGCTTTTACATAGCCCTCGTGGCCTCATACGACAAAAAGGGGTACCGAAGGCAATATGTTTTCCAAAAAGGGGACCCGAAATTGGGGTGCCTGGGGATATGGCTGTTAAATATCGAGAGGAGGCTAAGAGGGATAGTAATCATACCTCATCGAGAGATTTTGTCATGGCCCCTATGCCCTCAAAACAAAATGAGGCTATGAGGGATAGTAAATGAAGCCTCATTGAGGGCTTTTCACATAGCCCTAATGGACTCATACGACTAAAAAGGAATTCCATAACCAAAGACATTTCACAAAAAGCGATTTCATGGGACGTGGCCAGTGAATACAGGGATGATAAGACTCGGATAGGGATTCAATGTAATAAGGAGAATTAACTCTGCATAGAGATTACGCGGGATGATGCAATCTGATTGGCCAGTTAGCGTCAGGAAAGTGAAGTGATTGGGTGATCTAGATAAATGAAACAACAAGAGTACTCGGAATTGGGTAGGAACTACTGGTATTACGTACCAACTTACCAGTAACAGGATCATACAAAGCATTTGGTAGGTTAATACTATCAACGGTCAAGATGGGACCTACAGGAAAATATACCAACCATACTATGCTGCCGTTCTGTATTACCAGGCATTGACCCCACCCCAGAATACCGCTTGATAATATGAAGCACCTGATGGATCAGCAGTACCAAGAGTCAACAAGAGACCTACAGGGATATGTACACCCTATGTAAAACTACCGTTCTAAACTACCAAGCATTACCCCCACTCCCACACTATCACTAGACCTACCATAACGTACTACATATACCAGCCATATAATAACACAAAGCAATCGGTTGGTTAATAGTACCGAGCACTAACAGGGGCTAACAGGGGGCCTATAGGGGAGTATATACCGTCCATAATATACTACCGTTCTAAACTACCAGGCATTAACCCTACCCACAATACCCCTATGCCTAGCACTGCATACTACCTATACCAGTCATAGGATAACATGAAGCATTAGGTGGATTGATAGTACTAAGAGCTAACATTGGATCTGTAGGTTACAAAGCTTACATCACACACTACCAAACTAGACTACCATTCATTACACCCCACCCCACCCCCCCCCCCCCCCCCCCACAATAGCGTCTGGTCTTACATACTACCAAGACCAGTCACATAAAGCATTAGGTCGATTGGTAGTGCTAATGTCTTTCGGGGGGACCACAAAGCTATATATCGTCCATACTATACTGCTGCTCTATACTGCCAGGTATTAACCCCACCCCACTCCACAATACCACTTGACCTGCCATAACCTACTACCTATACCAGTCATAGCACAATAGTACGCAATCGGTTGATTAATAATACCGAGGACTAACAGGGAACCTGCAGCGGTATACACATTGCCACCTAAGCCCCACTTCTAAACAAACGATTATAATACTGCCTGACCTAGCATTACGAACTACCAATACCAGCCATAAGATAACACAAGGATTCGGTAGGTAAATAATACTAAGGGGGTAATAGGCCAACAGACCATTCATCCTATGCTTCCAATCTAAACCACCAAGGACTATCTCGCAATACCACACTGGGCGACCATGCATTACCCCCATCACCAAAATACCGCTTGATCTAAGTATAGCAGACATAAGATAATATGAAGATCCACGGGCTAATAGTATATCAACATGGATATATACCATCATTACCAGATCTCCCCCTCCCCTTACGAGAAGTCCGACACCCCCTGACCCAAACAACGTTATGTCAGATTGTATAGTGGACAACAACGGTGGTCAACATTTCTATGACGTCGCGTACGCATCATGACGTCACGACGCCATCAGCAACGTCAACCGTTTCGCGGAAAAAAAACTTTCAGAAAAACTCATCTTCCCCTTCCATTTCCCATCATATACACATTATATACCCATAGCCCTAGGTGCACATATATCACTATACATACCATAGTATACTATATATGCAGTAGGTACACCATTTGCCGGATCTAGCTGAAAGGAGCCATACCTTTGCACAGGAAAAAGTTGCTCCTTCAAAGGTCCGGTTCCTATGGGAATTTAACACAAGCTGCTTCCCCAACGTCTGGGTAATAGGTTCGATCGGGTACATGACAGACTACTCATGTAGCTAGTAAACTTCAAGAATCAAAACGAAACGCAGTTTTTGAATTATCCTAATTTTAAGGTGTAATAAATGGTAATGAAAAGTTTGCTTGAAAACAGGCGATACCTTGCTAATAAGTTGCTTTCGGGTCGTTTCGCCCCAATTCCCGTTCACCCCTCGAGTCGTTTCGCCCCAATCCTCATTTGCCTCTGGCCATTTCGCCCCACAGACGGAGGTGGGTGGTTTCGCCCCTAAATTTAAATTTTATTTTGGTAATGCAATGTAATTGTTTCATTTAGTATTGTTTTCCCCAAAGAATTTACCGAAGTAAACAATTTCCCTTAAAATTTTCATAATTGTTACAAAATTCAAAATTTTTACCGTATCTGCATTGACCGATACGTGAAATCAGACAAATAGAGAGGGCTTTGGTGGCATGTCAATGATGTTTTGAATATGGATCAAATAAAAACAGAACTTGCAGTGATATTATGTTTTACTCCTGTTTTACTTTGGTATTTGTCTATATTTCTACAGTTTAGTATTCAGAAGCACAGCTTTTGACATTTGAGTATAATTTGTACATTTACTGCACGCGGAGAGTGGATTGTAAGTAAATCACCCGCGGAGTGGGGTTATCACCCAAGCTATAACTTTCAAATTTTGTTCATTTCGACAAAAAAACACAGGCAATGTTTCAGCCAATGGACGTCCGGGTTTAACCCGGAGGTCCATTGGCTGAAACATTGCTGGTGCTGGTTGTGCTTTGCAACAAATTCGCAATTATTGCTTGGGTGGAATCTCCACTCTGCGGGTGATGTAGTGATAATACACTCTCCACTTACTGTATATAACACCAGTAACAAATCATTGCAATTATCAATCTGCCTGTGCCGTTTCTCTTCTGTGGGTCTTTTACTCTTTTCCCGGGACACCTCTCCATATATGTTTCCACAATTTGGGCACAATTTGGGCACGATACTGCACCCCCATTGCCCATGTGCGGGCACAGTGACATCGTGTGCTAAGGTGCACAGTACGTTGGTGGTGTACTTGTGTTCAACCATTGCTAACCCTGCCCGTTTGGAGTTAGTATGTTGGGAGCCTGGCATGCTCTGTGATTCTCTCCTGGGACTCCAACTTCCTCTACCCATAAAACTGTCCGACACGTGGTGTCCCTTACTGTCAAAAGTGCTGTTATGCCCCAATAAATAAATAAATCCACGTCCCATGTGTTCTGTAATAAACTGTCATCAGTGAGAATTGCATCCAAACTGTCCTCCAGCACTTTGACCTAAACCGGCTGCTAATTTATCTCAAACCATCCTATAGCAATTTGATCCAAACCAAACCACCCCCAAAAAGGGGTCCTACTAAACACCGAGGTATACCGAGAGATACTGAGGTGAAAAGAAAAAAAGTAAGTCAGGGTTGTTTAGAAAAGGTTTAAATGTAATTGCAGACATTTGATTCCTTCTAAGCAATGTACGTGATATTACTTGATTTATTCGAGTAAATGCAAGATATATACGTGTAGACCGAGTTGTTAACGAAAACTACCCCTTAGAATAGAGTAGGTAGCTGGGTTATTAATGGGCTACGTATGTGCGTGGATGAAGCACTTAAGTGGTAATTGGGTATCATAAAAGAGATCAATGTAATATTTGATAAAAATAAACCTCCCATCAGATTTTATCTGGGACTTGGGCCGGTGTAAAAGGAATGGAAGTCCGTAGGAACGTTAGTCCCTCTGGACTATTATTCCGCGGAATTATAGCCCTCGGTCTAACATTTCTAGGAATAGTAGTCCGGCGGACTACTATTCCTAGAAATGTTAGACCTAGGACTATAATTCCGCGGAATAATAGTCAAGAGTGACTAATTTTCCTACGGACTTCCATTCCTGTTACACCGGCAGCTCAAAAGTTTTTTTGTTTAATTTTCATTTATTTATTTTTATTTGTTTATTGTTTTGCCATTGTTTTCTTTATGTTATTAGGATTTTGTGGCGTACTGTGATAAGTATCGCTTGGCTGTACACCCAAAACTGCAGCTTGTATTTGGTGTATGTACTGTACGTGGGGTGAGAATTGCAACAAAATCACCTGTGAAGTGGGGTTATAACCCAAAGTATCACTTTCACATTCTGCACATATGGACAAGAAAACACAAGCAATGTTTCGGCCAGTGGAGTCAATGGACCTCCAGGTTTAACCCAGAGGTCCATTGGCTGTCCAGAGCTTAACTTGAGCCTGTTATGCTTTGCAGCAAATTTGGAATTATTGTTTGTGTGATTTAGTGATAATACACTCTGCACCTACTGTATATATACAGTATTCTTTTTAGCCCTTTCGCCTGTGACAATGGCACTAATTTATTGTGATTTGTTGACACAGTTGTTTTCAAGGATTTCACCTTCTTCATGTGACCAGTTTTTTTTTCACAATTGCCGCTGTTTTATAGAATTGTAGAAAAGTTAAGTCAGTATCCTTTTAATCGTCGGTCCCATTGGTCAGCCATGAGTGCAGACCATGTCTCTAGTCTTACGGCATTTTTTTATCGTTGGCAACGGAAAAATTACCACATCCGAAAAATACTGTTCCCCAGGTCAAGATATTGGTCCATTCCAATTTTTCTGTCATAACAAAGAAGACAATTGCAGACAGCCACAGAGAAAACTAATTAAGAAGTCACTATGCGATTAACAATTCACACTGTTGCTTACTGAGGTGGAGTCGCTTTAAATACCATTACCAAGCTACCTACAAAATACCAAAGGGAAGATTTTTCAGGGCACTCTATTACTTCAGCACCCATAATTCTCAAATATGGCATTAAAACCATGCACATACTGCTCAAATCAATTTACATAATCAGAATACACCACCACAGGGGTGCACTGGCTCAGAAGGTAGAGGTGCAGGCTGCAAGTCGAGAGGCCCTCAGTTCGAATCCCACCTACGGCAACAGCTTTGTGTCCATGGGCAAGACACTTCATCCCCATTGCCCATGTGGGGTACGGTAGTGCTGTGTACTACAGTTAAAACTAGAAGTCCTGTTACGATCTGTGCGCTTATCTGGGCTTAATTGCGCATAGGAAATGAGCGCAACTGTAATATAGAATGGCATCCAAAGCACTGCAGGTTCTCCTAGTTACTCACAGCAAACACAGGCAATGCTTCTGCCAATGGACCTCCGAGTTACCAGGAGGTCCATTGGCTAAAACATTGATTGTGCAGAGGCCATATGCACAGAACTTGATATCCTTACTATGGTCATAATGCGGAGATTAACGCGCAGATCGACATGCTATTTGTGCGCATTTCATGACAGGACTTCTAGTTTTAACTGTAAGGTATACTGCATGTTATTGGTGTACCTGTCTTCGAACAAGTATGTTGGGGAGCTGACAGTTGCTTGCTATTGCTCAGTGGTTCTCTCCAGGTACTCCTGCTTCCTCCAACCGTATAACTGTCGTGGTCATGATTAGCTGTTGTGCAGAAATATGTGACTTTAAACACCAATAAATAAATAATAAAAAGAACACACCACCCCATACCCGTTTCTCGTCACCTTGGTATCCCTCGGTTAGCCTCGGAGTTCAGTATGCCCGCCAGAAAAGGAGTAATTTCTTTTTCTAAAATAGCAAACCAAGAAACTGTAACTTTTAACAGGTAGTAACAAAATAATTTTCATGAAGCGCACAATTTTATGTTAGTTAATAGCTAAAAAAACGCAGGGTGATATTTGAAAATCTTTTTTTATTACTGGTACCAGGTACTGGTAAGGAAAATTGTCGTTTGTTATCAGTAGTATGTAATGTGGTTTTGGGGCCATAGTTGGATGACACCGGTGGATGACCCCGGAAGTGAGGTCATGTCATGTGACTTGGTGGCGCCATGTTGTGTTGTCATGGTAACCCGCGTGAGCGACCATGTTGTGACGTCATCTTCATAGTTATACGTGGTGTGAGTGCGCATGGCAGCGCGTGTTGTTAAGGTGATACGTGTTTCCGTCGTCCATTTTGTATACTGGAGGCCGCCATCTTGGTTTCTATGGTAGCACGTGGTTGCTATGTTACCCAATTTTTTCTGCAATAAGACGGGGTATGTTCGGAGGGTGTGTTCGATTTTAGAATAGTATTTTCCCGATTCGTAGAATTACCACAAACAACCCGACAAGTGTTACTATTTCGAATTCTTTCAGAATTCTCTGCTTCTATCTCTATATGTAATACTTATCGTTTATCTGGCCATGTTCCTTTATTCTAGAGTATACTCCAGTAGCATAGAAGATCCTATTAGTTGGAACAGTTTTGCTTATTATTACTATATTTAGCAGTTTTTGGTCTATTCTTGTTAGTCCTGACCCTATTCCAAGTACTCTTGTTGTTTCATATATCTAGATCATTTATAACCAATCGGATTGCCTCATTTCTCATAATCTGCAGAGTTACCTCCCTTCTGCATAATAAAAACCTATATCCAATGGCAATATCCCAGGCACCCCAATTTTAGCACCCCTTTTTTGAAAACACCTGTGGCTATGGAATCCCTTTCTTGTCATATGTGCTTATGTGAAAAAGCACAATGTGACACAATGTGCCCTAGCACAAAGGCACATGCTTTATGTGCCGATATGTGCTTATGTGAAAAGGCACAATGTGACACAATGTGCCCTATCACATAGGCACATACGGGTATTTGAGGATACTTTTGGCCTGGTATTGTATTATTTGAGGATACCTATCGAGGATACCTACTGGAGAATCCCTTTTTGTCATATGTGCTTATGTGAAAAGGCACAATGTGACACAATATGCCCTATCACATAGGCACATGCTTTATGTGCCGATATGTGCTTATGTGAAAAGGCACAATATGCCCTATCACATAGGCACATACGGGTATTTGTGGATACCTATGGCCTGGTATTGTATTATTTGAGGATACCTATCGAGGATACCTACTGGAGAATCCCTTTTTGTCATATGTGCTTATGTGAAAAGGCACAATGTGACACAATATGCCCTATCACATAGGCACATACGGGTATTTGAGGATACCCATGACCTGGTATTGTATTATTTGAGGATACCTATTGAGGATACCTATCGAGGATACCTTTTGGAGAATCCCTTTTTTTCGCATTAGGCTATGTAAAAGCCCTCAATAGGTCTGATGCAGTCTTACCAACCGCTTCCATCTTGTCGCCAAACCTCCAAGGCCATTACAGGTCTATGGCCTATCTGCCCTATCATTAGCTTCTACAACAGTCTTGTTCCATTGCGGCGTTGTAAGAGTACTATTGCTATACTTCAGTACTAAATATTTGGTCTTCTCGCCCAAGTCCACTGGGCCAATTCAAGTGAAAGTTTGTGTGAGTGATGGTCACAAAGGGGTTTTGCATTTTTGTTCAACTTAACATGCCCAGCCCCATAGGGAGGGGGTGAGGAAAAATGCTCCCAAATATTTTTTAAAATCTTCTCATGAACCAGTGGGTACAGTGACTTGATATTTGTTATGAAGCTTCCTTTTTAGGTGTAGAATCAAGTTTGTTCAAACGTAGTTCGTGAGGCAATATTTGGTTTTGTAAAGGGAGGGGTTAGAGTTTTGGCACCACCCGAAAGTTCTACTTTCGGAACCGATGGTCCGATTCGAACGAAATTCAGTATGTGGTATTATTGGGTCAAAAGTACTCGACTCATGCAAAAAAACCTGCGTCCCAATGGGAACCCCAGGAGCTAAAAATAGAAATATTTTCAAACGCCCGTGTTTCCCAAACCACTTGAAACAGAAAACTGTTATATGGTATGAAGCATCCTTAGGACCAGTAGAATTGAATGGTGAAAAAATGCCCATCTGTTTTGTTAGGAAAATCTGCAAAGGGCATCAAAATAATGCTGACTCAGCATATTTGCTAAACAGTTTAGAAAACCAAAGGTCAGAATCTTTTGATATTTGGTATACAGCATCCACAGAGGGGTCAGATACAAGTTTGATAAAATGAAGGCCCATTGGTTCAAATTTGGACTCAATGCAGGAATTGTCTTTAAAAATCTTCTTCAGAACCACCAGTCACAATCTGTTAATGTTTGATATACATCATTGTTATGAGGGTCAGATTCAATATTGTTCAAACCAAGTCCCTAGGTTAATTTTTGAGCTTCCTTTGGTAGCCCAAAATTCAACTTAGGACAATATAAGGAAGTTTCTTTAAAAATCTTCTTCAGATCCACCAGTCAGAATGCTTGCATATTTGGTATACAACATTTCTAGGGGAGGGGGGATTCCAGTTTGTTCAAATCGGGTCTGTAGGTTAAAATTTGGGCTCGTTATGGTAGCCCAAATTTTTACTTAGTGCAATATGAGAAAATATTTGCAAAAATTTTCTTCTTCAGATCCTCCAGTCTGAATGTTTTCATATATGGTATACAACATCTCTAAGGTGGTCAGATTCAACTTTGTTCAAATCGAGTGTCTGAGGTAATATTTGGGCTCCCTATGGGAGCCACAATTGACCATGTAGCTGAAGAATTTGAAAGTTTTTATTTTATTCAGTACCCTCTACAGGTGTGTAACTGAGAGTAATCTACACACAAGTAGGTTGTATCAAGGGGATTCAGAGGGGAACTCCACACTGTACATTATGATCTCTTGAAGAAAAGGCATGGTGATTGGACTGTTTTTGTCACTCCCGAGGGGCTCAGAGATTGACAGTGTATCCTTTGGAGATGGATTGCTTAATGTTGATTCATTCTTGGACTCTCATATCGTGTTCTGTTCTCTGTTTATATCGTGTTCTGTTCAAGGTGAGCGCTTCAGGCCCATTGGGCCTCTTGTTTATTTATTTATTGGGTTTTAACAACACTTTCGACAGTCAACGGCTACCAGTTTTTTTCTCTCCTTGAACCAAGTCTCTCGCCCAACTGCAGCACTCAAGGTCCACTGAGTTTTTAGCTCACCTGACTTCCAGTCAGGGTGAGCTTTTTTGATCACTCACCGTCCGTCGTCCGTGAACAACCGATTTAAGTGAAATTTAAGATGGTTGTTTGTTATGACATCGCATTTTTATTTTGTTCAAATCAAATTGTCCTGCCCCTCAGTAGAACCACGCCCAAAAAATATGCCTAAATCTTAAAAGAAACTTCTTCTCGTGGACTAGGGGTAGCGGAGACTTGATATTTGGTGTGCAGCTTCCTTTTGAGGTGTAGACTCAGATTTGTTCAAGAGAACTTTGTGGGTCTATATTTGATTCGTTATGGGAGGGGCAAGAATTTTCGCTCCGACCAAAATTTATATTTTCCAAACCGAGAGGCTGATTTGAACCAAATTTAATATGAGGGCTTATTGGGTCATAAGTACTTAATTTAAGACCAAAAATATTTTCCCGACGCCCCAAGGCAACAGCAGGAGCTAAAAATAGAACAAAATTTCAAACGCCCGTACCTCCAAAACTACATGGCACTGAGAATTCTTATTTGGTGTAAAGCTTCCTTGGGACCAACAACATAGCATGGTCCAAACAAATTGCTGTCACGCCTATCATGGAGTACAAATCTCTAGGTCCATATTTGGGCTCTTTTTGGGAGTCCAAATGTTGAAACTGGTGCAGTATGAGGAATATTCTTATTCTTCAGACCCACCAATGAGAATCTTTTGATATTTGGTATGCAGCATCCTTAGACGGGTGTGATTTAAGTTTGTTCAAGCCAAGTCCATATTTGGGCTCACCATGATTTTGCAAATTTCGAGAACGGTCGTTTCGTTCCTGTGACGTTCTCGCAAATGCTTGTTAAGAAGATCCATTTACCGTTCCCGCAGAAATATAAGCATTTTTTCATCAGATAAAATTTAATAAAATTAGATTAATTTTAGAGCTGAAATAATTAAAGGGTTTTATTGATTGGTTAATCGCATGGATTAACCTTGGTTAACCGATTAATCACTTGCCCTAATAGGTAGCTGAATAACTGCCGTACCGTTGACGAATTATATGATTAAAACTTTACTCAACGTAATGGACAAGACCGGTCAGCGCCATATACAAAAATGTCCATTCAAATTTTATTATATTTTCAATTTTTGTCTCAAAACATAGCTTATGGTCCCTTATTGGAACGAGCTCATTGAGCATGTTGTGGGGGGGGGGGGGGGGGGGGGGGCATAAGCTATGTTTTTGAGACAAACATTGAAAATCTTTAGTAATTCAAGAATTTCTTGTGCAAGTATCGTCTGCTACCCGCATTTGGTGAAGGGTTGAGAATGACCGTTTACAGCTACTGATATAGAATAATGATCATGCAAGTGAACAAGTATGTCAGCACGTAACTGACATGCGTTACTCTGTCTCGTATAATTGATGTGAGCCAGTCAGACAATGTTTGCCGGTTTTGGAGGAAGTTTGTTCCTCAGTTAGCCCATGTAATACCGTACTTCAACTGTAACTATACCCCATCAATTACATTTTTCATCGATCAAAACGTTGATCATTGGTTAGTCGATTAGTCGGTTTGGCGTATCAGCTCAAATTCGATAGCTTAGGGCCAGAACCCCGTGTCTGAAGAAATTTGCGAAAATGGGTTTTGTTCTATTCTTACACAGAAAAATATGTTCTTTTATGTGGTCTAGTCCGCTCTCCTGCATCTTGCTACTTTCTTGAAATGTCACCAAAATATTAACCACATATCTCCTTTTCTCACATAGTCAGGCAAGTCGAGACATTGTAACACTGTATCATTGGTTATTCCATTTCTGTGTTGTAGGATAGTTTTATTTTCCTGATGGTAAAACCTCTTATCTACTGATAATCTAGTGTAGCTCTGCAGATTTGCTCAACATATGGTTGCAGTGTTCTGTAAGGACCAGTTATCACTAGTTAATGGGATATGTTTAATTTTGACAGCGACACACACTTGGCCTGTGTCATGGTAATTTGGTTCAAATGGTTTCGGGCGCCAAAGGCGTGCAGGGACGGTTTGGAGCAAGCCCCTTTCGACCCTCTTTAACTGTAGATGTATTTTTATTGTCTGGGCGTGGCAAAGGAGGAATGGAGAAGGAAGCAGGTTATCCTCTTCTATGTTTCTAGCGGGACTTCTTTTTTGGAGGTAGCTGTGATGGAGATGGAGAGGCTGTTTATTGGTTTTGTTGTTTTTGCATTTTCATATTCTCTATCCATTCCTGCGCCATTCTGGATACTTCAGCAGATTGTTTTTTGAATTCCTCGGTCTCGGCCATGATTTTATCGCAATTCCTCAGGATCTTCTCTTCGCGTGATTCAGCGGTCACCAGTGGCTGGATTGTTGTGAGTTCCTTGCCCGGGCTGTCCGGAAGCGGAGGAAGGGGGGAGTGAGGGGTGGGAGGTTGCGAAAAAGCAACTTCCAGTTCCTCCTTAATCTCTACAGGACGTTCCTCGTCCAACTGTACCGGCTGGGGAGCCGGCTGATGGTTGGGTGTGCCTATAGAATTAGGAGGGGGACTGGTGGCTGCCTCCGGAACCTCCACCCCGTCACTCACCTCCTTCTTCTTATCCAGGAAAGCCGCCAAGCGTCGGGCGTCCCTGCGCTTGGTCGACAGGCTCTTCTTTCTAGGCTTTTTACTTCTCTTTTCAGGGCCTCCCTGCCTCCTCAGGTGAGGACCAGTGTGAGAGGGGTCCTCTCAGCAAAGATACTACCTCTCCCCGAGGAGGGTGGTGTAGTGGTATCCTCTACTCGAAATTCCAGCCTATTTCCTGGATAGTTCGGGAAATAGGGAAAGAGACGTCCAGAGCTGATATGGCTTTCTCTAGTCTAGCAGGTAATTCCATGGTAGTCAAGGTGTTCACGCTCTGAAGTCAGAAGTGTGAATAATGGGTCATGGTAAACCAACACATGTCCAGATAAATACAATTTCACACTACTCTCCCAGTTTAAACCAATGATCTCCAGAAAAGTTTGACACAACATTAGAGTCTGATACTCTGTGGCATGGAGTGTTGTTCACACCTTGCTGTCAAGCCAATAACAAGTGTAATTGATTGGCAAATTTAATGGTAATTTACTGATTACAGTGGTGGGGTCTCCAATCTCCTTCCCAACAAAAACATTAAGTATAGTTATATTCCACAGTACCTCTTGAACTACATTAGTTTGTATTGCAAAAAGTGACTTACAGAAAAAAAACTTGTTCTTCAACTTTCTACTGATTTACGTTCCAGTCGCACAACAGTTATTCAAGAGAACTTTTATCTGGATAAGGAATGGTGAGTACTATTACTGTATATAGCGATTCCCGCAAACAGCGGAATGGAAAAGTGCTGTACCTGCCCTTATTTGTTACCACCCTGCCCTTTTAAATAGCCACATTGCCCTTTCCAACCCCATCCTGCCCTTTTAAAATGGCACCCTGCCCTTTCCAGATCTTTTTTTTTAAATCGCCGCTCTGTCGTTTTAAAAACAACTCTCGTTATTATAATTACTTTTAATTTAAAATAAGCATGTTCCAACTGAGAACATTGCCATTCCTTTCCGCTTCATCATGGCCAGTATTGCATCAAACAAAACGTGCGATGTGCGTGTCTTTGTGAGTGCCTAATTTCAGTACTCCATCCAGTCAACACTGCATAATTCTCAGAGTGGAGAATGCATGAAAATAGCGACCTTAACTCTAGAGCTTTCTGGGCCTGGGTGGAAAGCAGTCTCATCTTGCTACACTAATCCCCAGACTCCCTGCCCTTTTTTTCTCTTCCTCCGGCCCTTTTTTATCACCCCCCCCCCCCCCTGCAGTTACTCTTTGTTTCGTAAATTTTATATCAAAATTTCAGAATCCGACACAATAATTATATTTTACCAGAATCAAACAAACGGCAGTGAAACTGACCTTAACTTGTTAACCACCTAGATTATGTCTTCCTTCTTGCATAACAGTATATTTATTTATTTATTTATTTATTTATTTATTTATTTATTTATTTATTTATTTATTTATTTATTTACTTATTTATTTATTTATTTATTGGGATTTACGGTCACGTATTTCTGCACAATGGCTAATCATGACCATGACAGTTTCACGGGTGGGGGAAGCCGGAGTACCCGGAGAGAACCACCGATCAACGGCGAGCAAATGTCAGCTCCCCAACATACTAACTTCACATAAGCTGGGTTAGCATTGGGTGAAGACAGGTGCACCATTGACGTGCAGTACTACAGTTACAGTATCACATTGTGAAAATGGAATTTGCATGCAAGCGACTTGTTGCTTCTATTATTGTTCAAATAGTTAATATAATGGAATGAATACCCGTCACAATTTCTCAATGTCGTTACAAATCTTATATTGCAGGACATTGTTTTTGAAGACTCAGATGATGCCAGGCTGATTGAAGCAGCTGTTGAGACGGAGAATTTACAGGACAATAAATCGTGTTCACTAGAGACCCCACAACAAACACAAATGATTAGTGATCCGACTAAATGATTGGATGATCAATCAGTTCAGCTCCTCAGATGACGAGACTGATAAAACGGAGAGAACAAACATGTGATAGCATGCCATGATACGATTCAACAAGTGATTCAGAGTATGAACCGGAAGCTGATAAACCAAACTCAACTGATTTTGAGTACAGTACATGTTCGGATGAATATACTTGCAGACATTATTCAGAGCAAAACTAAACATATAACCCTGAAGAAGTGAAAGACGGGAATCTCAAAGGCACGAAAACTTCAAAAACAATTATCACAGGCGGAAACTGTGAAAATGGGACAGATGACGAACTATCGATTGAGTTTCAAGAATCAACTTTGAAGAACCTTCTAATTGCTAATGATTTGAACATGGTTGAAGTTGAAGGCAATGGGGATAGCTTCTTCTCTGACATAAGCATGCAGTTTCCAACATTTAATGCATTTGAATAATGCATTAAATGTTGGAAACTGCATGCTTATGTCAGAGAAGTTTTCAGCTCTTCTGGTGTGGATGAATTTATTCCACTGCTAAGCGACACCCTATCATTTTCGGTTACTAATTGAATTGTCTGTTCTTCGATATAATTCAGGTATCTCCTCAAGTCATTTTCAAGCAAGAGCTTGAAAACGACTTGGGGAGATACCTGAATTATACTGGGCCCACTGACCCATGTCAAAATGACAATGAATTATATCTGGGAGCATTGGCCATGCTGGAATTCATCAGAGAACCAGGAAATTGGAGTAAAAATGGTGAGGATGTCATTGCACAAGCAATTTCGGCGGCACTGACTTCATCAATAACAATATACTCGGGGGAAAGAACAAGACCTGTTGTTACGATTGACCCGATTTTGCAGACAGCAGGCAAAACTCCAATAATTCTTTGTCAGGTGGAAACAGGCAATTCAAAGGACGGTTATGCTGCTTGCACCCGAATTTCCAACACACACAACAAATACATTCAATCACCAGATATACCGAAGAACAGACAATCAATTAGTAACTGAAAATGATAGAGTGTCGCTTAGCAGTGAATAAATTCATCCACATCAGAAGAGCTTAAAACAAGCAGGCAGAGTCCAGAAACAATAGCAAACAAAGTTCATCATACTTCATACTTCCTCCCAGAGGAAAGATTTGGGGATACTATCTGTTGAGATTTCACAACAGTCACCCCCACAGATTCCACACAGTACAGGATCGGCAGCACATGTCGCTGATCCCCAATTGAGCAAATCAGCAATTCTGAAATCAGTAAACAAGGGAATATCACGCAAGGGAGCAACTTTCTACACACCGCCGAAGAAAACAAGATTCCGAAAAATGTATGCCAAACCAGAGACATAGAAATGCAATATCTGTAAGAGATTGAGACTCAGTGGCGAAGCCTATGTTAGTACTAAAGGGAAATCAGTCAGTCAGTCAGAGTAAAACAGATGAAGTCAGTCAACTGTGACAGATGCAAATTCAAAACCTCACTGAAAATAAGAGAACACAGAAAAGCCATATTTGAACTTTTGAAGCATTTTATAAATTAGCAAATTATGAGCAACAAAAGCAATTCATAAGCACAAACGTTTCTGAGAAGTGTAGTGTACAAGACCTTATCTTGATTCTGAAATGATACCAGTCCAAAAAAGGAGACATGTTGCCAGGCGGTACTCCTTCTTAGTGGAAGGCATTCGAATTGCTGTATGCAAAAAAAAAATCTTCATGAATACTGTATCTGTTGTTGAAGCTTATATCGACCATGCATTATCCAGGAAGGTCCATGGCATATTTTCTGCTGGTGAAAACCGTGGAAGCCATCAACCAGCAAATAAAATCAAATGGGATCAACTTGAAATGGTATACAAACATATTGCGATCTTTTCCAGCACTTGATGGACACTGTACTCGATCGACAACAAAATGTAAGTATCTGCAAGTAGGACTTAACATTACCAAAATGTATGAGCTGCACCTAGATTTCTGCAAAGAAAACTACCACAAGAACGTGTCAAAAGGTGTTTACAGGAAGGTGTTCAATGAGAACTTCAGTTACTCGTTTCATACTCCTAAAAGGGACCAGTACCTGGTATGACAATGTACAACCGCGAAAAAGGTGCAAAAAATCCAGTTTCACCTAAGATGGAAGCTGAATTTGCATCTCACCAAGATCACAAAATTAAAGCAAGGGACCAAAAAATAAACGACAAGAAAGTAGCTTTGAGTGACAGAACAATTAAAAACAGCATGCTTCGACATTGAGGCTGTTCTTCAAGCACCTTGTGGTTTGGTGAGTCAGTTGTATTACAAGCGGAAGCTTAGCTGCAATAATCTCTCTATTTACTCATTGGCTGACAACTATGGACACAATTACGTATGGAACGAAATAGAGGGAGGACGAGGTTCCTGCGAAATCGAAACATGTTTGTATCAGCATCTGTCATCATTCCCTGCACACATCCAACACCTCATCTTCTTTTCCGACAGCTGCATTGGACAGAAACCGGAATAAATACGTCGCGGCTGCTCTGCTGTCGTTCATCAGAAGCGCCACTAAATTGGAGACAATTGACCATAAAGTCCTTGAGATTGAGACTGGTCACACCAGATGGAATGCGACTCATTGCATTCAGTCATTGAATTTGCAAAAAAAACGAAAACATCAATTTATATTCCAAGTCAGTGGGACACTGTTAAAGAATGTCCAGATGGAAAAATTCATATCAGGTCATGTCATTAAGATATTTCGACTTCATCAGCTACAAATCTGTTTGTCGCCGACTTTTGAAAAACACCAAAACTACCACTGGTGGAACAAAAGTCAACTGGCTCCAAATTAAATGTATACAATGCTGAACACCATCACCTGAGACCATTTTCATAAAGAATAATCAAATAGTAACGGTACCTTCAAAGAGATTAAATGCATATGTAAATCCCGATGATCACAGGAAGTGCAATCCACTGGCCCATTACCACGCAAATACAAAAAGATGCTCCCCATATCTGCTGTTACTGCAAAACAAACCTCCTAGACTTGTGTTTTTCGCGACAAATCAGCGGCTGGCCAAAGAGTTATTATTCTGAGGTAATACCCGAAGAATACCACCCGTTTTATCAGAAACTAGCTGGAGAGGTTGGTGTCACTGACAGCCTTTTCAGAACCAGACTTTCATGATTCTCATGAAGACACAGGTGATGAATAGTTTGATGTATATATTTCACCCTTTCTCTTATCCACTAATTTTATTCTTCAATTTTTCTGTGTTATACAATAATTCTCTCTATCTAACATTCATTATTTTTCATCTATATTCGACTGATACATTTTACATACTGCCCATTTGATTTGGGAACCTACAATATCCATGCCTGTGTTTCGAAACATTATATTTTCTTATCAACTCATTTCTTGTTGTTAATGATGTGATGCTGAGACAATTTTTGTCAAGTTGATGTTTCAATAGACCAGATGTTCTTCTTAGTTATGTATTCCTTCTAGATGAAAGAGTGCTTAAAGTATTTAGAATATTAACCCTAACAAGGTATTTTCTGTAGCAAGACTTGAAATGGATTGGAATTTTCTGTGAATAATTTGTGACTGGTTTAAACATTGCTTTTTTCTGGATTGATGACTGATTTGTTGAATAGAAAGATAATTTCTGATTAAGGTGAGTACCAGTTATGTTGTTCTTTTATTGAAACATGGTTGACCCTTTACCTAACATATGTTTCCTTTTAAACATTCAAATAATTTATTTATATACCGAATTATTCTATTCAATAAAACCATAAAACATATATGCCACTGAAAGCAGCTCAAGCAGCTGATTCCAGTGGCATCCATATTTGTATGGTTTATTGATGATGTTTCAGGATATTCCATGTTATGTTAGATCAATTTTAGACAAATTCCTGGTCGTGTTTAGCCACTATGTTAGGTAAAGGGTTTAAACAATCAAATTTGAATAATTTTATGAAAACCAATAGTCTCTTTATTGTCATAACTGGTATTGCCTTAACAAATGACTCATAAACATGCAACAATAATTGCGGAACTACATAACTGTAATATATTCTTTGAAATATCATGATCTCAGTACACTGGGTTACTATGAATTGGCATTACTGGGGGCAGAGTGGTACCTGGAATACTTCACAAATAGACATAACACAATTCTATATCAAGAGAAAAGTGTGGTGTTGATGATAGTTATAATATGTTACCACAACAGGGGATCTAATTAAATACAACTGACAGCCACATAGTAACCCAGTATAATGAGTTGAACTATCCTACCACAACACGTGGTCTCAATTTAATAGATAAGCTGTACTGTTAACTCCCATTAATTTCAATTACATTATTCTTCCATGCTGTGGTTAGGTGAAAGTGGTAACTTATGTTCTGCTAAAACCACTTATCTGACACATGCCTAATTGAGAAGTCATTTATTAGTCTTGTTCCAAGAGTGTGTGCATTGTCTCTAAATATTATTAACAGGCATGCCCTAGTGCATATGACATGACATACACAGCACGAGTCACCATTAAAGTCTTACAGACAACTGATACTGAACTTATAATTTGCTCTGCTGTAAAAAAATGGAAATTACAGATACAGGGTTTTGGCTCTAACACGACAAATTCATTTTTATAATCATGATTACTGCAAGTACAGGTTATCGGACACTTAGTTCGAGGCCGCGGTAGCGGCCGAGAACTAAGGTGTCCGATAACCTACTTGTTGTTCAGCGTTTCATCTTGCCGACTGTACGTGACACATTCACCTCCCGCTATAAGTTGTGCCAGTGCATCTAGTGCATCTGTGCACGTATTGAGGGACTTGCTCAAAATTCTCAACTGTTACTGTGATGGCATAAAAGTGAAATCGTCAAAGCACGAACTCAAGTTGGCAACGTGACAACTCCATCAGACACATTTCTGCGTCAGGCTATAAATCCCGGCACAACGTATAGTGGGAGGTGAATTTGTCAAGTACAGTCGGCAAGATGAAACGCTGAACAACAAGTAGTTTATCGGACACCTTAGTTCTCGGCCGCTGCCTCGAACTAAGTGTCCGATAACCTGTACTTCTTGTCTTTGCTTTCAATACAAATCATTTCCACCGTTCCGTGAGTACCGTTTCTCGATTTTTATTCCATATACCTCTTCCCAAATAAGCTGCACGTTCACAGAGACGGGTCAATGTCAGCTGAAGCCATCACAGTGACAGATGAGAACTTTGAGCGAGTCCCTCGATAAGAACACACGTCTCACTGAGTTTTCATAAGGTCAATGACGGCGGTGTCTCTTTGAAATTGGAGAGTAAGATAACTTATTTATCGTATGCTTGGGAGGCTGCCAATTTCTTGAACTCAAAGTCTGTTGAACAACAATAGCCTTTGATGTGGTGGTTGAACAATCTAAGAATCTAACAATCTATGTATATGAAGATAAATAAGCATAATTCATGTGATTAAGACGCATGTTGGAAATAGGTACCGCAAAAAATAAATGGGTCCCACAAAAAATATATTTGCGAAACCCTGACTCACTGTGGGAGCCCGAATTAAAACTTAGTTCAATACGAGGAATTTTTCTTTAAAACTCTTATTATTCAGATTCAGCAGTCGGAATGTTTTGATATTTGGTATGCAGCATCCTTAGGGGGTGAGATTCAAGTTTGTTCACGCCAAGCCCCTGAGTTCATATTCCGGCTCACCGTGGCAGCCTGAATTATAACTTAGCTCAAAATGAGGAATTTTCTTTAAAAATCTTCTTCTTCATATCCAGCAGTCGGAATGTTTTGATATTTGGTACCATATGCAGCATCCTTAGGGGGGGGGGGGGGTGAGATTCAAATTTATTCAAGCCAAGTCCCTAGGTTCATATATGGTCTCCCTGTTGGAGCCAGAATTATAACCTAGTTCAATATGAGGAATATTCTTCAAAAATATTTTTCTTCACATCCACCAGTCAGAATGTTTTGATATTTGATATACAGTATCCTTAGGGAGGTGAGATATAGGTTTGTTAAAGCCCCTGGGTTCATACTTGGGCTTTCTGTGGGAGCCCGAATTGTACCAAAATTTCTATTTTCCAAGTTGAGAGGCCGATTAGAAGCAAATTATTGGGTCATAAGTACCTAATTTATGCAAAAGAAAATTTCCCGTCGCCCTATGATCTAAATCTAGAAAAAAATTAAAACGCCCATATCTTCTGAGAATGTTTATTTGTGAGAGGCTTCCTTAGGAACAGCAGAAAGGAATGGTCCAAAAAAAATGCCATATGTTTTATAACAGGGTAGTTTTCCAGGGCTTTGAACAAATGCAGAGTCATCATTTTTTAACACTGTGAATAATGGGAAAAACATTAAAGGATCTTCTTCTCCAATACCACTGCCACAAAGGCTTTCATATTTCGCATATAACATCTTTGGAGGATTAATTCACATGTTTGTTGAAATCAAATCCCTGAGTCCATATGTGGGCTCTCTGTGATTAGATTAGTGCAATATGAGGAATATTCTTTAAAAATCTTTTTCTTCTGATCCACCCTTCACAATCTTTTGATATTTGGGATGCAGCATCTCTAGAAGGGTGAGATTCAAGTTTGTTCAAGCCAAGTCCCTGGGCTCATATTTGGGCTCTCCATGGGTGCCTGAATTATAACTTAGTTCAATATGAGGATTATTCTTTAAACATCGTTTTTTAGATCCAGCGGTCAGAATCTTTGGATATTTTGTATAAGCTTTTCCTGTGAGGGGCAGATGCAACTTGTTCAAATAAATTATCTGGGTTAATATTTAGGCTACCATGTCAGGTAAACGCCCTCAGGCCCACCTGGGGTCTCTTCTTTTCTGTTTGACATCAGAGTGAAGAGAGTTAATCATCAAAGAGTATATTATATACTTGAAACAAATACAGTACAGTGGCAGTGTACTGCTCACTTTCCATGGATGGACAATATTTCCACGGATGCAATGATATTTGATGCCAAACACTAACTATAGGAATAATCATCAAAAATGTAAATAATGAAACACCAGGTACTACCCGGTGCTTCATGAATTAAAATTTTGAGGATGATGATTTTTATTGCCTGGTAAACGCATGATTGGGCATCACTGCTCACGCGTGTATTACAACTCGTCCACGACGACTATACTGTAACTGATTTGTCCTCTTTGGAAACATATTTTCTACAATGCAGGGACCGATCAGGACTATTTAAAATACGCTCTAGCCTCGGAGCCTATTTTTTCAATTCATGCGCCAGATTTCAATTTACGGAGTCACAGTGCTGTTTGTAACACACACTGCAAGTATGTAATAGCTCTCATCATTTTCATTTAGTACACTATAGCAAACATTAATCTTCACTGTGGGTTCTGATCAAGTCTTGGCTGCCTATTTAGGCAGCCAAGACTTGATCAGAAACCACAGTGAAGATTAATGCTTGGTAATTAAGACTTGAAATATTAACTTAAGCACTCTACAACAATGATAAATGATAATCATATATATAATACATGTAAGAGTGTCTCTCTCGATTATCCATCGAAAGAATATCAAAATATGATCTGAGAAGTTACGCGCCAACTGAGAAGCCTATTTCTGAGATTTAAGAGCCAGGTCCTGATGTTTCAGAACCAAATACGCACTGGCGCATGCCCAGGTCGGTCCCTGCAATGTCACTCCTTTTGACAGAATGTGTGCCTGTAGGGATTAAAACCAAAGTAGTGAAAGTGCACTTGTGGATATTTGCAGCACAAGCACAACACTACAGAATTAATATTTGATGATTTTAGGAATTTTAACAGTGTCATGAGACACCACAGTAGCAGGTACTGGTCATTCTGTTGGCAAAAATTACTGTTTTATGACTCGAGGTGCCTTAACTGAGAAAACGGAGGCTTTTTCTTAAAAAAAAAATGCAAAATATTCATCAAACACAATGTGAAATGTCTCCAGAAGCCAGAATGTGATTAAATAACAACGGGACATTCAATATGTGTCAACATCAATTTATTTGCAAATAATTTAGATAGTGTTTTATGGAAAAAGGCGTACTGGGGTGTGTGTAGGGGGATGCACATCCAAGGCTGTATTTTAACCCATCACTCGGTAAAAGAATATTTGACATCATTTGTTGAGATGAAATGGCACTTTCTATTGATATTCGGTGAATTATATAGCCTCAGCAAGGGCTTAGAGTTCGAGGAGAATCTGAGAATCGATTCACGTAGAGATCCGTGCAACAAAACCAGTGAGAAACCATGTAGCTTCTCCTAGCACCGCTGCTAGGATTCACGTGAAAAGAACTGAGGAAGTTTAACCCTTAACCTAACACAAAGGCAGCAAATTAACCAATACAACACTAACATGACCTGAAATATTGTGACACTGGCAATAATTTTTTTACAAATATTGTTGTCATTGGAACCGTATTTCATCAGCCGGTTCCCTTAACATCCATAATTATTAAGCTTGATGAATATTGTTTATTTTTATCTCACCTGACTCTATGTCAGGAGTGCGCTTAAGTGATGACTTTGTGTCTGTCGACCATCCGTCCATCTGTCTGGCGTCAACTTTGCATTATCAATCTGTCCTCATAAATAACTGGGCGAATTGAACCAAACTTGATATTCATGTTCCTTATCGAAAATGAATTCCAGTTTGTTCAAATAAAGTTGCCACGCCCACAGGGGTCCCCAAAAGGGGCATTTCTCTAATAGCAACCATTCATTGTTTTCCAAAATTAAAAAAAAAAATCTTCTCCAGAACCAGATATAAGAATCTTTTGATACTTGGTATACAGCATCTCTAGGGGAGAGCAGGTGTAGGGGGAGGGGGGGGGGGATTCAAGTTTGTTCAAATCGAGTCCCTGAGTTAATATTTGCGCTCCCTATGGGCACCTAAATATCAACAGTGCAATATGAGGAAATTTCTTTGAAAACCCACTTAAGATACACCAGTCAGAATGCTTTCATATTTGGAATACAACATATCTAGTGGTTGGGCGTGGGGGGGGGGGGGGGGGTGTAGATCGAAGTTTGTTTGAATCGCCTTTCTGGGTTAATATGTGGTATATCCATTAAGGCCCAAAGTTTAACTTAGTGCAGCATGAAACAATTTCTTTAAAAATCTATTTCTTCAGATCCACAAGTCAGAATCCATTCATATTTAACATACAGCATCTCTGAGAGGGGTGTGTGTGTGGGGGGGGGGGGGGGGCAGATTCATGTTTATTCAAGCCAAGTCTATGGGTTAATATGTGGGCTCGTTATGGGAGCTCACATAAACTCAGTGAAACATGATAAAATTTCTTTACAAATCTTTCCCTTCAGACCCACCTGGAGCCAATACTATAAAACTTTTACAACTGTTTTTTCTAGAATTGTATTTTGTACCTATTAATATAACTGACTAAAATGAATCATTAGTATTTTAAAAGATATGGCAATTTGACAACTGGCAAATTGCCATATCTTTGAAAATGCTAATGGTTCATTTCAACCCATTTAAAGTTATAACTAGAAAATACAATTCTAGAAAATACAATTGTAAACGTTTTATAGTATTGGACCCTGTTAGAATGCTTTAATATTTGGTGTACAACATCTCTGGGGAGGTCAGATCTAAATTTGTTTCAATTTGGTTCTTGCCACTCAGAATCCTTTCATATTTGGTATCGCATGGGGGGGGGGGGGGGGGCAGAGTTGAGTTTGTTTATTTCGAGTCCCTGGCTTAATATTTGGCAGGGGTGGGTTAGGTTCAAAGTTGTTCATTAATGTTCAAATCCATTCCTTAGAGTTTTTCCATAAAATTGCCTTTCAAGGTGCGATGACACAATAACCCTTGGCAGTTTGGCAGTACTTGTCTGCAGGTTACAGAATTGGAAGCAATCAGGAAGGCCTATGCTAATAATAATCTGACATGGACACTAGAGTTATGAATAATTTCATAACATCATTCCTATGTAGTGTTCATGAACCATGACTAACTGAATGTGACCCAAAATACTTCTCTGAACCACTTTGTCAGGTGAGCGATTAAGGCCCCTGTTTTTTTTTTAAATCAGTAGTTGGTCTTTTAAAAATTAAAAAGCTGTATTATCAGTATGCAACAGGGATTGAACCATACCGACCTCATGGGATCCTGGCCCATAGCATGTCTGAATTCTCGCAACGATTTTCGCAAGAATCCAGATGGATTCTCCCAAATTTAGAGGAATTATAAGCCCTGCACAATCCCATTTTGAAACAAAATTGACATATTGTTTCATGGGGGGTGGGGCGTGGGGCACTATTTGTCTTGCCGTATGGTTTGTTAAAGAATTTTAGTTTTAGTTTTCAAAGAAAGCTGTGAATTCTTATCCCTCACAGCTTACTCATTAGGTAACACAGTAGGAATTCTGTCGGAGCCAATACCAGTTTCAAAGCCTATTTGACACAGATTGGACACTTCTCTTCAAAAGAACAAATTTCCCGTCCTTTTGACTGGGCAGAAGCCAAAAGTTGAATTCTATGGCAGAAATGAGACTTTCATAACATGAAAGAGGTAAATGTACCTTTGGTAGGGTTGGGTTTGCTCATAGGTATACCTGATGTAAGTATTTTAATTAGATTTACCTGCCTCAAAAAGTTACACTCGTAAATTATGTAATCCCCAAAACTAAGCAGTCTTGGGAAAACGTATTGTTTCAATAAACATTTGAAGAATTCTGCTGACATTTTGCATCACTGTTGAACGTTTCAGATGAATAAAGAGGATGATTTGAGGACTTTTTGGACCTAAAAATTCATTTGACTGTGGATGTGTTTTGGTTGCGAATCCCCTGAGAAATATGTACAAGTGACCAGCACTTCCCTTTCTGTTAGTTTTTCTCTCTTATTTGTTGCATGACCCCATGTTTAAGAATCAAAAAAATGTTGTCTGAATGGCTATACTTGACAAAAGGTATTTGTGTGCCAAATTTAAAATGATGCGACCATATTTGTTTCGCCTAAACGTTATAATGGTCGCCTATGGAAATTTAAAATTTAGTACTGTGAAACGTATTCATGTTTGGCTGAAATTAAACAATTACAGGAAATCGATTGCATAAAATGTTTTTGGAGAAATGGTGGCGGAATGAAATATTTCAATATGTTGGATATTTTGGGGTTCCTTCTTACAGCTTGCGTATTGTCATATTATCTCTTGCAGTATCCCAGTCATAAGAATTCCGTCTTGAATGTCGGCAACTATCATATTCTAATGGCGTGTGAATGGTCCTTTTTGTGATGGGGCCGGACTATAGTATTCTCACAGAAATTTGAAAAGTATGACATCGTGTCAGAAGACTGATGCAGCTGCTCATATACTTTCTAATCTCGCTCGGAAACTTCAGGTCCTTGGTTCCTGTATTATGTGAAGGTGTTTTCTGTGCTAATATTAGAAAAGTGTTTTAAAAAGGTTGTCTGAAAGAGGCCGTAACTTCCATTCTAACCGTCAACAAATTTATTTAGAACAGGCCTAAAAAATTCTAACAGAGCTTGTGGACTTTCTTTACATATATTCAGCGGGAGAGACACATGTCTCTCAGCCGAGTATCAACTTTCATACCTACTTCAACACACCTTTTCGTCCCTTGAGTGCAACAAGGCGCCCTCTGCAATGTTTTTGGACTAGTTACGGCCTAGACTGGTTCCAGGCCATAACAGCGTTGTATTCCTTACATAATTCGACTGCTAACTAGAGAGCTTGGTATTACATATGAAAGCAATGGCAATATCACTTCAGGTCTTTAAAGAGAAACCATCATTCGAATTTTAGTATGTTCAATGTCTGCCACGAAAATAAAGTTTATGACCCCTTGTTTGAACACGAGCGCCTGTGTGGGGATGATTGTCAATGTGTTTTTATGCTAACTCGTTTTACTCACAAACCGCGAGGAACCGGAAAACTGAACCGCGACATAGCAAAAACCGACCGAACGGTTCTTCACTGTCTTGATGTAAAAAGATGATCAAACTATACCATCCTTGGAGGAAACTGGACTACAGTTAAAATTAGAAGTCCTGTTATGAAATGCACACAAATAGCATGTCGGTCTGCGCGTTAATATACGCGTTATGACCATAGTAAGGCTATCAAATTCTGTACATATGACCCGTGCACAAGCAATGTTTCAGCCAATGGACCTCCGGGTAACCTGGAGGTCCATTGGCAGAAATATTGCCTGTGTTTGCTATGAGTAATCAAGAGGACCTGCCGTGCTTTGGATGTCATTCGATATGGCAATTACCCGCAATTCCAACGCGCAATTAAGCCTAGGTAAGCACACAGTTCGTGACCGGACTTCTAGTTTTAACTGTAGTGGACCCTGAGAACTCTCGTCCCTCAGTCTATTCGTTACACTTTCTCCCTTATAAAATTGTCTAATTGGACGAGTCAATAATGGATAAAATGTAACAATTAGAACACAGCAGATATTAACTCTACTTATCAGTTAGCATATGTTGGTGTTCTTCCAACTCAATATGCTTAGTGGCTGAAGCCCTTGAACCCCTAAGAATGACCAAAGGAAAGCTAGGCTGAGCCCAATGGAGATACATACAGACGGAGCGTTTTGTGTTGAGTGGTGTCGTAAAAGCTATTCGTGCTTTTTCCAAATTAAGGAGTCCCAAGTGTTATTCACTATGTGTACTTAATATACAAAAAAAATAACCGAAAGCGAGTTTTGTTCCTAAAACCGAGTCGAAACCGAATCTAAAAAATTAAAATCGTCCAGCTCTCCTGTACTGTGACTGCAAAACCAGGCAAAGAATATCGGCCGGTGTCGCCGAACGCACGGGGGCAGACGGGGCAGCTGCCCTCCCTAACCTCGGATCATGGGGGCGAGAGGGGCATACAATGTCATTCCCAGGTTCGTCACTTAATTTTTTTCAATAATTTATTCTCGAAGTATCACTAAACTATACCCAAAATCCGTTCTTGGAGCTTTCAAAGGTGGGGGAGGGGGACTTACTGTCAAACTTCCCATTCTCAGGCCTTCGGCATTCGAGACATGCATGCGTGGGCATGTGTATGGTGGAGCTGCTAGTGCTAGTAAGTGCCCTTTTCTCAGGGTCTGCCCCCATCTCCTGCCTTGAAGTTCTTTCGGAGCTCCTGATATCGATCAATCAAATTATCTCGCTGCTTTTCTCTCCCCCATCAAAGTAGAATCTCGCTCGTGTGAAAAATGCGAGAACAATGAATCCAAGATTATATTTTTATTTGTTTTTCGTGATTAGGTCCTGATTTCGCAATATATTATTTTAAAAAATCTCGAAACTCTGGTGTATAAGTGTGTCGCGACCCGATCGCAATAGAGAGAAAATGTACCTGTAAAAGAAAGAATACACAAAGGTGTTCCAATGCCTGGAATGAACACGTGCTAATCATTTGAACCAGAAGGAGCGCTTTTCCGGTCCCGGGTCGTGATATAACCTGCCTTCATTAAGTAGGTTGTTACTCGGTAAATATGTGTGGTAGACCAATAAAGATTTTCAACGTGCAGCCCCAAGGCTGCATGTTGACAATATTGATTGGTCTTTCCCAAGTACGAATTTTGACTCTTCCAATTGATGACGCTGAACTGGCGTGGAAGATACCACCAACGGTTCAACATGGTAATCGATGTTCTGGGAAACTGTTTTGAAACTGTATCAGATTATTACGTTCTCAAATATGAATATGGTATGTTTGTGAAGAGGATTTAACCATCTATATTCTGACGGGCTGAGAACAATGAGCCCCGACAGTCAGTGTACGGGAGTTAGAATATTGCTCGGCGCAGACGAGTGGGATTGTGGATCTGTGACCTTGGCGTGTGGTGAAGTGTTCCAAAATCAAATCCTTGATGCTAGTGGTGGACGGGATTTGATTTGATAACGCATATTACCAATGGCTATTTTATCCCATTTACAACGTAAAACTGACATATTCGCAGGATAGAGAATGAAATATGTGTTGATATCATATCACACACACTATGTATATGTCAATTTGTATACATATAACACCATGTATGTGGTATATATATGATAGAATAAAGAATAGAATAGTTAACCAATCTTGAAACTCTGGTGTACAAGTGTATCGCAATCCGACCGCGATAGAGATAAAAACACAGAACCGTAACAACAAAAGAAAGGATACACAAAGGTGTTCTAATTCCTGAAAAGAACACTTGTTAATCCTTTTCTGGTCCATGATTTTTATTGTTGCTCTGTGAATCTGTGTGGTAGACCAAGGCTGTCCGTTGAAAATATTGATTGGTCTTCCCCCATGTAACGAACATATATTCTTTCAAATGATGACACTGAACTGACGTGGAAGATACCAACGTTCAAAGGGGAAATCAATGTTCTGGGAATGTTTTGAAACTGTACAAGCTTATTGTGTTCTTAAATGTAAATATGTTACAATTGTTAGCCATCAAAGCTTCATCACAGTCCGATTCCTATCAAATGGTCTGTCTCAGAAAGATCTGGCTTGGTATAACGTTATTGGATTCTACCCAAGTTATTCTATCCGTTTCGTGTTATTTTTGTAAGTCACCAACTTTTCACAACGTGTCTGTCAAATATATTGCTCAATTGATTTAGTTATAAAGCTAATTGGTCGCTTTTTCGGTGTACGGTTTAATTTTATGATGAGTTCTTTGTGCTCGTAAATCCATAGTTAAAATAAGTAATATCGGCATAGTGTATGAAAATAATACTTTCATTTTACATAATACAATTACTGACTTCTGACGAAGTCGATAGACGGTTTTATACCAGTCTGCCATAAATAGCGTTCCAGGCAAAGTCCTCGCATTGATCGAGAGAAGTATTGACAGAAATCAAAACTGGACAATAGATTTATTATAAAATGTCAAAAGCAAAACCACTGATGAAGAAAAGAAACAACAACAAATAACAATATGTACAGAAGACAACATTAACAGGGGCGCCGGAAAGGCCCAAACATTGGCCCGACCATAACATCCAGATCCCTGTTTTTTCGAATTCTTGCCATCGATTATGTGGGGGAGAGAAAAAAATGACAGTGCATGCAGTTCGTCTTTCGATGTCATTTTTCAAACATTTTCTGTGGGCAGGGCCGGATTTACGAATTGGCAGACTGGGCGGACGCCCAGGACCCCCACATTTTTGGAGCCCCACCCCCAACATTAAAGTTCGTCTTTCGAGGAACATAATATGACAAAATTCCCTGCCAAATTGCCAAAGGCCAATTTGGCAGGGTATTTTGTCATATTATGTTCCTCGAAAGACGAACTTTAATGCGGGGGCCCCACAAATGTGGGGGCCCTGGGCATCCGCCCAGTCAGCCAATTCCTAAATCCGGCCCTGCCCACAGAAAATGTTTGAAAAATGACCTCTCTCAGACCAATTTTGGTGCTATTTCTTTAGTATTCCAACCGCTTCCGAAGCGGTTGGAATACTAAAGAAGTAGCTCCCAAAATCTCCTCAATCACGTTAAGTCGTCATTAATAGCCGCCATTGTGTGCCCAATATTAAAGAAATAAGACGATCTATGCGCGCACTATTTTCGGATATCCACAGAACAAAATTAAAAAATCACAGCCAAGTTATTTGATATGAATGACGTTCGGCTGAAGGTCGATCACATAAATGTCATGATCGGCAAATTTTTTTGCCTCGACATTGGTCGGGGTGGTTGGGGCGGCTCCGGCGCCCCTGATTAAGTTCCAAAGTTTAATTCATTCTTACCTGAAACAAATATTTAAAAAATACAATTACCATTTCCACCTATGTTTAACTCTTTGAAGTCGAGAGGCCGCTTTGACAATCCAGGAACACGATACGTAACAATTTCTTTAAACCTTTACCCAACGTAACAGCCAAAACCGGCCAGCGCTATTCTCAAAATTCGCCAATTAATTTTCATTATTTTTTCATTTTTTGTCTCAAAAACATAGGTTATGACCCCTCGTTGGAACGAGCTCGTCGAGCTCGTTCCAACGAGGGGTCATAACCTATGTTTTTGAGACAAAAAATGAAAAAAAAAATAGTTATTCAAGAATTTTTATTGCAAGTGTCGTCTGCTTTTCATGTTAGGTAAAGGGTTAAGTGGGATAACTACTAAGTGAATGTGTGGAGTAGCTCAATTAATATTTCCAACATGTACATGTAGCCCCAAGGCTGCACGTTGAAAATATTAATTGGCCTACCCCCAAATAATGAATATGGACTCTTCCAATCTCGTTAAGTATGGTGACTACTTAGTGAACGTGTGGGGTAGCTAAATGAATATTTTCAACGTGCAGCCCCAAAATAATAATGAATACGGACTCTTCCAATTGCTGCCAAAGAATTGACATGGAAGATACCATCAGGGTTTAAAGGGTTAAAAGGCCCAATCAGCCCACTTTATCGAGGCCGTTCACGATTGGTTCAAATTTCATCTATCTTTAGAATGTACTGTATTTACGAAATAAAGAAACTGACGACAAGCGTCCGAGAGGACCTGAGATCCATTATCCCGAAAATCGCCTAACCGGTTTCGTACAGGTGTGTACCTCGTCAGAGACAGATTAAGAATATTGGTGTCGTCCTTTCTTTTATACTAAACGATCAGTCGAATGACTTGGCGAGTGACTCGGCGAATGATCTGGCGAATGACGAGTTGTTGAACAGCGTGTTGAACGCTGGCAAGTGACTTGGCGAATGACAAATTGATACATATGTACAAACCTTGCAAACAATATATGGTTCTCTAGCACCGTCAGTCCCAAACCTGGCAGCGGTCCTTGCACAACTAATTGCACGACTCACAATTGCGTCTATTTACTATCATGCAGATCATGTCAGAAATAATACACCGATAAAACCAGGAGATTCTTCAGAAACCGCATTAAGGAACATATTGCGGACATAACACACAAACGTGACACTCCTGTTGCCAAACACTTCAATTCTACTAACCATTCCCGTTCTGATCTCCGTTACCGCATCATACACGTACTATATCCCGACCCCGATGCACTCAAAACAACAGAACAACGCCGTCAAATTGAGCTGAAATGGATCCTGGAACTGAAAACGTTACAACCCCTAGGCATGAACAAGAAGGACCTTTCAGTCAGTTTTTTTTTTCAATATTTGTACTATATTTACGCTTGAATTGATTTCTAGTCTAAAAGCTCTTCGCATTCAGTCATTTCTTTAAGTAGTGTGACCACTAAGTGAATGTGTGGGGTAGCTGAATCAATATTTTCCCCAAGCTGAAAATTTTAATTGGTCTACCCCCAAATAATGAATATGGACTCTTCCAATTGCTGCCATAGAATTGGCATGGAAGATACCACCTGGGTTCAAAGGACCCAGTCAGCTCACTTTACCGAGGCTATTCATGATTGGTTCAAATTTCATCTATCTTTAGAAGGATACAGTCATCCCAAATGTACTACATTTACGCTTGAATTGATTTCTAGTCTAAAAGGCTATTCGCATTCAGTCAAATGGACGAAGTCGGACCAAAGGCGGAATGCCTGTTCTGTGAATCTGATCTATTCAACTTGATGGTGTACGGAACATCAGATTAAATTCTGTGATAATTATGGTCATTTCCTGACAGACTGAAATCTATTGATTTAATTGGCTTAAAGGGACAAGTAAATAATGCCCACACTTTTTTTAGAACCTTACCGAGTAAAAACATGAATATGTTGTCATTATGATCAGGTTGTTTTTTAAATGTTCATAAAAATAGAACAGAAAATGGTTTGCATATAAAAATTAACAATGTTCCAATAAGACTAAAATCCCCCTCCTCTGATTGGACGAGAGCTCGCTTAGTATATTCTATGTTTACGGCTCAAGTGGTAAATATTACTGTCTGACGTCACAACGCGAAATATTTGAAATGACGTCGCCCGTTTCGTAACTACTTCATCAACGGAGTGACTAGCAAGCCGTTTCATTTTTCTGGATGTTTCACGTGTGCAGCAGACGGTGTTCCGGTTGAATTGTTCTTTAAATTACTATTTGAACTAAGATGGAATGATTTTATCTGGTCATTCCTTATTTATACAGTGCCGTCGTGGATACACGAGAGGTTTATTTACTAAACATGTGATCGTTAAAGGTTGCCTTGAACAAGGCAACTTTTAACGATCACAAGTTTAGTAAATAAGCCTCTCGTGTTTCACGATATAGGTTTTAGGCTATGGGTAGTGTCTTATTGGAACATATACGGTTGAACATAAGCTCCCAGCCGCAAACCTCAGACCATGTTACCGTCAACTCATCACAATAATTTATAATGTTATCTCCTGAAAAAAAGGAAAACAATTTTTTTATTCATTTACATCAAAGACAAAATTAGGCCGGGACTACATGTTTATTGTAATGTGGAGTTAACAGTTAATATGTTTGTTAAACTTGAACGCTGCTGGTGGATATTTCTGCCCATGATACAAAATCTCTTGCCATTGAAATAAGTAAACTCTGGGCATATTTAACAAAAAATTTTCCCTTGTGAATTGACTAAACGTTAGTAGGTAATAATGGCGGATTCTGGACCACTTTTCCAAAAAATGTACAAGTACACGTACATGTACGTGTACCGCCATAGGGATTCAGTGTTAAATCGTGTACACGGGTACAAAATGTCGTTTTTTCATGGTGGTCCAGAATCCGCAATTGTTTTGAGGCTCACAGATCGCACTTTTCACGTTGAAACACCCGTTGGCGAACGCGTACATTCGACACGTCGCTCAAAAGTGAAAAGAAAAAAAATGTATGAAATTTGAAAAAAATGTAATTTAAAAATTTTTCTCTACGTTCCCATCGCGGATTAGACCATCGATCTATCGTTGGTGAACGCTAGCAAAAAACGCTTTGCGGATTCTAGACCAGCATCAAAAAGCGGTTTGCGGATTCTGGACCACCTACGTTCGCCAACGGGTGTTCGAACGTTAAAAGTGCGATTCGATCGGTGAAACCCATTTTGCGGATTCTAGACCAGAAAAAATCGATCTCAAAACGTTTTTTCGTTGTTCGCCAACGGTGAAAAGTGGGCGTAAAGCGTCATTACTCATCGAGGATTTTTTTAAATTTTGTTTTAAGACCGATTTGGGCCTCCGGTACATGGAAAAAGGGGGGTTTGCGGGTTCTGGACCACCACGTTCGCGATCGTGTTTCGGACGGTCTAGGGTGCGATCCGATCGGCGAAAACCCGATTTGTCGATTCACCTCGAGAGTTTTGTGAGCGAATCGTGATAGAATCGGTTTTGAGGAGTTTTTCAATTTTGTACTCAGTGTAAATAAATAGTTTTTTCATTCAATAGAGTCGACTATAAAATTGAATCCGATAAACTGTGTTATAATAGACATTGTTTCGGTGTAAATGAAAGGTTTTCATTCAACAGAGTCGACTATAAAATTGAGTCCGATAAATTGTGTTATAATAGACACTCATGTTTTGTTTCGGTGTGAATGAAAGGTTTTCGTTCAATAGAGTCGACTATAAAATTGAGTCTGATAAATTGTATTATAATAGACATTCATGTTTTATTCCGGTGTGAATGAAAGGTTTTCGTTTAATGATGACATTGAAAACTTGAGTTTTAGAAAATTAGAACCGATGGAAAATCATCTGTTCACGTTTTGTCACAGTGAAATTTGTGAGATAAATCTTAATAAAACAATTCGTAGAATTGTTTCATTCAAATAAAACAGTTCGTAGAATTGTTTCATTCAAATAAAAATTCCACTATAAAACCTTTTTCACTTAGATGAATTTTAAGAGATAAAATTCTATTATAATAGACACTCGTGTTTTGTTCCGGTGTGAATGAAAGGTATTTCGTTTTAATAATGGGCAAGAAAAGCGCGTTTCCACTCAATCAGGTTTAAGAGGTAATTGAATTTTAATTTACTTGTGATAATGTTCGGAGATATGAATGAACCCTTTTAACGGATATAATTATTCTCAAACGCGTTAAATCAAAAACCAGTTTCTTATACTCTAAAACTTTCAAACTTTTTCAAAGTTCTCCATTTAACGGATATAATTATTCTCAAACGCGTTAAATCAGAAACCGGTTTCTTATACGCTAAAACTTTCAAACTTTCTTAAAGTTCTCCAGTTCGTCACGGAGTGAATAATCGGTGATGAACGTGTTAGAGGGCAAACGCATTTATAGAGGTTTTATCATGTAAAATGTTTTTCCTCAACTGGTTTTAGTTATTATATTAAAGACAGAAGATTTTTATATACTAAAAACATAAAACATAAAATAATTATACATTTAATTTTTGAAAATAATAAAATAACTCACGTTAGCATACTCTAAAGGAAATATTAATAATTTAAAACGAAAAAATGTTTTTACACATCACAGATTCCAAACGTAGAGATCAACTTTTAAACAAATATGAACGTGCTAAGAAGAGTATTCAATCGGCTGACAGAAGCAGACGACTTGGAGAGATGGAATTAAGGCGCGAAACCACAAAAATATTTAAACCGACGGAGGTTCAGGAACGAAGCAAGAAGGAGATCGTTGAAGAATTGAGACCCATAAAAGAGAGTTCTTTGAGAATGGGTTCGTTGCCCGGTAGTTTTACAAAACAGTATTTCTTTCAATCTACACCGGATTACGTTCCCATGAGAATCGAAACCGACGTGAGCGAAAGTGATGATACAGCTTCGACTATCACCACTGATAGCGTCGCGTCGTCCGAGGATGGTGGTAAGAGAGATCTGTTGTATGGAATTTATAAGGATTCTGACGGTAGAACTTTTGTGGGCGACACAGAAGTGCGAGAGGATGATGATAATTTAATCGTCGGCTCTAATAGGTACGAATTAACTCCTGGATTGCGCAAATTGCTCCTTTTCGACAAGCCTGGAGATTACACGGAAGAGGATTACGACAATTACGGCGACATTCTGGTTCAGACCGACGCCATGAAGAGAAATAACGATGCCAGAGAAACGAGACCCAAAGCCAACAGAGGTTACAAGTGGACCAAAGTGGTGAAACCCATATGGGATATGAATAAGAAGTTCGACGAGTCGGTGACTGGCAAAGGGGTGAAAACCACTTTTCTTCTGAGCGATTCTGATGCTCTGTCTCAGAGTTTGAGTTTGTTGATGGCAAGTAGACGTGCTGGTAACACTGGATTAGATAATGAGATAATGAGCATATGCGATGAATTGTTGAGGCAGCAAGTTTTGAATAAACGCGATTACAAAAGACTGATGAACGAATTGAAGGATTGATATATAATAAGTAGAGAGAAACAAACAAAAATATATAAAATAAAAAGAGTAAATTTTACACTACAAAATAATAAAAGTAATTTAAACAACAAACGATTTACCAGTGAAAAACAAAATATATATTATAAAATAAAATATGTTGGTGATAAAGAACAGGGGATACGTCAGAACTTACGTTCAATGCGGTTCTGGCATCGTCGATTCTATAATGCGAGCGTTCACGAGCGATGCAGGTAGAAAACTCGCATCGACCGCGTTTGAGGTTGGTAAGAAGACGGCTTTAGATGCTGGTAAGAAAGCAGCGCCCGAAGCCAGTGGTAGGATAGCTTCTGCGGCTGGCAAGAGGGCAGCCGACGCGTTGATCGACACGTTGATCAGTCCGCCAGCGAAGCGAGCTACGTTAGAGCGATCGCCGAAAAGTTGGAAAGATTTTAAGGATGCTGTGGTACCCATACAAGATTTAGCCAAAATGACGAGTGGATCTGGATTGAAGAGAACTTGCGACGGTGTAATATAAATAAATAATAATATTTATAAAATTGAGTTTGAAAAAAACATAAAAATTGTGTTTGAAAAAATCTAAAATAACAAAAAAATAATCAAAGATGAACATTAAAGATATGTCTTGGAACGACGCCGCGACCAAGAGGTCGAATAACGAGTTCTTTCCCCAAAGCATAAGAGGCTTTAAAGTAGTGGTAAAATCGAATTCTGGAAAGACCAATCTGTTGATGAATCTGTTGTCGCAACCCGACTGGTTGGATTACGACAGATTGTTCGTGTTTGGCAACAGCTTGTTTCAACCCGAATACAGATTGCTTCGAGAGTGCATGGATCGTAGATTGCCCAAGGACGTCATAGCCAGAATCTTTGACAGTAGGGAGGAATTCGACAAAAGTGAAGCTTCTCTTTCGACCATTTTGGACAGTGCGGCGATGGAATTGATGAAGAGAAATGCGTCTTCGAACGTCGAGTGTCTATTTTATGAGAACGCTAGCGACGTTCCGGATCCTAGAGAATTGAAAACGGAAGATAAGAATCTCATGATTTTTGATGATCTGCTTTTGGAGAGACAGAACCGATGCGAATCGTATTACGTTAGGGGTCGTCACAGCAACGTGGACTGTTTCTACCTGTCACAGAATTGTTTTTGGTTGCCCAGACAGACGATAAGGGAGAACGCTAATTTACTGTGTCTCTTTCTCCAGATCTCAAGAATCTCAATCACATCTACGGCGATCACGTCGCAAACGACATGAGCGTGGCGGAATTCAGGAGATTCTGCAAGAGGGTTTGCGATGGAGGACTTTACAATTTCGTTGTGATCGATTTGACTAGCGAATTTAATTGCGGAAAATATCAGTGCGGATTCGACAAGTTTTATGTTTCTGATGATAATAAGACAGAGAGCGAAAATAAAATTAGAAAATAATAAATCATCAAATAATTTAGTTTTGAAAAAATAAAATAAAATAAAAACAAGGAGAATTGTTAGAATGGATAGCCAAGAATACGGCTGCAAAACAATCCATTCAAATCGTGGTGAGTGGCGATTCGACTCGATTCACGATGAAATTCGAACCTTCCATCGAATTGAATAGAGAGAAAAGATACGAGATGGCTTTGGTGAATCTGGAGATTTATTATTCCTTTCCCAACGTCACCGAAAAGAATAACTCGTTCAAGTATTCTGACGGAGTGGATTGGTTGGAGATTCGAATTCCCAAAGGAAGTTATGACATAGACGATTTGAACAATTACAATCATACGCGAATGAAGACGGATGGAAAGGGAAGCAACAAGATCAGACTCGCTCCCAACCATAATACCTTACAGATGATGTTGGATTTGGAAGATAATTTTCGAGTGGATTTCAACACGGACGATTCTATAGGCAAGATGCTGGGATTCGATCAAAAGATATATCGATGAAAATACGGTCGACATTCTCGCAGTCAATAGCATTCTGGTGAACGTGGACATGATTGCTGGAAGCTACGTGAATGGTAGCACTCAACCGACGATCTATTCCTTCTTTCCAAACGTGTCGCCGGGTTATAAGATCGTGGAACGACCTCGAAATTTAGTTTATCTACCAGTGATTTTAGACACTTTATATAGTCTCAAAACCACGTTGACGGATCAAACTCTTAGATCTTCCTGGAGAGAGGGTGATGATATGATTTCACATAAGAGAAATATAAAAGCAAAAAAAAAAAAAATATTGTGTATATAAAAATAAACGCAATATTAATTTACAAAAATTATTTAATATATATATAATTATCATTAAAATAAAAAAAAACAATTGAACAAAATATATTTTAAAAAAAGAATTATGACTCAATACATGGTTAAAAACGTGAACATATCCACAGGACAGAGGAAGAAACTTAAGAGAGCGTTAACAACTCAAAGCGAGGCGATGAGATTCAAATTCACTCACGAAGATCTGACGAGTGGCGGTCAGGATTCGATCGCCTGGACCAGAAGTCAAATCAAATGGATGGAGAAAGCGATTTGTGATGGAAGAGGGATGACGGTGAGATTGAGTCCCGCTCAAATGAGATACAATTTGAGAATGAAAGGTGGTTTCTTACCGCTATTGGCAGGAATCGCCGCAAAAGCATTACCCTTTGCCGCAAAAACATTACCCTTTCTCGGAAAGACTCTTGGCGTGGGAGCTCTCTCGGGACTCGCGAGTTCAGCAGTTGAGAAATTAATGGGTGGCAGCGGACTGTTTTTGAAGAAGGGAGGAGCCGTGTGTCGCGTCCATGTAGACGACTGCGATGAAGGATTGTGTCTAGAACCCATTAGAGGTGGCAACTCTTTGAGTGGAAATGGTCTCTATCTGAAGAGTGGACGGAACGTTGAGCGACTCGGCAAGGGTTTGTTGTTTGGTGAGAATTCGCCATTTAAGAATATACCGATTTTGAGTATGTTATTATAATATAAAAATTATATAATTATATAAATATAAATCATAAAAAGTATAAAAAAATAATATAAAATGGATAAAAAGGTGGAAAAACAATTAGACGATAATGATGAATATCACGAGATAGAGTGCAAAAAAGATGTGGAAAAACGATTAGATGCTAATGATGAATATTGCAGGATAGTGTGGGAAAAAGATGTGGAAAAACAATTAGACGCTAATGATGGATATCTTAGGAAAGAACTGAAAAAAGAGCGGGATAGATGGTTGAAATTGAAAAGAATGAGACGCTTTCCACCGTCACCACTACCTTCTGAAGAGAATGGTAATGATGCGAGTGTTACCAAGAGATACACCACATTCGTTCATAATTATGATTCGGATAAACAAATGTGTTCTTATAAAAACATAATATATCACAAAAAAAGAAAAGAACAATCGACGCCAAAATTGAGAAAAAAGGAAATGTTATTATAATATATATGCGCGATAGTGAAGAAGAAGAAGGAAAACAAAAAAAACAAAAAAAAAACACAAAAAAGTAATGAGATCTAGAGATGATCAACCTCTCTAGATCTCATTACTTTTTTTTTCCTTCTTCTTTGCTAAAAATCAATCTCTCTATTGTTTATATTTCCAAGTCCATTATTAACATGTTGACGCTCGTGTCTTCTCCTTTTTCGAAAATGTGTTGAATGTTTATCTTTACTTTTTTGAGTTTTTTTTACATCGGTGAACGCGCTCTCACCACCCGATTTGTTCACGAGTTCGCGTGAGATTTTTAGATATATGTAACTTCCATAGGGCAACGACAAATCGTCCTTGTCGAATTCTCTATCTTTGGCGATGACGATTTTCTGTAGATCGCTTTGGTACTCATAAAACAAATCAAGCGTGGCTTCATCCAATTTCAAAGGCATGCTATATTTGTCATGTTTGTGCTCTAAGCCATTCTTCTCGACCTCGTTCAATTCGATGGAGTCGTGTCGTTGTAATCTATAGATTTTATAACCGAATTTCTTACATGTTTTGACTCATTTCAATTTCAATTCGCATCTTTTAGGTGTTGTTGTCATGATCGATTATTTGTTTTTTTGTTTTATGAATTATTGCAAATAATGTATATTTTTAAATTTTGTATTTAAATAATAATTTGTTAAAAAAGTTTGTTTTTTTTTTACTCTTTATATATAAATAAAAAAAAAGGTTTTTTAATTTTAATTTTCTTTAATGTGAAGTTTTTTTTTTTGTAAAAGTGTTTTTTCTCTTTATATATATATAAATAAAAAGTTTAAATTTTAACATCCTTTTTTCTCATATTAATTCAATTTTTTTTTCACGTTAAGGAACATAAAAAAAATTGATTAATTTCATCAAAAAAAATTATTTTTTGAAGGAATTAAAACATATATATATAAAAACAATTTTGAAACTTTTTAACAAATTATTTAAATACAAAATTCGAAAAAAATATTCTTACAAAAGAAGGAAAGAAATAAAAAAATGGAAAATTTAAATGAGAAAACCGTACCTCAGTTAAATGAGATTTGTAAAAAATTAAAAATTCCACATTTCAGAAATCATAGAACCAAATCAAAAAAATTGAAGTCATACAGGAATATCGTTTGCGAAACGATGGAAAAAAAAAATCAAAAGATCAGAAGTGGATAAACTTAAACAGACTCAAATTGCAGAAAAAAATAAGCCGATGACAGTAACACCTGATGATAGAAAAGGAAAAGTGGAGCTTGATGAAATTAGAAAGATCATGCATGAGGAGATACGTAGTTTGCTCGATGAAAAGGCAACGACATCAAAAAATGCATCGGTTGTGAAAAATGAGAAGAAGAAAAAGATAGTAAAAGGAATCGAAATGCCAACATCGGAAAAAAACAAATACGTTTCGGTTTCGGTTGTGAAAAATAAGAAGATGACTAAATGAAAAGCCGTTGAAGAACTTCAAGTTTCAAAAGAAAAAAAAAAGAAAAATAAAACGAAAACGAGTGATGCACTTCAGAATCTAGACAAACGAGATATATCGAGCGAAATTCTATGAGCAATCGATGAAGGGAAAGGAAAAGAATATATAGCATGACTCATCGCAGAAATATTCCAATCGAAGCCCGTAAAATGGGAGAGTGCGATCAAAGGCATTTTTAAAACTTTCGACGTGGTTCCCTCGTTCAAGAAAGTCGATCCGAAATTGTTCATGGAACGGGTGAAGAAAAAAGTATTGGATTTGCGTCGTGAACACATGAATGTGGGACAAAAAATTAAGAGGATACTCCATTGCATGATGAATAAAATCGACGTGAAGTCCGGCAAGAGCATCGTGACAAATGCATTTTTCAGATCTAACGTCGAACCCATACTTTGAGGTTCAGATTTATCGGATGTTTTCGAAAAGATGAAAGACAAGATGTTGACGTCTCTCGTGAATTATCAACATGAAGGTAGTAATCGGACGTTCAATGAGGTGTTGAAACTCGAAATTCATATAACTGAAAACGATTCAGTCTTCCTACATGGAATTACCATATTTCTTACCTAAAATACACTCCGTGGTCAATGTGAGAAATAAAGATGATCAGTGTTTTAAATGGGCAGTCACCTCCGCTTTATACCCTGTCAAAATGCACTCCGATAGAGTTTCTCGTTATGAGGAGACTTCTAAAAATCTCGATTGGACCAGAGTGACTTTTCCAATGCAGTTAAAACACATCGAACATTTCGAGGCTCAAAATCCCACCGTAGCGGTGAACGTTTTGGGATATGACAATGAAAAATGAACGATCTATCCTCTCAGACAGTTTGAAAATCGGAATAGAAGGTTAAAAGTACCATTCATCGTGTATGCCGATTTCGAATGCTTCATCGTGAAAATGAGTTCCTGCCAACCCGACGCTCTTCGAAGTTACGTCGAAAGATATCAAAAACACACGCCTTCGGGTTGTTGCATTTACGTGAAATGCGCTTTCGACTCATAACATGACATGGGTCCCTTCACCTACACGAAACAGAGTGAACACGACGATGTGGCTCAAAGGTTCGTGGAAGAGTTAGAATCGAAAATTCAAATGTTATAGGACAAATTCAAAACTCCGGCGAAAATGATCATCATGCGAGAGCAGCAGGACGAAAATAACAGAGCCAGCGAATGTCACATATGCAGACAATCATTCGACGAGAATTCAGAGGAAAATAAGATGGTCAGAGACCACGATCATTACACAGGTCTGTATCGCTGTGCAGCTCACAGCAAGTGTAATTTAAAATATCGAGACAGTGTTTTCTATCCGGTGATATTTCACAATCTCTCGGGTTATGACAGTCATCTGTTCGTGAAAATTCTCAGCACCTCCCATGAAGAATTACATTGCATCGCGAACAGCAAAGAAAGATACATTTCTTCATGAAATGGAAGGTCATGGAGAAGAAAAGAGTAATCGATGGAGAGATGTTGGAAGAAAAAACGAAATCCATTCGTAGAAGCATACGTTTCATCGACAGTTTTAAATTCATGTCAACCGCTCTGGGAAAATTAGTCGATAACATGAGCAAGGATAAATTTAAAATCACGAGTGAACATTTCGGAGAACGAGTAGACGGCATGTTGAGGAAAGGAGTCTATCCTTATGATTACATGAGCGATCTAAAGAGATTCGACGACACCGCACTACCTTCGAAAGAAGATTTTTATTCAAAGTTATACAAATCCGACATTTACGATGAGAATTACAAACACGCCAGAAACGTGTGGAAATCATTCGATATGAAAACCATGAGAGATTATCATGATCTCTATCTGAAGACCGACGTTCTGCTCTTGGCAGACGTGTTCGAAAATTTTCGAGACGTCTGTCATCGAAATTACGATCTGGATCTGGCTTGGTATTTCACCACACCCAGTCTGGCGTGGGACGCTTTGTAGAAGACCACCGAAGTCCAATTGGAATTATTATCTGACGTGGACATGTTGCTCATGTTCGGAGGGCTGCGAGAGGTGGCGTCTCGATGATCTCCCACAGATATTCTGAAGCTAACAATCCCTACATGAAAGAAGGTTTCGATTCAATATGATCGAATAAATACATACAGTATTGGGACGCTAATAATCTGTACGGTTGGGCTATGAGTCATCCTCTAACGTTTAGAAATTTCGAATGGGTGACGGAACCGGAAGAGATGCAAAAATGGAGAGACTATCCTTGCATTTTAGATGTCGATTTGAACTATCCGAAAGAATTACACGATCTACACAATGATTATTTGCTGGCTCCCGAACGAATGGAACCAAACGAAGGAGACGAGTAAAAACTCATTCCCAATTTATTAAACAAACGTAAGTTCGTCGTCTACAGCGAGAATTTGAAACAATACATCGATCACGGGATGAAATTAGTGGACATACATCGCGTCATTCGATTCAACGAAGAGCCTTGGATGAAAAAATACATCGATCTCAACACGAATCTCAGAATTCGAGCCGAGAACGATTTCAAAAAAGATTTCTTCAAACTCATGAACAACTGTGTGTATGGTAAATCGATGGAAAACATCAGGAAGAGAACTGACGTTCGACCCGTCACATCTGAGAAAAGAGTTAAAAAATTAGTGGTGAAACCCAATTACAAACACCGAACCATATTCGACGAAAATCTAGTGGCTGTCCATATGCAAAGGACGCACCTGAAGTTCGACAAACCGTATTATCTCGGACCGATCATCTTAGATATCAGCAAGCGATTGATGTACGAGTTTCACTACGATTATGTCAAACGAAAATTTGGTGATAAAGCCAAACTACTGTTCACCGACACAGACAGTTTAGTTTACGAGATAGAGACGAAAGATGTCTACAGAGATATATCTCCGGACGTGGCCGCGTGGTTCCAGGCCACCAAATTTCACGCGAACGATCGTTTCGTTCGCGGGATGGTTATGCAAATCCAAAAACCCGCGAACGATGTTTTGTTCACGCAAAAAATATGACGTCAACGAAATTTTTGAGTTCGAATTTTTTGTTGTTCATTGATTTGTCAGTGTGCCGTGGTACCCTGATCGCCAGATAAGAAATACAACGAATGAGTATGAAGTAGAAGTGGTAGTTTGTCCTGTTGCTTGAACTTATATAGTACTGTATTTTACTCGTGCGATTCTAAACACATTTCAACATTTATTTTCAAGGACATAATGTAAGTATAGTACAGTTAAAACTAAAAGTCCTGTCCTGAAATGCGCACAAATAGAACGTCGATATGCGCGTTAATCTACGCGATATGACCACAGTAAGGCTATCAAATTCGGTAAATATGGCCTGTGCACAAGCAATGTTTCAGCCAATGGACCTCCGGGTAACCTGGAGGTCTATTGGCAGAAACATTGCCCGTGTTTGCTATAAGTAACCAGGAGAACCTGCCGTGCTTTGGATGCCATTCAATATGGCAATTGCGCGCAATTCATACGCGCAATTAAGCCTAGATAAGCGCGCAGTTCGTGACAGGACTTCTAGTTTTAACTGTAACTGTCAGCACGAAAGCATGAAACATTGTGGGTTTTTCTGTGGTTGTGTTCTATTTGATATTGGTGTAGATTCAGCGTGTTTTCCCCCTCATTATTGTTGCGTGCGAATTCGCCCCAGTTTTTTAGCTCATCTTGACAAAGTCAAGCTGAGCTAATCTCATCGCTCTCCGTCCGTCGTCCGTCGTCCGTCAACACCATGTTTTGGTATTCTCCTCCAAAGCCACTAGGCCAATTCAAGTGAAAGTTTGTGTGAGTGATGGTCCCAAAGGGGCATTTCATTTTTGCTCAACTCAGCATGCCCAGCCCCATAGGGAGGGAGTGGGGGAAAATGCTCCAAAATATTTTTAAATCTTCTTCTCAAGAACCAGTGTGTACAGTGACTTGATATTTGCTATGGAGCTTCCATATGAGGTGTAGAATCAAGTTTGTTCAAACGAAGTTCATGAAGTAATATTTGGCTTTGTAATAGGAGGGGTAAGATTTTTGGCCCTGCCCAAAATTTCTATTTTCTGAACCGATGGTCCGGTATGAACCAAATTTGGTTTGTGGTAGTATTGGGTCATAAGTACTTGACCCATGCAAAAAAAAAATTCCCGCATCCCCATGGGAACCCTGGGAGCTAAAAATAGAAATATTTTCAAACGCCCATATTTCCCAAACCCCACGGAACAGAGAGCTTTTATTTTGTATAAAGTATCCTTATCAGTAGAATTGAATGGTAAAAAAAAAATGCCATCGGTTATGTTAGGGTGTTCTATTATGGGCATCGAAAAAATGCTGAGTCAGCATATTTGCAAAAATTTTAAAAAATCTTTTCTCCAGAACCAATCATCAGAATCTTTTGATATTTGGTATACAGCATTCATAGGGGGGGGGGGGGGGAGGGGGGAGGGGTCAGATAAACGTTTGTTGAAATAAAGCTCATTGGTTCATATTTGGGCTTTCTACAGGAGCCCGAAGTTTTAACATAGGGTAATATGGGGAATATTCTTTAAAAATCTTCTTCTTCAGAACCACCAGTCAGAATCTTTTAATATTTGGTATACATCATTGTTATGAGGGTCAGATTCTAGATTGTTCAAACCAAGTCCCTAGATTAATATTTGGGCTTCCTACGGAAGCCCAAATTTTATCTTTGTTCAATATGGAGGGTAATTTAAAAAAATCTTCTTCAGATCCATCAGTCAGAATGCTTTGATATTTGGTATGCAACATCTCTATGGGGGTCAGATTCAAGTTTGTTCAAATCAGATCCCTAGGTATATATTTGGGCTCACTATGGTAGCCCAAATTTTTACTTAATGCAATATGAGGAAATTTCTTTAAAAATCTTCTTCTTCAGATCCCCTAGTCGGAATGCTTTTATATTTGGTATACAACATCTCTAGGGGGTGGGGGGGGGGGGGTCAGATTCCAGGTTGTTCAATTCGAGAGCCTAGGTTAATATTTGGGCTCCATATGGGAACATGAAATTTAACTTAGTAGAATATGAGGGAATTTCTTCAAAAATCTTCTTCTTCAGATTCACTTGTCAGAATGCTTTTACATTTGGTATACAACATCTCTAGGGGGGGGGGGGGGTCAGATTCAAGTTTGTTCAAATCGGATCCATAGGTTAATAGTTGGGCTCGCTATGGTAGCCCAAATTTGAACTTAGTGCAATTCGAAGACATTTCTTTACAGTTTCTCTTCTTCAGATCCAACAGTCAGAATGCTTTCATATTCGGAACACAACATCTCTAGAGAAGTCAGATTTAACTGTGTTCAAATCAAGAGCCTGGGTTAATATTTGGGCTCTCTATGAGAGCCAGAATTAGCCATTTTGCAGAAGAATTAAAAAATTTTGTATTCAGTACCCTCTAGAGGTACTAAGATTAATCCACATAGGTTGTATCAAGGTGCTTCATAGGGGAGCTCTACATTTTACTTATGATCAACTGAAGAAAAGGCATGATGCCCAGATTATTTTGTCACTCGTGAGGGAATCAAGGATTGACAGTGTAGCCTATGGAGATGACTTGTATCTGTATCTGTATTAGTACGGTGTAGGGCCGTCTGGCGTAAAGACACCGGGTGGGAGCCGTTAGTGGCTTTTCGAGAGGGCATATTGAAAGCCCTCCACCGTCTGCGCATGCACTATATTGTTGCCTAAGTGGTTCCAACCAACAGCGGTGCGGATAAAAAATGAATTCCGGTATTCTAAGGTTTTAGCAGTTCCGACTTTATAGGCTCTGGTATTTTTAGATGTGTGTCTATCAACGATATTTTGAGTGACACAGTCAGTATATGATTTGCTTTTAATTTGCCTTCTGTTATGCTTTTGCAGGAATTTATCTGGGGGGATGGCTGGCACTGACCCCTCAATAATCTTGTAAAATTGGGTGAGCCTTTTATGTCTGCGTCTAATCTGGAGGGCATCTAATTCCAGTTTGAGAAGCATTTTTGTGGAGGTGCCCTCATCTCTTGAATGATAGTCACCTGTGATGAACCTGGCGGCTTTTCTTTGCACCCGTTCCAGTTTATCAATATCCTTTTGTAGGTAAGGGTCCCATACTGTTGATGCGTATTCAATCACTGACCTGACCATTGCAATATATGCTGTTTTTTTGCAGTTCTCGGGGCAGAATTTTAAATTTCTTCTCAAGAAGCCAGTGGTTGAATTGGCTTTACTTACAATTTTGGATATGTGGGAGTCCCATTTCAGGTCCTTGGATAGTATTACCCCCAAGTATGGTGATTGGGAAACTTGTTTTAGAATTTGATTATCCAGGGTGTAGAAATGGGGTGACTTTTCATTAGTGGACATGAGGTAGCATTTTTTTGCATTAAATTTCATGCCCCAGTTTGAAGCCCATTTTTCCATTTGGATCAAGTCATTTTGGAGAATACTGTGATCAGCCTGTGATTTCATCGGGCGGTATAACAGGCAGTCATCAGCAAATAATCTTACCTGGGAATTTACTGAAAGCGGCAGGTCATTGATGTGGCATAAGAACAGTATGGGGCCCAGGACTGTACCCTGTGGTACACCTGACTCAACTGGGACCGATGTGGAGCCTTCACCGTCAATAACTACCCGCATGTGTCGTTTCGTGAGAAATGTGGTGAGCCAATCATGGATGGAGCCTTTGATGCCATAATGCTGAAGTTTATACGGGAGGTGTTTGTGTGGTACTGTATCAAAGGCTTTTGAGAAGTCGAGTATGATTATATCATTTTGTGTGCTATGTTCGTGGTGTGTAAAATAATCCTGCATTGTTGTAAGTAGCTGGGTCTCACATGAGAACCCTGATCTGAAGCCATGGTTTAGGTTTGTAAGGGTGCCTGTCGATTCCAGGTGAGTTAATAGATGTTTCCAAATAATATGTTCCAAAAGCTTACAAGTAACTGATGTTAAAGATACAGGTCTATAGTTTTCGGCTAGGTGGACATCTCCCTTTTTGTAGACAGGTGATATGTTGGCATTTAACCAGTCCTCGGGGAGTTTTCCTGTGTCAATTGACTTTTGGAAGATGCTTGCTAGGCCTGGGGCTAGCTCTGCTAGCTTAATGTAGCTTAATGTAGACTCATTCTCGGACTCTGTTTAAATTGTGTTCTGTACAAGATGAGCGCTTCAGGCCCCGTGGGGCCTCTTGTTTCATATCTTATGGATCAAACAAAGGGATGTAGAGGTTGAGATTGAAGACACTAATTTTAGAATTAGGACTTAAATAGTATTTTCCGTGGCGTTGATATGGAAATGCAGAAACATATTCAAGGAAAAACTTGATCTAACGTTAAACATTTATGTGGGTCGAAATGGCATGGGCCTGGAACACCTATGGTTGTTTCACTAATAGACTTCCAATTTTTTGGTAAACATGCATGCACTGGTGTTTGTTTTATCTTTTATGAATGATGCAGTGGTCTGTCAATGTTTTCTCAGCCCCAGTCCTGAGGTCTTGCATCCATTGATGTTTATCAGCGAAAGAATCTTATACTGACTCCAGCCTTCCTTTGCTGACATTGACAACACCAGCCATTGGTATTGTCTATGTCAGCAAAGGAAGGCTTGAGTCACATGTAATGTTCATTGATTGCGGCATTGCTTCTACGTCAGTATTCATTGTTGCTCTAATTTATTACAATGAATACTAATCCCTTTAAATATTTTGTTTCTTAATGGTTTTACCATATTGGTATAAGCGTAAACCTGTACAACTTATTCAACCACTGAATATTTCATCTCATATCTTGTTTTAATCACATAACCTTTTGCGTAACCAATTGGTTGTGCAAAAATAATTAATGTGAACATAAAAATGGGTTACACAAGCTCAAAACCCGTGAACGAAAAATGGGTTCCGTAAGTTTTTGAAATTTCGTTGCCTGTGGTTCGACACGAGCAATTATGCCGTAGATCACCCGTCCAACATTCAATCGAACGACAACAAGAAGGTGTTGGGTAAATTTAAGGATGAGAGCGGCGGTAAACAAATCATCGAATTCGTGAGCTTGAGACCCAAACTGTATGCTTATTGTCTAGAAGATGAAGAGATCAAGAAGTGCAAAGGGGTTAAAGCGTGCGTGGTGAAGCTAAACATCTCTTTCCGAGAGTATAAAGATTGTCTGTTAGGAAGTGGTCCGGTGTATAAGACTATGAAATTGATTCGAAGCGAAAATCACGACTTGTATACCGAAATAGTCAACAAGATTTCGCTGACGGCCGATGGCGATAAGAGATTCGTGTTAGACAATAAAATAAGCACTTTGGCACTCGGACATTGGACTTTGGATCTAATTTTAGACGATAGAATTTCAGATATGATTGCGGATGATAGGATTCCAGATATGATTAAGGATGATAGGATTCCAGAAAATCAAGAGGAATTAGACGGATTCAAGATTATGGAAGTCGATAAAGACATCGAGAGAGTTAGTTTAAAAAGAAAAAGAAAAACATAAAAAAATAACGGCATTTTAGTGACTTATAATAAAATAAAAAAAAATTAAAAAAAAAAATATACACATTTTTGAATAAGAAAATAGAGATATCCGTAGAAGGTGTCGTCTTACCTAACGAACCCCTATCCAACATCGATCTGTCGAATGCGGTGAGGGATTTGAAAATCAAAGATTTTCTAGGTGTGTTTTCCAGAGATGCCTTGCCGAAGAGAAGACCTCGACAATCGGAATGCGGAATTTTAAATCTAGACGATTTATCGGGTGAAGGCACTCACTGGGTGGCGTGGTTCAAGAACGGGAAGAAGAAGAATTATTATTTCGACAGCTACGGCATCTCGCCGCCAAAAGAAATAAAGAACTATTTCAACAAATCGATGGTTCATTACAACACGGAACGAGTGCAATCGCCAGATCAAGTGTTTTGCGGTCACCTGTGTCTCTACGTTCTCAAGAGATGGTCTGAAGAAGATCGGTTTCAAGACATTCTAAATGATTTACATTAGAGAGAGATTTTTTTTTATAATATATATATATATAAAGGTAAAAAAATTATTTAAAAAAATTTAATTGAATAAAAACGAAAAATAAAAATAAGTGAAATAATTCATTTTTAGTAAACTGCGTTTGAATTATATTTTAAAACAAAAACCTCAAAACAACATGCCAGTCGATAAATTTGGTAGAAGTGACGACGAAAGTCGGCCCAAAAAGAAGAGGAAGACGCTCGAAGTCGGTGATGGTTACGACGTTGCCAACTTGGATGAACGTTACGCTCGGAGATATAAACCTCGAGAGGAACCTTTGAACATGAATGATAAGAAGCTCTACAAGCTTCCCGAGCTGATAGATCTCGCAGATGCTGCGACTAAAAAATATGTCGACAGGGGGAACACGGATTTCGAATGAATCATACTAGATAATTACGTGGATAAAGCCATGACCGACGAGCTCGATCTGAAATCTAAACATTTGGTGAATGTCGCGAATCCCATAGATTCCACTGATGCCGCGACCAAGAAATACGCGGACGACTCTCATGCGCGATTCAGCAAACATCGGAGAAGTAGATACGTTCAGAAAACGATGCACTCGGAATTGAACGCCAATTCTAACAAGATAACGAACGTGGCCACTCCCACGAATCCCAAGAATGTGGCGACCAAACACTACGTAGATCTGGAACAGAGAAAGTCTGACAGACGAGAAATGAAATCGGATCTGAATGCGGGATTCAACAAGATATTGATTCTGTCGAAGATCGACGATGCAGATGCGGACTCAACCGCGGTCAACAAGGGCTACGTAGATTCTGCCGTGATACGATCACAAGAATACGTAGAATCGCAAGTGGACGCTCTCTACCTGAACAAACAATCTGGCGGAACGATGGAGGGTGTCATCAACATGAACGGTCACAATTTATTCGGTCTCGATCACGATCCCGAATTCGATTCCCGCGCAGTCAGCAGGAAGTACGTGGACGACAACTCAGTCTGGAGAAAGGGCGACATTGTGGATGGTAAACTAGACATGGGCGGACACGTGCTCACGAATCTACCGGATCCCGTGAACATGACGGATGCCTGCACCCTGATTTCAGTGGTGGAAAGTGTCAAATATGCTAGACAATTGATCACCATGTGGGCTGAGGAGGCCGGCACGTTAGAGGAGGGAAAAACCGAGTGGTCTTTCGGAAACGGAGGTAGCAGATCACAACATGGTCGGGTGGGATATCCCATGCCGTTAGGAGGTGAAATCATATGAATGGGTCTGGCTTCCACGGATTTGAATAACAGAGCGGTCGTCAATCTCGCGGTGAATGGAGTAGAGAGCGATAAGAGATACAGCGTTGAAAAGACTGAGAATCAACACGCGAATGTTAGCACGTTCGGCACGCCTCTCAAAGTGAACGCCGGAGACAGGATTAATTTCGTGACGAAAACCAATAATCCCGAAGCCACCACTTCCGTGGTGAGTCTACTGATCGAACTAGATCCTTTGAACAAACAGTGAACGCATGGAAATAATTAATTAAAAATAATGAGTGATTATTAAAAACAAAAAAAAGTAATGAGATTTAGAAAGATGTTCAATCTCTCTAGATCTCATTACTTTGATTTTTTTTTTTTTTTTTTTTTTAATAATTACTCATTATTTTTTTTTTTTTTTTTTTTCACACACGTCTCTCATCGAATGATCGACATCTTATTTCCATCTGATTCGAATTGTAATTCTCTGTCCGACAGGACCAAGGCGAAGGCTTCGGTTTTTCTCGGCACGTTCCTATCGAATTGCATCTTGATCTGAATGTCTAAGACGCTACTCTTGAGTCATTCACTCTGTTTACTGACGTCGAATACGAACATGGGATACATCGACTTGTATTCTCCGGGAGATATGTTAGGGTTGCTCATCAATTCGTCTAGACCGTGGCACTTCTTTCTAAAATCAGCGTCGTCGCCGTACAGTCTGCAGAAATCGTTCTTGTCGAAAGACATGTTGTAATCGATTGCTGGCTATCTCGTGCCGTTCAGAAACATTTGCATGTTTCTCAAATTACAGTGATCGAACAGCGATGCATTCTTTTCCTGAGACCCGTCCCTATCGGTCTGAAATGCAACCATGATGAAACGCGGTTTCTCAGAAGTGGATTTCACCGTCAGTCTCCAATCGAAGTGATTCGTGGAGGGTGGAATGCAAGCCGTGTCGCACTGTCTCATTCTAAATCCCACGGGTAATTTACTCTTAGATTCTATGATCTCGTAGAGATGCGTTTTTTCCATGATCGAAGGCACTACGTGCGGAACGAACCACGATATCTTGTGTAGAGTTATCTTACCGCATCGGTCGCGGTGAGTCTCACTATCGCGTCATTATTTCCTTTTCGAATCAACATCAGATTGTGTTTGAATCCGTACATGATCTTGTTGTAATCGTCTGCGAATCCGAAGATGTGTTTCAAAGGTATCCTGAACGAAAACGTTCCTTTAGGTCTGGGCGTCTTGATGACGTAGTCGAATATCGCGACGGCGCCGGCGCTAGCAGGGCCGACGATGTCTTTCATCGACAACTGATTAAGTCCTCTGGATTTCGAAAAATCATCCGGATACGTCAAGAGTCCGAACATCGTGGTGGCCTGGCCGGGATGAAACACAGATTCTATCTCTTGTCCGGATATATTACTGAATAGATGCATGATGCCATTATTGGCTAGAGTAACTGTGTCATCGTCGGCGTAGTCGCTCCCATGTTCCTTGGTGAGACGTCCCTGCACCACTATGTAACTCTCGCTATGATGGACGAATAGATCTTGGGTTTCGACGTTGATTCTTATCTCTCCCGCATTGTTCAAACTCGTTCCGGTTATCGGTTCGTATTCGTGAACCTCGTATTCTTGAATACTTTCATCTTTCACTGTGCTTTGTGCGATATCTAGTATATTTGCCATTTTTGAAGGGTTTTTGTTTCTTGTTTATTAATTAGCTTGCTTTCTTATCTAAAAATAGTTTTAATTATTTTTATTATTATTTTTCTCTCCTATATATATATGTAAACAAGAAAATGTTAAAGAGAGTAAATAAAAAAAAAATGTTTTCTTTATCAAAACTTCGTCTTCTGCAATTGTTGTTCGTAAAACTTTCCGATGATCTCTTCTCCATCCAAAGCTTTGATTTCGTAAGTCACCGGATCGGTGTGAAATATTTTGATTATCACGAAGATTTCCGAGGTCCATCGAGGAGTATAACCCTTTTCGAAATGCTTCTTATAAGCGTAGATTCTCACTCGATCGCCGACCGCAAATTTCGGCGTTCTAGACTTCTTCCTGATCTCAGATCTCTCGGGATATAGATTCGCGTAGACCCGTTTTTCGTTTCGAGGATCGGGAGTCATCTTGATCAATCTGTGTTGTAATCTTTGACCAGACTGTTCAGAGCGTATATGTATTTCTTAGTCGAATTCGCCATGAAGTATCTGTCCATCTTTTCCTTCATTGTTCGACTCCAACATTCCACCACGCTGGCTTTCTCTTCGTTTTCGATCGAGTAGAGGTCGACTAATCGACGAACGTGCTTGTTGTAGAATTCCTTTCCCTTGTCCACCCACAATTTATTTGGTTTTCGAGAAGATGAGTCGAACACGCTCTTCAGGACCTCGGCGACGCAAGGTCCCGATTTATTCTTCGAAGCTCTGATCCAACCGTATTTGGAAAAAACGTTGATGACCGTCAATAGATATTTGACGCCCTCGTTCCACCTCGAAAACGATCTCATGTCGACCAAGTCGGTGGACCAAATGTCATACAAACCCTTCACGAACAACCTTCTCTTTCGAAATTTACGCACGATGGGTTTGTGTAACTCCTCGGCCAATTCGCTCGTCAATAATCGTTTCTTCTTCTTTTCCGGTGCGCTTTTTTTTTTTTGAATGCCCCATCCGAATCGGCGTTTCTCACCGATCAGATTACCGACCAGCGAACGTTCTATCTTCTCTCTCCTGGTCGGATTCGATATACCTCTCAATTTCGCCAACATGTTTTTATCGCAGACGTCGTTGCAAGTCTTGATGTCGGGATGTCCGGGGTAACACAGGTCGTGATCATACGCGGCCGCGTCCACCTTATTCATGGGTTTGCTCCAAGATTTAGGAGTCAGATCAGCATTGAGTCTCTTGTTCAATTTCGTTCCGGGTCCCGTGAAACTGTGACCCGGCAGATGCATTTCGAAAGGTAGATTATTGATCATTTTATTCACGATGATTTTACCTTTGCTTGTGTTCTTTTTTTTTTGACGAATCGAGTCTTGATCGAACCACACACGTCGCAAATTCCGCGAAGCATCTGTCTGTCGTTTTTAGTTCGTACTTCTCGAGAATTACTCATCTCGGTAACTCTCTTACACTTTACGCAATACATTTTTTGAGAGTTATTTAAATTAATTTCATTATTTTATATATAAATTTAATATTTCTTTTTTAAAAATTCTGTTCTTATTATATATATATTTTTTTCAATTGCTGCTCTTGAGTTCTATCATCTTACTGAATTCCTCCCTAGCCTCTTTCCTCCCCTTTTCCACGAGTGAATCCTTCATCTCTTCCTTGATGATCTGATGAGTCTTGATTCTCACGGCTTCTTTCATGGCATCGTATTTCGTTTTCTCGCTAAATATCGTGACGTATTCTCCGTCCGATATCCTTCCGTCTTTCAACACCATCGAAATCATTTCGGATATCGTGTCGATCTTGGAGGCGGCCAAGACGCGAATCTGTTCGTGTTTCCTAGCCTTCAGATATATTTTCCTACTCAAAAAGTTTCCGAGCGTGCTAAACAATCCGGCGGCGAGAGCCACTCCTTCTATGGTCAACACGATCGGAATGCCGACCGCGGTCGACAACAATCCGATGCCGGCCGCGTGTAAACCCATGGAAATCGTGATGAGTGTCGTGTCGACCGCGTTGACGAATTTCAGGAAACGCGAATACTTCTTCTTGAGAGAATGGCGAGAATCTCTCTCTCGAATTTGATTCTACTGATTTGATCGATGCGATACCTCTCTCCTCTTTCTTTCTCTTCTAGCAACGGCGCCGTTGGCAAAACGCCGTTCGGCTTCTCAACCTCGTCGTCATCTAACGTCGGGTACAATTTATTTCTGGTTCTCATTTTTGTGTTTTTTTTCTTTCTAATATTAGATAAAAAAATTTATGTGTGTATTTATTTTTATTTTCTATTCTCCCTTATTTATATCAACGAGAAAACTTAGACGTATGCTTCCTTCAGCAATAATTTCATGATGCATCCCTTGTCTTCTAAAGTCAGACTTCTACGTGCCAATTTCAGTTCTTCCGAAACTGTGGGCTTGTCTCCATCCCTACAGAAGACTACTCTCTTCCAAAGCGTGATCACATCGTCGAATCTAACGCGTTCGAACGCCGGTTCGAAGTACTTGACGACCATATCTTCCCTTTCCATCGTCAGACACGAATGATCCTCGTGATCGAAGTCTAGATGATCCCGACATCCGACGCATCGTTCTAACAAGATGGGACGTAGTTCTTCGTTCACACAGATTGCGTATGCTCTCATCAGCATTTTTAAAAGAAACCTTGCTCTAATAGTCTGGGAAGCGTTCATGATTTATGTAGTTTTTATTATCTATTCGATTCGATATTTATTTTTTTAAATAACTATTTATTTATATTTTTTCTCTCCTATATATATCAATCACTTTTCTCCTCAAAACCGATTCTATCACGATTCGTCTCACAAAACTCTCGAGGTGAATCGGCAAATCGTTTTTCACCGATTAAATTGCACCCTAGACCGCCCGAAACGCGATCGCGAACGTGGTGGTCCAGAACCCGCAAACCCCCCTTTTTCCATGTACCGGAGACCCAAATCGGTCTTAAAACAAAATTTTTAAAAATCCTCGATGAGTAACGGCGCTTTACGCTCACTTTTCGCCGTTGGCGAACGTCGAAAAAACATTTTGAGATCGATTTTTCCCTTTCTAGAATCCGCAAAATGGGTTTCACCGATCGGATCGCACTTTTAACGCTCGAACACTCGTTGACGAACGTAGATGGTTCAGAATCCGCAAACCGCTTTTTGATGCTGGTCTAGAAACCGCAAAGCGTTTTTTGCTCGCGTTCACCAACGATAGATCGATGGTCTAATCCGCGATGGGAACGTAGAGAAAATTTTTTAAGTCACATTTTCTTCAAATGTCATACATTTTTTCACTTTTTGAGCGACGTGTCGAATGTACGCGTTCGCCAACGGGCGTTTGAACGTGAAAAGTGCGATCTGTGAGCCTCAAAACAATTGCGTATTCTGGACCACCATGAAAAAACGACATTTTGTACACGTGTGCACGATTTAACACTGAATCCCTATGGCGGTACACGTACATGTACGTGTACTTGTACATTTTTTGGAAAAGTGGTCCAGAATCCGCCACTTATACCTACTAACGTTTCGATCAATGATTTCTTTACATAATAAATTGGATGAATTTTAAATTAAATCTAAACATGGCTGCTTCATAGCAGGTGAAGATTTGGTGAAAAATATTTTGAAAATACTCAGTGGGGTCAAGAGTTCAGAATTTAATTTGGACAGCAACTGTTGACTTTTTTCTGTTGATTTATCATTCTGTTAAAATCCTCAGACCATTCATTCACACTGTTTTCAAAAAAGCATTGATTATTACATGATTCACTTGTCTTTTTAATAGCCTCGTCCTGAAAATAACAACAGATATATAGAGGATATCTACGCTACTTTAGTGAATATTGGGAATTATCTCCTTTAGATAATCTGCGATAATTCACAGGCTAGCTTATAATAAAACCCACTCTGTTTTTTGACAGACAGGGCTGTGAAGTAAATACAGCTATTTCCTGGACGTTTTGGACATTTTTCATAAAAAACGCCAATTATCAAACACGCAGTGTTCCATATTGATAAGACACACACCCATGAAGTTGCACACACGCCTTGCTGCGTGTCCACTCTGGAACATGGCTATAATTTCGTTGTCAGTGACGTCATAAACTTGCTGTTTGGTGTAATAAACGTAATTCTAAACAAATTCGATTTCGTGTGTATATAAAAGGTCTTTGCGTTTGAAAATAGGGAAATATACAGGACGTGGAGAGTGGGTTGTAACTAAATCACCCGTGGAGTGGAGTTATTACCCACAGTATCACTTTCAAATTCTGGACATGTGGACAAAAAACACAAGCAATGTTTCAGCAAATGGCCCATTGGCTGGAACGTCGCTTGTGCTTGTAATGCTTTGGAACAAATTTGCAATTATTTCTTGGATGGAATTTCCACTCTGCGGGTGATTTAGTGATAATACACTCTCCACGTACTGTAATCTCCAATAAAACATAATGTCCAAAAAAGCATTTAGTCTTCACCATGCAGGGAAAAAGTTTACTATTGGAGAAAGTTTGATGTCATGACGTCTACGTGCTAAAAAGAAAACTTCGACCGATTTGGATGAAATTCTAGTACATTGTGGAGTTCAAAATTAAAAAAAGACCAGTATTCTTGTTTTTTCGATTTACCGTCATCTATTCCGTTTCGAGTCTATTTCTTTTTATATTATTTGGATACCATGCGTGACTGACACGATTGCAGCCATAATTAAAAAAGATAGAAGTGCTGTATCTGAGTAACATTATTCACCGTGACAATGTCAGATTCTCCCAGCCATTGAATGTTATCAATGTGAGTTTGATATGCTACGAACAAGGTATACTTTTGTCAATGGTAACATACTAAATAAACAATATTGCTTTGAATATTGAGTTTTTTACACAGTTACATCTGAAACAAGTAAAGTTCAAGAACATTTTCCATGATAACTTTTGTTGGATCTGTGACACTCTTGGGCCACACCAAACTTTCGTTTACACTCAAAGGTATATGAAGATTGATTGCTGCACATGCGGTGTTAAACCACCAACCAGACTGAGAATTCTGCGCACACGAGCCACAATCACGGTCGGGGGTACAGAATGGTGCATGATTGACTGAGGCGTTTGGCGCTCCCATACCAAAACCATCTCCGCCGGGGAATATATTCGGTGCCTTGAAGTTTCTGTAATGTAGTGTGTAGTTGTCAGATTCTCCATCCACAGAAAATTTCATGTACTGGGCGTATAGTTTAATTGCTCCTTTCGTCTGAACCTTGAGGAAATAATTTTTCTGTGATATCAGTAGATACAAGTTTTCCAATCCTATGAAATATTCACATTTGATATTACCAAAACCAATTTTGTAGTCTTCCCATTTGCGAGTGAAGTTTTCATAGCCTCCGCATTTGTAATGTTTGCCCCTGCGTTCAAATTGTAAACCACCCCACTTGAAACCGCAACGAACTGTGAATGGTTTCGTTGCACCGAGTGGCTGAATTAAAATTACCTCGGTTGAAGTGTATCCAAGTAACTTGCCCTCAACGCAATCTGCAATTAGAAAACATGAACCGCTGCAGATTGATGCAAACGTTTTGTAAAGCAACGGAAGAGGAAATACGTTGTGAAAAACGTTAAACACGGTGCGGAATCTTAAATTGGCATTTCTTTTCGGTTGAGATTCAGCATCGCCCTCGGCAGTAGAAATGCTACCCACATTAAGATCGGGCGGGTAATTTGTGTCTCACTGGAAGGTAAACAGGTTGTGTTCCTCAATGTCGCAGACATGCGGTGATAGTGCAAGGGTCTGCGGAAGGGCATACACGATGGACGACACGAAAGCACCTCTACCAAGATATCATGACGAGAAGTACAAAATAAGCATGAATCTTCGCCGGAAATGCAGGGAATGTGGGAAGAGAACAGACAATGAAAGCGGAGTTCAGTGACCATTTCTGAAAACAACTGAAACTCGATCTCACCGACACTCTTCATTCAACCCGGCACATTTCAGTTAAACTTCAACCCAGCAAGTGGTAGGGGACACCGAGGGCAATCAAAGGCATGATCAAGTCATCTAGATGTCTTCCTGGTAAATACGTATTCCAAGCTTTTGTTTTCGAATAGACCGATCTGCAGTCTGACCCATTTGAGCTCTAGTGATATCTTTAGATTCACATAATAAATTATATTAACCCTTTGAACTCTAGTGGTATGTTCCATGCCAGTTCAATGGCAGCAATTAGACGAGTCCATATTATTTGGAGTAGACCAATCAATATTTTCAACATGCAGCTTCGGGGCTGCACGTTGAAAATATTGATTGGTCTTCCTCACACATTTACTGAAGAGCCATCCTATTCAATGAAGTTATGATGGTATGTTCCTGGCCGGAAAAGCGGCCGCTTGGGTGCAAAGGGCTAAGCCTTTTATAGAAAATAAAGCCGACAGTTTTCTTTTGGATAGAATGCTAAATACCTAACCACTATTTATTATAAGTACTGACCCTCCTTCTGGTTACTAACCCCTTGAACCCTAGTGGCATATTTTTCGATCGAGGAACACGATACGTCATACTTTCAAAAAGTAGGATGGCTGGTAAGTTAAGGTGTGAGGAAGACCAATCAATATCTTCAACACGCAGACCGAAAGTTGAAACTATTAATTGGTCTACCAACAAATAATAAATATGGACTCTTCCAATTGCTTCCACTGACCTGGCCTGGAAAATATCACCTGTGTTCAAAGGAATAAACCGTTTATTTAAAATGATATTACACATCCATGCATTCACAGAAATGGCGCCGGGAGTACTTTAATGTATTTAAGTGTATTTTGTGTGGTTTTTGAATCATTTTGTAAGCAGCATCTTCAACTCGTCTCCAGCTTGTATCGAAATGTACCAAGCTCTTGTAGTAAACTAGGTCTAGACCTCCCTATATCTCGGTCTAGACCTAATGTACTCTACTTCTTTGTTAATAGAGGATCTCCAACGAGTTCCCTGGTATTATCTCACAATCGGGGCGTTTTTGCACTGTTACGCAACTAAAGTTTAATGTATCTGGGCCCTTGTTCCGAATCCGTATCAAGGGCCCCTGATACAAGCGCGTGATTCTGCTGTTGCCAAAACAACGGCATTAATATCATTTTTCGATCGCTTCGCGTTTTCCCTTCAGAGAAACCAATATTAGGTGAGGCGAATCCGATCCTAATATTGTTTTCTCTGAGCCGTATATGACACTGTATCTGCCAACTAAACGCCCTGTAACGTATGTATTATGCACGGCATGCAAAATGTCACTGGGGAAGTCAACTCAACGAAGAGTTAAATTATGCGCACTTTTCGGCAATTTGGGCTGGTTTGTAGCCTAGTATTGAGATTTTCCGGAACGCTCGAGTCGAGGCTTCTCTCTTGAAGTTAAAAGATAAGCTTTCGCTATGAAATGTAGAAAACTCCACATCAATAAACGATGAACGACATATTTTAAAATATAATAAACCTTTACACCAAGAGGGATATTTAATTCACCAGTAATTATTGCAAAAGTAACAACCAAATTCACGTTGACGAAACACTCAGTTGCTTCACTTCGCAAGACAGTATTCAGTAAAGTGAATCCCAGTGACGTAATTTTCTCTGAAGTGTAACGTCATCACTGACCTCAATATGGAGATCAACGAACGCTATTCTATTTTAAAATTTGCGTCTTTCCATCGATAAGTCAAATGAAAAAGTTCCTCTTAAATTAGTTAGTTTTATAACACATTTTGTGGTCAATATTGTGAGATAAATTTATCATCACCACAGTGTGTGTCTCCGGAAATTCTGATCAAGTCTCGTTGTAGGCACAGAATCGCACTTCGACTCGCCATAACGGGCTCGTCGAAATACTATTCTGTCCCTACAACTCGACTTGCTCTGAATTCCCGGAGACACACACTGTGGTGATAATCTGTAATATCGAAATTTTAGTGCACGAGGTTTGTAAATTTCGATATAAACTGGTGACGAGTTGAAGATCCTCTTTCTTATCTGATCCATTAATCAATTAAAAATGGCCTCCATAAGGACTGTGATACATTACCTCTTAAGATGCGTTATTTGTACTTAGTGACCACATCAGGTAACAAGAAATAGTATAGACAGGGAAATACTTAATGACAGAAATTTAAGGAAATAATTGTCAAATAAACATCGACTACTGTTACATGCAACAAACGTTTACCATTCCTCTTTCTCGAAACTGAATCCACGTTTATTTTTCAGTGTTTGATGTGACGTGCCATAACATTTTAATGAATGCGTTAATAACCGGTAGAAAGGCAAATAATCCAATACAATTTTGATATAAACGGGGGTTTCGTTAAAAACTCTGTCAAGTAGAAGTCTTATCTGACAACAGGAATTAGTCAGGCCTATGTTGAGAGCTATTTAGCCCTTTCCCATTCTGAATATCAGATGCTTCTTTGGGAATTGAAAAACCTTTAATTTTTCTCTCAAGAACATAGCTTATGACCTCTCATTGTAACAAGTTCCATAGGGGGTTGTACTCTGTGTCCTTGAGACAGCCTTTGAAAATATTTTTTGTGGGTAGAGTTGTCGTTTTTGGCCGTTAGGTTGAGTAAAATGTTAAACATAAATACCATTGACTAAGCAGTTTTTGTATCTCCCCTTTGTATTCTCTGACAAAACACATTTGGCTCCTTCTCGAAAGCAAGTTCATCGAGTTCACCTAGATAAGGTTTTATACAATTCGTCATCGAGGATAAAAAAAAACATATTTCGTTCAGAAAGGTCAAATACTACAACAGAGTATTAGCGTCATAGAATAATTTATACTAATTTGTAATAACAAGATAGTTAGGTAGTATGTTATGTTAAGATAATGCCGCATTTGGTTGCGATAGGATAGGATCTCATGGGGGCGGGGATATAGTAGGGTGCACCGGGAGAAGAGGGTTGACGAAGGACACGTTATTAAGGGACGGGGTCAGTAGTATGAGATGTAAATACTACTTGTATGCTACAATATGTTATGGTACAGTCCGGCCGCCGTGAACTGGTCACTTTCCACGGGTGGGCAATATCTCCATGGACGCAATAAGATTAGATTCCAAATTCTAATTATAGGAAAAACCATCAAAAATGTAATTAATGAAGCACTGGGTACAACCTGTGTTTATGCTGGCCTGAAATGTTTTGATGCCAAGCGGAATTTTTATTTTGAGCCAAATGAACTTTTTTGTGGCCAAATAAAATATTTTAGTGCTAAAGGAATCTGATTGTAAACGAGAACAAATTAAGCATGTATGGTCATTTGAGCACAACAAGGTGCCATCTGAAATGCTAAATGGCGCCTTGTTGACCTCAAAGTAGGTGATATTTTAATTTAGTATTACCTTCTTCTTTTATTCTTTCAAGTATTTTGTTGCATAGTAACCCCAAAAATGATAAAACAAATTTTTTTCAAATGAAACAAAATACTGCATTTTGATTGGCTGAGAGGTACGGCGTAACTTGCACTTCACAGTGGCTTTTTTACACTGTGTTTAACGACGGTGTAAAAACAAGAATATACAAGAGCAAGCTATATGGCTAAAAAAGTACCCATTTTTAATTATTAATTCACACCTTCTGCTCGGTTGTTAGAACAAAAACAAAAATACAGGAAATTTAATACTTATGTGCAATAAAATATTACAGATATGGATGTCACTGGAACTGGCTCATTGAAGCAGTTCCAATGACATCCATATTTGTCTGGTTTTATTTAAGAAACTTGCAAAGTACAAATTGTCTGTCAATTTTTGCCCACAAAGTAGGTTAAAGTATTAAGTACACCAAAATTCTTGGAAATAAATCCGTTATCCTTGTGTTTTCCAGGATTTTGCCTCAGGATGTATGCGTTCCCAAACCGGTGTAAATTCCCATACATCATGGAAAACACAAGGATATCTAATATTATACAGATAATAAAAACTAATGAATAATAAATAATTAAGTAAAAGGTAACTATTAACGTTCACATTAATTTCATGATAATTATTTACTCACTGTTTATTAATTCAAAATGAACTAGCAGAACAAATATATTATCTTCCGGGGGGCTTATAAAAGATTAAGAAAGATGAAAAGGTTTAAGTCACAAAGAACTATTTTGATAAGAATCGGTATAAATGGATAAAAGCCTAATTCAATTGATACAGTACATTCGCAGTGAATTAGTCGTAATCCACGCGTGGTCAGTGATGTCCACGCATGCGTTTACCAGGTAACAAAGATCATCAACAGTAACATTTTAATTAATCAAGCACCGAGTAGTACCCAGTGCTTTATTATTTAAATATTTGATAATTAATCTTATAATTAGTGTTTGGAATCCAATATTGTTGCGTCCGTGGACATATTTCCCACCCGTGGAAAGTGACCAGTCCAGGTCGGGCACACTGGACATAACAAAGAGACATGATTATAATGTCACATATAAGTTACATGACCGGGGTGAATTCTGTGTCGACATTTGACAACAATTTTCACGAAAACAACGCACTAAAATAATAAACCACAAAGCCCTGGACGCCAATTAAAAGTATATCTTTAGTTACAAATATTGGTGCAAATGCTGTATTGTTGGTACTGAACGATATTTTTGTACAACTGGTACCCGCCAGCCAAATGCTGTATTTTTGGTACTAAACGATATTTCTGTACAACTGGTACCCGCCAGCGTTAACATTGGTTGCAACAACTTAACCCTTTAAAACCTAGCGACCCATTTTCCGGCCAGGAACATGATACGTCATAATGTCACTAAATAGGATGGCTGTTCAGTAAATGTGTGGGGTACACCAATCAATATTTTCAACGTGCAGTCCCGAGTCTGCGCGTTGAAAATATGGATTGGTCTACCCCAAATAATGAATATGGACTCATCTAATTGATGCTATTGAACTGGCATGGAACATATCCCAAGAGGTCAAAGGGTTAACATAATTTATTATGTGAATCTAATACACTGCCTAAAATTGCGTAAAATCTCCTCCAGGTGAATGATTAAAATATCAGAGACAGCTGATAGTTTTGTGGAAAGTTCTCATAATTATGAAGAGCTGAAGAAGTTGGGAACATTTCGAAAGTGGTTGTTGGGGGCAAGGTACTACGGGTGCACCAGGACATTGATGTATATCTGTGTTAGCCTCCCCGTAATGGTCGGTCAATTAAAAGTATATTTTTAGTGCCATATTTTTATGCCATATGTTGTATTCTTGGTACCAAACGATTTTTGCTGTGCAACTGGTGCCCGCCGGCGTAAAGATTGGTTACAACAGTTTTAAATAATTTATTGAGTGAGCCTCTGTACTCAAATCATTAAAGATATAATTAAATAAAAAATATATACACTTTTCATTACAATATCTCAACTAAAACGTAAAACAGGTAGTTGTATGTACTTGGTGCTAAGCAAACTTTGAGTAGCATATTATTCGTTTTCTGTTCTTTGGAGAACGTTTTTAATACTCTACCAATGTTTTTCACGAACATTTCAGGCTAAAACGTAATTTTCAAGTTTTATGTCAGGCTCAGCTTTTACTTTTCTTATTCGTGTGATAGTTTCATTTCTAATTTGCCGAAAATGTGCCCAATCAATCTTGAGTCCTATTATGCTGTTTAGCTTTATAATGGGCTTTATCACGTGATCTCATCATTTTTCGTATTGAAGAATTCATCCAAGGTTGGTCGTTGGGTTGAATAAGAACCGTTTTTTGGGGAATATATTGCTTTGCAATATTTATGATATACTCGGTCAGGCTTTCGGTAGAGTTATTTACATCATTATTGAAGAAACCTCCACTGGTTGTGAGAAGTGGTTACGTAACCCATTTACATCCAACCTATTGCAGTGCCATACGCTTCTCTGAAAGGGTTTATTGTGAGGGTTTGGCGATTTTAGGACCACTCCAGTTGTATGGTGGTCACTACAGAAAGGTGGGATTATTAAGCATTTTTCTACATGGTTTTACAGGATACTAGATCAAGATCATTGAGACTACACGAATTGTCAGTAAAACGAGTAGGAGAATCTATCTCTTGTGCCATACTAAAATAATTTTCCAAATGTGTGATATTAGGATGTGTTGTCACGAGGCAATTGGCATTACAGTCTCCAATTAAAATGCATTTTAACGACATATCTGTTCTATTTGCTTAGGTCGAGTCTTCACTTAAGTCCCAGTACATCCTCTTACTTGCAGGCTACCTATATAAAACACACAGGATATATTTTGTTTCTGGAGTCGTACATCAGTCCAAATTACTTGCAAGTCCGGCCTTTCTAAATCAAAGCGACGTTTAAAAATTATGCCTGTATTTATGTACACAGACCCCCCCCCCCCCCCGCCCCCCAGTCCATGGTGATGGTCCTTACGGAATGGGGTATGATAACCTTGAATTTTAGATTGTCATTATCCACATCCAAAGTTAACAAGGTCTCTGTCACACCAATAATATCACAATAGCCTAGCACTATATGGAGTAGACTTTTTCATTCCGAAGCCCCTTTATATTATAAGTTATGGGGCGTTCAGTGGGTGGATATGGTTTGATATAGGGCGAAGTGAGATCAATATTCTTCAGATCGCATCTCTCCAAGCGAGCGTTGGATGTCAAAAACAAAATGTCGGAACTGACCGTATATAAGCTATATATACGGTCAGTTCGATGATACACAGTCTCATATACTGTCACCAGATATTAAAGCTGATTGGTCAATAACACTGAATGGCATAATAATAATATATATCAGTGCTGACATCGAGAAAAAAAGCCCATTTCTTCGCTCCTTATTTAATAATGATATGTTATACAAACAAAGCAAACAAGCCAGTAAACAGATGGACGTGACAACCGTTACCTGCTTCCAGTTCCTTAATTCACATTCCTTATCAACCGATTTATTCCCAGTTCCTTTTTTGACATTCGTTATCAACGAATAATCGGTTGATAACGAATGTCGAATAAGGAACTGGGAATAAGTAACGGTTGTAACGTACCCAATAAAGAGTATGTGTACCTCATTCCCGCTAATTTCCAATTACGCATCGGTCTCTCTGTCTCTCTGTCTCTCTGTCTCTCTCTCTCTTTCGCTCTCTCTCCCTCTCCCTCTCTCTCTCTCTCTATCTCTCTTCCTCTCTTCCTCTTAGCTATTTTTGGAAAGCATTGACGGGCACGTACCACCTATGGCCCTCGGTTCTTACGTCCTTGTCTAGAACCGCTGAAATACTGCTATATTGCGCACTCTAACGCCTATAGAGAGTTTTCATTTATCGTCCAAAAACATCACAGAAAACATCATACCTACCCCGTTTTCGAAATATATTTCATTTGTTCTTTATTATGTGAATTTTCTTCGTTTGTATGACGTTTCCTTTTTTGCTTTCATTTTAGATTCAAATTGGATTATTATATAATGTGTGAAGCCTATAAAAATGGCCGCTAAGTCCGTGAAAAGACGGCGTAGTGGATACCCCCTCCCCCCCCCCCACACTCCCTCTTCAAACATGTCATCCCAGTTATGTGTAAACTATTCACTCAACTTTCCACCTTAATAATTCTGGTAATTAAATTAATAGGTCGAGCAAAAGCTGCACAAAATTAGTCGTTAGGAAGAATCCAGCCACCCAGCGCGAGACCGGGGACTCAGTTGTCCTCAAACATCAGGATTCTGACCTCTATGTTCTTCAGATCGCATCTCCCGGGAAAACAAAGTGCTCCTTTGGCACACTTTTTCATTGGACGCAGGTACTGCAGACTGTTCATTTTTCGGATAGTGCCACGGTGGGGGTGGGGGATGTGGTTGGTGGAGGGGTCTTTCACTGCCCGGTTTCATCCAAACATTGACGGCAAGTAGTTATTTTGTTTTAAGTGGTTTGTCGGAAAGGACATTCCGAAACAAAAAGAGTCCTGTCCTCATCATGCCACTTAGGATCGCAGCTGTAGAAACTTACTTTCAGTTACATTCTTATTTTATTTATGTGCAAAAATTTCTAAGACAATGTGTTTGTTATTGTTTCTTTTTAAACATTATTATTAATGTACATCTCAGTTTGATCGTGTGCTTACATGTAATATGAACCCATGGTCTGAGCGTACCGGGATCATGTCTTGCATTCTTACGGACAGAAAGTATTCAGCGGATGAGACGTGTGTCACCGAGGGAAGATGATGTTGGGGTCACTCCATGACTTACGTCACTTTCGAAGCTGTGCACTTATTATTTTTGTTAACAGTTCAAAACGAATGAGCAGAGAGAATTCAGGTTGGGTCTGGAGTTTGGGTTCAAGAATCGCATCATCAGCCCAAGTCCCGAGCATCATTCGCTTTGCATCTTTTTTAGCTTTGCCTATTGAAGTCGGGTACATATTTGCTATCCCCTAATAAACCATAAGGCGCGAAGCCTAATGTACAGATGACGAAAATCAAGCTTGCAGACCACTAGCCAAATTGTGCGAGGAATTCAATGCAGTTATGATCACAAACCAATCTTGTCCTTAAATAATCCATCGTCCATGTTTAGATTCACTTGTCTGGTACAGTGTCGATGGTCGGAAGAGCGAACCGGTTCTTTTTTCAGACAATATGTTTTATTCCAGACGACTGAACCTAAAAACATTCTATAAATATCTATTTTTGCAGGAGACTTAATTTGACCGAGTTGTTTTTTATTACATTACAATTAGAAATGAAAGCTGGACATAACCGTTGTTTTATGATTACGCCGTGCAGTACCACTAATTGCGTTAAAAGTAAAAGTAGTACCTAGGCTTTTCACGGAAACGATATGCAAACATATAAAACAATTTGAGAGGTGCCCTATTTTATCAACATTTTCAAATCACAAACAGAAAGATAGTTCCTAAAGTGGAACTCGCATTTTGTGGGAAGGTGAGTTGGCATCCGTCACCCACCCCCACCCCCACCCCCGGGTTCGTGCCAACTGCACTGTAGATGGAGATCAGAACAATGGTACGGATTGTATTTTTAACTTAATAATCGAATTCTAGTAGAATATTGTCCAATTGATACACGAAATTTACTTCAATTTCTACTCCGACTATTTATTTATCTATTTATTTATTAAAGTTTAACGACACTTTAACAGCCAGGGTCACATCGTGTCGGTGACAGTTTTACGGACTGAAGGAAGCCGGCTTACCCGGAGAGAACCACCGAACAACGGCGAGCAACTGCCAGCTCCCCAACATCGTAACTCAGCCCTGCAGCACAGGCAGGTTTAGATTGGTTGAAGACATGCGCACAATCGACGTGCAGTACGTCTTAGTACACGGCGTCATTGTGCCCCCATGTGGACAACCGGGGTTAAGTGCCTTAACTGGTTAATAGTTAGCAGTCGTGAAAAGCCTAAAACAAGGGATGCAAAGTTCTGAACCGTTGGTATTCAGAATCAACTGGGAAGGGAAACCACACATCCGTAGCAAGGTATAAAACAGGATATAAAACAGGATATAAAGTTATTTATTTTATTGGTGCTTAAGGTCACATATTTCTGCACAATGGCTAGGCATGACCACGACAGTTTTACGGGTGGAGGAAGGCGGGGTACCCGGAAAGAACCACAGAGCACCGGCGAGCAACTGTCAGTTCCCCAACATGCTACTTCCACACAAGCAGTGTTAGAATTGGTTGAAGACAGGTGCACTATCGACGTGCAGTACGCCTTAACACACAACGCCACCGTGCCCCCACGTAGGCAATGGGGGTGAAGTATCTTGCCCAAGGACAGAACGCTGTTGCCGCAGGTGGTATTCGAACCAATGGCCTATCGGCTTGCAGCCTGCACCTCTACCAACTGAGCCACCGCGCCCCAGGATATAAAATTATCTTAGACATGATAACTATTTTTATTAACTACAATTATTAATTATGAGAATAATTATGAATGAACACTCACCACAGCTGTGCTTTTTTGATAACGTCGCACAGTTCCACTAATTGCGTTAATATCTTGATGTTTTCAATGTGAATTAAGTACTTATCATTTAGAATATCTATAACTTGGATACGAAACAATATCTGTATATCTTGGTGAGTGAAGGGATATCACATTTCCCGAACGTTAGTCTGCTCACAAATTCCACGAAGAAATGGGTAAACAAACTGCCCATAACGGAGTCGGATACCTCACAGTATTAGATTGGTGGTCTGAGAGTTTTAATGGTAAATTATCGTAACTGACGAATTTGGGAACGTCCCAGTCATTTCCTGAATTGACAATCTCGAGTTCTATGTTACTTATTCACCCGATATTTCATCTACTTACCATAGATGTGTCTTTCACAGTATTTACCAGTGAACCCATGATCGCACTCTATACACTGAGAAACTCCATCATCCCATTTACCTCCATGTACACACCTCGGCACAAGCTGAAACAAATCGAGAAACATTTCAATAAGGTAATTAGAGTGTGCAAAAAGTACATAACCGAATTACTTAAGCGCCTGCTGCTGTAAATTACACGTTTGTAAGACCCCCAAGCAAAGTAGATCCATATGTATTCCCTGCTTCATCCGAAAATTGAAGCAAAATACCTGTTTGCAGGTAAGAATTTTTCTGAATGGTTTAACCCTTTTACCTCCACGTCCACTTTTGCCATATATGGAGATATGGAGGACCTCTATGTACGTCTGTATGCGAGGAAGTTTAATATGATTTATGACATCCTTGAAACTCTATCATCTGATTACTTGTTGGAAAAGGGCTCTCTGAGCCCTTTCCAACAAGTAATCAGATGGTAGGTTTGATCTGAGCATATACCGAGCTGCTTTTAACCCTTTGTCACGCCCACTTCAGCAATATGTGTTGGGCCTCTTTGTACGTCTGTATGCGATGAAGTTTAATAACATTTAAGACATACTGGAAAGTCTATCATCTGATTAATTGTTGAAAAGGGCTCTCTGACGGTAGGTTTTATCTGCGCATGCCAGAACTACAGATAATCATCATAAAGTAGGTGACAATAGTCGCTTTCGGCAGCGTAAGTGTTATCTAAGAAGAGAGCATAATTTTTTGCGTTGTGGGAAAACTTCTCCAGGCGCGTAGCCAGGAATTTCGTTGGGGATGAGCGCTCAGTGACGATCGGTGATCAAATAGAGCTTTGTGGCAGCATCTGTGTGAATATAATATGAAAGTTACGATCCGTTCCGCACACATGTGCCGAACAGAAATTGATGACCAGACGATTTATCACCCGAAAGTGAACCGATTGTGAACTAACTAAAACAAATGTCATTTTTTTTTATATGGCGAGTTTAATGTGTACGAAAATAGCTAGGAAGAAATAGAGTCGACATATGGAGGGGATATGAATATCCAGACGAAGAAGAGTATGAGTACGCAAATTTGTGTCGATAAAATGTGTTGTTTTTGTTGATAGTTATCAAAAGAATTGCTGAGTGTCCTTCTAATCATTGTTTTTTATATACGTGAAGGCGTGTAATATACACAGAACGTTTTATCCTCCGGCGCTGGCATTCGTGTCATATCGATTAACCCATTCACACGTGTGTGTCATTCTGTGTATATATGAGCACATTTGTTCAATTGTATTTGAAAAAAGGCTGATAAAGTTAACCTATATATGTAATTCTGTAAATATGTGATTCTGACAGAATTTAACCAGCAATAAGCTCGATGTAACATATTGGGCATGTAACATCAGGACCGTGCATTACATGTAGTTTCTGTGAAACGCCTAAGTATTTTGATACTTTTTTTATAGACGAGGCTGTAAAAAAGTATCAAAGTAGTGCCTTGGCGTTTCATAGAAACTACATGAAAACGAGAACATTTATATGTTTAAGGCCAGTTACCCCAATGCATTGTACTCTCTGTGGCTAAGCCACTGAGTTTACGATGTATCCGGGTAAGTGCGGTCTCCCCATTTATCAGAATTTTCAAATCACAAAGCTCACGTCCGTCGCGACTCCAATGGTTACTCGCCTGTTCTCTTTCAAATAACACTTAACGATGCTGTCTTCAGATGCTGCGTTTGCAGATAAATGGCTTTTTGCGGCAAGAGTTAAGTTTGCCTTCAAATGTATTAACTTTGTTTCGGAAAGAAATGGTGGCAACATTCGTGTTGAGTTTGTATAAATGTTTTAACATACGTTTTAGTATTTGATGTCGATTGTTGGACCGGTCTCCGGAAAAAGTTCATAAGAATTGGGTCATAATTGCTAGTTTTAATAGCCGTACTATTTTGTAACCAATTTCAAACTGTAATAAACTTTATGGTTATATTGATATTATAAGTTACCACCCCCCCCCCCCCTACATGTATGGTATATGAAGATTCAATACCTGGATGTCGGTTTTTAAACACCGAGCCGCATACTGGCGGAGATAACGTTTTTGTCCCGTTTGAAACACAATACATACATAGTGGAAATAAAGTTGTGGACACATTTCTCAGCTCCACAATCATTTGGACCAAATTCGTGATAATAAGACAACAGATAGAGTTACATCCCTTGGGTAATTAAGGAAACGAGTAAACAGTATTTTGTTAACATATCGTCCCCTGAGTTCCAATGTGTTCTACTGGCACATAGAACACATTGGTACTGAGGGGACGAATTATTTGTTCTTATTTCATTTTTATGATTGTATTGTCGGAAATCTGATGATATTTGTGACTGTTTTCGGGTTTTGGGTTCGAGTTTTATAATGAGGCGAGCGGAAGCGAAAAGCTTTTATTTAAACCATATACCCCCGATGTTTCGCGTGCGCTTATACCCTGTATGTTGCACGCTCTCATATACCTTGGATGTTGGGCGCACCCTTTGCCATGGCTATTTGTCCAAGGCATTCTGACCAATCAAAATACAGAATTTATCGGGATATAGGGACACATTTGTATTAGCCGAACTTCCCGGCAAAGTTTGAAAATTTAAGCGAAGTCGGACGCGATCGGGACATATCCCATGTCCCTTTCCTGCTCAAATTACACCAGGTGCCAAATGTTGTACCGTTTGGCCCCGACACGGTGAAACCTTGGCCTACAAACAAACCTGGAGAGACGGGGTTGCTCTTTCGAGGGATAACGCGACGTAGGACGCCATCGACACCCATTGAATATCCTTTTACTCATCAAATTACACTTAAGTTATCTCGATCGGTCGAGAGAGGGGCATGAGGGCGGGGGGGGGGGGGGGGCGAACATTTGCTTTTATATATTAAGATTTGTGAACAGATAGACCCCTTGCGCTTGATGTGTTATATAAGAGGCAGTTGTGGTGGTCTTCAGATGATAATACCTCACAAAATGTGCAGGTTCCACTTGAGTCGTTATACGTTACTTGGGAGAAGACGAACCACCACATTACTCACTACGTAAGTATCTACTTGATGAACTGAGGTAGTATCACGATCTTGGCCCGGAAAAGCGATCTTTCTCGTTGAAAGGGTTAATGCTTTCCCAACATGAATAGTAGACGACAGTTAACTACTTTTATTGTTTTGAAAAAAATAAAATATTTATTTTTTTGGTCTCCAAAAACGTAACTTATAACCCCCTTATTGAGGCGGGGTCTTTGAACTTGCCCCACAGTTGAGAAATAAGCTACGTTTTCAGGCAAGACCGAAAAAATAATTGAATTTGAATTGCGATTTTTGTGAATATCGCTTCTCGGTTTTGCCGTTATGCTAGGTAAAAGTTGTTTGTTTGGGTACCACAAAGAGGGCGGTTGAAATTTGTGAAGTGTTAGGCCAAAATGCATCACGTTTAGGAAGTCAGACCGGCTTGTAGAAAAAGACGGTCCGAATAAGTGACTTTTATACTATGATTACCTATTCTACTATATACAGTACGTGGAGAGTGTATTATCACTAAATCACCCACAGAGTGGAGATTCCACCCGAGCAATAATTGCAAATTTGTTGCAAAGCATAACCAGCACAAGCAAAGTTTCAGCCAATGGACCTCCGGGTTAAACCCGGAGGTCCATTGGCTGAAACATTGCTTGTGTTTTTTGTCGATATGTACAAAATTTGAAAGTTATAGCTTGGGTGATAACTCCACTCCGCGGGTGATTTAGTTATAATCCACTCTCCACGTACTGTATATACTATTCAAATAGGTAGGGGCTATCCAAATTGATGTTGATATTTTCGGAAAATGGTATTGGATACATCAATAGGTTACCAAGTTTAGTGTGGATTATGACTGTCAAAGGCCCAAGAAAACGTCGTGCAGGTTTTTCGCACGAGCGCCGCGTTAATGCCTGTGGGGTACGTTTTGAAATTTTCATTTGTACTGGATGGGCTTTTTCGTAGGTCTCATCGTTCTTTTCTTGGTATAAACTCATTTATCAATAGTTCCTGGTTGAAACGTAACTTTTTAGGTTTGCGAAGACTGACACGTGAAGAATGGTGGAAGCTGGCAACAGACAGACGGCAGTGGCTCAAATGCTCAACGTTACTCAATCGGTGATTAGCAGGTTATGGTAACGCTACCACCAGACAGGCAATGTTGATGACAGACGTCGGCCAGGTCCTCCAAGGACGACAACTGCAAACCAGGATCGTTTCATTCGAACCACAGCATTACGTAACCGCCATTAAAGTGCCTCAGAAATTGGAAAGCAACTGTTCCGAGCGACAGATGTGCGAGTCGGTGGTCAGACTATCCGAAATCTCCGAAACATCTGGAAGTTGTACGCTCGACGACCTCGAATAATTCCACGTTAGACTGAACGTCGCTTCGCAGCAAGGCATAATTGGTGTGGACAACGACAGCTCTGGGACAATCTTCGGTGGAGCAACGTCATGTTTTCCAATCAATCGAGGTTCACTCTCGACTTCCAAGACAGGCGAAACAGAGTGTGGCGGTGGCGGAACGAACGATGCCATGACGTAACCGTTAGGCCGCACGATCGTTTTGGTGGTGGATCGGTTATGGCGTGGGAAGGCATAACCATGACAAGCAGAACAGCATTACATGTCAGCCAAGGGCGTGTCACATGGCAGTACTACCGTAACAACACGTTAGTAGCTCATGTGGTGACATTTGCGCGACGTCACGGCCGTCGATTCATTGTCCAAGATGGCAATGCATGAGCACACAGGACCCGTGTCGCTGCAGAAGCAGAACATCACTACACTGCCTCAACCATCACTAAGTCTAGACCATTCACCCTTCACCAATCGAGCACGTCTGGGATATGCTTGGTAGGCGCCTACGACAACGTCAACAGCCCTCTACCAATGTCCAGGAACTCGCCGCTGCACAGCAGGAAGAATGAAATAACATAAGTCAAGCTGATATTGATTGTTTGGTGAGGAGTATGCCACTTCGGATCCGCGCTTGTCTTGCGAACCGAGGAGGATTTATAAGGTATTGAGGTCTTGGACTGAATGTGGTAAATTCTCTGACTGACCGTCCATGTCTTCTATAGCTCAGTGTGTGGAATGAGTCCGTATCAGGCACCCAACTATCGCTGAAATCATTCACCAAATGTCACAGTGCAATGCCTCAACTGTCTTTTTGATGAACATATAAACATAGTTCTTCATATATCTCACTTTTATGAAATATCCCCTACTTTTTGAATAGTATATGAATAACTTAAGCCTGTGACATAAATTTTAGCTTTACACACCAACAGTGGTGAACTCGTCAGCAGTGGAACTGCATCCCTGTTGGTCTTTGGTGACCTCGACATAAATGCAAGCTTGTCTAAATTTATCGCTCGTCGACTCGCAAAAGGTGAAATGTAAGTGGCAATTATTTAATATGTTTCTAAACGAGTTTACCTCATAAGGTACCAAAAATTAACAAACATGTGTTGCCTCATGTTAGTAAAGCATCCATAACTCGAAATAGTATGTTGTTATGTTATTAAAATGAGAAAGTCCCCGTGATTTGTGCGTTTCTTTTTCATTTTCGTTTCGGCGACACAATTGACAGCGGAAGTATCGCCCACCGATGCTCATGTAAACAAAAACAGATTCGCTCGTTTGTACGTCTGCTGCTCAGTAGAATGGAGAAAAAATAATAGCGACTCTTAATAATCTGACGATCATGGTATAAATAAAATATACCCAAAGTAGCTTGGTGTACCAAATGTTCACCACTCGTGGTGAACATTTGGTACACCAAGCGACTATGGGTATATTCTATATATAAATTGAACGTTACTGCTCAGATTTGCCTAAACTTTCATACAGATGTTCACTATCATCAGATCCTTCAAGAGAATCAGTTGTTTGAGGTTGTAATATTTTTTCAGTGAGTTATGGCCCTTTGAATATTCAAAATATAATTTTTTTTTGTCTGTTCGCCTTGTTTCTCAGGTTTCGGTTATTGGATCTCCGTGAAATTTGGAAAATAGAATGAAGATGGTTTATGGGAAAGGCTTTCAAATGAGTCTCTAATAAATATTTCTTACATTACACTTTCTAGATTTATCCCTTCCAAATGTCACCACCCATTCGTGGTTTTAACCGCTCGCCAAAAGAATTGACTTGCAAGTTAAGTAACTTATAGCGGCGTTTCAATGCTTCGTGCTTCTCGAATTGCCTTTAAGATAATTTAGCCTGCACGGAGAGTGCCTTTTTCTCAACATGGCGGGCACCATCATGTATTCCGGAATGTCGTGGTATCATCAATTCCACTCATGATTTCGTCTGAGGGTATAAGGGCAGGCCTGGAAGTTTCAAGACTGTGGAACAATTTATAGACCCTAAATGTGAGGCACCGGTACTCTTATCGACTCTTATTGAGTCGATCACCACTCTAGTAATGATTTAGTGTAGTTGATAAGAGGATAGAAACAGTTCGGTCTGATTGACTGAAGGGTATTACGAACGAAAATAAGTACAATCTATCCGAAACATTAAATCCTATAGGGATGTGGGGATTACACACAGAACGACACGCGCGTGTGAATGGGTTAATCGATATGGCGCTGGAAGGATAGAACGAGAGGCCGCAGACCTCGAGTTTTATCCTTCTGCGATGGCACAAGTGCCGTATTGATTTTTCCATTCACATACGCGTGTCATTCTGCGTTTATAACACGCCATCGCCTCTAGAAAAATAATTCGTAGAAGGACACCCAGCAAATTATTCGACAACTTTTAACAAAAAACACATTTTATCGCCAACCACATATGTGCGGAAGGGATTTTCATTTTCCGCATGGTTTAGTGTTGCTGTAGATGGGGATTTCACAGAACAGGCGTGTATCAAAAATATATTATTGGTGAAGACCGCATAAGGTGTTTATAAATCCGCCGTTTTCCCTTTGCTCTTGTGTATTTCATCCACTCGTTGCGGACTGCAATACGGAATATCCACTTTTTACAACTGATTCCGAAATTATTTCACGACTGGAAACCTTAACTGACACAAGAAAAAGATGTTATTTTCCATTCACCCGAGTAAAATTATTAGGAATCTACTGAAGGTGAATGCATCTTATTGTATAATTTGATAGCGTTTGCTATTGCCTCTTCAGAAAGCATTTTGTGTAAAAACAACTAAATCGGGAAGCTTCCATCGAAAAGGCACTGATAGCCTCGACATCTGACGGCGTTATGGGTTATTGAGCCATTGCTTGTATGGTATCATTAACAAATTCTACAAACAAACCAATAACATTCATATAACTTGAATTATCTCCACTCCATTGTTTGTCAAACTATAATTGTCTCCACTCCATTGTTTGTCTAACTATAATTGGCTCTACTCCGTTGTTTGTCTAGCTATAATTATCTCTACTCCATTGTTTATCTAATCATTATTGTCTCTACACCATTGCTTGTCTCACTATAATTGTCTCTACTCCATTGTTTGTCTAACTTTGTCTCTACTCCATTGTTTGTCTAATTATAATTGTCTCAACTCCATTGTTTGACTAACTATAATTGCTTCTACTTCAGTGTTTGTCTATCTATAATTGTCTCTACTACATTGTTTGTCTAACAATAATTGTATCTACTACATCGTATGTCTAACTATAATTGTGTCTACTCCATTGTATGTCAAACTATAATTGTCTCTTCCCATTGTTTGTCTAACTATAATTGTCTATACACTATTGTTTGTCTAACTATAATTGTCTCTACTCCATTGTATGTCTAACTATAATTGTCTCTACTTCAGTGTTTGTCTATCTATAATTGTCTCTACTCCATTGTTTGTCTAACTATAATTGTCTGTACTCCATTGTTTGTCTAACTATAATTGTTTCTACTTCAGTGTTTGTCTATCTATAATTGTCTCTACTACATTCTTTGTCTAACTATAATTGTATCTACTACATCGTATGTCTAACTATAATTGTGTCTACTCCATTGTATATCTAACTATAATTGTCTCTACTCCATTGTTTGGCTAACTATAATTATTTCTACTCCATTGTATTTCTAACTACAATTGTCTCTAATCCATTGTATGTCTAACTATAATTGTCTCTACTTCAGTGTTTGTCTAACTATAATTGTCTCCACACCCATTGTTTTGTCTAACTATAATTGTCTGTACTCCATTGTTTTGTCAAACTATAATTGTCAGTACTCCATTGTTTGTCTAACTATAATTGTCTCTACTCCAGTGTTTGTCTATCTATAATTGTCTCTACTACATTGTTTGTCTAACTATAATTGTATCTACTACATCGTATGTCTAACTATAATTGTGTCTACTCCATTGTATATCTAACTATAATTGTCTCTACTCCATTGTTTGGCTAACTATAATTATTTCTACTCCATTGTATTTCTAACTACAATTGTCTCTAATCCATTGCATGTCTAACTATAATTGTCTCTACTTCAGTGTTTGTCTAACTATAATTGTCTCCACACCCATTGTTTTGTCTAACTATAATTGTCTGTACTCCATTGTTTGTCTAACTATAATTGTCTCTACTCCAGTGTTTGTCTATCTATAATTGTCTCTACTACATTGTTTGTCTAACTATAATTGTATCTACTACATCGTATGTCTAACTATAATTGTGTCTACTCCATTCTATATCTTACTATAATTGTCTCTACTCCATTGTTTGGCTAACTATAATTATTTCTACCCCATTGTTTGTCTAACTATAATTGTCTCTACCCCATTGTATGTCTAACTATAATTGTCTCTACCCTATTGTATGTCTAACTATAATTGTCTCTACTCCATTGTTTGTCTAACTATAATTATCTCTACTCCATTGTTTGTCTAACTATAATTGTCTATACACTTTTGTTTATCTAACTATAATTGTCTCTACTCCATTGTATGTCTAACTATAATTGTCTCTACTCCAGTGTTTCTCTAACAATAATTGTCTCTACTCCATTGTTTGTCTAACTATAATTGTCTCTTCTCCATTGTTTGTCTAACTATAATTGTCTATACACTATTGTTTGTCTAACTATAATTGTCTCTACTCCATTGTATGTCTAACTATAATTGTCTCTACTCCAGTGTTTGTCTAACTATAATTGCCTCTACTCCATTGTTTGTCTAATTAAAATTGTCTCTACTCCATTGTTTGTCTAACTATAATTGTCTCTACTCCATTGTTTGTCTAACTATAATTGTTCTACTTCAGTGTTTGTCTATCTATAATTGCCTCTACTACATTCTTTGTCTAACTATAATTGTATCTACTACATCGTATGTCTAACTATAATTGTGTCTACTCCATTGTATATCTAACTATAATTGTCTCTACTCCATTGTTTGGCTAACTATAATTATTTCTCCTCCATTGTATTTCTAACTACAATAGTCTCTAATCCATTGTATGTCTAACTATAATTGTCTCTACTTCAGTGTTTGTCTAACTATAATTGTCTCCACACCCATTGTTTTGTCTAACTATAATTGTCTGTATTCCATTGTTTGTCTAACTATAATTGTCTCTACTCCAGTGTTTGTCTATCTATAATTGTCTCTACTACATTGTTTGTCTAACTATAATTGTATCTACTACATCGTATGTCTAACTATAATTATGTCTACTCCATTCTATATCTAACTATAATTGTCTCTACTCCATTGTTTGGCTAACTATAATTATTTCTACTCCATTGTATTTCTAACTACAATTGTCTGTAATCCATTGTATGTCTAACTATAATTGTCTCTACTTCAGTGTTTGTCTAACTATAATTGTCTCCACTCCCATTGTTTTGTCTAACTATAATTGTCTGTACTCCATTGTTTGTCTAACTATAATTGTCTCTACTCCAGTGTTTGTCTATCTATAATTGTCTCAACTACATTGTTTGTCTAACTATAATTGTATCTACTACATCGTATGTCTAACTATAATTGTGTCTCCTCCATTGTATGTCTAACTATAATTTCCTCTACTCCATTGTTTGTCTAACTACAGCTGTCTCTACTCCATTGTTTGTCTAAGTATAATTGTCTCTACCCCATTGTATGTCTAACTATAATTGTCTCTACTCCACTGTTTGTCTAACTATAGTTATCTCTACTCCATTGTTTGTCTAACTATAGTTGTCTCTACTTCATTGTCTGTCTAACTATTATTGTCTCTACTCCATTGTATGTCTAACTATAATTGTCTCTACTCCATTGTTTGTCTAACTATAATTGTCTCTACTCCATTTTTTGTCTAACTATAATTTTCTCTACTCCAATGTTTGTCTAACTATAATTGTCTCTACTTCGTTGTTTGTCTAACTATAATTGTCTCTACTCTCTACTCCATTGTTTGTCTCATTATAATTGTCTCTACTCCCTTGTTTGTCTAAATATAATTATCTCTACGCCATTGTTTGTCTAACTATAATTGTCTCTACTCCATTGTTTGTCTAACTATAATTGTCTCTACTCCATTTTTTGTCTAACTATTATTTTCTCTACTCCAATGTTTGTCTAACTATAATTGTCTCTACTTCGTTGTTTGTCTAACTATAATTGTCTCTACTCTCTACTCCATTGTTTGTCTCATTATAATTGTCTCTACTCCCTTGTTTGTCTAACTATAATTATCTCTACGCCATTGTTTGTCTAACTATAATTGTCTATACGGCATTGTTTGTCTAACTATAATTGTCTCTACTCTCTAGTCCATCGTTTGTCTAACTATAATTTTCTACTCCATTGTTTGTCTAACTATAATTGTCTCTACTCCATTGTCTGTCTAACTATATTTGTATCTACTCTCTAATCCATTGTTTGTCTAACTATAATTGTCTCCCCTCCATTGTTTGTCTAACTATACTTGTCTCTACTCCATTGTTTTTCTAACTATAATTGCATATGCTTTTTATTAGATATGGTCTTCTTTCCCAGAATTTTTCATTATCAAACTAAGCTGATATTGCTTCAAACTCGGCTGATATGTCGCCGATCTTGAACGATATCAGTCAAGCAAGAGTTGCCTACCTTGATGCGTAGTCGCAGCCCTTTTGTTTACAGCGAAACCGTAACCGTTCACCCTTGTTCTCGAAAGCCATCATTCAGTAAAATTGGCGTTACCAGGAAAAGAAAGTAGTTTTTGTATGGTGAGGAATTAATGGTGGCAATGAATAAGGATTAGGCGGATGAAGATAAAAAAGAAGACAGTGGTACACAAAATTGAACGCAAACTAAGATTTAGAGCCCCAAGCGGAGATTCGTCGAAGTGAGAGAAGAGAAAAATCAGCTATCCGAACGTCGCGGCTTCCCCAGTTGGGAAGCCGGGCGGTTCGGATAGCTGAACTCGGAGAAGAGAAAACTTCGTACTTTACGAAAAGGACGGGAAACAATAACACTGTCAGTAAACTGTAACAGACCTGAGAATATTCTGTTCTTATTTGTTTTGTTTTAATAAATACAGAGGTTATTACTTAGTTTCATATGGGCCGAACTATCAGTCCGAGGTAACTTTATATCAGCCTGAGACCGAAGGCTGATATATCGGGCGATATAAAACTAACCAAGTCATAGCCTCAAAACAATTCAGAAAGACGTATAAGCTATTGAAGACTGCGTGACAACAAAAGCAGATAATGCAAGTATATACGATGAACAGGAGGCTGGGTGGGGGTCGTCAATTTTTTTCCGAACATGAGGCGGGGTGGGTGGGTAGGTCAGCGGCTCTGAAAACACGTTTTTTCCATGCCTTTCATTTTTATTCCCATGAGCTCTGAGCTTTCAAATAAGTGATGTAAATTGAGCAGGGAAGGTTGTGAGTCTTTTTGCCACCACTCCATCTCCTCTGTGTTAACGGGGGAGAGGGGGTTGCAGTACAGGGTAGGGGCTAGCAGCATGTGAATGTGGACAGACTTTCACCTTTCCTCATCATCTCCACCAGTGATTCACGATTTTGAAATAAGTTATAGCAATTTAAACGAGTTATCATCTATGTAATCTAACCAGATCTGACAATAAAAGGACTCTCTCTTCACCATGAAGACTAGATATCATACAGCGGCATAACGCCATTTCCCAATGCAACTGACTACTTTCACAGAGTTTCATTATGTAATTATGCATTTCAGTCATAAACACGTATGAGCAAAATGTAGGGTTGTTATTGATCCCTCAAGCTTAGGTTTAGCGGGTAACCTTCAGCCCAATTCCCTTCAATTTGTGATATACTGCCAGAAAAGGCTGAACCATCAAATATTCAGGACATTATATCTTATTGATGGAGGGTTTATTGGCAGTGGAAACTCTACATGTTGTTAATATAAGACACCTGGTTGGATTATCTTATAACAGAAATACAATTAACTTGTTTAAAATAAACTATAGCAATCTGCTGTAACAACAAAAATCATAGAATAAAGTGTGTTGGGGTCATCTGAGTCAGAAAGGAAATGTATGTGTTATGTTTCAGTGAGATCAATACTACTTGGAAAGTGACTGTCCTGTCACTGGTCCTGTAACACATTGTGAGCAAATAAGTTAAAAGCCTCTGAGTTGAATGAACTGCCTCCAATATGTTACAGGATAACACAGACATTCATTGTCTGAAAGGTAACACTATATAAATCACAGGGGCGTCACTCAACGCATCAGAGCCGCTAAATATACATAATCCATCATGACCAAATTTGGAGAGAAATAGTAGACCTTTTTCAACTCACGTGGTCTCCATTTCTTTCTTACTTTCTTATCTGATTTGCGGAACAACTGTGTGCAATTATTGATAGTATATGAAGCACGTTCTTATAGAGTGAGAAGCCAGAATGTCTACCTTTGAGACTCAGGGTGATTCTTTGGCAATGTGTGTGACACAAAACAGACAAATCGGAAATCCATCCCCCATAAACTCTGTGCTGTTTTACCCTGATCGATATGACTAGTTCTTCATATGACTTTGGCCATGGTTGGAATTCACTATTACTGCCTGACCAAAGCTTACTACAGTTAAAACTAGAAGTCCTGTCGCGAATAGTGCGCTTATGTAGGCTTAATTGCGCGTTGGAATTGCGCGCAATTGCCATATCGAATGGCTTCCAAAGCACGGCAGGTTCTCCTGGTTACTCATAGCAAACACATGCAATGTTTCTGCCAATAGACCTCCGGGTCACCCGGAGGTCCATTGGCTGAAACATTGCTTGTGCATAGGCCATATGTACAGAATTTGATTGCCTTACTCTGGTCATATCGCGTAGATTAACACGCATATCGATGTGCTATTTGTGCGCATTTCAGGACAGGACTTCTAGTTTTAACTGTATTCCATGTTACTAAACAATCATACAAAAAATTATTCAAATCAGAACTTTCATACAGAAGTTCTGTACAAAAAACTGATCGCACTAATTTTAGTACAAATTGGCTGCTAGTGGCCATCTTGAATTTCGAACTGCACCCAAAAACACTCGCTCTCATCCCATATATATATGATAGCTTTACTTGGGCCATAACGCGCACATTAACGCGCATATCAACGTGCTATTTGTGCGCATTTCATGACAGGACTTCTAGTTTTAACTGTAATCGCGCCACCAAATGAGGTACTACTCATATCGGCCAAGCTGCAACAGTACCAGGTTTATGAGGGATTGTTTTCCGATACCAAAGAGTCACCTCTCATCACATTGACTATTGATGGGTTCAATACAGCATTGAGCTAACTGCATTTACGAATTCTGCACTTGATAACGCTTAATAAATTCAGATTAGATTGATGAAACTAAAGTCGAGTGTAGACATGAGTAGACACAGAAAGAAATCAGTAGAAATAGCAAGAAATACAGTGGTAAAACAGGGAGGTAAAACATAAAAATTGTCAACATATTTCACACCTGTTCCTGCTACACCCGTCTTAATACTGTTCCGATAGAATGCCAGTGTATGTTGCATACTCTTCTGATTACCCATGTATTCATTGACTGCCAGTGTCTGAGAAAGTTTGAATAAATTCACAAACTTGTGAAGAAATGGGACCAAATACCAGCTGTAATCTCTGGAGAATTCTGTTTTATCTCCATTAGGTTGTGGGTAGATTAAATGTCGGGAATGGTTACTCGAACAACACAAAACATGTTCCAGCAAAAATACCTGTTGAAATTGTCAATCAAAGGAGTTTATGAGCGATTTACTCTAATTGTGGGGAGTGAGTACCGAATTTCAAAATGGAAACAAATGGATGGGTTGCCATTGGTCGAAAAAAAACTGTTTGCGCCTTGTGTCCGAAATTTCTTTTCTGATTCCCCCCCCCCCCCCCCTTGGGGTTTAATGACACATTCGACAGAGAGGGAGTACCCGAGAGAACAACCGAACAACGGCGAGCAACTGTCAGACTCCCCGACATACTAACTCCTACCAAGCAAGGCTAGCATTGGTTGAAGACAAGTGCACCATCGACGTCCAGTATGCCTTAGTACACAACGCAACCGTGCTCCCACGCGGGCAATTGGGATTAAGTGCCTTGCCAAAGAACACAACGCGGTTGCCGCAGGTGAGATTCGAACCGAGGGCCTCTCGGCTTGTAGCCTGCATCTCTACCGACTAAGCCACCGCGCTCTCAAGGATAGTATTTAACGATGGCAAGCCAACACCGTGAAATATTCCAGAAACGAAGTTAACCCTTTACCCAACGTAACGAACCAAAACCGGCCAGCGCTATTCTCAAAAGTCGCCAATTAATTGTCATTATTTTTTCATTTTTTGTCTCATAAACATAGCTTATGACCCCTCGTTGGAACGAGCTCGTCTAGCTCGTTCCAAGAGGGGTCATAACCTATGTTTTTGAGACAAAAAATGAAAAAAAATAGTTATTCAAGAATTTTTTTTTGCATGTGTCGTCTGCTTTCCATGTTAGGTAAAGGGTTAAAGTAGTTCCGGAGTTTCGCAAACGGACCCGCCTTGAACTATTCTTCTATCATCAGATCTCCTGTGCACGAGACCCTATGATTGAAGACGAGTTCAAGAGGTGACGCTTGGAAGGATTTTGAGAACATCTCGACCATTCGAAAATTTTCGATTCAACCCGACTGGGATCGAATCATTGAAACATTTTCGAATCGAATTCTGAAGCTTCGATGGACTCTAGGAAACTTCACTTGTGCGTCTTTTTAAAAGTATTTTAGAGCGGTGCCATTTTGTTGGATACTGTGTTCGAACTGTCTTTCATGTTAGCAGACTTTAATAATTACACCCGGTGGTAAACATAATGCTCTATTCCAAAGAAATCTTGAGTTTCACGCAGAAACTCTCCCTAACCACATCCAACCTGCTCTCGTCTGACACGGTTTGGCTAGTTGCATTTTGACCGGTGTTCTGTCTGGACTTGGATACAAAATTCGCTGAAACGCCCCTTGACAGGTCTTCTTGCCAAAATGTTTTACATCTAGTTAAACTTTCATCATCAATCTAACTAAATAAACTCACAAATGAAACAAATTCTGAAGTTGGATCAGCAGATAGTTCTTCACACATTTCCTCCTCCTTCAAAAGCTGACAAATGTAATTTTTATCTCTGCGAATCAAATTTGCTGATTGACATGTCTTGTCATCTTTGCAAGCCCGACTACACTCTAGCATGTGATCCACCTCTTTATCTGCTATGATTGCCGTGCTGACCATCTTGCGAATTTTACATATCTTCATTTTAAACCCTTTGTCCGAGGCACACATACTGGAGATCCAGAGTAATGTTGAAATTAAAACGAACGGAAACCACCAGTGTGCATCCATGGCCTCTGGGTTATAACGCAGCCACACAGCGATTAAGTGAAACACAGTCTGTAAATCTTCGTAACAGTATACTACTTTCTAACCACGAGTCGATAATTAATCCCTTTTTTCTTGACTACAGGGCATTTAAGTTACTGCGCAGTTACAATATCTTATCATTTATAAACTGGATCCACGCGGAACTGAGTGCAAGTACTTAATTATTCCATTTCTAGTTTATCAAATTTAGATTATTTCCCTTGCGGTATCCCAGTTATGAGAATTTGGTCTGGTATCTCGGCAACTATCATACTTTAATGACGTAAATGGCACTTTTTGTGATGGGGCGGGACTATAATATTTTCGCAGAAATTTGAAAGGTATAGCATCGTCACGTGTAAGAAGACGCGTGCAGCGGATCATTACCGTTTCAACCTCGCTCGGAAATTGCAGGACCTTGATTCATATATTACGTGAAAGTGTTTTCTGATTTAACGTTAGAAAAGTGCGTTAAAAAGGGTTGTCTGAAAGAGGCTGTATCTTCGATTCTGACCTACAACAACTTTATTTAGAACATGCCTAAATAATTCCACAGAGCTTGTGGTTTCTTTTTAAAAATATTTAGCGGGAAGGGGGAATATCCCCCTGCCAAGTATCAACTTTTATGTCTACTTTAACCCACCATTTCTTCCCCAGAGTGCAACAAGGCGCCATCGAGAGACGATTTGTCCACGTTCGAAAAATGTCACGGTATGTCACTTGGGTAGTTAACAGATTGGCTACATTGTATTGAGGGGACAGTGGGAGGGAATCTTCCAGATATGTCTACTGTTTCTTTATATTTAAGCAAATTCAAAGAATACAAGCTATTGACTTGCAACCGGCGAGCCTACCATTGCAGAACGATGGTGTCGCAGTATTATATTTATATTATTGTGAAGGACACGGCGCTTTATTATGTACATGATAAGACAAATTCACGACAAGTATGGGCAATATTAGGCATTGGGCTTCATGTAATCGGTTTGTACAACAGGCCAAAAGTGCAATTCGTTCGTATTTGTGTTAAATTTGAACGTATCTAGGCACTTTGTTAAATCTGTCAAAGTGTATTGTTCCACCAAAATGGGAGTGAATCTCACAAATGGGCATTTCCTGGAGCGTGTGTAATTCAGTAAAACAAAAACACATACCTATGGGAGAATCCCATAGTAAAATTGATTTCGTGTCAAAAACTGTTTTTTTTTCAAAGTAAATGGGCGTTTTCTGTTACACATGTGTGTAAAAATAAAGACGAGGGATTTTATTTTATTTATTGTGAGATTGCGGTAAACAATTTTGGCTCACACGAATGTATATGATGGGCTGCAATTGATTTTGAGCCAGAAAATCGTCCAACAAACCTGAAACGTTACCGACTTCGTGTGAGCTAGAAATACTCTGCATGATCCGGAAATTGTCTACGGAGAAAAACAATTTGTTGTACGAGGACGGTGCGAGGCAGAAAGAACCGCCACTTACTTTTTGAGTGCGTAATCTATTATGGCGTAATAACGCCGTATAATGGTGTAAGTATGCCCTATTATGGCGTAATTATGCCCTACCGTGACGTAGTGATGCCTTATTATGGAGTAATTACATTCTATTATGGCGAAATCACGCCCTATTATAGCGTATTCACGCCCTGTTGTGGCGAAATAACGCCGTATTATGGCATAATTACGCCGTATTATTGCACAATACGCGTAATTACGCCCTATTATGGCGAAATAGCGCCCTGTTATAGCGCAATGACGCCATGTTATGGCATAATTACGAAATAACGCCGTATTATGGCTTAATAATGCCATATTATGGCGTAACTATGCCCTAATATGGCGTAGATGCGCAGTGTTATGCGTAATTACGTCATATTATGGTACAATTACGCCATATTATGGTATAATAACGTAATATTATGGCGTAATTACGCCATATTAGGACGAAATAGCGCAGTATTATGGCACAATTACGCCATAGTATGGCGTAATAACCCCCGTATTATGGCGTAATTACTCCTTAGTGTGGCGTAATAATGCCTTATTATGGTATATTGCGTAATGACGCCGTGTTGTTGCATAATTAAGCCCTATATATTTATTTATTGGTGTTTAATGCCACATCAGCAGATAAGGCTATATCGCGGCGATGAAAGGATGGAAAGTAAAATATGCTATTGTCAGTTAAGAAGAACAATAATTCATTAAAATAGTAAATACTTGCATTAAAATGGCTAAGACAGGCGTTGTTTGAGTTGTAAAATGAGATGATGCTGGTACAGTGTAATTCTTATATATTACACTGGTGTCTTGAAACATAAGTCTAGTTTAAAAGAATAAAAACAATTTTAAAATTTATTAAGAAGGTTGATTAATTTGAGAAAGGATAGAACTTTGTGTGGGCTCGTATGTTAAAATAGATCTCTTAGAGATCCAACTGTGAAATACTGTCCTCTGACATGAATAAAATCAGTGTAATGAAAAAATGTGTGAAACGTACAGCACTTGCTGGCAAGGAAAACACTATGGTAGCACATTACCCTCTAACAAAAAGGAATGTGTCAGTCTTGTGTGACCAATATGACACCGTGTCAAAACAACATGTTTTTAAACGTCGATGATACCAATGATCTTGACTGAAAAGAGGGTAACGGATAAAATACTACTCCTGTTCGTGTGCAGCAGGTAACGTAGACCCAACAGGAACCTGGAATGGGCGGTACATTAATTAGTCTATCTATAACATATAAAAAAAAATCTCCAACGTAGAATGAAGAACAAGAAGAAACCCCCAACTCCTGTTCATGTGGACTGGATATCGTAGACCCAACACACGAACTTCAAATTGACGGTCCTTTAAAAACTTTTTATTAAAAGGGGCATACGCCCTCTCACACCCATGTTAAATATCTTTTAAAATTCCATACGTCCATGTTGTATCGTATGCCTTCTACAAATCAAAGAAGATGGCGACAAATGTTCTTTTCTGGCAAAAGAATTTCATATAAACGTTTCCAAGTCTAACCAAATGATCCACAGTACTTCTCTGGCTTCTGAAACCACACAGAACATTCTTGAGTAGATTACTCTATCCCAGAAACCAGGCAAGTCGATCACTGAGCATCCGTGCCATGGGCTTACATAGACAACTTGTAAAGGCGATATGACTGTAATTACTTGGGTTGCTGTGATCTTTATCAGGCTTTGGAATGGGAATTATTGTTACTTTACACCAGGAAGGTGGAAGTTGTCCAACTACCCATATAGTGCTGACAAGTGATAATAAAAGTTCAAGTGATGATTAATAGAGATGCTTTAAAAGTTGATAATGTTCAAATGAGACTAAAATCCTCATCCGCTGATTGGACGAGAGCTCGCTTAGTATATTCTATGTTTACGACTCAAGTGGCAAATGTTACCGTCTGACGTCACAACGCGGAATATTTGCAATGACGTCGTCCGTTTCGTAACCGATTCATCAACGGAGTGACTAGCAAGCCGCTTCATTTTTCTGGATGTTTCACGTGTGCAGCAGACGGTGTTCCGGATGAAGTGTTGTTTAAATTACAAACTGATTTACGATTTGAACTAAGATGGAATGAGTTTATCTGGTTCATTGACTATTTATCCAGTGCCGTCGTGGATACACGAGAGGTTTATTTACTAAACTTGTGATCGTTAAAAGTTGCCTTGAACAAGGCAACTTTTAACGATCACAAGTTTAGTAAACAAGCCTCTCGTGTTTCTCGATGTAGGTTTTGGGCTGTGGATAGTGTCTATTGGAACACATACGTTATTCGCGTCTCGGTTGAACATAAGCTCCGAGCCGCAAACCTCAGACCATGTTGCCGCCAATTCATCACAATAACTTATAATGTATTTCATCGGGTTCTGTAGCAGTGTCATTTGCTTCATATGAAGAGGTATTTGATTATTCCATACAGAAAGCTTCATTGTAATCTTGTACCTTGTTAGAGGTAAATTTAACTTGTTGTTTTTCCTGCTGTTGCTGGATTTATTTATTTATTGGTGTTTAAGGTCACATACTTATGCACAATGGCTAATCGTGACCGTGACAGTTTTACGGGTGGAGGAAGCCGGAGTACCCAGAGAGAACCACCGAGCAACGACGAGCAGCTGTCAGCTCTCCAACATCGTAACTCTGAACTCTGCACCGCAGCACAGGCAGGGTTAGATTGGTTGAAGACATGCGCACCATCGACGTGCAGTACGCCTCAGTACACAGCGTCATCGTGCCCCCATGTAGGCAATCGGGGTGAAGTGCCTTGCCCAAGGACACAACGCGGTTGCCGCAGGTGGGATTCGAACCGAGGACCTCTCGGCTTGCAGCCTGCACCTCTACCAACTGAGCCGCCGCGCCCCCTGTTGCTGGATTACAATTTTCAGACAGCGAATGTTTTGAAAATGTTGCGGCCAATTTGTGGGATATTTCTTTTTTTTTGTTGTTGTAATTAATGTGTTGTTACCTTCCAGGTATTGTACAGTTGATTTTGTTTCCCTACCTTTAATGTTCATTATCATTTTCCAAATTTTATGGATGGGTGTATGTTGGTTTAGTTTAGATGAGCTCGTTCCAATGAGGGGGTCACACGATATGGTTTTGTTGAAAAATTTTGAAAAATTTATTTTTTTCAACTGCTCAGTTTGCATATTACGCGGACTTATGCGGGTGATTTGTTAGGTAAAGGGTTAAATTAAAGTTCAGTCTACTTACGACCTCTTATAGCCTGTTTGCAATCATTATCAAACCATGGTTTAGTGAAATGTTTTGGATTTGCCGAGGTTTTAGGAATGACTGTGTTTGGAAAATATCAAGCAACCCTGAAGTGAAAGATACACAGTTTGCCTAAATTATCTGTTGTTGGCGACTTATTAATTTCCCGTTCAGTCTTCAAAGGATCTTTTCTGGCCTGCTTACAATCTTTATTAAACCATGGTTTGTTGAAAAGTTTTGCATTTGCATAGGTTTTTAGAGTGACTGTATTTGTAATGTCAAGCATTATTTTACTTAGTGAAATGTTCTATTTGGTCAGCACTCTCTCAAATTTCTCCCTTGTGAGGCGCCCAGAACAAAGCGATGAAAAGGTTCCCAGACAGCCTTTTTAAAGTTCCACTTGGGCACCCTCTCATCGTCGATCGGAATCACAATCTCCAACACAACTGGAAAGTAGTCAGAATGTACAAGTCATCTTCTAGCTTCCAAGAAAAATTGAGGAAGATACAAGGGCATGCAATTGTAACATCAAGTTATTGCAGCTGCTAGAGGCATATGTAAAGTTGGAGGAAGAGGTGCAGGTGGTGAGGGGGGAAACTGGGGAAGACAGGAAAATCTGGTGTTACCCCAGTTAGGGTGGCATTCGATGGGGGATGTAAGGTGGTGGGTAGTAGGAAGCGGACTTTTGACGTGGATAGTGGGTATTTTGGGAATAGGAAGGTGCGTCGGGTTGAGGGTAGGGGAAAAGTAGGGGCTAGAGTGTCAAATCCCCAGGCTAGTAGTGTGAGTCGGGGTGCCAAAAGGCGTATTCGTTTAGAATCGGATAGTGAGAGAGATAGCGATGATCATGTGGCGTCTGTCAGGGCAGGAGTCAGAGGGAAGATTAGGAAGATGGTAAACGAGGACAAGGATGCTTGTAGTGGGAGTGGGCAAACGTGGAGTGCAGTGTCCAAAATAGATTCAGTGTGTTAGGTAATTTCGAGAATTCTGAGGAGCAGGTGGGGTCTGAAGAGGTGGAGGTGGAGGTAGGCATGGAGATTAGTGTGGCGGAGTGCAAGACTGCGAGCCGGTCCAGTGGGAGCAGAGGTGTTAACAGGGGTAGTAGGACAGGAAACAGGCAGTTGGTGGTTGCAGGGAGTAGTATAGTGCGGGAGTTAGATAGGGTGGTGTGTGGGCCCAACATTGTCAACAGGACCAATTTGTGCTTTCCGGGGGCTAGGGTGGAGGACCTAAGGGACAGAGAGGGTGGATTAGTAAAGGGGTCACGCCCAGACCCAGTGGTTGTTGTACACGTGGGGACCAAAACATCAGGGAGAGAAAATCAGTTCAGCTTATTGAGACTTACAAGGATTTACTAACTCAACTGAATGCCAAGAATGCACAGGTAGTGGTTTCGGGGCTTCTCCCAGTACTAGGTGTGGGGGCGAGCGTAACTCGCGGATCATTGGGACCAACGAGGAAAAGGCGGCGTATTGTAAGGAAACAAGGATACCCTTTGTAGACAATTGGGGATCATTTTGGGGCAGAAAGGACGTATATGGAAGGTATGGTCTCCATCTTAGCTCAAGGGGTACAGAGGTTTTAGGAAGAAATATGTTTCAGGTGTTGGAGCCTTTTTTGGTATTGGGAGGGGAAAGGGGATCAGTGAATGGGGAATGAACACAGGAAATGTGTTACGAACCATAGTTGTAAAAAATGGGACAAGGGGGATAAGGAAAAGGGGCCAAAAATCCAACCAATAGGAATAGCTTCCCAAGGAAAGCACAGGTACACAAAATAGGATATACAAACATACAGGGACTAGATAATAATGGGACCAGTAGGTGGAAGCCAATGAACCTTGATACCCTGAAAGTGGGTTATAGCAACATTCAGGGTCACCACCAGAAAGTAAGTGAAATTGCTACATTGATAGAGGCAGAGGAGTTTGTGGTCATGGGCTTAAGCGAAACGTGGGTAAGACACGGGGAACGGGTAGCCCAAGTAAGGGGTGGGTGTGGATAGGTGTAGGGTGAACGGAAGGCCAGAAAAAAAAGGGAGGGGTAGGCATTACATTAAAGGAGATTTAAAACGGTCGCTGATCACAGACCTGGAAGACGTCAGCAGCCCGGCTGAGGTATCGAAAGAAATTGGATGAGTAAGGATCAAATTGAGAAACAAAAGTATTGCCCTTGGGGTTGTGTATTGTGCGGTGGAGGGATTCGATATACTCAACACTAAGGTCCAATATCGCCGACCTACAAAACAAGGGGCTCGGTATAATTCTGATGGGTGACTTTAATGACCACATAGGTAATAATGGAGAAGGCATAGAGGGAAGGACAAGGAAGTCAACAGGAATGGAAGGAAGCTGTTGAACTTCACAAACGAGCTCATTCTGAAGATTCTGAACAGGGACGCGAGGTGTAAGGGGAAATGGACCTGGGAGAGGAACGACAGAAAATCAATAATCGAATACATTCTCACAGATATTAATTTATGGCGGGAGGTGATAGGGGTAGAAGTGGACGATGAGGGTAAAAGGGAGGTGGATAGTGATCACAACTTGATTGCAGTGACGATCAGGACCAAAAATCTAGTAAAAAGCAAAGGAAGATTTAAGGAGATTTGGGAGCTCAAAAAGGATGCTGACTGAGCGAAGTTCAATGAAAAACTGAATCCAAAGCTTGCAACCGTACCCAAGAGGGGCAGTGTCCAGAAGATGGCCGACGCCATAGTTGCGAGCCTAGTGGAAGCAGGGAAGGAAAGTGTAGGGAAGATCAGGGTGGCAACACGGGAACTTGGGTACAGAGTGAATGAAGAACTGAAAAGGGCCATAAAGGGAAGAAAAGCTAAATGTGCTGCATACAGGAGAAGTAGAAAACTTAAGGGGGCGGAAAGCAACGAGGCCACGTTAGCAAAGGAAGAATACCAACAATCACGAAATAAAGTAAATAAGATTAAAGACGATAATCGGAAAGTACGAAATAGCAGTCTTATTAGGACGATAAGAACGACAGGGGGGTCGAGTTCGAACGTATTTTGGAAATGGGTGAATAAACGTAACAAAGGAACTAACCCACAGAGTATTAAAGTAGATGGCAGAGTTACAGACGAGCAAGATCAAGTCGCATCAGAACTAGTCAAGCACTGGGAAAAGGTAAACGATAAGCGATGGGGCATGGGGAGCCCACATGAGTGTCCGAATCAGGCCGGGGAAAACCTTCGTGTGCAGCTAAATTAAAACGGATGAGGTGCGAAAGGTGATACCAAAATTAAGGGATGGAAAAGCGGGAGGAGTGGATGGAATTCCTAACGAGTTTATCACAAAAGGGGGAGAGGAATTCGTGGAAAGCCTAACTGCCCTATTCAATCTAGCCATAGAAAATCAAGAGGTCCCAAGGGAGTGGAGAGAAAGCAAAGTGACATTTATTCACAAAAAGGGCGAAAAAGACGTTTTGGATAACTATCGAGGGATCTCTATCAGTAGCAACATTGGAAAGGTTTTCTGTAAAGCCCTGTATGGGAGACTAGAGAAGGTGATTGAAGAGAAGGGTTTTTTGGGGAGAAAACCAGAATGGCTTCAGGAAGGAAGGAGAGTTACTGACCATCTTTTCAGGCTATCCCAAATGATAGAAGCCGCGAAAGCAAAAAAGAAAAAGATGTTTATGGCATTTTTGGATGTCAAAAAGGCATACGATAGAGTATGGAGGCGCAAGCTGGAGGCTCTGGCTTAGGAGTCGAGTTTGTTGGAATTATAAAAGCATTATACAAAGATGTGCAGAGTGAACTTAGCCTGGGAATCATTACAACAAAACATGTGCCTATGGAGATAGGCCTAAAACAGGGGTGTATCCTTTCGCCAGTCCTGTTTGCATTGTACATCAAAGGTTTAAGAGATGAACTCCTGCATAGCGACGAGGGGGCAGCAGTTGGGGACTTGAAGATCCCAGGGCTATTTTTTGCAGACGATATGGTTCTAGTGTCAGAAAGCGAAGAGGGGCTAACGAAAATGCTGGGAATTGTTGGGAAATATGGGAGCAAATGGAAACTCGAACTTAATGAAAGCAAGAGCAAAGTTATACCTGTGGGCCGCAAAGTGGACCCCAATCGAAGATGGAGAGTGGGTGAGTTCTCCATTCCGGAAGGGAGCAGCAAACTTCTCAGTGTAGGAGAGACAGGTGATTACGAGTATTTCGGGGTAAATATAAACATTACAGGAAGAGGCATCTACCGAAACCACACAAATAAATTGATTCTGAAGGGGGAGCGAATCCTTAACCAAATGAGGGAGAAACAGTTTCAATAAGCTTTTCGTGGGGAAAACCATTTGGGAAATGGTGGGGCCGCAAAGTATAACATACGGTACGGTACGGAAGTGGTACCCCTAAACCAGACGGCCGTAAAGAGCTTGGAAATCCTGCAGAACGATGCAGACCGATGGATAACGGGTCGAGTAATGCCGCAGCGCTAGAAGCAATCAGGGGTAAGCTTGGTTGGATGAGGATCAAGGACAGGATAGAGCTGTTGAAACTCGGTTATCTTAAATATTTTGGTAAATGTCCCCCGACAGCCGATGGTGTGAAGTAATGTTCCTAAGAATTTTTAACTCAAATATCAAAACGGGGTGGATGGCCCAAGTGAGGGAACTAGTAGAGAACTACTCAAGGGAGATCTCGGACCTGGATGTTGGGCAAACCAGGGTAAAAAAATCGCCAGAGAAAGGGTCATCGAGGACTGTAACCGTAATTGGCGAGAGGGGGTCAAATCAAAGAGGTCTTTGGGTGGCCTGCGTGATGAAGAGAAGCCAGGTTTTGAAGAGTACCTTGATGGCACCTTTGGGGGGTCACTGTTGTTCAAGCTGAGGTCGCGATCCCTGGAGCTGAGGAGAAAAATTGGGAAAGACGGTGAAAGGGAGTGCCAGTTGTGTAACTTGGACATTGTGGAGACCTTGGAACACTTTCTTCTTGAATGCCCAAAGTACCAGTCTAAAAGAATGAGGTTCACTGGGAGTATAATGGGGAAGTGGGATGGGAGAATGAAGGACATGTGGTTAGGGGGAGACTCAAAGGAGAGGGTTAATATGCTAATCGGAGAGATTGGGAAGAATGGGGCAAGGGATGTCATCAAGCAGTTCGTCTCAGAGTGTTGGGAGGAGAGGAGAAGCGTGGGAATAGGGAGGCAGTTGGGAGTACAGGGGTAACCAAGGCCTTCTCGTCCGAGAACCGCGACAAATCAGCGGCTGGCCAAAGTGTTATTATTATTATGTACGAACCAGGTACGGGATACAGATAATAACAAACACAAGTCATATTTTGAAATAAGCTCTTCCACTGTTTTGCCTTTGATATCTTCTTGCTGCAGGAAGCACTCCAAAATCACCCTAAAAATTTATGGAGTTGGGAGCTGGTGAATCAGTTGTTCAACATCATTCAGCTGAAGGGTCCTATAGGGTGAAACGTAAATCGAACATAGTGTAACTGTTTTGTCTAAAGTTAGGCGTACCGCATAGCCTGTAAATTTGTGTGTAAAGGAACAAAACTGTGAATAATTTTTTTTCCAAGACAGACGTTCCACGAACATGAAGATCATTATCATCTGCCCAGGCATTATACGAAGTACAATGCTTGAAAGCTGAATGATTTTAACTGTCAGCCTTGTGTAAAAGTGTCTTCGGCAGGTAAAGAGCGGTAGGTGCATATTTTCTGTCTTAGAAGACCAAGTTCGTTAAAATTCTCCTTGAAACCTCGACAGTTCCACTGTATTATATTATATTTGGTTGTATTATCAATATCTGGTTGGAGATTGTGATGGTGGGCGTTTGGGTGTAATATCCCCGAGAGTTTTCCTGGGTGACCTTTTTCTCGGAGATCTATTCTGAGAAGAGTTCAAGCATAAGTGCCGGAAGGTTTCGTCGATGCATTCATCGACTTCCATCAGTTCAAGACCTTCAAACCTGTTACGGGCAACAAGATCTTGAAGGGATTTAAGTGTTCTATCCGATAACTGTTTTTGTTTCTCTAATTTCTTTTCTTTTTCTTGATTCCTTTTCTGACCATTCCCAGAATTTTGGGGCTCTGGTTTCGGTTTTGAGTTGGGTTGTTCATTTTTCTTTTCTGATTTTGATGTCTTTGCTTTTTCCTCTTCTGGTATTAGTTTGCCTTGTTCTTTATTCTGATTTGTTTTCGAGTTTTCTTTTGATAGAGTTTGAGGGATTGGTGATATTTGAGTTGATCTTGGTTTGTAGTTGATCCCTGTGCTGTATTGTGGAAGAATGTAGTGAGATGGTAATATACCTACGAGCCATGTATATTGTGTCTGGCATTCTATCGACTTTGTTGACACTTTTTGGTTTGTTACCGTAGCATGTGATGGTGTTGAAGCATTCAGGCATCGATGAAATAATTTATGTGTCCTCTTTAAAACTTATCTGTGTCTTTCACAATTTATCTTCTGTTTTGTTTGTTTTTTGCCAGATGGGCAATCTTTTGAAGATGACATATCATTGCCCTGACAGTTTACACATTTACGGATATTGTTAGTACATGACTCATTGTGTTTTTAGCTGCATTTGTGGCAGACTGACTGGCCTCTGCAGGGATATTGGTTGTGTCGTATTTTGACATTTGAAATATGGAAGTGGATTTAGGATAGAGAGTATATGGAATGAGTGTTTTGATCACTCGAGAGGCGGTGCATATACAGAATGACACACGCGTGTGAATGGGTTAATCGATATGGCACGGGTGACGGCGCGGAAAGATAAAACTAGAGGCCGCGAAGGCGTGTAATAAACACAGAATGACACACGTGTTTGAATGGGTTAATCGATATGGCACGAGTGCCGGCGAGGAAGGATAAAACTAGAGGCCGTGAAGGCGTGTAATAAACACAGAATGACACACGTGTGTGAATGGGTTAATCGCTATGGCACGAGTGCCGGTGTAAAAGGAATGGAAGTCCGTAGGAACGTTAGTCCCTCTGGACTATTATTCCGCGGAATTATAGTCCTAGGTCTAACATTTCTAGGAATAGTAGTCCGCCGGACTACTATTCCTAGAAATGTTAGACCTAGGACTATAATTCCGCGGAATAATAATCCAGAGGGACTAATTTTCCTACGGACTTCCATTCCTGTTACACCGGCGCGGAAGGATAAAACTGTTTTTTTTTCTGTTGTTGCTGAATTTTGATGAATTCTGGATTACAATTTTCAGACAGCGAATGTTTTGAAAATGTTGAGGCCAATTTGTTCGATATTTCTTTTTGGGGGGCTGTAATTAATGTGTTGTTACCTTCCAGGTATTGTACAGTTGATTTTGTTTCCCTACCTTTAATGTTCTTTATCAAAAGATTTAGCAAAACGGAAAATTCTTAGACACGTTTCATAAATATCGATTGAACAAATTTTCATATTTTGTTTATCATATGACACAACAGATACCAAAAATCCATCTTTTAGATAGGAAAGGGTTGAACGTCATGCGTCATAAATCAATATAACGAAAGTACAATAATGTCAAGATCGGTTTTGAAATAGCATTAATTTAACCAATCAGAAAGTGTTATTTTTGAAATTGACCAATCAAATGTACTAAAGGTGTTAATGAAGCACTAATTAATATTTATTTAAAATAAGAAATGGTAATAACCCGCGAAAACTGACTGATTTCGTTGCCAATTTTCATTATTTTTTATTCGATTGACAGCCGTCATCCACCCTGTGTTTTCGTTTCTTGAATTATTTTGTTTTCGTCGATGTCGGCTAACTCACGGGTTCTTACGGTGCCTCTGCTGGTATGGAGGGTTCTGTGAGCTTTCGTTTTCACTGTAATATCTAAACGTTTCTAAATCCTTAGGAGATGGAGTGACTGGAATTTACTAGCATTCAACCAGTATGCCACCTGAACGTAACTTTTTAAAAAATTTTAATGGTTCTAGTGATCCCGTTTATTGCCTTCTCTAATGTTAAGGGGTTAAAATTAACTTTTTCATCTTCTGGACGTATTTGTATGAACCGAGGCTAGTCATCTGTTTGACATTGTCGATCATTATCAGAATCAAAGTCAAAAGATTTATCATTTGTTGAATCATACGGTCGTTTAATTTTTGTTTTGTGTGCCATAGTTTGAAGGATTTTGATTCTTCACATCATGCCTCGCAACCTTACTCCGAGCCCAACATAGCGGATGTGTCCCAGCCTAACATGAGGTGGTGATAACACCAAAAGAACATGAAGAGTACAGTCGACCAGCGTTGATATAAATGCAATAAAAATGACCATCGACAACTTACGCAGACAGTGCAATTAAACGGAACGTGTTCAGAAAGCTCGAAATTTACTAAAAGTCAGTGTACGGTAACAACCATAAAATGAAGTTAAAAGAAATATCTGATTGAATGACCACCCGATGCCCTCAACGTGACATTCTTTCTGGGGGCTCCCGATTGGCCAGAAGGGACTGGCCCGATCATCCGACTGCTCACGAAGTTGTGGCCAAAGCTGTGTAAAGGACAGGTATCTCCAAAATGGGGATTAACCTAACCGGGGAACTGTTTGGCCTCAACTGCCAGGACCCTTCCTCTGGTGTGTTCGGAACGCACCTCACGGGAGAACAAGGTGCATGTAGGATGTAATAGCAGGATAGAACCATTTTGGTCCGGGGATGCGTAGTTGAATATTCCGTAGCAAACCTGCTCAACCGAGCAAACCTGTTAATTTTAATCCAGCAAACTTGGCCAATTGAGCTGGCCGCCCACTATCCGCCAGTGTGGGCACGCCCAGTAGGAGATGCCCCCCCCCCCCCCATTACCCCCTATTGTGGACGGGGTTATTGCGTAATTGTCGCGTATTATTTCTTCGCTGCACCGCGATGAAGATATGCAGATACCTCGGAAAAGAAAGACGTTTGGGCTAAGATGTTATCGAGAAACTGAAAGCAGGTAAGTGAGGCCACATTGAGTCGGTGTTAACATCAGATGCGTAGATAGCTTTTTGCGGTGGTTGGCAAGACAAAACATTTTTCTACAAAAAGTAGCAATGCAAAACGGATGTAGTATTATAAGACGATGTAACCCTCTGAAGTTTGGGAGAAAAAATCACAATGGAAAGGCATTATGTACTTGAATCTGGCTCTAATAAATCATTTTGTTACACACCTTTTCTATGAAATCTCCATCTACATCAACACAAAACCATGCGGAAAATGAAAATCCGTTCCGCACGCATATGCCGAACGGAAATCGTTGAGAAGACGATTGAACCGATTGCGAAATAACTACATAGAATGTCTACATTGAAGGATATGGCATATTTAATGTGTACAGAAATAGCGAGTTAGAAATAGAGTCGATATTTGAAAGGGATGATGAATACCCAGAAGAAGTATGAGTTCGCAAATGTGGTTGGAGATAAAATGTGTTCTTTTTGTTGACAGTTGTCAAATGAATTGCTGAGCGTCCTTCTAATAATTGTTTTTTATTGACGTGAGGACGTGTAATAAACATGAAACGATTCGCGCGTCTGAATGTGTAAATCGATATGTCAGTCGTGCTATATCGATTAAACCATTCACAAGCGCGTGTCGTTCTGTGTATTTATTTAACCCTTTACCCAACGAATCGCCCGCATCCGCCCGCGTAATATGCAAATTCAGCAGTTGAAAAAATATTATTTTTCAAAAAATTTCAACAAAACCATATCATGTGACCCCTCGTTGGAACGAGCTCGTCGAGCTCGTTCCAACGAGGGGTCACATGATATGATTTTGTTGAAATTTTTTGAAAATTTAAAAAAAATGTTATTTAAAATAATAAATTTTGATATCTCTGCGTTGGGTAAAGGGTTAACTAGTTGAGGGCTAGATTATTTTTGGTGGTCTAAAATTGTTATTCAACATTTGTTTTATCTCATATTATTGGAGAGTGGCCACAGGTACTCTCCAATAAGTTGTAATAAAAAAGAAATTATATGAACAAAATATCTTTTGCGTCTGGCTAAATATGAAACATGAACAAAGAAAACCTTAGCTTTTGATCTGGACTCTAATTTTCTTGAAAGCTTTGATAGTAGCTTCTAGCACTTAACCAGCTGAGAAAAACAAATTCGACAGAACCTAAAATTTATCATTTATATGCCGTCCACTTGGCTCCAAATTGGAACTACCAGATAGGCTAATTAGCAGCAGCATAATACTGAAATAGGGCCAATATTGAGATATTGAGAAAAGGAGACATAGATATCGAAATCATAAAATAAACTCATTTCTGGGTTGGAAAATTTAGCGACGTATCTGGGAACATTTTGAGGTTGGATAGAAAGTCAACTTGCCTAAATTGTATGTGAAATTACGTTAGTTACCGGTCCATGAAGATGGTATTTCGGAGGGCCAACTGGGAATTTGGACGGGAAGGCCCACGCCTCCCCCAATCTGAGCTGGCTAGAGCACTTGATCATTAATATGTCATCGGTCTGCCTTCGTCAATTTGAAGTTCGGAGCCGATACAGAGGATACAGTTATTATTTTCAGAATGCGCTTTTACATGGAAATAAATGTGCGCGCCCTTTTTATAATGCTGCCATTTATCCCACATGCTGCTGTAATTATGCCTAGCAAGGTCGAGGACCACTTTATCTTCAAACGGATGATCGGAGGTTGTTATCACTGACTGAGATCACCTTTGTCTGCCCAGAACTTGGTCGGGGTGGGGGGGGGGGGGTATCGTGGAGTCTGGACTGCTCGCCGGAAGAAAATTTGGGATTATTCGCTGGATTTTGGGACCTTTTGACGGAATTTTGGGCACTTCATCGCAAAAAAGACTAGTCGCCGAAAAATATCAGACAGTTCGCCGAAAAAAATTTTTCCGGCGAAATGTCTTCTGTATACTACTCAAAGTTTACTAAGCACCAAATATTTGACACATCATTGTGAAATTTGCTCGTGATATATTTGCGATATTTTTGGTGGATATGATGGAGGAATGTGTTGAGATGGTCCCCAGTGCTTACATTAGCTCTCTCGACAGGCAGACTTTTCGTGACAGTCATGGAAAGCATGTACCCCTTGATTTTCATGTTTTCGTGTACCGTCGACTTGTACATGAGAGGTGTAGGGTATTCAGTCTTCATTTCAACACAATCCCTTGTGATTTAATGATTGAAGAAGGCGAATGCAAATGTAAGAAGACATTTGTCTGAAGCAGAAATGTGGCGGGCTGTAGGGATGGTGGAGCAAGGGCTATCCATCTTCAGGTTGGTGAAGCCCTTGGTGTACACCATACGGTGATCAAAAGCGCCTGGGCAAGATTTCAGCAGTATGGCATATCAGTAAGACGGCATGGTGGTAGCAGAGACAGGGCGGCATCTGAAGCTGAAGACCGGTTTTTGATCATTCAGGTCCGTGGGAACCGCTTTGCCACAGCAACCAAGCTTCGCAGTGACCTTCAGAATGCATCAGGGGTAAATGTTTCGACGCAGACTATCCGGGCAAGGTTGCACGAAGATGGTCCCCGATCGAAAAGATCATGTATTCGCATTCCGCTGTCCCGGAACCACCGGTAGGCACGATATTAATGGACCACGTTTGATGGACCGGATAAGATTGTCGACCTGTTCTTTTTACAGATGAGTCATAACTGCTATGGTGGAAGGTCAATCATGGTCTGTGGCGGCATCAGCTGGGAAGGACGTACAGAGCTCTGTGTCCTTGAATGTGGTACATTGACTGCACAACGGCATATTGATGAGATACTGGATGTCCATTGCAGATTGTATGCTGGTGCAGTGGGTGATAGATTCATTCTGATGGACGATAATGCCCGTCCTCATGTTGTCCATGTTGTCGGGGAGTACCGACAGAGGAAGGGGGTTGAGCGTATGGACTGACAAGCAAGATCACCTGACCTCAATCTAATCGAATATGTCTGGAATGAGATGCAGCTTGCAATTTCAGCCCATCCAGTCCAGACAAGAAGTGTCCAGGAGCTTGGTGCCATGCTGGTCCAAGAATGGAACAACATCCCACAAAGGCCCACCAGGAACCTGATTGGGAGCATGAGAAGGCGTTGTCAAGCTGTAATTAACAGTAATGGGTCTCATACTCGATATTGGACCCATACCAGTTCGCTCCGTCAACGTTTTGGCATATTGAAAAATTTCCTCTTTTACCAATAATATCCATTTTCCATGGTTATCGTATTTAAAAGCTAAAAAATGATGTCAAACACAAACAAAATCTTAATTTCTGTACTTAAATCATTAAAGATATAATTAAATAGAAAATATGTACACTTTTCATAACAATATTTCAACTAAAACGTAAAACAGGTAGTTGGATATACTTGGTGCTTAGCAAACTTTGAGTAGTATATTTACGGCGAAGCATCTTTTCTATATAGTATTTTGACTTACAGAGCATTTACACCCAAACTATCCTCTGGCCAAACCGTCCTCCAGAAATTTAACCCAAACCGGCCGCTAATTTACCACAAACCGTCCAACACAGTGTACATAAGCAACTTGACCAAAACCTCCCTCCAGAAAATGTATTTATTTATTGGGGTTTAACGACGATTTCGACAGCCAGGGTCACGTCGTGCCAGACAGTTTTACGGATGGTGGAAGCTCGTATACCCGAAGCGAACCACCGAACAACGGCGGGCAACTGCCAGACTCCCCAACGTACTAACTAAGCAAAAGTAGGGCTAGCTCTGGTTGAAGACAAGTGCACCAAAGACATGTAGTACGGCTTAGCACACATCGCCACCGTGCTCCCACATGGGCAATCGGGAGCCCTCCATAAAAGGGGTGATTCCTATGGATAAAAGAGCAAAAATAACAGAACACAAATTGAGTATTTATTTTAGTACGCTTCCGTATTCTTTAAATAAATAAATAAATAAATAAATAAATAAATAAATAAATAAATAAATAAATAAATATATGAAAACATATGCTGGAAATGTTAACTATACTAAAATACAAGCAGTACATCGGGCCTGATACGTGATACGTGGGGGGGGGGGGGGTGGCTGGCTGATCCTCGGAGTCAGGGGAGTTGTAGAATTTCTGTCACAAGAGCCGGGCCGTTATTGCGGCTCTCTACAATGTGTAATACTCTATAACCGGGTAAGCCGGAAGATACGGTACAGGAAAATACGGTACTGGAAAAAATGGTACAAGAAAAAACGCGGTACAGGAACAAATGGCACGGAAGGCTAGGATATATATGTATATATCACTTTCTCAGATTTATAATTCGGAAAACGGACATAATTTGAGATGTTGATTTGGATAATTAACCCTAGACATAATTAACATAAATTATATTTGTAACCCTCACAAATCATAACCGAATTCCAACTGATTTTGGTTTATCAACAGAGCTGACATCTCACCTTAACGCTTTGAACATTGATGGTATCTTCCTGGTAAGTTCAATAGAAGCAATTCGAAGAGTCCATATTCATTATTTGGGGTAAGACCAATTAATATTTTCAACGTGCAGCCTTAGGGCTGCATGTTGAAAATATTGATTGGTCCACACCACAAATTTACCTTGTAGCCATTCCACTTCATGAGATTATGACGTAGCTTGTGACCCGGACGGAAAAACGGCCTCTGGAGTTTAAAAGATTAATTAACTTTAGTATGTATCCCAATGCCACTCTTGACCTTCCATCTCTGCGATGATCCCATTGGGCGAGTCGGGGATTTCTGTTCCCTGGTGTATGTGCAATGCATAATAATATTTGTCAGGTAACCTGAGGCATTGTTGTTGCTCACTCACTGTTATCTGATTCTGTTGCTGAGAGTGCCATTTAAACATTTGATTAACAAAGCCCTGTTTCATAATCTGGTATAGTTACGCTGCAGTCTGCCACACCGTTGGAGGGGCCGTTCTCCAACGGAGTTACAGTCGGCACCATACTACTAGCTCGCAAAAATGTACTTCAAATATAAATTATATATAAAGGATATTATGAGTGTAGACCTGAAAGTTTTATAAATAATACCTTCACGGCCAACACTAATGAGATAATTCCCGATATTCACAAAACAGCGTAGATTTTCTCTTTTTTATATATGCTATGAGACACTTTACTACGAAGTATTCAGCCCATTTCGACTGCAAGCAGTTTCAAGACAATAACAACAGGTTGTTGATCGCGCCTTCGAGGCGACGTAAAACGCCGAAGCGTAACGTCATTTAGGAAGGAAACAATTTATCGTGAGGACCTGAAAATATCATATGTTCTTTTTTATTATTGAACAATATTCAGCCCAATTCGACACCAAATGCGTACGTTTCAAAACAACAACAAAGATCAGCTGATCGTTCCTTCAATGCGACGTGATCCGGCGTAGCGTGATGTCATTTAGACATCTACTGAGGGATATTCCTCGATATCCATCGAGTCGATGGATATCGAGAAATATCTTTTAGATAATTTGCGATAATTCACATGCTAGCATGTAATACAATCCGTTATGCCATCGTTAGAGCGGTACAGCTAAAATATTGCCCACTACAATGCCATTGTCTCCCATTGGGCCTAATGGTCTGCAGCAGCACGTTTTGAAAATAATATCCTCTTAGGCGGATAGAAATTGGCGACTCGCATCCAGTAGTTAATTGCTCCCAAACTTAAACATTAACTTTTATCACACACCTATTAATGTAAAACACAAGATTTCCACTGTTCTGTCTGTACGATAAAAATAAAGTTGTATCGCACATGTGATGATACAAAACACGTTCGATTACGTTTCCAACGTAAACAGAGAAGGAACCCATCTAAATAAATCACGTCATCATTGGTTGAATGCACCTCATTTAGATTTGTTTACTCGGTATATTTAAACAATCAGATTCGAGTAAAATATTTTCAAAAAAAAAATAACATTCTGACTGCGTGTTCCTTGACATATACTATCCACAAATGGTCATATAATGATGGAGTGTTAACTTCTTAGCCATTTAACTGGTTGAGGGCTAGATTATTTTGGGTAGTTTGAATTTGTTATTCAAAATTTTTTGTATTACAAATTATTGGAGAGTGCCCAGAGGCACTCTCCAATAATTTGTAATAAAAGAAATATATATTAACAATATATTATTTGGGTTTCACTGAATATGAAACGTGAGCATGTAGGCTTTTGTTCCAGTACCGGTACCCTCAGTTTTCAGAAAGCCCTGATAGTGGCTTCTAGCACTTAACCAGTTAAAATCGTTTTGCTGTGTTATTCCCCGCCGATCAGTCAATATTTGACGTTCGATCATCCTGACCGTGACACTGATCGATGTCAATTGGTTTCGACCAAATGAATGCCGCACAAATTAAAAAGCAAATTAGGATTGGACCCCGCAACTCGCAGTGATGTCTTGTTGGCAAGCAATTGTCCAGTTAAAAATGTCTTTAGCTCAATTTTCGTGTAGACTGGTTAGAACATGTGAGATGATGGGAGGTGTGTGATAAAAACAGAAGCGGAAATACGCTTGAATGGGTTAAGAATTATCGCACTCCATTTCTGTGGCCCAAGATATCGCTCGAGCCTTCAGCTCTCGTGATATCTTGTGCCAAAGCAATCTCGTGTGATAATTCTTTACCCATTCCACCGTACGTGCGGGTCTGTATATAAATGTTTTTAAAAGATGAGATGTTTAGTTGCTAATGTCCTGGTGCTTGCGAAGGAGAACGGAGAACTCCCGTCTGGTGAGAAAGCAGATGGGAGTATGCTTTGCCTGGAATGAAAATTACTCTGGCATGCACGGGCTGTTCTATTTATTGAGAGCATGCTGTTGTCTGAAATGTTGTTGGAGAGGTTTTTGGGCGTTCTCCAACTGTATGACAGAAAGCAGCATCCATTCAATTTGACGAAGGCAGTTCAAAAACCTCATCTCCATCTCTTCACTGAAGCATTATTGTTGAAATACCCCTAGGGGGGTTGGTCATCCTTTACTAGACTGGTCCCCAGGTAACGGATAGAGTGCACTTTTTGGCGGGTTTGCTTATTTAAAATGAGCAGATTTGCGCAATTGAGCAGACTTGCTGCGGAATTACCAAATACACTCAGATGCATCATATAAAGCTAATTTTATTTTCATTTCGCTGTTCTGCCATTGCTCTGAATTGATTGTCGCCTGGAAGCCTGCTACGATTACTTTGCGACAACGAAGGGGATTAGCATTGGCAAACCAGGTGATCAGGGAATAATTTTAAATTGAAATATTATTATTGGAGTGTTTGGATAAAAATCTGGACCAGAAGTTCGTGTGTTGACGGAAATCAGATTTGCTTATGCCGTTTGACGAGAGGTCACCGAAAGAATTGTGGTGAAATGTTTAAAAAAAAGCCGGAATTGAGAAAGACATTTCATGTTCAAACTCAGACAGTGAAGACGATTTGCCCATTGCAAGCGTCAGGGTAGTTCTGTTGACGAAGATGATTTACCCAATCCCGCCTGAGACCATATTTAAGACTGAACTAACTGTTAAGGATATAGTTTCTGTTGAGGACTGTGTTGTCAGTACTGAAACTGAAAGTGAAAGTTATATTGTTCAGAACATTACCGCAAACGATGCAGCTGTGAGTGATGATGAGAGTGATGATGAAAAAGACATTCATAGAACGACACGAGCGTGTGAATGGGTTAATCGGTATGACACGAATGCCAGCGCGGAAGGATAAAACGACGAGAGGCCACCGTGTGTAATTCTGTGTTTATTACATGCATTCTAGTCTATAAAAAGAATGACTTTTTTATTTATTGGTGCTTTACGCAACATCAGCAGCTAAAGCTATATCGTGACGATGAAAAGTATGAATTCTAAAATAGATCACCATTTTCCATAAAGTAATTAAAAACCGGTCAATGAAACATGAATTATGAAGAATAAAACTAATCAATGAACGTGGGGCCGCGGTGGCGTCGCGGTAATCGGTTCTCGTCAGATCACTGAAGTTAAGCAACGTCGAGCGCTGTTAGTAGTTGTGTCCTTGGGCAAAGAACTTAATCCCGATTGCATACGTGGGGGCACGATGACGCCGTGTACTAAGGCGTACTGCACGTCGAAGGTGCGAATGTCTTCAACCAATCTAGCCCTGACTGTGCCGCGGTGCAGAGTTCAGAGTTGCGATGTTGGAGAGCCGACAGCTGTTCGTCGTTGCTCGGTGGTTCTCTCCGGGTATTCCGGCTTCCTCCACCCGTAAAACTGTCACCGACATGACATGACCCTGGCTGTTAATGTGTCGTTAAACCCTAATAAAAAACAAAATCAGTGAACGTAGTAAGGGGAAATGAGACCAGGTGTAAAAAAGCCGCGTAAATCAACCCGTGAAGAAGATATGAACGGATGAAAATTTAAAATAATAAAAACAGACAATTTACAGTTTATTAACCCTTTACCCAACGTAACAGCCAAAACTGGCCAGCGCTATTCTCAAAAATCGCCAATTAATTTTCAAAATATTTTCATTTTTTGTCTCAAAAACATAGGTTATGACCCCTCGTTGGAACGAGCTCGTCGAGCTCGTTCCAACGAGGGGTCATAACCTATGTTTTTGAGACAAAAAATGAAAAAAAATAGTTATTCAAGAATTTTGTTTGCAAGTGTCGTCTGCTTTTCATGTTAGGTAAAGGGTTAAATAGGTTTATTTCCTTCAGAAACGACAGAACTTTATGGGGATTTGTATTGTAAAATAGGTAAAAGACCCAACATAAAAATATTGTCGTCTAACTATACTAAAATCTGTACACTGCAAAAGAATGTATTCCACTGTCAACACCTGTTAACAAGGAGTACATTTTTGTCGCATATTACCCTCTAACAAAAACGAATGTGTAAGTCTTGTATGACCAAAATGACATCATGTCAAAATTACACGATCTTTTCTGCAAAGGTCACAATACGCGTGATGGTCAAAAATAAGTGGTCGGAAGCGACGGAGCTTGTTATTGGCTGTCCCATCCCACCACGCCTGCCTCAGAGATTTGATGTATCTACTGATATGTGGCTTGAAATCACTGAACTGAATCTTAAAATCAGTGGTAGGCTTGTTTAGCTGCACTGTCTGTCCCGGTGTTACCGGAAATGCCAACGTGTCCAGATACCCAGCAACACACGATATCAAATCGGTCAAACAAAAGAGTATTCAACTTCTCCAGAAGTTCCAAAATGAGAGGTTTTCTTCAACTTGGGGTTGAGTAAAGCAAGCATAGAGGAAAGAGAGAGGAAAAATATAATCGAATTCTTTTCCTGTACATTCTCGGTGTGTTCAAGCGCTAGTTGTAATGCTTTAACTTCAGGTGTCAAAATAGAACTTTTATTGGGTATTCTGATTGAGGTGAACTGATCACCAGTAACAACAGACTGTGATGCTGGTTAATTTTCTGCAGAGGAGATCGCGAGATGAATAGATATTCCCAAGCGCGGTCAACAAAATCTTCCAAGACCTTCACGAGTCTAGTATCCAATCAAGCCATGGCTGGTAGGAGCATCCATAGCTTGATTTGACACCAATCACTAGGAGGTGGATAGAGCATCCATGGCTTGATTAGACACCAATCACTAGGAGGTGGATAGAGCATCCATGGCTTGATTAGACACCAATCACTAGGAGGTAGACAGAACATCCATGGCTTGATTTGACACCGATCACAAGGAGGTGGACAGAACATCCATGGCTTGATTAGACACCAATCACTAGGAGGTGGACAGAGGATCCATGGCTTGATTTGACACCAATCACTAGGAGGTAGACAGAGCATCCATGGCTGGATTAGACACCAATCACTAGAAGGTGGATACACAGTTTCTCTGAGTTAAAATTCGAAAACTAATTATACAACATAATATTGATTAGGGTAATAAGTGATCAGAGAAAACATGGGGGATCATAAGATAAATTAATATTACCACACATTATGGTAATAGGCGATCAGAGAAAACAGGGGAGATCACAAGATAAATTAATATAACCACACATTATGGTAATAGGCGATCAGAGAAAACAGGGGAGATCACAAGATAAATTGATATTACCACACATTATGGTAACAGGCGATCAGGGAAAACAGGGGAGAGCACAAGATAAATTAATATTACCACACGTAATCTTCCAGATGTTTCAAAACCTACATGAGTTTGGAATCCAACCAAGCCAAGGCTGCTAGTAGCAGCCGTGGCTTGATTTGACACCAATCTCTTAAATGTGTACAAAGTGTAATCGAATTTAGATCTAATAAGGGATCTATACACATAGAGTAACGTTTTTTGATCAAGCAGCCCAATCACTGGTACCAACAACTTCCAGGAAGTTCGGTGCCCTCTTTAGTTTTTAATTGTTTTATGTGAGAAGTGAAATTCAGTTTGCTGTCAAACAAAAAACCTAATAATTTCACTTCCTTAACAACTTTAATAGTACTCCCATCGATTTTTAACTCCGGATCGAGGTGATGTTTCCGAAGCTTACAACAATGAACACAATTTGTTTTTGTCTTTGAAAACTTAAAACCATTTTCGGTGGTACATTTTTGAATTCTATATAAATACAGCTGAAGTCTGCGCTCTATAGCATTAATGTTTTTGATACTATTGCAGATTTAAAAGTCACCGACATACAATGAAGAATCTACCATATTTTCAATTGCATCGATGATACTATTAATTTGTACCAGGGAGCGCGGTGGATCAGTGGTAGACTGGTGAACTTCTATGCTAGAGGTCCCGAGTTCGATCCCCATGCGGGACGACCCGCGTTGTGTCCTTGGGCAAAGCACTTTATCCCGGTTGCCTCAATGGCGCACGATGACGCCGTGTACTAAAGCGTACCCCACGTCGACGGTGCACCTTCAACCGCTGTAACCCTGCTTGAACAGAGTTAGAGAGATGAGGAGTTGATAGTTGCTCGTCGATGCTCGATGGTTCTCTCCGGGTACTCCGGTTTCCTCCACCCGTAAAACTGTCAGGGTCACGATTAGCCATTGTGCATAAGTATGTGACCTTAAACACCAATAAATAAATAAATATAAATATTCATTTTTACAGAAAAAAATGATAACTGATCATACACCATACTGAGGTACCCCCAACTCTTGCTAGTGTGAATCAGATAATGTGGACCCAACACGAACTTGAAATAGCCGGTTCCTTTAGAAAGTTTTCAATAAAATATTAAAAATATCTTTTAAAATCCCATACGTCCACGTTGTATCATATGGCTTTTCCAGGTCAAAGAGGATGGCGACCACATGTTCTGTTTTGGCAAAGGCGTTTGTTATAAACGTTTCAAGCCTAACCAAGTGATTCACAGTAGTTCTCTTGTTTCTGCAATCACACTGAACAAGTAGATTGTTTGATTCCAGAAACCAGATAAGTCGATCATTGATCATCCTTTCCATGGTCTGACACAGACAGCTTGTTAAAGAGACCAGCCTGTAATTACTTGGGTTGCTGTGATCTTTATCAGGAGGCTTTGGAATGGGAATTATTGTTTCTGTTCGCCAGGAATGTGGAAACTGCCCAGTCATCCAAATGTCATTAAAAATTGACAATAAAAGTTCAGGGGAGGATTTTGGCTGATGTTTTAAAATTTTAAAATTTTGTTGTGTATTTCGTCTGCTCCTGTGGCCGGGCTGGGGGAGTACTAGATTCCAGTGCTCGAGTTCGAGTACTATAAAAATGTGTGAGTATATGTATTGCGTGAAATGTATGAGTACGAGTACACACCCTTACCGGTACATGTAAAATGAATAACACTTGTTATACCATATTTCCGTTATTGCTATGAAATACATAATGCGACCAGTACATTAGATGTCAATATTTGGGGGCGCGGTGTCTCGGTAGGTAGACGTGCTGGCTGCAAACCGATAGCTCCTCCATTCGAATCCCACCTGCGGCAAACGCGTTGTGTTCTTGGGCAAGACATTCCCCCCCCCCCCCCCATTGCCCACGTGGTGGCACGGTGGTGTTGTGTGCTAAGGCGTACTGCACGTCGATGGTGCACTTGTCTTCAGCCAATGCTAACCCTGACTGTGTGGAGTTGGTATGTTGGGAAGCTTGACAGTTGCTCACCGTTGCTCGGTGGTTTTCTTTGGGTACTTCTGCTTCCTACACCCGTAAAACTGTCCGACACAGGGTGGCCCTGGCTGTCGAAAGTGTCGATAAACCGCAATAGATAATAAATAAATAATGTCAATATTTACATAGGAAGACAAAAATCACTTGTCCAAAATATTTCACAATACAATATAAGTTACTCTGTCTCTGAAAAAAAAACATGAATGGTTTCAAATGATAAATCACAACTGCGATAATTGAGTTGATGCGCAGTTCCAGTCGAAGAAGTGTGACCCATTTTGGGAAAAAAAGCTCAATATGTTTTGCAAAAAAGGGTTCTTTTTATCTTTTTAAATCATAACTAAAATTGATCAAAATTGACGACATCTTGGTACAAATTCAAATATACAGTTAAAACTAAAAGTCCTGTCATGAAATGCGCACAAATAGCACGTTGATATGCGCGTTAATGTACGCGTTATGGCCCAAGTAAAGCTATCAAATTCTGTACATATGGCCTGTGCACAAGCGATGTTTCAGCCGATGGACCTCCGGGTAACCCGGGGGTCCATTGGCAGAAACATTGCATGAGTGTGCTATGAGTAACCAGGAGAACCTGCCGTGCTTTGGATGCCATTCGATATGGCAATTGGGCGCAATTCCAACGCACAATTAAGCCTAGATAAGCGCACTATTCGTGACAGGACTTCTAGTTTTAACTGTAACTGACATTTTCAAGTCACCTTACTATTAGCTCACCTTATGTGGAGTGACAGTTGGCAAGTAATATTTGACGGCTCGAGTTATTTCCATAATAATATTGTCATAATTACATGATAATATTGTCATAATTACATGAATTTACATGAAATAAAAAATCTGTTGTCTGCTTAATAGTACCATAGAATAATGAAGATAATCTTTTTATGTCTTACTTGGCTTCTACAACCACGATGTACAAACTTAATTGAATGAAAGGTCTTAGCGCGCCGAAGTCGCGCAGGGACGACGTGGGATTTACAAATCCCTTGCGACCCGGTTAACCTTATTTTATTTCACTTGGATCACATAGATAGGCCTAGCTTTCCTATTGCCTCAAATGGAGTCTGAGGGGGTATGCAAACTTGTTCATAACATACAAGTTATAAACTAGATTGCTTGTTAATCATTGTTGACTGACCAGAATTAACTTTATAATACTGTCTAGTAGTGTATACTCAGCTAATTAATCAGTATAAATAAGGATAAATCAAAACAAGACTTGAGATTAACAGCTCATAGTTCACTGAACTATTATTTTGTTGGTGTATCTCCACTTTGCCATCAGCCTGAAGTAACAATTCTTCACACCTTGGCTATAGTCAGTTGTACCAATTAGCGACAGCTAATCAAAAGTTTTTGGTCCTTAGTTTGCCAGCAGTGTTTGTCAAAGCAATTAAGTTAACACTGATTACTGTTGATTAATTGATGAGTGTTCAATCACTTGTATAAACAATTTAGTCAGTAGTGTTTCACTTCAAAGGCGTAAATTTTACAAATAACTGTATATGTATATGACTGCAATTCCGTGTTTAGCATATTACCATTTGCACTATTTCTGGGTATCTTTTTGTATCACAGTAAGTGTTTATGTTTTTCTCTTGCTATTTCTATCTGCATTTTTCCGCCAAAAACGAATATTTAAGTCAATACAATTAAATTAAAATCTCTAATAACCTAAAAAATAAATTTAAGAATTATTTACAAATATAAACAATGGACAAACAAAATAAATAAAGTCAAGCTCAGGTAAACAGTTCTGTGCAGTGGAAGCAACGGTGGAAATTCCACTAACACTGACATGGCATCGATGATGTCGATGATGCCTGGTTTCCAGAAAGAAATTGCCAGATTGAATGACACAAGCTTCAATCCCAGAAGCGACAAGCAGATAAAGAAAAGGCTACATTGAGAAGGGAAGTGGAAAAGGCAATTCTGGAAGCCAAACCAGGTAAGGAGGACCATGCTCCTCCCGCTTCTGATTCACCATATAGTGACGCCGCTACAGAAATGAGAAGACCTTCGTCCGCCGACTCACTGGCGGGGATATCTGAAATAGATTCAGATCTAATTACCCTCAGCCAGGATAACTGGCTGCATTCCATAGTAGAAGAAGCAACCAACACGGCCGCAGCTTCCCCCGCTGAGGCGGTTGAAATTCAGTTAGATAAAAATTCCTCTAAAATCCCCAAATCGCAGCGACAGAAAAAGATCACCAAACCCAAATCGGTCGGAAAGGAAACTCTCCAATGAGTTCCGTGAAAATGATGAAACCGTGGACGTTGAAGACGAAAATGGTTTCTGTACGAGTAATGATCGGCTTGTCAAGATGACAAAAACTAGCAAGTAAAATTCACTGAGCATCGCTACTGAAAAGGACTCGGTGGTCACACCAAGAAGTGGGTGCTCTGTTAACGCAACAGGGCCTACATAACCGGAAATAGTGAATGCGACAGCGACAGCTCGCCCAACCGATATCGCGACGTACGCCGACAACAAAACGCTCCCTTAGTGACCAATAAAACCAACAAGACACAGAGTCATTCGCAACCAAATCCCTGTGTCGTAATCACACACGTCCACCCCAAAACGGAAAAAAACTCGATTGATAAAGCCCTTCCAGGATGCTCGTGGGAGAGACTAATCTCCAAAGCCACGGGCAACCATACTTGGAAGATAAAAGTAAAATGCCCTAATAGAGCAACGAAATTAAATCTGAGCAAAGGGGTAATTATCAACGGCAAAAAATACGAAACCGCGGAATATCGTGTTCTTCCGCAACCCATCCAGTGTCACGAGCGTCGGAAATTTGGGCACTTGTCACACAAATGCAGCGGGGAGCAACGATGTATGAAATGCGGTGACAAACACATCGCGAAGGCATGTAGTGCTACAAATTTGAAATGCCCCAATTGCGGTGGTCAACACCTCAGCAACTACCGGGGGTGTAGCCACTTCAAAAAGTTAAAACAAACATCCAGCTCAAAGCTCTAAATGTAAGTAATGTCGAGAACTCATCCTCCCCTTATTCCACGTGTACTCTAATTGCTGGCTCTATTTTCAGCATAATGAAGAAACACATGGACACTAGTCTTTCGGACGTTTGCAAAGAGAGTAAAACAGCCTCTAAGTTATATAAAACTCAAATATCTCACACGGTATTAGAAGCGCCGTCAACAAAATATAATTATGTAACAATATTACAAATAGTAATTAAACTTAAATAAACTTAGTACAGTTATTCCTAAACCATTCATGGATACACTAAAATTAGTCCAGTGGAACGCTCGAAGCGTTAAACAGAAAAACTTGCAAATGTCACATTATTTCAAAAGTGAGGACGTAATTGGAATAAGCGAAACATGGCTTAAACCAAACAAAAAATAATCGTTATGTGGTTTTGATTTTATTAAAAGAGATCGCTCCGTCAAAAAAGGTGGCGGTGTCGCTCTGCTAATAAGGCAGAAGATTAAATACAAAACAATACCCTGCGACCACATCAATGCTGAAGTGATTGCAGATGAAATTCAACTTGACCACAAACACGTGGCCATCATACCATATTATAACAAGACGCAAGCAACAGTAGACAGTTAGTATTTGAATTCTGTACCAAAAAGTACAAGCACTGCATATTCTTGGGTGATTTCAATTCCCAACACCAGGTATCCGGTTGTCATAAGACTGAGCCTAATTGTGACGCCCTTTTCAACATCATTGTAGAACTCGATCTATTCGTGGTAAATAATGATCAAGACGTAACATATATAAGCAACAACCCGCTCCATCAATCAGATATCCTAGATTTGATTATCACCAGCAAATCACTAACCAGCCAAATGCAAGACATATTTGTAGGGGATGGTGATCACCTGCCGGTTCACGCCAATTTGAAATGTAATACTGGTCCCGCAAGGTATCCTCCCGGGAATAGGAGGAACCTATCAAAGATTGACTGGAACCTCTTCAGAAACATTATCGAAGTAAAAATAAACACAAATGACCCCTTAAATGCTCATGAACTAGAAAAAGCCTGCACCCATCTTAACGAGGTTATCAACAGTACACTAGATGAAATTTGTCCCAAGCAAACAGTAAAGACGCGGATAAACAGAATAACTCAAACAACTCTTCAAATAATCAAACAAAAAAGAAAAGTCTTCCGGGCATACCAATCAGAGAAGGATCAAATGAAAAGAGAAGAACTTAAAACCGCGTATAATCGCCTACATGGAGAAGTAAAAAAGGCCATAGCTAACGACAATCGCGTGAGATGTGAAAAAGCAACACAAAACCTAAATGGGCTGAGAGAACCTAAGAGGTTCTGGGATACATTTAAAACTCTTACTGGCCAAAAGAGGAAAAGTTCCAAGAATAATACGCTGAAGACCAGCGACGGAACTATGGCCATGGACGACAAGGCAAAGACCAGCGCTTTTGCCGAACTTCTAAAGAAAGGGCATCGTCCACAAGAAGGGAACAGATATGACAACGATTTAAGGTAAAAGTAAATAAATTTGTCCAAGATAACAACTCAATTTTCAATGAACCGAATTTCGATCAAAGGCATGAAGACGGGGACGACCATGAATTAACCGAATCAATAAGCGTAGAAAAGGTCATGGGTATAATCAGAAAATGCAAGTCATCTTCGTCCCCAGGAGAAGACGAAGTCTCTTACAAAATAATGAAACAGTGCCCAACATCTTCTACTGTAGACTTACCAAACTCCTAAACTGCTGTCTCTCCTGTGGGTACTTCCCAATATGCTGGAAAGTGGCCACAGGAGTAATGATACCTAAACCCGACAAAGACCTTACCAACCCTTCTAACTACCACCCAATCAGCTTGCTTAGCTGTGTTGGAAAAATATTTGAGCGGATTCTCACTACGAGACTTCGCAGCTATCTGGAATCAATGAACTTTTTTAACAAATGGCAAAGAGCGTATAGGAGTCAGAAACAGGGAATCGAACACGTATATAGACTGGTCGATTACATGAAAACAGCATTTAGTCAAAACGAAATTGGAACAGCGCTTATCTTGGATGTAGAAAAAGCGTTCGACTCGGTATGGCACAATGGCGTGAGATATAAACTAGCGAAAATGGGATTACCCACTAAAATTCTGAGGATTATATCATCAGTTCTAACTGACCGAAAAATCAAGGTGAGGGTTAATCGCGAGGTGTCAGAGGAAGAAATGCTCGAAACGGGAACACCACAAGGGTTGGTTGTAAGCCCGCTTCTTTTCATAATATATGTGAATGACATAGAAAAAGTAGGGAAAAATTGTGTTTAACTATCGCAGTTCTCAGACGACAAAGGCATTTGGACGGCCAGCAAGTCCCGAAACATAATTAAAAATCGTCTACAGGATACCATTCGCGATTCTAAGAGCTGGTGCGCCCTGTGGCGCATCAAACTCAATGCCGCCAAAACTCAAAAAGTTACGTTCTTCAAGAAGGAAAGGAAAAATACAGTCCCCAGGATCGATCTCCAGTTATACGGTCACAAATTAGAAGGAAGCAAAGAGGCCATTTTTGGGGATTTATCTTAGATAGCAATCTCAGTCTAAACAGTCACGTAAACTCCATTACGGTTAGAGCTACTAAACGTATCAATTTTCTGAAGATGATCAGAGATAGCAATTGGGGAGCAAACAAGGATGTGCTTCTCAAGCTCTACAAAACATTTATACGTCCGGTACTGGAATACGATGTCATAATAACAAGTGATCTGAGCAAAACCAACATTCAGAAGCTACAGAGGGTTCAAAATTATGCTCTGCGTGTGGCACTATGCAAACCCAAATGGACACCAATAAAGGAACTTCACGAGCTAGCAAAAATAGAAACTATTGATACGCGATTAAAAGACCTACAAAACAAAACCCTCAACAGACTCCAAGATAGTGAATTAATGGTTGAGCTGAACGAACACCGATCCCTTAACAGAAAAACAAATAAGTTTCCAGAAAATAAAAAAAAAATTATACAATATAACTAAATTGCGTGGAGTCAGTGAGGATTGCCTCGCTACTCATTGAGAACTTTAGGATAGAGTTTGTGAGGACTGCCTTGCAACTCTGGTGAAGCGCAATTGAAATACGTTTAACGAGACCTGTCTAACAAAACTCTCCACATACTCCAGGATAGTGAATCAATCGTGAAGCTGAACGAACACCGAACCCTTAACAGAAAAACAAAATAAGCCACAGTAAATTAAAATTACTCAATAGAATTAAACTGCGTGGAGTCAGTGAGGATTGCCTCGCTACTCACTGAGATCTTTAGGACTGAGCCTGTGAGGATTGCCTCGCACCTCTGCGTGTGGGGAGTGCAGTCCAAAGAAACCATGCCTCACCCCACCCAAAGCAACAATCACACAACAGTCACAATATACAATAGCGGAAGCCTATCTTTCTCTCTACCTATAATTTTTCTAATTGAACATTCTCAAATTTTCTTGCAACACTCTTATCAAGAAGGCGCATGGAAATGGTAGACGAAGCGTAGGAGGAATTGGTGCAACCTACCTTTCTGTTAACATACACACGAAACCACCAAACACCAGGCAAGGATTGAAACAAGCTTGTCTGCCTGGGGACGAGTATACATTTTAAATAAATAAACATTTGAATAAAGATTTAACAGTCCCTTTAAGGGCTTTCGGGTGTGTGTCTGTGAGAGAGTGTGCGCGTGGGTTTTTTCCCCCTCCAATCACCCCGTCATCTGTTCCACCTGAAGGCAGACCAGATGGCCAATACCCAGCATCCACTCTCCCTTTTAGGCTGATGGATGACTCCCAGATTTTAAAAACACATATTGGTGGATTTTTTTTTCTTTTTGTAACCTTTAAGGATAATATGCTGGGGCTGCTCCCAAACCAGCGACTGTTTGGGTTTCTTTTTCTTTTTTTTAATAACCACCGAATTGCGGTTTCAGTATTACCATAAATTTGCCCACTTTGCTTAGCAAACACGGATCAGAACTCTTGTAATTATGCAAATTCCCAGCCATTTGCCAGTTCGAGGTTCTCGGGGATTTCAACCCACTATCCTACTGCCGGTTGCACACTCAAACTTAATAAGATTATTGGCTTTTGCACTCGCTCCCGACTCTCGTGGATTTATAAGCAAATAAAGCTATAAAGCAGATAAAGTTATTAGGATCGCAAGGAATTTCCATCCCACATCGTCCCTGTGCGCCTTCGGCGCGCAGAAACTTTTCATTCATTCATTCGTTTAGCATATCAAAATGGCTAATGCACATGTGAATGTCCGATTTACTCCCAATGCAAGAGGCGGACAAAGTTTGATTTATGATGGTTTCAAGTTCCGAGTGAAAAACAGAAGACGAGACAATATACATTGGAGATGTTGTAAAGCTGGATGCCCGGCTACTATTAGCACTAACGACAGCATTATAACTAGTTTTGGGATCCAACATAACCACGAACCAGACAATGTTAAAATTATTGTGGACACATTTCTCAGTGAAATGAGAGAACAAATCAAACACGACCATAGAACTATTCCAGCAATCTATCAAGAAGAATTAAATTGTCTACGTGCAAATGATCTTCCTGAAATAATTCAATCTGTTCAAACACTGTATTCAGTTGACTCTAGTTTGTATAGAGCAAGATCTAAAACTCTGCCGCCAGTTCCTAAAGTGAGACAACAGATTGACCTTCCAACTCCATATAAAGAAACTAACACAGGCCACAACTTTTTGTTACATGCCGAGCCTAACAATTCTTTTCTGATCTTTGTTAGTGATGAAAACATTCGACTTCTGGCTTCTCCAGATACTTATTATTGTGATGGAACCTTTAGTATGTGCCCAACTCTGTTTTACCAAATTTACACAATTCATTCGTTTGTGGAAAGGAAAATGTTTCCCCTTGTTTATGGCCTGTTGGCAAATAAAAGACAGTCGACATATCAGCAGTTTTTCAAAATAGTAAAACAGACGGCACATGAATTTAAACATGGAACTGTGTCCATCTACAGTAGCAGTAGTGACCGACTTTGAGACAGCGGCACCAAATGCCGCCAGGACTGTCTTCCAATCCACCATGTTCCATTATAGACAGGCAATTTGGAAAAATGCCCAACGACATGGTTTACAAGTTACATTTGCCAACGACCAGAGTGTTAATATGTTTGTTAAACGTGCTGCACCTCTCCCGCGTCTAAGACTTCGTGATATAGGAGACTATTGGTGGTTCGCTATAGAGAATGTGGATATGGATATTTCTGGAGTTCGAAGCTTTTCAAACTACGTAACAGAGCAGTGTGTAGAATGCGGTGACAGTTTTATGTGGAATCACTTTGAATCACTTTGAAACCACAGGTCTGCGTACGACGAATCATGTTGAAGGATGGCGTAGTAAACTGTCAAAACTTGCAGCTTGTCATCCAAATATCTACAGGTTTATAAACTTAATCAAAGACGAACAAAGTTTCAATGAGGCAACAATTCTGCAGTTACAGAATGGTGGTACTATAAAACCACGAAGGAAGAAATATCGGCGTGTGGACCACATGCTGGATGATGAAAAGATACGGTTGTTAGATGGTAGTAAGACTGTTAATGAGTATGGTGATTCTGTAGCACACTTCGTTGGTGTGAAACCTTAATTCAAATATTGTGTATATATCTATTATCTATTATTTGCAAGTGATAACAAACATCACCACTTAAGTTTTTTTTTAATTTTTTGTATCAAAAACATAGCTTATGACCAATCAATGGAACAAGCTTGCTGAGCTCGTTCCAATAATGTTGAGACAAAAAAATTTAAAAAAATTCTAGTTAATCAAAAAATTTGTTTGCAAGTATCGTCTGCTATCAACGTTATAAAAAGGTTAAAGTATTGCGAAAAAAATAATTAAATAATTTAATTATCAGTGCCAATCAATCAATAAAACATCATTTCTTCCTGAGATATCCATCTGAAAAACCCGGAAAATATAATACAGACTTTAACTTAAATCCTTATTGTCTACCCTATTAACACCTTTTTATGAGAACAATACCTGATGGCAAAGTGGGACACCCCATATTATTAAACAATTTAATCATTCAACAATGCTGCTCTGGGTCAATGATAGAACTGAAACAGGTATACTTAGCTGGTAGAATGTGGGATAATTCTGAAAAAAATTACAAATATTTACAAAGTACTTATAAAGTACTCAAAAAATACTCGGGCGTACTGTCCTTTTTTCAAAGTAATGAGTACGAGTACGAGTATTTGAAATTGTATGAGTAAAGTACGAATATTGAGTACATTGTCGAAAAAGTGGTACTCGAGTACTACGAGTTGGAGTACCGAGTACTTTGGACCCAACTCTGCCCAGTGACATTATCTTTCAGTACTTTGGATCCTGCCCTGCCCAGTGACATTATCTTTTGCTCTACCTAACGAGTTACATAACTCCTCCATAGAGAAGGGGTTGTTGTAATCCTCTAAACTATTGGAGGTAAATTTAATCTCTTGTTGTTCCTGCTGTTTAGTTTTTAATTTTAATGAATTCAGGATTACAATTTTCAGAAAACTAATGTTTATAAATGCGGAGGCCAATTTGTTTGAAATATCTTTTTGTTTTCATATAATTAGTGTGTTGGCATCGTCCAGGCGTGGCACCGTTGATTTTGTTTCTTCGTCTTTAATTCTTTTAACCATCTTCCAAATGTTGTTGGTGTGTGTTTGTTGGTCAAGTTTATATCATAAGTTTCCCAAGAGCTTTTTCTTTGTTTAAAAAGTCGCCTCGTCTTAGCCCGGTTAATACGAGTTTGTTTATATTATCGGCTGTGGGAGATTTATTAATTGCCGTTCTATTTTCTTATAGCCGGGTTGCAATCTTGGTCAAACCATAGTTTGGTGAAACGTTTTGGATTTGCCGAGGTTTGCAATGCCAAGCAACGTGTAGTGAAATGTTCTATTTGGTCAGCACTTTCCTCAAATTTCTCACGCGTGGGGCGATCAGAACTAAACAATGAGAAAGTGTCCCAGTCAGCTTTTCTTAAAGTTCCACAGAAGCACCCTCTCATCGTCCGCCGCGTCTACACTTTCCAAGACGATTGGAAAGTGCTCACTCACGCACAAGTCATCTTCAACCTTGCAAGAAAAATCAAGGAAGATGATGAAAATGATAGATCTAGAGATACATAAAAACTCATGGACAAAAAGTCTCTTCACAAAAAAACCTTTCTCTACTCTATTGTTTAACTGGTAGAGTGTCGGAAGCCATATTTGGGCTTTATTCTGAAGTGCAGGTACCGCAACTTAAATAGTTCAAATTCAGTGGTTGTGTTTCATATTATCTCGGAAGTGATACCATTTACTCTAATAAGATTTGCCTTGTTACAATTTATAGGCGAGTGCCCACAGGCACTCTCCTATAAATTGTAACAAGACAAAGACATGTGAACCAATGTTGATGGCCAAAAATAATTTAGCTCTCTATCAGTTAAGTCTATAGCTAATATTGCACAAATCGGAGAAAACTCTGAGGAACACGAATTTGCCGAAAAGCTAAAAGCGTTCACTGTGCTCCATCCCTTCGGGCTGGAAGTCCAACAGTCATGGCAACAGCATATAGTAACATTCAAACGAACAGCAACAGATTTTATTAAGTCCTTCTTTGGTCACAGCAGTGAAATAAAAAAATAACAAATAAAATATAATTATTACTCCAGTCTGGAACAAAGGTGGAATCAGATGCGTGAGAGATCTTTCTAGTCAAGATGGCAGTCAAATGTCGATGGCAATCTTTTGTAATATCACAATTTTAAAAACAGATATGGACATTTTACCGATTTTACAAGCTTTATTGGAATAATATTATTTACTAGAAAGGCAACGAAATGGTTTAAGTTAGATCAAGAAACAATTGCGTCAATCGAACAACCTGTTGTCCCAGCCCCGTACCAAACATTTCTTTCAGAAAAAAGTCACAGATTGCCGAAGCTTCAAAATACACAATAAAAAACTTGAACTGTAAATCAGAGTTGAAATGGGAGTCAGAACTCGAACTTGACCTAAACTGGACTGCAATATACCAAAATCTATTTAACTGTGGAATTATGGACAACAAATTAAAATACTTTCAATATAAAATTTTCAACCAATTATTAGCAGCAAATACATACATAGCTAAATCTATTAAAACTAAAATCCTTTCCAAGCAATTTCTGCAAGGATGAAGAAGAAACTATTTCCCACAGGAATGAAAAATTGCAGGAACACAGTAACGAGAAAATGAGACCGGTTGTTTAAAGAATGCCGTGCTGTGTAAATCAACCTGTTGAGTAGATTAGTAAATCAACCTGCTGAGTAGATGAGAGGTTAAATGAATAAAAATAGAAACGATTTGCAATTTATTAAAATGGTTGATTTTCCCCAGGAATGACATAACCATATAAGAATTTGTGTTATAAAATAGGTACCGAAGAGACGCAACATTAAAATATTGCCTGCCGTCTGATAAGATTCAAATCTGTATAGTAGAAACGACTGTTTTCCACTTTCAATACCTACTGACAAGGAATACATTCTGGTCGCATATTACCCTCAAACAAAAAGGAATGTGTTAGCCTTGAATGACCGATATGACGTCGTGTTAGAATAACATGATATTTCCTACAAAGCTTACTAAGTGGACACTTATCAGTAAGAATAGTTCGGAAATGATGGAGCTTGTTATCTGTTGCTCCATCCCAAAAATGGAATTAACAAAGGGCCAGGATCGTGATACGACCCGAACTCATAAAGCTGGATGATGTGCACATGTCTTTCGTACTTTTTCAAGTGATTCGTTCGGTGTTTTCTGGACGATCGACTTCGCAGAACTTGAAGTGTTATGTGCCAGTTAAATTAGTTAAATTCCCAGTTGCATTATGGGAAAAATGGCTACTTGAAATTTTGATATTTTGACATCAGAGTGAAGGGAGTTAATATCGGTTAAGTCACCTTCATTGTAATAAGATAAATTGTTCTGTTGCGCGAAATTCCTTCCACCAAGATACTGAATATACTCACAAAAAAGACATAAGTCAAGTCTGATTCGTGCTGAGCTCTGTTGAACAAGATGCAATTAACTACATTTTTAATCTATGCCCTGAATAATGCTATTGGAGAAAAAGTAAACTTAAAGTAATAGCATTATACGAATGATTGTGATCTCAAAATAATGCACACTTATATTTTCTGTTGGGAAATTTCTTAAATTTATTCACTTCTAAGAGTCACGCCATTATGAAGGTATATTTTTTTATACCATACACATACTAGACCTGTACATTTATATGAAATTTATCCCCAAAGAGTCTTTGCTACAGAAGTATATGCGAATGTCCATCAACCCTTTGGATCACTTTAAAAAATTACAATTTTCTCTTTTTTCCTATTTGACTGCTCACACCCCTGGTACACTCGGAAGTACGTCAATAACTCGGAACTCCAAACTGCCGGGCGAGTGGTTGCGGTTCATCATAGTGTTTACTGACTGGATTATCAAGTTTGTTTCTGATATCTCTCAAATGTTCCAAGATATGGATGCCCAATACGCATTTAGCTTCAGAGACATATTGTATTTTGCATTTGTTGCAGGTCAAAAGGTAAATCACATTTCTGCTTTGGCAGTTGTGTTTGCCTTTTGACTTGAACTTCTGCTTTGTGTTGGAACCTTGGAACCAACTGCTGGGTAACCTACAGTTAAAACTAGAAGTCCTGTCACGAATAGTGCGCTTATCTAGGCTTAATTGCGCGTTGGAATTGCGCGCAATTGCCATATCGAATGGCATCCAAAGCACGGCAGATTCTCCTGGTTACTCATAGCACACACATGCAATGTTTCTGCCAATGGACCTCCGGGTTACCCGGAGGTCCATTGGCTGAAACATTGCTTGTGCACAGGCCATATGTACAGAATTTGATAGCTTTACTTGAGTCATAACGCGTACATTAACGCGCATATCAGCGTGCTATTTGTGCGCATTTCATGACAGGACTTCTAGTTTTAACTGTACTAATTAGGCAATTAATGAAGTGATTGAGAATGTTTCATTCACTAATTTGTGGTCGAGTGGGCGGATTCTCTATTTTGGACCAAACTAAAATGTCGCGTAAGTTTGGATCTCTACGGAAATCCGTATGGTCAGAGTTTCCTTATTTCATTGAATAAGGTGTAACTGTAAGGGTGGTAGTTGACGAGAAATGGTATTCTTTTGTTGCCCCTCCTGGGTATGAACAGATTGTTCCTGTCCCGACCCTTTGCCTTGATGAAGTCTTCCTGAAGTATGGCTTGTGGATAGTGCCTGTTATTATAATATTGTATCTTATTGAGGACACTCTTGTCAAAGTCATACTCATTGGTGCATATCCGGCGGACCCCCAGGAGTTGTCCATAGGGGCCACCGGCCAAACAAGGGTAAGGGTGACAGGAGTTGAAATCCAGATAATTGTGAGTGTCCGTTTCTTTTGTGTGTAGGTCCCTACGGAGTCTTTTTCCATCAGGGATGACCATTGTGTCCAAAATTGTGACATACGGTCAGAATATTCCGCTGTGAATTTTATGGAGTGCTGGTCAGGTTACAGTATCAAAAAAACTGCTTGAGGGCCACTTCGTGTGACCATACCATAAAAATGTTGTCAATGAACCGGAGGCACATGTCCGGTTTGAGAGGGGTCCTGTTTATGGGCTTTTCCTCTTATTCATCAATAAATATATTGGAGAAGGACGGGGCTAGGGAGTGCTCATAGCCGTGGCTGAGATTTGAAGGTAATATTCTCCATTGAAGTCAAAATTGTTACTATGTGTAGGATAATTTTGAGAAGGTTAAGTAAGCCGACATTGCTGTGCTTGAAGTCCGGTTTATGTTCCCATAAGCATTTAGTTACAGCTACAAATTCCTCTTGGTTTGGAATGTCAGTGTAAAGTGAGGTGACATTCAAATCCGCTAATCTTGGAAATAAAGTCAGTAGTATCTTTAATGTAACTTGGAGAAGAACAGATGAACCTGTTGATGTGTGTGTCCACAAAGCTACTGATATTGACTTGCTTACAATAGATTGTCCTGGAATTTTGCCCTTGTCAAGGCACTTGTGAATTTTTTGTAGACGATACAGCTGAGGTGTTCTTGTGTACCTAGTTGTTAGGCCCTCGTGACATTTGTCACTAATTTCACTTTTTTGGTGTAGTTTCTTAACGTCACTGAGGACTGATGAAAAATGTTTGTCCGATAAGTCCTCACTCACCTTACAGTAGAAGGTGGAATTGTTGAATTGCCTCTGTGTCTCTTGGATGTAATCAGTCGTGTTTTGGATTACAACCGCGGAGCCTTTATCTGCCTTCTTGATAATAATACCTTTATTTGCCCAAGGTTGAACAGGTGCCGTGCGTTCGGCGTTGTTGATATTAGTTGACCTTTTGAAGCGATGTAGTGCATGATCTCTGATACTGCGGTCAAGGGTCATAAGTTCCCCCCCCCCCCGAAGACCACTGCATCCACAACATGACATCAGGATGACCCAGTCATGCCTCACTTGACCGGGACATGACATTTTCTCGTGGGGATATAAAAGGGAGTGAGCAATGGTGATCTCTGATTGTCATGCCACTGAAGAAGAACAGAACTGTTCGACACTAGTTTGGCTCAGCAAAGCTCGACTTAGCAACACAATAACCTTTGAGCTTAGGCTACCCTCCGTTATATATTATTTAACAAACTACTGAAAAAACCTGTTACTGTATTACTGTGTTCAACTACAAATATCAGAAACTGTGACGTGTGCAAAATAGTCCTGAGTTAGTTTTGAAGCATAAGATCTATGTAAAGCTAAAAAGAAAAGATTTTTACAGTCCACGCCTAAGATCTATGTAAAGCTAATAAGAAAAGATTTTTACAGTCCAAGCCTATATATATATAGGATGAAAGACTCTGACGCCGATGGGGATCGAATCACTGCCTTGACGATAGTCCATTTCTGCGGCACCAATCGCCAAACGAAACTGGGCCAGCGCCATATGCCACTCGGCTACCGATAAGCCCCCCCAAAAGGCATGCTAGCAGGTCGAGCGTCCATGGAACTGGCACACTCCACACGAAATACTTTGGCATCCCCCAGAATTAGCTGTTTACAATGAATTATACCATGTAATTATACCATGTAATGCAGATGAAATCAGTGAGATCTCTTTTTCAAATTTCCTGCTTGAGGTATAGAATACAGAATTCGGCACTTCTGTTATGCATTGTTTAGGATGAGAGACTCTGACGCCGATGGGGAAGTAGAAGTGCCGAATTCTGTATTCAATACCTCAAGCAAGAAATTTGAAAAAGAGATTGATTCTCATCGATTTCATCTGCATTACATGGTATAATTCATTGTAAATATATATATATATCAGTAATTTCTTCACGGGCTTGCAGTTGTTTATATAGACACTCGCGTATGCTCAACGTCATTGTTTTTGTACGTCACTTAACTTTTACAAAACTGGGTTTTTATCTCATTGTTGTTCACCTGTCGGTATAAACGAGGAAACCATTAAACCAAGATATACTTAGGGAAACAAATAAACCACGATATACACGGGAAACCACTAAACCAAGATACATACGAACAACCATTAAACCACAATATACACGGGGATTCGGGATTCATGTCACTGCCTCAATTTTAGTAAATTACTAAATTCAGTAATTTATTTAGTAATTTATTCAAATGATTTCTTTCGTCTTACAAAGCCTTCATCAGGTGACAGATGAACAACAATGAGATAAAAAAAACAAAACAGTATTGTAAAAGTTAAGTGACGTACGTAAACAATGGCGTTAAGCATACGCGAGTGTCTATATAAACAACTGCAAGCCCGCAGGACGCTAGATAGAACATAATGAAGTATAAATATTTCCAAACTGGAGGACGGAGGTGGGGGTGGGATAAATCGGGCAAATAATTTCGACCGGATCGCGACCCCAGTCCCGTCCCGATCGAAATACTAGTCTACCAGGGGCGAGATAAAAAAATAGAACAACTGAATTCAGCATGTAGGCACAAAGTAAGAAATGTTATTGTCTTAAAAACCATTCGCATGCACATTTTTAGAAGTACAATGTGGTAGGGTGGGGGGGGGGGGGGGGGGGGTAGGCAACATGAGGGGGAAAGGTGGATCTAAATACAGTGGAAACTCAGAGCCGGGCCGACATGAATCCCAAATCTCGGTCATACATAAAAAGACAGAAGAGCAAGTACGAAAAAAATATCCCCAACTGGAAACGGAGGGTGGGGGCAGGGGGAGGGGAGCTGAGTAGCGAGAAAGAGAGTAGATAGCCTCGACCGGACCGCGACCCAGTCGCGACTCGATCGAGATTCTCTCTCGCACTTACACGTAGGCCGGTTTCCACGCACCATGCTCCTATTTCCTAACACAGTTATCAATGTCTGTATTCTATCTATGTTGAATGATACAACAATTGTGGTTTAATGGTTTCCCCGTGTATATTGTGGTTTAGTGGTTATTCGTATATATCTTGGTTTAATAGTGTCCCGTGTATATTGTGGTTTAGTGGTTTCCCTGAGTATATCTTGGTTTAATGGTTTCTTCGTGGATACCGTAGTTTAATGGTTTCCCCGTGCATATCGTGATTAAATGGTTTCCACGTGTATATCGTGTCGTAGTTTAATGATGTTTCGTGTATACCATGGTTTAATGGTTTCACCGTGTATATGGTGGTTTAATGGTTTTGAAGTGTATATCGTGCCTTAATGGTTTTGCCGTATGTAGCGTGGTTTAATGGTTTCCCGAGTACATCGTGGTTTAATGGTTTCCCCATGTATGTCTTGGCTTAAGGAGTTCCCCATGCATATCGTGGTTTAATTGTTTCCCTCGTATATCGTAGTTTTATGGTTTTGTCGTGTATATCTCGGATTAATGGTCTCCCGTGTATTTCGCGGTTTACTAGTTTTACCGTGTATATCTTTTAATGGTTTTGTCGTGTATATCGCGGATTAATGGTCTCCCGTGCATATCGCGGTTTAATAGTTTTGCCGTGTATATCTTGTAATGGTTTGTGTGTGTATATCGTGGTTTAATGGTTTCCCCTTCTATGTCGTAGTTCAATGGTTTCTCCGTGTATATCGCGGTATAATGGTCCCCCGTGTATATGGTGGTTTAATGGTTTCCCATGTATATTGTAATTTAATGGTTTTCACGTGTATATCGTGGTTCAGTAGTTTCCCCGCGTATATCGTTGTTTAAGGCTTTCCCGTTTATCGTGGTTTAGTAGTTTTCCCGTGTATATCGTTGTTTGAGGGTTTCCCCGTGTATATTGAGGTTTACTGGTTTTGCCGTGTATATCGTGGTTTTATAGTTTTGCCATGCATATCGTGGGTTAATAGTTTCCCGGTGCATTTTGTTGTTGCACCAACGAATTCTCAGCAGCTATGGAGCTATTGTTTATTTTCGGCTTCAACTGATGGAACATAACACAACCCAACTACATTTATCACATTAAGTAATGATTCCTTTAATATTAATTATAGTGATTCAAAATGAAATCAATGTAAAAAACATTAGATGATTAAAACACGCACCCATTTTATCGGTCAGAAGTTTAAATAGGATTCGTAAATGCCCTATTTTAAAGGAATATTATTAAACGCCATCAGATGACAAAGACATCTTATTTCCTCAATTAGCTGAAGTTGAAATAAAGAATGTTTAAAAGCCGCTGGGATCCGAAGTGCAGATTTACATTTGTATTGATGAGATAAGCTTTCATAAAACCCTTAACACATTGAAACAGAAACAAGATAGGATATATCAAGTCAGTTCAACGACAGCAATTGGATGAGTCCATGTTCATTATTTGGGGGTAGACCAATTAATATTTTTATCGTGCGGCCTTAAGTCTATCCCCACACATTCACATTGCAGCCATCCTATTTGATGAAATTATGACATATCATGTTTAGGAGGGTAAAAGCGGCGTCTCGGATTCTAATGTTTAAATAACCTTTGCGTCATTGCATTCAATTGTGATTATAAGGCATAACAATAGTATACTGCTAGCTTCCTCAGAACTGACACAACATCATACCACCATTAACAGAGACGTGGTGGACATCATTCGTAGTATGTTGATGGATTCGTTAAATCTGTACAGTCAAAAATATTTGTTGAGTGAAGAGAAGAAGATTAACATTTTTCACAGGTAAAATGCTTCTACTGCCTTTGTGGGGGTGAAGGTTGGGGCTATGGAGGTGGAGGTGGGGATGGGGGTAGGGATGAAGTGTGGAAGAGTGGAATGGATGTGTGTCATTACTTTATTCACGGAATACTGGCATACTAAACTTGACTTTCTGATTCCTGAAGTCAAAATCTAACTTCGACCAACACCTGCATTAAAATGCAAGAGTTTGAAAGATTGCTAATTGGAAAGTATATTCCAAATTTACACTGATTTGAAAACCGATATTCTGGGAAAATACACGTATGAGCAATTTTTATCCTTCAGTTTTATATCTCGCTACTTTAAAGAAAATTTCAATTCGGTGTAAGGGAAAAACACTATCAGGTTTTATTTGACACACCCCTTGGTGCACTTTCAAACAAGATATATTGGGTTTTATTAAGTATTAATTCCAAAGCTACGGCAGAGTAGTTATGAATATGCTCTTTGTGTTTATCAATGATTTTCTTTTACATTTGTGTGCAGATAAAGGGGGTATAAATTGGTTTTAACCGTGAGATTCAACGACGAATATTATCCAAGTTACATAAGAAACGAAATGATGGATTGTTTACTTTACATCAAAATATATTTCCTTTAGTTACTAGTTTTCTATCCTAGTCAACACTGAAGTAAGCCATTTAGTTTGTTTATTTTTCTCAACAATATAAGTTATCTCCGCCAACATGCATGGTATATGGAGGTTTAATACCTGGATGTCGGTGTTTAAATGAGACATCCAGGTATTAAATCGCCATATACCATACATGTTGGCGGAGATAACATTTTTGTCCCGTTTGAAACACAATACAAATATTGTGGATATAAATTTGTGGACACATTTCTCAGCTCCACAATCACTTGGACCAAATTCGTGATAATTATTTTGTTTTTTTATAATCGCAGAAGACAACAGATAGAGTTACATCCCTTGGGTCGTTAAGGAAACGAGTAAACATTATTTTGTCGACATATCGTCCCCTGAGTTCGAATGTGTTCCATGTGCCTACTGGCACATAGAACACATTGGTACTCAGGGGACGAATTATTTGCTCTTATTTTATTTTTATGATTGAATTGTCGGAAATCTGATGATATTTCTGACTATTTTCAGGTTTATTGGTTCGATTTGATTTTTATGTCGAGGCGAGCAAACGCGGAAAGCTTTCGTTTAAACCATATACCCCCGATGTTTCGCGTGCGCTTATACCCTGGATGTTGCACGCTCTCATATACCTTGGATGTTGGGTGCACCCTTTGTCATGGCTATTTGTCCAAGGCATTCTGACCAATCAAAAGACATAATTTATCGGGACACAGGGACAACTTGCATTGTTAATTTGTGTGCATATACCATTCAAAAGAGTATTCTATTTTAAAGAATTGTTATAAATTAATATTTATATTGGCGTTTTAACTCGGGCTAAACTACTGCCCTTTATACATCTGGAACCCTCATTGGTCACATATAGGTAGGTGTCTCAACTACCGGCAGCTTAACTTTTAGAAGCCGAGAGTCGAGTTTTCTTGCCTTTGACGCAATACGGCAGGTAATCTCACTGTGACGGTTCGGCTCTCTTTGGGCCGGGGGAGAATTGAACACGGAGCAGGTGCTTCTAGTCAAGTGTCGTCTGCCTTAATAGGCAGACGACACTTGACTAGAAGCACCTGCTTACTGTAAGTTTTTCTCGGTATGTCATGTTCAATAAATTCATTCTGATTCCCCGGCTTCTAAGAATTAAGGGAGGAGCGGGAGTTCCTGTAAGGGTTTTTTTTTTAAAAAATTGGGATGTTTCCTGTCCGGGAGTTTTTATCTGTTATAAATTGTTGATTATATTGGTAAACATGTCACGATGTTATTGGCTCGTTACATATAGAAATTTGACAAACGTAAATCATTTCCTCACTCTGAGCCAAAGTATATGGTAAACATGTTCGAAAATTGCCTATTCCGTTCTTTAACCCTTTACCTAACGAATCGCCCGCATCCGCTCGCGTAATATAATATGCAAATTGAGCAGTTGACAAAATTAATTTTTAAAAAATATTTCAACAAAACCATATCATGTGACCCCTCATTGGAAGGATCTCATTGAGCTCGTTCCAATTAGGGGTCACATGATATGGTTTTGTTGAATTTTTTTTTAAAATTAAAAGAAAATGATATTTAAAGTAATAAATTTTAATATCGTATGCGTTGAGTAAAGGGTTAAAACGATTGCCTTTCCACACATTATCAGTTATTTTCAAGGATTCAAATGTTTTTTTGTATTTTGTGTGGAGCTGTTGTGACTAAAAACTCGAAAAACAACACAACAGTGATTTAAATGGGAACAGCGGACTACGAACTGTTGTCCCACGCTGCTATGTCCATACTTTTACCATGTAGATAAACCACAAAATACACTGTGAATTGCCTTATTGAATTAGGAAACGCAAGATGGAGCTGATTCCAACCAGTAAACGGTAGGAAAAGATACAACGTGATTTTTTGAGTATTTAAAATGTAAAGTGCAAAAGAGGTGAGTATATTTGTCTTTATTCATTTGTTACCAAAGGTGCGGCTGCTATCTAGCCCTTAGCCAACCCACAGCAGACTGTCCCATTCTTGCTTCAGAACAAATAATGACAAATACAATCAATTCACCCCAAGGCTCGATTCTTCAAATCCTAATATTCGACAGAAATGTCTCACCTGTCATCTTTTGTTACCAACAAAGTAGTAAAAGTATGGAAAATGGTAACAGGGGAGACATTGAAGGCCAAAAATCCACAGTCTAATAGTAATATCACTAATTAAATATTTTTTGTTAAGATGACGCTTCAATTCCGCGCTGATTTACGCAAGTTAAATATGCATCTTTGTCTTTATTTTTTTATGCTGTAGAAGACATGGACGGTCAGTCAGAGAATTTTCCACATTTCCGTCGAGGACCTCAATACCTTGCAAATCCTCATCAGTTCACGAGACTAGCACGGATCCTACGTGGCATACTCCTCACCAAATGTCCAAAATCGCCTGACCGATGTTATTCCATTCTTCCTGCAGTGCAGAGGCAAGTTACTGGACATTGGTTGGGAGCAGTTAGCGTTGTCGTAGGCACGTGCCAAGCGTATCCCAGACGTGCTCTATTGGCGAAGGATCTGGACTTAGTGCTAGTCAAGGCAGCGTAGTGATGGCCTGCTCTGTAGCGTCACGGGCCCTGTGTGCTCTTGCATTGTCATCTTGGAATATGAATCGCCGTCTGTGATGTCTCGCAAATGGCACCACATGAGCTGCTAACATGTCACGGTAGTACTGCCCTGTGACACGCCCTTGGGTGACATATAATGCTGTTCTGTTTGTCGTGGGTATGCCTCCCCATACCATAATCGTCCCACCACTAAAACGATCATACTGCCTAACGGTTACGATATGGTATCGTTCGTTCCGCCACACTCTGTTTCGCCTGTTGTGAAAGTCGAACATGATGTTGCACCACCGACGATTGTCCCGACGCTGTCGTGCTCCACACCAATTACGCCTTGCTGCGATGTGACTTTCAGTCAAACGTGGAATTATTTGAGGTCGTCGAGCGTACAAATTGCAGCTGTGTTGGAGATTTCGGTTGGGCTGACCACTCATTCGCACATCTGTCGCTCGGTGCAGCTGTTGACAAATATTAATTGACCGTGTATTAAATATAAACTGTTCGAGTGTTTGTTTTCCAGTTAACAACGAGGTAATGTATAGTGTTACACGATAAAGAGTTAAAACCTAATTCCATGATGATTTGGTGGAATCCTTTAATAAATTTCCTTCTCTTTTTGACAGAGTGCTCAACGTGTATTAAAAGATGGCTACGACGTTAGTAACCTCAACATATGCACTGAATTCCTCGTCAATGGTGGACGAGATATCTATGAACATATCGGCACCATTAGACACAGCGACAAACAACAACAATTTCAACAACACATCGGCGCTGATAACAACAAGATCCCCATATGGTAAATATGGCGCTATTGAACAATATACTTCTTTTTGGATTGGGGTTTGGATTAACAGATTATACTTGCGCATTCTCAACGGATCTGCGCCATCATTACAATTATGATGTTAAAACCTATCTCATCCACATCGCTGTATATAGTTTTCTTAGCTTTTATTGATATGACGGCTTTAATATTATTTCTTATAAATGATGAACTTATGAGGATGAATGTGCAGCTAACACACTACGGATGTGGTTTCATTTATTTCTCTGTCAATTCCCTTCTGATGATTTCTAACTGGTCAGTTGTATGCCTTACAGGTGAACGATTTATAGCTGTTAGGTTCCCTTTACTGGCAAAAGGAATTTCTACCAAGAAGAACGCTAGCATTGTTATATGTCTCATTACTATATTTTTTGTTGCTTTGGATGTTCACTTCTTCTTTACAGTCGCGGAAACATTTAATAGTTTTGGAAAACCAATATGTGACTGGAGGATAGAGTTTTCCTTTTTTAAAGAAAAAATATGGTATTATATAGATTTTGTTTTTTTCACTTTAGCTCCGAGCATAATACTGTTTATTTGTAACGGGCTGATTATTCACGGGATGATGAACTCACAGAAAATACAACATGAGATGACACAAAGCCAAGAACAGTCTGTAGGAAAAATGAAACAACAGCGTCAAATAACAATTATGCTTGTCACCGTATCAGTAATATTCCTTGTACTCACAATGCCGAACGGGATACACTATATTTACAAACATTATTGGAAAAGAGAGTCACTCAAACAAAAAGCAATGTTTATATGTATCGACCAACTAATTCGCTGTGTGTCAACCTCGAATCACGCTGTTAATTTCTACTTGTATTTTTTGACTGGTCAAAAGTTTCGAAACAAATTTATGGAAGTCATTTTATGTAAGAATACAAAGACAAAATCAAGATATTTAGTTTCTAACACACAACGAATTCCCGCTCCCCACTCCACGAATGATTCAAATCTTTCCACACCAGCCATTGAAATGAATTCATGAAGTAAAATGGAATAATTGGCTCATCAATTCTGCGTCCGCACGTGCATTAAATCAATGTGGGGAAAGAAGAGACAAAGGGATAAAGATGTTGGTAAATAAAATAAATCACATGAGCAGTGGGTTATCATTAAAAAAACGTGGTGTTGAATTTCCACGCAGACACTTACTCTAAACCAAATGGAAACAGATAAGATGCATACTGGAACTTTCAGTTTGCGCTTCCTGTGAATTAACACCGAATAGTGGGTATTGTTTAGATAGCAATAGTGTTCAAGTGATGAACCATTCCCATGGTAGTGTATGTTGTGTTTATGCTACAATACAATTCGAAGAGGAAGCTTCAACTGCTTGTTTGACCTTTTGTTTATCCTGTCCTTACAGTCCAATGAAGTATTGTTTGAAAAACGAGAAAAAAGATGTTGGAGTATGGAACAATCTGAACTAAATGGGTACTTTTGTCGACTATTGAGCAACTTTGTTTCGACTATTCAGCACATATAATTAGACGTATCCATCCGTTGCTACCAGAGAATATTCGTCAATATTATGTAATTAGTTATGCAGAACCGTACTTCGAAATTTTATTATGTATTTTATTCCATAATTGTTGTGTGAATTCAATGAGAAACCAATATAATGCTGTCACTGAGAAATGTGCTAGACACGCTGCACGTGCTATACAACCTATGGGCAAGAACCTTATAAAAGGACGCAGCGAATTGGCCGTTACTCATCTGATTAACGTCATGGCCTGAATAAAATAATATGACTCACAACTGCGTCACTCAAGAAAGTAAACAGGGCGCCGACGGTGAAATTTTTCTTAAAAAATATCAGTTTCCTTCACTTAATTCAAGTTTAATTTGTAGTATAAATAAATAACATAACTCATGTACAGTTAAAACTAGAAGTCCTGTCACGAATAGTGCGCTTATCTCGGCTTAATTGCACGTTGGAATTGCGCGCAATTGCTATATCGAATGACATCCAAAGCACGGCAGGTTCTCCTGGTTACTCATAGCAAATACATGCAATGTTTCTGCAAATGGACCTCCGGGTTACCCGGAGGTCCATTGGCTGAAACATTGCCTGTGCACAGGCCATATGTACATAATATGATAGCTTTAATTGGGTCATAACGCGCACATTAACGCGCATATCAACGTGCTTTTTTGCGCATTTCATGACAGGACTTCTAGTTTTAACTGTAGAGTACAGGTGGCAGTAATCAACGACTCTTGATTGCGCACCTGAAATACAGAAAACAAAATAATAATAAGTGATTTTATATTTTATTTTCTACAAGGGGTGAACGCTGACAATATTTGTGTTTATGTGCTTTAATAAGGAACGAAACAAGAGGTGTCGAGGTTGTAAAATGAGAAGAAAAGTGTGTAATTACATTATCACTGCTCTGCGCAAAGTACAACTCTCGCATTGCTTCCGATGAGTGTGTGACGGTGTGTGACAGCTTAACACATTTAACAGTAGTTCCTAATGGCATTTCCCTGTAGGATACTGTTTTTTAGCGAGAGCGAATTCTTTTTCATTTCAGGTAGGTTCAGTAATACTTTAGCCCACCAGCTGTGGCTGTTGGTTTATATATACTACTCAAAGTTTGCTAAGCACTAAGTATATCCAACTACCTGTTTTACGTTTTAGATGAAATATTGCAATGAACAGTGCATATATATTTTATTTAATTATATCTTTACTAATTTAAGTATAGAAATTAAGATTTTCTTTGTGGTGACATTATTTTTTAGCTTTTGAATACGATAACCATGGAAAATGGATATTATTGGTAAAAGAGGAAATTTTTCAATTTGCCAAAAAGTTGACGGAGCGAACTGTTATGGGTTCAATATCGAGTATGAGACCCATTACCGTTAATTACAGCTTGGCAACGCCTTCTATTGCCCCCACTCAGGTTCTCGGTGGTCCTTTCTGGGATGTGGTTCCATTCTTGGACCAGCATGGCATCAAGCTCCTGGACATTTCTTGGCTGGACTGGACGGGCTGAAATTGCAAGCTGCAACTCATTCCAGACATGTTTGATTGGATTGAGGTCAAGGGATTTTGCTGGCCAGTCCATACGCTCAATCCCCTCCCTTGTCGGTACTCCCTGACAGCATGGGAAACATGAGGATGGGCATGATCGTCCATCAGAAGGAATCTATCACCCACTACACCCGCATACAATCTGACGTGGACATCCAGGACCTCATCAATATACCGTTGTGCAGTCAATGTACCACGTTCAAGGATACAGGGCTCTGTACGTCCATCCCTGCTGATGCTGCCCCAGACCATGATTGACCGTCCAACATAGCGGTCATGCTCAGCAATGTTGGCTGTATGGAATCGCTATCCTGGTCTTCTCCATACCATAGGACGCCTATCTCTGTGGTCTAGGCAGTACCTTGGACTCATCTGTGAAAAACACAGGTTTCCAATCTTCTCTGGTCCATCCAACGCGGTTCATGGCCAATTCATATCATGCCTGGCGGTGGTTCTGGGGCAGCGGAATGCGAATACATGGTCTTCTCGATCGGAGACCACCTTCGTGCAAACTTGCCCGGATAGTCTGCGTCGAAACATTTACCCCGGATGCATTCTGAAGGTCAATATGAAGCTGGGTTGCTATGGCAAAGCGGTTCCTCAGCTGCAAATGTTTCCCTGTCTCTGCCATCACCATGCCGTCTTACTGGTGTGCCATACTGCTGAAATCTTGCCCAAGCTCTGGTGATCACCGTATGATGCACACCAAGGACTTCACCAACATGACGACGGGTAGCCCCTTGTTCCACCATCCCTACACCCCGCCACATTTCTGCTTCAGACAAATGTCTTCTTACATTTGCATTTGCCATATTCAATCATTAAATCACTAGGGTTTGTGTTAAAATGGAGATTGAATACCCTACACATGTCAAGTCATGTAAACAGTACACGAAAACATCATGAAAATCAAGGGGTGCACGCTTTCCATGACTTTCCCGAAAAGTCTGCCTGTCAAGAGCGCTAATGTAAACACTGGGGACCACCTCAGTACATTCCTCAATCACGTGCACCAAAAATATCGCAAATATGTCACAAGCAAATTTCACAATGATGTGTCAAATATTTGGTGCTTAGCAAACTTTGAGTAGTATATTAACAACTGATCTTTTCTAAGTACTGCTGGTCAATTCAGATTTTTACCAATTGCCAAGAGAATTCCCTTTAAGCAAAACGGGTACGCTATTAAACTGCTAATATATGCTACTTCTCGAAATACTACAAATGTTTTCTTCCTAGTCTCTGAGCAATTGCTTATGGCCCCTCACTGGAAAGAGCTCAGTGAGCTCGTTCCGGTGAGGGGTCGTGTGCTGTGGTTTGGGACAGGGAGGGAAATCATATTAAAATCATAATAAAATTTGAAGGGCGATCTGTGTGAGCTATGGCATGGAAGAAATCATCAAAACTATAATGAAATCTGAATTGCGATCCTAGTGAAACACATTGCCTGTCTTTATAATTGAATCACAGTTGAATTACATATACATGTACTTTATATATTGGTTTACCCTTACCCTTTGAGGACAGAATACATGTATGACATTTGTTAAAAATATTCTTGAAAATCCAAAAATGATATCTTTCTTGTCTCGGAGCTATTGTGTGTGGCCCCTCATTGGAGTGAGCTCAATGGGCCCGTTCCGGGGAGGGGTCATGTCATGTGATGTGTTTTGGGTACGGGGAGGAAATCATATTAAAATCCCATAAAATCTGAATAATGATCTTGAGAAAAACATTTTCGGGTTTTGTTCTATTTTGGGTAGTCACAGAACTTTGACTTACTATATATTTTGGCTTGGGGACAGGGGAGGAGATCTTATTAAAATCATAATAAAATCTGAATGACGATCTTAGTGAAAAACATTGCCGGTTTCTGTTCTGTTTTGACTTACCCTTCGAGGACGAAGTGGGCTCAATGAGCTGGTTCCCTTGAGGGGCTATGTGTTGTGGCTTGGTGACGGGGGAGGAAATCAGATTAAAATTATAATAAAATTTGAATGGCGATCTTAGTGAAATACACGGTCTGTTTTCTTTCTTGTCTCAGAGCCGCTGCTTGTGGGTAGTCACAGTTGAATTACTTCATATATTGGTTTACCCCTTACCCTTCGAGGTCAGAAGATGACATTTGTTAAAACTATTCTTGAAATAGTAAAAGAAAAAAAAAAAGATTTCTTTCTTGTCTCGGAGCCGCTGCTTGTGGTGGCAATGTGGCCCCTCACTGGAGTGAGCTCAATGGGCTCGTTCCAGTGAGGGGTCATGTGCTGTGGCTTGGGACGGGAGGGGAATCATCTTAAATTAATATTTTGTTCTATTTGGGTAGTCACAGTTGATTTAGCTCCACATATTGATTTTACCCCTTACCCATCGGGGACAGAATATGACATTTGTATAAACCATTTCTGAAATACTAAAAAAGGTTCCCCCCTTGTCACGATTGGCAAAACTTGACTTTATACCTATGTTGTGTCATTATATAGCCTAGATGCTGAAATGACATTAAACAGCAATAATCAATCAATCAATTCCACCTTGTCACGGGGCCATTGCTTGTGACCCCATTGGAGTGAGCTCAGTGAGCTCACTGTGGTGGGGGAGGGGGCATGTGCAGTGGCTGAGAACACGGAGGGAGTTCACATTAAACTTATAATAAAATTTGAATGGCGACCTTAGTGAACAACATTGCAGGCTTTGTTCTATTTTGGGTAGTCATTGTTGACTTAACTTCATATATTAGTTTACCCTTTACCCTTCGAAGATATTTGTAAAAACTATTCTTGATATACTAAAAAGGTTTTCTTTCTTGCTTCGGAGCCATTGCTTGTGGCCCCTCATAGGAGTAATCTCACTGAGCTCATTCCGGTGAGGGGTCATGTGCTGTGGCTTGGGAACAGGGGAGGAAATCTTATTAAAATCATAATAAAATCCGAATGTCGATCTCACTGAATAACACTGCCGTTCTTTGTTCCATCTTGGGTAGTCGCAGTTGACATACATGTGTACTTTATATATTGGTCTACCTCTTACCCCTCGAGGACAGAATATGACATCTGTTAAAAATATTACTGAAAATCCCAAAAAGGTATCTTTCTTGTCTCGGAGCCATGCTTGAGGCAACCTCACTGGAGTGAGCTCAATGAGCTCGTTCCGGTGAGGGGTCATGTGCTGTGGTTGGGGACATGGGAGGAAAATAATACCAAAATCATAATAAACTCTGAATGGCAACCTTGGTGAACAACATTGCTGGTTTTGTTCTGTTTTCTATTTTACGTAGTCGCAGTTGACTTAATTTTACATATTGGTTTACCCCTTACCCTTCGAGGACAGAGGATGACATTTGTAAAAACTATCCTCGAAATACTAAAAAAGTTGTCTTTCTTGTCCCGGGGCCATTGCTTGTGACCCCTCACTGGAGTGAGCTCTATGCATTCGTTCTGGTTAGGGGTCATGTGCTGTGGCTTGGGGACAGGGAGAAAATCATAATAAAATCTTAATGTTAGTGCACAACATTGCCTGTTTGTGTTCCATGGAACGGTAACTGGTTGCGAAAAGCACTGCCTGTGCTTCCCATAGCCACGTTCCAACATATGGGAAGGTGACTTCTCGGCATTTTGCAATTGTTCGGACATGCGTTTTGGCATGTTAGATCATGAGATCACACACTGTATGCATCATCACCTCCCCCCCCCCCCCACCCCCGCACACACAGAAACACACTCTCATAGGTAACCTCAACCACTCCACCCCCATTCCCACACATGAATTCTGCGGTAGTTCTGTCCGCCGAATCAACTCTTAATCATGTGCCTACCCCGGTGCAATAGTAAGGCAAAAGTAATTTATCGCTGAACTCCCCTTCTCATTTAACAGACATTTAAACCACTTTTGAGCCTCCTTGTATTGTACAAATATATATATCTTGCTTAGTAATCCTCTCAGTTATGTTTATTGCTATTTCTCTTCTTGTGTTCTCACTGATACAGACTTTACAAAATCAATGCTTGGGTGTCCTTTTTTGCCTAAAACGACCCGATTCCAAGTTACAATGTACGGTTATAGGACAGAATGAAGGTTTTTTGACAACAGTGACAAGTTTTGGATTTATTGTGGTCGGCGACCGCCAAATAGACAATGGCGGGTAGCTTAAGTCTGGACGAGATACAGACCAATGCAAATTATGATTTTTTAAATTTATACTGTGATAAAATATGCACAACCCAAGAGAATGTAGATTATCCCTTCAAAAACCTAGTAGGAGAGTGTACTTATTACACACAGGAAAAGTTTTGTTCTGAAATCAAAAATAAGAACAATGCCTTTTCCCTTTTCCATATCAACTGTCAAAGTCTCAGTGCTAGCTGGGATTCATTGAAGAATCTTCTGTTTAATTTAAAAGTATCTGACAAAACATTTGATATAATAGGGTTAACAGAAACATTCCATATCTCCCCAAATATGACATATACCATAGACGGATATCAGCCACTAATAAACAAAAACCGACCTGTTGATGATGATGGTAGGGGTGGTGTTGGATTTTTTATTAAAGAAGGCATTGATTTCACAATTCGATCTGACTTGTCAGTCTTTATCCCCCACGTCATTGAATCCCTCTTTGTCGAGGTAAAGGTAAATAAGTCTACAAGAGTAATTGGAGTAATATATAGACCAAACACTCCACCCAAAGCAGATATAGACCTCTTCCAGTCCAAACTAAATGAAATTACAGATAAACTTAATCAGGAAAATAAACCAGCTTACATTATGGGCGACTTAAACATAGATCTTTTGAAATCTGATTCCAATGAAAAAATTGGACTGTTTACTGACCTCATGTTCGCCCAAGGTTTTTTACCATTCATCACAAAGCCAACGAGAGTAACCACCCATTCAGCAACACTCATCGACCACATTTTTTCAAACAAAATTTCTTCTTCTTCACTGTCAGGAATAGTCCTAACAGATGTATCAGATCATTTTGGAATATTTCATATTGAAACCAATCGTGCAACAAACAGAGATATATCACCAATAACGAAACGAATTATAAATCAGAACAATATTTCATACTTCCAGTCACTTCTATCGTGTTGTGACTTCTCTTCAGTTATGCAATCGAACTGCCCAAACATGGCCTATAATACATTTGTCGAAATTTACACAAACGCCTACAATGAAGCATTCCCTGTGAAACAAGTGCGTCTAAATCACAAGTTTATAAAACGTGAAGCCTGGATGACAAAGGGCCTCATTACCTCATCAAACAATAAAAATAAAGTTTACCTAAATAAACTAAAACACCCCAGTGAACAGAATATTCAAAACTACAAAAAAAATTAATGTAGAATATTTAATAGAGTTAAAAAGCAAAGCAAGGCGACTTACTATAAAGATATTCTAAAAATAAACCAATATGATATGCGTAAAACATGGCAAGTGCTAAATGATTGCATAAAAATAACAAAAAACAGAGTAAAATTACCATCATTTTTCATCATGGACGATCGGGAATTACATAATCCACTTGAAATAGCCACAGAATTCAATATTTTTTTCTCGAACATAGGGAAGCTTACAGGCGAAAAGATACAAAGTCACAGCAAACCCTTTTCCCATTATTTGAAAAATCATTTTCCAAATAATCTTTACCTAACGCCAACAACACCACAAGAAATTATCAAAGTAGTTCAGACAGTGAAATCCAAATCAAACAAAGATCCTGATGAGATCACAACAAGTCTTTTAAAATTGACTGTAAACCAAATTGTGACCCCCCCCCCCCCCAACACACATCATAAATAACTCTTTTGTCCATGGAATTGTGCTCGATAAAATGAAAATTGCTAGGGTGATTCCTATATTCAAATTCGGAAACGAACAGGATTTCACTAATTATAGACCAATAAGCATACTTCCGATGTTCTCCAAAGTATTAGAAAAGCTCATGTCGAAAAGATTGGTTAATTTCTTAAATAGATTTGAAGTTCTATATTCCCATCAGTACGGATTCCGGAAAAAAAACACTCCACAGTCCAGCCTATTCTCCATTTTTTGAAAGCAGTTGCAGAGGAAAATAATAAGCAAAGTAGAGATAAGACATTGGCAGTATTTCTGGATCTATCAAAATCATTCAACACAATAAATCATGATACTTTATTTAAAAAAATAGAATGGTATGGAATTAGAGGTATAACCAATGAATGGTTTGGAAGCTATTTATCTAATAGGATGCAGTGTGTTACTTATGAAGAAAAGCAGTCAGAATTAAGACAGATAACATGTGGCGTCCCCCAAGGATCGGTATTAGGCCCTATATTATTTTTGATATACATAAATGACTTCTGCCACGCCACTTCACTACCTCTCCTCTCATTTGCAGATGACACCAGTGTGCATGGATCGGGACATGATGTCAACAAGTTAAGCAACGATATAAACAAGGAACTAAAGAACATTTCAGATTGGTGCGCGGCAAACAGATTATTATTAAATGTCAAAAAAACAAAATACATTCTCATAAACCCCACCAGGACCAGTAGAAATTTGACAAACTGTTTATAAATAACCAGAAAATAACAAGAATAGGTCCTAACGAGTCAGAAAAATCCCTTAAATTCTTAGGAATACACATTGACGACAAATTAAGCTACAAAACTCATATTTCCCAGTTATGTTCTAAAGTAGCTTTTGCAAATTATGCACTCAACAAAGTAAAGCATATACTTCCACACGAAGCTATGAAAACACTTTACTTTGCCTTGATACAAAGTCATTTGGTGTATGGAATTCATATATGGGGCCATGTGAAAGCAATTAACAAACTGCTTACCATGCAGAAACGATCTCTGCGCATCATAAACAACAAAAGATACAATGCGCACACAGATCCTTTATTCAAAACGAGTAAAATCCTTAAAGTGAACGATTTATACAAACTTCACTCCTTAATCTTTATATTTGATTGATTAAATGGTAACTTACCCAAGTCATTCAATGACTTTTTCAAAATAGTTGGCAATCAAACTAACAGAACAACGAGACAATCTAGCCTTTTTAGAATAAGCAGAACAAGGTCGAAAATATTGGACAATTTTCCACTCTACGCCTATCCCAAAATGTGGAATGAGCTGGATAGAGAACTACTCAGCATAAGTAACCGGAATACTTTTAAAGAGGTATTAAAATCCAAATTTTTAAAATCTTATCTCGACAATGTCGAATGCAATAATCCCTATTGTCCCGATTGTTTTACAAATTGATGCAAAGAACAAACATCTCCTGAAAAAATGTTCTCCTTCATCCGCTATACTTTTACACTAGTTGGGGAGATTATTTGCATTGCTCTGGTTATCTCGCCTCTTGTGATTCCATCTTGGACAGCCTTACAAAAGCAACAGTGGAAACTGTAAGATAGTAAGTGCTGATACATAAACCAGAGTGAATTTCCATCATTTATAAAACTAGTCCGGAGTTATAATGTGTAAAATAATCTCTCTATCTGTTCAGCGATGAGTTCATCAGCGCCTCAGACCCTTCGCCCATCACACGAAAAATACAACTCCTGTACACATTCTTGAATAACCAAGACACTTTATTCTTTCTTTCCATGTCGAAAAATGGCCTATGGCCCCTTATTTTTTTTTTTTTTTTTTTTTTTCATTGGCGTATTCACGCCGTTGCGAGGGTGAACGATTAATTTGCAACGGCCTGGCCAAGACAGGAATGACAGTTCGTAGTTTTTTGTTGGTCGCCTTTTCCTACCTCCCATTCCCCATCTACAAGTTTCATTCTGTCTTACTCACCTTACTGTTCTGTATGGACAGTCTGTATCGGTGTTTTTGAACACTGTCTCCTTGGGAGATGGCAGGTAGACAGCCAATCTGGCTATGACACCAGTGGTGGTGAAGTCTCCAACTTCTAACAAATGGAAAATATATGATCTATGATACAGTTGAAACTAGGAGTCCTTTCTCTGAGGTAGTAGATTTCGTGGAATTTTATATGTGACATATATATCTAACAGTCAGTCTGAATTTCGTCCCTTGAATGCGACAAAGAGATGGATGGCGACTTGTTGAACCCAAATGTCACCCAGGCTTGCCGAGTGGTTAAAACCCTTATCCTACTCGTGGTTTAAATCTGATTACCGGCTCTAGTACCTATTTGTTTTTTGTTTTTTTATACCATGCTCTTAATAAATAATCGACTTTGTCTCTTAAAATGGAGAAACAACGACACTTTCACACGGGCTTGTTTTGTTTACATGTGCGTTGGTGGGCAGTACTACCTGCTGTACGTGAATGCTTGATTGACAGCTACACACATCGTCAACGTTGATTGAATTTACCTTGCTTTCTAAGTCAAATTCTTAAATTTATTTTAAATAGTTAATTTTTGGTATTTTAAACTTAATAAGTCATTGCACGTAGTAGATAGTACCGCAAAATGTCGTGAGCCGTACAAGGTTAAAAAATCATTGATTTAGTTAATGATGTTCTTAGACATCGAAAAGGTTTCAAACTAAGGGGATTGGAAATATTCATTCATGGATTAAAAGATATAAAATATACCACACGATTTTGTAGGAAATCGTGAACGTTGGCTATGGATGCATAGACAACACACTCATAAACCTAGCAATAAATGTCAGGGTTCCCCTGAAGATAGTTGGCCAGAGTCTCCTTTATTAATACGCAAAAGTAAAAAAAAAAACCAGTGGAGTGAAGACACACCAAAATCGTTACTAAAACGTGAATTATTTAAAATTTCTGACAAATGCCTATTGAATGTTTTAATTTGTGAATTGTATTACAGTATAGAACATCCTGCTGGTTATGGTGATGTACATCAATTGTACAGGGCAACACATCAAAAAGATAATTTTATCATATGACTCGTCCGTTTTGTTCACTTTAAAACATTTGATATTTTATTTTCAAATAGGACAGATAACGTAAATTCTCCCTACTGAAATTATGCAAATGTCACCCAGGCTTGCCGAGTGGCCCCTTATTTTTTTTTTTTTTTTTTTTTTTCATTGGCGTATTCACGCCGTTGCGAGGGTGAACGATTAATTTGCAACGGCCTGGCCAAGAGAGGAATGACAGTTCGTAGTTTTTTGTTGGTCGCCTTTTCCTACCTCCCATTCCCCATCTACAAGTTTCATTCTGTCTTACTCACCTTACTGTTCTGTATGGAAAGTCTGTATCGGTGTTTTTGAACACTGTCTCCTTGGGAGATGACAGGTAGACAGCCAATCTGGCTATGACACCAGTGGTGGTGAAGTCTCCAACTTCTAACAAATGGAAAATATATGATCTATGATACAGTTGAAACTAGGAGTCCTTCCTCTGAGGTAGTAGATTTCGTGGAATTTTATATGTGACATATATATCCAACAGTCAGCCTGAATTTCGTCCCTTGAATGCGACAAAGAGATGGATGGCGACTTGTTGCACCCAAATGTCACCCAGGCTTGCCGAGTGGTTAAAACCCTTATCCTACTCGTGGTTTAAATCTGATTACCGGCTCTAGTACCTATTTGTTTTGTTTTTTTTATACCATGCTCTTAATAAATAATCGACTTTGTCATTTAAAATGGAGAAACAACGACACTTTCACACGGGCTTGTTTTGTTTACATGTGCGTTGGTGGGCAGTACCACCTGCTGTACGTGAATGCTTGATTGACAGCTACACACATCGTCAAAGTTGATTGAATTTACCTTGCTTTCTAAGTCAAATTCTTAAATTTATTTTAAATAGTTAATTTTTGGTATTTTAAACTTAATAAGTCATTGCACGTAGTAGATGGTACCGCAAAATGTCGTGAGCTGTACAAGGTTAAAAAATCATTGATTTAGTTAATGATGTTCTTAGACATCGAAAAGGTTTCAAACTAAGAGGATTGGAAATATTCATTCCTGGATTAAAAGATATAAAATATACCACACGATTTTGTAGGAAATCGTGAACGTTGGCTATGGATGCACAGACAACACACTCATAAACCTAGCAATAAATGTCAGGGTTCCCCTGAAGATAGTTGGCCAGAGTCTCCTTTATTAATACGCAAAAGTAAAAAAAAAAACAGTGGAGTGAAGACACACCAAAATCGTTACTAAAACGTGAATTATTTAAACTTTCTGACAAATGCCTATTGAATGTTTTAATTTGTGAATTGTATTACAGAATAGAACATCCTGCTGGTTATGGTGATGTACATCAATTGTACAGGGCAACACATCAAAAAGATAATTTTATCATATGACTCGTCCGTTTTGTTCACTTTAAAACATTTGATATTTTATTTTCAAATAGGACAGATAACGTAAATTCTCCCTACTAAAATTATGCAAATTTCACCCAGTTGTATTTTGTTTAGCCAATCAAATTGTCTAGTTTTGAAATTGATCAATGAAATTGACGGAAGGCTTTATTTATCACTGATTAATATGAAAACAAAATATCAAAGGTTTTAAAGTGAACAAAACAGACGAGGCATATGATAAGTGGAAATATTTCACACATAAGCAAACATTAAAATATATTGATATGTTACAAAACTTAGTGGATAGTTACAATCATAGTTTCTATCGGAGTATTCTAAGAACTCCAGCTTCTGTATCTACAGAACATGAAGTAGAAGCGTCTCAACATTTGTATGGACAAAAAAACTCAAAAGAAAAAACTACAGTTTTCAAATTGGTGATTTAGTGCGCATTACTAAACCCAAACACACATTTGAAAAAAGTAATTTACCAAATTGGGCAAAAGAATTATTTAAAATTACACATGTAAAACGTACAATACCACCTACTTACAAACTTGAAGATTTAGGTGGAGAAAAAATTCAGTGGGCATTTTATCATCAGAAAATTCAACATATAAAAGATGATAAAAATATATATTATCGAATCAGTTCTTACTGGACTTCAAGACGTGTGGGGAAGAAAATTATTAAAGAACTTGAAGTACATTGGGAAGGATATCCAAAGAAATTTGTTAGTTGGATTCCCGAAACGGGTTTGGTATAAAAACAAATTTGTCATTAACCCTTTACCCAACGTAACGGCCAAAACCGGCCAGCGCTATTCTCAAAAATCGCCAATTAATTTTCATTATTTTTTCATTTTTTGTCTCAAAAACATAGGTTATGACCCCTCGTTGGAACGAGCTCGACGAGCTTAGAAGGTGTTTTAGTGTTGGAGGGTCTGGAAGAGTATTCTTTCGCACATCTTTGATGCATTTTCTCAACACTAATGCGGCTTTCCGAATGACTGCCTCGGGAGAAGTTGCATAATCAAATGCAACACGAACTGCATCTTCAGCCACACCTTTTGCATAAACAATGCTCCCTGTTTTCTTTGCCAAGTTACATTTCACCTTCACACGCCCTCCGAACCTTTTAAAGATGTTTTTCAACAGATTTCGCATAGCAGCTACGGCTTTAATAGTCTCTTCAGCTTGTTTTGCTTGGCAGGTACCAAGGTTTTCTTCTGACCCACTTTTTTTCTTCGTGCCTTGTTACAGAAGATGCATTTTCTTGGAAAAATGCCCGATGTGGATGCTGAGGACAGTTCCGCCCCAGTTCCGGAACGCAACTGCTTCAAACTGGTTGTGACGTCAGAAGGCCCACTGCTGACAGTGGAACTCTTCTCAAACGGGATGGCCGTGAAATTCTTGTAACAAGTGGTGTGATAGCCGTGGTCACTACTTGGCTCCTCTGGTAGCAAACGAACAACATGGTGGTACTTAGATGTCTTGAAGTTTTTCATGAGCTTTCGGCGACTCGCAGCATTTTTAACTGATGTCCATTGTTCGGACTTGAATGGCAAAATGTCTGTTTGTATATACTCATCTGCGTTCACATGAAGAAGGCATGTTCTTCCTATGTCGACATTCGTTGGTGATTCAGGAGATTGTCTATGGTGCTCTATAGACACCATGGCAATGTTCAGTCTGAAAAAAAACCCAAAAATTGTTAAAAGTTGGTCTTATTTTAACACTTTAGCTAACGTAACGACCAAAACCGGCCAGCGCCAGACACGAAAATCTCTATTCAATCTTTTTTATATTTCCATGTTTACTTCCAAAACATACGTTATGACCCCCTCATTAGAACAAGCGCGCCGCGCTCGTTCCAATGAGGGGTCATAACCTATGTTTTGAAAGCAAAAAATTAAAAATTTTAGTTACACGATAATTTTTTTACGAGTGTCATCTGCTACTAGCGTTAGGTAAAGGGTTAAAATGTTATGATTTCCCCCCTCAATGGCCTTTCCATCATCAAAAAAGTTATAAAGTTAAGGATTTTGAATCCCATGGACATTCTCCAAATTTACAATGTGGATTCATAGAAGTTGTACCATTCACTTGGGGGTCAAACTGTTGCAGTGTGACCTTTGACCTGTTCTTAAATGACCTTTCCACCACAATATTCCTTCTTAAGTTGGTTATTCTGAGTGAGGGGGCGCAGCCCTCCACCGTTCAAGAGGTTTCGTACTTGTGGCTTTTATTTTAAATAAAATGTTGATTGGGGTCATTAAGTGCAGTATGACCTTTGACCCGTTCTTAAGTGACCTTTCCACCATAATTTTCATTCTTACGTTAGTGATTCTGAATCATTCGACCACCCTCTACATTTCTGATTTTGTTTCATACTTGTGTCCTCATGTTGATTAAAATGCTAATTAGCACTAATTAGTGTTGTGTTCTTAAGTGACCTTTCCACCGGAAATTCTATTCTTACGTTACAGATTCCCATTTTTAGGAACACACTCAACCGTTTGTATCTGAAATTGCATTTGTGCTTTCATGTTAATTAAATCCATTTAGGGGGGTGTTTCAAGTGGCGCCCCCTACCACACCCACCACTTGCGGAACATAAGAATAGCAGTTTTGTGTTAGGCTATGCTACTGATACACCCCGAACACCCCAAACCTTTTGTGGCTTCCATGTTAATTAAAACTTGGCTAGCTCCCAGACTACAATGGTAGCATCTTCTTTAGGTATAAAAAGACGAAAACTAAGAAACTTTTTCAAAGAGGAAAGACGACTAGATCTCCTATAAAACGAAATTCAAGACCACTTGATATATTTGATTAAAATCAGGATGTTACACGAATCATTCGAACAGTTTGGAAGTAGTTTTGATCCAGATAATGTTACACCAACATCAAGTGGTATAGAAAGTATTGGTGAAATTGAACAATTTCCAATAGCATGTTTAAACTATTCTTCACCAATAGAATTTTTAATTCCAAGACAAACAACCGAGTGGTTAGACCTTGCAGCATCTACACTTGAAGCTCAATTTATAATTACAAAACAAGATGTGAGTGTTTTGGCTCTGGATACACAAATTGCTCTCGTTAATTATTTTTTTTCATAGTATGTTTAGCAAAATACGGTGTCCAGATTCTCCTGGCACACACACTGAAACTGCAAAAAGAAATCATCTAACAAAGGTTTAACTGAACGTGCAAAATTAACTGGCATTAGTAAGTATGTACAGGTGAGAGGAAAATTACATTTGGACCTATTTGTGGAAGAAAAGTATTTACCAAATGGAGTTGAGATGAGAATTAAATTGCATCGAACTCCATCTAAATTCTGTCTGACTGGTGGTGAACATGGGATAATTGAAATTCAAAAACCTATTTGTAAAATACCAGCATTAGATTTAATTCCCAAAAACTGTAAATGATCTTAATGCACAAATAGATCTTTCATGTTACAAAATGTCCATAAGGCATGTAGAAATTACAAATTTTCAATTGGAAAAGGTCTTCGTTCAAAAACTGAAGACCATCTGTTTCACAAACAGATACCAAAACCAATTAGTCTTGGCTTAGTATCTAATAGAGATATAAATGAAGAAATTGGCACAACTCCATTTAATTTCCAACATTTCAGTTTGAATAAGTTGGAAGTAACAGTAGATGGACATTCCATAAAATCACGTCCCTTTGAACCAAATTTCGAAGGGGGACTATTTATAATATTTTTTAATATTCCTATTATCATTGTACAAAGCTACTGGCTTCTTTTGACAAAATCAATCATTTACTTTATCTTTGCAGGACTCTTTGGTGAATTGATTTGACACATCATCAGTGTAGTAGTGGGCCATTGGCTCATCCTATAAAATCTGGTAATCTTCGAATTGAACTTCAGTTTGCTCAAGCTCTCAACGAGGTGATCAACGTTGTCGTAAGTGGAGTTGACGGAGCGAACTAATATGGGTTGAATATCGAGTATGAGACCCATTATTGTTACAGCTTGACAACGCGTTCTCATGTTCCCAATCAATCAGGTTCTAGATGGTCCTTTGTGGGCTGTTGTTCATTCTTGGACCAGCATGGCACCAAGCTCCTGGACACTTCTTGGTTGGACTGGGCGGACTGCAATTGCAAGCTGCAATTCATTCCAGCCATGTTCGACTTGACTGAGGTCAGGGGATCTTGCTGGCCAGTCCATACGCTCAATTCCCCCCCCCCCCCCACCCTCTGTCGGTACTCCCGGACAGCATGAGAAACACGCGGACGGGCATTATAGTCCATCAGAATGAATCTATCACCCATTGCACCTGCATACAATCTGACGTGGGCATCCAGGATCTCATCAATATACCACTGTGCAGTCAATGTTCCACGGTCAAGGACACAGAGCTCTGTACGTACATTCCATCTGATGCCGCCCAGACCATTATTGACCATCCACCATAGCGGTCATGCTCAGCAATGTTGGCTGCATGGAATCGCTCTTCTGGTCTTCCCCGTACCTTAGAAAGCTTCTGTGTGTTGTCTAGGCAGCACCTTGACTCATCTATAAAATGGACAGGTCGCCAATCTTCTCTGGTCCATCTAACGTGATTCATGGTCCACTCATATCGTGCCTCGTGGTGGTTTTGGGACAGCTGAATTCGAACACATGGTCTTCTCGATCGGAGACCACCTTTGTGCAACCTTGCCCGGATAGTCTGCGTCGAAACATTTACCCCGGATGCATTCTGAATGTCACTGCGAGGCTGTGTTGCTGTGTCAAAGCGGTTCCTACGGGCCTGAATGATCACAAACCGGTCTTCAGCTGCAGATGCTGCCCTGTCTCTGCCACCTCCATGTCGTCTGACTGGTGTGCCATACTGCTAAAATCTTGCCCACGATCTGGCGATTACCGTATGGTGCACACCACGGGCTTCACCAACCTGACGATGGGTAGCCCCTTGTTGCCCCATCCCTCCTGCCCACCACATTTCTGCTTCAGACAAATGTCTTCTTACATTTGCATTCGTCATATTCAATCATTAAATAACAAGGGTTTGTGTTGAAAGGAAGTCCGAATACCCTAAACATGTCATGTACATGTCGACAGTACACGAAAACATCATGAAAATCAAGGGGTACATGCTTTCCATGACTGTCACGAAAAGTCTGCCTGTCAAGAGAGCTAATGCAAACACTGGGGACCATCTAGATACATTCCTCAATCATATCCACCAAAAATATCGCAAATATGTCACAAGCAAATTTCACAATGATGTGTCAAATATTTGGTGTTTAGCAAACTTTGAGTAGTATATGATAATGTTTGCTATTGGCTTAAACTCATTCCTTTTCTCTTTCAATCTCTATCCCCCATATGTCTGGAATAAGTTGCCGGGAGTGGGGAGGGGGCACGTCGCACACTGAATGGAATGGTAGGGCAACCGTCCCGCGATGGCATGAGATAAGACTTTACTTACCGAGTCCTGGCTCCACGTTCTCTCAGCGTTTCCGAGAGATCATTGCCCGTCCCATATCCCTCCTGTTGGGTGAGTGATCTTTTAAACGGGACCACACTTTTCTGAGTGGCAATTATGGTTTGGGAGGCAATAGAGCATAAATGGTAACCGCCATTTGAGGTGCCGCCTCAAGGTGATGTTCTTTGAAAAATGAGCATGAGACTAAGAGACCTCAATGCCTCACTGAGGGGCACGTGAATCATGTGTAAAAAGTACCGGGGTAATTATCTAATTGCGAAACGACTATGTGAGTTTACACAGTTGGAAGTTGAGGCAGGTCCCTGCGAATCTCACATACTGGGGCAAATCAAACTCAAAATCGAATCGGATAGAGGATTTCGAATGGAATCGAATTGGGAATTGAATCTTACGGCTTTCAAGTTGTAAATATTGCTTCTTCTCACAACCATACATGTTGCCAGTCTCCAATACAACTTTTTATTATAGGCTAGCTAGAAGTATCGCAAATTATCTAAAAGAGATTTCTCGGTATCTGTCGACTTTATGGATAACGAGGAATATCCCCCAGTAGCTTCCGCAATGACGTCACGCCTCGGCGCATGACGTCGCCTTACAAGAACGATCATCAGATCTTTGTTATTGTTTTTAAATGTACGTGTTTGCAGTCGAAATGGGTTGAATATTAACCCTTTACCCAACGTAACGGCCAAAACCGGCCAGCGCTATTCTCAAAAATCGCCAATTAATTTTCAAAATATTTTCATTTTTTGTCTCAAAAACATAGGTTATGACCCCTCGTTGGAACGAGCTCGTCGAGCTCGTTCCAACGAGGGGTCATAACCTATGTTTTTGAGACAAAAAATGAAAAAAATTAATTATTCAAGAATTTTTTTTTGCAAGTGTCGTCTGCTTTTCATGTTAGGTAAAGGGTTAAGCAGGAAAATGTCACGTAGCATATAATAAAAGTAATAGTGAATATCGGGATTTATAGTGTGGCCGCAGTGGATTGGTCACTTTCCACGGGTGGGCAATATTTCCACGGACGCAATAATATTAACGTCTGCAGGAAGAAAAGGGTGAATCTGTTCTCTATTTGCATCCATACATAAGAGCAATTTATACCATAATTACTTATTCTACTATATATAAAAAGCCTATGACATACATTTTAGCTTTACACACCAATGGGGTGTGCTCCCGGGATTCTCGATCCCGAGATTTCCCGGGATCCAGTTCATTATTTCTGCATCTTGAATCCCGGGATTTTCGGTTTCCAATTCAGCGTGAGAGACAATCAGTGCATTCCGCGATCGTACGTGACAGTTTTGTTGTAAGCGTGGACGATAAGAACTTACGAAGCCGATTTCGTCATCAATATTAATAGCGAGTATTGGCGACACAGGGGTGACTTTCAGATACCACGTCTCTCCACTTTGACAATTCCTTCTCGTGTGTGCCGAATCACAGCCTGTGAATCGAAATGTTAAATCGATTTGGGGTCTCCGCTCAATGGCAGGGGAGACCGGGGACAGTTGTAACATTTTTTACATTTTCAAAGATTACCATTTTAGTAACATGGTAATCTTTGAAAATGTAAAAAATGCTACAATTGTCTCCGGTCTCACTTACACGGCAGTGTCCGCTGCATTTCTCACAGAACGGTAATTGATTAAAATAGAACCGTTGTGAACTTAGGATGTGTGTGATAAGATTTACAGCTTTACACTAATTAGGCCTTCGGTAAACACGTCGAGTAAGTGAATATACACGCGACCGGGGGACAAACCACGCTGTTTTGTTCTCGGAACGTGCGATAGTTTAAAACAACGCAGTTCATCCGTCCAGCCGCGTGTCTACGCATCGAATTCTGATCTATTTTCAGATTCCGAGAATCCCGGGATTTCAGCGATAACGAGAAACAGCTACTCTCGAATTCCGGGATGTGAACTTTCGAGAGCTATGCAAATCCTACACCCCAACCGTGGTGAACACGCCAGCAATGGGATTTTAATAGTAAACATTTGCACCGACAGTGGAATTACATTCAAGTTGGCCTTTGGTGACCTCGCTTTGAATGCAAACTTGTCTAAATTTATCACTCGTCACCTCCTGAAGAATGAAATGAAACTGGCAATTATTTATTACGTTTGGAAATAAATTTATCTCATAAGATGTCAAATATTAACAAACATATGATGTCTCATGTCAATAAAGCATCCATAAATCGAAACAGTATGTTATTACGTTATTAAAAAGAAAAAAAGCCCTGTAATTTACGCGTTTCGTTTTCTATTTCGTTTTAATAGGTCCTCGTGTAAACAAAAACAGATTCGCACGTATGGATATTGATTTATTCATATTAATCTGGCGATCATGGTATAAATGAAATATACCCAAAGTAGCTTGGTGTACCAAATGTTCACCACTCGTGGTGAACATTTAGTACACCAAGCTGCTATGGGTATATTCTATATAGCATCAGGTCTCTTGCTCGTTCGTGCTTTGCTCGTTAAATGTTTTTTATTATTATGGACTATTATGTGTTTCTTTACTATTCAAAAAAAGTAGGGGATATCCAAACTGATGTTGATATTTTCGGAAAATGGTATTTGATACGCGTGATTGGACACATCAGTATGTTATCAAGTTTATTGTGGATCATGAATGTCGACGGCCCACGAAAACTTCGTGCAGGTTTTTCGCACAAGCGCCACGTTAATGTCTGTGGTGTACGTTCTGAAATGTTCATTGGTACTGGACGGGCTTTTTCGGAGGTCTCAACCGCTCTTTTCTTGGTATAAACTCGTTTACGTGCCATTGGCATGTTGGAAGCTGGCAACAGACAAACTGCAGTGGCTCAAATTCTTAACGTTAACCAGTCTGTGATTAACAGGCTGTGGTCACGCTACCGTCAGACAGGCAACGTTGATTACAGACGTCGGTCCGGTCGAACAAGGGCGACAACTGCTAACCAGGATCGTATCATTCGAATCACAGCATCACATAACCGCCATCACAGTGCCTAAGAAATTGGACAGCAGCTGCACCGAGTGACAGATGTGCGAGTCAGTGGTCATACCATCCGAAATCGCCTACACAGCTGGAATTTGTACGCTCGACGACCTCGAATAATTCCAAGATTGACTGAACGTCACATCGCAGCAAAGCGTAATTGGTGTGGAGCACGAAAGCACTGAGACAATCGTCGGTGGAGCAACATTATGTTTTCCGATGAATCGAGATTCACTCTCAACTTCCACGACAGGCGAAACAGAGTGTGGCGGCGGTGGGATGAACGATACCATGACGTAACCTTTAGGCAACATGATCGTTTTGGTGGTGGATCGGTTATGGTGTGGGGAGGCATAACAATGGCAAGCAGAACGGCATTACATGTCATCCAAGGACGTGTCACAGGACAACAGTACTACCGTGACAACATGTTAGCAGCTCATGTGGTGCCACGTCGCGGCCGTCGACTCATTTTCCAAGAGGACAATGGGAGAACACACCGGGCCCGTGTCGCTACAGCGTTCCTCCAGGGGCAAAACATCACTACACTGCCTTGGCCAGCACTAAGTCCAGACCTTTCACCAATCGAGCACGACTGGCGTATGCTTGGCAGGCGCCTTCGACAACGCCAACAGCCCCCTACCAATGTCCAGGAACTCGCCACTGCACTGCTGGAAGAATGGAATAACACCAGTCAAGCTGATATTGGACGTTTGGTGAGGAGTATGCCACGTCGGATCCTCGCTATTCTCGCGAACTGAGGAGGATTTACAAGGTATTGTGGTCTTGTACTAAATGTGGTAAATTCTCTGACTGGCTGTCCACGTCTTCAACAGCACAGTACGTGGGATGCGTGCTTGCCAGACACCCAACTATCGCTGAAATCCTTCATCAGATATCACAGTGCCATGCTTCAATTGTCCTTTTGATGAAAATATAAATATATTTCTTCATATATCTCACTTTTATTAAATATCCCCTACTTTTTTTGAATAGTACATATTGCTTGTTTATAGCGTAGTATTTGTGTAGAATGTCGACACAAATTCTCTTTTCTTTCCTGGTCAAACAGTGTAACTTATACATATTGAGAAGCATGCATGTTTGTTGACACTCTCAACCAAAATAATTAAAAGAAAACAGTTGGGACATTTTCTCTGTCTGTGTTCCAGCATAATCCGATGGAAGAGAGCTGTGGATAATTCGACATCTGGGTGTGAAACTTTTTATGCTAAATACCAAAATGTCTAAATGCGGGTGCCGAAAGCCTGAATATACGGAATTAAATCATGCTAAGGGTTCAATACTGCAAAACTGTTCCAATTGTATTTTCTAGAATTGTATTTTTTAGTTATGTTTTTAAATGGGTTGAAAAGAACCATTAACATTTTCAAAGATGTGGCAATTTGCCAGTTAGCTAATAATTCATTTTAGTAAGCTATATTTATAGGTAAAAATACAATTCTAGAAAATAAAATTGTAAACAGGAACCAATATATCTAGAAGCACATCAAATAGTCCATATAACTACTGCATAACTGGATTCTAGCAATCAAGTCATGCAGTTTATATATTTATTAGTATTTAACGCTGCATCAGCGTAAAAGGCAATATCCTGGCTATAAGGCGGTAATAGAGTACAGCCGCCGTGGATTGGTCACTTTCCACCGGTGGGAAATATTTCCACGGACGCAATAATATTAGATTCCAAAGTCTAATAAAAGGAATAATCATCAAAAATTTAATTAATGATGCACCGGGTGTAACCCGGTGCTTCATTAATTAACATTTTGCTGATGATGATTTTATTACCTAGTAAACGCTTACGTGGACATCACTGCCCACGCGTGGATTATGACCAGTCCACGGCGACTGTACTGTAGCATAAAAAATGGACATTACTACTTCTGAAGTCAAATAATTGATTAAAATAAGGAAATAGTTACATTGAATAAGAAGTGAGTCAAAAGTATGAGTGACGACAGCTTGTTGAATAACATGTAAGTCGACATGTTAATTTTGAGTATATTTATAGATGAAATCTAGATTAAAAGGATTAAAAGTTTAAAGCGGATTAGAAATGTTGAGTTCTTTGAGAAATGATACGATTTTGTGCAGACTGATATTTTCAGATTATCATGATTATGTGCATGTCCTGTGGTTTGTATCAGATTCGAGGTGGTGTCCAGAATGGGATCTCAATGAGCCGGCTTTGCCGGCGAGTTGTGGTCCCAGTTTTGAACACCACCGAGAATCTTTGCAAATCACAGGTCATGCACATTATCATGCTGAACGAACTAAGGTCGTATTTTGAAATAAGCTCGTCTGCTATTTCACCTTTTGTGTCTTTTTCGCTGCAAGAATCACTCCAAACACTGTATGGTGCTGAAAGCTAGTTAATCAGTTGTTCAAGATCATTGACCCGTTAGGTTTTATTTGGCGAAGCGTAATTTCTAGGTAATAGTGAGTTTTGTGATTTCCAATCGGTGTACGTGTTTATAAATTTCATGCTGCACGTCACAGTTTGGTGGCATTTTCACACGTAAATCTGTGCAATGCCGATTACAAGTTGTAGTTTACACTGTGTTCTTCCGATCTGAAAGTGTACGTTATAGGTAAAAAGCTTTGAACTACCTTTCTTTATTCGCTTGTTTTGTTTGAGTTTTCGTATTTGCTCAAAACGTGTAGATTGCGATTTATACGTTTGAGCAAACAAGCATGTGTATGAATTTATTCTCAACACGAGGTTGTATTTACCGGTCACTGTATAAAGCGTCAAAATGTTAATCTTATGACAGTGATCAGTGAAGGATAATTTGTTTTTGTACTCGACTTTTAAATGTTTAATGGTGTGTACCAGTGTCAGTTCTCAGAACTCTGTCAGTCTTTACTTGCAAGGCAAACAGAAACGTGAGGGAAAAACATACACGTTTGTAGTTCATGAAGTACTGAGTAGTCTACACTCTAAATTCAGCAGGGTTAACAATTATATAAAAGGTGGGGGCAGACACCAAAAAGTAGCCCGAAGCAGCTGTGGAAGCGATTCGGAATGAGCATGACCAAGTCAAAGTTATATTTTACAACTTACATGAACATTTTCCTCATTAGTATATTAAATCATTCGTATAGATACATGTATGCTTCATTCAGAACCAGTTTTCGTATTATTCCGACTCTGGAATTAACTCAAGGATTGGACTCCCACGTGTGGTGTTTGTCCTGCATTTGATCAAATTATTATAAGACAAACATGTGCATACAGGTTAACACCACTTTGTGGGTCGTTGTTTTATCAGTGATTATTTGGGAAATCACAGAATAATGTTGAGTATTATTGTTATTCAAATTGGAAGTAGCCTCATTTTATAATAGTAATCTGGCTGCAGTTGTAGTACGTGAGGAGTTTTCAATCTACTCTCATTTGGCGATATATGACCGTCTGGTCTGGACCGTCCACCCCTTTGGGTGGGATTGGAAGGCTTCAAAAGAAGGTCGTGTACCTCTTTGTTATAGATTATAAATAGTAGGGAGAGCTCAGCTTGGGTTCTTGTCAATCGATTAACTCGCACAACTATTGTGTGTTTGCTTTTGGCGAGTACAGTATTGCGTCACACAAAAGAACCGTTACTAGGGCCCTCTAACGCCCTGACAAGGGTCAACATTGGTACTTTTAGACTCATTGTGAAAGCCAGGAGAGCACAATTATGATTGTATTGTATGGAAGTTGGATCTCATGGTGGAAATGACTCGTTTTTGGCTCGATGAGTGTAGAGTTAAAAATAGAAGTCCTGCCATGAAATGCGCACAAATAGCACGTCGGTCTGCGCGTTAATCTACGCCTTATGACCATAATAAGGCTATCAAATTCTGTACATATGGCCTGTGCACAAGCAATGTTTCAGCCAATGGACCTCCAGGTAACTCGGAGGTCCATTGGCAGAAACATTGCCTGTGTTCGCTATGAGTAACCAGGAGAACCTGTCGTGCTTTGGATGCCATTCCATATGGCAATTGCGCGCATTCCTACGCGCAATTAATCCCAGATAAGCGCACAGTTCGTGACAGGACTTCACGTTTTAACTGCAGGTATTTATTTCTTGTAATAAGAATAACAATTTTTATTTATAAAATCTGTCGAATCCAAAATCAGAATGTGGATGGGTAAACCGTTCATTCATTTGATAGTATAAAGGACAATTTGTTTCCCTGAAAGGTTCCGATACCGGAGTTTTACAAAATCTGTTCGTGGAATTAAAATCAGTAATGATTCAAATAAAAGAAGAAACATGGGAAGAAGAAATCTACTGTTAAAACTAGAAGTCCTGTCATGAAATGCGCACAAATAGCGCGTCGATCTGTGCGTTAATCTACGCGTTATGACCATAGTAAGGCTATCAAATTCTGTACATATGGCCTGTGCATCAGCAATGTTTCAGCCAATGGACCTCCGGATAACCCGGAGGTCCATTGGCAGAAACATTGCCTGTGTTTTCTATGAGTAACCAGACGAGCCTGCCGTGCTTTGGATGCCATTCGATATGGCCACTGCGCGCAATTCCTGTTCGCAAATAAGCCTAGATAAGCACTCAGTTCGTGAGAGGACTTCTAGTTTTAACTGTACCAGGAAAGGCAATAAGGTTAGTTCATAAAATATTAATTTACATATACGAAGAGGTTCCCGTAAGTATTATTTATTTATTTATTGGTGTTTAAGGTCACATATTTATGCACAATGGCTAATCACGACCGTGACAGTTTTACGGGTGGAGGAAGCCGGAGTACCCGGAGAGAACCACCGAGCAACGACGAGCAGCTGCCAGCTCACCAACATCGTAACTCCGCACTGCAGCACAGGCAGGGTTAGATTGGTTGAAGACATGCGTACCATTGACGTGCAGTACGCCTTAGTACACGGCGTCATCGTGCCCCCATGCGGGCAATGGAGATGAAGTGTCTTGCCCGAGGACACAACGCGGTGGCCGCAGGTGGGATTAGAACCGAGGACCTCTCGGCTTGCAGCCTGCACCTCTACCAGCTGAGCCCCCGCGCTCCCCGGTTCCCGTAAGTAAGTAAATATCAAGAAATAGGGTGGTTTATACAATCAAAGTATCAAGTCAGTATTGTTGTCAATTATTGCTTACAAAATGAAGACAACATAAAGATAATTAAGTCAAATCTTTGAAAATTACTACTGGAGCCCCCGCCCCCCCCCCCCACCCCCCACCCCCAATTTTATCAACGAAACAGATTTTTTTTTCACCACTGCACACCAGCACTGCCTGGCATTAAAGGAATGCAGCAAGGGTATACAGGGACCGATCAGGACTATTTAAAATACGCTCTAGCCTCGGAGCCTATTTTTTCAATTCATGCGCCAGATTTCAATTTACGGAGTCACACGGCTGTTTGTAACACACACTGCAAGTATGTAATAGCTCTCATCATTTTCATTTAGTACACTATAGCACACATTAATCTTCACTGTGGTTTCTGATCAAGTCTTGGCTGCCTATTTAGGCAGCCAAGACTTGATCAGAAACCACAGTGAAGATTAATGCTTGGTAATTAAGACTTGAAGTATTAACTTAAGCACTCTACAACAATGATACATGATAATCATATATATAATACATGAAAGAGTGTCCCTCTCGATTATCCATCGAAAGAATATCAAAATATGACCTGAGAAGTTACGCGCCAACTGAGAAGCCTATTTCTGAGATTTAAGAGCCAGGTCCTGATGTTTCAGAATCAAATACGCACTGGCGCATGCCCAGGTCGGTCCCTGGGTATACTTAATACGAATCTTGCACACGGCAATTTCATAAAGATCAGACTAGGTTAAAACTGCACTAAAACTGGTTAGATGGCATGATAAGATTCTCGTGATTATGGTCCTAGCCAAGTCTTACTGCATCAGTCTAATTATGTAAGGAATTCGACGCTGTTATGGCTTGGAACTTACTTCTCAGATCACAATTATTAATAAGGCATACGACAATGCTCACATTAGAAGCATCCATGGAAATGTCGACAGGATAACTAGTTATATATAAGTATACATAGTGCATGAAAATAACTATCTGTTATTTTATATTTTTTATTGTTGGTCTGACATAAGCTGAAACTTTATAACTAACAGGGAGATGACAGGTAGACAGCCAATCTGGCAATGCCATCTCCCTACGGTATACACTATTTTTGTATTCCTTCACAAACGCAATTGTTACTTCTTACTTTTTACTACTATTTTCAATGTGTTTAATGTACATTTTTGGGGGGGATTATGTATACCGTAAAGTAAGCCAATAAATCAAATCAAACCAGTCAATTCCTTATTTATTTGGGGGAGGGGGGGGGGGGCACTACCGACAGCCTGGGTTATCTTGTGTCGGAGAGCCTTACGAGAAGCTGCAGTTGCCGGAGAGAACCACCGCGCAGCGGCGACCAGCTCCGAATCGTATTGACTCCGTTAAGCAGCGTTTGCATAGGTTGCCGACAAGTGCAACATCCATGTGCACTACCTGTGGTTCGCTTTTCCGACCAACTGAAATATTCCATCTAACTGAATCTAAAAAATATCACAAACTACCCCAAATACTCATTTTCTTTGAATCAGCGTACGAAATGTTTCTCAATCGAGAATTGTTTTCACCGAACCTTCAATGATTTTATCATTATGATTAAAAACTCACCACAGATGTAGGTTTATAATTACGCGACATTAATTGTGTTAATGTTTTCATATTTTCCAAGTGATTTAAATACTTTTTGATTGTAATATCTATAACTGGACCACGGAAAAATATCGTTATCTTTGTGAGTAAAAGGACATTAAATTGAAACAACGGCCGACTTAGCGCGAAAAGTGGGTATACCAACAGCCCATAGCAGCTTCGAATTCCGGACAGGATTTGACTGGTAGCCCGGGAGCTTGGGTCCAAGCACATACCCGATAGCCATCCAAGAAATGACTTGGGTATACTGCAAAAGAGCAACTTTATCCTGTTTTAATTTAATGCAACAAGCTCCAATGAAAGGATATTATAAACAAATGCTCATAAAGAATTCCTAACTACCATTACTAATCTAGTAGTCAACCGTTAACCCTTTACCCAACGAATCGCCCGCATCCGCCCGCGTAATATGCAAATTCTTCAGTTGAAAAAATATTATTTTTCAAACAGTTTCAACAAAACCATATCATGTGACCCCTCGTTGGAACGAGCTCGTTCCAACGAGGGGTCACATGATATGGTTTTGTTGAAACTTTTTGAAAAATTTTAAAAAATTATATTTAAAATAATAAATTTTGATATCGTCTGCGTTGGGTAAAAGGTTAAAGCAGCGAAATCGTCCTACATAGTATTTAAAACTCTACATGCGTACTTTATTTATTCATAGATGAATTTACAAGAAGCTTTGAGTATTCTAAACTACGATCCATACTTACTAATATTCCATGTACATCATCAAGGCATGAGTTCGACGAAATATTAGTCTGATGGGATTTGAGCTATCACAGTCTTGATAAATAAGGCGCACACAAGCCACCCCCCCCCCCCCGCGCCTCACACACCCCACCCATAAACAATATTGTTTACAGTCTCTGGTAATGCTTCATCTGCATAAACAATACTGTTTAAGTCTCTAGTAATGCTTCATCTGCCTACACAATACTGTTTAAGTCTCTACTAATGCCTCATCTCCATGAACAATACTGTTTACTGTCTCTGACAATGCTTCATTTGCATAAACAATACTGTTTACAGTCTCAAGGAATGTTTCATCTTCATAAACAATACTGTTTACAGTCTCTAGGAATGCTTCAGCTTCATAAACAATACTGTTTACAGTCTCTAGGAATGCTTCATCTTCATAAACAATACTGTTTACAGTCTCTAGGAATGATTCATCTGCATAAACAATACTGTTTACAGTCTCTAATAATGCTTCATCTCTATAAACAACGCTGTTTACAGTCTCTTATAATACTTCATCTCCATAAACAATCATTTTTATGTCTCCAAGAATGGTTCATTTGGTATCGCGGAACTAAATATTTGGTTTAGAGTGATCTGCCTGGAAATGTTGCACTCGGATATTGCATCATAGTCTAAAATAAGACTCCTAGAAAAAAAACGTATTGCTTGAGAAAACTGTTAAAGCATTTTATTAGATTTTTACATCAATACTGAATATTCCACAAGAAAAAAGAGATTTTCTAAGTATTTTCTGGGTCTAAAAAATTCAGTTAACTATTTGTGTATTTTTGTTGGGAATTCCCAGAAAAAACTGAGTTCAAGGACGGCACTTCACTTCCTGGTAAATTTTTTCTCTTATTTGTTGCATGACCCCCGTTTTCTGGCCATAGAAAGTTGTGTGAAGGTCTGTAATTTATGTAGGTATTTAAATTTTTAATTTTAAGTAATGCGATCATATTTTTTTCCACATAAGTGTTATAATGGTCGCCTATGGGAAAATATTTAGTTCTGTGATACCATTTGCATAAACGACACTGTTGGCAGTCAATGATATTGCTTCGTCAAATTTAATATCTACTCTAATACTTGCAGATTTGTACAAATATATATACTATGCTTATTTATATGTGGGTTCCTGTACGGGTTCCACATCGAACGAAAAAACTGTTTTATCATTCGTATTCCCAAAATGTTTGTCCATTTTCCATTTGCTGTAGACACATTAACTTGAGTAGAAATTGCATTATCATCGAACACTTGGCTTGTTGTTTTATATTTCATTTTCAAAAAGAATTTGTATTCCATCAGATGAAATAGATATTTGACTGACTTTGTAGATTTTTTTAAATTAAATGAATTTAATAAAACATGACCCTGATACTGCATTGCTTTTGATCAATGCAAGTATAATTTTAGTTTATTTTATAGAATGAAAAATATGATCCTAGACAGAATTAACTTTTGGAAATAGATGCCATTTTGACATCTGACTTAATGAAAAGGTATGTTGCATTGGCGGGCTTCGGATTGCCCCCCCCCCCCCCACCCCAATTTTTCTGGTGTTTTAGCCCTTATTTTCTATGCCTTAAATACTATACAGTTAAAACTAGAAGTCCAGTCACGAACTGTACGCTTATCTCGGCTTAATTGCAAACAGGAATTGCGCGCAGTTGCCATATCGAATGGCATCCAAAGCATGGCAGATTCTCCTAGTTACTCATAGCAAACACAGGAAATGTTTCTGCCAATGGACCTCCGGGTTACCCGGAGGTCCACTGGCTGAAACATTGCTTGTGCACAGGCCATATGTACAGAATTTGATAGCCTTACTATGGTCATAATGCGTAGATTAACGCGAAGATTGACGTGCTATTTGTGCGCACTTCATGACAGGACTTCTAGTTTTAACTGTAACATCAATATGTATGTCATAATTAGGTTTTATTTCTTTTGCCAATAATAAAAATGAATAAACAAAAAAAAGAAATACTAGTTTTCAAATTGAATATGGAATTCCTAACTTCCTTGATACAAATGCAATTTTTACTGATTATAATTGGTGACAGTGTGAACTATACTTTTATCCAGTAATCTAGAATACTTTCTTGTAGATATTCGATAATCCAGTTGGGTCTGGGCCATTCCTACATTCTAATTTATAGTTATGCAACGAAGTTGGAATGACTTATAGTGATCGTTAGCCTGTTTAACTCTTTGAACCCTGATGGCACCTTCTATTTCAATTCAATGGAAGTAATTGGAAGAGTCCATATTTATTATTTGGAGGTAGACCAATTAATATTTTCAATGTACAGCCATGAAACGGCACGTTGAAAATATTGATTGGTCTACCTCATACATTAACTTAGCACCCATTCTGCTTAATGAAAGTATGGCGTATCATGTTTCTGGACCGCAAAAAAACGACCGCTCGGTTGAAAGGGTTAAAAAACATTTACAGTACAGTCGGTTGTACCCGGTGCTTCATTAATTAAATTTTTGATGATTATTCCTATAATTAGTGTTTGGAATCTAATACTATTGCGTCCGTGGAATTACTGCCCATCCGTGGAAAGTGACCAATCCACGGTGGCTGTATTCTATTTTTTCAGCCTCTCACTTCAGCAATGTTAAAGCTACATTCATCACGACATTTGACTCAAATATCAATGATAATCAACCAGACTGAAATGTAGCAGAGCCAGATTTCTTATTTTCGACCTTCATCCGAAACAATTTACAGTTTAATAATTTTTTTTTTTATTTTACTATCAACTCCTGTATCAGTCCCCTGACTTTCAGTTCAAATTCTGGGAAAATTAAGATCGCTATCAAAACCGTATATAAAAATGTGGTATCGTTCTTGGAAATTTCCAACCATTATCGCCGAACTCTGAGGTTTTGTCATGATCGAGGTGGGGGAGCAGGGTGAGGGGTGGGGATTCATAGGGGAAATAATTAAAATGCTTCTAATTTTCCTTAAATTTTAGTATATTGTAGAGCTGAAAAAACAGGTGATAGCTGGGGTTTTTTTTTTTTTTTTGATTTACCGCATTTTTGACCTTTCTTCGTCATTTCATATTTAGGTGTTAGTTTTCACCTTTGTCATTGAAAACACTGATTTTCAATAACGAACAGCACACAACTATGACATTTCACAGGCGTTTACTTTAATTATACTACACGAATGCTGTAGAGGTCAGAGGTCAACAAGTCCGTCTTTACTGCAGGAATAAATTCTTTCAGTGTTAAACCAATGGGGAAAATATATTACCCTATCAGGTGAATAAAGCCAAAAAATATCCAAGTCATTTATTGTTCGAGTAAACAGACATTCATGGGATATAATCCTTTTCAGCATTCATGGACACAAACACAAAGTTGAAAACAAATTGAAAATCAGAAATCATTCACCGGAGATATGAGGTAAACAGTGTCGGTGGTACACATCCCTCCCATTTGCTGACAGCCCCTACCATATATATCAGGTCAAGCATTGCCAATTTTTATATAAATTGCTCGAAAATTTGCGACACTCTGGCGTAAATGCATTTTGAGGGCGCAAAATATCAAAATGAATTTTCACAGCACGAAGTCAAAATCCTATTTAAGGAATAGTGCATGGCTTGGAGTTGACTACGCCCATATAGTGCCCAGTGAGGTGGTGTAGTTCACTGGACACTATATGGGCGTAGTCAACGACAAGACATGCACTAATCCTTATATTATATCGAACACCCATCAAGAAAAACATCTGTGCAATTTGTTAAAATATTACCAAGATAGCAGCCCTACCAACCAGCGTTATATAGAAAAAAATACCATGTAGTTTTTAAAAAACATTTTCTTCTTCCAAAACACGGCTAACATGGATTATTGATATGAGCAGGAAACAGATTTTGAATCGGTCGGCATGGGTAAACAAAACATTTCCCCCAAACGGAACTGTGTCTTCTAGAATCGCGCGCGTAGGAAGTAGGCAACGAGATGAGACTTCACGAGAATGACTATGGCTGATTAAACTTTTAGGGATTTTTCCCAAAGGAACCGCGGACAAATGCGGCTACATTTTTGTCAAGGATACTCGGACGCCAGAACAAGTGATGGCTCTCCACCATTGCTTTCACCCTAATTGGGCCAAAGGACCCTTAATATTTTGGGATTGGAGGAGGGGGGGGGGGGGGGGGGGGCTAATGGATCTCTGATTATTATGTCACGTGACGTCCATAGCAAGTAAAGCACACCCCTAGCAACGGGCAAACTACTGAGCCAATTTTGACCAATTTTGAAACATGGACCCAACATGTATTGCAAACGAAAACAGACAGGTCACTGTGTCCTCACGTGACTTCCCGAGCAACCAGAGAGCCCCCTTAGCAACGGGCTAACTACTGGGCCGATTTGGACCAAATTCGGTATACGGACCCAAAATGCATTGCAAGTGAAAATAGTCAGATCAATGATGACGTCACGTGACGTCCCTAGCAACCAGAGCGCCCCTTTAGCAACGGGCTAACTACTGGGCCGATTTTGACCAAGTTTGGTATACGGACCCAAAATGCATTGGAAATGAAAACAGGCAGATAAATGATGACGTCACGTGACTTCCCTAGCAACCAGAGCGCCCCTTAGCAACGGGCTAACTACTGGGCCGATTTTGACCAAATTCGGTATACGGACCCAAAATGCATTGCACATAAAAACATGCAGGTCAGTGTTGACGTCACGTCTTTATTCCCCAGATTTTTCCTCAACGTAATGTTTTACATGAAACTACATTTGTGATACTCAGTCTTATTATTTTAAAGATGGTATTTTCAGTAAAACTGCATTGGCATATTATCATCGTCTTTTTTTTTTGCACAGCACTGCTGCATTTTCTTGTTTTTATTTGTTTTGGGATGATTCTCTGCAAACAGATCATGTTGTAAGGACAAAGCGAAAGGGTATGAGATTGTTGAGTACAGGTATGGTTTACTCCAAAATGTCTCAATCTTTCATTTATTTATTTATTTATTTATTTATTTATTTATTATTTATTTATTTATTTATTTATTTATTTATTTATTTATTTATTTATTTATTGCTGGGGTTTAATGACACTTCAGACAGCCAGGGTCATCTCGTGTCGGGCAGCTTCACGAGTGGAGAAAGCTGGAGTACCCGGGGAGAACCACCGAGCAACGGCAATCGACTGTCACACTCCAAACGTATTAACGCCACACACGCCACACAAGCAGGTTAGCATTCGTTGAAGACACGTGTACCAACGACGTGCAATACGCCTTAGTGCACAGCGCCAGTATGCCCCCGCGAGGTCAAGTAACTTGCCCAAGGACACTACGCATTTACCCCTCGCGGGGATCAAACTATGTCCCTTATCGTTTGAAGTCCGATGCTGTAACCACTGAGCCACCGCAGCACCCCCTCCAATCTTTCAAAAGGATAAAACAAAGACTAGCTTCGTAGGTTGTTCTAAAATGTAGGCTAAAAATGGCGAATGCGATTTTTACTTTTGTATAAAAACAACATGACAAAATCCTTTTTAAAACTTCCACCCAAATTAGAATATTCCTAAACTCTCGTGTCTCTAGCAAAATAGGAAACTCCTTGGATTTGTCGCGATGTTTATGTCTGTATGATTTAGATTTGCTTTTGTGAGGGCATAAATACCAGAAAGTTTTTTTACCAAATGGTAGTAGATACTTTAACTGAGCATAAAACTCTCTCAGCGAACATGAAGGAAATGAACAACTTTGACTTTATTCCCCACATTAACATGAAAGTTTTCCTTTCATATCAGCTTCATTAGCATATTTTCAAAGCTTTCACACTCTATTTAGTTGTTGGTACAATGCATCGAATTTCCAGATCTCAGCATGTATACAACACATATACAGATCTGTTGGAATTAATTTTCTAGAGGTTGAGCCTCACAACAAAGAGAATAAATGCCTAGGGAAATGAGGGGGCAGGAACCTGGTAGTGGGTGTCTAGAACACTGCTGCCCGACGGCTCGCTCATATTGACCCGCTATTTGGGACATACCTAATTTCTTTATCAAAAACTTATACTAACAAACATACTTCCCGTTGATAAAATACTTACATGACAGGGAATTTATTAAAAGTTTTATGACAGTGCTGTCAATTACAGACTGACTGAGTGGAGGTGGCCGATCAACTGGATGCCATCAACAGGTCATAGTCATAAAAATCGTTTGTTGTTTGTCTCTCTCTCTCTCTCTCTCTCTCTCTCTCTCTCTCTCTCTCTCTCTCTCTCCTGGATGAGGATGTCTACCGATATACTGAGTTGGACATTTATTATTTTATTTATTTTATTGGTGTTTAAGGTCACATACTTGCACAGTGGCTAACCGTGACTGTGACTGTTTTACGGATGGAGGAAGCCGGAGTACCTGGAGAGAACCACCGAGAAGCGGCGAGCAACTGTCAGCTCCTCAACATTCTAACCCTGTTCAAGCTCCGCTCAAGCAGGGTTACAGCGGTTGAAGACATGTGCACAATCGGCGTGCAAGTCGCCCTAGTACATGGCGTCATCGTGCACCCATGTAGGCAACCGGGTCGTCCCGGACGGTGATCGAACTAGCATAGAAGTCGAACCGTCTACCAATGAGCCACCGCGCTCCCCAGGGCATTTATTGCACTTTCTAATTTGTATATACTTTTCTTGGGAAAGCAAGCGATTTTTCCCAACTGAGTACCCCAAAGCGTGTCCATGGTTTCGTCGGCCAAGCAAGGACGTCTGCTCCACTTGGTATTTCATAATTTCTTGCCCAACCTCAGCTCGACGATGCGGGGAGGTTATTGGGGGGGGGGGGGAGACCCACCCTCAGAAGTTACGCCCCTGTTTAATATATTGAAACAATCTTCAGCTCTTGGCATATGTTACTTATGGTATAGTTTGCAACGGAATTGAAAAAGCACCATCAAATTAAATTTACAGCTATTTTCCAATGTCCACAGTGTGCTATTTGAGTTATCTTTTTGATATTGTTTCTGTTTACATTCACCTTAAGACAAATGCAACATATGAGATACACTTAAGACTAGAAGTGGTGTTACTGTATTGTGCACTAGTTTGTAGTAATAGTGTACTGAATAAGTTCACTTTTGTCCCTGTCAAACTGCACCATTAGCATAACTCAATTCCTATAGAAAAACAGCTTGACCAACTCTGCACAATTCTACACTAGTAAATAGATATCATTAACATCATTCCTAACCTCTACTGTGATCGATACGGACTCCCGCGCTGTGTCCCTGGGCAAGGCACTTAATCCCCATTGTCCACATGGGAGCACGATGACGCCCCTGTACAAAGGCGTACTGTACGTCGATGGTGCGCATGTCTTCAACCAATCTAACCCTGGCTGTGCTGCAGTGCGGTGTTACGATGTTGGGGAGCTGGCAGCTGCTCGTCGTTGCTCGGTGGTTCTCTCCGGGTACTCCGGCTTCCTCCACCCGTAAATCCGTCACGGTCATGATTAGCCATTGTGCATAAGTATGTGACCTTAAACACCAATAAATAAATAAATAAATAAATAACCTCTACTGTGATACATAAAGAAATAGATATTAAAAGTCGTCTACGTGTACAGAAGGGAGATAGTAGATTACTAATTAATTGCAGCGCCAAATATTCTCCCCTTGAATACTATTTATAATTGTTCATAACAACACAAAAAACACTTGAAAACTTTCATCTCATGGACCACCGGGCGCACCCCGGTGGTCCATGTGATGAAACTTTGTAAGTGCTTCTTGTGTTTTGCGCTCAGGAATTGAAAATAATTACTTAGTGAAATATCTGTTGGCACTAATTTTGTAGACGTTGGGCCTCACAACAATGAGATAAATGCCTAGGAAAATGTGGGGGCGGGAACCTGGTGGTGGGCGTTTAGAACACCGCTGCCCGACGGATCGCTCATATTGTCCCGCTATTTGGGACATACCCAAATGCTTTATCAAAAACGTATACTAACAAACATACTTCCCATTGATAAAATACTTACATGACAGGGAATTTATTAAAAGTTTCATGACAGTGCTGTCCATTACACACTGACTGAGTAGAGGGGGCCAACCAACTGGATGCCTTCAACAGGTCATGGTCATAAAAATCGTTTGTTGTTTGTCTCTCTCTCTCTCTCTCTCTCTCTCTCTCTCTCTCTCTCTCTCTCTCTCTCTCTCCTGGATGAGGATGTCTACCGATACACTGAGTTGGGCATTTATTATTTTATTTATTTATTTTATTGGTGTTTAAGGTCACATACTTACGCACAGTGGCTAATCGTGACCGTGACAGTTTTACGGGTGGAGGAAGCCGGAGTACCTGGAGAGAACCACTGAGCAGCGACGAGCAACTGTCAGCTCCTCAACATTCTAACCCTGTTCAAGCTCCGCTCAAGCAGGGTTAGAGCGGTTGAAGACATGTGCACAATCGACGTGCAAGACGACTTAGTACACGGCGTCATCGTGCACCCATGTAGGCAACCGGGTCGTCCCGGACGGTGATCGAACTAGCATAGAAGTCGAACCGTCTACCACTGAGCCACCGCGTACACTCGGGCATTTATTGCACGTTCTAATTTGTATATACTTTTGTTGGGGAAGCAAGAGATTTTTCCCAACTGAGTACTTCAAAGCGTGTCCATGGTTTCGTCGGCCAAGCAAGGACGTCTGCTCAACTTGGTATTTCATAATTTCTTGCCCAACCTCAGCTCGACGAGCTCATAACAACACAAGAAACACTTGCAAACTTTCATCTCATGGACCACCGGGCGCAGCCCGGTGGTCCATGTGATGAAACTTTGTAAGTGCTTCTTGTGTTTTGCGCTCAGGAATTGAAAATAATTACTAAGTGAAATATCTATGGCACATCGATCTAGTAGTAAACCGCCCTCCACATACTGTAGTCTCAATATTTTCTTTCTATTGATCGGGTGAGTTCGTGACCTCTCTAATAGCTAATAGCGCATTGCATGTTGCATTGCACAACACAAACTCTCTTGTTTATTTCAAATTACTTCCTTCTTCTGCAGTGAGGAGCGCATTAACTACTGAGCATATTTTGCGCTTATTTAAACAGGACTTCTAGTTTCAACTGTAGGTAAGACCAACTTGGAGTGGAATTTTCAAGATAAGGTTAATAGCTTTTAAGCCTTAGTCGTAGGCATTAGTTTTGTTCAGTTTAACTTAAGAGCACACATTTAGGTTTAAGGGCCATGTTCAGTAGATTGTTGAAAATGTCAGCCAAATTTACAAGTCTCCAAATTTCATAGCTGAGGGTTAAAATTTCAAAACTGTAGCTGCTATATATTTATTAGTACACATAGAGCACATGTAAAACCTGAAATGATAAGAAAAGAGAAGTTTAATGTTTTGATTCACCAAAGTAAAACCTCAGAGAACTGCAACAACAACCAGTGTTAAAAATGCCTCTAAATTGAAAATTTTCCATTTTATTGTTGGTACATCTACTATACTACAACACATGAGGCCCATTTCCACTAAAAATAAAAAAAATATAGCAGAAAGGAAAAAAATACAATTTAAAAAAACATCCACTTCTCTGAGCACATGGAATGTATGCAAACATTACAGGCATGGGGGCCCAAACTTGTCACAATGAATTTGAGCCATGTTTGGCCACAGTTTGTAAATAAAAATCTTTTCACGATACATTCTACAATGCACTTGATAAACATAAAATGCTCTCTAGTTAAATATGACAGGACCAGTTAGTTGCAATATTATATTGCCAGTGACTGAAGAAAACAGCTCTGGTCAAGTTCATTGTGACAAGTTTGGGCCTCCATACCTACCTGTAATGTTTACATGCAGTCCGTGTGCTTTTCCTCAAAGAAGTGGATGTTTTCTTTTAAATTGTATTTTTTCTTTTCTGCTATACTTTCCAGTGAAAGTGGGCTTCCTGTGTTGTAGTATGGTAGATGTACCAACTATAAAATGGGGAATGTTTAATTTAGAGGCAGTTTTAACACAGTTCTTGTTGCAGTTCTCTGAACTTTTACTTTGGTGAATAAAAACATTAAAAGTTTTTTTTTTTATTTTTCATTTTAGGTTTTACATGTGGTCTATGTGTACTAATAAATATATTGGAGCTACAGTTTAGAAATTTTGACTCTCAGCTGTGAAATTTGGAGACTTGTAAATTTGGCTCACATTTTCAACAATCTACTGAACATGACCCTTAAGGGGACGTCCAACCTAACTTTGGTCAAATTTCATGTAATTTTCTTTCAAGTCTAAAAAAGTCCCAAAATGAATAATCCCAATAAATTATATACCAAAATGCTTGGAATGAAACATAGAACATGTGGAAACTGAAATTGGCCATGGAACTGCTGCCATGTGTAAATAGCACCACCTGAAAGTCTGCTGTGGCATAAGTAAGAGAATAAGATTTTTACAATAAAATACCTCAAAATAAAATAACAGCTGTATTCTATAAACATTTAAGTACATACTCGAAGAAATCTTTTCCTAATTCATGAAAGTAATAAAGATTAAGACCAAATGTTATAAGTGGAGTGCTCACTGATTGAAGGCAGACATTTTCTTTTGTTTATGTTTTGATTTGGTGAGTTCAACAAAGGTCAACTTGAAGGAGTCCAGCAGAAGAAGTATGGAAGGACAAAAGAGTGTCTCCCAATATAAAGATGTATGTGTTACTGTAATGGTTTGGAAAGAAAATATGATATTCTCCCATTTAGAATGCACTGCAAAGTCATACATTGTAGTTGAATAAATATATTTACAAACCCCTTGCACTGTAACCCCTTTTATCCCATGCATCAATTCGATAGTGATTAAATTGTTAAATTTGTCTGGTTTATCAATAAGTATAATAGCTTTGTTCAACTCTTGGACACCAATACACTCATGATATCTGTTGCAGAAGAAATAAGGGTAACTGTAACCTGTCACTGCAATAAACCATCTAATGGACTTAAACGTACATTGTTATTCAAAACACATCAAATCAACCTTACATAACCATTATTGCATGTACTTTCCTCAAGGAGGCTTATTGGCATATTGAGATCAGAAGGGCACATCCAGAGGGTCTCACATATTTTTTTTCAAGAACACAGTACACAAAGCAATCCCCAAAAAGTGACAAGTGAGCTCCATTTGACACAAAAAAATTCCCAGAGAGTATGGGGGGGGGGGGGGGGGGGCTCTCTTCCTTGTATGACGCTACCTCCGGCACTCAAGGCATATGCCTTTTTTCTCAAAGTTTAACTCTTTTTTTCTTTTTAAAGATCCTGGCCACGCATGTTCCAAACACTATCAGACAGGTAACCCTCCAAATAAGTGTATCTGCAAAAATCATGTTACATTGCAAAACATTCTTTTTAGACTTTTAGTTCTGGACCTTTCATGCTTCATACTTCCAACTGTAACACTTAATTTATCGATTAATGGGTGAATAGAAAAGTCCTGCCATAATCAACATTTTGAGTTCCATAAGCCTTCAAAACAGCTCCGATAAAAGTGTCAAACATCAGATTGGTGGCTTTATACAGAATATTCATTAGGTTGTTGCTTGATAAGTAATAGGAACAAAATCTTCACCAGAAAATTATGTAGCAATACAATAGAGGGTATTAGCAGGCACTTTGCAACAAATTGTAACAAATCAACTAGTTATAAACAAAATTTTCTAACTCAAAAGAGTGAAAAAGTACCACAACTCTGAAAAAATGTGGGAAGAAACACATGCTACAGCAGCTACACAGGCATTGTTTCCCCCATGATGCTCGACCACAACACCAAATATCCTTCAAATTGGAGTAGCAATGGTTGAGATACAAGGGAGAATGTTGGTAATTGTAATGATGAATGGGTAAGACTAAGATTAAGAGGATAGGGGTCACCACTGCACGGCCCTAGATGCACCTTTGATTTTCCAACTTCCAGGTCTGGGGCATAATAATCGCAACACACCCACCTTATCAGTTCATAATTTCAGAAAAATAAAAGAAATTATCAATTTGAATTAATTAATAGATGATGGAAAATATTTGGCTTCCTCCGCCTTCTCGTACTATTTAATTACCACAAACAATATCAGTTTGATGCCGGCAAACGAAACCGAACGCATGTGGTCTGGCTAAAAAGTAACTCGGCATGAATAATGAAGAAATTGCGAATATTTCGTGTATTTCATTTGTTTAAAAGCCAATTGCAGCGAATATTGACCGTGCATTCGATAATTCGTTTCGGTTCTGACCACACGGCCACGCTGACACTCAGTGACAGCGGTTATGTTTATTGTGATATGCAAATTGGGGGATGGTTTCCGGTGAAGGAGATTTGTCACATTTGTCAGTGTAAAACGATCATAAAAGACACTGATCGACGCTTGTATTACTATGGTTGGTTGCAAGAAAAAACTAAATTCTCAGCATCGTCCAAGCGCACCTTGCAGACATCAAACACACCCGCCTCAAATTAGGAAGTAAATGACTTCACAACATCTGGGGGAAATCAACACGCTCAATCTAGTTCCAGGTCACTTGGAATATACTTCGTGAAAAAGTGAGTTCTGAAGCATTCTGCTTACTTTGTTATGAATATTGCCTTATTTTATGTGTATCGTCCCGATTTTATACACTCGGTTATTTTTTTACAAGTGGTCCATGTCGTCTTTCTAGTGCGCAATAATTCAGATTTTTTGTCAACAAAAAAGTTCAGACGGCCTGTAAACACGAGAGGGAATTTCGAACCATATTTTGCAGTTATGACATTAACAGCTCAAGTATTTGCTGTCACCTGTTTGCAAATCCGCTCATACATTGTCTCGAACAAATAAAGGGCGTGATCACGTCCTTGCATTCTTACGATTGCCCAAATTGAGTATTTCTGCAAGAACCACATCGTAATCACATGACCGGAAAAACATCATTGAAACATGGCCACATCCGGAACATCAAAAATTTGTGTTGGTGTTATTACATTCAAACGTCAAAACCCACCAGAGTGTGTGTCAAAAAAATGCTTTCTCCGAGTCTGTAGTATGTTATCATTATATTGAGGACAAGGCATTCGAATTACCGATTATTTTGTGGTTTTACCGGTTCGTTACTTATGCCATTTGCAAATTAATCTTCTTCAAAATCCTAAAATTCACTTTTTTTCCTGGAAAAAAATATATGTACCTTTTCTATGCACTTTACTCATTATTTTGATATATAATTTGCCTTTCCTTACTTCTCTTATCTGTTTCGGAGGCATTGGGAAAAATGTCAAAAAATTTACCAAAGTTAGGTTGGACGACCCCTTAACATATACGTTGATGTATTTTACTTGAAGATTTCAAAGCAAAACATGGAGATTAATGAAACAGCAGACGGTTCGTTCTTGGAAGTGCCGAGCTATAGAACAGTAAGGTCGTCACCAATGAAAAATAAAACGTGTAAACAAATCAATTTCCAATATTTCTTAAGAATGACCCATAAACACTGATGTTCAGATTAGCTGCACGATTTGTCAAACACTTTGTTTCAATAGAACATTGCTCACTCAATCGCATGATCGCTGCTCCAACGATAACCGAAAAAATATTTTTTCACGACTTTTCGAGTCCTTCCAAGCCGTCTTTATGTATTCTAACATTGCATGAAAGTCAAAACACGGCGATTTTGTTGAAGCATGCGTAGATTTTGCAAATCAAATTAATGATATGTGTACTCTCTCCATTTATATGACGCAAAACAAATGTCCAATATCTCATCAAATTGCAGCTAATTCAGTACACAGAACATTAAAAAGGAAACACAATATCTGATTTTCTAATCGCAGTGACAAATTGGCGAGAGTTCGCTCCGAGGTAAAGTTTTCTCTGCTGACTGCGGGTGCACGGCACGATTCAGAAACAGATTAGGAGATGTTAGCATACGATTCAAACGAATGCAAAATTGGAAGATTGAAGCAGAATAATTTTTCTGAAATTTCCGTGCATCTATAGCATGGCACTATTGTTGAACATAGTTACGAATGCTATGAAAGATTCGTATGTTGTGATGTAGACTATATGATGTAAGAGTGGGGAAGAGCACCACTATTGTGAAAATTAAAGAATATCATTGGATATATAGAGGATATGGAATGAGTGTTTTTCTCATATTATATTTATGAAACGAGTCTTAAGAATTTTCCGTTTTGGCGAGCCTCTGGTGAGCCCATTCGAAAATTCGGACGAGTTTTATAAATATTACATGAGAAAAACACTCATTTCATATTATATTTATCATATGACACACACACGCACAAATTAGCCACTTAGTATGACTTTTTAACCCATCACCTAACTTGAGTTGCAGACGGCACTTGGAAAAAACATCCTCGTATAACTAAAAAATTTCATTTTGTGCTTCCGAAACATAGGTTATGACCCCTCATGGGAACGAGCTCGTTGAGCTCGTCGTTCCAATGAGGGGTGATAACCTATGTTTTGGAAGTAAAAAGTGAAAATGTAAAAAAAAAAATGACAGGCGTTTTTCTTGTATGTAAAAGATTAATACAATATAACCCACCCTAAATAGGACAGATAACGTAAATTCTCCCTACTGAAATTATGCAAATGTGACCCAGTTGTATTTTGTTTAGCCAATCAAATTGTCCTGTTTTCAAATTGACTAATGAAAGCTCCCAACTCTAATTATGCAAATTATGAAAATGTGGCCCAGTTGTATTTTGTTCAGCCAATCAAATTGTCTAGTTTTGAAATTGACCAATGAAATTGACGAAAGGCTTTATTTATCACTGATTAATATGAAAACAAAATATCAAATGTTTTAAAGTGAACAAAACGGACGAGTCATATGATAAATGTTAAATCATGGGCTACAGTTAAAACTAGACGTCCTGTCGTGAATTGACCATAACTCTGCGCGTTGATCTGCATGCTTTGGTGATAGTAAGATCATCAAGTTTTATTGCTTCAGCCACTGAATCTCCTTGGAGAGGGGGTATTCTCCTCTTGATAATCTTTGAATCCCTGCGATTGATTCTGAGGCCTCCCTCTACCTTAAATCTAGTCATTTGATCCCCCAGAAAAATGCATTTCCCCTGATAGGTCAGTGAGGTTTCCCTTACATTGACCAAGCTACATACACACGGACTATCGACTGACAGCTAATCAGCCAATACCTTCTCCTTCCAGCTGACTTCTCCGAGTCGGTAAAACGGAACGATGGATTCGAAAACGGACCGGTCACAGATTCGAGTCGGAATTTCGCAAAATTTTGGAAAAGTCGGAGAATTTGATCGAAAATCGGAAAATCACTTTTGCTTTGACCGAAAAAATATGACAAGAGCAAATTAAATTAAATCTTATTGAACTTCCATCTTTTGGAATTTACATACGGATTTTTCCATTTTTGAAATCTGAGACCAAAATTGGGGATGTGAGACAACCGTACCACTCTATAGATACATCCTGCGTAAATGACGTCAATGTGTAGTTCCATACTTCCACTATGCGAAAACAAACGTTAAAAGATAAATATCGTTTAAAAAATATTAACTTATGGTCGACCCAAAACGTAAATGGTTATAAAATGTTTTGCTTTGTGCTGGAACTAATACAAACTAAGGAAAAATAGTAATCGTAATTCTGCTGTAACTTATACAACCCGGGGGAAAAATAGTAGCCGCGTTTTGGTGACAACTGTAGCTATGAAAAAGATGGGGAAAATGGCATTGGACCATTTTTCGTTGAATGACTTTTATATTGATGGTGTTATCTGAGGTATCCTCTTGTGTTTTGTTAATGCATTTTTGCGTTTCCTGCACATTGATCGTTTGAACTTCATTGTTTAAGGCATTGATTGCTTAAAAAACTGAAATTCTTGCACAATAAATGATATCTGCCATGAAATGATTCAGTAGAAATGGTTCAAGTGTTAACAGTGTAAAAGAAGATATTTAAAATTCAGACGTGGAAATGCATAATACAAGGTAGTATAGCATGTGTGAATAGTGCCCGGTTTGGGGGACCGCAGTGGAGGTCCTCGAAAATGATTTTATACCGCGGTACATGGGTTGGAATAGTAGCGTGAAATTCAGCGTTATCGCATTTCGAAGTAGAGAGGGCGGAAAAATTCATCCGATCACGATTCAAACGCTTTTGTGATCACAACAATGTATAAGGAAATAATTAATCTTTGTGAGCAAAAATACGGGGGGGGGGGGGGGGGAGGCGGAACTATCTCTACTCACTCATCTTAGCGTACAGTTAAAAACTAGAAGTCCTGTCATGAAATGCGCACAGATAGCACATCGATCTACGCGTTAATCTACGCGTTACGACCATTGTAAGACTATCAAATACTGTACATATGGCCAGTGCACAAGCCAATGTTTCAGCCAATAGACCTCCGGGTAACCAATTCCTACGCGCAATTAAACCCAGATAAGCACACAGTTCTTGACAGGTCTTCCAGTTTTAACTGCACGCCCAAGCCTTTCCACGTTAATCTCGACCTTCTTTCATCACTAATCACGAATATGGGAAACAATAGATACGTATATCAAATTCATGAACTATAGAATTATGCAACATTACTGATTTTCTGGGAATCTCGTCTGCATGATTCTCCAGAATCATTAAGTGCAGTAAATACATGACTTCGTTTCCTGCATATTGATCGTTTTCCCCTTGATTAATTAACTATTAAACTGACATTGATTGCTTTAAAAACTGAAATTCTTACACAACAACTGATAACTGTCATGGAATGATTCAGTAGAAATACTTCTAGTGCTAACAGTGTACAAGAAAAGAAATTGAAAATTCTGACGTTGAAATGCCTAATACAAAGTAGTATAGTATGTGTGGATACTACCCGGTTTGGAGTCCCCATTGGAGGCCCGCTGAAATGATTTCATACCGTGGTACATGGGTTGTCATGGTAAGGCGAGATTCGATGTTATTTATTATTTTATTATTATCTATCCGATCGCGACTCAAACACTTTTGTGATCACAACAATGATTATGGAAATGATTAATGTTTGCAACCAAAATACGGGACGGGGGGGACGGAATGCCAACCCCCATACTCTTCTTTTCGTACGCCAATGTCTATCCACGCTAATCTGGGCCTTCTTCCATCACTGATTGCGAATAAGGGAAACAAAAGATACGTATGTCATGTGCATGAACTATAGTATTGTGCAAAATTACTGATTTTCTGGTGTGAAGATTGTACATGAACCACTACATTGCCTGTAACAAGGTGAACATCACACGTTTATTGACTTTTAAAGATATTGAAACATAATTATACGGACCTGACCAACATTTTACCCATCGAGGCTGAAAGAGGAAGGCGGTCGAGTTTGTAGGGCTCTGGAAATCATATATTTTCGAATCAAATCGAATCGTGTCTTGTATTCGGAATCGAATCGAACGTCTAGTCGAATCAGGGGCGTCCTAAAGATGACCCATTTGTGGGCGACTGTAAACCTGTGGGCGATGACATTAATATGACATGAATGCGCAAAAGACAATCATAAGTATGTTCGTATGACATTCTTATGAAGTTCTTAAGTAAATGCCATAACTGTTTCACAAAACAATAGTTATGCCATTTTTATGCTGCACATCTTACGAACACGTTACGACAACTTTACGAATATTACGAAATACAGTTCGGTTAAAAAAAGTGTCCGCGAAACAAAACTATATGTCTTTTGTGCGTGTGGGTCCGTGGGGTGACTGCAAAACAGAAACACTGCAGTTACACAATATCCTTACTCCATCCAGGAGTGTTGATGAATTATGTTATGTATTTGATGATTGAGGGTCGTAAACTCTAGTTTAACTGTCGCAAATAAACGTTTCAAGTTACCGGTGTAGCAGGATATCTTCCCTCCCTGGACATCTCCTCCCCCGGGTGTAAGATATCCTAGGACTTCTTCCCCACGTTGGATATCCCCCCCCCCCCCCACACACACACCCCACCTAAATTTTTAAATGTATTCATTTAATTTTGTTGATTTACTACTATTTCTCAGTATTTGATTACATTTAATATTAAACAGCTAAATTCTTGAATAAAGTTACTCAGGAACACATAACAAAATGTGGAATAGTTAAGGGAGAGAAATATTTGGAATACATTTTAGAAACAGTTCATCTTCCTCCTCGCCCTCAAATCTTAAAAAAAACGTTACAATGGTTCTAAGATAGGCTGTTTCTAATTCATTAACCCTTTACCTAACCTGAAAAGCAGACGACACTTGCAAAAATAATTCTTGAATAACTAATTTTTTCCATTTTTTGTCTCAAAAAAACATAGGTTATGACCCCTCGTTGGAACGAGCTCGTTCCAACGAGGGGTCATAACCTATGTTTTTGAGACAAAAAATGAAAAAATAATGAAAATTAATTGGCGAGTTTTGAAAATAGCGCTGGCCGGTTTTATCCGTTACGTTAGGTAAAGGGTTAATGTACAAACATTAGTACAGCATTCCAAAATTTGTTTTCACGGTTGATAAATATTTTGACAACGTGAGGGGGAAGATATCGAGGCCTGGGACATCTTCTCGCTCACCCTGTCAAAATCTGAAAAAACTGTTACAAAGATTGTAAGATTGGCTAAGTCTAATTCAGAAGATAAGATTTAACAGTATCTCATTAAAATAAATATATAATTTTCTTTTTTATGACTGATATATGTTTACAATGTGGAGGGTGGGGGGAGGGACCAGGCCTGGTCATCTTCCCCCACTCCCTACCAAAATCTAAAAAAAAAAATTACAGAGGTTTTTAAATGGGTGAGGGGGAAGATAATCGGGCTTGGCAATCTTCCCCTCCACCTACTTCCATTTTTGTCCAAAAAATTGCAGAAAAGTTCAAAGATTGTCTATTTCTGATTCACTGCTCTCATTATTTAACTGTGTACGATTGGAAAATTATTTTTCTTCCAAGTTTTCTATATTATATTTTGAAATGGGTGGGGGGGGGGAAGATAACCAGGCCTGAATATCTATCCCCACCCCTCCACCTTGCCAGAGTCCTGTAGACGTCCATGTGACCTTTACAACAACTGTTTGGACTGTTATAGATAGATGAGAGTGTAAATAAAACCTATTTATACTTTTCAAGTGGTTGCTATAGTTTTTGAATGGGTGAGAGAGAAGATAGTCAGGCCTGGACATCTTCACCTCCACCCACCCCACCCGCCCCCTCCCTTCCATTTTTGTCCCCAAAATGTCTGCAAATGTTCTAAGATTGTCTATTTCTAATTCACTGCGCTCGTTATTTAACAGTATAAGATTGGAAGAATTTTTTCCTTCCAATTTTGACATGGGTGGAGGGAGGGGAGGGGGGGGGGGGTGTGAGTGAGAGATAACCAGGTCTGGATATCTTCTCCCTCCCCCCGCCATCTGTTATGGATGGGTGAAAGTGTAAATAAAACCTATTTATTTAATTTCTCAAATGGTTGCTATGAGAATGGGTTGAAGGGGAAGATAATCATGGTTTGACATGAACGTGAAAGGAAATGTATAGAAGTATGTTTTCAAGAGTTTGAACAACTTTTTCAATGTTAATGTGATGAAAATTCAGTAAATAAATGTAATGTCATAAGTATTGTTTTCGGTGTATGTGGGGGTGGGGGGTATCCAGGGTGGGAGAAGATATCCTAGGATAACTTCCGCCCTGGGGAAGATATCCAGGGTGGGGGAGGGGGGGGGGGGGTATCGTGGCACATCGGGTTCACTGACGCGTTACCGGTTGAAATCAAATAAGCATTTACGTCCTTAAATCGTCAAATACAGCACGTTACGCGCAATTTTAGATTACCCAACGCTCCACAGGCAGTGTGTGGCGAAAAGCGACTCAGTGACCATGTCTATGAGAGACTGACATGTGGATGGGGCAAGTCTAGCCATAAGTTAAGCGAGGCTAGGTTCTCTGTAAGCTTACCATCCATAACTCTGTAAACTGAAAACATACACACACAAAAAATCAAAATTTTGAGTTAAGAGTGTTCTGTCTAACATGCGCCGCAGCACAATCTCTATCCCTTCCTAATTACTATTAATGTTGTCACCTGGGACCAGTTCCATAGATTAGTGCAATGGCACATTTCCATCACTACGCATGTTATGAAGGGCCATTGTGGCAATCGCCCCGTTGGAATATCTTTCTGGGTAAAATAACACCCCCTCCCCCCCCCCCCCCCCCTCCAACGTGTCCATACACAGAAATCGCACCATCCATACGAAAAAGGACCTCTTCACTGGATTCGAGTTTTCCTGTAGGCAGTATTATATGCTACTTCTTTTGTTGTGGTTGGATCTGGGATAGGCGTCAAAAGCCCTTGCCTGAGGGGATACACACTGTCGTCAATTAACCATCAACATGGTATTCTGCCTTGCTGGAAGTCGTGATTCAAATCTGACGTATTGAACACGAATGCATCGTCTGTAGAGCCAGGCCACTTCGCCACAACATAAGGAACTTTAGCTTCGAATCGCACACCGCCTGGATGTTTACAGATTGATACCGTTTTGTGTTAACGTAAGCATCATCATTTTCCGATGATGGCTTTTTATGATGTGGATTACATCAACACACACGACAACGTTAGGGCAACTTGCCAGCTCGTACAAACCTGTCATTATTTCCCGTAATTCGTTTTCATTGGTCGGTATATTAATGAATGTTATGCAATATCAAACTAGTGCAAATGTGACACCGTAAACAACACGTGAGACGCTGGCCTTGCTTATATTCTGCACTTATCCATTTACGGCCTGAACGCTACCGCTGAAATTGAAGCGGAGTGCCGTGACATCACCAGGGAGGCTGAAAAATCGTGAGATCTCCTCGTGTGTCGTTCAGTGTCAAATTTACAAGTTCGCATACCAGCAGCACTAAATTCTGGTGCAAACGGTATCGTTGGATTATGTCATCATAGTCCACGTGGTCGACAGAGTTCGTGCGATCTTTGAAAACGCGTTGGCGACGAAAATGTCTCCTAGTTTGAAGCAATAAATACATCGCCGCCATTTTGTCGCAGTTACGAACGTCTTATGCATGCTCTGGACTTGTCTTAACGTTAAGCAATTACTTATGAACTTTCTTAGCTACGATTCTTTTGTGAATTCGGTAATAATGCCAATGTGTGTCATAAAATACACTTTTGCCTAAGAATGTTCATAAGTGTGTTAATGAAACTGGGCTCTGATTTGTTTCGATTTTAACGGTGCAAGTTCCCACTAATCAAGGCTGATGAAAAAGATGGAATATTACCCAGTAAGGATTATAGTTGAAAACAGGAAGAGGTGCGAAAATTACACGTACTGGGCATTACACAAGTCTAGTCACTACAGTTAAAACTGTGCGTTTATCTAGGCTTAATTGCGCGCAGGAATTGCGCGCAATTGCCATATCGAATGGCATCCAAAGAACGGCAGGTTCTCCTGGTTACTCATCGCAAACACAAGCAATGTTTCTGCCAATGGACCTCCGGGTTACCCGGAGGTCCACTGGCTGAAACGTTTGCATGTGCACAAGCCATATGTACAGAATTTGATCGCTTTACTATGGTCATATTGCGTAGATTAACGAGCAGATCAACGTGCTATTTGTGCGCATTTCTGGTCAGGTCTTCTAGTTTTAACTGTACCAACAGCTCATCGTCGACATTGTTTGGAAATATTGAACAGTAGATCACGCCGTACAACCAGCGATTGGTTTTAGCGAATGTTATCGCCTTGATTGAAGGCATTTTTTTGATGAGAAAGTTGGGATATTACCCAATTAGGATTATAGATCAAAACAGCAGAGGGTGCAAAAAATCCCTGTCACTAGACAGTGCACTAGTCTAGCCGCTAGCAACTGCTTACCGTTGGCATTGTTTGGAAACTTTGAATTTGCTTTCGATAGTAGTCAAGCCGTACAACCCGCGATTGGTGCAGTGAAGATTTTCTTGGACCAACTTCACGCCAATATGTCATAGTTGTCAGAAATTTGGATATTTTGTTTCGTTCCTAAAGTTCTGTGCATTCAATGCGCTGTAATTTGATGAAATAATGAACGTTATCCGCCTGAATTTGGCACAATTGAAAGCTGCATTGCATGAGGAGTGGCAGCAGTTGCATCTAGACCGTTTCAAAAGGCTCACTGGTAGCATTATTAGGCGGGTGCAGGTTGCCATCCAGGGAATGTGGTGATACACCGGTTACTGAGATCAGACAATGCTATTGTGTTGATCACAAGTTACATTTTCGTCAGTAATTACCGCCATTGTTTCATAATGGACCGTTCCTGCACCATACGTGTCGAGAGAACATTTTTCCATCAAAAACATTAGTGCATTAGTGGCAGGTAGGTATATGTGTAATTAGCGCCATGAAAATACGGCATATTTACATTATTGTGTTGTCTGTCGTTTGTCAATAGACCATTCATTCCGCAAACAATCACGTTTGGCCAACTGAAAGATAGTATGACAAATAATGAGAGGTTCCATTAACACCACAGTGAAAAAAACAGCGGGTGCTTAATTAAGTTTCAGGTGTATATATAAGGTTTTTCTGAGTTGTTTGTCTCTTTGTTGACAAAGCACCTTTTAAAATGTGAAAATATAGAGCAACATGCATCTAAAAATTTGACAAAGAGACAATTCTTAGTTTGTCCACGCCGTTTGGCAAATGACTACGATTCTGTGTGAAATAAACAACGTTCAGTTCCTGTTGCCGAAAGCGAGGTTCTTATTTTTTACCGATCGACAGGGATAGAGTCTTCGCCTGCTGAAGTGGAAAACAATGTTCCCTATTTATTATCTACCACGTTAATACAATTTCCATATAATACAAGGATGTGACCTTTGTTACGATTATTTGTTTGTTTCTGGAAGACGAAATTATTACACTAGATGCTCATATTTGTATTTTGTTTTTTAATTTTGCTGGTTTCACATTGAAAAGTCTTTAGGCCACAGAGGCTCTGGAACCGTTTAACAAAACGAATCGGCTCCATTCGCTCGAGTAATTTATAAACTGAGCAGTTGAAAAACATTTTCAACAAAACCATGTCATTTGGCATGTCACATGAGTCCATCGAACTCGTTTCAATGAGCGGATCACATGATATAGTTTGGTTGAATTTTTTGAAAATTCGAAAAAGGTGAAGGGTTAAATTAAGTTTTAACCCGTTCATCCCCCGACGTCCAGAATAGTATCGTCAATCATCCCCCGACGTCCGGAATGGTATCGTCAACCATCCCCGACGTCCGGAATAGTATCGTCAATCATCCCCGACGTCCAGAATAGTATTGTCAATCATCCCCGACGTCCGGAATAGTATTGTCAATCATCCGCGACGGCCCAGTGTAGTACCGTCAGTCATCCCCGACGTCCAAAAGAATACCGTCAATCAACCCCCGACGTCCAGAATAGCATCGTCAATCATTCCCGACGTCCGGAATAGTATCGTCAATCATCCGCGACGTCCAGAATAGTATCGTCAATCATCATCGACGTCCGGAATAGTATCGTCAATCATCCCCGACGTCAGCAATAGTATCGTCATTCATCCCCAACGTCCAGTACGGTACCGTCAATCATCATCGACGTCCAGAATAGTATCGTCAATCATCCCCGACGTCCGGAATAGTATCGTCAATCATCCACGACGTCCAGTACGGTACCGTCAATCATCATCGACGTCAGGAATAGTATCGTCAATCATTCCAGACGGCCAAATTAGTATCGTCAACCCCCCCCCCCCTCCCCGACGTCAGGAATAGTATCGTAATCACCCCCGGCATGCGCAATAGTATTATAGTATTGTCAACCATGACCGACATCTAGAATAGTATTATCTTGTGTGGAGATAGTGTATTGTGGAGTCAGCCAGTTGCCCGCCGTTACTTGGTGGATCTATCCTGATACTCCGGCTTCCTCTACTCGTAAAATTGTCTGACACGAGGTGCACGGCTGACAAAAGTGTCGTTAAGCTCAAATAAATAAATAAATAAATAAATAAATAAATAAATAAATAAATAAATAAATAAATAAATAAATAAATATTCACTCTGTGGGTAAATGAATTAAACGTGTTTGCTTGGTTGTCTTGTTACACTTTACCCGAGGATGCATATAGGTGCCCTCCCCCCCCCCCCCCCCCCCCCCCCCCGTATAAACAAAAACAAAGACTTATATTTTATTTTCTATGATATCCTAGTTGTTTGCATATGAATGTTCGAGGTTTGTTTTTTCATAACGTTGTGAATAATTTTCCTATCGTGTGGATATTTTGACTTTGTCCAAACTAGTTGTGAAATTAAAAAATGTGAATATGTCCAACGGTGCTAATTAAACTGTAATTGTTGTGGATGGGCTGGGAGTTAGTATTCACGTTGGACTGCCACATGGGGTGTAATTGGTGCAGGTGGATTGGACTGCGACACGGGGTGTTCACGCTAGGGTAATGGCGACCACCAGTTTTAGCCTACATGTACTTTGAAAATATAATACAGTCGTGTATACAAAGGTGGACATCTCTGAATGATATAAGAGACTGATACTTTAGCCGCGTAAGTTTTACGATTATACAATCAGACACTTCAAATTGAATTATAATTATTGAAATGAATTATCTGTAGCGATACCAACGTAAGAATGTAGGATGGGTGTGTTAAGTTTTCTATGATGCGCTACCCACTTCATACAATGTGACATTCCCACTCCACATTCATACTCCGATAAAAATAAGGATAATTCATTTCAATTCCCATATGAGCAAGTACGGAGTGCTAACAATAATTTAGCACTGTACAAGTTAAGAAGAAACTTTCAACAGTAATAAGTTTCGTGTCGGATACTTTCAAGCTGTGAGGGGGTGGGGGAGGGGGGTAGCAATGAGCTGCTTCCTATTAGAATTGGATAATCTAAATGAGCAACTCAACACAGACATGGTTGAGAGCAGGTATACAAGCAACCTGCTATACGCCTAAGACCCCCTGTTCTAACATACTTTGTCATGGCGGTGTGACACAATTTATTTTTCGTGTATGTTCTATAATCGTCGCCTGGGTGCTAGAATGTCCTATGTCCCCCAGGGGACATAGGACATTCTATCACTCAGACGACGTTATGTCCACTGCTACATGAGAAACAACTTCGTGGCGTTCTCTCCTAAAAAGATGAGCAAGGGTTATTGTGATGAAAAATTTATCATGACGTTTTTACCTGAACACAATTTAATGCTCGAGCAAAATACAGGCAAACTTTCATGACAGACTTAAATAAAAAATAATATATGATGTACTTAGTCGTTAGTGGAAAACAATCAACCATGAAGCATTGAATAAATAAATAATGTTTTACATATACACTTTATTCAAATACTTATATTTTATTTTGATCATTCTCAGATTTAATGAGACACTTACTGTTTATCTCTGACTGTCTGTACTTTGGCACTCCTGGCGTAATATCTGAGACAAACGCAAAATTACGGACAGGATCAAACAGATCAATCAGGTGTTTCGTACGTTTTTCCAATGTCGGAAGATACCGGTACAGTTCTGTACTAATTTTAATTGTGTTATTTATTTCATGATATCAAAAAGCGGAAGTAAATCCATGATTACCTGTGGAAACTAAACTATTATTCTCTGTTCGAAGAACAAACAGTTCTACACTTAGAGATTGTGTGTCGGACAAACTGGATGTTGGAAAGGAAAGCATATGCTTTGATATTTCTCATTGAATCAGCGGAATGCCTTCTTGGAACGTAAGTTTAGAAAACTTCGCTACGCAGTTCAAATAAAGCATCTTTTTGTGGAGGCTTCTAAAAACATATACTTTTTTCTATGCTATTTCTTCTCTCTGGAGAAAAAGGATAACCTTGTGTTATATTGTAAATAAATGAAGTCCTATTACGACGGAGTGGAAGCTCAATGAAAGTGGGAGGAGGAGGTGAGGGCATTAGACTATGTTATCAAATCCATCAGGCATTCTTTATCTTTGAACATTGAATTCCTCATCGTTCTAGGCGTTTTGAGACCACTGGAGACAATCAATGACGACGGAAGGGCTAAAGTTTATGAAGGTTTTATATTCTGTGCTTAAAGACTAAAGATACAGATTACACTACAGTCAATATTACGTCGAGTTAATGAGAACAGGGGTCAATACTAATTATTTCATTATATGACAACAATTAAATATCACTTTTACAATTGTATGTTCTAATACTGTATTTACTAGTTATGACTATGTGGGTTAAAAAGAACCATTAGCATTTTCAAAGATTTGGCAATTTGCCAACTGGCAAATTGCCATATCTTTTAAAAATGCTAATGATTCATTTTAGTCAGTTATATTAATAGGTAGAAAATACAATTCTAGAAAATACAATTATAAACGTGTTATGGTATTGACTCCATATCAGCCACATCAACCAAGATTCCGACGCGTAATATGACAACCTTGATTGGTTTACTATTGTAATAATTAAATTTTATTTCTAATAGATATTTAAAAACCGAATACGACACCCCTAAACAAAAGAAAAATAAATAAATAAATAAAATAATATTACCATTGCGTTGTCCAGAGAGTTCAGCGGAAAGCACTCGAGTTTTTATTGCACACTTGTAATATTGTTGCTCGACAATATGAGTCATGTGACAGTATTGTGCACTATTTTGAAGAACTAGCGCACCGAGTAAGTGCACTTTTATCCCTACCAAACTGCATCATTAGCTTTACTCAATTCCTGTAGAAAAACAGCGTGCCCAACACTCTACAATTCGATATCAGTACATAGAGATCATTAACGTCATTCCTAACCTCTACTGGAATACATGAACATGTAATGGCGTAAAGAGATATTAAAATTATACTCAGGGTAGAGAGGGGATAACTACTTAATCGCAGCGCCAAATATTCTTCACGGCAAAAGTATTATTAATTGTTCATAACAACACAAGGAACACTTACAAACATTCATCTCATGAGCCACCGTGTACCAACCGTTGGTCCATGTGATGGAAGTTTGCAAGTGCTTCTTGTGTTTTGTCCTAAAGAATTAAAAAATAATTATTGAGTGGAAAATGTCTTCCACGGCGATGTGGTAGTAATTCACCCTCCACATACTGTAGTCTCAATATTTTCTTTCTGTTTGATCGGGTCAATTCGTGATTTTACTACCGACCTTCTAATAGCGTATTACATTTTGCATTGCTCAGTAAACGCTCTTGTGTATTTCAGATTATTTCATTCTTCTGCAGTAAGGAGCGCATTAACTCCCCTGCATTTTCTGCACTTACTGTGACAGGACTTCTAGTTTCAACTGTAGGTAAGATCAACTTGCTGAAATTGGTGAGGTGAATTTTTCGAAATAAGGGCCATAGCTTTTAAACCTTAGTCTTAGGCATTACTTTTGTTCAATTTAACTTAAGAGCACTGCACAGAGCAACCACTCTTCTCGATTTCAGACTATTTGATTCTTCTGTAGCAAGGAGCGCATAAACTAACAGGCATTTTCTGCGCTAATTGCAACTGGACTTCTAATTTCAACTGTGTCAGTGACGTAAAGTGAGCCTCGTTTGAGAGAGGCGTGATATGGATTTTGAAGCGTTTAGACTTTGTTACTCCGGAACTGAGAAGTTTCTCATCGTAGTCTTATAATTAAATAGTATCCATATTCATATCCATATCCCATAAAATAGTATCGAAGATGAGTCACAAAAGCAGTGAAAAAGGCAAGCACAAAAGTGTTTCATCAGAACTTGAGTTTGAATCCTGGGTACTGTAGTATGAAATTTTGCCTGTTTAGCTCCTGCTTTTCCTCAGAATGTCCCGATGATGTCACTCTGAGAGTTACAATGTTAAACCATTCGCCACGTGTCTCAGGTGAAGGCTTCGGGGTTCGATTCGATGTCTATTCTGATGTTGTTATTCGCTTCGATTCAAAATCGGCTAACGGATTCGTTTCCATTCAAATCTTGTCAGTAGTATAGCACGTATGAATCGACGCCTATTACCCGGACTTTTGCCGGTGCAGCTAGTGTTAAATTCCCATAGGAACCGGACTTTTGAAACGGCAACCTTTTCATGGCCACCATGCCCTAAAAATAAAATGAGGCTATGAGGGATAGTAAATGAGGCCTCATTGAGGGATTTTTCCATGGTCCTCATGCCCTCAAAAGAAAATGAGGCTATGAGGGATTGTAAATGAGGCCTAATTGAGGGATTTTTTTCATAGCCCTCATGCCCTCAAAAGAAAATGAGGCTATGAGGGATAGTAAATAAGGCTTAATTAAGGGCTTTTACATAGCCCTCATGGCCTCATATGACAAAAAGGGGTGCCGAAGGCCAGACGTTCTCCAAAAAGGGATGCTTAAATTGGGGTGCCACGGGATATGGCTGTTAAAAACCGAGATGAGGCTAAGAGGGTAGTAAGTTAGACCTCATTGAGTGATTTTTTCATAGCCCTCATGGCATCAAACGAAATGAGGCTAAGAGAGATAGTAAATTAAACCTCATTGAGGGATTTTCTCATGGCCCTCATGGCCTCATACGACAACAAAAGGGATTCTTCAGAAGGTATCCTCGATAGGTATCCTCAGATAATACAATACCAGGCCATAGGTATCCTCAGATACTGAAATGAGGCTAAGAGTCGTATGTGCGAGTCACTCGAACGAGTAATTGCTCGATAGCTTATTTGCTCGATGGGATTCGAGTCGTTCGAGCAATGACTTATCAGAAACTACTCAGTAGATTCTTGGGTTTAGGAATGAAATGGGCTTTTGTTATACCAAGGGAGATAGCTTTGTATGGATATGTATAAATTACGGGAAATGAAGAAATCTGATTGGTTACTTACCGCCAGTAAAGTGAGCTGATTGAATGATCGAGATAACCGAAACAAGAACAAGTGTTCTCGGAATAGGGTAGGAACAACTGGCATTACGTACCCCCTTACCAGTAACAAGATGATACAAAGCATTTGGTCGGTTAATACTGTTAACGGTTAAGATGGGACCTAAGGACCTACGGGGGAATATACCAACCATACTCTTCTGCCATTCTGTATTACCAGGCATTAACCCCACCCCAGTATACCGTTTAATAATATGATGCACCTGGTGGACCAGTAGTACCAAGGGCCAGCAAGAGACCTACAGGGGTATGCACAGCCTATGCTAGATTACCGTTCTAAACTTCCAAGCATTACTCCCACCCCCACAATATCACTAGACCTACCATAACGTACTACATATACCAGCCATATAATAAAACAAAGCACTCAGTTGGTTAATAGTACCAAGCACTAACAGGGGGCAGTGGGGGTATATACCGCCCATATCATACTACTGTTCTAGCTACCAGGCATTACCCCTACCCACACTATTTTTATGCCTAGCATTGCATACTACCTATACCAGTCATAGGATAACATGAAGCATTAGGTGGATTAATAGTAATAATGGCTAACAGGCATTATCCCCAACCCCACTCCACACTACCACTTGACCTGCCATAACGTACTACCTATACCAGTCATAGAATAATACAAAGCAATCGGCTGGTTAATAATACCGAGGACTACCAGAAGACCTACAGCGGTATATACAATGCATCACATGCCCCACTTCTAAACAAACGTTTATAATACTGCCTGACCTAGCATTACGAACTACCAGTACCAGCCACAAGATAATACAAGGGATTCGGTAGGTAAATAGCACTAAGGGAGTAATAGGCCAACAGACCATTCATCCTATACTGTCAATCTAAACCACCAAGGACTATATCGCAGTACCACACTGGGCGACCATTCATTACCCCATCCCCACAATACTGCATGACCTAGCTATAGCAGACATAGGATAATATGAAGACCCAAGGGCTAATAGTATACCAACATGGATATATACCACCACTACCAGATCCCCCCACTCCCCGTACGAGAAGTCCGACACCCCCTGACCCGAACAACGTTGTGCCAGATTGTATAGTGGACAACAACAGTGGTCAACGTCCCTATGACGTCGCGTGCGCATCTTGACGTCACGACGTCAATATCAACGTCAACCGTTTCGCGGAAAAAAAACTTTCAAGAAAACCCAACTCTCCCATCATCTTTCCACTACTTACCCATTCTATATACCCATAGCCCTGGGTCTAAATATATCACTATACATACCATAGCATATTATATACGCAGTACGTACACCACTTGTCGGATCTAGCTTCAAAGAGCCGAACTTTTGGACCGGCAAAAGTTGTCGGTGCAAAAGTCCGGTTCCTTGGGGAATTTAACACTGGCTGTACCGGCAAAAGTCCGGGTAATAGGGGTCGATTCATACGTGCTATACTACTCTTGTCGCTTGAATATGATTTGATACCAGTCATCTACGTCGTCTCAAAATACGTATTGTTCATATGAAAATTGTACATAAATAATGCTGAAAATAAAGACTGGATTTATTTGCCGCTATATTAATATAAATTGCATCTGTACCCATGCCACCGCTATTCCATTACTAGTCTTACTTGTCACTATCACTGTTGAAAGCATATTTAACGTTTTCAAACAATGTCGACGACAAGCTGTTGCTAGTGGCTAACACCAAGCAGCGCCTAGGACGGGTAATTCTAGAACCAGTTTCCATTTTTGAAATATAATACATTCTGGGTAATATTCCAGCTTCATCGTCAAGGCATGTCTTCGATGAAGGAATGCCTTGATGATGTCGTTGGGATATTTTATCGATCGGGACTTGCGCCATCATAGTCGAAAGAAATGAGGTTTATAACCCCCGTCCCTCCCCAAATTGAAGCTAATATCAAGACCGGCATGATGGACATCCGAGGTTGTTGTTGTAGTATAGAGAAGAGGAGTATGAAATCAGGAATGGTTGTGTAAGTATTATTTTCAATACAGAGCGTGAGTTGATATTTTTGAATTATGAGTATGGCCCAGCGAGGCTTCGAGATGATTCGATTCGATTTCAAATCATAAGGTGCTATTCGGCTCGATATGAAATCGGTTGTCCGATTCGTTTCCTCTCGAATCTTTTCACAAGAATATAGCTTCGCATTAATCATATGGTACAAAACAAAACGTATATAGTTAAAACTATAAGTCCTGTCACGAACTGCGCGCTTATCTAGGCTTAATTGCGAACACGAATTGTGCGCAATTGCTATATCGAATGGCATCCAAAACACGACATGTTTTCCGGGTTGCTCATAGCAAACACAGGCAATGTTTCTGCCAATGGACCTCCGGGTTACCCGGAGGTCCATTGGCTGAAACATTGCTTGTGCACAGGCCATATGTGCAGAATTTGATAGCCTTACTATGGTCATAACGCGTAGATTAACGCGCAGATCAACGTGCTATTTGTGCGCATTTCATGACAGGACTTCTAGTTTTAACTGTAGTCCAGCCTGAAATATATAGAGGATATCTACGCTGTTTTAGTGAATGTCGCGCAAGCGATCGTGAAAAATAAACCTTGCAGGTCCACACCCATAAGATAATTCCCGATATTCACTAAAACAGCGTAGATTTTCTTTTTATTATATGCTACGCGACATTTTAATGCACAATATTCGGCCCAATTCGACTGCAAACAGTGTCCAGCCAATAACAAAAAGCTGCTGATGGTTCCTTCAAGGCGACGTTCGGGATGACGTCATGCACTGAAGCGTAACGTCATTTAGGAAGCTTCTGAAACAATTCATCGTGTCGACCTAAAAATACTATTTTTCAAAAATAAAACTTTCAGGTCCGCATTCATGAGATAATTACAGATACTGACTAAAATAGAGTAGATTTTATTTTTTATTACATGCTACGAAACATTTTATTGCCCACTTTTCAACCCAATTCAAACAAGAAATGTGTTACGTTTCTAAACGATAACAAAGATCAGCTGAGCTTTCCTTCAAGGCGACGTAATGCGGCGTAGCGCGACGTCATTTAGGGAGCTACTGAAGAATATTTCTCGATATCTATCGAGTCGATAGATATCGAGGAATATCTTTTAGATAATTTGTGATAATTCACAGGCTACCATATGATAAAGCTTCGCATTAATGAACTCGTACTATACAAAACGTATAGTCCCGCCTGAAATATAAATAAATGATGCTGAAAAATAAAGGCTGAGTATAAATTTCTGTTTTATCAACATATTATAGTGGCAGCACCCAAACCACCGCTCATGCTAATTCCAATCTCACTTATTACTACCACTTTTGACAACAAATGTAACATTTCCAAACAATGATGGCGATGAGGTGTTGCTAGCGTCTGGCTTTGTGCAGTGCCTAGTCCCGGCGATTCTCGCACCAATTACTCAACTTTTAACATTCCAACTACACCCCAAATCCCAACCCCAGTAGTGACGCCCCTGATTGCAAAAGAAGACAGACAAATTTGACCAGAGAGTGACTCAATTCACTTTTCTCCCAAATACATTATTGAATCTCACCTGTTAAAATATGCGTTCGACAATATTGAATCTTTGATGCTATTTTTGTTTCTTTTCTTGATTCGGCTTGGTTTCGAAACAATTTATTTATAAAAAGTCGACCCACCGATGTAAACCTGTCACTACTGCAGTTAAAACTAGAAGTCCTATCATGAAATGCGCAAAAATAGCACATCGATCTGCGCGTTAATCTACGAGTTATGACCACAGTAAGGCGGTCAAATTCCGTACATATGACCCGTGCACAAGTACTGTTTCAGCCAATGGACCTCCGGATAAACCGAAGGTCCATTGGTAGAAACATTGCCTTTTTTTGCTATGGGTAACCAGGAGAACCTGACGTGCTTTGGCAATATGGCAATTGCGCGCAATTCTTACGCGCAGTTAAGCCTAGCTAAGCAAACAGTTCGTGACAGAACGTCTAGTTTTAACTGTAGGTCACGATCGGATTAGCAAGAGACCGCTTTTGAGACCACATTGCTGTAAAATAGAATTCCGCCAGTTACAGTTGTAACTATAACGTACGAACGGGTTCATAAATCAGTGAATTAAGCATCATGCCTAAATAATTAAACATGATGCTAAAACAATTAGCATGGTGCCTAAATAATATAGCATGGTGCTTCAGTAATTAAGCATCAAGCTTAATTATTTAGGCACCATGCTTCATTATTTATGCAGCATTCATGAAACAATATATCACCATGCTTAATTATTAAAATATCGTGCTAAAATGAAATTTATGACCCTTCCGAACACTGACCTGATTTAAGCATCATGCTATATTATTTATGCAGCATTCACGAATCGTGCAAAATAATATAGCATCATGCTTAAATAATTAAGCATCATGCTAGATTAAAATGCTTGATCCTCCCTTTATTCAGCATCATGCTAATTAATTCAGCATCTTGCTATATTAGTTATACAGCATTCATGAAATCGTGCAAAATAATATATCATGCTGCTTAAATAATTAAGCATCATGGTAAATTAATTCAGCACCACGCAATATTATTGGTGCAGCATTCATGGAATCGTGCAAAATAATATAGCAAAATTAATTCAGCATCATGCTTAAATAATTAAACACCATGCTAAAATCCCATTAATACATTCCACTAACCAATCAGTGGCGCCGATAAATACATGTTAGGCGTCTGGTTGGATTGGAACAATGGAGCTTGACAGAGAAACAACTTCAAACATGAAAATGTTGATGCAAACATCAGGTAGCACAGTTGGAATCTTGCAGAAAAAGTCTTTCCTTCACATATCACGAAACGTTTCATTGGATTCTCTTTTAATGATACCATGATGCAGTACAGTCATGACGGACTGATCGTAATCCAAGCTTTGTAGTGCTATCCACGCATACGTTTACCTGGCAATAAAAAGCATAATCAGCAAAATATTAATTAATTAATCAATTACATATCTATTGATTATTCCTATAATTAGTGTTTGGAATCTGATATTATTGCGTCCGTGGACATATTGCCCACCCGTGCAAAGCGACCAGTTCACTGTGGAAGAAGTGGATATAATAAATTAAAATTAAAAATTAAAGTTCGGGAAATTGAGCAGTGCTTGTTTATTTTTGTTAACAGCTTCGTTCGTACTGTTGTAATATGACTCGGTAATTAAAGTCTGGTGTGTGTGTGCTCTAAAGTGGGCATAATAGAAATGTTTATAGTGTTTCCCTTGTTTTCTCAGCAACTATATTTCCTGATCCACTGATCTTTATACACTGGGTTGTGGGATTGTCAGCGAAAAACGTCATCTCTCAAACTACCCCCACGCCCACCACTAAGATGGCGTCATGTCAATCGAGCGCAGCTTCTCCCAACACATGACGTACGCTGACGTGAAATCTGTCACAGCGTAACATCTTTCACTTCATCAAACGTCATGGCGTTTTTCTTGTATATTCTTTAAAGACCGATCGGAGATTGCGAGGCGACGGGAAAATGAATACCTTCGAGAACAGATTTATTGTTTGAGAATTGTTTATTAATAGCAACGCCCCCCCCCCCCCCCCCTCCTCTCCCCAGGTGTGGACGGTTGAGACACTTTTCTATATGTGACCAATGAGCGACCCAGCAAACCAGTTCTGTTCAGGTCCGAGGTACGACCCCATGGATATGAAATGAACAAAATTTTACATAGTCTGTACAAAGATGCTACAGCAATGTCGCCGCGGACTGGTCAAAATCCACGCGTGGACAGTGATGTCCACGCATGCAATTAACAGGTAATAAAAATCATGATCAGAACAATTTTAACGAAGCACCGGGTTGTACCCGATGTTTCATTAATTAAACTTTAGAGGATTCTTCCTGCAATTAGTGTTTGCAATCTAATGTTATTGCGACCGTGGAAATACTGCTCACCCCGTGGAAAGTGACCAGTCCACAGCGACCGTACTAGAAATTACAAAATAGAAAGCTTTTGTATCAGTGCTTCCAAGAAGAGTTTTTTTTCGCGATAGCATCAAAATGTTAAAATATTGGACCTCTTGGCAGTCCTAAAGTTGAACCCAGGTACTTGTTTTGACCAAATGTATTACCAGTCATCACAAGGATGTTATATGCTAAACATAAAGGCTTAGAAGAAGGTTCTGATCCAGTGACTTGTGAGCAGAAGCTTTCTCTATTAATGTTTCCTCCAAAACCCACGGTATCGGAATAAAATGGCCTAAAAAATCCTCAGTCTATTCTGTGATTTTTTTCTGGCTACAAACATAAAAAGGATCAATTCAAAATTGTTATATATCAAACATGAATGTATTTAGACACGTAATTTGTGAGAAGAGGGTTTTTATATGTTTTGCTTTTCCATTAACACTAGTATAAATATATGCGCCCTTCTCCAACAGCCCTAATTAGGATCCCATGGGAGTGATTTATTCCAGTAGTTTCATTCGCACTCATGACTGACAGTTTTTGTTATTGGAAGAGATTTACGGGAAAGTTATCTCTCTTTAGATGTCAGTAAATTTTACACAAATGATATAGGAATTTCATATAAAAATTGAAATTTGAAATGTTAGTTAAGTTATATCATCAATGAGCGCATCATTTCACAAACTTCAGGACATTTGCTTACCGGTTTTTACAATTTTTTCCCCAATCAGTTTGAACATTTGATTATAATTCTTTGTTGAAATCCTTCGAAACTAAGAAAATAGCGTTTCTACCAACTTTTCATGTTGTGAAACATTTTTGTCGGTTCATTATATCAATAGTGTGCGCATCGTGACATATGATATAGATACTGTCCCTTCCATTATCCTAACATGAAAAGCAGACGACACTTGCAAACAAAATTCTTGAATAACTATTTTTTTCATTTTTTGTCTCAAAAACATAGGTTATGATACCTCGTTGGAACGAGCTGGACGAGCTCGTTTCAACGAGGGGTCATAACCTATGTTTTTGAGACAAAAAATGAAAATATATTGAAAATAATTGGCGATTTTTGAAAATAGCGCTGACCGGTATTGGCCGTTAAGTTGCGTATAGGGTTAATATAAAAATCTAGGAAGTTAGGAAGTAAGGGTTGCTATTATTATTTTTTTTCAGGGAAGAATAAAAACTTGCAAATTACTGTAAATGAACATCCAATTTATAAAGAGACACCGTAGTTTACTTGGAGTTGGTATGTGTTTGTGTAGAACATACATGTATTCTTGACGGATTATCTGTGAAGCAGTTGCTTCCAATTAATAACGTTGCCATAAATAGCCAAGTTTCCATTTGTAACTTTTAATGAACGAAACTAACAGACAGCTCCGAGATGATTGAAAGTAATTATTAAACTTCTCGTAAATCAAAAGTAAGAATTAATAAACGTTTAGTAATTAAAAGTAACAAAAGGAAATCTGATTATATTTTCTACTAATGTCATAGGTAGTTTTCTCAACAATTACTTGTTTCTTAATGGGACCTTCCTCGTCCGTCAATTAATTTCAAGGCAGATAACCTTATCGAAAGTCGATCTTCATTACGGTATAATTCAGGGATGCACCAGTAGATGATCATTACGAAACTGCTTTCAGACAAACATGAAATGATTTTGGCCAGGAGTTTGCGAGAAGAACTGATTAATAATTTCCACATTACCGACAGTTAATGAGTTGAACAATCTTGTAAATCCCCCTGACGAAGATGTTATAAGTGAAACGCGTAAGGATGTAGATCGATGGTTTGTGAAAAGAAATATTTTTGCTCTGCTCTTTAAGTCCTTACCCACCATGTTAAAATGTGGCTTTGCCATATGGGATCACAAGCATAATAAAACAGTCCGCTTGAAAAATGCGAATTAATTGAAGTTGTTGATAACTTTAGTTGCGAATTGTAAGATTCATCTGCATTCATCATTATGAGGACCGAGGCTAGTGGAGGTTGGTCCCTATCCCCAGTGGCGTAGGGGATGGGTCCGCAGGGCCCGCATTGCGGGGGCGGCTAGAAGGGGGCCCCTGTCTTGAAGGACGTCCCAACGCTGGAAGAAAGAGGGAAAGAGAGAGAAAGAGAGAGAGAGAGAGCGAGACTGTGTACCAAATACACATAATTTCAAACTCTCACTTCCACACGACGTACTCTTTGTAGTCTATGTATTATTCTTTTAACCCTTTACCTAACGTAACGGCAAAAACCGGCCAGCGCTATTCTCAAAAATCGACAATTAATTTTTATTATTTTTTTCATTTTTTGTCTCAAAAACATAGGTTATGACCCCTCGTTGGAACGAGCTCGACGAGCTCGTTCCAACGAGGGGTCATAACCTATGTTTTTGAGACAAAAAATGAAAAAAATTAGTTATTCAAGAATTATTTTTGCAAGTGTCGTCTACTTTTCAGGTTAGGTAAAGGGTTAAGTGAACGCTACATCATTGTAACTGATAGGGATGAGAAATGAACAATATACATACATGGTGCCTCTCAAGTCACACTTGTTGGGGGTGCATGTGTGTATCGTTGGATAGCGGGGATGAAACTTAAAACATGTAATGAAACAATCGTACTTTTAGAATCGATCCTATAGGCGATACCTTCATTTAATTTATGGCGAATGTACTACGTGAAATCCTGTATACTGTGCACGGTAACAACACTAAATGTGCTCCCGTTTAAAGGCGACCGCCATTATGAAAGGGCCCCCGTCTCTATCTCGCGGGCGGGGGGAGGGGGCACAAGATTTTCCGCTACGCCGCTGCCTATCCCTGACCATGTCTGCCGGAAAATGTTGATGTCAGTCGAAAATTGCGGGTCGCGAGAATACCTACATTTTTTCAGAAAACCACAAATTTGAAATTAACCAAGATAGCATTTTAACCCTTTGAGTCGAGGCACATTATATGTAATAACGTCATTATATGGATAACTGTTCAGTAAAAATTGATTGGTCTACCCCAAATAATGAATATGGACTCTTCTAATAGCTGCCATTGAACTGGCATGGAAGATACCACCGGAGTTCAAAGGGTTAAAATATCAAAAAAAATTATTTTAATTATTTTCTAAAACATTTAAAAAGAACTAAAGAAAAAACGTATTATGTGACGGATCAGCTCACATGATATTGTTTCGTTGAAATTGGTTGAAATTGTTTTTTCCACTGTTTATTTTGTAAATTACGCGTGATGATGTCGCCGATTCGTTAAGGTAAAGGATTAAAGAAGTATACTGAGTTAGGTTTTATGTTCATACCGAGTATCAACGACTCGGAAAAATTGTCGGAAAATTTCACTCTCGCCGCACCATGTAGGAAAGATGTTAGACCTGGCTTCGGGCTTCACCCTAATGCTTATAATCAAAACGTTCTAACGGTTGCGAAGTCTTGTTTCTGTCGAACCATTCAGATAGCGCCTTTGAAATGAGTGTTCGATTTCCATATGTTGTGTACATAAACATAATGGTGATAATATTTCTTCACAATTTATTGAATTTATTCATTTTTCTATTTTAATTCCAGATTCAGAAGACCAACAGTAACCCAAATACAAATATTTAATGAGGCATGGCTGACAACGATACCATAAAAGAAAATATTTCCTATTTGAATGTTACGGTGGAACCTCGAATTCCTTCGATTCGGATACCGCTCTTTACGAATGACAATCTTTTATTCATTAACCTGAGTCTCAATGTGTTCGGAATTTTAAGTAATGCCTTGGTTATTTTAAATGTTGTCAAAACCAAAAGGTTGCATAATCCAACATTTACTGTCTTGTGTGGTTTGGCTATTCCTGATTTCCTATTGTCGTCGGTCAGTAGTGTTTGTACAATTAAGATAAGATACCTTGAGCGTTCTTTAATACCTATTGAGATTATCACAATCTATGATTGTTTACTACTTTGTGGACAATTTCATCTGGTAATTCTAGCGTGCGTCCGTTGTTATACATTAGTATACCCACTGGATGCCCAGGTTAAACTTACAGTTAGAACCACTCTTTTTTTATCTGGCTGTGCATGGATAGCTGCAATATCATTTGTCATACCATTGTTATTTCTTCACGAAGACAATTATTCTATTCTCAGTTCCAAAGATTTGTTCCCGGCAGTAGCAAGTGTTTACGTAGTAATACCCCTATTCATTGCAGTCTCACTTCATTGTTTCAAAATATATAAAGTTGGTCGACAACAAAGGCAACTGCGATCCTGTTCTACTAACATGTCTCGAGAAATTCGCCAGCTAAATATTATGACAGTAGCAACAGTTTCACAACAAATACTTCTGTTTCTGCCTTTCTTAATAGCAGAATTGTGTGCTATATATGTACAAACTTGTGAAGTTGGCAATGCGAAATCGGCTGCCTTTATTTGCATCAACATTAACAGTTGTCTCAATTGTGTCATCTATACATTCACATGTCCGAATTTCAGAAATAGTCTCCTGGTTTGTTGCAGACGAGGTCGGCGAATACCAAATACCACAGTAACTAATTCATTCCGGTTGACAAATTCAGCGGCAGAAGAGGTCAGATAAGTGGATGTCAAAAACCATGGCACTTATCAGGCCAAGCGCTCAAGCCACCGGTCAAACTCATAAAACCTGACGCTGATATTCCCTGAAACCAGTCTACCATTAACCCCCTGCACACTGTTGTCAAAATATCCAGATTTGAAGTAGCCATTTTTTCCATAATGCAACTGGGAATTTAACCAATTCAATCTTGTTTGACAGAGCTCACTGAGCTCTGTCAAACAAGATTGAATTGGTTAAATTTCTAGTTGCATTATGGGAAATATTTGCACCCTGAACTTTAGATATTTCGACATCAGTGTGCAGGGGGTTAAACAGCCATCGGCTATTTTAAGTTTCAATCGAATTGAAAATTTCTGTTGGTCGAAGAAAGCAAACTGTAAGGTTCGCGGTTCCTACCAACTGAAAATATTCCATCCCATAGAATTTAAAAATAAGCCTTCATTTTCTTTGAACCAGCATACAAAAAAAACATTTCTCAATCGAGTTTTGATTTCATCGAATCTTTGATGACACTTACATTTGCTACCAGATATTTATTTATTTATTGTTGTTTATGGTCACATACTTCTGCACAATAGCTAATCATGACCACAACATGGAGATAAAGTCAAGGTCAGTCAATCGTTTATATCCCATGTTGCCTATTTTAGAGGACTTGCACCCCAAGCATTAGTGACTGGGTCCTATTTTACCAGTGAATCAGAGCTTGTTTACCACAGTAAACAAACACTGCTTCACATCCCGGGGTTCCCACGGGGGTACTACCAGATATGTTTATTTACTAAATATGATGAATGAAGATTCATCCCAGCTGTAGTTATTCGACAATGCCTCATCGTTCCACTACCCGTGTGAATATATTGGTGTTTTGAAGTAAAGTAAACACTTATTGATTGTAATATCTATAAGTGGAGCATAAAAGAATATCTACATCTCTTTGTAAGTAAAGATATATCATATTATATCAAAGTCAGTCGGCGCAAACCTTATGAAAAGTTGGCAAACAAACGGCCATAACAGAATTTGACTGGTGGTTTGAGAGCTTGTTATCAGCCGTGGCAGAATGGTCTTATACCTTCTCATGTGTGAATTGATTACGTCACTACCAGGATTATGGTGTAGAGTATTATAAGTTACATGGTGTGTAGCAGGCTGATACATTCTCATACAAGGCGATGAGAGTTCATATCAGGTGAGGTGATGCCACGTAACATATTTATTATGTCGAAAGTCTATGTAAACCAAGATATTAATAAATGTTCATGATAAACAAAGAACGACCGGACGTTTATTTTTTAGGGACCGCTATGGACAGCACCCTGCAAAATCATCAACCGTATGTATCCATGGTGACAATAAACAATCTTCGCTGTTCGAAGGGCGATATTTGTTTACAAAATAAAATGTGTCGCTACAAGTATATCTGAAACACCCTTACATAAAATTGCTGTCACTTTAAAAAGCTCTTTTAAATGTTCAAAAAATCACTTTTATTCTGTTAAACTGTAATAATTACATTGTTAATGTAGTTATACGTTTTGGGTCCAAATACTCAATTCCCATTGGTCAGCTGGGTGAAAACGTCATGACCAAATGTAATTCATTTTCCAATGAATACATTTGATCGAACTTTGACCCGCATTTACGGTAGAGCGCAGTTGACAGAATGTAATTCGGGCGATGTTTGGGCGGGGTTTTAACTTTTAGCGCCTCTCGCAGTGATCAACTCCGCTTCTGTTTCTTTGGTGACATTTCCCAACTGTGTCATAAAGCCCGTTACTAAAATACTCGTTTCCATTTCTAAAGTTGAGAAAATTAAAGCTTATTTGTCTTTGGATATCATTTAGACGGAACAAAGGCCTGCGCTAGTTCTTGATTCCAACGACTGAAAGCCGTATGATTTTCAACAACGGCGAATGACGATTCGTGGGGGAAAAATAGTTTAAACAGTTACGGAATGTAATTATAAGAACTGAATGCAATTTTTATAATCTTTATTGGAGTATGAACGTGTGGGAATGGGTACAAATTATGAAGGGATTCATACAATTTGTACCCATTCCCACACGTTCATACTCCAATAAAGATTATAAAAATTGCATTCAATTCTTAAAAGTCAATTTTCTCTTCAGCACAAAAATTGATGGACTACCGTTGATAGAGAGTCGTAATTTCGTAAACACAACAAAGAACTTTTGGGACTACGAGTAATATTTTCTGTCCATTTTTTAAATATTTAATGTTTTAAATCAATAAATACAGTACGTTTAAAATATTTTTGGTTCTAAAATTCTCTTATTTTATTTTACGTCAAATTTTGAAAATTCAAAGCGAGTGAAAATGCATCAATTTGATCAAAATAGTAATGGGTTCTACTCACCTGATATCAAATAATATAAGGTGAGTTATCTGATACGGCAGAACTCTCAGATGGTATTCCGATTAGACAAACTAACTTTGAGGCATAATACATTTTGTTATTGTAAAAGCATTACCTTAAACTAGCGCAAGTTACTTTGGTCCATATTTTGTCTATCCGATTAAGATTTTTGATGCTGATTCCAGTTCCAGAGGTCATTACATAAAAACACTGCCCGCTGTCTAAATTCACGACTCGGCCCAGTTTGTTTTAAGCACTGATATAACTGTCCTGCTCCGCCACTGTTGTCAGTGTTGAAATTCCACACTGAACTTCACATGTGCTTTCTAGCGTGTCAGAAAAATACAACCAATGATCACTGTGTGATCCAAGTGACAGTATCCCATATTTGAACCTCTAATGAGGGTCCAGTCAATTGGTGTTGATCCAGGTCCATTTTCCATGCCAAGCTGATGATATAAGCGTCGCCTACTTTCAACATATGTGGCTATTCCAACAACTTTGAGGGTTGAAATTTATTTATAAACATCATAAATGCATTTGGCGGTTCTAAAATGATATTTCCAGCATTTCAGAAATACGACGTCAATGTTTTTCGTGAATATTTTGAACCTCTAAATCATTGTTATTTATTTACTAGGATTTAACGACACTTTCGACAGCCCGGATCTTACAGTTGTAGGAAGCCAGAATGCGCGAAGAGAAGCACCGAGCAACGGCAAGCAGCTGCCAGACTTCTCAACGTTCTAACTCCACACAGGCAGGGCTACATTGGTTGAAGACAAGTGCACCATCGACGTGTAGTACGCCTTAGTACACAGTGCCACCGATCCTCGTGTGGGGAATCGGGATGAAGCGCCTTGCTTAAGGACACAGTTACCCCGACGGGGATCGAACAGTGGACCTTTCGGTTTGAAGTCCAATTCCGTAACCACTGAACCACACAACAACCTCCACATTTACGGGGTCTGGAAACGCGATTCCCAAAAATTCTGAATAATGAATCCAATGACCCCTGGGTGATACCTATATTGTGACACATTTACTGTTGGTCCTGGGTTCATAGGCCATACCATGCATGAGATATAAGCATAACCCGCTATGATAATATTTGACTCCGTTCACTATTTGAGTACTGAAATTCATATATTTGAACATGAGGAATGAGTTTCTGGGTTTAAAAAAACATCCTTCAATGATACCCTGGTTCCCCCATTGATCTGGCTTATTCATTGAACCTCTATTGAATGTCGGCCCAGTTTGTTTTTGTCCTACGTCCATACAGTACGTGGAAAGTTGATTGTAACAAAATCCCCCGCGGAGTGGGGTCATCACCCAAAGTATCACTTTCAAATTCTCTACATATGGGCAAACAATACAAGCAATGTTTCAGCCAATGGACCTCCGGGTTTAACCCGGAGGTCCATTGGCTGGAACTTTGCTTGTGCTTGTTATGCTTTGCAACACATTTGCAATTATTGCTTGGGTGGAATCTCCAATCCGCGGGTGATTTAGTGATAATACACTCTGCACCTACTGTAGGTCATGCAATGCTTGGGAAATAAGCGCGCTCACTTTCAAACGTATGGTCTCTGCAAATGTTTTTGTGCTTTGAAAGTTAACATAAGTTAACAGGAAACTATTATATTTATAAAAGTATAATAGACTATAGTAAGAAACACTATTTAGAGAAATGCTTAGGAAATTTTAACAAAGACGATTGGACAACATGTTTGTCATATTTGAGGTATTAGAATTAGGGATGATATGCTCAGTGTGTGTTTCTGATATGCTAAATATACACATTGATGGCATTACAGACAAATGGGGGTCAATATAAATTACAATCTGTTGGATTAAAATTGTTACTGGAGGGTAAACACGCATGTACACACACATACACACATATACTCATACAGATAAACAATAAACTTACATGGATTTAATATTAACCCAACGAACACATTCAATACTTTAAGAATGTCAAACAATGCACATTCCCGAGGGCCTCTTTGTTACAAATGGATAAATATTGTTTCGTAGAACACAACGGGTTTAGTATGAACACAAGCAAAGTGGTAGTGTGATTGCAGACCTGTCACACGGTACATGCACGTGGTACAATTGTCTCATAAACCACTTGCAGCCTGTAATACTGGTATGATTGGCCTAGTAATATGTAGTATATGCAAACACTCAACGGAAAACGTGCACTCTTCTTCATATAGATTACGTTTTGTTTATTATGAGTGACAACAACCAATGGGACTTGCGTTAATTTTCAATCCCTTTATTTTCCGAATTGGTGGGCAGAATTATATAATAACTACTGTTCTGTGGGTGCGTGTATCTCTCCTCCCGTGTGTCCGCTGTGTCTGTGCAACCGAGTTCTGTTCATGGTATAACCTCACACGTTCGACAACCAGCTCTATCCGACATACCATTTTATCAGAAAGAGGGATCTCCAGAGCTATCGCCCTCAGGAATAACATGTCTGTGATTGATGATATAGCTCAAAAAGTTGTTTCTTTGTATGTGAGTTTGCACTACGGCCTCTTAATCAAGTTCGAAAACCAGTTCCATCCAAATTTTTTTTTGACGAAGTTACGACCCCTGGTTCATCGATTTTACACAATTTTCGATTTGTTTATGGCGTTAATTCCACCTATATAAGTAAGTAAATGTTAATAATTAAATAGAACGTTTTTACGGCTACATCTACCAACATCGCACAATTGTTAATTGTGGATCTGGAGAATCTAGATAAGACCTCTTAATCAAGTTCGAAAACTAGTTCCATCCAATTTGTTTTGACGGATTTACGATCCTTGGTTCATCGATTGTCGAATTGTTTATGGCGTTAGTTCCACCTACATACGTAAGTAAATGTTTAGCATTAAATAGAAATTCTTTACCGATACACTTACCCACATCGCACCATTGTTATGTGTGGATCTACAGAATTACCCGTCTAGATATTATATAAAAGATTCGCTCAATAACCACTTGTTGGTGAGCAAGTTTCCATGAGAAAACACATGTCATGTAAAATATAACCCTTTCGCCGCGACCGCCGTGCAACTCCTTACAAATAAGTTGCCATAATGTAAGGCTGGTATTAAGTCAGGTTTAAAACGCGACCCTGGATAATCGATCAAATAATGTTGTTGGGCTTCGCTCTCGATATTGACTGGCCGAATACCCTCGTTCTCATGCCTATCCTCCACACAATTCATTTGATATCGGAATAGGTACAAAAACATCTCAAGTGTTCTGAAGTGTTCTACGGTATGTTCTCTCAAAACGTCCATTTTTATAACACCTTGATCAATTCAATTTAATTTAATTAATATTTATATCACATTTTACCTGTATGCGAGGAGATCTCTTCATCGAGCTGGTGTGAAAGCCTCCCCACTCCCCCCGGAAGAGTTGGACTTTTTTTTTTAAACATCCCTGATTCATCTCGTCATGAAAATAGACTTTTGATAAAGTTTTCTCCCCTGACGTTATTAGACGGTCGAGGAACGTCCATTTAAGAAGGATGTAATTATTGAGAAAACAACTTTGACGTCTGTAGAAAAAAGCGAAGTTACAGTTTGTTACGTTTAATAAACGAAAAGCACATTCTGCTCTCGGAGCTGTTCGTTGTTTTCGTTTATTAAAAGTTACAAACGAAAACTTGGCTTTTTGTGGCATGCTAATTAGAAGCAGTAAGTAAGTAACTGTCCATTTCGACCTTTGTTCAGCGAGTGTGTGTTTACAGTATTCTTCGCAGGAAAAAATGTACAAATCGCACCACCCAGACTTTTATATTGATGAAAAGGATAGTGTGTGTATTATATGAACAGATAAAAAAGTTACAGAACATAAAAAGACGGTTAAAGCCTTGTTTTCCTATTTTAAATCGATTTAAACACAAAATATTATTCGAACGTTCAAACTGCTGGGGGGAAATGATGCGTACATCAATGATAGAATTTTTTATATGAAATTCCCAAACCCTTAGTAGAAAATTTACAACTTCAGAAAATTAAGGGAAATTAAGTTTCCTGTAAGTCTCTTCCAACGACAAAAACTATCAGCCATGAATGTTGTCAATTTCTTGTCTCTGCAGATCTTAACTGAATCTCATATTTGTCTATATTAAACGGGGCAGCTGCCACGAGTAAGTTCGCGTACTCGTGGCATCTGCTTCAGATTTGTGTAGAAGCAAAAACTATTTTGTTGATATTGTAACAAACAATTGCTGATGGAGAATATTTTACCACAAAACATTATCTAGCATCTACCAGTTACCAGGAGCAATTCAAACATCTGAATTCTGCATATATTTTCTCCTATCAATATTTTTTTCTGCAGTCTTTGCACTATTGGTCAGATTTTCTTTGCTACAGTACGTGGAGAGTGTATTATCACTAAATCACCCGCAGAGTGGAGATACCACCCAAGCAATAATAGCATATTTGTTACAAAGCATAACCAGCACAGCAAGGTTTCAGCCAATGGACCTCCGGGTTACACCCGGAGGTCCATTGGCAGAAACATTGCTTGTGATTTTTGTTTATAAGTACAAAATTTTAAAGTTATAGCTTGGGTGATACCTCCACTCTGCGGGTGATTTAGTTATAATCCACTCTCCACGTACCGTATAAAAGCTAATCGCAAACAGCAGCAATGTATGTAGCGATAAAGAGTCGGCGATAATAGATCTTGTATCCTTTATTGCAGCAGCAATACAGGTCAAGCGACGTCGCGATAATGGAACGAACGCACGCGTATCTGTGACATTATTCCAGTGGTATTGTAATTCCCTATACATATATTCCATAGTACAGGGAATTACACGATCCATTACATAAACAGTTCGCCATGTGAACTATCGAAACTAAAAAATGGTTATGGTTTACAAAGAGGACTCTTATCGGTCACAGAACGTCATGGAGCAATAACACTGCTACCGAAGGATAAGAAACCCCGAGAGTTTTTGAAAAATTGGAGACCAATTACGTTGTTACATATTTCTTATAAAATCTTATCTAATTGTCTAGCGGAACGCGTGAAAGGTTAATTACCCAAACTTATCCACATTGACCAGAAGGGGTTCATCAGGGGTAGATTTTTTGGCGAAAATATTTGACTAATCTATGATGTTATTTACTCTACAGAAAATCTAAAAACAGGCTTACTCGTTCTTATAGACTTTGAAAAGGCCTTTGATTTCGTACCATGGTCATAAAGTATTGGATTACTTTAAATTTGGGCCAATTTTCAAAAGTTATTTTTTAACATTTTATAATGGCATATCGTCCAGCCTGCATGTGAATGGGGAAATTTCGCCTCAAATAAAATTTGAGAGAGGCTGCCGACAGAGAGATCCCATTTCGCCATATATTTTTCTATTACGCGCAGAATTCCTGGCTGCCAAAATAAGATCGTGTAGGGATATACGAGGAATCAATATTGGGGAAACAGAATTTAAAATCACTCAATACGCGGACGATACATCTCTGCTTATTGATGGCTCTTCCGGGTCTCTGGACTTGGCGATGGACATGTTGCACAGATTTGAAAAAGTGTCGAGTTAACTATAAAAAAAAGCGCAAGCCGTATGGATTGGGGCCGAGAAGGACTGCACTGAAAAAATATGTGATAGGTGGGAATTGAAGTGGAACCCTAAATCCTTCAGAGTTTTAGGGGTAACATTTTCTCTCAACCTTAATGCTATGACAGAAGATAACTATTTGTCCAGAATGAATGATATAAAGAAAACCTTATCGGCTTGAACAAAACGGAACATAAATGTTTTAGGAAAAATCACAGTAGTTAAATCGCTTGCTCTTTCAAAATTAGTACATTTGTTCCTCCTGCGTGTAAATTTATTAAGGAATTGACGGGTGTCTTATATCAAATCATATGGAGTAGCCACGATAGAATAAGCCGTAAAACTGTAGTGCAGGAGTACGAGTGAGGTGGGGTTAAAATGATTGATATACCATTATTTGCAAACTCTTTGAAAATATCATAGGTCAAACGTATTGTTTCTGAGAACACGCCCCTACAAGAGTTGTTGAAAACAATAACGCCTTCTCTATATAAAAACTGGGTTTTATCGACTCCCCAAATTATCAAAAAGTACGGTAATTCCACAAAAAGAAAAAACAGTTTTGAAGGGATGTATTTGAAGCTTGGCACTTGTTTTGCAAAGAGCTGCAGGTAGGAAGCAGCGACAATTATCTATCGCCGAGTATTTGGAATAACGAATATATCAAGATTTTCAACAAACCAGTGTATTTCAAAAAATGGGAAGATAACGGGGTTACATTTATTAACAATCTTTCAGATGAAGGGAGGTTTTCTTATCTTATGAAAACTTCAAAGATATCTATAAAATAGAGACAGATTTTATTACATTTTCTGGAATTAAGAAAGCGGTCATCATCTACATTAGGCTTATCTATAATACAAGAAAGCTTCGTGTTTTATCCAGCGCAATCAGACCGTTTCTGCTAGACTCCTTTTTTCAAACAGGGGCTGAAAAAGCACAAAAATGATTCTCAAGAGACGGAGGGACGAAGATAAATTTAAAGGAAAATGGGAGAGGGATTGTGGCATACATTCTGAAAATAACTGGTGGCAATCAGCCCTAATATGTCCCTTCAAATGTTGTATTGATGGTAAATATCAGTGGTTTCAATATCGTATAAACACTCGAATTCTTGAAACAAGGTCCCTCTTACATAAGTGTGGTATTACGTCGGATAACCTATGAACATTCCGTAAGACGAAACCGAAAACAATTATTCACATATTTTGGGAATGATCAGTAATATCACGGCTGTGGGAACAATTAAGATTATGGGTTACTGAAAAGACCGGTGAAAACCTACAAACAACCGAAGACTCCGTATTATATGCAACTCCAGTTGCAAGTCATGTTGAAGAACTGCATCAGTTTCTTTTTATATTCGTTAAATTTTGTATTTATAAAACAAAATTCACTAATCATTACCCAACGTTATCACAAATAAAACATCAACTTCGGCGATATTATTACATTGAAAGAGCGGCATATTACCGAATATGCAGGTATGATCGCTTTCAGAAGCGCTGGGCTAGATGGGAGGGGCTAACTTCAGAACCTGAGACATCTTCTTAATTACTTACCCAAATCCAATACACACACGCTGTTGCAGCAGCCATGGAATGTTTACACTTCTGGTCACTTGGGATAGGATCTGTGCAGCGTGTCAGTTGTCGAGGCCACGTGGCAGTCTATACAGTGTTACCTATTTGATGATGTGACTGTAATTGCAAGCTTGAACGAATAGCACAGCAGACATCTCTCTCTCTCTCTCTCTCCCTCTTTCAGTCTCTCTCTCGTTTGTCTGTCTGTCTGTTTGTCTGTCTATCTCTCACTCTCTCATTATAATAGAAAAGCAAATAACCACTTCTCATTTGATTCAAGCACAAAACAACTTCTGATATTGATATAAACCTCTGTATCATACTAATAACTTAATTACAGAAGAATATGCATGAATGTTTCTAATATACAATAGGCACCGAATAACGTAGCAATGTCTGTAAATAAAAGACTATAAAAAAACTGAAAAACAGAAACACCGAAAGTAAAAAATAAAAAGATGAATCGCAATGACTAAAAGAGGGACCAGGAAAGTTTTTAAAAACTAATAACATTTGAATGGCGACGACTTTTGTGAATTCCGCTCGATTGTTTTAGTCGGAACATTAGTCAAAAGGTTAACCCTCTACTTAACGAATCAGCCACCCTAACACCTCCACCCCCGTAATTTACAAATTAAGAAGTTAAAAAAATGTTTTTTAAAATTTTTTTAACAAAGCCATATCATGTGACTACTCATTAAAATGCCAAGTTTTTTCTAATGAGGAGTCACATGATATGCTTTTGTTGAATTGTTTTGAAAAATTTGAAAAAACAACATTTAAAATAATCATTTTTTTTTTTTTTGATATTGTGTAATAATAATAAACATGTGTGAATTATGAGGTGTGTCCACGACGATAAACAGAAATCAAAATAAATAAATAATAAACGTGTGTGATGTATGACGATAAACAGAAATCCCATACTTTTTCGTTCACAACTACTTTAATACCCATCTCATAAAAGCATATCGCATGATTCAGCTGCTGGGTACAATAATCCATATCCTACAAAATCAGCAATGAAGCTGATGTTTTCTGTTGTGTTTGTATATAGCTTGCTTTTCTGTTGGATTTTTTTGTCAATAATTTTACAATCTCTTTTCATTCTCTTCCTCCTGAAATTTACTCCTGTCCTTACAAAGGTTGTACATTAGCTGTGACTGAGGCGTTCCCGGTTTCTGGATTCCTGACTGTTCGTGTGTTTATGTGTGACATGCCACCCACTCACAATTTACGAACATTAATTACCTTATCTCTTAAAACGAATAATGTGTAATATCGATACATATAGAATGCGAGTGGGTCTCTTCATTTTTCGTGCACACAGGGGTGTACACAAAAAAACGCTTATTTGACCAGTCGTGCGTTCTGCTTGTGAACTTATTGCTAACATATCAATGCAAAGGTATTATATTAATGCTGGCCATGATGCATTTCCTTTTGTCCCATTGGATGCCCAGGCATTCCCTGAAACACAATTTTACCATACACTTATACGTATCGTGGAAACATTATTACCTGTAAGCAGAAAAACTAATTCCATGCACCCGCCATATTCCTATGGTCTGATCCCAACCAACAAAATAAAGTCACTAATTCATCCACGTACCCGCGGTTGTGTGTCGATATCACTAGTTCTCTTCATATGCATATGTGTATCGATCCTTCCCATCCGTTCCGGTAATATTGAACTTAATCCCGGGCCTTCTCGTTCTCAATGTGCAAGCTCATCAATCCAACCCATCACTGACCACATTCAAAATTTGCCAATTGAACATTCAAAGCTTAAAACTTAAAATTGACATACTGCAATGTGAAATGCCTGTGTACGATATATGGGCATTTACCGAAACTTGGTTAAAACCAACGGACGATAGCTCTGATCTCGAAATATGCGGGTCCCAAACAGTCCTGAGAAAAGACCGCCCTACAAGGGGAGGAGGGATCGCAACATACATCAAGTCAGGAATCTCCTTCAATATACGACCAGACCCAGAAGTCTTTCCACTTGAAAGTATGTGGATTGAAGTCTATACTGCCAAACGATCTTTTCTGCTTGGTGTTTTTCATAGACCACCAAACAGCACTAATGATGCCTGGGATATGATTACTACATCCATTGAGAAAGCTAAAGGCACTGGGATATTGGATATAATTGTTACAGGGGACTTTAACTACAACTCACTTCCACCCATTAGTGGAAAATTTAGCGATATTGCTGATTATTTTAATCTTAGACAATTGGTGTCTGAGCCTACATTCGTCACAGAGACCTCGGAAACCTTATTAGATCTAACAGCCGTCAGCGACACTGTAGAAGTGATATCTTGTGAAGTAACAGACTCTTTTATTTCCAATTTAATACGGTATCACTGCCCTGTCTTCATCGAAATAAACTTCAAGAAAAATAGTGTTAAAAGCTTTAAACGTAGAATATGGAAATATGCCGAGGGCAATTTTGAGGTGCTCAACAATGCATTAGCAAACTACCAGTGGAACACTGTTTTACATCATACGAACCTGGACACATTGGTGGAAGACTTTTGTTCCGCAGTCTTTGAGTTGGCCTCCGTATACATCCCAAATAAAATTATTACTGTCAGGCGAAAAGAACCCAAATGGATGCATAATGAAATTAGGTTACTGATTCGGCAAAGGAAACGTCTCTACCGTTTAGCCAAATCAAATAGCAGACCTGAGACCTGGGAAAAATATCGCTTAAAGCGTAATGAAGTTGTCTCTGTAATTAGAAAATCAAAAGCAAACCATTACGATAAAATACAGAAGACATTAAACAGTAAGTCTACTCCCTCAGCATTATGGTGGAAAACGCTTAAACTGCTTCTGAGTAATAAAGTGACTGAAATTCCAAACCTACTCCACCAGAATAAAATTATTTCAAGAAATGTAGATAAAGCAGAGGCATTTAAGAACATACTATTAAGTGAAAACGACGTTCGCAAATCGCTAAAATCTCCAAAGATTTCAAAGGCATCTGGCCCCGATCTTCTAAATCCACGTCTTTTGAAAGGGTGTATCTCCTCTCTCTCAAGACCCCTTACAATTCTGTTTAGTATCCTACTGCGCAATTCCCACTTCCCGACGCATTGGAAGAAGGCAAACGTAACCCCAGTTTTAAAAAAGGATCCCCTAACTTGGTTTCCAATTATCGCCCAATATCATTACTTAGCTGTTTAGGTAAAGTTCTCGAAAGGTGTGTGTTCGAACAACTGTGGAACTTTATTGAGGAGAATAACATTCTTAGTCCTTTTCAGTCCGGTTTTACTCCGCGCGGTTCAACTGTTCTCCAGCTTACGGCTATATATCATGCGTTTAGTGGAGCACTTGATGAAGGAAAGGATGTAAGGGTGGTATTCTGAGATGTAAGCAAAGCTTTCGATAAGGTTTGGCACAAGGGATTGATCTATAAATTAGATAAAATGGGAATTTCAGGCGAACTTCTTGAATTCTTAAAATCTTATCTTACTGATCGTCAGCAAAGGGTAGTAATAAACTCGGAAACCTCGTCTTGGAAACCAGTTTCTTCAGGTGTTCCCCAGGGATCAATCCTAGGTCCCCTGTTATTTCTAATATATATAAATGATATAACACTCGATTTGACAAGCTGTATAAGACTATTTGCGGATGATACAACTCTGTATTTAATTATTGAGAACCCTGACAGAGCCTCACAACTCTAAATAATGACCTGCTGAAAATCGAACAATGGGCTAGTACAAGGCTTGTTGAATTCAACCCTCACAAAACAGAAACAATGATTATAGCACGCAAAATAGAACCAGCAGGACACCCAACTCTAAATAAGGTCAATGCTGCCATCAAAGAAGTCACAGAGCACAAACACCTCGGTGTTATTCTTAACTCGCGGTGTACATGGGATCACCACATCAACCACATTTGTAAAAAGGCCTGGCCACGATTAGATTTAATTAGGAAAAATAAATTCATACTGGATCGCAAAACCTTGGAAAAAATTTACTTTGCATTTATTCGACCTCTGCCCGAATATGCAGACACGGTTTGGGACAACTGTACCGATCAGGATGCAATGAAACTTGAAGGCATCCAAACTGCTGCGGCGCGTATTACGACTGGCGCTACTACTAGCGCCAGCAAACATTCATTGTATGTGGAAACTGGTTGGGAAACACTACAAATAAGACAGGAGAAGCACAAATTGATACAGTATTTCAAAATGTTTCACAACTTTGTCCCCCCTTACATCTCGAATAGAATCACTCTCCCATTTCGGCTGACCAATCTCGTGACCTTCGCAATGCAAGCAATTGTCGACTTACCAGTCATCTTTCATACCCTCAACTACGAAACTATGGAACGACCTCCCACTGACAACACCTCTTTGGTTGGGTTTAAAAATTATGTGAACAGACATGTTTGTCGACCGCCACAGTATTTCTTCCAAACCACCTCCCGAAAGGCCCAAATTTACCACTGTAGATTACGATTACGATGCAGCAATCTAAATGAACATCTCTATGATAACCATTTATCTAACACACCGCTATGTGTCTGCGGTGAGCGCGAGACTACTGAACATTTCTTACTGAGGTGCCCTAATTACAACCGTATAAGATACGAAACAATAGGATCACTTCCGTATACTCTCGACAATAACATCTTACTATTTGGCTGTGAATTTTATAGTAATGAGGATAACGGAGCAATCTTTGAAGCTGTTGAACAATTCATTGTCCTTTCTGCGAGATTTATCTGAACCACCCAGTCTTAAGGAGATTATTTCCGACAAGAATTCTACTTATTAAAACATCTTGCAATATTATCTCGAGTTCTTGATCGCACCTTGAATGTTTTAAGCGCACCTCACATTTCACGAAAAACTAGTTGGAAATATAGACTCATGTAATTCGGAAATCTTAGCTTCAGGTTTCTGCTCATGCCTTCAATGTTAAAGCACAACTCCCATCTCACGAATAAATAAGCTGGTCATATGGACTCATGCGTCTGGTATACCTTAGCTTTCCAGGTAGTCACCTGTGATCGCGAGTACATGAACGCATTGCTACCGGGGTCCTGGAAGCGGGAAGGGCCACACGTCACACCCAAAAGGACATTCCTCCTATCTCCATAATTCTTATCATTAAAGTACGGCTACATTTCATTAACCTTATCGGTTACGGATGTTCACTTTGTGAGCTATGAGCGTGTCGTCCGTTCTCTTAATAGAGCTCATTTTTTTTTTCTGGGCCCTAATAAATTTACCATAGTTATCTATAGATTATCTGACGAGGCCCTTATGTGACTATACAGCCAAGTATGTGACATCGTCACACATCCGGCATGCATAGACTTCGACGTGCTGCTCAGAACGTAAGCGTGGCCTTTCATCATTTCTCACTCACTGCCTGGTTTTTTTTTTTTTTTTTTTTTTTTTTTGGGGGGGGGGGGGATATCGGTATTTTACCTACGCGCAGTGATCTTCCTTTATGCTTCCCGGGGTCTAATTAAGAACTAATTTTTTCTTAACTACGAGCTAAATGTCCCAAACCCTCGGCCATTGCCTCCACGATCCACGTCCCTTCTGGGGGTGGGAATTGGAGGTGATGACCGCGCTGCAGGGGCGGTGCTTCATTCATTTGGTATGCACAAATCACGGAGCCATGAGTTTGAGGTGGTATTATTGAGCATATCTCCGTCATTGGCAAGGAGATATCGAATAATCTCCCTTTAACCGATGCATAACAAACAAGACAGAGTAAAGACGAAGAGAGTCCAATGCACTCCATGTACTTACCGTCACGCGACGCCCCAGGGCATTTAATCCTAATCTTAACGAATTTTGAAATTCAAATGTGACACCCTCAGTCTATGTTGCCAACCAAGTAACCAACCACAAGCCATTCTCCGGTGTCATTTCAGGTCATGTCTTCCGTTCTGTGAAGTGTGGCGTTTTACAAATTGTAGCCTATCAGTACTTAAACGATTACTATTTCTGGTTTTCTCCTTTACTTTTTTATTTTTTTTTTTATTTCTCTTCTTCTTCTTTCTGTAATTTCAGAATTTCAGAATTTCAGAAATGTGTTTCCAACCTATATCAAACCGTATTATTACTCAGTAAATTATTTACTGGTTTGGATTTAACATATTTTATAGCTGTTTCTCGAATATATTAGAGGTAATTAATTAATAGTGTGGAAACGACATTGTACAAGCCAACGGCTTACTGTCGAATCCACAAACATCTTCATGTTGTATACTGTACTCACTGAGGTTGGAAACAAATATTGTTTAAACTAAATAAATAAATAATGAACGTGTGTGAAGTATGAGGTGTGTCTTCGATAATAAATAGAAATAAAAATAAACTCGAGTGAAGTATGAGGTGGGTACACGATAATAAATAGAAATAAAAATAAACTCGAGTGAAGTATGAGGTGGGTACACGATAATAAATAGAAATAAAAATAAACTCGAGTGAAGTATGAGGTGGGTACACGATAATAAATAGAAATAAAAATAAACTCGAGTGAAGTATGAGGTGGGTACACGATAATAAATAGAAATAAAAATAAACTCGAGTGAAGTATGAGGTGGGTACACGATAATAAATAGAAATAAAAATAAACTCGAGTGAAGTATGAGGTGGGTACACGATAATAAATAGAAATAAAAATAAACTCGAGTGAAGTATGAGGTGGGTACACGATAATAAATAGAAATAAAAATAAACTCGAGTGAAGTATGAGGTGGGTACACGATAATAAATAGAAATAAAAATAAACTCGAGTGAAGTATGAGGTGGGTACACGATAATAAATAGAAATAAAAATAAACTCGAGTGAAGTATGAGGTGGGTACACGATAATAAATAGAAATAAAAATAAACTCGAGTGAAGTATGAGGTGGGTACACGATAATAAATAGAAATAAAAATAAACTCGAGTGAAGTATGAGGTGGGTACACGATAATAAATAGAAATAAAAATAAACTCGAGTGAAGTATGAGGTGGGTACACGATAATAAATAGAAATAAAAATAAACTCGAGTGAAGTATGAGGTGGGTACACGATAATAAATAGAAATAAAAATAAATAAAGAAATAAAATGAAGATACGAGGGGTGGCAGATAACAATTTACACCTCATTGAGGAATTTCGGTAATTTTTTACCTCAACTTGACAATGTCAAGTATGAGCTATTGGGAAGGGTTGCGAACCGTCGTCTACCTGTACCTCTGTTCGTCCACAATTCCTTTAGCTCGCCCTACAAGCTGCCTCTTTCAACCGACCGGTTTCAAATTCCATATGCAACTTTGGCTTGATGTCCAATTCCGTTCAAAACCTGGCCGGCTGTGGCATTGTCAGATATGAACTATTTAGATGGGCTGTTGTCTGTAGAAATGAATGACTTGATATTACTGGAAATTTCTATTTCGTTCAGTCCCTTCTTGGTCAAGTTGAGCCGCAGTGTCATGGACACGTTCATTGTGATTTTAAGTTGTTGTCGGGTAGTTGCCGGTAATTAGATTTACTCCAGTCCAATAGAAAGCTCCTCTGAACATTCCCTCTTCTATTAGAAGCCTTTCAAGATCACAGTAACCACGTGCCATCAAAGATGGCGGTCTGGATAGGCGGAAATCGTGAATTTCAGGCGATTCCGAGCCAATTAAACAATTATCGGGTCCATTTGAGTATGGTGCCCCAACCCACGCCCCCCCCCCCCCGCCCCAATTCTGCCAAAACAACAAATTACATACTCAGTATTAAACAATTATCGGGTCCATTTGAGTATGGTGCCCCAACCCACGCCCCCCTCCCCCCCGCCCCAATTCTGCCAAAACAACAAATTACATACTCAGTATGTGAAGGTAGTCAGAAACGTTTAATCTTTAGATAATATTGACAGGGATGGGAGCCACACGGAAATTGGACACCTTCAGGAGAGTACAATTGTTTTTTTTTCGATTTCTTTTTGGGCTGTCACGATTTTTGAATAATCCATAATGCCTAGATGACCCCCCCCCCCCCCCTCCCTCTCTTTAAAGTCGTTAAAAATGAAGTTCAACTCAGTTGACCTACCTCAAGTAAACAACGAAGACGAGATCCTCTTTTTGGTACATTCAAAGCTTTGATGTTCTGAACTTTTGAACCGTCAGTGTAATAATCAAGACCGGTCGACAGACTGACTCGTCACACGGAAGATTTAGCCACAATCATGTCAGCAGCAGCTATTAAACACGATTTTCTAGAAGAATTGCAGGCTGTGCGGAATTGAAATATTTATTTATAAAGTGTACGATCCATCACCACGAAATATCGACACAGTTCGCGAAATTACTTGTTCATGAACGGCACAAGACAGCGTGAGAAAACGGGATTCTTTTCTGCGCAAAACCAGGGCGAGCAGTTTATACACAGAACGCTACGAAGTGTGAATGCGTTCGTCAATACGACACGAGTGCCATCGCGGAAGAAAAGAACGAGAGGTGCAGCCTCGGATTCTGTCCTTCCGCGATGGTATGAGTGCCGTATTGAAGAACGCATTCACACATCGTTGCGTTCTATGTTGATTGTACGCCTCTGTGATGCAGAATCCATTATTTTAAAAATCGAAACATCATACACAGAAAATATAAAACTTTAAAACTCATTCTTATTTTTCCAATTAACATTCGATTTAGCGGCTGTCACGGAAGCTCCGGAACTGATCTGGGCCAGAATGCGATGTTTTGTTTGATCGGTTGTGAAAATGAGCGGAGTTTAGTTCTTTTAATGGATCCATGGCATCAAGAAGAAAAATAGTCCGTCAACGGAAATCGTTATGGGACACGTGTTTCGCACGGATTTGTAAATATGGAACTGGAGAAATGTAATAGGCGTGTAATAAAGACTGGAATTTGGTTACCAAAATGCCAAGAAAATTGTTCCGTAGACTGTTGAATGGGAACATCTAAAAATGGCGTGGATGGCTCTAACAGCTGCTCCAAACTACTGTGTTACTGCCGATATACATGTGCACTGGCAAGGAGCGTCTGCTTGGAGAAAGAACTGCACTCCATCAGGGCTGTGGCTGTGATATCGACAATTGTTCTAATTTAGCGGCAAACTAACTGTGACTATTCCATTTGAACACGTATCATGGGAGTATTTACCCTTCTACCTGACTGAAACAAAATGACTCATTTTACTCTATTTTATTTTGTTCTTCTTTTTTCCGTTGAAAAGTTGCGAGCATATCGCCAATAATGTCATGCTTTCATTATTCAAAGCACTTCTTAGATAATCTACGTCACTAAATATTGAAAGTTTATTTCACCTCCACTAGAATCTTGTATGTCTCATCTCACGAACAGGCTAAGCATAGGATTTAAGATATCCCAATTCAATGATCCAGAAAGGTTCGTCTTTACGTATCGTGGATAAAATGCCCAGGTCAACTCTTCTCCTCCCCACATACAAGTGTTGGCTCATATGAAGCAGCATTATGGTGGACACACGGAGAATGACGTTGGCTGATAAGGTTAAGGAGGGCACAGTGTGGTCGTGTGCTTTTTTAACTCATGTGTGAGGTTGCGAGATGAAAATACAGATGGGTCAACGAACATCTGAGCAGCTTATATTATAAAATCTTCAGTCGCCATCTTTCAAGCGTTTTATAAATCTATCTGGTAATTGTATCTGCTCAGTGTGCGTTTAGCGATGTTCTTATTCCATGAGTACTGCGTCGCCCATATAGTGCCCAGTGAGGTGGTGTAGTTCCCGCCGCGAAGCGGAGGGAAATACACCACCTCACTGGGCACTATATGGGCGTAGTCAACGACAAGACATGCACTATTCCTTATATTATATCGAACACCCATCAAGAAAAACATCTGTCCGATTTGTTAATCTATTACCAAGGTAGCAGCCCTACCAACCAGCGTTATATTGAAACAAAAATACCATGTAGTTTTTAAAAAAACATCTTTTTCTTCCAAAACACGGCTAACTTGGATTATTGATATGAGCAGAAGACAGATTTTGAATCGGTCGGCAATGGTAAACAAAACATTTTCCCCAAACGGAACTGTGTATTCTAGAATCGCGCAACTCGCGAACGAAAGCTAAAATTTTCGAAATTTGACAACGCAGTTTGATAATTTCCACACATTTGTCACACATATACATTACCGAATGAGTCAGTACGGGATACCAAACGCCGAAGATTCAATTGAATTCCATTATTTATTCGTTTACTGCCCAAAACATACAACTGAATAGCGAAATAATATGAGCAGCGAAATAAACGATCTTTCATATCCGGACGCGTTCTCATATCCAGGTATGGATCATTCTCTTCGAAACGAGATATGGATCATCTTCTCAAGGAATAAAATGAACGCTTCGGAAAATGTGACTTCAACAATGGAAAAGTGATACATGTTTCCACAATGATTTCTTTCTGGGTCGTTTTGTGGATGTTGTGCCTCTGTGAATCGATATTTAAATTTAACCTGATTAGTTTTATTCGCCCAGTATGAAAAGAAAACTGATATAGTAGTATGCTAAAAATAGAAAACGTGTAGCGCCTGGGTGTAGTGCCTGGTCAGTTCTGTGGATGCAAACTACACGAAATAGTCTTTCTGTAACAGGAGGAGGTTATCCAAAATATTCCTGTTGAGGTACTTTTCAGATCTCTTAAGGCTGACAAACAAAGAAAACAAATAAATTCAATTTCACAGAGTTTTATTTTAATAAGTAGCAATTTGGTCTGAGAAGGGGGTGTGAACTAGCAATAAAAGGCAGATGACACAACAGGGACAAACTCAACAGGGCCAGAACTGATAGGGACAAAATTCGGACATTTTTAGAGAAGGGACGAATTTAAATAATCCAATAGTGAAGGTACAAATTTTCCTGATGTGGGGCGATTTTTAATAGAGCCAAAAAGGTAGGGTACAAAATTCGGACATTTTTAGAGAAGGGACGAATTTAAATAATCCAAAAGTGAAGGGACAAATTTTCCTGATGTGGGGCGATTTTTAATAGAGCCAAAAAGGTAGGGTACAAAATTCGGACATTTTTAGAGAAGGGACGAATTTAAATAATCCAAAAGTGAAGGTACAAATTTTCCTAATGTGGGGCGATTTTTAATGGAGCCAAAAGGGTAGGGTACGCATACATGGGGGAAAATTTGCGTACCCCTCTAAAATAGATGATATGATCCCGTTTTACCGGGAGTTTCTAAGCTAAAAAGATTAGAGAGAATTCAGTGAAATGTTTCACCTTTGAGAAAAAATGACATTCTCCCAGTGAGCTGTCGGACGCCAGCTGATATACCTTAGCTGGCAGCCGACAGCCAACCAGAATGCTGCAACAAAAGTCCGTGCAGCACAATCGAGAACCAAATGTATGATTGTTAAATCTAACTAAAACAGGGAATTAATATTATTTGTTATTTAATATTGAAATTAAAATCCTTAAGAAGAAAACATCTTTTAGTGTAACTGGAATTAAAAAAAAAATATAACTTTATAAGTTTTAAAATGAAAATTCCGGAAATGATAAGAACGGACACCGGGTCATCTAAAATGACTCCCGTTACACTCCCCGCTTCCCAGACCAAATTTACAACAAGTTATATTTGTTCTTTACAGATCAAGTTTATTTTGTTTTGTTTTTTTTTTAAATGGGATAAGTCTTGAGCTCTTTTCCAATTTCGTTTCATACGAACTTCCAAGTGTCCCTTTTCAAAAGTCACTTCATGATCCCTGGGAACTTGAATACGGTTTACATCTGAATAGGAACTTGTTGATAATGCTGCTTGGTTTCTCAAAACTCTACGATGCTCCTTTTCTACCTCCCGTCTAGTCTGTGCTGCCCGTCAGATGCTGTCCGACGTCTTGGCATGAGTTCATCTCCTGTGTCAATAAAATGCTTATTTTTCTTAACAATAGTCTTACATTGATCTTCACTCAAAGGACTGATGTGATGATCTTTCGTCAAATGCTTTCTAATGTCAGTTTTTGTGGTGTTAGAATAATCACATCCTTCTTTCTTACACACAAATAATCGAACAGAGTTAATATGGAATTTTCTCTAATGGTTATTTAGTGCGGCAAATGAAGGAAACACATCTTTCCTGAAACAGTTCTTGACGGGGCATTTCATGCCCGTTTCAGGCCACAAAGGCCTATCCAAAAACTGCGGTGTAATACTTGCATCCGGTACTGATAAATCCTCATCTAACGTTTTCATTTCAAAATCTGACACCTTCACCTCAATTTCTAAATTGTCCATTTTCTGAAAATAGAAGGAAAACTAATTTAACAAACGTCAAACAAATTTTATTTATATTTGATTCGCTTCCTAGGGATAGGGATTAGGACAATAAAGGTCCCCTATAGACCTCTTAGAATTATCCAAAGCTCTATGCTTGTTTACAAAGTTCTGGCTGAATTATCAGATAGTAATATACTTTTCTGAGAAATAATTACTATGGAATTCTCAGACATTCCCCAACAAACTTTAAAATATACGATAGTTCCAAGCTTCCAAATGGGAAGATATTTTCCCTTAACCAGAAGTGAACCACTTGTCGGTTAAACAAAAGTGATCTTCTATTTCCACAAATTAGCAACATTTTTTTTTATAAACACAGACAAACACGGTCTTAAGGAGGAAAAGAAGATTTTTTTTTTTAATGTATATTATGTACATATTTACAATGAAGAAAATCATTTTTTTCCTTTCAGGGAGTGTATTTCTGCGGGGGCTTGATAGCTCTTCCAGTTCTAGTTTGTCGGAAAGGAACTGGAGAAGGTGGAATTCCTATACTGATGGTGTCATCAGGTTCAGAGTCAAAAGACTGCTCTACATGCTCAAAAGATGTGTCAGCATCTTCTCTAGCATCAAACCAGTTTTCCACCTCCACATTCCCTTCATAAGGCTTCAAATGCTCCACATGTACCACCACAGCTCTATTAGATAACTGTATTTTATAAGTCAATTCAGTAATTTTCTTTAAAATTATATAAGGGCCTGTCCATCCTTTCTCCAATTTTAAATTCCCTTGAGGGGGGTACCACCTCCACACCTTATCCCCTGCCTTGTATTCTCGAGGCTTCAGTCCTCTATCATAGTTCCGTTTCTGTCTTGATGCAGCTTTATTGAGATATTTATATGCAAATTCAAAATTTTCAAGGGAAGCGGCCTTAACCCACTCTACATACTTAATTGGACAGAAGCAATATGGTGTAATGTTTGAAGTGTTCTTCATTAAATCAATGGGAAAAGAAAGATGCACATTCAGAATCAAAAGACTGATTCATTGCCATACCTGTGCTCTCAACCTTAGGCCTGTTTTTGCTCTTGAAACCAAATCGACCTGCCTCATGCTCAAACTCACCAGAAACCACCATTTTTTTTATTGGAGACATATCTTCAGGAATAAAAAAACTTGAGTTTTCCTTTCTCAAAGGTGACCACCTCTGTCGAGTCTCCATTTCTGACTGATCAAATTTTTGTCCAATTTTACTACCTATTTGTGTTTGTGAATTTATTGGATCAAATTCACCCAACAAATCAAAACCTTCAGCCATTGAAATAAGAAATAAAAAAAGAGATCCTGTCGGCGACGCCAAAATGTAACAGGAGGAGGTTATCCAAGATATTCCTGTTGAGGTACTTTTCAGATCTCTTAAGGCTGACAAACAAAGAAAACAAATAAATTCAATTTCATAGAGTTTTATTTTAATAAGTAGCAATTTGGTCTGAGAAGGGGATGTGAACTAGCACTCTGGTGGACCGAGCATGATGCAATAAAAGGCAGATGACACAACAGGGACAAACTCAACAGGGCCAGAACTGATAGGGACAGAATTCGGACATTTTTAGAGAAGGGACGAATTTAAATAATCCAATAGTGAAGGTACAAATTTTCCTGATGTGGGGCGATTTTTAATAGAGCCAAAAAGGTAGGGTACAAAATTCGGACATTTTTAGAGAAGGGACGAATTTAAATAATCCAAAAGTGAAGGAACAAATTTTCCTGATGTGGGGCGATTTTTAATAGAGCCAAAAAGGTAGGGTACAAAATTCGGACATTTTTAGAGAAGGGACGAATTTAAATAATCCAAAAGTGAAGGTACAAATTTTCCTAATGTAGGGCGATTTTTAATGGAGCCAAAAGGGTAGGGTATGCATACATGGGGGAAAATTTGCGTACACCTCGAAAATGGATGATATGATCCCGTTTTACCGGGAGTTTCTAACCTAAAAAGATTAGAGAGAATTCAGTGAAATGTTTCACCTTTGAGAAAAAATGACATTCTCCCAGTGAGCTGTCGGACGCTAGCTAATATACCTTAGCTGGCAGCCGACAGCCATCCAGAATGCTGCAACAAAAATCCGTGCAGCACAATCGTGAACCAAATGTATGATTGTTAAATCTAACTAAAACAGGGAATTAATATTATTTGTTATTTAATTTTGAAATTAAAATCCTTAAGAAGAAAACATCTTTTAGTGTAACTGGAATTAAAAAAAAATATAACTTTATAAGTTTTAAAATGAAAATTCCGGAAATGATAAGAACGGACACCGGGTCATCTAAAATGACTCCCGTTACATTTCAGCCAATCAGAATGCAAGGAAGTCACGTGAGATATAATATTGATATTTAGAGGCAGACGCACTGAAAATGTGGAAAATGTGAGCAGGATAGTAGGTAATAAATGCCGATTCGGGACCAAATGTACACGATTTCGTACATGTACACGTACATCGATGTACACTTCCATAGGATTTAGTGTTAAAATCGTGTACAGGTACACGATTTGTCGGTTTTTTGGTGGTCCCGAATCGGCTTGCTGATTCTACACCACTGGATTCTATATACACATCGCTCAAGAGTGAAAAAAATGTATGAAATTTTAAGGAAAAATAGGTGTATCGTCTGGTCCCGAATCGGCAAATGGGTTTCTCCCATAGGATTCAATCTTAAAAATCGCGAGCAAAAACGTGTTGCCGTTTCTGGACCAGCGTCGAAAAGTGGTCTGCCGATTCTGGACCATCCCTGTCTGTACACGATTTTAACACTGAATCCCTATGGAGGCGTACACGAAATCCATTTGTTGATTTTACGTCAGAAATCGACTCGTGTACGGTACACGGAAAAGAGGTGGTCCCGAACCGGCAAACCCACCATAGTGGATTTTTCCAAACTTAACAGACTACTATTGGACGCTCCCATTTCTGACGTAAGTGGGGGGAATACCCATAGTGGGGGAATACCCATAGTGGATTTTTCCAAAACTTAACAGACCACTATTGGACGCTCCCATTTCTGATGTAAGTGGGGGGAATACCCATAGTGGGAGTTTCCAAAACTCAACAGAAAAAAACTAAGTTTTTGGAAAATCCCACCATGGGTATCTCCACTTGTACAGTATAAATATAACTCCTGCACACTACAATCATCATTGGCGAAGATCCTCCAGGATCGGCCACACGAAAAAAAGGTGAGAAGAAATCTACGTGAATCCAAATGTAAAATAATAATAAATTTTATCAAAATAATGTGTATCATTACACCGAGTTACTCTGCGATGAAGCTCGTTCTGACACGTGAATATAATTATCCACGAAGGAAGCACTGTGGATTTTATTGTTGAGTCACTGAGGGTTGAAAGGGGCTTGTTCCCATACCGTCCCTGCGCGCCTTCGGCGTATTAAACCATTTCATTCGGATGTCAATCTACAATCATCAGTCTGTTTTTATCAAAACTGACAAGCAGGTCGCATGTCAAAGTGACATTTACTGTATAAACACTTACTGAGAACGCTATTTTGGCACGCTCGAGATGTATTACAGGTTTTTATTCAAATGAGACAATTGTCAGTTAAATGGTTTTATTTGAAAAACTATTCTATGGATGAAAGCGGAAACAGTTCAAAAGATTAATTGATTTATATTTTTTTTTTTGAAAAGCGTTACATTTACTGACATGATTTATTCGAGATTATAATTATTCATGTTCTTTCTGATTTTTAACACGTTTGAAACGGACACTATTTTAATATTTTTAACTATTTATCGAGGTTTCATTTTGTAAATGCTTTTTTTCTCAAATGGTTTTAGTTATTATATTAAAGACAGAACATTTTTATTTACTTAAAACATAAAACATAAAAATAATTATACATTTAATTTTGAAAATAATAAAATAACTCACATTAGCAAAGGAACATTAACAATTAAAAACGAAAAATGTTTTTACAGATGGATTCTAGACGCCGAGATCAAATTTTAGACGAGTATGAACGCGCTAAGAAGGGCATTCAATCGGCTGACAGAAGCAGATGTCTCGGAGAGATGGATCTCAGATGCGAGACCACAAAAATATTTGAACCCGTGACGGAGAGTCAAGAGCGAAGCAAGAAGGAGATAGTTGAAGAATTCAGACCTATAAAAGAGAGTTCTTTGGGAATGGGTTTGTTGCCCGGTAGTTTTGGAAATCGATATTCCCTTCAATCTACAACAGATTAAGTTCCCACGGGAATTCAAACAGACGTGAGCGACGATGCAACTTCAATTATCACCACTGATAGCGTCGCGTCGTCCGAGGATGGCGGTAAGAGAGATCTGTTGTATGGATTTTATAAGGATTCGGACGGTAGAACTTTTGTCGGCGATACAGAAGTGGAAATAGGTGATGATGAATTAACCGTCGGCTCGAATAGGTACGAATTAACTTCCGGACTGCGCAAATTGCTCCTTTATGACAAGCCTAGTGATTACACGGAACAGGATTTCGACAATTACGGCGACATTCTGGTTCAGACCCACGCCATGAAGAGAAATAACGATGCCAGAGAGACGAGACCCAAAGCCAACAGAGGTTACAAGTGGACGAAAATAGTGAAACCCATATGGGATATGAATAAGAAGTTTGTCGAATCGGTGACTGGCAAAGGGGTGAAAACCACTTTTCTTCTGAGCGATTCTGACGCTCTGTCTCAGAGATTAAGATTGTTGATGGCTAGTGGACGGGCTGGTAACTCAGGGTTAGATAATGAGATAGTTAGCATATGTGACGAATTGTTAAGACAGAAGGTTTTGAATAAAAACCATTATAAAAGGCTGATGAACGAATTGAAGGATTGATGTATATACAATAAGTAGAGAGAAACAAACAAACAAACAAAAAATATATAAAATAAAAAACAGTAAATTTTTACACTAGAATAATAAAAGTATTTAAACAACAAAACGATTTACCAGTGAAAAAACAAAATATATTACAAAAATAAAAAATATGTTGGTGATAAAGAACAGGGGATACGTCAGAACTTATGTTCAAGGCGGTTCTGGCATCGTCGATTCTATAATTCGAGCGTTCACGAGCGATGCGGGTAGAAAACTCGCATCGACCGCGTTTGAGGTCGGTAAGAATCGGCTTTGGATGCTGGTAAGAAAGCCGCTTCAGAAGCCAGTGGTAGAATAGCTTCTGTGGCTGGCAAGAGTCCAGCCGACGCGTTGATCAACAAGTTGATCAGTCCACCGGCGAAGCGAGCTGCGTTGGAGCGAACGCCGAAAAGTTGGAAAGATTTTAAGGATGCTGTGGTACCCATACAAGATTTAGCCAAAATGACGAGTGGATCCGGATTGAAGAGAACTTGCGACGGTGTAATATAAATAAATAATAATATTAAAAACTGAGTTTGAAAAACATAAAAAAAATTGTGTTTGAAAGAATCTAAAATAACAAACAAAAAAAATAAAACAAAGATGAACATTAAAGATATGTCTTGGAACGACGCCACGACCAAGAGGTCGAATAACGAGTTCTTTCCCAAAAGCATAAGAGGCTTGATAGTGGGAAAATCGAATTGTGGAAAGACCAATCTGTTGATGAATCTGTTGTCCCGACCCGACTGGTTGGATTACTACAGATTGTTCGTGTTTGGCAAGAGCTTGTTTCAACCCGAATACAGATTGCTTCGAGAGTGCATGGACCGTAGATTGCCCAAGGACGTCCTAACCATAATCTTTGACAGTAGGGAGGAATTCGACAAAAGTGAAGCTCCTCTTTCGACCATTTTGGACGGTGCGGCGATGGAACTGATGAAGAGAAATGCATCTTCGAACGTCGAGTGTCGATTTTATGAGAACGCTAGCGATGTTCCGGATCCTAGAGAATTGAAATCAGAAGATAAGAATCTCATGATTTTCGACGATCTGCTTTTGGAGAGACAGAACCGATGCGAATCGTATTACGTTAGGGGTCGACACAGCAATGTGGACTGTTTCTACCTGTCGCAGAATTATTTTCGATTGCTCAGACAGACGATAAGGGAGAACGCTAATTTTCTATGTCTCTTTCGCCAAGATCTCAAGAATCTCAATCACATCTATGGCGATCACGTCGCAAACGACATGAGCGTGGCGGAATTCAGGAGATTCTGCAAGAGCGTTTTGGATGGAGGACTTTACAATTTCGTCGTGATCGATTTGACAAGCGAATTTAATTGCGGAAAATATCGGTGCGGATTCGACAAGTTTTATGTTTCCGATGATAATAAGATAGAGCGTGACAATAAAAAAAAAATTTTAGAAAATAATAAATCTTCAAATAATTAGTTTTGAAAAAATAAAAAAAATAAAATTAAAATATAATGTTCGAACAAGGAGAATTGTTAGAATGTATAGCCGAGAATACGGCTGCAAAACAATCCATTCAAATCATGGTGAGTGGCGATTTGACTCGATTCGCTACGAAATTCGAACCTTCCATCGAATTGAATAGAGAGAAAAGATACGAGATGGCGTTGGTGAATCTGGAGACTTATTATTCCTTTCCCAACGTCACCAAAAAGAATAACTCGTTCAAGTATTCCGACGGAGTGGATTGGTTGGAGATTTGAATTCCCAAAGGAAGTTACGACATAGACGATTTGAACAATTACATTCAGCCGCGAATGAAGACGGATGGAAAGGGAAGCAACAAGATCAGACTCGCTCCCAATCCTAATACCTTACAGACGATGTTGGATTTGGAAGATAATTTTCGAGTGAATTTCAACACGGATGATTCTATAGGCAAGATGCTGGGATTCAATCGAAAGATGTATTGAGGCCACGCAGCATCTGAAAATACGGTCGACATTCTCGCAGTCAATAGCATTATGGTGAACGTGGATGTGATTGCTGGAAGCTACGTGAATGGTAGCGCTCAACCGATGATCTATTCCTTCTTTCCAAACGTGTCGCCGGGTTATAAGATCGTGGAGCGACCTCGAAATTTAGTTTATCTACCAGTGATTTTAGAAACGTTGTATAGTCTCAAAACCACTTTGACGGATCAAAATGGTGAACTGTTAGATCTTCGCGGAGAGAGGCTGACGATACGATTTCACATAAGAGAAATATAAAAGCAAAAAACAAAAATAAAATTAACGCAATATTAATTTTACAAAAACAAGAAAACAATTGAAGAAAATATATTTTAAAAAAAAAGAATTATGACAGAATACGTGAAAAAAAACGTGAACATATCCACAGGACAGAGGAAGAAACTTGAGAGAGCGTTAAGAACTCGAGGCGAGGCGGTGAAATTCAAATTCACTCACGAAGATCTGACGAGAGGCAGTCAGGATTCGATCGCCTGGACCAAAAGTCAAATCAAGAGGATGGAGAAAGCGATTCGTGATGGAAGAGGGTTGATGGTGAGATTGAGTCCCGCTCAATTGAGACACAATTTGAGAATGAAAGGTGGTTTCATACCGCTATTGGCAGGAATCGCTGCAAAAGCCTTACCCTTCGCCGCAAAGGCACTACCCTTTCTTGGAAAGACTCTCGGCGTGGGAGATCTCACGGGACTCACGAGTTCGGCAGTTGAGAAATTAATGGGTGGCAGCGGACTGTTTTTGAAGAAGGGAGGAGCCGTGTGTCGCATCCACGTAGACAACAGCGGTAAAGGATTGTATCTACAACCCATTAGAGGTGACAACTCTTTGAGTGGAAATGGTCTCTATCTGAAGAGTGGATGGAACATTGAGCGACTCGGCAAGGGTTTGTTGTTTGGTGAGAATTCGCCATTTAAGAATATACCGATTTTGAATATGTTATTATAATGTAAAAAAAAATATATAATTATATAAAATATAAATCATAGAAAGTATAAAATAATATATAAAATGGATAAAAAGGTGGAAAAACAATTAGACGATAATGATGAATATCGCGAGATAGAGTACGAAAAAGATGTGAAAAAATGTTAGACACTAATGATGGATATCTGAGGAAAGAACTGATAAAAGAGTTAAATAAAGATCGGGATAGACGGTTGAAATTTAAAAGAATGAGACGTTTTCCACCGTCACCACTGAGATGTTTTCCACTGTCACCACTATCTTCTGAAGAGAATGGTAATGATGCGAGTGTTACCAAGAGATGCATACCATTCATTCATAATTATGATTCGGATAAACAAATGTGTTGTTATAAAAAACGTAGCATATCACAAAAAAAGAAAAAGAAAAGAAGAATCGATGCTGAAATTCAAGAGAAAAGGAAACGTTATTATATTATATGGGTAATAGTGAAGAAGGAAAACAAAAAAAAAAAAAGTAATGAAATCTAAAGATTATCTCATTACTTTTTTTTTCCCTTTTTCTTTCCTAAAAAAAATTAATCTCTCTATTGTTTATATTTCCAAGTCCGTTATTAGCATGTTGACACTAATGTATTCTCCTTTTTCGAAAATGTGTTGAATGTTTATCTTTACTCTTTTGAGTTTTTTTACATCAGTGAACGCGCTCTCACCACCCGATCTGTCCACGAGTTTGCGTGAGATTTTTGGATATATGTAACTTCCACAGAACAACGTCAAATCGTCCTTGTCAAATTCTTTATCTTTAGCGTTGACGATTTTCTGCAGATCGCTTTGGTACTCGTAAAACAAATCAAGCATGGCTTTATCCAATTTCAAAGTCATCTTATATTTGTTGTATTTATGCTCTAAGTCCTTCATCTCGATCTCGTTCAATTTGATTGATCGTCTTGTTGTAATCTATAGATTTTAAAATCTAATTTCTTACACATTTCGACTCATTTCAATTTCAATTCGCATCTTTTAGGTGTTGTTGTCATGATCGATTATTTGTTTCTTTTTTGTTTTATGAATTCTTGCAAATAATGTATATTTTAAATTTTGTATTTTAATAATTTGTTTAAAAAGTTTTGGGTTTTTTTTTGCTCTTTGTATATATAAAAAAAAAACAGTTTTTTAATTTTAATTTTCTTTAATGTGAAAAATTTTTTGTAAAAGTGTTTTCTCTTTATATATATATAAATAAAAAGTTAAATTTTAACATTTCAATCTCTCTATTGTTTATATTTCCAAGTCCGTTATTTGCATGTTGACACTCGTGTTTTCTCCTTTTTCGAAAATGTGTTGAATGTTTATCTTCACTCTTTTGTTTTTTTTTACATCGGTGATCACGCTCTCACCACCCAATTTGTCCACGAGTTTGCGTGAGATTTTTGGATATATGTAACTTCCATTGAACAACGTCAAATCGTCCTTGTCGAATTCTTTATCTTTAGCGATGACGATTTTCTGCAGATTGCTTTGGTACTCATAAAACAAATCGAGCATGGCTTCATCCAATTTCAAAGTCATCTTATATCTGTCGTATTTATGCTCTAAGTCCTTCATCTCAACCTCGTTCAATTTGATGCAATCGTGTTGTTGTAATCTATAGATTTTATGACCAAATTTCTTATACGTTTCGACTCATTTCAATTTCAATTCGCATCTTTTAGGTGTTGCTGTCATGATCGATTATTTGGGTTTTTTTTGTTTTATGAATTCTTGCAAAATAATGTATATTTTAAATTTTTGTATTTTAATAATTTGTTTAAAAAGTTTTTTTTTTTTTTTTTTACTCTTTATATATATATAAAAAGTTTTTAATTTTTAATTTTCTTTAATGTGAAAATTTTTTTTGTGAAAAGTTTTTTTTCTCTTTATATATATAAAAAGTTACAAACTCAATTTTGAGGTAAAATAATGATCAAGTCCGAACATCCGAATTATAGTTTAGAACGTGCAAGACTTCGTGTAAAATTTGTAAGAGTTCTATTTGTTTTGAACCTCGTGCAAGACTTCGTGTAAAATTTGTAAGAGTTTTATTTGTTTTGAACCTTCTACTTTTTTAATAGTTTGAATAACATTATCGATTAATTTTTTTTCGCTAAACTTATTTCGATTCGATTTTATATCGCAAATCATATCGTTTTCTTTCGAAACCCGTAAAAATAAATTACGATTTTTATCGGATGTTGTTTTTTTTTTGTTTTATGAATTCTTGCAAATAATGTATATTTTAAATTTTGTATTTTAATAATTTGTTTAAAAAGTTTAGTTTTTTTTTTACTCTTTATATATGTAAAAAAGTTTTTAATTTTTAATTTTCTTTAATGTGAAAATTTTTTTTGTAAAAAGTTTTTTTCTCTTTATATATATAAAAAATTAAATTTAACATCCTTTTTTTTTCTTGTATTAATTCAATTTTTTTCATGTTAAGAACATAAAATTGTTTAATTTTTTTGAAGGAATTAAAACATATATAAACAATTTTAAAACTTTTTAACAAATTATCAAAAAAAAAGTAATGAGATCTAAAGATGATCTCATTACTTTTTTTCCTTCTTCTTCGCAAAAAATCAATCTCTCTATTGTTTATATTTCCAAGTCTGTTATTAGCATGTTGACATTCGTCATTTTTCCACTTACGAAAATGTTTTGAATGTTTATCTTTACTCTTTTGAGTTTTTTTACATTGGTGAACGCGCTCTCACCACCCGATTTGTCCACGAGTTCGAGTGAGATTATTGGATATATGTAAATTCCATAGAACAACAACAAATCGTCCTTGTCAAATTCTCTGTCTTCGGCGACGATGATATTATTTAGCAGATCGCTTTGGTACTCGTAAAACAAATCGAGCATGGCTTCATCCAATTTCAAACACATCTGATATTTGTTGTAGTGGTGCTCTAAGCCCTCCATCTCAACCTCATTCAATTTGATGGGATCGTGTTGTTGTAATGTATAGATATTAAAACCGAATTTCTTATACGCTTCATCTTATTTCAATTTCAATTCGCATCTTTTAGGTGTTGTTGTCATGATTGATTATTTGTTTTTTTTGTTTTATGAATTCTTGCAAATAATGTATATTTTAAATTTTGTATTTAAATAATAATTTGTTTTTCTCTTTATATATAAATAAAAAGTTAAATTTTAACATCCTTTTTTTCTCGTATTAATTCAATTTTTTTCACGTTAAGGAACATAAAAAAATTGATTAATTTCATGAAAATACATTTTTCACTTTAAAGAAAAAATTTGAATTAAAAAAAAAATCTTTTTATATATATAAAGAGTAAAAAAACAAAACTTTTTAACAAATTATTTAATACAAAATTCAAAAAAAAATATTCTTACAAATGGAGCAAACAGATAAAACAATGGAAAATTTAAATGAGAAAACTGTACCTCAGTTAAACGAGATTTGTAAACTATTAAAAATTTCACATTTCAGAAATCATAGAACTAAATCAAAAAAAATTGAAGTCATACAGAAATATTTGCGAAATGATGGAAAGGCAAACGAAATGTAGATAGCAACGACGTCAAAAAATGCATCGGTTGTGAAAAATGAGAAAAAGAAGAAGAAAAAGATAGTAAAAGGAATTGAAATGCAGACATCGAAAAAAATCAAAAACGTTTCGATGGTGAAAAATAAGAAGACAACTAAACGAAAAGCCGTTGAAGAACTTCAAGTTTCAAAAGAAAAGAAAAGAAAAACGAAAACGAAAACGAGTGATGCACTTCAGATTCTAGACAAACGAGATATATCGAGCGAAATTTGACAAGCAATGAACGAAGGGAAAGGAGAAGAATATCTAGCATGACTCGCCACGGAACTATTCTAATCGAAGCCCGTAGAATGGGAGAGTGCGATCAAAGGCATTTTTAAACTTTCGACATTGTTCCCTCGTTGAAGAAAATCGATCCAAAATTGTTCATGGAACGGGTGAAGAAAAAAGTATTGGATTTGTTTCGCAAATACATGAACGTGGGACTAAAATTAAGATGATACTCCATTGCGTGATGAATAAAATCGACGTGAAGTCCGGCGAGAGCATCGTGAAAAATGCATATTTCAGATCTAACGTCGAACCCGTATTTTGAGGTTCAGATTTATCGGATGTTTTCGAAAAGATGAAAGACAAGAGGTTAACGTCTCTCGTGAATTATCAACATGAAGGTAGTAATTGGACATTCGATGAAGTGTTGAAACTCGAAATTCACATAACTGAAAACGATTCATTGAAAGGGTCTTCCTACATGAAATTACCATATTTCTTAGCTAAAAAACAATCCGTAATCAACGTGAAAAATAAAGATGATCAGTGTTTTAAATGGGCAATCACCTCCGCTTTATACCCTGTTAAAATACACTCCGATAGAGTTTCTTGTTACGAGGAGACTTCTAAAAATCTCGATTGGACCGGAGTGACTTTTCCAACAGAATTAAAACACATCGAGCGTTTCGAGGCTCAAAATCCCACCATAGCAGTGAACGTCTTGGGATGAAAAATGAACGATCTATCCTCTCAGACAGACTTTGTATCTCAAAAGAGAAAAGACGATTATTTTATTACTGATTTCGAATGGTGACAATCGTCATTATTGTTGGGTTAAACATCCAAGCTGATTACTGTCGAGACAAAATAATAAACATGGGCATAAGGTATGTTTATGTTGCAACTGCATGAACACGATTCACAACAAAAAATCGTTAGCAAAACTTCAGGAATATTGCAACGAAAATCAAGGTGTCGCCATCGAAATGCCCAAACCCAACACCATCGTGAAGTTTGAAAATCACAATAGAAGGTTAAAAGTACCATTCGTCGTGTACGCCGATTTCGAATGTTTCACCGCAAAAATGAGTTCCTGTCAACCCAACGCTCTTCAAAGTTACGTCGAAAGATATCAAAAACACATACCTTCAGGCTATTGCATTTACGTGAAATGCGCTTTCGACTCGCAACACGACATGGGTCCCTTCACCTACATGAAACAGTGCGAAAACGACGACGTGGCCCAAAGGTTCGTGGAAGAATTAGAATCAAAAATTCAAATGTTATACGACAAATTCAAAACTCTGGTGAAAATGATCATCACGCGAGAGCAGCAGGACGAAAATAACAGAGCCACCGAATGTCACATATGCAGACAATCATTCGACGAGAATTCGGAGGAAAATAAGAAGGTCAGAGACCACGATCATTACACGGGTCTGTATCGTGGTCCAGCTCACAGCAAGTGTAATTTAAAATATCGAGACACCGTTTTCTATCCAGTGATATTTCACAATCTCTCGGGTTACGACAGTCATCTGTTCGTGAAAAATCTCGGCACTTCCCACAAAGAATTAAATTGCATCGCGAACAGCGAAGAAAGATACATTTCCTTCATGAAATGGAAGCTCATGGAGAAAAAAAGAGTAATCGACGGAGAGACATTGGAAGAAAAAATGAAATCCATTTGTAGAAGCATATGTTTCATCGACAGTTTTAAATTCATGTCGACCACTCTGGAAAAATTAGTTGATAACATGAGCAAGGATAAATTTAAAATCACAAGCGAACATTTCGGAGAACGAGTAGACATCATATTGAAGAAAGGAGTCTATCCTTGCGATTACATGAATGATCTAAAGAGATTCGAAGACACCACACTACCTTTGAAAGAAGATTTTTATTCAAAATTATACGAATCTGACATTTCCGACGAGAATTACGAACATGCCAAAAACGTGTGGAAATCATTCGATATGAAAACCATGAGAGATTATCACAATCTCTATCTGAAGACCAACGTTCTGCTCTTAGCAGACGTGTTCCAAAATTTTCGAGACGTCTGTCATCGAAATTACGATCTGGATCCCGCTTGGTATTTCACCGCACCCGGTCTGGCATGGGACGCTCTGTTGAAGACCACCAAAGTCCAATTGGAATTATTATCTGACGTGAACATGTTGCTCATGTTCGAAAGGGCTGCGAGAGGTGGCATCTCGATGATCTCCCACAGATATTCTGAAGCTAACAATCCCTATATGAAAGAAGGTTTCCATTCAAAACGGTCAAATAAATACATACAGTATTGGGATGCTAATAATCTGTACGGTTGGGCTATCAGTCATCATTTACCGATTGGAAATTTCAAATGGGTGACGGAACAGGAAGAGATGCAAAAATGGAGAGACTATCCTTGCATTTTAGAAGTCGATTTGAACTATCCTGAAGAATTACACGATCTACACAATGATTATCCGCTGGTTCCCGAACAAATGGAACCGAACGAAGGAGATGAGGAAAAACTCATTCCCAATTTATTTAACAAATGTAACTACGTCGTCTACAGCGAGAATTTGAAACAATACATCGATTACAGGATGAAATTAGTCAACATACATCGCATCATTCGATTCGACGAAGAGCCTTGGATGAAAAAATACGTCGATCTCAACACGAATCTTAGAATTCAAGCCGAGAATGATTTCAAAAAAGATTTATTCAAACTCATGAACAACTGCGTGTACGGTAAATCGATGGAAAACATCAGGAAGAGAACCGACATTCGACTCGTCACGTCTGAGAAAAGAGCTAAAAAATTAGTGGCGAAACCCAATTACAAACACCAAACCATATTCGACGAAAATCTAGTGGCCATTCACATGCAAAAGACGCACCTTCGTCAAACAAAAATTTGGTGATAAAGCCAAACTACTGTTCACCGACATGGACAGTTTAGTTTATGAAATAGAGACGAAAGACGTCTACCGAGATATATCTCTGGACGTGGCCACGTGGTTCGACACGAGCAATTATCCTGTCGATCACCCATCCAAAATTCAATCGAACGACAACAAGAAGGTGTTGGGTAAATTTAAGGACGAGAGCGGCGTAAACAAATCATCGAATTCGTGGGCTTGAGACCTTAACTGTATGCTTATCGTATAGAAGATGAAGAGATCAAGAAGAGCAAAGGGGTTAAAACATGCGTCGTGAAGAAAAACATCTCTTTCCAAGAGTATAAAGATTGTTTGTTAGGAGGTGGTCCGGTGTATAAGACTATGAAATCGATTCGAAGCGAAAATCACAACTTGTATACCGAAATAGTCAACAAGATTTCGTTGACGGCCGACGACGATAAGAGATTCGTGTTAGATGATAAAATAAGCACTTTGGCACTTGGACATTGGATTTCAGATCTAATTAGAGACGATATGATTGTGGATGATTGGATTCCAGATATGAGTAAGGATGATAGGATTCAAGATATGAGTAAGGATGATAGAATTCCAGAAAATCAAGAGGAATTAGATGGATTCGAAATTATAGAAATCGATAGAGACATCGAGAGAGTTAGTTTAAAAAGAAAAAGAAAAAAAAAAAAAAAAAAAAATAACGTCATTTTAGTGAATTATAATAAAAAATAAATAAATAAAAAAAATAAATAAATATATACGCATTTATGAATAAGAAAATAGAGATATCCGTAGAAGGTGTCGTCTTACCTAACAAACCCCTATCCAACATCGATCTGTCGAATGCAGTGAAGGATTTGAAAATCAAAGATTTTCTAGGTGTGTTTTCCAGAGATGCCTTACTGAAGAGAAGACCTCGACAATCGGAATGCGGAATTTTAAATCTAGATGATTTATCGGGTGGAGGCACTCACTGGGTGGCGTGGTTCAAGAATGGGAAGAAGAATTATTATTTCGACAGCTACGGAATCTCGCCGCCAAAAGAAATAAAGAACTATTTCAACAAATCGATGGTTCGTTACAACACGGAACGAGTGCAATCACCAGATCAAGTGTTTTGCGGTCACCTGTGTCTCTACATTCTCAAGAGATGGTCTAAAGGCGATCAGTTTCAAGACATTCTCAATGATTTACATTACAGAGAGATTTTTTTTTATAGTATATATAAAGACAAAAAAATTATTTTAAAAAATTTTAATCGAATAAAAACGAAAAATAAAAATAAAATAATTCACTTTTTAATAAACTGCGTTTTGAATATATTTTTTTTTAAAAAAACAAAAAATCTCAAAAACAACATGCCAGTCGATAAATTTGGTAGAAGTGATGACGAAAAAGTCAACTTAAGAAAGAAGAGGAAGACGTTCGAAGTCGACGATGGTTACAACATTGCCAACTTGGACGAACGTTACGTTCAGAGATACGAACCTCGAGAGGTACCTTTGAACATGAACGATAAGAAGCTCTATAATCTTCCCGAGCTGATACATCTCGCAGATGCTGCGACTAAAAAATATGTCGACAGGGGGAATGCTGATTTCGAACGAATCATGCTAGATAATTCTGTGGATAAAACCATGACCGACGATCTCGATCTGAAATCTAAACGTTTGGTGAACGTCGCTAATCCCATAGATTCCACAGATGCCGCAACCAAGAAATACGCAGACGACTCTCACGCGAGATTCAGTGAACACCTGAGAAATAGATACGTTCAGAAAACGATGCACTCGCAATTGAACGCCAATTCTAACAAGATAACGAACGTGGCCACTCCCACGAATCCCAAGGACGTGGCGACCAAACACTACATAGATCTGGAACAGAGAAAGTCTGACAGACGAGAAATGAAATCAGATCTGAATGCAGGATTCAACAAGATATTGAATCTGTCGAAGGTCGACAACACGGATGCAGACTCAACCGCGGTCAACAAGGGTTACGTAGATTCTGCCGTGATATGATCACAAGAATACCTAGAATCGCAAGTGGACAATCTCTACCTAAACAAACAATCTGGCAGAACCATGTAGAATTTATTCGGACTCAGTCACGATCCCGAATTCGATTCCAGCGCAGTCAGCAGAAAGTACGTGGACGACAACTCGGTCTGGAGGAAGGGCGACATCATGGAAGGTAAACTAGACATGGGTGGACACGCGCTCACGAATCTACCGGATCCTGTGAACATGACGGATGCCTGCACCCTGATTTCGGTGGAGGAGAAAGTTAAATATGCTAGACAATTGATCACCGTGTGGGCCGAGGAGGCCGGCACCTTAGATTAGGGAAAAGCTGAGTGGTCTTTCGGAAATGGAGGTAGCGGATCGAAACATGGTCAGGTGGGATATCCCATGCAGCTGGGAGGTGAAATCCTTCGAATGAGTCTGGCTTCCTCAGATTTGAATAACAGAGCAGTCGTCAATCTCATGGTGAATGGAGTAGAGAGCGAAAAGAGATACAGCATCGAAAAGACTGAGAATCAACACGCAAACATTAGCACGTTCGGCACGCCTCTCAAAGTGAACGCTGGAGACAGGATTAATTTTGTTACGAAAACCAATAATCCCGAAGCCGCCTCTTCCGTGGTGAGTCTACTGATCGAACTAGTTCCTTTGAACAAACAGTGAACGCGTGGAAAATAATGAATTAAAAAAAAAATAATGTGTGATTTATTAAAAAAAAAAAAAAAAAGTAATGAGATTTAGAAAGATGTTCAATCTCTCTAGATCACATTACTTTATTTATTTTTTTTTTGTTTTTTTTTGTTTTTTTTTTGTTTTTAATAATTACTCATTACTTTTTTTAATTTTTTTTTTGTTTTATTTTTTTTTCACACACGTCTCTCATCGAATGATCGACATCTTATTTCCATCCGATTCAAATTGTAATTCTCTGTCCGACAGGACCAGGGCGAAGGCTTCGGTTTTTCTCGGCATGTTCCTATTGAATTGCATCTTGATCTGAATGTCTAAGACGCTACTCTTGAGTCGTTCACTCTGTTTACTGACGTCTAATACGAACATGGGATACATCGACTTGTATTCGCCGGGAGATATGTTAGGATTGCTCATCAATTCGTCTAGACCGCGATACTTCTTTCTAAAATCAGCAGCGTCGCCGTACAGTCTGCAGAAATCATTCTTGTCGAACAACGCGCTGTAATCGATTGCTGGATATCTCGTGGCGTTCATAAACACTTGCATGTTTCTCAAATGGCAGTGATCGAACAGCGACGCATTCTTTTCCTGAGACCCGTCCCTATTGGTCTGAAATGCAACCACGATGAAACGCAGCCTCTCAGAAGCGGATTTCACCATCAATCTCCAATCGACGTGATTCATGGAGAGAGGAATGCTAGCCGTGTCGCACTGTCTCATTCTAAATCCCACGGGTAATTTACTCTTGGATTCTATGATCTTGTAGAGACGTGCTTTTTCCACGATCGAAGGCTCCATGTGCGGAACGAACCACGATATCTTGTGTAGAGTTATCTTACCCGCATTGGTCGCAGTGAGTCTCACTATTGCGTCGTCGCCTCCTTTTCGAATCAACGTCAGATTGTGTTTGAATCCATACATGATCTTGTTGTAATTGTCTGCAAATCCGAAGATGTGTTTCAAAGGTATCCTGAACGAAAACGTTCCTTTAGGTCTGGACGTCTTGACGACGTAGTCGAAAATCGCGGCGGCGCCGGCGCTAGCAGGGCCGACGGTGTCTTTCACCCACAACTGATTAAGTCCTCTGGATTTCGAGAAATCATCAGGATACGTCAAGAGTCCAAACATCGTGGTGGCCTGACCGGGATGAAACACAGATTCTATTTCTTGTCCGGATAGCATGTATTTTATATTACTGAATAGATGCATGATGCCATTATTGGCTAGAGTAACCGTGTCGTCGTCGGCGTAGTCGCTCCCATCTTCCTTGGTGAGACGTCCCTGCGCCACTATGTAACTCTCGCTAGGATGTATGAATAGATCTTGAGTTTCGACGTTGATTCTCATCTCTCCCGCATTGTTCAAACTCGTTCCGGTTACCGGTTCGTATTCGTGAACCTCATATTCTTGAATACTTTCATCTTTCACTATGCTTTGTGCTATATCTAGTATATTTGTCATTTTTAAAGGATTTTTGTTTTTTTGTTTATTAATTAGCTTGCTTTTGTTTTCTAAAAATAGTTTTTAATTATTTTTTTTATTATTATTATTTTTCTCTCCTATATATATATATGTGTGTAAACAAGGAAATGTTAAAGAGAGTAAATAAAAGAAATTTGTTTTCTTATCAAAACTTTGTCTTCTGTAATTGTTGTTCGTAAAACTTTCCGATGATCTCTTCTCCATCCAAAGCTTCGATTTTGAAAGTCACCGGATTGGTGTGAAATATTTTGATCATCACGAAGATTTCCGAGGTCCATCGAGGAGTATAACCCTTTTCGAAGTGCTTCTTATAAGCGTAGATTCTCACTCGATCACCGACCGCAAATTTCGGCGTTCTAGACTTCTTCCTTATCTTAGATCTTTCAGGATATAGATTCGCGTAGACCCGTTTTTCATTTCGAGGATCGCTAGCTTCCACGGGAGTCATCTTGATCAATCTGTGTCGCGTGTTGTTGTAATCTTTGACCAGACTGTTCAGAGCGTATATGTATTTCTTGGTCGAATTCACCGTGAAGTATCTATGCATCTTTTCCTTCATCGTTCGATTCCAACGTTCCACCACGCTGACTTTCTCTTCGTTTTCGATCGAGTAGAGGTCGGCCAATCGATGAACGTGCTTGTTGTAGAATTCCTTTCCCTTATCCACCCACAATTTACTCGGTTTTCGAGAAGACGAGTCGAACACGCTCTTCAGAGCCTCGGCGACGCAAGGTCCCGATTTATTCTTCAAAGCTCTGATCCAACTGTATTTGGAAAACACGTCGATGACTGTCAATAGATATTTGACGCCCTCGTTCCACCTCGGAAACGATCTCATGTCGACCAAGTCAGCAGACCAAATATCATCCAAACCCTTCACAAACACCCTTCTCTTTCGAAATTTACGCACGATGGGTTTGTGTAACTCCCCAGCCAGTTCGCTCGTCAATAATCGTTTCTTCTTCTTTTCCGATGCGCTTTTTTTTAACGCCCCATCCGAATCGACGTTTCGCACCGATCAGATTGCCGACCAGCGAACGTTCTATCTGCTCTCTCCTTCGGATTCGATATGCCTCTCAATTTTCCCAACATGTTTTTATCGCAGACGTCATTGCAAGTCTTGGTGTCGGGATGTCTGGCGTAGCACAGATCGTGATCATACGCGGCCGCGTCCACCCTATTCACAGGTTTGCTCCAAGATTTAGGAGTCAGATCGGCGTTGAGTCTCTTGTTCAATTTCGTTCCGGGTCCCGTGAAACTGTGACCAGGCAGATGCATTTCGAAAGGTAGATTATTGATCATTTTATTCACGATGCCTTTACCTTTGCTCGCGTTCTTTTTTTGACGAATCGAGTCTTGATAGAACCACATACGTCGCAAATTCTGCGAAGCATCTGTCTATCGTTTTTAGTTCGTACTTCTCGAGAATTACTCGTCTCGGTAACTCTTGGTACACTTTACGCAATACATTTTTAAGAGTTATTTAAATTAATTTCGTTTTTTATTTTATATATAAATTTAATAATTAATTAATTCTGTTCTTATTATATATATATTTTTGTTTCAATCGCTGCTCTTGAGTTCCATCATCTTACTGAATTCCTCCCTGGCCTCTTTCCTCCCCTTTTCCACGAGAGAATCCTTCATCTCTTCTTTGATGATCTGACGAGTCTTGATTCTCACGGCTTCTTTCATGGCATTGTATTTCGTTTTCTCGCTCAATATCGCAAAGTATTCTCCGTCCGATATGCTACCGTCTTTCAACGCCATCGAGATCATTTCGGATATCGTGTCGATATTGGAGTCAGCCAAGACGCGAATCTTGTCGTGTTTCCTCGCCTTCAGATATAATTTCCTACTGAAAAAGTTTCCGAGCGTGCTAAACAATCTGGCGGCGAGAGCCACTCCTTCTATGGTTAACACAATCGGAATACTGACCACAGTCGACAACAATCCGATGCCGGCCGCGTGTAAACCCATGGAAATCGTGATAAGTGTCGTGTCGATCGCATTGACGAATTTCACGAAACGCGAATACTTCTTCTTGAGAGAATGACGAGAATCTCTCTCTCGAGTTAGATACTCTTGGATTCTACTGATTTGATCAACAATGCGATACCTCTCTCCTCTTTCTTTTTCTTCTAGCGACGGTGCCGTTGGCAAAACGCCGTTCGGATTCTCATCCTCGTCGTCCACTAACGTTGGATACAATTTATTTCTGGTTCTCAATTTTGTGGGTTTCTTTTCTTTCTAATATTAGATAAAACATTTATATGTGTATTTATTTTATTTCTATTCTCCCTTATTTTATATCAACGAGAAAACTTAGACGTATGCTTCATTGAACAATAATTTCATGACACATCCCTTGTCTTCTAAAGTCAGACTTTTACGCGCCAATTTCAGTTCTTCCGAAACTGTGGGCTTGCTTCGATCCTTACAGAAGAGTAATCTCTTCCAAAACGCGATCACTTCGTCGATTTGAACGCGTTCGAACGCCGGTTCGAAATACTTGACGACCATATCTTCCCTTTCCATCCACAGACACGAATGATTTTCGTGATCGAAGTCTAGGTGATCCCGACATCCGACGCATCGTTCTAACAAGAGACGGCCTAGTTGTTCGTTCACACAGAATGCGTAGGCTCTCATCAGCATTTTTAAAAGAAACCTTGATCTAATAATCTGGGAAGCGCTCATGATTTACGTATTTATTTTTTTTATTATCTATTCGATTTGATATATTTATTTTTTAAATAACTGTTTATACATTTTTTTTTCTCTCCTATATATATCATCACTTTTTTTTATTTCCTCGGGAAACGTGACAGTGGTTTTGCCTGTTCGGGACCACCTCTTTTCCGTGTACCGTACACGAGTCGATTTCTGACGTAAAATCAACAAATGGATTTCGTGTACGCCTCCATAGGGATTCAGTGTTTAAATCGTGTACAGACAGGGATGGTCCAGAATCGGCAGACCACTTTTCGACGCTGGTCCAGAAACGGCAACACGTTTTTGCTCGCGATTTTTAACACTGAATCCTATGGGGGAAACCCATTTGCCGATTCGGGACCAGACGATACACCTATTTTTCCTTAAAATTTCATACATTTTTTTCACTCTTGAGCGATGTGTATATAGAATCCAGTGGTGTAGAATCGGCAAGCCGATTCGGGACCACCAAAGAAAGCGACAAACCGTGTACCTGTACACGATTTTAACATTAAATCCTATGGAGGTGTACATCGATGTACGTGTACATGTACGAAATCGTGTACATTTGGTCCCGAATCGGCATTTATTACCTACTCAGGATATCTGAATTTGATTATTTTTTTATTCCTTAGCTCTGATACGTTTTGTTCAGTACATAGAGGATCTCCAATGATTCGCGATTCCATACGAAATGTCTGTACCTAATTCAATGAAATCAATCTGAGCTGAGTTTTACCCGGCTCAGATCGATGTTAGTGAACGGCTTCAGAAGTTTTATGTCAACTCGTGACGAATTTAAGATTCCTTTCATCACATAATGTGTAATATACCCTTCCAGCTGATGTAACGAGTGGCGACTGAAGCTGACAGGCGCCGTTCTCAAACTCGCCAGTCAAATTGTATTATTGTTTTCAAATCATCGGGCTCGCTCCACTGAGGGGTTTGCAAGCTATGTTTATGAGACAAAAGACGAACATATTTAGTTATTTGGGAAATGTTTTTTTTACGAAAATATCGTCTATTATTTGTATTAGGAGAAGCTTAATCCCATTCAAGTTCCAAAACCAACTCACTGACAAAGTAACATCGTCGACGTTGACATTTGACGTCATTCTCGTATTACACATGTTGTGAACGACATTTTCCGTAATGAGCTATTTGATGGTGATTATGTGATAAATTATCTTATTTATCTCTATCGCCTACTCACAGTGTCATGTGACGTGAATATGCGTAAAACGGGACGATATCTGATACTGCCCCTAAAATACACCTTTCTGACAGTTTCCGAACTTGAAATGACCTTGAAGGTCAACATCCAGATGGGCACCCGTGTTCATTGTTGAGTGGGATGGCGGCAAGACGTTGCCATCAACAGAAATATGCCATCAAAATACTTTTTTTTTTTGTTGGTATTACTTTGGCTGCCCGGGAGCGCGGTGGCTCAGTAGGTAGAGGTGCAGGCTGCAAGCCGAGAGGTCCTCGGTTCGAATTCCACCTGCGGCAACCGCGTTGTGTCCTTGGGCAAGACACTTCATCTCCATTGCCCGCGTGGGGGCAGGATGACGCCGTGTACTAAGGCGTACTGCATGTCGATGGTACGCATGTCTTCAACCAATCTAACCCTGCCTGTGCTACAGTGCGGAGTTACGATGTTGGGGAGCTGACAGCTGCTCGTCGTTGCTCGGTGGTTCTCTCTGGGTACTCCGGCTTTCTCCACCCGTAAAACTGTCACGGTCATGATTAGCCATTGTGCATAAATATGTGACCTTAAACATCAATAAATAAATAAATAACTTTGGCTGCCCTGCGATATTGTGTGTGAGACTGAACAAAATACCAGAAACATCAGTCATCTTACTAAACGAAGTCAACAACTGTATTATTACAAAATCTCTAATAGTGATCGATTTTTACCAATGGGTAACGGTTAAAACAAGGTGTTAATTTTTGTTACGTGTGGATATATATACCTGGAACTTAATTAAGCACCCCCTGAAATGGTTCATGACAGTGAAGTTGCTGTTACTGATTATTATGTTTTAATGATTGCTAAGTTTTGCAGTACATTTCATCTCGTGAAACATGATTTTCCTGGTTGATAGCGTACTCCAAACACATCCCCTTGTCCACGTGAAGCGTTCTTCCCACGAATGTCACAAAAAACGCTATTATTCACAAGCAATATCTGGGTATCAAACAAGAACATTTGTTACTTCTTTCATCAATAAATGTTAACATGACAAGGAACAGACTGTCAAAGACTCTAAAATGGCAAATCGTTGGCGTCCATGCACGCCCACGCAAACCTATTGGAAGGCAACTTGGCTATGGTCATTCTGTCATCAGCAGACTTGTCAGAAAACATCAACAAACTAACAATGTTAAGGCTCGACCAAGGCCTGGACAACCCAAAAAAAAACTTTCCTCGGGAGGATCGGAGTCTGCATGCCTCGTTAGACGTTAGCACTTTGCATCAAGTGAGGTTTTGAAACGCCTTTGGCTGTCCAACAGGCGTGAGCAACAGAACTGCCCGAAACCGCCTCAAAGTACTGCGTGTGAGGTCCAAAAGGGTCATCCATCGACCAGTCCTGTCCGATCAGCATCAGATACGACGTTTAGAATGGTGTATTGCACAACATTGGAATCTCAGGACATGGAGGAGAGTCCATTCGTCAGGCGAGACTTGGTTCCTGCTTCACATCACATATGGTAGCATGAGAGTGTGGAGACATAGACATACTGTTTACTGGCCCAGGAACATCAGACCTACTGTTCCTTATGGTGGGGGATCAATAATCATCTGGTGATGCCTCTCTAGTGATTGTAAATTTCATATGGTGAATGTACGTGGGAATCTCAATGGTCATCAGTATATCCGGTACATTCTCAAACCGCTTGCCGTGCCTCATTTTGACAACCACCTCTTGGCTACTCGCCCTGTATTCATGGAAGACAATACAAGGCCACATCGTTCCCATGCTGTGAGAGCATTCGCTCAAAACAACGCTACTACAACACTACCATAGCCTGCAATAATCCCCGATTTGAATCCCTTAGAATACGTCTGGAACTTTCCTGGATATTTTGTACAAGCAAGGGATCCGCCTGAATTTGGCACAATTGAAAGCTGCATCGCATGAGGAGTGGCAGCAGTTGCCTCTAGGCCGTTTCAAAAGGCTCACCGGTAGCATTAGGAGGAGGGTTCAGGTTATCAACTGGGAAATGTGGTGGATACACTCGCAACTGAGATCAGACACTGCTATTGTGTTCAAGAGATCACAAGTTCCATTTGTGTCAGTAATTACGGATATTGTTTCATCATGGACCGTTCCAGCACCATACTTGTCGAGAGAACATTTTTCCATCAAACACATTAGTGACAGGTATGTGTAATCAGCACCATGAAAATACTGCATATTTTCATCATAGTGTTGTCTTTCATTTGCCGATAGACCATTCTTTCCGCAAACAATCATGTTTGTCCATTTGAAAGATAGCATGACAAATAATGAGAGTTTCCATTAACACCACCGTGAAAAAACAAGGGGTGCTTAATTAAGTTCCAGGTGTATATATAAGGTTTTTAGGAGTTTTTTTGTCTCTTTTTTGACAAAGAACCTTTTAAAAGGTGAAAATATGGAACAACATACATGTAACAATTTGACAAATAGTCAATTCTTAGTTTGTCCACGATGTTTAGCAAGTAAGTACGATTCTGTGTGAATTAAAAACCGTTCAGGTCCTGTTGCCGAAAGAGAGGTTCTTACCGATCGACAGGGACAGAGTATTCGTCTGCTGAAGTGAAAAAAAATGTTTCCATATTTCTCACCTACCACGTTAATACAATTTCCATATAATACCAGTATGTGACCTTTGTGACGATTATTTGTTTGTTTGTGGAAGACGAAATTATTAAACTAAATGCTCATATTTGTTTGTTTTTTTTAAATTTTGCAGGTTTCTCACGGAAAAGTCTTTAGGCCACAGAGGCTCTGGAACCGTTAACCTAACGAATCGGCTCCATTCGTTCGAGTAGTTTATAAATGGAGCAGTTGAAAAACATTTTCAACAAAACCATGTCATGTGGCACGTCACTTACATGAGTTCATCGAACTCGTTTCAATGAGCGGGTCACATGATATAGTTTGGTTGAAGTTTTTAGAAATGCGGAAAAAAGGTGAAGGGGTAAACTAAGTTTTAACTCCTTCATCCCCGACGTCACGAATAGTATCGTCAATCATCCCCGACCTCCAGAATAGTATCGTCAATCATCCCCGACGTCCGGAATAGTATCGTCAATGATCCCCGACGTCCGGAATAGTATCGTCAACCATCCCCAACGTCCAGAATAGTATCGTCAATCATCCTCGACGTCCAGAATAGTATCGTCAATCATCCACGACGTCCAGTGTAGTACCGTCAGTCATCCCCGACGTCAGGAATAGTATCGTCAATCATTCCCGACGGCGGGAATACTATCGTCAATCACCCCCGATGTAAGGAATACTATCGTCAATCATCCCTGGCATCCGCAGTAGTATTGCCAATCATCACTGACATCAGGAATAGTATAGTCAATCATCCCCGACGTCAGGAATAGTATCGTCAATCGTCCCCGACGTCCAGAATAGTATCGTCAATCACCCCCGACGTCCGGAAAAGTATCATCAATCATCCCCGACGTACGGAATAGTATCGGCAAGCATCCACGTCAGAGCAGTCGTCAATCTCATGGTGAATGGAGTAGAGAGCGAAAAGAGATACAGCATCGAAAAGACTGAGAATCAACACGCAAACGTTAGCACGTTCGGCACGCCTCTCAAAGTGAACGCTGGAGACAGGATTAATTTTGTTACGAAAACCAATAATCCCGAAGCCGCCTCTTCCGTGGTGAGTCTACTGATCGAACTAGTTCCTTTGAACAAACAGTGAACGCGTGGAAAATAATGAATTAAAAAAAAAATAATGTGTGATTTATTAAAAAAAAAAAAAAAAAGTAATGAGATTTAGAAAGATGTTCAATCTCTCTAGATCACATTACTTTATTTATTTTTTTTTTGTTTTTTTTTGTTTTTTTTTTGTTTTTAATAATTACTCATTACTTTTTTTAATTTTTTTTTTGTTTTATTTTTTTTTCACACACGTCTCTCATCGAATGATCGACATCTTATTTCCATCCGATTCAAATTGTAATTCTCTGTCCGACAGGACCAGGGCGAAGGCTTCGGTTTTTCTCGGCATGTTCCTATTGAATTGCATCTTGATCTGAATGTCTAAGACGCTACTCTTGAGTCGTTCACTCTGTTTACTGACGTCTAATACGAACATGGGATACATCGACTTGTATTCGCCGGGAGATATGTTAGGATTGCTCATCAATTCGTCTAGACCGCGATACTTCTTTCTAAAATCAGCAGCGTCGCCGTACAGTCTGCAGAAATCATTCTTGTCGAACAACGCGCTGTAATCGATTGCTGGATATCTCGTGGCGTTCATAAACACTTGCATGTTTCTCAAATGGCAGTGATCGAACAGCGACGCATTCTTTTCCTGAGACCCGTCCCTATTGGTCTGAAATGCAACCACGATGAAACGCAGCCTCTCAGAAGCGGATTTCACCATCAATCTCCAATCGACGTGATTCATGGAGAGAGGAATGCTAGCCGTGTCGCACTGTCTCATTCTAAATCCCACGGGTAATTTACTCTTGGATTCTATGATCTTGTAGAGACGTGCTTTTTCCACGATCGAAGGCTCCATGTGCGGAACGAACCACGATATCTTGTGTAGAGTTATCTTACCCGTATTGGTCGCAGTGAGTCTCACTATTGCGTCGTCGCCTCCTTTTCGAATCAACGTCAGATTGTGTTTGAATCCATACATGATCTTGTTGTAATTGTCTGCAAATCCGAAGATGTGTTTCAAAGGTATCCTGAACGAAAACGTTCCTTTAGGTCTGGACGTCTTGACGACGTAGTCGAAAATCGCGGCGGCGCCGGCGCTAGCAGGGCCGACGGTGTCTTTCACCCACAACTGATTAAGTCCTCTGGATTTCGAAAAATCATCAGGATACGTCAAGAGTCCAAACATCGTGGTGGCCTGACCGGGATGAAACACAGATTCTATTTCTTGTCCGGATAGCATGTATTTTATATTACTGAATAGATGCATGATGCCATTATTGGCTAGAGTAACCGTGTCGTCGTCGGCGTAGTCGCTCCCATCTTCCTTGGTGAGACGTCCCTGCGCCACTATGTAACTCTCGCTAGGATGTATGAATAGATCTTGAGTTTCGACGTTGATTCTCATCTCTCCCGCATTGTTCAAACTCGTTCCGGTTACCGGTTCGTATTCGTGAACCTCATATTCTTGAATACTTTCATCTTTCACTATGCTTTGTGCTATATCTAGTATATTTGTCATTTTTAAAGGATTTTTGTTTTTTTGTTTATTAATTAGCTTGCTTTTGTTTTCTAAAAATAGTTTTTAATTATTTTTTTTATTATTATTATTTTTCTCTCCTATATATATATATGTGTGTAAACAAGGAAATGTTAAAGAGAGTAAATAAAAGAAATTTGTTTTCTTATCAAAACTTTGTCTTCTGTAATTGTTGTTCGTAAAACTTTCCGATGATCTCTTCTCCATCCAAAGCTTCGATTTTGAAAGTCACCGGATTGGTGTGAAATATTTTGATCATCACGAAGATTTCCGAGGTCCATCGAGGAGTATAACCCTTTTCGAAGTGCTTCTTATAAGCGTAGATTCTCACTCGATCACCGACCGCAAATTTCGGCGTTCTAGACTTCTTCCTTATCTTAGATCTTTCAGGATATAGATTCGCGTAGACCCGTTTTTCATTTCGAGGATCGCTAGCTTCCACGGGAGTCATCTTGATCAATCTGTGTCGCGTGTTGTTGTAATCTTTGACCAGACTGTTCAGAGCGTATATGTATTTCTTGGTCGAATTCACCGTGAAGTATCTATGCATCTTTTCCTTCATCGTTCGATTCCAACGTTCCACCACGCTGACTTTCTCTTCGTTTTCGATCGAGTAGAGGTCGGCCAATCGATGAACGTGCTTGTTGTAGAATTCCTTTCCCTTATCCACCCACAATTTACTCGGTTTTCGAGAAGACGAGTCGAACACGCTCTTCAGAGCCTCGGCGACGCAAGGTCCCGATTTATTCTTCAAAGCTCTGATCCAACTGTATTTGGAAAACACGTCGATGACTGTCAATAGATATTTGACGCCCTCGTTCCACCTCGGAAACGATCTCATGTCGACCAAGTCAGCAGACCAAATATCATCCAAACCCTTCACAAACACCCTTCTCTTTCGAAATTTACGCACGATGGGTTTGTGTAACTCCCCAGCCAGTTCGCTCGTCAATAATCGTTTCTTCTTCTTTTCCGATGCGCTTTTTTTTAACGCCCCATCCGAATCGACGTTTCGCACCGATCAGATTGCCGACCAGCGAACGTTCTATCTGCTCTCTCCTTCGGATTCGATATGCCTCTCAATTTTCCCAACATGTTTTTATCGCAGACGTCATTGCAAGTCTTGGTGTCGGGATGTCTGGCGTAGCACAGATCGTGATCATACGCGGCCGCGTCCACCCTATTCACAGGTTTGCTCCAAGATTTAGGAGTCAGATCGGCGTTGAGTCTCTTGTTCAATTTCGTTCCGGGTCCCGTGAAACTGTGACCAGGCAGATGCATTTCGAAAGGTAGATTATTGATCATTTTATTCACGATGCCTTTACCTTTGCTCGCGTTCTTTTTTTGACGAATCGAGTCTTGATAGAACCACATACGTCGCAAATTCTGCGAAGCATCTGTCTATCGTTTTTAGTTCGTACTTCTCGAGAATTACTCGTCTCGGTAACTCTTGGTACACTTTACGCAATACATTTTTAAGAGTTATTTAAATTAATTTCGTTTTTTATTTTATATATAAATTTAATAATTAATTAATTCTGTTCTTATTATATATATATTTTTGTTTCAATCGCTGCTCTTGAGTTCCATCATCTTACTGAATTCCTCCCTGGCCTCTTTCCTCCCCTTTTCCACGAGAGAATCCTTCATCTCTTCTTTGATGATCTGACGAGTCTTGATTCTCACGGCTTCTTTCATGGCATTGTATTTCGTTTTCTCGCTCAATATCGCAAAGTATTCTCCGTCCGATATGCTACCGTCTTTCAACGCCATCGAGATCATTTCGGATATCGTGTCGATATTGGAGTCAGCCAAGACGCGAATCTTGTCGTGTTTCCTCGCCTTCAGATATAATTTCCTACTGAAAAAGTTTCCGAGCGTGCTAAACAATCTGGCGGCGAGAGCCACTCCTTCTATGGTTAACACAATCGGAATACTGACCACAGTCGACAACAATCCGATGCCAGCCGCGTGTAAACCCATGGAAATCGTGATAAGTGTCGTGTCGATCGCATTGACGAATTTCACGAAACGCGAATACTTCTTCTTGAGAGAATGACGAGAATCTCTCTCTCGAGTTAGATACTCTTGGATTCTACTGATTTGATCAACAATGCGATACCTCTCTCCTCTTTCTTTTTCTTCTAGCGACGGTGCCGTTGGCAAAACGCCGTTCGGATTCTCATCCTCGTCGTCCACTAACGTTGGATACAATTTATTTCTGGTTCTCAATTTTGTGGGTTTCTTTTCTTTCTAATATTAGATAAAACATTTATATGTGTATTTATTTTATTTCTATTCTCCCTTATTTTATATCAACGAGAAAACTTAGACGTATGCTTCATTGAACAATAATTTCATGACACATCCCTTGTCTTCTAAAGTCAGACTTTTACGCGCCAATTTCAGTTCTTCCGAAACTGTGGGCTTGCTTCGATCCTTACAGAAGAGTAATCTCTTCCAAAACGCGATCACTTCGTCGATTTGAACGCGTTCGAACGCCGGTTCGAAATACTTGACGACCATATCTTCCCTTTCCATCCACAGACACGAATGATTTTCGTGATCGAAGTCTAGGTGATCCCGACATCCGACGCATCGTTCTAACAAGAGACGGCCTAGTTGTTCGTTCACACAGAATGCGTAGGCTCTCATCAGCATTTTTAAAAGAAACCTTGATCTAATAATCTGGGAAGCGCTCATGATTTACGTATTTATTTTTTTTTATTATCTATTCGATTTGATATATTTATTTTTTAAATAACTGTTTATACATTTTTTTTTCTCTCCTATATATATCATCACTTTTTTTTATTTCCTCGGGAAACGTGACAGTGGTTTTGCCTGTTCGGGACCACCTCTTTTCCGTGTACCGTACACGAGTCGATTTCTGACGTAAAATCAACAAATGGATTTCGTGTACGCCTCCATAGGGATTCAGTGTTTAAATCGTGTACAGACAGGGATGGTCCAGAATCGGCAGACCACTTTTCGACGCTGGTCCAGAAACGGCAACACGTTTTTGCTCGCGATTTTTAACACTGAATCCTATGGGGGAAACCCATTTGCCGATTCGGGACCAGACGATACACCTATTTTTCCTTAAAATTTCATACATTTTTTTCACTCTTGAGCGATGTGTATATAGAATCCAGTGGTGTAGAATCGGCAAGCCGATTCGGGACCACCAAAGAAAACGACAAACCGTGTACCTGTACACGATTTTAACATTAAATCCTATGGAGGTGTACATCGATGTACGTGTACATGTACGAAATCGTGTACATTTGGTCCCGAATCGGCATTTATTACCTACTCAGGATATCTGAATTTGATTATTTTTTTATTCCTTAGCTCTGATACGTTTTGTTCAGTACATAGAGGATCTCCAATGATTCGCGATTCCATACGAAATGTCTGTACCTAATTCAATGAAATCAATCTGAGCTGAGTTTTACCCGGCTCAGATCGATGTTAGTGAACGGCTTCAGAAGTTTTATGTCAACTCGTGACGAATTTAAGATTCCTTTCATCACATAATGTGTAATATACCCTTCCAGCTGATGTAACGAGTGGCGACTGAAGCTGACAGGCGCCGTTCTCAAACTCGCCAGTCAAATTGTATTATTGTTTTCAAATCATCGGGCTCGCTCCACTGAGGGGTTTGCAAGCTATGTTTATGAGACAAAAGACGAACATATTTAGTTATTTGGGAAATGTTTTTTTTACGAAAATATCGTCTATTATTTGTATTAGGAGAAGCTTAATCCCATTCAAGTTCCAAAACCAACTCACTGACAAAGTAACATCGTCGACGTTGACATTTGACGTCATTCTCGTATTACACATGTTGTGAACGACATTTTCCGTAATGAGCTATTTGATGGTGATTATGTGATAAATTATCTTATTTATCTCTATCGCCTACTCACAGTGTCATGTGACGTGAATATGCGTAAAACGGGACGATATCTGATACTGCCCCTAAAATACACCTTTCTGACAGTTTCCGAACTTGAAATGACCTTGAAGGTCAACATCCAGATGGGCACCCGTGTTCATTGTTGAGTGGGATGGCGGCAAGACGTTGCCATCAACAGAAATATGCCATGAAAATACTTTTTTTTTTTGTTGGTATTACTTTGGCTGCCCGGGAGCGCGATGGCTCAGTAGGTAGAGGTGCAGGCTGCAAGCCGAGAGGTCCTCGGTTCGAATTCCACCTGCGGCAACCGCGTTGTGTCCTTGGGCAAGACACTTCATCTCCATTGCCCGCGTGGGAGCAGGATGACGCCGTGTACTAAGGCGTACTGCATGTCGATGGTACGCATGTCTTCAACCAATCTAACCCTGCCTGTGCTACAGTGCGGAGTTACGATGTTGGGGAGCTGACAGCTGCTCGTCGTTGCTCGGTGGTTCTCTCTGGGTACTCCGGCTTTCTCCACCCGTAAAACTGTCACGGTCATGATTAGCCATTGTGCATAAATATGTGACCTTAAACATCAATAAATAAATAAATAACTTTGGCTGCCCTGCGATATTGTGTGTGAGACTGAACAAAATACCAGAAACATCAGTCATCTTACTAAACGAAGTCAACAACTGTATTATTACAAAATCTCTAATAGTGATCGATTTTTACCAATGGGTAACGGTTAAAACAAGGTGTTAATTTTTGTTACGTGTGGATATATATACCTGGAACTTAATTAAGCACCCCCTGAAATGGTTCATGACAGTGAAGTTGCTGTTACTGATTATTATGTTTTAATGATTGCTAAGTTTTGCAGTACATTTCATCTCGTGAAACATGATTTTCCTGGTTGATAGCGTACTCCAAACACATCCCCTTGTCCACGTGAAGCGTTCTTCCCACGAATGTCACAAAAAACGCTATTATTCACAAGCAATATCTGGGTATCAAACAAGAACATTTGTTACTTCTTTCATCAATAAATGTTAACATGACAAGGAACAGACTGTCAAAGACTCTAAAATGGCAAATCGTTGGCGTCCATGCACGCCCACGCAAACCTATTGGAAGGCAACTTGGCTATGGTCATTCTGTCATCAGCAGACTTGTCAGAAAACATCAACAAACTAACAATGTTAAGGCTCGACCAAGGCCTGGACAACCCAAAAAAAAACTTTCCTCGGGAGGATCGGAGTCTGCATGCCTCGTTAGACGTTAGCACTTTGCATCAAGTGAGGTTTTGAAACGCCTTTGGCTGTCCAACAGGCGTGAGCAACAGAACTGCCCGAAACCGCCTCAAAGTACTGCGTGTGAGGTCCAAAAGGGTCATCCATCGACCAGTCCTGTCCGATCAGCATCAGATACGACGTTTAGAATGGTGTATTGCACAACATTGGAATCTCAGGACATGGAGGAGAGTCCATTCGTCAGGCGAGACTTGGTTCCTGCTTCACATCACATATGGTAGCATGAGAGTGTGGAGACATAGACATACTGTTTACTGGCCCAGGAACATCAGACCTACTGTTCCTTATGGTGGGGGATCAATAATCATCTGGTGATGCCTCTCTAGTGATTGTAAATTTCATATGGTGAATGTACGTGGGAATCTCAATGGTCATCAGTATATCCGGTACATTCTCAAACCGCTTGCCGTGCCTCATTTTGACAACCACCTCTTGGCTACTCGCCCTGTATTCATGGAAGACAATACAAGGCCACATCGTTCCCATGCTGTGAGAGCATTCGCTCAAAACAACGCTACTACAACACTACCATAGCCTGCAATAATCCCCGATTTGAATCCCTTAGAATACGTCTGGAACTTTCCTGGATATTTTGTACAAGCAAGGGATCCGCCTGAATTTGGCACAATTGAAAGCTGCATCGCATGAGGAGTGGCAGCAGTTGCCTCTAGGCCGTTTCAAAAGGCTCACCGGTAGCATTAGGAGGAGGGTTCAGGTTATCAACTGGGAAATGTGGTGGATACACTCGCAACTGAGATCAGACACTGCTATTGTGTTCAAGAGATCACAAGTTCCATTTGTGTCAGTAATTACGGATATTGTTTCATCATGGACCGTTCCAGCACCATACTTGTCGAGAGAACATTTTTCCATCAAACACATTAGTGACAGGTATGTGTAATCAGCACCATGAAAATACTGCATATTTTCATCATAGTGTTGTCTTTCATTTGCCGATAGACCATTCTTTCCGCAAACAATCATGTTTGTCCATTTGAAAGATAGCATGACAAATAATGAGAGTTTCCATTAACACCACCGTGAAAAAACAAGGGGTGCTTAATTAAGTTCCAGGTGTATATATAAGGTTTTTAGGAGTTTTTTTGTCTCTTTTTTGACAAAGAACCTTTTAAAAGGTGAAAATATGGAACAACATACATGTAACAATTTGACAAATAGTCAATTCTTAGTTTGTCCACGATGTTTAGCAAGTAAGTACGATTCTGTGTGAATTAAAAACCGTTCAGGTCCTGTTGCCGAAAGAGAGGTTCTTACCGATCGACAGGGACAGAGTATTCGTCTGCTGAAGTGAAAAAAAATGTTTCCATATTTCTCACCTACCACGTTAATACAATTTCCATATAATACCAGTATGTGACCTTTGTGACGATTATTTGTTTGTTTGTGGAAGACGAAATTATTAAACTAAATGCTCATATTTGTTTGTTTTTTTTAAATTTTGCAGGTTTCTCACGGAAAAGTCTTTAGGCCACAGAGGCTCTGGAACCGTTAACCTAACGAATCGGCTCCATTCGTTCGAGTAGTTTATAAATGGAGCAGTTGAAAAACATTTTCAACAAAACCATGTCATGTGGCACGTCACTTACATGAGTTCATCGAACTCGTTTCAATGAGCGGGTCACATGATATAGTTTGGTTGAAGTTTTTAGAAATGCGGAAAAAAGGTGAAGGGGTAAACTAAGTTTTAACTCCTTCATCCCCGACGTCACGAATAGTATCGTCAATCATCCCCGACCTCCAGAATAGTATCGTCAATCATCCCCGACGTCCGGAATAGTATCGTCAATGATCCCCGACGTCCGGAATAGTATCGTCAACCATCCCCAACGTCCAGAATAGTATCGTCAATCATCCTCGACGTCCAGAATAGTATCGTCAATCATCCACGACGTCCAGTGTAGTACCGTCAGTCATCCCCGACGTCAGGAATAGTATCGTCAATCATTCCCGACGGCGGGAATACTATCGTCAATCATCCCCGATGTAAGGAATACTATCGTCAATCATCCCTGGCATCCGCAGTAGTATTGCCAATCATCACTGACATCAGGAATAGTATAGTCAATCATCCCCGACGTCAGGAATAGTATCGTCAATCGTCCCCGACGTCCAGAATAGTATCGTCAATCACCCCCGACGTCCGGAAAAGTATCATCAATCATCCCCGACGTACGGAATAGTATCGGCAAGCATCCACGTCAGTAATAGCATCGCCAATAGTCCTCGACGTCAGACATAGTATCGTCAATCATCCCTGACGTCAGGAATAGTATCGTCAATCGTCCCCGACGTCCAGAATAGTATCGTCAATCACCCCCGACGTGCGGAAAAGTATCATCAATCATCCCCGACGTACGAAATAGTATCGTCAAGCATCCACGTCAGTAATAGTATCGCCAATCGTCCCCGACGTCAGGAATAGTATCGTCAATTGTCCCTGGAGTCAGGAATAGTATCGTCAATTATCCCCGACGTCCGGAAAAGTATCATCAATCATTCCCGATGTACGGAATAATATCGTCAGTCATCCCAGACATCCAGAATAGTATCGCCAATAATCCCCAACGTCCGTAACAGTATCGTCAATCATCCCCAACGTACGGAATAGTATCGTCAATCATCCCCGACGTCCAATATAGTAGTGTCAATCATCCGCAACGTCAGGAATAGTATCGTTAGTCATTCCCGACTGCCGGAATAGTGTCGTCAGTCATCCCTGACGACAGGAATAGAATCGACAATCATCCCCGGCATCCGCAATAGTATCGTCAATCATCCACGACGTCAGCATTGGTATCGTCAATCGTCCACGACGTCAGTAATAGTATCGTCAATCATCCCCGACGTCCGGAAAAGTATCATCAATCATCCCCGACGTACAGAATAGTATCGTCAAGCATCCACGTCAGGAATAGTATCGTCAATCGTCCCCGACATCCGGAATAGTATCATCTTCAATCATCCCCGACGTACAGAATAGTATCGTCAAGCATCTACGTCAGGAATAGTATAGTCAATCGTCTCCGACGTCAGGAATAGTATCGTCAATCGTCCCCGACATCTGGAATAGTATCGTCAATCATCCCCGACGTCAGCAATAGTATCGTCAATCGACCCCGACTTCAGTATTAGTATCGCCAATCATCCCTGACGTCCGGAAAAAGTATCATCAATCATCCCCGACGTACGGAATAGTATCGTGAAGCATCCACGTCGGGAATAGTATCGTCAATAGTCCCCAACGTCAGTAATAGTATCGTCAAACGACACCGACGTCAGGAAAAGTATCGTCAATCATCCCCGACGTCCGGAGAAGTACCATCAATCATTCCTGACGTACGGAATAGTATCGTCAATCATCCCCGACCTCCGGAATAGTATCACCAATAATCTCCGGCTTCCGTCAGAGTATCGTCAATCATCCCTGACGAACGGAATATTATCGTCAATCATCCCCAACCTCCGGAATAGTATCGCCAATAATCCCCGACGTCCGTAATAGTATCGTCAATCATCTCCGACGTCCTGAATCGTATCGTGAAGATGCGACTCGAAACAGCGAACTGGGCATGACTGTCATCGTTTATGAGGAAATTCAACAATAATTTAATCCTACTGCACTATATAATTAAATGGTTTATTCATTTATTTATTGGGACTATACTCTCCTTTCGACAGCCGAGGGGGTCACCTCGTGGCAGTCAGTGTTACGGGTGGAAGAAACGCAGTACCCGGACAAGACCACTGAGGAGCGGCATGCAACTATGCGACTCCCCAAACTACTAACTCCGCACAAGCAGGGTTCGCATTGGTTGAAGGAAAGTACGCCATGGACGTGCAGTACGTTTTAGTACACAGCACCACGTGGACAATTGGGACTAACTCAGCAACGAATCGGGATTAAGTGTCTTGCCCAAGGACACGGCACTGTCTCTGCTGGTCAGGATCGAACGGTGGACCATTCGGTTTGAAGTTTAATGTTCCAACCACTGAGCCATTGTGCTCCCTGTATCATGGCGTCAACGTAAGAACTGTTAATCATTGTTTTCCATAAGATTGTATCCACACCGAGTTGGTAGCGCGGTGGCTCAGTGGTTACGGCATCGAACTGCAAACCAAGGTTTTCGGTTGTCCTTGGACAAACAACTTAATTCCGATTGCCTACGTGAGGGCACGGTGGCGATGTGTACTAAGGCGTACTACACGTCGATGGTGCACCTGTCTCCAACCAATAATAACCGCGAAAGTGCGGAGATACAGGGGCGGCGGAACGATTTTCAAAGTGCGTGTGGGGGTGGGGGGGGGGATGTGCTGGATTTGGTGATGGATGGTCGTCGGTATGAATTTCTTTTTAAATTCCAGGTCCCAAAACCCCCATTTCCATGCATCTGAGTGGATATTTTGATATTTTTCAGAAGATGTATTTGAAAGATTTAAGACTTTGAGAGCCGTTAAAAAACGTCGGCAAAGCATAAGGTGATGTCTATTTATCAGCTTTGGTCAGAACGACCAAAGCTGATAAATAGACCTCACCTGTATGCTTTACCAACCGTTCACAGCAATTATACTGTCTGTGGATTATCTTGTCGTTTGAGTTTGCAGCCACTTACTGCAAAAATGATCCGAAATCCATCGAAACTGAACCAGTTCGAGAGAAACATAGCTGGCGAAAATATGGGGGTGGCTCTGGATCTGCACCTTGTTTCACCAGTCATTGGTTGTGTTAGATTATCTGCATACAAAAAAACAAGGCCCGGAAAAAAGTGGAGGGGGCTGAACAACCCCCCGGTTCAGCCGCCACTGAGATAGTGTATTCTGAAGTCAGCCCGTTACAAACAGTTATTTGGTGGATCTCTCCTGACACTCTGGCTTCCTCCACTCGTAAGATTGTCCGACACGTGGTGACCCGGCTGTCCAAAGTGCCGTTAAGCTCAAATAAATAAATAAATATACGAATAAATAAATAAATAAATAAATAAATATCCACACCGAATTAAATGAATTAAACGTGTTTGCTTGATTGTCTTTTTACACTTTACCCAGGGATGCATATAGGTCCCCCCTACCCCACCCCCCCCCCCCTCGTATAAACAAAAACAAAGAATTATGTTTTATTTTTTATGATATCCTAGTTGTTTGCATATGAATGATCGAGGTTTGTGTCTCATAACGTTGTGAATAATTTTCCTATCATGTGGATATTTTGACTTTGTCCCAACCATTTGTGAAATAAAAAAATGTGTCCAACGGTGGTAATTAAACTGTAATTGTTGCAGGTGGGCTGGGGTTAGCATTCACGTTGGACTGTCACGTGGGATTTAATTGGTGCAGGCGGATTGCAAGTTAATATTCACGATGGACTACCTCACGGGGTGTCCACGCCAGGGTAATGGCCACCAACAGTCTTAGCCTACATGTATGTTGAAAATATAATACTGTATACAAAGGTGGACATCTCTGAATGATATAGTTGTTAAGTCAAGTTAAAAAATGAAAGTGTGCGTCGTCTGACAAAGGTGTCTTAAATAAATGCCTTAGAGGGAAAGCTTCGATAATAACCTGTGTAATTTAGTCTGAAACCACTTCGATAATCTATCCCAAAAGGTTCCTGTGTAGAAACTTTCATGGGTGGCTTTTTTGTCTGTTCGCCTTTAAGCGATCAGGGGTGAAGGGCGCGGGCCTTTTGCTTCTGATTATTGAAGACGGACGGAGGAAAAACGCTAGGTTAACCCTGCCTACAGCGCGCGCACATCAAAGGCTGATGTCAGCTTGTTAACTAATACCGTAAAGTCTATTTCATACACGCGTTAAAGTATCTATTTAGCTGTGATGAGCTCTGCGGGCCTGTTGCATGAGCTTTTCACTTTAGACTGTTCATCTTGTATTATCTATCCGTTTTCGGATGATCGGAGGTGAAAGGCATGAGTAATTTGACTGTTTTAGTTTGTGAGCGTACATGTTAAACTCTAGGTTAACCTCCCTTGTTTATAACGTGCACATCTCATGGGCTGATGCCAACTTGTCAACTCAAATAACACAGTCTTACACATACAAATACTGAATTATTTATTTATCGGTTATGAGCTCATCGAGACTGTTCCCAGGGCTTTTTATCATTTAATGTTCACTTCGTACAGAGCTAGTGCAACGAACGTTTCGAGCGAACTTCAAGGGCCTGTTTATTTTACTTTGGAAATCTCCCCGTCCACGGGTTAAATTATTTGTTCACGGGAAATAGCAAATCGAGCTCGTTGCAGGAGCTACTTTTCTATACTCAGTTTATACTAATTGTATATCAATGAACTTGTCGAGATGACCACCGATACTTGCTATTTTATACAGCAAGCCTCGCTCATTCACGGTTGTATTATTTTTTCAACTGTTAGACGTGTTAGTTGAAAGAATTTTTCGTTTTACATCTGTATATATCGTATTGGACACCTCAGCGAGAACATATCTCCGACCAAGCGTTGAAGTGTTGCACTCAGTGTTTTTTTTACTATATACTGTTTTAAATTGTAATTGGACCCATTCGAATGAGCTTTTTGAAGGACTTGTTAACTTACAACGAGAAATCCCTCCCATCCATAGATTAAATTAATTTTTCATCGGCTGAGAGCTCACCGGGCCCATTGCACGAATCTCCTCAGTCAAATCCTAAGTCACATTCAGTCAAACGCAATTGCAGTGAGTTTACCGAGCCCATACAAGGGCTTGTTACATTATAACGAAAGTCCCTCTTATTCACGATTCAAATTATTTATTCTCTTGCTACGAGCCAGTTGAAAGAACTGTCTTTTTAAGTAATGCAAAAATTGTATTAAAGTCCTCTGCGGGAGCTTTTCACTGACCAAGTTCCTTTGGGCGCTGTCTGATAATTTGTAGTAAAGCAAACTGTTTTATTGCAGATGGTTGGAACGTGGTGCTCTCCAGTGGTTTACAATGGAGCGAGTGCCCGGTGGGCAAAATGGTACTAGCTATTAAATACATATGAAATATAGCCGAACAAAAAAAAGGAACAAAAAAAAACAAAAGGATGAAATACATTTTTTTCATCAATTTGTTCAGTGAATCAGTTTTATTGCAGCTTGGGCACCAAGCAGATTAAGTCTCATATTGACAAAGTGGTACTAGCTTTTAAATAAATACGAAGCAAGCAAATTCTGCAAGAATTTGTAGAGTGAATCTGTCTTATTGTAAATTGCTGGAGTGCGCCTTTGGGCACTCTCCAGTAGTTTGTAATCGAACAAGTTCCTTTTAGACAAAATGATACTTGGGTTCAGCTATATATGAAATATGGGAAAGGAAAATGTGGACTTTTCCGTGATACCCCCCACTTCTATCTTGCTCTAAGTGGCCCAGGGCTAGATCACTTGTTCTGGTAAACATCTATGCAGCGATCTTGTCTTATTGAAAAATATTGGAGGGTGGCACCTGGGCACTTTAATGATTTTTAATACGGCAAGTCTCGTATTAGCCCAAGAACATTAGGTTTCACTAGGGGAAAAAATCGGAGAAAGCTGATTTTTTCAGGGAATGTCGAGTACATGTCACTGAACGATTAGACAAAAGTCCCCTAAAATCCCAGTTGAGCTTTTTTTCTACAGCCTTTTTTCAAAAACGCGTTTGAAAAAAATAAAACAAAAATCGCACGAACTTTGTAACCTCGAATTGATCCAACTGTATTTTTTGTTTACGCATATTTCGAGCTACATAATGTCTAATATACATTTACCTAGAGGAAAATGTGCATTCTGTGACAATTTCTGCGAAACATTATTGAAAATTCACAAAAAAGTATCGGATTTACGCAAAAAATGACGATTTTCCTAACGGATTTGCCCAAAGGGTCGTAGTACAGAACGGGATGTTAGTTGGACAGACGATAAAAAATCCACCACCATTTGAAGACTTTTATCATTGCTTACAAAATAGACATTATGGAAGACCCCCTCTGCTTCTGGCCGAGTTCCCCTTTTGGCATAAAATTCATCAGCATGAGAACTCAACTATTTTCGGGCTTGGGAGCGAACAGACACGTCTGTGTCTGGCAGCATTAGATCAATAAATAATATTTACAGAATGTACAAAAATCAATAAATAATATTTACAGAATGTACAAATCAATCAACATGGATTAAGTTACATTGACTATTATCAACGCTATATACAGAAATGACATGACCTATATACATATTATTCATCGAACTCAGAAATTTCCGACAGGACAGTGTTTCTGTGGTTGTTACAAGAATCCGAACTGCAATTACACAAACCTGAGCAAGAGAGTCCTGCCTTCTTACACCCACACCTTTTTGTACAAGCACTCTTGCAACCACAACTGATCAGATTCAGTAGGTTATCGGGGGCACATGGCTTTGTGGCTGCAGTCGGTACCATAAGTCCATTGTCTAGCGACCACCCCCAATCCGTCGGAGGAAGCGAAGTGCCCAGCCATTGTTGGACCTGGAGATAACATCTGTAGACATGTTGTTGTGCAGCATCGCTGCTTGGTGGAAGTGAGGCTAGGTCGATGGGTTTATTCAGTTTAGATTTTGCTACATAACGCTTGTAAGTGACATATCTATATTGGTCGAGAGAGGAAACAGTTTTACTCCCATATAAGATCAGGAGTAGTTGTTCCCCGGCAGCGGCTACTGCACTTGGTGTACTGTCATCCGCCAAAATTGTGTTGACATACTGTTGTGAGTCGCTAGTAACATCGGAGACAATTGTACTGAATACTTTCTTCTTACCAACTCGAAAGAGTGCAGAAGTAGTGTCACAACCACTTATAGAATGTGCTACAAGGAGGTTGCTTCTATGGTCACCCATTTTGGTTGCTATTTCACTAACTGAAACTAGTAAGTTTGGGGTAATGGAATACATCATGTGAATATTACATCCCGGTTGAACTCGAGAGGTAAGAATGACTAACAAGTCTGTGTCTGTTCCCACAACGACAACATTGTTGTCATCTTGAGCGATGTCAAGTGTAGTTTCGGCTATCAGTACATCAGCATCAGTCTCGGCCTGTTTGGACTGAATATTGATAGCAGATAGCTCCTGCATTAGAAGATCGATCAGTTGGGTTTTGTTCTTGGCATTTGCAAGGAAATCGGATTGGGGTGTGGTGGCTGGTAACTCGGGTGAGATATTGATATCAATGAAATACCTGTCTTTAGATCTACGGGCTTGTTCCATGCCCTTTGTCGACATTGTACAAGCATAACCATCAAAAACAACCACGACGTTCGCCCCACAATGTCTCACTAGATAATTGGAATATGATGTACATATGTCCTTATATGACGACTGTTTAGGCCATACAACTGCCCTCAATAAAAATCCACCATCTACAACAAACAGAGAATGTTCTGGGATTTTAGTTTGCTCGGAACCGTATGTTTTGAGGATCTTACCGAGCGTGCTTTTCTGTGTCTTCCTCATTCCAGCAGAATCAAACAATGCTGGTGGTTTCGGGGCGAGTTCATATTTGAGATACTCTTCCATCTCTGCTTGTGACTGAATAACACATGTGATGCGGTTGAACAGAATTGTGGGGTCAATCACTACCTTACTTCCACGGACTTTGATGCTATTTGCCATCGATGCGAAAGACTTCACAGTGTCAACACGTCGTAGTTTGATGCTGTTGAACGTTTTGTTTACAACATTCGATACGCAACATTCACCAATTTTGCGAACTTGGTCACAGTTCACAGTTTCGTCGGCCACAAGCCCGGTCGCTATAGAGACTAATTGTAGTGGATCTCTATTCTGAAAGGGGGAATGCACTCTGAGCCAGTTCAATAATTTGGTGATATCATTGGCATCAGTCAATTGTGAACTTTGACGGAGATCCCGATGTTGTTCGCCATGACCAGTGTGAACATGAACAAAATTTTCGAGAGCATTACATATCGGAAGGCAAAGAGGTAGTCCATGTACCCATTTCGCAACAGTGCTATCGGTTATTCCCCTGCCATGTGTGAGACCACCAGGGAGCTTGAACATTCTCATTAAACACTGGTCTATGGTCTGATCAGAATATATCCCGTCCCAGAATTTATCTGAGCGCCTTATGGTAAATTAACCTTTCTCAGTGAACAACTTCAAATCATCCTGTTGCATTATTTCTGTTAGCTCATTCATCTGCTGCAAATAGAGATGAGAACCTTTTGCGTATGCAAAATGACCACCTGCGTGAAATACTGGAATCATATTGCGAACACAATATGTGTGGAGTTCCCAGTCGCCTGTGCGCTCTGCTCTCAAGAACAACTTGAGAAGTCCTATTTGCTCGTAGTATTGTACCCAAAGCTTTCCTGTGCGTCCTACGGACGCATTCTGGAGCAGTTCGTGTAATTTTGACAGTAGATGGTTGACACTTTCTTGATTGACAGCGTCAGCTGTTGTACAGTCACCTCTGGCAAGTCCACAGAATATTTCATTGACTTCTGTGCAGTCTATGTTATCTAGTGTTCGGCTTTCTTCATACACAAGTTTTGTAATGGCAATTTGTGTTAGCAAATGGGCACGAACTGCTCTTGAATATGCATGACTAATGTCAAATGATGGATTGACCCACCAGCATAAACAGTCCCCCCAAAGTTCATCCAAGCCGCTACCAGCCATGATCGAACCAATTGCCCCTAAATATGACATAATCATATGGAAGCCGCCGAGTCTAACATGCCAATGCATCTTGAGTGTAGGCGAACACCACATTATGTGATTTAATCGAACATGGAAATTGAAACAATGATGCTATAATACGGTATTTGAATGAGATGCCGTTTGAATTTGAGTTTAGGGGGTATGGTTAATATTTCACACGTTTCACCAGTTCATTATGGAATAAATGACTATTGTTATATATCATTATAAAGCCACTGCTTTTCTGCAATTTTTGATATATAATTTAACTCCCAAAGTAGTCGTAGATTTGATTTAATGGACGTTGTGTACCGTTGTGTGTATGAAAACAATAAATTCTTTTTCGTAATTTTGTACATTTTCGTGAATATTTCACCATTGAGTGTGAGGATTGGTACAAAGTTGGCATTTTCTGTTGGGGATATGTATTCTCAATATAATTCAGCACGATATTTATGATTCTCACCCTACTAAGGCGAATAAGAATGAGAAATATGGAGCTGGGTTGAATTTTTTTTTTTTTTTTTTTTTTCATCAAAAAAACGCTATAACTAAAAAAGCTCAACTCGGATTCGCGGGGACTTTTCACACTTTATCCGCAATGTGTGTCCCGGAAACATATAAAAAAAATCAGCTTTCTCCGATTTTTTTTCCTTACTTTCTCATTTTTATGTCTAATGTGCTTGGACTATATAGACAAAATGGTAGTAGCTTTTATCTAAACATGAACTATGAAGAAAATCCGGAATTTCGCACATGTCCATTGTAAAACTGTGCACTTCAAAACTTGCACACATAGGAGAATCTGCCACCACCACAGAGACATATCTCTGCATCTACAGTACGTGGAGAGTGTATTATCACTAAATCACCCGCAGAGTGGAGATTCCACCCAAGCAATAATTGCAAATTTGTTGCAAAGCATAACCAGCACAAGCAAAGTTTCTGCCAATGGACCTCCGGGTTAAACCCGGAGGTCAATTGGCTGAAACATTGCTTGTGTTTTTGTCGATATTCACACAATTTGAAATGTATAGATTGGATGATAACTCCACTCCACGGGTGATTTAGTTACAATGCACTCTCCACGTACTGTACCTCCCTAATTGTAAATATGTTGTTTTCGTTTGTTTTGGTTCTAATAATTTTCTTCTACCTATTATTCTGTCTGTCTTCTTCCATCCTCATGTACTTTTGCACTTTAAACCACACTGCCCGATTTGTGTTAGAAAAGAAAGGAAAATCAAACTCTATACAACGCCCACAGTGTATATGTAGTATACATATTGGTACGCCAAAAAGGGGTACTTCGTCGATGATGTTCTGTAATGTACTTGGTGGTCGCTACTGTGAAGATGGCGGGTAATATAATAGCCTTGGACGAGGTCCGGGCCAGTTTGGATTACGACCTAGTAGAACAGTATAACATAAACAGGTCCTCCCCGACGGTGTAGAAGATTCACCATTCCACGCGCAAGTAAACAGCTGTAATTATTATCTCCCATAAGAATTTCGCGGCTCATTTAGCGACGAAGATAAATCATTCTCCCTCTTTCACGCCAAAAAGGGGTACTTCATCGATGGTGTTCTGTAATGTACTTGGTGGTCGCTACTGTGAAGATGGCGGGTAATATAATAGCCTTGGACGAGGTCCGGGCCAGTTTGGATTACGACCTAGTAGAACAGTATAACATAAACAGGTCCTCCCCGACGGTGTAGAAGATTCACCATTCCACGCGCAAGTAAACAGCTGTAATTATTATCTCCCAGAAGAATTTCGCGGCTCATTTAGCGACGAAGATAAATCATTCTCCCTCTTTCACGCCAAAAAGGGGTACTTCATCGATGATGTTCTGTAATGTACTTGGTGGTCGCTACTGTGAAGATGGCGGGTAATATAATAGCCTTGGACGAGGTCCGGGCCAGTTTGGATTACGACCTAGTAGAACAGTATAACATAAACAGGTCCTCCCCGACGGCGTAGAAGATTCACCATTCCACGCGCAAGTAAACAGCTGTAATTATTATCTCCCAGAAGAATTTCGCGGCTCATTTAGCGACGAAGATAAATCATTCTCCCTCTTTCACATTAATTGTCAAAGTCTCAGCGCTCACTGGGATTCACTCCACGATCTCTTGTTTAACCTTCAAGGCTCCGAACATACCTTTGATATAATTGGTTTCACCAAAATCTTTACAACACAGCCTAACATGATCTACTCTATTGATGGCTATCACCCACTGGTCAAAGGAAACAGACCAGATGATGATGATGGTAGAGGTGGAGTTGGATTTTATATAAAGGGAAACATTAACTTCAACATCCGTAAAAATTTATTCGTCTTTATCTCCCACGTCATAGAATATTTATTTATATTTATTTATTTATGTTTAAGGTCACATATTTATGCTCAATGGCTAATCATGACCGTGACAGTTTTATGGTGGAGGAAGCCGGAGTACCATGACAGAACCTCCGAGCAACGACGAGCAGCTGCCAGCTCCCCAACATCGTAACTCCGCACTACAGCACAGGCAGGGTGAGATTGGTTGAAGACATGCGTACCATCGGCGTGCAGTACGCCTTAGTACACGGCGTCATCGTGCCCCCACGCGGGCAATGGAGATGAAGTGTCTTGCCCAAGGACACAACGCGGTTGCCGCAGGTGGGATTCGAACCGAGGACCTCTCGGATTGCAGCCTGCACCTCTACCCACTGAGCCATCGTGCTCCCACGTCATAGAATAACTCTTCATTGAAATTCATATTAACAAAACTAGGAGAATTCTCGGAGTAGGTTACAGACCCAATACGGCGCCTAAAGCAGACCTAGATATGTTCCTCAGAAAACTCAACGAAATAAACGATAAAATAAATCAAGAAAAAGTAATTTCACAAATAATGGGCGTTTTCAACATTGACCTTTTAAAATCCACGCATCACGTGAAAACCGAAACTTATACCAACATCATGTTCAGTCAAGGCTTTTTACCTTTCGTTAATCTACGCGCTATGTCCATAGTAAGGCTATCAAATTCTGTGCATATGGCCTGTGCAGAAGCAATGTTTCAGCCAATGGACCTCCGGGTAACCCGGAGGTCCATTGGCAGAAACATTGCCTGTGTTTGCTATGAGTAATCAGGAGAACCTGCCGTGCTTTGGATGTCATTCGATATGGCAATTGCGCGCAATTCGTACGCGCATTTAAGTCTAGATAAGGCGCACAGTTCGTGACAGGAGTTCTAGTTTTACCTGTAAATTCCAAACACTGATCATAGGAATAATCATAGAAAGAATAATTATTGAAGCACCGGGTACAATGCAGCGCTTCATTTATTAATTTTGTTTATGGTGATTTGTATTACCTGGTGAACGCATGCGTGGATATCACTTCCCATGCGTGGATAACTAAGAGTCCACAGCGACTGTACCGAATATATATTCAACATTAACTTCAAAAGAAATTTTTAAATTGTTAACTATAATACCGCATGACTAATTCCCCAGTTTCATTAACAAATGCATGTCATGATGATGTAATTGGACTATTTCAACAGTTGGGATTTAGATATTCACAGTCGCGACAAATTATGTGGACATCCAAACAACCCCCGGAATAGAAGGGAAACATGGTTATTTATTGTGTGTTTGTTACAGACAATTTTGATAACTTCGTGCATCAATAATTCTTTAAAAGATTTTACACATTACGGATTTTCCTCATCACACTCCCGTGTATTGTGTTGCCTAACGCATCCGCAAGAAAAATACATACAAGGCTACAAAATGTTGTCTATTGCAATTTTGATATTATTTGTCATCCTTGTGTTTTCCAGGGTGTATGGGAATTTACACCGGTTTGGGAACTCCTACACCCTGAGGCAAAGCCGAAGGGTGTATGAGTTCCCAAACCGGTGTAAATTCCCATACACCCTGGAAAACACAAGGATAACGGATTTATTTCCAAGAACTTTGGTGTACTTAATACTTTAACCTGCACTGTGGGCAAAAACTGACAGAAAATTTGTACCTTGCAAGTTTCTTAAATAAAACCAGACAAATATGGATGTCATTGGAACTGGCTCAATGAGCCAGTTCCAATGACATCCATATCTGTAATATTTTATTGCACAAAAATATTAAATTTCCTGTATTTTTATTTTTGTTCCAACATAACCGAGCAGAAGGTATGAATTAATAATTAAAACTGGGTACTTTTTTAGCCATATAGCTTGCTCTTGTATATTCTGTGGATTGCAAGTTACACCGTACCTCTCAGCCAATCAAAATGCAGCATTTTGTTTCATTTGGAAATAAATGTTTTTTCTGTGTTTTGTTGTTTACCGTTGTTTGCTTTTGTCCGATTTACGGTGTTAATGTAACATATAACATTCTCTATTGAATAAATATTGTTTAAACTAAAATGTTGAAACATGGGCAGGAAGGACGAATAATGAAATAACGTGAATTTTATTTATCCCTCTTATTAACAACAAGATAATTACGCATTGAAATCACAATGTCCATATAAAACTGAATAATCATATATTTTATACTTTACTGCACTTTGGGTTGATTCTATGCATAATTTATTTATTCATTTATTTATTTATTTATTTATTGGTGATTAAGGTCACATACTTATGCATAATGGCTAATCGTGACCATGACGGTTTTGCGGGTGGAGCAAGCCGGAGTACATGGAGAGAACCACCGAGCATCGACGAACAACTGTCAGCTCCTCAACATTCTAACCCTGTTCAAACAGGGTTACAGCTGGTGAAGACATGTGCACCATAGACGTGCAGTACGCCTTGGTACACGGCGTAATCGTGTCCCCATGTAGGCAACCGAAATAAAGTGCCTTGCCCAAGGACACAACGCGGGTCGTCCCGGACGTGGATCGAACTCAAGACCTCTAGCATAGAAGTTCATCAGTCTACAATGAGCCATCGCGCACCCCTTCTACGTATAAATTTACTCAGTTATGTGTGCATGTGTATATGTATGTATGCCACACACTGGCGCTAGCTGGAGCGCCTAGGTGGTATAATGTATATATTCCAGATGTGTTTCGATAGTTAACCTCTCCCTGTACTGCATATTCTGTAGCTTAATTAGATGCTCCCATTACAAACTCAGAACAACAAACCCCGAAATATGGTTGGATTGATTGATTAGTTTCATATGTTCCTTTCTCAGACATGATCATTCAGGACAGGATGTATTTGCTTTTTAAGTGTGACTTCCATCAATTGCTGTTAGTAGGGTAGAATGGAGAGTACCAGCCCCCCAAATGTTTGGCACAGATCGTGTCACACCAAAATCTTAGTTTTTTGAACAAATTGCGTTCGTCGCGATAAAATTGGATGGACTTGTTCGATGCGACACGCTCGCGTTCCCATCGTCACTTCTTCCTGGTTCTTACAGTGGTGGCGGTAGACGAGGTGTCGTGGATTCGACGTCGATTTCTCTAACGGGTTAACGTGAATCCGACTAAAATTTTGACGGAATTTTAACGAACTCTAAAAAATTCCCTCTCTTAAAAATTCACTTTTTGGTGGGCTCATAAAATCTGATACGACCGTTCTCGGAAAAACACTCAGCTTTTCGCAGAGGTAACACGGACCCGCCATTTAGGCGATTGTTTTCGACAGAATACCACCAAAAAGACACCACCGGTGCGGATGGAAGACTAGAGATCTAACGTCGATTTCCGCGGAAAATCGGAGTCCGAATCGAGCGGTGAATTTATCGGTGGGCCCGAACCCGCCATCGATGATGTAGAGAGGTTGTTGGCAAGGAGAGAGAGAGAGATCGCTCGTGGAGTCTAAACGCGTGAGGTGGGCCCGCTCCAGTCCACGATGAGGTAGGAAGAATGGGGCATTTTTAGCATGGCTGGATGGATGGCGACTGAAAATGTGGCTCGTGGAGTAGATTACGAAAATGATATGTTTTCCAACTTTACTTGGGGGTGGGAGTCACGACCATCAGAAAAATCAAAATTTTCGAGAAGGTAGTCGTGTCACCTATCAAATTAAAGGTATCGACGAGTAGATTACGAAAATTATATTTTTGTCTCACGCCGTGGGGGTAAAATTTATAGACTACAATCGCATGACGCCATCGAATTGAAGAACGTGAAGACGAGTGTTTTGAGAAGAATACAACAAATATACATTGCCTTTGAAATCAAACGAGACTGCCCTGGAATTAAAAGATAGAAAATTTCGATGCAGGCGATCTGTCGCTAATCTACGAGAGTAATATACATCCGAACGTCTCTAAAGAAGCCACTAAAAGATATGCGGACGACTCTCACGCGAGATTCAGTAAACATCTGAGAGATCGCTACGTTCCTAAAGTGATGCAGTCCAAATTGAACGCAAATTCTAACAAGATAATCAACGTACCTGATCCCACGAACCCCAATGATGTAGCAACCAAACAATACGTAGACTTGGAACTGAGAAGGAATAGCATCGACAAGCTAGAAATGAAATCGGAACTGGATGTGGTATTCAACAAGATATTGAATCTATCCCAGATCCTGGAAGACAGTATCAGCATGGCTGGTCACAATCTATTCGATCTCGACGATGACCCGGAATACGATTCCAGCACAGTCAGTAGAAGGATCTTGGAAGAAAATACGGTCTGGAGAAAAGGTGATATCATGGTAGGCAAACTAGACGTGGGAGGGTACGCACTCACGAATCTGCCGGACCCCACCCACATGACGGATGCCTGCAATCTAATCTCCGTCGTGGAAAAGATAAAATACGCCAGACAATTGATCACCATCTGGGCCGAGGACGGCGGTGCGTTAGATGCGGAAAAAGCCGAATTGTCTTTCAGAAACGGAGGTACGGACCGTTGCACTGTCTGATAGGATATCCCATGCCTGAAGGAACAACACTCGAACACTAGTGTCTTCAGTATGCCTCTCAAGGTGCAGATGGGGGATAGGATCAATTTCAAGACGAAAACAAATAATCCCCAAGCCGCCACTTCAGTGGTCTCTCTGTTGATCAAGCTCGATCCTCTGAACAAACAGTGAGTACAAAACAAATTGAAAGTAATCTGTGATGTAGGGGAGACAACTCAAAAAATATATATAATTGGATATTGAAAGAGAATAACCTGTTTCAACATCCAATTATACTCTTTTTTTAAAACTATTTCATTTATTACTTTTTGTTAGTATTTTTTATTTTTTTTTAATTATTATTTCATCGAACGATGGACATTTTTTGTCCGTCCGTCCTTATGAATTTTAACTGTCTTTCAGACAGGACTAGTGCAAAAGCCTCGGTTCTCCTCGGCACATTCTTATCGAATCGCATCTTGATCTGAATGTCTAAGACGCTACTCTTGAGTCACTCGCTCTGTTTACTAACATCGAATACGAACAAGGGATATATCGATTTGTATTTGGTGGCAGTGATGTTAGGATTACCCATCAATTCGTCCAATCGATGATATTTCCTTCTGAAATCCGCGGTGCCGCCATATAGTCTGCAGAAATCGTTCTTATCGAAAGAGGGGTTGTAATCGATGGCTGGATATCTCGTGGAATTTAGAAATACCTGCATGTTTCTCAAGTTACAATGATCGAACAGGGAAGGATTTTTCTCTTCAGACCCATCCCTATCGATTTGAAATGCCACTACGATGAATCGCGATCTTTCCGAAGCAGATTTCACGGTCAATCTCCAATCGAAGTGACTGCTAGACGGTGAAATACTAGCCATGTCACACTGTCTCATTTTAAATCCCACGGGTAATTTACTCTTCGATTCTAAGATCTTGTAGAGACGTACTTTCTCCGCGACTGAAGGCAACACGTGCGGAACGAACCAAGATATCTTGTTCATATTTATCTTACCCGCATCGGTCGCGGCGGGTCTCATGATGGCTTCGTCGTTTCCTTTTCGAATCAACGTCAGATTGTGCTTGAATCCGTAGAAAATCTTATCATAATCTTTCGCAAATCCGAATATGTGTTTCAGAGGTATCCTGAACGAAACAATTCCTTTGGGTCTCGACGTCTTGACGACGTAGTAGAATGTCAGGGCGGCACCGGTATTGGTTGCACTGATGTCGGCAACGGTGTCTTTCACCCACAATTGATTGAGTCCTTTATATTTCGAAAAATCGTTTGGATACGTCAAGAGTCCGTACATCGCGGTGGCTTGTCCGGAATGAAACACAGATTTTATCTCTTGTCCCGAGAGCATGTATTTTATATTACTGAACAGATGCATAATATCATTATTGGCTAGAGTGACCACATCATCATCGGCATAATCGCTTCCATCTTCCCTGTTGATACGCCCCTGTATCACTATGTAACTTTTGCTGGAATGAATGAACAGATCTTGAGTTTCGACGCTGATTCTTATTTCAATGACATTGTTTCGACTGGTTCCAGTCACAGGTTCGTACTCGTGAACTTCGTATTCTTGAATGCACTCATCTCTCATGTTTTGTTTTTTGTTGTCTGTGTGTTAATTCACTTTTTTATTATTAATTGTTTTTCTTTTAATTATTAATTTTATTTATTATTTTTTTTCCTTTTACTATATATGCAAAAAAAATAAAAGTGACGGGTTGGTTCTTCAAAATGCCGTCTTCTGCAATTCCTGTTCGTAAAATGTTCCAATGATCTTCGTCATCCTCTAACGCTTCTATTTTGTAAGTCACCGGATCCGTGTAAAATAATCTAATGATCTTAAAGATTTCATCAGTCCATTGAGGAGTGTAACCTTTTGCGAAGAGTGACTTATAAGAAGAGCGAAGACGCGTTTTTCGTTTTGAGGATCGCTAGCCTCCGCAGGAGTCATCTTGATCGATCTGTGTTGCCTGTTGTTGTATTCTTCGACCAATTCGTCTCGAACGTCGATATATTTCTTGGTCTTATTAGCCGTGAAATACTTGTCCATTTTTTTCCTTCATGGTTCTATTCCAACATTCGATAACATTAGCTTTCCCTTCGTTTTTGACGGAATAGAGGTCGACCAATGGATGAACGTGACTGTTGTAAAATTCCTTCCCCTCGTCCACCCACAATTTATCTGGTTTTCGAGAAGACGATGCAAATATGTTCTTCAGAGCCTCGGCCATGCAATCTCCCGATTTATTCTTCAGAGGTCTCATCCATCCATATTTCGAAAACGCGTCGATGACCGTCAGTATGTCTTTAATGCCCTTGTTACCTTTTGAATGTGATTTCATGTCGACCAGATCGGCCGACCAAATCTGATTCAGATCCTTCACGAACACCCTTCCCCTTCGAAATTTATGCATGACGGGCTTGCGTAGTTCGTTCGCCAATGCATTCGTTAATAATTTGTTCTGGACATTTTTTTATGACCCCCATCCGAACCAACGTTTGGTACCGATCACTTTACCGACCAATGAACGTTTGGGTATCTCTCTCCTAGTGGGATTTGATATATTTTTCAACGTCGTCAACATGTTTTTATCACAGATTCGATTCCGATTCTCGACGTCAGGATGTTGACCGTAGCACAGATCATGAGCATAAGTGGCCGAATCCACCCTATTTATGGGTCTATCTCCCATGTTAACCCAGTGTCAATACTACGACTGTATTACTAGTGTTGCCTATCTCCCATGTTAACCCAGTTCCAATTGGACGGCTGTCTCACTAGTGCTGTCTATCTCCCATGTTAACCTAGTGTACTACGACTGTCTTACTTGTTTGGTCTATTTCCCATGTTAACCCAGTGTCAATACTACGACTGTATTACTAGTGTTGTCTATCTCCGATGTTAACCCAGTTTCAATGGGACGACTGTCTTACTAGTGTTGTCCATCTCACAAGCTAAACCGATGTCAGTACTACGACTCTGTCACTAGAGTTGTCTATCTCCCATGTTAACCCAGTGTGCAAACTACGGCTGTCATACTAGTACTGTGTATCTCCCATGTTAACGCAGCGTACTACGACTGTCTTATTAGTACTATCTAACTCCCATGTTAAAACATTGTCAATACTACGGCTGTATTAATAGTGTTGTTTATATCTCAAGCAAAACCGGGACAGAGATGTCTCAGTGGTAGACTGCTGGACTTCTATATTAGAGGTCCCGAGTTCGATTCCCGTCCGGGACGACCCGCGCTGCGTCCTTGGGAAAAACACTTTTATTCCGGTTGCCTACATGGGGGAACGATGACACCGAGTACTAAGGCGTACTGCACGTCGATGGTGCACATGTCTTCAACCGCTGTAACCCTGCTTGAGCGGACGTTGCACAGAGTTAGAATGTTGAGGAGCTGACAGTTGCTTGTCGATGCTCAGCGGTGCTCTCCGGGTACTCCGATAAACTGTCACGGTCACGATTCACCATTGTGTATAAGTATATGACCTTAAACACTAATGAATAAATAATAAATAAACCAAGCTAAACCAGTGTCAATTCTACGACTGTCTCACTGGTGAAGTACATCTCCCAAGCTAAACCGGTGTCAATACTACGACTATATTACTAGTGTTGTCTCTCTCTCATGTTAATCCAGTATCAGTACTACGACTTAATTACTAGTGTTGTCTATCCCCCGCGTTAACCCAGTGTTAATACTATAACTGTATTACTAATGTTGTCTGTCTCCCATGTAAACCCAGTGTTAATACTACGAAGGTCTTACTAGTGTTGTCTATTTCCCGTGTTAACCCAGTGTTAATACAGTGACTGTCTTACGACTGTTGTCTACTTCCCATGTCAACACGGAGTCAATACTACGACTGTAATACTAGTGTCGCCTATCTCCTAAGTTAAACCAGTGTCAATACTACGACTGTCTCACTAGTGTTGTCTATCTCGCATGTTTACCCAGTGTCAATACCACGGCTGTCTTACTAATACTGTCTATCCCCCTTGCTCAGCCAGTATACGACTGTATTACTAGTGTTGTCTATCACCCATATTAACCCAGTATCACTAGTACGACTGTCTTACTTCTGTTGTGTATCTCCCATGTTAACCTAGTGTCAATGGGGCGACTGTCTTACTAATGATGTATATCTCCCAAGCTAAACCGGTGTCAGTACTACTACTCGGTCACTAGTGTTGTCTATCTCCCATGTTAACCCAGTGTCCAAACTACGGATGTCTTACTAGTACGGTCTATCTTCCATGTTAACACAGTGTATTGCGACGGTCTTACTAGCACTGTCTAACTCAAGTGTTAAACCAGTGTCAATACTACGACGGTATTACTAGTGTTTTCTATCTCCCATGTTAACCCAGTTTCATAGGGAGTATTGCCTTACTTATGTTGTCCATCTCCCAAGCTAAACCGGTGTCAATACTACGACTGTATTACTAGTGTTGTCTATATCTTAAGCTGAACCGGGTCCGCGGTAGCTCAGTTGTAGACTGTTGGACTTCTGTGCTAGAGGTCCCGAGTTCGATCCCCGTCTGGGACGACCCGCTCTGCGTCCTTGTGCAAGGCACTTTTATCCCGGATGCCTACATGGGGGCACGATGACGCTGTGTACCAAGGCGCACTGCACGTCGATGGTGCACATGTCTTCAACCGCTGTAACCCTGCTTGAGCGGAGCTTGCACAAAGTTAGAATACTGAGGAGCTGGCAGTTGCTCGTCGATGATTGGTGGTTCTCTCCGGGTGCTCCGGCTTCCTCCACCCGAAATACTGCCACGGTCTCAATTTATCATTGTGTATAAGTATGCGACCTTAAACACAAATAAATAAATAATAAATAAACCAAGCTAAACCAGTGTCAATTCTACGACTGTCTCACTAGTGTAGTTGATCTCCCAAGCTAAACCGGTGTCAGTACTACGACTGTCTCACTAGTGTTGTCAATCTCCCATGTTAAACCAGTGTCCATCTCCCATGTTAACCCAGTTTCATAGGGAGTATTGCCTTACTTATGTTGTCCACCTCCCAAGCTAAACCGGTGTCAATACTACGACTGTATTACTAGTGTTGTCTATCTCCCATGATAATCCAGTGTCAGTACTACGACTGTCTTACTAGAGTTGTCTATCTCCCGTGTTAACCCAGTGTCAATACTATGACTGCATCACTAGTATTTTCTATCTACCTTGTTAACCCATTGTTAATACTACGACTGTATTACTAGGGTTTTATATCTCTCATGTTAAACCAATGTCAATTATACGACTGTCTTACTAGTGTTACCTATATCCCGTATTAATCCAGTGTCAAAACTACGACTGTCTTACTATGGTTGCCTATCGCCCATGCTAAACCAATGTCAATACTACGACTGTCTTACTAGTGTTGTGCATATCCCGTATTAACCCAGTACCAATACTACGACTGTCTTACTAGGGTTGCCTATCGCCCATGTTGACGAAGCGTCAATACTACGAATGTGATACTAGTGTTGTCTATCGTCCATGTAAAGACTGTGAGTATACTACAAACTGCCTTGCTAGTGTGTTGTCTATATCCCATGTTAACCAAGTACCGATGCTACAACTGAATTAGTAGTGTTGTCTATCTCCCATGTTAACCCAGCACCGAAGACACAACTGATTTACTAATGTTGTCTATCTCTTAAGTTAACCAAGCACCGTTGCTACAACTGTATTACTAGTGGTGTCTCTCCTCCATGTTAACCCAGTAAGGATGCCACAACTGTATTACTAGTGTTGTCTCTCTCCCATGTTAACCAGTGTCAACTCTATGGCAGTCTTACTTGAGTTGGCTACCTTCCATGCTAACCCAGCGTCAATACTACCACTAACTTACTTGTGTTGTCTATCTCCCATGTGTTAATCCCGTGTCAATAATGCGATTGTCGTACTAGTGCTGTCTCTCTCCCACGTTAAGCCAGTGCCAGTAGTACCACGACTGCCTTACTATACTTACTGCCTTAATAGTGATGTCTATCTTCCATGCTAACCCAATTTCAGTACCATGTCTGTCTTACCAGTGCTGTCTGTCTCCCATGTTAACGCAATGCCAATATCAGGACTGTCTTATTGGTGTTCTCTATCTCCCATGTTAACTCATTGTCTATATTACGACTGTCTCACCGGTGCTGTCTATCTCCCATCTTAACTCAATGTCAGTACTATGACTGCCTTACTTGTGTTGTCTATATCCCATGTTAACCTAGTACCGATGCTACAACTGAACTAGTAGTGTTGTCTATCTCCCATGTTAACCCAGTACCGATGATGCAGCTTTACTACCGTGGTGTTTCCCTCCCATGTTAACCCGGTACGGATGCTACAACTGCATTACTAATGTTGTCTATCTCCCATGTTAACACAGTGTCAGTACTACGACTATCTTACTTGCGTTGTCTGCCGCCCATGTTAACCCAATTTCAATACTGCGACTGTCTTACTAGTGCTGTCAATTTCGCATGTTAACCCAGTGTCAATATTACAACTGTCTTACTTGTGTTCTTTATCTCTGATTTTAACCCAGTGTCAGTACTACGACTGCCTTACTAGTGTTGTCTATCACCCATATTAACACAGTGTCAATATTACGAGTGTCTTACTAGTGTTGTCAATCTCCCATGTTAACCCAGTTGCAATATTACGACTGTCTTATGAGTGTTCTCTATCTCCGATTTTAACTCAGTGTCAATACTACGACTGTCTTACTACTGCTGCCAGTCTCCCGTGTTAACCCAGCGTCAATACGACCGCTGTCTTACTAGTGTTGGATATCTCCCATGTTACTCCACTGTCAGTACTACGACTGTCTTACTAGTGCTGTCCATCTCCCGCGTTAACCGAGTGTCAATACTATGACTGTATTACAAGTGATGTATATCTCCCATGTTAACCCAGTGTTAATACTACGAAGTTCTTACTAGTCTTGCCTATCGTCCGTGTTAACCCAGTGTTAATACAACGACTGCCTAGTGACTATTGTCTGTCTCCCATTTTAACACACTCAATACTGCGACTGTATTACTAGTGTTTTATATAACCCATGTTAAACCAGTGCCAATACTACGACTCTCTTGCCAGTGTAGTCTATCTCCCGTGTTAACCCAGTGTCAATACTACGACTGTCTTACTAGGGTTGCCCATCTCCCATGTTAACTAAGCGTCAGTACTACGACTGTAATATTAGTCTTGTCTATCGCCCATGTAAAATCAGTGTCAGTACTATGACTGCCTTACTATTATTGTCTATATCCCATGTTAACCCAGTACCGATGACACAACTATATTACTAGTGTCGTATGTCTCCTAAGTTAACCCAGAACCGTTGCTACAACTGTATTACTACTGGTGTCTCTCTCCCATGCTAGCCCAGTAAGGATGCTACAACTGTATTACCACTGGAGTCTCTCTCCCATGCTAGCCCAGTAAGGATGCTACAACTGTATTACTAGTGCTGTCAATCTCCCATGTTAACCCAGTGTCAATATTACGACAGTCTTATCATTGTTCTTTATCTCCGATTTTAACCCAGTGTCAGTACTACGACAGTCCTACTAGTGTTGTCTTTCACCCATATTAACCCAGTGTCAATAGTACGACTGTCTTACTAGTGTTGTCTATCAACCATATTAACCCAATGTCAATATTACGACTGTCTTACTAGTGTTGTCTATCACCCATATTAACCAGTGTCAATAGTACGACTGTCTTACTAGTGTTGTCAATCCCCCATGTTAACCCAGTGTCAATATTACGACTGTCTTACTAGTGTCGTATATCACCCATATTAACCAGTGTCAATAGTACGACTGTCTTACTAGTGTTGTCAATCCCCCATGTTAACCCACTGTCAATATTACGACTGTCTTACTAGTGCTGTCAATCTCCCATGTTAACCCAGTGTCAATATTACGACAGTCTTATCATTGTTCTTTATCTCCGATTTTAACCCAGTGTCAGTACTACGACTGTCTTACTAGTGTTGTCTATCAATCATATTAACCCAATGTCAATATTACGACTGTCTTACTAGTGTAGTATATCACCCATATTAACCCAGTGTCAATAGTACGACTGTCTTACTAGTGTTGTCAATCCCCCATGTTAACCCAGTGTCAATATTACGACTGTCTTACGAGTGTTCTGTATCTCTGATTTTAACTCAGTGTCAATATTTCGACTGTCTTACTAGTGCTCCCTATCTCCCATGTTAACGCAGTGGCAATACGACGGATGTCTTACTAGTGTTGTCTATCTCCCTTGTTAATCCAGTGTCAATACTACGACTGCCTTACCAGTGCTGTCTCTCTCCCATTTCAAACCAGTGTCACTATTACGACTGTATTACCAATGCTGTCTATCTCCCGGGTTAACCCATTTACTGCTACGCCCACTTTAGTCATATAGGGAGATCCTTTATGTGTGCCCGTATGCAAGACATTTAATACAATTTACCAAATACTTGAAACTCTATCATCTGATTATTTTTTGAAAAGTGCTCTCTGATATTTTTTCAGCATTTAATTAGATGGTAGGGTTGATCCGCGCATACCGGAAAGTACAGAAAATCATCATAAAATAGGTGACAATAGTCGCTTTCGGCAGAGTAAGTGTTAATATTGGACCCTTATGGGACGGAGTTCTGACGCTTTGATATCCAACATACTCGAAGCTATCGGTCAATACAAATGTCCGAAATTCAGCCTACAGTGGTAAAATTATGCTGGGCAAAATTAGAAGTGGCCTTCCAAGAGTCACCTTGAATGATGAAAGTGTGCTTAAGCCCAAATAATACTTTCTTCTAATCGTCTCGTCCCTCGTTAAGGGACCATCGTCAGGCGACTTTGTACACAAAAGGTCAAAGACGGAAAAAGCAGCATATAAATCTTCATCTTTGATCTTTTGGGTGCAAAGTCGTCTGATGATGGCCCCTTGGCAAGGGACGAAACGGTTAGATTTACAGAAAAATCCAAGAAACTGCACATCGACAGAATGAACGAAGCCGAACAATGTTTAATTGAAAAACGAAAATACATTTTTGATCCCTTATTAAGAAAATACACGTTATCACATTTCCCGATAGAAACACATGGCGACAGGAGAAAGCTGGGAGAACTGTTCAAAATGTTCACCGACCATACACCGTACATAAAGGTCGATAATTTTACTCTCTTTCGACATATTATGAGAAACAACGCCTCAGAACTGTGTAATCCGATCTGTAACATAATCCGGCCATTCTTCATACTACGGGATCTGAAGTCCCGAAGTGATTCGTAATTTTCGGTAATCATTGCGATGCCTTTTTAATATCTGGCTGTATGGCTATATACCTTATCATGGGTGTTTTTGTCATCTCTTCATTGTCCAAGTTATTTTGCAGATCAAATGGTTTCGCGCGCCAAAGGCCCGCAGGGACGGGATAGAGCAATTGGAATTGCGCCATCTGGCTGTGGCGAAGAAGGAGAAGGCATAGGTAATCAGCGGCGCTTGTGTCTGTTGTGTTTCGTTTTTAAAGGAGGTGATCCAGACGGAGAGACAGTGGCAGTCAGCGTTTTTGGTGGACTGCCTGATGGTGACTGACGTTGACCGTACGGTCTAGTCCTGGCCGAGTCTGGAGTTGCCATGGGAGGTGACTGAGCCTCATGTTGTCACTGAGCCTCTCTCAGTTTAGTTGCCTCTTCGATCTTCTTGAGAACTATCCGTACTGCTTGTCCATTTCCTTTCTGTGTCGAACTCGCTTTTCCATGTTATCCTGTACATTCTCTTCAGTCGTTTGTCTGACTCCGGGTCCTGGCATTTTGGTTCAGACGGAAGAGGCGAGTGGGGACCAGGAAACGGCGAGAGGGCAGCTTCCATTTCCACCTCAGTCTTCCAATAGGATGGGTCTGTCTTCCAGTAGGATGGTTATGTCTGTTGGAGTGGGAGGGGAAGTGGCGGCCGTCTCTGGCTCTTTCTTTTCCTCGCCGTTTTCTTTATTTTTCTCCAAAAATGCCTCCAAGCATCGGGCATCCCTCCACTTGGTTGACGGGCTCTTTCATCTGGGTTTACTTCTTCTCTTACTCTTTTCAGGGCCCCCAGACAACCTTGGGTGAGGGCCAGTGTGCGAGGTGGTCGTCTCACTAACGGTACTACCTTTACCATTGGGGGTATGGTGTGGTGTTCTCATTTGTAGTGGTGAATTCCAAGGTCAGGTAGACGCTCTCGCCCTTCTCCTGGATAGTCGAGGTGGTGGGACAAGAGACGTCCAGTGCTGATATGGTGTTCTGTAGTCTTGCCGAAGAATTCAGTGCTCCCATGTTGTCTTAATTCCGGTGTTCACACTCTGAAGTCAGAGGTGCGAGTAGTTCCAGGTTATACAAATCAAATTGTTTGTTTTTTTTTTACGCCCTTGGCGCGCAGGGACAGTATGGGACAAACCCATTCGACCCTCTTTAACTGTAGGTTAAGTTTTGGCAGTATGTCTGGGCGCGTCAAAGGAGGAAAGTGTTCGGGTTTTAGTGGCGTTTGCTCCGTTTGTGCTTCTTCTTGGAAGGTGGTGTCTGGGAAGGAAGGAAAAGGATTGGCAGCTGTTGTTTCCAAGTGTTTGCGTTTTAGCCATCTGTGGAAGAACGGGTCGCGTATCCTTGCTGATTCCAAGTGCCCTGGTTTGTTGATGAGGACGTCGTAGGTTTCTTTAGCTTATTCCCTCTGGGTTGACTACAGGTATTCCAACTAATCATCCCCATTTCCGTCAAACTCCAGCCTGAGCTCGCCGAAGCGCTCAATGGCACGTCCATCTAGGATTTCAATGTAGGCTCGCAGGCTAGTATCTCCTTCATCTGCAGTTTCATGCTCGGACTCCGAGGGTGAAATGGATTTGAGGCTCGGTTGGTTGGGGTTGACAGGAGAGTCAGGTACGGACTTCCTGCTTCTTCTCTCCCTCCGACCTCTTGTGAAGAGGTACGCCATGAGATTGGTGATACAGGACTCGGAGGTGAGTTGACAGTTGTCACCTTTTCCATCTCTTGATTCCCGGTCTCAGTCCTCTTCCTATCGAGCTACGCCTCCATTCGCCTGGTGTCCCGGCGTTTGGCTGACGGCGATTTCTTCTTTCTCTGTGTCTTTATCTCTGCTCCGCTGGCTTTTGTTGTTTCAGTTGTTGTTGTTGTTGTACTCAATCCCTTACCCTCCTCTGGTATGGACCAGTGCGTGCAGGCCCGTGAAAGGTCCTACCACTCACAGAGGTGGGTTTTCTCTTGTACATCATGGTGCGCTGAACGCAGCCACTCTCAACATGGACATCCCAGTTAAGAAGTGAGCTAGCGTTCAGCACCGTCAAAGTGTCCTTAATGTGCTTCGACAGGTAATCCATCCATAGCTAATTAGGTGTGCACGCTCTGAAGTCAGAAGTGGAAAACAAAGTTGTAAAGAAGTCCAAGTTATATTTTTTTTCATTTATTTTATATTGTATTACCATAATAATGTAAAATTGGCAATCTGCCTCAAGAAGGTGTTTATTGCTTTGATAAGTTCTAATTCTAAAATACACGAGTCATTAATTAAACATACTTGTCAATCAAGCTATGCATTAATAACGTAAACGAAAGTTGGAACACTGTCAACCAGTTGCCTAATTATCGTGACACGAAATCTGACCTTTGTTTTAATCTTATTTGTTTTACAAGGATTGGCGAAGAAGTTATGCAACTTATGTTAACCTGTCTTCTTCACCAAATGGCACAGGGTTGTGGAATTTCCTAAAAATCGAATTAAAACACAAAACATCAATTAAAAAACAAACAAAAAACTTGAAAACAATTTTTATTTTTTAAATTTTAAAATAAAAAAAATTGAAACAATCTAAAACAATTTAAAAACACATTTAAAACATTAAAAAAATCAAAATAACTTCATCGGTGCCTGTGGTGCCTACACTGGGAGAATGGGGTTGCTGGGGAACCTATATACTACTCTCAGCACTAATTTTATATCACAAATGGAGGCGCGGTGGCTCAGTTGCTACAGATGCGGGCTGCAAGCCGAGAGATCATCGGTTCTAATCCCAACGGCGGCAACCATGTTGTGTCTTTGGGCAAGACACTTCATCCACATTCACCATATGGGGCACGCTGGCACTGTGTACTAAGGCGTACTGCACACCGATTGTGTACTTGCCGTCAACCAAAGCTAACTCTGCTTGTGTGGAGTTAGTATGTTGGGAAGCTTACAGTTGCTCACCGGTGGTTCTCTCCAGGTACTTCGGCTTCCTCCACTCGTAAAAGTATTATGGTTATGATTAGCCATCGTGCAGAAATATGTGACCTTAAACACCAATAAATAAATAAATGAAAATCCCAGATGGCCAGAGGAATAACAGAAGTCAAGCACAGCAAATTTCTCTTTAAGAACTTGGAATCTTACGACGTTTCAGAACCCGTGGGTTCCAATACAAAGTTGAAAGAATTTTGAAAATCGGACTTCAAACACTCCAGATATGAGGTCAATGCCTATTGTTGCACCATTTAAGCCATTTTGGACAGTTTTCATTCAAAGTGCTACCTTGGGATTCACATAGCTCTCAATTTCAATTTATAAATGACCCAACTGTCAATCTTCAACACGCTGTTTTCTGGTTGTTTGAAATTGTTCACTGTTATTTTTCCATTTCACATTTACGCACCCGATGACAGTTTCTATAAGGTTTATATTGGAAAGTTTGGTGACTTATTTTTCGTTTATTGTCAACACTTAGTCTCACTGTAAGATGTAACATTATTGCTTTAATGTAAACACTCTAGCCGAAATGAAAAACCAACGCCACTGGATTTACACATCACAAGAATTGAATATTTGTATCAAATTACAATCCCCAACCATTGGGTTAATGTGCTATATAAGTAAGTCCAATTTATTTATTTATTTATTTATTTATTTATTTATTTATTTATTTATTTATTTATTTATTTATTTATTTATTTATTTATTGATGTGTAAGGTCACATATTTATGCACAATGGCTAATCATTACCGTGACAGTTTTACGGGTGGAGGAAGCCGGAGTACACGGAGAGAACCACCGAGCAACGACGAGGAGCTGCCAGCTCCCCAACATCGTAACTCTGCACTACAGCACAGGCAGGGTTAGATTGGTTGAAGACATGCGCACCATCGACGTGCAGTAAGCCTAAGTACACGGCGTCATGTCAAATTTGTTTACTTTGAAAGTCCCACCCCTGATATTCCATAAACCGAAATCAAGTACACACAAATTACAAATCAAAATGAAATCTGTGGTGCAAAGAACAGTCAACTCACCGAGTTAACAGCAGGCAACAATGGCTCCTGCACGGCTGCTACCGTTTCGTACCAGAACTAATAGTAACATAATATTTCAAGAGAACAACTTAAGGCCAAATTTTGCGGACGTTTTCGCTGGGATTTACGGTTCGGTTTCCCGGTTTACCGGAAACCCAAACATCGCCCAACTCTACTTGTTTCTTTTGTTTTATTATTCTCAGTGAAATGGAAATCACACATCTGACTCCACGAAAAAGTGTTGAATAAAACTGTCAGATGAAAACACGTCTTGAATTTAAATATGTGTAACAAATCCTGGTTACCACATATATGTCCTCCTATTGTTGCGACGTTCGCGCATCCTGGGTAATGCTTGAGAGCACGTTCTCAGAAAATGTAATTACGGGGACCTTATGTTGTGGCTTCCTCAATTGATTCAAAAATAACTTTCAAATCTTCTGGACATGCATCCGGTATTACAATCTCGGAGTTCTTTATGGTGTCCTTCTTATCGATATCCATATTGGGAAACAAAATCACGCACAGCGGTTATAGCCTGAATATAAAAAAAAATGCATTACGAGAAGCAGGAGAGCTGATAAACAGGGTTCTGATGGGGAAGGTCATACCCATCCCTTTAAATGTGTTACAGTCGGGATATTTCTATCTTTGTTGACGTCCTAGATATAGATTCTTCAACTGCCAGTAAATAATAATCATATATTTTCTTACGCGCCGAGATATCATACCTGAACTTCTGTCACACACACAATCGGCCAAACAAATTGAGGTCTGTATTACCTGATCGCTTCGGGTCTGTGGCGAGGGGGGGGGGGGGGTGGCGGCTGTATGACAAATTTGGACTACTGGTGCGTGTTAATTAATTGCCATGCTGTGTTTCGAATACTACAGGTTTATTGCAGTACTGCCGCCGTGGACTGGTTACTGTCGAAGAGTGGGCAATATTTTCACGGGACGCAATAATATAACATTCAAAATATGATCATAGGAATAATCATAGAAAGAATAATCATTGAGGCAGCGGGTACAATGCAGCGCTTCATTTATTAATTTTGATTATAGTGATTTGTATTACCTGGTGAACACATGCGTGGATATCACTTCCCATGCGTGGATAACTAAGAGTCCACAGCGACTGTACCGAATATATATTCAACATTAACTTCAAAAGAAATCTTTAAATTGTTAACTATAATACCGTCTGACTAATTCCCCAGTTTCATTAACAAATACATGTCATGATGATGTAATGGAACTATTTCAACAGTTGGGATTTAGATATTCACAGTCGCGACAAATTATGTGGACATCCAAACAACCCCCCGGAATAGAAGAGAAACATGGTTATTTATTGTGTGTTTGTTACAGACAATGTTGATAATTTCGTGCATCAATTATTCTTTAAAAGATTTTACACATTACGGATTCTCCTCACCACACTCCCGTGTATTGTGTTGCCTAACGCATCCGCAAGAAAAATACACACAAGGCAACAAAATGTTGTCTATTGCAATTTTGATATTATTAGTTATCCTTGTGTTTTCCAGGGTGTATGGGAATTTACACCGGTTTGGGAACTCCTACACCCTGAGGCAAAGCCGAAGGGTGTATGAGTTTCCAAACCGGTGTAAATTCCCATACACCCTGGAAAACACAAGGATAACGGATTTATTTCCAAGAACTTTGGTGTACTTAATACTTTAACCTACACTGTGGGCAAAAACTGACAGAAAATTTGTACCTTGCAAGTTTCTTAAATAAAACCTGACAAAAATGGATGTCATTGGAACTGGCTCAATGAGCCAGTTCCAATGACAACCATATCTGTAATATTTTATTGCACAAAAATATTAAATTTCCTGTATTTTTATTTTTGTTCTAACATAACCTAGCAGAAGGTATGAATTAATAATTAAAACTGGGTACTTTTTTAGCCATATAGCTTGCTCTTGTATATTCTGTGGATTGCAAGTTACACCGTACCTCTCAGCCAATCAAAATGCAGCATTTTGTTTCATTTGGAAATAAATGTTTTTCTGTGTTTTGTTGTTTACCGTTTTTTGCTTTTGTCCGATTTACGATGTTAATGTAACATATAACATTCTCTATTGAATAAATATTGTTTAAACTAAAATGTTGAAACATGGGCAGGAAGGACGAATAACGAAATAACGTGAATTTTATTTATCCCTTTTATTAACAACAAGATAATTACGCATTGAAATCACCATGTCCATATAAAACTGAATAATCACATATTTTATACTTTACTGCACTTTGGGTTGATTCTATGCATAATTTATTTATTCATTTATGTATTTATTTATTGGTGTTTAAGGTCACATACTTATGCATAATGGCTTATCGTGACCATGACGGTTTTACGGGTGGAGCAAGCCGGAGTACATGGAGAGAACCACCGAGCATCGACGAACAACTGTCAGCTCCTTAATATTCTAACCCTGTTCAAGCAGTGTTACAGCAGTTGAAGACATGTGCACCATCGACGTGCAGTACGCCTTGGTACACGGCGTAATCGTGTTCCCATGTAGGCAACCGAGATAAGTGCCTTGCCCAAGGACACATCGCGGGTCGTCCCGGACGTAGATCGAAATCAAATGAGCCATCGCGCACCCCTTCTACGTATAAATTTACTCAATTTTGTGTGCATGTGTATATGTCTGTATGCCGCACACTTGCGCTAGCTGGAGCGCTTGGGTGGTATAATGTATATATTCCAGATGTGTGTCGACAGTTAACCTCTCCCTGTACTGCATATTCTGTAGCTTAATTAGATGCTCGCATTCCAAACTCAGAACAAGAAACCCCGAAATATGGATTGATTGAGTGATTCTAACATAAGTTTCAAATGTTCCTTTCTCAGACATGATCATTCTGACAGGATGTATTTGCTTTTTACGTTCGACTTCCATCAATTGCTGTTAGTAGGGTAGAATGGAGAGTACCAGCCCACCAAATGTTTGTCACAGATCGTGTCACACCAAAAACTTAGTTTTTTCGAACAAATTGCGTTCGTCGAGATAAAATTGTATGGACTTGTTCGATGCGACACGCTCGCGTTCCCATCGTCACTTTTTCCTGGTTCTTACAGTGGTGGCGGTAGACGAGGTGTCGTGGATTCGACGTCGATTTCTCTAACGGGCTAACGTGAATCCGACTAAAATTTCGACGGAATTTTAACGAACTCTAAAAAATTCCCTCTCTTAAAAATTCACTTTTTGGTGGGCTCATAAAATCTGATACGACCGTTCTCGGGAAAACACTCACCTTTTCGCAGAGGTAACACGGACCCACCATTTAGACGATTTTTTTCGACACAATACCGCCAAAAAGACACCACCGGTGCGGATGGAAGACTAGCGATCTGACGTCGGTGGGCCCGAACCCGCAATCGCTGATGTAGAGAGGTTGTTGGCAAGGAGAGAGAGATCGCTCGTGGAGTCTAAACGCGTGAGGTGGGCCCGCACCAGTCCACGATGAGGTAGGAAGAATGGGGCTTTTTTAGCATAGATGGATGGATGGCGATCGAAAATGTGGCTCGTCAAGTAGATTACGAAAATGATATGTTTTCCAACTTTACTTAGGGGCGGGAGTCACGACCATCAGAAAAATCAAAATTTTCGAAAAGGTAGTCGTGTCACCTATCAAATTAAAGGTATCGACGAGCAGATTACGAAAATTATATTTTTGACTCTCGTTGCGGGGGTAGGGTCATGACCAGAGTCAAAAAACGTCTTCCTTTTTATAAAACCACACAATATTTTATAAAAAAAATTGCAACAAAACGACAACGAAAGTAATCAGTCGTAATAATAACCGTTTTTGTCATTAAAGAAAAAAAACCTGTAAAAAGAGTTGTTATTTTTTACATATATAATAAGAAGTAAAAAAAAACAAAAAAAAATATTTTTAACAATTAATAATTATTATCATTAAAAAAATTTCAAGCACAAAATTTAATAACCGTTTTTGTTGTTAAAGAAAAAAAACTGTAAAAAAAGTTGTTATTTTTTACATATATAATAAGAAGTAAAAAAAAATATATATTTTTTAACAGAAAAACTTTACTTTGGGGTGGGAGTCACGACCATCAGAACAATCAAAATTTTCGAATAGGTAGTCGTGTCACCTATCAAATTAAAGGTATCGACGAGCAGATTACAAAATTTAATAACCGTTTTTGTTGTTAAAGAAAAAAAACTGTAAAAAAAAGTTGTTATTTTTTACATATATAATAAGAAGTAAAAAAAAAAAAAAATATTTTTTAACAGTTAATAATTATTATCATTAAAAAAAATACACACACAAAATTTAATAACCGTTTTTGTCATTGAAGAAAAAAAACTGTAAAAAAAAGTTGTTATTTTTTACATACATAACAAGAAGTAAAAACAAAAAAAAATATGTTTTACAATTAATAATTATTATCATTTAAAAAAATAATCAGACATGAAATCGTCAGTACCTAAACAATCCGTATTAAAATTGAAGAGAGTCGAGAGATATTCGAAGTTTGGCAGTAAAATTTATAGACTACAATCGCATGACGCCATCGAATTGAAGAACGTGAAGACGAGTGTTTTGAGAAGAATACAACAAATATACATTGCCTTTGAAATCAAACGAGACTGCCCTGGAATTAAAAGATAGAAAATTTCGATGCAGGCGATCTGTCGCTAATCTACGAGACTAATATACATCCGAACGTCTCTGAAGAAGCCACTAAAAGATATGCGGACGACTCTCACGCGAGATTCAGTAAACATCTGAGAGATCGCTACGTTCCTAATGTGATGCAGACCAAATTGAACGCAAATTCTAACAAGATAATCAACGTACCTGATCCCACGAACCCCAATGATGCAGCAACCAAACAATACGTTGACTTGGAACTGAGAAGGAATAACATCGATAACCTAGAAATGAAATCGGAACTGATGTGGTATTCAACAAGATATTGAATCTATCCCAGATCATCGATGCGGACAAAGACTCGATGGCGGTCAACAAAGGCTATGTGGATGCTGCCCTGCAGAATTCTCAGTCCTATCTGAAATCTCAAGTCAGCGAATTGTATCTGGAGAAAAAATCTGGAGGAACCATGGAAGACAGTATCAGAATGGCTGGTCACAATCTATTCGAGCTCGACGGCGACCCGGAATACGATTTCAACACAGTCAGTAGAAAGTTATTGGAAGAAAATACGGTCTGGAGAAAAGGTGATATCATGGAAGGCAAACTACACATGAGAAGGTACGCACTTACGAATCTGCCGGATCCCACCCACATGACGGATGCCTGCAATCTAATCTCCGTCGTGGAAAAGATAAAATACGCCAGATAATTGATCACCATCTGGGCCGAGGACAGCGGTGCGTTAGATACGGAAAAGGCCGAATGGTCCTTCCGAAACGGAGGCAACGGACCATTGCACTGTCTTATAGGATATCCCATGCCTGTGGGAGGCGATATCATTCGAATGAGTCTGACTTCTACGAACTTGAGCAATAGAGCGATCGTCAATCTCGTGGTGAACGGTATGGAATGCGACAAGAGGTACAGAGTCGAAAAGAAGAAGGAACAACACTCGAACACTAATGTCTTCGGTGCACCTCTCAATGTGCAGATGGGGGATAGGATCAATTTCAAGACGAAAACCAATAATCCCCAAGCCGCCACTTCAGTGGTCTCTCTGTTGATCAAACTCGATCCTCTGAACAAACAGTGAATACAAAAAAATGAAAATAATCACTTTTTTGTGATGTAGGGGAGACAACTCAAAAAAAAAATATAATTGGATTTTGTGAGAGAATAACCTGTCTCAAAATCCAATTATATTTTTTTTTAAACTATTTTTTTATTACTTTTTGTTAGTATTTTTTATTTTTTTTTTTAATTATTATTTCATCGAACGATGGACATTTTTTGTCCGTCCGTCCTTATGAATTCTAACTGTCTATCAGACAGGACTAGGGCAAAAGCCTCGGCTCTCCTCGGCACATTCTTATCGAATTGCATCTTGATCTGAATGTCTAAGACGCTACTCTTGAGTCGCTCGCTCTGTTTACTAACATCGAATACGAAAAAGGGATACATCGATTTGTATTTGGTGGGAGTGATGTTAGGATTACCCATCAATTCGTCAAATCGATGATATTTCCTTCTGAAATCCGCGGTGCCGTCATATAGTCTGCAGAAATCGTTCTTATCGTAAGAGGGGTTGTAATCGATGGCCGGATATCTCGTGGCATTTAGAAATACCTGCATGTTTCTCAAGTTACAATGATCGAATAGGGAACGATTTTTCTCTTGAGATCCATCCCTATCGATTTGAAATGCCACTACGATGAATCGCGATCTTTTCGAAGCTGATTTCACGGTCAGTCGAAGTGACTGCTAGACAGTGGAATACTAGCGATGTCACAGACACACTGTCTCATTCTAAATCCCACCGGTAATTTACTCTTCGATTCTAAGATATTGTAGAGAGGCAATACGTGCGGAATGAACCAAGATATTTTGTTCATATTTATCTTACCCGCATCGGTCACGGTGGGTCTCATGATGGCTTCGTCGTTTCCTTTTCGGATCAACGTCAGATTGTGCTTGAATCCGTAGAAAATCTTATCGTAATCTTCCGCGAATCCGAATATGTGTTTCAGAGGTATCCTGAACGAAACAATTTCTTTGGGTCTCGACGTCTTGACGACGTAGTAGAATGTCAGGGCGGCACCGGTATTGGTTGCACTGATGTCGGCAACGGTGTCTTTCACCCACAATTGATTGAGTCCTTTAGATTTCGAAAAATCGTCTGGATACGTCAAGAGTCCGTACATCGCGGTGGCTTGTCCGGAATGAAACACAGATTCTATCTCTTGTCCCGAGAGCATGTATTTTATATTACTGAACAGATGCATCATATCATTATCGGCTAGAGTGACCACATCATCATCGGCATAATCGCTTCCATCTTCCCTGTTGATACGCCCCTGTATCACTATGTAACTTTTGCTGGAATGAATGAACAGATCTTGAGTTTTGACGTTGATTCTTATTTCAATGACATTGTTTAGACTGGTTCCAGTCACAGGTTCGTACTCGTGAACTTCGTATTCTTGAATGCATTCATCTCTCAATATACCTTCGGTTATATTTAATATATTCATCATGTTTTGTTTTTTTCTTGTGTGTGTGATAATTCACTTTTTATTATTAATTGTTTTTCTTTTAATTATTAATTTTATTTATTATTTTTTTTCCTTTTACTATATATGCAAAAAAAATAAAAGTGAAGGGTTGGTTCTTCAAAATGCCGTCTTCTGCAATTCCTGTTCGTAAGATGTTCCAATGATTTCTCTGCTGTCATCTTCGTCATCCTCTAACGCTTCTATTTTGTAAGTCACCGGATCCGTGTAAAATAATCTAATGATCTTAAAGATTTCATCAGTCCACCGCGGAGTGTAACCTTTTGCGAAGAGCGACTTATAAGAAGAGCGAAGACGCATTTTTCGTTTCGAGGATCGCTAGCCTCCGCGGGAGTCATCTTGATCGATCTGTGTTGCCTGTTGTTGTATTCTTCAACCAGTTCGTCCAGATATATTTCTTGGTCTTATTGGCCGTGAAATACTTGTACATTTTTTCCTTCATGGTTCTATTCCAGCATTCGATCACATTAGCTTTCCCTTCGTTTTCGACGGAATAAAGGTCGACCAATGGATAAACGTGACTGTTGTAACATTCCTTCCCCTTGTCTACCCACAATTTATCCGGTTTTCGAGAAGACGATGCAAATATGTTCTTCAGAGCCTCGTCCATGCAATCTCCCGATTTATTCTTCAGAGATCTCAGCCATCCGTATTTCGAAAATGCGTCGATGACCGTCAGTATGTCTTTAATGCCCTTGTTACCTTTCGAATGCAATTTCATGTCGACCAGATCGACCGACCAAATCTGATTCAGATCCTTCACGAACACCCTTCTCCTTCAAAATTTATGCATGACGGGTTTGCATAGTTCGTTCGCCAATGCATTCGTTAATAATTTTTTATGGACATTTTTTTTATGACCCCCCATCCGAATCAACGTTTGGTACCGATCACTTTACCGACCAATGAACGTTTGAGTCTCTCTGCCCTAGTGGGATTTGGTATAATTTTCAACGTCGCCAACATGTCTTTATCACAGATTCGGTTACGATTCTCAACGTCAGGATGTTTACCGAAGCACAGATCATGAGCATAAGTGGCCGAATCCACCCTATTTATGGGTTTGCTCCAAGATTTAGGTGTCAGATCTCGATGCAATCTCTTATTTAATTTTGTGCCGGTTCCTGTGAATTGATTTCCTGGTAGATGCATTTCGTCGGGTAGATTATTAATCAATTTATTTGTCAGACCGGCACCGCGTTTGATGAATTGCGTCGTGGTCGAACCACACATTTTACATGTTCCACGAAGCATGGAACTTTTATTTTTTGTCAGTACTTTTTTAACATTAACCGTATCGGTAACTCTCTTGCATTTGACACAATACATTTTGTTTTTTTGTTTTTTCGTATATATATATTTTAATTATTTATTTCTTTTAATTTATATATATTTTTTTTTCTTTTATATTTATACATTTTTTTCAATCGAATGCTTCTGGAATCTTTTTGGGATTCAATAATTTATGAAACAATTGTCTCCTCGCGTCTTCCCTACCTTTTTCCACGAGAGAATCCTTCAATTCTTCCTTGAGAATCTGACGACTCTTGACTCTTATCTTCGCTTTCGTGACTTCATATTTTGTTTTTTCGTTGAATATGTTGGCGAATTCACCGTCCAAAGTCCTACCACCTTTCAATGCCAGAGAGATCTTATCTGACACGGTGTCGATCTTTGCATCGGCTAAAACACTGATGTTTTCATGCTTCCTGGCCTTCACGGATAATTTCTTCGCGAGAAATTTTCCGATCGCACTGACGAATCTGGCAGTCAAAGCCAATCCTTCTACGATAAAAACGGCTGGAAGAACAAGGACGGTGGCTGACAATAGACTGATTCCGGCAGTGTTCAAACCCATGGAGACTGTGATGAGAGTCAAATCCACACCATCACAAATTTCTCTAATCTTGAATATGTCTTATTAAGCGAAGAACGAGAATATCTCTCTTGCATCAAATACGATTGAATTGTATTGATTTGTCCGATTCGAAACCTCTGCACCTCGTTGTCACTACTTTCTGGTGGTAGAAGTGGTGCCATGAGCTTCACCTGCTCTAATGATGGATAGATGTTTTTACTTCGAAGTTCCATTTTCATTTTATTTTATTTATTTATTTATATCTATTATTATTTTTTATGTATTTTTTTAAATTTTTTCCTCGAACGTAATACGATTCGCATCGATTCTGTCTCTCCAACAGTAGATCGTCGAAGATCATGAGATTCTTACTCTCCTACTTCAACTGTCTAGGATCGAGAACTTTCTCGTAAAACTGGCATTCTACGTTCGAAGACTTGACGTTTCTCCTGGTCATTTCTCTCGCTGCTCCTTCCAATATATTCGAAGTCTCGTGTCCGTCGAATTCGTCTCGATTGTCGAAGATTCTCGACATAACATCCTTGGGTAATTTACGTATCGTGCACTTTTGAAGCAATCTGTATTCCGGATGAAAGAGACTCTTGCCGAAAACGAATAATCTGTCGTAATCCAACCAACCAGGTCGCGACAATATATTGATCAAGAGATTGGTCTTTCCACAATTCGATTTTCCCACTATAAGACCTCTTATGCTCTTGGAAAAGAACTCGTCGTTCGACATCTTGGTCGTCACGTCATTCCAAGACCTGTCTTTGATATTCATATTTTTGCTCCAGTTTGTTTTTACTATGTTTTGAATTATGTTTTTTTTCTATTTTTTTTTTCTATTTTTAAATTCTATTTTTATATATATATAAAAACGTTTTTTTATTATTTATAAATCACTTTCAATCCCGATCCTTTCGTCATTTTAGCTAATTCTTGTATCGGTACGACATCATCATAGAAATCTCTCCAACTTTTCAGTTCGATTCTCGATCGTTTGGCAGGTTGTGGAATTATCAATTTATCAATCAACGTGTCGACACCTCTCTTGCTGGCTTCCGAAGCTATTCTACCGCTCGCTTCGGTCGCAGCTTTCTTACCCGCGTTGATCGCCGTTTTCTTTCCGATTCGGAGAATGCTCGACGCGATCTGTTTCGCGGCATCGCCGGTGAATGTACAAGTTAAAAATCGCATCATCGAATCCACGATGCCCGATCCGCCGTAGAGGTGAGATCTAGCGTATCCCGTGTTATTTATCACTAACATTTTTTTTTTAATTATTATTTTTTTTTTTTAAATATACATATTTTTTTTATTTACTTAATATTTATGTTTTTTTCTTTTCTCTTACTATTTTATTATTTTAAAACGATTCATCAACTTTTGATAATCCTTCTTAGTCAAGACCTTCTGCCTCAACAATTCGTCGCACACGCTCACTACCTCGTTATCCACTCCGGTGTTGCCAGCCTCTCTGCTTGCCATCAACAATGTCAATCTCCCCAACAAGGTATCGGGATCGCACAGAAGAAATATCGGAAGAAATCACCACTACCTAACCTTATGATCTATCTATCATTACCTTATTTACAAACTTATAGGAATCAACATGATTTTTGTTCGGTTCATCATTACGTGTTTCACTTTTTTCTGATTTATGAACAAAACAGATCTTAAACCTACTTATTTGTAGTTTAGTGCACGTATGGTACACATATTCTGAAATACAACAAACATGAATTGATTTATCATGTTACCCTTGCTATTTCTCTACAGCCCTGTTTCGTAAATTTAAAAAATCGTTTCATAAAAGTGCACAAAGTGATCCCAAGTTTTGTTGCTTATTCTGTCGGAACGTCAGTAATACAACTAAACTGGAGCCTATTCAGAAGTCATATTTACGGGAAACACACAGAATTACATACAGATATTATCAGAGTAGGTGGGGTGTTTAAATGAGACATCCAGGTATTAAATCTCCATATACCATACATGTTGGCGGAGATAACGTTTTTGTCCCGTTTGAAACACAATACAAATATAGTGGAAATAAATTTATGGACGCATTTGTCACGCTCCGCAATCACTTGGACCAAATGCGTAAATATTTTTTGTTTTTAAACGCAGAAGAGAACAAATAGAGTTATATCCCTTAGGTCATTAAGGGAACGAGTAAATAGTAGTTGTTTGACATATCAGTCCCCGAATGTTTTATTTATTTATTGGTATTTAAGGTTACATACTTACGCACAAGGGCTAATCATGACCGTGACAGTTTTACGGGTGGAGGAAGCCGGAGCACCCGGAGAGAACCGCCGAGCAACTGCCAGCTCCCCAACATTGTACTGCAGCACAGGCAGGGTTAGATTGGTTGAACACATGCGCGCCATCGACGTGCGGTACGCCTTAGTTCACGGCGTCATCGTGTCCCCTCTCCCGCCCCCTGTGGACAATGGGGGTCAAGTGCCTTGTCCAAGGACACAGCGCAGCAGTCTGAATCGATCGCTCAGACGGTCACCCATCCGAGGACTAACCGGGCTCGACTTTGCTTAACTTCGGTGATCTGACGAGAACCGGTTATCGCAACGCCCCCCCCCCCCCCCCCTCCCCGATGTCCAATGTGTTGTATGTGCCTACTGACACATAGAACCCATTAGAACTGAGGGGAACGATATTTGCTCTTATTTCATATTTCTCAAGTTGCTTGAGTTAATTATTCGACCATTTAAATTATAAGAACACAATATGATCGAATTGTAAATCGTAAACTTTAAACGATACTGTGGAATAAAAGTTACAACGTACCTCTCAGCCAATTAAAAAGCAATATTTCATTCCATTTGGAAATAATATTCCATACCTTTTATGAAAAGCTATTTTATTGAGTCGTTGGCATGTGACAAAATGATCAATCCATTTGAGTGCCTCGGTATGGTTACATATATTACGTGCCACTTGGAGTATTCTTTGCAGAAATTTCTTTAACTACTAGAGGTCAGGCATACAGTTAAAACTAGAAGTCCTGTCACGAAATGTGCGCTTATCTAGGCTTAATAGCGCGTTGGAATTGCGCGCAGTTGCCATATCGAATAGCATCCAAAGCCCGACTGGTTCTCCTGGTTACTCATAGCAAACACAAGCAATGATTCTGCCAATGGACCTCCGGTTACCCGGAGGTCCATTGGCTGAAACATTGCTTGTGCACAGGCCATATGTACAGAATTTCATAGCCTTATTATGGTCATAACGCGTGGATTAACGCGCAAATGGACATGTTATTTGTGCGCATTTCATGAAAGGACTTCTAGTTTTAACTGTAATGAGAATAATTCACATTTTTCCCAGTAGAGTTATATCTATGGTATATGCGATGGATCTTTAGACGTCGCTCTCTATTTTCTACTGACTGAAGAGCACTTCAACTTATTCTTAACCCTTTGAACTCGTGAGACCGAGTTTTTGGTCCAAGGCATAATTTGAACCATTTTTGTCTTATTATAAGAAGTCTATTGCGGGGCATTGATGATAAAATAATAACTGCAGTCTGCAGCCAGACGGCTGCAGACCGCGCTTGTTAATTCATCCTCCCTGTGTATTGATATTGGACTGACCCATCTCAATGTAAGTGCACAAAAAGATTATTCCAGTCCAGGAAGCGAGGGTTCGAAGGGTTAATACAGATGATCTGAAGGTGGTTAATCGTATTAAAAACAGATAACAATGTGGTACTGCACCTTAGCTAAAATCCACCCGCAATTCTGATCAAAACTACAAATTCTTTTGGGGAAGACAAATCAAATTTTTTTCGTTCCGATGGTTACATGGATAACGTTTTTAATATACTACTCAAAGTTTGCTAAGCGCCACATATTTGACACATCATTGTGGAATTTTCTTGTGACACATTTGCGATATTTTTGGTGGATATGATTGAGGAATGTATTGAGATGGTCCCCAGTGTTTACATTAGCTCTCTTGACAGGCAGAGTTTTCGTGCCAGTCATGGAAAACATGTACCCCTTGAATTCCATGATATTCTTGTGTACTGTCTGCATGTACATGACAAGTGTAGGGTATTCAATCTTCAATTCAACACAAACCCTTCTGATTTAATGATTGGATTATGGGGAATGCAAATGTAAAAATACATTTGGCTGAAGCAGAAATGTGGTGAGCCGTAGGGATGGTGGAACAAGGGGCTACCCATCGTCAGGGTGGTGAAGCCCTTGGTGTGCACCATACGGTGATTACCAGAGCCTGGGCAAGATTTCAGCAGTATGGCATACCAGTCAGACGACATGGGGATGAAAGAGACAGGGCAACATCTGCAGCTGAAGGCCAGTTTTTGATCATTCAGGCCCATAGGAACCGCTTTGACACAGCAACCCAGCTTCGCAGTGACCTTCAGAATGCATCCGGGATAAATGTTTCGACGCAGACTATCCCGGCAAGGTTGCGCGAAGGTGGTCTCCGATCGAGAAGACCAGTGTTCGCATTCAGCTGTCTCAGAACCACCGCCACGGATCACGTTGATATGAATGGGCCACGGATCACGTTGGATGGACCACATAAGATTGGCGACCTGTTCTTTTTACAGATGAGTCAGGGTACTGCCTATGCAACACCGATCGGCGTTCTAGGGTATAGAGAAGACCAGGAGAGCGATTCCATGCAGCTAACATTGCAGAGCATGACCGATATGGTGGAGGAACAATAATGGTCTATGGTGGCATCAACTGGGATGGACGTGCAGAGCCCTGTGTCCTTCGCAGTGATACATTGACTGCACAGCGGTATATTGATGAGACCCTGGATGCCCACGTCAGATTGTATTCAGATGCAGTCGGTGAGAGATTCTGATGGACGATAATGCCCGTCCTCATGTTGCCCATGCTGTCCGGGAGTACCGACAGAGGGAGGGGATTGGGCGGATTGAGCGTATGGACTGGCCAGCAAGATCCCCTGACCACAATCCAATCGAACATGTCAGGAACGAGTTGCAGCTTGCAATTTCAGTTCCTCCAGTCCAACCAAGAAGTATTCAGGAGCTTGGTGCCATGCTGGTCCAAGAATGGAACAACATCCCACAAAGGACAATCTGGAACCTGATTGGGAGCATGAAAGAAGGTGTTGTCAAGCTGCAATTAACAATAATGGGTCTCATGCTCGATATTGAACCCATATCAGTTCGCCCCGTCAACTTTTTAGCAAATTTGAAAAATTTCCTTTTTTTCCAATAATACCCATTTTCCATGGTTTTCGTATTCAAAAGCTTAAAAATAATGTCAAACACAAACAAAATCTTAATTTCTGTGCTTAACTCATTAAAGATATAATTAAATATAAAATATATACACTTTTCATAATAATATTTCAACGAAAACGTAAAACAGGTAGTTGGATATACTTGGTGCTTAGAAAACTTTGAGTAGTATACTTTTTTATATCGGTGACAAACCAGTTGTCTGAAGAAGGTTTGAACATTCACATTTTGGACGAGGAAGTCCTTTTGAGAGGTGATCTGGGTTTTGATGCTGTGGACACCATAGCATCACATTGGCATGGTGGATTGAAAAAAGAAGCATCATTTTATATTTAACCCTTTACCTAACGAATCGCCCGCATCCGCCCGCGTAATATACAAATTCAGCAGTTGAAAAAATATTATTTTTCAAAAAATTTCAACAAAACCATATCATGTGACCCCTCGTTGGAACGAGCTCGTCGAGCTCGTTCCAACGAGGGGTCACATGATATGGTTTTGTTGAAATTTTTTGAAAAATTTTAAAAAATGATATTTAAAATATTAAATTTTGATATCGTCTGCGTTGGGTAAAGGGTTAAAAGTGTCACTATTGTGAAACATTTGGCTAACTATTATCTTCGAAATATCTTGACCATCAATTTATAGAACGAGATGAAAATAAGCATCGGAAGCGATGCCAGCTCTTTGAAGAAATGTCAAGAGATTCGAGACGCAATTGAAGTAAAATGTTGGGCATAAATACATCTGGTAGTTTGTTAGATATAGGTGTTTTTTTCCTGTTGCAATTGCACTGCTACAAGATCCAATGTCTCTATTGTGAAAGGAATTCTACCAGTTGTTCTGTCCCTTTTATTATACAGATTCATAAATCTTAACACATATTTCAATATTACTTCGTTTCTGGGTTTCAATATTCATATTTTCACAGTAAATCGAGCTTGAAAGTACTTTTGCGAAAGGCGCTGATAGGTAAGACAGCACTTTACGAGTGTGGAAGTACGGAAAACTGGAAACAACGACCTGAGGTGGAGTTTTTCACGTGCGCCGCTGGCGCGCGTGAAATACATGACAAACCCCACATAGGATCGTTCAGCCCCTGTCCTCCGTTCTCTGTACGAGCTGTGTTATGTATTTATACGTACCCCTGTTGCTCACCTTCCTATTTCAGTTCCGCCGTCGATCAACCATGTCTTTGACATATTTATTTATAAATAATTCTGGAATAATACGTTTTGTCAATCGTTTCTACCCGCTGAGTATTTTCAAGATATTTATATCAAATCTAGACATGGCTGCTTCATAGCAGCCATGACTAAATTTGATAATAATTCATCAATATTCAACACAAGAAAAATCATGGTGAAAAAAATCCATTCCATTTACAGTGGGGGAGGGGTGGTATTTGATTAAATTTGCACGAATTTTGCATTTTTCAGATGCGTGAGAGACCTGATGAGATCATCGAAGCTATTACTGGCGAAGGTACTCTTTCCATTTGTAAGAACAACAATCTGTAATAATATAATGTTACAGTTCGATAGGGCCGATTGAAGGTAAGCCCGATTGGGTTACAAGGCTATATTATTACTGATCTTCCTTACAGATGGAGAGAATAAAGTTATTGAGGACGCTCCTTAGCTGTTCAGTGATAATTTGTTGGTCATAATGTTTCCTCAATTACAACCAAATTTTCTTTTACGTGACAACTTATGCATGCCGAGATGAAAGTACGCATCGCCTAGGGAAATCAATAGCACATCAGTTCAGAAAAAACGTTGGCAGATATTTCTTAATTATAACTTTTAGTTTTAAACGGGAGTGTGGGGGGGACTTGTATTTTTTATATTTCTTGCCTTCGTCGCGAAAAGTATGTTTCCGATGTCCCGAAAATCAAATGAAGATCCCGGGGAAGATGTGATGTCGTGGATAGCTCATATCAAACACAATAGGGAAACAGTGGAATTGACGACGGGAGAGGTGGTTTCACTTTTGTTTGCGCGCAAATATTTCTGAAAAAAACCCACAAACATTCTAAGGAAGGATATTATCATTTCTTTCCCATTTTTTCTCTGAAACATAGCCTCTGAATCTTTTCGAAAGCAGTTCGACAATCAGGTGAGGAAAACAGTTTTGTTATTGGAGGACAATTTATTTATATATTTATTTAATGGGGTTTAAGGTCACATACTTATGCACAATGGCTAGTCGGGACTATTGGAGGACAAAGAGGAAAATATTTTTTTATCATATGACTCGTCCGTTTTGCTCACTTTAAAACATTTGATATTTTGTTTTCATATTAATCAGTGATAAATAAAGCCTCCCGTCAATTTCATTGGCCAGTTCCAAAACTAGACAATTTGATTGGCTGAACAAAATAATGTAATCTTGAATAAAGGTTGTACATGGAACGACCATATCGATCATGTGTGCACTAAAGCCTGGACACGTATTGACATGCTCAGGGCCCACAAGTTTACACTTGACCGGAAAGTCCTTGAAAAGATATACTTTGCGTTTGTCCGACCTCTTTTAGAATACGCTGACTCTGTCTGGGACAACTGCTCAGCAACTCAAGCTTCTGACCTGGAGAAAATACAAGTAGCTGCAGCAAGAATAGTTACTGGCGCCACTGTGAGCTGCAGTAAAGACCTTCTCTACACAGAAACTCAATGGGATCCACTGGAAGAAAGACGCCGAAAGCACAAGCTTATCCAGTTTTTTTAAGATGTATCATAAATTAACACCTCCATATATCTCCAATAAGGTGCCACCAATTATTTCATCTATTACCCAAAGACGCAATCTCCGATCCGAAAATAACCACCGTGTTCCCTTTTGTCACACCAATTTATATAAGTCCTCGTTTATCCCGGAAGTTACCGACCAGTGGAATAGATTACCCCCTTCGGTAAGAGAAAATTGTTCCTTCATAAACTTCAAGACGTTTTTAAATAGTGCGAACCTACGACCACCAATCTTTTACTGTGGAGCCAAATCCCGTGCTGCCCAAATTTATCATTGCAGGTTGCGCCTGCACTGCAGTAATATCAACACCCACTTATACGATAACCATCTCTCAACATCCCCACGTTGTCTGTGTGGGGATCTTGAAACTACAGAGCACTTTCTTGTGCACTGCCCAATCTATGACGATGCTCGTGATTCCACAATCAATGCTTTGCCATTTACTATTGAGCTCTCCACACTTCTATTTGGATCCGAACAACTGAATAATAACGAAAACCTTCTTGTCTTCAGAGCCGTGCAGGACTATATCATACTGAGTGGACGTTTTAATAAGTAGCAGTGCACACTTGAACTTTTCCAGTATTTCTTGCCACACAAATGGGCCACCGTACCGATACATCCATTGAGGCTGCCCTATTGCATATTCTTTGGTAGCGAACATTGAATTCAGGTTGTTCCCCCTGTTTCCTAGATTAACCCATTGCCCAATGTAACGGCCAGTGTTACCCATGAACATCGTCATTTAATTCCTTTTATATTTTCAACCTTTGTCTCGAGAACATGGCTTATGACCCCTCATTGGAATGAGCTCGACGAGTCCGTTCCAGTGAGGGATCGTGAGCTGCGTTTTTGAGACTGACATTGGAAACTTGCTACACGTGTTGGGTAAGGGTTTAAGTTTCCTTTTTCTATTCATTCTCTCATTCTCCCTATTGCTCTCCGTACTCTCTCTCTCTGTTTTCTATGTTTAAACAATATTTCACTTAGTGCAGCTACTATTAAACTGTGTCAGTAATCCAAAGGAGACAGCTCATACAAGCTATAAGCTCACTGCTGAATCCTTTCAACAAATCTCGTTCTTGACTCTTTGCGTTAATGCATACCATTGTATTGCGCACTCTGTATGACAATCATGTTGTAGTTTATTATATGTATGCATCATATTTGTTCATGAATAAATATTGTTTAAACTAAAATAAAACTGAAATGTTTTTTTCATTTAATATGCCGCCGAAAAATTGTTTTCATTTACTGAATCTTGATGGGTTTCAAACATGACAAAAAATACATAAAATTGATTTAAACTGAGTGATGAGCTTAGGAACTGGTTAAACTAACTGACAATAATTGATGTTATTCATTGATGGACTCTAATTTAGTCCTTCCAAGGATGTTACGCAAGCTTTTGTTTTTATTATAGGCGATGACAGGTCGAAGATTCAAAGGTTCATTTAATTTAGCATTGGTTTCATTGAATTCATCTTTTAATATTTTTGCTATTTCGATATTCATTCTGTTGTATGTTTAAGTGAAGAAAATGATGGACCTCCTCTCGCATTCTCCCTCGGATACGTCATACCAAATGGCCAGAGGGTTTGAAGCGTATTGATCCAAAAAGCTTCAGGTTTTTTTCTAAACTCGTCCGTTTCTTCTAATGTGTCTTTAATTGGTGGTTGTTCAATAGGATGGATTTCGAAATCGTCCACAGAATGGCTAGGAAGGTTAAAATGCTGTGCTACTGGGGCATCAGCATTATGTTTTATATCCTGTTTGTGTATAGTAGCACTTTCTCGGAATGGATTTTGACTTTCCTCAACATACTGCTTCCGACAGCGTTTACAAGTGATAAGATAAATAATATTTGGTGAATCACAATGGAGGGGGTTACGGATCTGATAATGATTTTTCGTTTGTTCGGAGGAAAATTCCTCTTTCTGATCAGGCATAAAAGTATGCAATCTACAACGAGGATTTTTTTGCAGTTAAATACCGCGCCATTACCATTCTGCAATGGTCTGTTGTGTTCAATTTTCAGTGGTTCGAAATCAGTAGTTTCTGCTGGACTTTCGAGCTTTTTCAAAGTTTGAGGTTTCAGGCCACGCAAAAAGCGCAGTGAGTGCTTGTCTACAGCTGATAGAATTGGAAGCAGTTAGGAAAGTTCAGGCTAATAATCCTCTGACATTGACACCAGAGTTAGGAGTAATTCGTTGAACCTCTTTGTCAGGTGAGCGATTAAGGTCCCTTGGGGCCTCTTGTTTGTGGTTCAAACTGCATGTGACAGAACAGAAATTAAGTGCATAATATAGAGTGCTTTCAAGAAGTATTATGAAAAAAACCGAAGTTTTTTTTTTTATATCAAAAGGTGTTTATTTGTTAACATCTGCATGTTCATCATATTGGTGATAATATATTTTTTATGAAAAAAATGAGTAAACAAAAAAAAAATAAAAAATGAAAAATGAAATAAATAAATTCAAATGATGTTCATTATCATTTATTTTTGCTATGTTAGGGGTTCTGTCCAAGAAGTCAATTAAGATGAGGGTTTTTTGTTCTGAGTGGGTTTTGACAGCAGGTTTTTTTTTGCCAAGGAAGTTTTGTTGAGGGGATTCAACGACCCTTGGAGTTTTTCGCGTATTTCCTGCCCCCAGAACACTGGTCTCGTTGTGTTCTGCTTTAGGAGTGGCCCTTTTAGTTTATAGACATATTAACTGATATCAAAGATTACTTGCTACAGCTTATAAAAAAAAAATCAAACAAGAATACGCGATTCTGAACCGGGATGCAATAACCTTTCGGTAATGAGGAATGATTAATTATCCTCTACACTACTAACAATTATACTCTCATTATACTCTCAGTATATACTCTCTTCATATTTTTCCGTGTCAAAATTAAATAATTGGAAACAATAGGATAATAGGTCTTTCTGTGACAAATGTCAGTGATTAATTATCCTCCACACTACTAACAATTGTACTCTCATTATACTCTCTTCATATTTTTCCGTAAGTGTCAAAATTAAATAATTGGAAACAATAGGATAATAGTTCTTTCTGTGACAAATGTCAGTGGAAGTTAATTCGAGTTGACAGAAGTAATACAAAAGGTCATAATGTGTTTACAATGTAGCACACACAGACCGATCTAGTAAAATGGAACGTTTAATATTTTTTGTTGTTTTTTTTCCTCGAATTTCAGTGCATACATTACTGTGATTCCAAACGCATCATTTTCGCGAGTGGATCCTGATCTGATCACGACACTGGTACATCTGTGGGTCATGATGTTTGTTTTTAAAAAATGCTGCAAAATTAAGATTCCATCAAAAAAATAAAAAATAAAAAAATCAGACTGCAACACAATATTGACTTTGGCTGTTGAAATTGTTGGTGAAGCGGAATAAATAATTAATAAAAAGGCCAAAGTAAATGGATCTCTGCTTCAGTTACCTTGTATTTCATTTTTGGACAGGGAGATTCTATAATGTTGCGGGGAGGTAAGCGATCAAAGTATTTCGACCGGATCGCGACCAAGTCGCGATCCGATCGAAATACTATGTTCGATTTATGTAATCACAGTACTGTATTTCTGGCTGCACTGAATAAACAAACAACAGTATTCGGATCCTGATTAGCCTTTTGGACTTGACACCCTTAAAATATCTGCGATTTCTCATTAAAGCCCCTGAAAATACCATAAAAGTTTTTGTTGATGGACCTCCAGTTCGTTGTTCTCTGTAGAAAGCTTTGCTTCTTATATCTTTCAAATAACTATTCAGAGGAAAACCCTCACGTGTTGTAAAAATAATGTCCACCTACCTACAGTTAAAACTAGAAGTCCTGTCACGAACTGTGCGCTTATTGAGGCTTAATTGCCCGTAGGAATTGCGCGCAATTGTCTTATCGAATGGCACCCAAAGCACGGCACGTTATCCTGGTTACTCATAGCAAATGCAGGCACTGTTTCTGCCAATGGACCTCCGAGTTACCCGGAGGTCCATTGGCTGAGACATTGCTTGTGCACAGACCATATGTACAGAATTTGACAGCTTTACTTGGGCCATAACGCGCACATTAACGCGCATATCAACGTACTATTTGTGCGCATTTCATGACAGGACTTCTAGTTTTAACTGTAAAACAGGTAGTTGGATATACTTGGTGCTTAGCAAACATTGGCTGAAACATTGCCTGGTCACAGTCCAAATGTACAGATCTTGATAGCCTTACTATGGCCATAACGCGTAGATTAACGCGCAGATCGACCTGCTATTTGTGCGCATTTCATGACAGGACTTCTAGTTTTGACTGTAATCTGAACACCCGATATCGGAATCCATGTCAATACAGTTCTTTAAGGCGCCAACCGCACAGTTAATCTATTGTTTAAAGGTACAGATATATGCGGCAAGCACAGAAAGCGGGTAATTCCCAATATTGTCTTTAATTTATATATTTTAATTACACGTTATTACACGCTACCTCATAAGATGGTGGTGTTAGGGTGGGGTGTACCACACTAGTATGTTTCAATATCTCTTGTCACGAGAGATATAAGAGAAATATTTCTCTGGGGGTGATACCCGTTACTCAATAAATTAAGTTTACTGCGCAATTTCAATGTTTGGGTTTTAGAATTGAAATTAAGACGCGTTAATTGCAGTTAAAGACTCGCAATATTTAATCGAAAATATTGTTGAGTAGGTATGAGAAGTATCCCATTCATGAGTCAGTTTTGACTGCCAGGATGTCTAAATATCTACACCCGACCCAACCCATGAGGTGCAACACTGAGCAAATGTTTCGTTCTTGTGATAAGGGGTCACTGTGTGCTTATTTGTTCAGATTCACCATATAGTATTATCCCACTCAAATTTATCTGTGCGAAGAGCGCGAAAACATTTATTTCCCTGCAGCTGTACGACTGAAGCTCTTAGCTTTAAGTCAGTAAAAGCATGGGGGGGGGGAGGGGTGACCATCCCCTACTAGGCGGGTCCCCAGGTGGCGGATAGAGGACGGCCTGCTCAGCTGGGCAGGTTTGCTGGTTTATAATTAGCAGGCTTGCTTAACTGAGCTGGTTTGCTGCGGAATATACGAATACGCAGCCCCTGACCAAAATGATCAACCCTACTTATACCATCTTGCAGGCACCTTGTTCTCCCGTGAGGTGCGTTCTGAAGGCCCCGGGGAAAGGAATGCTGACAATTGAGAACAGACTGGGTCGCGGTTAGGACAAATCTCCAGGATGGAGATCAGGTCGTAAACACTGCTTTGGCCCTGATCTCCATCATGGAGGTACCTGTTCAATACACTTTTTTTGGCCCCAACTTCGGTAGTACAAGGATGGTCGGGTGGTCCGTTCTGGCCAATCTCGAGCCCCCACCCCAAAAGGTACTGCGTGTCACGAAGGGGGGGGGGGGGGGCGCATGTGGTAGTCATTCAGTCAGTCATTTATTTTAATCATATATCATAATTGCCATTGTGTACTTTTTTTAACCACGTCTTTTTTTACCAAATACTTAGTTTTGCTGCAATGGTTGCTTCAGTTCAGTAATTACTGTATTTTATGGAGTGATTGGTTGAATGCTCGCCATCTGAAGACCTGGCACTTCCACACACGAGCCAATCAGCCAGTTGCATACTTCGGCATCGACACTGGCTGAGTATATTGCTCCATACCAGGTATGTGGGAATACCGGCAACCCGGTGGGTTCACTGCGTAGCAGTAACCTTACCCCTTGTTGGACTGCGTGGTGGGTGGGAGCCGGAGCAAATGAACGATTAAAATACAATAACATGGCAGCTCAAACAACAGAATGAAAAAGAATACTGAATTTGAAACTGATGATTCTGACTCTGACTGAATTAAACCAACACAAAGAGAAAATTAATGGCCAAATTTTATCAATATTTTTGTATCAGATGGAAGCCAATCTATTAACAAATTAAACCCGTTTGTAATAGAAAAATCGATTCAAGGTATAGCTGGCACTGTGAAGAACATCAAAACATTAAGAGCCGGAGGATTATTAGTAGAATGTTCAAAAGAATACCAGACAATTAATCAACTAAAAACTACAAAATTATTCAATATCGAGGTAAATACTTGTCCTCACAAGAGACTCAATACCAGCAGAGGTGTCGTACGAACTCCTGAGTTGGCAGATATTGATGAACTAGAAATTAAGAAAGAAGTGGAACCTCAAGGAGAAGAAGAAGAAGAAAGAAAGGTTTTAGCGCGCCGAAGGCGCGCAGGGACGATGTGGGATTTACAAATCCCTTGCGACCCGGTTAGCCTTATTTTATTTCACTTGGATCTTGGATCACACAGGCCTAGCTTTCCTATTGCCTCAGATGGGGTCTGGAGGGGTATGCACGCGGTTTGAATTCCCGGCAGTTTGCGTTGGAGTGATAGATTGTCAAAGATCAATCCCTCAACGCCATTAAGCTATTAGAGAGTGGGCTCTATTCGGTTCTAGCTTGGCGATGGTAGAGGTTTGAGTCCCACCATGGTGGCGAGCCCGAATATAATGTTGTGCGATGGCAATTTTAAGGGAAAAAGAAAAAAGAAAACCAAACAGCAACGCCGGTTTGGTAGCGGCCCCGGTATATGACCATAGCGGTTACAAAAAAGGAGTGGAGAAAGCTCCAACAGTTTAGTTTGAAAAAACCGAGAGTCATCCATCAAGCCTTCTGGGAGATAGGATGCCGTATGTCATTTGAGGTATCTGGTTATCCTTCGGGAATTCCAAATGACCTCCAACACCCCCCCCCCCCCCCCCCCCCCCCACCCACAAAAAGCCCTTAAAAGGGCTGTTTGCTGGCAAGATTGTTTCGATCCTTGCCTTGGTCTTGTTAGGTTTTCTGCACATCTTTGCATGAGGATTGTTTCAGTCCCTCATAGTTTGTCATTAAGTTTGGTCTTGTGGCTGATGAGATAGAGGAGGTAGAAAGGATAGAGAGCTGGAAATTAGAGCAATTCGGTTTTTAATTTACAACTGTTCCGTCCGTGACGACCAGTGACATGTGAATGGGAAAGCCAGCATTTTTTCCCCGAGATTTATATCTCACGGAGGGGAGACCCGGCAGCAGGTGGAGATTTTCCTCGCTGTTTGCAACTCCCACTGGTAACAGAGGCAAGCTTTCGTGCGTATCGTGTCACCCGCAGCCAGTTCTAAATTTAGGTCACAGAATGCCTGGCTCACCCCATCACAAAGATGTAATCTTTAACCCTTTCGATAGACACTTCCCAGATTATTTAGTTTTCCTATTGAGGACGCGATGCGCAATGGGTTCTATTATTAATTCGCTGTCTTGAAGTCTATTTAGAGTTTTGCTTTGAAGATCTTTTAAGCGCATTGCTATAGTGTCTATTTTTGCTATCTCGTGAAGTTGTTTTATCGATGTCAAAGTGGGCTTGCGCAGAGCCACGCGCAAGTCATGATTTTGGACCCGTTGTAGTTTTTCAATGTTGGGGTTATTCATGTCAATACCTCAAGGAGATACTGGTGTACAAAGAAAGACCATCAGAAAAGAAGGAATAACAGTTCCAATTAACACTTATATATTTACATTTAATTCTGCTGAAATACCAAAGTCAATTAAGATTGGATATTTAACTGTTAAAGTGGAATTGTTTATCCCAAATCCACTGAGATGTTTTAAGTGTCAGAAGTTTGGACATAACAAGGACGCGTGCCGAAGCCAAGCCATATGTCATAAGTGCGAGCTGAAGCATGATGAGCCTTGTTCTAGTAACATCATAAAGTGCTTAAACTGTCAAGGTGAGCATATGGTATCCTCGAAAGATTGCCCAGTTTGGCAAAACGAAAAACTAATCCAAAAGATTAAATTTGAAAAACAAGTTAGTTTCGGAGAGGCCAGAGCAATTGCATCTTCAATGCCTGGCATGAACACAACAGGACCATGATATGCAGCGACAGTGAAAACAAAAATACAAACAACCTCCTTTGAATGCCAAACAGCATATTCGTGGTTAAAAAATACAATACCAAAACTGTTAACTGCTTTCCAAATCGGAAAGCAGAATGATACTGAATCAAACACAACTCAAACACAGACGGGTCCTTCCACATCTCAGGGTACATCTAATCAGAATAAAGAGAAAGAATTAAGGAATGATCGTTTCTTTTTGTCTATTTCTTGAGTTATGAACCCCAAAAAACAAAGTCCAAACTGTGTAAATGGGCGTAGCCCATTTACACAATTTGGACTTTGTTTTTTGGGGTTCATAACTCAAGAAATAGACAAAAAGAAAAGACCATTCCTTATAATTAAACGTTCGCGACCCAATTAAATAAATAGTGTTAGTCGTCCTCTACTTCAGCGAACGAAGACTTAAAAACTAAAACTGGTAGACATATTATTTTTCTGGCATAAAAGAGGGCGCGTATTATTGAAATGCAGGTAGCAATTGACACACTGTCCAAGTCAAATGCACTTATGTCATTAAATATTTTATTGACCAATGAATTACGTAATGCAGAGAAAACGTCATAAGCCACGCCTCCCTCAAATTTCATTCAACTGTTCACTTCACGTAAAAGTTACTTTCCATAGTAGGTGGAAGTAGGCCATCAGTATTACATTGTATTTTGGTTTTGACCGTTTCCCGAGAACTGAAAAACAGTTTGTAAAAGTGGAGTTAGATATAAAGTCAGATGACATTGCCGTATTCAAATTCGCAATGTCAAAATTGCCATATTCGTCGTGACCAGCCATTGTTTACAATCGATTTGGGTAAAACGATGAACGCAGACGATCACCCAGTGTGCGTAAAAATTGAAATGTCAAATAAATACAGGTGTGAAGAAAAAGAAAAATTGACCCACCACGGTCATTTAAATATTTTCATGGTGATAAATTAATAATATAAATTTATTTTTCTTTTTCACATTTAGGACGTGCCAGTGTTCTAACTTCTATTGATTTGACACCATGTTGCAACTCCAAAGACTGGTATTTTAGGGGCGTGGCTGGGGCGGATCTAATTGTGTTTTTTCCGTTCATTGAGTTATGAAAAGAATAAACAGAATCGTGTGGGCCAATCGTTTTATCTGAAAACGCATGAACCGAAAAAAAGTTTAATTATTAAGTATTAAACCAAGTCAAAGTCAGAGTCAAAAGAAAAAATAGAAAGATAAAGAAGGTAAAGAAAATAATAAAAAAAATACAAAGCCAGTAAGTGACAGATTGCCAAAGGCTCTTAATCCTGTAACCGCTAACAGATTTGAGGCCTTTGAGGATATGACTGTTGATGAGTGTAGGGATACATTGTTTGACACTAACTCTTCCCAAGAATTCATTCGGGGTAAATCTCCGGAGAAAACACCGCCAAAGGAAAACACAGGAACAACAACCACCGTACGTACCAGTTATGGCTAATAAACATACCATAATCCAATGGAATTTTCGAGGTTTTAGAGCCAACTTTAATGAACTAGGCCTTTTAAGCCAAACATATACAACTGCAGCTTTTTGCCTGCAGGAAACCCTTTTAAAGAAACCCAAGTCTCAAGATCATTCAGCTTTTAAGCATTATACTTCTTATAATGCCTGGGCAGATGAAACTGATCTTCATATTCGTGGAACGTCCGTTTTAGTTAAAAACGGCATTGTTTACAGTCCTGTATCTTTGCATTCACATTTACAGGCTGTAGCGGTACGACTAACTTTAGACAAGACAATTACATTACGTTCTATTTATGTTTCACCAAGTAAAACCCTACAACTGAATGATCTTGAGCTGCTGGTCCAACATCTCCCAACCCCATACATTTTGTTGGGTGATTTTAACGCTTTAACCCCCTTTGGGGTAATTCCTACAGTCAAGAAGATGTAAAAGACAAAAGTGTTGAAGAGCTCATTACAAAACTCGACTTGTTCTTATTCAATGATGGATCAGACACTTACCTGCACCCTGCATCTGGTTCTTACACGTCAACTGATCTTTCAATTGCGCGCCCTTCCATCTTTCTCGATTATTCTTGGAAGGTGGAAGGTGACTTGTGCGGGAGTGACCACTTTCCGGTTGTGTTGGAGAGTGTGGTTCCGGCAGACGATGGGAGGGTACCCCGGTGGAGCTTTAAAAAGGCTGACTGGGAGACTTTCATCTTGCTCTGTTCTGAACGCCTCACACTAGATAAATTTAATGAAGGTGCTGACCAGATTGAACATTTTACAACAGAGTTACATGACATTGCAAGCCAAGTCATTCCTAAAACCGTGACAAATCAAAAACGTTTCACCAAACCATGGTTTGATACTGATTGCAAACAGGCTATAAAAGATAGCAAAAAGACCGAACGGGGATTTAATAAGCCACCAACCACACATAACTTGGACAAACTTCGTATAAATCGGGCAAAAACAAGACGACTAATAAAACAAAAAAAGAAAAGTTCTTGGGAAACTTATGTTTCTAAGATTAACCAAAGCACCCCATCACTAAAATTTGGAAAATGATTAAAAAGATTAAAGGAAAAGAAACAAAATCAACTGTACAACACCTGAAGGAAAGCAACACCCTAATAACATCAAAAAATAAATTTCAAACACACTGGCCTCCACATTTTCGAAACATTCGTCGTCTGAAAATTGTAATCCAGAATTTTATCAAAATTAAAAAAACAGCAGAAAAAACAAAAGATCATATTTACCTCCAACAATGTAGAAGATTACATAGACAATAAGTTCACTGCTTGGAGTAACGCACCATCACGTGTACAGTCCATTTAAAATATTCTCTCCTCTCCACTGGTCGATTGCATAATAGGGTGTCTAAAAATAGGATAAGCTTACTGGCTTTGAGGGGAACTTTTTAGTATCCATGGTATTACTTCAATAATAACAAGTGCAGTTGTCAATGATGATCTTATGAACAGTCATCTGTGTTGACTGATTATATGGGCCAAGTGATTTTAACAAACGATACTTTATTAAGCAATTTTTTTATTAATGATAGCTGACTTTAATGCTTTATCTACAAACATTTGCTCACACGAATAACAGAATATATTATCTTTTAAAAAAAATATATACACAAGCACTCTTTCAAAGTACTATAATATCGATCGGGTTTTGTTTGCACTTTTGAATAGAAAATCTCTGCTGATATTCCATGGAGTTAGCACTCAACTACTAATGGGGAAAAATACACAGTACGTGATAGGTGGACTACTACCAAATCACTTGTCAAGTGAATGTTTTACAGAACTCATATTTCTGATTTTTTAAGGGCCACCAGATTTATCTACGCATCCATCAAGAGACAATTTGCTTGCTTGTCTGCTGGTTATCGGCGCCTGTAAGTTGAAGTTGAGTGGATAATTCACTCTGTGTGTGATTTAGTTGTAATCCACCCTGCACTTTCTACACACACGAAATAAATTGTGTGAACAAACTAGACACTTTGCAAGAAGCATTAGCTATTTATTTATCTATTTATTGGTGTTTAAGGTCACTTTTCATCAGCTATGGCTAATTGTGCCCATCGGTCGCAATTGGCAATATTTGCAGAAAAGTGACATTAAACACCAATAAATAAATAAATTGCGACCACAACAAATGTCTAAAGTCATGTTTAGCCGATCGTTTACCCCTTTGGTGCCCATTTTAGCGTATGCCTCTTTTTATAGAAAACTCTTTAAAGGACCGCCAGTTTCGAGTTCGTGTTGGGTCAACGTTATCTGATCCCCACGAGCAGGAATTGGGGATTCCTCGGGGTAGTATTTTGTCCGTTACCCTGTTTTCGATAAGAATCAATAGTATCATCGATGCAACTGAGAACATGGTAGATTCTTCATTGTATGTTGATGATTTTTTAATCTGCTATAGCAGCAAAAAAAATGAATGCTATAGAGCGCAAAAGTCAGCTGTGTTTAAACAGAATCCAGAAATGGGCTACAGAAAACGGTTTTAACTTTTCAAAGACCAAAACTAATTGTGTTCATTTCTGTAAGCTCCGGAAGAATCATCTTGATCCAGAGTTGAAAATGCATGGAAATACCATTGAAGTTGTGAAGAAAGTGAAATTCTTAGGTTTGTTGTTTGACAGCAAACTGAATTTCACATCTCACATAAAACAACTGAAAGTTAAATGTAAGAGAGCACTGAACCTACTGAAGGTCGTCGGTAGCACTGATTGGGGTTCTGATCAGAAAACTTTTCTCCATCTGTGCAGATCACTTGTTCGATCAAAATTAGATTACGGTTCTATAGTTTACGGTTCTGCAAGGAAATCATATCTCAAACCACTTGATGCAATTCATAATAGTGGTATTAGAATTAGTTTAGGGGCTTTTCGAACATCCCCTATAGATTCGATGCTTGTTGAAGCGGAGGAGTTTCCTCTTGAGAAGCGCAGAATTAAATTTTCTCGCCAGTATGTATCTAAACTTTTGGCCAACCCTTCAAATCCTGCTAATAATTGTGTTTCAGACCCTCAAAATGTTGATTTCTTTAACCGCCACCAGAAACATATTCCTCCATTGGGAATTAGAATTAACCCCCACACGGAGTCTACCAAAATGAAATAAAAATAAGAAAGTGTGACTCTTTTTCCTGTTTTTTTTTTCCTACCCAAATCTGTTACTTTTTTTTCTGTTACTTTTTTACCTTATAAAAATAAGAAAGTATTACTTTTTTTCCTGTTCCTTTTTTTCCTACCCAAATCTGTTACTTTTTTTCCTGTTACTTTTTGTCCTGTTACTTTTTTTCCGATTACCACCAAAATTGAACCACATACAATAAAAGAAAATCATAAAACATATTCCTCCTTGGAATCTTAAAACACCTGCAGTTATTTTGGACCTTGCTTCCACCAAAAAGTCTGATACCAATACTGGTGATCATATCACCTCAATCAGAATACCGAATCAGAGTTCTATTTTCACAGCTGAAGTTAAAGCTATACAACTCACGCTTGAACACATCGAGAATGTGCAGGAAAAGAAGTCGATTATTTTTTCCGACTCTCTTTCCTCTTTTCTTGCTTTACTCAACCGCAAATTGAAGAACCCTCTCATTTTGGAACTTCGTGAGAAGTTAACAACTCGCATGTCTGACCAATATGATATTGTGCTTTGCTGATTACCCGGACATGTAGGTGTTGTCGGTGGAACACATTCTTTTACACTGTACAGATTTTAATCATGTCAGAGGGCAGTATTTTTCTGTAGGATCTCTGAGAGATCATTTTTATCGTACGAGCCCGAATATGATTCTTTCATTTTTGAAATCAATCAACCTTTTTAGTAAATTTAAAACAAAATTGTTATCTTAAACTAGAGTCTTTAAGACATGAATTCAGCAGGTTGATTTGTGAGCTATTTATATTTCTTGTTTCGTCACGCATCGTTGTTCATACTACATTGCCTTTATCATTTTTTATTGTAGTTGCTTTTTACTCATTTTTGTATATCATTACTGCCATGTTTTTCTTTTAACGTTTTCTCGCCACTATATAGCATTAGCTGCTGATGTGGCGTTAAGCACCAATAAATAAAATAATTGACGAAGATGAATTTATTAATTTATTAATTGTGTAGGAACTAATGTTAGTGCCGAATCGCTTTGCCATATTTATATGATTCAAATGAAGTGAAAATAGTCTACAGTTAAAACTAAAAGTCCTGTCACGAACTGTGCACTTATCTAGGCTAATTGTGCGTAAGATTTGCGCGCAATTTCCATATCGAATGGCATCCAAAGCACGGCAGGTTCTCCTGAGTACACATAGCAAACATAGGCAATGTTTCTGCCAATGGACCTCTGGGTTACCCGGAGGTCCATTGGCAGAAACATTGCTTGTGCACAGGCCATATGTACAGAATTTGATGGCCTTACTATGGTCCTAACGTGAAGATTAACGCGCAGATCGACGTGCTACTTGTGCGCATTTCATGACAGGACTTCTAGTTCTAACTGTACATTGGTAACTATTAATTTTTGCGGGGATAATTTTGCTTTTTCTGTCAATAAAATAATCCAAATATGGGAGCGATAGGAAAAATCTCAAGGATTAACATGCATATTTCTATTATTGTATTGACTAAGATGCTGTTTATAATCTTGTGGGGATTAATTACAGTGCTGAAGTTATTTTCATTGCACGTTTAATTGATTCATATTTCACTTATTGTTACAAAAATCTAAGAACACAAGCATCAACTAAACTACAATTTTAAGCCTAATCCTTTTAATTAAAATCAATGGCGATTTTGTTTTCTATAAATGGTCATATGCCAAGAATTTTGATGGCAAAGTTATTTACATTCCATATTTTCTTTTATGTTTAATAAATATATTTAAAATCAGTTCTTGTTTTATTAATGTAATAAATTCACAACAGAGTTATGATAAGAATGTTGGTATATCAAGTTAAGTTGATCCAACTGGAATTGTTTCTCAATATATCAGGTTGGTCTACATGGAATTGGTCTACATGGATTTGGTCTGCATCGCAGTGGTTTGCGTGGAATTGGAATACATGGACTGGTCCAAAGGGCATTAACCTACATGGAATTAGTCTACATGGAATTGGTCTGCATGGCAGTGGTTTGTATAGAATTGGAATACAAAAGGCATTAGTCTACCTGGAATTGGTCTACATGGAATTGGTTTGCATGGCAACGGTTTGCGTGGAATTGGAATGCATGGACTGGTCCAAAGGGCATTAACTACATGGATTTGGTCTACATGGAATTGGTCTGCATCGCAGTGGTTTGCATGAGATTGGAATACATGGACTAGTCCAAAGGGCATTAGTGTACATGGAAAAGGGCATTAGTGTACATGGACATGGACGTGGGACAGACAGAAGTTGTCTATATGGAATTGGTCAACATGGAATTGGTCTACATGGAATTAGTCAACATACATAGAACTGGGCTACATGCAACTATACTACGTGGAATTGGTCCACATGTACTGAGTGATCCAGAGGGAACTGGTCTACATGGAACTAGTCTACATGGAATCAGTATACATGGAACTGGTCTACATGAAATTGTTATACATGAGACTGGTCTACGTGCAACTGGTCTATATGGAACTGGTCAACATGGAATTGGTTTACATGCATAAAGGTGATCCAGAGGGAACTGGTCTACATGGAAATGGTCTATATTGAACAGGTCTACATGGAACAGGTCTACACGGAACTGGTCAACATGGAAATGGTCTACATACATAGAACTGATCCAGAGAGAAATGGTCTACATGGAACAGGTTTACATGGAACTGGTCTACGTGGAATTGATATACATGGAACTTGTCTACATGAAACTGGTCTACATGGAACTGGTCAAAACGGAATTGGTCTGCATACATAGACCTGATCCAGAGGGAACAGGTCTACATGGAACTGGTCAACATGGATTTGGTCCACATGCACAGAACAGACCCAGAGGGAAATGACCTTCATGGAACCTGTCTACCTGGAACTGGTCAACGTGGAATTTGTCTACATACATAAAACTGATCCAGAAGGAAATGGCCTACATGGAACAAGTATACATGGAACTGGTCAACGTGGAATCGGTATACCTGAAATGGGTCTGTATGGAATTGATTTACATGGAATTGATTTACATGGAATTGATCTATATGGAATTGATCTACATGGAATTCATCTACATGGAATTCATCTACATGGAATTGATCTATATGGAACTGATGTGCATGGAATTGATCTGCATGGAGCTGATCTGCATCAAATTGATCTACATGGAACTGATCTACATGAAGCTGATCTACATGGATTTGGTCTATATGGAATTGATCTACATGGAATTGATCTGCGTGGAATTGGTCTGCATGGAGCTGATCTGCATGCATTTGATCTACACGAAATGGATCTACATGGAGTTGATCTACATGGAATTGATCTACATGGACTTGATCTTAATGGAATTGATCTACATGGAATTGATCTGCAAGGAGTTGATCTACATAGAAGTGATCTACAAGGAGTTGATCTACATGGAATTGATCAGCAAGGAGTTGATCTACATGGAATTGATCTACATGGAATTGATCTCCAAGGAGTTGATCTACATGGAACTGATCAGCAAGGAGTTGATCTACAAGGAGTTGATCTATATGGAATTGATCTATATGGAATAGATCTACATGGAATTGGTCTACACAGAAAACAACCCAAATAGTAGGTATCCTCTATATATTCGATCGGTCAAAAGTACACATTGCCATTTATTACACCCCTAACGTCTAATTATAATAGGAATCGGTAAAAAATAAATTGCGTTCTCCCTTCACTAGTGAGATCAAACACCTCGGTGATTAACATTTCGTGTGAACCTGAAATTTACAAATTAATTTTCACAAGCGCAAAACAAAAGTTGTTCACGCCCCACTAGTGAGTATAACAAGATGAGATCTGTGTTGGCAGAAACAGCGATCAGCTGATTGTATAAACAGATTTCTTGCGTGGTATGGGCGTCGGTTTTGGATCGTTTCAGTTGTAGCTTCAAATGAAAGGGGTATAATAAAAAGAAAATATAATGTTTTCTTGTGAATACCGGGATTAATCTCATTCGTGAGTGAGAGAATTTGTATTTTCACTCGCAGCAAGCTGCTCGTGAAAATACGAATTCTCTCACTCACTCATGAGATATATATCCCTGTACAACAAGGAAACATTAGATATCCTCTATATCGGGGAAATGTCATCGGGGGAGCTCATAATGTCATAGTCATGTGGCCCAGGGCTGCCATGTTTGGTTGCCATGGTTGCCCACGCGAGCGGCCATGCTGTGACGCCATTACCATAGTGGTTCTAGTGCGCATGTGTAGCGCGGGGTGTTTAGGGTGATACGTGTTTCCGTCGTCCAGTTTGTATACTGGAGGTCGCCACCTTGGTTTCCATGGTAGCACGTGGTTGCAATGAGCCTGGAAGGCTTCTTAAAGAACGGAGTTGGGTGTTCGATTCAACTGGGGTAAATAAAATTACCCAAAATAGACCCGACAATCACTCCAAATCACAAAAACCCAACTTTCACCAGCATCGTCTTTTTTCTAATAATAGGCGCGTTCCTTTGTTTTAGAGTCACTCTAATTACCCAGAATGCTCGGTTACTTCGTAGAATGACCCAAATAGACCTGACACGTTTTACTAGTTCGGATTATCTCAGAATCCTCTGCACTGCTTCTATCTACATTATTGTTTTTCTGTCTATCCTACCCTATTCGTTTGTTCTGGAGACTCCAGTAGAGTAGAAGAGCCTATCAGTTGGAACAGTTTTGCTTATTGTTACTATATTTAGCTTTCCTGGTTTGAGCTGACTACTTTTAATCCGATTCGGATGAATCAATTGTTTTTGCGCGCCCAAGGCGCAGGGACGTTGTGGGGGAAACCCATTTTGATCCTCTTTAACTGTAGAATTAATTTTGGCATCATGTCTGGGCGCCTCAAAGGAGGAATCCATATCAGAGATTCAGTGGCGTATGTTCCGTTTCTGTTTCTTCCTCTTAGCAGGAGGTGGCTGGGAAGGATAGATCTTGGCAGTCGATGTTACTGATGGTTTCCGTTGAAGCCATTGTTGAAAGAGGCGGCTGCGGATCTTGGCTGCTTCCAAGAGTCCAGGTTTGTTGAGGAGAAAGTTGACTTTTCCTTCAGCTCATCCTTTCTGTGTTCTTAGGTAGTCCCAGTAGTCATCCTTGGTTCCATTGAAGTCCATTGAAGTCCAACTTGAGCTCGCCCAAGTGCTCAATGGCGAATTCATCCAGGCCTTCTGTGTAGGTACCCAGGATCATATCTTCGTGCTTCGCAGTTTCATACTCGGAGTCCGAGGTCGAACTGGATTTGTGGTCTGACTGGTGAGGATTGATAGGAGATCCAGGTAGAGATTGGACAAGCTCCATCTCCTCAGACTCCACTTCCTGCTTCTCATTTCCCTCCGACTTAGAGGCGTAGAGGTACGGTTTGAGATTGGCGATGCAGGTTTTGGTGGTTTGTCGATAGTTACCACCCTGTCCATCTCCTGTTTCCCGGTCTCAGCCCTTTTCCTCTCAAGCCACGTCTCCATTCGCCTGGCGTCCCGGTGTTTGGTTGACGGAGATTTCTTCATCTTTCTTTGTTTCTTCGTCTCTGCTCCGCAGGCTCTTGTGGTTTCTGTGGTGGTTGATGTACTCTTTCCCTTCCTCTGGTGTGGACCAGTGCGGGCGGGCCCGCGAAGGGTGCTACCACTCACAGGGATAGGTTTCATCTTATACTTGACGATGAGATGGACGCAGCCACTCTCAAAATGGACATCCCAGTTGAGAAGTGAACTGGCGTCCAGCACCATCAATGTGTCCTTAATTTTCTTTTCTTCGGCAGGTAATCCATGACTAATTAGGTGTGCACGCTCTGAATTCAGAAGTGTGAATGAATGTGAGATAATGGATCCTATTCCAGGAACTCTTGACCTTTTTGACTAACATCATGTTTCGTTTATCAAAACCATCCAATCAGTTCACTTCACTACAGCTAACTAACCAATCCGACCATTCCATTCATCAAAACCCCACCCACTGCCACATCGTTATCTGATAAAAGGGTCCCGAGAACAGGCCCAAGAGTCATTTGAGCAAGGCTAGGTATTACTCGGACGACAGGAATCTTATCGAGCAAATAAGCTATCAAGTAGTAACTCAAACAGGCATTGCTCGAATGACTCGAATCCCGTCGAGGAAATGAGAGACCGAGTCACTCCATATACTGTCCACGACGCATCTCAGTATTTGAGAATACCAACAGCATGGCTTCTCTACACCTCCTAGTTCCTATATGGCTTCTCCTAGCTCCAATACAGTCCCTTGCTTCCAGACCATCAATCAATTTCATACAGTTAAAACTAGAAGTCCTGTCACGAATAGTGCACTTATCTAGGCTTAATTGCGCGTTGGAATTGCGCGCAATTGCCATATCAAATGGCATCCAAAGCACGGCAGGTTCTCTTGGCTACTCATAGCAAACACATGCAATGTTTCTGCCAATGGACCTCCGGGTTACCCGGAGGTCCATTGGCTGAAACATTGCTTGTGCACAGGCCATACGTACAGAATTTGATAGCTTTACGTGGGCCTTAACGCGTACATTAACGCGCATATCAACGTGCTATTTGTGCGCATTTCATGACAGGACTTCTAGTTTTAACTGTAGCTACAGGGCCACTACTTGTCCATAGTCACTACCATCTTTTCCATGATCGTCTTCCACTGTAGTCACGCAATGCTATAGTCTTCTACCATCCTTACACATCTGTACCATTAATATTGACTTGTAGCACTACTTCTTACTTCCTTGCTATATCTGACTATCTCTCTAACCTAAAGTCCCTTACGTCATCATCTAAGTAGTTAGGAACACGAGGACAAGAAGGGTCATAATAAAATCCCACAATCAAGAAAAATTTCTCACACCTAATGTACTCACCTGGGAATTGAGAGACCAGGTCCCATGGTACAAATGTACACCTTTCAAGCTCCCCAGCAGAACCACCGCTAACCTTCGACAGCCCATTTTCATCGTATGAGCCTTGAGAGCCATGAGGAAATCCCTTAGTAAAGTCTAACCCCCAGGCCCTCTTATCCTCATCTGGGTATTCAAATAACACGTTCTGAGAAATCCCTTTCATTGGTTTGTCTATGCCCATGGAATCCCTTTTTGTTGTATGAGGCCATGAGGAAATTCCCCAATAAGGTATAATTTACCATTGATCTTATCCTCATCTAGGTATCGAACGGTCACGTCCCGAGTCACCCCACTTCCAGCGCCCTTAACTACAGTTAAAACTAGAAGTCCTGTCACGAACTGTGCGCTTATATAGGCTTAATTGCGCGTAGGAATTGCGCGCATTTGCCATATCGAATAGCATCCAAAACACTGCAGGTTCTCCTGATTACTCATAGCAAACACAGGCAATGTTTCTGCCAATGGACCTCCGGGTTACCCGGAGGTCCATTGGCTGAAACATTGCTTGTGCACAGGCCATATGTACAGAATTTGATAGCCTTACTATGGTCATAACGCGTAGATTAACGCGCATATCGACGTGCTATTTGTGCGTATTTCATGACAGGACTTCTAGTTTTAACTGTAACAAACGACTGGCCTTCTATCATATGTGACCATGAGGGCTATCAGAAAATCTCATTAGGGTATAATTTTCCATTCTCTTATCCTCATCTAGGTATCAAACGGTCACGTCCCGAGGCACCCCACTTCCATCGCCCCTAACTAACAAACGACTGGCCTTCTATCATATGTGACCATGAGGGCTATAAGAAAATCTCATTAGGGTATAATTTACCATTCCTCATATCCTCATCTAGGTATCGAACGGTCCCGCCCCGCGGCACCCACTTCCAGCGCCTCTAACTAGCAAACGTCTGGCCTTCTATCATATGTGACAATGAGGGATATACGATAAACTCATTAAGGTATAATTTACCATTCCTCTTATCCACATCTAGGTATCGAACGGTCACGTCCCGCGGCACTCCACTTCCAGCATCCCTAACTAACAGACGTCTGGCCTTCTATCACATGAGGACATGAGGGCTATTAGAAAATCTCATTAAGGTATAATTTACCATTCCTCATATCCTCATCTAGGTATCGAACGGTCCCGTCCCGAGACACCCCACTTCCATCGCCCCTAACGAACAAACGACTGGCCTTCTATCATATGAGGCCATGAGGGCTATGAGAAAATTTCATTAAGATATAATTTACCAATCCTCTTATCCTCATCTGGGTATTTAAGGATACTTATGACATGGCACTGTATCATTTGAGGATACTTTTTGAATATGCCTTTTCAGGATACCTTTTAGAGGATGCATAACTTATTTGAAGGTGGCCACCTCAAAAAATGGCTGCCGCAAAAAAAGATTCTCCATAGGTGGCCCTCTTTATACTGACTTGGTACAGCTCAAGTTTGTTTGATTTCTGTCCAGTAGATAAATACCAAATAACTTGAGCGTATTACCACCTCCAGAACAAACGAATAGGGTTGGATAGGCAGAAAAACAATAATGTACGTAGAGGAAGAGCACAGGATTCAGAAAGAATCCGAACCAGCAAAACTTGTCGGGTTGTTTTGGTGATTCTAAGAAGGAACCAAGAATTATAGGTAATTAAATTTACTCTTATACAAAGGAACGCGCCTATTATTGGAAAAAAGAGGATTGTGAGGAAAATCGGAGTCGTGTTTCGTAAGTTTCGTCTATTTGTGGAATTAGATTTACTCCCGTTGACTCAAACACACCCTCCGAACATACACCCGTTCCTTGAGAAGCCTTCCAGGCTCATAGCAACCAAGATGGCGGCTTCCAGTATACAAACTGGACGTCGAAAACACGTATCACCCTAACAACACGCGCCGTGCAAGCGCACTGAAACCACATATCACTATGATAATGGCGTTCCAACATGGCCGTTCACGTGGGCTACCATGACAACCCAACATGGCACAACTGTTTCACATGACTATGACAACAGATGAGACCCCACCTCCCCCAAGATTAGATCCCCTAATCAGGCCCGAATCATCCCTGATATTCTACCGGTGTGTAGTACAGTACGTGGAGAGTGTATCATAACTAAATCACCGGTAGAGTGGAGATTCCACCCGAGCAATAATCAAGTTTTCAGCCAATGGATCTCCGGGTTAAACCAGGAGGTCCATTGCCTGAAACATTGCTTGTGTTTTTGTCGATATATCCAAAATTTGAAAACTATAGCTTGGGTGATAACTCCACTCTGCGAGTGATTTAGTTACAATCCACTCTCCACTTTTCCTTTTTGAGGATTCGGCCAATTTGTTTGCCTTGGTGATACAGTTGCAATATTTGACCAGTCGGAACTTTAGCCATTACAATCGGGACAAATCAGGTTTATCCCCCCCCCCCCCCGAATCAGTCTTCTTCGCAAAGCCCTTGACGGTGGCTTGTGGCAGTTGACTAAAGCTTTAAACTCTTCCCAGTGTTCCACAAATAAAGGTCACGTTGTGTTAATATGCCACTTATTTTTGTTTGACTGCCACAGCAATTTTCTTATTCAGCATCAATAATTGTTGAAAATTATGTGCTGATAAATAATTGTTTCCGGAAATCAACAATTATTTGAGGCGAGCCAGTAGTATAAAAAATAGACTTTACGGGTCTCGTTACCAATCTCTCGGAAAAATAAGTTGTCACAATGTCCATTCAGTCAGTAATACTTTTACTAGTACTACCTATGGTGGTCTATGGTTTTTTAATCGGAAAGCGTGAAAGCCCACAGGTATTCAAGCAAAAGGTGTGCGAGCACAATGGGGAGATTTATTAACCTGGAGAAAGATACCAGAGAACACCCTGCGAAAGCTGTGAATGTAGTGGCTTTGGTGTTGACACCTGTTTTACTGCGCAATGCGGCATTCCATTCTGTCCAGATAACGAATATCGCATGAGAAAAGGAGACTGTTGCCCATCTTGTGTGAAAGGTAAGATTCTACAGATAAAATAACTGACTAGACTATTTCGTATACTCACCCCGAGATTTTATTCTCTTACTAATTACTAAAAACGCAGTTAAAGATCTTTGTGAAGAGCAGTTAAAACAAGACGTCGTGTCACGAACTATGTGCTTATTTTGACAAAATGTCGCGCAGGAATTTCCCTACGGAATGTCACCCAAAACACGATAGATTCTCTTTGTTATCAATTGAAAGCACAAGCATTGTATCATCCGATGGACCTCCGGTTTAATCCCGGTAGTCCTTTGGCTGAAACATTCTTGTGCATAGGGCATATGTACAGAATATACAGGGCTCAAAATAAGCGGTGTCGCGTCGCTTTTTGCTATGCGAAACTTGCAAAAAAGCTACACAATGTTCAATTATGTATAGCATTTTGCGATACAAGATAATCAACTGCAGCCTATTAGGCTGCAGTTGATTATCTTGCATCGCAAAATGTAAATGAAAATTTGAAGAAAACTAATTCACTGATGCTTTACTTCTAATTGTGGAACATTCCAGGCATAACTCAGATTAACTTTCCATCAAGCATCATTAGCAACTTCATATGTAAGATGAATTCTATTGGTTTAAATTCTTCCTGTTTTTACAACATTTTACATTAAAAATAACTTCAAGCCCATCAAATTAAAAATCCCAACTTCCATTTTGAGAACTCTATTGAACAACCAAGAAGCTATTTGAAAAGTCCATGCAACCCTTAGAGGCAGTTCAGTTAAAAAAAAACATGATAAATGTTTCATGTGTTGCAGATTATTTGGAAATGCCCAGAAAAAAAAACATATCATGTGACCCCTCGTCGAGCTCGTTCCAAAGAAGGTCACATGATATGGTTTTGTTGAAATTTTTTTTGAAAATTTAAAAAATGATATTTAAAATAATGAATTTTGAAATCGTCTGCGTTGGGTAAAGGGTTAAAGTGATTATATATATATATATATATATATATATATATATATACAAATGCTTATGAACCCTTCTGAAAAATTTTTCACTAGTCCTGAAACGGAAAAAGCATCATTTATAAAGTGTCTGGGTCAAAAAATCTACCGGATTGATGTCAGAGTCGAAGTTTTGAGGCCATGTCAATTTTAGAGTAGAAAATTTGAAACTCAAGTTTCCAGTTGGAAATAAAAGATCAAAATTTCTCATCATTAGATGAATTTTAATATTTTTCATGAACAATGTTAATTTATTGAATTTCCAACTATTTGATTTTTGATCTCGGAATTTCCAACTATTGAAAAAAATACTCCTATCTGGGGGCGTGAGAAAACCACCACCCCACCCCCAACCCCCCCCCCCCTGTCGCCACATCCCTGTATGAAGTGTCCTAATTTGTCCGTTCATCATGGGTAGTGCATTGACATCGCTTTCCGTTTTCTGCCGAAACTTACCCACCACAGCGACCACAACTTGTACTGGCGGCGCAGTGATTCATTGATTAGTGTGCGGAACATCTCACAGTGAGATCTTTGATTTGAATGCCTCCAACACCTCGGCGCATCCCCCGCTCTATTTAGGCGATACACAAATATTCGAAGTCAAAACCCACAAACACTTGGGAGTGATAGTAAATAAGACAAGTACATGGAACGATCACATCGACCACATCTTCTGGAAACCCTGGCCTAGATTGGATTTGCTAAGAGCACATATTTAATCTCGATCATAAGCTGTTGGAAAAAATATACTTTGCCTTCATAAGGTCTCTTCTCGAATACACTAACACTGGTTGGGATAACTGCCCGACATCCAAAGCGGAGGACTTAGAAATAATCCAAATCGCAGCTGCGCGAATAATTACGGGGGCAGCCGTTAGGGCTAGTAAAGCATTGTTATACTCAAAAACGCTATGGGACTCTCCGTAGGAGTGATGTCGCAAGCTAAAGTTGATACAATATTGTATGCTGCCTCCTTACATCAACAATAAAGTTCCTCCACTTATTTCGACAATGAATCCTTCAATTAATCTCCGTCCCGGCCAAAATCAACTAGTTCTGTTTTGTCGGACACAACTTTATAAATCCTCTTTCATCCGAAATGTTGCCGAACAGTGGAATGACCTTCCCTTATTTATCCGTGAAAACTCATCACTGAGCAAGTCAAGATTTTCTTAAATGGGAATAACCTACCCTTGCCTATCCGCAAAAACTCATCACTGAGCAAGTTTAAGATTTTCTTAAATGATGGAAACCTACGACCACCACGGTTTTATGGTGACGCCAAGTCTCGCAGTGCTCAAATTTATCATTGAAGATTGCGCTTACATTTTAGCAGCATTAAATCTCACTTGTACGATAATCATTTAACATCTCATCCGTTCTGTTAGTGTGACGAGTGCGGACATTTGAACATTTTTTATTTTTTTTGTCCAATCTTTTCGAATATTCGAAAAGACACAATCGACGCCCTCCCATTTGCAATTCGCCTTACGTTTTGCTCTGAATTGTTAAGTAATGCAGAGAATCGCCTTACGTTGTGAATAAAATAACCAAATTTAGAGTATCAAATGTATTCCATGAAAACGTTGAGTCTTCTCCATCTCAACCACGAGCGGCCGCCACGCACGTTGTCCCGATATAAATTCTTTTCCATCATTGCGTATGAGAGCTGCTCCACAAAACGCGTTTTAAAGGTATGGAAACTCGTGTTCAGACTGGCTTACCTTCCTTCGGCTTTCGTCCCTTTTGTCATCACTTTGTTCTTCTCTTCCGTTTCGTTCCCCATATATCTGTTTACAGAGTTTAAACATTTGAGAATACCTTGGCCAACTTTGAATGTCTTCCACCAGCCGTAGCACCTGTTTTTGGTGGGTTGATTTGAGGGGCATTCTGATTCAGTGTTTGCGGGGGAAGGGGGGGGGGGGGGCGATTGCTGGTGCTGTGACTTTAAGTGATTCTATCATGTTGACTGATGGGAACTCGGTCCTTGGGTGGTGCTATACGAATTCATCTATTGCCATAACTCATATAGAGTAAATTTATTTCGAGCAAGGGAGAGAACATACATAAGCTTTAAGTTTTCCGTGGAATCCTTCATCTGTTTTGTTTCAAACTTGTCTACTGTTATGTGCTGTGTATTCTGTACTATTGTGCAGTACGTGGAGAGTGTATTATCACTAAATCACCCGTAGAGTGGAGATTCCACCCAAGAAATAATTGCAAATTTGTTGCAAAGCGTAACTAGCACAAGCAAAGTTTCAGCCAATGGATCTCCGGGTTAAACCCGGAGGTCCATTGGCTGAAACATTGCTGGTGTGTTTTTGTCGATATGTACACAATTTAAAAGTGATAGCTGGAGTGACATACATATGTACACAATTTAAAAGTGATAGCTGGAGTAATTTAGTTACAATCCACTCTCCACGTACTGTATGTTGTGTCTGCATGTAACATAATATTCATTTTTGTCAATTTTTTTTTATTAGGGTTTAACGGCACATTAACAGCCAGGGTCATATCATGTCGGTGACAGTTTTGCGGGTGGCGGAAGCCGGAGTACCCGGCGAGAACCACCGAGCAACGTCGAGCAGCTGTCAGCTCTCCAACATCGTAACCCTGAACTCTGCACCGCGGCACAGGCAGGGTTAGGTTGGCTGAAGACATCCGCACAATCGACGTGTAGTACGCCTTAGTACACAGCGTCATCGTGCCCCCATGTAGGCAATCGGGGTGAAGTGCCTTGCCCAAGGACACAATGCGGGAGCGCGAATCAGCCACTGAAATGGTCACCCATCCAACCACTAACCGCGCTCGACGTTGCTTAACTTCGGTGATCTGACGAGAACCGGTTACCGCGACGCCACCGCGCCCCATTTTTCTCAATAAATACTGTTTAAACTAGTATTATTTCACCCACGAAAAGTTGCCAGTCCACGGGGGCCATACTGTATTATTATGTCAACCCGATAGATTAAACAATGAATGATCACAACTAGTGACGAACGACTGACGAATACACCTCCAATAATGACCAACAGTCATTCCTCATTAATTCAATATACTGACACTAGTGGTATGTTCATTTTGTTTTAATCGCAAAAATCGCGTCCCAATTCAGCTATTTGCACTTTGTTTTCAATTCAAAATGCCAGAATGCAGGCATGGACCCAGAAATGTTTGAGGTAAAAAATCAATAATTTTCGTAATATCTCGACTAACATATCTCGAGGTTTTGAGATAATATTTCGAGATCCCAAAATAATATTTCGTGATCTCAAGATTTTATTCGACAATGTTGAGATCTTGAGGTATTATATGGAGATAACGAGTAATGGTGCCAATTTGATTCTGATATCTCGAGACATTATGTCGACATATTATGTCAAGATCTTGAGATAAAATTAGTTCGTGTACTAAGTCAACGAGTGTAAGTAGGGAGATACTACCAGTTTCGATTTTCATATTTCTGAATAGATCACGGGACAAAATCTATTGGTACTTGTACGGATGCTTTTGATCGAATTATTTATTTTAAGCAGATAAGTGCCTGGCTGTTTGCAGGGACGCCGGGTGGAAGCACGAGGACAGTGGGGCAGCTGCCCTTCCTGCCTTCGAACCACGGGAGTGAGAGGATCAGACAATGCCGTTCCCAGGTTCGTCACTCAATTCCTTTCAATGATTTATTCTCGAAGTAAATCTAAACTACACCCCGAATCTGTTCTGAGAGCTTTCAAAATTCAATGGGGGATTTGGGGGAGTTCGGATTGGAGGGGGCCACCTCCACTCAAACTCCCCCATATCGGGCCTTCGGGACATGCATGGTTTGGCGTGTCATGACGGAGCCGCTAGTGCGAGTAATGCCCCTTTCCCGGGGTCTGACCCCGCCCCCCCCCCCCACCTGCCCTGAACTGCTTCTGGCGTCCCTGGCTGTTGGGAAATAAATCAAGAGTATGCAACGTGTCTTTAATTACATCTCCTGGACATATTTATTTCTAAAATATTTTCATTGATGAAGTCCTGAATTTTCCGTTTGACAAGTAATCGCAGTTTGTCTCCAAAATAATTATTCAGAAACGTTGTTAGAGTTCAAGTATTCTAAAAGAAAGGCTTTGAATCAGACACTAGAGATAAACTATTCTATAGACGTTATTTGGGAACGGCATAATTCAATAAATACACAGAACGTCACCATGTGTGAGTGTTTGCGTGTCGTATTGACGAACCGTGGCGTTCTGTGTTTATTACACGTCTTTATGACAAAGAATCCATTAAATTAAAAATTCAAACATCGCACACATAAAATTTCTAACTTTAAAACTTTTTGTTATTTATTGGACGAAGTGTTCGATTTATCGGCTTTCACCGAATTGATCTTGTTTTAGAGTTCGACGTTTACGAAAATTGGTGGAGTTTAGATCTTGTGATGAAACCATGACGTCAGGTGGAATAAAATAATCCCACTTTATTCCCACTTTGTTAACATTTTACAATTATTTGTTTTGGCTTAATAAATAATGAGGCTATTATTTGGTTAGTTTCATATCGGCGAGATATCAGACAGAGGAATCTTCACATCAGCCTTCGACCTTCGGTCGTAGGCTGAAATGAAGTTACCTCGGGCTGATATCTCGGCCGATATGGAAATAACCAAATAATAACATCTAATTTTGCCATTGCATACGGAAATTTAAACTGCTCTTGAAAATAATACACCCTGAAGCGCATGAGTTTCCAGACCAGAGTAAATTCCCACACACTCTGCAACAGACATGGTTGAAGAATGTATTCTCCCTACTACCAACCTTCACTTTTACAATTCAGTTTAAAGGAAGAGGATTACGGCCCATTTTATGTTGTTCGACAGACATTTTCCAGTTATGTCAAGCAATATTAAAGGGGTTAAATTGTAGTTATTTTCGAAAGAGGTGTATCAAAGATAAACGAATCATTTAAAAAATAATTTCTTTAGAATACTCAGTCATTTCTTTACGACCATTGCACAAGTACAGTACAGTCACCGTGGACTGGTCGTAATCCACGCGTGGGCAGTGATGTCCAAGCATGCGTTTACCAGGTAATAAAATCATCATCACCAAAATTTTAATTAATGAAGCACCGGGTTGTACCCGGTGCTTCATTAATTATATTTTTGATGATTTTTCCTATAATTGGTGTCTGGAATCTAATATTACTGCGTCCCTGGAAATATTGCCCACCCGTGGAAAGTGAACGGTCCACGGTTGCTGTACTGTAGAAAAGGTATACATGGTTGCGCATTTGATTTTAAACAACGAAAGACTGCCAAGCAGTTGCAATCCAGATCATGTACCAATGCGTGTGGCAGGTTGATGGTGCACTTACCTTCAACCAACGCTGTCCCTGTGTGGAGTTAGTATGTTCGAGATTCCGACAGTTGCTCGCCGCTGCTTGGTGGACCTCTCTGTCTGGATCCTTCGGTTTCCGCCAATCGTAAAACTGTCCGACACGAGGTGACATTGGCTGTTAATTGTGTCATTAAATCCTAATAAATAAAAAAATAAATAAATAGATCATTTTAATTCAGTGTTGTTTTGAATGACAGCACCCTCCCGTCAAGTGGAAAAGGATATTGAAGTTTTGTGTGGGCGTGGCCTATGATGTTCCTTTTAACTTACGAAATTTATTGGTCAATGGAACTTTTAATGGCACAATAACATGTTTCAGTGAAATGTATCGTTATTTCAAACAGAATTTTAGAAAACTATGCCTTTTTATTCAGTTATCACTAGGAAGCATGATGCGACCTGGTTTTTATTTTAACTCCGCAAAGTTGACAGTGTTTAAATTCATTGCCCTTCAAGTTTAATTATAAGGAATGATCGTTTGTTTATGTCTCATTATTGAGTTATGAACACCCACATAGTGTATATGGGCTACTTCCATTTACACAGTTTGGACGTCGTTTTTTTGGACTTCATAACTCAAGAAATAGACAGAAACAAACGATAATTCCGTATATATGTCTGAGGCAGTTTTGTCTTAATTTGATATCGTCCCTCGAAAGCATGAGGGTTGCAACTTCAAAGTGTAAGTACTGCAGCTGGCTCCATTCAAGCCTCCAAAGGATGATGTATTATTTCCCCAGTGTGAGATATTATTGGGGTATTTATCGCGATACATCAAAGTAGCATAATTTTCTCTGATTATAGGAAATGAGTTGCACACGGAATTCTGAGATTACAGCGAAATAAAGAGAACCCTTCTCTCTTAATTCTTCAAAATCAATCCATTTCGGAGATATTTAGGTTGGCCATTTTTTTTCTACAATTCTTTGCTGAGTTCCGTGTAATCTCTATTTTCAGCTTGGCCCAGTGGTGGACCCGAGTATCCAGTTCCAGTTGGACGAAGGGACTAAAATGACATACTCAGATTTGACAGGAGAATGAAAATACCGGGAAGCAATATCTAACAGTTATGTTCAAAGACATCTTTCAGCCACAACGTAATCAGGTTTCCCATAAACGAGTAGAATTCCTTCTACAATTCATTGTGTGTATTAATACTAAAATAAAGAAATCAAAACAAACCTTGTTGTCTACATAATTATAATAAATGGCAAAATTAGTCCCTGAATAGAAAGCTACAGTTGGGGAGTTTTATATCCCTATACACTTCTCAACTTGAAACAAAAAATAAAAAAAACAAGACGTGAAGCTCCATGAATTTTCAGACAATTGATTGGCAAAAGATTGTGAACATATTTGAATAAAAAATCCTGAAACCTATCCCGGAAGGTTCAATAGAAAAGCATCCTCCATTTATGAAACAGACGTCTGTTGTTGAGTTAGACATTCCGGAATTTGACTGTGGAAAACCATTTGTTAATGAGGTCTGATGAGCCCTGAACCATCAGTTAATGAACCTTCTAACTTCGTTAGAAGTGTAATATTTCTCCAAAACCCGTTTTATTTGAAGAAAAACAATCAAAACAAATGTCCCTTTGGGGTTCCTTAACAAATAATAATAATAATAATAATAATAATTATAATAATAATAATTTTAAAGTCTAGAATTCACACACGGTGCTCAGTGGCTGTACAATATTTGCATACATGCATATACACACATACACATACATTCTCTCACAGATACATTGATACATGGATCACTATTATCATTTATTGGTGCCCAACGCCACACCAGCAACCGAGGTTATATCGTGGCGATACGCGTTAGAACTAAACGAAAAAGGGTATTGAATTAAAACAAAATAAAAAAAAAAAACTAAAAAAAAACTACACCTTTACCAAAACAAGTATGTGAGTGTAACTTGACGAGTAACGAGGCAATCCCCACTGACTCAGTCACACCCACGCACCTAGTAATGTCAGTTTATGACCAAAATTAAAAGACCACTGAATGAAATGCCTTTCGAAAAAGGTAGGTTTTAGTACCAGTCTTGAATGATTCAAATGATTTACTATTTTTTATTTCGATTGGAAGAGAATTCCAAAGCCTTGGGCCAGCAACAGCAAAGGCCCTATCACCAGCACTAGTAAATTTAGATACGGGCTGAACCAGATTGAGTTGACCTGATGACCTAAGAGACCGCGGTGGTTTGTGGATGGTAAGCAGATCGGACAGGTAGGATGGTGCAGATCCCGAGATACACTTAAACACCAAAAGGAAAATTTTAAATTGAATTCTTTGCTCAACGGGTAGCCAGTGTAACTCAGAGAGTACTGGTGTTTTTGGTAGTACTTTAGAGTTCTGGTTATAACCAGTGCAGCACAATTTTCGATGTGTTGTAGCTTTTCAAGAATAGATGTTTTAGAGCCAATCAGAAGAGAGTTGCAGTAGTCGAGGCGACTGGTAACAAAGACGTGGACAAGCTGTTGTGTCGTCTGCGTATCAATGAAGGGTCGAATTTTGCTAATATTTCTAAGATGAAAAAATGCACTGCGAGAGACATGTTTGATATGTTCATCAACGACCAAATTTTCATCCACGAAATAACCTAAGTTTCGTACACAGCTACTGGGTTTTATCGCAGAACTTCCAATATTGATGGTCAGTTTGGAGATTTTTGAAAGTTGATGATGTAGACCTATATATATTACTTCTGTCTTGTCATCGTTCAATTTAAGAAAGTTTTTAGTCATCCATGCCTTGATGTCTAAAATACAAAATTCAATCTTACTGCATGCTTCAGGCTCAAAGGCGTGAGTAAAACAAATGGTTTTCCATAGGCAAATTCCCGAGTATCTAACTCAACAAGAGATGTTTATCTCCATTTTAATTCGTGCCGTCGTTAGAAGTGAAATAATTCTCCAAACCGGTTGAATTTGAAGAAAAACAATGAAAAAATCTCATTTTCGATCTCGGTCCACAGTTAAAACTAGAAGTCCTGTCATGAAATGCGCACAAATAGCACGTCGATCTGCGCGTCATGACCATAGTAAGGCCATCAAATTCTGTACATATGGCCTGTGCACAAGCAAGGTTTCAGCCATTGGACCTCAGGGTAACCCGGAGGTCCATTGGCAGAAACATTGCCTGTGTTTTCAATGAGTAACCAGGAGAATCTGCCGTGCTTTGGATGCCATTCGACAGGGCAATTACACGCAATTCCTACGCGCAATTAAGCCTAGATAAGCGCACATGTCATGACAGGACTTCTAGTTTTAACTGTGTTTGCCATTATCGTTTATACAAGGTGTTCTTCGAAGCACGGACGCTGACAACAGTTGCCATAAACAACGACTCCGGAGTGTGTTCGATCTGTGATATCAGCGGTTTAGCGCCGTTGCTCGCGCTTATCGTAGATGCAGACATGTTCCAATTGACCCGCTTCCGGCAATAAGAGCACGATAAGAATGAATTTACCAGAGATTGGAGCACGGAGTGGACCGGCTCCCAGCCAATCAAATTACGGGTTCAGAAAGAACAATGAGGTAGAATTTAACTGATAAATTACAATTGACCATTAAAGCTGTTTTCCACAATGGGTGGAATGTTACCACTACACGAGATATTGGCTAATTAACACTTTAATCATATTTGTAAAAGTTTTCAATGGCGACACAGTTTGGTTCTGAGGCATATTTTTAAGTTTTTATTGTCGATACAGTTTAATTTATGAGATGTTTGTAATGTTTGCCACGGAAAAATCAGTGTGAAAACGAAAATAACGAATTATTAGTTATAATTTTACCGCAACGTTTTCTTCGACAATATTTTATCTCACTTCATGGATATGTTTTCATCAATTAGAGTAAAATGGTCTTGAATATTTATGACTATGTATCGAGGGTCGCAACAATCCACATACGTTTGAACTAAGAAAGGGTTTTTTTGAAGCTGCACCCAGTCACAAAAGTACTCCGATACTTTAATTTGCTATACATTGAGGTCACCTTTTTTATTAGTCCTATGTTCAGTTCAGACTTCAATTGCACGAAATTTCTCTATCGAATGGCATCCAAAGCACGACGCATTCTCTTGGTAATCAATTGAAAGCACAAGCAACTTAACTTCCACATTCATTTCCTCATATTCCAGTTATGTCAGCTGCAACAATCCCTACTACCCCGAATGCACTTCGTAAACTTCGTAAATTTGGAAATTGTCAAAGTCGTGGTCCGTGTCTAAATCTGGAATCCTAGTCTTGTGCAACCTGTCGCGTTTTCTCCTTACAGTGGGGCTATGTAACATACTATATGGATACAATTAAGAACTTGCAAACAAAAGTCTAAACAAATAAATCATAACATTCGTCATCCTACGATGATGATGCAACTAACGTAGACACCATGCCCAAATATCATGACCAACCTCTTTGTCGCAGTCTAAACGACACGAACTTCACAATGGGACTTGTTGCCGCCCTCATGTGTTATGATAAGTAGTGGAGGGAGTCCTATAGGCAGGTTGCTTCTTGCCTACCTTGAAGCACCGTCTTTCCGTTGGCGAAAATGAAGCACCAATACTCTAATCCCAGAAAAGTAATGATTCGATCGTCATTCTCCATCATGTGTCACATCGTTGGCTCTCAGTTCATTCTTTCAGGCACAGTCTGTTTGCAATCACCCCATCTTCTTCCAGGGGTTAGCAGGTAGACAGCCAATCTGGCTATGCCACTTCACACGGTATACTACTCATTACATTTGTGCAATATGCTTATTTGTAACCATTTTACATGTATGTGTACCGTGAATAAAGAATTTGAAAGAATCTGGTGTTTCAGCCAATCGACCTCCGAGTTAAACTTTGTGGTCCATTGGCTGACACATTGCCCGTACATAGAGCACATGTACACAATTTGATAGCCTTACCATCGTCATCGCGTGCAGATCAACGAGCAGGGTAACGTTCTCTGTGGGAACTTCATGACAAGACTTCTAGTTTTAACTAAATTAAGTCAATAAAGCTAACGACACATTCTCTTGGTTATCAATTGAAAGTACAAGCAACGTTTCAGCCAATCGACCTCCGGGTTAAACTTGATGGTCCATTGGCTGAAATATTGCTTGTAGATAGGGCACAGGTACATAATTTGATAGCCTTACCATCGTCATCGCGCGCAGATCAACGAGCAGGGTAACGTTCTCTGTGGGAAATTCATGACAAGACTTCTATTTTTAACTAAATTAAGTCAATAAAGCTAAATGATTTAATATACATAACATCACCGAGTGCACTTACTTGTTTTACACTCAGCTAATATAGAAGCGCCATTATCAATGGAATCGTTTTAGTCCAACGAACTAAACATGGCGACAGTCGCGTGTTTAAGTTGCGTTGAAAAAATAAAAATGACGAGTTGGTCATTTTTAGGCGGATATTATAAGTTACACAGATTGGTAGTAACCTAATATGGTATATATGGGGTCAGTTAATTCCATATTGGGCTTGAGCTTCGCTCGAGCCCAATATGGAATTAGCTGACTCCATATATACCATATTAGGTCACTACCAAACTGTGTAACGAATATATCTTACCGACTACCTTTTTTATAATGAATTAGACTATACAATGACTGATAAATGGTAAAATTCCTTCTTGTTAATTTTAATTTCAACACATTTTGTTCTTATTAACACAAATAAATATATCAAAACCAACAAAATTGAACGCGTTTCTGTGACTTCCAGAATTTCGAATCGTTCACAAATGAAGAATCAGATAACATTGAAATGAATGTACATGTATTTTGTAAATTGCCAAGAACTGAATCTTAATTCTTGTTTATTGTAAGGTTATGGATGATTGTAACATTTCCATAATAAACATTGGGGTTTGATTGCACTGTGTTTATAGCAGTGCAATCTTGAATTGCGTAATTTTTTCTTTGAGATCGTCTCTTAAAATATTGGCACATCTTTTATTAGCTTTAATGGTATTGTCCGCGTTCAGCTTAAGACGTTTTGCATCTACTTCCTCGTCTGTCGTCTGCGCGAAGCTTTTATTGTTTTCCGACATTTTGAAAGATGAACGAACAAAGGGGAGAATACTCTGGTGGTCAGTCGCATATGACTTGCAACTGACGGTATATTATAAGTTACAGGACGTCCAGGTGGCGGATACGGTATCATATGAGGCGAGGTGAAAACAATATTGGACGAGGCGGTACGCCGAGTCCAATATTGTTTTTGCCGAGCCTCATATGACATCGTATCCGCCACCTGAACATCCTGTAACGTATTTATTATGCCAGCGAAAACAAAATAACTATCAAATTTGAACGCCGACACATTTTCAAAACTGGTGCAAAACGCTATGTAAGTTGTAACAATGCACAGTTGTCTCCCTGTTTGTGTATAATTTCCTTGACAATACAGACAACAGCGATAGACGCTTTTCTTCGTACTGTGACTATCCGTTATCGGTAGATCGACTACAGTAGCATTTCTCACTTCAAATAATTAAATTTACATTTAGAAAATAAATTTCACAATAAATTCATTATAAAACGAGAGAAAATGAGACATATAGACACAGAGGGACGTTTGATTGTACTGCAATCTCTTCAATATGGATATAAAAGCACCGCGAGGTGAGGAATTTTCACGTCGAAACAAAATGGCGGTACTGACCTGATACGAGTTTCGTATTAGGTCACCTCGGGTTGCAGGTGACCCAATACGGCTCAGTACCGTCCCACTATTCGGGGGCTGTGATTGGCGAATTTCATTAGCTGGCATAATAAGGCTTTATATGGGGTTTGCATGTGACATTTGCAAACCAATGAACTTCTCAGATACTTGTAGGAAGTAAGATATTGTAAGATATATTGTTTATCATCACCATGGTGATTCTCAAAATTCGCACACGTCATTTTATCCCCAATGACGACTGCTGGATTTCAGTACACCATCTCTGGGCGCCCGTGGTGGCAATGATTGATATATATTCAGTGGCTGTATCTTTAACTCAAGGTACTGAACATATTTCAGTCAATAGTGAGGATCAAGTTAGAGGCACAGAACTCTGTCGAACTCTCCGATAACAAACACTGTGAATTTCCTCTCTCCCATCATCAAGTGTGAGACAACGTTCAGAATTCATTTACACGGAATCGTTTTACCCTTTTACTCAACATTAATAGCAGACGGTCCTCGTAAAAAATAATGGCTTGAAATTTGTAGTTCTTGTCTCTTAAACATAACTTATGGCCTCTCAGAGGAATGAGATGAACGATCTTGTTCCATTGAAGAGCAATATAGCTGTATTTTGGGGATAGAAATTGAAAACTAAAAAAAACTTGAATTATGCTTTTTATGAATAACGTTGACCAGGTTTGGCCGTTACTTTAGGTGAAAAGGTGGAAAACAATGGTTTACTTAGGGGAGACAAAACTCTTCGGGGGGGGGGGGGGGGTATTTGGTCAGCTGTGTTTTCTTATCCCTTCGGATGGACGACGTGATCAAAATCTTGAAACAAAAGGGTTCTGTTTTATATCACAACAACAGATCGCGAAGATTAGCTTTGGGATTGAAGCAAATCCGTTTTTTTCTTTATGAGGTCCTGTTTTTCTCAAGATTTCTGCTAATGGATAATAGAACCCTTCGAGGCCGAGCGGCCACTTTCCGGCCAGGAACATGAAATGTCATAACGTCATTAGACAGGCTGTTCAGTAAATGTGTGGGATAGACCAATCAATATTTTCAACGTGCAGCCCCGTGACTGCACGTTGAAAATATTGATTGGTCTATCCCAAAATAATGAATATGGACTCTTTCAATTGCTACCATTGCCATATGTACAGAATTTGATAGCATTATGGTCATAACGCGTAGATTAACGCGAAAATCGACGTGATATTTGTGCGCATTTTATGACAGGACTTCGTATTGGTGATCGGGGAAGGGGGTGACGGAACGCTAAAGAGGTTGGGGGAGGTGGTGACATCACTCAAGTAATTTTTCATGACGGGACATTATCGTCATTAAGTCTCCACCTCATACTTGGACTTATGCCACACGTACAGTCAGTCAAACAAATAGCGGTGTGAATAGTATCTCAGGGATGACGAGGGCCTGGTCTGGGGAATGTCATCGGGGGAACTCATAATGTCATAGTCATGTGATCCAGGGCTGCCATGTTGGGTTGCCATGGTAGCCCACGTGAGCGGCCATGCTGTGGCGCCATAACCATAGTGGTTCTAGCGCGCATGTGCAGCACGGGGTGTTTAGGGTGATACGTGTTTGCGTCGTCCAATTTGTATATTGGAGGCCGCCACCTTGGTTTCTATGATAGCACGTGGTTGCTATGAGCCTGGAAGGCTTCTTAAAGAACGGGGATGGGTGTTCGATTCAACGGGGGTAAATCAAATTACCCAAATAGACCCGACAATCACTCCAAATCACAAAAACCCAATTTTCACCAGCATCGTTTTTTTTTCTAATAATAGCCGCGTTCCTTTGTTTTAGAGTCACTCTGATTACCCAGAATGCTTGGTTACGCCGTAGAATGACCCCAGCAGACCTGGAATGTTTTACTAGTTCGAATTCTCTCAGAATCCTCTGCTCTGCCTCTATCTACATTTTTGTTTTTCTGTCTATCCAACCCTGTTCGTTTGTTCTGTAGTATACTCCAGTAGAGTAGAATAGCATATCAGTTGGAACAGTTTTGCTTATTGCTCCTATATTTAGCTTTCCTGGTGTGTGCTGACTAGTTTTTATACGATTCGGATGAATCAATTGTTTTTGCGCGCCTAAGGCACAGGACGTTGTGGGGCAAGCCCATTTCGACCCTCTTTGACTGTAGAATTAATTTTGGCATCATGTCTGGGCGCCTCAGAGGAGGAAAGTATCAGTGATTCAGTGCCGTTTGTTCCGTTTCTGTTTCTTCTTCTTAGCAGGAGGTGGCTGGGAAGGAGAGATCGTGGCAGTCGATGTTACTGATGTTTTCCGTTGAAGCCATTTTTGAAAGAGGCGGTTGAGGACCTTGGCTGCTTCCAAGTGTCCAGGTTTGTTGAGGAGAAAGTTGAATTTTCCTTCAGCCCATCCTTTCTGTGTTCTTAGGTAGTCTCAGTAGTCATCCTTGGTTCCATTGAAGTCCACTGAAGTCCAACTTGAGCTCGCCCAAGCGCTCAATGGCGAATTCATCCAGGCCTTCTTTTGGAGGTGAGTCGACAGATACTACCATGTCCATCTCCTGTTTCCCGGTTTCAGCCCTTTTCCTCTCAAGCAACGCCTCCATTCGCCTGGCGTCCCGGTGTTTGGTTGACGGAGATTTCTTCTTCTTTCTCTGTTTCTTCGTCTCTGCTCCGCATGCTCTTGTGGTTTGAGCGGTGGTTGGTGTACTCTTTCCCTTCCTCTGGTGTGGATCAGTGCGGGCGGGCCTGCGAAGGGTGCTACCACTCCCAGGGATGGGTTTCAACTCATACTTGACGATGAGCTGGACGCAGCCATTCTCAAAATGGGCAACCCAGTTGAGAAGTGAACTGGCGTCCAGCACCACCACCAAGAGGTCCTTAATTTTCTTCGGCATGGTTATCCATGGCTAATTAGGTGTATACGCTCTGAATTCAAAAATGTGAATGGATGTGAGATAATGAATCCAAATTCCAGGAACTCTTGTGCTTTTTGACTAACAGCATGTTTCGTTTATCTGAACCAATCAGTTCACTTTACTGCAACTAACTAACCAATCCGACCATTCCATTCATCAAAACCCCCACCCACTGTCACATCGTTATCTGATACAGGGGTCCAAAGAAGCGGTCCAAGTGTCATTTGAGCAAGGCTATGTATTACTCGGACTACTCGTATATTATCGAGTCGAGCAAATAAGCTGTCAAGTAGTAACTCAAACAGGCATCGCTCGAATGACTCGAATCCCATCGAGGAAATGAGAGACCAAGTCACTCCACATACTGCTCTACGACGCATCTCGGTATTTGAGCATATCTACAACATGACTCCTATACATCTCCTAGCTCCTATATGGCTCCTCCTAGCTCCAATACAGCCCCTTGCTTCTGGACCATCAATCACTTTCATGGCTACAGGGCCACTACTTGTCCATAGTCACTACCATCTTTTCCATGATCGTCTTCCACTGTAGTCACGCAATGCTATAGTCTTCTACCACCCTTACACCTTTGTATCATTACTATTGAATTTTATTATGCCTCTCGGTTGTAACATCAGCCGTGATTGGTTAATTTGACATCTTCTAAAAGTCATAGTACTGGAGTTTGGGGGAAACAGACGGGTACTATCGGAACGTTCTTCCCTGGAGACAAGAGAACAAAGAAAATGTAAGCTTCACTTCCATTGATCAGCGTCGATTACGCACGCTCTGATTGGAATTTCTTGACACCAAACGCTGGCGCCGTGTACGTTTAACTTTTTTCCTCACCGATAGACACAAACTTACCAACAAATATGTCATCTTCAGTGGGTGTGTTTTCAATTTTAACGGCAAACAGTGAATTCAAAAGAATCAGAAATATTAAAAACTCACGTGCTGTTCCCCACTACAGTGAATCCTGAATATGAGTTATGACTTCAATCAATTATACTTACACAAGTTTAGTACTCCTCGACCTCACTCAGCCTCCGCCTCAAGTTCAAAATAAATTGTTGAACTCCGCTTAATTCTAACAACTGTCGTCGTCCAAGAAACATGAATTTATATTCCATTAATTTATACCTCTTATCACACAAGCATTAATAATGAATTATAACATGAACAGCATGATGCAGTTGTAAACACTGGCATTTGGTGATATAGAAACTCCCAAAGCGACGGCACTTGTGACAAGTCATTTTCGAATTTGGTGATCTGGAAACTCCTAAAGAGACGTCATTCGTTCGAAATGACATCATGTTTTTGGATTCGACTACATAGTTATTACAAGACTGATGGCATGTTGCAGTTAACGCTTAACAATGAAAGCTATTTTTTGTTCGGCATAATTAAATAATTAGAACGTTTCTTTTCATGTTCTATCGGTCGATAGTACCTGAGCTTCTCTGCTTCGGGTTTTATTTCAGAAATCACACAAACTCAGGTACTATCGACCGATAGAACATGAAAAGAAACGTTCTAATATTATAGTAGTACTACTTCATACTTCCTTGCTATGCCTGACTACCTCTCTAACATAAAGTCCATTATATCCTCATCCAGGTATTTAGGAACACGAGGACAAGAGGGTCATAATACAATCCCAAAATCAAGTATAATCTCTCTCAATTGAGAGACCGAGTCCCATGGTACCCACTTCAAGCAACCCAGCAGAACGACCGTTAAACTTCGGCAGCCCATTGTCACCGTATGAGCCTGGAGAACCATGAGGAAAGCCCTTAGTAAGGTCTAACCCCCAGGCCCTCTTATCCTCATCTGGGTATTCAAATACCACGTTCTTAGAAATCCCTTCCATTTGTCTGTCTATGCCTATAGAATCCCTTTTTGTTGTATGAAGCCATGAGGAAATTCCTCAATAAAGTATAATTTACCATTCCTCTTATCCTCGTCTAGGTATCGAACGGTCCCGTCCCGCGGCACCCCACTTCCAGCGCTCCTAACTAACAAACGACTGGCCTTCTATCATATGTGACCATGTGGGCTATAAGAAATTCTCATTAATGTATAATTTACCATTCCTCGTATCCTCATCTAGGTATCGAACGGTCACGTCCCGCGGCACCCCACTTCCATCGCCCCTAACTAACGAACGACTGGCCTTCTATCATATGTGACCACGAGGGTCTATGAGAAAATCTCATTAAGGTATAATTTACCATTCCTCGTATCCCCATCTAGGTATCGAATGGTCACGTCCCGCGGCACCCCACTTCCATCGCCCCTAACTAACGAACGACTGGCCTTCTATCATATGTGACCATGAGGGCTATAAGAAAATCTCATTAAGGTATAATTTACCATTCCTCGTATCCTCATCTAGGTATCGAACGGTTACTTCCCGCGGCACGACTGGCCTTCTATCATATGGGGTCATGAGGGCTATGAGAATATCTCATTAAGGTATAATTTACCATTCCGCTTATCCTCATCTGGGTATTTGAGGATACTTATGACATGGCACTGTATCATTTGAGAATACCTTTTAAGGATGCCTTTTAAGAATACCTTTTAGAGGATGTATAACTGATTTGAAGGTGGCCACACCCAAAAGTGACTGCCGCAAAAAAGGACTCTCCACAGGTGGCCCTCTTTATACTGACTTGGTACAGCTCAAGTTTGTTTGATCTCTGTCCAGTAGATAAATACCAAATAACTTGAGCGTATTACCATCTCCAGAACAAACGAATAGGGTTTGATAGGCAGTAAAAAAACAATAATGTACGTGGAGGAAGAGCGCAGGATTCAGAAAGAATCCGAACCAGCAAAACTGGTCTGTTTTTTTTTTTTTTGGTAATTGTAAGAAGGAACCAAGAATTATAGGTAATTAAATTTACTCTTATACAAAGGAACGCGCCTATTATTGGAAAACAAGAGGATTCTGGGGAAAATCTGAGTCGTGTTTCTTAAGTTTTGGGTGGTCTATTTGGGTAATTAGATTTACTTCCGTTGACTCAAACACACCCTCCGAACATACACCCGTTGTTTAAGAAGCTTTGCAGGCTCATAGCAACCACGATGGCGGCCTCCAGTATACAAACTGGACGACAGAAACACGTATCACCCTAACAACACGCGCTGTGCATGCGCACTGAAACCACATATCACTATGACAATGGCGTTACAACATGGCCGCTCACGTGGGCTACCATAACATCCCAACATGGCACAACTGTTTCACATGACTATCACAACAGATGAGACACCCCCCCCCCCCTTCCTAAGATTAGATCCCCTAATCGGGTCCGAAACACCACTGATATTCTACTGGTGTGTAGTACAGTACGTGGCGAGTGGATTGTAACTAAATCACCCGCGGAGTGGAGTTATCACCCAAGCTATAACTTTCAAATTTTGTACATATGGGCAAAAACATAAGCAATGTTTCAGCCAATGGACCTCCGGGTTTAACCCCCAGGTCCATTGGCTGAACTTTGCTTGTACTGGTTATGCTTTGCAACAAATTTGCAATTATTGCTTGAGTGGAATCTCCACTCTGTAGGTGATTTAGTGATAATACACTCTCCACGTACTGTACCTTACTCGGCTTTTTGATGATTCGGCCAATTTGTTTGCCTTGGTGATACAGTTGCAATATTTGACCAGTCGGAACTTTAGCCATTACAATCGGGACAAATCAGGTTTACCCACCCTCTCCCCTCCCCCCCCCCCCACCCCAATCAGTCGTCTTCGCATCGCCCTTCATGGTGGCTGGTGGCTGTAGGCTAAAGCTTTAAACTCTTCCCAGTGTTCCACAAATAAAAGTTATGCTGTGTAGATATGCTACTTAATTTTTTTTTTTTTTGGCAGTTTGACTGCCACAGCAATTTTCTTATTCAGCATCAATAATTGTTGGAAATTATGTGCATGTCAAAACACTAACGACGCATGTTGATAAATAATTGTTGCCGGAAATCAACAATTGTTTGAGGCGAAACAGTAGTATAAATAATAGACTTTACGGGTCTCGTTACCAATCTCTCAGAAAAATAAGGTGTCACAATGTCCATTCAGTCAGTAATACTTTTACTAGTACTACCTATGGTGGTCCATGGTTTATTATTCGGAAAGCGTGAAATCCCACCCGTAGAATCAATTGATCCACAGGAATTCAAGCAAAAGGTATGCGAGCACAATGGGGAGATTTATCAACCTGGAGAAAGATACCAGAGAACACCCTGCGAAAGCTGTGAATGTAGTGGCTTTGGTGTTGACACCTGTTTTACTGCGCAATGCGGCATTCCATTCTGTCCAGATAACAAATATCGCATGAGAAAAGGAGACTGCTGCCCATCTTGTGTGAAAGGTAAGATTCTACAGATAAAATAACTGACTAGACTATTTCATATACTCACCCCAAGATATTATTATCTTATTACTTACTAAAAACACAGTTAAAGATCTCTGTGAACTTCAGTTAAAACAAGACGACCTGTCACGAACTATGTGCTTATTTTGACAAAATGTCGCGCAGGAATTTCGCTACGGAATGTCACCCAAAACGCGATAGATTCTCTTTGTTATCAATCGAAAGCACAAGCATTGTATCATCCGATGAACCTCCAGTTAAATCCCGGAAGTCCTTTGGCTGAAACATTCTTGTGCATAGGGCATATGTACAGAGTATACAGGGCTCAAAATAAGCGGTGTCGCGTCGCTTTTTGCTATGCGAAACTTGCAAAAAGCTGCACAATGTTCAATTATGTATAGCATTTTGCGATACAAGATAATCAACTGCAGCCTATCAGGCTGCAGTTGATTATCTTGTATCGCAAAATGTAAATGAAAATTTGAAGAAAACTAATTCACTGATGCTTTACTTCTAATTGTGGAACATTCCAGGCATAACTCAGACTAACTTTCCATCAAGCATCATTAGCAACTTCATATGTAAGATGTATTCTATTGGTTTAAATTCTTCCTGTTTTTACAACATTTTGCATAAAAGCCCATCATATTAAAAATCCCAACTTCCTTTTTGAGAACTCTATTGAACAACCAAGACGCTATTTGAAAATATCCAAGTCCATGCAACCCTCAAAGGCAGTTCAGTTAAAAAAATATGATAAATGTTTCATGTGTTGCAGATCATTTGGAAATGCCCAGAAAAAAACATATCATGTGACCCCTCTTTGGAACGGGCTCGTCGAGCTCGTTCCAAAGAGCGTCACATGATATGGTTTTGTTGAAATTTTTTTTTAAATTTAAACAATGATATTTAAAATAATGAATTTTGAAATCGTCTGCGTTGGGTAAAGGGTTAAAGTGATTGTATATATATATATATATATATATACACATGCTTATGAACCCTTCTGAAAAATTTTTCACTAGTCCTGAAACGGAAAAAGCATCATTTATAATGTGTCTGGGTCAGAAAATTTACCGGATTGATGTCAGAGTCGAAATTTTGAGTCCATGTCAATTTTAGAGTAGGAATTTTGAAACTCAAGTTTCCAGTAGGAAACAAAAGATCAAAATTTCTCATCATTAGATGGAATTTTAATATTTTTCATGAACAATGTTAATTTATTGAATTTCCAACTATTTGATTTTTGATCTCGGAATTTCCAACTATTGAAAAAAATACTCCTATCTGGGGGCGTGAGACAACCCCCACCCCACCCCCCCACCCCCTGTCGCCACATCCCTGTATAAAGTGTCCTAATTTGTCCGTTCATCATGGGTAGTGCATTGACATTGCTTTCCGTTTTCTGCCGAAACTTACCCACCACAGCGACCACAACTTGTACTGGCGGCGTAGTGATTCATTGATTAGTGTGTGGAACATCTCACAGTGAGATCTTTGATTTGAATGCCTCCAACTCCTCGGCGCATCCCCCGCTCTATTTAGGCGATACACAAATATTCGAAGTCAAAACCAACAAACACTTGGGAGTGATAGTAAATAACAAATGTACATGGAACGATCACATCGATCTGCTGGAAAGCCTGGCCTAGATTGGATTTGCTAAGAGCACATATTTAATCTCGATCATAAGCTGTTGGAAAAAATATACTTTGCCTTCATAAGGTCTCTTCTCGAATACACTAACACTGGTTGGGATAACTGCCCGACATCCAAAGCGACGGACTTAGAAATAATCCAAATTGCAGCTGCGCGAATAATTACGGGGGCAGCCGTTAGGGCTAGTAAAGCATTGTTATACTCAAAAACGCTATGGGACTCTCCGTTGGAGTGATGTCGCAAGCTAAAGTTGATACAGTATTGTATGCTGCCTCATTACATCAACAATAAAGTTCCTCCACTTATGTCGACAATGAATCCATCAATTAATCTCCGTTCCGGCCAAAATCACCTAGTTCTGTTTTGTCGGACACAACTTTATAAATTCTCTTCCATCCGAAATGTTGCCGAACAGTGGAATGACCTACCCTTATCTATCCGTGAAAACCCATCACTGAGCAAGTCCAGATTTTCTTAAATGGGAATAACCTACCCTTGCCTATCCGCGAAAACTCATCATTGAGCAAGTTTAAGATTTTCTTAAATGATGGAAACCTACGGCCACCACGGTTTTATGGTGACGCCAAGTCTCGCTCTGCTCAAATTTATCATTGAAGATTGCGCTTACATTTTAGCAGCGTTAAATCTCACTTGTACGATAATCACTTAACCTCTCATCCGTTCTGTCAGTGTGACGAGTGCGGACATCTGAACATTTTTTTATTTTTTTACCTAATCTTTTCGAATATTCGAAACGACACAATCGACGCCCTCCCATTTGCAATTCGCCTTACTTTTTGCTCTGAATTGTTAAGTAATGCCGAGAATCACCTTATGTTTTGTGAATAAAATAACCAAATTTAGAGTATCAAATGTATTCCATGAAAACGTTGAGTCTTCTCCATCTCAACCACGAGCGGCCGCCACGCACGTTGTACTGATATAAATTCTTTCCCATCATTGCGTATGAGAGCTGCTTCCACAAAACATGTTTCAAAGGTATGGAAACTCGTGTTCAGACTGGCTTACCTTCCTTCGGCTTTCGTCCCTTTTGTCATCACTTTGTTCTTCTCTTCCGTTTCGTTCCCCATATATCTGTTTACTGAGTTTAAACATTTGAGAATACCTTGGCCAACTTTGAATGTCTTCCACCAGCTGTAGCACCTGTTTTTGGTGGGTTGATTTGAGGGGCATTCTGATTCAGTGTTTGCGGGGGAGGGTGGGGGGCGATTGCTGGTGCTGTGACTTTAAGTGATTCTATCATGTTGACTGATGGGGACTCGGTCCTTGGGTGGTGCTATACGAATTCATCTATTGCCATAACTCATATAGCGTAAATTTATTTCGAGCAAGGGATAGGACATACACAAGCTTTAAGTTTTCCGTGGAATCCCTCATCTGTTTTGTTTCAAACTTGTCTACTGTTATGTGCTGTGTATTCGGTACTATTGTACAGTACGTGGAGAGTGTATTATAACTAAATCACCCGCAGAGTGGAGATTCCACCCAAGAAATAATTGCAAATTTGTTGCAAAGCGTAACTAGCACAAGCCAAGTTTCAACCAATGGACCTCCGGGTTAAACCCGGAGGTCCATTGGCTGAAACATTGCTTGAGTTTTTTGTCGATATGTACACAATTTAAAGGTGATAGCTGGAGTGACAACTCCACTCCGCGGGTAATTTAGTTAAAATCCACTCTACACGTACTGTATGTTGTGTCTTCATGTAACATAATATTCATTTTTCTCATTTTTTTATTAGGGTTTTACGGCACATTAACAGCCAGGGTCATATCAAGTCGGTGACTGTTTTACGGGTGGAGGAAGCCGAAGTACCCGGCGAGAACCACCGAGCAACGACGAGCAGCTGTCAGCTATCCAACAGCGTAACTCTGAACTATTCACCGCGGCACAGGCAGGGTTAGATTGGTTGAAGACATGAGCACCATCGACGTGCAGTATGCCTTAGTACACAGCGTCATCGTGCCCCCATGTAGGCAATCGGGGTGAAGTGCCTTGCCCAAGGACACAACGCAGGAGCGAGAATCAGTCGCTGAAATGGTCACCCATCCATCTACTAACCGCGCTCGACGTTGCTTAACTTCGGTGATCTGACGAGAACCGGTTACCGAGACGCCACCGCGCCCCATGTTTCTCAATAAATGCTGTGTAAACTAGTATTATTTCGCCCAAGAAAAGTTGCCAGTCCACGGCGGCCATACTGCATTATGATGTCAACCCGATATATTAAACAATGAATGATCAAAACTAGTGAGGAACGACTGACGAATACACCTCCAATAATGACGAACATTGATTCCTTATTAATTCAATATACTGACACTAGTGGTAAGTTAATGGTCCCGATCCATCATTTTGTTTTAATCGTAAAAATCGCCTCCCAATTCAGCTATTTGCACTTTGTTTTCAATTCAAAATGCCAGAAAGCAGGCATGGACCCAGAAATGTTTGAGGTAAAAAATCAATAATTTTCGTAATATCTCGACTGACATATCTCGAGGTTTTGAGATAATATTTCGAGATCCCAAAATAATATTTCGTGATCTCAAGATTTTATTCGACAATGTTGAGATCTTGAGGTATTATATGGAGATAACGAGTAATGGTGCCAATTTGATTCCGATATCTCGAGACATTATGTCGACATATTATGTCAAGATCTTGAGATAAAATTACTTCGTGTCCTAAGTCAACGAGTGTAAGTATGCAGATACTACCAGTTTCGATTTTCATATTTCTGAATAGGTCACGGGGCAAAATCCATTGGTACTTATACGGATGCTTTTGACCGAATTATTTATTTTAAGCAAATATGTGCCTGGCTGATTGCAGGGACGCAGGGCGGAAGCACGGGGTCATTGGGGCAGCTGCCCTTCCTGCCTTCGAACCACGGGGGCTAGAGGAGCAGACAATGCCCTCCCCAGGTTCGTCACCTAATTCTTTTCATTGATTTATTCTCGCAGTAAATCTAAACTACACCCTAAATCTTTTCTGAGAGCTTTCAAAATTCAATGGGGGATTTGGGGGAGTTCGGATTGGAGGGGCCATCTCCACTCAAACTCCCCCATATCGGGCATTTGGGATATGCATGGTTTGGCGTGTCATGACGGAGCCGCTAGTGCCAGTAATGCCCCTTTCCCGGGGTCTTGCCCCCTACCCTGAACTGTTTCTGGCGTCCCTGGCTGTTGGGAAATAAATCAAGAGTATGCAACGTCCTGAACCAATTTATTTCTAAAATATTTTCATCGATGAAGTCCTGAATTTTCCGTTTGACAAGTAATCGCAGTTTGTCTGCAAAATAATTGTTCAGAAACGTTGTTTAGAGTTCAAGTATTCTAAAAGGAAGGCTATGAATCAGACACCAGTGAAAAACTATTCTATAGGCGGCATTTGGGGACGTCATAATTCAATAAATACACAGAACGTCACCAAGTATGAGTGTGTGCGTGTCGTGTTGACGAATCGTGGCGTTCTGTGTTTATTACACGTCTTTATGACAAAGAAGCCATTAATTTAAAAATTCAAACATCGCACACATAAAATTTCTAACTTTAAAACTTTTTGTTATTTATTGGACGAAGCGTTCGATTTATCGGCATTCACCGAATTGATCTTGTTTAGAATTCGACGTTTACGAAAATGGGCGGAGTTTAGTTCTTGTGATGAATCCATGACGTCAGGTGGAATAAAATAATCCCACTTTATTCCCACTTTGTTAACATTTTACAATTATTTGTTTTGGCTTAATAAATAATGAGGCTATTATTTGGTTAGTTTCATATCGGCGAGATATCAGACAGAGGAAGCTTCACATCAGCCTTCGAAACTGCTCTTGAAAATAATACACCCTGAAGCGCATGAGTTTCCAGACTAGAGTAAATTCCCATACACTCTACAACAGACATGGTTGAATAATGGATTCTCCCTAGTAACTACCTTCACTTTTGCAATTCAGTTTACAGGAAGAGGATTACGGCCCATTTTATGTTGTTCGACAGACATTTTCCAGTTATGTCAAGCAATATTAAAGGGTTTAAATTGTAGTTATTTTCGATAGAGGTGTATCAAAGATAAAAGAATCATTTAAAAAATAATTTCTTTAGAATACTCAATGAGTTCTTTACGACCATTGCACAAGTACAGTGCAGTCGCCGTGGACTGGTCGTAATCCACGCGTGGGCAGTGATGTCCACGCATGCGTTTACCAGGTAATAAAAATCATCATCACCAAAATTTTAATTAAATAAGCACCGGGTTGTACCCGGTGCTTCATTAATTATATTTTTGATGATTTTTCCTACAATTGGCGTCTGGAATCTAATATCACTGCGTCCGTGGAAATATTGCCCACCCGTGGAAAGTGAACGGTCCACGGTGGCTGTACTGTAGAAAAGGTATATATGGTTGCGCATTTGATTTTAAACAACAAAAGACTGCCCAGCAGTTGCAATCCAGATCATGTACTAATGCGTGCGGCAGGTTGATGGTACACTTACCTTCAACCAACGCTGTCCCTGTGTGGAGTTAGTATGTTCGAGATTCCGACAGTTGCTCGCCGCTGCTTGGTGGACCTCTCTGTCTGGTTCCTTCGGTTTCCGCCACTCGTAAAACTGTCCGAAACTTCCATTTATGCAGTTGGCCTTTGTTTTTTTGGTGTTCATAACTCAAGAAATAGACAGAAACAAACGATAATTCCTTATATATGACTGAGGCAGTTTTGTCTTAATTTGATATCGTCCCTTGAAAGCATGAGGGTTGCAACTTCAAAGTGTAAGTACTGCAGCTGGCTCCATTCACGCTTCCAAAGGATAATGTATTATTACCCCAGTGTGAGATATTATTGGGTATTTATCGCGATACATCAAAGTAGCGTAATTTTCTCTGATTATAGGAAATGAGTTGCACACGGAATTCTGAGATAACAGCGAAATAAAGAGACTGTACGCACCCTGCTCTCTAAATTCTTCCAAATCAATCCATTTCGGAGATATTTAGGTTGGCCATTTTTTTCTACAATTCTTTGCTGAGTTCCGTGTAATCTCTATTTTCAGCTTGGCCCAGTGGTGGACCCGAGTATCCAGTTCCAGTTGGACGAAGGGACTAAAATGACATACTCAGATGTGACAGGAGAATGAAAATACCGGGAAGCAATATCTAACAGTTATGTTCAAAGACATCTTTCAGCCATAAAGTAATCAGGTTTCCCATAAACGAGTAGAATTCCTTCTACAATTCATTGTGTGTATTAATACTAAAATAAAGAAATCAAAACAAACCTTGTTGTCTACATAATTAATATGACAATACGCAAGGCGTAAGAAGGAACCCCAAAGTATCCAACATATTGAAATATTTCATTCCGCAACCATTACTCCAAAAACACTTTGGTTTATTCAGTCGAATTACTGCAATTGTTTAATTTCAGCCAAAAATGAATACGTTTCACAGTACTAAATATTTTCCCATAGGCGACCATCATTTTAAATTTAGCATTCAAATATTTTTTGTCAAGTATAGCCCTTCAGACAACCTTTTAATGATTTTTAAACAGGGGTCATGCAACAAATAAAAGAAAAACTAACAGAAAGGGAAGTGCTGGTCACATGTTCATATTTCTCAGGGAATTCCCAAACAAAACACACCAATAGTCAAACAATTTTTTGGGTTCTAAAAGTCCTCAAATCATCCTCTTTATTCATCTGGAACATTCAACAGTAACGCAAAATGTCAGTAGACTTCTTCAAATGTTTATTGAAACAATATATTTCCCCAAGACTGCTTAGTTTTGGGAATTACATAATTTCCGAGCGCAACTTTTCGAGGCAGGTAAATCTAATTAAAATATTTACAACAGTTATACCTATGAGCAAACCCAACCCTACCAAAGATACATTTACCTCTTTTATGTGATGAAAGACTCATTTCTGCAATAGAATTCAACTTTTGGCTTCTGCCCAGTCCAAAGCATGGGAAATTTGTTCTTTTGAAGAGAACTGTCCAATCTGCGTCAAATAAGCTTAAAAACTGTTATTGCCTCCGACAGAATTTCTACTCTGTTACCCAATATGTTGGGAGGGATAAGAATTCACAGCTTTCTTTGAAACTACCCAAATCCCAAAATAAAACTAAAATCCGCATCAGCACACAAAACCTTTTCACAACATTTGTTTTAATTAATCATACAGCAAGATAAATAGGGCCCCACCACCATGAAACATATATGTCAATTTTGTTTCAAAATTGGGGTTGTGCAGGGCTTATAGTTCCTCTAAATTTGGGAGAATCCATTTGGATTCTTGCGGAAATCGTTCCGAGAATTCAGACCTGCTATGGGCCAGGATCCTATTAGGTCAGTATGATTGAACCCCTGTTGCATACTGATAATACATGTTAACCCTTTACCAAATACAGCTTTTTAATTTTTACAACACCAACTACTACCCGGGGCCTTAATCGCTCACCTGACGAGGTGGTTCAGAGAAGTATTTTGGATCAGATTCAGTTAGTCAAGGTTCATGGACACTACATAGGAATAATGTTATGAAATTATTCATAATTCTATTGTCCATGTCAGATGATTATTAGCATAGGTCTTCCTGATTGCTTCCAATTCTGACAGCTGTAGACAAGTACTGCCAAACTTCCAAGGGTTGTTGTGTCACTGCACTTTGAAAGGCAAATTTTATGGAAAAGCTCTAAGGAATGGATTTGAACATTTATGAACAACCTCGAACCTAACCCACCCCTGGCCAAATATTAAGCCACAGACCTGAAATGAACAAACTCAAATCTGCCCCCCCCCCCCCCTCCTCCTGCGATAAGAAATATGAAAGGGTTCTGACTGGCAGGAACCAAACTGGAACAAATTTACATCCGACCTCCCCAGAGATGTTGTACACAAAATATTAAAGCATTAAACTAGTGGGTCTGAAGAAAAAGATTTTTAAAGAAATTTTCACATGTTGCTTTGAGTTAATTTGCACTGCCATAATGGGCCCATATATTAACCCATAGATTTGGCTTGAACAAACATGAATCTGACCCCCTTAGAGATGCTGTAAGCCAAATACGAAAGGATTCTGACTGGTGGATCTGAAAAAATACGAGTTTTAAAGAAATTTCCTCATACTGCACTAAGTTAAACTTTGGACTTCAATAGATAGACCAAATATTAACCCAGAGACCCGACTCAAACAAACTTCAATCTCCCCCCCCCCTGCCCCCCCCCCACCCCACTAGAAATGTTGCATTCCAAATATGAAAGCATTCTGACTGGTGGATCTGAAGGAGGTTTACAAAGAAATTTCCTCATGTTGCACTGTTGATATTTGGGTGCCCATAGGGAGCCCAAATATCAACTCGGGGACTTGATTTGAACAAACCTGAACCTATCCCCCCCCCCCCCACCCCTAGAGATGCTGTATACCAAGTATCAAAAGATTCTTATACATGGTTCTGGAGAAGATTTTTTTTCAATTTTGGAAAACAATTTATGCATGCTATCAGAGAAATGCTTGGGGCCTCCTGTGGGTGTGGCAATGTTATTTGAACAAACTGGAATTCATATATGATAAGGAACATGAATATCAAATTTGGTTCAATTCGGCTCAGTTGTTTATGAGGAGAGGTTGGTAATGTAAAGTTCACGCCGGACAGGATGGACTGATGGTCGACAGACAGAAAGTCATCATTTAAGCGCCCCCTGACTTACAGTCAGGTGAGCTAAAAATAAACAATATTCATCAAGCGTAATAATTATGGATGTAACTAGAACCGGCTGATGAGAGCCGGTTCCAATGACAGCCATATTTGTACAAATTTTATTGCCAGTGTCACAATATTTCAGGTCATGTTAGTGTTGTATTGGTTAATTTGCTGCCTTTGTGTTACGTAAAGGGTTAAACTGACTCAGTTCTTTTCATGTGAATCCTAGCAGCAATGTTACGAGAAGCTACATGGTTTCTCACCGGTTTTGTTGCATGGATCTCTTCGGGAATCGATTCTCAGATTCTTATAAGCCCTGGCTGAGGCTATATAATCCATCGATATCACTAGAAAGTGCCATTTTATCTCAACAAATGATGTCAAATATTCTTTTACCTAGTGATGAGGTAAATTATAGCCCTGGATGTAACCCCCCCCCCTCCACCCCCAAGCTCTCAGTATGCATTTTTTCCTAAAACAAGAGACCCCAGGGGGCCTGAGGGCGCCCACATGTACATGGTGACCTAAATATCAACCCACAGAATTGATTTCAACAAGTTGCATCTACTCCTCCTAAGAAAAGCTTATACCAAATATCCAAAGATTCTGACAAGTGGATCTAAAAAAAATGATTTTTAAAGAATATTCCTCATATTGAACCGAGTTATAATTTGGGCTCCCACAGGGAGCCCATATATGAACCCAGGGACTTGGCTTTAACAAACTTGAATCTCCCCCCCCCCCCCCCCCCCCCCCCAAGGATGCCGCACACCAAATATCAAAACATTTCAACTGCTGGATCTGAAGAAGAAGATTTTTAAAGAAAATTCCTCATTTTGAACTAAGTTATAATTCGAGCTCTCACAGTGAGCCCAAAAATGGACCTAGGGACATGACTTGAACAAACTTGAATCTTGCCTCCTAAGGATGCTGCATAAAAAATATCAAAAGCATTCATCTGCTGGATCTGAAGAAGATTTTTTAAGAAACTTCCTCATTTCGAACTAAGTTACAATTCAAGCTCCCACAGTGAGCCCAAATATGGACCTAGGGACATGGCTTGAACAAACTTGAATCTCACCCCCCTAAGAATGCTGCATACCAAATATTAAAACATTCTGACTGCTGGATCTGAAGAAGAAGATTTTTAAAGAAAATTCCTTATTTTGAACTAAGTTATCATTCCGGCTCCCACAGTGAGCCCAAATATGGACCTAGGGACATAGCTTGAACAAACTTGAATCTCACCCCCCTAAGGATGCTGCATACCAAATATCGAAACATTCCGACTGCTGGATCTGAAGAAGATTTTTAAAGAAAATTCCTCGTTTTGAACTAAGTTATAATTCGGGTTACCACAGTGAGCCCAAATATGAACCCAGGGACTTGGCTTGAACAACTTGAATCTCACCACCTAAGCATGCTGCATACCCAGTATCAAAAGATTCTGCTGCTGGATCTTGAGAAGAAGATTTTTTCAAAGAAATTTGCCTGAAATGCACTAAGTTCAAATTTGGACTCCTATACTGAGCCCAAATATGAACCCAGGGGGGCCGATTTGAACAAACTTGAATCAAATCCACCCCACAATGTTGCATATCAAATATCAAAAGATTCTGCCTGCTGGATCTGGAGAAGATTTTTTAAGAAATTTGCCTGAAATGCACTAAGTTCGAATTCGGGCTTCTATAGTGAGCCCAAATATGAATCCAGGGGGCTGATTTGAACAAACTTGAATCAGATCCACCCCACAATGTCGCATACTAAATATCAAAAGATTCTGCCTGCTGGATCTGGAGAAGAATATTTTTAAAGAAATTTGCCTGAAATGCTTCTATAGTGAGCCCAAATATGAATCCAGGGGGCCGATTTGAACAAACTTGAATCAGATCCACCCCACAATGTTGCATACCAAATATCAGAAGATTCTGCCAGCTGAATCTGGTGAAGAAGATTTTTTAAGAAATTTGCCTGAAATGCACTAAGTTTGAATTCGGGCTCCTATACTGAGCCCAAATATAAACCCAGGGGGCGGATTTGAAAAACTCGAAATCAGATCCACCCTACAATGTTGCATACCATATATCGAAAGATTCTGCCTGCTGGATCTAGAGAAGAAGATTTTTTAATGTTTTTCCCATTGCCTACAGTGTTAAAAAGTGTTTTCAAAGTCCCGAAACTGTACCCTATGATAAATCCGATGGCAATTTTTTTGACCAATCCTTTCTGTTGGTCATAAGGAAGCTTCACACCAAATAAAAATTCTCAGTGCCGTGCAGTTTTGGAGATATGGCGTTTTACTTTTTTCTATTTTTAGCTCCTGCGGTTTCCACGGGGCTACAGAAAAAGAAAATTTGGCATAAATTAGGTACTTATGACCCAATAAGCCCTCACATAAAATCTGATTCAAATCAGCCTCTCGGTTCGGAAAATAGAAATTTTGGGCGGGGCCAAAAATTTTGCCCCTCCCATAACGACGCCAAATATAGCCCATCAAACTTCGCTTAAAGAAATCCAAGTCTACACCTTAAAAGGAAGCTGCATACCACATATCAAGTCTCTGCTACTGCTGGTTGATGAGAAGAAGATTTTGGTGCTCCTTGGGGGCATGGCACCACCCAGGAGAAGGGGGCAACTTCATTTGAACATATCTGAACTGGCATTAAGTAATAAACATTTACCCAACATTTGAATAATGTAAAGTTAATACCGGACGGACGGCGGACAGAATGTGATCAGTAAAGCTCCCACTGAGCTTTGCTCAGGTGAGCTAAAAAACTTTATTAATTTATAAATAAATTGATGGTGACATGAATTTCCCATTATTTTTTAATCACATTCTTGCTTCTGAACACATTTCACATTGTGTTTGATATTCTGCAATCTTTGTAAGAAAAAGCCTAAGTTTTCTCAGTTAAGGCACCTCGAGTCATAAAACAGTGATTTTTTCCAACAGAATGACCAGTACCTGCTACTGTGGTGTCTCATGACACTGTTAAAATTCCTAAAATCATCAAATATTGATTCATTAGTGCTGTGCTTGTGCTGCAAATATCCACAACTGCACTTTAACTATTTTGGTTTTAATCCCCACAGGCACAAATTCTGTCAAAAGAAGTGAAATTGTAGAAAATATGTTCACAAAGAGGACAAATCAGTTACAGTACAGTCACCGTGGATGGGTTGTAATACACGCGTGGGCAGTGATGTCCTCTCATGCATTTACCAGTCAATAAAAATCACCATCTACAAAATTTTAATTGATGAAGCATCGGTTTGTACCTGTTGCTTCATTATTTAAATTTTGGATGATTATACCTATAGTTAGTGTTTGGCATCAAATATTATTGTATGAAATTGTATCCGTGGAAATATTGCCCATCCATGGAAAGTGAGCAGTACACTGCCACTGTACTGTATTTGTTTCAAGTATATAATATACTCTTTGATGTTTAATACATGTATATTTGTGATAGGCTGGGTCCCAAGTACTCAGTACTCGTAGTACTCGAGTACCACTTTTTTGATAAAATACTTAATACTTGCCAGCCCAGATTTTTGTATGTGTGTGTGTTTGTGTGTGTGTGTGGGGGGGGGGGGGGGGGGGGAGGTTGGAGTGTGAAAGATAGCTGCAAATTATTTAAAATGTTGACCCAAGCAAATGAAAAGCAAAGAAACATTTCATCTGAAGGACAGACAGACAGACATGCAGTAACAAATTTGGGAAGCCTAAATAAAAGTAGTGACTAACTTAAAATGAAAAATATAGATAGAAGAGCCAGGGCAATGTTGTCAAACAGAAAACAAACAAGAGCCCCCAGAGGGCCTGATGGCATTCACCTGACATGGTAGCCTAAATATCAACCCAGGGAATTTATTTGAACACTTAGGTGCATCTGCCCTAAGAAAAGCTTATACAAAATATCCAAAGATTCTGACCGGTGGATCTCAAAAAAAGGATTTTTAAAGAATATTCCTCATATTGAACTAAGTTATAATTCAGGCTCCCACAGAGAGCCCAAATATGAACCCAAGGACTTGGCTTGAACAAATTTGAATCTCACATCCCTAAGGATGCTTCTATATACTAATATCAAAAGATTCTGACTACTGGATTTTAAAGAATATTCCTCTTATTGAACTAAATTGTAATTTGGACTCCCACAGGGAGCCCAAATATGAACCCAGGGACTTAGCTCAAACAAACTTGAATCTCACCCCTCTAAGGATGCAGCATCCCAAATATCAAAATATTCTGAAGAGTGGATCAGAAGAAGATTTTTAAAAAATATTCCTCATATTGCACTAATCTAATCATAGAGAGCCCAAATATGGACCCAGGGATTTGATTTCAACAAACATGTGAATAAATCTTCCAAAGATGTTATATGCAAAATATGAAAGCCTTTGGAGCAGTGGCATGGGAGAAGAAGATTCTTTAATGTTTTTCCCATTACTAAAATGATGACTCCGCATAAGTCCTGGAAAACTTCCCTATGATAAAACTGATGGCAATTTTTTTTTGACCATTCTTTTCGGCTTTTCGTAAGGAAGCGTCACACAAAATAAAAATTCTCAGTGCCATGTAGTTTTGAAGATATGGGCATTTTAAATTTTTTCTATATTTAGATCCTGCAGTTCCCACAGGGCCACAGGAAAATGTTTTGGCATAAATTAGGTACTTACGACCCAATAAGCCCATCATATCAAATTTGCTTCAAATCAGCCTCTCAATTTGGAAAATAGAAATTTTGGTACAATTTGGGCTCCTACAGGAAGCCCAAATATGAACCCAGGGACTTGGCTTTAACAAATTTATACCTCACCTCCCTAAGGATACTGTATATATCAAAACATTCTGACTGCTGAATGTGAAGAATACTTTTGAAGAATATTCCTCATTTTGAACTAAGTTATAATTCAGGCTCCCACAGTGAGCCCAAATATGAACCCAGGGACTTGGCGTAAACAAACTTGAATCTCCCACAGTGAGCCCAAATATGAACCCAGGGACTTGGCATAAACAAACTTGAATCTCACACTGGCTCACACCGATTAATCGACTAACCAATGATCAATATCTTGATTGATGAAAAAACAGTAATTGATCGGTTAAGCGTTACTTTTGAAGTACGGTACTATATGGCAGGGTATTTGATGGCTGGATTCACATCGCAAAATGCTATACAAAAATGTCCAATTGTTAACCATTTTTCTTTCATATTGGGTAAGCTTATATTCACTATTTATCATCACTTTTTGAAACCAAGATGGAAACTGTTAATCAAATTTTTAAAAACAAAAAATACCCTGTATGGGTTAACTATGGAACAAACTTGCTCCAAAACAGGCAAACATTGTCACACTGGCTCACATCAATTGCATGAGACAGAGAAATGCATGAGACAGAGAAATGCATGCCAGTTACGTGCCAAAATACTTGTTCACTTGCATGATCATTATACTGTATCAGTAGCTGAAGACGGTCATTCTCACGCCTTCACCAAATGCAGGTAGCAGACGATACTTGCACAAGAAATTCTTGAATTACTAAAGATTTTCAATGTTTGTTTCAAAAACATAGCTTATGACCCCCCCCCCCCCCTTATTGGAACAAGCTCAATGAGCTTGTTCCAATGAGGGGTCATAAGCTATGTTTTGAGACAAAAATTGAAAATATAATAAAATTTGAATGGACATGTTTGTATATGGCACTGCCCGGTTTTGTCCATTATGCTGAGTAAAGTTTTACTTATATAAATGGTCAACGGTACAGCAATTATTCAGCTACCTATTGGGGCAAGTGATTAATCGGTTAACCAAGGTTAACCCATGCAATTAATCAATCACGAAAACCCTTTAATCGTTTCAGCTCTAAAATTAATTTAATTTTATTAAATTTTATCTGATGAAAAAATGCTTATATTTTTGGGGGAATGGTAAATATGGATCTTCTTAACAAGCATTTGCAAGAACATCACAGGAATGAAATCACCGTTCTCGCAATTTGCAAAACCTTGGTGAGCCAAAATATAGGCTTGGCTTGAAGAAACTTAAATCTCACCCGCCTAATGATGGTGCATAGCAAATATCAAAAGATTCTAATTGGTGGGTCTGAAGAAAAAGATTTTTAAAGAATATTCCTCATACTGCACTAATTTCAACATTTGGACTCCCACAGAGAGGCCAAATATGGACCCAGGGATTTGATTTCAATAAACGTGTACAAAATCTTGCAAAGATGGTATATGTGAAATCTGAAAGGTTTTGGAGGAGTGAATTGGGTAAAGAAGAGTCTTAAATGCTTTCTTCATTACCCACAGTGTTACAGAACGCTGACTAAGCATTTTTTCAAAGTCACGAACAAGTACCCCATGATTGACCTGACAGAAATTTGCTTAGACCATTCCATTCTGTTGGTCCCAAGGAAGCTTCACACCAAATAAGAATTCTCAGTGCCATGCAGTTTTGGAGATATGTGTGTTTTGAATTTTGTTCTATTTTTAGCTCCTGCGGTTCCCATGGGGGATGGGAAAATATTTTGGGGCATAAATTGATTACTTATGATCAAATAAAACCAAAAATTAAATTTGGTTCAAATCAGCCTCTTGGTTCGAAAAAAAGAAATTTTGGGCGGGGCAAAAATACATGCCCTCCAATAATGAAGGCAAATAAAGACCCACACACTTCTCTTGAACAAAACTGAGTCTACACCTCAAAAGGAAGCAGCACACTATATATCAAATCTTTGCTACTCCTGGTTCACAAGAAGATTTTTTTAAGATTTAGGCAAAATTTTGGGGCATGGCCCTACTGGGGGCAGGGCAACTTGATTTAAGCAAAATCAAAATGCAATGTCATCACAAACAAGCATCTCACATTTCACTTAAATGATTAATCAGTTCAGCAGGTTTGGAGGAGAAGACGCAAACACCATGTTCACGGACGACGGACGACAGATGGCAAGTGATCACTACACCTCACCCTGACTGAAAGTCAGGTGAGCTAAAAACTCACTGGACCATGCGTGCTGCAGTTGGGCGAGATGCTTGGTTCAAGGAGAGAAGAAACTTGTAGCTGCTGGCTTTCGAAAGTGTTGTTAAAACCCAATAAATAAATAAACAAGAGGTCCCACAGGGCCTGAAGTGCTCACCTTGAACAGAACACGATATAAACAGAGAACAGAACACGATAGAAGAGCCCACGAATAAATCTACATTAAGCAATCCATCTCCATAGGATACACTGCAAATCTTTGAGCCCCCCAGGAGTGACAAAAACAGTCCAAGCATCATGCCTTTTCTTTAGTTGATTATGATGTAAAATGTGGAGCTCCCCTCTCAAGCCCCTTGATACAACCTATGTAGATTACTCTTCACCTCTTGGGGGTACTGAATAAAAAATGTCTAATTCTTCAGCTACTTGGCCAATTCCGGCTCCCATAGGGAGCTCAAATATCAACCCAGGCACTCGATTTGAACAAAGTTGAATCTGATCTCCTTAGAGATGCTGTAAACCAAACATGAAAGCATTCTGACTGGTGGATCTGAAGAACAAAATTTTAAAGAAATTTCCTCATATTGCACTAAGTTAAAATTTGGGCTATCATAGCGAGCCCAAACTTTAACCTACAGACCCGATTTGAACAAACTTGAATCTCACCCCCACCCCCTCCCCTCCCCCCTTAGAGATGTTGTATACCAAGCATCTGACTGGTGGATCTGAAGAAGAAGATTTTTAAAAAAACTTCCCCCTACAGACCCGATTTGAACAAACTTGAATCTCACCCCGACCCCCACCCCTCCCCCTTAGAGATGTTGTATACCAAGCATCTGACTGGTGGATCTGAAGAAGAAGATTTTTAAAAAAAACTTCCCCATACAGCCCTAAGTTAAATTTGGGCTACCAAAGGAAGCCCAAATATTAACATAGGGACTTGGTTTGAACAATCTTGAATCTGACCATCATAACAATGAGGGTACCAAACATTAAAAAATTCTTACTCGTGGTTCTGAAGAAGATTTTTAAAGAAAATTCCCCATAAAATTTGGGCTCCTGCATTGAGTCCAAATATGAACGAATGGGCTTCATTTTAACAAACTTGTATCTGACCCCTCTATGGATGCTGTATACCAAATATCAAAAGATTCTGAACATTGGTTCTTGAGAAAAGATTTTCTAAAATGTTTGCAAAAATGCTGCGCCAGCATTATTCTGATGCCCTCTGCAGAACTCTCTAACAACAACAGAGGGCATTTTTTTTTACCATACAATTCTACTGGTCCTAAGGATGCTTCACATCACATAACAGTTCTCTGTTCCAAGTGGTTTGGGAAACATGGGAGTTTGAAAACATTTCTATTTTTTGCTCCTGGGGTTCCCATGGGGATGCAGGGGTTTTTTGCATGAGGTAAGTATACTTATGACCCAATATTACCACATACTGAATTTCATTCAAATCGGACCATCGGTTCGGAAAATAGAAATTTTGGGTGGTACCAAAAATCTAACCACTGCCATTACAAAGCCAAATATTGCTTCACAAAGTACGTTTGAACAAGCGTGATTCTACACCTCAAAAGGTAGTTCCATAACGAATATAAAGTCACTGTACCCACTGGTTCATAAGATTTTAAAAATATTTTGGGAGCATTTTACCCCACCCCCTCCTTATGGGGCTGGGCATGTTGAGTTAAACAAAAAATACTCACACAAACTTTAACTTGAATTGACCAAAACATGGTGTTGATGGATGACAGATGGATGGACAATGGATGGAGAGTGATGAGATAAGCCCTGCTTGACTTTGCCGAAGTGAGCTAATAAAAAAAAAATTAAACGGTTCCTGTCCGATATTTTACCCATGTTATTAAAATTGATAAATTTGTCCCTGGAGTGCAACAAGGTTTATCTATACATGTAGCATTGCAAAGCCTTCTTGCACTCAAGTGATGGAATACACCTCCACCCAAGCTATTCTGTAGATTATGAGGCCAAAAACAAACCAAGAACATGAACTTATGCATGAATATTATTACAATGAATACACTGTCTTACACAAAGGAATACCACACAATCCAGTGTAGACTGATTTCAAAAAGTCCTCCGTAGTGGAAGGGCAATTTTAACAAACATACAGGCCCAAATAAGCTTCATACACAGTGTAAAAATTTCACAAAATTAATAAACATTCATATATGTTTAATATGAATTAGGAGTATTGTAATTAAAAGTCAATTGTGTGGTTGTTTATAAACTTATATTACTTTGTTATCAGGTGTTAAAAAATATGAATATTTGTAAACACACCCACCCATTTAGATTAGTCCCTGCTCATAGCAGTGACACAGACATACAGTACAGTTGCTGGTCATAATCCTTGCATGGGCAGTGCATGATGTCCATGCATGTTTTTTCCAGGTAATAGAAAATCATCATCAATAAAATTTTAATTAATGAAGCATCAAATTGTATCCTGTGGTTCATTAATTAAATTTTTGATGAATATTGCTGTAAACAATGTTTGAAAACTAATATCATTGCATCCGCGGAAATATTGCCCACCCACGGAAAGTGACCAGTACACAGCAGCACAGACTCAAGGTAATTGTGTTTTACTGTCTTGAATTTCAAATTTTTTTTTTTATTTTTTTTTTTTGGGGGGGGGGGGTGCACCAGACCCTCCACTGATGAGAGGGTAACACATCCTCTTGTCCTCACCCTTATCTCACTGCTATGTGGCTCAGGTGATTCTGTGCATCATATTCTTTATGACTCCCACAAGATACATGTATTACTCTTGCCCCTACAGTTAAAACTAGAAGTCCTGTCACGAATAGTGCGCTTATCTAGGCTTAATTGCGCGTTGGAATTGCGCGCAACTGCCATATCGAATGGCATCCAAAGCACGGCAGGTTGTCCTGGTTGCTCATAGCAAACACATGCAATGTTTCTGCCAATGGACCTCCGGGTTACCCGAAGGTCCATTGGCTGAAACATTGCCTGTGCACAGGCCATATGTACAGAATATGATAGTTTTAATTGGGTCATAACGCGCACATTAACGCACATATCAACGTGCTATTTGTGCGCATTTCATGACAGGACTTCTAGTTTTAACTGTACATGTAACTTAGATATCCTGGCTAAGCACTAGTATAATGGTAAACTAACATCAAATTGTGTGCTTATGTACAGTAGCTAACATATTGGAATAGTATAATGAGCTTTGTCAGAAATTTGATCAAGTATTGATGACAAACAACAATTTTCATTACCAGTACCTGGTGCCAGTAATAAAAGTAAGATTTGCAAATATCAACCTGCGTTTTTTCAGCTATTAACTAACATAAAATTGTGTGCTTCATGAAAATTATTTCGTTACTACCTGTTAAAAATTACCGTTTCTTGTTTTGCTCTTTTAGAAAAAGAAATCACTCCTTTTCTGGCGGGCATACTAAACACCGAGGCAACCGAGGGATACCAAGGTGAAGGAGAACAGGAGAGAAACGGGTATGAGGTGGTGTGTTCTTTTTATTATTTATTTATTGGTGTTTAAGGTCACATTTATCTGCACAACAGCTTATTGTGACCATGGCAGTTTTATGGATGGAGGAAACTAGAGTACCCAGGAGAACCACTGAGCAACGGCAAGCAACTGTGAGCTACCCAACATACTACACAAGCACAGTTAGCCTTGTTCGAAGACAGGTGCACCAAGAACATGCAGTATACCTTAGTACACAGCATACCTTGCCCCCACATGGGTAGTGGGGGTGAAATGTCTTGCCCAAGGACACAAAGCTGTTGCCGCAGGTGGGATTCGAACCGAGGATCTCTTGGCTTGCAGTCTGCACCTCCACCTACTGAGCTAATGCACCCCTGATGGTGTATTCTAATTATGTAAATAGATTTAAGCAGTACTAGTATGTGATTGGTTTTAATGCCATATTTGAGAATTATGGGTGCTGAAGTAATAAGAGTGCGCTGAAAAATCTTCTCTTTGGTATTTAGTAGGTAGCTTGGTAATGGTAAAGTGACTTCACCTCAGTAAGCAACAGTGTGAAAGCTGGCAGCCATCTTTAATATCGGGCCACCGCACCCCAAAAACACTCGTTCTCATCCCAAGGTGATAACAAAGGTACCCAAGAAGTTTCATGAAGATCGGTTCATAAATACAGCCTCCAGCCTTAGCGTATTGACATGTGCACTTACAGTGTATAAGTAGCACTGAATAAATTAAAGGTCATCTAATTTGCATAATTTCTGCAAGAGAAAAAAACCTGTATTATACACTATTTTTTGTGATGTATTCCATGTTACTAAACATTCATACAAAAATTTATTCAAATCAGAACTTTCATACAGAAGTTCTGTACAAAAAACTGAGTGCACTAATTTTAGTACAAATTGGCTGCTAGTGGCCATCTTGAATTTCGAACTGCACCTAAAAACACTCGCTCTCATCCCACGGTGATAACAAAGGTACCCAAGACGTTTCGTAAAGATCGGTTCATAAATACGGCCTCTAGCCTGAGCTGTATAGAAGTTGTGTACAAAAAACTGATTGTATCTAATTTTGGTACAAAATGGCCACTGGCAGCCATCTTGAATTTTGGATCGCACCCCAAAACACTCGTTCTCGTCCCTAGGTGATAACAAAGGTACCCAAGAAGCTTGGTGAAGATCGGTTCATAAATACAGCCCCTAGCCCGATCCGTATTGACATGTGTACTTACTGTGTATAAGTAGCACTGAATAAATCAAAGTTTGTCTAATTTGCATAATTCCTGTACAAGAAAAAAACCTGTATTTTATGTGATGTATTCCATGTTACTAAACAATCATGCACAAATTTATTCAAATCAGAACTTTCATACAGAAGTTCTGTACAAAAAACTGATTGCAGTAATTGCAGTACAAAATAGCTGCCGGCGGCCATCTAGAATTTTGGGCTCCCTCCAAAAACACTCATTCTAACATCATGTTGATAACAAAGGTACCCAAGAAATTTTGTAAAGATCGGTTTATAAATACAGCCTCTAGCCCAAGTTGTATAGAAGTTCTGTACAAAAAACTGATTGTACCTAATTTCAGTACCAAATGGCCACTGGTAGCCATCTTGAATTTTGAACTGCACCCAAAAACACTCATTCTCATCCCAAGGTGATAACAAAGGTACCCAAGAAGTTTCATGAAGATCAGTTCATAACTGTATAGCCTAGCCCGAGCCGTATTGACATGTGCACTTACTGGGTATACATGTAAGTAGCAGTGAATAAGTTAAAGTTCATCTAATTTGCATAGTTTCACAAGAAAAAAACCTGTATTATATGTGATGTACTCCATGTTACTAAACATTCATACAAAAATTTATTCAAATCAGACCTTTCATACAGAAGTTCTGTACAAAAATGCTGATTGCACTAATTTCTGTACAAAATGGCTGCTGGAGGCCATCTTGAATTTTGGACCGCACCCAAAAAACACTCGTTCTTGTCCCACGTGATAACAAAGGTACTCAAGAAGTTTTGTAAAGATCGGTTCATAAATACAGCCTCTAGCCCGAGCCGTATTGAATTGTTGTTGCCGAACAGACGGACAATGGGCCATGACATAATCTTAAATTTGACTTTGTCAATGTTAAGCTAAATATGGAGAATATCCAGAGTATCACAAAACAAATACCTATTTATAAAGGACTCCTCCTTTCAAGGACAATGGGGCAGTGTTGGCATTCACCACCATGCTGCCTTGAGGTTGCATTTTGAATTCCTGTGTTTGTTGTTCTTATGAAATATTATTTTATTATTATCAGTTATGGTACAAATATGGTACCGATAGCACACTTTCAGGAAACACTGATATCTGATGTCGACTGTGTGTCAGTGCATGAGGTGCACACATACTTTTGGGGTTCTATACACCACATCCTTCATTTTGCTATATAATTTGTGTAAATTTATTTGGAATTTATAGAATTTCAGACTTGTAAATTTCATAGTATTGTTTTTGCCTTAGTTATGGTGCTTTATAAGTAATGGGCAATTTAGTTTGAAAAAAAGAAGTTCACGAATATTCAGTCACAGGAAGATTCAGCCCGAATACTTTTTCTGAGAATATTCGGTCCCCAATTTCATTCATGCCCCCACCCCTCTCTCCTGTTAACCCATATAATGAACATCCCAAAAGACATTTTAATATCTAGATATTTATGCTTGTTCGCAACTCATTATGGACACAAATGGACACAGAGTCAAGGTAATTGTGTTTTACTGTCTTGAATTTCAATTTTTTTTTTGGGGAGGGGTGAGGGGAGGGGTGCACCCGACCCCTCCACTGATGCGAGGGTCACACACCCTCTTGTCATCACCCCTATCTCACTGCTATGTGGCTCAGGTGATTCTGTGCATCATATTCTTTATTACCCGGCCCCACTCCCACTAGATATTACTCTTGCTCCTACATGTAACTTAGATTTCTGGCTAAGCACCAGTATATAGTGGTAAACCAACATCAAATTGTGCGCTTATGTCCAGTAGCTAACATATTGGAATAGTATAATGTGCTTTGTCAGAAACTTGATCAAGTATTGATGACAAACAGCAATTTTCATTACCAGTACCTGGTGCCAGTAATAAAATAAGATTTGCAAATATCACCCTGTGTTTTTTCAGCTATTAACTAACATAAAATTGTGCGGTTCATGAAAATTATTTCGTTACTACCTGTTAAAAATTACTGTTTCTTGTTTTGCTCTTTTAGAAAAAGAAATCACTCCTTTTCTGGCGGGCATACTAAACACCGAGGCAAACCGAGGGATACCAAGGTGAATGAAAACAGGAGAGTTAAAATGGGTATGAGGTGGTGTGTTCTTTTTATTATTTATTTATTGGTGTTTAAGGTCACATTTATCTGCACAACAGCTTATTGTGACCATGGCAGTTTTATGCATGGAGGAAACTGGAGTACCCCAGGAGAACCACTGAGCAATGGCAAGCTACTGTGAGCTCCCCAACATACTACACAAGCTGGGTTAGCCTTGTTCGAAGACAGGTGCACCAAGAACATGCAGTATGCCTTAGTACACAGCATACCTTGCCCCCACATGGGTAGTGGGGGTGAAGTGTCTTGCCTAAGGACACAAAGCTGTTGCCGCAGGTGGGATTCGAACCGAGGATCTCTCGGCTTGCAGTCTGCACCTCTACCTACTGAGCTAATGCACCCCTGATGGTGTATTCTGATTATGTAAATAGATTTAAGCAGTACAAGTATGTGATTGGTTTTAAAGCCATATTTGAGAATTATGGGCACTGAAGTAATAAGGGTGCGCTGAAAAATCTTCCCTTTGGTATTTAGTAGGTAGCTTGGTAATGGTAAAGTGACTTCATCTCAGTAAGCAACAGTGTGAAAGCTGGCAGCCATCTTTAATATCGGGCCACCGCACCCAAAAACACTCGTTCTCATCCCAAGGTGATAACAAAGGTACCCAAAAAGTTTCATGAAGATCGATTCATAAATACAGCTTCCAGCCTTAGCGTATTGACATGTGCACTTACAGTGTATAAGTAGCACTGAATAAATTAAAGGTCATCTTATTTGCATAATTTCTGCAAGAGAGAAAAACCTGTATTATACAGTATTTTTTGTGATGTATTCCATGTTACTAAACATTCATACAAAAATTTATTCAAATCAGAACTTTCATACAGAAGTTCTGTACAAAAAACTGATTGCATTAATTTTGGTACAAAATGGCTGCTAGTGGCCATCTTGAATTTCGAACTGCACCCAAAAACACTCGCTCTCATCCCACGGTGATAACAAAGGTACCCAAGACGTTTCGTAAAGATCGGTTCATAAATACGCGCTCTAGCCTGAGCTGTATAGAAGTTGTGTACAAAAAACTGATTGTATCTAATTTTGGTACAAAATGGCCTCTGGCAGCCATGTTGAATTTTGGATCGCACCCCAAAACACTCGTTCTCGTCCCTAGGTGATAACAAAGGTACCCAAGAAGCTTGGTGAAAATCGGTTCATAAATACAGCCCCTAGCCCGAGCCGTATTGACATGTGTACTTACTGTGTATAAGTAGCACTGAATAAATCAAAGTTTGTCTAATTTGCATAATTTCTGTACAAGAAAAAAACCTGTATTTTATGTGATGTATTCCATGTTACTAAACAATCATACACAAATTTATTCAAATCAGAACTTTCATACAGAAGTTCTGTACAAAAAACTGATTGCAGTAATTTCAGTACAAAATAGCTGCCGGCGGCCATCTAGAATTTTGGACTCCCCCCTAAAACACTCATTCTAACCCCATGGTGATAACAAAGGTACCCAAGAAATTTTGTAAAGATCGATTCATAATTACGGCCTCTAGCCCAAGTTGTATAGAAGTTCTGTACAAAAAACTGATTGTACCTAATTTCGGTACAAAATGGCCACTGGTAGCCACATTGAATTTTGGACCGCACCCAAAAACACTCATTCTCATCCCAAGGTGATAGCAAAGGTACCCAAGAAGTTTCATGAAGATCAGCTCATAAATACAGCCTAGCCCGAGCCGTATTGGCATGTGCACTTACTGGGTATACATGTAAGTAGCACTGAATAAATTAAAGTTCATCTAATTTGCATAATTTCAGCACGAGAAAAACACCTGTATTATATGTGATGTACTACATGTTACTAAACATTCATACAAAAATTTATTCAAATCAGACCTTTCATACAGAAGTCCTGTACAAAAAACTGATTGCACTAATTTCTGTACAAAATGGCTGCTGGAGGCCATCTTGCATTTTGGACTGGACCCAAAAACACTCGTTCTCGTCCCACGGTGATAACAAAGGTACCCAAGAAGTATCGTAAAGATCGGTTCATAAATACAGCCTCTAGCCCGAGTCGTATTGAATTGTTGTTCCCAAACAGACGGACAACGGGCTATGACACAACCTTAAATATGACTTTGTCAAAGCTGAGCTAAAAATGGGGAGTATCCAGAGTATCACAAAACAAAAACCTATTTTGTAAAGGACTCCCCCTTTCAAGGACAATGGGACAGCATTGGCATTCACCACCATGCTGTCTTGAGGCTGCATTTTGAATTCCTGTGTTTGTTGTTCTTATGAAATATTATTTTATTAATATCAATTATGGTACAAATATGGTACCAATAGCACACTTTCAGGATCCGCTGATGTCTGATGGCGACTGTGTGTCAGTGTGTGAGATGCACACATACTATACACCACATCCTTCATTTTGCTATATAATTTGTGTAAATTTATTTGGAATTTATAGAATTTCAGACTTGGAAATTTCATAGTATTCTTTTTGCCTTAGTTATGGTGCTTTATAAGTAATGGGCAATTTAGTTTGAAAAAAGGGGTTCATGAAGATTCAGTCACAGGAAGATTCAGCCCTCATACATTTTCGGAGAATATTCGGTCTCAGTCGTGGTCGAATGTCATCACCTCTTGAGGTCAAATCCTCACAGAATTTTTTTTTTTAAATATTCTATGCATTTTTTCTATTGTTTTATGTTAAGGATTTATGATTACTAATTATGACAAAATTACAAGTGCGATATGAAACAAACCTTAATGAAGCTGGAACAAAAAAAAACCTTCCCAAAACAAGCTGTGAGAGGTTCTCAGCTCGAATCCCAATTGCGGCAACTGAAATAAGGCATACTGCACATCAATGGTGCACTTGTCTTCAACCAATGCTAACCCCGCTTGCTTGGAGTTACAATGTTGAGAAGCTGTCAGTTGCTTGTTATTGTTGCTCGGTAGTTCTCTCCGGGTGCTCTGGCTGGGTTCCTCCCCCAGTAAAACTGTTGGGTGGCCCTGGCTGTAAAAATTGTTGTTAAACCCAATAAATAAAGAAATCAAATTTGCTGAATCCAAGACCTTTGAATGATGGTTTTGATTGGGGTGTGTGTGTGTGGGTGGGTGGGTGGGTGGGTGGGTGGGTAGAAGGGGGGGGGTATACAGTGGTGCCCACTTAATTGGATATATCTTAATTGTATATCCCTGTTAATAGAATATAATTTCCCAACACAAAACCATTTACCTCCAGTACAAATTTGACCTGGTAATTGAATATAGGTTATAGAGTAATCTCCTGTTAATTGAATAAAAAATCTTGTAACATGTTGAGAAATTGCCCTGACTCTTCCCAGTTTTCCTTTGGTTATAGACCAATTTGGCCTCAGTACATTCAATACAGGCATTTAATCTATTATATCTTGTTTGACAGAGCTCATGGAGCTCTGTCAAACAAAATATAATAGAATAAATGCCAAGTTTATCTCTGGAATACAGGGAAGTGACACAATCCCTGACAATTGAATACTCCTGCTAATTGAATAATGTTATTGGCAAAGTGGCTCTTCAATTAACAGGGTTCCACTGTACAGCAAAAACAAATATCACAAACTAATAATGAAACTATGTACTTGTGAAATTTTTATGTGGTCATTCTACAAAATGTTTTAGCTGGCACTATACAGTTTTGAAGGTTAAAGGGCTCAGTACTTACGGTTAAAACTAGAAGTCCTGTCACGAATAGTGCGCTTGTCTAGGCTTAATTGCGCATTGGAATTGCACGCAACTGCCATATCGAATGGCATCCAAAGCATGGCAGGTTCTCCTGGTTACTCATAGCAAACACATGCAATGTTTCTGCCAATGGACCTCCGGGTAACCCGAAGGTCCATTGGCTGAAACATTGCTTGTGCACAGGCGACATGTACAGATTTTGACAGCTTTATTTGGGCCATAACGCACACATTAACGCGCATATCAACATGCTATTTGGGCGCATTTCATGACAGGACTTCTAGTTTTAACTGTAGAGGTGAAGGCTGCAAGCCAAAGCGTCCTCTATCAAATACCACCTGTGGCAACCACTTTGTTTCCTTGAGCAATACACTTCATTCCCACTGCCTACGTAGTGCCATTGCGTACCAAGGCATACTGCATGTCAATCGTACACTTGTCTTCAACCAATGCTAACCCAGCGTGTGTGCTGTTTGTACGTTAGATGTTTGTAATTGCTCTGTGGTTCTCTCTGGCTTTTCCCACCTGTAAAACTGTCCGACATGAAGTGACCCTGGCTATCGAAGTATCATTAAACCCCAATAAATAAATCAATAAGAATCATGTGTCCCTATTCTGGAGAATAGTTTGGGGCAAATTGCCAAAGGATTGTTTGGGTTAGATTAGTATCCAGTTTGGGTCAAATTGTTGGAGGACAGTTTGGATGCAATTCTCACGAATTCCAGTCACTTTGGCCCCAAGTCATTTTGGCCCCAATCATTACAGCCTCAGGTCAATTCAGCCCCAATATACTAGGTCATTTCGGCCTCTTCAAATATTTTCAAATACTGTTTGAATTTTAACATTTTTCTATTTAATTTTTTTTTCAAGATATATATCTCTCAATTTGATATTCAGGTATACATGATATATGTCTAGTAGATTTTTTTACATGATGAAGAAATAAAAGAAAAGTTTCAGCATGTCAAAGATGCACATGGACTATGTGGGATTTGAAATCCCTTGTGACCTGAATAATTTTATTTGCTTATGAATCTATGAGAGCCGGAAGCGAGGGTAAGTAATGTTATTTGGTTTGAGTGTACGCCTTGGAAGTGGGGCACTGGGATCAGACCCCCATGGACATCGAACTGGAAGAGGACTAGGAATTGCGCATGACTACGAAGATTCTGCTCTATGTTTTAGAAAATGTGGACATATTTATGGTAGTATCAAAATCGCAGTTTGGTGATTGTTTCAGAAAAAAAAGAAAAAGAAACCCTGTGAACCTCAAACTGGAAGGTGACTAGGAATTGTGCATAACAATATGAATGAATGACTGCATATTCTGGTACTTTGCAAAATTTCAAAGTAAAATAATTTCTCTTACTTATACAGATAGCATCTTAAATGAATGTAAAATTGAACACATGGATAATTTTTAATGTCATGTATAACTGTTCTGTACACTGTGTAAATACAAATAACTGAACATTACTTAATAAAGGTAATTACCCATTATTTCTAAACATGAACTATGCACTGATCTTTATAGATCTCTAAACTTAAAATGGTGCCGAAATGACCAAGGGACCAAAGTGACTAGGACAGAGATGACTTTGAGGTCGAATGGACCAGAGGACGAAATGACTTGGAGCCGAAGTGATTGGATATCATTCTAACAGATGAGAGCCGTTAATTATTACAGAACACATTGAATGTGAATTTACTGCAGAGATAATTGCTCGACGATATATTATATTAATATTTTTTCAATAAATGTCGAACAATCTATTAATATTTTTTTTAAGAATTATTTTCAGGAGTTAAAACGAATATCGTAGTGTATCTAAAATATCCTAACAGATGTGTACTGCTTTTCTTTTGGATGATTCTTCCCTGGGCCTAGTTCTCCCCAGGCTGAAGATTCCCCCAGTTCCCGAAAAAAGATGACATGCCATTTTCAATGGCGGTAAATATCCAAAAGGGTTATTATTTTCCATTTTTTAGTTTTTGAAACTACGAAGCACTGTTCAGAAATACAGATGCACCAAAAAGTAACACATTATTACTTTGTTTTGGTTTCTAACGGGACTGAAAGCAACCTGTCAGTATCACTTTTTCGAATTACACCCATTTCGTCTGCTAACCAAATCGTCCGCTGCAATTTTACCCAAGTCGTCCTCTACAATTATACCCAACACATCCGAAACTCGTTCGCTGGGGGAAAGTATTCAAGTATTGCATTTTGAATCATTTTTTATTTATTTATATAATAATTTTATTGTATAATTTATTGTATATTACCTATTGTAATATATCTTAATGTACCTCCATTGTAATATATCTTAATGTACCTCCTTGCATTAAATTTCATATACAGTTAAAACTAGAAGTCCTGTCCCGAATTGTGCGCTTATCTAGGCTTAATTGCGTGTAGGAATTGCGCGCAATTGACATATCGAATGGCATCCAAAGCACGGCAGGTTCTCCTGATTACTCATAGCAAACACAGGCAATGTTTCTGGCTGAAACATTGCTTGTGCAGAGGCCATATGTACAAAATTTTATAGCCTTACTATGGTCATAACGCGTAGATTAACGCGCAGACCGGCGAGCTATTTGTGCGCATTTCATGACAGGACTTCTAGTTTTAACTGTATGTGTATGAAATTCTGAATACAGAAATGTCAGAACAAAATAAACTATCCAGCCATGTAATAAATTTTAATTACTGTTTATTCAATGGATTACCAATAAAAATTATATTATTACAGTAAAAGTTCTAAAAGTATATGTACGTTATATTAAGTTCCACAACATAATCTTATAATTTTGCAATTTTTCATTGAAGAGCTCCACCAGCACCTTACAGTGAATAACTGCAAAATTATTAGCCTAAGTATTATAAGAATTAATTATATTAAGAAATGCAATAAAATTTGTTATATTAAGTTCTGCAACATAATCTTATAATTTTGCAATTATTCATCGAGGCGCACCGTCACTTTACAACGAATAATAGCAAAATTATTAGCAAATGTACTATAAGAATTAATTATATTACGAAACGCGTCAAAATTTATGGTATATTAAATTCTGCAACATAATCTTATAATTTTGCAATTATTCTTGGAAGAGCATCACCGGCCCTTTACAATGAATAATCACAAAATTATTAGCAAATGTATTATAGGAATTAATAATATCAAGAAACGCATCAAAACGTGTTATAATTATATTAAGAAATGCATCAAAACTTGTTATATTAAGTTCCGTAACATAATCTTATAATTTTGCAATTATTCCAGGGGGAGGGGGGTCCTTGGGGGGGGGGGGGGCAAAAATTTGCAGGGGTGGGCGAGTCTCTTGGGTGCACCAAAAATGTGCATTTCCAACTTGTGCAATTTTTTAAAAACATATCAATATATCAGCCAATATATGACATCATTTGTGCTTCAAACCTTAAAGATGATGTTATACATCACACTCTTAACATAAATACAACATCAGGAGGCTTTATATGTGAGAATATTGGGCTTAATCTGGGAAAATGTCACACGTTAGTAGGGGGTGGGTGTCTTGTTCGAAATGTAGAAAATGTGCAGACAATATTTCCCTTGACAAGCGGACGACTCGGCTTGCGGACGAAACGTCCGTATACCCTTTTTTCAAGCAAACTTTTCCTTACTTTTACAACACCTTAACATTCGGATAATTCAACAACTGAGTTTCTGTTCATCTTGATATTTCACGAGATACGTGTCAATGCATATCTGTATACAATCGCACCAATATAACAACAATTATCAGTTATATTATCGGTTATATGTACGTTTTTTCGATTGAGGTTATCACTGGCAGACAAGAGACAAGCTGCAACGAAATCAGGACTGAGAGTTCGATCTGAAATGACGAGATCATCAGCTGAGCATATTGACAAACCTCCAGAAGGACAGAACTCGAGTAATAATAGTAACACTTTGGCCGGCCGCTGATTTGTCGCGGTTCTCGGTTGAGAAGGCCTGGTTACCCCTGAAGTGTAGATATGTAGGCCAATGTATCACGCAAAGCTTTGAGGCGAAACAAAAAACATTTGATTCCCAGAGGGGGACAGGCCAATTGGAATTGCATGGGCAATTCGACACCGGAAGTTACGTGTTTTTTTCACTGAAATTTACTGTCCACTTCAAAACTCACATTGACGGCTATAGAGAATTCTGTTCTGGAACACATTTATCTGACTGGGTATGTGGAACCCTTTGCGGGCCTACGGCCCGCTTGGGGTTCCTATAATAAATGGCAAAATTAGTCCCTGAATAGAAAGCTACGGTTGGGGAGTTTTATATCCCTATACACTTCTCAACTTGAAACAAAAAATAAAAAAACAAGACGTGAAGCTCCATGAATTTTCAGACAATGGATTGGCAAAAGATTGTGAACATATTTGAATAAAAAATCCTGAAACCTATCCCGGAAGGTTCAATAGAAAAGCATCCTCCATTTAGGAAACAAACGTCTGTTGTTGAGTTAGACATTCCGGAATTTGACTATGGAAAACCATTTGTTAATGAGGTCTGATGAGCCCTGAACCATCAGTTAATGAACCTTCTAACTTCGTTAGAAGTGTAATATTTCTCCAAACCCGTTTTATTTGAAGAAAAACAATCAAAACAGATGTCCCTTTGGGGCTCCTTAACAAATAATAATAATAATAATAATAATTATAATAATAATAATTTTAAAGCCTAGAATTCGCACACGGTGCTCAGTGGCTGTACAATATTTGCATACATGCATATACACACATACACATACATTCTCTCACAGATACATTGATACATGGATCACTATTATCATTTATTGGTGCCACACCAGCAACCGAGGCTATATCGTGGCGATACGCGTCAGAACTAAAAGAAAAAGGGTATTGAATTAAAACAAAATAAAAAAAAATAAAATAAAAAAAACTACACCTTTACCAAAACAAGTATGTGAGTGTAACTTGACGAGTAACGAGGCAATCCCCACTGACTCAGTCACACCCACGTACCTAGTAATGTCAGTTTATGACCAAAATTAAAAGACCACTGAATGAAATGCCTTTCGAAAAAGGTAGGTTTTAGTACCAGTCTTGAATGATTCAAATGATTTACTATTTTTTATTTCGATTGGAAGAGAATTCCAAAGCCTTGGGCCAGCAACGGCAAAGGCCCTATCACCAGCACTAGTAAATTTAGATACGGGCTGAACCAGATTGAGTTGACCTGATGACCTAAGAGACCGCGGTGGTTTGTGGATGGTAAGCAGATCGGACAGGTAGGATGGTGCAGATCCCGAGATACACTTAAACACCAAAAGGAAAATTTTAAATTGAATTCTTTGCTCAACGGGTAGCCAGTGTAACTCAGAGAGTACTGGTGTTTTTGGTAGTACTTTAGAGTTCTGGTTATAACCAGTGCAGCACAATTTTCGATGTGTTGTAGCTTTTCAAGAATAGATGTTTTAGAGCTAATCAGAAGAGAGTTGCAGTAGTCGAGGCGACTGGTAACAAAGACGTGGACAAGCTGTTGTGACGTCTGCGTATCAATGAAGGATCGAATTTTGCTAATATTTCTAAGATGAAAAAATGCACTGCGAGAGACATGTTTGATATGTTCATCAACGGCGAAATTTTCATCCATGAAATAAACTAAGTTTCGAACACACCTACTGGGTTTTATCGCAGAACCTCCAATATTGATGGTCAGTTTGGAGATTTTTGAAAGTTGATGAGGTAGACCTATATATATTACTTCTGTCTTGTCATCGTTCAATTTAAGGAAGTTTTTAGTCATCCATGTCTTGATGTCTGAAATACAAAATTCAATCTTACTGCATGCTTCAGGCTCAAAGGCGTGAGTAAAACAAATGGTTTTCCATAGGCAAATTCCCGAGTATCTAACTCAACAAGAGATGTTTATCTCCATTTTAATTCGTGCCATCGTTAGAAGTGAAATAATTCTCCAAATCGGTTGAATTTGAAGAAAAACAATGAAAAAATCTCATTTTCGATCTCGGTCCACAGTTAACACTAGAAGTACTGTCATGAAATGCGCATAAATAGCACGTCGATCTGCGCGTTATGACCATAGTAAGGCTATCAATTTCTGTACATATGGCCTGTGCACAAGCAATGTTTCAGCCATTGGACCTCCGGGCAACCCGGAGGCCCATTGGCAGAAACATACGCTTGAACTAAGAAAGGGCGATTTTAGAAGCTGCACCCGGTCACAAAAGTACTCCAACCGTAATCTTTAAGCAAATTTATCCCCCCTTATTACAACGAAGTCCTATATCATTCCTATAGCGGAGAATCCATCGAGTAGTTACTGATGAGTCATTGCTTATACTTTCTGGAGAATCCCTTTTTTGTCATATGAGGCCATGAGGGCCACGAGAAAAAATCACTCATTGAGGTCTATTTTCCTATCCCTCCTAACCTCATTTCGTTTGTGGCCATGAGGCCAATGTAAAAATCCCTCAGTCAGGTCTAATTTACTCTCCCTCTTGGCCTCATTTTGGTATTTAAGGATACCTATACAGCTTCTATATGGCTCCTATTCAGCTCTTATACAGGTAGTCATACAAACGGCTTCCATTTTATCTCCAGAGCTCCAAGGCCACAACTTGTCAATGGTCTGTCTGTCCTATCATTAGCTTCTACAGCAGTTTTGTGCCCTCGCGGCCTTGTACCATTACTATTGGCTACCGTTTGACTTGTAACACTACTTCCCATCACCTAACTTGAGTTGCAGACGCCACTTGGAAAAAACATCCTTGTATAACTAAAAATTTTAATTTTTTGCTTCAAAACATAGGTTATGATCCCCTCATTGGAACGAGCTCGTTCCAATGAGGGGTCATAACCTATGTTCTGGAAGCAAAAAGTGAAAATATAAAAAAAAATGAATGGCGTTTTTCTTGTAGGTAAAAGATTAATACAATACAACTCACCCTAAATAGGACAGATAACGTAAATTTCCTCTACTGAAATAATGCAAATGTGACCCAGTTGTATTTTGTTTAGCCAATCAAATTGTCCAGTTTTGAAATTGACCAATGAAAGCTCCCAACTCTAATTATGCAATTTATGAAAATGTGACCCAGTTGTATTTTGTTCAGCCAATCAAATTGTCTAGTTTTGAAACTGACCTATAAAATTGACGGAAGGCTTTATTTATCACAGATTAATATGAAAACAAAATAGCAAATGTTTTAAAGTGAACAAAACGGATGAGTCATATGATAAATAATTAAATTAAATGGCAAAATTAGTCCCTGAATAGAAAACTACGGTTGGGGAGTTTTATACCCCTATACACTTCTCAACTTAAAAAAAAAAATAAAGAAACAAGACGTGAAGCTCCATGAATTTTCAGATAATTGATTGGCAAAGGATTGTGAACATATTTGAACATATTTGAATAAAAAAAACCTGAAACCTATCCCGGAAGGTTCAATAGAAAAGCATCCTCCATTTAGGAAACAACTGTCTCTTTTTGAGTTAGACATTCCGGAATTTGACAATGGAAAACCATTTGTTAATGAGGTCTGACGAGCTCTGAGCCATCGGTTAATGAGCCTTCTAACTTCATTAGAAGTGTAATATTTCTCCAAACCCGTTTTATTTGAAGAAAAACAATCAAAACAAATGTCCCTTCGGGGCTCCTTAACAAATGGTTTTCCATAGTCAAATTCCCGAGTATCTAATTCAACAAGAGATGTTTATCTCCATTGTATTTCGTGCTATCGTTAGAAGTGAAATAATTCTCCAAACCGGAAGAAAAACAATAAAAAAAAAATCATTTTCGATCTCGGGCTATTTGCCATTATCGAATTTACAAGGTGTACTTCGAAGCTCGGACGCTGACAACAGTTGCCATAAGCAACGACTCCGGAGTGTGTTCGATCTGTGATATGAGCGGTTTAGCGCCGTTGCTCGCGCTTATCGTGGATACAGACATGTTCCAATTGACCCGCTTCCGGCAACAAGAGCACGGTAAGAGTGAATTTACCAGAGATTGGAGACGGAGTGGACTGGCTCCCAGCCAATCAAATTACGGGTTCAAAAAGAACAATGAGGTAGAATTTAACTGATCAATTACAATTGACCATTAAAGCTGTTTTCCAAAACCGGTGGAATGTAACCACTACATGAGATATTGGCTAATTAACACTTTAAACATATTTGTAAAAGTTTTCAATGGCGACACAGTTTGGTTCTGAAACATATTTTTAAGTTTTTATTGTCGATACAGTTTAATTTATTAGATGTTTGTAATGTTTACCACGGAAAAACAGTGTGAAAACGAAAATAACGAATTATTAGTTATAATTTTACCGCAACGTTTTCTTCGACAATATTTTATCTCACTTCATGGATATATTTTCACCAATTCGAGTAAAATGGTCTTGAATATTTACGACTATATATCGAGGGTCGCAACCATCCACATACGCTTGAACTAAGAACGGGGGATTTTTTCGAAGCTGCACCCGATCACAAAAGTACTCCGATACTTTAATTTGCTAGACATTGAGGTCACCTTTTTATTAGTCCAATGTTCAGTTCAAACTTGACTTGCACGAAATTTCTCTATCGAATGGCATCCAAAGCACGACACATTCTCTTGGTTATCAATTGAAAGTACAAGCAATGTTTCAGCCAATCGACCTCCGGGTTAAACTTGATGGTCCATTGGCTGAAATATTGCTTGTAGATAGGGCACAGGTACATAATTTGATAGCCTTACCATCGTCATCGCGCGCAGATCAACGAGCAGGGTAACGTTCTCTGTGGGAAATTCATGACAAGACTTCTATTTTTAACTAAATTAAGTTAATAAAGCTTACTGATTTAATATGCATAACATTATCGAGTGCACGTACTCGTTTTACACTGAGATAATACAGAAGCGACATTATCAATGGAATCGTTTTAGTCCAACGAACTAAACATGGCAACAGTCGCGTGTTTAGGTTGCGTTGAAAAAATAAAAATGACGAGTTGGTCATTTTTTAGGCGGATATTATAAGTTACACAGATTGGTAGTAACCTAATATGGTATATATGGGGTCAGTTAATTCCATATTGGGCTTGAGCTTCGCTCGAGCCCAATATGGAATTAGCTGACTCCATATATACCATATTAGGTCACTACCAAACTGTGTAACGAATATATCTTACCGACTACCTTTTTTATAATGAATTAGACTATACAATGACTGATAAATGGTAAAATTCCTTCTTGCTAATTTTAATTTCAACACATTTTGTTCTTATTAACACAAATAATTATATCAAAACCAACAAAAATGAACGCGTTTCTGTGACTTCCAGAATTTCGAATCGTTCACAAATGAAGAATCAGATAACATTGAAATGAATGTACATGTATCTTGTAAACTGCCAAAATTTGAATCTTAATTCTTGTTTATTGTAAGGTTATGGATGATTGTAACATTTCCATAACAAACATTGGAGTTTGTTTGCACTCTGTTTACAGCAGTGCAATTTTGAATTGTGTCATTTTTTCTTTGAGAGAGTCTCTTAAAATATTGGCACATCTTTTATTAGCTTTAATGGTATTGTCCCCGTTCAGCTTAAGATGTTTTGCATCTACCCCCTCGTCTGTCGTCTGCGCGAAGCGTTTATTGTTTTCCGACATTTTGAAAGATGAACGAACAAAGGGGAGGATACTCTGGCGGTCAGTCGCATATGACTTGCAACTGACGGTATATTACAAGTTACATGACGTTCAGGTGGCGGATACGGTATCATATGAGGCGAGGTGAAAACAATATTGGAAGAGGCGATACGCTGAGTCCAATATTGTTTTTTGCCGAGCCTCATATGACACCGTATCCGCCACCTGAACGTCCTGTAACGTATTTATTATGCCAGCGAAAACAAAATAACAATCAAATTTGAACGCCGGCACATTTTCAAAACTGGTGCAAAACGCTATGTAAGTTGTAACAAACGTGCACAGTTGTCTCCCTGTTTGTGTATAATTTCCTTGACAAGACAGACAACAGCGATAGACGCTTTTCTTCGTACTGTCACTTTGTCTTCAGTGTGCAGAAAATGTCCGAAACGTCCGATTTTATAGAATTCGAACAAAATAAATGTATCTCGCATCTTTTCCTTCATAGCTGTGATTCATTTCTTACAATTTCATGATAGTGCAGTCGCTATTTTTAAACAATAGCGTTTGGCACTCGACGTGATGGTATTTACCAGAATATAGAGCCGGGATATAACAATTTTTATCTGTTGTATCTTCCATTGTATTTCTCACTTCAAATAATTAAATTTACATTTAGAAAATAAATTTCACAATAAATTTATTTTAAACGAGAGAAAATGAGACAAAAAGACACGGAGGGACGTTTGATTGTACTGCAATTTCTTCAATATGGATATAAAAGCACCGCGAGGTGAGGAATTTCCACGTCGAAACAAAATGGCGGTACTGACCTAATACGAGTTTCGTATTAGGTCACCTCGGGCTGCAGGTGACCCAATAGGGCTCAGTACCGTCCCACTCTTTGGGGGCTGTGATTGGCGAATTTCATTAGCTGGCATAATAAGGCTTTATGTGGGGTTTGCATGTGACATTTGCAAACCAATGACATTCCCAGATACTTGTAGAAGGTAAGATATTGTAAGATATATTGTTGATTATCACCATGGTGATTCTCAAACTTCGCACGCGTCATTCCCCAATGACGACTGCTGGATTTCAGTACACCATCTCCGGGCGCCCGTGGTGGCAATGATTGATATATATTCAGTGGTGGTATCTTTAACTCAAGGTTCTGAACAGATTTCAGTCAATAGGGAGGATCAAGTTAGAGGCACAGAACTCTGTCGAAATCTCCGATGACAAACATTGTGAATTTTCTCTCTCCCATCATCAAGTGTGAGACAACGTTCAGAATTCATTTACACGGAATCGTTTTACCCTTTTACTCAACATTAATAGCAGACGGTCCTCGTAAAAAATAATAGCTGGAAATTTGTAGTTCTTGTCTCTTAAACATAACTTATGGCCTCTCAGAGGAATGAGATGAACGATCTTGTTCCATTGAAGAGCAATAAGCTGTATTTTGGGGATAGAAATTGAAAACTAAAAAAAACTTGAATTATGCTTTTTATGAATAACGTTGACCAGGTTTGGCCGTTACTTTAGGTAAAATGGTGGAAAACAATGGTTTACTTAGGGGAGACAAACTCTTCGAGGAGGGGGCGGGGGGGGGGGGGGTAATTGGTCAGCTGTGTTTTCTTATCTCTTCGGATGGACGACGTGATCAAAATCTTGAAACAAAAGGGTTCTGTTTTTTATCACAACACATCGCGAAGATTAGCTTTGGGATTGAAGCAAATCCACTGCATTTTCTTTATGAGGTCCTGCTTTTCTCAAGATTTCTGCTAAAGGATAATAGAACCCTTCGAACCCGAGCGGCCGCTTTCCGGCCAGGAACATGATATGTCATAACGTCATCAGACAGAATTGCTGTCCAGTAAATGTGTGGGATAGACCAATCAATATTTTCAACGTGCAGCCACGTGGCTGCACGTTGAAAATATTGATTGGTCTATCCCCAAATAATGAATATGGACTCTTCCAATTTCTGCCATTGAACTGGCATGGAGATACCACTAGAGTTAAATGGGTTAAGGCTCCTAGGATCTTCAAACGGGTTCACTGTTCGTTATCGTCAATGCGAACAGAAACATCAGAACCGATCTCGACTGTTCGTGATTTGTTGAACATATTCTGCCATTTGATCAAGAAAAAATCACTTTTACATCACGAAAGATCAGGACAGCGAAACTATTTTTATTTCTTCCTTCAGAAAGGAGAAGTTTTTATGCAGAAAATACATATTTATGTGACAAAGAGATATCCTAGGAGAGTTTACGATTTCAAACACACTTTTCAAATAATCCTAAGCATCAACTGACTATGATGGTTTACTGACACGTCCAGGCTCGAAGTTATTGGGTGAGAGCATATTGGGCTGGGTTGGGGAAGTGTGGTTCGGTTTTTTTTTTCTGTTGTCCGTCGTTGGTTGCTTGAATGCCAGTTTTATCTCTGAAAGACGCTAATTTGAAAAGAAAGGTTGACAACCAGACGAAACCACAAAGTTCATAATGAAAAATACTCTTATGTTTCAAGTATCTTTATTAGTAAATAACAATCAAGTAAACACGAAAACAATTTATGTAATATTATTATTTCAAAGAATTACGTTCGTTAATAGAAATTAATTTTTTAACCCTTTGAAAGTGGTGGCGTTTTCCAAGTCCGTTCAATAACATAATCAGAATAGTCCTTATTAATTACATGTAGGTAGACCCTGAGGTAGACAGGAGATAATAATATAAACGTTTTACAATGGTATTTTCTAGAATTGTATTTTCTACCTGTTAATATAACTGACTAAAATGAACATCAGTATTTTAAAAGATGTGACAATTTGCCAACAGGCAAATTGCCATATCTTTGAAAATGTAATGGTTAATTTCAACCTATTTGAAGCCGCATCTAGAAAATACAATTCCTGAAAATAGATCTCCAGCTAGAGGTAGATCTGGGGGAGGGCCTGGAGGTAGATCATTCAATATTTTCAGCTTGCAGCCTCGGTCTGCACGTTGAAATATTGTTTGGTTACACAACACATTCACCGAGCGGTAATCCTACATGGTGAAATTATGACATATCATGTTCCTGGACTAAAGAAATGGGCCTGTGGAATCCAAGGAGTTAAAATAATAAAAACAAATGAACATTTCCTGTCTCTTGTATTATCAATTAACACTTTGAACCCTCGTTTCCAGAAATGGAGTCGCCTTTGTGTGCACTTACAATGAGACGGGTCAGTACAATATCAATATACAGCAATATACAGGAAGGATAAAATAATAACTGCAGTCTGCATCCATCAGGCTGTAGAATGAAGTTATTATTTTATCACCAATGCCCCGTGTATAGACCTCTTTTAATAAGATAAAAATTGGACGAAATTATCCTTTGGGCCGAAACATCTGTCTTACGAGTTCAACGGCTCGAAGGTTTCAAGTTTGTTTCAACGGTCAACGACACGTGAACATTGTCGCAAAAGTTTAACTCACATCCCACCATATTGAAAATTTTGAGATCCTGTCTTTGGGCAGACGGAACTTGTAATTGGTAAAATCCTTGGATAACTAAAACAGTTTTCTTTGATCGCGAAAACATACGTTAGGACACTTTATTAGAACGAGCGCAGCAGCTAAGTTTTCGAGAAAAGATTTGAGAAATTAAGACAGTTTAAATGGCGAGTTTTATGAATAGCCAAATCTGGTAGTGAAGGTTACCTTTGACAAAGGGCTTCAATAAAATACAGCGTCACTAAAGAATGTATGTGTGTGTGTGAAGGGGGTGGGGGCATTAAACATTAAACGCGTCTGAGGAGGAACATTTTTTTTACTTCCACTGCAATTTCTTATCTAATGGAGGATGAAGGACGCGATCAAATAAATGTTTGAAACAAAAATTGTTACGTATTGTTTTTCGACCAGAAGAAATAAATCGCCAAAACAGTTTTGCACCTCAAATCCTCTTTTGCTTTTTTCTCGACGAATATTCTCTGTTAATGATTTGCGGCCAGACTGAGATTTGGTCAAGAAAATTCCTCTATATGAGAAGTAGGAGAGCGATGAATCGTCACCTATTGGTAGGACCCCGGAAGTAACGTCATGTCACGTGGCCCAGTTACGTCATGTTTGGTTGTCATGGTAGCACACATGAGCGGCCATCTTGTGACGTCTTCCCCATAGTAATACGTGTTCCTAGCGCGCATGCGCAGCGCGTGTTGTTATGGTGATACGTGTTTCCGTCGGCCATTTTGTATAGTGGAGGCCGCAATCTTGGTTTCTATTGTAGCACGTGTTTGCTATGTTACCCAAAGGCATCTAATAGGACAGGAGTATGTTCGGAGGGTATGTTCCTTTGTACAAGAGTAATTTTCCTATTCGTAGAATTACCCAAATAAAAATCCGACAAGTTGTACTATTTCGAATTCTTTCAGAATCCTCTGCTTCTATCTATCTATGGAATAGTTTTCATCTACTCGACCATGTTCGTTTGTCCTGGAGTATACTCCAGTGGAGTAGAAGAGCCTATCATGTGGAACAGCTTTGCTTATTGTTACTATATTTAGATTTTCTGGTCTCCTCTTGTTAGTTCTGAACCTATTCCACGTACTCTTGTTGTTTCGTTTATCCGGATCACCCAATCAGTTCACTTTACTGGCGCAAACTAACCAATCAGATTGCTTCATCCTCCCATCCCCCGTAATCTTTATGCAAAGTTATCCCCCCCCCCCCCCCCCCCCTTATTACAACGAAGTCCTATATCATTCATATAGCGAAGAATCCACCGAGTAGTAACTGATAAGTCATTGCTTATACTTTCTGGATAATCCCTTTTTTGTCGTATGAGGCCATGCGAAAATCCCTCAGTGAGGTCTATTTTCCTATCCCTCCGAACCTCATTTCGTTTGGGGCCATGAGACCAATGTACAAATCTCTCAATGAGGCCTAATTTACTATCTCTCTTAGCCTCATTTCGGTATTTAACAGCCATATCTCCTGGCACCCCAATTTCGGCACCCATTTTTAGTCGTATGAGGCCATGAGAAAAGCCCTCATGAGGCCTAATTTACTATCCCTCTTAGCCTCATTTCGTTTGAGGCCAAGAGGGCCATGAAAAAATTCCCGTATGAGATATAATTTACTATCACTCTTAGCCTCATTTCGGTATTTAAGGATACCTATACAGCTCCTATGTGGCTCCTAGATCCTATATGGCTCCTATTCAGCTCTTATACAGGTAGTCTTACAAACGGCTTCCATTTTATCTCCAACGCTCCAAGGACACTACTTGTCTATGGTCTATCTGTCCTATCATTAGCTTCTACAGCAGTTTTGTGCCATTGCGGCCTTGTACCATTACTATTGGCTACCGTTTGAATTGTAATACTACTTCCTAGCTGTACATTCGCTCAGGCCTTCAAAATGTTCAATCAGATTGCTTCATCCCCACCCCCCCCCCCCCCCGACATGTACCATTTTCTGCAACGTTCAATGAAAAATATCTATAAACAGGCTATATAAGGTATTCCGTAAGTGGGATTCCTAGCCGATTCCGTAAAGTTGGATTATGTGTTTTTACATAAACACTCGAGGGTATAAATTGGGGTGAAACATCCGAATTGCATTATTTCACTTCTGTCCATAAATGGGTGAACTCCAGATTTGCGACAAGTGCCAGATTTCCTTCATTCATCCGAAAAGTCTGTTGCGTCATAGAATATCCATCCACGGACCTAAACGCTTCCGTTGCTACAAGTGTGAAAAGATATTCAAAAGAAGAGACCATCTGAGAAGACATGAGATGATCCACTCAAAAAGGAGACCAAAGGATCATCAGAGAAAATATTTTGAACCAGTCGGAAACTCTTGGACACAAATTAGTCACAGAGAAGAATGCAAACGAATAAACCAATTCAAAACCGTACCAGGTGAATAATCATAACCCGACCAGAAAGCCGTTGATACCAATACCTCCAACAGAAATGCTTCGTGCAGTAATGACTGGAACAGAGAAGAAACCAGAACCAGAGCATAATCCAACAAGAGAAGACAAACAATACGTTTTGGTCGAACACAGTTTATTGGAAAGTTAACTTGATCGACAGCATTTGGTGCGCAGAGAACCAACCGAGCTTGCCGCGATGGACCTGGACAGAGAAATGAGGTAGGTTATAGAATCCTTAACCATGAACGAGAACGAGAAAATTCTTCAATACAACCAAATATTACAGCGCTGTAGAGAATTCCACAATAAAGATTCAGAGCCGATAACAATCAAGATACAGAACCAGTGATGACAAGGGAGAGAACAAAGATGAACTGTTGGACAGAACAAGCCTCGAAGAATACCGAAGAGAACTGAACATACTTAAAAGACTGAAGAAATGGAGCATAACAGAGATCGAAATGAGAAGAACGAAGATCGAACACAATGAAGATAACAGAGCAAAGAAACATTGAATTATATAACAGTGCACAGAAAAAGGCAATAACATTTCAAATTATAACAAAAGTTTTTTTTTCTTTAGGGAAGGGGAATACCATCGAGTGTTTTTGTAAAAACACGGAATCCAACTTTACGGAGTCGGCTAGGAATCCCACTTACGGAATGCCTTATATTGCCTGTTTATGGATATTTTACATTGAACGTTGCAGAAAATGGTACATGTTGGGGAATGAAGCAATCTGATTGAACATTTTGAAGGCCTGGGCGAAGGTACAGCTAGGAAGTAGTGTTACAAGTCAAACGGTAGCCAATACTAATGGCACAAGGCCGCAATGGTACAAGACTGCTGTCGAAGCTAATGATAGGACACGTTGACCATTGACAAGTAGTGGCCTTGGAGCTTTGGAGATAAAACGGAAGTCATTTGAAAGACTACCTGTATAAGAGCTGTATTGGAGCTGGGTCATAGGTATCCTTAAATACCGAAATGAGGCCAAGAGGGATAGTAAATTATACCTCATTGAGGGATTTTTCCATGGCCCTCATGGCCTCAGACGAAATGAGGCTGAGAGGGATAGGAAATTAGACCTCATTGAGGGCTTTTCTCATAGCCCTCATGACCTCAAACGACTAAAAAGGGGTGCCGAAGGCCAGACCTCTTTTCCAAAAGGGATTCTGAAATTGAGGTACCAAGGGATGTGGCTGTTAAATACCGAGATGAGGCTAAGACAGATCGTAAATTAGACCTCAATGAGGGATTTTTTCATGGCCTCAAACGAAATGAGGCTAAGAGGGATAATAAATTAGATCTCATTGAGGGCTTTTTCTCATAGCCCTCATGGCCTCATACGACTGAAAGGGGTGCCGAAGTCCAGACGTTTTCCAAAAAGAGGTGCTGAAATTGGGGTGCCAGGAGATATGGCTGTTAAATACCGAAATGAGGTTAAGAGGGATAGTAAATTAGACCTCACTGAGGGATTTTCTTATGGCCCTCATGGCATTATGCGACAAAAAAGGGATTCTCCAGAAAATATCCTCGCTAGGTATCCTCAAATAATACAATACCAGGTCATAGGTATCCTCAAATAACGAAGTGAGGCTAAGAGTCGTGTGTGCGTGTTACTCGTTTGAGTAAATCCTCTATGGCTTATTTACTCGATGGGATTCGAGTCGTTCGAGCAATGACTTATCAGTAACTACGCGATAGATTCTTGGCTTTAAGAATGATATATATCTTTGTAATAAGGGGAGATAACTCTGCATAAAGTTTACGGGGGATGAAGCAATCTGATTGGTTAATTAGCTCCAGTAAAGTGAACTGATTGGGTGATCTAGATAAATGAAACAACAAGAGTACTCGGAATAGGGTCAGAACTGACAAGAACATACCAGAAAATCTAAATATAGTAACAATAAGCAAAGCTGTTCCACATGATAAGCTTTTCTACTCTACTGGAGTATACCCCAGGACAAACAAACATGGTCGGGTAGACGAAAACTATTGTATAGATTGACAGAAGCAGAGGATTCTGAGATAATTCGAAATAGTACAACTTGTCGGGTTTATTTGGGTAATTATACGAATCGGGAAATTACTCTTGTAGAAAGGAACATACCCTCCGAACATACCCCTGTCCTATTACCAGCCTTTGGGTAACATAGCAACCATGGCCGACGGAAACACGTATCACCCATGCGCACTAGGACCAAGTATCAGTATGGGGAAGACGTCACAAGATGACCTCTCACTCGGGCTACCACGACAACCAAACATGACGTATCTGGGTCACGTGACATGACGTCACTTCCGGGGTCCTGCCCCGGGTCCAGCCAATAGGGGGCAGTTTATCCCTCTCCTACTACTAATATGCAATCAAAGTTGCTAAAACCCAGAGGAACGTGGCTATATGTTTTATTACACACCTATCAATGTAAAACACGGGGTTTCCACTTTATAAAAATAAAGTTGTATCGCACATGTGGTGATACAAAATACGTTTGATTTCGTTTTCAACGTGAATAGAAAAAGAACCCATCTAAACAAATCACGTCAATCATTCGTGGAATGCAGCGAAGTGGAGATCGCTTGGAAATTCCAAGTTCCTCATTTTGATTTATTTATCCGGAAAATTTGAACAATCAGATTCGAATCAAAAACTTACCAATTAAAATAACACTGACTGCTGGTTCCTTGACAAATACTTTCTACAACTGGTCATATAATGACGGAGTGTGCTAATCTTATTAACTATTTAAAAAACCCTTTTGTTGTGTTAATCCCCACAGTCTGGTCAATATTCGAAGTTCGATCATCGTGACTATGACACTGATTGTTTTCAATTGGTTTCGACCAATTCAATGCATTAAAACTTAAAAAGCAGATTAGGGTTGGTACCCCGCCAACTAACAGTGATGGCTCGTTGACAACGAAGAAAACGCAGCAATTATCCCGCTGAACAGTGCTTTTAGTTCAATTTTGGTGTAGTCTGGTTGTTACATGGGAGATGCCTGATAAATACATAATCGCACAAACGTTATCGCGCGCACGAGATAGCTTTGGCCCAGGATATCACGACACCCGAAGGCTCGAGTGATATTCTGGGCCAAAGAAATCGAGTGCGATAATTCTTAACCCTTTTAATCGCATGTGCGGTTCTGTATATTTATTTCTTCGTGCAGAAAGGAATATTTTGTAGAAAAGATGGTACTATGCGACTGTTACGCGCACTTTTGTAATAAATGGCAGCTTTTGTCATAACTCCCACTTGTGTAATGAAAATCGCCAGCTTTTGTCATAGCTCTCAACTTTTGTAATAAAATCACCTGAATTTATGATAAACTGAGGTCAGGAGCTTTACAATAATTTTGTCAACAAAAAAAAGCTTCCCACTATTGTCATAGAAATCAACACGTTTAATAAGGCATTAATTTTTTTTCACTCGCATCTAAAGACTGTTAGGCCTTTGTGCAACTAGCTCAATTTGCATGTATATCATCATATTGTTGCCATGGCGCTACATTAGTCTCGGTCATGTGATACTGTTGTACAAGGGGTGTGGTGTAATTATCTGGTATGGAAGTATAGAATGGATGCATATGTCCCTGTTGGTATACTGTTATTCTTTGACGATAGTTTCTCATCTCACGCCTTTTACGATCCTCTGGGTGCTATCAGTAGTACGCGAGTGTACATCACATGCTCGAATGGGACATGCCAGATCCTTTAGTGTGATAGCATATTATGGGAAGTGTATAACCACTCCTTTGCCGTAGTCATCCATTGACTTATACCCATACAATTTCTGTACCGCCCCTTGAGAGTTATGCTAATTCCCAGCAATTCGATTCTTCCGGGTTGTTTTCCGGTAGCGTATAAGAGGCTTCATGATTCCTATCTCTTACATGGTTTCTATCACATTTTCACCCCTAGATTAAAGCTTGAATGGTTACTTCAGCAACTAAACCATGTGGTTTTGGGGATTCTATGGACTGAAGATAGTTGTATTAATAGACGCCTGTTCTCTGAAATATCCATCTGCAGCAACACTAAACCACGCGGAAAATAAAGAACTGTCCCGCACATATGTGCCGAAAGGAATTCGTTGACTGACTATTTTTAAATAGAAGCGAACTCTCACTGGAATTTTCTACAAATCGTGCAACGCAATTACAGTTTTAATCGCTAGCGATGGCTAAAAATCGTCCCCTGAGTTCCACTGTGTTCTATGTGCCAGTAGGAACTCAGGGGGCGAAACAGTAACACGGGTTCCCCTTGCAAATTTGGTTGGCGATAAAATGTTTTCTTTATGTTGATAGTTGTCAAATGAATTACTGCGTGTCCTTCTAATAGTTGTTTTCTAGACCTGAAGGCGTGTAATAAACACAGAACGACACACGCGTATGAATTGGGTTAATCGATATTGCACTTGTACCATCGCGGAAGGATAAAACTCAAGGCCTGCTGCCTCCCGTTCTACCCTTCCGCGCTGGCACTCGTACCGTGTGGATTAACCCATTCACGCGCATGTGTCGTTCTATGTATGTATGGGGATTTATAGACTGAACGTTTGGGGCTGATTTTACATCCCAACTACCACGACTATAACACCTACCACTAATTTATCAATCACTGTACCTACATCATCAACCAACAATTACTGCACTAACTACTTCAACACAAACAACTAGAACGCCAATCTCCTCAGTACAAACAATAAGTATCCTAATTTAGTGCACGCATATGCTTTTATTTTCATAAAATACACGCTTTATCTGTAAAAACAGAAGCGAACAATAATTTTTGTGTATTGTCCTTGAACAATACGGATTGTGTGCGCGGGCTATTTAACTATTTTTTTATACGTTTGGGTTAACTTAGGCTATAATTTGTGTTTTTCATTTTTTTTAGTAAACTGTAGGCGTGCAATAAATACAGAATATCATATATGTTCGAACTATCATTTTTAACCGCAGTCGATCGATGTCGAAGGCTTCTTGTTCAATATTATCCCTCCGCCAAAATCGATTAATAATTTTTTAATAAACTGTAGGCGTGCAATAGGTATATTTTTATATAATAAAAATAATTAATGATCAATAATAAAAGAGAAATTTATTTTTCTTAAGTGACTTTTGGCGCACCATACCAATAGTTCACACACTCAGTATTGATTTTACTGGAAATCATTGATCCATAGCTGTGAGTGCATTTCATTAATCCAGGTCTCGCATTCACTTCAATTTGGTCTCAGCTTTTCAAGCAAGTGGTGTGATCTTTTTCTAAACAATTGAAATTGTGGTTTCATTCGAGAAATTTGAATGTCGGTTTGAACTTTTAAGTTAATTATGTTCTGAATTATGGTTAATCTCCTTTTAAATAATTTTATAGAAGAGAAATTCTATTTCTGTGATATTAGAGTTAGACAGTTAACCCTTTACCCAACGAATCGGCCGCATCCGCCCGAGTAATATGCAAATTCAGTAGTTGAAAAAATATTATTTTTCCAAAAAAATTCAACAAAACCATATCATGTGACCCCTCGTTGGAACGAGCTCTTCGCTGCTTCAGGTTTTATTTTAGAAATCACGCAAACTCAGGTACTATCGACCGATAGATCATGAAAAGAAACGTTCTAATATTATATTAGAAGCGACCAACAAAGAGAAAGAAAAAAATAGCCAAACAACAAAAGAAAGATATTTTGAAACAGAAATTTACGAATGCAAAGAGAGAACTTAAGGAACTGCAGCGCCCAGGAATCCCTAGAGGTATAGCTGGTTCAAAACCCCCAAAAGGCAAAAAAAAAAAAAACAAGCCAGTGAATTTTTCAAATTACCGAAATCAACAACTAATAAAAACGAAAATTCAATTACAGATATTTCAAACATTACTCTTTAATTTCTTAAACAACAGTCGGGTTTAAGTGATCAGGTGGCTTCCCAATTAAGGAAGGCAGGACTCGGAATGTTTGCAACAGACAACAATTCTAACAATAGTGATTTGAGTGATAGTAGTGACTTTAATCCCGATTCTGAGTCAGATTCGGAGAACGAACATTTCAAAAAGTCCGAAAAGAAGTATAAAACTTTATCCGGTATCGAAGCCAAATCAAAAAATACAATTTTAAAACCTCAAAAATGCCCACCGTCCATGTTACAACTGGAATATGTTAATAAAGAAATAAGATTTAGGGAACTCACTTTCAATCAGTTCGTCGCAAGTGAGTTAGAAATAATTCTCTCACCTAAAACGGAAATTGTTGAACGAATGGGCCGACTGAAACTTTTAAAATAGATTTCCTGTTATTATGAGATTTATGAATGGAAATCCTTGTTAAAATTTTATGCTGCCTTCATTCGGAAAATCGAGCATAAGCAAGCTTCTTGGGCTGATGATCCGTCAGATTTGGAAACCCCAATATTAGTTGGGCATGTCAGGTATGAAATTTCAAAACCAAATCAAAAATTATCGAGTCTCTCTTATGATAAAGGAGCTTCTGTTCAAAGCAATCCATTTCCCAGGGTCTGGTTCTGAAGGGGTTATCAAAGAATGAAATGCATGCACAAAACAGCTCACATAAAGGTTATCAATGGACAAGCCAAATATGTTCATCATCTATGTGTTTCAAGTTTATTGAAAGACAAAATACAGTTAAATCACCCTGAGTCTTCATCTGCTTGTCCACATTTTGGGTCAAATAACCAGTGACTAGGTTTGGAATATCATCCATCAGAATCTCGGGCATTGGAAATTTCTGACCCCCAAAAAAGAAATTGTTCTAACTGATAAGTTTGATGATTTTCACTCAGATGTTTTAGTTCCAAAATGCATAGAAAACATATCTTTTAATGCTGATGATGAATCTGATTTCAAAATTTGTTCCCAGCAAGAAATCAAAAATCAAAAGAAATTATTCATTCCAAATTGTGCGGCCTTGGTCAAAACTTAAATGATACTTATATCAATTCAGTAATTGACACACATATCATGAATTATATCAACCAGGGCAGCAAACCTCATGACGATTATAATTCATCACAAATTTCTAATTTAAATTCAAATAGCCAATTAAGGGTTAATGCTACTAATGTTTTAACAACCTCCTCAAACTCTAAGAATCGGAACTGTATGTTATGTACTTGTAATGTTTCTCAAGACCTATTTAGACCTTCGACTTCTATCGTTCAAGCAAATCAAGTTTTGAGAATTTCCAATGTTCCAATTTTTTTAAGTTACCAAATTCCGGTTTGTTTAATCCTTAGGGATTCATACAATTTGTACCCATTCTCACGCGTTCATACTCCAATAAAGATTATAAAAATTGCATTCAATTCTTATAATTACATTCCGTTACTGTTTAAACTACATTTTACCAAACAACAAAGCAGAAAGACGAAATAAAACATGTATGAACGAAAAACCACCCTCACTCAAAAGACAAAGCACACAACTCTGAGTTGAGCGCCGGTTTTCGGCATTGACCCAAATTTGTCAAATTGCTGGCTTTCGCAACGAAACTTGGAATGTTCAAAACAATTTATTTAACATATCAGTAAACTATAATCACCTATGAAACGACAACAAGTTCAAGAATAAAATCACTGAAATAATTTCACACTGTCGATTGACATTTCTTGTAAGTTGTTTGAGATATGATCAGATATCACAAATTATTAACTTGAACGGAAATGGAAACGAGTATTTTAGTAACGGGCTTTAAGTCACAGTTGGGAAAAGTCACCAAAGAAACAGCAGCGGATTTGATCACTGCGAGAGGCGCTAAAGGTTAAAAGCCCGCCCAAACACCGGCCGAATTACAATCTGTCAACTGCGCTCTACTTTAAATGGGGGTCAAAGTTCGACCAAATGTATTCATTGGAAAATACATTTGCTCATGACGTTTTCATCTAGCTGACCAATGGGAATTGAGTATTTGGACCCAAAACGTATAACTACAGTAACACTGTAATTATTCTTAATTGAATATCCCTTTCTTCGATCAGTATTACATGATTACTGTGACTTAGAATTATGGGATTTATTGGAATATGGCTTCCCGATTGGATTTGAGGGGCCACATTTCAAATGCTTATGTCAGGAATCATTCAGGAGCAACTTCATTTTCAGCGGAATTAGATAATTACATAATTAATGAAATCGGGTGGGTCTATCTTAGGTCGTTTCTTTTATAATCCGTTCAAAACAATGTTTCTTTCACCGTTGAACTCTGTTCCAAGGAAGGATTCTGCTGATAGAAGAATTATTTTGGATCTCAGTTTTCCTCCCAACAATTATATTAATGACTTCATCCCCAAAGGTACACATTTAGGAAATAATATCAATTTAACTTATCCCTCTGTGGACAATTTGGTTCATTTGATTACAAAACATGAACAACATCGTCTATTATTCAAAAGAGACCTAAAGCGGGCATACAGACATATACCAATTGACCCAAGAGATATTGATTTACTTGGGTATAAACGGAATGGTCACATTTTATTTGACTGTGTGCTTTCAATGGGTCTCCGCAGTACCGCTTACATTTGTCAAAGGGTTACTAATGCTGTGTCATACATAATGTCAAAAAGAGGGTTTGATATGGTGAATGACCTACAGTTAAAACTAGAAGTCCTGTCATGCAATGCGCACAAATAGCACGTCGATTTGCGCGTTAATCTACGCGTTATGACCATAGTAAGGCAATCAAATTCTGTGTGGCCTGTGCACAAGCAATGTTTCAGCCAATGGACCTCCGGGTAACCCGGAGGTCCATTGGCAGAAACATTGCCCGTGTTTGCGATGAGTAACCAGGGTAATCTGCCGTGCTTTGGATGCCATTCGATATGGCAATTGCGCGCAATTCCTATGCGCAATTAAGCCTAGATAAGCGCACAGTTCGTGACAAGTCTTCTAGTTTTAACTGTAGATGTGTTTCGTCGGAGCTGGAAATTCTCAGACTGCCAATAATAGTATTTATACCCTACAATAAGTTTTTGACTTAAGTGGTTTAGGAGAATCTTCACAAAAGGCCTATCAACCTTCCACTCAAATGGTTTTTGGGGGTATTCATTTCAAGACTGAAAACTTGACTTTACCTGTTACTCCAGAAAGATTACTTGAAATCTCACTGTTGGTTGAGAAATCGATGAGAAGGAGAAATGTTAATAGGAAAGAACTGGAATCAATTCTAGGCAAGCTCAATTTTGTTTCGGCTTGTGTCAAACCTGGTCGAATTTTCATTTCTAGGCGTCTCACGTGGCTTCGAACCCTTGAAGCCAATTAGAATCATATATAAAATTCCAGAATTTGTTGAAAAAAATTTTTATTCGTGGTCCAAATTTCTTGTGGAATACAATGGTATTTGTTATGATGGATTTGGAGCAGTGGGCAGAACCAGATAATCAATTTTCATTCGATGCGTGTTTAACCCTTTACCCAACGTAACGGCCAAAACCGGCCAGCGCTATTCTCAAAAATCGCCTATTAATTTTAATTATTTTTTCATTTTTTGTCTCAAAAACATAGGTTATGACCCCTCATTGGAACGAGCTCGTCGAGCTCGTTCCAATGAGGGGTCATAACCTATGTTTTTGAGACAAAAAATGAAAACAAAATACTGTAAAAGCAGGAAAGTTCGTTGGGGATTTAATTTCGTGGTTTTCGTGGGTGAGAAAAAGCCACGAAATTAAATCCCAACGAAATTTATGCCCACAACACCTCCATCTATGACGAAAATATCTCAGTCCACGGTGATGAAAAATGGTATTTCAGAATGATGAAACTCCTGACCAACTACATTTTAATAGCCAGAACAAATTAATCACACTAAAATTTTATTTATGAAAGAAAATGAACATACATACAAATAGTATTGTTGGTAAACTAAACACGATTAAATGAACACATGGACTACACAAAAGATTTCATTTTATCACAAACTGTCATTACATCATTTAATTAGCGTCAATGATTCCAATGGAATATTTATTTATCTAAAACTTCCTCTATGCCCACAAGGCGAAAGCCATTCACAATACAGTCTTTGTCTTTCAACACTTAATCAAAAGCCGATAATACCCAGTTGCCATGAATAGGTTTTATGTAGTTTATTCGCAACTTTTGCTCGCTGTTCTGGAGAGTAGAATTCATAGTCATCCCGATTCCGTTTTCTGCTACTTGTTGGTGTTTTTGGCGATTGCATGAGCTTCTCTATTTCATCATTCGCCGCTGTTACTTTTGCAGCACTGGCTTCATCCAACGATCGACTTGGTGACGGCAAACTGGGTGAAGACGGTTCATGTATTTTAGTATTAATTTTGTTAACCATTTTAACAGAGCCATTAATGGTGTTGTCATTTTAGAGCACAATATGCTCAGAAGAGGCGCCGTCATATTGATGTTTTCAAGTCGGCTGATCACGAAATTAAATCGCCCGAAAATTTAACCCCACGAAATTTTCTGCTTTTACAGTAGTTATTCAAGAATTTTTTTGGCAAGTGTCGTCTGCTTTTCATATTAGGTAAAGGGTTAACTGGCTGTGGTGGCATTTGTGAATCAGACTACTTTCACATTCAATTTCCTCAATTCATCAAAGATAAAAAATTACACATAAACCACTCAGAGCTTCTCACTGTTTGTGTTTGTTTAAAATTGTAGGGACCTTAGCTTTCAGGCCAAAAGGTTGTTGTTTTTTGTGATAGTTCAGTTTCAGTATCTGTTTTAAATTCTGGTTCAAGTAAACACTTGTTCCTTCAGAAGGGAAATTTGCTATGTAGCTGCCAAGTTTGAATTCCAAATACGGGATAAACATCTAAAAAGCTTAGAAAATAGAAATAGAATTGCAGATTTGCTGTCAAGGTGGTCTGGTTCTACATCAGCAGAATTTTTAAAGATGATTGATAAAAATCATTATAGTGAAATTAAAGTGCCAGACACTTTGTTCAGTTTTCTACACAATTGGTACATTTAGCTAAATTATAACAATTCCCAGTACAGACATACCCATAAGCTATTCAGTTAAGCCAAACGATTGAAACACGTCACTCTTTTTCGTGTTATTTTTCAGACATAACCTTCAACATTTTAAAGAAAGAAGTGGCATATTCAACCTTGGCAGCCTTTGCACAAGGCATTTTTAACAATTTGAAAACACAGTTTGGAGCATTTCTATTATTTTGTTATTACTTCGGCTTACAGGCTTTGCCTGTCAGCAGTAATACATTAAATGTATATGCACAATTCTTAAGCAATTCTTAAGCAGATCGTTGAAATCAACTTCAATTCAAAACTATATCAGTGGTGTTAAAACTCTATATCTTCTTTCAAGTTTGGATTTCCCACAAGACAATTATCACCTAAAAATAATTTTGAAAGGTATTTCAAGACAAAAGCCTCGTGCACTCAAAAGGGCGCACCCTATTACCCCCAATTATTGTTAGATTTTTTTGGATTTTTAAACATGCAGGATCCAGCGGATGCTAGTATTGGTGTTTGTTTTTTATTGCCTTTGTATCCTTTGCAAGAAAATCAAATCTGGTACCCGATTCAGCTCGCATTTCCAATCCCCGGAAGCAGCTCACAAGAACAAATATTGAAATCCATGAAGATAAATTAATTGTTAATTGATTTTTGAATTATAGTGATTAAATTATTGTAGGCAGCCATCATCACAGATATGGAAAGTTCACGAATGTCATTAGTCCCAACATGTACAGTGTTTAGAACCAAAACTGGTTCTAATCTTGTCCCTGAGATGGAACCAGCTCTGTTTAAACAGTATTTATTTCAAATCAAATAAATTTATAAAGATTAACATTAAATATTGACAGAATTAAACATAAATTGAGGGGGTTTCAGCCGTAAGTTTCGAGCTAATACGAGGTTGTCTCAAATCATTATTAAGCAAAGGAGATATGAACAGTTGACATATCGAACCAGTTTTGGTTCTGTACAGAACCAAAAGTGGTTCGATATGCCAACTGTTCATATCTCCTTTGTTTCAAAATGTTTGGCGACTGTGTTGAATAAGCTCCAAGTTTACTGCTGAATCTACTCCGGTTCACGTAATATTCTGTTAAAATTGAATGCTAATCTTGGTAAATTTATTTAATTTACAATAAATACTATTTAAACAGAACTGGTTCCATCTCAGAGACAAGATTGGAAACAGTTTTGGTTCTAAAGAGAACCTATATTTTTTGCAGTGTAGTATCAGAAAATCACAGGCCAACTTAGCTTCCCTTTGGATAATACTGGTGAGTCTCCCAATTGTGGCCTCTGAATAGGCTTTCACATCGGTCCAGTGGGTACCAGTAACATATTTCGCAATGGAGTCGGACATGCTAATAACTGATTTTGGAACACCCTTCTCTGAAAAAATATTATAGAATATTATATGCGATAATAAAATATTTGAAACTTTCAATGATTTGAGTTTTTTCTTTCATAGTAAATTCTTAATACAATTTATAAGCATCACTATTCCAATCCCCAAGAAACTGAATCAAATTACAGTACGTGGAGAGTGGATTGTAACTAAATCACCCGCGGAGTGGAGTTATCACCCAAGCTATAAGTTTCAAATTTTGTACTTATCGACAAAAAACACAAGCAATGTTTCAGCCAATGGACCTCCGGGTTTAACCCGGAGGTCCATTGGCTGAAACTTTGCTGGTGCTGGTTATGCTTTGCAACAAATTTGCAGTTATTCCTCGGGTGGAATATCCACTCTGCGGGTGATTTAGTGATAATACACTCTCCACGTACTGTAGGCGATACCCCACAGTGAAAGGCAAATGTGGCAAACCCTCGTCGACAACTGTGCGAAGAATATAATTTTGGATCTTTGCTACATTCAGACATCAGATCTTTCAAGAATATCTGTAACATGGGATATGTAACAGGAATTATTTTGTTGCTTTTCGGCAACTGAAAGGCAGGTGAATCGGGTTCAGCCGGGAGTAAGTTGCACATGTTGGTATATGCTTCAAGAGGGCATAGAGGCGACTCAGGAATTCCAACCATAGGAATGTACAAGGAACATTCACCCAATTGAATTGTCTTGCTCCAGTAGAAGTACATGTTGGGACTAATGACATTCGTGAACTTTTCATATCTGTGATAATGGCTGCCTACAATAATTTAATCACTATAATTCAAAACATCAGCCAATATCAAATTATTTTTTCAGCAATCTTACCCAGGCCATGTGATTTTGATTCATTTAAGGATAAAGCAATTTTGGCCAATAGGTAACTTTCAAAATTGTTCAATCTTCGCCGCATACGGTTTGTTAAAACCTATAAGTCATTTATCTATAAAGGGGCCAATCTTCCAATGAGACACTTGTATGCCATCCGGGATGGGGATTTACATCTTAATGCTGAGGGAACCAGAGTTTTAAGAAACTTCTTTATTCTGGTTGTCAAGCGCTTGACGTTTACATAGCTTGCTCATGATGTTTCTATTTCCTTTTTTTCAGGAGAAAGTAATCCATTATGAGGATCCCTCTCTTTACCTTCCCTTTAAAGATATTAATGATCACATTTAGGGTTGGTCTTTTCTTCTGTAAGTTCTATGATTCAGATGTTTACACACAAATAACAAGAACAAGACAGAGCTTGCGCATATGCTACCAGGATCCAATTTAGGCTTAGGGTAAGATGTGGAAAATGTGCATCAACAGAACTCCCATTTTAACAGTTTTCAGAAAACAACTATTCGATCTGAAACATAGGCAGATGCCCGGACAGGGGAGGACAAACGTGTTTATTTACGCATATAATTAATTTCCGAGAGGCAGTGTATAAGCAAGTAAGTAGATACCACCTGAAAAACCCTTCCAAACCCTATTTTGTTTCTGTTATATCATCTGTTTTAAGTTAAAATTAATCTTCGTTACGGGATCTTATTTTCATTTTCTCTATCTTTTGCGAGTTAGAAGTTACACCTTTCTTAACATATTCTTCTTGAGACTAACGAGTGGTTTGGTTCAGCTGTTGTAGCATGCCTTAAAAAGGAAATATCGTACTGTAGGGTCGCAGTAGTGTTGCTGACAGTGGCTTAGCCTCCCCAGGCTTTCTGCGTTTTGGTTGCGTGATTGCTGAGTTTATGTTGAGTGTGGGGGCAGAGTAGTTCGGTTCAGCATATTGCAGCATGCCTTAAAAAGGACATATCGTACTGTAGGGTCGCAGTAGTGTTGCTAACAATAGCCTGGCCTCCCTCTCTTACCCCATGTTGTGTTTGCGTGCTGGCTGATATAAATCCTGACTATTATTTCCTATTTTAGTATTTTTTAGCGGTTGACGTTTTGGGGTTTTTGTCTACTATCGCAAATTGCCTGTAATTCGGATATTAGCTGGCTATCGGCTAGCCGATCGTGGTTCTTCGCGGCTAGATAAGCAAGGCGGTCTTTTATGGTAGGGATGTCGGCTCTGTCGTGGAGTGTTTTGATGGGTGTGTCCCATGGGGCACGGAGGGCGACCCTAAGCGCGTGATTTTGGACCCTTTGGAGGTTTCCCATATTAGTCTAATTGAGGTCAGTTAGGATAATTGGCCCGTATTCGAGTACTGGGCGCACAAAGGCTTTGTATAGTTTGAGTAGGGTGGACTGGTCGGCTCCCCATGAAGTTCCCTTTAACATTTTTAATAAGTTAATGCGCTTGGTTGCTTTACTCGCCATATCGTCAATGTGTTTATTGAAGGACAGTGTTTGATCGATGGTGATGCCGAGGAATTTCGGCTTTTTGCATTCTGGGAGGGTTTTATCCATGAGCTTCAGGTCACAGTCGCGTTTGCCTTTCTTGCGAGTGAAGATGATTCGTTGGGTCTTATTGGCGTTTAACTTAATTCTCCATTTGGCACACCATTGTTCTAGTTCGTCGAGAGCGCGCTGCATGGGTTTTTGGAGCAGATTGGCCGTATTGTTAGAGTCCCAGAGGCCCTTATCGTCCGCGAATTGGGAGACTTGAACACGATCCTCGGAGAAATTAAGGTCATTTACATAAAAAATGTAAAGGAGGGGGGCTTAGGACGGACCCTTGGGGGTGCCTGCTTCCAAGGGGGACACTGTCCGACATTTTATTGTTCACTCTGACTTTAATTTCGCGATCATTTAAGAAAGAGGATAGTAATCGGAGCAATTTCATGGGGAGTCTCATTTTTTATAATTTGCAGCGTATTCCATTGTGCCAAACTGAGTCAAATGTTTTTTCGACGTCTAACAGGACTGCCGCGCCTATTTGCTGATTGTTGATAGCGGTTTTCATTTGGATGACTAGTCGGTAGACATGCTCGATGCCTTCTTTACGGTTTATATAGGCTCTTTGCCATTTATTGAAAAAATAGATGTCTTCAAGGTGCCCCCTGAACCGATTGGTAAGGATTCGTTCGAATGTCTTACCATTGCAGCTGAGGAGGCTGATTGGGCGGTAGCTGGCTGGATCGGACGGGTCCTTGTCAGGTTTTGGTATCATGACCCCGATGGCTTTTTTCAAGCATTTGGGAAAGTAGCCATCGGTGAGGCATGCTTTGAACAGTTTGTTTAGTTTTTCGATTAGGGAATTTGGGCTTTGTTTAAGAATTTTGTAGCTTACTTCGTCCTCGCCGGCCGGGTGAGGAGGAATTTTTGCATTTTTTTATAACGTTCATGATTTCGTCATTGGTGATGGAGGTGATGAGGTCATCGTCATCCCCGTCTTCCGGTTCGTTATCGAATTTGGGGTCACGGTAGATATCAGGGTGTTCGTTGATGAAGTCATCAGTCGCGTTAATGACGGCGTCATCATTGCCCGCACCTTGGTGCGGGCGATGTGTTTTTCTTAGAAGGTTGGCAAAGGTGTCGGTCTTGTCTTTGTCGGTGCGCGTGAAGGAACCGTCTCCCTTTTAAGAGGTTTGGCGGCGGCTTTGCCGCCCTTGTTTTTTTTTTGCCCAGTTAGGATTTTGAAAGAGTCCCATAATTTTTGGGCATCCTGGACCCCGTTTAGATTGGCTGTTACCTTTTCCCAGTTTGTTTGTTTTTTCAGCTTTGAGGGCTTCTTTGACTTCGCCATGAAGGCGGTTGTATGTTTTTTGAGGTCAGCTTTCTTACCGGGGTCAGTTTCGGTTTTAAGAGCGCGAAGAGCTTTTCGTTTAGTTTTGATTAGTGACAGTGTGTCGCCCTAGATAGTGTTTCTCCAGGGGGCGTACTTCTTCTTTTGGGCATATTTCGTTTAGGGTTGAGTTAATGATTTTCTCAATGCCCTCGCATTGCATTTCGAGTTCCGCTGCATTGGATTGAGGGAGGGAGGGGGGTGGGGAGGTGTTAATGAGTTTGACATCGATGATGTCACGGTAGAGGTTCCAATTATTTTTTCTGAAATTTCTGCGGAGAGTGGGGGGGGGGGGGGTACCTGAGGGGGCCATTTCTTAGCTGTGGTGAGGCATGGACCGGGAGGTGATCGCTGCCTAAGTCATCATCGCCGACCCAGTGGTCAACGATGTGGTTTATCAGGGAGTCACTGGCGATAATTAGGTCGAGGATTTCGGATGAGAATAATGGGTTGTTACTGATGTAAGTTGCTAAGCTGTCGTTCATAACCACATGAAGGTTATGCTTTTTGTGATTTCAAGGAGGGCTTCACCGTTGGGGGTGGTTTTGTTACAGCCAAAGAACAGGTGTTTGGCTTTGAAGTCGCCGAGGAAAATGCAGTGTTTGTATTTCCTCGTAAAGAATTCAAAGACAGTGTCAGAAACAATTTTGCTTGGGTCGTTATAATAACAAACAATCGCGATGTTTTTATTGTCGACAGTGATTTCAGTAGCAACCACCTCTGCATCGAGGTGATTAGTTTTTATGGTTTTAGTTTTGATGTTCTGCTTTATTAGGAGAGCAACGCCGCCACCTGTGGTGATTTGTCGGTCTCTTCTAATAGTGCTGAACCCGCTTACTGAGATTTTTTTGCTGGGTTGAAGCCAACTTTCGCAGATACAGACAATGTCTGTGCCTTCGAAGTATCGGCTCATTTGAAGTTTTTTGTTATTAACGCTTCTAGCGTTCCACACGGCTATTTGTAACGTATTCATAGGGGATGACATTTAGTCGCGGTGTTTGGATAGAGATAAGCGGTGGCTTTAATTAATCTTGATGGCGGCTTAAACTATGGATTCAGAGATCTGGGTCTTGAAAAGCCGGGAAGCGGATCGGCTGACATCTCGGCAGATGTCACTAAAGTTGGTGTTTATATGCTTCTCCAATAGATTTGTTTTTACCTTCTTGTAATGGGGACACCCGCGGTAGTTGCTAGGGTGATCTTCTTTGCAATTGGAGCAGGAGGGGGACTCCAATCTGCATGATTTGGTGAGGTGATTACCTGCACACATCATGCAGGTTAAAGTCCCTCTGCATTTGTTGGCTAAATGTCCGAAATTCTGACACTTGTGGCATTGAATCGGGGGGGGGGGGGGTGTACTTATATATTCCTCCGCCATGTGTCGCCTATTGTTGATATGTATTCCATTGGCTAACAGTTTTAATTTGGTTTCCCGATTGGGACATATGGCTTTGATTTTCCTGGTCGACTTCCCGGTGGCCTTGGCCTTAAATCTTTCCCATTTACAATTCTGTAACCCTTGATTTATGAGTTCTCTGAGCGTGTCAGGGTGAACCCCGGTGATTACTACTATGAATCCAGGGTGGGGGGGGGGGGGTATCCTTTGTTGTTCTTTTGGTTGTTTTTGCCCTTATACTGACTTGCGGCATTGGTGGAAGCGAGAGGATTCCGCTTCACCCTGTTGTTGTTGGAGTTTTTGGTTTAGATTTTTTAGCTGGTTAATATTATTTACTACTACCTTATTCCAAGGTTTTTCCACGAGAGATGGAATGCCGGGTGAGGTATACAAGTTTGAGGCTTGCTCAGACCCTGAGCCAGAGGTGGAGGCAGAGGTGTCAGAGCGGGATGAGGGGCAGTTCCTCATTTTTTTAGTCTGTGTATCTACAGTGTGAATGACCCCCCCCCCCCCCCCCCCCCCCCATCCACTAACTCCTGTGTTTTCCCCTCAGGATATAAACTCAATTTCTTTCTTTTGTTTGGCGTTCTGGTGGATTTAGTGGTGCTAACCCAGGCCTCTGGTGATTTGACCTGACTATAATCTGGACCTTTCGGGGAGGCCAGCATTTCGATGACGTCTTTGTCAGGGCAGAAGGCTTTGCTATTCAGTGGATCGGCGGGGTCCTGCAAACCTATCTCGTCTCTACTTTCCCTTGCAGGCTCCTCCCGGGTAAACTTGACCCCTCCCGCTGCTGCAGCGTAAGTTTTTTGCCCCCTAGTCTCTTCAATGTCTAACACTATTTCACTAGCAGGTGTAGCTGGGTTTTGAGTTTGATTTTCAGGGACCTTGTGGACCTCCGCCACTACAGGTGAAACAGGTGTTGGTGGAGTAAAACTCCCCTTAATCAAATCCCTAATGGAAGCCTCTTTTTCATGGAGCTTAGCGTCCTTTTCTTCGATTTTCTTAGTCCAATAAGTCCTCTCAGTTCTTCCATGAACTGGGCAGGAGAATACCCCTCACTCTCTGACTTGGTATGGTTTGTGTCATCGTCACCCCCCACGTTAGAGTTATTAACAGTAAATAGGTTAGGACTTACCTTGCTCCCTTTGGATGAAACCCTCCTTGCAGTATTTTCTGTATCCCTCCTGTCCTGCTTCCTTCTTTTATTCTCCTCCCTCCTCTTTTCCTGGGTTTTTAAAGATGACTTTTTCATAAAAGATTCCATTCTATTTTCTATTCTATTCTGTTCTCCTTTAAACGACTTGAACAGTCAGTATAGACAGACAGTGTGTAATTATGGTTAAACTCTTTTATACTTAAGAATATGATAAAAATCATTTTTCTTAAATTTCTCTAAGACTGCTCTTACTGAATGTCAAGTCGGACTGACGAAAAAAAAGGGTTTCAAATAACTGCATCGGGTAGCATTTATACAATCTCATCAAGCTGTTAACAAGACATGACGGAAAAAAGTCAAAAATGGTATGTAATTGTAATGGGCATGTCCATCTCGGAAACCAACAGGGAGTATAGCCATTTCAGTTGTCAAAAATTAGCTTTAATAATTTCATACTTTTCTTTCAGGTGTTTATGTTGATAGATATATTGTTTTAGTGTTGTATAGATGTTATTTGTAATAAAATATAGTTATATTAGCGTTTTGTTTAGTTTCTCTGTCGGATTTTAGTGACGTGTTCCCTATCTTCGCGCGGGTCATTTTCGGTGTTTTGTTTTGTTTTGTTTATGTTTTCGACCGCTTTCTCAAATTTTAAGTTTCTCTTTGTAATGTTGGCTATGGTTGCTATGGACGGTAAGTGTGTCTTGACGCGGGAGGTTCAGACAAGCAGCGCAGAGACGGTTAGTATAGGTGTACAGGTGGGGGCAGTGGTCGAGGCCAGCACGGGGGGGGGGGGGGGGGAGGTAGTGAGTTATCAACGGACGGCCAGCGGTCGGTGGTGTGTAAGCACTGTGATATGGTGTATGTGGATAGGCGTGAGCTGGAGGAGTTGGGGATGTGCGCTATCTGCGTAGAGTTAATGCAGCTGTTAGAGGCCTATGTAAAGTTGGAGAAAGAGGTGCAGGAGGTGAGAGGGAAACTGGGGAAGGCAGGAAAGTCTGGTGTTACCCCAGTTAGGGTGGCATTCGATGGGGGTGGAAGGTAGTGGATAGTAGGAAGCGGACTTTTGACGTGAATAGTGGGTCTTTTGGGAATAGGAAGGTGCGTCGGGTTGAGGGTAGGGGAGAAGTAGAGGCTAGAGTGTCAAAGGCGAGTAGTGTGAGTCGGGGGCCAAAAGGCGTATTCGTTTAGAATCTGATAGCGAAGGAGATAGCGATGACCATGTGGCGTCTGTCAGGGCAGGAGCCAGAGGGAAGGTTAGGAAGGTGGTAAACGAGGACAGGGAGGCTTGTAGTGGGAGTGGGCGAAAAGTGAAGTGCAGTGTCCAAAATAGATTCAGTGTGTTAGGTAATTTCGAGAATTCTGAGGAGCAAGTGGGGGCCTGAAGAGGTGGAGGTAGGCTTGGGGGTTAGAGTAGCGGAGTTCAAGACTGCGAGCCGGTCCAGTGGAAACAGAGGTGGTAACAGGGGTAGTAGGACAGAAAAGAGGCAGTTGGTGGGTGCAGGGAGTAGTATAGTGCGGGGGTTAGATAGGGTGATGTGTGGACCTGACAGTGTCAACAGGACCAATTTGTGCTTTCCGGGAGCTAGGGTGGACGACCTAAGGGACAGAGTGGGTGGATTAGTAAAGGGGTCAGGCCCAGACCCAGTGGTTGTTGTACACGTGGGGACCAACATCAGGAAGAGAAAGGACCTAATAACTCAACTGAATGCCAATAATGCACAGGTATTGGTTTCGGGGCTTCTCCCAGTACTAGGTGGTGGGGGCGAGCGTAATTCGCGGATCATTGGAGCCAATGAGGAATTGGGGGAGTATTGTAAGGAACTTGGGATACCCTTTATAGACAATTGGGGATCATTTTGGGGCAGAAAGGACCTATATGGAAGGGATGGTCTACATCTTAGCCCAAGGGGTACAGAGGTTTTAGGAAGAAATATGTTGCAGGTGGTGGAGCCTTTTTGGGATAGGGAGGGGAGGAGGGAACAGAGAAGGGGGAATGAACACAGAAAATGTGTTACGAACCATAGTTGTAAAAAATGGGATAAGGGGGATAAGGAAAAGGGACCAAAAATCCACTTGAATAGGCATAGCGTCCCAAGGAAAGCACAGGTACACAAAGTAGGATATACAAACATACAGGGACTAGATAATAATGGGACCCGTAGGCGGAAGCCAATGAATCTTGATACCCTGAAAGTGGGGTATAGCAACATCCAGGGTCTCCATCGGAAAGTAAGTGAAATTGCTACATTGATCGAGGCAGAGGAGTTTGACGTCATGGGCCTAAGCGAAACGTGGATAAGACACAAGAAACGGGTAGACCAAGTAAGGGGGTGCGTGTGGATAGGTATAGGGCGAACGGAAGGCCAGAAAAAAGGGGGAGGGGTAGGCATGTACATTAAAGAGGATTTAAAACCGTCGCTGATCACAGACCTGGAAGAGGTCAGCACCTCGGCTGATGTGTCGAAAGAAATTGGATGGGTAAGGATCAATCTGAGAAACAAAAGTATTGCCATTGGGGTTGTGTACTGTGAGGTGCAGGGAAGCAAACCCGAGTGGAATGACTCGATATACTCATCACTAAGGGCCAATATCACAGAGCTACAAAATAAGGGGCTCGGTATAATTCTGATGGGTGACTTTAATGGCCACATAGGTGACAAGGAAGAAGGCATAGAGGGTGGGGACAAGAAGGTCAACAGGAATGGAAGGAAGCTGTTGAACTTCACAAACGAGCTCGGTCTGAAGATTCTGAACAGGGACGCGAGGAGTAAGGGAAAATGGACCTGAGAGAGGAAAGACAGAAAATCAATAATCGACTACATTCTCACAGATATTAATTTATCGGGGAGGTGATAGGGGTAGATGTGGATGATGATGGTAAAATGGAGGTGGATAGTGATCACAACTTGATTACAGTGACGATCAGGGCCAAAAATCTAATAAAAAGCAAAGGAAGCTTTAAGGAGATTTAGGGACTCAAAAAGGATGCTGAATGGGCGAAGTTCAATGAAAAACTGAAACCAAAGCTTGCAACCGTACCCAAGGGGGGGGGGGGGGGGGGTGGCAGTGTCCAGAAGATGACGGACGCCATAGTTTCGAGCCTAGTGGAGGCAGGGAAGAAAAGTGTAGGAAAGATCAGGGTGCCAACTCGGGAACTTGGGTACAGAGTGAATGAAGAACTGAAAAGGGCCATTAAGGGAAGAAAAGCTAAATGTGCTGCATACAGGAGAAGTAGAAAACTTAAGGGGCGGAAAGCAATGAGGCCACAGTAGCAAAGGAAGAATACCAAAAAATCACGAAATAAAGTAAATAAGATTAAAGACGACAATCGGAGAGTGCGAAATAGCAGTCTTATTAGGACGATAAGAACGACAGGGGGGGTCGAGTTCGAACGCACTTTGGAAACGGGTGAATAAACGTAACAAAGGAAGTAACCCACAGAGTATTAAAGTAGATGGCAGAGTAACAGACAAGATCAAGTCGCATCAGAACTAGTCAAGCACTGGGAAAAGGTAACGATAAGCGAAGGGGCATGGGGAGCCAACCTGAGTGTCCGAATCAGGTCGAGGAAAACCTATCGAACTTCGTGTGCAGCGAAATGTGATCTCAAAATTAAGGGATGGAATAGCGGGAGGAGTGGATGAAATTCCAAACGAGTTTATCAAAAAAGGGGGAGAGAAACTCTTAGAAAGCCTAACTGCCCTATTCAATCTAGCCATAGAAAATCAAGAGGTCCCGAAGGAGTGGAGAGAAAGCAAAGTGACATTTATTCACAAAAAGGGGGAAAAAGACATTTTGGATAACTATCGAGGGATCTCTGTCAGTAGCAACATTGGAAAAGTTTTCTGTAAAGTCCTGTATGGGAGACTAGAGGAGGTGATTGAAGAGAAGGGTTTTTTGGGGAGAAATCCAGAATGGCCTCAGGAAGGGATGGCGAGTTACTGACCATCTTTTCACGCTATCCCAAATGATAGAATCCGCGAAAGCAAAAAAGAAAGAGCTGTTTATGGTCTTTTTAGATGTCAAAAAGGCATAAGATAGAGTATGGAGGGCGGGTATGTGGCGCAAGCTGGAGGTTCTGGGCTTAGGAGGCGAGTTTGTTGAAATTATCAAAGCACCATATAAAGACGTACAGAGTGAAGTTAGCCTGGGAAACATTACAACAAAACGTGTGCCTATGGAGATAGGCCTAAAACAGGTGTGTATCCTTTCGCCAATACTGGAGACCGCCATCTTGTTTCCTATGGTAGTACGTGGTTTTTATGTGACGTAAAGTCCTCTAATAGGACAACGGACTTGATAAATCCTCATTTTGAGCTTATAAGAGTAGCACTTAGTGCTATAAGGTGCGTCCTATTAAACTGGACTACTTTTCTGGCTCGCATGTTCTCCAGATTTTCGAATACTTTGTAGAATTACCACAAATAACCCGATAACTATTTATTTGCCTCGCATGTTTCCCTGAATCGCCTGCTTTTGCCTATTCTGGTCTATTCTATAGCTTATTCTCTCCATTCTTTTGGATTGCACTGTGTATGTTATGCCTCCCATGACCTCTGTATAAAGTATTCTGTCTTTATTATCTGTGTTTGTGTACTAGCGTACACATCATACGTATCACATTGGAACATGCGGGTATTTGAGGACATTTCCAGTCACTGTTCGATAGTTCATTTGGTGAAATCATCAACCCTGTTTCTCGATACCCCACTTGCAAAATCCCTTTTAGGCTATCCCCTTTCCCGAAATAAATCGAAGAGTCGAATTTGGAGTCACTTGTTCGAGCAATTGTAATGGTTGAGATACTCTAGCACGGGGCAGAATAGTGGTAGCCAATCGTAATCGTACAGGACAGTGATAGTATAGTTAAAACTAGAAGTCCTGTCACGAATAGTGCACTTATCTAGGCTTAATTGCGCGTTGGAATTGCGCGCAATTGCCATATCAAATGGCATCCAAAGCACGGCAGGTTCTCTCGGTTACTTATAGCAAACACATGCAATGTTTCTGCCAATGGACCTCCGGGTTACCCGGAGGTCCATTGGCTGAAACATTGCTTGTGCACAGGCCATACGTTCAGAATTTGATAGCTTTACTTGGGCCTTAACGCGTACATTAACGCGCATATCAACGTGCTATTTGTGCGCATTTCATGACAGGACTTCTAGTTTTAACTGTAAAAGACTGCAAGACTTGTTGAACACAGTGGAAGCTGATTACACGACATTTGGTGGTGACTATCGAAAAATGGTGTCCTTGGAGGTATGAAGGTTATGGATGATTTAGAAACCAGGATCCGTATATTAGCTGGGAACTGTACAGGAACTAGCAGCCATATATGAGCTAGGTTAGTAATAGCGGAACAATCCCGTTAGGGCAGAATAGTGGTAACCAATAGTCACGGTGCAAGGGAGTAATGGACCAAGACTGTAAGGATAGTAGAACACCATACTAAATGTGAATACAATATCGGCTGATCATATGCCAGATGCTGGTGAATATGGTCAAGTCAGAAACCTATAAAGGTCTTAGGGTGACATAGAAGGCCATTGCAAACAGGTACGAGGATACATAACTGTGTTCAGATAGATATCCTCCAAAAGGTATCCTCAAAAGGTATCCCCAATAAGTATCTCAAATAGTACATCACCATGTCATAGGTCTCCTCAAATACCCGTATGTGATACATGTGCGTTGATGGTGCTTTAGAACATAAGCACATATCAACACGTTCAGCATGTTCCAATGTGCTACATGTGATGTGTACACATAGTACACTAGCATACAAACACATCTAGAGAAGTCAGAATACTATATTGGGAGGCCGGGGAAGTATTACAATACAAAGACAAGGCAGGCCAAGACATAGAGAGAATAAGCCATAGAATAGACCAGGATATACAGAAGCAGGAGATTCTGGGAAAACTAGGAGGCAAATAAATATTTATCGGGGTATTTGTGGTGCTTCTACATAGTATATTAGTACTTGGGAAGAAAAGTCAGAAAAGTACTCCAGTTTAACAGAACGCACCTTATAGCACTATGTGCTCCTGTTGTAAGCCCAAAATACGTCTTTGCCAAGTCTGTTTCAGTGGTTTTGGGATAATTTGGGAAAATTGTCAGGTCTATTTGGGTAATTAGATTTACACACACACTGAACATACCCTCGTCCTATTAGGGGAGTTTGGGCCGCATAGCAACCACGTGCCACCATAGAAACAAAGATGGCGGTCTCCAGTATACAAAATGGACGACGGAAACTCGTATACCCCTAACAACACGCGAAGTACATGCGCACTGACACCACATATCACCATGGTAATATCGTCACAACATGACCACTCGACGAGCTCGCCCCAAAGAGGGGTCATAACCAATGTTTTTGAGACAAAAAAACTAAATATAATGCAAATTAATTGGCGGTGATTTTTTAGAATAGAACCTGCCTGTTTTGGCCGTTACGTTGGATAAAGGTTTAAGATAAAAAAAATATTTGCAAAAAATGATCAGTCTTTAAAATGCAATAGGATCTTAGCTACTTCTTCTAAGCTAAATTTCCAAAATACGCGGGCCACTATAACAACCCAACATGACGCCACTGGGTCACACGTCATGACGTCACGCAAAAGATCTTGCTTGAGATCGAACGCAAACATACGAACTACGCTACTATCATCTCTGTAGTTGTCGGAAGTCTGGAAAACAGAACTTGTGATTCAAGATAGACAAAATCAGCCCGATAATCTTCTCCCGTTGAAATGAATACATAATTATCTAGAACACCCTTTTACTCTGCCGTTCACTCCACAGCAACAAAGCGCAACTAGAGAAACCAAACTCGTAGCCTACCTCAAACGAAATGAATGAAGGCAAAGAAAACACGCGTCTCTATCAAACAAAATGTGGAATGCACGAGCAATGATACCACTTATCACCAAAGTAATGTCATCAAACATAGCTGCTTAGAAAGCTACCACGACAACCCAAGTAACGAACAGGATTCACCCAGACGTGTCGCCACGTGGGACATACACGCCGGCGTCACCTAAACTAGGGAAGATATCAACATAATATTCGTCTAAACGGTAATCGAACTAAACCGATGTAGCAGCAAAACTGTCCGTAATTGTGGAAAGTCTTTTTCCTGTTGAACAGACGATCCTCAAAGCGTTATTGCCAATACAATTTTATATCTACAAAGACTCATTCGAGAATGTTGCTAAACATCATGCATAAAAGGTGTGTACCAACCACTTTTGTAATACAACCACTTTTGCAATAAAATTTATTACAAAAGTGGTTAACGCGTACCAACCACTTTTGCAATAAAACCACTTTTGTAATAAACTAACCATTATTGTAATAAACTCATTTCGGTGATAAAACACGGACGTCCATTTTATAGTCGGACATTGGGGTGGGGTGGGGTGAGGGACTAGTTTACCTAAACATGTTTGTTCGTCGTTCGATGGAATAACATGTCCATTCACCTATTGAAACTTGGTAGTGACTGAAGAAAGTACGAAAGCACTTTTACAATAAACTTTATTACAAAAGTGGTTATCGCACACCAACCACTTTTGTAATAAAACCACTTTTGTAATAAACTAACCATTATTGTAATAAACTCATTTTGGTGATAAATCACGGACGTCCATTTTATAGTTGGACACTGGGGTGGGGTTAGGGACAAGTTTACCTAAACATGTTTGTATGTCGTGCAATGGAATAACGTGTCCATTCCATTCACCTGTTGAAACTTGGAAGTGACTGAAGTAACCATTTTTGCAATAAACTTTATTACAAAAGTGGTTATCGCGTACCAACCTCTTTTGTACTAAACTAACCATTATTGTAACACACCTATTTTTGTGATCAATCACGAACGTTCATTTTATAGTTGTCCATTGGGGTGGGTTGAGAGCTAGTTTACTTAAACATGCTTGTGTGTCTTTCAATGGAATAAAGTGTTCACTCAGCAGTTGAAACGTGGCAGTGTCTGGAGAAAGTACGCAACCACTTTTGCAATAAACTTTATTACAAAAGTGGTTATCGCGTACCAACCACTTTTGTAATAAAACCACTTTTGTAATAAACTAACCATTATTGTAATACACCTATTTTTGTGATGAATCATGGACGTCCATTTTATGGCCGGACGGTGTGTTTGTTTGGAGAGGGGGTAGCACAAAGTAGCGTCAAATCTATTCCCAAATTTGGTGGGCGCTAAAATCTTACTGCACACGGATGGATGGGGAAAGCTGGGCTTGACGTCTATCGCTTTTGATATGTCTGCCCGAATTCCTCCTACGGGCGCAGTTTGTCTTAAACCTCGTAGTTCCTATCGATCTTGTTGTCCCTTTTATAGGTCGGGTTGAATTCTTCCGCACACTGTTAACCCCAAATGAGGCGAGAAAATTAGAAATTTTATTACACACTATTGGCTGGTGTTAGTCAATTAACACAATACAGGTGGACGTGCTTCAGCCACTAACATCGCTGACATTAACCTCCGTTGAACCCGGTTAGTCTATTGATGGGGTGACCATTCAGTGATTGATTTGGTTTAACACTTCGTGCCCTTGGCGGTGTACTTTACCTCGACTGCTCGCATGTGGAGCGGGTGGGGAAGCTGACGGTGTTCTGAGATGGACTGGTGTGCACGCGTCTTAACCTTAATTATCCTGACTGTGTTGTGCAGTGCGTAGTACTGATGTACAGTGCGTAGTGCAGTCTTGGCTTATGTGACGTTGGAGAGGTTATAGGGTCTCATCGCAGCTTGGTGGTTCTCTTCTGGTACATCGGCTTCCTCCACTCACACTCAAAAAACTGTCACCGACACAAAATGACTCAGACTATATAATTGTCGTAAAACACCATCAAATAAATTAATATATTAATTAATAAATTATAAATAAATAAATAAATAAATAAATAAATAAATAAATAAATAGACCCACTGAATACCGTTTTTCGTCGAATGGACCAATGAACGCTGTGAAAATGAGCACATTGCGCGCAAAATCATATGTCTCAAAATGAAGATTATGAAAACGAGTTCAATGAGTGCAAAATCATGCGTATCATAGCCTCATTTCGATATTTTTGGATCCACCGAGTCACTAACTAGGACTCATTAAATGGATTCTAAGGGAAAATCATTTTACATACAGGCACTTTCTGCTTTCAATGGAGATAACTCTTGTTATTTTTTTAAACAATAAACAGAGAGGGAAAATGGAAGAAGAGGAGCCTCCGCCGCTTCTAGTGCCCCCCCCCCCCCCCCCGGTTTCTGCTACCTGACCGCCCCTGCCCCTTGCATCCAATACCCCAAGAGCCTCTGGTTCCCTGCCGCCTCATCCCGAGAGCTCCTGGTCCCTTTGCCCCTGCCGCTGCCGTCCATCGTATCTGGAAGACGCGATATTTTCAGAAAAAATTCCATCCATGGATAGTTTTTTAGACATTGTCAAGCTGTTTTCGGTAATTCTATATTTAATATCGATTGTTTGGGGTAATTCCATGTTTTCCCAAAACACACTCCGTACAAACATTGGATCCGGAACATTTCCACGTCCCAGCTACAACATTAACATGGTTACCAGACTAAAATCCACTAAAATACACGAAAGTCGGGTTTATTTGTGTAATTCTATACTACCGGAACATACTCCCCTCGAATCAAACATACCCTCAAAACATACCCCCCGATCTTATATCAAGAGGTAAGGTTTCGTCACCAGGCAACCACGTGATACTTGAGAAATCAAGATGGCGCCCCTATACACAAAATGGACGACCAAAACACGTGTCCCCTTATACACCCAAGCTGCGCACGCGCATTCGAACCTCGTATCGCTATGGCAATGACGTCGCAACATAACCACGTACATTGGTTAAATGTCAACACAACATGGGCGCCCGCAGTCACGTGACATGACGTGACTTCCAAGATCCATCTGAATTACAAGAGGGCTGCCTTTGGTTGATCTACTGCTGCACTAAACGGCTGCTCTTATGGATGTGATAGCAGGTCTGACTCTGCAACCGTGAAAAGGGGCTTACATCATATCACTTCTGACACATGAATCTAAACTTTCGCAGTTTTTTGTTTATTTTTTTTTGGAATGAACATAACAAATATAACAAATATTGAGTATTCAGTAGTAAACTCAACTGCATGTGATCCCTCTGGTCTTTTCTCTCCGCGTGCCACAAGACAAGTAAAACATGCCCCTTTGCTTTTTGGTACACGAAAGAATGGCGCTACTTGGACGCTGGTGATAAACTGGATTCAACTTTGATCCCTTTGCATCCATGAAAAGGATTCACCACTCGCCCGATTACTCGCTCTGAAACGGAGTAATAAATTACTTGCAGTCGCACATGTAATCTTATCAAACATCTGAGTTTGAACCTTCCTGAACCTAATTTGGCACTGTAACAATTGACTACGGGCCAATTGGTATATTACCATACCGGAAGGATGAGTGTTTCAGTTGGCAATATAACAGTTGGCAAATGTATAGTAGTCAAAAGAAATGTATTTACTCTGATCTAGTCCTTCCACATAACACGAAACCAGTCACGCATGCCCCTGATCTTGTGCCGCATGGACGGACTGCGCAACGGTTAACTTATCCGTAGCAATAATCGTGTCTGAACTTTCATCGTTCTTGAAAAGAAATAACCTATGCTTAATTCAGAATAGTAACAGTGACCACGCATGGTCAATCTGACGCGATCCCTCCATGTGCTACCAACCAATTGAATATCTTGCTTTACATGGGACATTGACCCCCGAATGCAAAGTGGATCAGCGCATCAAAACCCGTGACCAGATATAAAAAAGATGTTTATTCCATTTTAGATTAATATTATTAACGCTTTCATTACCGCATTTGGCAACACAAAACTCATGTGCCAATCCTGCAGACATGGAATGTTTAGTCGAGCAAGCCAGTCAGCTGTACACTGAAGTTTTGTCCAACTGATGTAAACGTCCTGTCTTTTTCGAGTGACCTATTAAACAGATTTTGATAACTTGTGTAACTTGTTTTTCCTTTTTATTTTTTTTTCGTTATAGGAATTACACCGCCAGACAAATGCTGAGGTAGACATACCCCCTCTTACCCAACAATGCAGCAGTCTATTTTACCATGTATCGTGAGCTGCGCGCTTTTTAATTACCCACACAATCCACTCGATAAGCAGTGTTACAACCGGTAATGTAATACAACCTATTATGCAATAAATTTATTGCATTATCGGTTTCGTTGGATGGCAAACCTAACCTATTATGCAATAAATTTATTACATTATTGGTTGCGTTGGATGGCAAACCTAACCTATAATGCAATAAACTTAATACATCAGCGGTTGTCTTGCATGGAAAACTTAACTGCAAATGCAATAAATTTATTACATTATCGGTTGCGTAAGATGGCAAACCTAACCGATTATGTAATGAATTTATTACATTATCGGTTGCGTTGGATGGCAAACCCAACCTATTATGCAATGAATTTATTACATTATCGGTTTCGTTGGATGGCAAACCTAACCTATTATGCAATAAATTTATTACATTATAGGTTGCTTTGGATGACAAATCTAGCCTATTATGCAGTAAATTTATTACATTATCGGTTGCTTTGGATGACAAATCTAGCCTATTATGCAGTAAATTTATTAAATTGTCGGTTACGTTGAATGACAAACCTAACCTATTATACAATAAAGTTTATTGCATTATCGGTTGCTTTGGATGACAAACCTAACCTATTATGAAGTAAATTTATTACATTATCGGTTGCTTTGGATGACAAATCTAGCCTATTATGCAGTAAATTTATTAAATTGTCGGTTACGTTGAATGACAAACCTAACCTATTATACAATAAAGTTTATTGCATTATCGGTTGCTTTGGATGACAAACCTAACCTATTATGCAGTAAATTTATTACATTATCGGTTGCTTTGGATGACAAAACCAGCCTATTATGCAGTAAATTTATTAAATTGTCGGTTGCTTTGGATGACAAACCTAACCTATTGTGCAATAAATTTATTACGTCATCGGTTACGTTGAATGACAAGCCTAACATATTATACAATAAAGTTTATTGCAAAAGTGGTTGCCTACTTTCTTCAGTCACTTCCAAGTTTCAACAGGCTAATGGACACGTTATTCCATTGAACGACACACAAACATGCTTAAGTAAACTCGTCCCTCACCCCACCCCAATGTCTGACAATAAAATGGACATCCGTGATTATCACCGAAATGAGTTTATTACAATAATGGTTAGTTTATTACAAAAGTGGTTTTATTACAAAAGTGGTTGGTACGCGATAACCACTTTTGTAATAAAGTTTATTGCAAAAGTGGTTGCGTACTTTCTTCAGTCACTGCCTTTTAACTGGTGAATGGACACGTTATTCCATCGAACGACACACAAACATGTTTAGGTAAACTAGTTCCTCACCCCACCCCAATGTCCGACTATAAAATGGGCGTCCGTGATTTATCACCGAAATGAGTTTATTACAATAATGGTTAGTTTATTACAAAAGTGGTTTTATTACAAAAGTGGTTGATACGCGATAACCACTTTTGTAGTAAAGTTTATTGCAAAAGTGGTTGCGTACTTTCTTCAGTCACTACCATGTTTTAACTGGTGAATGGACACGTTATTCCATCGAACGACACACAAACATGTTTAGGTAAACTAGTCCCTCACCCCACCCCAATGTCCGACTATAAAATGGACATCAGTGATTTATCACCGAAATGAGTTTATTACAATAATGGTTAGTTTATTACAAAAGTGGTTTTATTACAAAAGTGGTTGGTACGCGTTAACCACTTTTGTAATAAAGTTTATTGCAAAAGTGGTTGTATTACAAAAGTGGTTGGTACAAAGGTGGTAAATGGATGAGTGTTCTTATCTCTTAAGGTTTTGGAAATAAAGTGACTTTGTTCTCTGAATCAATATACCCTTATATTTCGATTTTTGAAACGTATGGCAGTTTGACGTGCAGGATGCATCATTCGAAACGCCTTTTTAATCTTATCGAAGTAGTTTGTATTATTGAGAGTGGGCGGCATTTATTATGTAGATTTGAGAGAATATAAAATAATTTTTAATAAAGATCGATCCTCAAATCTATGCTTTTCTTGTTCCAAGTTGTTGGGATGTTCTGATATGAAAGAAACATTGTCAAGCTATTGGAAAAAAATAGAGTTTCTTTCACAACGGTATCGACTGATATCTTCGCATTACTTGACAATGTACGAGGAACTTAGTGGAAAAACTCATGTTTGATATATCATGATGCAAGTTAGAACAAGCAAGATTAGTGAAAACGTCACATTCAAAGACAAAAACTCTGGAAAGGAATGCAACAGCCACGGTGATACTTACACTACGGCTACCACGGACTGGTCACTTTGCACAGATGGACAATATTTTTACGGACGTAATAATATTAGATTCTAAACACTAATTATATAAATAAATAAATAAATAAATAAATAAATAAATAGGAATAATCATCAAAAAATTTATTAATGAAGCACCGGGAAAAACCCGGTGCTTCATTAATTAAACTTTTGCTGATGATAATGTTATTACCTGGTACACGCATGCGTGGATATCACTTCCCACGCGTGGATCACAACCAGTCCATGGCGAGTGTACTGAACTTTTCTTAAACCACCATGAATATTTTGTTTTCGAAGAAATTGTTATTATTGTTATTTATTAGGGTTTAACGAGAATTTAACGGCCAAGGTCATATCGTGTCTGTGAAAGTTTTACGGGGTGGGGGAGGAAGCCGGAGTACCCAGAGAGAACCACCGAACAACGACGAGCAGCTGCCAGCTCCCCAACATCGTAACTCAGCACTGCAGAACAGGCAGGGTTAGATTGGGTTAAGTCATGTGCACCATCAACGTGCAGTTCGCCTTAGTACACGGGGTCATCGTGCCCCCCGTGTGGACAATCGGGTTAGAGTGCCCTGCCCAAGGACACAACGCGGAAACCCGCATCGATCGCTCAGACGGGCACTCATCCAAGGATAAACCGGGATCGACGTTGCTTAATTTCGGTGATCTGACGATAACCGGTGACCGCAACACCACCGCGTCCCCTTCCAGACATCTAAATTTGAGAGTGAAACATTTTGCTCGACTGCGCCCCGAATCTTAAAAGTAAGGATACCATCATGTTCCTCACCAACTAGCACGCTCCTTCTAACATTTGGGTACCCAACACAGCTCCTGTTATCACTCCTACTTACACTACGGTCACCATGGACTGGTCACTTTCCATGGATGGGCAATATTTCTACGGACGCAATAATATTAGATTCCAAACACTAATTATAGGAATAACCAAAATTTAATCAATGAAGCATCGGGTACAACCTTGAACATTTTGTTTTCGAAGAAACTGTTATTATTATTTATTAGGGTTTAACGACAATTTAACAGCCAGTCATATCGTATCAGTTTTAACGGTGGAGGAAGCCTGAGTACCCGGAGAGAACCACCGAGCAACGCCGAGTAGCTGCCAGCTCCCCAACATTGTAACTCCGCACTGCAGCACAGACAGGGTTAGATTGGTTGAAGACATGTGCACCATCGACGTACAGTACGCCTTAGTACATAGCGCCATCGTGCTCCCGTGTTGACAATCGGGGTAGAGTGCCTTGCCCAAGGACACAACGCGGGAGTCTGAATCGATCGCTCAGACGGTCACTCATTCAAGGACAAACCGGGCTCGACGTTGCTTAGCTTCGGTGATCTTACCAAAACCGGTTATCGCAAAGCCACAGCGCCCCCTTTCGAAGAAATAGAAACTAAGATGTAAATTCATGTCTTTTCACTCGTCAAATTACCAGTTTATTCCTAGTAAAGACCACCTATTTGTATAATACGTTAGCTGCTGTATAATACAGTGTGAAATTCAATGCATATCCCTCAAGTTCCTCCTTTGCCAGCTTTGATAGGCAATAAAATATTCTGGTAAAAGTAAGTCCACTCATTGCATCTCCAATGGCGAGCCTGGTTTTGTGAGGAACGTTCCGTTCGAGATTTCTGTATGTCTTGGAAACTGTCACTAATCAGAATATTTCTTCTTGTTCCCGAATTAATGAAATTTAGAATTCGCGACTGTCTCAGCTCTATGGTAGCTGGCAATAAGCATCATGTTAATGGTCGGCTAGCTATTTTATTTTCGGGGTAGCTAAGCCAGCTGGGTCAGCATGACGTTGGGATATTTTCGTCTAAAATAACGAATCGCTCTTTTTAGTAATCATGTGGTTTCTCACGATACTAGATTTGATATTTCGGCTGATGTCATACATGCAGTCATAGAAATATAGGTCTATAGCACCCGATTGGGCCAAATTTTGGAGTAGAATACCTGCTAATTAAGTAGCAAGTTGGTAAGGACATGCACATTATTTTTTTCAGTAACTCTTAGTTTTAAACTATAATCCCGACTGACAAATATTCCAATTACATCATTAAGGCATGCCTCCAAAGAAGGCATACCAGTGGTTACAGAATGATCAGCAGTAGGCCTACAGGGGTGCATACTGTGCATTTTATACTACCATTCCTAACTACCAAGGACCCACGCGCAATACCGCATTTGACATCCATGCATTACACCCCCTCCCTCACAATTCAACAAAGTCTAGCATTACGTACTCACTATATCAGTCACAGGATAATGTAAAGCATTAGGTGGATTAGTAGTACCGAAGGCAAACAGGAGACCTGCAAGGCATATCGCCCATACCATACTACCATACAATTAAAACTAGAAGTCCTGTCAGGAAATGCGCACAAATAACACGTCGATCTGCGCATTGGTCTAAACGTTATGACCATAGTAAGGTATCAAATTCTGTACATATGGTCCCTGTACAAGCAATGGGTCAGCCAATGGACCTCCGGGTAACCCGGAGGGCCATTGGCAGAAACATTGCATGTGTTTGCTATGAGTAACCAGGACACCCTGCCGATTTTTGGATGCCATTCCATATGGCAATTGCACTCAATTCCTACGCGCAATTAAGCCTAGATAAGCGCATAGTTCGTGAAAGGACTTCTAGTATTAACTGTATGAATCCAGTAGGAGAAGCCAGACCTGAACAACGTAATGTCGAGTTGTACAGTGAACAGCACCAGCGGTTAACGTCTTTAAGACGCCTCGTGCGCTTCATGACGTCACGACGCCATTAGCAACGGGGAAAGATTTCAAAAAACCCACCTTTCCCATCAATTTTCCATCACACACCCATTCTTTTTATCGAAAACTATATACATACGTGTATACATCGCTATATGTATCATGTGCCGGATCTAGTTGGGTTTGACGTAAAACACGTCTCACACTGGCTACTGCAAAAATCCGGTTTCTATGGAAATTTAACACTAGCGGCTTGGACAAAAGGCCGAGTAACAGGTCACGAAAACCTCATGTTGTGCTATTCATGTTTTCATGATGCAGTTTGAATATTTTATCAGTCGGGATATCACAGTCTGGACAAATCGGGTCACACCACAAAGGAATACATGTATGGTCAATTTATTTATTTCTTGGAGTTTAACGAAACTTTTGACAGCCAGGGTTGGGCAGTTTTATGGGTGGCGGAAACAGGAGTACCTAGAGGGAACCACCGAACATTGGTGAGTAACTATCAGACTTCCCAACGAACTAACTCCGCCCAAGCAAGGTTAGCATTCGTCGATGACAAGATCCCCATCGACGTGCAGTACGCCTTAATAGACGGCACCAACGTGCCCCCACCCCCCTCCCCCAACCCCACGTCGGCAATTGGGTTTAGGTGCATTGCCCGAGGAGACAACAAAGTAACCCCCTGGTGAGGATCGAACCGTGGACCTTTCGGTTTGAAGTCCAGTGTCGTAATCACTGAGCCACCGCTCTCCCTCGTGTCTGCGCAGCAACTCTGTTGTTTAAGTTATTCTTAAAAGTGGGTTTCCGAGATGGTGTACTGAAGTCTCGACCTAGCCTGTGGGCCATATATCGAGTCGTACTAACACCGAGATGGTGTATTGAAGTCTCGACCTCTTCGCTGGGCCATATATCGAGTCGTACTAACACCGAGATGGTGTATTTAAGTCTCGACCTCGCCTCTGGGACGTATATCGAGTCGTACTAACACCGAGATGGTGTACTGAAGTCTCGACTTCGCCCCTGGGACATATATCTACTCCTACTGACACCGAGATGGTGTATTGAAGTCTCGATTTCGCCTCTGGGACATATATCGAGTCGTACTAAAACCGAGAAGGTGTATTGAAGTCTCGACCTCGCCTCTGGGACGTATATCGAGTCGTACTAACACCGAGAATGTGTATTGAAGTCTCGACCTCGCCTCTGGGACGTATATCGAGTCGTACTAACACCGAGAAGGTGTACTGAAGTCTCGACCTCGCCTCTGAGACATATATCTACTCCTACTGGCACCAAGATGGTGTATTGATGTCTCGACTTCGCCTCTGGGACATATATCTACTCCTACTGACACCGAGATGGTGTATTGAAGTCTCGACCTCGCCTCTGGGACATATATCTACTCCTACTGACACCGAGATGGTGTATTGAAGTCTCGACTTCGCCTCTGGGCCACATATCTACTCCAACTGACACCGAGATGGTGTATTGAAGTCTCGGCATCGCCTCTGGGCCACATATCGAGTCGTACTAACACCGAGATGGTGTATTGAAGTCTCGGCATCGCCTCTGGGCCATATATCGAGTCGTACTAACCGTAATGGTGCATTGAAGTCTCGAAGTCTCGGCATCGCCTCTGGGCCATATATCGAGTCGTACTAACACCGAGATGGTGTATTGAAGTCTCGGCATCGCCTCTGGGCCATATATCAAATCGTACTAACACCGAGATGGTGTATTGAAGTCTCGGTATCGCCTCTGGGTCATATATCGAGTCGCACTAACACCGAGATGGTGTATTGAAGTCTCGACCTCTCCTCTGTGCCATATATCGAGTCGTACTAACGCCGAGATGGTGTACTGAGGTCTTGACCTCGCCTCTGGTCATATATCGAGTCGTACTAACACCGAGATGGTGTACTGAAGTCTCGATCTCTCCTCTGTGCCATATATCGAGTCGTACTAACACCGATATGGTGTATTGAAGTCTCGACCTCGCCTCTGGTCATATATCGAGTCGTACTAACACCGAGATGGTGTACTGAAGTCTCGACCTCGCCTCTGGTCATATATCGAGTCGTACTAACACCGAGATGGTGTATTGAAGTCTCGACCTCGCCTCTGGGTCATATATCTCCTCCTACTAACACCGAAATGATGTATTGAAGTTTCGACCTCTCATCTGGGTCATATATCGAGTCGTACCAACACCGAGATGGTGTATTGAAGTCTCGACCTCGCCTCTGGGTCATATATCTCCTCCTACTAACACCGAGATGGTGTATTGAAGTTTCGACCTCGCATCTAGGTCATATATCGAGTCGTACTAACACCGAGATGGTGTATTGAAGTCTCGACCTCGCCTCTGGGTCATATATCTCCTCCTACTAACACCGAGATGGTGTATTGAAGTCTCGACCTCTCCTCTGGGCCATATATCGAGTCGTACTAACACCGAGATGGTGTATTGAAGTCTCGGCATCGCCTCTGGGCCATATATCGAGTCGTACTAACACCGAGATGGTGTATTGAAGTCTCGGCATCGCCTCTGGGTCATATATCGAGTCGTACTAACACACTAACACCGAGATGGTGTATTGAAGTCTCGGCATCGCCTCTGGGCCATATATCGAGTCGCACTAACACCGAGATGGTGTATTGAAGTCTCGACCTCTCCTCTGTGCCATATATCGAGTTGTACTAACACCGAGATGGTGTACTGAGGTCTCGACCTCGCCTCTGGTCATTTATCGAGTCGTACTAACACCGAGATGGTGTACTGAAGTCTCGATCTTTCCTCTGTGCCATATATCGAGTCGTACTAACACCGAGATGGTGTATTGAAGTCTCGACCTCGCCTCTGGCCATATATCGAGTCGTACTAACACCGAGATGGTGCACTGAAGTCTCGACCTCGCCTCTGGTCATATATCGGGTCGTACTAACACCGAGATGGTGTATTGAAGTCTCGACCTCGCCTCTGGGTCATATATCTCCTCCTACTAACACCGAGATGGTGTATTGAAGTTTCGACCTCGCATCTGGGTCATATATCGAGTCGTACCAACACCGAGATGGTGTATTGAAGTCTCGACCTCGCCTCTGGGCCATATATATACCGTTAATACGGACTTGTAGCACTACTGCAGGTTTGTTAACTGACACAGATAACGACCTCTACTCTCGGCCAAGTCTCAGAATGTCAAATGACGATCCATATTCTGCTACGAGACTTGAAACTAAAAATACACAACACAACACAACACTGCATTACGCACTACCGCACGGCACGCCGCCCTTGATGGATAATAATCAAGGGGTTAAAATGGGACCTACAATGAATATATATCGACCATACTATACTACCGCACTAGATAACCAGGCATTACCGCCGCCCACAATAACATTACAGATGACGTATACGTATACTACTGAAGACTTTATTTTAGCTTTTGAATACGATAACCATGGAAAATGGATATTATTGGTAAAAGAGGACATTTTTCAACTTGCCAAAAAATTGACGAAGCGAACTGGTATGGGTTCAATATCGAGTATGAGAACCGCTACTGTTAACTGGTAGAGTGCTGGAAGCCCATTGTTGGGCTTTATCCTGAAGTGCAGATACCACAGTTTAAAGGCTTGGTATTCTGTGGATGTGCTTCGATTAATTCTTAATGTAATATTATTTAGTCTGGATGGAATTGCCTTGCTATAATTTATGGGAGAGTGCCTGTAGACACTCTCCCATAAATTGTAGCAAGGCAATAACATGTGAACAAAATTTTAACACCCCAAAAAACTTAGCACTCTACCAGTTAATTACAGCTTGACAACGCCTACTCATGCTCCTAATCAGGTTCTTGTGGTCCTTTGTGGGATGTTGTTCCATTCTTGGACCAGCATTGCACCAAGCTCCTGGATACTTCTTGGCTGGAGTGGACGGGGTGAAATTGCAAGCGGCAACTCATTCCAGACATGTTCGATTGGATTGAGGTCGGGGGTTTTGCTGGCCAGTCCATACGCGCAATCAACTCCCTCTGTCGGTACTCCCCGACAGCATGGGCAACATGAGGACAAGCAGTATCGTCCATCAGAATGAATCTATCACCCACTGCACCTGCATACAATCTGACGAGGACATCCAGGATCTCATCAATATACCGCTGTGCAGTCAATGTACCACGTTCAGGGACACAGAGCTCTGTTCGTCCATCCCTGCTGATGCCACCCCAGACCATGATTGACCCTCCACCATGGCGGTCATGCTCAGCAATGTTGGCTTCATGGAATCGCTCTCCCTAGAACCCTAGAACGCCTATCTGTGTGGTCTAGGCAGTACCTTGACTCTTCTGTAAAAAGGACAGGTCGCCAATCTTCTCTGGTCCATCCAACGTGGTCCATGACCCATTCATATCGTGTCTGGCGGTGGTTCTGTGACCACGGAATGCGAATACGTGGCCTTCTCGCTCGGAAACCACATTTGTGCAACCTTGCCCGGATAGTCTGCGTCGAAACATTTACCTCGGATGCATTCTGAAGGTCACTGTGAAGCTGGGTTGCTGTGGCAAAGCGGTTCATACGGGCCTGAATGATCAAAAACAGGTCTTCAGCTGCAGATGTTGGCCTGTCTCTGCCACCACCATGCCGTCTTACTGGTGTGCCATACTGTTGAAATCTTGCCCAGGGTCTGGTGATCACCGTATGGTGCACACCAAGGGCTTCACCAACCTGACGATGGGTAGCCCCTTGCTCCACCATCCCTACAGCCCGCCACATTTCTGCTTCAGACAAATGTCTTCTTACATTTGCATTTGCCATATTCAATCATTAAATCACAAGGGTTTGTGTTGAAATGAAGACTGAATACCCTACCCATGTCATGTACATGCAGACAGTACACGAAAACATCATGAAAATTAAGGGGGACATGCTTTCCATGACTGTCACGAAAAGTCTGCCTGTCAAGAGCTAATGTAAACACTGGAGACCATCTCAATACATTCCTCAATCATATCCACCAAAAATATCGCAAATATCTCACAAGCAAATTTCACAATGATGTGTCAAATATTTGGTGCTTAGCAAACTTTGAGTAGTTCATTTTTTTAAACTATTTTTTGTCATGGAATTTCCATCCGTGCGAAGACGAGAAGTCTGTGTGAATACTCTCCCAACTTCGTGATATGTTTACAGAGGAACTCGCAGCTGTATCTTCGGTAAATGGTGGATTGCTGACTGGTCGCTTGCTTTTTCGCATAGATCGATGAGAGCAGGTGTCCGCACACATTCCTCGTTAAATATAGTTCTTCTATCTCCAGCACTTTCTCTAAATTTAAATCTGATCTTCTTTCAACCCACTTTTCTTTATAATGATCTCATTATTTTTTCGATTGTTGAATTCTAATCACCGGAAATTACTTGTGAACTGTTTCTGACATTGATCGTGAATTTAAATGTTCTTCTAGACTAATGCCGTGCCCCCCCCCCCCCCCCCCACCCCCACACCCCTCCCACTTCCTATGAAAGATATGTGTGTCTCCTGTGAGAAGGCCATGTGAGATAGCTTCCTATCTCACATGACCCACGAGACCGGCTTATTAGCATATTTAATGAGCGCAAGACTGTTCAATCATCGCACGTTCTTCTGTGAACAAACAGCATGGTGTCACGTTTCGGAAATATTAGCAGACGAACATTTGTCGAAGAAAACAAAAATAAAAACACAGATCGCAAAACCGAAGGACACGACTTTTTAATATTATATTTTGGGTGAACGCCGTTACGAGTGGAGAAAGTTGCACGAAATTCCAGTCGGAAAATGATTTTATTACACACCCGTAACTGTATTTGTCACGATCACATGGATTTTAGGGGCATGCGGTAATTTTAACCAGAAAGCTCTAGTGCAATCTGATAAAAAGTACCCTTCGCGTGCACAAGTTCTCTCGTTAGACTGGTTCTTTTAGTTTGCAGCGTTCAGTGGAATATAACCAATGAGAACCATCGGCTATATTTATCTGTCGGAATTACCGATTCTCATTACAAAATGTTTGATGCACAACTGTGCTAAAAACTGCTGAAAGTCATGAAAGACACATGATCTCTGCCAAGAAATTGAACAGTGAAACTCAACCTTTGCTTTCGTTATTGAAAATCGAGGAAAACTGAATTAAATTTAGTGCAAAAAAGTCCAACTGGGTTCGATATTGCAGCCAGCCACTAGTACAGTTCTAAAAAAAAACTTTGTTACAATGTTGCCCTCACCGCTGCGTGCTGCGGACGAGTCGATAGGCCTACGAGGTATACTGTGTAATCCTATTTGATTCACACTTCGGCAATGAAGCAGCACGTTCAGACGGCGACACGCCGACAGCGTCTGAAGATGTTTGACAGCTAGTACTTGCAGTTACTAATTAACTATCTCCAATTCCACCCTTACTAGATGACCACCCCCACCCCTCCACCCCCCACCCCTCGCTAGCTGAATAAAAAGGAAATTCGGAAGAATGAAAAGCCTGGTTTTATAAGAAAAACTCGGTATTTTACATTTGTGGAACCCATAATTTTACGGGCTGGTGGGTGTTGGGGCAACAGGTTTATTTTATTTTATTTTTTTGTGGGGGCAGGGGGGAAGGGCATTTTAGGGGGGTATAGTATTGCTAAAATATGACTTTCTGGAGTTTGTACTGGGGAAATTTAAAAATGTTACCAGCTACCCACTACAGAAATTCTGAAAAGTCTCGAGTAGGGTGGGAATGAGACCACGAAGGGGGGAGGGGTGGTAAATACATGTGGTCTGATGAATGCAATATATTGTCAGTTTTATGAGATGACTTCCATGAAATTCAAAAATAATTATTAGAATATTTAAAACCTAGACAATATGACAATATTTTCCAGACACAGATTGATGCGTATTTTTAAATGACTAATTTAGGATTTTTGCTAGTATTTCTGTTTTATACAAGGATATTTATTATTTTGCTTTAATTCTCAGCAACAAAACTTAAATCGAATGCCACCTATGTGACTTAGATACATGGGTGTATGAGATGGGGAGGGGATTGAGGCACTCTCACCCCCTTCACCAATAAGCAGTTAATTTTGCAGTTTTCATTGAAAGGGACTGGTATTTTCAGAACAGATTGTTCAGAGGGAGGGGGTCTTTTTATAATTTTGGCAAATATCAGGGTAGTGGGAAGAGCATTTGCATAGGCAAATTCGAGGCAAGGGCCTGCATTTTGATTTTGAAACAAAAGTTCAGGGCAGTTTGATTGGTCAGCCCCCATCCCCAAGAAAATGTTCTCCAAAAGCCTATCATTTTAGCCACATTCTATTAGTCCTCTTCAAAACTACTTACTGAATGCAAATTCAGAATTCATACCAAATTCCAAATTTAAGACTGACAAGATATTGGAGCAGACACATAAAAAATTATTTTGTTTTGAACCAGATACCAAGAAAATAATATTGACAGAATCGTTCAGATAACTAACAGGTGAAGTGTAGTACTACTAGTACAAAATAATGTAAACATTAATCAATCTTTGAAAATATTATTAACCAAAACAAGTTGGAGCTTACTGGTGAGAACAACCGCCCCCCCCCCCCCCCCTCTCCCCTTATTTCTCTTTCAGCCTCTGATTAAGACTGTTGGATACTCATCTCGTGAGCTTTCAAGAAAATGTGTCAGGTTATAGATGGGTGTGGGGGGGGGGGGTTGTAAAAATGGTGTACAAACTGTGGAGACAAGACATGACATTTTCTTGCAGTTATCATGCAATATATTTCTCTCTTTGTATATCTGTAGTATTATGTGGACAACCTAAAGCTTTTATTTGTAAGTGCAGACCATTTCAAACAAAGGTTATCAAGACTTGAGGTAAAATAAAAAGAAGGTTAAATTTCAAGTCAGAAACTTTATAATGTTGAAAAATAAAGTGCAAACTTACCAAGACTGCAGAGCTCACTCAGACTTGAAGTCAGGAGTCAGAATGGAATCTCAAACTGCCTCAGGCTCAGTTACTCCAAACGATCGAATGAATGCCCCGAAAGGTTAATTATTGCACAAAATGTCTTTTCTCGTCCAGTGTGTACGTTTTTTACAGTGCAGAACAGAAATGACCGATGTCCACATGCGATAGCCTTGTGGCAGTAGTGCATGTATCGTCAAGCCGAGTTCAAACTTATATTTTCAGTTTCAGTTTAAAAAGCACGAAATTTAAACAGAGCGGCCAGTTCGCACCGTATTCAAATTAAAACCCTTGTACATTTTCCATCCTCCAGATATAATGATGCCTGCACACACAATTTTGAAAACACAATTGAGACCTCATAATTTGTGAAGTCTGATATGCTGAACGCAATCTTTTGAGTTTTGAGTGTTCGGATCGACATTTTTTTGCGAATAAAATGAATCAATAGCGATTCTACAGGTGGCAAGGTCAAAGACTTAAGACTGGTTCTCAGACAAAATTGCCCGTTTCTCTCTAAAATTCCTTCAACCGTTCAAATTGTCGACTATTTAATTAAATTAGCGATTAATTACAGTGAATTCCTTTTCATGGTTGGGTGTGTAATAAATACAGAACCACACTTATGTTGGAATGGGTTAACGATTACTGGACTCGAGACGTGTGGCGCTGGGATAACCACTCGAGCCTACCGGCTCTCGTGGTATCCCTGCGCCACTCGCTCTCGTCCAGTAATCGTTAACCCATTCAAACATAAGTGTGGTTCTGTATATAGAATACATAGCAGAATTACCTGTCTGACGTCATCGGAATGTGTCAATGTTCATTTTGCTACAAATTCTTCACCCTTGTCTTGTCGGAGTTGGAAATTAAGTCCGTGGTATATACCTGTGGTGAATATACATAACGTTTGTGCGCTGTTTCCGACAAGCAAATCACTTTTTTCAGAAATGGACAATAAAATTGTTCGATACAGCAGTTTTTGATACATGCCTTTTAAGAACCTCAGGGTGTTTTTGTGGGGGGGGGTGGAATTATCCCTGATGGGGTGGTTGCGAGATGGGTTAATCTCACCCTTGTGATAAGATATTTGGGTCAGACACCTGGCAAGCCCTGTGTATGGACCAAATATCTTGCCCTCGGGTGGAATTTTCCCAACTCACAGCCTCAACCATCTTTACTGCACCTCGGCGGCGTTCGTTCACTTTTCAAGATTATTATTTTCGTGTCAACATTTCTCTGGATATACATTTCAGACAATTATGATGACATTCTGCGACAATTTTAGTCCTTCATCGGTGAAAAATGATTCCTAGACAACAATCATTCACGGAAGTAATATATCATCTGTTGTGTGTTGTTCGACGACCCTGTTTCCGTCGTCCATCAGTTTTTGTATCCCAGGCTTCTTAAGAGAAACTAAGTTGCATCCATGAGCTAATCTTTTTTTGGAATAAGGATGCCAACTCTCACATTTTAGAATCCTGTCCAATAAGATTGAAGTTCTTTAAAAAGAATTTCTCATGAACCAGCAGTCACAATGCTTCAAGATTGTTCCTGGACACTGAACCCTATAACCAATTCTGCCTGGAACGTTTCCTCCCACGTAGTGCTTCGTATCTCGATTATTCGTCCAAAGGTTTATTATTTTATTCTTCCAAGCTTTCTCGAATGAAGATGGCAACCCTCATAGCTTAGAAACCTGTTCAATACGCTTAGAATTCTTTAAAAACAGATTTTTCGTGAATCACCAGTCACTATGCTTTGAGATATAGTATTCAGTTTCCTTCAGTAGCGAGATTCCAGTTTTTTAGGGAATTGTTTTTTTCTGTTACCAACAGATTCTATGTTATATATACAAAATAAAAGGTTTTGTACCTCAACTTGACGAAGTCAAGCTGAGCTATTGCCATCACTTCTAGTCCGCCGGCGAACGAACGTACGTCCACAATTTCCTTTGGCAAACCTCACAGGTCGCATTTATTATCAGATTACTTTGAAACTTGGTATGCTTGTTTGGGGTGACCTCTAGATGGGATCTATCGATTTTCTTCCTTTCCGTCAAAAAATGTTGCCGCGGCCAACGTTCTTAGAACTTAGTTTAGTCAGACCTCAATATTTCCCTTTGGCACACCCTACAGGGCACATTTATGATTGGATTGCTTTGAAACCTGGCATGCTTATTTGGGGTGATGTCTAGATAGGAGCTATCGATTTTCGTCCATTTCTGTCAAACAATGTTGCCGCGGCCGACGTTCTTAGAACTTAGTTTAGTCAGACCTCAATATTTCCCTTTGGCACACCCTACAGGGCACATTTATGATCAGATAACTTTGAAACTTGGTATGTGTGTTCGGGGTGACTTCTAGCTGGGAGTTATTGTTTTTGTTATTTCCATAAAACTTTATTGCCGTTATCACCAGCCTTTAAACTTACAGCATTTGTTTTGCCTTGAAACCTGGCATGCTTATTCGGGGTGACCTCTAGATGGGAGCTATCGATTTTCTTCCATTTCCATCCGTCAGAAAATATTGCCGCTGGCAACGATCTTTGAACTTTGTTCAGTCAGGCATCAATACACTCCTTTGGCACGCCGCACAGAGCACATTTTTGATCAGATCGGTTTGAAACTTGGTATGTTTGTTTTGGGTTGCCTCTAGATGGGAGCTGTCGATTTTCTTCTATATATGCTAATAAATGTTTCCGCTGGCAACGACCTTTGATGAACTTAGTGCAGTTATGCATCAAAATTTCCCCTTGGTGCACCCTGCAGGGTGCTGAGCTATTGCCATCACTTCTCGTCCGCCGGTGTACGTACGTACGTCCACAATTTCCTTTGGCAAACCTCACAGGTCGCATTTATTATCAGATCGCTTTGAACTTGGTATGCTTGTTTGGGTTGACCTCTAGATGGGATCTATCGATTTTCTTTCTTTCCGTCAAAAAATGATGCCGCGGCCAATGTTCTTAGAACTTAGTTTAGCCAGACCTCAATATTTCCCTTTGGCAAACCCAACAGGGCATATTTTTGATCGGATTGCTTTAAATTCTGGCATGCTTGTTTGGAGTGACCTCTAGATTGGAGCTAATGATTTTCTTCTATTTCCATCAAAAAATGTTGCCGCTGGCAACGACCTTTGAACTAAGTTTAGTTAGGCATAAATATAGTCCTTCGGTATGCCCTACAGGGCACATTTATGATCAGATTGGTTTGAAACTTTGTATGCTTGTTTGGAGTTACCTCTAAATGGGAGCTATCGATTTTCTTCGATTTCCGTCAAAAAATGTTGCCACTGGCAATGACCTTCGAAGAACTTAGTGCAGTTATGCATCAATATTTCGGTTTTGGCACACCCTGCTGTGCACGGTTTTGACCAGATCACTTTGAAACTTGGTATGCTTGTTTGGGGTGAGTTCTAGATGGGAGCTATCGATTTTCTTCCATTTCCGTCAAACAATGTTGCCGCTGGCAACAGTCTTAGAACTTAGTTTAGTCAAACCTCAATAGTTCCCTTTGTCACACCCTACAGGGTACAATTATGATCAAATTGTTTTGAAACCTGGCATGCTTGTTTGGAGGTGACCTTTACATAGGAGCTATTGTTTTTCTTCCATTTCCCGTCAAAAAAATGCTGCCACTGGCAACGGCCTTTGAACTTAGTTTAGTCAGTGATCAGCATATTACTTTGGCACGCCCAACAGGGCACATTTATTATCAGGGTGGTTTGAAACTTTGTATCTTTGTTTGGGGTTACCTCTAGTTGAGAGCTATCGATTTTCTTCCATGTCCGTCAAAAATAGTTGCCATTGGCAACAACCTCTGATGAACTTAGTAAAGACTTAATGCAGTTAAACATCAATGTTTCTCTTTGACACACCCTGCTGGGCTCATTTATGATTGGAACGCTTGCAGATTTGGTGTGCTTGTGTGGGGTGGCATCTATATGGGAGCAGTCGATTTTCTTCCATTTCTGTCCAAAAATGTTGCCGCTGACCTTTGAACTTAGTTTAGTCAGACCTCAACATTTCCCTTTAACACACCCCTCAGGGCACATTTATGATCGGATCACTTTGAAACTTGGTATGTGTGTTCGGGGTGACCTCTACATGTAGCTGGGAGCTATTGTTTTTTTTCTTTTCCATAAAACATTATTGTCGTTATCACCAGCCTTTGAACTTACTGCATTTGTGCATCAACTTATCCCCTTTGCACTCTCTGCAAGGTATATTTATGAATTTCCTTAAAAAATACAAATAGACATTGCCACAAGCAATGGCCTTCGACTTGGTGCATTTGTGTTTTAACATCTTCCTTTGGCATTCCGCAGAGGGCACATCCATTATCAGGTTGTTTTGAAACTTTGTATGCTTATGCAGGGTGACAAAGACAGGAGCTATTGATTTTCTTTTCATTTCCATCAAAAACTGTTGCTGTTAGCAACAATCTTTGAATGTATTGCATTTGTGCGTCGACATTCTTCTTTGACATGGCCTACAGGCCACATTTATCATAGGATTGTTTTTGAACTTGGTGTGCTCATTAGGCAAGACCTTTAGATAAGAGCTATTGATTAGCATTCAATTCTGTGAAAAAAGTTGTCATTTACAATTACCTCTGAACATACTGTATTTGTGTATCAACATTCTTCCTTTAGCCAGTCTCACAGTTTACATTTGAAAATGAGGTTGTGCACACACAATTCTGTTACATTGAAATTTCATCAAATAACATTGTTACCAGTGATCTTTAATTTTGCCATTTCATTTATAACTTACCACGTTAAAGTTTGTCAAGTTGAGCTAAAGCGCCATTGACACCTTCATTTGGTCTTGTACTCGAACAAAATTTCGTCTCTCAATTAAGTGTCAATGACGCGCGCAGATTCTCGAAGCAAAAATTTCTCAAGTGTGTGAGAAAGTAAAAAACAAGTGCCTTCCCCCTGAACACTCACGATAAACATTCCATTCCCCGTCTTTCACAAATACTTTCCAAAGCGATATTCAATGTACTAATTCACCAAAACACCTCAAAATCGCCGTTCTTGAAGGTCGTTCGCGAGTAAACTTAATTATATGATATTATTACAAGATAAAAATATATCCCATTTATTGAATAATGATGCAGTGACTGATTAAATTAGATGAAGTTGACATATAGGGATTATGTTTCTATGTGTTAATCATTATTTATTTTCTCAATAATTTTGACAAGTTTTTGGTCGACGTTGGGTTAGATCAAATATATTGTACCGTACACTATCGTGAAATTCTTGTCACCGGAAACTTCCAACTTTTCTTTCGGGTGTTCTGCACGCATGTCTTCAATCAGGTCTAAAATGTAATCAGAATGTTATTTGTTTAAAACTAAAGACATGGCTTATTTACCTACCATACTCGCCTTTCTATTCCAAAGCATTCTGAGTCTCTCATGGCATGTTTACCATCCCGGCATGTAAACTATGGCGTATTGTATTTTTCATAAATAAAATGTCTACCAAATTTTATTCCGGTTTTATTCTTTTTCTATACCTTTGACATGATTATGTGTTTTCCCCTATTAATTTGGTGAAAATTTACTTTTTTCTCCTTTTAATTTGTTGAAAATGTGTTTTTTCTCCTTAAATATTATGTAAAATCTTTAACGTTTTTCGCTAGATTATATTCGAGTAAATAAAATTGTCGCCAGTTAAAAATCGAAATTGATTTTTCTGAAAAATTTCGTTTTTTACTTATTATAAATAATAATAAATATACCATTGCAAAATGTGTTGACAAGTTTTCACAGAATAAATTTTTTCTTCAGTGAGGAACATTTTTTCAACGTTCATTTTACAAGAATAATTTGTTTTTGCTTGGGTGTGGCAAAAATTCCTTTAACATTCGTTGTATAAGAATCGATTGTTTTACTAGCGTGCAGAAAAAAAAAAAAAACTTCAACATTCGTTTTATAAAAAAACTTTTTTTTCAACCTCAGTGTGAAAACATTTTTAATTCCATTTTATACGAATCATATTTTGAAATAACAAAATCAATTTCTAAGTCCAAAAAAATCTACAAACTCGTCCTGTAACCCGCATTTGTTTCTATTAATTGGCCACGTGACCTCATTGTTGTAGTCGAAGCATTTAGCAAACACGGGTTTCTATCAATTGGCCTCGTGACCTCCCTGTTGTAGTCAACGCATTTAGCAAACACGGGTTTCAATCAATTGGCCTCGTGACCTCCCTGTTGTAGTCGACGCATTTAGCAAACACGGGTTTCTATCAATTGACCTTGTGACCTCCTGTTGTAGTCGATGCATTTAGCAAACACCGGTTTCTATCAATTGGCCACGTGACCTCCCTGTTGTAGTCGACGCATTTAGCAAACACGGGTTTCTATCAATTGGCCACGTGACCTCCCTGTTGTAGTCGATGCATTTAGCAAACACGGGTTTCTATCAATTGGCCTCGTGACCTCCCCGTTGTAGTCGACCCATTTAGCAAACCCGGGTTTCTATCAATTGGCCACGTGACCTCCCCGTTGTAGTTGATGCATTTAGCAAACACGGGTTTCTATCAATTGGCCTCGTGACCTCCCCGTTGTAGTCGATGCATTTAGCAAACCCGGGTTTCTATCAATTGGCCACGTGACCTCCCCGTTGTAGTCGACGCATTTAGCAAACACCGGTTTCTATCAGTTGGCCACGTGACCTTCCCGTTGTAGTCGACGCATTTAGCAAACACGGGTTTCTATCAACTGGCCACGTGACCTCCCTGTTGTAGTCGACGCATTTAGCAAACACGGGTTTCTATCAATTGGCCACGTGACCTCCCCGTTGTAGTCGACCCATTTAGCAAACCTGGGTTTCTATCAATTGGCCACGTGACCTCCCCGTTGTAGTTGATGCATTTAGCAAACACGGGTTTCTATCAATTGGCCACGTGACCTCCCCTTTGTAGTCGATGCATTTAGCAAACCCGGGTTTCTATCAATTGGCCACCTGACCTCCCGGTTGTAGTCGACGTATTTAGCAAACACGTGTTTCTATCAATTGGACTCGTGACCTCCCTGTTGTATTGGACGCATTTAGCAAACACGGGTTTCTATCAATTGGCCTCGTGACCTCCCCGCTGTAGTCGACGCATTTAGCAAACACGGGTTTCTATCAATTGGCCACGTGACCTCCCCGTTGTTTTCGACGCATTTAGCAAACACGGGTTTCTATCAATTGGCCGCGTGACCTCCCCGTTGTTTTCGACGCATTTAGCAAACACGGGTTTCTATCAATTGGCCTCGTGATCTCCCCGTTGTAGTCGACGCATTTAGCAAACACGGGTTTCTATCAATTGGCCACGTGACCTCCCCGTTGTAGTCGACGCATTTAGCTAACACGGGTTTCTATCAACTGGTCTCGTGACCTCACTGTTGTAGTCAACGCATTTAATAAACACGGAAAGTGGTTCGCCCGACGATTAAGTCCGGATGCAATCATATATCACCCTGAATGCTTCGCTCCTGAATATTCTCTTCTATGCGTCCAAGTGAGAATTGTTTGTCCACTAGCTTTCTTCTTCTACGTTTCATCTCAATTCCTCAAAGGCAGGACGATTCTAACCCTCGTTATCTTCCGTTTCGTTGTCGTCCATTTCCTTTTTCACTTCAATTCCTTTCGCATCTTCCGTTTTTGCAATTTCTCAAGGTTATTCATCCCAACATTTGGACTAGGGGCAGAAAGTCGATACTTTCGCAGCGTATTCACAATTGGACAAAATCTTTCTTTTTTTCTCAAGTCTAGAATGACTTTTCCAACGTTCATTTTATAAGAATCGTTTTTTTTTTTCTTTCAGTCTGACGTGCGGAGAAACCAATCTCGAGATGAAAGTAATTCCGTACTAATTATTCTACCAACAATTCCACGGAAGGAGAATAAAACAAAAATAGACTAAAAATAATGCACAAAGTCGATTCTCATATACTGAACAAGAAAGAAAATGTTTCCATGCTGGAGTAAAGAAAGTGATTTTTATAAAATATTATCATTAAAACTTCTTTTTCTGGGACCGAGAAAAAGCAATAACATTTTTAATAAAATGATCGTTAAATTTTTTTCTGAAGTCCAGAAAAAAAATTATTTTTAGAAAACGATCATTCCAAAAAAAAATCGTAGTCTAGTAAAGAAATTGATTCTTATAAAATTTATTGATGTTTGCACAATGGCTAATCGTGACTGTGACAGTTTTAAGGGTAGAGGAAGACGGAGTACCCGGAGAGAACCACCGAACATCGTCAAGCAACTGTCAGCTCTTCAACATTCTAACTCTGTTCGAACTCCGCTCAAACAGGGTTACAGCAGTTGAAGACATGTGCACCATTGTGTACGCCTTAGTACACGGCGTCATCTTGCCCCCATGCAGGCAACCGGGATAAAGTGCCTTGTCGAAGGACACAACGCGGGTCGACCCGGATGGGGATCGAACTCGGGGCCTCTAGCACAGAAGTCCAACAGTCTACCACTGAGCCACCGCGCTCCCGATTCTTATAAAATGAATGTTGGGCAGTTTTTTTTTTAATCAGGCTGACCCACAATTTATTTTACGCAGAAAACTCAGTAACCCTTTACCTAACGCAGACGATATCAAAATTTATTATTTTAAATGTAATTTTTTAAACTTTTTAAAAAATGATCAACAAAACCATATCACGTGACCCCTCATTGGAACGAGCTCGATGAGCTCGTTCCAAAGAGGGGGTCACATGATATGGTTTTGTTGAAATGTTTTGAAAAATAGTATTTTTTCAGCTGCTGACTTTGCATATTACGCGGGCGGATGTGGCCGATTCGTTAGGTAAAGGGTTAAGCTAGAGGTCATAGAGTCCGAGTGATGCAGCAGTCTAAATGATGTAGAAATCTCATTTTGTACACACTTAGATCCAAAGCCGCTACTGATGAATTACCGTTATTCAGCTCCATCTGGCCTGTGGTCATCTTCCACTTTCATCGCCCAAGCTGTAGTAAAGGCTCAATAGCATACAGACAGTCCATCGTGTACTACCATATCGGATAACCAATCATACTACTCACAGCACTGCATGAGCTACCATTACCTACTACCCAAAGGATGGTTTTCCACATTAGGTGGTTTGAATGATAATTTAAATAAATAAAAACATATAAATAAAGTAAATAAGAATTTGAGAGCTCAAATTAACACATGGTGTTCTATTGCTGTACAAAAAGCTGTTGGCGGCTGAGAGTGTCAGATTAATTGTGTTATTTAAGAAATGACCTCCTGTAGAGGTAAGTTTTTATACCCGACTTAAAAGATTCGAATGAATGCATTTAAGTAGTAGTTGAGAGAACTCCAGAGTTTTGGACCAAGACACTCCACAATCTTTTAATTTTAAGATGACACATTTCGGTCAATATAAGAATGTCAATTTTTTTTATTAGGGTTTAACGACACATTAACAGCCAGGGTCATAGCATGTCGGTGACAGTTTTATGGGTGGAGGAAGTCGGAGTACCCGGAGAGAACCACCGAGAAACGACGAGCAGCTGTCAACTCTCCAACATCGTAACTCTGCACCGCGGTACAGGCAGGGTTAGAGCGGTTGAAGACATGTGTACCGTCGACGTGCGGTACGCCTTAGTACACAGCGTTATCGTGCCCCCATGTAGGCAATCGGGGTTAAGTGCCTTGCCCAAGGACACAACGCGGGAGCGCTAATCAGTCGCTGAAATGGTCACCCATCCAACTACTAACCGCGCTCGACGTTGCTCAACTTCGGTGATCTGACGAGAACCGGTTATCGCGACGCCACCACGCCCCTTAAGAATGTCAATGAATGTAAACTTACAGTTAAAACTAGAAGTCCTGTCATGAAATGCGCTCAAATAGCACGTTGATATGCGCGTTAATGTACGCGTTATGGCCCAAGTAAAGCTATCAAATTCTGTACATATGGCCTGTGCACAAGCAATGGTTCAGCCAATGGACCTCCGGGTAACCCGGAGGTCCATTGGCAGAAACATTGCATGTGTTTGCTATGAGTAACCAAGAGAACCTGCCGTGCTTTGGATGCCATATGATATGGCAATTGCGCGCAATTCCAACACGCAATTAAGCCTTGATAAGCGCACTATTCGTGACAGGACTTCTAGTTTTAACTGTATGATAAGTGGAAATATAACGAGTCGATAATTAAAATATGTCACCACATTGGGGTTTGAATAATGAACGTGGGGCGTGGTTACTCACTGGTTTCCGCATTGGACGTCAGATCGAAAGGTTATACTTCCTTACCCGCCCCATAGGTGTTCTTTCTTTGGGCAACACACTTAGTCTTAACTACCCATTTGGGAGAACGCTTCTTCAACTGCTGCTAACCCTCCTTGTGGGGATTAGGAAGTTCTATAGTAACTCGCCGCTACTCGGCAGGTAACCAAGCTTCCTACACCTGGTAAACAATCCAATAGGACCTAACACTGGCTGTTGAAAATAAATATCGTTAGAACAATTAATTAATTAATTAATTAATTATTTGATTGATTGATTAATTAATTCTCTTTGGAAGTTTTCAATTTGATTCTGATAAATTCTGTGTCGCAAACTATTGGACTTTCCAAAAGTACTCGCCTTGAAGGGACAGGTATTAAATTTTCAGGATTTTAACTTTGATTTCCATTTGAAAGATAGATTTGGTCCTAAGCATAAATAAATATTCAAAATGAATAGTTCTACTTTCATTTGAAAACACTACTGTTTGACGGGTTATTGGTAACACTGTTCTATACCTTCATTTAGTCTTTCTTACTAGAAATGAAGATCGGAGACTCACTACAAACATTTTGGAAAACAAGAAAGTAGAAAGAAATAAGGCCTTTCTTCTGAAAATTGAATACCCTCTTTTTGTTACGGTTACTATCAATACTGTTAAGATGTGAATGTGGTGTCATTAGGGGAACTAAATAAACAACAATGAGCAGGGTTAGGTCTTTTTACTACCTGACACATAGTTGACAAAGAAGTTTTAATGAAATCTTGTCAGACCTTTCTACATGAAATCAAATTGACAAAGAACTGTTAACTTTGTGTCACAAAATGCATCTCTATGTTTATAGCCATCGCTTGATAATCCGAACATGCAGTCATCGCCACCTGCGTCATCTGGGTTTCCATCTCCCCATTCTACCCATGCAAGTGGTTGTTTTTTCCAAGAGACGAACACATTCATGCCACTTTCATCAAACCCATCCAAATGTACTCGACCTGAAACATAGAACCAATAAAGTTGCATATTGTTTAAACAGATAGAGGCAATAATTCCTCCTAATTTTTAAGCTTTCTCGCATTTGACAGTTTAGAGGTTCGGAAACAAAAGTTTTCTGTTCAGAATTTCTGTCTTACTCTGTAAAACAAAAACAAAATTAGGACCTTAATTGGTCGTAGGTACCTGTGTTCCACACGCTATCTTTCTCATCTTTCGCCGACACAAGATGACCCTATCTGTCGAAAGAGACGTTAAATTCCAACAAATAAATAAAAAATACATAAATAATAATAAATAAATAAATAAATAAATAAATAGATAAATAAATAAATATATAAATAAATAAATAAATTTTGATGTCGGGAGGTAAATCGGACTACTTATTACAACACACTCTCTGATTTCGCAATGTGGAATTTCATAAACACGAGGTAATCTCTCAAGAGTCTCAAAATGAAGTTTAGTATCAGAAGAAATACCTCTTTACATTATGTATCAAACATAGATCTGTCTTATTTTCCGTTGGATGTTTAGCCATATGTATCGAAAAAGAACTGCCTAAATGCTAAACACATGTGACTGATATAGTGTTTATATCCGGAACTTAAATACAGGTAGACAGCTTTATCTTTCAGCATATGCGTTTCAAAATGATGTGATGTTGTTATAATTGGTAATCGATGTTTATGAGAACGAACGTGAGAGAGGCCATATTAGCTTTTTTGGACCCTGGAGGTATATTCCACGTCAATGTAGCGTCATCATGTCGTGCAGAAAATATTACAGAGATAAAATTCAATGTGTCTGTTAGAAACACAGCTCGAGAAGGGTTTGACAACAATCGGACTTTTTGCGTTTTGAATGATTTCCAAAAACGATGAGGTCCACACTTTATTTATTACATATCATTTTCGTTCCTAGAAAAGTCGCTTTTCAAGCTCGGATGATATTACATCAAACTCCGCTAATATGACGCCGATTTCGGCCGATATGAACCAAGCGTGAGTCATCCCCCACGATGCTTTACTGAACGCTACAAATTTGTTTACATAGAAATCGCTCATCGTTATTCGACAAATGCAATTAATCAGAAAATGCGTTAACGGGCTTGTGAGGTGTGTGTGTGTTGGGGGGGGGGGGGGGGGGGGTATATGGCGGGGAAGTAATGATGTTAGTAATGATAACAACAAGTAAAGATTAGGGGGGTGAGAAGAAAAAAGAAGAGTAAAATTTAACGCACAGTGAGATTTACAGACGCAGGCGGAAATTCATCGAAGTGAGGGAAGAGATAGTTCAGCTATCCGAACGTCTCGGCTTCCCTTTTAGGCTTTCCCCCTGTAGGCTTTCCCCAGTAGGCTTTCCCCTGTAGGCTTTCCCCTTGTAGGCTTTCCCCTGTAGGTTTTCCCCTGTAGGCTTTCCCCTGTAGGCTTTCCCCTTGTAGGCTTTCCCCTGGAGGCTTCCCCTGTAGGCTTTCCCCCTGTAGGCTTTCCCCTGTAGGCTGTCCCTTGTAGGCTTTCCACTGTAGGCTTTCCCCTGTAGGCTTTCCCATGTAGGCTTTCCCTTGTAGGCTTTCCCCTGTTGGCTTTCCCCTGTAGGCTTTCCCTTGTAGGCATTCCTCTGTAGGCTTTCCCCTGTAGGCTTTCCTCTGTAGGCTTTCCCCTGTAGGCTTTTCTTTGTGGGCTTTCTTCTGTAGGCTTTCCCCTGTAGGCTTTCCCTTGTAGGCTTTCCCCTGTAGGTTTTCCCCTGTAGGCTTTCCCCTGTAGGCTTTCCCCTGTAGGCTTTCCTTTGTAGGCTTTCTTCTGTAGGCTTTCTCTTGTAGGCTTTCCCTTGTAGGCTTTCCCCTGTAGGCTTTCCCCTGTAGGCTTTCTCTGTAGGCTTTCCCCTGTAGACTTTCCTTTGTAGGCTTTCTTCTGTAGGCTTTCCCCTGTAGGCTTTCCCTTGTAGGCTTTCCCCTGTAGGCTTTCCCCTGTAGGGAAGCCGAGACGTCCGGATAGCTGAACTAGGAGAAGGGAAGAAGTTATTACTTGGTTAGTTTCAGATCGGCAGAAATACAGTACGTGTAAAGTGGATTGTAACCAAATCACCCGCGGAGTGGAGTTATCGCCCGAACTATAACTTTCAAATTTTGTATATATCGATTAAAAACACAAGCAATGTTTCAGCCAATGGACCTCCGGGTTTAACCCGGAGGTTCATTGGCTGAAACTTTGCTTGTGCTTGTTATGATTTGCAACTTATTTGCAAATTATTGCTTGGGTGGAATCTCCACTCTGTGGGTGATTTAGTGATAATACACTCTCCACGTACTGTATATCAGCCCGATGTAACTACACATCAGAATCGATCTTCGTTCTTACAATGGTATGAAGTTACTTCAGCCGATATGAAACAAACAGGGTTATAACATCCTAGTACACACACAAAACACTTCATGGTGTCCTCTTATTATACTCCTACTCTTGAAGATAATGGGTGAGGGGTAAATTGGATTACGTGCGTCCGTCCGTCCGTCCGTCCGTCCGTTTGGCTGGGCCACCGCAGATGGCCTTGCGGGGTGACCGTTGCGAGATGACAAGTCGTTACTTGTGAGGTTGGGGGATACACCAACCACTTGTGAGTTTTTTTCAACTTGTGAGGTGCAAAAAACCCACTTGCGCAATTTTCTCCGTACCTAACACTAAGAGCACCTCACAAGTACATCTGCGACAGAACGTCCGTCCGTCCGAATTGGAAATAATATGGGACTTATGAGGGTTGTTTTCTGGCCTGGACAGGCATTATGAGCTTACATCCAGATAATGAGCTTACGTACAAATATTATGAGGTTAATATCTAAAATATGAGACTCGTGAGGCAAGAATCGATTTGTAGCGATTTTTCGGGGTTTATGTTAAGGATTATGGTCAGTTAACGGCTGGGGTTAGCGGTGCCCCCTCTTCAGGTTTATCTGGGGGGGGGGGGGTGGGGGTCTAACTATGTCTATTCCCCCCAATGAATTTTCCGAAGAAACGACTTTCAGCGGTTGTCCGAACGTTTTAAAATGATCAATTTTTCCGCAAAAAGTTAAGCACACAACTCGCGTTTTCCCGCATGGCCGTCCGTCCGTCCGCCCCTCTTGCCGGGCCACCGCAGATGGCCTTGCGAGGTGCCCGTCTGTATACAGTCGTTACTTGTGAGGTTGGCGGATAAAACCGTTAGTACACCAGCCACTTCTGAGTTTTTTTTTTAACTTGTGAGGGGCGAAAAACCCACTTATGAGTTGTGCAATTTTCCCCATACCTAACACTAAAATCACCTCGCAAGTACATCTGTGTCCGTCCGTCCATGCGTCCGTCCGTCCGTCCGTCCGTCCGTCCGTCCGGGCCAACATTGGGGGTTTAGGAGATATTATTATTAGGGGCTACCTCCAAATTAAGGTAGTGTTAGGGTTAGGAGTGGGGTGGGGTTAGGGTTAAGGGTAGCCCCAGAGTAGGGCTTAAGGTTGGGGAGGGTTAGGTCCCGGGGGGGTTAGGGTTGGGGTCAGGGGTGGGCTTTTAGTTTTAGTATCCCCTAAACCGAAAAATAGCTCCTAATCCTATTGGTTTGGCTAGGGTGGGGTTGGGACAGGGGTGGGGTGGGGTGGCCGTTAGGGTTAGGGGTAGCCCCAGAGTAGGGCTTAAGTTTGGGGGTTAGGTCCCGGGGGTGGGTGGGGGTTAGGGTCTGGGGTGGGCTTTTAGGGTTTAGGGTCAGGGTGGGGTAGTGTTAGGGTTAGGGTGTGGTTTTGGGGTACAGGGATTGGGGTTAGGGTTAAATATAAGTTCTAGGGTGGAGTGGTGGGGTTCTGGGTAAAATAAGGTTTTGGACATACAAAATGTTTTTTTGGTAGCCCATAAACCCGAAATGTTGGAGCATCCGTCCGTCCGTCCGTCCGTCCGTCCGTCCGTCCGTCCGTCCGTCCGTCCGTCCGTCGGGGATAAGGGGTCCTTTTGACAAGCCGCCCTTGCACACGTTTTCCGCATTGTTTCAACAGAGATAGGGTCCTTACTTTCTTTCAGTTAATTTATGCTACATCGGGCCCGCACTGCAGTTGGGGTTTGAAAAGCCTCCAGAAATAGTTCTTGTTGAAACTATTATTTGGTCTGGAGATGATTTAAATTCGTTGGCTCAGCGGGTTGTCATTGCATTTTAAACGGACAAATCGACGGTTCGATTCTAACCAGCAGAATCTGTGTTGACTGCAAACGTTGTATAATTTCATGTCCCTTTAACGTACATGAACGCCAAATGCTGTTTGACAAACTGAAAACGATGATAAAACCATCGAAGTCCTACCTACTCCATGGAAATGCAGACAAATCTTTCATATTTAATTTTCTTCGGGAATACATTATCAAAACGAGAAGGTTTGAAAACGTATTGGAAAATGGTAAATGGTCTGCGGTTGTGGGATTTACTCTGGTGCTGACTCAAAGTGATGCACATTTCAAGTACTACATGTAGAGCTAAATCTGAGTCTTGTACTCGGCCTATGTTAATTCATGTGATAATATGCCCATAGTAGCTTGGTGTAACAAATGTTCACCACGAGTGGTAATGTGGTGTTAACAGCGAGCCTTTGGCGCGCGGTTAACACCACTTCCCCACGAGTGGTGAACATTTGGTACACCAAGCTACTATGGGAATATTTTATTTATACCATGATCGTCAGGTTATTAAGAGTCGCTGTAATTTTTTCTCGATTTTACTGAGCACCAGCCGTACATACGTGCGAATCTGTTTTTGTTTACACGAGCATCAGTGGACGGTACTTCCGCAGTCAATTCTATTTTTATCGCAGAAACGAATTTTTCGTTTTAATAACATAATGACATACTACACTATGCTTTATTAACATGAGACAATGCATGTTTGTTAATTTTTGGCATCTTATGGGGTAAACCCATTTAAAAACGTAATAAATAATTGCCACTTCCATTTCACTCTTCGCGAGGCGAAGTGCGATAAATTTAGACAAGTTTGCATTCAGGTGGACGTCACCAAAGGTCTACGGGGATGTAGTTCTACTGTTGGTGTAAATTTTTACTATTGAAATCCCATTACCGGCGTGTTCATCACGGTTGGTGTGTAAAGCTAAAAATTATGTCATAGGCTTTTCATATATAGTAGAGTAGGTAATCATGGTATAAATAAGAATTATAGTAATAATAATTGATTTTCTAGAGCGTAAAACCACAAATAGTGCTCTAAAACTCTTGACAGAAATAAATACACTTTTCTGAAATGAAGAGTCACATCTGTTTTGGTTGCCTCTTAGAGAGGTTTAGGAGAATGCTTCAAGAAATAGGAAAGTTTTAAGATTTCTTTTGAAGACATCGAGAGTTTCTGAAGTTCTGACACTAATTGGCAGGGAATTCCACAATCTGGGACCCACGATGGAGAACACACGATCATGAGCCTGATTAGATCTGCCAAAAGTCACAACTAGTTGAATTTGGTTTTTAGATCGGAGACTGCGCGTTGGTTTATATACAGTGAGGAGCTATTGCAGGTAAACTGGAGCCAGTTTGTGGATACATTTGAATACTAAGATCAATATTTTGAAATCAATCCTCTGTTTAACTGGAAGCCAATGTAATTGTCTTAAAACAGGTGTTGTGTGTTCAGAGCGTTTGGTACCAATAATTATCCTAGCAGCAGTATTCTGAACTTTTTGAAGTTTCTGAATCAGGCACTGGGACAGCCCCACTAACACTGAATTACGATAGTCTAGTTGTGAGGTGATGAAGGAGTGCACAAGCTTTTCAAGTGCTGACTGGTTAAGATAAGGTCGCAGTCTTCCAACATTACGAAGCTGCCAGTAGCATTTGTGACATATTTTATTGATATGGATGTCTAGTTTTAAATTTGAGTCCATAATCAGTCCAATATTCCTGGCCGATTCACTTTTCATAGTGATGTTGTTTCCAACCAGAAATGATGTAACAGAGGGTGTAGGCATGCGAACCCCGGATATCTCTAAGAAGTAAGTTTTAGAGTCGTTCATTTTCAGTTTAAAGTATATCATCCATTCCCGCACAAGATTTATGCAAGTTTCCATGTTATTCACTGCGGTGAAGGAGTCAGATGGAACAGATGGGTTGAATGTGATGTACAGTTGGGTGTCGTCTGCATACAGATGATATGATATGCCATGCTTTTTTAAGAAGGCGACCGAGAGAAGAAGTGTACAGAGTAAACAAGAGAGGTCCAAGAACTGAGCCATGAGGAACACCACACTTTAACGTCCTGCTTTCTGAACCGATCTTATTAATGTATATTTGTTGACTGCGTCCTTCTAGATATGATGCAAACCACGATAAGACAGTTCCACAAATGCCATGCTGTGTCAATGTCTGCATGAGAATACCATGGTCGACAGTGTCGAATGCTACTGACAAATCCAAGAGAACAAGCAGTACAGCCTTACCCTCAGACACTGATTTAACAATGTCATTGTTGACTCGTAGTAAGGCTGTTTCTGTACTGTGGTTGGCTTTATATGCAGACTGGAAGGGCTCTAAAAGATCATTTTTATGCAGGTGATTTTTGAGTTGTAAGCAACAACCCTTTCCAACAATTTAGACAGGAAAGAGAGGTTCGATACTGGTCGATAATTCTTCAGGTTGTCAGGATCAGGAGATGGTTTCCTGATGAGTGGAGTAACAAGTGCTTTTTTCAATGCATTTGGAACAAACCCCTCATGTAGGGATGCAGATATTATAGATGTTATGGCTGGTAGAAGATAATCAATTGTCTCTTTTAAAAGGAATGTTGGAATTTGATCTAGATCATTGGATTTATTGGATGATGATAAAATCATTTTTCGAATGTCGTCTTCTGAGACAAAGTGAAAATTAGAAAAATCACTTTTTATGTCAAGATGATCAAACTCTGATGGTTCACGTGATGGTATACTATCCAGAATTACTTGAATTTTCGTTATGAAATAGTCGCTGAATTTTTCCAGAATTTCTTCAGTATTTAGCTGATCTGGGAGAATGACTTTTTGTTCTTTACCAAGGAGACTATTGGTTAGCGAGAACAGCACCCTTGTATTAGATGACTCCTCTATAAGAGAATTGTAGTACTCCCTCTTCGCCTTTTTGATGATCTTATTAGTTGTATTTCTTTGGCAGCACCCATCAGTCAATCATGACGTGTACACTGCCAACATTATGAAAACTCCACTTAATCAATTCTGCGGTGGGCATTAAACCTTTTTAATCAGTAACACCAACTCATGATGGCTTTACTGATTAAAAGGTTTATTTAGTACGCAAAATAATGTATGCGGCTGGCAAACAACATTTTATTCTGTCGGTGATTTTAGTCAAGCTATGCTATTTTGTGACACACCACTGGAAACGGCACAGAGAGCCTTCCCAGCAGTGCGTCACAAAGCAGCATGACTTCCGCCCGAAACTAGAGCTTCTCACCACCGTTGCTTTTCAAGCAGTTAAATGTAACATGGTGGTGTAGTGAAGTCACGTGGTTGAGTACGTTTGCCCACAGCAGAATTGATTAAGTGGGGTTTTCATAATGTTGGCAGTCTACACGCCATGATTGACTGATGGGTGTTATGAGAAATGCTTTGTAACTTACTGTATCTAATATGGACTGGTTATTAGATTTTCTATTAACCCTTTGTACCCGCGAGGCCGTTTTCCTGTCCAGGAATTTGACACGTCATAATTTCATTAAGTAGGATTGCTGCTGAGTGAATGTGAGGAATGGGCTAATCAATACTATATTGGGGCTGCATGGTGAAAATATTAACGGGTCTACCCCAAATAATGAAGATGGATCCTGCTAGTTGCTGGCGATGAACTGGGTTAATTTAGAAAAAAATGTCTTTGTAACTGATATGCGGTCACCTTTTCACAGCTGCACAAATACAATACAATGTGATTTGTACTATTTAAGGGTACGGTGTTATGATAGGCGTAGCCTGTTCGCCAAACCCGGTTTCAAATGAATTAAATAAAAATATTGTTTAAAAAAAACTGCATAGTGTCCTTTGGCAAGAAAATTAATTCCGATTGGCCACCTGCGGGTACACTGGCGCTGTGTACTAAGGCACACTGCGAGTCGATGGTGCATTTGCCTCCATTCACTGCAATCCCTGCTTGTGCAGAGTTAGTAAATTGGTGAGCCAGACAGTTGTTCCCCGCTACTTGATGGTTCTCTCCGGCAACTCTGCCCGCAAAAATTTCCGACACCGTATAACCATGGCTTTTTAGAGTGCAGACAAACATCAGTAAACACACAAACAATTTACTACCAACAGTACATCAAGTATAAAATATCTTATACACAGTAACATGAAAACTAACCTGGCACACCCAACTCGTGGAGTGTATCGTTGACACGGGTACGTACAGCCAAGCTTTCAATCAATATTAGATGCGCTCCATCTGTCTCACACATCAAGGTTGCAGTCGCATGGTTCATCTTTGATGCACTGTATTTTAAACACAGCTCAATATCGTCATACACCCAGAGGATATATTCTCTATCAGCAGGGCAATTATCTGTGGACAAAAATGTTTATCGACACATTGAAGCGTTCTGTTCAGAAACCAGTGAAGCGTACATATTTTGAGTAAACAGTACGCCAAGCAGCAATTAAAAATTGATTTTAAAACTGATGAATACAAAGGGTGCGCCGGAAGTGAATACAATTTGTGGGTCGTCAAACATAAAATAGCCCTGTGGTTAGTGGCATATGTTGACATTTTAGAGATATGATATGGTGAGTTTGCACGCAATACACTTAAATATGGAGAACAACGCGTTTGAATGATTCGGGTCAAGGTGTGGTTGGATGTGCGAATACTGTATGCGAACTCGTCTCTGCCTCTGTTTCCAGGGCGAGGTTGAGATAAATGACAGAAGGCTCGTAATTCTAAATCTGAGAACACATTTTACGCGTAATAACGCGGAATATATCTTTACTTGCTGCCACCCAAGGAAGATATGATACGGTATTTTTATGCATAATTTACACTTGAATACAGAGAACAACTTAAAACTCGGAACATATCTTTACTTCTTGCCACTCAAGGGAGATATGAAACGGTGATTTTATTACTGGGTTCGTGATTAGGAGCTAGGCAGCCACTTGCCAGGCAATAAATCGACCTGTAAGACATACGCCCATCTCAAACAAGTTTTTAAATTCTCATTTAACAATTAGGATAAGCGTGACGCTAAATTTTACGTTCCCATGACGCGGTATGCATTGCTACGGCACTTAACGTAACGGAATATGAATTAGTAAAAAACGAAAGCCGCTAAGAAGGGAGTAATCTCCCAAGCATGACGACAATTTGACAAAATTATAAAAAAGTATTTGATGAAGTGTGTATGTCGGTCTCATGAGACTTTACGCGACGAAAGTACTAACCGAATCATGTGTACGTAGCGTAAAAATGACCAAAACCTTTTGTATTCTATGAAAATGTGGATTACCGTGAATTATACAGACATATAAAAAATTGTTTGAAACTGCTGTCTGTTATTTTTTTCTCTTATATGATACACTTGTATGGACTGACTTTTGTTCTCCTATATATATAGAAAACGATCGAGAAATATAACGTGGTACAACCCTCCATTCGATCTACGTGTTAAAACCAATTTAGGCAAGGAGTTCATTAAATTAATATCAGAATGCTTCCCGAAAGGTCACGTGTTGGAAAAAATATTCAATAAGAACACATTAAAGCTCTCGTACAGCTGCATGCCAAATTTCAAATCTAACATCGAGACAGTCGGCAACGGGCAACCAACGGATGTGCAACTGCCATGCAACTGCCGGGTAAAATCAAACTGCCCCCTCGACGGCAACTGCAGGCAGAAAGGAATTATCTACCAGGCAACTGTCACAACCAAGAACCAACCGGGAGTCGAAACGTACATCGGACTCAGTGACTCAGAATTTAAAATTAGACTCGCTAACCACAAACAATCGTTCAAGAACAAAAACCTCCAAAACGCCATAGAACTCAGCAAGCACATTTGGACATTGAACAACAACAACACTCAATGCGAAATCAAATGGAAAATCATAGGAAAGGCCAAATCTTATTCGAATAGGACTAAGAAATGTAACTTGTGTGACCTAGAGAAATATTTCATAATCTGCCATGGCGACCGTGCGTCCCTGAACAAAAAATCTGAACTCGTGAGCACCTGTCGCCATGCGGACAAATTCCGATTGAAAAACGTCTAACGGGACCTGTGTTATACGAAATCAATCAGCTCATGCAGACTGATTGGTGAATTAACATACACACTAGTGATTGAACTGGAAGTGAGTAGTCATCAACGCGAACACATACACTGACTCAGTACGACTGGAATCCTCCTGACGAGTGGGTCAACCCATGAAACAATATTGTAGAGGAAATGAAATAAATGTGATCTGAAACATTCACCTCAATTTATACTGCTCCACTTAATTTAAGTTGTTGAGCACTTTGTGGATTGTTAAACGGACAACATTGTTCTATATATATATTTTGTATATATGTTTATTACACGCTTGTTCATTGAAATCCCATCAATATCAACACTAAACCATACGGAAAATGAAAATCCGTTCTGTACACATGTCCGGAATGGAAATCATTAACGAAGTATTTTTAAACAGAAGCGAAATTTCACTGGCATTTTCTAATAATTGCTTTTTATAGACGGGAATTCGACCAATAAACACAGAATGACACGCTCATGTGAATGGGTTAATCGATATGGTACTTGTGTCATCGCGGAATGATAAACTCGATTCCCGCTGCCTCTCGTTTTATCCTTCCGCGCTGGCACTCTTGCCATATCGATGGGTCCCCATTTACAGTTACAACTAGAAGTCCTGTCGTGAAATGCGCACAAATAGCACGTTGATATGCGCGTTAATAAACGCGCTATGACCATAGCAGGGCTATCAAGTTTTGTACATATGGCCTGTGCACAAACACTGTTTCAGCCAATGGACCTCCGGGTAACCCGGAGGTCCATTGGCAGAAACATTGCTTGTGTTTTCTATGAGTAACCAGGAGGACCTGCCGTGCTTTGGATACCATTCGATACGGCAATTGCGCGCAATTCCTTCGCGCAATTAAGCCTAGATAAGTGCACAGTTCGTGATAGGACTTCTAGTTTTAAACCTGCGCGTGTCGCTCTGTATATATATTCTACAAAGGACTTTGATTCCTGTCCGCCGTGCGCTACCTGAGTTATCTTCTGTAATTTCCCGATCAAACTTGAATTATGTGAATGAAGCTGATATCTTAAAGAAAAATACCATATTCGTTGGTCCGTTTACTTTCTTGATTGACAAGTATAACACTGGAAATCCTTCAGCGATTTGGGTTTGAACCCAGATTCTCGTTAATCACAATTCCAGGATCCGCCGTGTAGTTTCGTCATTATCACAGGAATGAGTTGTGGAGTTTGTTCACTTTCTTCTTTATGAGTTGTAATTATTTCAGTGAGGAGCTGTGACGATTTCCTTTATCGTCATTTACGTAATTACGGAGATAAGCTGTGCATGTCTTTAATTATTTGACGTTCAAGTATGACGTGTAACTTGTTTTCTCCCCCCAATGCATGTGTAACATACGTGTGTCCAGGGTGAGATAGCAGGGAGAGACAGATGTGTCCCACCCCACCCACGTGACGTTATACATTTATAACGTCATTATGACGTTATGCATATCGTATCAGTTTCTTGCTTCCAACTAATTCATATTGACGTCATCAGAATGCCGTGTGATCAAAGTTTGATGCTCTAAAACTCTTTAAACCCCAAGATGCCACCGTTCCTAATTGATTTCGTGGTATATACCTCTGGTATATACATAACTTTTGCATGCTCTTTCCGATGGTGTCATTAGTTTTTCAAAACAACGAATACCAAATGAGTTGATTATATCAGCACGTGACCGCCGATTACCTCTGGCTAACGTAACCGCTGTATGGAGGGGGAGAAAAATAATCCCTGATGGGTACGGGTGTGGGATGGGAAAATCTCACCCGAGGCCAAGATATTTGGGCCAGACACTCGGCAGCCGTACCCATCAGGGATTATAATAATCGTGATAACATTGGTGAAATGTGAAGGGTTTTCATCTCCGCGACCAGCTGTGTGTTTTCTTCATCATTATAATCATTGACTTCGGGTGTTTTTCATTAACACTTTCCCTTTATCACGGCAGTCACCTACAATTAAAACTAGAAGTCCTGTCACGAACTGTGCGCTTATCCAGGCTTAATTGCGCGTAGGAATTGCGTGCAATTGCCATATCGAATGTCATCCAAAGCACGGTAGGTTCTCCTGGTTACTCACAGCAACCACAGGCAATGTTTCTGCCAATGGACCTCCGGGTTACCCGGAGGTCCATTGGCTGAAACATTGCTTGTGCACAGGCCATATGTACTGGATTTGATAGCCTTACTATGGTCATAACGCGTAGATTAAGGCGCAGATCGACGTGCTATCTGTGCGCATTTTGTGACAGGACTTCCAGTTTTAACTGTACACATTTGTCCTACCAGTACCGGGAATGGGTGGTGGGGTGGTGGTTGGGGTTATCTGCATTGTTTTTAGATACAGAGTAGAGTGGATGGGGTTTTCGAGGCTGGAAAAAATTACAGATTTTTCCTACACTCCAATTTACTCACTCCTGTGCTTTATTTGCCGCATATAATCCTTTCTTTTCCCACCTAGATCATAGCATGCATAGCCCCTTGCCCGTCATATTAGGGTTATAAGGGGAAGGCGTCTCAAACATCTGAAGACCACGCCTGGAACGTCAGCAAAATACAGCATGTAATTGTACACAGTTGCCAAACTGTGTATGTTGAATACCTGAATACACAGAGAAAGGAAATCATCTGTAAAAATAGCAGCTTCGATGCCGTTCTGAATACTTTCATCAGAAAGAGAAAGTACGGTAGCTTATGTAGGCATAACCGACTAGGCCTTGGGTCATATTACATATCATATAGGCCTTGAGTCACATCAGATATCATGCCTAACATACTATGTTTGTTTTGCTACAACTCACCAAACATGGATGCGGTTTATAGTCATCTGTGGCAGACAACTTCATCGCACACATTTATTCATCTCGACTGATATCGGCCCTAAACTCGCATTATGGACAGTGCAGGCAGTGTATTGTGTGGTGGAGGAAATCTTCGGGGTCACAGACGTTTCCTTTCTTATTTGTAATCATTTTATACCTTGATTATCTGTGTTTACTGTTGTTTATTGAAATTGCTCTCGGAGGCTAGCCTTTCCAAACATTCAGTGTGGTCTTAGCTAAAAATTATCACTTATATTTTGCTTGTTTAAAAGGTTGCTTCAGAATGTTAAAATCTTGCAAAATGAATAAACAGAACAATTAGGGACCAAAGTTCCATGCAACTAAGGTTTTTTTTAAATTTCAGGGTGGGTCCAAAATGATTGTCCAGGAAAAAAAAAACATTTATGAAAGGAGTGTGTTTGGTCCAGACAGCCAGTAGGTAGGTGAATGGGAAGGACCGGTTCCATGATCTTGTCTATCGGTAATTTTAGTTGTCCGTGAGAAAAATTGGTGCCAGCCTGAAATATATATAGAATATTACCACCGTGTGTGTTTCCGAGATAGTGTATTGATGTCAAGACCTAATCTCTGAGCACACATCGACGGGTCCGTTAGGACCCAGATACGACCCAGATACGTGGTCGAGACATGAAAACCCACTTGGGGAAATAAGCAATTCATCTTACAAAATGCCATCCTTTCCTGACTTGTTCGAATATATTTCGACAATCGTTCAGCGTCTATGAGTTGATTTTTATGAATGAAAATTATGATGTCATGGTATTTGGTATTTCGTTCTTGTGTATTGCATGACGTAACACCTATTCATTATTCTGCTTCTACTGTAGCCACAGAAATTTATAGCAGTATTTCAGCTGTGTGTTTTGTTATTTTATTTTTCAGGTTTAACGCATTTTAGGCCTATAAAAAATATCACCATGGCAAAAAATGATCTAGTCTTATTAATTTCTTATTTATGTCGTTCTATTGGTTAATTATTTTATCATTATCATTTAATTACTGTTATCAAAGACGATGGAGTTGTTTTTGATGAGTGCATGTTAAAAACGTTCTCTATCTGAATCGAATGATCGCACGTGCGGTTGCTACCCTCAATACGGATATGTACTCTGTCCAGACGTTTTCACTTCTATGGCGGGGAGGGTGGGGGGTAGAGGGTGAGTGAAATACATTCTTGTAAGAAAAACATTTTCCATGAACGCCGCTAAATCCACAACAGTTGCCTATTTGACAAAACCAAATGTTCATCATCGGAAAAAAATACCTTTGTGTTTCATATATTCTGTGTATGAAATTTATTATTATTGTTCGAAGTACTTTACTTTACCCCTTTACCCAACGAATCGCCCGCATCCGCCCGCGTAATATGCAAATTCAGCAGTTGAAAAAAATATTATTTTTCAAAAAATTTCAACAAAACCATATCATGTGACCCCTCGTTGGAACGAGCTCGTCGAGCTCGTTCCAACGAGGGGTCACATGATATGGTTTTGTTGACATTTTTTGAAAAATTTGAAAAAATTAAATTTAAAATAATAAATTTTGATATCGTCTGCGTTGGGTAAAGGGTTAGTAAAGAGTAATCGCTTGACTAGAATGGTTACGTGAAATAATTCATTAGAGGTGAGGGACGTTGTACAAACACGAGTGCGCAAATGCGCACGAGTGTTTTACAGTATAGCCGGCCAAAGCCGGCCAGCGCTATTCTCAAAAATCGCCAATTAATTTTCATTATTTTTTTCATTTTTTTTTGTCGCTAAAACATAGGTTATGACCCCTTATTGGAAAGAACTCGTTGTGCTCGTTACAATGAGGGTCATATCCTTTGTTTTTGAGACAAAAATGAAAATAATATTTATTCAAGAATTTTTTTTTGTAAGTGTCGTCTGCTTTTCATTTTAGGTAAAGGGTTAAAAAAAACATAAAACAATGAACTCCCCATTACACCCACGGCAAAGCGTCTTCGTTTGCGTGCACGGATACATGACCCAATTGTTGATAGCATAATTCACTTGTTAAGTTATCGTTTATAATCAAACCCGGAAATCCCAGTCAATCACACTTTGGTTGAAGTGCTTGTTAGTTTAAACATATTTTATTTGCCACTATATACAGCAAAAAAGGATCGGAGAACAGGTTATCACAACTTACAAAAACTCCTCTCCTTAAAAAAGAATAATTAAACATTTGAGGCACAATTATATACAATATAGAAATACTAAGAATTAGTGTAGTCATCAGCAAAAGGGTTGAACATTTGAAGATTTAGAGAGATAAGGAGTTAACCGTTTTGAGCTCCGGTGGTATCTTCCACATCAATTCAGTAGAATTAGCTATTTTCATTATTTTAGAGCTGACCAATCAATATTTCCAACGAAGAGCCTTGGAGCCACACGTTGGAAACAGTGGTTGGTCAGCACTACTTATTAATTTAACATTATTTTGTCAGGGAGAAAGGGGTGTTTCACGGGCTTTGCCCGAAAAAAAGGGCCACCGGGGCTCAAAGTGTTAAAGTGTTACAGTTAAAACTAGAAGTACTGTCATGAAATGCGCACAAATAGCACGTTGATATGCGCGTTAATGTACGCGTTATGGCCCAAGTAAAGCTATCAAACTCTGTACATATGGACTGTGCACAAGCAATGTTTCAGCCAATGGACCTCCGGGTAACCCGGAGGTCCATTGGCAGAAACATTGCATGTGTTTGCTATGAGTAACCAAGAGAACCTGCCGTGCTTTGGATGCCGTACGATATGGCAATTGCGCGCAATTCCAACGCGCAATTAAGCCTAGTAAAGCGTACTATTCGTGACAGGACTTCTAGTTTTAACTGTATAGGATTAGAGAGTGAAGGATTGCCGTTGTCCAGGCTCGCCTAGTGACTTTTGCATTATTGGATCTCTATCGTCTTTACAAAAAGAGAGCGTGTAATTTAAGAACAAATTGATGGAAATTAAAATGTAGTCCCACAACACGCTACGTTGTCCCAACGCACGCTAGTACACAATCAAGGGTGCATCATGCATCGTTTGGGTTCAGGTGATGTTATTCAAATCAGCCAGTTACAAGGAGGAATGTTTGAACTTTCCTGAATAAAAGTTCGTTTTGCTTTCTTGTTAGACCGATTATTCCATAAACTAGCTCGTCGACATTAGATTTTTTGAACATGATAACAGGATTAAGAAAAGTCAATCTTTGAGGGTGGTAGTTCGGGCATTGGAAGAAGAAATGGTGTGCATCTTCTTGGAGATTGCCACAGGTACATACATTGCGGGATAGAGGAGATAAAATTGTTAAATTTGTCGTGGTTCAGATCACTGCAACTGTTTCGCAGTTTGCAGCGGAGAACGTTTCCTTTCCTGGTTCCTGTGTAGAAATATGACGGTGGTTTGACGGAAGGGTTCAATTTAGCAAGGTTGTCCTGGTAGTTGTTGATGGAAAAATGAACTAAATAAAATCTATTTTAGGTACACCGTTGCCATTACCTCAGCAACTCAATGTGTTGGTAAAGAAATACTTTTATTTTTTTTAAATTCTTATTGCGACGTTTCGTGTTGTGTCTGAAATAAAAATATATTGGGACTGTCTTGAGGTTTTCCTGGGTCTTAGTTAGATAATTTGATGGCGATCGTGGAGGGAGGGGCATTGCAATATTGTTAGGACGAAAAGAAAAGTGTATGTGTGTGTTGAGGGGGGGGGGGGGGGGGTGAATAAAAGAAACAAAGGAAATAGTTCACAGAGTATTGAAGTAGAGGACGAAAATACGGATAATCAAGAATGTGGGTCCAATGCGAGCGATGCCAATATTCCAATTTGTTTGTTTACCTTCTATTTGTAAGCTTATTTTGGGCCTCAGCCTTGTTTATGTTTTGATACATAATCTCCACAAAAACATATCTAAAATGTGTTGCTAATCTAAGAAATTATCATCCCTTAATGTTAAACTTTAAAGTGACGTCATATGGGGTTCATAGTTAGTCCTATTTTCATGAAAATGTAGTATATTGTAGAGCCTACATTTTGGGGGTTTTTTGTTTGTTTTCTATTTAACGGCGTTTTGAAGATACTACACCACTTCAAAGTCCAGGCCATTGTTGGTTCCACAATTCCGTATTTAGGAGGGCTGTAGCTCTGAATCTTCCCACAAAGAGTTATGGTAATTATAAACTGTGACCCACTATGATATCATTTAAAATTCAATTCCTCGATGTGGGCCATTCTAATTTTACATGTATAAGTTTACAGTATATTTTCAACCTCATTTTTCAGTCATTTTAATATTGGCCTTTTAGTATTTCGGGTATATAAACACAATACACCACAGACTTAGCCGCGAAAACGGCGTTGGTCATGTTTCATTAAATGTTTTCTGGAAATTCACTTTGCGATTTCAAATCTACCTAGTTTGTATTTGAAATATTATAGCGATATTTGTTGCAGTTTGTGGGATAGTGATGTTCTCATATATGAGGGTACACAGTTGACGTTCTTACGTCATGTATCCGGATACTGATGTTGGATTTTCAAATTTGATAAAATATCGCTTCATTTGAAGTTTGCTGCATGAACTTTAATTTTGAAGTTTTGAGATCCAGGTCACATTTAACGTCATAGTGCCAAATTTATTCTACCAACGTGAAAGAAACTGTATTGCAACATTACATCAACTATTCGCGTAACTGTAGGTGAAACACTATTGGAGTCTCTGTAGTAACTATGGGAGTAGAGATGTTTACAAGATGGGTGGGAGTATAAAACATTAATTGGTGTAAAAACGTCGGACATGACGTTAAACAAAAAAAAATTAAAAAAGAAAAAAGAAAAAAATACGGGGTTTCTATTCTTCGATCTCTACGGAATATGTCATGAATTTCCAACAAACATCAAATTTGCTGCGTTGACGTCCGATGACATCAACACTCCTTTTGACCCTAACTGTCCAGAATACTTTTGCTAGGTGACATATTTTTAGATATGGTCTTCATTGCAGAATATATATTGAAAATTTCGAGAAAAGCGTCCAGTAATCTGGCCGATATGTGAATTTTAACAAACGCATTTAATACATCCGTCACCAAAATGCTTTTTAATACAAATGGATGAAGAATTATCAAGATTAGAGCTGTAAGTTAACCGAAACCGAACCGAGGTTTTTAGTTTTTTTAAAAAAACGAAACCGAAACCGTCAACATCCCGTAATCTAAGGTTTTTCGTTTTTTTTTATTAAATACTCTCTTGCCAGCTCTTACTGCAGAAATTCACAGAATGTAGCCATCCCAGAGTAGTGAGAGTACCCAGACACTGCCAATGGCAGTGTCTGGGTACTCTCACTACTCTGGGAAGGCTATATTCTGTGAATTTCCGACATTTCAGTTTAGTTGTGTTTGCAGCTTTCCTCAAGTTGCGTGTAGGTGTCAGACCTCGAAAAATGGCCAAGCACAATAAAAGTTCTGTATATTTAGGTAATTATTATATTGGCCTTCCCGATTCTTCATGTATTATTGCTTATTTCGGGCATTCACTCAATTTCACTACCATTCAGTTATGACTCTGGACATAAGAATGAGTTTTATTGAATTTTACTTGGCCTCATGAACAAACCGAAAACCGAACCGAACCGAGGTTTTTCTCCACCTGAAAAACCAAAACCGAAACCGAACAAGAAATTTAAAAACCTACAGCTCTAATCAAGATAATCTCAGCAAAGTCTGCATTTGTCGACCTCTTAACTTCCAAGTGAGCAAGAGAGTGTGCCTTCTGTCCTGCAAAATGATAGTAGTTCAGATTTTACAGCTCTGATGTCCTGGGCTGGTAAATTTCTACCAGTACAACCCTGTGCTTCATTAATATAATGTATGCTGATGGTGATTTGTATTACCCTGTAAACGCATGTGTGAACATCACTGCCCACGCGTGGATTACAACCAGTTTGCGTACTGCACAGCGGAGACAATCAATGTGCTGAAATAAATTTGGCCCCACTTAGTCAAAGTTCTCGAAAAATCACAGCGCCCTCAGAGTCACAGTTCTGTTGTGAGATCCATAGTTTCGATTTCTGCTGCTGACAGATGATTTGTGGTTGCTCGCACTGTAATCGGTGTTTTTTACAGATATCTGCTATTCCGAAATGTATGGGGTCAAATCGGGACTTCAAGACTCAAAATATTTCGGCAATCAGTTTGATTTGTTTGTTTCATCTCTGTATAATATGGAAGATGTTTGTACTAATAATGCTATTTCTCTGAGAGTTGCTGTTCAGAAAGAGTCAATTTGTAGTGGGCAACGCTTTGCCACACGTAACTGTGCAGGGGCACTTATATCAGAGTAAAAAGTGGGCAATTGAGATTAAGTGCCTTGCGCAAGGACACAACGCGGCTACCGCGGGGAGGATAAGAACCGAGAAACCTCTCGGCTTGCAGCCTGCATCATTACCTACTGAGCCATCGCGCTACCGGTAGGTGTGTAAAAAACACAAAGTGACGTAAAAACTTGAAACAAACGTTACATATAAAAGAAAACATATATCTTTTTTTTATTTTTAGAGTTCTATAACATACTGAAATTCCGTGCAAATCGGACAAATTTGCATTTTTCCGACGTTGACGTAATACTGAAGCAACATCGACAGACCAGACTATTTTTGACGTTTAAAAATTAATTGCAGTTGAGTATATGTTTTTTTTGTTGGAGAAAATATTTCTAAAATTTCAACAGTGGGCGATAAAAAAGTTGGAATATGTAAAAGGGTTATTAATAAAGTAAATTTGACGTTATTTTGGAAATACAGTTAAAACTAGAAGTCCTGTCATGAAATGCGCACAATTAGTACGTCGATCTGTGCGTTAATCTACGCGTTATGACCATAGTAAGGCTACCAAATCCTGGACATATGGCATGTATACAAGCAATGTTTCAGCCAATGGACCTCCGGGTAACCCGGAGGTCCATTGGCAGAAACATTGCCTGTATGAGAAACCAATAGAACCTACCATGCTTTGGATGCCATTCGATATGGCAATTGCGCACACTTCCTACGCGCAATTAAGCCTAGATAAGCGCACAGTTCGCGACAGGACTTTTCGTTTTAACTATAGGAGTTGAACTTTGAAAATATAGCAGACGCATTTAATACAACAAACATCCAAGTTATTGTTTGTGAAATCAACAGTAGTAGATTTGGAGCTTTGGAGAAATACAGGTGGCCCAGAAGCTAGGAACTGAACAGGCACTACGTCGCATGACAGAGTAAAAAGTGTAATTTTTTTTAAGGCAGGGCTATTGAGTAATTCAAGACGTCATTCCAGCCTAGATTACAAAAGTAATAATTGCAGGAGTCAATAATATCAAAACTCTTACAATTGTGTTTCTAGAATTGTGTTTTCTATCTATCATTTTAAAAGATATGGAAATTTTACAATATACAATTGTAAAAGTATTATAGTATTAGTTCTGTTTAATTAAGTGTTACACTTTTATTAAGAACGTCATGATGTTGAACTCAGAAGAACTGCGGAATTAACTGTTCGTATGCTATGAACATTATCATGGTGTTGAACATGTAATGAAATATGTTTAGATTTTTTTGTAATCATTTTGTTATGAACAAGTATATCATAGGCAATAAAGACGTTGAATATTAAATATTACATTGTTTTTGTCAATTCCTGACTTCAGTTCATATGTCTAAAAGTTATACCTGATTTCAGTTATTATGTATAAAAAATGAACATTTCCGGTATTATTTTCTGCTCAAAGTTTGCTAAGCACCAAGTATATCCAACTACCTGTTTTACATTTTTGTTGAAATATTGTAATGAAAAGTGTATATATTTTTTATTTAATTATATCTTTATTGATTTAGGTATAGAAATTAAGATTTTGTGTTTGACATTATTTTGTTGCATTTGAATGCGATAACCATGGAAAATGGATGTTATTGGTAAAAGAGGAAATTTTTCAATTTGTCAAAAAGTTGACGGAGCGAACTAGTATGGGTTCAATATCGAGTATGAGACCCATTAATGTTAATTACAGCTTGACAACGCCTTCTCATGGTTCCAATCATGCTCCTGGTGGTCCTTTGTGTGATGTTGTTCCATTCTTGGACCAGCATGGTCCCAAGCTCATGGACTCTCCTTGGCTGGACTGTACGGGCCGAAATTGCAAAGCGGCACCTCATTACAGACATGTTCGATTGGAATGAGGTCAGGGGATCTGGCTGGCCAGTCCATACGCTCAATCTCCTCCCTCTGTCGGTACTCCCAGACAGTATGTGCAACATGGGGGACGGGCATTATCGATCATCAGAATGAATATTCACCCACTGCACCTGCACACAATCTGACGTGGACATCCAGGATCTCATCAATATATCATTGTGCAGTCAATGTACCACGGTCAAGGACACAAAGCTCTGTAGGCCCATCCCTGCTGATGCCGCCCCAGACCATGATTGACCCTCCACCACAGCGGTCATGCTCAGCAATGTTGGCTGCATGGAAGCGCTCTCCTGGTCTTCTCCATATCATAGAACACCTACACGTGTGGTCTAGACAGTACCCTGACTCATCTGTAAAAAAGGACAGGTCGCCAATCTTCTCTGGTCCATCCAACATGGTCCATGGCCCATTCATATCGTGCCCGGTGGTGGTTCTGGGACAGCGGAATGCGAATACATGGTCTTCTCGATCGGAGACCACCTTCGTGCAACCTTGCCCGGATAGTTAGCGTCGAAACATTTACCCGGATGCATTCTAAAGGTCACCTCGAAGCTGGGTTTCTGTGGCAAAGCGGTTCCTACGGACCTGAATGACCAAAAACCGGTCTTCATCTGCAGATGTTGCCCTATCTTTGCGACCACCATGCCGTCTTACTGGTGTGCCATACTTCTGAACTTTTGGCCAGGCTCTGGTGATCACCGTATGGTACGTATGGTACAAGGGCTTCACCAACCTGACGATGGGTAGCCCCTTGCTCCACCATCCCTACAGCACGCCGCATTTCTGCTTCAGACAAATGTCTTCTGACATTTGCATTTGCCATATTCAATCATTAAATCACAAGGGTTTGTGTTAAAATGAAGATTGAATACCCTACACGTGTCATGTACATGTAGACAGTACACAATAACATCATGAAAATCAAGGGGTACATGCTTTCCATGACTTTCACGAAAAGTCTGCCTGTCAAGAGAGCTAATGTAAACACCTGGGACTATCTCAATACATTCCTCAATCATATCCACCAAAAATATCGCAAATATGTCACAAGCAAATTTCACAATCATGTGTCAAATATTTGGTGCTTAGCAAACGTTGAGTAGTATACAGTTAAAACTAGAAGTCCTGTCACGAATAGTGCGCTTATCTAGGCTTAATTGCGCGTTGGAATTGCACGCAATTGTCATATCGAATGGCCTCCAAAGCACGGCAGGTTCTCCTGGTTACTCATAGCAAACACATGCAATGTTTCTGCCAATGGACCTCCGGGTTACCCGGAGGTCCATTGGCTGAAACATTGCATGTGCACAGGCCAGACTTGAGTCATAACGCGTACATTAACGCGCATATCAGCGTGCTATTTGTGCGCATTTCATAACAGGACTTTTAACTGTATATAAGAACTGACGAAATGGGATATTATAGATAACTCAATTTTTAAATTATTGTATAAAATAACCGATCATACATAATAACTGTAATACTCAGAACAAAATACCTGGCACAGAAAGACATACGCAAATTTCAAAACAAAAATAGCCGGATTAAAACTATAAGTATGACTGTCCTAAGTATTTGAATTAGAGTTACCCGCCTTGAAAAGTTGCGCTCGGAAATGATTCAGTCTCCAAAACTAAGCAGCCTTGGGAAAATATATTTTTGCAATGAACGTTTGACGTATTCTACTGACATCTTGCATTATTGTTGAACATTCCAGATCAATAAAGAGGGTGATTTGATGGCTTTTTGAACCTAAACTATTTAATTGACTATTGATGTGTTTTTATTGGGAATTCCCTGAACAAAATGTGTACGTGGCCGTTACTTCCCTTCCTGTCTGTTTGTCTCTCTAATTTGTTTTATGACGCCCCCCCCCCCACCACCACCCTGTTTTCGAGTCAGAAAAAGTTGTCTGAAGGGATATAATTGAAATGAAATCATTTACATATCACTTTCAAATTCTCTATGCATGGGCAAAACATATAAGCAATGTTTCAGCCAATGGACCTCCGTGTTAAACTTTGCTGGAACTTTGCTTGTGCTTGTTATGCTTTGCAACAAATTTGCAATTATTGCTGGATGGAATCTCCACTCCGCGGGTGATGTAGTGATAATACACTCTACACGTGCTGTATTTCTCAAACAACTTGGCTGATGTTCGAATGAACAAAAAAATATCAATCAATATCAAACAAGCTTCTACCTCTGACAAACAGTACGGCCACCACTTTCCACGGGCGGGCGATATTTCCACGTTCGCAATAATATTAGCTTCCAAACACTAATTATGGGAATAATTATCAAAAATTTAATTAATGAAGTTCAGGGTACAACCTGGTGCTTCATTAATTAAAATTTTGCTGCTGATGATTTGTATTACCAGGTAAAGCATGCATGGACGATTCGATTTCGACCTGTCCACGGCGGCTGTGTTGTATGGTATCCAGAGAGGTCCTAACGCCTCTGTACCGACTATTGTTGAATGAACTTTTTTTTTTAACTCTTTACCCAACGTAACGGTCAAAACCTGCCAGCGCTATTCAGAAAAATCGCCAATTAATTTTCATGATTTTTTGTCTCAAATACATAGGTTATGACCCTCGTTGGAACGAGCTCTTCGAGCTCGTTCCAATGAGGGGTCATAACCTATGTTTATGAGACAAAAAATTTAAAAAAATAGTTATTCAAGAATTTTGTTTGCAAGTGTCGTCTTCTTTTCATGTCAGGTATTATTATTATTATTATTTATTATTATTTATTGATGTTTAAGGTCACATATTTATGCACAATGGCTAATCATGACCGTGACAGTTTTACGGGTGGAGGAAGACGGAATACCCGGAGAGAACTACCGAGCTACGACGAGCAGCTGCCGGCTCCCCAACATAGTAACTCCACACTGCAGCACAGGCAGGGTTAAATTGGTTGAAAACATGCGAACCATCGACGTGCAGTATGCCTTAGTACACGGCGTCATCGTGCCCCCTTTCATGTCAGGTAAAGGGTGAAGTACACTGATTTGTTTTATGTATGGTGTTGTTTTCTGAGCAAACAAATATTACTTTCATCAATTCAGAATGTGAGATGACAAGTAACAAGCCGAGTCCTAGACTTTCTTCACGTTCACACCAACGGTTGAAGAACCATTTTTTCCGAGTCATATGTGTATTTCGAGAACATCAAAAAAATAACCCTGACAGGAAGCTGGAAATGCAGTGAAAACGTGGCTCAACAGGACGTTTTTTTAGTTTATTTCTGTATTATCGTACTTTGGCACAGGACTGGGGCCAAATTGGTACTTGATCGTTGACTTTGTTATTTCGGTATTTCCAGAAATATCGATACCATACGCATGCTTCGACATCGATCCCCAATCAGTCTCAGGATTCGATTTTTTCGAATCTCTCGTACTAACTTCAATTTGTTACATTTCCAACAAAAATAGGATAAAACTGTCATTAGAAAATTCATTCATGTAGGCTCAATTCCTATTTATTTGAGTAATTGACAATGTTTAATTGTTAGGTAAGGTGTGAATTTGGCCCAGAACATTATCCATAGTTTTGGTTTTTGAAAGCTTAACTTGTTACTATTCACGTTCTTAAGAACGTGAATAGTAACAGGTTAGGCCTTCAAAAACTAAAACTATGGACAATAGGCCTAGCTGTTCAGCGACGGTGCTACAGAGAATATTTAGTTATTGGTGTTTAAGGTGTTCACTCCGTCGCGTAAGGGTCATCACAGTATTCGTAACTTCCGCTTGATGCAATATGAAATAACTTGTCTTTTAAGATTCGATTCGGGATTCGATTCGATGTCGATATCAGAGACACGATTCGATTCGAGATTCGATTCGAAAAGAAATTTGTGATTCGCAGATCCCTAGCGAAAACGAAGTCAGACTTGTACGCTACAGAAAAACTTTCCTTTTATAAAATACTGTATTTTAAACACACAACAATTACACACCAGGTAGGTTGAGATACTCGACCATCTGTTTGCTTTCGTGGTAGAATGGATGTAGAATTCTACCGACATATTAAAACGGGCATATATTTAACTTTCTAATATGTGTATATTTTTGTCAGGCAAGTAAGAGATTTTGCTCACAGCTGAATACCCCAAAGCGTGTGTATATTTTCGGCGGGCAAGCAAGGACGTTTTTCCCAACTCGGTATTTCATAATTTCTTGCCCAATCTCTGTCCAACGAAACCCATGATCGTCGGTGGATTTTCTTTTGAGGGGTGGTGTTGGTGGTATCCCCGGAATCTACACCCCTGAAAATATTGGAACAAATGGATAACGCCATATCTTCTGGAGCTTACATTTGTTAGAACGTTTGCCTAAAATTGGGAAAAACAATGTTCTGTGGTATTCATTCTGTATTCTATAAATGCTCCGGATTCACTCACTAAGCACTGAATTTTGTAACATTTTCTTGAATGTGGGAGGCCTAGTCCAAACTAGAACGCTTCGATTGGTAACCCCCCCCCCCCCCCACACCCCCTCCTCCCATTTCTTTAAAAGGGAAATGGGATGAGGGGTCACAAGCGGCGGGTCCTAGTCAAGAAAATGAGAGGCCGCCACCCACTCACAACGGCCTTCCAAATATATCATGTTTGCTTCCCCCCCCCCCCCCCACCAAAAAAGAAAAACTGGTAGGGCAGCCCCCATTACAGAAGCCTGGTTGCGCGCCTTACTGATCAGACCAAAAGAACAGTTGATGTTTTTGTTATTTGGCATGCGCGACGTACAGCACAGGATGATGCTGCTTGTTTTTATTCTGTATTCTGGTATGGGCATTAACATTTATTTTAAAAAAATGCCATGTAGTAATATTTAGCTCAGGTTTTCGTTTAAACAACCATGACACCCGAGAAGCTGGGCAAGACCAATGAGGTTAACTCACCACTATTATACAACTATTGTTTCACAAACATCATTTTAATAAACTTGATGGGGCCGTGGTGACTCAGTAGGTAGAGGTGCAGACTGCAAGCTGAGAGGTCCTCGGTTCGAATCCAACTTGCGGCGACCGCGTTGTGTCCATGGGCAAGACACTTCACCCCCATTGCCCACGTGGGGGCACGGTGATGTTGTGTACTAAGGCGTACTGCACGTCGATGGTGCACCTGTCTTCAACCAATGCAAACTCTGCTTGTGTGGAGTTAGTATGTTGGGGAGCTGACAATTGCTCGCCGTTGCTCGGTGGTTCTCTCCGGATACTCCGGCTTCCTCCACCCGTAAAACTGTCGAGGTCAGGATTAGCCATTGTGCAGAAATATGTGACCTTAAACACAAATAAATAAATAAATAAATAAACTTGATTTTAAATCTTAACTGGTTGAATGCTATAAGCCACTATCAGGTCTTTCAAAAAATGAGGGTACAGAGGAAAGCCAACATTTTCCTTACCCATTTTTCATATTTAGTCAAGCGCAAATAATATTTTGTTTATGTAAATTTGTTTTGTCACAAATTATCGAAGAGAGTCTATGGGCACGCTTCAATAATTTGTAATAAAATACATTTCGATCAACAAATTCAAACCACCAAATTAATGTATAGTACGTGGAGAGTGGATTGCAACGAAATCACCCGGGGAGTGGAGTTATCACCCAAAGTATCACTTTCAAATTCTGAACATGTGGACAAAAACACAAGCAATGTTTCAACCAATGGACCTCCGGGTATAACCCGGAGGTCCATTGGCTGGAACTTTGCTTGTCCTTGTTATGCTTTGCAACAAATATGCAATTATTGCTTGGGTGGAATCTCCACTTTGCGGGTCATTTGGTGATAATACACTTTCAACGTACTTATAGCCCTCAATCAGTTAAAACAACTGATTAATAACAAACATATCAATTTGCCATATCCTGTATCTGGGGATTCTGTGTCTATTTCACCTACCGTGCATTTATTTTACCACTCGCGTTACTTCAGTTGACATTAACATGGAACTAAATGGACGTTGCGACTGGCAATGTTAAAAAATGTGTGGATTCTGTATGCAGATAGTTTGTAACGTAGACACTCACCACAAAGTGGGCAGACCCCAAAACTAGACTGAAGTGACGTAGAAGTACAGAGCAAATGGATGCCGATGACATGATAAATTCATTAAGTTTTCAAGTAATGGATGAATGGATGGATGACCCGACGAACAGACGCCAAGATGTTAGAAAAATTCAGGAAATGAAAGCAAGTGGTCCAGTTCAAAAAAAAATCACTTGGGCAGGTAGACAGCTGTAGCCCTTTTCCTTTACACATCCCCACCCAAACCGTGGCCCTCACCATTAACCTGTAATTAAAAGATATCAAACACCACCGTCTACAGTACGTGGAGGGTGGATTGTCACCAAATCACCCATGGAGTGGATGTATCACACACGGTACTACTAAGTTTTGTACAGACACACGAGAAGCACAAGCAATGTTTCAACCAGTGGATCTCCAGGTTTACCCCGGAGGTCCATTGACTGAAACTTTGCTTTGGCTAACTACACTTTGCAACAAATTAGCATTTATTTCTTGAGAGAAATCATCACTCCACGGCTGATTTATTGTTAATACACTTTACATGTACTGTAAGTCACACAATGTAAACGTAGACAGAAAACGAATTTGTCAATCTCATAATGGCATATTGTACGCAAAGAATTGTGTCGATGGCATGTGACTCGTGTCAGACGTTGATTTAAGTACTCAAATATGGGCACAATGTAGTGCTCGTGTGGGTTAACCGTCGCACGAATTTGAAGAATACTCGAACGGTTGAAAAAATAATTTTTTCAGAACATTTAGCGCAGGTAGTGCTACTAGTTTCTAGTTTAGATGGATGGATGGATGGATGAGATGGATGGATGGATGGATGGAATTTTGCTCAGTTTTTTAGTTATTCTTACCCCCAATTTGCTTGAACATCTGATCAGCTGCATCTGCGGCGTTTCCCATCTTGCAAGTATTGGTAGTTTCATCAAAAGAAAATTTTTGGCAGAGTCGGTTCCTTCCACACATTACAGCGCACATTCCTTTAAGTCTCAATTTATGTACGCTCGAGAAACCCGTACGGTCCAAACTATTCGAGATCTTTGGTAGAAAGGTGATACCCTGTGTTGATTTAGCAACAACATATACCGCCAGGTCTATAACCAAATGAACAGATTGTAGCAAATAGAGCCAGTAACGCATATTGACATTTCAATGTATGAACATAGACAAATGAACTTTTTTAATCGCGGTGCCTGTTAAATATGAGTTTGTTTTCTATTCACACACGTAACGACCATGTGACTGAGAAAGTTGCTTCAGTTTGTTGTGGGTTGGTCTTAGCGAAATCGATAGAGAGACAGCACATGATCACAGAATAGATCGTGAAAACAATGAATACTGAAATATGTGTATGAACTACACAAATAACGTACATAAAACGTACATAAAACTGCAGCCCTTTTTCACATTGCGTTAGCAACAACCTTTAAGAGAAGAAACATCGGTTTGGGAGCAGCTCCAGCATGTTTGTCCATGCGGGTTACATCAATATAATTTCACCTCCGTGTGGTTTTGAAGGCCAGGAATCATCCCAAGACTTTGAAAGGCAAAGTAGATACTTTTTTTAACAAACTAGAGTTTCAAAATGGCATAACTCTCATTCTAAACCAGATTCTACCAGTAACTCCTCCGCAGTTAAAATGCTACAATGATGGTTGATATTAGAGCTAAATTGTAGTTACAGTTTAATAAACTGTAGTTACAATTTAGCTAAAATGTACTTACAGTTTAATAAATTGTAACTGCAATTTAGCAGTTACAATTTAGCGCCTGTCCTTTCTTTGGTCATTCTAAATTGTAGCTGCAATTTAAGTGGCCAATCGGTGGCATTCGCACGTATTATGGCTCTCTACTCAATCCTGCATTTACACTTGAAATAGTCGAAAATCCTCAATTTGATGGGCAAATATTAGGAGTTTAAAACAGTGTCAGTCGGCGAGTTTTTATAGAATTTTAGAGGATTGTAATGGGAATGAGAGGGTGGGTGTTAAATCTAAAAGCTTATTTGACTGGCTAAGTAAGAAAGAGGCGCCCGCTCTTGAACGTTATCGTGGTGGTTCGCTTGGGGTCACTGTTGTTTAGGGTTAGATCGAAATCACTAGAACTGCGGAGGGGGGGGGGGGGGCATTAAAAAGAGTGTTAGATAGAAAGGGAATGTAATATGTGTAGCCTAAGAAACACGGAAGCCGTGGAATTTTTGGGCGATAGCTTGAAATTGGCTCACTATCATAACACTCAGACCAGCAGGATTTAGGTGTTATAGTACCGATAGTGAGAAAAATTGCGTTCCAAAGAGGGTAAGCGTTTTGAGGAAGTTTTCCCGACCCTGAAAAATTTCAGTCTTTGAAGGCACACTCAGCTCCAAAAAATGCTTGAACATTTGTAAAGGAGAACCAACATTCTCAATTGGTAAATTATGATAGCATGGAGGTCATCCTCAATTTGAGTTAATTGCATGAGGATACTGTTATGATCAATTTAGGGGTAGTGGTGAATCACTGATAGACGGCTCGACTTTTGTGCTCGAGGCTCTGCGCTCAAGCTCGTTATGCCATAAGAGCGACCCTCATTGTATAATGGACAAGGCATTTCATCCCAGTGCACACATTGGGCACGATGACTCTGTGTATGGGCGTATATAAACCGCTATCGACTTACTTCTGTTGTCAGTCGCTCCAACCCTGCCTATGCTGCAGGGTGGAGTTATGATGTTGGGTAGCTGGTAGGTGTTCATCGTTACTAGGTGGTTCTTTCTGGGTACTCTGGCTTCCTCCATCTGTAAACCTGTCACCGACATAACACAACACTGGTCGTTGAAAGTGTCATGAAACCAAAATAACTAATTAGGCCTAACAAAAATAACCTTCTCGTCACTTATGGGGTTTGTAGTTGTTTTATGAATGTCCTGGTTGCATGCTGAGGGAATAAAGCCAAGGTATTTCAAATCATGGGTGTTCTTGAAGGCAGAACTTTTTGAAGTTTTTGTTTTAAAAGCAACCATTTTCAACTTTGTACAATTATGACTGTACCTCCCCGCCCATTGTGCAAGCCCGTCTCCCTACATATGTTCTATGTTATCACAAAAAGTCGTACACAAAACCTTTCCACCAATTGTTTAGGAATGGCCAGACTGGCAAACGCCCAGGGCTTCAATAATTTAAGGGGTCCCACATTTCACACGGAATTGTGCAAAACGATAACATTCTCTCAAATATGCAACATGAATCGCGTGAGACGATGTTTTTGAGAGGTTCAAGTGCCAGGAAATGGCTCCTTTTCCTTTTGGATTAAACAAACTTTCTCCCGCGGGGCCACAACATGGTTGATCTTGTACATTACTTGAACCTACAGGCCCACGCAGATCGGCGCTACCTAGGGCCCTCTATTTCTTACGGCATGTGTTTTACCCCAATGATACACAAAGACACACAAGTTGCCAATGTTACCCAATAATACTCAATTTATGCCCAATGATAACCAAAATAAAAATAATTATATTTATAATAAAATGATGATGATTTTATTTTCCCATTTCTGTTGTTAGATTTTGTTGCCGTGACTGACTCAACCGGCGGAATGTGTGAAACATCTCAAAGAAAGAGATTATTCAGGCCATTTTCAGCGAAAACAAAACAACGAACCCGATTGGCTAGTTAAATTGCAGCTACAATTTAGCTTGACCAATAAAAGTACAGGCGCTAAATTGTGGTTACAATTTATTAAATTGTTAGTACAATTTAGCTAAATTGTAACTACAATTTATTAAATTGTAACTACAATTTAGCTAAATTGTAGTTACAAATTATTAAATTGGAAGTACAATTTAGCTAAATTGGAAGTACAATTTAGCTAAATTGTAACTACAATTTAGCTAAATTGTAACTACAATTTCTTAAATTGTAACTACAATTTAGCTAAATTGTAGGTACAATTTATTAAATTGTAGCTACAATTTAATAACTAAAAACGACGTGAAGCTTATAGGCTTCCGTACAGACCAGACTATTTTTGTCGGTTAAAAATTTATTGCAGTTGGGAATATGGTTTTTGTTGGAGAATATATTTCTAAAATTTCAGCAGTGGGCGATTAATAGGTTGGCAGACATAAAAGTGTTATTAATGAAGTAAATTTGACGTTATTTTGGAAATACAGTTAAAACTAGAAGTCCTGTCATGAAATGCGCACAATTAGTACGTCGATCTCTGCGTTAATCTACGCGTTATGACCATAGTAAGGCTACCAAATCCTCGACATATGGCCTGTGTACAAGCAATGATTCAGCCAATGGACCTCCGGGTAACCCTGAGGTCCATTGGCAGAAACATTGCCTGTATGAGAAACCAGTAGAATCTGCCATGCATTGGATGCCATTCGATATAGCAATTGCGCGCAATTACGAAGCGCAATTAAGCCCAGAAAAGCGCACAGTTTGTGACAGGACTTTTCGTTTTAACTGTAGGAGTTGAACTTTGAAAATATAGCAGATGCATTTAATACAAAAAACATCCAAGTTATTGTTTGTGAAATCAACAGTAGTAGCTTTGGAGCTTTGGAAAAATGGGGGTGGCCCAGAAGCTAGGAACTGAACAGGCACTACGTCGCATGAGTGCTAGAATATTCTATGTCCCTTTTGGGACATAGAATATTCTAGCACTCAGGCGGCGACTAGGCACCATAACTATCTTCAGATAGATATCCTCTGATAAGTATCTTCTGAAAAGTATACTCCAGTAGTACATCACCATACCACAGGTATCCTCCAATACCCAGATGAGCTTTAGAAGAGTCACTCGTTCGGGCAATTACTCGATAGTTTATTTGCTCGATAAGACTCGAGTCGTCCGAGCAATGCCTGTCCCTGCTCGATTTAGGACTTCGTTATACAAAGGGGAGATAGTTCTGATATTCGGGACATGAAGTAATCCGAATGACATTCTGAGACTTGGACTTGGGAAACGGAGCCAGTGATAGCTTGGACTAGATAGACTGCTAGTGTTAGATAGGTAAGAATAAGGTCTGTAATAGTAGAGAGTGACAGACAAGGTTTGGGACGTAAAAGTTTCGTAAAGCTTAAGGTATCTTAATTTATTTTTATGAATTTTTAAAAAAAATGATCTCAATGATTTTCATATATATGCACTCTAAAGCCAGTTGGCTTAAAAATCAACCAAATCAACTTGAGTGAATATGAACCCCATTGATTGATTGTCTCATTAGGGTACTCGCGTTTCGTCAGTAAATGAATGACAGTTTTTATAATTTCGACCGGATCACGATCCAGGCGCGATCCAGTCGTAATCCGGTCGAAATGGTCTGTCCGCGTTTGGGGTCACATTGATGTGTTTGTGTGTCCGTTTTTTCTCCTCCATTCTTTTATTCTTTTAATTCATATATTATGTTAATTGTTTTGCTAATCAAACGGCCGATTTATGTAGTATTCACAGAACTGTTCGTTCCATTACGGTCCCAGCTATTCAGTCGTTTTATTGTATATTTTTGTAAAACAAATAAGATTAAATAAAAGAATGTATGCGATGATGAGTTGCAAATAAGCAATTTTACATTGCCGTACAATAATGTTATTAAAGTATTAGAGTCATGCCACTGTTTTGAAATTCATTTTTAAAACCAAATTCGACAAAGAACTTGGAAGGAAAGAAGTGCGTTATACCACAAACAGTTCGTTTGTTGGTTGTTTGGGTGACATAAGCGATGGTGGGAGACATTTGAGCACTCAGGCGTAATCTAGGCCTTCTTATGTTAAGAATAAGCACTTAGCCTAAATGTTATTTTCGAGCCGAGCAACGACGAGCCACCTGTCAGACTTCATAACGTACGAAATCCACACCCGCAGGGTTAGCGTTGGTTGAAGACAGTTGCACCATCGACGTTCAGTACGCCTAGTACAGATTACCACCGTGCCCCCACATGGGCAATCGGAATGAAGTGCATTCACTAAGGACACAACGCAGTTACCCCTGGCAGGGATAGAACCGTGGAACTTTCGGTTTCAAGTCCAATGTAACCACCGAACGTTACCCCTCCAAGGACGCGTTCGCTTTGCGATATAAGCCATAACATTTCGAAAATATCGAGCTAAGCCTAAATAAATATCGCGAACTATCGCGATAATAAGGGGTAAAAATGGAGTCATTAACAAATGAATACAAAACTGTTACAGTATGAGTAGTATAGAATGTACCCGAACGTCCTCTATTGGCCGGAGGGAGAGCCGGAGGAGGGAGTGACGTCATAGTCGCATGACCTGGTAGCGCCATGTTTGTTTGTCATGGTAACCCGCGTGAGCGCCCATCTTGTAACGTCATCTCTAAAGTGATGCGTGGTGTTAGCGCGCATGCACAGCGCGTGTTGTTAGGGTGATACGTGTTTCCGTCGTCCAGTTTGTATACTGGAGGCCGCCATCTTGGTTTCTATGGTAGCACGTGGTTGCTATATGACCCAAAGGCTCCTTATAGGACAGGGGTATGTTTGGAGGGTATGTTCCTTTGTACATGAGTAATTTCCCGTTTCGAAAAATTACCACAAACACCCCGACAATCCCTCCAAATCCCCGAAATTTACTTTATTTAGTACGGATTTCCCCTAGAATCTTATTTAGAACCGTCATACCATGGTATCGAAAGGCCCCTAGTTACCGAGAGTGCCCTGAGAGTAAGTTCGATTGAACTAGAGTAGTTTTTTTCTGGTTCGGATTCCCCCAGAATCTCGTTTTATGACCTCTTTGTTCTATTTATTCTGACTTCCCTAAACATGTTTATGTTCTGTTGTGCATATTACAGGTAGCACATAGGCACATGTTGGATGTGCCAATATGTGCATATGTGCTTATGTGAAAAGGCATAATGTGACACAATGTGCACTAGCACATAAGCACATGCTGGATGTGCCGATATGTGCTTATGTGAAAAGGAACAATGTGACACCATGAGAAAAGCCCTCAATGAGGTATAATTTACTATCATCTTAGCCTCATCTCGGTATTTAACAGCCATATTCCCAGGCACTCATTTTCGGCATCCCTTTTTGGAAGACATATCACCTTCGTCACCCCTTTTTGTCATATGATGCCATGAGGGCTATGTGAAAAGCCCGCAGTGAGGTCTAATTTACTATCCCTCTTAGCCTCATTTCGGTATTTAAGGATACCTATTGTCCAGCTCTTGTACAAGTAGTCTTACCAACTGCTTCCATCTCATTTCCAAAGCTCCAACTACTTGTCTATGGTCTATCTGCCCTACCGTTAGCTTCTACAGCAGTGTTGTACCATTACTATTGGCTACTGTTATTCTGCCCCATGTCTCAACCATTAATATTGACTTGTGGTACTACTTCCTAGCTGTACCTTTGTTCAGGCCTTCAAAATGTTCAATTAGATTTCTTCATTTTCCCTGTATACATACATGTATAGACAAGCTATACAGGAGATTCCGTAATTGACATTCCTCTGTTTTCTCTCTTGTCCAAAAAGGGGTTCTACAATTTAGTTTTACTTTTTGGCATTCCCACGGCTGATTACATTTTCACCAATTTGAGTTAAACCCGGAAACCTTATATAATGGATCAATGAAAATCTCTGGTTTTTCAATACATCATTATTAATATACGAAACATCAGAAACAAGTTTAGCCAATGTAATCCGTTTCACTGGGATGAAACAGGATCTCAAATTTAGATCCCGTTCTGTGCTGGTTCCTGGCTTCTCGCCACCAATCAGAAAAAAATCAGAATCAGTGCTATGGTCGAGTTGTGGTAAAAATGCATTATTAAATGCCTGTTCTATGAAATCCCCAGCCACAGCAACACTAAACTACGCAGAAAATGAAAACCCGTTCCGCACACATGTGCTGAACGAAAATCGTTGACAGACTATTTTTACACGATCACGTCATCTGTCAAAAATTAACATAACCTTACATACTTGGAATTTCCATTTATACCATGGTTACCTATTCTACTATATATGAAAAGCCTAAAAACATACGTATGCCACATGATTGGCCTGTTTATAAATCTGCCCACGGGAATTTCCGCAAAATCGCACATGTGTTTGTAAACATTAGCAGATGATTGATCACCCGAAACGGAACCAATTGCGAAATAACTTGTTGATTGTTGTTAAATGAATTGCTGAATGTCCTAACATATGTTTTTATAGACGTGAACGCATTGAATAAACACAGAACGACACGCGGCTGTGAATGGGTTAATCAATATTGCATTTGTGCCATCACTAAAGGATAAAACTCGAGGTCTGTGGCCTCTTGTTTTATCCTTCAGCGCAGGCACTCGTGCCATATCGATTAACCCATTCACAAATGTGTGTCGTTCTGTGTATTTATAGACCAAACGCATGTTGGAACTAGAGTTTGACCAGTCTATGCTTTGGTTCGAAATAACCTCTAAGCGCAAGGAAATACTATATATAGCATATCCATCGGTCCAATGTTCGAATACTGACTACTGGTAGAAACTCGAAAGTAATATTGAAGACTGAGCCAGTTTAATCCTCTCCAGAATAAACACCGGGAACCTGAATAGTGAGCTTCGACATCCACTAAATCATCAATCACTTTAACATGAAAAACTTCATTCGGGAACCTACACCTGGCACATTATAACCAACAAGCTAACTTCGATCACTCTTGTTAACCCCATTATAGTACGTGGTAATATTCTAATTCTAAACGTTGAAGTACATGATCCTGCTGCCTTTTAGTATCTGTTTTTATTCAAACTGGCATCACTCGGCGTGAAACGAAAATTCGCCTGATCTGGAATTGTAATGCTGCTGATTTCTCCAAAATGAATATTTTGATTTCCGGAACCAACTGCTGTCTTTTTGTAAATAATATTAACACAATTGATACGTAAATCCAGAATTATGTTAACAAGTTTTTTGATACTGCAAAGGAGATACCTTCCGCCACACAAGGCAACACTTCGCCCCTCTAACAAACTGTGTTCAGCCAGGTGTACATAAAATTCAACACAGAACAATCAAAAGGTACAAACACACCGGGAAGATGGTAAAAAGGAAGCCAAGTCTGTTTATCTTCAGACATTAGATACCTCTAGTGTGGTAAATCGAGACCTACAAACTTTTCGAACACGGTGAAGTAACTACTGAGTAATTTTGAAGACTAACCCGGAGTCCCATTTATTAACTGCAAAGATGATGCTAATGTCACACCAAATTGACAATTCCATTCTTGACAAAAATTAATAAAACTGGATTTAAGAAGGGAGGATATGTTAGATACAAGCCTACCCGAAAGTATCCGGCTGGGGTTTCCGGTCAGCGTTTTGCTTTTGGGTAACTACTGTGGTAAATTTGGTAGATAATTCACCAGTGATCCATCAAAGAAACAACAACACTACGTTCAGATCTAAGAATTACCAATATGTCGGAATCTAAATTGAGACGTCTAGTCGGTACGAAGTAACTTTTATGAATGTCAAGAATAGTGTTAATCTCAAACAAGAGCATACATGTATGACGGGAGATAATCAAACCACTGAAACTGTTTACCTCGAGAAATACCCACCTCCAGCAGTCGTTCTCACTACACTCCTCCCCATTTTGTGAAACTAAACCATAATTTCCCGTTCTAACAAGACCAGTAATAGTTCAAAATAACTTTTAAAATTCAAATGAAGCTTGCTTGAATAAACTATCAAGTTGTGTGCATAAAATTTTGTTGCGAGAGGAGTGGAAATATGCTCCACTACGTTGGCTGTTTCATTGCAATCTTTTCAATAGTAAAACCTTATGTATGCACAAAAACATAATTTCTCTTGTCTGATAACGACAGTTAACTTAAGCCTGATTAACACATTCAGAAGAATAGTCCTTAGACTATCAGATTGGGAGTTGACCGAAAGCTGTAACATTATGATCCCCGTCACTAGTTTATACAGGCGTTCACATAACCTGACTGCTTCACCTACCGATACATAAAGGTCGAAAGCAGTGACATCCTAAACTTAGTTATTGGCAATTACATGTATGTACATATAACGTAAGTTTTGTTCTGCTTATGATAATAAACAAGAGAAGAAAGTAGCATGTTGCAGAAAGTTGTAAAATTAAGGATGCTAAGTTTTGAAAGAAAGACGTGTGTAGGTGCAACGTGTTAAAAGAAAGAAGTTGTTAAAAAGGTAGGTGTCATTGTGATTGTACTTAAGACAACGCTACTGTTTTAGAGTGTTCCTGTAAGCACAATGAACTCAAATATGTGGTATAACACATGAAATTACAGTTTTATGCTCTTTTCACGAGCATACACACAATTGGCATGCTTCAAGAAAGTGGCATCGATTTTTCGAAGGTAACTTGTTTTCTGATTATTGTTATCAGAACACAAGCTGAAATCTTTCGATACATTCAGACTTTGGAATTATAAAACTGACATTAATTTGCCTGAAATCGTCGTAAACCTGACGAAATGCTGATGCCGATTTGAATTTTGACAGATTGTTTTTCAATGTCGGCAACATTTATTCTGCAAATTCAGCGACAATGGGTGCTTCGGTGTGGAACAGTTATTGTGTCAGCTAGAACCGGCTACAAAGTTTTTTTCACATAATTTGGGACATCCATTGTCACCATATTTGCAGAATGAGTACAGCATTATGCAGGCTGTTAAATCTCTGAATCCACCAATTGTTGAGCTATCAAATAACTTCTTGCAGGAATCCAAAGTTGTCAGCTTTTAAACATCAACCCATTACGGGGTTCTGTGCCGATACCATCAATCCAAGCCATATAAGGAAGTGTACTTTCCAAATGAGAAGCCCACAGTTCTTGCCATCCATCTTTCAATTCGGTGTGTCTATTTTTAACAGACATTGAATTGTCTTGGCAGGAGGCTCCACTAACATTCTCTGAGAAGCAGAACAGACGTTTTGAGACTTCCTCGGTTGAATCTGTTGCTTTGGTGAAGTGAACATACTCACTGACGATATATCTTGACTAATGGCTTTAACATTATTGAAAACTTCATTAAATCCAACTCATTTGATAAAAGCGTTGATGGTTTAATGATTGTGCCTATGTAGGAAGAGTCCGAAGCTTGACACGTCAAACACTCAGCCACTTTGTCGATCTCTTCTGTAGGATTTGCCTTTTTATGCTGGATTCTGCTTTTTCTCCTCTTTTCTAGCAGAGATAATTTCAGCTTTTTAAATTCCTTATTTTCCGAAGGAGAGGCGCCATCAAGCTGGAGATTTTTCAAAAAATGATCTAAAAGGTCTGCAGGGGAATCTAACCTTTCACTTGAATTTTGGCATTTAATTTTTCTCCTCTCTTGCTTTGTGCACCTTCGCTTTGTGGCATAACACCTAAAACGCGAACGAAAAATGCATCATCAGAACACCCATCCGTGATTGGTTAGAATTTTCTGCCTTGTCGAGATCTCTGATCAATGGTATGACAGCTACAGTACGTGGAGAGTGTATTGTCACTAAAGTGAGGATTCCACCCAAACAATAATTGCAAATTTGTTGCAAAGCATTACCAGCACAAGCAAAGTTTCAGACAATGGACCTCCGGGTTAAACCCGGAGGTCCATTGGCTGAAACATTGCTTTTGTTTTTTGTCGATATGTACACAATTTAAAAGTTATAGCTTGGGTGATAACTCCACTCCGGAGTGATTTAGTTACAATCCACTCTCCACGTACTGTACATTGTCTTAAGCTTATGCCTCCCTGCTTTTGTTGACTCTCTCTCTCGATATTTTTCTTGACTTTGTATTATTAGCAGCCTGAGATTCTATGTTGATGGTTCTGCCAGACCTGCCCCTGCCTTTGCTTAATAAAATATTGCCGTTATTGCTGTTGTTGACAGTGTTGTTTTCTGTCTTGTTACAGCTTGCTTGTTTATTTATTAAAACATAAAACACTGTTTGCAACATTTTCTGTAAAGTATTAGTCTTCCCAAAATATTTAAATGAAAGTTTTCTTTCTCAGAATGTGACCTGATGGAATGATCTGGCTGCTCGAGTGTTTGAGTTTGAACTGTTCGATGTGTGACTTTGACCTGGCTACTCTCCCAGGAGGAGGATATATCTTCATTCAGATCAGTATAACTTGATTTGGGTGGTACGTTTTTCGTTGAAGATGCGTCGTCATTTTTAATGTAGTCCGATATCCGAGTCGGTTTCTTGTCTGATAGTAAATCCATCAATGTCGACAAACTAATACCAGTCAGTTCCGTCAAATCACCTGGTGTCAAGCAACAATGCCCTCTTCTGATTTTTACCAGTTTCTGGGTCTGATTTGGTCAATGCATTCCAGTTCTTGTAACTGCTCGGCAGTGACAGTTTGAACGTTAAGGCGTACCATGATAAAATATTTGTAGTTATTATTACAACCCGAAACATTTAGGAAATGATGACAAAAATTACGAACGAGAAGCTGGGGCCTCTCTGTTCATTTTTGCACAGTGATCATTTATTCAAACAAAAGACTTTACGACAAACTGTCGTGAATTCATCTCACGAAATGCCGAGTGAGTGAATAAAATAAGAAAGAAAGAATACACTTTCCTCGCTTCCTTCTTTTTGCGGCGACGCCAGTGTGGTAAATCTGGTAAACACTTTATCCTGTCGGCGACGCCAATGTGGTAAATTTGGTGGATAATTTACCAGTGATCCATTAAAGAAACGACAACACTACGTTCAGATTTATGAATTACCAGTATGTAGGAATCTGAGACGTCTCGTCGGGACGAAGTAACTTGAATGAATGTCAAGAATCTCAAACAAGAGCGTATCACGGGAGATAATCAAACCACTGAAAGTGTTTATCTCGAGAAATACCCACCTCCAGCAGTCGTTCTCACAATACTACTCAGTCCATAAATATATTTTGTTGTTGTAAATACGATTATTTCGTCTTGACAAAATACAAAGAATCCAACATGTGTGAATGTGACGTGAGGGCTGAGTAATAAGTATGATACGTGGTTACTTTTCAAAAATACGAGTGGAAATATGTTTGACAAAATATAATTTCTTAACTCAGATCGGCTGTCTTGCTTCCGGGTAAGAATATTACGAAAGCAATAAACGATAAAAAAAAATATAAGGAGTATAAATAGCGATCCCTACAAACAAAAAAAAATTAAAAAATCATTTGCTTTGTTCTCGCATATATACACCTTGAAACACGTTCTCCATAGAACCCGTTCAAGAACAGTAATTCAGACAGAGAGAGTAATGCTTCCTGAAAGTAAAACAACCAACTCTGTAAATAAATAATAACATGTAATTGGAAAGGCGCGTATCGATTCTGAAACATAGTCTCTCTATTCCTGATGTCGTTGCGAAATACGAATCCACATCCGTTTTCCTTCTCTTAGTCATGCTGCTTGGCAATTTCACGATGGAATCATTCTGAACCAAAACCAGTTTAGTCAACCGGCCTTAACGGTTTTAGTATCGTACAAATGACTATATCACACGAAACGTCGTTCATTTCGACGTAACAACCCATGTCTTATTTCCTGATTACCAACTAGTGTCTAATCGGCGCGTGGTCCCATAGCAGCATTATTGTATTCTTGACATGACGTTCGTGAACATGACGTCAATTACGACAACAGGTGCAAGTAAAGTGCCTTCATGACGCCATGGTGTGACGCGTCTGAGCCAACGAACTGATTGTCGGTTGTTTTGGGAGAATTTAGCGACAATGAATTAAATAAAAAGTGTAAAAAACATTCGAAAATTCATGTGATATACAGAATCTTTAACTCGTGATGTTTGGATATAAAGGCTCGTTGTGAATCAAATTCATCAAACTCGTTTCAAAAAATCTTATATCCAAACATCACTCGTTTGAGATCCTCTATATATACGATAAGTGGGAGAGAGAGAGAGAGACTGAGAGAGAGAGACTGAGAGAGAGATGATCGGAACGATTAACAAATAATCTTGAGAATAAATAATCCAATGGCTTAGTGAGATACTTTAATTCAGCAGCATGCATGTTTTTTATAATGTAACAAATTTCAACTTATAAATAGCAACATATAGCACATACTTCTGGGAGATGGCATAGCCAGATTGGCTATCTACCTGCCCTCTCCCTCAGGATGGAGGAATATTTCATTGAATTCAGACCAGTATATGTCAAGGTCAAGTGAGGTACATTATCAATGAACTATTTGTGATATTGCGAATTTAATGAAGTATGCGATTGAGTGAATGTATGACTGTGGATGGGGCATTAAAATATTCCAATAACTTTCCCTCCCCCCTCCCCCATCATCCAAACCAATGAAGACCAGAACTAATTATACTAATCGAAGTTTGTTTATTGGGCAGTGGGTGAGATACACTGTCCCGACACCATAGTGACACCAGTATTACTGGTGATAGTGCTTATCAACAATGGCACGAGTGCCTCGCTGGAATCAGGACAGTTTGTTTTGCTTGATAAAATAAAGCCTCTGGTTCCTACGACACAGTGTCTGCACATTATAGTTCGTGCTCTGTAGCGGAGACCGGAAGATCTGCAAGCGTCCCACTGTAAGGAACAGGCGCCTCGGACAGGTCAAAACCTCGCAGGGGGAATGTTGTTTGCAGTCAGCAATCAGCTGTTTTCAGAAATTATTCAATGAATTGAGCACTGTATCACGCACGTTACCTCGTTCATTGAAGCTTTGCTTGCTAATTAGTTGTTTTATGTGATAAATTCACAGCTAATCGTGTACAGAAAAAAATACACGTGCGCGGATCTCGACCCCCCCCCCCCCCTCCCCCACTTTGGCCGGCTCGTATCCGCATTGCCGACAGACCAGAAGATAGTGTCGATTTTTAAAAAGTCGCACCATCAGCATCGCCCACATCTCTCCTTGCTCACATCAACCGTCAAAAAGAGGATGTGTTTTATTACAAAGTCATCCATTGGTTAAGATCGACGAACATTATCTGGGAGTGTTGGGGGGCAAATTAAACGAGATATCCGGACATGATAGCTGGAGTAGCACATAATGTTTGGTTAATGGAGTTCAACAATTGCTTGATGAATCGTCCTGCCACATCCTAATGAATTTAGTCAACTCTAACAAGACCGTCAAAATTACTCAGATAAAACAATCGGGACAGTAAGGATTGTTGCATTCAACGCTGTCAGCGTATGATCCTAAGAACTTAAAAGTCACACTTTTTTTGAACATATTTCTATTTTCCAGAAGACGAATTTCGTTGTCCAATTCGTTCCACATTTGTGGAAACGAGTACAGTGGAAACTTCTCTAGGGATCGAGTCCTACTTCTACTTACACGCAAAAACGTAGACTGTCCAGTGTTTCTGTGGGTCTGTGTACTAGCATAGGTGAGAAAATCGCCAAAATGAGGCTGGAAGATTAGACTTTTTCCAGTCGTAGACGAACAGAGCAGCATGGAGTTTAAAAAGGTCATTAACCTTTAGGATACGATCTTTAATGAACAGCGGGTCAGTATGGGCAATGATTTTTTTGTTATTGAAAATTCGTAGGGTTCTTTTCTGCATTAACAGTAATCTGCTGATCGCTTTTGAGTTACCCCAGATTTGAATTCCATAAAGCAAGTGACTGTGTACGAGCGTGAGGTAAAGCGTTCTCAAGGCACTGTGTAGAAGAATAGCTTTAACTTTATTGAGGGCAAAATTTGCACGTGCAATTTTTGAGCATATCTGTGTGATGTGTTGTCCCTATGTGTCACTAGCAGCAGCTATGGCTATAGATTAACTTTGAGGTACAAAACTGTATGTACAACACGGGTCGGAATTTATTATGTTCAAATAATTTTACCTCACATTACAGGACAAGTCGAAATGAAATCTGATTCATTAAACCGTTCTCCAGTGCATGTCAAACTTAATTCATGTATACATTTTTTTCAAGCATGTCCCTATGAGTCACTATCAGCAGCTAAGACTATAGCGTAACATTGAGGAAAAAAAACTCGAGACCGTTCTGTGGCAAATGCTGATATAAAAACAAGGTAATACACGAGAACAGCTTGTGCCCCTGCTTTTTGTTGATAAAAAACGTATTTTACTGGACCACTTTATACTTCACACATAGTGTATTGTCTTGTATGCGGATGGGAGGAATCATTTGGGATGGAACTCTCAAAAACAATGAGTATTCCCTCACAAACAATGAGTTTTCCCTCACAAACAATGAGTATTCCCTCACAAACAATGAGTATTCCCTCACAAACAATGAGTATTGTTATGTGATGCAAACATAGTTCGAACATAATTAATTCCGACCCGTGCTGTACCTACAATTTTTTCACCTAAAAGCGGGCAGTGGGGGACAGAGTGAGGTCTGGGGCTATATAGGCGGGGGCACATTGTTTGTGATGAACTCGTCTTTCATCTAAAACAACCACCAATGTGCAGTTTCGTTACTACCATAAATATGCCCACGTTGTAGTTATGCACAATACCTCAGTTCCCTTCCAACCCGAGGTCCAGGCAGTGGCCGCTGCTCCACTGCACACTCGAACCAAATAACATTACTGACATTCGCTTCCGACTCTCGTCGATCTACAAATTATTCGGGTCGCAATGGATTTCAAAGCCTACATTGTCCCTGCCTTCGGCGCGCTGAAACTTTTCAAGTTGCTGAAGGAGGTTACTTTTTTCCCAAGTCTGCATCTATCTCGCATTTTGGGGTGGGTAATACAGAGTCGCGTATCCCCTTCCTATGGGGTATTCTTGCGGCAAATCAGGTAACAGCACTTATATCACTTTTACAGTGGGAGGGGTAGGTGAAGAAGGGAACTGAAGAACTGCAGTCATACCTCCCCCCGAACCTCCTCCGGTCAACCAGGTCTGATTTCCACATTTTTTACTACTTTTATCTACTGCCTTACTTGTATGTCCGCATAGCCGGGATAGGTCATCCGGTATACATGTGCATTAGCGAAGCGTCGAGGTTGAACATGAGCTCCGATCCGCAAACCTTAGACCATGTTACCGTCAATTCATCACAATAACGTATATGTTCCAATAAGACACTACTCTTTGCCCAAACACCTGCATCGTGAAATACGAGAGGTTTATTTACTAAACATGTAATCGTAAAAAGTTGCCTTGTTTAAGGCAATTTTTAACGGTCACGGGTTTAGTAAATAAACCTCTTGTGTGCCTCACGATGGCACTGGATAAATAATCAATAAACCAGATAAACCCATTCCAGCTCAGTTCAAATCGAAAATAGGTTTGTAATTTAAATAACCCTTCACCCGGAACACCGTCTGATGCACGAGTGAAAAACCCAGACAAATGTTCTTCGCCACTCAGTTGGTGAAGCAATTAGGAAACGGGCGACTTTTCGCATTGTGATGTCAGACGGTAACATTTACCACTTGAGCCGTAAACATAGAATATACTAAGCGGGCTCTCGTCCAATCAGAGGAGGATGATTTTAGTTTTATTGGAACATTCTGCCATGTACTTTTGAAGATAATACCGACGCGTACTGTGCCGAGACAACCGCTTCAGGTTGCAATCTGTGTTAAGGTGAAACATTATCAGGAGAAAAATAATTAAAATAACCATATCAAAAATAAAACAAGAATAAAATGATGGCTTGAGTCACCAACTGTTGACACTAACTCCGAAAATAACGCGATTAACTCAAAACATTTGTACAACAAATATCTAAACATCTATTGAGTGTATTGCAAAACACGTATAGATGTACAGTACGTGGAGAGTGGATTGTAACTAAATCACCCGCGGAGTGGAGTTATCACCCAATCTATAACTTTCAAACTGTGTACATATCGAGAAACAACACAAGCAATGTTTCAGCCAATGGACCTCCGGGTTTAACCCGGAGGTCCATTGGCTGAAACTTTGCTTGTGCTAGTTATGCTTTGCAACAAATTTGCAATTATCTTTTGGGTGGAATGTCCACTCTGTGGGTGATTTAGTGATAATACACTCTCCACGCATTGTAAAAAGAATAAAGACGGGTAGTCTTCTGATGAAATGTAGTCGAGAAACTCAATCAATGGCTCTGTTGATGAGACCAATAATACTTGATAAAGAGGTTCAAATGCGCGCTTCCTCCATCGGTAAAACAACAGAGGTATTGTATGAACATGTGAGCTAACTGGTGGTGCAGAACGTTATAGAGAAAGAGAAATTGAATTTCATTGGGTTATTGGATTAAAAAATATGAAATTTGAAATTTGGGAATAAAGAAACACAATCAAGACAAACACATATACAAGTATTTTCAATGTTCTATCTTCCACAATCACCAAAAGCAGATAATGTTCATTTTTATAAACGCCAACGTGGATGTGTTCACTTCACATGTTATTGTCAAAAACTTTGGATTCAGTGAACATGCATGTAGAGATCACAGATACAGCCAAAAAAACATAAGAGAACAACGCACGAATGTTTCTATTAACTGTCACAACTACATTTATTTCCAAATGCAACAAAATATTACAGTTTGATTGGCTGAGAGGTACGGTTTAACTTGCAATCCACAGTAGTTTGTTTACACCGTGGTTAACAAGAATGCACAATAGCAGTACCCATTTTTTAACGATCACAGGTTTAGTAAATAAACCTCCTGTGTGCCCCACGACGGCACTGGATAAATATTTATTAATTCATACCTTCTGCTCGGTTATGTTAGAACAAAAATAAAAATTCAGGAAATTTAATATTTATGTGTAAAAAAATATTGCAGATATGGATGTCATTGGAACTGGCTCATTGAGCCAGTTCCAATGACATCCATATTTGTCTGGTTTTATTTAAGAAACATGCAAAGTACAAATTTTCTGTCAGTTTTTGCCCACAGTGTAGGTTAAAGTATTAGGTACACCAAAATTCTTGGAAATGAATCCGTTATCCTTGTGTTTTCCAGTGTGTATGGGAATTTACACCGGTTTGGGAACTCATACACCCTTCGGCTTCGCCTCAGGGTGTATGAGTTCCCAAACCGGCGTAAATTGCCATACACCCTGGAAAAACACAAGAATAACTAATAGTATCAGCACACTCATAGGTTATCATCTAGAGATAGTCCTGTTTAGAAAAACGTCAAACCTACACAAAAAGCAGTTGATAAAGAAATTATCTATACGTCCAGGAAAACTGTACCTCCATGCTTGGCATTAAAATATCCATTCATTATTATCATTATACGCAATAGCCTTGAAAAATCCTTCACAAATTTAAGCTGTGTATCACACGGAAAATAAATAATAAATGAATAAATAAATAAATAAATAAATAAATAAATAAATAAATAAATAAATAAATAAATAAATAAATAAACTAAAGGCAACTCAAACACACTCTACTATTCAAAAACAAACACAAGGAACAAACACTGACGGGGGCGCGGTGGCTCAGTAGGTAGAGGTGCAAGCTGCAAGCCGAGCGGTCCTCGGTTCGAATCCCACCTGCGGCAACCGCGTTGTGTCCTTGGGCAAGACACTTCACCCCGATTGCCTACATGGGGGCACGATGACGCTGTGTACTGAGGCGTACTGCACGTCGATGGTGCGCATGTCTTCAACCAATCTAACCCTGCCTGTGCTGCGGTGCAGAGTTCAGATTTACGATGTTGGGGAGCTGACAGCTGCTCGTCGTTGCTCAGTGGTTCTCTCCGGGTACTCCGGCTTCCTCCACCCGTAAAACTGTCACGGTCACGATTAGCCATTGTGCATAAGTATGTGACCTTAAACACCAATAAATAAATAAATAAATAACAAACACTGAGAAGGCTGAAACGACATCATAACAGAAACAAACAGAGCAAATCTTAGTAACAACAAAAACAAACAAAAACAACTAAAGAGAATAGAATCAGAGTCAGAGGAAAAAATGATCAGCAAAAAGTAAGATCAAAGAGAACATCACATTGGCTTCAATGTGTTACGGACAACATGTTTGAAACAGCAAGGGGCATTGCCTTTGGGTGCTTACAGGGGTGATACGTTCTGCAACCAATTACAGTTAATGTCGTCACTGCGTGGGTATTCCAGTCAAGGAAAACTACCTGGGGACATGACCCTGGGTCATAAAGCGTCCTGACGGACTCCCTGATTTGTTCCCAGAGACGAGGTCTCAATCTCGAAAGCCAACATGGTGGTAATATCCTCTATTTGTTTTTTGTGACGTTGTCATTGTGAATAGTGATATACATTTTCCATCCCGACAATTGTCTGATGATACATTTCTGATTTTATTATTTTAAGCCACTCTAACGGAGTTTTGTTGTACTCACATTAATAACTTGCAACCCGACTCAATTATGTATTGGCGGTTCAATATTGTATTGTAATATTCAGGGCTCAAAATAAGTGGTTTTGCATCGCTATTTGCTATGCAAAACATGCTAAAAGCTACACAATTTTCAATTATGTATAGCATTTTGCGATACAATATATTCAACTGCAGCCTAATAGGCTGCAGTTGAATATCTTGTATTGCAAAATGTAAAAATGAAAATTTGCAACAAACTTTGCAAGCTAGTTCACTGATGCTTTACTCCTGATACATGTATAAGATTAACTCTCCGCCTCGCATTAGCAACTTCATATGTAATGTGAATTTTATTGGTTTAAATTCACCCTGCATTCTTTCTGCATTTTGCATAAAATAACCAGTCAAAATAACTTTAAGCCCATCAAATTAAGAGATGTTACGCATTTGGAAATATCTAAGTCCATGCAGTTGTTAAAGGCAGTTCAGTTGAAAAAACATAGCTAGTGCTTCATGTGTTTCAGCTCATTTGAAAAAGCACAAAAATAGATGGACATTATTCTATCTGCTCAGAAGAGTTCAATACAAAACAGTATGGCATAACTCCGGTATACAAGAACTGCTATGCAATTTAAACAAAATGCTATTCATTTTTCGGAAATGTGTAGCATTTTGCTACGCATAGAAAAAAAGGTATTTTGAGCCCTCCTAATAATGGACACGATGACTGTGTATGTCGATGGAGCACTTGCCTTCAACCTCTGCAAAACATACGTGACTGTGTCGGTTGTGTTATAAAGTCGTGTTTTGGAGGTAGGGTTAAATTACCCTGTCACACAGATGGATGTATCATGATCTGGAATCGATTTCCAATGCACCTAGGATAACGAAATTGTATATATGTATGTCTTTGTATGACTTTACGAATTTTCCAGGGGCAGAAATACAATAAAGAGGCATTGTTTGCTGGGTCAGCGAAATGAGTATGTAAACGTCTTAACGACGTAACAGAAAAAACCTTCAAGCAGTACCATATACAGCAAAAACTGGAAGACCTGTCATGAACTATTCGCTTATCCTGACAAAATTCCGCATTGGAATTGCGCGAAATTTCCCCATCGGATGGCATCTAAGGCACGACAGAGTTTCTTCATTATTGATAGCAAGCAAAAGCAATGTTTTCGCTCAATGGACTTCCTGGTTGTACCCGGAAGTCCATTAGCCGAAACATTGCATTTGCATAGGGCATATGTACAGAGTTTGATAGCCTTACTGTCGCCTTTTCACGCCGATCAACGCACAGAATTGTGTGTTATTTGCGGGCAATTCGTTACAGGACTTCTACTTTCAACTGTAGGATTTTATCATTTTAAATAATAACCTGGAACTTAAGTAAGCAACACCTGAAATCTTTCATGACAGCGAGGTTGCTGTTACTGATTATTATGTTTTAATGATTGATGTCTTGCAGTACATTTCATCTAGTGAAACATGATGTTCCTGGTTGATAGCGTACCCCAAACACATCCCCTGGTCCTCGTGAAGCACGCTACCCACGATTGTCACAAAAAACACTATAATTCAATGTCTGAGTATAAAACAAGAAAAGTTGTCTCTTCTTTATCAGTAAATGTTGACATGGCAAGGAAGAGACTGCCAGAGGCACTAAGAAGGCAAATCATTGGCATACACGCAACATGCATGCCATTCAAAGCTATTGGAAGGCAACTTGGCTATTGTCATTCTGTAATCAGCAGACTTTTCCCAAAACATCAACAAACCAATGATGTTAAGAACCGACTAAGGCCTGGACAACCCCGAAATACCTTCTCGGGATCGCCTTTGGCTCCCCAACAGGCGTCTGTGCAACGAACTGTCCGAAACCGTCTAAACGCACTGGGTATGAGGTTCAGAAGGGCCATCAATCGTCCAGCACTGTCCGACCTGCATCAAACACGATATTTGGAGTGGTGTATGGCACACAACATTGGAATCTCAGGGCATGGAGGAGAGTCCATTGGTCAGACAAGAGTAGGGTCCTGCTTCACGTCACAGATGGTCGCATGAGAGTGTGGAGGCATAGAAATACTGCTTACGTGCCCAGGAACGTCAGACCAAATGTTCCTAATGGTGGAGGATCAGAACTGTTATGGGGATGCCTCTCTCATGATTGTAAACTTAATATGGTGACTGTACATGGGAATCTCAGTGGTCATCAGTATATCCGGGACATTCTCAATACGGTTGTCGTGTCTCATGTTGACAACCACCCGTTGGCTACTCGTCGTATATTCATGAACGACAATACAAGGCCACATTTTCCCCAGGCTGTGAGAGCATTCTTCCAGAACAAGGCTATTACAACATTAACTTGTCCTGCAATGAGCCCTGATTTGAATCCCTTAGAACACATCCGGGACTTACTTGGACGCCGTGTGCAAGCAAGGGATCCGTCTGTACAGAATTTGCCGATTTGGAAGCTGCATTGTATGGGCGTGGCAGCAGGTGCCTCTGGACCGTATCAAAGGTCTTACTGGTAACAATAGGAGGAGGGTTCAGGCTGTCATGTGGGCACGTGGAGGATACACCCGTTACTGACGTCAGACACTGCTATTGTGTTCAGGAGATCACAAGTTACATTTTTATCAATAATTACAGGCATTGTTTCATTATGGACCGTTTCCGAACGATACTTGTCAAGGGAACAGTTTTTCCATCTAAAATATCGGTGACAGATATGTATAATTAACTCTATAACCTATTTCCATCATTGCGTTGCCTTCATTTGTCAATAGACCATTCTTTCCTCAAACATTCACTGTTGGGAGTCTTTAAGATAGCATGAACGTTGTGACAGTTTCTATTAACAGTAGTGCGAAAAAACAAGGCGTGCGAAATTCTACTATCCTGTACATATACATCTGGAGCTTAAATGATTAAATTAAGTTCCAGGTGTATATGTGCAGAGTAGTAGAATTTGGATTCCGAATTAAACTATCGTCTATTTATTATATGCTGTACATGCTGAGTCAATTGAAGTCTCATATGTAGTTAAAAAAAGAGCCCACAAATTTTGTACAGTGACATACATATATTGACAAAATTTAATATTTTTCCAGGGATTACGAAAACCATATCATCAAACCGAAAGTAAATAAGGTACAAAAATAAAGTGATTGCAGAAATTCCATCTCCATATAACACCTTGTGCATTTGTACGTATACTAACTCAAGCGCTAACCTGCACCACTGTAATGTCGTCTCGGCATTGTCCATCGCGATCACTGAAAGGGAAACCCACGCTGCACACACCATGTGCTAATGACAGAGTACCAAGTTACTCATTGAAAGGGAAACCCACGTGACAAACATCATATGCCGATGACAGAGTGCCAAGTCATTCGCTGCGTACTTGAACTATAGATTTGATGCATTCATTTTCAGTAATATTCTATATGTGGAGACCTCTGATACAAAACTTTTGCATCTGTCTTCACCTATATTTTTTTTTCAAAATACAGCGTTCGGCTGATTCGTGGAATGAATTTGTCCAGACTCTTCTGATGGCCTAAGGCGTGCTACAACTGAACATTGTAAAAGGGGCGTGAGTCCTCGTTTTTGTTTTAAATAATTTTATCTCCTTCAGTTTCTTTTTATAGTAATCATAGTCTTGTCTGAGAATTGAACAAACACATTCTCTTCTTCTGACGTCGTGTGAGAACCATAAGGTTCTATCTTCCACTGGAAGATAGAACCTTATGGTTCCCACACGGCGTAATCAGAGTACGGTGTGTCGCAAACATTTTTAATGTGTGCATTTATCTTACACTCCTCATAAAATATAGTATCAATTCAAACATATCAATGCGGTTATGTTTGGATTGTGTCTTATAATGTGTATAATATAAATACACACATAAAAAGTTTTTGAGACACAACGTTTGAGATCTTCACATTTCAGATTTATTATTATATTTTTTGCGCGAAGCTTTCTGTTACCTTTCTGTATACAGCTTTATCGATTCTGCTTAGACCAATCAATCCACATCCGACTAGAGCGAAATCTTCATTCGCGCTCCCGTGGCGAGTACATGTAATCATTTTTATGAGACGCAGTGTTTACGGGAATACATTATGTATGGTTGCGAAGCCCGGAATGCTACAATGCGTCACTGGATTTTTGTTTTACAATTGCAATATTTGTCTGTGTGTGTAGTTGAACATGTTGTTACTGAATCAACACAGGGAGTCATATTTATAATGACGAAGTTGCAAACTGGAAATGTCTCCGACCATACTGGCTTCTCGAGCACACAGAACATAGACTTTAAAGGGCAATGCGCTGCATTGTGTGAAAGAAACCAGCTTTGCCCAAGATTTTCATTCAATGAAACTACCAGCACCTGTGCAATGGGTAACGCGGCGGATGAATCTACTCAGATGGTTAGAAAACCTGACCGTGAGTATCACAAACACATAAGTCAAAGCGTACATACGAATACATATATACACCCTGAAATTAGTTGGTGCTAAACACACCCCAAAGCAACTAGGTTAGTGAACATGAACTCAAATGCTTTCATATTCACTTAACTCCAATGATTTGGGTTAAATTTTAACCCAACTGATTTTAGACTGTATATGTACAGTTTATACTGTATTACACGAACGTCCAGGGACGAGGTGTACTGGGCGTCGTACTAGGGGTGTCTGAACCCCAATCCCGGCCAATACTTTGAATACTCAGAAACTTCGAGTTTCAAACCACTAGAGCTGTAGATTTTTAAATTTCTTGTTCGGTTTCGGTTTTGGTTTTTCAGGTGGAGAAAAACCTCGGTTCGGTTCGGTTTTCGGTTTGTTCATGAGGCCAACTAAAATTCAATAAAACTCATTCTTATGTCCAGAGTCATAACTGAATGGTAGTGAAATTGAGTGAAACTCAATGAATGCCCAAAATAAGCTATAATACATGAAGAATCAGGAAGGCCAATATAATAATTACCTAAATATACAGAACTTTTATTCTACTTGGCCATTTTTCGAGGTCTGACACCTACACGCAACTTGAGGAAAGCTGCAAACACAACTAAACTGAAATGTCGGAAATTCACAGAATGTAGCCTTCCCAGAGTAGTGAAAGTACCCAGACACTGCCATTGGCAGTGTCTGGGTACTCTCACTACTCTGGGATGGCTACATTTTGGGACTTTCTGCAGCAAGAACTGGCAAGAGAGTATTTAATAAAAAACGAAAAACCTTAGATTACGGGATGTCGGCGGTTTCGGTTTCGGCTTTTTAAAAAAACTAAAAACCTCGGTTCGGTTTCGGTTAACCTACAGCTCTACAAACCACCAACAGCTGGACATTTGGAACAGCAGTTGGACATTTCTTACAGAGGCATTTGCCTTGATGCATTCAGAAGATGATTTCCTTCTCCAGAATCCAAGGGAGAGTGTACATTTGGATTTATTCAGCAGATGGAAATTTACATGTAGCAATTGGAAAATTCTCACTCGGCGGGGGAGCCGATTCCAAATAGATTTTTTTTTAAATTGACAGCCGGGATGCGAGCGTAATTGGAAATTCGGAAAGGGGACACCCCGGCCCACGGCGCTCTCGCCATGACCCTGGAAAATTCACTAAAAAATTCCCAAATTGTTTAAGGTTTGATATTTTTGTATGGAGATTTACATGTTTTATCAAATTATATCTCTAGTAATATTTAGGAAAATTGGGTGCCCTAGCATTTCATCACTGTGGCTAAGAGGAGAAAGTTTCCAACAAAACACGGGATCATTTTTAGGATATAAAATATCTGTAGTATTTAAAGCTTTGTTCAAATTAAGCCCTTGTTACGCCACCCTTCATTTGCATTACTCCTATGTTTCTGTGACATTTTAATTTTACTTCATGCTAATTATACAACCGCAAACAAAGTTTGGAGGGGTATATAGGAAACACCCTGTCCGTCCGTCCGCCCGTCCGTCCGCCCGTCCGTCCGTCCGTCCGTCCGTCCGTCCGTCCGTCCGTCCGTCCGTCCGTCCGTCCGTCCGTCCGTCCGTCCGTCCGTCCGTCCGTCCGTCCGTCCGTCCGTCTGTCCATCCTTGTAAGCGCAACTCCTCCTAAACCGTTTGAAGAATTTTTTTTCATGAAACTTTACGCAATGGAAGAACTCCATATGAAGATGTGCATGAAGCAATATAATTCCATTCTGACATTTCCAAGGGGAGATAATCTAACTTATACCGTCTGTCCATCATTGTTAGCGCAACTCCTAAACCGTTTGAAGAATGTTCATGAACCTTTACACAATGGAAGAACTCCATATGAAGATGTGCATGAAGCAATATAATTCCGTTCTGACATTTCCAAGGGGAGATAATCTAACTTATACATTTCAGGCGCGGGGGGGGGGGGGGGTATCACTTTGTGAGTTTGCTCACAGTACCTCTAGTTTGAAGGGTTCGCGGACAAATCACCACAGGAAAAAACACCCAAACGTAAAAAGCCCATACCTGCAAAACCACATAACCGTAGCGCGGAGAAAACACCACATGGGCCGAACTTCATAATACCAAACGTACAAAACTCCAAAGATATTGTGCAGACAGAACACAATGCGGATACATCTTAAACCTTTTTTGTTAATGGCTAACTAAAATTGCTGTTTTATAGTGGTGTGTTTCAAATATCTTTAAATCTTGCGGTGATTCAAGCGATACTTGCTGTTTGATGTCAGTCTTCTTCGTAATCTGTATCGAATATCAAACCGAGTATCCGTTGCTTTTTACTTTATCGCATCGCTCACGTTGCTCGAGTTGTACCCATATAGAATATACCCATAGTAGCTTTGTGTACCAAATGTTCACCACGAGTGGTGAAGTGGTGTTAACCGCGAGCCTTTGGCGCGCGGTTAACACCACTTCACCACGAGTGGTGAACATTTGGTACACCAAGCTACTCTGGGTATACTTTATTTATACCATGATCGTCAGATTATTAAGAGTCCCTATTATTTTTATTTATTATTACTGAGCACCAGACGTACATACGTGCGAATCTGTTTTTGTTTACACGAGCATCGGTGGCCTGTACTTCCACTGTAAATTTTATCGCCGAATCGAAATGGAAAATAAAACGTGGCCTTCTTCATTTTATAGCATAAGAACATACCATTTCGAGTTATGGAAGCTTTATTGACATGAGACAATGCATGTTTGTTAAGTTTTGGTGTCTTATGGGGGTAAACTCATTTTAAAACGTAATAAATAATTGTCACTTTCATTTCACTCCTCGTGAGGCGTCGTGCGATAAATTTAGACAAGTTCGCATTCAGGTCGACGTCACGAAAGGTCAGCTTGGATGTAATCCAACAGTAGGTGTAAATCCTATTGCTGGCGTGTTCAACACAGTTGGTGTGTAAAGCTAAAATTTATGTCATAGGCTTTTCATATATTGTAGAATAGGTAATCATGGTATAAAAATGTATATATATAGTCACATACTGACACTTTGTTTATGTTTGTTATATTTTTTTTCAAGATTTGAATTCAATAAGGGATTGTAACCAATTTGTATTCTGTCCCTTAATCATAACTGACTCTCTCTTTATCTTTAATGACATGGTGCATTGTTTTCCCCTTATCTTCAATGACATGGTGCATTGTTTTCTAAACAGTGGGCGTGGTGGAGACCCTGGAACACTTTCTTATAGAGTGCCCAAAATACCAGTCTAAATGAACAAGATTCACGGAGTGTATAATGGAGAAGTGGGATGGGAGAATGAAGGATTTGTGGTTTGGGGGCGACTCAAAGGAGAGGGTTAATATACTAATCGGAGAGATTGGGAAGAATGGGGCAAGGGATGTCATCAAGCAGTTCGTCTCCGAGTGTTGGGAGGAGAGAAGAAGCGCGGGAATAGGGAGGCAGTTGGTAGAACATGGGTAACCAAGGCCTTCTCATACGAGAACCGCGACAAATCAGCGGCCGGCCGAAGTGTTATTATTATTACATGGATAACTGTTTTCAAAACAATTTCTCAATTCTCTAAAACTCAAAACATATCCAATATAGTAAAAACATTAATCAAGATTAAATGTAATCAAGTACAAAAATAGGAAAGAGTGGGTCAATGGCCAGTGGGTTTTGGAAATGAATAACTAAAACAAAGAAAGGCAATACCATAAAGGGTATTGAGGTGTATGGCAAAAACACTGATGACAGGGGCAGTATTTTGCAACGGAAATGGTCAAACATTGGGAGAGGGTAGATGATAGGAGATGGTGGGAGAGGTCTCCAGAATATGAGATAGAAAGTGAAAAACAATCTTTCTGATTTAGTATGCAGGGATATTGAGTGGAGAGGGTGGAGTTCGGAATGCGGTCACCAAGTGCAAGAATGGCAAAGCAGCAACTACAGCTGAACTGTCCAATGACTTTTTAACCCTTTACCCAACGAATAGGCCGCATCCGCCCGCGTAATATGCAAATTCAGCAGTTGAAAAAATATTATTTTTCAAAAAATTTCAACAAAACCATATCATGTGACCCCTCGTTGGAACGAGCTCGACGAGCTCGTTCCAACGAGGGGTCACATGATATGGTTTTGTTAAAATTTTTTGAAAAAATTCAAAAAATTGTATTTAAAATAATAAATGTTGAAATCGTCTGCGTTGGGTAAAGGGTTAAAAAGAGGAGAGGGATCAACTATACGAGATTCCTACGACTCTATTTTACATCCGCATCAGAAAACAAGAGTTCCCGGAAGAGTGCGAGGAAAACTGGCTAATCCTTATTCATAAATAGGGTGATAGGGCTGTTTGAGATAAGTACAAGGGCATATTCGTTAGTAACAATATTAGTAGGTTATAGTGGAAGATTCTCCATGAGAGGCTTGCGGAAACTGCCGAAGAAAGAGGTTTCTTTGGGGAAATCCAGAATGGAGTTCGGAATGGACGAAGAGTCACTGACTGCTTATTTATTCTTTTCCAACTCATAGAAACAACAAAGTCACAAAGAGAAAGATGTGTTTATTGTATTCCTAGATGTGCAAAAAACATACGACAGAGTATGGAGGGAGGGGATATGGCAGAAACTGGAGGGCCTCGGATTTCGAAGTAACTTTGTTGGCTGTCACGATGGCACTGTATATGGATGTCCATAGGGAAACCAAACTTGGAAACATCTCTACGAAATGATCCATATGGAGGTATGCCTCACGTAAGGATGCATATTGGCACTGAATCTTCTTGCACATTCTATCTCAAAGATATAGAATAGTTGATGGAAATCGCAGGTGGGGAAAGGGTGGGGTCAAAGGTGTAGAGACAAAATTCCCAGGACTATTTTTTGCTGATTGGACGGGCTATGCGAGAAAGATGCACCTGTTTTTTGTATGTTTACCTGGATAGACTTTAGGGTTGGGAAGTGTTCATAGATGTATCTCTCATGTTTTTATCCCATTCGTCCATCAGTTTTTCAAGGAGTTTTATTCTGCTAGGTAAGTATTTTGGGACGTTCAAAAATGAAATGTTCCAGGGTCTACGTTATACATTTGGCACCCTCTTTCATCACCTTTCCCGATTTCCCCCACGACTCCAGTGACTTTGGTCTCATTTTGAGAGATGACATGAGGGAAATATTATAGTTAGTGCAATTGAGAAATCACCTGTTGGAGAAATTATAAAACAGTTTGTATCTGAATGCTGTGAGATGAAGGTGGGAGGAGGTAGGTGAGGGAGTACACATGGTAGACGGGATTGATGTTGCCTCCTCGTTAATGGAACTCTGCAAATCAGCGAAAGGTCCAAGTATTATTATTATATTAATTACATCAAGAGATTAAAACCTCAGTAGACTAAAGGGGCAGTTTATTGACAGTTTTTCGATAACCCCCGTAAGAGTTCAAGCACTCTTAATGAGTATAATCGTAATGGAGGCATTTATTATATGCTTCCGCTACGCAAGCTCTGGGACCATCCCCTTAATTCTGTCCAGAATTCGAAGCAGTTGTGGTCTGTTTGTTTCTCAACTTGTTTGAGAAAATTTTCACTCAGACGACCGTTAAAGTAGTGTGATGCTCCAGACGTACAAAGATTTTCTTTTTCTGTTCCAGTCAATAAGTATTTATTTAATCTCCTTGAAAATATCAGGCTATTGGCACAATTTGTGCAACTATCCGGCGTTATCATACAAATACTGCTGTGGTCAGTTTCCATTTCAGCTTGTAATATAAACAGAATGTTGATCAATCAATACTTAACAAATTACTGCAACAGTCAAATGATCTGTCTTGTTGTATTCTGTCGAGTTGACGAGACGAGATCGGCCAGATGAAACGAGACGCCGTTGGCGTCGAGTTTGATCCGGCCGATCTCATCTCGTCAACGAGACGGAATACAACAACACAGATCAAGTGACTGTTGCAGTAATTTGTTAAGTATTGATTGAGCAACATTTCCATCTTTGATTCACAGAAAATGGATCGTTATGAATTTTGCAGAATCAATCGCTCATAGGTTCACTTTTATAACCAACTGAGGTTCACTTTTATAACCAACTGATATATTCCAGACGAGTGAATCCAAACATAGGTTATTAGAATGGTTTCATGCTATAAAAGCACTGAATTGCCTCAGCATTAGACTGGTAGCTTGAGAGCTTTGTTGAAAATACAAGTAAAGACGCAGGCGTCACATTTTTTCGTCTTGACCAACAGAAATTACATCGTTACATTATTTAGAAATTGTCTTTTTCAGTAGAGGTGCAACTTTCGAATCACAGTGAAAATAGTATCAATGGTCACGAACTAAACTCTCTAAAATATTGTGAAAGTGTAGAAATGTTAACTGTACTATTTTCATGGGAAGATTTTCTGGATTACAATTTTCAGACAACGAATGTTTAGAAAATCTTGACGTCAATTTGTTTGATATTTCATATGTTGAAGTAATTAGTGTTTTTAGTATCTACCTCCTGTTGTACATTTGATTTTGTTTCTTTACCTTTTATTTTTCTAACCATTTCAAATGTTACTGATGGGAACGTGTTTGTCAAATTTAGAAACATAAGTTTCCCAAGAATTTTTTTTCTACTTTTTTCCGTTGAGGATCTTTTGCTGCAGAAATCGCCCAAAAGTGGGCTTTTTGCTTTAAACTCTCCCAACAAAATGGGTTGTGTTGGAAGTAGGTGAACAGTTGCTTAAGGTCATCTGAAGGGTCTTATTTGAGGAAATGTATATACAACATAATGTAACTGTCCTATCTAAAGTTAAGCGTACCACAACAGCCTGAAAAGTTGTTCCTAAAGAAACAGGACTGTGAATAATGTCGTTTCTAAGACGTTCCACGGACATGGAGATCATTTCCCTCGGCCCATGCGCCATACGAAGTATAAAACTTAAAAGCGGAATGATCTTGAGTGTCAGGTTTCATTAAGAGTGTTTCCCGAAAGCAAAACGCAACTGATTAAAATATTTTTAGGCCGTGTTGCAGAGGGTTCGAATCCCGGCGAGGAATCAGAAACAAACATTCCAAATTCCTCTAAAATTGAAACATACACACAAACCCTTGCCACCCACAGCCATTTCGTCGTACTGTAACCCGCGCGATCAACACGTCCACGCTGCTTCCGAAAGGAAGATGAACCATGTAATTATGAGACCTTCAACTAAAAACATAAATTCCAGTCATCGTTTTTTTTTTTTTTTTTTGGTTGTTTTTTTTTTTTTTTTTTTTTTTTGACGTTGTGCACTGGTCTAGTGGTTTAGGTGTTGGATACCTGATTGCCAGTCGGTGTTGCCGAGGATTCGAATCCCGGCGTGAGATCAGAAACCAACATTCTAAGTTCATCTAAAACATAACTGTGTCGAGAGAGGAGAAAGACAGGGAGAAGAAGATGGGGCTGGGGGAGACCTTTCGCAAACGTTGTTCTGCATATACTCAATGTTTATTAATATACAGTTGACCAATAGTTTTGTTCATTCTCGTATTAGTTCTACATATGTGACAAATTGATTCTATTACTAAATATTTTTGCAATGTGTTAACTTGGGAATGAAATCCTGCTGAGGAAATACGGGATGGTTAGGAAGTGACGCTCGTGAGTCACAGAAGCATCCATAGATCTATAGGATTGGCATTCCTGGCAATTTCGGACCTATGTCGGGTCCACGACACTCTTCCGATGGGCGAACATGTCGTGGATCAGGGGCGGGGGCAAATGCTGTCGCTTGGAAGCTGTTATGGTTTCTCTGTGAGTAATATTTCAGAAAATGTTTGAAATGCAACACCAATTTTCCCATTATACTTAAACAAGAAAACTACAAAATTTCCGACTGAAGGGGCTGAGGAGGTATGAATTAAAACCTCTTAGAATAAAGATTTACATTTAAATAAAACGAAAACTATAGGACGGAGATCCACTTGTCATCTTCCATTGACACACAGTGGCAACACTTGTCATTGTCCAGCAAAATTTATTTCAATATTTGCAACTTATGGAACAATAGAAACTGAGAATAAATTGGAATCACAAGACACACGTCTTTGAACAGCATATTTATTACGTATCATTTCACTAGTTCTACATAACAACTGAAGGGTATATTTACACTCACTAAGTGGTTTTAAAGCTTTACGAAATTTAGAATGTATAGCAGAGCTTCCTTAGGCCATTTTGGTAGATTAAGTGCAATTTCTGTTTGCAGGAAGAATATTACTCAGTGTACTTCCACCCACCTCACCTCACCTCACCCCAGCCTACCAAACCCCACCCCAACCCATCATTCACCGACCAGCAATTCCAACACAGTATCAATTATTGCCTATTGGTAAAAAGTACCGACTTCATTTCTACAGAAGCCCTGTCGAATGTCCTAATACTTAATTCACTACTGGGATCCATCGGCCGTAGCCTCCAACCATAACAACTTCCGTGCAAGTTTCATAATTTTATGCCAGATATGGGCTTCTGTAGTCTAACCTAAGCGTGCATAATTGAAGGTTCACAAACAAATGTGCTCTGAATAGGTGCAAACTGTTGAACCTACGATCGTGCTCAGCTGTTTGCTTCGGGAATTGTTAACATATAGTTATGTACTATCAGTTTAGTCCACACAAATTCAAACTCCCATATATTGCAAATTTATATACGGGCGATTTCTTATGAAACTTTAACTGGCATGACAAGGAGCAGACGGCAACTACACAGAAAACAACACTTTTGCGGATAGCAGTCCTTTAGGTGAAACCAATACTTCTTATGCAGGGAATGTTATGTTTGTAGTTACATACTTGTAACTAAAAAAATGTGTATAATTGTACAAATAGTTATTGATCTCTGCACTAATCTTAAAGAATAAATATAATCACGAATGAATGCTATAAAACTTCTTGCATTTACAGCCGACCAGGCCGTATGAGCAAAACTTGATAAATTCTTAATAAGTTTAAGCTGATAAAAGTTCCAAGGCTTTGCAGTAATAGAAAAATTACAGAACGGTTGCCGATATCTTCAGTGTTGAATATCTAACATGCTCGATTGTTATTAAAAGAGAAAAAAAATAATGACAGAACGGTTTTAAACCAAGAAAATAAAATTTATTTTTTATCTTGCACGTGTCAGTTCGTAGGGAAGCGTGGAAGGCCCATTGGCTGCCAATATATATCTCGCGTCGGCGAAATATTAACTCGCCATGGCCAGAGCATATCTTGCCTCAGCGAAATAATATCTCTCCGCGGCGAGATATTTATTTCGCTGCGGCGAGATAACTTGCCGCGGTGAGATAATTATTTCGTCGAGGCGAGATCTCTCACCGCGGCAAGAAAATAATAACTTGCTGAAGCATGTTAATTACTGACTTGGAAGGTACATTAGGTTTTCAATATTTATCTAGCAGTGGCGAATTAATTACCCCGCAGCGGCGAATTAATTATCGCGCTGCGGCGAAAGAATACCTTGCAACGTCAAGACAAATGCTGATAGCGAAATGACCGTTCTTGATAACTGCCTTAAAGCGGTAACCTAGCCGCTATAGCTTTGCCCAAAAACTCAACCTCAGCGCACATTTCGAGGTTGATGCAGCCCACAGATTACCACGATCAAGTGCCCAAGACATCTTCTTTCCAACGCGCTGCTTCTACCCTACCCCACTCACCAACTCGACATAATGCAAGTGGTTCGACCCAATGGGCCCTCCTCCGCGACAGAGTGATATCACCACACAACTCTTTCAACCCTGTGGCTCAACACGATACGACTCTACTATTCTTCTCAGGTGTTACCTGAGTAAGAAGGTTGATCCACGCAGTAGTCTACCCGGCGATCCAACATACTAACGATGTCCTCATAACAAAAATCCAGTCACAATGACCCGATCACATCATCTTCCTGATCCAGTTACCCTGACCCTTTTCCTAAATTCCATCAACCCAAGTATAATACGCGGGCCCGAAGGTAGACTTTTCCGACGACTGACTGAGAAAGGAGTGGGTTGACGTTTGAAAATGTGCCGAAAATGTACTGAAAACCTAAATTTCGAATGAAAAATGCACCTACATTCTAGAAAGAAGAGGCTACAATTTGCGACTGGGGTAACCATGGGAGGCCCTATTAGCATCGCGCCTGATAACACAATCACCTACATCCCAAAGACACTTCACAACCCGATGGTCAACACCATACTTGCTAGCTGGGCGACCTCCCTCCACACCGACTGAGTCGCCCGATCTGTCCTGGCGATTTAAAACCCTTATCTTCCGACTCAATCCAGTGATCCAGCACGTCACAATAACATAAAACGCCTACCTTCATACACGATGTGCCGCCCCAATCATTCATTCCAAGGGCGACACAGTCACCCGACCTGTTCCTGTAAACCATCGAATCCATCCATCACCAAGTGGTCCACAATATCTGCATACCCACCCATTGATCTTGGTTCCGCATCTATGTCACCCAACCTAAAACGTATACCCTACTACGTTCAAGTGACGTCAACACATAACGACAATCTGGTGGCCGACCCCCACCCCATCCCACAACATATTCAACTCGACTCAAACTTGACCAGCGACCAGACATTACCTCTCGACCGACTTGTCGCGGTTTGGTGAGTCACATATTTCGGTCGCGACCCTACCTAAATACGCCACCCCCTTCCCCGCTCAAATCACCCTTCGCGACTTAGTTGCCCAACTCCCCATTCGATCAATGGCGGAGCCAGGAATTCAAAGGTAAGGGGTACAGCTACCTTCTGAGGGGAAGGGGTCCAGAAAATGACTGAAAGGACAAAGACGGAAGCGCGGACGGGAAGGAAGGATCAGAGAGCCACTTGCTTGCCATATAACCTTTCAAACGTTATATCTTTCGGATTGACTATAAACCCCAAGTCTCAGTAGGGCTACTTATGAGCGTAAGTCTACCTGGGCACGCTGCCCAGGTAGGTCTAAGATGGTAAGTTGTCTTACCGAGACTTGTCGTTGGGGGTCCTTCTGAGGAAATTTTTTATAAAAAATATTCATCAAATTGTGTTATCGAGGTCGTTATAGGAATCTTAATATTCTTATATTACTTAATATACATGAGTTGCGAAAATAATGCAAGTTAGGAAGGGAGGAGGGTTGGGAAGTGTTAGGGTGCACGCCACTGTTCCACCACTCATTCGTTTATGTGGTCCATGATTAAATCCCACTACCCTTTCGGCCCAGTATTGGACCCTGACTATACCACTCGACCAGCTCACTTCACCCTTCTCTAGGTAGAGGTAAATTGTCTAATTAAACGATTGCGCGGTCAAAATGCCCAAGTTTCATATTGTTTGAAAAAAGAGTAAACCCGATAGGGGCGAATTCCTGGTGATACCACGATCTGGGCCAGAGCGAATTATTGAACATTGAAATAGTACAACCCCCTTTTGGGTGGGAAAGGGTGACGGTTATCCGCTTAATTGAGAATTTGCCACACAGATGAAAAGAGCAGCAATATATATATATCTTCTAGAATTTTTTGTTTGTGTAGCTTATTTAAAGGGATCGGTGAATAACAGGCGCACAATCTTGTGAAAATTTCAGCTTGATTGGATGAACCAGGTCGAAGAAAGAGCAAATGATAAATACATATGACCTCCATGTCATTTGTATGGCTCTATTGATAAGCAAAGGATTCTAAAGTGGTACTGAACCAACCTCTGTTGAAACTTTCAACCTTCAAGTAAATAGACTTCGAATATTTCTGTCAGATTCATATTTGTATTGATAGGCAAGAGGTCAAAACGAGGCGTATAATCTTCAGTATCACATCCCAACAACTGTAAAACTTTCCCTCTAATAAAATGGAATATCTTATAAAATGAAAAGTTGTAACTGATACATAGATAGATAGTTCCATTCCTGTGACATTCATATTTTCATGGGTCAAAATTGGTGCAGGACGTTCATCATACCATCCTTAACACCAGTTACTGTTGAAAGTTTCAGTTTCAACATTTTCTACACAGTGGCTCTGGAAAAAAATATAAAGCATGCTGAAGTTATCATCTCTTCTTTGCTTCGCTCAGGTGAGCTAAAAATTGGATCGGAAGGGTGCAACAGCCTACTTAGTGCCAAGTCTGGTGGAAGGCTGGGTCAGTTATGCGCAAGCATTACGACTTGAGTTCAAATAGACCGTTTCTTGCACAAAAATAGACGTTTATAAGATGTCTTCATTCTACCAAATCCTCCAAAAAATTCACACATTGTTCTACAACTTTTTATGGTCAGGAAAAATTGATAAAATAAACCGAAAGGTAATTGTTAATACAACAGACAATGGAGGCATAAAACTCCCACGTGTTGAGTCCTACCGTTACGCTTTCAAAATGTCCTGGATAACAAAAAACAAATAAATCCCGCTGTATTAGCGCCTTGGAAAACACTCGTTCTGGACGATCTTGAATATTTTGGAAGTGAAAAGCTTTGGTATATGCATAAAGAGGGATTAAGTAAAGTGAGTGATCGTACAGACTCTTTCTGGGATGACGTTATAAAGGCTTGGTCTCTTTTGGACACAAAAGTAATAAACACTCCAGCAGAAATTCTTTCCGAACCGCTCTTTTTAATAAAAACAAAGTTTGACAATAAATTAGTTTTTTTACAAAACCTGTGATAAAGAATTTTTGCTGTCAACGATCTTTTTTGTACTGACAGACAATTTTATTTCATGCAGATTTCTGTAAAGAATAAAATATAGAAACCCCGTTCACTGTATACTATGGGTTACGTAACGCCATATCAAATTCAAGGAAAGCAAGAGTAAAATATTGCGATAAATTAGAAACAATACATGCTCAAAATTAGATGCTTTTAAAAATGCCAAGATGTTTGTCAGACTTTTCACTGTTATTTTTAAAAATACTTACGTCGGTCCCTACACAAACACAAGACAAATGGAATAGCCGTTTAGGTCTTAGTTTACAACCAAACGACTGGCAGCTAATATGCAGATACTCGTTGTTATTTACTGATGATACTTACATGAAAAGCCTGCAGTATAAAATTCTGCATAATATTTTATATACCAATCCAATACTTTTTAAATGTAAACTTTCAGAAACAGAACTATGTAGTTTTTGTGGTAATACGCGAGAGACTGGCTGGCACATTTTCTTTGAATGCGCTCAAGTAAAGACAATTTTATGATTACTTCAAGAACAATTAAGTGAGAGGTGCAATATGCCACTTTCACTTATACCAGAATTTATTCTCATAGGACAACACACTTCCAAGTAACACTGGTGAGGAAATAATAAGTTTACTTATACTTCTGTTTAAAAAGTACATTTATTCCTCCAAAGTGGGAGGAGGATGCAAACCAAATTACACGGCACTTATTGACGTTAAATATTATGATAGAATGGAAATGCTATCGCATTATGAACACCAACCAGAAAATACTATACAAGAACGACGTCTCGGTTGAACATACAATCCGGGCCGCAAACCTCAGACCATGTTACCGCCAGTTCATCACAATAAGGTTTATGTTCCAATAGGACACTACCCATATCCAAAACCTACATTGTGAAACACGAGAGGCTTATTTACTAAACTTGTGATCGTTAAAAGTTACCTTGTTCAAAGCAACTTTTAACGATCACAGGTTTAGTTAATAAACCTCTCGTGTATCCACGGCACTGGATAAATAATCAATAAACCAAATAAATTCATTCCATCTTAGTTCAAATCGTAAATCGGTTTGAAATTTAAACAACACTTCATTCGGAAAACCGTCTGCTGCACACGTGAAACATCCATAAAAATGAAGCGGCTTACTTGTCACTCCGTTGATGAAGCAGTTACGAAACGGACGACGTCATTGAAAATATTTCGCGTTGTGACGTCAGATGGTAACATTTGCCACTTGAGTAGTAAACACAGAATACACTGAGCGAGCTCTCGTCCAATCAGAGGAGGAGGATTTTTGTCTTATTGAAACATATTGTCTTTTAAAATTGAGTTGGTGTTGTGAAGACAGAGCGCAAACTATCTTCTCTCTCAGCCCTCTCAGGAATAATAGGAAACAAATACAAAAATAAGCCTAGACATTTTTTTTTGTTTGGTTGTTTTTTGTTTTTGTTTTTTTTTAGAACTGCTATCGTACGGAAGCGTATTGCTGCCACGTGGAAAAAAAAATAAATTGTTTCGTTTAAACGAAAACTTTTTCGTTTAAACGAAAACTTTTTCGTTTAAACGAAAACTTTTTCGTTTAAACGAAACCACTTTCGTTTAAACGAAAACTTTTTCGTTTAAACGAAAACTTTTTCGTTTAAACGAAACCACTTTCGTTTAAACGAAAACTTTTTCGTTTAAACGAAAACTTTTTCGTTTAAACGAAAACTTTTTCGTTTAAACGAAAACTTTTTCGTTTAAACGAAAACTTTTTCGTTTAAACGAAACCACTTTCGTTTAAACGAAAACTTTTTCGTTTAAACGAAAACTTTTTCGTTTAAACGAAACCACTTTCGTTTAAACGAAAACTTTTTCGTTTAAACGAAAACTTTTTCGTTTAAACGAAAACGTTTTCGTTTAAACGAAAACTTTTTCGTTTAAACGAAAACTTTTTCGTTTAAACGAAAACTTTTTCGTTTAAACGAAAACTTTTTCGTTTAAACGAAACCACTTTCGTTTAAACGAAAACTTTTTCGTTTAAACGAAAACTTTTTCGTTTAAACGAAAACTTTTTCGTTTAAACGAAACCACTTTCGATTAAACGAAAACTTTTTCGTTTAAACGAAAACTTTTTCGTTTAAACGAAACCACTTTCGTTTAAACGAAAACTTTTTCGTTTAAACGAAAACTTTTTCGTATATACGAAACCACTTGTTAGGCCCATCTTCTGCTTTTTAACATGCAATACACCTACGTGCCACCAAAGATGGCCGAGAACCTAGGACGAAGTGAAATATGCGCAAGACCCCACATCACTGCGCAAGACCTCACACCTGTTGCTGTCAGCAGGTGTATGTGCGTGGCGGGGATGAGATGGGAGGCATCTCGGGGGTGGGGGCATAAAGATGTTAGTAAAGACATGAAACTCAGATGTCTTTTGAGCCTATAAAGCCAGCCATAAAAAATGTTTAACAATGCATGGAGTTTGAGGATGGGGCGTCACTTGAGCTTGGCCCGGACGGCAATATAGGCCTATGCTTATCCGTTACAGGCACAATCTTGGACTCCAAGGTGGAAAGACATGGGAAGGATGGGGTCAGTGGCTGTGGGCTGGAGAAACGCACCCCACCCGCCCCAAATAATTAGGCCTACATTGCCCCCGTCCCGCCCCCACCCACCCACCGCTAAATAAATTTCAAACAGCTACTAAGGGTTTCCAACTCCCGTCTTTCCTTAGAGACTCCAAAACCCTTGATAGTGCTTCGAAATTTAAGAACATTTTCGATAGACCCAGACTCCCACCGGTCCAATGGCCTCATTATTCTTCAGGAGGCTTCAGGATTGCTCTCAACGCTTCATTGCTTGAAATTTTTACTAAGGGAGGGCATCCGGACACCTATCAATGGTTTCACCTTCCCCTCAGGAGGCATCAGAATGAGAATCGCCCACGGAGTTAAATAATTATATTTCAAGGAAGGGGCCTCGGATCCAGTAGCGCCGCTACAGTGTACAGTGTGTGTGTGTGTGTGTGGGGGGGGGGGGGGGGGGGGGTATGGGAGGGCATTACCTCAAAACATTGACTTTGTCCCTCCCCCATTTTCCACCTGTCCATCAGTGACACTCCACACACCTCTCTAACACACACACACTCACTGATTCTCCTTTCTTTATTTCTATACAAAACTCAGCTGATGAACATATCCATTTGCAAGTTCGGATGCAGATACTTTTGAGCCATGTACGTTCATGAACGTATTTTTTTTAAATATGGGAAGCGTTTCTCGATTTTCGACGTCCAAAAATGTGAAGATTTATCCTAAAGCACCAGAAGATTTCATTTGATTTTTTATCTGGGAGTAGAATCCCCCCCCCCCCCCGTGGGGTGGGCCTCTCCCCGATTTAATAGAAATTGAATACCCCATCCCGAAAAACCCTCCAGCAAACCTCCTACGTTTGCTATTGCTTCAAGAATGTAATGATATGATACTTTATGCACCGCCCCCCCCCCTATTAATGGAAAGCATGTGCCCTACTTGCACAACCCCTCCCCCACCCCATTACGGAAAAAAATCTCCGGAGCCTCCTCTGCCCGGGTCCCCCAATAGAAGGGGTGATACACCGGCCTATACCTTTCCTCTCCGGCCTTCGGGATATACCTTTGGCATATGAACCCCCATCCCCAATTGCAATCGTCCCCACCTGCGGCATATCGACCCATCTCCCCGCCCCGCCCCCAATTGCAACCCCCCCCCCCCCCCAAGCCAAGTAGAGATTCTAATTCCGCCACTGGACCAGATTCCCTTGCATGGCGTTGGTAAGTTTGCCTTCTGGGTCTGAATGTTCGGACAGTGGGCGCGGGGGGGGGGGGGGGGGGGGGGGGGGGGGTGTCGAGAAGACCATATGTTTCTTTTTACCCAAAATGATCCGTGCGCACGATATAATAATCCGCGCGCGCGGATTGTTAATTTGTTTGCATGGATTATTCTTTCATGCGCACGGATTATTTTTTGTGAGAAAACATATGGTCTTGACCTCCCAACAGACAGGTCCCCTAGACCTACTTACCAATACCATGTATGAGAATCCGGCCCAGTCGCGGGGAGAATTCCAGTTGAGTGTGTGTGTGTGTGGGGGGGGGGGGGGGGGTCACTATGCCGTGGGAATATCCCGAAGGGCTAGCCGGGGGGGGGGGGGGGTGGCGTCATACTGCGGTGCATTGTAAACCCGACAATGACAGAAAATAATCGAACAGGACTCCTGTTCATTCTCGCGCGGAGTGTTTGGGGCCTATAAAGAGCATGTTCGATTGCATTGGAAATTAGAGGGTGCCCCCGTAGTGAAGGAGAACCCATATTTGGAAGAAAGAAGGCCTGACGGAACCCTTTCGTATATCCCCTCCCACGATGGCAAGGGACATAATAATGTCCGACAAAGTTATAGGATGTTATACAGGTGTGCGGAAGCTTAACTCCTAATGGTGTCTTGTCACTGTCTATACATTATGTCCCTCACACACCCATCCATCCACCTCCCCCTCGCATGCACGCACTGTCTCTTTTGTATCCCCATAGGTCCAAATATGTGGAATTTACCCGAAAAGCACTCCGGACGGGTGGCAAGGCAAGGCAAGCTTCTCCTCCCAGATAAAAAATGAGCCCCCACCCCACCCCACCTCCAACACCCTCCAGCAAACCTCCATAGGATCACTCGTGCCTAAAGAATGTAATGATATTGCATGTTAAAAAGCAGAAGACGGCCCTAACAAGTGGTTTCGTATATACGAAAAAGTTTTCGTTTAAACGAAAAAGTTTTCGTTTAAACGAAAAAGTTTTCGTTTAAACGAAAGTGCTTTCGTTTAAACGAAAGTGCTTTCGTTTAAACGAAAAAGTTTTCGTTTAAACGAAAAAGTTTTCGTTTAAACGAAAAAGTTTTCGTTTAAACGAAAGTGGTTTCGTTTAAACGAAAAAGTTTTCGTTTAAACGAAAGTGGTTTCGTTTAAACGAAAAAGTTTTCGTTTAAACGAAAGTGGTTTCGTTTAAACGAAAAAGTTTTCGTTTAAACGAAAAAGTTTTCGTTTAAACGAAAAAGTTTTCGTTTAAACGAAAGTGGTTTCGTTTAAACGAAAAAGTTTTCGTTTAAACGAAAGTGGTTTCGTTTAAACGAAAAAGTTTTCGTTTAAACGAAAAAGTTTTCGTTTAAACGAAACAATTTATTTATTTTTTTTCCACGTGGCAGCAATACGCTTCCGTACTATCGTACTCATATACATAAAAAAGAAAACATGTCATAATAGAGATACGCAAGGAATACCGGACAAGTTTCTTCTTCTTTTTTCTGTGTGAACGCCCCTTGTTTATTTATAACCATATTGCATATTACGTATATTTGGCAGTTACTCCACTAAAATAATCCATTGGTCTGTTAATGTATAGAGTTATATACAATGTAAAATTATCGGCGGCTGACTGGCGGCCGGGATTTCAAAGAAGTCCTACCGGCTGTCATTCAGATGATAGGGCTACTTCCATGTTAAAATGGCACAAAACCGCTCTGCAAGACAAACGAGATTAGAAGGGAAAGTATACATCAACCATACACATATGTATATAAGGCCCCTGACTACAAATGTTCACAAGGACTCCATCAGTTGTATTTGTTATTGTCTAGATTTGTGTTTGTATTCTGCATATAAATCTTTATATGAATAAAAAAAATAAAAATAAATAAATAAACAATGCTCGACAACAACATTTCTCGGAGGTTTTAAAGCACCCGACGCCTCGCAATTGCCGATCACTTTTTAACCCTTTTCCCAATACAGACGATATCAAAATTTATTATTTTAAATAACATTTTTTTTAATTTTTCAAAAACTTTTAACAAAACCATATCATGTGACCCCTCATTGGAACGACCTCGACGAGCTCGTTCCTACGAGAGGTCACGTGATATAGTTTGGTTGAAATTGTTTGAAAAATAGTATATTTTCTGCTGCTAAATTTGCATATTACGCGGGTGTATGTGGCCGATTCGTTTGGTAAAGGGTTAAAGAATATACTTTGATGTCTGTGAAAAATAGAAATGTTGATGAGAAGCAAATGTTTCATGGCAATGTAAATGCAACAAATTTTAGTTATTGACAAAAAACATGCACCGATATAAGAAAGTTGATAAACGTCATTGATTGGGAGGAGTTCACTTGCTGATTGACTTGCTGCCATCTAAGAGGGGCTGTTTGAGTTGCGATGTTTTTCGCTGAAGTTCCATCAATCCAGTAGTCTATAGATCATTGTCTCCATGTAACAACAAAGGGGGTGGGCTTATGTGCTGTTTTTTGATAAATGGAGTCGGGGGTTTGTCGTCCAACAGGGGTTAATTCCATATTACTTATTTGCTCTCTCTGTGGTGGTTGTCTCCACCAGTGATTAGAGTGTCAGGTAGCACGAGATCTAGTAACGGTTGATTGAATTGTTGTCAAGTTTCACTGAGGGAAATGCACACACCAGCGATTTCCTGAATCGATACAAGATTTCAGAGGTTGCATGATTTTTTCGTGTTGTGTATGAATTGAAGTGGGTGATCTGGACCGTCGAAAAAGTTCAGTTCGAGATAGGATTTCACTGGGGTAGGTTGTTTAGCTTTTCTCTGGAAGGTTTGGGAAGAGCCGGCTGGTCGTGAGTTTAAATAGTAATTCCTTGGAGTTCCGGAATGAGAAACTAAACACCGAATTCTCTGTGCCATTGGTGAGACCGGGATAGTTATTTAGGAATTTATTTGGTATTCTTTTTTCTCCGTTTGTCGGATCAATGGAATCAGAGTTAAGTAAGTTTTAGAGTGGTTTTTTTTCTCTGGAACTCCGGGAATATTTTTTTGAAGAATTTCGCCTTCGACAAACTTTTGTCGAGTGTGAGTTCTTCTTGTTGGGTAGTCACTGAGTGTGCGGGGTGTCAGAGATGGCAGCGCGGAGGTGACTCCTTAGTTATATGTGGAAGACTTCACACTCGACGAACTTTGGTTCTTCGAGGGTGAAAGCTTCTTACTTGATTGAGGCCTGATTATTGATATTTGGTATGACACCTATGGAGGAGCAGCGGTGACTCCTTATTTATATGTGGAAGACTTCACACTCGACGAACTTTGGCTCTTCGAGGGTGAAAGCTTCTTACTTGATTGAGGCCTGATTATTGATATTTGGTATGACACCTATGGAGGAGCAGCGGTGACTCCTTATTTATATGTGGAAGACTTCACACTCGACGAACTCTGGTTCTTCGAGGGTGAAAGCTTCTTACTTGATTGAGGCCTGATTATTGATATTTGGTATGACACCTATGGAGGAGCAGCGGTGACTCCTTATTTATATGTGGAAGACTTCACACTCGACGAACTCTGGTTCTTCGAGGGTGAAAGCTTCTTACTTGATTGAGGCCTGATTATTGATATTTGGTATGACACCTATGGAGGAGCAGCGGTGACTCCTCATTTATATTTGGAAGACTTCACACTCGACGAACTCTGGTTCTTCGAGGGTGAAAGCTTCTTACTTGATTGAGGCCTGATTATTAATATTTGGTATGACACCTATGGAGGAGCAGAGGTGACTCCTTATTTATATGTGGAAGACTTCACACTCGACGAACTTTGGCTCTTCGAGGGTGAAAGCTTCTTACCTGTGTAGTCCTGACCATTACTATTGGGAGATGACATCTATGGAGGAATGTAGGTGATTCCTCATTTATATTTGGAAGACTTCACACTCGACGAACTCTGGTTCTTCGAGGGTGAAAGCTTCTTACTTGATTGAGGCCTGATTATTGATATTTGGTATGACACCTATGGAGGAGCAGCGGTAACTCCTCATTTATATTGGAAGACTTCACACTCGACGAACTCTGGTTCTTCGAGGGTGAAAGCTTCTTACTTGATTGAGGCCTGATTATTAATATTTGGTATGACACCTATGGAGGAGCAGAGGTGACTCCTTATTTATATGTGGAAGACTTCACACTCGACGAACTTTGGTTCTTCGAGGGTGAAAGCTTCTTACCTGTGTAGTCCTGATCATTACTATTGGGAGATAACATCTATGGAGGAACGAAGGTGACTCCTCATTTATATTGGAAGACTTCACACTCGACGAACTCTGGTTCTTCGAGGGTGGAAGCTTCTTATGACAGTTCCCTTTGGTCATTGGTACGTCCTCTATGGGAGAATAGTAGTCTCCTAATATTATATTAGAAAATCTGGGTGGCCTGGACATAATAAAAAGGGCCTTGTTTAACGGATTCTTGATATTTTTTTTTTTCTCTAGCCTCCGAATTTCAGCCCAATTTAAGATAGTGAAACAAACGCTTTTTGGATATGTAATAATGTTTAATTTCATTCAATAAATTATACCATAACATTTCTTAGTGTTGAATTATTGTTACCTTGCTACATCTTGATGGTTTGTAGTTTTTAATTTCAGTCTAAAGGTGGGTCATCTACCCGAGAACTTTATGTGGGGCTCCGACCTACCCATTATAACTGCGATCCCTTTTCCTTATTTTAAAGCCCGGTCGGAAACGCAAATGTTAAATATCTCTTATAAAATAGTTCGACCATCTGGGGTGATGTGGTTTTAGAAACCGCACCGCCTCGGCTGATCGAACTGTTTTTGGGAGGGAGAAATTGAATCTAGACTTGTGTTGGGTTGGGGATAGTGGATTCGTCACAGTTATTGGCGTCGCCGACAGGATATTTTATGATACCATAAGACTGATGTATAGAAATTTAATACAGGTAAATTGTTTAGTATTGGTTCAAATTTAATATGGCTACGGGAATTTCGGAAGGGCTGGATGAATACTTGGGGGCATCTAAAAAGTTAACTGATTTGGCTACAAATCCAGATATTGGCACACCAAGGAGATACCCCATGGCTGAGGCTCTAGATTTTTTTCAAGAAACACCAGAGGCCACTCCTACGTCTTTTAATGAAAATGTAGAAATTCAAGTGAGTGAAATTCCAAAACATAATGGTTTGGACAATGGAATTCATAAACAGGTAGGAAGTTCTGCGCGTGAATTTTGTAGAAGAAGAGCTTCGGGTGCCATTCCTAAGAAAGTTAAAACTCCTCTTGCGAGGGTCAGCTATCAAGATAAGGGTGATCGGGCGTTAGTGGCACCGGGTGCGGACCTTCCTGCTCTTAAGGAACGTCCATCCAAAAGTGGTGAACAATATAACGGGCCCAGAAAACCGGTGGTTACACCAGAAACATTTAATGGGTCCACCAATGTGGTTGATTGGGTGACGCATTTTGAAAAATGTGTAGAAATCAATGAATGGTCAGAGGTGGTGGCTTGTAGATTTTTGGTAGTTTCATTTAGAGGGGCCGCATTGCAATTTTACGAAGATCTAGATAGTAATGATAAGATTGGCCTAAAACAAATATTAAAAAGTTTGATAGATCGATTTGATCCCTTTAGAGGTACGGCAATTTATAGGTCACAATTGCGTTCAAGAAGGCGAACCGCTCGAGAAACACTCCCCGAGCTGGCTAGTAGTATACGTAGATTGGTAAAGAAAGCTTACCCTTCAGCCCCATCCATTTTAAGGGACGATTTGGCAAAAGAAGCTTTTGTTGAAGCCATAACGGATAAAGACGTTCGGATGCAGGTGTTGCGTGGAAAACCCGAGACGTTGGATGCCGCGGTTCGTTTGGCATTAGAGGAAGAATCATATAGGAGAGTGGAAGTTGCTTCCACTGTCCAACCTTCTGACAACGAAGCTGTTAATTCCGAGCAATTGGAATTATTAACTCAGACGCTGACTGATCTGCGGTTTCAGATTGATGATTTGCGCAAAGAACAAAGGGAAATGAGACGCGAATTTTTAGAACAATTGGGGAAGGAGGATGGAATTGACAAAATAGCGGAAATACAAAATACTCGGGAAGATTTTTCTCGTGGACGTGGTCGAGGAAATGTTCGTCGGAATTATGGGGGTCGAAGAGGTGGAAGGTGGAATAATAGGCAAGGTTTAAAAGAATAAGAGCTGGGGTTGGGGTCAAACCTCAGCTCCAACAGAATGGGGCCCACCCTGAGAAAAAGATTGGTCATTTTTTTCTTCCCTTAACCATTTGTGACAAAGAGGTAAAATTTTTGCTGGACACTGGATCAGCCATTAGCATATTAAGTACTAAGGTATTGGAAGAGGTATTTGGAAAGGATTCTTCAGAATTACAAGCAGCTCCTAGAGAGGTTTGTGGAGCTAGCGGACAACCCTTGCAGGTGCCAGGAGTTATCAACCTTCCCATTAATATAGGTAATAATAGTTTTGATCAAGAGTTTTATGTTGCCGAGTTATCATTTGAGGGAATATTGGGGGTTGATCTGATGACTGCCCTAGACTTAGACATTTATCTGGGGAGGAATTGTGTTAAATTAGCAGGAAAAGAAATTCCCCTAAATTTTGGCAATAACAACGATAGTAATGAGGTCATGCTTATTGAAAATGTAACTATACCTCCATCTTCCGAGATTATAATTAATGGTAAGGTAAGTAATGTTTCTCTTTTAGAGGGAATTTGTGAGGTGGATCAAAAATTTTCAGAAAAACATAATGGGATTATGGTTGGGCGAAGTTTTGTGGGTACTTCAAATGGAGATGTTGTGCCAATGAGGTTAGTAAATACCACCGGGGTACCCCAGTCCTTGAAAAAAGGTGAAACAGTGGCAGTATTCCAGCAAGGGGAGGTTCTGGGAAATAGTGTAATTCAAGAAAATGTAAAACAAGAAAATGTTGATAAGTATTCTCTCCAGCAAACAATTGATGAAACTGTTTTGACTACGGATCAGGTATTTCAAGTTAAAATGCTTCTTGATAGAAATGAGTCGGTTTTTATCCGCCATGATAAAGATTTAGGTCGAACCAGTATTATAAAACATGATATTGACACGGGTAAACATCCACCCATAAAACAAAGAGCCTATAGACTTCCTGTACATAAGCGACAGGAAGTTGATAGGCAGTTACAAGAAATGTTAGAACAGGGGATAATACAACCCTCGGATAGTCCGTGGGCGGCCCCCATTGTCCTGGTTAAAAAAAAGACGGTAGCCTACGCTTTTGTGTAGACTATCGTAAGTTAAATGCTGTAACTCGGAAGGATGCATATCCCTTGCCACGCATTGATGACAGCCTTGAAGGAATGCAGGGGGCCAGTTGGTTCTCTACATTAGATTTGGCTTCAGGGTATTGGCAGGTGGAGATGGCTTCCTCAGCTCAAGAAAAAACTGCCTTTAGTACAGGTAAAGGGCTTTATGAGTTCAAGGTACTCCCTTTCGGGCTTTCTGGGGCTCCCCATTCCTTTCAGAGGCTTATGGAGCTCGTTTTGAAGGGCCTTCATTGGAAGACCTGTCTGATATATCTGGATGACATAATTATTTATGCTAAAACTTTCCAAGAACATGTAGAAAGGTTGGAAGAGGTGTTCACAAAAATTAAGGAAGCTGGTTTGAAACTCAAGCCTTCTAAATGTGCTCTTTTTAGAAAACAGGTATCTTTTTTGGGCCATATCGTGTCCTCAGAGGGGATACGGGCTGACCCAGAAAAGATAGCTAGGATTAAGGATTGGCCGATTCCAGGATGTGTCAGAGATATACGCAGTTTTGTCGGTTTGTGTTCTTATTACAGAAAATTTATTTTGAACTTCTCAGATTTGGCTGGTCCCCTGTTGGAATTAACTAGAAAGAATGTAAAATTTGAGTGGAATAAGGCTAGAAAAGAATCTTTTGAAATTTTAAAGAATAAACTATGTGAGAGTCCAATCTTGGGATTTCCAAATTTTGAGCAAGAGTTTATTTTGGACACAGATGCGAGTGATCAGGCTAGTGGGGCTGTGTTGTCTCAGTTAGTTAACGGACAGGAGAAGGTAATTGCATATTTTAGTAAAGTGCATTCTCCTCCAGAACGTAATTATAGTGTCACTCGGAAAGAGCTATTGGCAGTTATTAAAAGCATTAAAAATTTTCGCCATTATTTGATAGGAAAACACTTTACTCTGCGCACCGATCATGGATCTTTGAGGTGGTTGTTTAATTTTAAAGAACCAACGGGGCAAGTGGCTCGTTGGCTGGAATATTTGAGTGGATTTGACTTTTCTATCATCCATCGTAGAGGAGAGCAACATAAGAATGCCGACGCCTTGAGTAGGATATCTTTGGAGACTAATGCTATTGATTTGTCTCCAGGAGGTGTAATTTCGGTTGATGATCAGATGAGTGATCCAATATTAAAGAAATTGTTTGAAAATAAAACAAATGATTCTAAGCCGTCGGCTGAGCAAATGAAGGGTGAAGAATTAATATTTAAAAAATATGTAGCCCAATGGGAACAAATTGTTGTTAGGCAAGGTATGCTTTATCGAGAATGGTTGGAATTTGGAAAGGAAAATAAATTTTTGTGGATTGTTCCTGGGAAACTAAAACCTGAAATTTTAAAACATTGCCATGATTCCGTGGTGGGAGGCCATTTAGGTATGATGAAAACCTATTTGAAAATTAGGCAAAGATTTTTTTGGATTGGTCTAAAGAAGGATGTAGAACAGTGGGTGCAGACTTGTGAGGTGTGTCAACGTCGGAAAAGTCCCAACAAAGCGTTAAAGGCCCCCCTGGTTACCGACCGTGTTTCGGAACCGATGGAGAGGGTTGCACTTGATGTATTGGGTCCCCTACCGGAATCTGTGAGTGGAAACATTTACATTCTGGTTGTTTCTGACTATTTCTCTAAATGGACTGAAGCCTATGCCATCCCTAATCAGCGTGCAAGTACAATTGGAGAAATATTGGTTAAAGAGTGGATATCCCGTTTTGGTATGCCTAAGTTTATCCATTCTGATCAAGGGGCCAACTTTGAGTCTGAATTGTTTTTGGGAATCTGTAAATATTTTGAGATTTCCAAGACAAGAACATCTCCATATCACCCTCAGTCTGATGGCCAGGTTGAGCGCTTCAACAGAACATTGATAGCTATGCTAGCATGTTTTGTTGAAGATAATCATAACGACTGGGAATACTATCTACCTTTTGTTATGATGGCTTATCGTAGTGCTGTTCATGAGACCACGGGCCTTACTCCAAATATGATCCTTTTTGGGAAAGAAATCCGATTACCTATTGAATTTATGGCTGGTAAAGTTCCTGATAAGGATCTTAGTCGAGTTCAATATGTGATGGATTTGGAAAATAGAATGGCAACCATTTTCCAGTTTGTGAGCAGTAAGTGTGAAACTGCTATTAAACATAGGAAAAGGTTGTACGACCGTAGAGTTCATGGAAGACCTTATGAGGTTGGTGATAAAGTGTGGCTATATGTTTCAAAAATAAAGCAAGGTCAAACCCCCAAATTTGCTAAATATTGGTTTGGGCCATTTGTGGTTAAAAAGCGACTCTCTGATGCAAATTATGTTATTTGTAGAGAGCATGGTGGTCGGCTGCAGGTGGTCCACTTTAATAGATTAAAAAAATGTTTTGAACGACCTAATATGGGAACAAGTGTAGACAATTCAGGAGATTCTGGTAGGTTACCTTTTTCGGAACTCATTGATCGGGAGGAAGATTCTGACCAGTCGGCTCAGGGCAGTTCCAGCAACTTAAACAATCCTGCCCCTAGCGGAGATCCTGTCACCCACCGGGGGCGAAGGGTCCGTCGTCCCCGCTGGTTGAACTCAAATGAGTACGATCTGTCTTAAAAAAAAAAAAAAAAAAAGATTTGTATTTATTATTCTGGAATGACCCCGGTCTAAATTCGGTGATTTTATGATTTAAGATTTGGCTTAATGAATTCATTTGGCGAGAACTCTAGCTCACGAGCAAAGATAAGATTTGCTAAATTTTTGATGTGGTGCCCAGTGATCATGGGAAAATTGTTAAATTACCCGGAGTGTGCCTTATATGTCGATGCAAGGGTTAAATTATGTCTTCCATTTGGAAGTTGTAATTAATAGGCAAGGAGGAATGGTGCTGGGGATCCAAGGAAGGGTTAATGGGCGGAGACAAAATAAACTGCAAATTCATTTGAATTTGCTGTTCGATTCATTTGGAAACTTTTGAATCAGAATTGTTCAATTTTGACTTTCAAACAGTCATATATAGGACAAGTTGTAGGGTCATTGGACCGGTGGTTATGTCCTATGGTAGTGGATTGGATAAAGTAAAGATTGATAAATGATATAGTATTCTCATGGGTCACATAATGTAGGGAAAGGATGGAAATCAATTGATTCCATGGTTTCCCTTACGGGGTGTCGTAATGGAGGTGTTCCATTAGGAAAAATTGTGTAAACGAACACCCTAACTCAGCGCAATTCTAAAAAAGTAAAAAATTTACCTTAGTAATCTCAAAAATACTAGCGCTATTTGTGTTTTGTAAATGTGACCCCTGGGAATTACACTTGGAAATGCTCGTGAGCGGGAGCATTATACGCTAGTGAAATTGAGCCAGTAGAAGAGTGATTCCAAATACGTCGTTTATTTTGGTGTGACTTGCATGGCGCGCATGTGGGATGGGCATTTGGGGTGGGGGTTAGGTATGATTGTGTCTGATGGGTGGTGGTTGATGTTGCTAGGGTAAGAATGGGTTTCGTAAGTAATTTATGATGGCGTCGCCAGTATGTAACTTTTCGTAAGTGATGTGTCCGTGGTAAATATGCAAGACCACCAGAAATTTACGACTTAAAAATTTGGATTGCTTGGAAACCTATTGGTTGCAGTTTGACTGAGTCACAGAAAGATTGTTTTTTTTTTTTTAATACTGGAGGTCATTCCTTTCATGTAATGTAACTAATAAATTACATAAATTAATTTCAGCTGTTGGAAACAGAAAATTGCGAAATTTTGTATACTGCTGTGGTGTTCCTTTTTTTTGTTTTAGGTTGAGGGAGGTATTTGATGGCGATGAATCCAGGCGATACTGATGTTGTCCATTGACATTGAAATTATGTATGTGTATCATGGTATTTGATGGCGATGAATCCAGACGGTACTGGTAGTTGTCCAGTGACAGTGAAATTATGTATGTGTATCATGGTATTTGATGGCGATGAATCCAGATGATACTGATGTTGTCCATTGACATTGAAATTATGTATGTGTGTCATGGTATTTGATGGCGATGAATCCAGACGATACTGATGTTGTCCATTGACAGTGAAATTATGTATGTGTATCATGGTATTTGATGGCGATGAATCCAGACGATACTGATGTTATCCATTGACATTGAAATTATGTATGTGTATCATGGTATTTGATGGCGATGAATCCAGACGATACTGGTAGTTGTCCAGTGACAGTGAAATTATGTATGTGTATCATGGTATTTGATGGCGATGAATCCAGACGATACTGATGTTGTCCATTGACAGTGAAATTATGTATGTGTATCATGGTATTTGATGGCGATGAATCCAGACGATACTGATGTTATCCATTGACATTGAAATTATGTATGTGTATCATGGTATTTGATGGCGATGAATCCAGACGATACTGGTAGTTGTCCAGTGACAGTGAAATTATGTATGTGTATCATGGTATTTGATGGCGATGAATCCAGACGATACTGATGTTGTCCATTGACATTGAAATTATGTATGTGTATCATGGTATTTGATGGCGATGAATCCAGACGATACTGATGTTGTCCATTGACATTGAAATTATGTATGTGTATCATGGTATTTGATGGCGATGAATCCAGACGATACTGGTAGTTGTCCAGTAACAGTGAAATTATGTATGTGTATCATGGTATTTGATGGCGATGAATCCAGATGATACTGATGTTGTCCATTGACATTGAAATTATGTATGTGTGTCATGGTATTTGATGGCGATGAATCCAGACGATACTGATGTTGTCCATTGACAGTGAAATTATGTATGTGTATCATGGTATTTGATGGCGATGAATCCAGACGATACTGATGTTATCCATTGACATTGAAATTATGTATGTGTATCATGGTATTTGATGGCGATGAATCCAGACGATACTGGTAGTTGTCCAGTGATAGTGAAATTATGTATGTGTATCATGGTATTTGATGGCGATGAATCCAGACGATACTGATGTTGTCCATTGACATTGAAATTATGTATGTGTATCATGGTATTTGATGGCGATGAATCCAGACGATACTGATGTTGTCCATTGACATTGAAATTAAGTATGTGTATCATGGTATTTGATGGCGATGAATCCAGACGGTACTGGTAGTTGTCCAGTGACAGTGAAATTATGTATGTGTATCATGGTATTTGATGGCGATGAATCCAGATGATACTGATGTTGTCCATTGACATTGAAATTATGTATGTGTGTCATGGTATTTGATGGCGATGAATCCAGACGATACTGATGTTGTCCATTGACAGTGAAATTATGTATGTGTATCATGGTATTTGATGGCGATGAATCCAGACGATACTGATGTTATCCATTGACATTGAAATTATGTATGTGTATCATGGTATTTGATGGCGATGAATCCAGACGATACTGGTAGTTGTCCAGTGACAGTGAAATTATGTATGTGTATCATGGTATTTGATGGCGATGAATCCAAACGATACTGATGTTATCCATTGACATTGAAATTATGTATGTGTATCATGGTATTTGATGGCGATGAATCCAGATGATACTGATGTTTGTCCATTGACGGTGAAATTATGTATGTGTATCATGGTATTTGATGGCGATGAGTCCGGGCGGTACTGATGTTGTCCATTGACATTGAAATTATGTATGTGAGTCATGGTATTTAATGGCGATGAATCCAGATGATACTGATATTTGTCCATTGACATTGAAATTATGTGTGTGTATCATGGTATTTGATGGTGATGAAACCAGACGATATTGATGGTTGTCCAGTGACAGTGAAGTTGTGTAGGTGTATCATGGTATTTGATGGTTATGAGTTCAGACGATATTGACAGTTGTCCATTAACATTGACTCTTGAATGTGAATTGGTTCTTGTAAACCTTCCTAATTTAACTTTGCTTTTTAGGATTTAATTTTGACTCCTTAAAATGGAGGGTCTGGTGATTGGACACAGTTTTGTGGCGAGATTGTACCGATTTTTATTATTGTGCCCAGAAGTATGGCATTGTACCATACCGTTTGCCTCCGTGAAATTTGTTGGGATACCTGGGGGAAAGATTAGCCATTTGCAAAATATTAATGTCAGAGGGGCTAGATGGATAGTTCTTCAGATTGGGGGTAATGATATTGATTGCGCTACATTCTCTTTTGAATGTTTCCTGCGGGACCTCCGAGAATTGCTAAAGAAATGGAAGCTTGCTGGGGTGGAGAAAATAACATTAGGTAGTATATTTCCTAGAGTAAAGCCCCGAAATGTATCTTATGAGATTTATGAGTTTAGACGTATGGCTGTCAATGATGCTTTTAAGGCTGTAGGTGATGAAGATATTTTATATTTTCACCATCGACAGGTTTATCCTCATCATTTTCTGTCAGATGGTGTACATCTCCGGCCGAATGCACAAAAGAATTTTTGGGATAGAATAAAAAGGAAAATTTACCAGATGTTATAATTTAAAACCCACTAGTCAGGGTGATTGGGAATGTGTTGATGGTTTATTAAGTGGGAAAGAAGTGATTAATGTGAAAGTTGGAGATATTTCACATTGACCTTGATGGCAATTGTTGGCTCTGTTGATGGTTCGATTGGGCATGGTATGGTGATTCCTTGTTGGGCTCACTATGCTGCCCAAGCGAAGCATTAATTGCAACTGTTTTGAATTGGAAATATGGAGTTGGCGATTGAGAAATAGAGTTCCGGGATTCATAAAAATATTGGATAATTGTTTTCTAATCTAGAATGATTCAAGCGCGCCAACAATAAATGGATCTTGTGGCTGTTGTCTGGGTTGTCGTGATGAAAAGGATACAGTAGTGTGCAGGGTTTCCAAGATAGTTTTTGGCGCTGCGAGCAGCATCATCTGGACGATGATAAAATTCATATGTAGTAAATTATGGGTAGTGTTCCAATGAAGTATGGTCCGTTTAATTGTTTTATAAATATATAAGTTATAGTGGTGGCTTTCTTCGGATCAGGGATTTAACTAATCCAGGCGGTAACATCTCTTATCGCATGTCAGTGATCGTGGCGGTAAGCGGTTTCAATTTTTATTGAAATTGGTCGGTGGTTGGATTTCTGTATCCCAGGCCTGCCTACCGCTGTATAAAACATAAAATGTGATGGCGGATTATTCCGTCAGATGTAGCACTTCCCATGCCTAAAGATTTAATCTAGATAGTAGGTATGAACAGATCGTACTCAATTTTTTTTTTCGGACCCATTTTTTTTTTTTGTGTAAATATAGTCATTATAAATCATTAATCATTTTTTTTTATTTTTATCTTTATTAATAAGAAATCAAAAACACTATCTGAGCCATCCAAAAACGAGGACGTTTACCTTGGGGTGGGGGTAGTGTGCTGTTTTTTGATAAATGGAGTCGGGGGTTTGTCGTCCAACAGGGGTTAATTCCATATTACTTATTTGCTCTCTCTGTGGTGGTTGTCTCCACCAGTGATTAGAGTGTCAGGTAGCACGAGATCTAGTAACGGTTGATTGAATTGTTGTCAAGTTTCACTGAGGGAAATGCACACACCAGCGATTTCCTGAATCGATACAAGATTTCAGAGGTTGCATGATTTTTTCGTGTTGTGTATGAATTGAAGTGGGTGATCTGGACCGTCGAAAAAGTTCAGTTCGAGATAGGATTTCACTGGGGTAGGTTGTTTAGCTTTTCTCTGGAAGGTTTGGGAAGAGCCGGCTGGTCGTGAGTTTAAATAGTAATTCCTTGGAGTTCCGGAATGAGAAACTAAACACCGAATTCTCTGTGCCATTGGTGAGACCGGGATAGTTATTTAGGAATTTATTTGGTATTCTTTTTTCTCCGTTTGTCGGATCAATGGAATCAGAGTTAAGTAAGTTTTAGAGTGGTTTTTTTTCTCTGGAACTCCGGGAATATTTTTTTGAAGAATTTCGCCTTCGACAAACTTTTGTCGAGTGTGAGTTCTTCTTGTTGGGTAGTCACTGAGTGTGCGGGGTGTCAGAGATGGCAGCGCGGAGGTGACTCCTTAGTTATATGTGGAAGACTTCACACTCGACGAACTTTGGTTCTTCGAGGGTGAAAGCTTCTTACTTGATTGAGGCCTGATTATTGATATTTGGTATGACACCTATGGAGGAGCAGCGGTGACTCCTTATTTATATGTGGAAGACTTCACACTCGACGAACTTTGGCTCTTCGAGGGTGAAAGCTTCTTACTTGATTGAGGCCTGATTATTGATATTTGGTATGACACCTATGGAGGAGCAGCGGTGACTCCTTATTTATATGTGGAAGACTTCACACTCGACGAACTCTGGTTCTTCGAGGGTGAAAGCTTCTTACTTGATTGAGGCCTGATTATTGATATTTGGTATGACACCTATGGAGGAGCAGCGGTGACTCCTTATTTATATGTGGAAGACTTCACACTCGACGAACTCTGGTTCTTCGAGGGTGAAAGCTTCTTACTTGATTGAGGCCTGATTATTGATATTTGGTATGACACCTATGGAGGAGCAGCGGTGACTCCTCATTTATATTTGGAAGACTTCACACTCGACGAACTCTGGTTCTTCGAGGGTGAAAGCTTCTTACTTGATTGAGGCCTGATTATTAATATTTGGTATGACACCTATGGAGGAGCAGAGGTGACTCCTTATTTATATGTGGAAGACTTCACACTCGACGAACTTTGGCTCTTCGAGGGTGAAAGCTTCTTACCTGTGTAGTCCTGACCATTACTATTGGGAGATGACATCTATGGAGGAATGTAGGTGATTCCTCATTTATATTTGGAAGACTTCACACTCGACGAACTCTGGTTCTTCGAGGGTGAAAGCTTCTTACTTGATTGAGGCCTGATTATTGATATTTGGTATGACACCTATGGAGGAGCAGCGGTAACTCCTCATTTATATTGGAAGACTTCACACTCGACGAACTCTGGTTCTTCGAGGGTGAAAGCTTCTTACTTGATTGAGGCCTGATTATTAATATTTGGTATGACACCTATGGAGGAGCAGAGGTGACTCCTTATTTATATGTGGAAGACTTCACACTCGACGAACTTTGGTTCTTCGAGGGTGAAAGCTTCTTACCTGTGTAGTCCTGATCATTACTATTGGGAGATAACATCTATGGAGGAACGAAGGTGACTCCTCATTTATATTGGAAGACTTCACAACTCTGGTTCTTCGAGGGTGGAAGCTTCTTATGACAGTTCCCTTTGGTCATTGGTACGTCCTCTATGGGAGAATAGTAGTCTCCTAATATTATATTAGAAAATCTGGGTGGCCTGGACATAATAAAAAGGGCCTTGTTTAACGGATTCTTGATATTTTTTTTTTTCTCTAGCCTCCGAATTTCAGCCCAATTTAAGATAGTGAAACAAACGCTTTTTGGATATGTAATAATGTTTAATTTCATTCAATAAATTATACCATAACATTTCTTAGTGTTGAATTATTGTTACCTTGCTACATCTTGATGGTTTGTAGTTTTTAATTTCAGTCTAAAGGTGGGTCATCTACCCGAGAACTTTATGTGGGGCTCCGACCTACCCATTATAACTGCGATCCCTTTTCCTTATTTTAAAGCCCGGTCGGAAACGCAAATGTTAAATATCTCTTATAAAATAGTTCGACCATCTGGGGTGATGTGGTTTTAGAAACCGCACCGCCTCGGCTGATCGAACTGTTTTTGGGAGGGAGAAATTGAATCTAGACTTGTGTTGGGTTGGGGATAGTGGATTCGTCACACTTACATCAGAATTAATTTCCATTTAATAGGTCCGAATGACACAGATTAATTTCAGTGGGAATGAAATTGTTCTCATTTACAAGTTTAATTTATTTTATTTTTTGTCGTTGAATATTTAATATTGTTTTGTAGACTGTGATGCAGCTGAAGGCTACACAAGGTACTTAAATTCTACTCCGTCGCTCTGTTTGAAAATGTATTCGACCACGGCGTCCTACAGTGCTGCAAAATTTACGTGCGAGCAAGAAAATGGAAATCTTGTGGTCGTGAACAATGCAGCAGTACAGGCAATTGTTCGACAGATTGACCGTTCTGGAATTGGTGAGTGATCTCAAAGTTATCTATGTTTATTTAATGCTCAGGCATCAATTCACGCTGAAAAATTAAGTCATATTCCCCTGTCGGTCGGCAAAACGAAATATCAAAATGATATTTAGAAATCGATATTTCATCGTAGGTTCGGATGACGAATCACATGTACTTTAAACGAGTCAGCACATCAGTAATGAATTCCAGAGTCCCAAATACAAACGAATTCGAATAATTGATAGTGACAGTGACTAAATCAATTCATTAAATCAGCGGTTTCAAAGTTTGACTTTCTCATTCACCTTCCAGCGAAAAGCCGAAATCACTTTCAAATTTCTTCAGTTCAACTTCACACATCTTCAGTGCATTGAGTTCAAAAAAAATAAAATGACGTGTCTTGTTATTGAAAATAAGAAAGTGGTGTTTTTTGTTATTGTTCTATTTCTTCGAAACGCATTGCGATTATTTCAATTCGCCAGCCTTGGTAAATCGTAAAGTTAGGGGAGAAATAAGACGGGACTACTTTTTGTGCGGATATTCACACATTCCAATGGTTGGAGTTTGGTTGTTGTAATTTTTGTATGGACGCCGGTTCGGCACATAAATTTTGCATTGGAGAGTTTGTAGTCGTAGAGCATTAAATAAAAAGAAAATTCACGAAAATTTGATGAATACCGAAAATATCTCGTTCGTGGCTACAAGAAATATGAGGATCTTCACTCGCGACTGCGTCGCTCGTGAAGATCCTCATATTTCTTTGTAGCCACTCACGAGATATTTTCGGTATTCATCAAATTTTCGTGAATATCCTCTATATATATTCTTTTTGTAAATACTTTACAGTATCGTTGATCTATAACTAACATGGAAAGAAGGTTCTTTCATAAATAATCTGGCACGAGTCGGTGTCTTAATTGCTCAAGAAGCAAGTGTGATATGAAGAACAATGTACGAACAACGGGGATTATTATGAAACATACCTCCACACCACGCAGAAATATGCATATTCCAATGCTTCATCAGTAACATATATCTCCTAATGCATAAGAATTGATGTATCTACTTTCTGGAAACTTTGGTTGTTCCGCAGAGTTCGTTAATGACAATTTTACTTTGACTTATCGGTAATAAAAATTTATGCCATTGGTAAAACAATGGTGACTGCGACATAATCTGTATTAACGTCTTCCAAAGTAAGTGACAAGTTTATGTGAGGTCACACACTACCGATCATTCGGATGGGAGAGCGATGTATTATAAGCTAATGTTTCTGCTTTATTTTCTTGTGTCACGCGAGGATTCTGATTTTAAGAGTCCAGCATTGAACTCAGCTTAAGACGAAACCGTCTAGCTCCACCCTGCCTGAGCCATACTCCTGATTCGCTCCGCGCAGCCAATATATCGCTCTGTTATCAGACGTATGCAATGATGCAAGATTGGCGATGGAGTCTTGTATTATTGATTCCTGCTCATACTTCGTCATTGGTATGCATGGCTATTTATCATTGACTAACGAATGTTGAAGAGGTGAATACATCGTTTCTAATGCATTACAGTTCCCATCGGTGTTGATCCTGTTCTTCTTTGCTAACTACAAACTATGTAGCCATATAGCTCATATTCAGTTTCCATCTGTTTCTGCCAAAAGTGCAAAATGCCTTTTCTCTTTGATACGAGACTAAATGTATAAATGCACCTGATTACCCCATTGCACGACGACGTACCCGTATTCACGCCCCCTTGTGCCAATATTGCTATGTGCTCTAAAAAAAATTATTTGGTACCAAAAAACGTCGTTTGCTACTATTTTGGCGCAAGAAAAGATTTCGTTCACTTGTCGAAGGAGATCTATTGTGGCAGTGAAAAACTCGATTGATTTTTATTACTTCTCTTGTCAATAAGGTGTTAGAAATAGTGTTTAGACAAGCTTTTAACGTTGATGGTCAGTGAGTGCTAATGCGACCTTACTTTTTCTTCAGTAAAATATTACAGGTTATCAACTTTACAAAAGGTAGCATATAATTAGATAAATACTTCATACCGTCGCGAGTGACTCGCGACGGTATGAAGTATTTATCTAATTCAACACTGCCTCTGTAAAGACTCACGACCCGCTAAACCCACTTGATTAACACTAATTAGTCGGTTAATTTCTTATTATCTATGTGCAACAGCATGTGACGCACCGACAGCAATCATCCTGACCATCCTGATGCGTGGCATTCTGAATAACCTCCCTGACTGCCCTTATCTCCTACAGATGATTTCGTCAGAACTTTCGAGATTTTTCCGAGACCAATTGTCCGTTGACTTCAGAAATAATCGACACTTCATTTTCTAAATCTCGATCACTTTATTTCGACAGACAGCGAAGTACAAACCTCCCTCCGCATTAGCAGTGTTTGTACCAATACACTTTGCTTGGCATTGAAATATCCAGAATGGCTTAAATGTGACACCAGACAGTTTCGAGGCAGCGTAAAGATGGGAAACGTTGTCCAATTTCAGTATTAGTCTTGTTTATATTTTTAAGGTTCTATATGGATAGATGGACGAGACGTGAATGGAGATGGCTCAGCGACTTCGTACACAGGAAAGGCAATAGAGTGGACAAATTGGGCACCCACTGAACCATTTTTGAGCAGTAACTTTTGTCTACGTTTAAATGTAGTCAACAACTTCTTATTCTACACCTCAAACTGTGGGGTATTCACCAAGTTTATCTGTCAAATAGATTAAAATAAAATATACTGACACAAACAACTACAGCTTGCCGTCTGTCCAATGCAACACGAAATTGACAATGAAAGGAAGGTCTTACAGAACTCCAAAGTCCAAATATGTTCATCGGGGTGTTTTGCCTCACAGCATGTTTCGGCTGCATTTTTACAGATTCAGATCTTTTTATCAATATCAATATTGAGACTCTAAAATGAATATTAGAAATTTTAGACTGCTAATCCGGCGTACCTTTTCGATGATAATTTAGGATTCGAAACCGAATTACAAACCAAGACAATCGGTCTTCCAGGAGGAGTTAACCCTTTACCCAACGAATCGGCCGCATCCGCCCGCGTAATATGTAAATTCAGCAGTTGAAAAAATATTATTTTTTAAAAAAAATTCAACAAAAACATATCATGTGACCCCTCGTTGGAACGAGCTCATCGAGCTCGTTCCAACGAGGGGTCACATGATATGGTTTTGTTGAAATTTTTTGAAAAAATTGAAAAAATGATATTTAAAATAATAAATTTGATATCGTCTGTGTTGGGTAGAGGGTTAAGTAAATCGTTCGTGACATCCGTCCTTGGGGATTTTTGGTTCGGTGCAAACTTGTTTTTTAACTGAGCAGTAAGATACAATACGGCCACCGTGAACCGGTCACTTTTCGGGGGTAGGCAGTACTTCCAGGGACGCGGTAATATTAGATTCCAAATACTAATTAAAGGAATAATCATCAAAAATTTAATTAATAAAGCATGTGTACAGCCTGGTGCTTCCTTAATTAAAATTTTGCTGATGCTAATTTTGATTACCTGGTAAACGCATGCGTGGACATCACTACCCACGGACAGACTACGACCAGTCAACGGCGACTGTACTGCAGAATGGCAACTGATCCGCCGTGATCTGTTAATTTGATAACTATTTCAAAAAAAACTCTTAAGTTTTTCTCCGTTTTCACATATTAATTTTTATGGTATGAGTTCATGTGTTGTATGCGTTGTCCTTTCACGTACACCATCACATAACTACATCTCCTAGCGATCAACATGCAGTCTCTCATACGCAATGAACCACAGAATAAACTTAATCAAAGAAAAACTTTGTATAGAGTGACAATGGACATAGTTTAGTTGAATGGTGTAATTTGATTGAGATTCCAAGACATGGTCGAATAAGTTATTTGAGGTATAAATAGGTAGGAATAGCTAGAACCAGATAGAATGCTATGCCCAGGAATAAATAGAACAGTCTAAAAAGCTTAAAATAATAACAAAACACTGATTCTATTCCACATTTTGGGGTCTTCATCTCTACTCGAGTACACTCCAGACCGAGCAAACGGACCGTTGGATACTTGGGTAATGGCTATATCGCATTCACAATTTTGTCACTCGTCACGACTTGACATTAACTTTCGGAACCTCGTTCATTAAAATCGATCAGAGCCTCAGTAAACAGCATACTTTCAGCAGCAATAATGTCATGATCGCCCCCCGATACAGAAGATTTCATAACAATTGTAAGTTGAAAATATCGAAGAATGCAGTTTTGGCTGCATTGGATCTTGGCAGCATGTATGTCAACATTGATATCGATAGAGGAGTTAAATCTATAAAATATGCATTAGAAAAATATCCTGACTACTCAAAACGCCCGGATGAACAAGTGGTGGCTCTTTTAGAGCTGAACCTAAAAGATAATTACTTTCAATTCAAAAGGGAAAATTATTCATATAATGGTTTGACCTGTGGGCAAAAGATTCAGTCCGAATTTGCCAGGTGTTTATGGAACGGAATGAGAGGAAAGTGCCTTAACCAAATGTGCAAAGCATCCTTTAGTACACTTCAGATATTTAGATGCCATTTTGATCACCTGAGAACATTCAATACAAGATATTTATGAATTTTAGAAATTTAAACAGCTATGATCCAAACAGCAAATTGAATGTAACCATTCGTCAAGATTCTAGTTATTTTCTAGATGAGAAAATGTATATAGGCAAACAATTCCAGGCATCCTGTCATCTAGATTATAGGGTGTTCTTTATAACCCAACTTGTTGAAATCAATTGTTGCATACAAAATCATTTCATCCACCACACCATCATAAATGTGTTATCAAATCACTGATCATTCGTTTTCACCACAATTCGAGTGACAAGGTAAATTTTAACTATGCTTGTTCTATCCTATTTGGCGCTCTCGGGCCGGGGGGGGGGGGGGTATGCTATGTGCGTTTGGGCAGCCTGAAATCTCAAACCTTGAAAAATCCGGAAACTCCTGCAAAAATTAAGGATTTTGATCCGCTGAAAATTGAACCCAACAAAGCGTTGCTTAATTGTAGTGGGCGGTATTAAATTGATAAAAAACCTCGTTGCAGATTGCATAATGTTAAGCATGATCAAAAAGAAGAAGTTTCCTCTGAACATACCAAAAAACATTATCAGATCCGTAACTTCCTCCATTGTAATTCATCCAATATTATTTACCTTACTTGTATACGTTGTATGATACAGTGTGTGGATCAATATACATTAGCATGATCATGTGTATGTCCTGTAATTTGTATCAGATTCGAGGTCGTGATTACAATCAGATCGCAACGAGCCCGTCGGGGCGAGTTGTGATCCGATTGCAAACACGACCGAGAATCTGATAAAAATCACTGGACATGCATTTGGTCATGATAATACATTTATCTAACAATCCCGTTACATAAAGCCTTTTCCCCCGTTTTTCAGTTTAAATTGGGTTGGAATTGGTCAAAATGTTGAATTTCATATTTTAATGCGTAATAACAATGGTGATACATGTCATAGTGCGGTGTCTACCGGAAGTTGAGTCTATATGGTACGGAATCAGAATTAGACGTCTATATGATACGGAATCGGAACACATTATGTGATATGTACTGTTTCTCGTTATTTCCAGGCCAGAATCTGTTTGATTGTTAGATAAAAATCATAACCAATTCCCAATACGTATTGATCGACACAAATGCGACAAATGTGATATAAAACATAATGCATGACGCGCCCGTAGCACGACATTTTAAACATCCTGGCCATTATTTAGACGATTTTGAAATCCACCCTATTGAATAGCCATCAGTTAGAGTTACAGTACGGCCGCCGTGGATTGGTCACTTTCCACGGGGCGGGCAGTATATCCACGGACGCGATAATATTAGATTGCAAACACTAATTATAGGAATAATTATCAAAAATTTAATTAATGAAGCACCGGGTATAACCCACCCCGGTACAACCCGGTGCTTCATTTAATTAAAGTTTTGCTGATGATGATTTTTATCACCTGGTAAACATCACTGCCCACGTGTGGATCACGACCAGTCCACGGTGACTGTACTGTACATTAGAGGAAACGGGTGATTTTTAATAAACGAGAAGCTTTTTGGATCAATACACCTCAAATATTTTGGCCAAATATATTAGAGGGGGATGGAAAAGAATTCCCGTCATTCCTTTCACTTTATCATACAACAGAATAAATGCCAAACTACAAGATGAGCTAATTAACCCTTTACCTAACGTAACGGCCAAAACCGGCCAGCGCTATTCTCAAAAATCGCCTATTAATTTTCATTATTTTTTCATTTTTTGTCTCAAAAACATAGGTTATGACCCCTCGTTGGAACGAGCTCGTCGAGCTCGTTCCAACGAGGGGTCATAACCTATGTTTTTGAGACAAAAAATGGAAAAAATTAGTTATTCAAGAATTATTTTTGCAAGTGTCGTCTGCTTTTCATGTTAGGTAAAGGGTTAAAAGAACGTTTAAATCCTCCTCCTGTCATCTCTTATAAGAAAACAAAAGTACATCACTGAGTGACATCAATTATTTCCAGTCAGTTTAACAAGTTCATACGCTCAACGCTATCTTTAATTCAGATTTGTGCATTTTTTGATCACGTTTGAAACCAATTATACACACCTAGAAGAAAATAATATTTTAGTGACATTTAACACGAAGACACGTGTCAGTGGAATATGTTTGTGCCCGAGCGTCTTTTTTATTGGAAACACACCAGTAATATTATTTTTTCTTTAAAATTCGGACAAGTCCAAGATCGGTAACAATCGGGGATACTAACAACTGGGACCTAAAAGTAGTTTACTCATTTTCGCAGCCCACGGTGCACGATGTTATTGTTAAGAGAATCGGGGATGTCTCTGGTTTTCTGGAGACTCCTTTTAGTGTGAATAAAGCTTAAAACTGCCCATTATTGAAGGCAATTAGACCCCGTGCATGTAGATTCTACCTGCTATCATTTCTGGTAACAACCACCTCACTGAAAAACTTTCTCAGTTTGTTGACTTCCATCTGCGTGTTCTCGTTGAAAAATTGTCGTTCCATCTGAGAGATTCCACCCACTACCTCAGAAAAAATGGACGAACTGGGCGAGCTCTCAGATGACTCCCTGCTGTGCATGATGGATGTAGCTTTTCTGTACACAAGTATACCCCACGATGAAGGGATTGAAACATGTGGGAAGGCGCTGGATACACGGTCATGTTTAGACTCCCTACGGAGCACATTGTAGATCTCATCACACTTGTTCTGATGTTAAACGATTTTCAATTCAATGACGCGAACTATCTACAGATCAGTGGTACGTCCATGTGCACGGGCATTGCTCCTTCTTATGCCAACACGTTTTTGGGTCGTTTTGAGAAGCTTATTCTTCTTTCCTCACCATTTCCCTTTCCCATATCTTGGCTGAGGTTCGTTGATGACATTGATTTAAAGTGGAGTGGAACGAAATCTGATCTTTTTGAGATTATCTCCTTCTGCAACACACCTCATCATTCCATTAAATTCACTGCAGAAATCTATTAGGAAAGCATCGCCTTTCTTGATACCACCTCACGCATTGACAAAAACCCACATTGTGACCAGCTAATATTGCAAAACATAGACTCACATCAATATTTACTTCTACAGTACGTGTAGAGTGTATTATCACTAAATCACCCACAGAGTGGAGACCCCACCCAAACAATAATTGCAATTTTTTTTTTGTAAATCCTAACAAGCACAAGCAAAGTTTCAGCCAATGGACCTCCGGGTTAAACCCGGAGGTCCATTGGCGGAAACATTGCTTGCGTTTTTAGTCTATATTTACAAAATTTAAAAGTTATAGTTCGGGTGATAACTCCACTCCACGGGTGATTTAGTTACAATCCACTCTCCACGTACTGTATGCAGTTGCCTTCCTAGGCACATTGTCATAAACATTCCATACAGTCTCGAGGTCAGAATCAAGAACACTGTTCTGAGCCCGCTGACAAGGAAGCTGTTTTTTTTATCTTCGATCTTATCTTATAAGCCGTAACTACAAGCGAGAACGGGTTGACATTGTCATCAGTAAAACGGATGTACTACCACTGGACGATCTGTTACGATACCGCACAGAATGTGTGCATACTTTTCTCACAACATTTCACCCAGATCTTTCAAATCTTTCCAACATACTTTGAAAACACTGGACGCTGACTGAGAATGATCCAGCCTTATCCCATACATTTCCCAAGCCTCCAGTCGTATCTTTTAAAGGTCCAGAAAACATTCGCGACATTTTTGTTCCGCAAACCTCTGTCAAGTTAATTCTGAATTTGGTGTCAGCCAAGGCTGTGGAAAAGCCGGTTGTAAAACGTGCACCATGATGCAATCATCCAACTCATTCAACAGAACTGGGAATCTTTTAGAATTTTTTGCAAAAGTTCAAATGTGATATATCTCCTTCAATGTGGTATTTGTCAGTTTCATATACGTATGAAGAACCGCCGGTCATTCAAAAAATGGAGCGTGACATTGCTATTACACGACACTGCATGTCAACGAGTCCGACTGGACTATAAAGGAGACCGCGTCGCTCAGGAAACAATCTGGATCGAACAGCTATGCACGTACAGACCTCTCGGGCTCAACAGAACTTCAAACTATTCTTAAGTATGGACGAATCGTCCTTTCGGTTTCCACGCGATCCACGGTGTCAACACGCTGTTTGGGCTCTCAACAAAGATACGAAACTGTCGAACAAGGAGGGCAGTAATAATTCTGAAAGATTAAAACAACTATTTTTATCATCTTCAATGTCGTTTTAGCTTATTTACACATTTTCGCCATTAATCCTAGCGTAGGAACACATTGGCAATAGTTCTGTTGATGCAAGTTTTAAGTAGTCGCTTCTCTGCACTCGTAACAATGAATTACAAACCTTCAGTGGCACTATTCTATTCTATAGAGTGGGGAGGGGGGCAGTCCTAGCACATTCCCACGCCGTTTCCCACCAGCTAGAAAAAGACCAAACTCTAAAAATGTCCTCCTAACAGGCTACTTGGTGCCTTTTAATGCGACGGACTGCATTTGTTTAAAAAAATCATTCAGTTATCATACTTTCATGCTATACATAAAAGTATATTGACATTTCAAAATTCCAGTTCCTTTTAATTTTCGAAGGGTATATTGATATCAGGTTTTACAGGGAGATAGAATTTACAAGAATACTTTTGAAAATTTGTCTGACAGTTTATTTCTACATTTTGCTTTCTATTTTTACCATGGTTTCCTTTCTTTTCGGGTTGTATTACACATCCCTTTAGTCAGAATATGGCTTACGAGAACTTCTATTGCCACATTTAATTTCTTTCGCCGTCTGTGTGTATTTTTTCATGTTGCGCCTGTAATCTGAAGAAGTTCTTCGTCAAACCTAAAGCTAGGTGAAACTTTTTTTTCCTGTGCTGTTTGGACTTTAGTTGGACGAATTTCTTTCGCTTTTGGCTCTTGCATCTCTCAGGCCCAGCACACTTAAAACAGATTTATTAGAGTATACATATTTTATGTAAATAAATAAACCTCAAGCAGCAAAGTAAAAAAGACTTATTATTGGTTATTCACACGTATGTGAAACGGGGTACAGGTTTCGCTGACATACTGGATTTGACAAATTTCACATTGAAGTAGATAGATCACATTTGAACTTTTCCAGGTGCCGCTGCGAACATTTTCTAATATATATATATATACAGTACGTGGAGAGTGTATTATCACTAAATCACCCGCAGAGTGGAGATTCCACCCGAGCAATAATTGCAAATTTGTTGCAAAGCACAACCAGCAGAAGCAAAGTTTCAGCCAATAGACCTCCGGGTTAAACCCGGAGGTCCATTGGCTGAAACATTGCTTGTGTTTTTTGTCGATATGTACAAAATTGAAAGTTATAGTTTGGGTGATAACTCCACTCCGCGGGTGATTTAGTTACAATCCACTCTCCGCGTACTGTATATATAGAAAAATTAAAATAGTTCAAATGACAGAGAATAACATAATAAATACATTTTGATCTGAAACGCTGCGTTATTCAATTTTTCTACATATCATCAGAGATTAAGTTAAATCTGTCTGTGCTTGTGTATTACACAGTTTGTTGTGTTGTTAAGAAAACAACTTAATCGTTATCTTATCACCCAAGGTGATAAGTTTTCTGTATCTATGAGGAAAGGTGTTCACACCACCGGCGTAGGTGAAACACCATTTGTTGAAAGATGCGGGAATTGTTCTTGTTTTTTTTTTGTTTTTGCTATTCGCCGTGTTGTTTATCTTTTAAATGATTTTTCCCGCACAGGTCTATAGAGGAATCCGTGGGATGCATTAGTTGGCGCACCATCAGTTTTATATGAGTCGATAAAACATACATTACAATTTCGAACATTGTTCCCTGACGCAGAGCCCTCATGTGGTTGGAAAAGAATGCCAAGCTTCATCTTTGATCTTTTCACGAATATACATAATATACATAAATAATAAATTGCCCAAACCAACATCATTTTCCCAGCTAGCCGTAGTTTGTTCAAGGATTTGTCAATATTATAAATGTGTCATTGTTAAATATTTCTAAGGTGTTTCTCAAGTGTAGATCTACAATGTTTTTACTAATCAATTCAGACAACAGATAAACACTTTAAATCGGAAATTTATTTTGCCGAAACTCTAGTGATGCTACATGTATCAATACACGTTATGCACAAGGGTGGAGAAATCATGCATCATGTTCTGACGGACAATGAGCAGTCTTAACGCAGTCTGGTGTCAATTTGTACAATTACACTTAACATTTTGCTTCGGCGCAAACACATTTTTATTACACGCCTGTTCTTTATAATGCCCACATACAGCAACACTAAACCATGCGGAAAATGAAAATTGTTAACGGACTAATTTTTTAAAATAGAAGCGAAATTTCATGGGAATTTTCTGCAAATAGTGCAACGTAATTACAATTTGAATCGCTAACGATGGCTGAAATTTGTCCCATGAGCTCTAATGTGTTCTATGTGCCAGGAGGCACATGGAACACAGTGGAACTCAGGGGACGAAATAGTAACACGGGTTCCCTTCGCAAATTTGATTAGCGATAAAATGTGCTGTTTTTGTTGATAGTTTACAAGTGGATTTCTGAGTGTCCTCTAAAAATTGTTTTTATTGACCGGAAGGTTGAGTGCCCTAAAATTGTTTGTTTTTATAGACGGGAAGGTGTGTAATAAACACAAAAAACGACACGTGTGAATGGGTTAATCGTTATGGCACTTGTGCCATCGCGGAAGGATAAAACTCCAGGCCTGCGGCCTCTCGTTTTATTCTTCCGCGTTGGCACTCGTGCCATATCGATTAACCCATTCACACGCGTGTGTCGTTCTGTGTATTTATTGGCTAAACGTTTGGGACACAGAATCCTTTCACGTGGGAAGGAAATACACTATAGCGGTAAAGAGCACGACCAATGAAGAAGCAAACAAAAGAAACCCCAAAACAAAAAACCCACACGCTCAAACCTTGTGATTTGTCAACAGGGTGTTAGAAATATCGCTTGGGCAAACTTTTAACGTTGCTTATAAGTGAGAGGTAATGGGGCATTGTTTTGTCTTCAATAAAACATTGTAGGTTATAAAGTTTACAAAGGGCAGTATTTATTTAGATAAATACTTCATACCGCCGCGAGTCACTCGCGAAGGTATGAAGTATTTCTCTGATAAAATGCCTCCTTTTGTAAAGACTAACGACCTGCTAAGCCCCAGTGATTAAATGTAATTACACCATTCACCCTCACCATTAATTGAATTAGTGGCATAGATGTAACTATTACAGGGAAGGACCACCCTCTTTGGCACCAAATCGTTTTGTTTGCACTGAATATTAAGAATGATTAAAACTTTAGCACCAGACAGTGTTAACACTCACGGTGAGATAGCCTAAAGGAGACGGCTTATACAAGCTAAAAGCTTACTAAAGGAGACGGCTTATACAAGCTAAAAGCTTACTGCTCAATCCTTTCAACAAATCTCGTTCTTGACTCATTACTTCAATGAATACCATTGTATTGCGCACTCTGTATGACAATTATGTTGTAGTTTAGTATATGTATGCATCATACTTTTTCATGAATAAATATTGTTTAAACTAAGTAAATCGCTACCAGGGGAGTAACTTCTTTCAGTGTTAAACCTATGGGGAAAATTTATCACCCTACTATGTTAATAAAGCAAACAATTATCCAAGGCCTTTATTGTTCAAATAAACGGCCATTTATGGAATAAAACAGAATAAACAATGTCCAATGTAACATGATTCTGATGCAATGGAACTTCTTTGTGTCTTTGGGGGAACATATGCTTTATGCCTATTTGAATGTGAGCCCTTTTTATGTCTCTAAACTAGAGCTGTAGGTTTTTAAATTTCTTGTTCGGTTTCGGTTTTGGTTTTTCAGGTGGAGAAAAACCTCGGTTCGGTTTTCGGTTTGTTCTTGAGGCCAAGTAAAATTCAATAAAACTCATTCTTATGTCCAGAGTCATAACTGAATGGTAGTGAAATTGAGTGAAACTCAATGAATGCCCGAAATAAGCTATAATACATGAAGAATCAGGAAGGCCAATATAACAATTACCCAAATATACAGAACTTTTATTGCGTTTGGCCATTTTTCGAGGTCTGACACCTACACGCAACTTGAGGAAAGCTGCAAACACAAGTAAACTGAAATAGAAATTCACAGAATGTATCCTTCCCAGAGTAGTGAGAGTACCCAGACACTGCCATGGGCAGTGTCTGGGTACTCTCAATACTCTGGGATGGCTACATTCTGTGAATTTCTGCAGCAAGAGCTAGCAAGAGAGTATTTAATAAAAAACGAAAAACCTTAGATTACGGGATGTCGACGGTTTCGGTTTCGGTTTTTTAAAAAAACTAAAAACCTTGGTTCGGTTTCGGTTAACCTACAGCTCTACTCTAAACCTGAGAGACTGGGGTATAGATAGCGCACAGGTTTTATGGTATTAAATAGTCAGGTCAATATTCCATTTAGTTTAATTTAATCCTCAAGAATGTCATGAAAATTTTCATCATACATCTTGATATGTCCAAACATGTTCTGAACCCTTAACTGGCACAATTCTATAAATTTGTCCGTCTTTGTCCGCAGCTGAATCGTTGGTGTAGAAAGCACTTTGCAGTTTCCCTTTCTAATCAAAAGTGTTTTCAAATGTGTGCTTCAAATCAATTGCAACTGATAATTCAAATAAAAGATTTTCGAATAACAATGCTTGAGTGTTTAAGTTTTGAAGGCGAATTTAAACACTGGAAGAGAAAATTCGCCAAACAGTACAAAGGATTAAAATATGAAAATCGCCAAAGATGATATGATGTCACCCGACATATCTTAACACACTGACCCCTGAACTACCAACAGCTACAAAAAAGAACCGAGACAACATTTCAAGGTCAGGCTCAAAATTCAGTATATAGAAAATACGAAAACCGAAACCCTTATTCAGCTGTTTTCTTTTACAAAAATGCTAATTAAATATCGCCAAAGAAAGGAGGAATTTTCAATCGAATATTTATTAGCAAAATCACTAATTAAAAAGCATGTCTGAAAGTATATGTGATAGAGCTTGACACTAATTCTTAAACGGCTATTTGGCGTATATACTGTCAGCAATTTTGAATAAAATCATAATTGTGATAACTCTTTAACAATTAAATTTGAACATCTGAACTATTTCAAGTGAACACCATTGGTGTGCATGCAAATATGACGAGCGGAGATACATTTTTAAAGCCTGTATTTATTTTGAGTATACTCCAGTTAGGCAGCCATCTTGAATATCTCAAATCGCCTAAAGGTAACTCGATGTCATTCGGCATATGCGGCTTACGCAGGTCCTTGTCTATCAAAATCAACTGAGTAAAACCTTAACCCTTTACCGAACGCAGACTATTTCAAAATTTATTATTTTAAATAACATTCTTTTTTAAATTTAAAAACAAATGTCAACAAAACCATATCACGTGACCCCTCATTTGAACGAGCTCGACGAGCTCGTTCCAAAGAGGGGACACGTGATATGATTTCGTTGAAATTTTTAAAAAAATAATATTTTTTCAGCTGCTGAATTTGCACATTCCGCGGCCGGATGTGGCCGGTCGGGTAAACGGTTGAGACAACATCTAAAGGTTAACCCCTCTGTGTGCCGGACTATATTAACTCAGTATGACTGAGTGATCACCGAGTGCATGTATCAAGCTTTCAGAAAATCACGTTCCGAGACAATGTATCCATGAACCGCAAGTCTTAAGTGGTATAGTAGGATTCGCTTAGGATGAAAATGTGAATATAAATTCTGTAAGTATAACAGTGATTGCTTCTACCGATTTTGTCTGTTTAGGATTGAATGGAAGGCACAATTGTCTTGTTCTTATACCATCACAAATGCGAAGTGTTTTTGGAAAATAAATTGTAAAAAAATGGAATATTTGCAAATTGGAGGGAAACTACCTGTTGTCCCTTGGACGACACTCTCAAGTTATTATCGAGGTCCCTCCTCCAAAAGTTATTTCATTCACTACAGGAAACTCATTTATGAATAATATCATAAAACATTCTCTTTGATAGAGTAATAATATTTGAAGATAAAAATGAAAATGAAATTGATAAATTCATATTCACAATTCAAATCAACAATTCACAATTAGAATGATTAAAAATTCAATGAGTGAAAAGTCTTCTTCGTCATCATACAATGAAACAAGATGACCCTACACACACCAATAACCATCATAAACTGCATTACTAACTATGTCCAAGAAGGCCTCCCCCACATATATAACCAAGATGGCCGTGCTAACAGCAACAAAGATAACTGCTCCAACATCTATGACGTCATCCATCATGGCCGCTCATATTGCTGACAACATCCAATACGGCCGCTCCAATATACATTTGGCGTCGTTCAAGCTGGCCCTGCAAGTCACATCCAAAATATTACCAATTCTGCGTACAACGAAAATACAAACAGCGCATGCATACAACATTCGATATTGCCTCCAATCAAGTACACAGCATCAAAACATCTGCTTATCATGTGAGTAGCGTCATCCAGCACAGCCAACCGGGTTGCTAGAAGCATCCAAAAAAGCCGCCGGGACAAAATGGCAACCGGAAACAACACAACGATAGGAAACAAATTGGCAGTATGCATATATGTGACGTCATCCTCCATTGCTGTCGTAGCCAAAGTGCGGCGCCGTGTCAGGTGACTGGATATGTGGATTTAGAGGTACAGGCAAATGTGGCTGAGGTAAACATCTAAACGGCTAATCGAGAAGAAAGCTGATGTTAGCGATCTATGTAAATCTCTACGGGAAGAGGGAGGCTTGTCATGCCCGCACCCTGCCTTCGATTTGACGGGAGAGAGAGTGAGGGGGGGGGGGGGCTGTGTCACATTCAAGATACGTTTAATTTTTACGGCTTAATGCGATAGAAATATACTGCATACTTGAACGCACCTTACCTCTAGCTCTTCAGAGACTGATCATTAGGTGAAGCCATATGAAATGTGTTTTCTTTCTATATAATAGGAGTTCGATCTTTGCGGCTTATGGGTGTTGTATGCATAACATAGAACCTAGTGATAGCAGCAAAAAATGTTAGCTGTAATTGGGGATCGAAAAAGACTGCTTCGTGATCTCTGGAAAAATTTGCACAAATTTAGTTATTTACTTATATTCTGGCGCTTATGGTAACTTTTGCCACATTATGATCAAACGAATCCCAAGACGTGAAGCAGAACTTCTTTACTGGTAAAGTCTGCTAAAATAGGAGTAAATCACTAATACTTCGGGTTGAAGTCCTTTAAAATGGGCAAAATGGGTATAAACGATTGTTTAAACTTGACCTTAACTTCATGATGCGGTCACGCTAAGAAGATTAATATGTGAGCTTAAACACCAATAAATAAAATAAATAAATGATGAAATGTCACAAAACGTTTCGATTTGAGGCTGAATATACCCGAAAACAATCATATTTACTTTATCTTACAACAGGAACGTTCCCCCCCCCCCCCCCCCCCCAAGTAAACACGCCCAAACAAAATACAAAACTGTATTGAGGGTAGCAACCGCGACGTGCGCTTATTCGGTTCAGAAGATGAAAGAGTTTCACCTATACTCATCGTGCTGAAACACTATTATAAGCTTCGGTGGTTGTGATGAATGCTGATTATGTCATGCATATCACAGGAACGCAATACCATGATGTCATGCTCTTCATTAATAAGAAATCATTTTACAGACGCAGAATGATTGTTAAAACAAATACGAACAAGTCAATAAAGGGAAGATAAACTGGTTATTGCTGCCACTGCCATTGAAGAATTGACCTCGCCATTGGGTCATATATTGACTCGTCCTAACAGACTCGTCAATATATCACCGGAGATGAGGTCTCGACTTCAGTTCATTATCTCGGAAATCCACATAGTTGGAATAACCATAAAGTTATTTCATATATGTGTTTGGGAGTTTTGGTAATAAAAATGATACAAAAAACTGTAGCAAATAGCATCTTGTAACAAAGCGTCTGTTAACTGGTGCGTGCTAAGTTTATTTAAGTTGTCAAAATTTTGTTCACATATTATTGTCTTGTTACAGTCAATGGGAGAGTGCCTACAGGCACTCTCCCATTAAATATAACAGGGCAAATTCTCCCAGACTTAATAATATCACAGCAGAAATGAATTGAAGTACATCTACAGAATATGAGGCAGTTTAGCTCTGGTACCCACACTTCAGGATAAAGCCCAAAAATGGGCTTCCAGAACTCAACCAGTAATTAAAATCTCTTTGTCCAAATGTAAGCTGTGTTAGCAGTTTATGATGAAAAACCTCAAAATAAATAGGTTATTTAGTCATTTTAATTAAATTCGTCTTGTTGGGATTCGTCTTGTTGGGATGGCCATTTTCGACATTCGTCTTGTTGGGAATAAACCAAAATGTAAGCGAAAAAGTCAATAAAGGGAAGATAAATTTGTTATTACTGCCAAATAGTTTTCCGAGATGTTGTATTGAACTCTGGGTCTAATATTGAGTCGGACTCGTCAATATATGCCAAGAGATTGGGTCTCGACTTTAATCAATCATCACCGAAACCCACATGATGGTAATAACCATAATGTATGTATGTCATTGATACGCAAATAAATTTCCATAAATGTATAATGGTATGCCATACCACACCACTCATACAGTACGCATATCACGGAATTGTCGTGTGTATTCAGATAGAACGGAGAACACATCTATGTCGACTCCACCGAGTTACACATCTGTAAGTGGTATATCAGGTAGAGATAGGCGGTGTTGGAATTTTGAGTTCGGTGTCGGTTTCGGTATTTTTGGGGACGTATATCGCGGTATTGGTTCAGTACTCGGTATCCGAAAATGCCAGGGAGGGGGAGGGGTAGAGGAATTCCTATCAGAAAAATGCAGAATAAGTCGTGCTTGTAGCATTCTACTTCAGCGCAATACTATCCACTTCTAATGAGCTCAACATTGGCATTCCATTGCTAGCACAAATCGCATCTACAGAACGTGCAGAGTGTATTATCACGAAATCACCCGCGGAGTGAAGATTCCACCCAAGAAATAATTGCAAATTTGTTGCAAAGCGTAACAAGCACAAGCAAAGTTGTAGCCAATGAACCTGCGGGTTAAACTCGGAGGTCCATTGGCAGAAACATTGCTTGTGTTTTTGTCCATACGTCCAGATTTTGAAAGTAATTCTTTGGGTGATAACTCCACTCCGCGGGTGATTGTGTTGCAATCCACTCTCCACGTACTGTACGGTAATTTTGTGAGTTGTTCCAGACATATCTTAACCTTAAAAAGGCCTCTTTCAGGCTTTTGTGAAATCAGAACACGTGGCTTTAACATGCCATCATTCCGGGGTCCTGCTGACAAAAGATAAGTCACCTGTGTAGTTATTTAGAGTCATGTCTTGGCTGTAGCAAAATATGAAAATTGAGAGTCTTGGTATTTGATGATGGGTTCGATTTGGTTTTTGTTATCCTCATGATATCGGTATCGGTGCGGTTTTGCGGTATATTCCCCATCTCTGATATCAGTAACGGACAATGCTTTATCTTGTTGAGTGAAATTATTGAGTGAGGTGTGGCGACTATATTCTTGTATTCGTCGGTGTGTATAGTGATGTATGTTTGTAAAAAGCTTCAGGTATATAATATGTGTATTTCACTGAAGGTTGGCAGGAAGAGATAGGCGTTGCCAATACCGTAGTCGGGTTACAATGTTAACGCGACGTAACGGAGACGACCGCTTTCGATTTGAACGTACAGTCGTACATTACTTTGTGTGAGCCAGGGTGTATCGTACCACTTATATTGGAGTGGCATGAGAGTACAGTATAGAGAGTCTATCAAATGTCACAATTCCACATAATTTAAACACCATCGCAGCACCATATGGTTGTTATAGGAAGTATGTGACAGTGTTACATGCATGTTATGTTCTCTACTTGCGGTAGTATAGTACGAGGTGAGTATGTATCTCGGATGACTTATCCTTACCTTCCTCAAACTTCTGGCCTGCCCGATGCCTCATACTATACCAGCCAATGTAACAAGATTTGATCATACGGAATATTCATCTTCTGAGCAATCAACGAAAGATAAATCTAGAGTTCCTGAGTAGATTTAAGCTACCGTGCACCCAACCACAACAATTGTTCATATTTGTAATTATTCTAAATAAAATGCCCTACCTTGTTAATTAAACCTTGTCATCCCCTTTGTCTGTATATATTCTTGACAGTAATGTAATGTAGGCTAAAACCTTCACATCAATCAACAGATGTTAACTTATCATCACCTGTCATGGTTACTAACCTTGAAACTTGCCTTCGCTCCCAACAAACGATCACGGCTAACGATATCACCCTTGAAGAGACACAGGGCAAAGATTATTTCGATTTTATCAGTACGTTCAATCCATCTTCTATTTCTAACCCAACTGATAAGCAAAAAAATTCATCTTCTATTTCTAACCCAACTGATAAGCCAGATCTAGCGCTCGCGATCGACAGAAGTTGCTGAAATACTACATCCTTCGAGAGTTCACAAACTCCATGGTAAAGAAGAACAAAACCGTATACTTGCTAAACATCAATTGTCGAAGCCTAAACGTGAACTGGAACAACTTAATCAGCAATTAACAGCCGTCATTCAATTGTCTATACATTGCTGGAATAACAGAAGACTTTAACGTAAGGGGGGGTGATTACATGCTCGATGATTGCCATCCGTTTGGAACACGAAGGCGCCCCGTTGAACGGGGAGGAGTTGCAATATTCATGAACTGATATATACGGTATAAAATTCAAAACGATCTATCAGTTCAATCCCGCGTGTTTTGAGTCCCTGTTCATAAAAAGCACCTCTCCCAAACAATGTAATGTATGTATAATTTATAGACCTAACACAGCCCCGAAAGCAGACCTTGATTTGTTCTCGACAATGCCGACCTAGTCGGTCAGTGAGATAAACAATGAAAATAAAATTGCATATTTTATCGTAGACTTCAAAATAGTTCTAAATTTTGATAACCACAATGAAACAAACCTATTCATCGAATTTATGCTAAGTAAGACGACCAACCTGAATATCTGGCTATTCTGTGACGCTAATAGAATAAAACCGAAGACTGCTTATCAGTAATAATAAACACAGACGTGAGTTACGAGACGAGATGTGGTGTAATAGTAGTTTTAAAAGTACCGAAGTTCTAAAAAGGTCATTTACAGAAGAGAACACCACCAGATTTAAAAACATTCTGTCTATTTGTGACTTCACTAGTGTGTATAATGTCATCATATTATCGAACAACTTCACCAAGCCTTTGGCACAGCATTCCCCTTAAAAAAGATAGTCGCTTCGTCAAAATGTTTTAACCATTTCGCTGCCGTGCAATTTGGTAATAGCCTGTGCTGAACCACGAACCATTCATTGGTGGGAATAGGGTTAAAGTGAAAAAAAATGAAAACGCCAATAACGTTCACGTATTTGTAAATTTAAAACTGTTATTATACAGTACGCGAACAGTGTATTATCACTAAATCACCCGTGGAGTGGCGATTCCACCCAAGCAATAATTGAAGATTTGTTGCAAACCATAACACGCACAAAGTTCCAGCCAATGGACCTCCGGGTTAAACATTGTTTCTGATTTTTGTCCATATGTGCAGAATTGGAAAGTGATTCTTTGGGTGATACCTCCACTCTACGGGTGTTTTTGTTACAATCCATTCTCCACGTACTGTATATTGGAACAACATTGACTGAGTTCAACAATGTTTCCAAAACTACTCCCAGCCACACTCCATAAATCTCAAAAGAAAAGACGTCTAGTCGACTTGAATTTAACTACTAATTTAGTTAGTATATTTTTACGCCGTTCCTGTGGGGAATAGACACGATGCCAACAAGTCTTTGTAAATCTTACGCAATGCTATTAACAAATCGAATCGAACCCTTAGAGATTTAAAGATGGAAGTAAGGAACTAACACACCATTAGGAGATAGCAGAGAATTTTAATCTATTCTTTGCTAACAGCAGTGAAAATATAAGTAACCACATTAAGAGTCCTAATTTACTCTTTTGAAACTGTATTAAGTTTAACAACGGAGAATTACCTTATATCCCGGCAACAAGCATAAATGAAGTGGTCTTACAGTACAGCCTCCGCGGACTGGTCACTTTCAACGGGTGGGCAATATTTCCACGGACGCAGTAATATTAGATTCCAAACATTAAATTCGGAATAATCTTCAAATGTTTAATTAATGAAGCATCGGGTACACCGGTGCTAATAATGATTTTTATTACCAGGTAAACGCATGCGTGGACATCACTGCCCACGTGTGGTCTACGACCAATTCATGGCGACTGTACTGTATGTGTGAATAGTCTACGAACAAAAGTGAGCAAGGACTCTGATGACAATATTGCCCCCAGGTCCCTTAAAACATAACAGCTGAAATAGCCTAACCATTAGTTCACATAATTCCTCCCCCCGCCCTCACCCCTTCACTACTCGGAGGGTCCATAACAAAACGTCCCCAACAAAAAGAAAAAAGTACAAATCATAGCAATTTTTAAAACAGGCGACCGTCACCTTTTTAATAACCATAACCCCATTAGTATCCTTCCTACCTCACCAAACGTCATTGAAAATATTGTGCACAGAAGACTGTCAAATGTCCTAGAAGAAAATAACCTAATATTTCGATACCAATTTGGATTTCGTAAGGTGCACTCTCCCATTCATCATATACACCACCTGATTAATGACTCTACAATTCAATTCAACTCAATTTTATCCTTTATAACCAAATTCCTGGTATCAAAGAAAATACACAGGTTTACATTCGCATTCAATCAGATTTCATTTCGTTGGTTAGCGTCTAGAAAACAAATACTCAATGTAGCAAAAGGAATTTCCCAGAGAAACATAATACCCTCTTCCTTCACCCCACCCCCTTTCCCAGGTTTTACTTTCAATTTAGGAAACTCTCAATCGGTGTGCCAGGGTTATAGGTCTGGGTATTTGAACATGGTAGGTTTTAAAGTTATGCCCCTTTAGCCCAACATGTGCAGATACTCATGCCCCTTGATTTTCTTCATTGGCCCCGGGGATAATAAATTGAAGTTTTTCCACCATTCCATTCCATTTCCACCTCAGAGATCATTGGCATACGTATCAAGGCTTAGACAGTGTCATTTTTTTCTGGAATTAACTAAAGCATTCGACACTATGGACCATTCAGTTATATTGAGAAACTTCAGTCACATGGAATTTGATGTGTAGCTAATTCCTTGATTGAAGATTGTCTATCTGGACACAGATAATTTGTTTCACACATGAACATGTCGTCTGACCCCCAGCCTGTAGTTATGGGTGTTTCACGGGGTTCAGTTCTTGGGTCTATCCTATTTCTGCTGTTTACTTATTTATTTATGTTTAAGGTCGCATATCTCTGAACAATGGCTAATCGTGACCTCGTCAATTTTGAGGTTGGGGGAAGCCGGAGTACCCGTAGACAACCTCCAAGCAACTGTAAGCTCCCCAGCATACTAACTCCACGCAAGCAGGGCAACATTGGTTGAAGACAGGTGCCTCACGGACGTGCAGTACGCCTTAGTACACAACGCTACCGTGCCCCCTCTTGGGAAGTGGGAGTGAAGTGTCTTGCTAAAGGACACACTGTGGTTGCCGCAGGCGCGATTCAAACTGAGGACCTTTCGGCTTGCAGCCTGCACCTCTACCTACTGAGCCACCGCGCCCCCTCTGCTGTATAGAAATGATGTTAGTGAACCAATTGCGCTGAAAGCCAGTAAAACTAAATGCATCTTGCTTCACCTAGAAGGCTCGAGAAGCGCTGCAGACAGATGTAAATAACACAAGAATTCCGCTGGTAGGTGACAATCGGGCCGATACATTTATGAAATTGCTAGGCGTCCAATGGATAAAAACTTGAATTTCGAACATCACGTTTCAATTGTCTGCTCCAAAATAGCAAAAACCATGTACTTAATGAATAGAGCTAAAAGTATACTTTCCACGAATGCTAAGAAAACTTTATAATACACCCTGAATCATAACCACTTATTTTACTGAATCAAAGTTTAGGGTCATACGCGAGCTACAAAAAGGATTTTTAATCTTCAGAAGAAGGCCATCCCAATTATAGCAAACAAAATATTTAACACGAACACTGACCACTATTAAAAAACCTTGGAATCCTAAACTTTTGAGATCTATATACACCGCAAATTCTTCTTTTAATGTGTGATTTCTATAACAGTAAGCTGTCCGATTGCTTCAATCAGAGCTATAAAATATTCACAAATCTTTCTAATGTGGACAGAAGACAAACAGGAAAGTGCTGACCCTCAAAATCCCGTAATACACTTTTCCGCAAAACTCTACCCTTCACCCCTTTCGAACCTTATGCAACCGAGTCGATTCCTCAATGCAAAATCTTTCCGGACCCCAATTCTTTAAAACGTTTACAATGGTATTTTCTTCAACTTGCAAATTGCCAGATCTTTGAAAATGCTAATGGTTCATTTTAACCCATTTAAAGACATAACTAGAAAAACAATTCAAGAAAATACAATTGTAAAAGTTTTATAGTATTGGCCGCAGGTCTCAATTTAATAAGACTCCTGTTCCTGAAGTCTTACCAGTCATCAGTAAATTGTAACAACCGGTTGTGTCCAGATTCCTCCTAAGTTGAACCAGAAGATCTATGAACACATGGCCACGCCTACCCTATTTTTCGGCAAGCATGGTTGACGTTATACTGGTATATATATTATTCCGTGGCTTACTGTATCCGTTAATGCCGTGTTCAATTCAAATGAATTGTACCGTGGTGGGATCGCCGCCGAAGCGCAGCTGGGAGATTTTCCACCGTTATGAATCCTAGTATAACAATCGCAGATGAATCTTCGGATTGGGAATGCTTTATCCTTTCCATTGTTTCGTGGGCTGGTGGCTTGCCGCCCTTCCTTGTATTTTCCGTTTGGGTGGATGATCTGCCGTTTCGCGCTTGCTCATAACCGTACAGATTCCACAATAGTTTCTATCAAAGAGAGCTTGTCAACAGCAGGTCTAAACTTTCAATTTCACAAGCCTTCTTGTCCCTATATCCCAATAAATTCTGTTTTTTGATTGGTCAGAATGCCTTGGACAAATAGCCATGGCGAAGGGTGCACCCAACATCCAAGTTATATGGGAGCGTGCAACATCCAGGGTACAGGCGCGCGCAAAACATCGGGGGTATATGGTTTAAATGAAAACCTTTCGTTTTTGCTCGCCTCGATATAAAAAGTGTACAAATTGTGGAACCATTGACGGACTATTTTTAAATAGAAGGGAAATTTCACTCGAATTTTCTACAAATCGAGCAACGCAATTACAATTTGAATCGCCAGAGGTAGCTAAAAATGACCCTGTGAGGTCTAATGTGTTATAATCCATACGACGCTTGTGCCATCGCGGAAGGAATATGGTGATGGTGACGTCACTGTGCTTGGTGTGATTTATACTGTAGTATGATGATGGTGAAGTCATTGTGCTTGGTGTGATTTGCACACTCGTATGGTGATGGTGAAGTCATTGTGCTTGGTGTGATTTGTGCACTAGTATGATGATGGTGAGGTCATTATGCTTGATGTGAATAGTACGCTGGTGTGATGATGGTGAAGTCATTGTGCTTGATATTATTAGTACGCTGGTGTGATGATGTTGAAATCATTGCGCTTGATGTGATTAGTACGCTGGTGTGAAGATGATGAAATCATTGTGCTTGATATAATTTGTACTGTAGTATGGTGATGGTGAAGTCATTGTGTTTGATGTGATTAGTACACTAGTATGATGATGGTGAAGTCATTGTGCTTGATGTGATTTGTACTGTAGTATGGTGATGTTGAAACCATTGTGCTTGAAGTAATTAGTTCACTAGTATGATGATGGTGAAGTCATTGGGCTTGATACGATTAGTACGCTGGTGTGATGATGGTGAAGTCATTGTGCTTGATGCCTCAGGGTGTATGAGTTCCCAAACTAGTGTAAATCCCATACACCCTGGAAAACACAAGGATAACTAATAGTAGTGGTGTCCTCTTACATAAAATGTAGTTCTTGTTTCTTATGAAAGTATAGCAGCTTTTACAGATTGAAACTGACTGTTCTGCAGACCTTTATCTTAAAAGTTCCAATCGCTATTAAAATGTATGCATGTCTTATGCCTGTAAAGTCAATAATTGTTTATTTAAATTAAAGGTGCCCGATGCTATTAAACTGCATGTTATTAAATGAAGCTATTGAAACACAGTCTTTACTGCCAACAGTTCTAGCGCTTAAGATCATTTTTCGGCGTGGCAGTACATATTGTTGCAAATAATGCTTCAGAACAATATTATCACAGGCCCATGTAGGTCCATTAGAATCTGCTCAATCATCGAATCTTGGACAAACTGGAAACAACAAACCATACCAGACCTACCAGCTGTAGACTAGAGTAGTAACGATAATTGACTTCCAAAGTTCCGGCGCAGTTTTGGCAGGAAGCTTGGGCAAAATGTTTCAATAAAGAAAGTCTTCAATATTTTCTTTTCTTTTGTTCGTTTTGGTTTGGTTTCGTTTTGTTGTTTTGAATTATCATTGTTATTTTGGGGGAGTGGTGGGGTAGTTTCCTGTCCTGTCTGACAACCGTTAACCCAATCTTGAATATGGCCCCCAAAGTTAACGTTGTTTTGTCAGACGTTTGCTTATTGTAAATAAAACATACACGCACAACGAGATAAGTGCACTTTTCTCGCGTTAACTTTCAAAATATTTTCGTGTTTTTTAAGCATATTAATGTACAGTGTGTTTTAAAGTGGCAGAAATTATTATCATGGCTATTTTTTTTTATCTGCGGAAAGAGAGAGTTTTTACTCTGTGATCAGTAAGAACCTATTTTGACCAACCTTGCCGAATGATACTATGTTTTGGGGACACGTTGGCGCTGTGTACTAGGATGTGTGACGGGAGGATATATTGAGAAGCCTCTGAGTTTGATGTTTTGCCATCCAGAAATCATTCTTGAATGCTTCTCAATAACCCTGGCTAATTTAGATTAATCTGCTTCTAAAATAAATAATGTTTAAACTGATTTATGTTCATTACAATAGTTCAAAATACAGAATAGTCAATAAGTCTGCATGATGTAATAAAGGAAGTCTTGTTCACACAATAACTAAAGCAGTCTTTGTGTTAATTGCGCTTCCCTAATTAAAGCGTGTTAGGCATTTGTCTCAACAAATTGTCAAACAGTGCGGCAAGATAGTTTAATTAGCACCTATTAAGTAAATTTAAGATAAACCTCTATTCGTTTTCATTACCAATAGAAACAATGAATTTGATTTAGTATATAAGGCCCTACACAGATGGTTGAAGGAAAGCTAGGCCTGTGTGATCCAAGTGAAATAAAATAAGGTTAACCGGGGCGCAAGGGATTTGTAAATCCCACATAGTCCCTGCGCGCCTTCGGCGCGCTAAAACCTTTTATTCATCATTGAAGGAGAATCGCAGGGAGCTCAAGAGATACATGATGAAGCTATAGTGTTAATATTTGTTTTGTGTGGCAGCGGTCGGTTTCAGTGCTATCATTTGGATAACAGGATATCAAAGTCATATGGACTTGAGGAAGCCGGACAAATGACGCTAAGTAGTATTTGTATATTATAATTTGTTCCCGTATATGTACACCTGCTCTGGCCAAGCCTGATAATGAACAGCTTGTCATTTGTAGATTGGGGCCCACTGCAGCCCACAGAGGTTTAAATTTGTGGTACCAGTTTAACCCTTTACCTAACATGAAAAGCAGACGACACTTGCCAAATAATGATTGAATAACTAATTTTTTTCATTTTTTGTCTCAAAAACATAACCTATGTTTTTGAGACAAAAAATGAAAAAATAATGAAAATTAATTGGCGATTTTTAAGAATAGCGCTGGTCGGTTTTGGCCGTTACGTTGGGTAAAGGGTTAAGAACATTATGAAAAACCCCTAAAGACAGCTGTGCCTACTAAGTTTATAAGCTTATTTTGGATTTTAATGGGAGAGTGGGGGTGGGTGTCTGAGAACGGTAGCAGAAAATTTGCACGTAGTGGGTGGGTGGGTGTAAAAAGGAGCCGAATAAAAAATAAGACGTCACGTCTTGCAAATTTTTAGTGCCCCCCCCCCCCTACCTTGTCTATTACAGTAAATTTGACATAAGCCACAAGTCGCTTTTCATTACCAATAGAAACAATGCATCTGGCTTAGTATATAAGGCTCTACACAGATATTTGAAGAAGAATCGCAGGGAGCTCAAGGGATACATGATGAAGCTAAAGTAGTGTTAATATTTGTTTTGTTTGGCAGCGGTCGGTTTCAGTGCTATAATTTGGATAACAGGATATCAAAGTCATATGGACTTGAGGAACCCGGCCCATTGACGCTGAGTAGTATTAGTATATTATATTGATATTTATAACGACCATGCGAGATAGTAAAGATAGTTAATTATCTATTGACTAAAGTGTTTTTTTTTATTTGATTGGTTGATAGATACGTGGTATGAGACCATATTCATTGAAACCCACGATACGTCCGCCCAGCCACTGACAAATTTCCCATACCCAGTGGAAGCCTCGTTCCGAAATCTACAAATTGTCCATACATATAATTTTTTTATACTAGTCATATCGGCATATTTTCACAAAAACTCTTTTGCACAAAAATTCCACAGAAACCTGTATGCTCAACAATGGAAGATAAAAGATCTCATGCTGTGTGTGTTCACACATGAAATAGATTGTACTTCTAAAACGGAAAGTCAATAGATAAATTCGTTACCCCATGTCTGATCACGTGGTACTGGTTTTTACCTACCCGAAGCCAGCCGTATCCCATTCGGCCTTCGGCTCAATAATGAAAGATAAAAGATGGCATGCTGTGTGTGTTCACACATGAAATAGATTGTACTTCTAAAACGGAAAGTCAATAGATAAATTCGTTACCCCGTGTCTGATCACGTGGTACGGGTTTTTACCTACCCGAATCTAGCCGTATCCCATTCGGCATTCGGCTCAACAACGGAAGATAAAAGATCTCATGCTGTGTGTGTTCACACATGAAATAGATTGTACTTCTAAAACGGAAAGTCAATTAGATAAATTCGTTACCCCGTGTCTGATCATGTGGTACGGGTGTTTACCTACCCGAAGCCAGCCGTATCCCACTCGGCCTTCGGCTCAACAACGGAAGATAAAAGATCTCATGCTGTGTGTGTTCACACATGAAATAGATTGTACTTCTAAAACGGAAAGTCAATAAATTCGTTACCCCGTGTCTGATCACGTGGTATGGGTTTTTTTACCTACCCGAAGCCAGCCGTATCCCATGAGGCCGAAGGCCACGTGATCAGACACGGGGTAACTAATATTATTCGTTATTGTGGTTTAAGAGTACTCTCAGCATCTGAGGGTCGAACAGATAGATAGCGGCATATGCATTGTTAAGCGAGTGAAGCGTATATTATGGTCCATGAAGGACTCGATGGTTTGAATAGTTTTTATTTAATAACTAATTGGTAAGCACGGATAGGAATAACTGAGTAGAATAATAAGTTGGCAGAGGTTTAAATGTAGTTCCAATATTTCTTTACGAAGTCGAGTTTTGGAAGCAATTCAAATATGGTTATATTATTGGCATTTTTTATCGGGTTCAGTGATCGATCACATGTTTGGAGGTAAATAATGTTAAATGGATAATTCATAGAAATAATTGAAAAATAATTGATCATGGATATGTAGATAGTAATTGTCGGTGTATAATAAATTTGTTAATCTTTATTCCATACTGAAAGAAACCCTGTCTGACCCATAAATGCAGCCAGTCACCAGCTTTTCCTTATCGTGACCCCGCGCGTATTAGTTATCTTCCACTGTTGACCATTAATTATAACTACGACGCCGTGTGGTATCTAGTACATAATTAATCGTAACCTGTTGGAGAGAGCAGGTGCTTCCACCCCTGGTTTACATCAGTTTAAGCCCTTACCCTCGGTAATAGACGCTGCCAGTCGCCCTGACCGATATCCCCAAGGTCATAGATGCACTGTTCGTCGATGGTGCACTTGCCTTCAACCACTGCGTACTCAATTTAAGATGGTAAGTTTAAACGTCTGTAACGCTGGTTCTTTCCAGGTACTCCGGATCCCTCGACCCATAAAACTCTTTGAAACGATGTGACCTTGGATGTTGAAAATGTTGTTAAAACCCAATAACAAAACAAACAAACAACGCTGTGGTTGCAGAAGTTGTACTTTTCTCGGTACTTACACCAATCAGTCGAGATTTTTTTTAATTTTATATTTTATTTATTTTAAAAGTAGATTTGGGATGATGAACAGTTGGGCCAGTATTCATCTTTCCGGATAAAAACAATTTACAAAGAATTTAAACACGTGTGCAAGTGTAGGTCTTTTGTGGTTTAGTTTGGGTGCTTCTTCTCCTTAATCAATGGTCTTACGTTCACCGTCTAATGAGTTCTCAACACACTGGACTGCCGTCGATTCATTCCCCTTTCCTGGGGTATCGCGACAATTTGAATAGGGTAGCCGGCAAATTTACAAGCATCAGTTCATCAATGTTGGGATATAACTCGCTGGTATGTCTCTTTCACATTCAATTATTGTTATTTCCTGTGTGCAGCCAAACAAAAGTAGTGTTGCATCGTTCTCAATGCTAACACCGCGAAAAACTCAGATCGACAACCCGATGTGAACTGGATGCCCGATCGACCATTTCAGCGGTAACTTTCACTTGACTAGAATTTTGGATGATGATCTTCCTTTCACGTGAGATATTGTTTGCAGGTAGTGGTTTCGAGATTAATTACGGAAACTAATTAAATATGGTACCTCGGCAAAAGGATACGAAAACAAAACCTTGAGTAAAGTGAAACAAAGGGAACTTGCATCTCAGACTCAATGTTCTCACATTTCCTTTTTTTCTAGCAGTGATGGAAGAAAAGTAAAGACAGGTTTGATCGGGATCAACTCGAAATTATCTGTCTGCTTTGTGATCACATTGGCATACAAATCACATCAACCACAATGACTTAACCATCATCATACTAGCGTACTAATCACATCAACCACAATGACTTAACCACCATCATACTAGCGTACTAATCACGTCAATCACAAAGACTTCACCATCATCACACTAGCGTACAAATCACATCAATCGCAATGACTTAACCATCATCATACTAGCGTACAAATCACATCAACCACAATGACTTCACCATCACCATACTGGCGTACTAATCACATCAATCATAACGACTTCACCATCACCACACTAGCGTACTAACCACATCAATCACAATAACTTCACCATCACCATACTAGCGTTCTAATCCCATCAATCACAATGGATTAACGATCATCACACTAGCGTACAAATCACATCAATCACAACGACTTCACCATCATCATACTAGTGTACTAATTGCTTCAATCACAATGGATTACCCATCATCATACTAGAGTACTAATCACATCACCCACAATGACTTCACCATCATCATACTAGCGTACTAATCACATCAATCACAATGGATTAACGATCATCACACTAGTGTACTAATCACACCAATCACAATGGCTTCACCATCATCATACTAGCGTACTAATCATATCAACCACAATGAATGCACCATCACCATACTAGCGCCCAAATCACATCAGTCACAATGACTTCACCATACTAGCGAACAAATCACATCAACCACAATGACTTCACCATCACCATACGAGCGTACTATTCACATCAAACACAATGACTTCATCATCATCATACTACAGTACAAATCACACCAACCACAATGAAATCACCATCATCATGCTAGCGAACCAATCACATCAACCGCAATGACTTCACCATCATCATACTAGCGAACTAATCACATCAACCACAATGACTTCACTATCACCATACTAGCGTACTAATCACATCAAACACAATGACTTCACCATCACCACACTAGTGTACTAATTACATCAACCACAAAAGGTTAACCATCATCATACTAACGTGCTAATCACATCAATCACAATGACTTCAACATAATCATACAAGCATACTAATCACATCAAACACAATGGCTTCACCATCACGATACTAGCGTACTCATCACATCAATCACAATGACTTCACCATCACCATACTGGTGTACTAATTGCATCAATCACAATGGATTAACCATCACCATACTAGCGTATTAATCACATCAATCACAATGACTTCATCATCATCACACTAGCGTACTATTCACATCAACCACAATGCCTTCACCCTTATCATACTAGCGTACTGATCACATCAATCACAATGGCTTCACCATCACCATACTAGCGTACTAATCATATCAATCATATCAACCACAATGAATGCACCATCACCATACTAGCGCCCAAATCACATCAGTCACAATGACTTCACCATACTAGCGAACAAATCACATCAACCGCAATGACTTCACCATCACCATACTGGCGTACTATTCACATCAAACACAATGACTTCACCATCATCATACTAGTGTACTAATTACATCAACCACAATAGATTAACCATCATCATACTAGCGTGCTAATCACATCAATCACAATGACTTCAACATAATCATACTAGCGTATTAATAACATCAAACACAATGACTTCACCATCACCATACTAGCGTACTCATCACATCAATCACAATGACTTCACCATCACCATACTAGTGTACTAATTGCATCAATCACAATGGATTAACCATCACCATACTATCGTATTAATCACATCAATCACAATGACTTCATCATCATCACACTAGCGTACTAATCACATCAACCACAATGACTTAACCATCATCATACTAGCGTACTAATCACATCAATCACAATGGCTTCACCATCACGATACTAGCGTACTCATCACATCAATCACAATGACTTCACCATCACCATACTAGTGTACTAATTGCATCAATCACAATGGATTAACCATCATCATACTAGCGTATTAATCACATCAACCACAATGACTTCACCATCATCATACTAGCGTACTAATCACATCAACCACAATGACTTAACCACCATCATACTAGTGTACTAATCACATCAATCACAATGGCTTCACCATCACCATACTAGCGTACTAATCATATCAACCACAATGAATGCACCATCACCATACTAGCGCCCAAATCACATCAGTCACAATGACTTCCCCATACTAGCGAACAAATCACATCAACCGCAATGACTTCACTATCACCATACTAGCGTACTATTCACATCAAACACAATGACTTCACCATCATCATACTAGTGTACTAATTACGTCAACCACAATAGATTAACCATCATCATACTAGCGTGCTAATCACATCAATCACAATGACTTCAACATAATCATACTAGCGTACTAATCACATCAAACACAATGACTTCACCATCACCATACTAGCGTACTCATCACATCAATCACAATAACTTCACCACCACCATACTAGCATACTAATCACATCAATCACAATGACTTCACCATCATCATACTAGCGTACTAATCACATCAACCACAATGACTTCACTATCACCATACTAGCGTACTAATCACACCAAATACAATGACTTTACCATCACCATACTAGCGTACTAATCACATCAATCACAACGACTTCACAACCATCATACTAGCGTGCTACTCACATCAACCACAATGACTTCACTATCACCATACCAGCGTACTAATCACACCAATCACAATGACTTCACCATTATCATACTAGTGTACTAATCACATCAAGCATAAATACTTCACCATCCCCACACTACAGTGCTAATCACATCAAGCACAATGACTTCACCATCACCATACTGCAGTACAAATCACATCAAGCACAATAACATCACCATCATCATACTACTGTACAAATCACGTCAACCACAATGATTTCACCATCATCATACTAGCGTACTAATCACATCAATCACAATGACTTCACCATCACCATACTAGCGTACTAATCATATCAACCACAATGACTTCACCGTTATCATACTAGCGTACTAATCACATCAATCACAATGGCTTCACCATCGCCATACTAGCGTACTAATCATATCAACCACAATGGATGCACCATCACCATACCAGCGCCCAAATCACATCAGTCACAATGACTTCACCATACTAGCGAACAAATCACATCAACCGCAATGACTTCACCATCAACACACTGGAGTACTAATTACATCAACCACAATAACTTCACCATCACCATACTATCGTACTAATCACATCGACCACAATGACTTCACCATCGTCATACTAGTGTACCAATCACATCAATCACAATGACTTTACCATCATCATACTAGCGTACTAATCACATCCATCACAATGACTCCATCATCACCATACTACCGTACAAATCACATCAACCACAATGATGTCAAACTATCAACGAAAATAAATCACATTCGACGGTCTGTTTACTTTCTTGCTTGACGATATTTAGTCTCAAAGCATTTCATTCACGTCATCAAGTCATTCACAGTCTTTTTTACATAACGTTGTTTGACGTTGGTCGGATCAGGCATGTGGGGTGTCTAACACATTTCCCAATGTCTGTATCGGGTAACGTTTAACACATACAGCAGTCGAGGTATATATAACGACACTTTTTGAACGTCGGTTAACCCTTTGCCTAACCCGAAAGCAGACGGTACCTGCAAACGACATGTTGGAATTGTGGCCGGCTGATGCGTTGGGGGAACACAATGACGATCGACTGACGCGTTATGGCTATTACCATATCGCAGTAATCAAGTCAATATGAGGAAAAATATCTCGGAAATAAGGCGCTAATAGTGCGTGCCTGATGCTACATTACTGCAGTTTGACCGACTTCTAAATCAACTTGTTCGTTTTCCTAACATGAAAAGCAGTCGACACTTGCAAACGAAATTCGTGAATAACTAAATCTTTTCATTTTTTGCGTCAAAAACATAGGTATGACCCATCATTCGAACGAGTTCAACGAGCTAGTTGCAATGAGTGGTCATAAGTTATGTTTTCGAGACAAACAAGTGACAAAAATAATGAAAATTGAATAGTCCTTTTTGTTGATAGCGCTGGACAGTTTTGGACGTTACGTTAAGTAAAGGGTTAAAGGCCGCGCTATTCATAAAATATCGCCATTCACATTTTGACATGTTTTCATGTTTTACCTCCAAAATACAGCTTATAAACCCTCATGGGCACGTGCACGTTGATTCTTGCCAATGACGGCTCATAAACAATGATTTTGAGGCAAAACTGAACATATTTAGTTATTCAAAGAACAATTGTGCAAGTATTGACTTCTCTTCGGGAAATGTTGGGGATTAAAGTACCAATATTTGTTTGTTCAAGACTGGTACTAGCTTTCCATCATGTTCATGATTGTTTCTGTGATCTCTACATCGTTTTCTATGATGTGTGACCTGTCTTAATCTTTTGTTATATTTGAAATAAAGACATCACCATACCACACCATTCGAAATGATCGTCATTTTCCATTTCCCCATGATGTGTGACCTGTCCTATCACCTTGTCTTTCAGTACGTGGAGAGTGGAATGTAACTAAATCACCCGCAGAGTGGAGTTAACATTCAAGCTATAACTTTCAAATTTTATACATATCGACAAAAACACAAGCATTGTTTCAGCCAATGGACCTCCTTGTCATTTATTTGAAATAAAGAAATGACCATACCACACCATTCCAAATGATTGTCATTTTTTTCCATTTTCCCATGATGTGTGACCTGTCTTATCACCTTGTCTTACAGTACGTGGAGAGTAGAATGTAACTAAATCACCCACAGAGTGGAGTTAGCATTCAAGCTAAATTTTGTACATATCGACAAAAACACAAGCAATGTTTCAGCCAATGGACCTCCGGGTTTAATCCGGAGGTCCATTACCTGAAACTTTACTTGTGCTGCTTATGCTTTGCAACAAATTTGCAATTATTGCTTGGGTTGAATGTCCACTCTGTGGGTGATTTTGTGATAATATACACTCTCCACGTACTGTAGCTTTCCATCATGTTCAGGATTTTCTGTAATCTCTACATTGTTTGTTGCTTATTCTATACGATTATTTACATATATAATAGTGAATGTATTCCTTAAATGTTTTAACACTACTTGTGTCATATTACCATATATTTCCTTTTCACCTTCACAGTCACTAGAATTTATCATGTTCCATCCACACATATGATCACCTTCACCTAAATCTCCTATATTTCTCTCCTTTTTTCCTACGTTACAATACTCATTTTAGTGACATATCGCTCTAACTTGGAGTATTCCGCTCTACGCCTGTACAGTAGAACCTGACTTGAGAGACCGCCCTTTGGGCCAGACAAGAGTGGTCTCTCGAGACAGGTGGTCTCTCATAACAGGTTTCAGGTTTTCTCAAGTCAGTGAATAACCAACCACAAAATTCAGAAATGGAGAAGAATGGATTTTTGTAATTACTTTGTAGTTGTTCTTTTTATGAAGTTTTTGTAACAAATTGAAATGGACTGAAGATTTTCAACGCTAATTTATTTTTATAATTTTTATAACAGTCCATTTCAATTTGTTACAAAAAGATTTTCAACACAAATTTATTTTTATTCCTATCTGTCACATTTCAGGTATGTATGAAATGGTTTATTCAGCAATAATCCTAATCTTTTCACAGGGGTCTTATAAAAACATCCCAATCTGTAATGAGTTAGTAATTGAAACCCAATTAAGAGCTTTTAATACTTTAAATTATGTTAGTATAACCATAATGGATTTTCCAATTCCAGAACAGGTAAAAAGTTTTTGTCATGGTTTCAGTCTTCCAAGGGGCGGTCTCTCAAGACAGGTCCATTATGGCATAAAAATACAAGTTGGTACCAGGTCACAGCGGTCTCTCAAGACAGGTGGTCTCCCATAGCAGGTCCATTATAGAGTAAAACCAATCGGTGCCTGGTAGATGTGGTCTCTCAAGACAGGTGGTCTTTCAAGACAGTGGTCTCTCAAGGCAGGTTTTACTGTATAATATTCTGGATCACAGACACTCTGATTCAAGGGACAGGCTACATAGCTCTGTGTTCTCTTCTGTCTGTTTACTTGAGGCACCCCCTGTGCTAGTCCGGTGGGCACCAGCAGTTTATCACGAACCCCTAAAGCCCATTATGTAGGCCCCATAGGGGAACCCGGATGTGTTACGTCGTGTGATGTTGTCATTGTACCCCCGTGAGCTGCCATGTTATCATTATCATGGAGACATGTGGTGTAAGTGCTCACGCACACAGTTTTGTGAAGGTGGCGCGTGTTTCCGTCGTGCAGTTTGCGTACTGTAGATCGCCATCTTGGTTTCCGAAAGTCATCTAATAGGACATGAGTACGTTTGGGTGAACTGTTCCATTCAAATGAGTGTATCTAGTTAACACAATCAATCCGACGACGAGCTAAAATCACTAAAACGGCCAAAGTCATCTGACTAGATTTTTCACAGAATCCTCGGTTTCTGTATGTGTCGACTTATAGCCTTTTCTTCTATCCTTGGACCCTGTCTATTTATTTATCTACAGATTAACATGAAATCCTCGTTTCCAGCTATCGCAGACTCTATTTTCCTTCCTCCTGTCTATTTCCGGCCTCGATTTCTCATGTCGACCAATCAGATCACTCCATTTATCTGAGCCCACTCTCGGTTTACACACAGTTCTTTCCTTTGGTATACTTGTAGTTTCCAACTAATCGATTGAGCCGAAGACCAATTTGAGCAACTGACCCTTGGTGTAAATGCTCTTGCTACAGCAACTACACTCAGACTCATTTCGGAAAAAACCTGCAGGTAGACACTTACTTTTTACCCAACGAATCGCCCGCATCCGCCCGCGTAACATACAAACTGAGCAGTTGAAAAAATTTAATTTTTCAAAATATTTCAACAAAACCATATCATGTGACCCCTCATTCAGTTCGTTCTAATGAGGGGTCACATGATATAGTCTTGTAGAAATTTTTTGAAAAATTAAAAAAAATGATATTCAAAATAATAAGTTTTTATATAGTCTGCGTTGGGTAAAGGGTTAAAAGGGTTTCTGTGAAAGGGAATCCCAGATATTCTCTGACCACACATTATAGTATTCCAGTACCTCCCAAGACCGTTCCTACCCTGTTTCACATGGCTGGGTTGAAAGAGTAGCGACAATATGTAAAGCCTATATGTACAATAGATGTGACCTTTTGTGATGGATGCGAAAGCCGTTATATTGAATTTTTCAAGTCTTTTAAATTAGTGTTCACACGTTACTCCCATTTCCTGTTCTACAATTAAAACTAGAAGTCCTGTCATGAAATGCGCACAAATAGCACGTTAATTTGCGCGTTAATCCACGCGTTATGACCATAATAATGCTATCAAATTCTGTACATATGGCCTGTGCACAAGCAATGTTTCAGCCAATGGACCTCCGGGTAACCCGGAGGTCCATTGGCAGAAACATTGCTTGTGCTTGCTATGAGTAACCAGGAGAACCAGTCGGGCTTTGGATGCCATTCGATATGGCAACTGCGCGCAATTCCAACGCGCTATTAAGCCTAGATAAGCGCACATTTCGTGACAGGACTTCTAGTTTTAACTGTATGTCCAGTGGTTTCTTCCCTTGATATGCTTCCAGCTTTCGACATTATCGCGAAGATCACCGACGATTTGATGGGGGTAAACCTGATTTCTCCCGAATGTAATCACCCGGGTCCAGACTGATAAAGTATTCCAACTGCCAGACTGCATCATCAAGGAATGCCTTCGTCGGAATATTAATCTGGAATGGTTTTAGTTAAAATCTCAGGATTTCTTGGAAACTTATTTCTGGATAAATAAAATCTACATGTCATGGTCGAGACACAATTTCATATCTACAGTACAACCGCCGTGGACTGGCCGTAATCCACTCGTGGGCAGTGATGTTAACACATGCCTTTATCAGGTAATATAAATCATCATCAGTACAATTTTAATTAAAATGAAGCACTGGGTTGTACGCGGTGCTTCGAAAATTAAATTTTTGATGATTATTCCTATAATTAGGGTTTGGAATGTAATGTTATTGCGCCCATGGAAATACCCCCCCCCCCCCCCCCCGGGGGGAAAGAAAGCAGTCCACGGCGACATACTGAAATTATAAATTGGCCATGCCTGGCCAGCAATTGACCGAATCGGTACTGTAATGGACCTCAAATTTGTATGACCGACTGTGTGTGTGACATCAGCATAAGTATCAAATGAAGTCTGTTAACTCTTTACCTAACATGAAAAGCAGACGACACTTGCAAAAAAAGATTCTTGAATAACTATTTTTTTTCATTTTTTGTCTCAAAAACATAGGTTATGACCCCTCATTGGAACGAGCTCGACGAGCTCGTTCCAATGAGGGGTCATAATCTATGTTTTTGAGACAAAAAATAAAAAAATAATGAAAATTAATTGACAACTTTTTAGAATAGCGCTGGCCGGTTTTGGCCGTTACGTTGGGTAAAGGGTTAATAAAGAAAATGATGACTAACAGAAACGGATCCATTTCTAAGACTGTAAGCCAGACGATAATGTCCAGACTGGAAAAATATAGGGAGCGGGGGGGGGGGGCACACAATCCTAGCATACAGCCCTCTTATCGACGCCCATGTCTGACGTACGCACGTGAATACTGAGCATGTCACTCTCTAAACATCTAGCACACGGGGTATTTATATATTTTTATCCAAACAAGTTTAAAATGATTAATATAAACTTAACCCTAATTACCGAATCAAGAGTTTGCTATTTATAACAGCTGGTTTACGGGTTGCATTTCCTCATTCCTTACAAGAGCAAATCGTATTTTCAAGTATAGCCTAATTGATGATCTTCATATTATAGTAAGGAGATTGTAAAGTTGGTCATTCCCGCGAGAGACATGTAGTAACACACGGGAAAAGGGAAATACGTGTCTTCATCCCAGACCTTATCCCACTCATCGAAGCGAGGTAAGTTGCAAGAGGAACGTATGTCGCCCAACATGGATTCGCCTTCAATTATGTGGGTATTGTTGTCTTAAAATGTAAGTATTTGTCGCTCTCGAGTCTCCCGTCAAGTGCAATCAACTGTTGTTCATTTCGATAGTAAAACATAAAGTCGCTTTTACTCAGTTCCGATTGCGTCAACACAGTTTTGCCTTTGTTTCACACGCTCCACCTAGAGTCCAGTAAGATCAGTTTGGATTACGCTACGCGCTAATTAAATAAGATGTTACGACAAATGCCTGTATTTATTCAACAACACTTTGATTTGAACTATAATCCCGACTGGTCCAAGATCTACTGCACTTTTATCCAAACAAATATGGAGTCAATTTAACATTAATGAGGGAACAAATGCATACATATACAGTGAGCATATACAGTACAGTGGCCGTGAATTGGTCGTAATCCACTCGTTGGCAGATATGTCCACGCATGCGTTTACCAGGTAATAAAACTCACCAGCGGCAAACTTTTAATTAATGAAGTACCGGGATGTAGTGGTGCTTCATTCATTAAATTTGTTATGCTTATTTCTATAATTAGTGTTTGGAATCTTATGTTATTGCGTCCGTGGAAATATTGCCACCCATGGAAAGTGACGAGTCTACGGCGGCCGTACAGTATATAGACAAAACTACACGTATGTTTCAATGAGTCGTTTTGTATTCAATGAGTCAGATGTGCGTAGGAAGAAAACGTCGAGACCGAAGGTCGAGACGTTTTCTTTCTACGCACATCTGACGAATTGAATACAAAACGACTCATTGAAACATACATGTGGTTTTGTATTTATTACATGACCCAAGCACCTACTGACCTAATTTTCTTTTCTATCAACGGTGGTAAACACCATGCACTTTATGCAGTCGCATTGCATAAAAAAAGTCCCGGTTGGAACAGGTTGGTGTGCAATACGGAATTCCGTATTGCACAGCCGTATTGCACTCCGTATTGCATAAGAGAGACTGCATGGGCATGTAGTAAAGACTCGGGTGTATTCCGTAAAAGAGACATTTTCCATAAATACCAGTTCCTTTTGTTTTATAGTCGATCAGTATTTCCTAGAAAAATTTCATTTCTGTCTAGATTTTTTACAGAAAACTTAGTTAATTTGTTCCAGAAATACAAAACAATTATTTGTATGTAATTTCTCATGTTGAAGTTACCATAATTGTAAATCCATTGTGTATTTTATTATATTTATTTCAACATTTACCATAATATCCTAAAATGCGAACAATCTTTTACGCATTCCAAAGTTATTCATTTTCGTTTATAAGGATTTAGAATACTCTTATGTTCACGCACAATTGGTAACATAATATTCACCTATCAGTAGTATAGCATGTACCCGAACGTGCCCAGTTGGAGGATCTCATATGTGACGTCATGGTCACATGGCCTGGTGGCGCTATGTTGTGTTGCCATCTTGTGATGTCATTCCCATAGTGACACGTGATGTTAGTGCACATGCTCAGCGAGTGTTGTTAGGGTGATACGTGTTTCCATCGTCCATTTTGTATACTGGAGGCCGCCATCTCGGTTTCTATGGCATCACGTAGTTGCTATGTTGCCCAATGGCTTGCAACAAGACATGGGTATGTTCGGAGGGTAAGTTCCTTTGTACAGGAATGATTTCCTGATTCATAGAATTACCCAAATAAACCCGACTACCCCTCCAAATCACCAAAAACGACTTTATTTACTGCGGATTCCCAATTTTACCGGCTTAGGGCGTAGTTCTATAGTACCGACGGGCACAGGGGTGAGTTCGATTGAATAGTAGTCATTTTCAGGCTTGGATTTTTCAGCAGAATCCTCGTTTAATTCATAGAATTACCACAAACAACCCGACAAGATGTACTATTTCGAATTCTTTCAGAATTCTCTGCTTCTGTCTATCTATGCAATAGTTTTCTTTGTTCTGGAGTCTACTCCTGAAGCGTAGAAGAGCCTATCAACTGGAACAGCTTTCTGGTCTGTTCTTGTTAGTTTTGACCCTATTCCGAGTGCTCTTGTCGTTTCATTTAACTAGATCACCCAAGCAGTTAACTTTACTGGCGCTAACTAACCAATCATATTGCTTGATCCCCTGTAATTTTTATGCAGAGTTATCTCCCTTGTGCATATCAAAAGCCTATATCATTCCCAAAGCCAATAAGCTATCGAGTTGTTACTGAAATCATTGCTCGAACGACTCGAAGCACATCGAGCAAATGGGCTTTAGAGTAATTGCTCGATCTAGTGACTCGACATATTGCTCGAACAACTTGAAGCCCATCGAGCAAATGAGCGTTAGAGTAATTGCTCGTTCGAGCGACCTGACATACTGCTCGTCAATTCATTTCGGTATTTGAGGATACCTATGGTCTGGTATTGTATTATTTGAGGATATTTTCTAAAGGATACTTACCTAAGGATACCATTATTTGTTTGTTCCAGCCTTCTGGGCCACACCAAGACATACCTATTCCAAAATCGCCCAATGAGCTATTGAGCAGTTACTGAGAAGTCATTGCTTGATCCCATGTAATCTATGACCCGACGCCCATCAAGCAAATAAGCTTTTTCGAATGACCCGAAGCCCATCAAGCAAATAAGCTTTAGAGTAATTGCTCGATCGAGTGACTTGACATATTGCTCGAATTACTCGAATCCCGTCGAGCAAATGAGGTACAGAGCAATTGCTCCTTCGAGTGACTCGCTCATACTACTCTTAGCCTCACTTCAGAAAAAGGGATTCTGTATCCGCAGAAAAGGATTCTATAGGGATTCCAAAAAAGGGATTACATAAGGGGATTCCGTTTTACCTCGAGTGACTCGCATATACTGCTTGAACGACTAGAATCCCATCTAGCAGATGAGCAAAAGAGCAATTGCTCGTTCGAGTGACTCGCACATACCACTCTTAGCCTCATTTCAGAAAAAAAGGAATTCTGTAGCCACAGACATACCCTAAAAAGGGAATCTATGTGGATTCCAAAAAAGGGATTCCATAAGTGGGATTCCGTTTTACCTTCTAGTGACTCGCACATACTGCTCGAACGACCTGAATCCCATCGAGCAAATGAGCTATAGAGCAATTACTCGTTCGAGTGACTCGCACATACGACTCTTAGTCCCATTTCAGAAAAAGGGGATTCCATAGCCACAGGCGTTTCCCAAAAAGGGATTCGCAAAAAGGGATTCCGTAAATGGGATTCCTAGCCGACTCTACGAATTCGGAAATTACTCCTGTACAACGGAACATACCCTCCGAACATACCCCGCCTTGTTGTAAGCCATTGTGTAACATAGTAACCACGTGCTACCATAAAAACCAAGATGGCGGCCTCCAGCATACAACATGGACGACGGAAACACGTGTCACCTGACAACACGTGCTGCGCATGCGCACTAACACCGCATATCAATACGAGGATGACGTCACAAGATGGCCGCTCACGCGGGTTACCATGACAACACAACATGGCGCCACCAGATCATGTGACTATGACGTCACATATGAGATCCCCCATGAGATCCGCCAACCGGGCACGTTCGGGTACATGCTACACTACTCCTATCACTGAGCTTTGTTTTAATTTATTGATACTTAGTGAATGTGGTTCTCGGAAGAATAACGCTGTTCATTTAATATCACTGTCTGATGAAACATAAACGAATAACATTCCGGCACATCTTCTTGTTGAGTTCTGCCTACAATATCAACATGACAGCGTATATCGTCGGGAGTAGCAGGAGAGCGATGGATCGTGCCTCATTGGCAGGACCCCGGGCAGATCTCGGAAGTAACGGCATGTTACGTCATGTTGTGTTGTCATGGTAGCACGCCTGACCGGCCATCTTGTGACGTCATCCCAATAGTGATACGTGATCCTTGTGCGCGTGCGCACCGCTTATTAGGGTGATACGTGTTTCCGTCGTCCACCTTGTACACTGGAGACCGCCATCTTTGTTTCTATGGTAGCACGTGGTTGCTATGTTACCCCAAGGCTTACAACAGGACAGGGGGTATGTTCGGAGAATGTGTTCCTTTGTACAAGAGTAATTTCCCGATTCGTAGAATTACCCAAATAAACCTGACAATCTCTCCAAATCACCAAAAACGACTTTATTTGATACGGATTCCCCATTTTATCGGCTTAGTACGTACAGCTATAGTACCGAGGGACCCGGGGTGAATTCGATTGAATAACTTAATTTTCGGACTCGGATTTTCCCCAAACCCTTGTTTACTTCGTAAAATTACCAGAAACAACTCCACAAATCTCCAAATCACCAAAATTCACTTTTATTTGGTATGCAAGCCCAGATTGGGCATATAAGAATAGCAGGTAATGCTAAAGTACAGATATATCTCCTGGGGTATGTTCTATTTAATAGGAGTACTGTTTCCTACAATCCCATTTTTATGTCTATTACAGATAACACTCCATCACTAACAGTCTATCTATTCCCAACTATATCCGGTTCCCTCGTCCAAGTCTTATAATCACCAGTACTTGGTTTCCCATAGCCTGTATGTAGAGTTATCTCACTTGTGTACAACGAAAACCTATATGATTTCTAAAGCCAAGAATCTATAGACTAGTTATGGTAAATGATTGCTCGAACGACTCGGAAGTCCATCGAGCAAATGAGCTACCGAGTAATTGCTCGTTGAAGTGACTCGCACACACTGTTCGACCCCAGACGTTTTTTTAAAAGGGATTCCGTAAATAGGATACCTACAAACAGGGCTAATGATTTTACCTAATAAGCTAAAGAGCCAAGAGAGTAATTGTTCCATGAGCAATTGCTCGATCCACTCAAATCCCATCGAGCAAATGAGCTATATAGCAAGCAATTGCTCGATCCAGTGACTCCACATACTGCTCGAACGACTCAAATCCCAGCGAGCAAATGAGCTATCGAGCAACTGCTCGTTCGAGGGACTCGCACATACGACTCTTTGACTCATTTCCAAAAAAAGGGGTGCCGAAGGTCAGACTTTTTTTTCCAAAAAAGGGACTCTGTAAGTAGGATACTTATCTGCGGATACTATTACTTGTTTGGCCCAGCCTTCTGGGCCACTCCAGGACATACCTATCCCAAATTTCCCTTATAAGCTAAAGAGCCAAGAGAGTAATTGCTCCATGAGCAATTGCTCGAACGACTCGAAGCCCATCGAGCGAATGAGCTTTAGAGTAATTGCTCGATCGAGTGACTCGCACATACTGTTCGAATGACTCGAATCCCATCGAGCAAATGAGTTATGGGGATGACGTCACAAGATGGCCGCTCACCCGGGCTACCATGACAACACAACATGACGTAACTAGGTCACGTGACATGCCGTCACATCCGGGGACCTGCCTGGGGTCCTGTCAATGAGGCACAATCCATCGCTCTCCTACTACTGTCGGGAACTTGTGGACCATCAATCTACTTGCATCACATTTTCCACATCGAGGCAACTTGATCCACACGTTTTTCTTAATGCAGTCAAGGACAACACACAAAGCATCCAATACTTCATTTTCCCCATATTTTGCATACGGCAAGAGGACAAGGCGAGGCGATTATTGCAGTACGGTCTCCGTGGAAGGGTCCAAATTCACGTGTGGGCAATATTTCCACGCATGCGTTAACAGTGAAATAATTGAATCGGCATCCAAGTTTTACTGAATGAAGCACTGGGCATGACCGATGCTTCTTTCACTGAACGTTTTCTAAAAACTACTGATTTTTGATTGAGAAAGCGATGTGGGCAGCACCGCCCACGCGTGGATTTTGACCATTCCACGGCGATTATACTGTATGTCGCCCATCCTCTATTAATACCACTTCCACAACGCTTCTCCGTGAGAAAAAAAGTTCGTAGACATGAGGGAAATGTACTGCTTATAATGCCAAAGTTAAATATTCGCGAAGCTATTACGACGAATAATTGGAAATGTTTTGCGAATATTGGCAATTCTGATTTTACTGTGAAATTTTGCAAAGTTATTGCGAAATAAAGCAAAAGTATTCAGAAATAGCACAAAACATATTGTTGTAAAATAAATTAATTTTCCGCACATATACCGAATGGGCTTCCGTATCTATTTGCAGATTTAAAAAAAACACAACAAAGAAAAATTCACTAAAAATATAAATAAGCTATTTTTTAATACAAAAAAATAAATACATAAAATGTGCACAACAAATAGAAATAATTTATCTTGAGAATCAATTAAAGAAACAAATAAAATGCAATTTGTACTAAAGTAGAATATTATAATCCCTGATGGGTACGGGTGTGGGATGGGAAAATCTCACCCTAGGGACAAGATATTTGGGCCAGACACGAGGTTTGCCTCGTGTCTGGCCCAAATATCTTGTCCCTAGAGTGAGATTTTCCCATCCCACACCCGTACCCATCAGGGATTATTTTTCTTCCCCCACCATACAGCGGTAACGTTAGCCAGAGGTAATCGGCGGTCACTTGCTGATATAATCAACTCATTTAGTATTCGTTGTTTTGAAAAACTAATGACACCATCGGAAAGAGTATGCAAAAGTTACGTATATACCAAAGGTATATACCACGAAATCAATTAGGAACGGTGGCATCTTGGGGTTTAAAGAGTTTTAGAGCATCGAACTTTGATCACACGGCATTCTGATGTCGTCAATATGAATTAGTTGGTAGCAAAAAACGGATACGATATGCATAACGTCATAATAACGTTATAAATGTATAACGTCACGTGGGTGGGGTGGGATCCATCTGTCTCTCCCTGCTATCTCACCCTGGACAGACGTATGTTACACATGCAGTGGGGGGGGGGGGGGGGGGAAGAGAAATAAACTATCCTATTCAAAAAAAGTAGAGGATATTTGATAAAAGTGAGATATATGAAGAAATATATTTATATTTTAATCAATAAGACAGTCCAGGCATTGCACTGTGATATCTGGTACAGTTAAAACTAGAAGTCCTGTCATGAAATGCGCACAAATAGCACGTCGATTTGCGCGTTAATCTACGCGTTATGACCATAGTAAGGCTATCAAATTCTGTACATGTGGCCTATGCACAAGCAATGTTTCAGCCAATGGACCTACGGGTAACCCGGAGGTCCATTGGCAGAAAACATTACCCGTGTTTGCTATGAGTAACCATGAGAACCTGCTGTGCTTTGGATGCCATTCGATATGGCAATTGCGCGCAATTCCTACGCGCAATTAAGCCTAGATAAGCACACAGTTCGTGACAGGACTTCTAGTTTTAACTGTAAATGATTTCAGAGATAGTTGGCTGTCTGACAAGCACACATCCCATGAACTGAGCTGTAGAAGACATGGACGGTCAGTCAGAGGATTTACCACATTCAGCCCAAGACCTCAATACCTTGTAAATCCTGCTCGGTTCGCAAGACAAGCACGCATCCATCGTGGTATACTCCTCACCAAACGCCCAATATCAGCTTGATTGATGTTATTCCATTCTTCCTGCGGTGCAGCGGCGAGTCCCTGTACATTGGTAGGATGCGGTTGGCGTTGCTGTACGCGCCTGCCAAGTATATTCCAGACGTGCTCGACTGGTGAAAGGTCTGGACTTAGTGCGGGCCAAGGCAGTGTAGTGATGTTCGTCTCCTGGCGGAAGTCTGTAGCGACACGGACCCTGTGTGCAATTGCATTTTCATCTTGCAAATTGCATCGCCGACCGTGACATCGCGCAAATGGCACCACATGAGAGCTAACATGTTGTCATGGTATACTGCCCTTGGATGACATGTAATCCTGTTCTTCTTGTCATGATTATGCCTACCCACACCATAAATCGATCTACCACCAAAACGCTCGTGTTGCTCAACTCTTACATCAAGGTATCGTTCGTTCCGCCGCCGCAGCCGCCACACTCTGTGTCGCCTGCCCTGGAAGTCGAGAGTGAACCTCGATTCATCGGAAAACATGACGTTGCTCCAACGACGATTGTCCCAGCGCTCTCGTGCTCAACACCAATTATGCTTTGCTGCGATGTGATGTTCAATTAAACGTGGAATTATTCGAGGTCGTCGAGCGTACAAATTCCAGCTGTGTAGGCGATTGGGTATGGTTTGCCCACTGACTCGCACATCTGTCGCCCGGTGCAGCTGCTCTCCAATTTCTGAGGCACTTTGGAGGCGGCTACGTAATGCTGTGGTTCGCATGAAACGATCCTGATTAACAGTTGTCGCACTTTGGACGACTTGACCGACGTCTGTCACCAACATTGCCTGTCTGACGGTAGCATGACCACAATCTGCTAATCACCGATTGAGTAACGTTGAGAATTTGAGCCACTGCAGTCTATCTGTTGCCAGCTCCCAACATGCCAACGGCACGTAAACGTTCGTCAGGTGCCAGTCTTCGCATACCTCAAAAGTTACGTTTCGAACAGAAACTATTGATGAACGAGCTTATATCAACAAAAGAACGATGCGACCTCCGAGAAAGTCTGCCGCGGCGCTCGTGCGAAAAACCTGCACGAAGTTTTCGTGGGCGGGTACATTCATATCGTACCCGGATTAGATAGAAAGGAAAGAATTTCGCATCTCAATAGTTGAGGTTATAGTTACAGTAAGTGATCCCTCTATACATCTACAGTTAAAACTAGAAGTCCTGTCACGAACTGTGCGCTTATCTAGGCTTAATTGCGCGTTGGAATTGTGCGCAATTGCCATATCGAATGGCATCCAAAGCACGACAGGTTCTCCTGGTTACTCATAGCAAGCGCAGGCAAAGTTTCTGCCAATGGATCTCCGGGTTACCCGGAGGTCCATTGGCTGAAACGTTGCTTGTGCACAGGCCATATGTACTAAATTTGATAGCCTCACCATGGTCATAACGCGGAGATTAACGCGCATATCAACGTGCTATTTGTGCGCATTTCATGACAGGACTTCTAGTTTTAACTGTAGGGTAATTGCAGTGACCTCTCTACCTTTATCGCCATCTGTACCCAAATGTTTGCATATGTGACATTCCGTGGCATTATCGGTTGTGCATTTTCTCCACTTTTCAAAAATAATGTATTTTGCGTCTTCAAATTTTTCGTAAATCTTGCAACACGAATTCTAACGCAACATAGTCAACTTCGCCATCTTTGATTCAAAAAGAGAACCCCGACGAGTTGTGTTTCTGGTACGGCTTGGCGAAACCCCCGGTTCGACAAGAGTTATCTTTTTCATGAAACACTCGAAATGCGCGTAGACTATGAACGGGATTCCCAATCGTCTCTGGCGGCTCACGAAAGTTAAGATAATGTTAGATTTACGCATTTTACACATCTTCACTCTCACAGCCTCGCTATTCGCTCAGTGTTCATCGTGCTCTTGCAAATTTTCACCCTCGTTATAAAAATCAGACACCTGTGTTGTGTTTGCTCACTGACCTCAACACGACTCGACTAGGATGCTTCATCTGACAATCATATTGAATATTGTTAAGCCACAGGAGAAGCAAAATCACATCTTTTTAGAGCTCTTTATACAAAGATCTCATTCTTAGAGGTTAGTCTTCTTTTTGCCATCACCGTAACCTAACACACTGATGGTTATGGGTGGAGTTTGCTTTTCGAATATATCTACCTTCTTCAACAGCGTGGGAAAACAAATTCCGCTCCAATCCAGTTTTTTACTCGCTTTCTTGTAATTATTCACTCTGCATACATTTTCTTTACCGAATACATTACGGTAGTCACAATTCATCCGAAACATTCGTTATCTTTCTGTAGGATACATTACGGAAGTCACAAAATACACGAAACACTCGTTATCATTCTGTAGGATACATTATGGAAGTCACAAAACACACGATACAGTCGTTGTCATTCTGTAGGATACATTACGGAAGTCACAATACACACGAAACACTCGTTATCATTCTGTAGGATACATTACGGAAGTCACAAAGTACAGGAAACACTCGTTATCATTCTGTAGGATACATTACGGAAGTCACAATACACACGATACAGTCGTTGTCATTCTGTAGGATACATTACGGAAGTCACAATACATACGAAACACTCGTTTTCATTTTGTAGGATACTTTACGGAAGTCACAATACACGCGAAACACTCGTTATAATTCTGTATGATACATTACGGAAGTCACAATACACACGATACAGTCGTTGTCATTCTGTAGGATACATTACGGAAGTCACAATACATACGAAACACTCGTTTTCATTTTGTAGGATACTTTACGGAAGTCACAATACACACGAAACACTCGTTATAATTCTGTAGGATACATTACGGAAGTCACAATACACGCGAAACACTCGTTATCATTCTGTAGTTGACTATGGCTTCTTTACTCGTGAGAAAATCGGAAAGCTTCAAATTCCTTCCATTCGAACCGGATGGGAACGTCCACATCAATCGTCGCCTGAGTGCTAGAATGTTTCCCTATGGGACATAGAACATTCTAGCACTCAGCCGACGCAATGTGTATCTTCAGTCCCATCATGCATTTGAAAACCCAATTACTTACCTACGTAATTTTACAAGACACAAAAAAAAGAAAATTTACAAAAGCAGAGAAATCATATAAAACTAAACTAAAAGTTTCTTGAATCATTTCTCCAAAAAATACTACAATAAAGAATTCATCTTCAAAAACAACGAATTCGAATTGTCTGAGGAATCAAGACGTCAGTTTTCGAAAGGGAAAAACATATACAACAAATATTCCAAGTCGTTGACACTGGAAGATGAAAATTTCTCGACCTGACTGAAGACGTTTGGGAAAAGAAAAAAAAATCAAGTCTTGCAACACGAAAAATTCACCAAGATGCACTGTAAGATAATCCCCAAGTCAGTCAATCGACGAGTCGCTCATGAGACAGATTGGAGAAGATAACCTCTGTGAACAACTTACAATGAAGGACGTCTGTATATTAGGGATTTCTTTTCGAATCAAATCTCGAATCGAATCGTGTCTCTGATATCGACATCGAATCGAATCCCGAATCGAATCTTAAAATACAAGTTATTTCATATTGCAACAAACGGAAGTTACGGAACACTGTGATGACCCTTACGCGACGGAGTGAACACCTTAAACACCAATAACTAAATATTCTCTGTAGCACCGTCGCTGAAACAGCTAGGCCTATTGTCCATAGTTTTAGTTTTTGAAGGCCTAACTTGTTACTATTCACGTTCTTAAGAACGTGAATAGTAACAAGTTAAGCCTTCAAAAACCAAAACTATGGATAATGTTCTGGGCCAAATTCACACCTTACCTAACAATTAAACATTGTCAGTGACTCAAATAAATAGGAATTGAGCCTACATGAATGAATTTTCTAATGACAGTTTTATCCTATTTTTGTTGGAAATGTAACAAATTGAAGTTAGTATGAGAGATTCGAAAAAATCGAATCCTGAGACTGATTCGGGATAGATCTCGAAGCATACGTATGGTATCGATATCGAATAGAATCTCGAATATTCGCAGGACCCTACTGTATATTTCATGAGATCATCTACTAGAATGAAGAAGACAAGATGTTAAAAATAAAAAAGGAATAATCAAGACAAATGAGAACTTTCCATGACGAGACGAACAGGATAAACATTTATTTTCTTATCATAATATCTCTCTCTCTCTCTCTCTCTCTCTCTCTCTCTCTCTCTCTCTCTCTCTCTCTCTCTTTATCTCTCTCTCTCTCTCTTTTTCACTCACACACACACACACACACACAGGATCTTCGACCGCCTTTGTGAGTGGAGATTATGTTTTGGTCAAACCTCTCAAAATAAAAAAAAAAAAAAGTTTTAAAAAAAATTCATTTTTTACAACAAATTGATAAACCCCTCCTGTTCATATTGGAAAACTTTGTCGTGGTAAATGTTCAAATTTTGTTCTCAATCAATCAAAAAACTCGTCCTCTTGGTCTTGTAAAAAAATCATATTTTTTTTTATTTTGTCTCTATTTTGAACTGTAAAACAGTCATCCTCTTAGTTTTTGAACACAATGATTGCAATTAATTTTTTTTTTAAATTCGAAAAACTTGTCCTCTTAATATTGAATATAATTCGTGATCAATTTTCACTTTTTTTCAAAAATAGAAAAACTCATCCTGTTTGTATTTGATAAAATACCTCGTGATATATTTTATTTTTTTTTATTTCTCAGATTTGAACTTGGAACAAAAAGTCATCCTGTCGGTCTCGAGAAATCCGAATCAAAGGAAAATGGGTTTTTCAGACCACAGGATGCGTGTCCTCTCCGGTACTCGTTAACGGAGTATCTTTTGGAATTGGGAACACCAACATTAACCCTTAACCCAACGTAACGGCCAAAACCGGCCAGCGCTATTCTCAAATATCGCCAATTAATTTTCATTATTTTTTTCATTTTTTGTCTCAAAAACATAGGTTATGACAATTAATTTTCATTATTTTTTTCATTTTTTGTCTCAAAAACATAGGTTATGACCCCTCGTTGGAACGAGCTCGTCGAGCTCGTTCCACTGAGGGGTCATAACCTATGCTTTTAAGACAAAAAATGAAAAAAAAATAGTTATTCAAGAATTTTTTGTGCAAGTGTCGTCTGCTTTTCAAGTTAGGTAAAGGGTTAAAACTAGTACAATCTTGCGTTTTATTACACGCCTGGTCTATGAAATCCCCATCTACAGCAACAAAAACCATGCGGAAAATGAAAATCTGTTCCGCATACATGAGCGGAATGGAAATCGTTGACCGACTATTTTTAAATAGAAGGAACATTTCACTGGAATTTTCTACAAATCGAATCGTGCAATGCAACTACAATTTGAATCGCCAGCGATAGCTAAAAATCCTCCCATCAGTTCCAATGTGTTCAATGTACCAGAGGGCACATACAACACATTGGAACTCGGCGGACGAAATAGTAACACGGGTTCCCCTCACAAATTTGGTCGGAGGTAAAATGTGTTCTGTTCGTTGATAGTTGTCAAATAAATTCCTCAGTGCCCTTCTTGTAACTGTTTTTTATAGACGTAGAGGGTGTGGAATAAACACAGAACAACACGTGTGTGTGAATGGATTAATCGATATGGTACTTGCGCCATCGCGGAAAGATAAAACTCGAGGCCCGTGACCTCTCGTTCCAAACTTCAGCGCTGGGGCGCTTGCCATATCGATTAACCCATTCACACACACGTGTCGATCTGTGTATTTCCTACGAACACAAAGCATTAATCAAGCCTTTTCTAAAAACAAACATTGCTTGACCGAGAGGTTTTGAAAGACTATCAACCGGTCTCTAATCTCGCATTCCTATCTAAGATTATTGAACGAGGGGTTACTTCTCAGCTAACTTTCCAGATGACTGCAAATCGCTTATCCGAAATCTTCCAATGCATACAGTTAAAACTAGAAGTCCTGTCACGAACTGTGTGCTTATCTAGGCGCGCAATTGCCATATCGAATGGCATCCAAAACACGGCAGGTTTTCCTGGTTACTCATAGCAAACACAGGCAGTGTTTCTGCTAATGGACCTCCGGGTTACCCCGAGGTCCTTTGGTTGAAACATGGCTTGTGCTCAGGCCATATGTACAGAAGTTGATAGCCTTACTATGGTCAAAACGTGTAGATTAACGCGCAATTCGACGTGCTATCTGTGCGCATTTCATGACAGGGCTTCTAGTTTTAACTGTAGAGATCGAACTGTAGCGCCGAAACGACGTTTCTAAGAGTGCAAAGTGGCATTCTCTTATCTGTGGATGAGCATTAAAACGTCCTTAGACTTAAGCCTTCGACGTCATAGAACATATTTATTTATTGGGCTTTATCGACATTTACAACAGCCAGGGTCACCTCGTATCGGATAGTTGTACGAGTGGAGGAAACCGGAGTACCCGGAGCGAACTTCTGAGCGGCGGCGAACAACTGTCAGACACCCCAACGTACTCCAACTCCACACAAGCATCATTACCGAAACTAATTCCTCATCATTCAAAATCTTCGCTTCCGACCACTCAATTATTCTCTCCTGGTACTCCGGCTTCCTCCATCCTTAAAAAAGAGGTGACCCTATCTGTCGAGAGTGTCGTTAAAGCCCAATAAATAAATAAATACCACTCCATTACATCCGGTAACAGCAGCTTTCCTGATTGCGTTCGATGAATAGCGGTTAACGTTTTCGATGTAAACAATATGGTTGCGCTACTGGTTTGGTTCATAGCGGCCGAGTATCGGTGTCATATACTGCAAAAAATATAGGTTCTCTTTAGAACCCAAACTGGTTCTAATCTTGTACCTGAGATGGAACCAGTTCTGTTTAAACAGTATTTATTTCAAATCAAATAAATTTATAAAGATTAATTCATTCATTCTAGCACTCCGGCGACGTAGTACCTGATTATCCTGTCCGAGGGGGTCATTTATCCGGATAGTATCGAAAGTAAAAGAAAGGAACTAGTCAGATGATCATTTGAGTCTTTAACACTTTCGCTGCCGAAAGCGACTATAGTCACCTATTTTATGATCATTGACTGTACGTTCTGGTATGCGAAGGTCAAGCCTACCATCTGATTACTTGTTGAAAAGGGTTCAGATGATAGAGTTTCAAGTATGCCATAAATCTTATTAAACTTCCTCGCATACAGGCGCACATAGAGGTCCTCCATATATGGCTAAACTGGGCGTGGCAGTAAAAGGGTTTATAATATTCGACTCCTGATCGTGAGTCTTGCAACATTCCAATACGACACGACAGAGAAGAATATTGACAGCAGTCAAGTTCAAATCTATCAATGATTTGCCCTACAACCGGGTATTGTTCACTGGAAATATGTGTGGGGTTTTCAGTCTATGTGGCACTATTAGCATTTAATATTTAAACAGATCACGATATCTTGTTGGCAGTGGGTATAGAATGAACTCCAGGTCGTAAACATTATATCACCAATTGAAAAGATTCAAAAATCAATTTTAATGCCCGCAAAGAAGACTTGTTTATAAAAGAATAACGTTGGTAACAATGATGGAAAACAAGTGAATCATTATATTTGTTTTTTCAATACACAATATGGTCTCGACTGCCCCCAAACGCTGATGCCAACTATTAAGTAGAGACAATCTGCCATACAACACCGATAGGTGTCATTTGAATTTATTTACGTATTGGGGTTTAGATACACTTTCGACAGCCGGGGTCACCTCCACTCGGACAGTTGTACCGGTTGATGAAGCTGGAGTGTCAGGGGGGAGACAATGAACAACTAACTGTCGGACACCCCAACGTACTAAGTCAAAAACAAACAGGGTTAGCATTGGTCGGAGACAAGTGCACCATCGGCGTACAGTACGTCTTAGTACACAGCGTCACCATGCCTCATATGTGCAATCGGAATTAAGTGTCTTTCCCAAGGACACAACACAGGCATCAGTAGTTAGGTTGGGTCTGGATGACCCGGTTCTGCAGGAGACCTGGGCCGGTAACCTGGGCTGGTGGCCTGGAACAGGGGATGATGTCATCTTAATTAAAAAGTTGCGTAAGGTAATTAACATGACGTCACTTAATGAATATTTTTTTTAATCACTTTAATAACTGTTGCAGAATTAATTTTAATTAATGACTGTTGCATAATTAATGTAATTAATGTAATTAATGAGTGTAATTAGGGTTGATTATAATAATTAGTATATTAATAAATGAATTAATAATATTTACATCGATTAGTACATATTTTTTTTTAAAGTCATAATTTGGGATAGATATTATTAGATAAACAAATAATATATTTAAAAATAATATTGACGTATTGGACATATATATGAATGATATCGACTGACCCTGACCTGAACACGTGCTAAGGTAAACACTTCATTGCATGTTTGGGAGTAATTAAAAACCAATGAAATCTCATTAAATCGATTTTTCTTTTCAAACGTGAACTACTATACGAGAGTGACAGATGTTGATCACTAATTCCTATTGTTCAAAAGTTATGGGTGTAATAAAAACCTCATTAAATTAGCGGTCAACACGCGATCTTCTTCCAGACTCTGAGATTCAAATTTTCAAATTTCATCGATTTTTAAACTGTCCGATTTTCTGCGTTTTGACGGGTTCTCAAAAAAATCAAGCAGTCAATTTTAAAACAATGACAGTCACTCATAGCTAAATTTGTCATTTGTTTTGCAAACACGTTGTTGACAATTCGAGTTTTATTCACATCGTATCTACTGTGGTGTAAGTATTCGAAATGGAAAACAAAACCTTTGCCTGTGGAATTCGTGAGAAGGGATTTTCATCCAACGACCACAAAAATCGACACGAGGCTACTGTACACGGGGGAGAGGCTGTACTTTATGCCCCAAGACTTCCAATAGATGAGATAACGGATCATCTGAAAAGCCACCAAGAAGGAAGGTACTTTGAACTGTCAATTTTGTGTTTCAGTAGAAAATTCAACAGAAGAGGGGAAGTGTACATCGTACAGACAGTGATGTCAAGGAGTTCCAGTGCACGTTTTGTCTGAAATCCTATAATAGGAGAGATACATTAGAAAAACATATGGAGAAATGTCAAATCTCGACATTTAAATGCGCGACTTGCGGGTTTCAGCTGATTCAACTTAACCGTCATCGTGCCACAAGTAGCAGAAATACATAACGCGATTGACCGGCGGAGGCGCTCCTCATCTAATAAGGGGGGTCAAATGAGGTTATGAGGAGGGGTGAAGGAGATAAGTGTGCGGTCATATGCTTAAAAATTTTAAAAATTTAATAACCTTAATTGCTATGACGTAGTCCCCCTAATAAAAAGCGTATATTCATTAAATATAATATATTAATAATTTTCATTAAATAATTCATTTTTTTATTCTACAAGACACTTCTCAAAAAAAACAAATTGGCAGATTAGTTTGACAGAAATACATGTATCGATTTATTCATGAGTGTCTGTCAGTTGTGTCCTTGGGCAAGACACTTCATCCCCATTGCCCATGTGGGGGCACGGTGATGCTGTGCATGAAGGCGTACTGCACGTCGGTGGAGCACCTGTCTTTAACCAATGCTAACCCTGCTTGTGTGGAGTTAGTCTGTTGGGGAGCTGACAGTTGCTTGCCATTGCTCGGTGGCTCTCTCCGTGTACTCTGGCTTCCTCCACCTGTAAAACTGTCGTGGTCATGATTAGCCATTGTGCAGAAATATGTGACCTTAAACACCAATAAATAAATATAAATAAATAGTGTCTGTCAGTTATCAAAACAGCCCTTAGGTGTTTAACAGTTAATTGTGGACCAGTGTATTTAAAAATGCCAGAATCTAGTTGATTTTACTCAAAGTTGATGACAATAATCGCTTTTAGCTCAAGTGAAAATGGAAACAAATTTGGGTGATAACACTACGGCCTGTGTTTAATCATAGAAAAATCACACCCGCACTATCGTGTTTTACCAACCCGTATCTTTTATTTTTGAATGTTTACTGAAGAATAACCCACTCTTCTAAGTAAAAGCATGAAAGAGCTACCATAATCTAATTACCCATGTGGAGTGGGGGTGGGCAGTAACGTTGTGTACTATGGCATACTACCTTCAGCCAATGATAACCCTGTGTAGAACTTTGACAGTTGTTTGCCTCTGCACAATGGTTCATTCTGGATTGCTCCAACTGTCGTTAAATAAATAGATGAAAAAACTACAATTCTATAATAACAGGCCAAGCCCCCCCCCCCCCCCCACCCCTTCGTTTTACATGTTTTGCGAGGGGGAAAATCAGCAGTACTTTCACCCCCCTCATTTTAATAGTTGAAAAACGCTGTTACTCGATCAAAAAAATGGTAAAAGGATACACGATTCTGTATTAACCACCCAAAAGTGCAAAACTTGGGAAAATATAACCCACCTAGAGCAGCACCAAAGCTATATACACTATTCGAACTCCTGCATTATGTCCTTGGGTAAGGTAATTAACCCTGATTATCCACAAGGGGGCACCATGACACCGTGTACTAAGGTGTACTGCATGTCGGTGATACGCATATTTTGAACAGTCTAACCAAACCTGTTTGACAGTGCAGATTTACAACGTTGGTGAGCTGACAGTTACTTGTCATTGCTCAGTGGTTCTCTCCGGGTATTCCAGAGTCTACCCATAATATTGTCATGGTTATGATTAGCCATCACGGATAAGTATATGACCTTAAACACCAATAAATAAATAATGATAATTATGATTTTAAATCTATTAAGACCTGAATAATTTATGAATCGGCACATGTTATTTGATTTTAGCCAGTGGATTGACAGTGAGTGACTTCTGAACTTCGATCTGGAGAACTCCATGTTTATTTAGAATAAACTGCGAATGTTTAATTATAACTTGAACTTGATGTCCGGGTGTAATGAACTAACGTATTTTCTGCAGACGTTCTAAATAAACGCAGCTAGTTTACAGATCTGTATTTATTTTTTTTTTTCAATTGAGTAAAAATATATTATAGTTACTGATGTAACACGCTGATTAGCATGTTTAATGGAGCTAACTATGCCAGCCTGACCGACCCTTTGCCCACCATGATCACAACAAACGTTTCAATTCTCTCTCTCTCTCTCTCTCTCTCTCTCTCTCTCTCTCTCTCTCTCTCTCTCTCTCTCTCTCTCTCTCTCGCAAATCAAAATGAAATCTGATTCATTGAACCATACTACAACGTATGTGCTAAAATGATTATTTTTGTATAAAACTCAAGACCTTTCCCTCACAAATACCTGTATAAAAACAAGATAATACGCGGGAATGCGTTGTGTACCAGCTTTTTGTTGATAAAATATGTCCTGTATAATTTCCCGCATATTATTAATGTACCCACTAAATAACAGCCAAATTTTTATCAGATCACAGCGTTTGAATAATTGCTTAAATTCCATAAATTATGTATATTTCCTGAACTTGGCGAATGTCGAGAAAGGCCCTCTGTAGTTTAGGAGACACATTAAATGAAACAATGAAAAAATCTGAGATATATTGCATTTATTTAAATATCGATATTAACCAGAGGTCAAAACTAGTCAAATTGATTAGTATTAAATTACAAATGAATATGAAATTTGCAGTAAAATGAACACCGATGACACCCTTTTGGTGAGAGCTTTTGCTTTTTAGTCCAGTTTCATTCTTATTGATTAGAGCTTCCACGAAGTCCTTTCCACTTTCGCAGTCTTTTCCAAGGGATTTTCTTTAAAGGCTGGTCCATCGCAGCTTTGCAGAGATATTGTTTTCTGGAAGAAAAATGTCCATACATTCTTTATTTCCAATCAGGCCCCTTGGGATATTTTGATCTTTAAGGATGTTTGCCAAAATTTTCCAGCCTGTCGGTTGAAAATCTTTTCATTTTTGCAGCAGATCATTTATTAGATCACACATATTGGAGCCCGAAATTGTAATGCCGTTATACATGAGTTGATCTTTCTCATCCCAGGATAAATTGGGTATATTCTTTATTATCTGGAGTAACAAAAGCGCCCTACCCTTCATAGAATCGGGTATAATGACTATCCAGTCCGGATGATTTTCCACTGAAAAACTGGTCTTTAAGAAGTGTGGTTTGGTGTTTTCATTGCATTAGTTTGTATGGCGCTGAAAGATTGTCTTGTAGAGCAGCCCTTTCTCTTCAGAACTCGAAGTTGAATATTCAGTAATTGGTCTCATACCCTGGTCTGTTGGCGGGACAGCTACAGCATTCAGGGGTATGCGTACTTTCTGTAACTGTTCACTCCCCCATGGATCAATACACTGAATTCTGCTTGAGGATAGGCTGGTTGAGTCATCTATAGGTTTTTCCCTCAGTGATTCCCCCATCACTAGCGGTTTTACTGGCTCTTGCTTATTTGCAAGCCCCATAATATTTCCACTTGTTAATGCATTGTTCCAACTAAAAGCTGATTTCATATGCACTGGAGGATAGGGTAGCCAGTTACAGATAGATCTGGTTTTTAACTTGGCTGTATTGGTGATTGCTCCTCTTACAGGTTGTTTAAAATTTACATTTTTGAGTAATGTTTGTATCTGTTGATAATAATGAGTTTTATGAGAGTAAGATTTTTGACACAATTCACAGACATAGCGCAAATTCATCCTTTTTCAGAAGCGAGTTAATAGAGTGGCAATACTGTTCCAATACTCTTCCATTTATATGTATGAATAGGATGGGTCCCACCCAAACCTGTCAATCGCTGATTGGACACTTATATACAAAGATATGGTGGGTTCTATCCCAACCTGTTGATCATTGGTTACTTCAAATTCACACACAGTGCATTGTGGGAAATTACAGTGATGGAGCTCTGGGATAAAATAAGTTTTTCTCAACTTCACACAAATTGATATAGTTTACTTCAAAAAAGAAACATCAAAGTCACATTCATGACAAGCCAAGATAGCACATCTGAACCACCCACTCCACACTGTTTAATCAGATAATCTCTTTAATCAGATAATGAGTGATCACTGATTTTACAATTCGATGAAATGCTTTTAGTAATTTTACAATTCGATGAAATGCTTTTTAGTGATTTTACAATTTGCTGAAACATTTTTTTAGTGATTTTACAATTTGAGGAAACGTTTTTTAGTGATTTTGCAATTTGATGAAATGTTTTTTAGTGACCATTTAATCCTACATGTTCACTAAATTTGTCTCTGTGACCATTTAATCCTACATGTTCACTAAATTGGTCTCTGTGACCATTTAATCCAACATGTTCACCAAATTGGTCACTGTGACCATTTAATCCAACATGTTCACCAAATTGGTCACTGTGACAATTAATCCTATATATTCACTAAATTGGTCACTCTCTGTGACCACACTGGTCACTCTCTGTTACCAAATTGGTCACTGTGACCATTTAATCCTACATGTTCACTAAATTGGTCACTCTCTAAGACCAAATTGGTCACTCTCTGTGACCAGATTGGTCACTGTGACCATTTAATCCTACATGTTTACTAAATTGGTCACTCTCTGTGACCACATTGGTCACTCTCTGTTACCAAATTGGTCACTGTGACCATTTAATCCTACATGTTCACTAAATTGGTCACTCTCTATGACCAAATTGGTCACTCTCTGTGACAGATTGGTCACTGTGACCATTTAATCCTACATGTTCACTAAATTGGTCACTCTCTGTGACCACATTGGTCACTCTCTGTTACCAAATTGGTAACTGTGACCATTTAATCCTACATGTTCACTAAATTGGTCACTCTCTAAGACCAAATTGGTCACTCTCTGTTACCAAATTGGTCACTGTGACCATTTAATCCTGCATGTTTACTAAACTGGTCTCTGAGACCAATTTAATCCTACATGTTTACTAAACTGGTCTCTGTGACCAATTTGTTCACAGAGAGTGACCAATTTAGTGAACATGTAGGATTAAATGGTCACAGTGACCAATTTGGAAACAGAGAGTGACCAATTTAGTGAACATGTTGGACTAAATGGTCACAGAGACCAATTTGGTGAACATGTAGGATTAAATGGTCACAGTGACCAATTTAGTGAACATGTAGGATTAAATGGTCATGGAGACCAATTTAGTGAACATGTAGGATTAAATGGTCACAGTGACCAATTTGGTAACAGAGAGTGACCAATTTGATGAACATGTAGGATTAAATGGTCACAGAGACCAATTTAGTGAACATGTTGGATTAAATGGTCACAGAGACCAATTTGGTGAACATGTAGGATTAAATGGTCACAGTGACCAATTTAGTGAACACATAGGATTAAATGGTCACAGAGACCAATTTAGTGAACATGTAGGATTAAATGGTCACAGAGACCAATTTATTGAACATGTTGGATTAAATGGTCACAGAGAGAGACCAATTTAGTGAACATGTTGGATTAAATGGGCACTAAAAAAATGCTTAATCGAATTGTAAAATCACTAAAAAAATGTTTCATTGAATTGTGAAATCACTAAAAAAAACATTTCATCAAATTGTAAAATCACTAAAAAATGTTTCATCGAATTGTAAAATCACTAAAAAAACATTTCATCGAATTGTAAAATCAGTGATCACTCATTATCTGATTAAAGGGATTATCTGATTAAACAGTTTGGAGTGGGTGGTTCAGATGTGCTACTTCGGCTTGTCATGAATGTGACTTTGATGTTTCTTTTTTGAAGTAAACTATATCAATTTGTGTGAAGTTGAGATAATACTTATTTTACCCCTGAGCTCTATCACTGTAATATCCCACAATGCACTGTGTGAGAATTTGAAGTAACCAATGATCGACAGGTTGGGGTAGAACCCACCTTACCTTGGTATATAATTACCCAATCAGTGATTGACAGGTTGGGGTGGAACCCATCCTATTCATACATATAAATGGAAGAGTATTGGAACAGTATTGCCACTCTATTAACTCGCTTCTGAAAGAGGATGAATTCATGCTACGTCTGTGAATTGCGTCAAAAATCTTACTCTCATAAAACTCATTATTATCGACACAGACGAAAATTACACAAAAATGTACATTTTAAACGACCTGTAAGAGGATCAAACACCAATACAGCCGAGTTAACAACCAGATCTATCTGTAGCCAACTACCCTATCCTCCACCAGTGCATATGAAATCAGCCTTTAGATGGAACAATGCATTAACAAGTGGTAATATTATGGGGCTTGCAAATAAGCTAGAGCCAGTAAAACCGCTAGTGATGGTGGAATTACTGAGGGAAAAACCAATAGATGCCTCAACCAGCTTACCCTCAAGAAGAAGTCAGTGTATTGAACCATGGGGGAGTGAACAGTTGCAGGAAATACGCGCATCCCTGAATGCTGTAGCTGTCCCGCCCATAAACCAGGGTATGAGACCAATTACTGAATCTTCAGTATCAAGTTCTGAAGAGAAAGGGCTACTCTACAAGACAATCTTTCAGTGCCATTCAAACTTACACAATGAAAACACCAAACCACACTCCTTAAAGACCAGTTTCTCAGTGGAAACTGATCTGAACTGGTTGGTATGTGTACCTGATTCTATGCACAAGAAGGCGCTTTACTCCAGATAATAAAGAATATACCCAATTTATCCTGGGATGAGAAAGATCGACTTGTGTATAACAGCATTACAATTTCGGGCTCCAATATGTGTCATCTAATAAATGATCTGCAAAAAAGAAAAGATTTTCAACCCACAGACTGGAAAATTTTGGCAAGCATCCTTAAAGATCAAAATATCCCAAGGGGCCTGATCGGAAATAAAGAATGTATGGACTTTTTTCTTCCAGAAAACAATATCTCTGCAAAGCTGGGATGGACCAGTCTTTAAAGAAAATCCACTGAAAAAGCCTGCAAAAGTGGAATGGACTTCGTGGAAGCTCTAATCAATAAGAATGACACTGGATGAAAAAGCGAAAACTCTCACAAATAGGGTGTCATTCCAAATAGCCATATATGTCAGTGTTCATTTTACTGCAAATTTCATATTCATTTGTAATTTAATACTAATCAATTTGACCAGTTTCGACCTCTGGTTAATATCAATATTTAAATAAATGCAATATGTCTTAGATTTTTTCATTGTTTTATTTGTGGTGTGCCTTTCTCGACATCAGATTTCATTTCGCTTTGTGGTGTAAGGGGGTGGTAAAAAAAACCTAGAAAAAACAACAGCTTGAACGCAATTAGTTTCCACCCGTACTGTATCAGTTGGTGAGGATGGACTGAGAGAGAGAGAGAGAGTGAGAGAGCGAGAATTGGAATGTTTGTTGTTATCATGGTGGGCAAAGGGTTGGTTAGGCTGGCATTGTTAGATTCATTAAACATGCTAATCAGCGTGTTACAGTAACTATCAAATATTTTTACTCAATTGAAAAAAAAAATTATACAGGTCTGTAAACCAGCTGCGTTTAAAAATCTATGTTAGAATTTAACAGAATGTCTGCAGAAAATACGCTAGTTCATTACACCCGGACATCAAGTTCAAGTTATTATTAAACGTTCACAGTTTATTCTAAATAAACATGGAGTTCTCCAGCTCAAAGTTCAGAAGTCATTGTCAATGCACTGGCTAAAATCAAATAACATGCGCCGATTCATAAATTATTCAGGTCTTAATAGATTTAAAATCATAATTATCATTATTTATTTATTGGTGTTTAAGGTCATATACTTATACACGATGGCTAATCATAACCATGACAATATTATGGGTAGACTCTGGAATACCCAGAGAGAACCACCGAGCAATGACAAGTAACTGTCAGCTCACCAACGTCGTAAATCTGCACTGTCAAACAGGTTTGGTTAGATTGTTCAAAAATATGCGTATCACCGACATGCAGTACACCTTAGTACATGGTGTCATCGTGCCCCCTTGTGGATAATCGGGGTTAATTACCTTACCCAAGGACACAATGCGGGAATTCGAATAGTGTACGTAGCTTTGGAGAAATTCTAGGTGGGTTATATTTTCTCAAGTTTTGCACTTTTGGGTGGTTAATACAGAATCGCGTATTCTTTTTCCCATTTTTTGATCGAGTAACAGCGTTTTTCAACTATTAAAGTGCGAGGGGCAGGTACTGCTGATTTTCCCCCCTCACAAAACATGTAAAACGAAGGGGGGGGGGGGGGGCTTGGCCTGTTATTATAGAATTGTAGTTTTTTCATTTATTTATTTAACCACAGTTGGAGCAATCTGGAAAGAACCATCGTGCAAAGGCAAACAACTGTCAAAGTTCTACACAGGGTTATCATTGGCTGAAGGTAGTACACCATAGTACACAATGCTACTGCCCCCTCCCCCACATGGGTAATTAGATAATGGTAGCTCTTTCATGCTTTTACTTAGATGGGTGGGTTATTCTTCAGTAAATGTTCAAAAATAAAACCTACGGGTTAATAAAACACAATAGCATGGGTGTGATTTTTCTATGATTAAACACAGGCCGTAGTGTTATCACCCATTGTTTTTTTCCATTTTCACTTGAGTTAAAAGCAATTATTGTCATCAACTTTGAGAAAAATCAACTAGATTCTGCCATTTTTAAATGCACTGGTCCATAATTAACTGTTAAACACCTAAGGGCTGTTTTGATAACCATCAGACAGTGATGAGTAAATCAATACAATTATTTCTGTCAAACTGACCCGCCATTTTGTTTTTTCGAGAAGTGTCTTGTGGAATAAAAAATGAATTATTTAACAAAAATTGTTAATATATTATATTAAATGAATATACGCTATTTATTAGGGGGACTACCTCATAGTAACTAAGAGTTTAGAAAGCGGTAAGTTATGAGAGGAGACCAATCAGGGTAATCTGATCGCTCAATATTGTGGAGATGGGGTATCCGACCCCTGACATGCCCATTACATTTAGAGAACTGGACTGGGGTTCAAGATAATTTAGCTATTGTGAGGGGTGGGGGAGGGGGTGGAGAGGTTTCCAAAAGTTTTTTGGTATTGGATGACCTGGAGGAGGGGAGTTCATAAAAGTTTAAGGTATTGTGAAGGGTTACATGGGTGTGGCGGTGGCCAATCTTCTTCGACTGTTAATGGTATCTTCAACCTTAGCCCTAAAAGTGCTTCCTCCCACATGTGTACGGGAAGATCGAACCAGTGTTTAGGTCGATTTTTATTCTGGATCTTCCCGAAAGGATGTCTGGCAGCCTCAACAAAAGGGTAGACTTTAAGTTTCTTTTCTTGTTCCTTCATGGGGAGCGTCGCTGACCACCACTTTTTTAACGCTAATGCAAATTCTCACAGCTTCTTGGTTCGCTCATAGCTTTTCACGGAAGTACAGTCGATCGCTGTTGGCTCCAGAAATGGCGTATCATTGATAAGTGTACTTCTAGAAATAATAATTCCTTCATCGCTTGCCATGTTGACTTTTCTGGCCCAGTTTCTAATGAGAGTGCAGTTCGAATCGTTGGACTTTATAAGGGACAAAAAAAAACATGCTTGCTTTTCAATAACCAAAATGTTATTTGTTCATGTGGTCATCGGATTAAAAAATTACTTTATCACGTGAGACGTAAAATCAGAATACCTTGATCTATGAGTGACTTCCTTGTTTTAAAATTGACTGATTGATTTTTTGAGAACCAGTCAAAACACAGAAATCGGACTGTTAAAAAATCGATGAATTTGAATCTCAGAGTCTGGAAGAAGGTCACGTGTTGATCGCTAATTTAATGAAGTTTTTATTACACCCATAACTTTTGAACAATAGGAATTTATTACTTCAACATCTGTCACTCTCGTGTAGTAGTTCGCGTTTGAAAAGAAAAATCGATTTAACGAGATTTCATTGGTTTTTAATGACACCCATGCATGCAAAACAGGGTCAGAGTCAGTCGACAGGATTCATATATATGTCCAATACGTTAATATTATTTTTAAATATATTATTTTTTATCTGATAATATCTATCCCAAATTATGACTTCAAAAAAAAATATGTACTAATCGACGTAAACATTATTAAGTCATTTATTAATATACTAATTATTATAATCAATCCTAATTACACTCATTAATTACATTAATTATGCAAGAGTCATTAATTAAATTAATTAAGCAACAGTTATTAATTAAAGTGATTAAAAAAAATATTCATTAAGTGATGTCATGTTAATTACCTTATGTAACATTTTAATTACATGACGTCATCCACCCACTCCCCCACTCCCCCATCCACTCCATCAGAACCGGGTCATTTTCCATATTCCTTACTACTGCTGGTTACCCGGACATGTAGGTATCGCTGGTAACACCAGAGCAGACAGTGCAGCAAAACAGTCTTTAACCAAGCCTCTCACTGATTTTAACATCCCTTTCAGTGACTTCAAACCACATATCAGTAACTACATCAAATTTGTATGGCAGGCGGATTGGGAGCGATAAATAACAAGCTCCATCGCTTCCGACAAACTATTTCTGATCACTGCCCATCAAGTAGCCTTTGTAGAAAGGATCTCGCAGTTTTGACGCGATGCCATATTGGTCATACACGACTAACACATTCCTTTTTGTTGGAGGGTACTGTGCGACCAGAGTGTGTTCCCTGCCAGCAGGTGTTGTCAGTGGAACACATTATTTTACATTGTACTGATTTTAATTATGTCAGAGGGCAGTATTTTTCCGTTGGATCTCTACGAGATCTTTTTTTTATCTTACGAGCCCGAATAAGACACTCTCATTTTTTAAATCAATCAACCTTTTTAGTAAATCTTAAAATTATTTTTATTATTTTAAACTAGAGTCTTCAAGTCTTAAATTCACCAGGTTGATTTGTGAGCTCAGTGTTCATATTTCTTGTTTCGTCGCACATCTTTGTTCATGCTACATTGTCTTTCTCATTTTTATTGTAGTTGTCTTTTTCTCATCTTTGTATTTCATTACTGCATGTTTTCCTTTTAACTTTTGTCTCGCCACGATATAGCCTTAGCTGCTGATGGTTTCGACATGCGAAGCTGTGAGATCCAGAATTGTTTCAGTCAGTCCAGAATGTATGCTACAAAGAAGACAAGCTCTGTGGCCGTTAATTGGAGATTTAAGCTGGAACTGAGATAGGTTGATGTAGATAATTGGACTGTGAAACAAAGACAGTTGTCCCTTTATCAACACTGAATGCGTCATCTGATTGGCTAAAGTGGCAGAATCAATGACGTCACCTATTCTAAAACATGCACGCAATACGAGCTCGCTCTGTTGTTACCCGTTTGTTGTACGAGACACATCCAGGTGCTAAGAATAACTTTTACCCACCCCCAACTAGCTCGCTTCCACTGGGGAAGCCATTACAATCGCTAAGCTATCTCCAACTAATTATCGTATTGCAGTTAATATTAATATAAAGCCTGTAAGTGTTCGCAAATAGCTGGTGCAGAATTTATGTGAAAATGCCATTCCACAGTTCCCAGTTTCTCCTCACACTGCCAGACAGCGTCTGATTGTTGTCAACATAACAGGGATTAAACAGTAGGCACAACTACCTCGTCTAAATTCCATAAGCTCCGGCCGATCCGTCGGCTTCGAAGCCAAGCCGAGATGCAAAAGCACTTGCAAGCGTGATGCACAAAACTGTCACAATGTCACATCCGGCTTCGTTCTCCAGCATAGGTTTTGAGTATCATCGTTTTAATAATTTATCTAACATGAAAAGCAGACGACACCTGCAAACAAACTTATTGAATGACTAATCTTTTCATTTTTCGTCTCAAAAGCATACGTTATGACCCCTCTTTGGATCGAGCTCAACGAGCTCGTTCCAAACGGGCGTCATAACCTATGTTTTTGAGACAAAAAAATGAAAAAATAATGAAAATTAATTGGCGATTTTTGTGAATAGCGCTGGCCGGTTTTGTCCGTTACGTTGGGTAAAGGGTTAAATAACAAAAGGCATGCATATGGCATACAGCATACAATCGAACGCGTCTAACATGCAGCAAAGTTTATTTTATGGGAATACGAATTAGGATAGCAATTGGAATGCTGAATGTACACAGAATCAAATTCCCATAAATAACAAACTTCTCGAGATGTGTGACCTAGTTTCAAAAATAGACCCAGTCTGGTTTTAGTCCCGTTATAACGTTTGTTTTTATTCATCTTTTTCATGGAATGGTTTCAGTGTGTGTCAAATAAACTCATTTCATGCAGTGTCAATATGAAGTCTTCCAAAAATAGTTAATTCACAAAATTTCTTAACTGGAGGATGAGAAAATCGACTGCAGTTTATAAGCCTTTTTCTCGCCACGCTATTGGCCATGTACGCGTTGGTCGCGTTCGCATCGACCGATAGCTTGTAAATTACAATTTCTTTGATTGGAAATTTGAGGCTCAGTACGGGACTTCAGCTTTGTCTTTTGGGGCTACATTTGGTTTAATTTATTGTAGTTATTGACACACGCATACATCTCGGCATTATTTCTATTGTTTGGAGCGAGACAAAATCGTTTTCTCGAGCAACATCCAGGGAACATAGAGAGTTTTAATACGTGGATGTCTTTTGCGCCTCCCGGTTGAAAATCGACATCCAGGTATTCAATCTCCATGTACCCTGGATGTTGCCCGAGAAAACTTGAAATATCACCTATGTTATTGACACTAAGAACAGTATGGAAAATGAAAATACAATAAAATAAAACACACGATTTCCTTTTATAATATGTGATGTCTTGAATTCAATGTTATCTCATGTTCTTTCTATAGGCTGAGATTCTATAGTGCTGTCGGGAGAAAAGATTAAGACGATTTCGACCAGACGTGATCCGGTGGAAATGACTTGTCCACTTTCGTGATCACAGTGTTTGTTGTTGAATTGTTCATTCACAGGCCTTCACAAAATATGCACAGATGTTATGTCGTTTTAAGTTTTCATGTTATTATGAAAGTTATCTCATTCCTGTCGATATGATAATAAGTACTTCGCGTCAGGTCTTTGAACTTTCTCGATAAGTGAGAGGGTAGCGGAAAACGGGAAAAGCGCGTGAAGTTGCGAGATTAGATATCGTCGCGAAGATTCGAATTGATGCGCTTATGGAAGCTTACTCGTTGACTTCCCCTTTCTTGATGGATGTTGTCCCACGTCTTTTTACTCGGAAGCCACGTGGCTGACAAGTTTCGTCATCGGGAAAGATTTACAGAAACGTTATCTCCCCTTAATTTTCTAAAGCTATCAGTAAACAATAGTATAAAAATAGAGAAGCTGGCTATTTACATTTATTTTCCCAATCAGTTTGAACGTTTGACTATTATTCTGTTTAAACCCACTTAACCCTTTACCCAACGCAGACGATTTCAAAATTTATTATTTAAAATATCATTTTTTAAATTTTCTCAATAAATTTCAACAATACCATATCATGTGACCCCTCTTTGGAACGAGCTCGACGAGCTCGTTCTAAAGAGGGGTCACATGATATGGTTGTGTTGAAAATTTTCGAAAAATAATATTTTTTCAGCTGCTGAATTTGCATATTAGTCGGGCGGATGCGGGCGATTCGTTGGGTAAAGGGTTAATGATAAGAAGACGAGGCTTTCACGTCCCTGTCACTTTTTGTCCCAGTTTTAAAACAATTACAACCCCAGCAATATAAAACTTAAATATTTTTTTGTAGCTTCAAATATTTTTTTACAGATGTTATCCCAGAAATTAATAATGAATTCAAATAAACCTCGTATTTATATTTTAACCCTTTAAGAACTGTGCTAACCATGCATCACACCAGGTGCAGTACGTCCACGGTGCATAAACGAAAGGAAGGGGAAGCCTGCACAATAATAACCCATTCGGACATTGATAATGGGCACTTACGTGAACATTAATTACTTACACAAACATATCACTGACCATATCTATCAACACTTAAAATACAATATATCATAAGAAGAATCAAACAATGGAGAGCAAAATGCTGGGTGCGAAATGCACACACTCCATAAAAAGCTGTATTAATTAATATGCATGAACAAAGGAATAATAAACACTACAGTGACGAATTGTCGGATATTCTTTTCAAACAGAAAGGTCATGGCACTTAATTCTTTTCCCTCATGTCTGTGTGATGTGATTTTAAATTAAAATAAAATAACGTTGTGCATGTTTGTAAAAAAATGCTTTATTAAAGATATTTGTTTCAGCTGAACATAAGTAACCGAGTACAGTAAATTTTATTCAATTGTTAACCGCCCAAAATACGACTGTGTTGTAATATCAACTGTTTACGAACTCAGCTGCCCAGAACATTGCCTGAGGTTTTCATCCTCTGAATTAGTCAACGATATTCCGGTATATCATGGTATTTTTTTCAATACCGATACCGGTATTGAAATTTGAATATTGCTTTTATGATATCGTAGCTTTCTTAACAATTGCATGCTTCTTAATTGACCTTCCTCGCCTGTCTAATAATTCCAGGAGAGATAACTTTATTGAAGGTTCCGTTTCATGATGAGGAAAATTTGGGATGAATGTGTTACTGACAAAACAAGCTTTAAAGTCCGTTAATCGAACCAAGGTGCGAGATGATACAGCTAAATTGCCTGTAAACGAAATAAAAGAATCATCCAGTCTACGGCAAGATGAAAGACGAAATAATGAAATTAAATTAAAAAATAAATAGAGGATTTTTTTTGGAATGGACACCTTAACGTGGTCGTGATTTGAAAATTTATATTTCACTTGCTAATCGCTAATGAGAACATTATCGTAACACCAGAAGAAATAGGTATTCTTTTTAGTATGTACGTTATTTATTCCAAAAGAATGTTTATGTTTTAATCCCAAATTAACTCAAAGTAGTTGCTTCGAAAGCGACGGACATTCATGTTTAAACGTCATCAGCGGATAGGCAACGAATCGCTTTCCCCGACGAAATTAATCGTCCGCGAAGCAGAATAGTTCCCTTAGCTTTTTACTGGAAGGTACACAGAAACGTTATCTGATATTAATTTAATACAATGAACATCAATAACAAGAAATGTTCACCTGACACAGCAAACATCTCTCCATTTCATTTATAACATTTTTGCAAATTTATTTTGTGCTCAATAAGACTATTTTTACTGTGATTATAACGTACAATCTCATTTTATAAGTGATTTTATTACACATCCATTAACCTTTAAACCACTGTGTTTAACGGAATGGCAGCTATGACATAAATGTTTCTGTATTCAACAGGTGATGTACAAACGGAACTTTTTCCCAGCACCGTTTTTCTTGTTCCTTTCACTTCGAGTCATTAGTTTAAACATTATTTATTTACAAAGTCATATAATACAAAAATTGTTACATACATTAATGCGGATTCGGCAGGAAGGTATAAGCTTACACAAGGACGCTTCCACCCAGAACAAATTACAAATGGTTACCAATGACAACGGCAGGTATGAGTGACTTTATTCTTTAGTTTTAACAGTATTTGTATTCATTACACAAGCGTCAGTAGTCGAGCTCACACATCGTCGCCCGAGGGGCCCCGCCTCCCGTACACCAGAATAACCCCTTAAGACACGGACAGTATATGAGAGTTTCACAAAAGACGTCTTGAGCCACTAGACATTTTTATTTTCTGTTTCAAAAACACTGTTCTTGCCCCCCCCCCCCCCCCCCCATCCCCCCAATTGGAGCAATCTCAACGAGCTCACTCCAACGAGGGGCCGCGAGCCATGTTTCTGATTCCAAAATTGAAAACATAATAAAATTTAAATGGGAGCTTTTGTTAATAAGTCCACCCGATCCTGGCCATTCCGGGAAGTAGAGGCGGGGACCACCGAGTAACGATATGTAAGAAGTTATTAGTTACGCTTCCAAAAGTTTCCAAATTTCGTTATACAATTATCGATCGTCTGTCGCGTTTGTGTGATCATGAAAACGTTTGAAGCAAAATAAAGTTGGTTCACAAAACATTAGTTAACCACAAATGAGATAATATTTAAAAAACAATCATTTTCAAATCACAATACAGCCCAGTCCCGTGGCCGTCTCGTTTTTTATTTCGGTAAATCTTCGGACATCTTGACATGCTTCGAACTTCTTTTAAAAACGTTTCTCCCAACTGTTTTGACAACTTTGTACTTATATTTTCACTAACAGTAATAGCCACCAAATGGTTAGGTGTAAACGGACACCAGCCGAAGAGAAACTGCGATACGAATTTCAACAAACACTGGTTCCGAAAAGGTGTATTGATTTTTTATCGATCCATTTGATCAGTACAGCTTCAAACAAAACAGACGGACTTTTCACCTTTGGGTTTAAACATTGGAATTAAAATTTGTTTATTTAAATACATTTGAATTCACGGGATGTGTAATAAACATAGAACGCGATGTGTGTTTGAATCAATGAGTGTTTTACGTAACTCGCTGGAATGGCGTAGTCATATTTAGCTCGAGCCAACGTTTCTTGCGAAATATGACTACGCCATTCCACCTCGTTATGTAAAACACCCACTGATTCAAACACACATCGCGTTCTGTCTATATATGTCTTTTCCCCTAGCAGTTTCAGAGTATCGTGTACGTACGACTCAACCTATATAAGTCACGTCATTAGTATCACTCACGTGCTCTCAAACCACCAGTGAAATTCCAAAAAAGAATTCACCGTTGTTATGGGCTAGAACTAGTCTAACCCCTATAAAGTTCATCGCGCATGTTTACATTGAATCATCAGAAATATTTCTGTTTCTGGGAAACAATAACCTACGGTTCACTTTTCCGACAACTGAAATATTCCACCACAATGAATCTAAAACATATCATAAACATTCATTCTTTGATCCACGCAAGAAATGTTTCTCTCGAGAGACTTGATTTTATCGAATTATTGATGACTTATTAAGACTATTGGATGTGTTTGTTCTAAAATAATTATGAATGGAGACTCATCACGTCTGTAGTTTATGATTACGCCACGTAGTTCCACTAATTTTATTAATACATTGATGTTTCCACGACGAGTTAAATATCCTTTGATTGAAATATCTGTAACTGGGCACGGAAAATGTCTGCATCTTTTTGTGAGTAAAGGAGCATCAATTGCAGTCAATTGCAAAACTCACGAACCGTGGGTGAACAAACAACCCATAACAGCGTCGGATCCCTTACAGAATTTTCACTGTTGACTTGAGATATTGTATCGCCCTCAGTTCAAAATTAAAATGGAGAAGACAAATTATATTTATTTCATTCACAGCATCGAATCTGATAAAAAGTATGATAAAAAAGATTGGAGAAAAAATCGACATGTCATCGTTGTTTGTCTGTTAGGATATGTACAGTACAGTCGCCGTAGGCTGGTCACTTTCCACGCGTGGGCAATATTTCCACGGACGCAATAATTTTAGATTCCAAACACTAATTACAGGAATAATCATCAAAAATTTAATTAATGAAGCATCGGGTACAACCCGGTGCTTCATTAATTAAAATTTTGCTGATGATGATTTTTACTACCTGGAAAACAGGTGCGTGGACATAACTGCCCACGTGTGGATTACGACTAATCCATGGCGACTGTACTGTAGTCACTGTACAAGTAACTCTCCAATCGACTCCAATGACGTGCGAATTGAGATACGCTTTGATTTATTTTGTCCGATTCGATTCGCACCAAACCAATAGATTAGTTCGATCCTAACAAAAGTAGTTCATCAGTGGAATAACAAGTGAAAAGCTTATTCTGTTCTGTGACTTTCATAATTGTATTATTATGAGTGATCATTTGCGTTACTCAAAAACATCACAATCCAGTCGAAATTCTCTGCCCACTTCTGTGATCACTGTATTATATGTAGGATTTCTAACGAGACACAACTTAATATATAATTATTAATTTCATTTAACATGAAATGTCTGAACCTCGTTCACTGAAGTCGGTCAGACACGACGTCTACCTGGGCTAAGGATCTGCGAATCACAAATTTCTTTTCGAATCGAATCTCGAATCGAATCGTGTCTCTGATATCGACATCGAATCGAATCCCGAATCGAATCTTAAAAGACAAGTTATTTCATATTGCATCAAACGGAAGTTACGGAACACTGTGATGACCCTTACGCGACGGAGTGAAGACCTTAAACACCAATAACTAAATATTCTCTGTAGCACCGTCGCTAAAACAGCTTGGCCTATTGTCCATAGTTTTAGTTTTTGAAGGCCTAACTTGTTACTATTCACGTTCTTTAGAACGTGAATAGTAACAAGTTAAGCCTTCAAAAACCAAAACTATGGATAATGTTCTGGGCCAAATTCACACCTTACCTAACAATTAAACATTGTCAATTACTCAAATAAATAGGAATTGAGCCTACATGAATGATTTTCTAATGACAGTTTTATCCTATTTTTGTTGGAAATGTAACAAATTGAAGTTAGTTTGAGATATTCGAAAAAATCGAATCCTGAGACTGATTCGGGATCGATCTCGAAGCATATGTATGGTATCGATATCGAATCGAATCTCGAATATTCGCAGAACCCTAACCTGGGCTCAGACCGATTGTAGTGAACGAGGTAAGGAAATGTCCGCAAATTCAAATCATGACGAATTTGAGATTTTTTTATCTAATATTAATTTACCCCCAACTAAATTTAACTGGATAACGCAACCCCATCATCATTCACAAAAATCGACAACTACATTTTATGTTTTCCTTTTTATATCGAGAACATAGCCTATGACCCATCATGGTAACGAGCTGGTTGAGCTCGCCGTTCCAGGAAGGGCCATAATCAATGTTTGCGAGGCAAAACATGAAATATGTTTAGTTGTTCAAAAAATAGATTGCAAATGTCTACTGGTCAGATTCAACAGTCTTTGAAATATAGAATATTAATTCAATTCTACTTCCGATTTCAACTCATTAAGCACAAGAAAGTGTTTAGTATCTGACATAAAGTTATAAACCATTTTTACGACGGTGGAATATCCACATCAGTCGAATTTCCATTGAGATCAAAAGTTTACAGTACGTGGAAAATGGATTGTAACTAAATCACACGTGGAGTGGAGTTATCACCCAAGCTATAATTTTCAAATTTTATACAGATCGACAACAAACACAAGCAAGGTTTCAGCCAATGGACCTCCGGGTTTAACCCGAAGGCCCATTGGCTGAAACTTTGCTTGCGGTGGTTAGGATTTGCAACAAATTTTCAAATTATTACTTGGGTGGAACCTGCGGGTAATTTAGTGATAATACACTCTCCCGCGGAGTGGAGTTATCACCCAAGCTATAGTTTTCAAATTTTGTACAGATCGACAAAAAACCTAAGCAATGTTTCAGCCAATGGACTTCCGGGTTTAACCCGGAGGCCCATTGGCTGAAACTTTGCTTGTGGTGGTTAGGATTTACAACAAATTTCCAATTATTGCTTGGGTGGAATCTCCACTCTGCGGGTAATTTAGTGATAATACACTCTCCACGTATTGTATGAATATACTCGTGTTTATTCAAGGATATAGTCAAATTGCATTCGAGGAAAGTTTTCTCGAAACATCTACGTATCATCCAAGAAATCTAAGTCACGCCGACCATCATAACTGTAATATGTTAATATGCAGTGCTTACATATCTTGGGATGTTAGAAAATATAAACGCGGTAACATGTGTTACCTAGTTTCGTTAAAACTGCGAATGTTTGTACGAGTTACCTTTGGGGGTCACTATTGTTCAGGCTGAGGTCGCGGTCCCTGGAGCTGAGGGGAAAAAAATGGTAAAAACAGTGAAATGGAGTGCCAGATGTGGAGACCCAGGAACACTTTCTTCTAGAATTCCCAAAATACCAGTCTAAAAGAACAAGATTCACGGGGAGTATAATGGGGAAGTGGGATGGGAGAATGAAGGACATGTGGTTAGGAGGCGACTCAAATGAGAAGGTTAATATGCTAATCGGAGAGATTGGGAAGAATGGGGCAAGGGATGTCATCAAGCTGTTCGTCTCCGAGTGTTGGCTGGAGAGAAGAAGCGTGGGAATAGGGAGGAAGTTGGTAGAACAGGGGTAACCAAGGCCTTCTCATACGAGAACCGCGACAAATCAGCGGCCGGCCAAAGTGTTATTATTATTACGGGCAACGAATAACTGGTTAGAATGTACTAAAAAGTAAACTATGATGCTTGCAATATTTTCGCGAAAAACTAAATGGTTTGGTTCAGTTTATGTACAATAATAGGGTTGTTCGGTCAGGAATTTCTGTTGTTTTTTTTTTATTTCAATCGTTTAGTTTCTTATACAGTCGTTTAACCCATTAATCAACACAACGCCGAAAACCCTCCATTACTGTTTACAAGATTTGTCATTCAAAATTTATATTATATGTCTAAAAAACATACCTTATGACACCTCATTGGAACGCGATCGTTGAGCTCATTCCAATGAGATTTCATAAGCTGTGTTTTTGAGGCAAAAAATGAAAATTTATTCTGATTCCAAACTTTTTTTTATCAAGTGTTGTTTCTTCTTCGGATAAGGTGAGGGGTTAAAATGTATTGCCGATATTCGTGGTGTACATGTATTTGGAACCAGACCGTGTGTATCAGCATCTATCATTTTAAATAGAGAGTAATCGCTTGACTGGACTGGTTACGTGAAATAATTCATGAGAGGTGAGGGACGTTGTACAAACACGAGTGCGCGAATGCGCACGAGTGTTTTACAATATAGTCCTTCGCCTCGGATGAATTATTTCACGTAACCAGTCCAGTCAAGGGATTACTCTGGTTAATACTTTTCATTATTAACGATAATTATATTATTTAACCCTTTACCTAACGTAACGGTCAAAAACGGTCAGTGCTATTCTCAAAACTCGCCAACTAATTTTCATTATTTTTTCATTTTTTGTCTCTAAAACATAGGTTATGACCCCTCATTGGAACGAGCTCGTCGAGCTCGTTCCAATGAGGAGTCCTAACCTATGTTTTTGAAACAAAAAATGAAAATAATGGTTATTCAAGAATTTTTTTTTGCAAGTGTCGTCTGCTTTTCATGGTAGGTAAAGAGTGAAAAAAAGCAACGAAATCCCCATTACGCACACGGCAAAGCGTTTTCGTTTGCGCGCACGGATACATGACGCAATTGTTGATTGCATAATTCACTTGTGAAGTTATCGTTTATAATCAAACCCAGAAATCCCAGTAAAACACACTTTGGAAAGTAATAAATTGATATAACCTTTTTTTCAAAGAGCACATAAAAGAGTGGCGTCGAGCATGGCAGTTAGGATCGGCTGGGGAAGCTGAAATATTTCATTGTTTTATCAGCCTTCAACAAATGAATGCATATACTTTGGCTAATATATTTCGAGAATGAGTTTTGAGTATTTTTAGTTTGCTCCTTCTTGGTAATACGTTCATCTGACTCACCTCAGGTTATGGGCCTGCGAATTGCCGATTTTGGTCGAATCGAATATCGAATCGAATTGGTGAAAACGAATCGAATTTCGAATCGGACTTCGAATCCAATCACAGTAAATGGATACATCATCAACAGAAATTCTTTCTTCCGAAATGATAACCCTGATTATTAAAAGACACACAGTTTTGGAGAGTGAAATTTTCTCCTCACCACTTCTCACACTGTAAATTGAGATATAAACCAATATACTAGCTATTGATTGAAACTGCAGTACGTTGAGAGTGTATTATCACTAAATCACCCGCAGAGTGTAGATTCCACCCGAGCAATAACTGCAGATTTGTTGCAAAGCATAACCAGCACCAGCAAAGTTTCAGCCAATGAACCCCCGGGCTAAACCCGGAGGTCCTTTGGCTGAAACATTGCTTGTGTTTTGTTGTCGATGTGTACAACATTTGAAAGTTATAGCTTGGGTGATAACCCTACTCCACGGGTGATTTAGTTACAATCCACTCTCCACGTACTGCATTCGAATTTTTGATTTTGTAGCGTCTAAACTGCAGCAATAAACATGTTTAAATGAACCTGGCTGATATGGCTGATACCTCACTTTTATCACATGTTTTCTTGAAAAAAAAACTGTTTTAAATCCGATCGACTCCATTCAGTTGTGAAGCCATTTGTTTTAAAATGTGGAATAACTAAAACGAAACTATAATTCAACGCCAAACGGAACCGATTCGCTTGTAAATTAAAGCCTGCTGTACTTCTGTGTACATAATAATCAGGGGTATTCTTTTAGAAAACCGTTGCTTTTGACGATGTATCCAGTAATTGTGATCGAACAGAACAATACTCAATATGAAATAATGTGATCATGTTGTGGAACAAATAATTTATTGACGTTGAACAGCTGAATAACTTTTCAATGTTCAAACGTTTTTATAAATGGTCACTGGTCATGTTGCCACATCGCTGCAAACACTGTTACCGCTTCAAGTCTGTACGTTTTTACTCAGAACAATACTCAACATAAAATAATGTGATCAAATACAATCTGGAAACATTCACGGTTATGGCTGAAGTATATTCGAAAATATTGAAATTTCCGATTTCGAATGGAATATTGACTTTTGAATCGAATTTAGAATTTTAGCAGGAGCCTACTGCAAGTGGATCTTAACAAATTCGAAAAAACTAAATAAATAAATAAGAACTGGGATTTGTGCAGGACTGGGTTCTCTTTCTTCCATATGTTGTGTTAGATGGATAGTACACAGCAGAAGGGCACAGCATGTCGACTGGAATGAATAAAAAGTCATTTTGGTATCAAAGATATCATGTTTTTACTTTGTAGGTTTTGGCTTTCAGTAATATTAATAGTTAGTGCATTACATCTAACTGACAAACAAACCCCTTTATTTCGTCACAAAATTCATCTCGGTGCATGTATCCGTCGAAATTTCTTCCTTTCAAGCATGCTTTAGCGGGGTCGCTGTCTGGTTTATTGATTGCCCATTCTAACCATGGAACTGATTGCTTCTTCCATGATATAAAAACTTTTGCATCTCCTTGACCAGTATACCCGTCCATCCAAACTTGCCCTGCAATTTAAACATAAATTATTACCATCTTAACGGGCGTTCTCCAGTGTATTAACATAGTTATAGTACAGTCGCCGTGGACTGGTCGTAATCCACGCGTGGGCAGTGATGTCCACGCATGCGTTTACCAGGTAATAAAAATCATCACCAGCAAAGTTTTAATCAATGAAGCATCGGGTTGTGATGCTTCATTAATTAAATCTTTGATGATTATTCCATAATTAGTGTTTGGTATCTAATATTCTTGTGTCCGTGGAAATACTGCACTCCGTGGAAAGTGACCAGTCCACGGCGGTCGTACTGTAAGTGGACCAGTAAAATGCTGACCGGAATTAGACCACGTTAAGTGACGTGTCGGTACATCAATGGGTTAACGATTTCAGTAATACTCAGATGCGTAAAGTAACTCTAACAAAAGGAGACACGTAAATTAGTTCTGTTTCATCTCCAAACTTTTTCCTCCTTTCGTATCACTCTTGACTATTCTTCAGACTTTCCTCGTGACCAACCGTCGTAATAATAGTAAAGAAGTTAACTTTGTCGGGGCTTTGCGGTTTATTGTCGGTCCGCCAAAAATGATTAGCAGTCCGCCATCTTATTAGCAACCCGAAACTGCGCCGGGTTGTTAAACATTTCTGCTATAATAAACGCCCCAAATCATGTTTTAGTTATATTAACCCATTACCCAAGACAACGAAAACTCAAAGCTGGTAATATAATTCTCCTATAATTTGAATGTTTCTTCAGAATAAATGACTTTCGGATGCCGCTGTGACGCTGGGTAAAGGGTTTAAACAGATCAGAGGTATATCACACTACGCGGTTTATTTAGTAGTCAAGCATCGCGGAGTGACGCTTCCACTTGCGTGAGAAATTCTGCAAATGTTTTATCTAACATTTATGAGAGCGATGGGTTTTTCATAACATGAACTATAAATTATCGAAAACATATTAAAATTATAACACGTGAGGAGAGGCAGACAATTATTTTCACGACAGTAAAAGTGTATCTACCAGCTACATAACGAATTTCTTTAGACTCCTATTATATTCCAAAATATTATTAAATCTTAATCGAAAGTGTACTTAGGTATTTTCGAATAATCGATTTTCAAATTTTGTTACAAATTGAACCCATTTGTGAACATTGTGCAAACACAACCCGCAAAACAGATGGGCTTTATTTTGTACGGTAGTTCAGCATCATTCCAGCATCATTCCTTTGGTTAAAATGATTCGACAACGAGTTGATGTGTAATTTGAATGATTAATCGGGTTTTTTTTATCTAAAATGTAAGACTTTTTCCATGGCGCGGATTATGAAATGAACGTCGTTTTTGTCATACGATGAACTGTGTAACGAATCTACCGTTTCTTGAGTTCATTGCAGATGCCACATTAATACACATAACGGACAATATCTCAGCGACTACTTTTTAGATACTAAACGATTACCTGTGTGAAATAATAAATCGATGAAATTTTAATTTGTTTAACGTGGAGCGGTTATTAATTTCCGACATTTCTGAAGACGAAGGGGAGATCACTCTCTATAGTGTATGCATGCAGTATAGAATTCATACAAAGCTTACATGTCGCACTTTAAAACCCAAGAACTCCACATGAACATATTATAGTAGTTAATATATTGGGTGAGAATGTTAGAAACAGAGAGCTATTGGGAGTCACATATATACTGATATGGAGAATGTACAGCACGCCCAGTATGAGGCGAGTTATGAGTTGCTTTCCATAGCCTCTAAGATAGCTAATGTGATTGAATAATGCGGCGAAAATTCCGAACGACAACAGCGAATACATTGCTGAAGCATGGCACCATCATATAGGTGAGGGTTCTTGTTTGGGAAAGCGATGTAAAATTTTTGAAACAGACTTCCACGCAACCATGATGCTGATGAGAGTCCTTTTCTTGTTAACTCACGATACACCGTTTAAAAAAATCAGCGCAGCCCGTGTTCTTTCTTTTTCTTCCTTATGACCAATCAAGACCTTTACGATTTCATAATGGCCGGAATTGTGCGCAATTAATTACGCCCAGCTCCCAAACCATGTGGCGAAAAATGTGATCGTCGCTAAAAAAGATTATCATATGTATGCTCTTAATTTCTGTTCATGCTGATGTTGAACGCGTATATAATTAAATTATGTATTCCTTGTGGATACCGGAAATATTTATTTACTTGTGCTTAACCAGCAGCTGAGGCTATATCGTGGCGACAAACGATTATGTGGGATAAAAAATACCACCAGAAAGTGAAATACTTTTAAAAACATGGAAAATTAACATTAGCTAGACAGGAAAGTGTGGTGTTTCCCAGGGCTCAGTTCTTGGACCATTCTTGTTTATTCTGTACACTTCTTTTCTAGGTCGCATTCTTAAAGAGCATGGCATATCATATCCCATGTACGCAGACGACACCCGACAGTACATCACATTCAATCCAACTGTTCCAAGTGAGTCAATAACATGGAAACTTGCATAAATCTCGGGCGGGAATGGATGGTAGACTTTAAACTGAAACTGAATGACTCTAAAACTGAATTCTTAGCGATACCCGGGGTTCGCATGCCTACACCCTCTGTTACATCAATTCTGGTTGGAAACAACATCACTATGAAAAGTGAATCGGCCAGACATATTGAACAGAATATGGACTCAAATTTAAAACTAGACACCCATATCAATAAAATGTGTCAAAAATGCTACTGGCAGCTTCGTAATGTTGAAAGACTGCGACGTTATCTTAACCAGTCAGCACTTGAAAAACTTGTGTACTCCTTCATCACCTCACAACTAGACTATTGTAATTCAATGTTATTAGGGCTGTCCCAGTGTCTGATTCAGATGCTTCAAACAGTTCAGAATACTGCTGCTAGGATAATTTCTGATACCAAACGCTCTGTTAAAAAACTACATTGGCTTCCAGTTAAACAGAGAACTGATTTAAAAATATTGATCCACAAACTGGCTCCAGTTTACCTGCAAGATCACCTCACTGTATATAAACCATAACGCAGTCTCAGATCAAAAAACAAATTCAACTAGTTGTACCTTTTAGCAGATCTAATCAGGCTCATGATCGTGTGTTCTCCATCGTGGGTCCCAGATTGTGGAATTCCCTGCCAATTAGTGTCAGAATTCCAGAAACTCTCGATGTCTTCAAAAGAAATCTTAAAACTTTCGTATTTACTGAAGCATTCTCCTGAACCTCTCTAAGAGGCAACCAACACAGATGTGACTCTTCATTTCCGAAAAGTGTATTTATTTCTGTCAAGCATTTTTGAGCATTATTTGTGGTTTTACGCTCTAGAAAATCAATTATTATTATTATTATTATTATTATTATTATTATTATTATTATTATTATTATTATTATTATTATTATTAAATAATTTGCGAAGGCAGTAGTGAATACTAATACCAACATTTGAATGTGTCCCGTGTAAATCAACCAGTTGACAAAATACTGTTTATATATGAGATGCAGTGAAAAGACTGAAAACGACTAAACGTTATTAAAAAGGCCGATTTCTTTGAGAAATGGGAAACTCTGATAAGAACTGATGTTGTAAAATAGTTCTTCTCTCAAAGACGGTACATTATAATATCGCTACCTGATGTAATTAAAATCAGTACAACCTAATATAATGTGTTGGAGTGTCAAGAAATATTGACAGTTAACACCCTTGAAGAGACGGTTTGATGATGAAGTTGCAGTATTTGTCAGTCTGGACTTGCGCCGTCCCAGTCGAGACAAATTGAATTTACATCCTATCCGCAGTCCGTTATCGTTGCGATGTCCCTGTTTGTACATGTTAGGTTTATTTATCTGATACGAGAATAAAGCAAATATGTTACCCACGCAGCAGGCGCGATAGACATTATTTATAGCAAATGACTGATTCTAGTTATTGTGATGAATTAACGGCAGCGTGGTCTGTGGTTTGCAAAGCGTCAAGGTTGAACATAAGCTCCAAGACGCAAACCTCAGTCTATGTTACCGTCAAATTCATCACAATGATGTATATGTTCCGATAAGTACCTACCCACAGCCCCAAACCTGCGAAGCGAAATGAACAAGACAACGCTTAATGATCAGAAATTTAGTAAATAAACTCTTCATTTATCCCAAGACTTTACTTGGCAAATAATCAATAAACATATAAAGGTCGAGTTAACTCCATCTCAGGTCAAATCGTAAAGTGATTTATAATTTAAACAACACTTCATTCGGAACATCGTCTGCTACACACGTGCAAGTCACTCTGTTGATGGAATAATTGGGCAATTGGCAATGTCATTTCAAATATTCCGCGTAGTGACGTCAGTAAGAAACATATGCTGCTGGAATCGTAAACATAGAAGAAACTACGTGTACTCTCATCCAACCAGAAGTCGATGATTTTAGTCTTATTAGATCCAGTGTTTTCAAGCTCTACCATGACCAAGTACCATGCTACATTGCAATTATAGTTTCTTTCCTCAAATTCTCTCACAAACACATCAGGTGCAATCAGAACCCCCGTGACCCTCGGTGCCCGAACAACGAATTGTCAAATGCCCTATATCCATACAATAGTCCATGCGACAGACCCCAAATTTTGAGGTATCATTACCAATTTGCTGAACAGATCAAACCATGATTTTTGGTTAGCCTGGTATCTGAAGTGTCTAAAAATGGTTGATGGCCTTTTAGGCCACTTTGCGAAATGCCATTTTGGCGGCCATCTTTAAATATGGCCGTCGTTTATTTCATCTCAATACAGGGTGTCAACAAAAACCTTCGTAATTCGACTCCAACATAACGAATTGATGTTTGAAATAGCTCAAAATGTTCGCAATGAAATTCTGCAGATCTTGATGTATAACATTTGTCATTTGGGTGATGCTGTTTCAAAAATTGAAATGATTTCCAAACAAATGGCTAAAATGACATTTTTTATTGCTATTTTCCTAATAGTTCCCTACCAAAGCATGCTAGGAACATGCTTTGCCAAATCATGATTGGATCATCTACAGTGATGTCTTAGGCACCAATAACAAACATCACATTGTCTCATTTCAATTGTTTAATCCAAGTATCATTTCTTCAACGAAGTGGTCTTCATGAATCTTACTCTCAACTTGACGAATGCATGAACACACCATCAGCAAAATGACAGATAGAAGTCCTGTGAGAAAGAAACGCCCTAAGATTGCTGAGTTGTCAACATGTATACTGTGTACAGAGCAATCGCCAACTGACGAACTCGTGAAGCCAAAAAATGCCGAATCATGGCAGATACTGTGTAATGCCGCCGATGTTTGACCCGATCTTGACTTTAAAAATAGAACATTCAGAATCTGTGCCAAATGTGCTCTATCACCGTGAATGCAGAGCAAAATTCACACATAAGAAGAAACTCTCTAAGTTGAAGAAGTGGTATAATGAAGATGAGAAAGAATGTACGGAACAGAGATATTCTACACGCCGAGGGACGACAGAAACCGCCCGCGTATATCAAAAATTGTGTGTATTTTGTGAATGCAAGAACAAGTGTTCAAGAGGTACATCAACACGGGAAACATTGATTCAAGCGGTAGATCTCAGAGCTGACATGACACTTCGAGGTGTTGCAGCTGAAAAAAATGACCAAAAGATGCTGGCAATTACTTCAAGAGATATTGTTGCAGCTGAGGCGTGTTACCATGCTTCATGTTACAAAATGTACACCAGTATGCGAGGGCAGAAACACTCAAGTGATTCTGGGGTAAAAGATCGGATTGATGACTATAAGAGAGCGGAAACCGCAGCACTTCGGACGTTGTATAGGTATATTCGTGTCAACCTGTTTTCAAACCCACGCATTGTCGGAACTGACTTCAAAGCTTGTGTCTCTGCTGCGGGATGAAGGCATTAATGACATTCGATTATCTATCAAAACGCATATCCACAGAAACCTTAAGTTGGAATTTGATGACACTCTGCATTTTTTTCTGCAGGATCCGGGAAACGTGTCTATCTTACACCAAACAACCTTTCGGCAGATTCCATTGCTTGTGACTATATCAATGTGAAAGACAAACTGGACAAATACAACAACAGTCAACAACGTGAACAACTGATTGATCAGGTTGCTCAAATAATAGGGATGAAATTTTAGAATGCAAGAAAGAGCAGGCCTGGCCTCCCAAACCATAGGAATTGACTGAGGACTATGTGAACTTCCCCATTGCCTTCACAATTTTCTGCATGCGCTTCTTGGTGGTAGTCAGTCTGACACCTCTGATAGAGTTCAAAGACTGTCGTTCTCAATAGGACAGGACATGATAAGTTCTGTTACAAATGCTCGTGTTCTAACACCAAAGCATATCGTTCTTCCATGGGCTGTAAAAGCATTGACCGGTAATGTTGAACTCATTAAGACACTGAATCGCCTCGGTCATGCATGTTCGTATACCCGGTTACAGGAGATTGATACAGCTTTGTGCATCGAGAAGCTGAGTGGTGTTGACGAAGACCGACCCGCCATCCCTTCGTGGACACACCCAGGCATCCCAACTGTATTGGCCTTCGACAACATCGATAGACAGGAAGAAACGGGCAGTGGTGGGGGTACTTCCCATCGAGTGAATGGTATTATTATTCAGCCACAAGTTATGTCATGCGCACCAGAAAGAAAATCACCCGATAACAAAAAGGAGAAAAGGCCTTCCATAGAACTGCCTGAGCACAAACTGCCAATTTATATCTCCACCAAGAGATCACATCCTCCGCCACTGAAGCCTGCCAACCTATCGTTTCTTCTAACCGATGCAACTAAACGTACAAGGCAAAAAAACTTTCCTATGGACGTTCATCAGACTCCATGACACTGCGAACCAAAAAGTTAGCTCTTGGACTGGGTTTAACATCAAAACCAGGAACAATGTAATTGTACAGCCTGACAAGATTGGGTACTTGTCTACAATCAATGCGCCAGCAACAGAACTGTCGACTGTTCAAGAGATCCTATCACAATCTGTCTCAATTCAAAAGCACCTATGCCTGGATAAGATTGCAGTTGTCATGGACCAAGCACTGTATGCTAAGGCAACATAGATTGTATGGAAACAGCAACTTAGGTTTGAGAATATATTACTGATGATGGGTATCTTTCACATAATTTGTAATTTGCTCTCAATCATTGGGAAACTATTCCGCGAAGCAGGACTGCGGGATCTTGCTGTTGAGTCAGGAGTGATAGCTGAGGGGTCAATTGATAACGTTCTTGATTGGAAGCAGTATAACAGAGGTGTTCGTCTCCACAAGCTTATATATGAAGCTCTGATGCGTCTGGTGTGGAAGCGGTTTATCGAATGGGTGGAAAATGACAACAGTACTGACCTGCCACATTTGGATGAAACATTACGAGTAGTGACGAGTATTCATGATGATACGTGTTCAGCCACTCTCGAATCTAGCATGGGTAATGGGTCCTGCCAGAGGATACTACATCTGCTACAATGTTACCTGGATGTTCTGCGCCATGACAATGGACATTTGGCAGCTTTTTGGATGACCTATCTTGACATTGTTGAGATACTACTAGGTCTGATACAAGCAGACCAGGAAGGTGATTGGTACCTTCATTTGTCGAGTATCAGGAGCATGATTCCCTGGTGTTTTGCATTGGATAAGACGAACTATGCTCGTTACCTGCCCGTGTATTACTTACAAATGACGCAATTGAAGGAGTCATGCCCAGACCTTCATGTTCATTTCGAAAATGGTGGATTCTCAGTACAACTAGGGAAGGCAAACCCTTTTGGCAATATGCAGTTGATCACACAGTTGAGGAGACAGTAAATAAGGACACCCAAACAGCGGGAGGAACCAAAGGCTTCAGTCTAAAACACAGTTCTGTTGAACGGTTTTACCTAACGGCTGAACACAGAACAGAAGCTATGAGACGTCTTCGAAGTCTTGTATCAATGTCTTATCAGCAAGGACTTGGTCATGCTGACCTGCAGCCATCGAGAGTGAAGAAGGATGAAGCTGATGTTACTTCAATAGTTGAAATGCTGGTAAACAACTGGATCAATCCATTCTCCAATCAGCCTTCGGACCTTGTAAATCTGTCCACGGGAGCGGCAGCAACACCAGCAATAACGAATGATTTGCTGAAAGTTCATAGCAAAGGCGAAGAAGCCACGAAAGTTCATATGGAGAAGCTGGAGAGAGGAACAGGATTTTATGATTCAATCACGAAAGTGAAATTACAAACATTCAGTGCCTTACAGAAAGCGACATGTGTTAAAGCCAGTGGTAATAGAGAGATTATCCTGAAAGCAGACAATCGTGTGTTTGGACAGATGTTACTGATTGCACAGACCAGGAAGTTAGATATGAAAGAAGTACTAGGATATCCCCTTGGCCCCAAACCATGGGCATTGACAAATCCTGATGGCACACTGAAAAAAAAAGGAAAAGCAACATTAGGCAGACATCTAGAGAAAGATGTAGCAAATGTTGACTTACCGACTGTCTCTCGGACAACTGTGGTCGACGCCATTGCAATAGTACAGACTACTCATGCGGAGAATATTACATTTGATGAACTATCTGATTTGGTCCTGAAGAAAGTCCTTCGTGAGGATCAGAGTAGTGAACGGAGTGATGTTGTTTTCGACCTGTACCGGGATCAGTCTATAAAAGCTGCTGAGAGGGTCAACCGTGGTTCAAAGAACTGTATTCAGTCAGATTAAGCCGGGTCATCGTGTTAAGAACTGGAAACGGATTTTAGCTAGTACAGAGAGCAAGGCGAAACTCACGGAGTTCCTAGCTGAAAATTGGAAAGAACGGCACAGGGTGAACAAACTCGGCCAAGTAATACTGATGGTGACATCGGGTGAAAGATGTTTCAGAATATCGAAGGATGGAGTGTTGGAGGTTGACGAACTTAGATCAACGCACGAAGAAGCAGACACTCGAATGATGATCCATGTGAAACACGCTGCAAAAAAGTACCGAAAGGTTGTAGTGATTTCGGAAGACACGGATGTCTTCATAATATTACTCTCCCTTCACTCACAAATTGGCACCAGTATTCTACTGAGACAGGGTAAAAAGAATTCAGTGAGACTGATAGACATATCAAGGTTGGGGACAGTTCTTGGGAAGGATGTATGCAGTGCATTGATTGGTGTGCACGCATATACAGGTTGTGACTCTGTTAGCTCTTTCTCTGGTCAAGGCAAAGTCAAAGCTGTTAAACTACAAGAACCAGGCCTACAGGGAAATGTTCACAAGCTTTGGACAAGATTGGCATGTTACAGAGGATCTATTCAGAATGATGCAGGCTTTCACATGCAATATGTACTGTTTGAATACTAACATAAAAGATGTCAACACTCAGGTATGAAATGTTTCGGTCAAGAAAAGGTGACATTTCGTCAGGACAGTTGCCCCCATGCGAAGATGCTTTGAGACAGCATACAAATCGAGCCAGTTACCAAGCGGCGATCTGGAGGAGAAGTCTGGACTATTCTCCAATGATACCCAGTCCAGCTGATGGCAACGGATAGCAACTGACAGGACAACTTGAGATTTGGTGGCTAACAGGAGTGCCAGCTCCAGACGTCGTCCTCGATTTTATGTCATGCAAATGCCCTAAACGCTGTGACGACAACTGCCCCTGTGTTCTGAATGGATTGCACTGCACCCCAGCTTGCAGATTAGTGGACTCTGAAAATTCAGAGAAAGAGAATGAGAACCAATCCTTGGATGATAGTGACAGTGACGAAGACTGATCCTACCGCGTGAGTCTAAAAGGCTTCAAGACCACTATGTCAAAGACATCATCATTAATCAGAAACAAAGTTGAAATATGTCAGTTTAGTGCTTATTGTAGGTGCCTAAGCCATTACTCTAGATGATATAATCTTGATTTGGCCAATAATGATCCTCACGCAATTCGGTAGAAAACTATTGTGAAGATTTCCATGGAAAAATGCCAAAAATTTAGCCATTTTTCGAGATTTATCTCTATTTTTGAGCAGTTATCTTCAGGCAAACAACAATAGTGATATGTTAGTAGATGCAGAACTTCATTGCGAACCTTATGAGCTATTTAAAACATCAATTGGTTATGTTGGAGCCGAATTACGAAGGTTTTCGTTTACACCCTGTATTGAGATGAAATAACGGCGGCCATATTTAAAGATGGCCGCCAAAATGGCATTTAGCAAAGTGGCCCAAAAGGCCATCAACCATTTTTAGACACGTCAGACGCCAGGCTAAACAAAAATCGTGGTTTGATCTGTTCAGCAAATTGATAATGAATTTCAATCTGTCACATGGACTACAACTACGAAACTTTGGAATGATATTCCAGTAAATATACGGGTAAATTCGTCTATATCGAATGTTAAATTCTATTCATACCATGATTGCTTATTCTACTATATATGAAAAGCTTATGACATAGATTTTAGCTCTACACACCAACCGTGATGAACACGTCAGTAATGGGATTTTAATAGTAACAATTCACACGTACAGTAGAACTACATTCCCGTTGACGTTTGGTGACGTCGACCTGAATGCACACTTGTCTAAATTTATCGAGCGTTGCATCGCGAAGAGTGGATTTTCGGTACAGCAATCTTAATGCCCACCTTTACTCGAATCAACTAACAGAAAGTCCCTATTGTAGTAATTAGAAACTATCGATCACGATCTTATAAAAATCATCTTGTGCTCTGATATACACGACAACACAATAGCTCTCATCACACATGTTATAGACTGCAGTGTCTTATTATATGGCTCACAGTTAGCCCAGTGCGACAAACACCGAAATCCTAAAAATAGTCAATAGATATATACTTACCACTATGCGTTTCGAACGCCAGTCATCGAAGCCAAAAACACGTATATTGTATCACTTCAGCCTTTGCATTCTATTTGTCTTCAGGATTTATCACTGTGTACCATTCTATTTTACTGTGATTTAAGCAACCTACGTGGCCACGAAGGAATGCCATGCTATTGTGACATTGTGACTGGTAGTTGTTTGCTCGGTTTACGATATTAGTACTACCATACTTTATATTAATTTTATTAAAGTATTATCCAAATTAACCCTTTCAACACTGGTAGTATCTTCCATGCCAGTTAAATGGCAGAAATTGGAAGAGTCCATATCCATTATTTGGGGTAGAGCAATTAATATTTTCAACGTGCAGCCTTCAGGCTGCACGTTGAAAATATTAATTGTTTTACCACACACGTTCACTTATTAGCCATCCTACCTAATGAAATTATGACGTATTGTGTTCCTGGACCGGAAAAGCGGCCTCTAGTGTTGAAAGAGTTAACTGGTAGAGTGCCGGAAGCCCATATGTTGGCTTTGTTCTGAAGTGCAAGGACCATAACTTAAAAGCTTCATGTTCAATGGATGTCATTTATATGATCTTGGAAGTGAAATTATTTAGCCTTTAAGGAATTGCCTTTTTACAATTTATGGACAAACTTGACAACCACAAATAATTTACCAGTTAACACCTGAGGTCTCTGGTGATCACCAACAAACTATGTCTTTAAAGGATAACCACTCTTAGTTTGTTTTTATCTTTTTTCTATTTTATTTACTGGCAAAAGCTTTCTTTAGCTTTTGGGGAAAACTCATCTCAGGTTATCCACAATCGTCAGCTTAAAACGGGCTCCCAGTGCATATGCCCCCCTTTTCCTCTCTCACTTTGTAAGGGGATTACCTTTCTTGGTTCAAAATTTCTTCACGATGGCAGTATCAATAATATCGGCTTGTCAGTACTACGGCCGCCTTTTAATGTGATTGTTTGACTTCTTATAAAAAAGACATTTCTTTTATTCTCTCTTTCTGTTTTCTGCTGTTTAACTTTTGCTTTATATGAATAGTGTTTACCTTGTAAGCTGTTACTGATTATAAGTTATCTCCTCCAACATATATGCTATATGGAGATTTGATACCTGGACGTCGGTTTTTAAACACCGAGCCACAGGCGAGGTGTTTGAATGAGGCATCCAGGTATTAAATCTCCATATACCATACATGTTGTCGGAGAAAATGTTTTTGTCCCGTTTGAGACACAATACAACTTAGTGGGAATACATTTGTGTACGCATTTCTCAGCTCCACAATTATTTGGACCAAATTCTTGTAAATAATTTTGTTTTAAAAATCACAGAAGACAACAGATAGAGTTACATACCTTGGGTCGTTAAGGAAACAAGTAAACAGTATTTTGTTGACATATCGTCCCCAGAGTTGGTACTCAGGGGACGAATTATTTACTCTTATGTTATTTTGGTTCGAGTTTTATAATGAGGCCAGCGGAAGCGAAAAACTTTCATTGAAACCATCTACCTCCAATGTTTCGCGTGCCCTTATACCCTGGATGTTGCACGCTCTCATATACCTTGGATGTTGGGCACACCCTTTGTCATGGCTATTTGTCCAAGTCATTCTGACCAACCAAAAGACCGAATTTATCGGATATAGGGACAAGAAAGCTTATATGTAAATATATGATCGAGGCATCGACACAATCATAAGCCTAATGGCTTAATGTCGAATCATCATCTATATATAATGTCAACACGTTATCCTTTCATTTGAATTAACCCCTAACCTGCTGCTGGCTGATATTCCTGCCATGGACAGAAAATGTTTTGCCACTTGAATATGTAAAATTTGGGTATTCTTGTATCCAAAATTATATTTCAGTTCCGCCGTGTATTCGTCAATCGAAGCGGTGATGCAAAGAAACTTATGAATGAAAGTTCAAACAGTGTAGTAAGTAACATTAAGGGTGGTCTCTGGCTTGTGAAATTATTCTTTATTATTATCTTATTTTATTTCTTTAAGGTCTCCGAATGGAGATTGGTCAGTTCGTACTTTATGTTACAGTAATTGATCTCATTAAGAAAACTGTAAACGTGTAAAATATAAAGCAACACATGCGTTTGAATGGGTTCATGCTTATCTTGCTGGTTTGATGCAGCTCGCGTCTCGCCGTATTCTTGCACGCAACCATTTCTCATGCGATAACCATTAACCCATTCAAACGCTGGTGTGGTCCTGTCTAATGATCGTCGCTATCGTGAACCCTTTACAACTGCACTAACAGTTACATCTGCCCACCGCTGTCAATACTGACCACACCATCGTGGTAAAAGAGGAAAGTGTTAAGGAATTGTTCTCTAAGTGGAAGCTCGGTATGGGTGGACAATCAAAAGCGCATCAGTGGCGGGTCATGGGCTCTCAGTTTGGGGTTTGCCACATTTCAGTTATGGGTCATAATGGGAAGCATCTTCCGGGTCGTGTGGCGGCGATCTGTGTGCGGTCTGGCGGCGATCGTGACACGGGGTGTCCCACTCTCGTTGTTGGGGTACGGATGTGTCCCTTGTGGAACATAGAAGGCCAGTGTAGCCCTCCTGTGGCTTTTCAACAGGATTTATAGATGTACGCATGTGGTGCGGTATTATTTTCCAAAGGTATATCTCTTCCTCTGGTAGAAGTGGTCCACGTTTTATCGCGGATAATATCGCGTCCCTGGTCTCGATGCTTGTGAAAAACAAGAATAAGTTTGAAAAAAATACACACATTACCCTGTACGGAATCTCTGATAATATCGCGTTCCAGGTCGTTGTGCTTCAGGGGTGAATTTATTTGGGATTCGCCCAAGATTCTGTTTACGTGGCTTCCTCTCATCTGTCAACTTCGTGCTTCCATTTCGTCAAACTACAGTACGTGGAGAGTGGATTATAACTAAATCACCCGCGGAGTGGAGTTATCATCCAAAATATAACTTTCAAATTTTGTACATATCGACTAAAAACACAAGCAATGTTTCAGCCAATGGACCTCCGGGTTTAAACCGGAGGTCCATTGGCTGAAACTTTGCTTGTGCTTGTTATTCTTTGCAACAAATTTGCAATTATTGCATGGATGAAACCCCCACTCTGCGGGTGATTTAGTGATAATACACTCTCCACGTACTGTAAAGAACCATTATAAATTGCATATCAGTACAAATCAGCAAAATTCTGATGACCATGTCCTTTGAAGAACACAATGCGATTCATGTAAAGCGATGCGGAATGGCTTTACTGCGAATATTTATTTATTTATTTATTTATTTATTTATTTATTTATTTATTTATTTATTTATTTATTTATTTAGTTGGAATTAACTACACGTTCAACAGCTACGGTTATAACGTGTCTGTAGTTGTACGCTTTGAGAAAGTCGGAGGACCAGAAAGGAACCAAAGAGCGCAGGTAAATAACTGTCTGACTACACATCTTACTACGTTCCATCCCACAATTTATTTATTTATTTATTTATTTATTGGTATTTAAGGTCATGAACTTATGCACAATGGCTAATCATGACCGTATTCCACCCAACAAGTTAAGTTAGCATCGATTGAAGGCATGTGTACCATCGACGTGCAGCAAGTTTGTTGCACACAAAACACCGGGCACCCATTTGGGCAAATGGGGTCATTTTGGAAGGACACAACGGACAAAACGCGTGTCGGGATCGAGTCTACGACTCTTCGACCTGAGGCCCAATGCTACAACCAGTGACGTACCCTGTGTTCTTACTGCAGAAACATCAAAAACAGGCAAATGTGGGCCTAAAGCGTGATATGTGGGATCATATGTAAACTCATCAAACAAACCTGGGCTAGGTCGTTCGCGAAGCGATTCTGTAAAACGCAAACGCATAGATAAACTTTCCATCAGTATGAGATGTCCTCCATCCATTTTACAGTTTGTTCTTGCTTCAGACTGGTTTACCTTTGTTTTATTATATTTCAAGCACAGTTTAATGTCTGTATAGATCCACAAGATGTAACCTTTGTCACTGGGACAAAAACCTGTAAGAGAAATTAATTCAATTGATAATATACTACTCAAAGTTTGCTAAGCACCAAATATTTGACACATCATTGTGAAATTTGCTTGTGACATATTTGCGATATTGTTGGTGGATATGATTGAGGAATCTATCGAGACGGTCCCCAGTAATTACATTAGCTCTCTTGGTGGGCAGACTTTTCGTGACTGTCATGTACTCTTGATTTTCATGATGTTTTCGTGTACTGTCTACATGTACATGACATGTGTAGGGTATTCAATCTTCATTTCAACACAGACTCTTGTGATTTAATAATTGAATATGGCAAATGCAAATGTAAGAAGACATTTGTCTGAAGCAGAAATGTGGCGGGCTGTACGGATGGTGGAGCAAGGGGCTACCCAACGACAGGTTGGTGAAGCCCTTGATGTGCACCATACGGTGATCACCAGAGCCTGGGCAAGATGTCAGCAAAATGGCACACCAGTACGACGGCGTGGTGATGGCAGAGACAGGGCAACATCTGCAACTGAAGACCGGTTTTTGATCATTCAGGCCCGTAGGAACTGCTTTGCGACAGCAACCCAGCTTCGCAGTGACCTTCAGAATGCATCCGGGTAAAGGCTTAGACGCAGCCTATCCGCGCAAGGGTGCACGAAGATGCTCTCCGATCGAGAAGACCAAGCATTTGCATTCCGCCAGACACGATATGAATGAGTCACGGACCACGTTGGATTGACCAGAGAAGATTGACGACCTGTCCTTTTAAGAGATGAGTCAAGGTACTGCCAAGACCACACAAATAGGCGTTCTAGGGAATGGAGAAGACCAGGAGAGCGATTCCATTCAGCCAACATTGCTGAGCATGACCGCTATGGCGGAGGGTCAATCACGGTCTGGGGCTGCATCAGCAGGGATGGATGTACAAAGCTCTGTGTCCTTGAACGTGGTACATTGACTACCCATCGGTATATTGATGAGATCCTGGATGGCCACGTCAGATTGTATGCAGGTGCAGTAGATGACAGATTCATTCTGATAGACGATAATGCCCGTCCTCATGTAGCCCATGCTGTCGGGGAGTACCGACAGAGGGAGTGGATTGAGCGTATGGACTGGCCAGCAAGATCCCCTGACATGACCTCAATCCAATCCAACATGTCTGGAATGAGTTGCAGCTTGCAATTTCAGCCCGTCCAGTCCAGTCAAGAAGTGTCCAGGAGCTTAGTGCCATGCTGGTCCAAGAATTGAACAACATCCCACAAAATGCCACCAGGAACCTAATTGGGAGCATGAAAAGGCGTTGTCACGCTGTAATTAGCAGTAATGGGTCTCATACTCGATATTGAACCCATACCAGTTCGTTCCGTCAATTTTTTGGCATATTGAAAAAAATCCTCTTTTACTAATAATATCCATTTTCCATGGTTTCTGTACTTAAATCATTAAAGATATAATTAAATAAAAAATATATTCACTTTTCATTATAATATTTGAATTAAAATGTAAAACAGGTAGTTGGATATACTTGGTGCTTAGCAAACTTTGATTAGTATATCTATGCTACATGTAGGTTGAGTTGAGATCGCAAAATGAATCTCGATACGTCATCCATCAAATCGCGACCAGCGTCACTTTTTGCAACATGAAGATCGTATGTTCCAAGAATACTAAAATCCTTGCCCTCTAATTGGACAAAAACTCGCGTAGTGTTTTCTATGCTAATGTCTCCAGTAGCTATGTTACCGTTTGACATCACCACACGAAATATTTGAAACGACGTTGCCCGTTTCGCCATTATTTCATCAACAGAATGACGGTAAACCGCTTCTTTTTTCTAGACATTCACACGTGCAGCAGACGACACTCCGAATGAAGTGTTTACATTCCTGTTACTATAGGTGTGCAACTTGTATTTAGCAAACAAATTCAGTCTATTGTGGCCAAATGCATTAGATGCATTGGTGGAAATTGTTATCCAGCATATTATCTGCATATTTGTTGTTTGCCCAAGAGTTATTTTGTTTTATTTTCTTGCAAATTCCAGGTTTCTTTGTGTACTTCAAATTCATCCTGTTTGATGTTATGATGACAGTGTTTTCAAGCGCCATGATTGTGTAGAATAAAGAACCCACGTTGAACTTTCATCCGCCTCTGAGTTATTTATTACTACTCCTTAGTCCAGGCACATTAGACATAAAAATGAGAAAGTAAGGAAAAAAATCGGAGAAAGCTGATTTTTTTATATGTTTCCGGGACACACATTGCGGATAAAGTGTGAAAAGTCCCCGCGAATCCGAGTTGAGCTTTTTTAGTTATAGCGTTTTTTTGATGAAAAAAAAAAATTTAAAAAAAATTCGACCCAGCTCCATATTTCTCATTCTTATTCGCCTTAGTAGGGTGAGAATCATAAATATCGTGCTGAATTATATTGAGAATACATATCCCCAACAGAAACTGCCAACTTTGTACCAATCGTCACACTCAATGTTGAAATATTCACGAAAATGTACAAAATTACGAAAAACAATTTATTGTTTTCATACACACAACGGTACACAACGTCCATTAAATCAAATCTACGACTACTTTGGGAGTTAAATTATATATCAAAAATTGCAGAAAAGCAGTGGCTTTATAATGATATATAACAATAGTCATTTATCCCATAATGAACTGGTGAAACGTGTGAAATATTAACCATACCCCCTAAACTCAAATTCAAACGGCATCGAACACTAGATAACATAGATTGCACAGAAGTCAATGAAATATTCTGTGGACTTGCCAGAGGTGACTGTACAACAGCTGACGCTGTCAATCAAGAAAGTGTCAACCATCTACTGTCAAAATTACACGAACTGCTCCAGAATGCGTCCGTAGGACGCACAGGAAAGCTTTGGGTACAATACTACGAGCAAATAGGTCTTCTCCAGTTGTTCTTGAGAGCAGAGCGCACAGGCGACTGGGAACTCCACACATATTGTGTTCGCAATATGATTCCAGTATTTCACGCAGGTGGTCATTTTGCATACGCAAAAAGTTCTCATCTCTATTTGCAGCAGATGAATGAGCTAACAGAAATAATGCAACAGGATGATTTGAAGTTGTTCACTGAGAAAGGTTACTTTACCATAAGGCGCTCAGATAAATTCTGGGACGGGATATATTCTGATCAGACCATATAGCAGTGTTTAATGAGAATGTTCAAGCTCCCTGGTGGTCTCACACATGGCAGGGGAAAAACCGATAGCACTGTTGCGAAATGGGTACATGGACTACCTCTTTGCCTTCCGATATGTAATGCTCTCGAAAATTTTGTTCATGTTCACACTGGTCATGGCGAACAACATCGGGATCTCCGTCAAAGTTCACAATTGACTGATGCCAATGATATCACCAAATTATTGAACTGGCTCAGAGTGCATTCCCCCTTTCAGAATAGAGATCCACTACAATTAGTCTCTATAGCGACCGGGCTTGTGGCCGACGAAACTGTGAACTGTGACCAAGTTCGCAAAATTGGTGAATCTTGCGTATCGAATGTTGTAAGCCAAACGTTCAACAGCATCAAACTACGACGTGTTGACACTGTGAAGTCTTTCGCATCGATGGCAAATAGCATCAACGTCCGTGGAAGTAAGGTAGTGATTGACCCCACAATTCTGTTCAACCGCATCACATGTGTTATTCAGTCACAAACAGAGATGGAAGAGTATCTCAAATATGAACTCGCCCCGAAACCACCAGCATTGTTTGATTCTGCTGGAATGAGGAAGACACAGAAAAGACCTTGTAAATCTGTCCACGGGAGCGGCAGCAACACCAGCAATAACGAATGATTTGCTGAAAGTTCATAGCAAAGGCGAAGAAGCCACGAAAGTTCATATGGAGAAGCTGGAGAGAGGAACAGGATTTTATGATTCAATCACGAAAGTGAAATTACAAACATTCAGTGCCTTACAGAAAGCGACATGTGTTAAAGCCAGTGGTAATAGAGAGATTATCCTGAAAGCAGACAATCGTGTGTTTGGACAGATGTTACTGATTGCACAGACCAGGAAGTTAGATATGAAAGAAGTACTAGGATATCCCCTTGGCCCCAAACCATGGGCATTGACAAATCCTGATGGCACACTGAAAAAAAAAGGAAAAGCAACATTAGGCAGACATCTAGAGAAAGATGTAGCAAATGTTGACTTACCGACTGTCTCTCGGACAACTGTGGTCGACGCCATTGCAATAGTACAGACTACTCATGCGGAGAATATTACATTTGATGAACTATCTGATTTGGTCCTGAAGAAAGTCCTTCGTGAGGATCAGAGTAGTGAACGGAGTGATGTTGTTTTCGACCTGTACCGGGATCAGTCTATAAAAGCTGCTGAGAGGGTCAACCGTGGTTCAAAGAACTGTATTCAGTCAGATTAAGCCGGGTCATCGTGTTAAGAACTGGAAACGGATTTTAGCTAGTACAGAGAGCAAGGCGAAACTCACGGAGTTCCTAGCTGAAAATTGGAAAGAACGGCACAGGGTGAACAAACTCGGCCAAGTAATACTGATGGTGACATCGGGTGAAAGATGTTTCAGAATATCGAAGGATGGAGTGTTGGAGGTTGACGAACTTAGATCAACGCACGAAGAAGCAGACACTCGAATGATGATCCATGTGAAACACGCTGCAAAAAAGTACCGAAAGGTTGTAGTGATTTCGGAAGACACGGATGTCTTCATAATATTACTCTCCCTTCACTCACAAATTGGCACCAGTATTCTACTGAGACAGGGTAAAAAGAATTCAGTGAGACTGATAGACATATCAAGGTTGGGGACAGTTCTTGGGAAGGATGTATGCAGTGCATTGATTGGTGTGCACGCATATACAGGTTGTGACTCTGTTAGCTCTTTCTCTGGTCAAGGCAAAGTCAAAGCTGTTAAACTACAAGAACCAGGCCTACAGGGAAATGTTCACAAGCTTTGGACAAGATTGGCATGTTACAGAGGATCTATTCAGAATGATGCAGGCTTTCACATGCAATATGTACTGTTTGAATACTAACATAAAAGATGTCAACACTCAGGTATGAAATGTTTCGGTCAAGAAAAGGTGACATTTCGTCAGGACAGTTGCCCCCATGCGAAGATGCTTTGAGACAGCATACAAATCGAGCCAGTTACCAAGCGGCGATCTGGAGGAGAAGTCTGGACTATTCTCCAATGATACCCAGTCCAGCTGATGGCAACGGATAGCAACTGACAGGACAACTTGAGATTTGGTGGCTAACAGGAGTGCCAGCTCCAGACGTCGTCCTCGATTTTATGTCATGCAAATGCCCTAAACGCTGTGACGACAACTGCCCCTGTGTTCTGAATGGATTGCACTGCACCCCAGCTTGCAGATTAGTGGACTCTGAAAATTCAGAGAAAGAGAATGAGAACCAATCCTTGGATGATAGTGACAGTGACGAAGACTGATCCTACCGCGTGAGTCTAAAAGGCTTCAAGACCACTATGTCAAAGACATCATCATTAATCAGAAACAAAGTTGAAATATGTCAGTTTAGTGCTTATTGTAGGTGCCTAAGCCATTACTCTAGATGATATAATCTTGATTTGGCCAATAATGATCCTCACGCAATTCGGTAGAAAACTATTGTGAAGATTTCCATGGAAAAATGCCAAAAATTTAGCCATTTTTCGAGATTTATCTCTATTTTTGAGCAGTTATCTTCAGGCAAACAACAATAGTGATATGTTAGTAGATGCAGAACTTCATTGCGAACCTTATGAGCTATTTAAAACATCAATTGGTTATGTTGGAGCCGAATTACGAAGGTTTTCGTTTACACCCTGTATTGAGATGAAATAACGGCGGCCATATTTAAAGATGGCCGCCAAAATGGCATTTAGCAAAGTGGCCCAAAAGGCCATCAACCATTTTTAGACACGTCAGACGCCAGGCTAAACAAAAATCGTGGTTTGATCTGTTCAGCAAATTGATAATGAATTTCAATCTGTCACATGGACTACAACTACGAAACTTTGGAATGATATTCCAGTAAATATACGGGTAAATTCGTCTATATCGAATGTTAAATTCTATTCATACCATGATTGCTTATTCTACTATATATGAAAAGCTTATGACATAGATTTTAGCTCTACACACCAACCGTGATGAACACGTCAGTAATGGGATTTTAATAGTAACAATTCACACGTACAGTAGAACTACATTCCCGTTGACGTTTGGTGACGTCGACCTGAATGCACACTTGTCTAAATTTATCGAGCGTTGCATCGCGAAGAGTGGATTTTCGGTACAGCAATCTTAATGCCCACCTTTACTCGAATCAACTAACAGAAAGTCCCTATTGTAGTAATTAGAAACTATCGATCACGATCTTATAAAAATCATCTTGTGCTCTGATATACACGACAACACAATAGCTCTCATCACACATGTTATAGACTGCAGTGTCTTATTATATGGCTCACAGTTAGCCCAGTGCGACAAACACCGAAATCCTAAAAATAGTCAATAGATATATACTTACCACTATGCGTTTCGAACGCCAGTCATCGAAGCCAAAAACACGTATATTGTATCACTTCAGCCTTTGCATTCTATTTGTCTTCAGGATTTATCACTGTGTACCATTCTATTTTACTGTGATTTAAGCAACCTACGTGGCCACGAAGGAATGCCATGCTATTGTGACATTGTGACTGGTAGTTGTTTGCTCGGTTTACGATATTAGTACTACCATACTTTATATTAATTTTATTAAAGTATTATCCAAATTAACCCTTTCAACACTGGTAGTATCTTCCATGCCAGTTAAATGGCAGAAATTGGAAGAGTCCATATCCATTATTTGGGGTAGAGCAATTAATATTTTCAACGTGCAGCCTTCAGGCTGCACGTTGAAAATATTAATTGTTTTACCACACACGTTCACTTATTAGCCATCCTACCTAATGAAATTATGACGTATTGTGTTCCTGGACCGGAAAAGCGGCCTCTAGTGTTGAAAGAGTTAACTGGTAGAGTGCCGGAAGCCCATATGTTGGCTTTGTTCTGAAGTGCAAGGACCATAACTTAAAAGCTTCATGTTCAATGGATGTCATTTATATGATCTTGGAAGTGAAATTATTTAGCCTTTAAGGAATTGCCTTTTTACAATTTATGGACAAACTTGACAACCACAAATAATTTACCAGTTAACACCTGAGGTCTCTGGTGATCACCAACAAACTATGTCTTTAAAGGATAACCACTCTTAGTTTGTTTTTATCTTTTTTCTATTTTATTTACTGGCAAAAGCTTTCTTTAGCTTTTGGGGAAAACTCATCTCAGGTTATCCACAATCGTCAGCTTAAAACGGGCTCCCAGTGCATATGCCCCCCTTTTCCTCTCTCACTTTGTAAGGGGATTACCTTTCTTGGTTCAAAATTTCTTCACGATGGCAGTATCAATAATATCGGCTTGTCAGTACTACGGCCGCCTTTTAATGTGATTGTTTGACTTCTTATAAAAAAGACATTTCTTTTATTCTCTCTTTCTGTTTTCTGCTGTTTAACTTTTGCTTTATATGAATAGTGTTTACCTTGTAAGCTGTTACTGATTATAAGTTATCTCCTCCAACATATATGCTATATGGAGATTTGATACCTGGACGTCGGTTTTTAAACACCGAGCCACAGGCGAGGTGTTTGAATGAGGCATCCAGGTATTAAATCTCCATATACCATACATGTTGTCGGAGAAAATGTTTTTGTCCCGTTTGAGACACAATACAACTTAGTGGGAATACATTTGTGTACGCATTTCTCAGCTCCACAATTATTTGGACCAAATTCTTGTAAATAATTTTGTTTTAAAAATCACAGAAGACAACAGATAGAGTTACATACCTTGGGTCGTTAAGGAAACAAGTAAACAGTATTTTGTTGACATATCGTCCCCAGAGTTGGTACTCAGGGGACGAATTATTTACTCTTATGTTATTTTGGTTCGAGTTTTATAATGAGGCCAGCGGAAGCGAAAAACTTTCATTGAAACCATCTACCTCCAATGTTTCGCGTGCCCTTATACCCTGGATGTTGCACGCTCTCATATACCTTGGATGTTGGGCACACCCTTTGTCATGGCTATTTGTCCAAGTCATTCTGACCAACCAAAAGACCGAATTTATCGGATATAGGGACAAGAAAGCTTATATGTAAATATATGATCGAGGCATCGACACAATCATAAGCCTAATGGCTTAATGTCGAATCATCATCTATATATAATGTCAACACGTTATCCTTTCATTTGAATTAACCCCTAACCTGCTGCTGGCTGATATTCCTGCCATGGACAGAAAATGTTTTGCCACTTGAATATGTAAAATTTGGGTATTCTTGTATCCAAAATTATATTTCAGTTCCGCCGTGTATTCGTCAATCGAAGCGGTGATGCAAAGAAACTTATGAATGAAAGTTCAAACAGTGTAGTAAGTAACATTAAGGGTGGTCTCTGGCTTGTGAAATTATTCTTTATTATTATCTTATTTTATTTCTTTAAGGTCTCCGAATGGAGATTGGTCAGTTCGTACTTTATGTTACAGTAATTGATCTCATTAAGAAAACTGTAAACGTGTAAAATATAAAGCAACACATGCGTTTGAATGGGTTCATGCTTATCTTGCTGGTTTGATGCAGCTCGCGTCTCGCCGTATTCTTGCACGCAACCATTTCTCATGCGATAACCATTAACCCATTCAAACGCTGGTGTGGTCCTGTCTAATGATCGTCGCTATCGTGAACCCTTTACAACTGCACTAACAGTTACATCTGCCCACCGCTGTCAATACTGACCACACCATCGTGGTAAAAGAGGAAAGTGTTAAGGAATTGTTCTCTAAGTGGAAGCTCGGTATGGGTGGACAATCAAAAGCGCATCAGTGGCGGGTCATGGGCTCTCAGTTTGGGGTTTGCCACATTTCAGTTATGGGTCATAATGGGAAGCATCTTCCGGGTCGTGTGGCGGCGATCTGTGTGCGGTCTGGCGGCGATCGTGACACGGGGTGTCCCACTCTCGTTGTTGGGGTACGGATGTGTCCCTTGTGGAACATAGAAGGCCAGTGTAGCCCTCCTGTGGCTTTTCAACAGGATTTATAGATGTACGCATGTGGTGCGGTATTATTTTCCAAAGGTATATCTCTTCCTCTGGTAGAAGTGGTCCACGTTTTATCGCGGATAATATCGCGTCCCTGGTCTCGATGCTTGTGAAAAACAAGAATAAGTTTGAAAAAAATACACACATTACCCTGTACGGAATCTCTGATAATATCGCGTTCCAGGTCGTTGTGCTTCAGGGGTGAATTTATTTGGGATTCGCCCAAGATTCTGTTTACGTGGCTTCCTCTCATCTGTCAACTTCGTGCTTCCATTTCGTCAAACTACAGTACGTGGAGAGTGGATTATAACTAAATCACCCGCGGAGTGGAGTTATCATCCAAAATATAACTTTCAAATTTTGTACATATCGACTAAAAACACAAGCAATGTTTCAGCCAATGGACCTCCGGGTTTAAACCGGAGGTCCATTGGCTGAAACTTTGCTTGTGCTTGTTATTCTTTGCAACAAATTTGCAATTATTGCATGGATGAAACCCCCACTCTGCGGGTGATTTAGTGATAATACACTCTCCACGTACTGTAAAGAACCATTATAAATTGCATATCAGTACAAATCAGCAAAATTCTGATGACCATGTCCTTTGAAGAACACAATGCGATTCATGTAAAGCGATGCGGAATGGCTTTACTGCGAATATTTATTTATTTATTTATTTATTTATTTATTTATTTATTTATTTATTTATTTATTTATTTATTTATTTAGTTGGAATTAACTACACGTTCAACAGCTACGGTTATAACGTGTCTGTAGTTGTACGCTTTGAGAAAGTCGGAGGACCAGAAAGGAACCAAAGAGCGCAGGTAAATAACTGTCTGACTACACATCTTACTACGTTCCATCCCACAATTTATTTATTTATTTATTTATTTATTGGTATTTAAGGTCATGAACTTATGCACAATGGCTAATCATGACCGTATTCCACCCAACAAGTTAAGTTAGCATCGATTGAAGGCATGTGTACCATCGACGTGCAGCAAGTTTGTTGCACACAAAACACCGGGCACCCATTTGGGCAAATGGGGTCATTTTGGAAGGACACAACGGACAAAACGCGTGTCGGGATCGAGTCTACGACTCTTCGACCTGAGGCCCAATGCTACAACCAGTGACGTACCCTGTGTTCTTACTGCAGAAACATCAAAAACAGGCAAATGTGGGCCTAAAGCGTGATATGTGGGATCATATGTAAACTCATCAAACAAACCTGGGCTAGGTCGTTCGCGAAGCGATTCTGTAAAACGCAAACGCATAGATAAACTTTCCATCAGTATGAGATGTCCTCCATCCATTTTACAGTTTGTTCTTGCTTCAGACTGGTTTACCTTTGTTTTATTATATTTCAAGCACAGTTTAATGTCTGTATAGATCCACAAGATGTAACCTTTGTCACTGGGACAAAAACCTGTAAGAGAAATTAATTCAATTGATAATATACTACTCAAAGTTTGCTAAGCACCAAATATTTGACACATCATTGTGAAATTTGCTTGTGACATATTTGCGATATTGTTGGTGGATATGATTGAGGAATCTATCGAGACGGTCCCCAGTAATTACATTAGCTCTCTTGGTGGGCAGACTTTTCGTGACTGTCATGTACTCTTGATTTTCATGATGTTTTCGTGTACTGTCTACATGTACATGACATGTGTAGGGTATTCAATCTTCATTTCAACACAGACTCTTGTGATTTAATAATTGAATATGGCAAATGCAAATGTAAGAAGACATTTGTCTGAAGCAGAAATGTGGCGGGCTGTACGGATGGTGGAGCAAGGGGCTACCCAACGACAGGTTGGTGAAGCCCTTGATGTGCACCATACGGTGATCACCAGAGCCTGGGCAAGATGTCAGCAAAATGGCACACCAGTACGACGGCGTGGTGATGGCAGAGACAGGGCAACATCTGCAACTGAAGACCGGTTTTTGATCATTCAGGCCCGTAGGAACTGCTTTGCGACAGCAACCCAGCTTCGCAGTGACCTTCAGAATGCATCCGGGTAAAGGCTTAGACGCAGCCTATCCGCGCAAGGGTGCACGAAGATGCTCTCCGATCGAGAAGACCAAGCATTTGCATTCCGCCAGACACGATATGAATGAGTCACGGACCACGTTGGATTGACCAGAGAAGATTGACGACCTGTCCTTTTAAGAGATGAGTCAAGGTACTGCCAAGACCACACAAATAGGCGTTCTAGGGAATGGAGAAGACCAGGAGAGCGATTCCATTCAGCCAACATTGCTGAGCATGACCGCTATGGCGGAGGGTCAATCACGGTCTGGGGCTGCATCAGCAGGGATGGATGTACAAAGCTCTGTGTCCTTGAACGTGGTACATTGACTACCCATCGGTATATTGATGAGATCCTGGATGGCCACGTCAGATTGTATGCAGGTGCAGTAGATGACAGATTCATTCTGATAGACGATAATGCCCGTCCTCATGTAGCCCATGCTGTCGGGGAGTACCGACAGAGGGAGTGGATTGAGCGTATGGACTGGCCAGCAAGATCCCCTGACATGACCTCAATCCAATCCAACATGTCTGGAATGAGTTGCAGCTTGCAATTTCAGCCCGTCCAGTCCAGTCAAGAAGTGTCCAGGAGCTTAGTGCCATGCTGGTCCAAGAATTGAACAACATCCCACAAAATGCCACCAGGAACCTAATTGGGAGCATGAAAAGGCGTTGTCACGCTGTAATTAGCAGTAATGGGTCTCATACTCGATATTGAACCCATACCAGTTCGTTCCGTCAATTTTTTGGCATATTGAAAAAAATCCTCTTTTACTAATAATATCCATTTTCCATGGTTTCTGTACTTAAATCATTAAAGATATAATTAAATAAAAAATATATTCACTTTTCATTATAAACACTTTTCATTATAATATTTCAATTAAAATGTAAAACAGGTAGTTGGATATACTTGGTGCTTAGCAAACTTTTTATATCGGTGACAAACCAGTTGTCTGATGAAGGTTTGAACATTCACATTTTGGACGAGGAAGTCCTTTTGAGAAGTGATCTGGGTTTTGATGCTGCGGACACCATAGCATCACATTGGCATTGTGGATTGAAAAAAGAAGCATCATTTTATATTTAACCCTTTACCTAACGAATCGCCCGCATCCGCCCGCGTAATATACAAATTCAGCAGTTGAAAAAATATTATTTTTCAAAAAATTTCAACAAAACCATATCATGTGACCCCTCGTTGGAACGAGCTCGTCGAGATCGTTCCAACGAGCGGTCACATGATATGGTTTTGTTGAGTTTTTTTGAAAAATTTAAAAAAATGATATTTAAAATATTAAATTTTGATATCGTCTGCGTTGGGTAAAGGGTTAAAAGTGTCACAATTGTGAAACATTTGGCTAAACTTTGATTAGTATATCTATGCTACATGTAGGTTGAGTTGAGATCGCAAAATGAATCTCGATACGTCATCCATCAAATCGCGACCAACGTCACTTTTTGCAACATGAAGATCGTATGTTCCAAGAATACTAAAATCCTTGCCCTCTAATTGGACAAAAACTCGCGTAGTGTTTTCTATGCTAACGTCTCCAGTAGCTATGTTACCGTTTGACATCACCACACGAAATATTTGAAACGACGTTGCCCGTTTCGCCATTATTTCATCAACAGAGTGACGGTAAACCGCTTCTTTTTTCTAGACATTCACACGTGCAGCAGACGACACTCCGAATGAAGTGTTTAAATTCCTGTTACTATAGGTGTGCAACTTGTATTCAGCAAACAAATTCAGTCTATTGTGGCCAAATGCATTAGATGCATTGGTGGAAATTGTTATCCAGCATATTATCTGCATATTTGTTGTTTGCCCAAGAGTTATTTTGTTTTATTTTCTTGCAAATTCCAGGTTTCTTTGTGTACTTCAAATTCATCCTGTTTGATGTTATGATGACAGTGTTTTCAAGGACCATGATTGTGTTGAATAAAGAACCCACGTTGAACTTTCATCCGCCTCTGAGTTATTTATTACTACTCCTGCCAGGGGGGGGGGGGGGGCACCAAAAATTTGCAAGACACAGGGTGGGGGTGGGTGGGCCTCTTGCGTGCGCCAAAAATGTGCTTTGCAAATTTTTGAATATTTAGAGAATATGTCAAAAATGAACTGTCATTTGGGTCCCAAACCTCAAAGATTATATCATACATTCCCTTCTTAACATAAATACAACCTCAAGTCGTCTTGTAGGTGATAACACTGTAATTAACCCTGTTTTTTCTGGGGATATCGCATTCGTTAGTAGGAGTCGGTGTCATGTCTGAGATCTAAAAAATGTGAAGGCAATATGTTTGGAAGATTCTCTTTGAATCACTAAGTTAAACCCAGATTAGTTGATCATTAATGCAATTTCTCGTGTAATGTAGCTGTATGTTAATTCAATCTTTTTTAACGACACCTCAACAACGAAAGTCATATCGTGTCAGCAAAAGGTTTATAACCTAGTTCAGGCAGGTTCAGATGCAACAATTCCGAGTTTTCGGACAAAATATCTTCAGGATAACCATCCCACAAACATAGCATCTAAGGCCATATACGTGTCACACGTTATGTAAGGGCAAGCTACTCAAGCTGCTCATCAAAACAAATCAAACTATGGCCAGATAGTGCCGCTTACTGTATCAACCATAAATGTAATAAAACGCTTAAAGTAATAAACTCTTAAATGTAAAAAGTTTATTACAAGAAGCGTTGTGTTACATATAGGGTTGAAATGTACCAACCTTAAAGCTAATACAATGCTGACTTTAATAAACACTAATGTAAAGAGTTTAATTACATTTAGCGTTATATTACATTCAGGATTGATTTGCACCAACCCTAAATGTAATAGAACGCTAATTGTAACAAACACTTCAATGTAAGGAGTTTATTACATTTAGCCTAGTATCACATTCAGGGCTCCATTTCACCAACCCTTGGCGATGTATTGCTTTTGAGTTGCATTTTACCAACTCTAAATGTTACACAACGCTAAATTCAATTTAATAAACACTTGAAGGTAGTGAACTTATTACATTAAACCTGATTAAGGTCGTGCTGTATTTAAGATGGCATTGCCCAAACCGTTGTCTTGAAACAATCCAAGCGTCTCTTCGGGTATTAAAGAAACACCATAGCAAATGATCTCACTGAGTTTATAAACTTATTTTGGCTTTGAATGGGGATGGGTGGGGGTGGGTGTCTTGGAACAGTTGTAGAAAATTTGCATGTTGAGGTGGGTGGGTCTAAAAAGTGGCCGACACAAAAATAGCACCTAGTGTCTTGCAAATTTTTAGTGCCCCCCCCCCCCCCCCTGCTCCTGCGGTTACAAAATCTCGACAAGTCATTCAACAAAGCACGACCAACATCACATCTTTCACCATGGTGCTTATGTTTGAGGTAACAGAATATGTTATGGACTGTTTGAATAGTAAGTTTGACATTTTGGGCACTAATGTCAGATTTCGACTCCTTTCACATCACTGTCTTACGTATATTTTTAGGCTTTTAAAATAAAAAAGTGACGGTGTCATTTCAACCATTCGTTTAGCTGGTTGCTAAGTATTAAACTGGTATCTGTAGCAGTACGTTGGGAGGGGTCCCCCCGAAGATATTTACGTCGTAATCCCGCCATTATATATAGAGGTTTGTCAGATATGTCAAGGCTCTAAAAAGACCAGAGATGGCTATAAATTGTCACTTTAGAATGTTAAGTGACAGGGTTCGAACAGCAACTGTCCTGGCAAGTCTAATATCTAAATGATTGCCTTACTGGAACATGGATAGGAAAACATGGACAATACCTCCCGTTTTTCCAGACGTGTGTTATTCATTGAATCGGCTAATGTATGAATAGATGTGTTCCGCAGTTGATATTACGAAGGGCTTGACTGAGTTTAGCGATGAGGTTAAAAGTGAGCATGGCTGTCAAAATAAACAATGGGATTCTCCCAGTTTAGAAAACGACAGAACCACTGTACATAAAAGGAGACGTGCATTCTCACCATGAATTATTATGGCATCTTAGCCTCCCGGACAAGGCGTTGCGGTGGTTCAGTGGGTAGATGTGCAAGCCGAGAGGTCCTCGGTTCGAGCAACCGCGTTGTGTCCTTGGGCAAGACACTTCACCCCCATTGCCCATGTGAGAGCACGGTGGCGTTGTGTACTAACGCGTACTGCACGTCGATGGTGCGTCTGTCTTCATCCAATGTTAACCCAGCTTGTGTGGAGTTGGTAAGTTAGGGAGCCTGACAGTTGCTCGCCGCTGCTCGGTGGTTCTCTCCGTCCGGAAACTTCGGCTTCCTCCACCAGGAGACCAGAAATAGACACTATCCACCGAACTACAACTGAACTATAACACTCGGAGACGGACTATACTGTAGTGACAGACTATATTGGTCTGAAGACCAAAAATTGACGCTATCCCAAGAAGTACAACTGAACTATTACAGCTGGAGAAGACTATACTTGGTAATGAGGGTCGTGAAATAATTCAGCTAAGTGGAAGATTATAAATGCCGGAGGACACCAAGCGCCAACAGATCTCCTGGTGAACTATCACAGCTGGAGACAGACTACAGTTGTCAATGAGGGTCGTGAAATAGTTCAGCTTAGTGGGAGATTATACATGCCCGAGGACAACAATCGCCAACAGATCGCCTGGTGGGGCCGTGGACTGTCTCGAGGCCCTCCGTGGCTCCTTACTCCTTTTCGGCTTCTGGGTGTTGGGCTATTAGGGATTTATTGACTCCCACGTCCCAGCGCGTCTTCGGCGTGCTAAAACCATTGGACTGCTACCAGACACAAATCACAATCGCTTATCATCTTCAACAGTTAACTAATTATTATTATTTATTGGGGTTTAAGGTCACATATTTATGCACAATGGCTAATCATGACCGTGACAGTTTTACGGGTGGAGGAAGCCGGAGTACCCGGAGAGAACCACCGAGCAACGACGAGCAGCTGCCAGCTCCCCAACATCGTAACTCCGCACTGCAGCACACTGAGCACAGGCAGGGTTAGATTGGTTGAAGACAGGTGCACCATCGACGTGCAGTACGCCTTAGTACACGGCGTCATCGTGCCCCCACGCGGGCAATGGAGACGAAGTGTCTTGCCCAAGGACGCAACGCGGTTGCCGCAGGTGGAATTCGAACCGAGGACCTCTCGGCTTGCAGCCTGCACCTCTACCTACTGAGCCACCGCGCTCCCCTCAACAGTTAACTAAAATCGGCTGATGCCCATGATCGTAAGTGAGCAAAGTAAGTAATCGTGCCTTGAGTACAACAGAGCACCACTTCAATTGTTGCACTCAAGAGACGAAATGTCTATTGAAATCATTTTCTTGGAGGGGTGGGGCTTAAATTCTTGGTTTCAAGCAACCATGAAAGTATCGAAAATTGGACAACCACGAATAAAAAAGCTTTAACAGTAACTGAAAGAGGTTCAACTAAACGAAGCCCGTACTGGTTAATTAATATTGTTTGCAAAGGAACAGCCTGTAATTATGTCGCTATCCGGTCGCAATATGAGGGGTTCCTTTGCTTCTTCAGCCAGGATGACTGTTCAGTAATGTGTGGGGTAGACCAATCAATATTTTCAAATGCAGCCATGAGGCTGCACATTGAAAATATTGATTGATCTACCCCATATATTGACTCTTCTTGTCGTCATTGAACTGACATGGAAGATACCACCAGGGTTCAAAGGGTTAAGTAGGATGGATGCTAAACGAAGCCCCTACTGGTTAATTAATACCCCATATATGGACTCTTCTTGCTGTCATTGTACTGGCATGGAAGATACCACCAGGGTTCAAAGGGTTAAGTAGGATGGATGCTAAACGAAGCCCCTACTGGTTAATTAATACCCCATATATGGACTCTTCTTGCTGTCATTGTACTGGCATGGAAGATACAACCAGACGTCAAAGTGTTAATTAATATTGTTTGCAAGAGTATTGCGTGTAATTATGTCGCGATCTGTTTACAATATTCGATCGGGGAGCGCGGTGGCTCAGTAGGTAGAGGTGCAGGCTGCACGCCGAGAGTTCCTCGGTTCGAATCCCACCTGCGGCAACCGCGCTGTGTCCTTGGGCAAGACACTTCATCTCCATTGCCCGCGTGGGGGCACGATGGTGCCGTGTACTAAGGCGTACTGCGCGTCGATAGTGCGCATGTCCTCAACCAATCTAACCCTGCCTGTGCTGCAGTGCGGAGTTACGATGTTGGGGAGCTGGCAGCTGCTCGTCGTTGCTAGGTGGTTCTCTCCGGGTACTCCGGCTTCCTCCACCCGTTGCTCGGTGGTTCTCTCTGGGTACTCCGGCTTCCTCCATCCGTAAAACTGTCGCGGTCATGATTAGCCATTGTGCATAAATATGTGACCTTAAACTCCAATAAATAAATAAATAAATACAATGTTCGATCAAGGCGGCTTCATTGGCTCCTGTGCTTCTTGGCCCTTTTCGGCTTCTGGTCAGAGGATAGTACTATTTTGAGGCTAGTGGGTCGTAAGAGGTTAGCAAACCCTACATCGCCACAACGCCTTAAATAAAACCATTTTACTACATCTTCCGTGAAAGATTATGCATTCAGGAAAGCTATGAAGACTACGTGGCTCGCTTCTCTTTAACAACGCCTTTTATAGGCTGAAGATATTTGAAGGCGACCTTCTAATAACAGTTGACTAATATTGACAGAGGGAAAAGTTTGAATTTTCAACTAGGATTGTTCACCAACAGAATCCCCGCCTATTTGTTTATCATATTGAAATGCTAAGCTATAATTCAATCGTATTATAGGAACTAGGAATTCAAACAATGCAAACAGAGCTCATTGGGCTCAGTGAAACACGATTGAAGAGGGATACTTATATTGAAAATCTGAGATAACCCACAAAGGCTATGTCACAAAAACTTACAGAACTCTTTGAAACAGAGATAACTAACTACACTTTTTACTTGTCAGTAATTACGGAAACCTCATTCAAATTACTGTTTATACTTTCGAAATATCAAAATGGGAAGCTGTATTTTCCCCATTCAGGAACTAGAAATTCAAACGATTCATTCCTGTTTGACGCGGCTTATTGAGCCCTGTGAAACACGATTGAACAGGGATGCGTGAATTGAAAATTCAAGATAACTCTACAAAGGTTATGAAAAAAAAAAAAAATACTGAAGTCTTTTATCAAAGATAACCGCACTCGCATTGCGTTCCTGTCTGAAGGTGTTTTCTTCAATTGACCGGACTTCGATCCCAACCATGGGCAGCTGTCTTGTCCTTGACTCTTTTGTCGCGACAGGCGACTAAAGTCGACAGATAGCCCAAGAACATTAGGTGTCACTAGGGAAAAAAATCGGAGAAAGCTGATTTTTTCAGGGAATGTCGAGTACATGTCACTGAACGATTAGACAAAAGTCCCCTAAAATCCCAGATGAGCTTTTTTTTCTACAGCCTTTTTTCGAAAACGCGTTTGAAAAAAATAAAAAAAAATCGCACGAACTTTGTAACCTCGAATTGATCCAACTGTATTTTTTGTTCACGCGTATTTCGAGCTACATAATGTCTAATATACATTTACCTAGAGGAAAATGTGCATTCGGTGACAATTTCTGCGAAAAATTATTGAAGATTCACAAAAAAGTATCGGATTTACGCAAAAAATGACGATTTTCCTAACGGATTTGCCCCAAGGGTCGTAGTACAGAACGGGATGTTAGTTGGACAGACGATAAAAAATCCACCACCATTTGAAGACTTTTATCATTGCTTACAAAATAGACATTATGGAAGACCCCCTCTGCTTCTGGCCGAGTTCCCCTTTTGGCATAAAATTCGTCAGCATGAGAACTCAACTATTTTCGGGCTTGGGACCGAACAGACACGTCTGTGTCTGGCAGCATTAGATCAATAAATAATATTTACAGAATGTACAAATATCAATAAATAATATTTACAGAATGTACAAATCAATCAACATGGATTAACTTACATTGACTATTATCAACGCTATATACAGAAATGACATGACCTATATACATATTATTCATCGAACTCAGTAATTTTCGACAGGACAGTGTTTCTGTGGTTGTTACAAGAATCCGAACTGCAATTACACAAACCTGAGCAAGAGAGTCCTGCCTTCTTGCACCCACACCTTTTTGTACAAGCACTCTTGCAACCACAACTGATCAGATTCAGTAGGTTATCGGGGGCACATGGCTTTGTGGCTGCAGTCGGTACAAGAAGTCCATTGTCTAGCGACCACCCCCGATCCGTCGGAGGAAGCGAAGTGCCCAGCCATTGTTGGACCTGGAGATAACATCTGTAGACATGTTGTTGTGCAGCATCGCTGCTTGGTGGGAGTGAGGCTAGGTCGATGGGTTTATTCAGTTTAGATTTTGCTACATAACGCTTGTAAGTGACATATCTATATTGGTCGAGAGAGGAAACAGTTTTACTCCCGTATAAGATCAGGAGAAGTTGTTCCCCGGCAGCGGCTACTGCACTTGGTGTACTGTCATCCGCCAAAATTGTGTTGACATACTGTTGTGAGTCGCTAGTAACATCGGAGACAATTGTACTGAATACTTTCTTCTTACCAACTCGAAAGAGTGCAGAAGTAGTGTCACAACCACTTATAGAATGTGCTACAAGGAGGTTGCTTCTATGGTCACCCATTTTGGTTGCTATTTCACTAACTGAAACTAGTAAGTTTGGGGTAATGGAATACATCATGTGAATATTACATCCCGGTTGAACTCGAGAGGTAAGAACGACTAACAAGTCTGTGTCTGTTCCCACAACGACAACATTGTTGTCATCTTGAGCGATGTCAAGTGCAGTTTCGTCTATCAGTACATCAGCATCAGCATCGACCTGCTTGGACTGAATATTGATAGCAGATAGCTCCTGCATTAGAAGATCGATCAGTTGGGTTTTGTTCTTGGCATTTGCAAGGAAATCGGATTGGGGTGTGGTGGCTGGTAAGTCGGGTGAGATATTGATATCAATGGAATACCTGTCTTTAGATCTACGGGCTTGTTCCATGCCCTTTGTCGACATTGTACAAGCATAACCATCAAAAACAACCACGACGTTCGCCCCAAAATGTCTCACTAGATAATTGGAATATGATGTACATATGTCCTTATATGACGACTGTTTAGGCCATACAACAGCCCTCAATAAAAATCCACCATCTACAACAAACAGAGAATGTTCTGGGATTTTAGTTTGCTCGGAACCGTATGTTTTGAGGGTCTTACCGAGCGTGCTTTTCTGTGTCTTCCTCATTCCAGCAGAATCAAACAATGCTGGTGGTTTCGGGGCGAGTTCATATTTGAGATACTCTTCCATCTCTGCTTGTGACTGAATAACACATGTGATGCGGTTGAACAGAATTGTGGGGTCAATCACTACCTTACTTCCACGGACTTTGATGCTATTTGCCATCGATGCGAAAGACTTCACAGTGTCAACACGTCGTAGTTTGATGCTGTTGAACGTTTTGCTTACAACATTCGATACGCAACATTCACCAATTTTGCGAACTTGGTCACAGTTCACAGTTTCGTCGGCCACAAGCCCGGTCGCTATAGAGACTAATTGTAGTGGATCTCTATTCTGAAAGGGGGAATGCACTCTGAGCCAGTTCAATAATTTGGTGATATCATTGGCATCAGTCAATTGTGAACTTTGACGGAGATCCCGATGTTGTTCGCCATGACCAGTGTGAACATGAACAAAATTTTCGAGAGCATTACATATCGGAAGGCAAAGAGGTAGTCCATGTACCCATTTTGCAACAGTGCCATCGGTTATTCCCCTGCCATGTGTGAGACCACCAGGGAGCTTGAACATTCTCATTAAACACTGCTCTATGGTCTGATCAGAATATATCCCGTCCCAGAATTTATCTGAGCGCCTTATGGTAAAGTAACCTTTCTCAGTGAACAACTTCAAATCATCCTGTTGCATTATTTCTGTTAGCTCATTCATCTGCTGCAAATAGAGATGAGAACTTTTTGCGTATGCAAAATGACCACCTGCGTGAAATACTGGAATCATATTGCGAACACAATATGTGTGGAGTTCCCAGTCGCCTGTGCGCTCTGCTCTCAAGAACAACTGGAGAAGACCTATTTGCTCGTAGTATTGTACCCAAAGCTTTCCTTTGTCTGTACAATACAAATTTGTTTATGAGTACACATCAAGGGCGTGCACACATTACATGCCAATGCATCTTGAGTGTAGGCGAACACCACATTATGTGATTTAATCGAACATGGAAATTGAAACAATAATGCTATAATACGGTATTTGAATGAGAAAAGTCGATGCCGTTTGAATTTGAGTTTAGGGGGTATGGTTAATATTTCACACGTTTCACCAGTTCATTATAGAATAAATGACTATTGTTATATATCATTATAAAGCCACTGCCTTTCTGCAATTTTTGATATATAATTTAACTCCCAAAGTAGTCGTAGATTTGATTTAATGGATGTTGTGTACCGTTGTGTGTATGAAAACAATAAATTTTTTTTCGTAATTTTGTACATTTTCGTGAATATTTCACCATTGAGTGTGAGGATTGGTGCAAAGTTGGCATTTTCTGTTGGGGATATGTATTCTCAATATAATTCAGCACGATATTTATGATTCTCACCCTACTAAGGCGAATAAGAATGAGAAATATGGAGCTGGGTCGAATTTTTTTTTTATTTTTTTTTTTCATCAAAAAAAACGCTATAACTAAAAGTGCTCAACTCGGATTCGCGGGGACTTTTCACACTTTATCCGCAATGTGTGTCCCGGAAACATATAAAAAAATCAGCTTTCTCCGATTTTTTTCCTTACTTTCTCATTTTTATGTCTAATGTGCCTGGACTAAGACGGCGGACCGCGGAAAGGTACTGCAGTACTAATTTTAGCCAACTGTGTGTGTCCATTTCAAAGCGCTTTTAACCTTTTATCGAACGCAGACAATATCAAAATTTATTATTTTAAATATCATTTTTTCAAATTTTTCAAACAAATTCAACAAAACCATATCATGTGACCCCCTCGTTAGAACGAGCTCGACCAGCTCGTTCCAACGAGGGGTCACATGATCTGGTTTTGTTGATTTGTTTTTAAAAATAATATTTTTTCAACTGCTGAAGTTGCATATTACGCGGGGGGATGCGTCGATTCGTTGGGTAAAGGATTGAACAAGCATGCGTGTTCCTATGATTCATGCATCATTTATGTCATATCCATGCACAACGATATCGTCACTTGAAAGTATAAAGGTGCCATTTAAATATATACAGGAAATCATTTGAAAAACTGTCAATGAGATCATTAGAACATCTTTGAAAATAACGCTTTAGTCTAACAACCTATACTTTTTGTAAAATTCCTGATGAATATTAGGCACTAAGAATTCTGTTTCTCAGATTATTCAGCGCCAAGAGAGTTAATCCCGATTGCCTACGTACGCGTACAGTGGTGTTGTGTACTAAGGCATTCTGCACGTCGGTAGTACACTTGCCTTCAACCAATGCTCACTCTGCTCGTGCGTAGTTAAAACGTGTGGTTCTCTCCGGGTAATTCCAGGTTCCTCCACCCGTAACACTATCCGATATGAGGTGATCCTGGCTGTCAAAAGTGTCGATAAACCACAATGAAAAACCGACCGGATGTTGAATCATTTTTGGTCTTCAGAATTTTCTCACTTGTCTCTGAGCTGTTATAATTTATGAAGAATTCTCCCTTTAATTATGACAAGGCAAATCCACACAGACTTAATAATTTTAGTTTAACCCTCTACCCAACTTAACGGCCAAAACCGGCCAGCGCTATTCTCAAAACTCGCCAATTAATTTTCATTATATTTTCAATTTTCTGTCTCAAAAACATACGTTATGCCCCCTCGTTGGCACGAGCTCGTGTTAGGCGTGTCGTCCCAAGAGGTTCTTTTGAAACTGATATGATTCAGATTTGAAAAAGTTGGGACTCTGGTTTTCGAACAAGCCAGAATTGATAGACAAACTTGTCCGATATTCCATGGATAATTGTGGTATCCATACATTTTCCAACTTCATATTATCTCTTATTGGACTACGAGAGACTGTCTTACAGCAAAATCGTATTTTGCCCACTACAATTGAAAACGTCTAGACAAAATACGAATCTGTATTGAGGGTAGCAACCGCACGTGCGATCATTCAATTCAGAAAGAGAACATTTTTTAACCTCAGTGCCTGCACTCCCACAACTCTGATTACACATGTTGGGACCACCGTTGAAACACAATCACGAACGTCAGCGATAAAAGTACATGACGAACGATGGATAGAGATTATGCGCAGCACAAGGACCATGATGTCATGATCTTCATTCATAAAAATCAATTGAAAGACTCTGAATGATTGTCAAAACAGAGGCCGAAAAGAACTGTACCAAACCCTTCATTAAACGAGAAAATGCCAAGAAAGGGAGAATATTGTACAACAAATTGGTTTTACCACCATGTGGGTTTCCAAGATAGTGCAGGGACCGACCTGGGCATGCGCCAGTGCGTATTTGGTTCTGAAACACCAGGACCTGGCTCTTAAATCTCAGAAATAGGCTTCTCAGTTGGCGCGTAACTTCTCAGATCATATTTTGATATTCTTTCGATGGATAATCGAGAGAGACACTCTTACATGTATTATATATATGATTATCATTTATCGTTGTTGTAGAGTGCTTAAGTTAATACTTCAAGTCTTAATTACCAAGCATTAATCTTCACTGTGGTTTCGGATCAAGTCTTGGCTGCCTAAATCGGCAGCCAAGACTTGATCAGAAACCACAGTGAAGATTAATGTTTGCTATAGTGTACTAAATGAAAATGATGAGAGCTATTACATACTTGCAGTGTGTGTTACAAACAGCAGTGTGACTCCGTAAATTGAAATCTGGCGCATGAATTGAAAAAATAGGCTCCGAGGCTAGAGCGTATTTTAAATAGTCCTGATCGGTCCCTGATAGTGAATGGGTCATATGTCGAATTGTCGTATCGGACTCGTAGATATATGCTCAGAGACGAAATCTCGACTTCAAAACGCCACCTTGGAAACCCACATGGTTTAATAATCTATATGGATTACGAGAGTGTAATCCTCATGTGAAATTCCATAACTTTCCCCAGGAAAAATAAAATAAAACAAAACAAAATGTTCGTGTCAGTCAGAACGCAGAAAATGAAGGCATGAGTATAGGAAAATAACACAAGGGGTATCAAGCATATACTCAAAATTTAGTTGAGATAAAATCAACCCAACTCAACTATGTTGAGTGAATATGAACCCCATTGGGATTATATTCGCTCATCCAAGTTGATCTAGGTTAATTTTCAACCCACTTGATTTCAGCGTTTAGAATTTGGAGCAATATCAGAAATTTTGGGCATGTGCGGTAGATAAAGTTGACATTTTTCAGGAAAAGACATTCCCAAATTTTCCTGCCCTTACTCCGTACAAACTTTGGTTCATATTCACTCAACCAGGTTGATATTAGCTAAATTTTAACCCAAACGATTGCTGAGTTTAGAGTAGTATGAACCAATTCCCGGAATTCCGTGCATAAAAGGAAGATAAAGTTGACATATTTCAGGACAAAAGCGTTCCCCAATTTCCATACCCTTACTCCGAGGAACAATTGGATTCATATTTTTTTTATTCAACCCAGTTGATTTGGGTTAATTTGTAACACAACTGATTTCAGCATTTAGAGTATGAACCAGGGGGCGCGGTGGCTCAGTTGGTAGAGGTGCAGGCTGCACGCCGAGAGGTCCTCGGTTCGAATCCCACCTGCGGCAACCGCGTTGAGTCCTTGGGCAAGACACTTCACCCCGATTGCCTACATGGGGGCACGATGACGCTGTGTACTAAGGCGTACTGCACGTCGATGGTGCGCATGTCTTCAACCAATCTAACCCTGCCTGTGCTGCGGTGCAGAGTTCAGAGTTACGATGTTGGAGAGCTGACAGCTGCTCGTCGTAGCTCGATGGTTTCCGGCTTCCTCCATCCGTAAAACTGTCACGGTCATGATTAGCCATTGTGCATAAGTATGTGACCTTAAACACCAATAATTAAATAATAAATAGAGTATGAACCAATTTCGGGCATGAGTGGTAGGCTTTTTCATAATGGGTGTTCCCTAATTTTCCTGCCCTTCCTCCATGGAACCACCACTGAGAGTATATACCTGTTTACTCACCATATTTCTTGTACATTGCTGATAGACCATTGGCTGCTTTACCCATCCTGCATGTCTTGTTTTCAAACGAAAACCTGTGGCACATGTAATCTTCGTTGCAAGTAACAGCGCATTCGATTTCTGTTGTACTCTGCTGTATTCCTGAGTAGTTAGTACGATCTCTGATTTCTAAATCTGTTGCCGTCTTGAAAACCTGTCCCTGGTAATTTGCAACAGCAGCTACAATTGATATAAGGAGTGCACACCTCAGATAGAGGTAGAAGGTTTCTGACATTACAGACAAGATGATCTTCATTTCCAAACCAGAGTATGTTCAGTCAAGATGGTGAAAGCAATCTAAACGATAGAGACAACTTCGAAGAGAACTTGTACAAAGGATGTCGAAAAATTAATGTGATAACCCGATGAAGCACGCTCGTATAGGAAATCAGTATATTTTGTTCTCTAATGTTCCTACAGTTGTGCGATCAGCTGCCAGATAAAAAAAGATAACCCTCTTTTTAACCGTTTTTAGCTTGATTTTTTTTAAATCGATTCGTTCTTAGCAACTTTGAATTGGAAACAAAATAGTTATAGAACACAATGTATCGTTAAAAAGTCCACTAAATATTGAACATCAATACCATGGTGAAAGCTTTGCTTCCAGTGTGGGGGATTGTTTTTATTAACATTTAACGTTTAATGTTCATAAACACCACGTAAATACGTACGATCGATTACACATGTACTCGCGTTTAACCCTTTTAGTCATTTGTTCACGGGTGACTGTTGTTTACAAACCTGATCTACGGATTAAGTGAATCTACAGTACTGTGTCGTGGAAAGGTCAAAATCCATATCTGGGCAATTTTGCCGCGCATGCGTTAACAGTGAATATCTGGCATAAAAAATCGCCATAAAAATCGCATCAAATTTTCAACGAATGGAGCACCGGGCTCGAAAGAAAGATAAAGAGAGAGGAGGGGGGGGCAGAAACAGACAGACAGACAGAGACATAGAGATAGAAAGACAGAGAGAGAGAGAGAGAGAGAGAGAGAGAGAAAAAAAAAACAGACAGACAGACAGACAGACAGACAGACAGACAGACAGAGTTTGGGCCAACATTATTTTTACCAATCCGTCTGCAGTCTAACCCAGACTCTTTACTGTTATAATGTAATCAAAGATTCCCTCTTTCAAGTTGTCTTCACTCCGATCTTTAACTCTTTGCATGTTGCTGGCGGGTATTCCTGCCCAGCATAGGGTTTCTCTTGTTACTGAAATAAGTATAAGCTAGGCACATTTAATCGTATATTCCCCATGTAAACTGAATGGATTTTTTCACCAATGATTTCTTGTGTTACAGTTAGATTAATTTTTCATCAAATCTAGTCATGGCTGCTTTATAGCAGCCATGACTAGATTTGATGAAAAATATCTAGAAAATACTCAGCAGGTTAAGAGTTAACCTTTCGAACACGAGAGGCTGCTTTTCCGGCCCAGGCATAGGATATGTCATAATTTCGTTAAGTAGGATGGCTACGAAGTGAATGTTTGGGGTAGACCAAACAATATTTTCAATGTGCAGCCCCAAGGCTGCACGATGAAAATATTCATTGGTCCACCCATAAATAATGAATATGGACTATTCCAATTGCTGCCTTTGAACTGACGTGGACGATATCACCAAGGTTCAAAGGGTTAAAGTAAAAAAATAAATACATTTTCAATTTTTAACAGAATTCCTCATCGGGCAGAATCATTATTAACCCTTTGCACTCTCATGTAAAAAATTCCAGTATTTCCGACAGCAAATTTTCTCTATAATGCAACTAGGAATTTAACCAATTCAGTCTTGTTTGACAGAGCTCAGAGAGTTCTGTCAAACAAGACTGAATTGATTAAATTATGAAGTGCATTATGGGAAATATTTGTAACTTTACATTTTGATGTTTAGACATCAGAGTGCAGAGGGTTAAATATGGAGCGGAAATGTACATTTTGTGAGTGTAAGGAGTGAGAACATGCCGTATAGTCCAAATGATTCAACACTGGATTCCCCATACACAAAAATGCCATTCTGTGTCCAATTTACTATTGGAATTCCCGTAGACATCTTGGATCCAGACTGCTAGTCATGAGTAGCTTATAGGTTCGAATGGGAGTACTATTAGACAGTACAGTCGACTACAAAATGTACTGTAGCACTTCACTACCGGAAATACCTATATCGTCAGTTCTCTCTACTAATGTAGAGATTTATGAGTGAGAAACGTCGCTTTGTGTGTTGCATTCGTACCATGCCACTAAGGCACAATGGCCACAAGTGATGTATAATAGTGTGTGCGAGCCCTTGTATGATAGTGTCCCCCTCCCCGTTCCCAAGTTCGAAATACGTCCTACATCCGCGGATATACAGCACTGTCCAAAACTGATAACATTTCAGTTTTTCTAGAATAATTTACACATTTGAAGAATAGTATCAAAACAGTCCTCTTATTGTAAAGAGCTGTATAAAACGTATTCAAAATTTGTTAGACAGATGTATCAAAACGACCACAATACACTAAAATAGGCAAGTAATCTTAAGAATGTCTAGTGACAAATATAATCGATAAATTTCATATTCCAAAAATAAATAGAGAGTAACCCTTGACTGGACTGTTTACGTGAAATAATTTATGAGAGGTGAGGGACGTTGTACAAACACGAGTGCGCGAATGCGCACGAGTGTTTTACAATATAGTCCCTCGCCTCGAATGAATTATTTCGCGTAACCAGTCCAGTCAAGCGATTACTCTTCTTTATTACTTTTCATTATAAACGATAATTATATTATTTAACCCTTTCCCAAACGTAACGGCCAGCGCTATTCTCAAAAATCGCCAATTAATTTTCATTATTTTTTCATTTTTTTGTCTCTAAAACATAGGTTATGACCCCTCATTGGAGCGAGCTCGTTCCATTAAGGGGTCATAACCTATGTTTTTGAGACAATAAATAAAAATAATCGGTATTCAAGATTTTTTTGCAAGTGCCGTCTGCTTTTCATGTTAAAAAAACAAAAAAACAATGAAGTTCTCTTTACACCCATGGCAAAGTGTCTTCGTTTGCGCGCACGGATACATGACACAATTGTTGATTGCATAATTCACTTGTGAAGATAGCGTTTATAATTAAACCCGGAAATCCCAATAAATCACACTTTGGAAAGTAATAAATACATATTTTGAAACAAACACAACCATATTTAACGTTTCTAAAACAAAAATAAACATGCAATGAAAATCACTGCCCACATTTACGAAGGATTCGTTCACAGCTTTGTTGAACGTCTTTAATTTTTACCAGGAGATTCAGAAAGTAGCTGGCCTGGCTAAATAAAGCCTTGTTACATTTAATTCGCCAAAACTGTACACTGTTGACTATATCTATCTATACTGTTTAGATACGAGGGAGTCGTTCCATCTGGAGTTTTGAAACTTTTCTGTGACTTTCCCGTCTTTCAGGTGCGGAAGATCAGTAATTCTTCTTCATGGTCAACTAAACATCGTGACTTATAAGGTTCTCGACAGCATGGAAATCATGACATAACATGGAAGAATCTGACAATGTTTCCAACACACGGTGGTGAACATTTGTAAGGGATGCAACAGAACTGAAATAATCAGGATGTGATATGGAGAAGACGGAAACCAATAACTTCTGAAACGAGAGACTTAATTGCACGTCTGCAAATCTGTATTCAAGAAACTCGTCTTACCCTGAGGATAAACGCAACACGACTAGAACTTCCAGTCGCTGGTGTTCACTATAACCTTGTTTACCCTTCACAAAACACATTCGATATCAGCACTAGAAGCAATTAGAGGTGAGCTTGGGTTCATGAGGATCAAGGACAGGCATGACTTAATAAAATTCTGTTATCTTAACTATTTGGGAAATCTCTCCGACACCCGATGGAGTAAATTAACATTCCAGAATATTTTTAATTCAAAAACGAAGGCAGGATGGATGGACCAAGTGAGGGAGTTAATAGAGGACTACTTAATGGAGACATCAAAATTAGAAGTCATGGTAAAGCAAATCGCTAAGGAAAGAGCCATGGAGCCATGGAGGATTGTAACATTAATTGTCGATGGGTTGGGTCAAAGCAGAGTGGCCCTTGGGTGGCCTGCGTGATAAAGAGAAGCTATGGTGTAACGAGTACCCCGACGGCATCTTTTGAGGGTTCACTGCTATTCAAGCTCAGGTCGCAACGCCGGAAATTAGGAAACAAGTGAAAAGGAATGCCAAATGTGTAATTTAGTCGCTGTGGAGATCCTGGGACATTTTCTGTTACAATCTGCAAAATACCAGACTAAAAGATTAAGAGTCACTGGGGGTGAAATGGAGAAGTAGGATGAGTGAATGAAGGACATGTGGTTAGTGGATGGCACAAAGGAGAGGGATGGTGTGTGTATTGTTTATATATTATTATTTCAAAACTGTTATCTTAATTAGTTTTTCACATTTTTTTTAAAAAAATTAACAAATCCATCATATTGCCCCACGAGGAGCTAGTTCCAATGAAGGGGCGTATGATACAGTTTTGTTGACATTGTTTGAAAAATAATTTGTATTCAACTACTCAATTTGTAAATCACGTGGGTGGACGATGCCGGCTCGTTAGAAAAAGTATGACTAAAGCCAATAAGTTTACAATATTCTTTGTATGTATGCTTTCCCATAAAAGTGTGGACGAGATAAATAGAGGATATGGAATGAGTGTTTTTCTCATATAATATTTATGAAGCGAGTCTAAGAATATTCCGTTTTGGCGAGCCTCTGGGGAGCCCAGACGGAAAATTCGGACGAGTTTCATAAATATTAAATGAGAAAAGCACTCATTTCATATTCTATTTATCATATGACACACACTTGGGGGGTTGAAGGTGGTAGTGGTAGGCGTATGACTTTCTTGGACAACAGGTCTGTGTACACACACAGGTCTTGTCAAGTGTGTGTTCGGTTGTTGAGTGAGACATCTAGATGTCTAAGAGATTTCGCTTTACCTTAGTAAAGTTAATAAAATCACTGATGTAATAGTCTATTGGTTTCAGTTTCAATGAGTTCGTTCAATTGGATACTTAAAATGCTGTGTAAAGCTAATTGCTCTCCTAAGCTGATTGAGGAGAGCGATTTTTTGCCCTCCTGCATTTTTCAGAATGCCAGGCCTGCACCATAGGAACTGTTTCTAGGCAAGTAATGGCTGTCTTTGTAAGCAGCAAGGGTTGCATAGAAGCAGTTAGAAAGTCACCTGTTGTAGACTGTCTATATATAACAATAATGTATTAAAAAACTTGTCTAGGACCAGGAACGTGATACTTCAAAACTTAATTAAGTAGGATGGCTGTTACATTATTGTGTTGGGTAGACCAATCAATATTTGCAACGTGCAGCCCTAAGGCTGCACGTTGAAAATAGTAATTGGTCTACCCCCAGATAACGAATATAGTCTCTTCTAATTGCTGTCATTAAAGTGAAATGGAAGATACCACCAGGGTCCAAATGGTTAAGGATTAAATCATTGATTATGGAATAGAACAAAGCCAAACCAAATTATCTCTAATGTCTTCTAATTTGAAAACAAAATCCTGCAATTTAACAGAGTTTGTTATAAGGTGATTCTATACACGAAACGAAAACCTATACGAAAATATATTGCGCCCCAACAAGGCTGACACAGGCTTGGCAATTTCAGGAGAGCTCTCCTTACTGCCCTCTTGAAAGAATTAAGGAGAGCGAAAAATTGCCCTCCTACATATTTTGGTCTGGGATGATTGAGATTACATGTATTATGCTCACATTAAATTTTTGTTGTAAAGCAAAAATGTAATTTAACTTCGAAGTAACATAACATCACGTAATTTCATTTTGAAAGTGGTTTAGTGGTAAAAGGTAATGGCTGCAACCATACCCAAACACAGTTGCAATCATTTGAAGCAAAATGGGTCACAGCAATATTTTTTTTTCTGTCAGTTTCAAGTTCAACAACTGACATCACAGTTTGAGGGGTAATTATTCAAGGAATATTGACACTATAATATACTACCATTACTACTATCCTGTCACTTGAAGCACTTGCACCAGGATGTGACTGTAGATTCAAGCAGACCTGTTGTCCAAGAAAGTCATACGCCTACTACTACCACCTTCAACCCCCCTTGGTCTGGATACACACACAGGTCTTGTCAAGTGTGTGTTCGGTTGTTGAGTGAGACATCTAGATGTCTCAGAGATTTCGCTTTACCTTAGTAAAGTTAATAACATCACTGATGTAGTCTGTTGGTTTCAGTTTCAATGAGTTCGTTCAACTGGATACTTAAAATGCTGTGTAAAGCTAATTGCTCTCCTAAGCTGATTGAGGAGAGCGATTTTTTGCCCTCCTGCATTTTTCAGAATGCCAGGCCTGCTGATAATTCCGCCTTCAACCGTCTAACCTAATTTGGTTCGCGAAACGTTTTATACTGGGCCATCGCTACTGATTGTATTTTTTATTATCAATTCATCGTCATTCTGAATAAATAATACAAGTTTTACTCAGTACCGCCTGCAAAGGCTCGTACCCATCATGTCCCAAGCGTGTCGACAGAAAAAGACTATCCAACACACTCAACTATCTAAGCAGTGGGTATGAATTCTCTGGTCAATGTCTATATCTTGCTTTCTCTGGCTGTGAGAGGGTGTTTAAGACTTTTTTGAGTTACGGTAAATTGCGTGTCTCTGTGTATGTGCCGTTGTTATTGAGTATTTTGTCAGCTGATAACAAAGTGGACGAGTTAAGTACTATTGTCGTCAATAAAATTCCTTGATTTGATGTGTCAGAACTAATGTTGTTAATATGCATTCTTTGTTTACTTAATTGCTGCAGTGTTTTTATCTGCCTGATGGAAGAAGCCGTGTGTATTCAGAAAATCTCTTTTTCTCTTAGGGTTTCACAAGTAGAAAATCGAAGTTTACTATCTTGTATAAAGAAGTGTTAATTGGAACTGATTTGCGCGCAAAACCACCTTCGATTCCACAAGTGGAAAGTACAAGATATTATCATTGATAGTACCGAATGACAAAACACTGATATTGTGGCCTGGAGTATTGAAGTGTTCAGTGACAGTTGTCACGTTATCGTTGACAATGTCGGACACCTGCTGAGTGGTTATAGTTCTTAAAAGCCAACTCGTTTCTACATACTAGCATTTACACAAAGTACAAGTTATCAGGTAAATAGAAGAAGATGTTTATGGCCTTTCTGGATGATAAAAAGGCGTATGATAGAGTATGGAGGGAGGGTAAAGCTTGAGGATCTGGGCTTGGGAGGCGAGTTTTTTGGAATTCTGAAAGCATTATATAAAGATGTACAGAGTGAACTTAGCCTTTCGACAATTCTTTTTACACTGTACCTCAAAGGTTTAGGAGATGAACTCCTGCATAGCGACGAGGGGGTAGCTGTTGGGGACTTGGAGATACCAGGGCTATTTTTTGCAGACGATATGGTGCTAGTGTCGGAAAGCGAAGAGGGGCTAGCGACAATGCTGGGAATTGTTGGGAAATATGGCAGCAAAAGGAGACTCGAACTTTTTCGAAAGCAAGAGCAAAGTTATACCTGTGGGCCGCAAAGTGGACCCCTCTCGAAGGTGGAGAGTGGGGGAGTTCTGTATTCCGGAAGGTAGCAGCAAACTTGTGTAGGAAAGACAGGTGACTACGAGTATCTGGGGGTAAAGATAAACATCACAGGAAGAGGCATTTACCGAAACCACACAAATAAACTGACTATGAAGGGAAGGCAAATCCTTAACCAAATGGAACTTATATGGGAGAAACAGTTTCAATAAGGTTTTCGTGGGGAAAACTGTTTGGGAAATGGTGGGTTTGCCAAGTATAACATATGGTACTGAAGCGGTATCCCTAAACCAGGCGGCTGTAAAGAGATTGGGAATCCTGCAGAACGATGCAGGCCGATGGATAACGGGGTCGAGTAATGCCGTAGCACTAGAAGCAATCAAGGGTGAACTTGGGTGGATAAGGATCAAGGACAGGACAGACTTATTGAAATTCGGTTATCCTAATTACTTGGAAAATCTCCCTGACAGACGATGGTGTAAAGTAATGTTCTAGAGAATTTTCAACTCAAATATCAAGACAGGGTGGATGGTCCAAGTGAGGTAGCTAATAGAGAACTACTCATGGAGATAACGAACCTAGACGTAGGGGCAGCACAGTGTAAAAGAGTCGTCAGAGAAAGGGTAATGGAGGATGGTAACCTTAATTGGCGAGAGGGGGTCAAATCAAAGAGGTCTTTGGGTGGCCTGCGTGACAAAGAGAAGCCTTGTTTTGAAGAGTACCTTGATGGCACATTTGGGGGGGGGTCACTGTTGTTCAAGCTGAGGTCTCTGTCCCTGGAGGTGAGGGGACAAACTGGGAAAAACATTGAAAGGGAGTGCCAGATGTGTAATTTGGGCGTGGTGGAGACCCCGGAACACTTTCTTCTAGAATGCCCAAAATACCAGTCTAAAAGAATAAGATTCACTGGGAGTATAATGGGGAAGTGGGATGGAGCATGAAAGACATGTGGTTAGTGAGAGACTCAAAGGAGATAATTCATATGCTAATAGGAGAGATTTGGAAGAATGGGGCAAGGGATGTCATCAAACAGTTCGTCTCCGAGTGCTGGGAGGATAGGAGAAGCGTGGGGATAGGGAGGCAGTTGGGAGTATAGGGGTAACCAAAGCCTTCTCACCCGAAAACCGCGACAAATCAGCGGCCGGCCAAAGTGTTGTTATTATTATTATACTATTTTTCGCGTGCACAGTCCATCCCGTCGTTCACCTGGTATTTGCATTTGGTTTGATGACCGAATAATGAGTCACACGTCTTGAAGAAGCCCTGTTTACACGTGGATTTGCTGCAAGGGCTAGCCTTCCTGTTGCCTGCAACCTGTCGATTGTGCAAAATTGAAATGGATTGCTTGAGACACGAGACGGGATCAGCAAAACCATCGGCCTCGTTTGAAACTGTCGTTCCTACGCCCCCCCCCCCTCCCCTACACCCCCACTCCTAAATATATTACATTCTCATATTTCTCCAATAATAGTAGGTTTCACCAGCTTTATCTTATTACAAAATAGATGCTGCAAGATATCCCAACTAAAGACAAATTTATAAGACCAGCATTAAAAGTTATTGTGATGAATTGACGGTATCATGGTCTGGGGTTAGCGGCTCGGAGCTAAAGTTCAACCGAGACGTAAAGCATCGAACCCCTATTGCTAGGATTCCATCCGATAGCTTCGTAAAATAAGATCGCTACAGTAAAGTGCCGATTCGGTGGTTCAAATAAGAAATGAGTAAAACTGGACACTTTATGCGTCAGCATGATACCTGGGTGGATTCCAATTCCCAGGCCCAAAGTATCGTGCTGACGGGTATTGCTCTAGTACAAATACAATCTGGAAATATCACGGATTTATTTTCCATAGTTGTCCTAAATGCCATCCACATGGCCGCCAGGCAACGAAATACACGCGAACCAGACAACCCATAGAAGAGTTGAACGCTCTTACTTGCAAGAGGAGTTGAAACTTTGAATAATCATGATCGTCAGAATCGCAGGGACTGCTTTTTGTCGATACGACATTGCGTCATGTAGGAAGCAAAATATGGTGAACAACGGAACTATGTGGTTTTCAGCAGCTTATACTCCTCCATTGATAAATATGGAAAATATCTAGTACATGTAGGCAATCACGAAATAATCCATAACGATTTCAAAACGATACAGGAATCCTTTGGAATTTGTAAAATAAAAATCCTACCGCCTAGGAGTTTTTATCATCCAGTATTGCCGTATCGTAGTTAGGAAAAATTAAAACTTCTTTTGTGTAGGGCGTATGCAGATCAAGAGCAGACTACTCACTGCCAGCACCCACTCGAAGACAGGTGTGTCATTGGAAAGTGGTGTACCTACAAGTGCAGAAATTGCAAGCGAAGAGATATAAAATTCTAAAAAATCCAGGAGGTATATCACTGAGATAAAACGATGGTAGAATACGACAGGTGGACTAAAAGAAGGGGTATGTTTGCAAATTATGTGCGTACCTTCTTGATTTGGAAACCACAATGGTCGGACTGGCCGACTTCGGTGAGAAACGACGCTCATAAAAAGCAAAATTTAGAGACTTATTCAGAAGTTGAATGTATTCAGTTAGATCCATCAAGTATTACTAAAAATCCAACTTTGAGTCGTCTTTCTGAACTGACATTGAATTCCTACTGCAAAAAATGGAGAAAAATTTTGAATAAAATTCAATCTTCTATATTACATGAATCTAAAGAGGAAACGTTCATCGGTTGTCTTTCAGATCCATGAAAAGAAATTTCAGATTTCCATATTTTAAATGACAACACATTCAACGGAACTGGACACACAATAACGATATTCTTCCGAAGACGCGAAAACAAATATTTTCATTACAGTATTTACCACAACGTGGACTGGGTTAAAGTTTCATGGGGTCCCGGACAACCAGAATCGTCAACTGTGTTATTTTGACACCGATTGAATCATTGATTTTTCGAAACCAGATCACCCAAATGTTACGTGTTGGGATTTTCGCGATCACATGATAAATGTACTCGGCCAAGGTGATTTTATTAGATGTTTTATAAGCGGTGGTCCACACAGCTGCGTCTACGAAACTAGTAAGTGTAGCCTCGTGTGTAAAATAGTCGGCTTCAGTCTTAATTTTACAAACAGCCAACAATTTATTTTTCATTCCATGAGGGAGATGAAACAACATTACAATTCCCTCTTTTAAAAAGGGAAAACTAACGCTGATCGCTGAATACCCTGTAAAACATTCATCACTAATAATAAAATTTTGAAAGGGTGGGGTAAACCAGTTCTTGTCAATAGAGGAAATTAAAAAGTACACACATGCGTACAGGGATGCGGCGACAGGGGGCGTGGGGGGATTTGGGGGTGGGTGTCTCACACCCCCACCTAGGAATATTTTTTTTCAATTGTTGGAGGTCAAAAATCAGATGGTTGGAAATTCAATAAATTAACATTGTTCATAAAAATATTAAAATTCCAACTAATGATGAAAAATTTTGATCTTGTATTTCCAACTGGAAACTTGTGTTTCAAATTTCCTACTCTAAAATTGACATGGCCTCAAAATTTCGACTCTGACATCAATCCGGTAAATGTTCTGACCCAGACACGTTATTAATGACGCTTTTTCCGTTTCAGGCCTACTGAAAATTTTCAGAAGGGTTCATAACCCTTTACCCAACGCAGACGATCTCAAAATTCATTATTTTAAATATCCTTTTTTTAATTTTAATTTGGAGCTCGTTCCAAAGAGGGGTCACATGATATGGTTTTGTTGAAATTTTTCGAAAAATAATATTTTTTCAGCAGCTGTATTTGCATATTACGCGGACGGATGCAGGCGATTCGTTGGGTAAAGGGTTAAAAGATATCACCCAGCACTGCAGTGCAACCACCTATCGAAACCACTCACAGTTGGAATTTACACTGGTGGCACCCCCCCCCCACCACCCCCCAGCTGAAACCCTCTAGCCACATCCCTGCATGTGAACACCAAACACATGATTCAACACGATTTCCATACAATTCCCTACAGATATAAATAGTCTATTTCCGCCCTGTCAAGGTTGTTGATAATGTGATCGACATTACTATCGGATAGCGAAAATAATGAAAAAAGGACGCGTTTTTATACATTTGAAAAAATCATGAAAACATCCACTCGGCGCGTGAAAAATAATTATGGCGCTTGGTGTAAAAGAGATGAGTTGCCAAAACAACAACCGTCATAATTATTTTCTCCATAGATTTTTAATTTTCAAATTATTTTAGAAAAATGTATAGGAATACTAGCTACTGGCGAATCTTTCAGAAAAGATGACTGCGGTGCCATTTCAAACAATATTCAGGTTTTATCTCTCCACCGGAAGCGTAAAAACTCATTTGCTGTATTTTTGCAACACATGGCAGATATGTATCGAAAAGATCCACAAGTCTAGATTATGTATTGCTACAGCGTACACCAACCACTGTTTGATGTGATGGAAAAGAAAAACGTTAACGTCTTTCAAGTTACACAAAGGTACCCCTTCTAGCAAAATCGTCGACAAATTTGTACCCATTCTCGCGAACACATCGACGAAGTCATGAGAGACAAGCAGTGCGGTCTCATAATACTGGTCGATTTTATGAAGCAATGTTTGAGCTGTCTTGAAATAGAAACTCTGTTTACGTAATTTGCCATCGTAGGTGCCACGACATTCGCTTTGAATACATAGGACCTCGAGTTTATCAAAAATTTAGAGGACACTTCTCAGATTCATTATTTGAGTTGACAAATATTCCCGAAAAAGACTGATGCACTCGCTCAACAATGGCGGGAGATGAAGAAAGTGTGTAGAAGCTTGGATCCCAATATCCTTATGAAAATATGTGGTTTCATCTACAGTACGTGGAGAGTGTATTATCACTAAATCACCCGCAGAGTGGAGATTCCACCTAAGCAATAATTGCAAATTTGTTGCAAAGCATAAGAGCACAAGTAAAGTTTCAGCCAATGGACCTCCGGGTTAAACCCGGAGGTCCATTGGCTGAAACAGTGCTTGTGTTTTTTGTCGATATGTACACAATTTGAAAGTTATAGTTCGGGTGATAACTCTACTCCGCGGGTGATTTAGTTACAATCCACTCTCCACGTGTTGTATTAATAAGTTGTGATATTACGGGTGTAGACTTTTAATGTATCTTGTGTCGCTTTGATGACTTGTGGGGATATTTTCAGATGATTTATTGAGCTTTGTTGAGTTTTTAGTTGATGTCTCCATACTTCGTGCCATACACATTTTTTTCTATTGTGGTCGGTGACCTAGATTGTGACGCGGTGATTAAAAGTGACCTTCACATTTGACATTGTCACGCTCTGGAGTTGAATGTCAAGCTTGAGCTAACGATAAACGTTTGATCGTGTCTTTCTGCGTGAGTAATTGATAGTGACTGATTTTAACATGCGAAGAAACAGTAGTGAGCCTGTATTTTGCCTAAAATATCGCACACATATTTAGCTCTTTGTTGCTGTCTACATACTTTGATCCTTTCCTAAAATGTCTGATAAAAATAAGAATCTGTCTAATTCGTCTACTAACCGAGAAAATGCAAGTGTGCCATTGAGACAACCAGAAACAAAACCCGATTCAAAAAACGCAACACTCTAAAGACAGTGCCTGCAGTGATGCTTCCTTCCATTCTGTAAACGACATTCCTGGAGCAAATACAAGGTGTGCAGAACATTATTAAGAACTTACCGACTAGAGCAAACATTAATAGAATTGCTGATGTAATAGAAACGAAACATATGAATGCCTTCAAGATGGAAATCATGGCAACTATGCAGACGAAGATGGAAATGCTTGAAGAGAAAGTGGATTCTGTTGGAAACAATTATAGTCATCTGAGAGAAGAATTCGAATGTTATAAATCTGAAAAATGGACACTAGAAGAACAGATACATCAACTGCATGCCGATACGATGGAACTGGCATCAGCAGTAAACAAAAGTGAACAGTATTCTAGGAAAGCAAATGTTTAGAGACTTGACTTAGAAAAATCAGAAGGTGAATTCCTTACAAGGAAAGTCTGCGATATATTAACCTTTTGAATTCTAGTGGTATCTTCCACACCATTTCAATGGCAGCAATTAGAAGAGTCCATATTCATTATTTGGGGAAGACCAATCAATATTTTCAAAGTGCAGCCTCGGTGCTGCACTTTGAAAATATTGATTGGTCTACCCCACACATTTACTGAACAGCCATCCTATTTAATGACGTTATGGCGTATCATATTCCTGACCAGAAAAGCGGTCGCTCGGGTTCAAAGGGTTAACTTCAAAATCATATATTGTTTTCGAAAAAAAAAAAACAATTTGTGGCTTCTCATTACTTCCATCCTCGCTGGACAGTGGCTAGTTTTCGTGGAGGCTTTGCGAGAACAATGCGAAACTTTTTTCTAGAATTGTGCGTTCTAAATCAGAAAAAGTAAGATCTTTTGTTATAACACGGCAACAAAAGTCGATTAAGGAAGCGTTTTCCTTTTTCAGATTTAATAAATGATTTTTGATGACAGCATCTCGAAAAGGTTTGTAAAAGCAGCCTCTTCGTTTCTCATAGCGGTTTCTTTATAAATATTTTTTAAACTGCTTAACGTTACACCACAATTGTTTTGGAGTGTTCAAAGTTGTCAGAGAGAATTCAGGCATTCAACTATGTGTTGGGAAAACCACACATTTATGAACGCATCATGTTGGTAGTAACGCATATGTGGTTATTCCAGCTGATGACCCGGGGTTTCTCGTAGCCCAATGGAATACTACTTGCGACGTTCACCTCTATCACACAAAGCGACTGATATTCAACGAGGACCAACCAGCCAGGCATCCTATTTTATGACGCTATGGGGTATCATGTTCCTGGCCGGAAACGCAGCCGCTCGGGTTCGAAGGGTTAAACAATTGTCAGAACAATGTGAAGATAACGGAAGTAGACATCCTGGAAGCCCATCTACACCCAAGCTGGAGACGAAATGAACCAAGACCCTGCATTGTAAAGTTTTCGAGGACTGACATAAAGAAAGAGTGTGTCGGAATAAAATGAATTATGTACAGAAAACTAATGGCAACAGAATCACATCTGTGAAACTCAGAGAGGATGTTACCAGTCCGGCCGCCATATGCCAACTCTCTGCCCAACCTCAAAGTAGCTTCCAAATTTTTATTTCTCGGAGGTTTCTGAAAGAGGGACCTATCCTGATTCGGAGAAGATTTACTGGATGTCTCATAGCACTGAGCAATTCGAGATATCTGTCGCAGAGAAGGGGTACCCTGTTTCAATTCCAATAGTTAGTCTACGTGCTGAAATTCTCATGTACAATCGACATTTACTGGAAAAAGTCTAGACGTTTATTCTCATATACACACAAATGACATTATTCAATGCATAAATAAATTCATGTTCGCCAAAAACTGCTATTTGTTTTGAAAGCAATCATTTTGTGAACAGCTTTCATGAGACATGACCAATTCCTTACTTGGAATTCGGTCGACTTGTTCAGTTTATATGATGAGTGTTGGAGTACTTATATTTCCTGCCAAGTTTTTGTTGCTAAGCTTGCTGAGATGTACGGCAACGACATTTAAGTCCTTCCTTCGTCGAGGATAGCCACGATTTTAGCGGTTAGATCAATCTGATGCCGAAAGCGCAATGAAAATTTTGGAGAAAATTATAATAAAGAATATGGATATAGATCGAAAGACTTATGATCTCGACCTCAACTTTGACAAAATATCAGAGTTTTCAAGCGGGACGTTGTTGACGTTTCTGGAAAGATTGTCACCGAAATTAAACCACACCTAACCCGGGATGCTGATTAGCAAAAATTGTAAAATGAATGGTACGCGGGATACCAACAACAATGCAAATTGGTATTACTGCTATGGTGAGGGATTCTGAAGACTTCATACAAACGACGTTTGACTTCGGAGTAATATTCTCCTACGATGAATTGTTGTGTTTCTAAAAATTGGCAGTGAACACGGCAGCTGGCTATGATGATTTCACACCAATATCTAGTTCTGACGATGGCTAATACAGGTAGTGGTAGATAATTTCGAGGCTGACATTGCATCTCAGAATGAAAAGCTCAGTAACCATTGTCTAGCTGTTTTGTTAACTCAAGCAAAAAGCACAGCCCAGTCGGAACACATGCGACTCCCGCGACTTAAAAAGTCTTAAATAGAAGAGACTATTGACTATCAGTTGAATGTCGTTCGTTTTCACGGACCGAAACGTCCGGATATCCCTATTTCTAACGCAGAAAGATGCATCCCGTCGCTCCATATTCTCTGTAATTCAGCACTGTCAACTGTAAGGGCCACAGAGGCCGATTAGGCATTCTTTAGTATTCATTTATTTTATTTATTGGTGTTTAAGGTCACATATTTCTGCACACTGGCTAATCATGACCACGACAGTTTTACGGGTGGAGGAAGCCGGAGTACCCGGAGAGAACCACCGAGCAACGGCGAGCAACTGTCAGCTCCCCAACATACTAACTCCACACAAGCAGGGTTAGCATTGGTTGAAGACAGGTGCACCATCGACGTGCATTACGCCTTAGTACACAGCGTCATCGTGCCCCCACATGGGCAATGGGGGTGAAGTGTCTTGCCCAAGGACACAACGCGGTTGCCGCAAGTGGGATTCGAACCGAGGACCTCTCGGCTTGCAGCCTGCACCTCTACCTACTGAGCCACCGCGCCCCCCGGCATTCTTTAGTGGATAAAGAAAAGATGTCCAGAATTTAACGGGTATAACACTCGCATATCTCGTCAGGTTGAAATATTCCCCGAATGTCGTACAAGAGCAGAATATCTCCCATTTATCGACACGACACAGGCCGATCCCGAAACTATTGTCACTACTATGGTCAAGGCCCAACAGCTGACGTTTAATACGGTGCAGAGCTTTACAGTGTTCACAGCTGATCAATAGCTGTATAAAATCGCCGTGTATGTATTGTTGGCGTCCCCGGGCGAACTTTTCATATTTTATTCCCCGTTTAGGAGGAACGCATCTGATTATGAGCTTCATCGTTGCTATAGTAAAGCTGCAAATTGAGCAGTTGAAAAAATTTAATTTTTCAAAATATTTTAACAAAACCATATCATGTGACCCCTCATTGGAACGAGCTCACTGAGCTCGTTCCAATGAGGGGTCACATGATATGGCTTTTTTGAAATTTTTTGAAAAATTTAAAAAAATGATATTTAAAATAATACATTTTGATATCGTCTGCGTTGGGTACAGGGTTAAGAATCGTGCATCTAATTATGAACTTCATCGCTTCCGTAGGGCTGAATCAGGTTTGGCTGATGTGTTGCAGTCGGTGTTTGGAGGGGTGGGCGGATTTCTAGTTGGAAAAAATTCCAATGAACATGAGAGGTATGCGTTTATTGGCAGAAGACCTTCGTAAACTATTCGAGAAAAACAACATTGAATGCCCAGAAGATTTGTCCTCTTTATTGGAAGATTTACGTGATGAAAGTCGGATAACAAAAATGTGGGTGGATGCTTTTCTGAAGCCAGTTTTCTTCATGATGTTGCATGTTCGCGGTGAAGGGGGAGGTGACTGGCCCCTTCACCTTCGTGTTGTGTGAAGTGTGTTGCCATACTTTTTCGGATCCGGCCATACGAATTACGTGAGGTATGGTCTGTACTACCTCCACCAAATAGAGAATCTTGAGTCTAAAGCTTTGGCTGATTTCATGAGACGGGAACATGTCATGAGACACATTCCGGGTCTTTGGAACGGGTTGTGGAGTAACATGTTTATAGGGATCTGCGAATCACAAATTTCTTTTCGAATCGAATCTCGAATCGAATCGTGTCTCTGATATCGACATCGAATTGAATCCCGAATCGAATCTTAAAAGACAAGTTATTTCATATTGCATCAAACGGAAGTTACGGAACACTGTGATGACCTTTACGCGACGGAGTGAACACCTTAAACACCAATAACTAAATATTCTCTGTGGCACCGTCGCTGAAACAGCTAGGCCTATTGTCCATAGTTTTAGTTTTTGAAGGCCTAACTTGTTACTATTCACGTTCTTAAGAACGTGAATAGTAACAAGTTAAGCCTTCAAAAACCAAAACTATGGATAATGTTCTGGGCCAAATTCACACCTTACCTAACAATTAAACATTGTCAATTACTCAAATAAATAGGAATTGAGCCTACATGAATGAATTTTCTAATGGCAGTTTTATCCTATTTTTGTTGGAAATGTAACAAATTGAAGTTAGTACGAGAGATTCGAAAAAATCGAATCCTGAGACTGATTCGGGATCGATCTCGAAGCATACGTATGGTATCGATATCGAATCGAATCTCGAATATTCGCAGGACCCTATTATAGGCATTATTACACTTAACTTTAGGCTATAAGTATGCATGCCTGTGGATCCCTTGGTCATACCATATCAGAGATACGCGAGGAGAAGAATACAGAAAGATCCCAATTTTTCCACAAAGAGGAGGGCAAACCACGCATTGCGTCCGATGTTGTTGATCGCAAAGATCTCCGCTCCAAATTTGAAATGTGTATAGATCCGGAAAGGTAAGTCCTGGGTCTATGGACGTTGAAAAGGTCCTAGAGTTAGGTTCAGCACCGATGATCAAGTTCGAACAGAACCTTCGTGGGGGATTCTACGATCCTATTCCAATGTCGGTCCAAACCATGGTTGTGTCAAGAAAATCTGTCGAGGTTGGCGACGTTAGTGTTTATGATACGAATCTCATTTACTCCAGAGTAAACGGAATTCATGGGGGATTCTATGACCCTATTCCAATGACAGTGCAAACCATGGCTGTGTCAAGAAAATCTTTCAAGGTTGGTGATGTTGAAGTTTGTGATACGAACCTCATATACTCCAGAGTAATCGGACAACTATCAAGCTCTCGCAACTTTGATGTTTTGGGACTTCTCTCTTACGAATTGTCTCCACTGCAAAAATCAAAAAATGCCGAGACAGGTTGCATGCGGATTTCTAAATCAAAGTCAGGTTTAAAAAATGTTCTTGCTCAAGCCAGACGTCACGTATTACAAACAGGTGCAAATGTAATGCTACTAAAATGACGTGCACTTCTTTCTGCTTTTGCAACGCCACTCTAGAGCAATAGACAAACAAGGCTAGCAGATCAGCTATGAATAGAACCGATGATAAAATCAACAAACACCCAAATCATTCCTTCAAAATATATATAGGTCCAGATGCCACCTGTGGTATGCGGCCGGGATGCTGTATTAGCCGCAGACAAACATTGCTGTCCGCGGAATGACCTTAAACGTGGGGATTTCAAATTGCTCAAGGCATCCAGACGTCCTGTAAAGTTTTTCGTAGTCAAGAGGTGTTACTCTTACACATTCCATCGAGAAAAAACTTTGGACTTTGAGATTCATTGCCCCGGCGGCCGGACTGTACCAAACCAAATATAGACTTAATGAACACACGTTTCTCACATAAGGATGTGGAGTTTGCCTATCATAGTAACGCCTTCATTTGGGCTAAAATAAAATCGGGACAGAGGGTGAAGGTCGACATCTTTGATGATATTAATGAAACAGTAAAGAGTGTGTCACATACACAAATGTGCTCGCAGACACTCATATTCACACACGCATACTCACCGACATACACACATTCACATCACATGCCCACGCTCAGACATTTAACACACACACAGAGTAAATGTTGAACTTATATTGATGGCCTCTCACTGCATTTACAGCGTCAAGAAAATTAAGGGAGATAATCTATTAACTTATTATCTAGATGTTAAATTGGAAAATGAAGGGAGATGACTCTGTGTTTCAATTTCCCTCTGTGGTTAAAATACTCAAAATTTGTCTGATCACGCCATGCCCAAATGACTACAGGTAAGGCAGGAATTGACAAAGTCAACTAATATTATTAATATTAAATTAATATTTTTAAAAAAATATTTTTATAAATTAAGTCAATCTCTCATGTGTACAATACGAGATTAAATTCCGCCTGTTCCAATTTTACCTAGTCAAAATCGGAAGAAAATTCTACTTTAACCGTTTACCCATCACAACCTTTTAGAAAATAAATTAAAATAAATTAAATTTTAAATTATTTGGTAAGACAATACAGATATGGATAGCAATGGAACCGACTCATCGAGTCCATTCCATTGATATTCATATTCGTATAGTTTTACTGAGAACGTTAGGAGATATTTCAGGTCTTTGTAGCCTTATATTTCTATGACTGTTTTGCCCACTCTTTCACCAATTCATGATCGACCAAACCAGTCATGACATGATATGACTGTCATGTTCTGTTTATTTGTATATACTTCCATAACATTAATAGCTGTCGTTTAGGACCCATGAAACTTGCCTTGGCTTTGTTGCTGCGAAATAGATGTTTTATACGTGATTTTTTATATATATAATATAGATTTACCTTTTGTGACCCGCATCGAGGAAGGGTTATGATATATCACGACTGACTTTCTCGATAACTTGTCCAAAACGTAAGAATAAAAAAAACTTGTATGGTATTTCCGCCAATGGGATTATTTGAGCTAACGTCCTAGTGCATTGCGGCTAGTGGTCAATTATTGTTACATTTGACACATATTAAAAACATAAAGTAACACGACTTTTTTCCTAGTACCTTGTTTTGAGTAGATGGCTAAGGTAGCGGTCCAGTCAAAAAGACAGGGAATTTATTCCAAGTACCTTGTCTTGAGCAGATAGCTGAGGTAGCGGTCTAGTAAAAAAAGACAGATAATTGCTAGTCAATTTAAGGAAGTTAAAATAAATTAAATTTCGGTTTATCATGCTTTTACTTTGAGTACCATGATGTTTAATGTATAGCCGTTGTATATTACGGTATAACAACACTGCTTGAAATTCGCTGACTTACTACAAGATCTGTGTCTGGAATACTTTTTTGCGAAATAACGCAAAGTTATTGCGAAATAACGCAAAAGTTTTGCGAAATAACGCAATAGTTTTGCGAAATAACGCAAAAGTTATTGCGAAATAACGCATTAGTTTTGCGAAATAACGCAAAAGTTTAGCGAAATAACGCAATAGTTTTGCGAAATAACGCAATAGTTTTGCGAAATAACGCAATACTTTTGCGAAATAACGCAAAAATTATGGCGAAATAACGCAAAAATTATTGCGAAATAACGCAACAATTATTGCGAAATAACGCAATACTTTTGCGAAATAACGCAATACTTTTGCGAAATAACGCAAAGGTTATTGTGAAATAACGCAATACTTTTGCGAAATAACGCAATAGTTTGCGAAATAACGCAATACATTTGCAAAATAACGCAATACTTTTGCGAAATAACGCAATACTTTTGCGAAATAACGCAATACTTTTGCGAAATAACGCCAAAATTATTGCGAAATAACGCAAAAGTTATTGCGAAATAACGCAATACTTTTGCAAAATAACGCAATACTTTTGCGTAATAACGCAATACTTTTGCGAAATAACGCAATACTTTTGCGAAATAACGCAAAGATTTGCGAAATTACGCAAAAGTTTTGCGAAATAACGCAAACATTCCCCGTTTAAAAAAAGTTACTTTTCGTATTTGACCGTAATGGGCTTCCGTAGTGTCGATTCGGTGGCTCAAATAAGAAATGAGTAAAACTGGACACTTTATACGTCAGCATTATTCGTGGGTGGATTCCAATTCCCAGGCCCAAAGTATCGTGCTGACGGGTATTGCTCTAGTACAAATACAATCTGGAAATTTCACGGATTTATTTTCCATAGTTGTCCTAAATGCCATCCACATGACCGCCAGTCAACGAAACACCTGCGAACCAGACCCATAGAAGAATTGAACGCTCTTACTTGCAAGAGAGGTTGAAACTTTGAATATTCATGATCGTTAGAATCACAGGGACTGCTTTTTGTCGATAAGACATTGCGCACCAAATAGTGTAGGAAGCAAAATAGGGTGAACAACCGAACTATGTGGATTTCAGCAGCTTATACTCCTCCATAAACAAATATCGAAAATATCTAGTAGGCAATCACGAAATAATCCATAACGATTTCAATACGATACAGGAATCCTTTGGAATTTGTAACATAAAAATCCAACCGTCTAGGAGTTTTTATCATCCAGTATTGCCGTATCGTAGTTAGGGAAAATTAAAACTTCTTTTGTGTAGGGCGTATGCAGATAAAGAGCAGACCACTCACTGCCAGCACCCACTCGAAGACAGGTGTGTCATTGGAACGTGGGGTACCCTATAAGTGCAGAAATCGCAAGCGAAGAGATATAAAATCCTAAAAAATCCAGGAGGTATATCACTGAGATAAAACGATGGTAGAATACGACAGGTGGACTAAAAGAAGGGATCTGTTTGCAATTTATGTGCGTACTTTCTTGATTTGGAAACAACAATCGCCGTACTGGCCCGCTTCGTTGAGAAACGACGCTCATAAAAAGCAAAATTTAGAGGCTTATTCAGAAGTTGCATGTATTCAGTTAGATCCGTCAAGTATTACTAAAAATCCAACTTTGAGTTGTCTTTCTAAATTGACATTGAATTCCTACTGGGAAAAATGGAATAAATTTTGAATAAAATTCAATCTTCTATAATACATGAATCGAAAGAGGAAACGCTCATCGGTTGTCTTGCAGATCCATGAAAAGAAATTTCAGATTTCCACATTTTAAATGACAACACATTCAACGGAACTGGACACACAATAACGATATTCTTCCGAAGACGCGAAAACAAATATTTTTATTACAGTACTTACTACGACGTGGACGTGGATCAGAATCATCAAGTGTGTTATTTTGATACCGATTGAATCATTGATTTTTCGAAGCCAGATCACCCAAATGTTTCGTGTTGGGATTTTCTCGATCACATGATAAATGTACTCGATCAAGGTGATTTTATTAGATGTTTTGTAAGCGGTGGTTCACACAACTGCGTCTACGAAACTAGTAAGTGTAGCGTCGTGTGTAAAATAATCGGCTTCAGTCTTAATTTTACAAACAGCCAACAGTTTATTTTTCATTCCATGAGGGAGATGATAAAACAACATTACAATTCCCTGTTTAAAAAAAGGGAAAACTACCGCTGATCGCGGAATACCCTGCAAAACATTCATCACTAATAATAAAATTTTGAAACGGTTGGGTAAACCAGTTCTTGTCAATAGAGGAAATTAGAAAGTACACACATGTGTACAGGGATGTGGCGGCGGGGGGGGGGGGGAGGGGGTCTCCCCAACCCCCAGCTAGGAGTATTTTTTTCAATAGTTGGAAATTCCGAGGTCACCAAACACATAATTCAACACGATTTCCATACAATTCCCTACGGATATGAATAGTTTATTTCCGCCCTGTTAAGGTTGTTAATAATGCGGTAGACATTACTATTGGATAGCGAAAATAAAGAAAAAGGACGCGCTTTTATACATTTGAAAAAATCCTGAAAACATCTACTCGGCGCGTGAAAAATAATTACGGCGCTTAGTGTAAAAGAGATGAGTTGCCAAAACAACAACCGTCATAATTAGACTATTTTCTCCACAGATTTTTAATTTTCAAATTATTTTAGAAAAATGTATTAATTTGATATTTCATCTCCCCAGTGGGATATAGGATATTTTAGCACTGAAGCGACGATTTGAGGTATACAGGCGTTTCACCTCGTCTCGCATATTAAGAAATAACACAAATAAACAACTCGACGTTGTTTATATGGTACAAATGGCTCCAACAATATAAGTATGAATGTCGCCAGAACCGGCTCACTGAACAGATTCCAGTAACACTGGTATTTGTATTGATTTATTAACAAAACACCATTGACCAAGATATTCTTGAGAATGCTAGGCAAAATCAGTATTTGTGTAGCACAGATTGATAGTTTATTGATTAGCATTTTGCTGTTCATTTCGAAAAATAATTAACAAGGTGTTGACTTTTACTAGAAAATGTGCAACGTGACCCCTGCTTTCTTCAAGCCTTGATGATATTCATACTGATGCAGAGTATCATCCAAAGGAAAATCGAAAGATATTTTTAAAATGTTCATTAATGGACCTTGTTAATGACTTGTTAATGGTTGGGGGTATCTCTTTTCATTACCAAATTACTGTACAGTCGTCATGGACTGATCGTAATCCACGCGCGGGTACATGCATGCGTTAATCAGGTAATAAAATTAATGATAAGCAAAATTTTAATTAATGGGTTGTTCAATAATTAAATTTTTGATGATTATTCCTATAATTAGTGTTTGGAATCTAATATTATTGCGTACGTGGAAATATTGCCTACACGTGGAAAGTGACCAGTCCACGGCGGTTATACTGTAGCCTAAGTGAGATCTATATTTACAACCTGTCTCGGTGGTTGTCTGCTCTGTCTGGCATGCCTGCCTGCCTGCTCGACCGCCTGCCCACCCGCCCACCCGATACCCTAGTCTTTTTTTCTTCTTGCCTGCCTGCCTGCCTGCCCGCCCGCCCGCCCGCCCGCCCGCCCGCGATACCCTAGCTTTTTTTTTTTTTAGATACTTGACGTCATGGAAAAAAAACATGTCACCTTTTTTCAAGCTAAATTGCGCTTTACTTATAAAGCACCATATGTAAGGGGAAAACAATATGTACTATGAAATTCCAAAGTCTGAAATTCTATAAATTCCAGATAATTATACATGCACAAATTCTACCTCATAATGATGTTTGTGGTGTATAAAAGATGAAAAATATGTGTGCACTTCACATAGTTCATAGCAGGCACCAACTGGTCCTGAAAGGTTGCTACCATTTTCGTTTCAGAACTTATCATAAAGTGTAATATTTCATGAGAACAACACTTGGCCAAATATGCTTCAGGTATCCAAGAACAAAGCTAGGAATTCAAAATACTTCAAACTGCAGAGATTGGGAATTACGCCCAAACCGTCCTTTGGCCAAACCGTCCTCCAGCAACTTGATCCAAACCGGCCGCTGATTTATCAAGAACCGTTCGTTCTTCGTCGTGACCGAACCGTCCTATAGAATTTTGACTCATCAGTCCTCCAGAAAAAGATGCTTCGGATGTATTTTAGAACAAAAATAACAGAACACAAATTGTTTATTTTTTTCTGTTTTCAACTTCAATTTATTATTGTATAAATAAATACAGCACAGCCGCCATGGACTGGTCGTAATCCAAGCGTGGGCATTGTTGCCCAAACATGGGTTGTACCCGGTGCTTCATTGATCCCATTTTTTGATGATTTTCCCATATATAGTGTTTGAAATCTAATAATATTGAATCCGTGGAAATATTGCTCACACTTGGAAAGTGGTCAGTCACGGCGGCCGTGCTGAAAATATAAGAACATGTTGAATCTTAAATGTACTAAACTAAAATGATGTGGGTTTAAAACATGACATTAAAAAATTAAAGCAATCACGTTTTGCCAGGCTGTTATGTGGTTTGTTTTATACGAATAGCATTTTTTATCGGGTTTACCGGAGGCAATTTTCAAAAGGTGATAACAAAATAATATTTGTGAAGAAGCGTACAGTTAAAACTAGAAGTCCTGTCATGAAATGCGCACAAATAGAACGTCGATCTGCGCGTTAATCAACGCGTTATGACTAAAGTAAGGCTATCAAATTCTGTACATATGGCCTGTGCACAAGCATTGTTTCAGCCAATGGACCTCCGGGTAACCCGGAGGTCCATTGGCAGAAACATTGCCCGTGTTTTCAAGGAGTAACTAGGAGAACCTGCCGTGCTTTGGATACCATTCGATACGGCAATTGCGCGCAATTCCTTCGCGCAATTAAGCCTAGATAAGCGCACCGTTCGTGACAGGACTTCTAGTTTTAACTGTAGGATTTTCTGTTTGTTTATAACTGAAATAATGTAAAGGTGTTGTTTGCAAATTTTATATTGTTGCCGGCATCAGGTACGACAAATCGTCGTTGGCATGAATACTTGATAATGTTTCCGAAAAAACACATAATATTATCCCTATGTTAGCTACTGGTTAAGCTAGCGAGCGTTAATGAGCATGGCTCAATGTTCGTCTAGTGGATTTGTAATATAGTTCGTTCTACCTTTTCTTAACACGATGTCTTTGAGTTTGAATGGTTGGCACTTTTAAGGTGGGTTTTGATATCCGTGTTCTGTGTGGTGACTTTGGAATAAAAGATAATTTGGACAAGTAGCGTCCTCTTCGGGTTACCAATACCTTTATTCAACTGTAAAGTTTTTTAAAAATTCACCAATTCCTATCATCAAAGTAATTCTGCAACAGACAAAAATACTTCTTACATCAATATTTGTATTAAACTATAAAGTATTTTAGGACTTAATTAATTTCCTAACATCAAAGTAAATCAGCATCAAAATATTTCACGCACCAATACTTGTATTAAACTGTAAAGTCCTTCAGGAATTCACTAATTTCTAACATCAAAGTAATTCAACATCAAAATATTTACAACACCAGCACTGGAATGACGATAGCTTCAGTTGGACCAGTATGACCTGCTCTGCCCAAAATGGTATACACGACGTGTGTTGGACTGGTAAACTAGATAGGATGGCCTGTTCTGGGGTTCTGCTGTCAGTTGTACACTGCAAAAAATATAGGTTCTCTTTTGGACCAAAACTGGTTCTAATCTTGTCCCTGAGATGGAACCAGTTCTATTTAAACAGTATTTATTTCAAATCAAATAAGTTTACTAAAATTAGCATTCAATGTTAACAGAATATTACATGAACTGAAATAGATTCAGCAGTAAACTTGGAGCTTATTCAATGCAGTTGCCAAACATTTTGAAACAAAGGAGATTTGAACGGTTGGCATATCGAACCAGTTTTGGTTCTGTATAGAACCAAAACTGGTTCGATATGCCAACTGTTCATATCTCCTTTGCTTAATAATGATTTGAGACAGCCTCTCGTGAGCTCTAAACTTACGGCTGAAACCTCCTCAATTTATGTTTAATTCTGTTAATATTTAATGTTAATCTTTATAAATTTATTTGATTTGAAATAAATACTGTTTAAACAGAACTGGTTCCATCTCAGGGACAAGATTAGAACCAGTTTTGGTTCTAAAGAGAACCAATATTTTTTGCAGTGTAGGATGGCCTGTTCTGGGGTTCTGCTGTCAGTTGTATGTACAGTGGAAGGTGACTGACCTTGTTCAGAAATGCGAATTTATGCTGATCAAGCATCATGAGATCTCGACCAATTTGGCACCCATTGCCAAAGAAGTATCTCGACCAGTCCGTTATCTTATCTAAGAAGCTCCAAGCTTAAATAGATGTCGGGTTGGATGATGATCTCTGTTAGATGAGCACGTACTATTATAATCCCTGATGAGTACGGGTGTGGGATGGGAAAATGTCACCCGAGGGCAATATAATTGGGCCAGACACGAGGCTTGCCGAGTGTCTGGACCAAATATCTTGTCCCGATGGTGAGATTTTCACATCCCACACCCGTACCCATCAGGGATTATTTTTCTCCCCCCCCCCCCCCCGCCATACAGCGGTTACGCAAGCCAGAGGTAATCGGCGGTCACGTGCTGATATAATCAACCCATTTGGTATTCGTTGTTTTGAAAAACTAATGACACCATCGGAAAGAGCATGCAAAAGTTATGTATATACCAAAGGTATATACCACGAAATCAATTAGGAACGGTGGCATCTTGGGGTTTAAAGAGTTTTAGAGCAAAATGAATTAGTTGGTAGCAAGAAACTGATACGATATGCATAACGTCACAATAATGTTATAAATGTATAACGTCACGTGGGTGGGGTGGGATACATCTGTCTCTCCCTGCTATCTCACACTGGACAGACGTATGTTACACATGCAGTGGGGGGAGAATAGTCTAGTCAGAACCAACCAATACTGGATGAAACTGGCTAAATATCACACGAGTCAGAACCAGCTAAAATCGGTTGAAACTGGTTAAACATCACACGAGTCAGAACCAGCTAATATCGGTTTAAACTGGTTAAACATCACACGAGTCAGAACCAGCTAATATCGGTTGAAACTGTTTAAACATCACACGAGTCAGAACCAGCTAATATCGGTTGAAACTGGCTAAACATCACACGAATCACAACCAGCTGATACTGGTTAAAACTGGCTAAACATCACACGAGTCAGAACCAGTTAATATCGGTTGAAACTGGTTAAACATCACACGAGTCAGAACCAGCTAATATCGGTTGAAACTGTTTAAACATCACACGAGTCAGAACCAGCTAATATCGGTTGAAACTGTTTAAACATCACACGAGTCAGAACCAGTTAATATCGCTTGAAACTGGCTAAACATCACACGAATCAGAACCAGCTAATATCGGTTGAAACTGGCTAAACATCACACGAATCAGAACCAGCTAATACTGGTTAAAACTGGCTAAACATCACACGAGTCAGAACCAGCTAATACTGGTTAAAACTGGCTAAACATCACACGAGTCAGAACCAGTTAATATCGGTTGAAACTGGTTACACATCACACGAGACAGAATCAGCTAATATCGGTTGAAACTGGTTAAACATCACACGAGTCAGAACCAGCTAATATCGGCTGAAACTGGCTAAACATCACAAGACTGTTCGAGTTCTACAAATCAGGTATAATTTGACAGAACAATCGAATGTTTTGACAACTAATTGTCAAGTTCTCGTCAAGTTACAATTCCTCCCCAAACCTCTTGCGTTTCATAGTGCACCATAATTTAATGTTTCCCTATTCTGTTTGCCGAGTAATTTGAAGTTCTCTTATTTTATTTTACTAGAGGCCCTAATGAACATTTTCACACTTTACCTATCATAAAATCAGCCACTGTAGGCTGAACATCGCAACATAAACATCCACCACCTGAGATTAAAACCCAGAGGGACTTGAACTCAGATTCATAATAAAATACTTGCAAAATAAAGAATACTAAGTTGATACGTATACAATGGGTCGTGACCAGAAAATATATCTGATGCGTCGTGATCTAGATTCATTATGTCGGTTCCTGGCCTTGGGACCAGGATTTTAGCATGACCTGGGCATTGTGACTATGATTTTTACCTAAATTACTTCGTAACTTAAATCGGATTCACAAAATTTGATTCGGGCCTCGGTTTGCTGAAGCTCACATCGAATTCAGTTGTTTGTTTATTGGGATTTACGGCAGTTTCAATTGCCATTGTCATGTCGTGCCAGGTAGTTCTACGTGTGTGAGGGGGAGGGGGAGGGGGAGGAGAACCACCGAGCAATCGGCGAGTAACTACCGAACTCCTCGGCGTGCTAACCAGGGTTAGCATGCGGTTGAAGGCATGTGTACCACTGACGTGCTACACGCCTTTTTGAGTTTTTAGGTGGAGGTGAGGGCTAAACAGGTCATCGCACAGATAAATGTGCTATTGGCAAGGATATTAGTGCTGAACATGAATCAAAAACCGTTAATTTTATGTTTTTCTCTGAGGGAAGGGGGAGGAGGTATTCCTCAGTGCTCAGACTTTCCACCGGTCTTTAGACGGCTGATCAAAGCATGATCATTAACTCTGCAGCCTCCAATTTCCCCCAGTGTCATGAGTCATAATAAGCTGAATCAATAAGTGTGATTTGACAGGGATGTGTTTTTCTTTTCTCGGAACAAGTAGAATACATGCCACAAAAATAGTTCAGTCAACCAAGGGAAGGTGGGTGGACGGGGGATAAAACGGGATGCATCCCTTTGCTCGAGTAGGATCATGGCAGGCACATATAGGATATCAATGTTGGGGGGGGGGGGGGGGGTAATATCTAAGGGGCGTACTGAATATGACTTACAGCATCATCTGACCTGAGTGGCGGTGAGATGGGGGCGATCACGAGAGTGGCTGTTCCCTGCTCGTGGGCCCTTGGAGTGGTCCCGGGGCGGGGTTTCCAAGGGAAAACTTTTGAAATTCGAGACAAAAACAGCAATTTATTTGACTCTGAGTCCATTTGTGTCCGTAATTAGTTAATAAGTTGTGAAAGGCAACATCAGTTAGGCCACATCACCACCAAATAGAACCCGAATAAATTATAAAGTATTGTAACCGACTGCTTGCAACAACATGGCAAAATAGCAAACACAGGCGAACTATTTGGTGCAACCGCCATTTCAGTCTTGAGTACGATGGTTTTCTGTATGATTGTAAATACAACACACGTGGGTACACACTAAAGTGCACCTCAAATATTGTCCGAAGCATGTGAAGTTTCGAATGAATTAGAAAAAAATAACCACGGAAGATATAAATTATGGAAGAATTATTTTCCACAGGCGTACGAAGCATCCGTGTTTTAATATTTTGTTGTGAGAATTGACGTGATATATAAGTGAAACTGTGTTCAACAGAAGGCAGAAATATTTGGAAACCCAGAGATGCTAATCTTACTTTCCCTGCTATTCGCGTATTAATGTGCTATTACGCACCTCCTCCACTCAAACATTTTGCAAGTGTAAATATCTAGATTTTAGAGATTGCTTCCCTGATGTTCCTTATATCAGGCATATGGATTAACATAGTGTGTATGTGTGTGTGTGTGTGGGGGGGGGGGGGGGGGGGGGGGGGGGCATGACTGAATTTGTTTTTTGTTTTTTTTTTATGGGGGGGGGGGGGGTCCAGGTTCCACTGGATCATGGTTGCAGTGTGCTGAGGCGTATGCCTCGTCGACGGTCCACACGCCTTCAACCATTGCTAATCTTGCTTGTGCCGAGTTTGTAGCTCTGATAGCTCCTCGCTCCGATCAGTGTTACTCCGGGTTTCCCGGCCTCACCCGTAAAACTGTTTGACACTGGCTTTCGAAAGTGTCGATGCGCCCCAAAACAAATAAATAAATAAATAAATAATAAATAAAAAAAAATAATAAATAAATAAATAAATAAATGTCGCGCCCTGGGTGCAAAAATAAAATGACCGAAGGAACCCAAAGTATGCCGGTCGACCACGATTGGCTGATCAATTAGATTCGATGCGACGGTGATGCGTCTGTATATTTCAAAACCTCTCCGCATCAGCGACGGATTTAATACAATTAGATTCCACGCGTCAAAAATCCGTCGACTATTTCAGGCCTAAGCGCTGGTCACCCCCCCCCCCCCCCCCCCCGCCCCCCCCCCCTCCCCCTCCGGTGAATTTGAAACGATAAGGATTTACAGAACAAATGTTCAATACTTGCAAGCCCTCTTTTCATAAACTGTGTTTGAACACAAATTTCAAACGACAAAAATTAAACATTTAAATATTTTAACATAAACAATCATAAAAAACGAAACGCATAAATCGAAGCTGCACAGAGAAAAAAGAGAATGTCAGTTCTGGACGCATAACGGTGCAGAATAGAAGAAGAAGGCATCAGAGGGAGAGCGAGACTGAGGAGAGAGAGAGAGAGAGAGAGAGAGAGAGAGAGAGGGGAGTATGGAAAAATGAGAGAATATGTATTGTAAAAATCGTCAGTCCCCCACTTACAAGTGTTCAGTGTATTCTCTGTCTCTAAAAAAAATAACCCTTTATCTAACGAATCGTCTGCAACCGCCTGCGTAATTTTCAAATTCAGTAGTCCCCCCTCCTCCAACCCCCCAAAAAATCAAAAAATGTCAACAAACCCATATCATGTGACCCCTTATTGGAACGAGCTTGTCGAGGGTGTATGGTTTTGTTGAAAAGTTTTGAAAATTTAAAAAAAAAAACAATAATTAAATTAATAAAATCTGAAATCGTCAACGTTGGATAAACTGATTAGGACAGTGTAGTGAAACACGAGGTTTAGGCGTGGAAAGCTGTGAGAATCCAGAGCATATCGTACCACATTTGTCAGTCAGTCGAGAATGTATGCTAGAAAGAAGACAAGCTCTGTGTCCGTTAATTGATTGAATGGGGGGTCTAAGCTGGAAGTGATAGACGGTTCATGAAGATAATTTGACGGGTGAAACAAAGACAATTGCCCCTTTTATCAACACTGAACGCGTCCTCAGACTGGCTAAAGTGGCAGAAACAATGATTTTTTCCAGTTGTTTATTTGGTGATATTTTACAGAGGCCACGATTTTACAATCCTCCGTTCAACCTCACGTGGCCAGGAGATACAAGAGGATATACATGGAGGATATCTAGTGTTTTTGAGTGGATACCAAAAATTATCTCATGAGTGACAGAGACAAATGTTTATTTTTCACTTGAGCTTGCACGAGCGAAAATAACCATTTGTCTCGATCACAAGTGAGATAATTTTCGGCATCCACTCAAAAACACAAGATTTTCTTTTTATTATAAGCTTTTTATAAGAATCTGATAATTTCACTCGTTTCAGCCTTGGATTGATGAATGAAAGTAAACAGGGCATTGAATCATTGATACGCGGAAGTGATTTGATTGACACTCGGAACACACAGCGTTTTGGTTTGGTACGTCCTTTGAAAGGACGTACCAAACCAAAAACTTATATCACAGACTTTCAGGCCATGTTTGGACTAGCGGGGTACATGCATCAATTCAAGGTGAATACGTGTTGAATTATTGCTGAAAATGGTCGGTATCCACTCAAAAACACAAGATTAACTTTTTATTATACATTTTTAGAATAAATTGTTCATTTTCAATGATAATATGGCTCGTATTCACCTTGAAGTGATGCTTTAACCGCTGTCATTTTGAATGATACCGTGAAAGTAAACATTTCTATATCTTCACAGTGGGGGATACGATTTCTATCTGTCCGAAATTTCTTTAATAATCTATCGTTTAGCGTATAATAAAAAATATTACATATTATATTACCAAATGACTAACAGCAAAATATAGTAGAAACGTAACAATTAGAAACAAATGTATATTTATATACAGGTTTGTACAGTGGGGTCTTAGGGGCAAAGATATATCTCACTAAACTTGTGTGTGTGCGGGAGTGGGGGGAGGGGGGAGTGGTGCGTGCGTTTTTGTGTTTATGTGGGTGTATGTGTGTCTGTTGTGATGTAGGTGGAGTGTGGGTTTGGTGGGTTAGGTTGAGACTGCTACTATGAAAAAGAAGATGGGGATGGGGGTAATTCGAAATGACTGACTGAGACAATTCGATATTCTTGCTTAATTGTGCATGCATGCATATATTGTCGATTAGCTCCGTTTCCACTCGCTTAAAGGCAGGCGACTGGATGTGTTCCCGGGAACGTTGCGGATGAAAGGGAAAAGCGAGCTTAGCAAAATGAAGAGTGCATTTGATTTGCAATGGTCTCAGTCCTTTAGCCTCCCCCCTCCCCCTACACATGTCAGTGCCCACAAATTCCAGAAAAAAGGTGTCTAATATCACACTAGAGCTAACTTACCATTCCTTACAGGCTACATACAAATATATATGTTGGAGGGACTGGCTTTTGTGATCGGAAGAATTTATAACCACGCACTGTGGGTCTATACAGATTTCTGGGAACTTCATGATACACAATGCATCGTCTATCGGATTATTACACAGGTGATATCGGAATAGATAATTATTCACATTTAATATTGGCGAGTTTATTCCATCTTTCCGCAAATTCGCTAACTAGGTTATTCTTTATAAATATATGTTCCCCTATTTCGAAAAATCTTTTTTAAGCGGTTTCCAAAGTTGGCGAAGCTTTTTCCCATTTGCACAATATTAGATAAAGTTAAAACTAGAAGTCCTGTCATGAAATGCGCACAAATAGCACGTCGATATGCGCGTTAATCTACGCATTATGACCATAGTAAGGCTATCAAATTATGTACATATGGCCTGTGCACAAGCAATGTTTCAGCCAATGGACCTCCGGGTGACCCGGAGGTCCATTGGCAGAAACATCTCCTGTGTTTGCGACGAGTAACCTGGAGAACCTGCCGTGCTTTGGATGTCCTTCGATATGGTAATTGCGCGGAATTCCAACGCGCAATTAAGCTTAGATAAGCGCACAGTTCGTGACAGGACTTCTAGTTTTAACTGTACAGACCTGAAAATTAGCGTTGATAAATTATTTTTTGTGAGGAGTCGTTTTATCCACGAGAGCTTTATAGTGTTTATATGTATCTCTAGATCTATCATTTTCAGGCCTCTTTTTACATACCCTGACATGAGACGACGCCTCTTTATTTTATCTACAGTACTTCACCAAATAAAATTGTACAACAGGCTGTTTTTTTTTAAGAATTTTGTTGAGGGGTTGTGGCATGGCCAACAATTCTACCGAAATGGGTAAGGAAGTTAATTCGAAATGCTGATGTGAACGAAGGTATCGACTTGTCTACTGTTGTAATTATCTTTTCACTGATTGAAATATATATAGCACGAACTTCCGGGAGAATAGAAGTGCAGTTCCGCGTAGGATCTCACTTAATTGGATATCGCTTGACTGATTATGTATTTATTTATTTATTGGTGTTTAAGGTCACATACTTATGCACAATGGCTAATCATGACCGTGACAGTTTTACGGGTGGAGAAAGCCGGAGTACCCGGAGAGAACCACCGAGCAACGACGAGCAGCTGCCAGCACCCCAACATCGTAACTCCGCACTGCAGCCCAGGCGGGGTTAGATTGGTTAAAGACATGCTCACCATTGACGTGCAGTACGCCTTAAGTGTCTTGCGCGTGACTGATTAAGCTCGTTCATTGAATATAATAGTCAAAGTCCTTACAACAAATACGCTCGTATGACAAACAAATTTCATTTTGACAAAAGCCAAAAGTAACATCTAAAACCGGCTGACGCTATACACAAGAATCGCCATTTACTTTTATATTTTCCTTCTTTTTTTTTTTAAATCATGGTTCCTGACCCTCATTGGAATTAACACGTCTCACTCATTACTACCTCTTTTCTTTTTGTTGGGTCCCTGGGGCCTCCCCAGAGGGAATCTTCGTGAAATGAAAGTTTAAACTGGGTAAATGTCTTTCGTAATTTTGATCTGAATTATTTTGGAAGCTGAGCAAATAGAATCACACAGACTGACTTTCAGAATACCGATTTTAGGCACAATTTTGCTAAACTTTGAAACATATCGTGGGGGGGGGGGTAGAAACCCCTCTTACCCCCCGCCCCTCCCCCGGTTTCTGCGCCACTGTTCCTATCACGTTGCTCACACCCACCCACATCAGATTGTGATTAATCCCGGCGCTTCTAACAGACGCCTCTTTGACTCAATATGTCTTCTTGTTTTGCGCGCTATGTTTTTGAGGCAAAAATTCAAAACATAATGGATGTACGGTTTTTTATATCATATAGGACAAGTAAATAATGTATTTGGATAGTAGTTATATATTATTTATTTACTTATCTAATATTAAAATAAAACTTAAAAAATTAACAAAACCCTTTTCAGAAACGGAAAGAAAGGATATGTATTGCATGAACTCCATTTTGGAAAGAATTTAAGAAAAAATTTTGCAACTAGCCGCATGCACGCTAGAGTCGGTTGGCGTGACTGGCATTTAATACATTTCAATAATAGTATTTTGTTAAACATTTGATTCTATCCAGGGACCGACCTGGGCATGCGCCAGTGCGTATTTGGTTCTGAAACATCAGGACCTGGCTCTTAAATCTCAGAAATAGGCTTCTCAGTTGGCGCGCAACTTCTCAGATCATATTTTGATATTCTTTCGATGGATAATCGAGAGAGACACTCTTACATGTACTATATATATGATTATCATTTATCATTGTTGTAGAGTGCTTAAGTTAATACTTCAAGTCTTAATTACCAAGCATTAATCTTCACTGTGGTTTCTGATCAAGTCTTGGCTGCCTAAATAGGCAGCCAAGACTTGATCAGAAACCACAGTGAAGATTAATGTTTGCTATAGTGTACTAAATGAAAATGATGAGAGCTATTACATACTTGCAGTGTGTGTTACAAACAGCAGTGTGACTCCGTAAATTGAAATCTGGCGCATGAATTGAAAAAATAGGCTCCGAGGCTAGAGCGTATTTTAAATAGTCCTGATCTGTCCCTGTCTATCTCTGTTACACAACACAACTGTTATACAAATAGTTGTGCTTGGACATAAGTAAATATATATTGGGTCAACCCTACCGCCCAGGAAAAACCAGAGATAAAACTAATAAGGCAAAATTCTCTGGAAACCTGTAGTCGGAGCAATGTAAAGTCGACCTATATTTACAGGACGCCAACTTCCGTCCTTTACAATTGATGAACTGATTGAAATAACGCTAAATGGGAAATTTTAGATCTAAATTTCAGTCCAACCGCTCCGATATGGACAGCTAGAATGGCAGTCAAACCAGACGATTACCTTTGTGACGTCAGCACTAACCCGTATCAAATACCTCAATTATCCCGTGCCCTTTCCGGACATCAACTCGCTACTGTTAACCATTTACACACAATATTCCAACATTGTCGAAACTACAATACAAATTTTTCTCGCTATTCTTCGAAACGCGAGAAAAAATAATATTGTCTCGACAGTAGTGACATCACGGAAGAGTTTAGCACTTAGAGTTGGCTGCATTAATTCAATAATCCTCTTTTCATATACGTATACATTGATTGGCCTCCAAGAATTAATATTTATTTATTTATTTATTGATGTTTAAGGTCACATATTTATGCACAATGGCTAATCATGACCGTGACAGAGTTTTATGGGTGGAGGAAGCCGGAGTACCCGGAGAGAACCACCGAGCAACGACGAGCAGCTGCCAGCTCCCCAACATCGTAACTCCGCACTGCAGCACAGGCAGGGTTAGATTGGTTGAAGACATGCGTACCATCGACGTGAAGTACGCCTTAGTACACGGCGTCATCGTGCCCCCATGCGGGCAATGGGGATGAAGTGTCTTGCCCAAGGACACAACGCGGTTGCCGCAGGTGGGATTCGCACCGAGGACCTCTCGGCTTGCAACCTGCACCTCTACCTACTGATCCACCGCGCTCCCCTCCAAGAATTAATCAACTGAGACAAGATAACTGTAGTAGTAGTAGTAGTAGTAGTAGTAGTAGTAGTAGTTGCAGTAGTAGTAGTAGTAATCTTTATTTATATGACATGTGCATACATGTATATTATTTGTTTATAGTATATTTAGATTCGTTACATAAAGCACCCGGCCTTATAGGCCTGTATGTCACACGTTTAACATTAGTAGTTTACTGAGAGCACAGTAGATCAACGTTCATACATACACACACGCATGTACCCCGACGATCTCTCTCTCTCTCTCTCTCTCTCTCTCTCTCTCTCTCTCTCTCTCTCTCTCTGTCTGTCTCCACCTCTCCAACGTTAAATGTGAACTCCAGAAATTAATAAATGTGGATCCGAGATTAGTAATTAATAAAGGTATACGGTTAATATTTGAATCTGCCCTTCATATGCAATGGGACCTCGAATTATTTATAATAAATCGGATAATTGTCGCTCGTAAACCTCATTTCACTGTGCACTTTCTTGTCCGACTAAATGTTTTTCGGCCTTTTCTGCGACTTCTCCCAGTTATCATGAACAACCCAAGAACACCCAACGGTCATGTAATACACCACTGTAAAGCTTATTCATTCCCCTTTCCATTGATACTGGGTATTGTTGGATACGTTATGTGAATCAAATTTGAGGGGGGGAAAACGAAGATGAGTGCTATCGTTTTCGAAAAGCGAGTTGTTTACCTTGTTAATATTTATATACCATTACAGGGGCACGTCAGCATGGATTCAAAAATGGTATCAAATATCATTTTTCTTTCGATTTCCCAGCTTGTGCCGAGTACCTGTGGATGACACTTGCGGAAAATGTCTCTTATAACCAAATGATAACTGGGAGAAGTCGCAGAAAAGGCAGAAAAACATTCAGTCGGACAAGAAAGTGCACAGTGAAATGAGGTTTACGAGCGACAATTATCCGATTTATTATAAATAATTCGAGGTCCCATTGCATATGAAGGGCAGATTCAAATATTAACCGTATACCTTTATCAATTACCAATCTCGGATCCACATTTATTAATTTCTGGAGTTCACATTTAACGTTTATACACTTTTAGCCGTAACTTTGACATCTTTTGACAAGTTGACCTGAGTAGACGGCGTCCTTAGATACGCGACTTGCGCAAAGCTTTCCCCATTCTCCCATTGGCTTATTTTCATCGATGATTCTCTCGGCATAAATAGTAGCCAATGGGATGTCATTGTGCTTCTATGGATGCCTCTAGCTTGTTTTATTCCAAGCGAAGGTTAAAAAAATGTATAAACGGCAAATGTGATCGTCAGAAATGAATAAATGTGGATCCGAGATTAGTAATTGATAAAGGTATACGGTTAATATTTGAATCTGCTCTTCATATGCAATGGGACCTCGAATTATTCATAATAAATCGGATAATTGTCGCTCGTAAACCTCATTTCACTGTGCACTTTCTTGTCCGACTGAATGTTTTTCGGCCTTTTCTGCGACTTCTCCCAGTTATCATGAACAACTCAAGAACACCCAACGGTCATGTAATACACCACTGTAAAGCTTATTCATTCCCCTTTCCATTGATACTGGGTATTGTTGGATACGTTATGTGAATCAAATTTGAGGGAGGAAAAACGAAGATGAGTGCTATCGTTTTCGAAAAGCGAGTTGTTTACCTTGTTAATATTTATATACCATTACAGGGGCACGTCAGCATGGATTCAAAAATGGTATGAAATATCATTTTTCTTTCGATTTCCCAGCTTGTGCCGAGTACCTGTGAGGTCAATACGGCTTGAATTTCCCAAACTAATACACCCCAAATCACTGTTAGTCAGTTTAAAAGTCGTTACAAATTATTAAAATGCTGAGAAGATCATTAGAATTTTGAAAACTAATCAACAGTTAAGCTCGAAAATTGGAAATTTTCTCATAAAATACATTGTTATGGTGTTTCTATGCAATTTTGTTTGTCCAACACGGAACCGAAAACGGAACGGAACGGTGCTAAAAACCGGTGCATCTACAAAAATAGCTCCTAATTTCATTCCAGGCCCCAGCTTACTGCACACTTAGAACGAAGACGTCACCCTCTGCTCTCTCATGTCGCCGTAGTATTGCGCTATGATGAAGTTGAGTGCTCATCAATTAAAAGCTTTTTGGCAGTGGGACATTTTAAAAGATTTTACGAGTTATGGTCTTGATGGAAATTATATAAATAAATAGTAGCTATAAATTTGTTCCTTTTCACTTGAATTAGTTTTAACTGTTCCACGTACTTGTGAAATGGGGGTGAGTACAACCAATTAAGCTAATTGGTCTATGTTATGGGAGTCTACATTTTGGGAGGTCTGCATTACGGGAGTGAATCAAAATATGCATGCTACGTCATGTTCATCTGTCAATAGTGGAACAATCCCTGTCTTCCAAGTTTTCATCAGTAAGCTTTCCCAGATTTATTAAGAAAACTCTTTATTTTGGCAATTATGCTTACTCATGGGATATTTTTTTGGAACATGCATTTTGTCCAAAAATGTCATTTGCTCATGTGGTGCACGCTAAACCAGAGTGGGATACAATTCCTACCCGCTAGTTATTTCATCGAGCAAAATATCAAAAAAAACACTAGCTAATTTTCTACGCATGACAAGAAAAGTCCAGAATGGTTTGTGACGGTTGTAAAAACAATCAGATGTACCATCCCATCTTCCTAATTACGCAAAAACTGCATGACAATATTAGTAACACTTTAGCCAGCCGCTAATCTGTGGCTGTTAATAGAAGACAGAAAATATGCCTATTGTTCTCGGAGGTTTTATGTCTTGGTATTAAAGTTAGTAGGCTTAATTCATTGTAAGGTTAAATGAAGATAGTGAGGGAGAAACGTTTGTAGTTTTCTATACTGTAATCGTATTTTATATCACCATTCTCAAGTGAAATTATGCTCAATGATACTTATTGAATGCGTGGGGACAAGGAGAAATAAATTTCCAAACTGATTTTAGCGATTTACTTTGGGTGGAAACGTCAGGAATAAATTATGCACATTCCATATAAATTAAGCTCTGAGAGCCCAGATTTTAGTTTTGATAGAGAACAAACACAATAATGAACTTAACCCTTTACCCAACGCGGACGATATCAAAATTTATTATTTAAATATTATTTTTTTTTAATTTTTCAAACAATTTCAACAAAACCATATCATGTGATCCCTCGTTGGAACGAGCTCGACGAGCTCTTTCCAACGAGGGGTCACATGATATGGTTTTGTTGAAATTTTTTTGAAATATAATATATTTACAACTGCTGAATTTGCATATTACGCGGGCGGATGCTGCCGATTCGTTAGGTAAAGGGTTAAATGAGACCAATGTTCAATGTGAAACAAAAATAAAAAATGTAAATTTGACGCAACTGGCCGTGTATTTGTAGATCATTCATTCATTCATTCACGCACACAATTCATTCATTTACGCATTCATTCATTCGTCCGTCCGTCCGTCCGTCCGTCCGTCCGTCTGTCCGTCCGTCCGTCTGCCCGTCCGTAGACATAATTTTTCTCAGACGTCTATGGACCAATCTGCTTGAAACTTGGTATGAATGTTCACCACCATGGGAACCTGTGCACCTGCAATTATAGTTCCGCTCATATTATTTTTGAAAGAATTACGCCCCTTTACGACTTTAAAAAGCAGGCCTAAAATTTAGTTCCGAGATTTATGGGGTGATTCCTTTGAAACTTGGTATGAATGTTCACCGCCATGGGAACCTGTGTATTTGCGATTATAGTTTTGATCAGAATTATTTTACCAGAGTAATGCCATTTTTCGTCTTAGAATGTTTGAATTTTGTCCTGAGATTTTTTCAGATGTTTATGGGTCAATTCCTTTGTAACTTAGTACGGATGTTTACTACCACGGGATCCTGTGCACTACGGATTATAGTTTTGATCGGACGTTTTTACCAGAGTTATGCCCCTTTTCATCTTAGAATATCCGAATTGCCAAGAATTTTGAACGGAGCTTTTCTCAGGTGATTATGGGTCGATTCCATTGAAACTAGGTTAGGTTGTTCACTACAATGGCCACCTGTGCACCTACGATTATAGTTTTGATCGGACCCCTTTCATCTTAGCATGCCTGCATTTTGTCCGGAGATTTTCCCAAATGTTTATGGGTCGATTTCTTTTAAACTTGGTATGGAGGTTCACTGCTATGGGCATAGGCGATTGTAGTTTCGATCGACTTTTCTTACCAGAGTAATGTCCCTTTGCTTCTTAGAATTCCTGAATTTTGTCCGCAGATCTTTTCAGATGTTAACTGCAGGCAAAACAAGGCCGACAAACCGTAAATGATTTATTGCATGATTGAAACGATATCCAAAATACAGATACACCACAAACTAAAAAAACGCATATCACAATACTACTCATCACAAAACAAAAGATTAGATACACATATTCAATAACATATAAACACACATAAAACAAATAGACATACATAAACAATAATAACCAGCTTCCTTTTAGAAGTTACATGTTCATGAAAGGCTATTCAGCAATATATGACCTTAAACACCAATGAGCATAGAAGCCACCCTTCCCCCACACACCCAACCATAGAATTACTTATTTATTTGTGGTCAAGGACATATATTAGCACTGCTCCATTACCCGGGGCTCCCACAGGGATCCAACCATAGAGAAAATTCCTGAACAGTTTACCCCACATGTAAGTGCAAGAGTGAACTGTATCTCAAAATTCCCAAACCAGTTATCAATCAATACAAGTATTACAATGTTTTAGAAACAGTCCCACATTTACACAAACATTAACCCTCTACCTAACATGAAAAGCAGACGACACTTGCAAAACAAATTCTTGAATAACTGATTTTTTTCATTTTTTGTCTCAAAAACATAGGTTATGACCCCTCGTTGGAACGAGCTCGACGAGCTCGTTCCAACGAGGGGTCATAACCTATGTTTTTGAGACAAAAAAAATGAAAAAATAATGAAAATTAATTGGCGATTTTTGAGAATAGCGCTGGTCGGTTTTGGCCGTTACGTTGGGTAAAGGGTTAATTAAATTAGAATTGAAATGCTGATAAAAACCTACAAATATTGATAATAGATAAAAAGAAAGAAAATTATTGATACCGGTTTAGATAGGGTGGGCGGGAGGGTTGAAAATTCAAATACGGATCAACGTCTGTTCCACTCAATATCGTTTCAAAGACTGAAAAATTAATGTTTTAGCATTCAAAAATAAAATTGATTACATCCCTTGACCAAAGACCAGGGAGAGAAATGAATACCGAAGCCGAAACTGACCTTTTTCATTCTGCCCGCAATTAATCAATTTGACATATAAAATTATCAGTATGGGTTGATTCCCTTGAAACTTGGTAAGGATGTTCACTACCATGGGAATCTATACACCTGCTATTACAGTTTCGATTGGACTTTTCCTCCCAGAGTTATGATCCTTTTTATCTTAGAATACCTGAATTTTGTCCAGAGATTTTCTCAAATGTTTATGAGTTGATTTCATTGAACCTTGATATATGGATTTTCGCTACCCTGGAAACCTGTGCACCTGCGATTATGGTTTTGATCGGCATTTTCTTGCCAGAGTTATGCCCCTTTTCTTCTTAGAATACCTGAATTTTGTCCGGTGATTTTCTCAGCTGATTATGGGTCGATTCCTTTGAAACATGGTAAGGATGGTCACTACCATGAGAACCTGTGGATCTGCGATTATAGTTTTGATCGGGCCTTTTTACCAGAGTTGTGCCGCTTTTCGTCTTAGAATAATCATGGCGGGGGAGGGGGAGGAGTATGGGCAGGCCCATCTGGGAGAGTAACACCTCTAGTTCCTTTTGGAATTCACGGATTCCATCATTTGAGATAGCGTTAAACGATAGTCAGTGACTCTTCTTCCCTTTCTGAAGCCATTCTGAATCTCTCCCCAAAAACCCTTTCGCCTCGATCACCTCCTCTAGTCTCCCATACAAGACTTGACAGAAAACTTTTCCAATGTTGCTACTGACAGAAATCCCCCGAGAATTGTCCAATATGTCCTTTTTCCCCCTTCTAGTGTATAAATGTAACCTTACTTTCTCTCCCCTCTTTTGGAACCTCTTGTTTTTTTATGGCTAAAGCTGTTCAGCGTTTACAGATTTCCTCTGCCCCATTTTTTAGAAACCCGTTGGGAATTTCGTCCATCCTTGCCGCCTTTCCGTTCCTTAATTCTGAGACCACATTTCGTTCTTCCTCGGTTTTTATTTCGACGCACACGAAGTTCCATACATCTTCCTCTATCTCACTGTGGCACTCCGGTGGTCTGCCCTCTACTTTAATACTTTGTGCGTTACAGTTAAAACTAGAAGACCTGTCATGAAATGCGCACAAATAACACGTTAATTTGCGCGTTAATCCATGCGTTATGACCATAATAATGCTATCAAATTCTGTACATATGGCCTGTGCACAAGCAATGTTTCAGCCAATGGACCTCCGGGTAACCCGGAGGTCCATTGGCAGAAACATTGCTTGTGCTTGCTATGAGTAACCAGGAGAACCAGTCGGGCTTTGGATGCCATTCGATATGGCAACTGCGCGCAATTCCAACGCGCTATTAAACCTAGATAAGCGCACATTTCGTGACAGGACTTCTAGTTTTAACTGTACTTCCTTTGTTCCTTTTATTCACCCATTTCCAGAATACGTTCGAACTCGATCCCTGTCATTCGTATTGTCCTAATAAGATTGCAGTTTCACACTCTCCGATTATCGTCTTTAATCTTATTCACGTTATTTCGTGCTTGTCGTCATTCTTCTTTTACTACCCTGGCCTCGTTGCTTTCCATTCCCTTGAGTTTTCTACTCCTCCTGTACGCAGCATATTTGACTTTTCTACCTGTTATCACCTTTTGTCAGTTCGTCATACACTCTGTGCCCAAGTTCCTGTGTTTACACCCTAAACATTCCTATAGTTTTCTTATCTGTCTCCACTGAGCTCGCAACTAGGGCATCTGCCATTTTCTGGACCCCCCCCCCCCCCCCTCCTGTCTGTGTAGGTTCACAAGTTTTGGTTTCAATGTTTTTTCAACTTCGGCCAATTAGCATCCTTTCTGAGTTCCCAAATCTCCTTGAAGCTTTCCTTGTTTCTTGCCCCTCATAGTAGATGTAAATAAGTTGTGGTCAATATCCAACTCCCTTTTACCTTCGTTGTCCACTTCTACTTTTATCACCCCCTCCCCCTCCATACATCGATATCTGTGAGAATATAGTCGATTATTGTTCTACTCTCGTTCCTCCCCAGGTCCATTTCCTCTTACACTTCGCATTCCTTTTTAGAATCTTCAGACCAAGCTCCTTTGTGAAGTTCCACAGCTTCCTTCCAATCCTGTTGACTTTCTTATCCACGCCCTGAATGCCTATGTGCCCATTAAACTCTCCCATCAGAATTATACTAAGTCCTCTGGTTTCTAATTCCGTGATATTGAACCAAAGTGTTGAGTACATTGAGTCACTTCAATCAGGATGTTTTCCCTCCACCGCACAGTATACAATCCCAATGGCACCACTTTTGCGTTTTAAATTAACCTTTGTCCATCCAGTTTCTTTGGATACCTCAGCCGGGGTACTGACATCTGCCAGATCTGAGATTAACGACGGTTTTAAATCCTCCTTTTTGTGAATGCCTACCCCTCCACCTTTTTCTGACCTTCATTTCGTCCCACACCTACCACACGCACCACTTACTTGGTCTACCCGTTCCTCATGTCTTAGCTACGTCTCACTTAAGCCCATGACATCAAGGTCCTCTCCCCCGATCAGTGTAGCTAGTTCATTTATTTTCCTGTGGAGACCCTGGAAGTCACTGAACCCCAATGTCAGATTACCGGGATTCTTTGACTTCACCCTATTGATTCTGTTGTTTCCTGACGGGAACGACGATAATCTCGTTCTCCCCCTCACTCCTGATGATCCCATCTGTGTCCACTCTTGCTATTGCCTCTGAACTCCCACAGCACTCGTTTCCAAAAAAGGCTCTTCTGCTTGTAGAAATTGTTCACCTAACACTTGTGTCCCCATCCTGCTAAGATGCATCCCGGCCCGCCCTTACATGCTAATTTACCGAATGCGTGTCCCAGTGGTCTATAAAGGGTGTGCCCCAATCCGCACAGTACTCCTCCAACTCCTCAGTCAACGCTATAGTTCTTGAATTCCCCTCATCCCCACCCCTAGGACGGGAAGGACCCCGATACCATTACCCTGGCATTTCTACTGAGCAATTTAGTTACTAAGTCCCTGTATGTCTCCACCAGTCTTACTGATCTCTTCTCCCAGATGTTGTTGGTCCCCACATGAACCACCACTACCGGATCGTATCCTGACTCCCCCACTATACTATTCACCCTGTCCCTTAGATCCTCAACCTTCGCCAACTGGAAACACAAAACAGTCCGATTTGTGCTGTCAGGACCACAGGCAACTTTATCTATTCCGCGTACAATGTTGCTTCCCTCTACAACTAACTTTCTTTTCGTCTCCCCCCTCCACCTTCTTCTCTTCTGAGATCTCATGCCCTCTGTAACACCTGAAACTTGCCCTGTTTGATTGGCATCAGAACTCTTTTTCCTTTTGACCGCCCCTTTTACTCTATTTGTCCTATCAGCAGCACAAACTACCCTCTCCCAATTATCCTCACCCTCATCCCCTCGCCATAGTACATCGGACTCTAAGGCACTGAATCTATTTCCTGAGCACCACTTTTTAATCTCAGATTCCCTACGCTGGTTCTGACCTCCTGCCTCTACCCTTTCCTGACCTGGCTCTACCTTCCGAATTCTCATACTGGACCTACCCTCATCACATGCATCCTCTACACCAAGTGTCCTCCCATCACGTTTCCTCCTTCCATCTTCCGCTTCCTTTTTGAATCCACAACCACAGTCCACCCACCCTCCACCTCACTATCGTAAGTAACTTTCATCGGATTTACCCCAGCTGTACCAGTCTTCCCAGCCTCCCCTTCAGCTCCACGATCTCACTCTCGAACCCAACACACTTCTCTAACAACTGTAAGATACCCCTGAAATTCTGACACATCCTACTACTGTCCATTGGCCGACTACCCTCGAACTTCATATCACACTGCCTGCAACCAACTGCTTCATCCACCATTACCCCATATCAACTATACAAGCCTCTGCCTCTGCCCCATCCACCTGCACACCTCAGCTGACCCCAACCACTGCACCAAATCAACCGACCCATACGAAAAAAGGGCAACGTAAATTAAATCTTCAAAAGATACAACCAACGTAATTTAATATAACCCTCTACAATCCACCTAAATACTCCCCTTAAACAAACTACACAAAATATATAAAACAAAAAGCTACAAAAAATATATAAATCTAACAAAATATATATTTTCAATCTCTGTATCCGAAGGTTGATGTGGTGAAAACTATTACAATTAATTTGTTATTATTTTAGTGCAACATCGGGTTCACATTCAGGCTGTCCATTAATCAAATCAGCGATTTGACTTGCACCCTTTAACCCTTTACCCAACGCAGACGATATCAAAATTTATTAATTGAAATATCGTATTTTAATTTTTTTCGAAAAATGTCAACAAAACCATATCATGTGACCCCTCTTTGGAACGAGCTCGACGAGCTCGTTCCAAAGAGGGGTCACATGATATGGTTTTGTTGAAATTTTTCGAAAAATAATATTTTTTCAGCTGCTGAATCTGCATATTACGCGGGCGGATGCGGGCGATTTGTTGGGTAAAGGGTTAAGCCTGTATTGCACCGTAGGTTCTCAGTCCAAATTTAGATGGTGTTATATTATTTTTCCATGATAGTGTTGATTCTACAATAAAACGAATTCGCTCCCACAGTTAAATCACACAGTCCCCATTTCAAACCATTATGTCAAAATCCTCAGAATCCATTCTGCACCCGTAAGGGTTTGTGCGTGTGTGTGTGGGTGAGGTATGTGTCTGTGCAGTGTGCGTAAGAATGTACGAGTGAGAGTGTATGTGAGACTGTGTATGTCTGAGATGGAGGTGCAGTATTATCTTTTTCAATTTTTGCCTCAAAAACATACCTTGCGCCCCCTCATTGTAACGAGCTCGTTGAACTCCTTCCAATGAGGGGTTAGCAGCTATTTTTTTAGTCAAAAATTGAAATGTTTCCGTTCTTCCACGGTTTCTGATTTTTCGTTTATTTATTTATTTATTTATTTATTTATTTATTTATTTATTTATTTATTTATTTATTTATTTAATTTATTTATTTATTTAATTATTTAACACAAGGATAGATTCAAGTTTAGCCAGGTGATCATTTCACTCTTCAAATTGGGTTGAAGTGAGAATACAATTTATAATCTGAAAAGTGATTGGGGGTTAGGGTAGTTACATGTCATGATGTATTTTATGAATGATGTTACACCATTTCTCCAACAAAACGAACTTTCGTACTTCATTTTCCTTTTTCATGTTTCTATGAATGGACACCAAATCAGCCAAGGCAAATTTCCTCTCCAAATCTGTCCTGTTATCAAAATATTGAACATGAGGCCAGTCATAAAAATCACTAAACTGCAACCAGTACATCTCATCTTCTGGACTGTTTCTAAATTCTGCATTAGGATTAAACGAATGCACACTGGATGGAACCTTTTTCATTTTCCACCACAGGTCTGGGTCATCCAAACAATATGGGGCACTGGCACTTGTTCTATCTTTTCCAAAACCGTTGCCTAAACGGAAATACTTGGCACTAGGTACAAACAACGGAATGTTCAGCGAATAGTATTCTGTGAATTTGAACGACATGACGGAATATGGAAAAAATATAATTGCTCGATGACTCGTTAAGTTTTCAAATGTGTAAAATTTATACATCTGTCTGATATTGACGGCTTTAAATGATTCTATGTGTTGAAGAAATTCTGGTGGATTGCGTGACATGACAAGAATTTCAGGTCTAGTTACATTATATTTATATTCTTGGGTGTAAAATCCACTAAAACTTGTGAGTAATTCTACATTCTTCAGCCCTGTGTAGTATTTTAAATATTCAAGGTCGTATCGACTTGCTGCTGCAATAAAATGATGTGCACGTTTAGAGGAAAGCTTATTTTGTTTATCAAGATATTTTAATTTTGCATTAAGATTCGTCCAACTATCCACGTCACACCGACCCAAGTTATAGCGATGCGCTGGTAAAAAGATAATTGATTTTGTCTTATTAAATGGCATCCATAGTTCACACATTGAAGCTGGAAAAGAACAGAAAAAGGCGTTGACGGTTTTAAAGACCGGATCTTTCTGAAAAAATGCCATATTGTTTTTAATCATAGAATCATTAACGGGCTTAGAAACTCCAATCACACGTAGTTCTTCAGATATGTGTTCGTAAATCTTGATGTGTGGTCGTTTAAAAATATCTGGGAAATGCGGTGCTTTACGCCGTCGTCCTGCCACATGGTGTTTTCCTGTTATATATATTGTCTGTCCTAAGCTAGCTAATAATGTGGGAGTATCTATTCTTGTCCCAACGTGTAAGTCAGAAGTCCAAAATGTAGCTTGTTGCTTTGTTACGTTTGGATGCAGACATCGATTGGGTATACCATTGGGTTGATATAAAGCCGAATGTCCAACGCTGAAGTCGGCATGACTGTGTGAAATGGGGTTATTATAGCGTTGCCCAACACGTTTAAGTTTATATTTTAGAGCAACAATGGCTTCCAGCCACAGCTGCAAGCTGAAAACATCAGCTTCTCCAATGAATCCAGCTTCATATATCTGAATGTAAAGTTCCTCCATTAAATCCTCAATGGAGCGACGGAAATGTTCTTTTGTTCTTATTTTATTTTTTCTCCACGCCTCAAGAAATTCAACAAAATCTTTAGTTTGATTATCTTGTGTGATTTTTCCAGTAAATTTTGTCTGAACTGATTGAAGAATTTGGTCTTGTTCCACCAGAGGTCGCGGAAGAAATCCCACAATCAAATCACAAAAAGAGAATAACGTTTGACCTATGTAACTTCTCCATATGTCAGACAACCGTCCATCAACTGTAACTGGGAGATACAAAGCGAAAAATGCACGTTTAAAGTGAAGGGCTGCATTTGCGTTCATGGGAGAATACACGCCATGTGGAAGAAAAAGAGGATTGAATACACTGGCTCTTCGTTGGTCAAAATAAAAAGGCGTATTCTTAGTCTGTCTAAAATTAGAATCAACATCGGGTTCATGGTCGGCTAGAGACTGAAGAACAGCAATGTTTTCAAAAGATAAACTTTCGTTGAAAAAGAGAATGTTCTTTTGCTGTTGAGGTTGGAATTTATTCGGTGGAAATCCTCGAGGCCAAATATTTAACAACGGTGATCCTAAATAGCTAAAGGGATTGAAGAATAAATTTGTATCGTTTATCCTAAGTTTGGTTGCTTTCACATCCTTCAATTTTGGGTTATCTGGAACAAAAGATTCTATCCATAAGTTTTTGTCAACAGAGGCTCCATCAATCCAAAATTTTAACATACTCCTATCACCGAAATCCCATATTACCCTTGCACCATGCGCGATAGCATACAGGTATCCAATATTTTTACGTGCCAGACAATTCCAGGGTAATGATTGAACAAATGGCGACTTAATTTCAAGCTGGTCTTCTCGGTCAAGAAAGATAAAATTACGAGGAAAAGTCGTTGGTATTTTATACGTATCAGGTCCTTTCTCATCACCCACGATTACAACACACCATTTGTTAAGATATAGAAATCTCCTAACTGCTTCAGATGGTTCAAATAGTGTCCATACAACTGCCCAGTATTTACAAGAGTGGTTTGGAGTAAATTTATGGACCGGGTTGGGTTGAATATACCGACTGCGAAACTTTACTTTATCCATGGGAAACTTACGAGCACTGCGTGGCAAAAAGGTTTCTTTGGTAGATTTAAGAAGGTGAATATCCTTTTCTCTTGTCGTATTTTTTAAGTTTTCCGTTCTCTGTAGGTTTCCACTGAATAGTCGACATGTAAGTATGAAGAATACAAAAACGATGAGTAAAAACATCATTTTTCTTGTACGCCGATTGCAAATATATCGTATTCTCGGCATTTTATTCAGATACACTGACGCATAAATGCCCAAAGTAAATAACCTCTAGTGGATTTCGGAGAGAGTAATGTCTGTAAGCATTAATTCGCTAATATCGAACAAGCTTATTTTTCAAAACGCAACGGCGATCCATATGCAGTTTCCTGCAGTCGAGAGTCGTCCATACGATTCACACAAAGTTTACTGCCTGACTGACGGTTGTAATATGTGGTGATTCTGGAAAAAGAAATTGGATAACTTGTATTATACGTGTTCGATTTAAGGTGTAAAATAATTACCGTACGACTAAATGTTAATGAAAAATACCATCAATCCCGTACTATATGATTTCAGACATTAACCCATTGAAACCCAGAGGCCCTTTTTCCGGCCCTGTAACATGATAACTCATAATTTCATTATTGTTTGTTTGTTGGTGGTTAACGTCACATATTTATGCACCATGGCTAATCGTGACACAACATGGAGATGAAGTCAAGTTTAGTCAATCGTTCATCTACATGTTGCCCATTTTAGAGGACTTTCACCCCAAGCATTGGTGACTGGTTCCTATTTTACTAGTAAAGCGGAACTGGTTTACCACAGTAAACAAGTGCTAATTACTTCCCGGGGTTCCCACGGGGACATAATTTCATTAAGTAGGTTGACTTTTGAGTGAAGGTGTGGTGTAGACCAGTCAATGTTTTCCTTGTGGGCCGCACGTTGAAAATATTAATTGGTCTACCCCCAAATAAAGAATATGGACTCTTCCTGTTGCTGACATTGAACTGATATGGAAGATACCACTAGGGTTCAAAGGGTTAAACCAATGCACATTGCTCCAACCCTGTTATACCATGATAAATCTCGCCAACAGTGAAAAAAAAAAGAACATATTTCCAATATTTTATTTTTGAAAGCAATTCTGTGTTGTTATATATCCTGACTTTTCAGCTCTTGATTTTGTTAATCTATAGTTCAGTACGGCGGTCGTGCATTGGTCACTTTCCACGCGTGGGCAATATTTCCACCGGCGCAATAATATTAGATTCCAAACTCTAATTACAGGAATAATCATCAAAAATTTAATTAATGAAGCACCGGGTTGTACCCGGTGCTTCATTAATTAAAATTGTGCAGCTGATCATTTTTATTTCCTGGAAAACGCACGCGTGGACATCACTGCCCACGCGTGGATTACGACCACTCCACGGCGACTGTACTCTATAATGTGAACCGTGAAAAAGAAACGAACATGCGTACAACATTTCATTGTTGAAAGCAATTCAGTATCATTTATATTTCTTGACTTTTAAGCTCTGGGGTAATGCTTTTGTTGTTCTGTACTATAATATGTGCGGAAGGCGGACTTAGAACATATCCAACACGCAGAGAGCCACCCACCCATTCACACACACTGAGACACATTCTCTCACAAAACCAACGTCGCCGGTCGGATATCTGCCTAAAAACCCACGTGCTAGACCAACCAGAAAATAACACTCCAACAGGCGACTTTTGAATTGTCTCACAATCATTTACACTACAGTAACACAGTGGTCAAGGTACAACAAATATTACTGTAGTATCAATTTCACAATCCCTTAGACAGCACGGTGTCCAATTCACAACAAATTTGATTGCAGCGTCATGTTTTTCAACCAGTTAGACAACCCGGCGATCAACTGAGAGCAAATGTTATTTTAGCATCATGTTCTCAACCGGTTAGATGCGAATATACATCAAATTACATTTTTGTATCATGTTTACCGGTTAGACAATACACACCAAATATAATTTTTGTATCATTTCCTCAACCGGTTAGACAACCCGGCTACCAATGTAAAGAAAGTGTGATTTTAGTATCATGTTCATAACCGGTTAGACAGCACGATGGTCATTGCATAGCAAATAATATTTCAGTATCACGGTATCAACCAGTTAGACAGCCTGGTGACCACTGGAGAGCTAATGTGATTTTAGTATCATGTTCTCAACTGATTACACAACACTGTGGCCTATGCAGAGCAAATACAGTTAAAACTAGAAGTCTTATCACGAACTATGCGCTTATCTAGGCTTAATTGCGCGTAGGAATTGCGCGCAGTTGTCATATCGAATGGCATCCAAAGCGCAGCAGGTTCTCCTGGTTATTCATAGTAAACACAGGCAATGTTTCTGCCAATGGACGGAACTCCGGCTTACCCGGAGGTCCATTGGCGGTTACATTGCTTGTGCACAGGCCATATGTACATAATTTGATAGCGTTACTATGGTCATAACGCGTAGATTAACGCGCAGATTGGCGTGCTATTTGTGCGCATTTCGTGACAGGACTTCTAGTTTTAACTGTATGATTTTAGTATCATGTTCTCAACCAGTTAGACAAACTGGCGACCCATATATCCCACATGTGATTGTAGAATGAGGTTCTAAACCGGTTAGACAACACGGTTGTCAAGCGCAGCAAATGTGATTTTAGTGTCATGTTCTCAGCCGCTTGGGTACCCCGGAGACCAACAGAGAGTACATGTGATTTGAGCATCATGTTCTCAACTGGTTAGACAACACAGTGGCCAATGCACAGCAAATTTGATTTTAGGTATCCTTTTAACCGTCTAGGCAACACGGTGACCAATGCACAGACATATGATTGTGGTATTATGTTCATAACCGGTTAGACAACACGGTGGCCAATGCATTGCAAATATGATTTTAGTTTCATGCTCTCAATCGGTTAGACAACACGGCGGCGACCAATGTAGAGAAAATGCTATTTTAGCATCATGTTCTCAACCGGTTGGACAACACGACGGTCATGGCAGAGGAAATACGATTGTAGCATCATGTTCTCAACCAGTTAGACACCCAGGCGACTACCAGAGCGAAAATGCGATTTTAGCATCATGTTCTCAGCCTGCTCGACAATACGGTAACATATGCATAGCAAATTTGATTTTAGTATCATGTTGACAACTGGTTAGACAACACGGTGAAAAATACACAGACATGTGACTGTAGAATCATGTTTTGAACCAGTTCGAGAACACGGTGGGCAATGATTTTAGTATCATGTTTACCGGTCAGACAACATATTGGGTAATGCACAGTAAATATGATTGTATCATTATGTTCACAACCGGTTAGACAACACAGTGGTCAATTTACACCACATTTGATTTGATAGCATCATGCTAATCGATTAGACAACACGGTGGCCCATGTACATCACATTTGATTTTAGTATCATATTAACCGATTGGACAACACAGTGTTTGTATACACACAACGGAATAGTTTCTGAGAATACTGCTTTCCAATTTCTATAGTTTTGATCCCAGATTCAGGTTAGTCGGATGTGAACAGAGAAAGTCGTCGGAAACACGAATGAAGTTAATGGCATAAAAATTGCACAATACAGGTTCATATTTTTATGTTTCTTTCAAGAAGATAATTTAACACATTTTCACAAATCGTTTATGATAATATTTTAATTTTGGTTATACAGGCGATGATAACAACTGTTGCAACCTCACGAAAAATATACACCAAGATATAGAGAATCTCTCATGAGTCCCCGATAAGTATGTAAAATATGAACCGAGTCCACTAAATTCGATTCGGGCCGAGCTTTAGCGAGGCCCAAATAGAATTTAGTGGACGAGGTTCATATTTTACATACTTGTCGGGGACGAGTTTGAGATTCTTTTTATCAGATCACCGTGATTTGTTTACATTCTGACAGAATTTGGTGAGCCTCCTCAATCCAAACCCACATTGCTACAATGTTCGGCTTCCTTTGAATGCACTTGTAACCCAATCACGTTACTAAGGGCCAGTCACTTTCTCGTTGAAATATGTAGACCCGGTAAGGTTTATGTACATCGGGTATCAATGACTAAAGGTTATTCATTTCTGATTTTGATGAGTTAGTAATAACAATATGAACAATATTTAATGATGATAATATTACAGCTCCATGCGCATGACTTTATAAGAGACATTCGAAAAAGAAACGCTACTTTTTCTTTGGAATGTCGCGTGCTGGAGCCAGCAAAGGAAAGTTACGTCACGGTCTCAATCACTGTCTGAATCAGTGTAAACAATTATCCTTCGTCGTTTCGCCTCAGGTTTAGTCGGGCTTTTATTCTCACGGGCATGGATTTTGAAATTACCACCATAAATATTCCCTGAAAACATTGTGAACATTTCGCCGGTAGTGGCTGTGTGTTTTGCACCAACAGTACGTACAAATGTGTTATTTGTGGAATTGTATCCTGAGGCTAAGCTTGAAGTTGAAGGCATTGTCGTCGGCAATGGCAGCTGAGCCTGACAGTAAGACTGGGATCGACAGTCGGATTCAACATGACATTCATTCGTACTTGAGAGATTATTAAGTTCATTGGAAGTGTTACTTAAAATACGGGAAATGTTTTTGTACTGATTTTCATTTATATGGCTATAATTATTGATGGAAGCAATGTTCTTATGCCCTGTTATCTGCATAATGTGATGGGCTGGAATTTCTGATTCACTCAACTTTTGGACCAAGTCTTTTCTAGCACTGTGATTTGTGAGGCGTTTTTGGGTGGAAAGTCCACCAATCGTTGCCATACGCTTCATTATAGAGGTAAGTTTGTTTTTGCCTATTGGCTGCCTTTTGAACCATTGATCTCCGGATTTCATTTTCAATTGATTTGTTTATGAATATTCAACGCGTAGGAAGACGCATATCAATTAAGGTGATTCGCCGGTCAATGAACTCACGTGAAAAATCTCGTGGGTTTATGACCCGTGTATAATATTCCTGTTCTGAACTTGGTTGTGAGGCAGTGCTTATGTGATAAATATATAAAAAAGTTCTATATTTTTCTTCCACAGTAACATTATCTAACTCTTTAATATATACAGTGTCCGTGTAAAAACGAATGGGCCACATACCACTGGGGAGAAACTACTCCTTGACTTTGCGTGCTTCCCGAGTTCAGGCGGTAATTTTGTAAACCATTTCCGGTGTGACAGGAATGGAAGTCCGTAGGAAAATTAGTCCCTCTGGACTATTATTCCGCGGAATTATAGTCCTAGGTCTAACATTTCTAGGAATAGTAGTCCGCCGGACTACTATTCCTAGAAATGTTAGACCTAGGACTATAATTCCGCGGAATAATAGTCCAGAGGGACTAACGTTCCTACGGACTTCCATTCCTTTTACACCGGTTCTCTCACGGAAAATTTTTAATTTTCCCAAGAAGAAAGTGAAGAAAACTGAAGAGTGTGTAAGAATTTCGTTTTTTTCTAATTTCTATCTCATCACTACTGTCAAGTAGCCCTAAGATGTGTCGATACTATTTTAAAACAACAAGCAAAAATGCACAAAAGTGTGCATTTTGTGATTTTATTTCGGTGCTCTCTCGAGTGGACCCCGATTCTCTCTCGAGGGTTCAGTGCTCTCCGAAAAAACTCAGTACTCTCAACCGAGATACTCCATTATACAGTTAAAACTAGAAGTCCTGTCATGAAATGAGCAAAAATAGCACGTTGATCTGCGCGTTAATGTACGCGTTATGGCCATAGTAAAGCTATCAAATTCTGTCCATATGGCCTGTGCACAAGCAATGTTTCAGCCAATGGACCTCCGGGTAACCCGGAGGTCCATTGGCAGAAACATTGCATGTGTTTGCTGTGAGTAACCGGGAGAACCTGCCGTGCTTTGGATGCCATTCGATATGGCAATTGCGCGTAATTCCAACGCGCAATTAAGCCTAGATAAGCGCACTATTCGTGACAGGACTTCTAGTTTTAACTGAACAGTGGAGTCCACTTAAATGGATATCTCTTAATTGTGTATTCCTGTTAACTGAATATAATTTTCAAACACAAAACCATTTACCATATCTTCAGTACAACTTTGATCTGTTAATTGCATATGGGTTGTAGAGTAAACTCCTGTTAATTGTATATAAATGTTTGTAATATGTCGAAAAAAATACTGTGACACGCACCAAATTTCCCTTATTTATCAACCTTTTTGGCCTCACTACATCCAATACAGGCATTTATTCTATTATATCTTGTTTGACAGAGCTCTATGAGTAGTAGAGCTCATATTTTCAGTGAAATCCATTCACAATAATAACCAAGTCTGTTAGAGTACTAACTTTTTGTATATGTGTGCTATTTACTTGCTTTCGGGGCTCACCGTTTAAGATTACCGGTTGAGAGAGTCGAGGAAAGGGTCGTAAAATATTAGGTGGCAATTTGCTCCACCTCTCTGTCGGAGTATTTTTCCATATTCTGTTCCAGCAACAAATTCGAAGAAGCAATATATATTACTCAAGGTTTGCTAAGCACCAAGTACACCCAACTACCTGTTTTACGTTTTAGTTGAAATATTGTAATGAAAAGTGTATATATTTTTTATTTAATTATATCTTTAATGATCTAAGTACAGAAATTAAGATTTTATTTGTGTTTGACATTATTTTTTAGCTTTTGAATACGATAACCATGGAAAATGGATATTATTGGTAAAAGAGGAAATTTTTCAATATGCCAAAAAGTAAGTTGAAGGAGCGAACTGATATGGCTTCAGTATCGAGTATGAGACCCATTACTGCTAACTGCAGCTTGAAAACGCCTTCTCATGTTCCAAATCAGGTTTCTGGTGGTCCTTTGTGGGATGTTGTTCCATTCGTGGATCAGCATGGCACCAAGCTCCTGGACACTTCTTGGATGGACTGGACGGGTTGATATTGCAAGCTGCAACTCATTCCAGACATATTCGATTGTTTTGAGATCTGAGGATCTTGCTGGCCAGTCCATACGCTCAATCCCCTCCCTCTGTCGGTACTCCCTGGCAGTATGGGCAACATGAGGACGGGCATTATCGTCCATCAGAATGAATCTATCACCCACTGCACCTGCATACAATCTGACGTGAGCATCCAGGATCTCATCAATATACCGTTGTGCAGTCAAGGTACCACGTTCAAGGGCACAGAGCTCTGAACGTCCATCCCAGCTGATGCCGCCCCATACCATGATTGACCCTCCACCATAGCGGTCATGCTCAACAATGTTGGCTGCATGGAATCGCTCTCCTGGTCCTCACCATACCCTAGAACGCATATCTGTGTGGTTTAGGCAGTACCTTGATTCATCTGTAAAAAGGACAGTTCGCCAATCTTCTCTGGTCCATCCAACATGGTCCATGGCCCATTCATATCGTGTCTGGCGGTGTTTCTGGGACAGCGGAATGCGAATACATGGTCTTCTTGATCGGAGACCACCTTCGTGCAACTTTGCCCGGATAGTCTGCGTCGAAAAAATTACCCCGGATGCATTCTAAAGGTCACTACGAAGCTGGGTTGCTGTGGCAAAGCGGTTCCTACGGGCCTGAATGATCAAATGCCGATCTTCAGCTGCAAATGTTGCCACCACCATGCCGTCTTACATGCTTGTCATGACTGTCATGAAAAGTCTGCCAGTCAAGAGAGCTAATGTAAACACTAGGGACCATCTCAATACATTCCTTAATCATATCCACCAAAAATATCGCAAATATGTCACAAGCAAATTTCACAATGGTGTGTCAAATATTTGGTGCTTAGCAAACTTTGAGTAGTATATATATTCCCCCGAACAAATGCGTTTACATGACAAAAATTAGCTCGAGGAATATTTATTTGTTCCCAGAAACAAACAAATAATCCAGGAACAAATTGTCTCATGTAAATTGGACATTGGATGAAAGCTTTCAAGTGAGTGTTTCCAGAGTCTCTTAAAATTAATCCATGAATACAGATTCAGAATTATTTTATTTATTTATTGATGTTTAAGGTCACATATTAATGCACAATGGCTAATCATGACCGTGACAGTTTTACGGGTGGAGGAAGCCGGAGTACCCGGAGAGAACCACCGAGCAACGACGAGCAGCTGCCAGCTCCCCAACATCGTAACCCCGCACTGGCAGCACATGCAAGGTTAGATTGGTTGAAGACATGTGTACCATCGACGTACAGTACGCCTTAGTACACGGCATCATCATGCCCCCAACCCCCCCCCCCCCCGGAACCGCCCCCCCCCCCCCCCACGCGGACAATGGAGATGAAGTGTCTTGCCTAAAGACACAACGCGGTTGCCGCAGGTGGGATTCGAACCGAGGACCTATCGGCTTGCAGCCTGCACCTCTACCTACTGAGCCACCGCGCTCCCCCAGATTTAGAATCAGATAATTTGTTCATAGTATACTTTGATGGTTACAAATGCAATAATGGTTACAGATGCAGACATTTCATAAGTTCAGTAAACAATATACTATAGGGGGTAGCTTTACCAGATTATCTGTCTACTTGCCACCCACTGGAAGGAAGTGTAGTTGCAAACAGACTGCGAGCAAATGGTTCAGATTTAGAAAAGTATGTGACGCTAAGTTGGAACTGGAGCTCGAGTTTTGTCATTTGAAAGACACATTTGCAGGATGTTTTCCAGCAGAAAAGCCGGTGCGAGACTGGTACACTGATGAAAGAAATTTGGAAGTCATGTTTTTCTTAAAGTCGTTTCTGTTGCAGGTATTTCGAGTTGCGTCGTCGAGAGAGTTCCAACGTTTCGGAAAAGCACTATCGCGTCCGACAACATAAGCTCTATCCTTTCGTTATATGTATTATTTGTTTTTTCTTGATCACACATTAGTGAGATAAAATCTTTTTGTGAATATTATATACTCGTGAAGTTTTTCAAATATTTCTTTGTTAACGTCGGGGCTGTTATGGAAACTTCCATTTAGAAAATATCCACGTTGATTGGGAAAATCGCAAATCTCATAACAAGAATTAAGTTCTGTTAATTGGTTGATTATTTTTGGTGGTCCAGTAAGTTTGTTATTCAAGGTTGTTTTTATTATAAATTATTGGAGAGTGCCCACAGGCACTCACCAATAATTTATAATTTGTAATAGAACAAACTTATATAAATAAACTATTATTAGCGTTTGACTGAACGGGAAACACGAGCAAGGGAAATGTTTGCTTGTGATCTGGTACCCTCATTTCTTATAACCCCTTGAACCGCAGAGGCAGCTTTTCCGGCCCAGTAATACGATACTTCATAATTTCATTAAGTAGGTTGACTTTTGAGTGATGGTGTGGTGTAGACCAATCAATATTTTCAACGTGCAGCCCCAGGGCTGCACGTTGAAAATATTAATTGATCTATCCCCAAATAAAGAATATGGACTCTTCCGTTGCTGCCATTGAACTGATATGGAAGATACCACTAGGGTACAAAGGGTTAAAGCCCTGATAGTGGCTTCTAGTACTCAACCAGTTAAACACGAAAACGCTATGAAGAGAAATAACAGCTACTATTTATTTATACATTATTCAGGTTTAAATTTATTTATTTATTGGAGTTTTAAGGTCACATATTTCTGCACAATGGCAAATCAAGACCACGAGAGTTTTACGGGTGGAGGAAGCCGGAGTACCCGGAGAGGACCACAGTGTAACTGTCAGCACCCCAACTTACGAACTCCATACAAGCAGGGTTAGCCACGTGGGCAATGGGGGTGAAGTGTCTTGCCCAATGACACAACGCGGTTGTCGCAGGCGGGATTCGAACCGCGGACCTCTCGCGTCGCAGCCTGCACCTCTACCTATTGAGCTACCGCGCCCCCTATTCATGTTTAAACAAATTTTGGTTACAACATTACTCGAATTGGAGGTTTGGCATTTTTTTTAGATGCTAATTAGCCTCATTTCTGTGTTCTAATTTCGTTCGAAATAAAAATGCGGAAATAATATTTACCGATGTGTGTCAGTGTCCACTGGTGAGATTCCGATAAAAAGGCAATGCACGTGTGTATTGCCATAACTCATGCCTTCAAGAACTGTTAACCCTTTACCTAACGTAACGGCCAAAACCGGCCAGCGCTATTCTCAAAAATCGCCAATTAATTTTCATTATTTTTTTCATTTTTTGTCTCAAAAGCATAGGTTATGACCCCTCGTTGGAACGAGCTCGTCGAGCTCGTTCCAACGAGGGGTCATAACCTATGTTTTTGAGACAAAAAATGAAAAAAATTAGTTATTCAAGAATTTTTTTTGCAAGTGTCGTCTGCTTTTCATGTTAGGTAAAGGGTTAAAACTGGCAGCAGCATATTTATATTAGAAATTGTGTATTTGAAAAGGTAGCCTCTTTGACCGGTATCGAGCCAGGTAAATTACACAGTTGTGTCAACAATGATCCTGTAGGTTTGACACTGAAACTTTGAGTCTACAGGAATCTCATTAGGTTTTGCTTATTATAACAGAGCAGGTCATGGCATTTACGAAGCGGAAAACCTTTTCAAAATCTGACTAATGGTTGCAAAGTTATGCCCATTTCTATACCCCCGAAATTGACCCTTTTTTATTTGCGAGCACATAATTTACAGAATGTGGCAACAACCTCTACACCAGGACCTAATCCGACCTATTACATGTAAAAGCGAAGTGCAATAACAACCTTAGTTCTAGCAGCGGGGGGCGAATGGACCTCCTCTTGGGGTCCGCCCCTTTTGCTGCTGTACCTCCCAGCCCCTATTTCAGCACTTTCCAGCCCCTATTCCAGGAAGCACGTAAGACTTAAAAGATTGAGTGCTAGAAGCCACTATCAGGGCTTCAGAACAATGAGAGCACCAGAGAAAAAGACAACATTCTCCTTGCTCCTGTTTCATATTCAGTCAAAGGCAGATAATATTTTCTTTATATATATTTGTTTTATGACTAGGGCTGTCACGATCAATCGATTAATCGATTGTTGATCGGTCACGGCGAAATCGATTAGTATTTTTCGTTGTCGAATAATCGGTAAATTGTATCCCGTTTTAGATGTTTAATAATTAAAAGAAAATTTGATGAAAAAACTATTGTTTCTAAAGGTATTGAGTTAAGAACATCGATGTTAAACCCCAAGAAGCCGTTGGAAGCATTTGTCTTCCAGGTACATTCATCAAAGCTTTGATGTTCTGAATCTTTGAACCGTCAGTGTAATAATCAAGACCGGTCGGCAGTTGCGAAGATCGCAACTGCCGACCGGTCTTGATTATTACACTGACGGTTCAAAAGTTCAGAACATCAAAGCTTTGAATGTACCTAAAAGTTGATCGTCTTCGTTGTTTACTTGAGGTAGGTCAGCTGACTTGAACTTCATTTTTATCGACTTCAAAGAGAGGGAGAGGGGTGGGGGTCATCTAGTTACGATTAATCGATTATTTGCGATTATTTGCGACGATTAATCGATTCCTAAATTGGAAAATCGTGACAGCCCTATTTATGACAGATTATTGGGAGTGCCTATGGGCGTGGTGCCTGTAGGTACTCTCCAATAATTTGTAATAAAACAAATTTTAAATACCAAATTCTGACCACCAAAAATAATTTAGCCCTCAACCAGTTAACAACTGTCTATTCCAGGAAGATAAGATTTAGCAACTGGCAGAAAATTCGAAAACCGTCATAAGACCAATTGCAGGTTCACAGGGACGGTCCACCGCCCTTACCGACCCGGGCTCTGAAACTGTAAACTATAGGTCAGATCAAATAAACCACTCACCTGTGAGCCATTTCGGCCTATAAGACTTCATCAGATTATCTGGCAGAATGGCTAGAATATTTTGCAACAGACAACCTTCTAGAATACTTCACAACATTGCACCAATTTTCGTCAGTTTGTTCACATGCTAACTAAAAATTATGTGGCTGACAGCGTGATCTATTGCTGGAGAGTGCACTGTTCAGTTAACAACAAATATTTTTAGCATAATAATTTCACAAACATAGAACGCTTGGGTGGTCAAATTCTCAATGATGTCAAGGCAAAAACGTTTCAAGCTCATTTGAATTTCAATACATCTTACTGTGAATAGTAAACCCGCATAATCTTTTTAAAGCAATTACATTCCTATCAAACAAGTAATTATATTTTTGTATGTGCAGTTAAAACTAGAAGTCCTGTCACGAACTGTGCGCTTATCTAGGCTTAATTGCAGGCAGGAATTGCGCGCAATTGCCATATCGAATGGCATTCAAAGCACGGCAGGTTCTCCTGGTTACACATAGCAAACACAGGACATGTTTCTGCCAATGGACCTCCGGGTTACCCGGAGGTCCATTGGCTGAAACATTGCTTGTGCATATGCCATATGTACAGAATTTGATAGCTTTACTATGGTCATAACGCGTAGATTAAAGCGCAAATATGACGACGTGCTATTTGTGCGCATTTCATGACAGGACTTCTAGTTTTAACTGTACATAGTTCACGGGGGCGCGGTGGCGTCGCGGTAACCGGTTCTCGTCAGATCACCGTAGTTAAGCAACGTCGAGCGCGGTCAGTAGTTGGATGGGTGACCATTTCAGCGACTGATTCGCGCTCCCGCGTTGTGTCCTTGGGCAAGGCACTTAACCCCGATGGCCTACATGGGGCATGATGACGCAGTGTACTAAGACGTACTGCACGTCGAAGGTTCGCATGTCTTCAACCAATCTAACCCTGCCTGTGCCGCGGTGCAGAGTTCAGAGTTACGATGTTGGAGAGCTGACAGCTGATCGTCGTTGCTCGGTGGTTCTCTCCGCCGGGTACTCCGGCTTCCTCCACCCGTAAAACCGTCACCGACATGATATGACCTAGGCTATTAAGAGGGACCGATCAGGACTATTTAAAATACGCTCTAGCCTCGGAGCCTATTTTTTCAATTCACACGCCAGATTTCAATTTACGGAGTCACACTGCTGTTTGTAACACACACTGCAAGTATGTAATAACTCTCATCATTTTCATTTAGTACACTATAGCAAACATTAATCTTCACTGAGGTTTCTGATCAAGTCTTGGTTGCCTATTTAGGCAGCCAAGACTTGATCAGAAACCACAGTGAAGATTAATGCTTGGTAATTAAGACTTGAAGTATTAACTTAAGCACTCTACAACAATGATAAATGATAATCATATATATAATATTTATAATATTTGTAAGAGTGTCTCTCTCGATTATCCATCGAAAGAATATCAAAATATGATCTGAGAAGTTACGCGCCAACTGAGAAGCCTATTTCTGAGATTTAAGAGCCAGGTCCTGATGTTTCAGAACCAAATACGCACTGGCGCATGCCCAGGTCGGTCCCTGGATAGAATCAAATGTTTAACAACATACTATTATTGAAATGTAATAAATGCCAGTCACGCCAACCGACTCTAGCGTGCATGCGGCTAGTTGCAGAATTTGTTCTTAAATTCTTTCCAAAATGGAGTTCATGCAATACATATCCTTTCTTTCCGTTTCTAAAAAGGGTTTTGTTTATTTTTTAAGTTTTATTTTAATATTAGATAAGTAAATAAATAATATATAATTACTAAAGAAATACATTATTTACTTGTCTTATCTGATATAAAAAATCATACATCCATTATGTTTTGAATTTTTGCCTCAAAAACATAGCGCGCAAAACAAGTAGACATATTGAGTCAAAGAGGCGTCTGTTAGAAGCGCCGGGATTAATCACAATCTGATGTGGGTGGGTGTGAGCAACGTGATAGGAACGGTGGTTCAGAAACCTGGCGCATGCCTAGGTCGGTCCCTGCTATTAATGTAAATAGTTCACAAAAGGAGTTTGTGTATTAAAACTCTCTCTTACGGACTTAAAAATATTCTTTGAATTGGGGGTTGCAATGTTATGGAATATCAGTTCTTGCGATTCCAGGGATCTATTCGTCTGAACAGTTAAACCGCGAGTATAATGTCAAAATTGGCTGATAACCCAAAACCCTTCCGATACGAACCGAGCGTCTATGTCGTAACTTCCTTTGGGAATTCGAATCTCCAACCAATCAACTCCGTCGGAATACTTGAACGAGTTATTCTTTTCGGTGACGTTGGGAAAGGAATAATAAGTCTCCAGATTCACCAACGCCATCTCGTATCTTTTCTCTCTATTCAATTCGATGGAAGGTTCGAAGTTCGTCGCGAATCGAGTCGAATCGCCACTCACCACGATTTGAATGGATTGTTTTGCAGCCGTATTCTCGGCTATCCGTTCTAACAATTCTCCTTGTTCGAACATTATATTTTTAATTTTTATTTATTTTTTCAAAACTAAATCATTGATGATTTATTATTTTCAAATTTTTGTTTTCGCTCTCTATCTTATTATCATCAGAAACATAAAACTTGTCGAATCCGCTCCGATATTTTCCGCGATTAAATTCGCTAGTCAAATCGATCACGACGAAATTGTAAAGTCCTCCATCCCAAACTCTCTTGCAGAATCTCCTGAATTCTGCCACTCTCATGTCGTTTGCGACGTGATCACCGTAGATGTGATTGAGATTCTTGAGATCCTGACGAAAGAGACACAGTAAATTAGCGTTCTCCCTTATCGTCTGTCTGGGCAATCGAAAATAATTCTGCGACAGGTAGAAACAGTCCACGTTGCTGTGACGACCCCTAACGTAATACGATTCGCATCGGTTCTGTCTCTCCAAAAGCAGATCGTCGAAAATCATGAGATTCTTATCTTCCGATTTCAATTCTCTAGGATCCGGAACGTCGCTAGCGTTCTCATAAAATCGACACTCGACGTTCGAAGATGCATTTCTCCCTTATCAATTCCATCGGCGCACCGTCCAAAATGGTCGAAAGAGAAGCTTCACTTTTGTCGAATTCCTCCCTACTGTCAAGGATTCTGGCTATGACGTCCTTGGGCAATCTAGGATCCATGCACTCTCGAAGCAATCTGTATTCTGGTTGAAAAAACCTCTTGCCAAACACGAATAATCTGTCGTAATCCAACCAGTCGGGTTGCGACAACAGATTCATCAACAGATTGGTCTTTCCACAATTCGATTTTCCCACTATCACGCCTCTTATGCTTTTGGGAAAGAACTCGTTATTCGACCTCTTGGTCGCGGCGTCGTTCCAAGACATATCTTTAATGTTCATCTTTTTATTTTTTTGTTATTTTTAGATTTTCAAACACAATTTTTATGTTTTTTCAAACTCAGTTTTTATAAATATTATTATTTGTTTATATTACACCGTCGCGAGTTCTCTTCAATCCAGATCCATTCGTCACTTTGGCTAAATCTTGTATGGGTACCACAGCATCCTTAAAATCTTTCCAACCTTTCGGCGATCGCTCTAACGTAGCTCGATTCGCCGGCGGACTGATCAACTTGTCGATCAACGCGTCGGCTGCCCTCTTGCCAGCCACAGAAGCGATCCTACCACTAGCTTCGGAAGCGGCTTTCTTACCAGTATCCAAAGCCGTCTTCTTGCCGACCCGAAACGCGGTTGATGCGAGTTTTCTACCTGCATTGCTCGTGAACGTTCGCATTATAGAATCGACGATGCCAGAACCGCCTTGAACGTAAGTTCTAACGTATCCCCTGGTCTTTATCAACATATTTTTATTTTATAATATATATTTTGTTTTTTTTTCACTGTTGCTTAAATTCTTTTTATTATTTTCTAGTGTAAAATTTACTGTTTTTATTTTATATATTTTTTGTTGGTTTGTTCTCTCTACTTATTATTCAAAACCTTCTGCCTCAACAATTCGTCGCATATGCTCACTATCTCATTATCTAACCCAGTATTACCAGCGCGTCGACTCGCCATCAACAATCTCAATCTCTGAGACAGAGCGTCAGAATCGCTCGGAAGAAAAGTGGTTCTCACTCCTTTCCCAGTCACCGATTCGACGAATTTCTTATTCATATCCCATATGGGTTTCACCACCTTCGTCCACTTGTAACCTCTATTGGCTTTGGGTCTCGTTTCTCTGACATCGTTATTTCTCTTCATGGCGTGAGTCTGAACCAGAATGTCGCCGTAATTGTCGAAATCCCGATCCGTGTAATCTCCAGGCTTGTCGAAAAGGAGCAATTTGCGCAGTCCAGGAGTTAATTCATACCTATTCGAACCGACGATTAAATTATCATCATCCTCTAGCACTTCAGTGTTGCCTACGAAAGTTCTACCGTCAGAATCCTTATAAATGCCATACAACAGATCTCTCTTACATGTACCACCATCCTCGGACGACGTGACGCTATCAGTGGTGATAGTCGAAGCCGCATCATCGGTTTCGCTCACGTCGGTTTCGATTCTCATGGGAATGTAATCCGGCGCCGACAATGATCTTTGAAAGGGAAACCCCCTTGTAAAACTGCCAGGCAACGAACCCGTTCTCAGAGAACTTTCTTTTATGGGCTTCAATTCGTCAACGATCTCCTTCTTACTTCGTTCCTGAACCTCCGTCACGGGTTTAAATAATTTTGTGGTTTCGCATCTTAATTCCATCTTTCCCAGTCGCCTGTTTCTGTCAGCGGATCGAATGCTTTTCTTGAGTCGTTCGTATTTGTCGAGAAGTTGATCTCTCCGCTTGGAATTTGTGATGTGTAAAAACATTTTTTCGTTTTCTAAAATTATTAATATTTCCTTTAGAGTATGGTAACGTGAGTTATTTTATTATTTTTCAAAAATTAAATGTATAATTATTTTTATGTTTTATGTTTTAAGTAAATAAAATCTTCTGTCTTTAATATATAATAACTAAAACCAATTGAGGGAAAAACATTTTACAAAATGAAACCTCGATAAATTCGTTTTGCCCTCTAACGTGTTAAAGATCACATCACCGATTATTCACACCGTGATGAATAGAACGACTTTGAAAAGTGTGAAAGTTTAGAGCATAAGAACGGAAACGTTTTATCGTCATCCTCAAACAGCATTTTAGATAAAGTGAAGAATTCTGTCTTAAAACTATTTTACGAATGAAAAATTAAAAACCGGTTTTCAAAAAATGATTAAGTAATTCTTTTTAATTTAACGCGTTTGAGAAGAATTGTATCCGCCAAAAGGGTTTATTCATATCTCCGAAACATTATCACGAGTCAATTAAAACTCAGTTTACCTCTTAAAAACCTACCTGAGTGGAACGCGATTTTTCTGTTTCATTCATTGAATGAAAAACCTTTCATTTACACCGAAACAAAAAATGAAACGATTTGCAAAGATTTCATAGTGTCAATTAAAACACAATGTTTACCACTTAAAACTATCTGAGTGGAACGCAATTTTATAGTCGATTTTATTAAATGAAAAACCCTTCATTTTCATCAGAACAAAAAATGAAACGATTTGCGAAGATTTCATAGTGTCAATTAAAACACAATTTTTACCACTTGAAACTATCTAAGTGGAACGCAATTTTATAGTTGATTTTATTGAATGAAAAACTATTTATTTACACTGAGTGCAATATTGAAAACTCCACAAAACTGATCTATTACGATTTACCTTAAAACGCGCTATGACAAAATGTGGACGGACGATTTCCATTGGTTCTAATTTTCCAAACTCGAGTTTTTCCGTTTTGGTTTGGAAAAAAATCTTCGATGAGTAACTTCGCTTCACACCCACTTCACGCCGTTGGCGAACGTAGGGAAAACGTTTTGAGATTTTTCCCGATCTAGAATCGACAAATCGTTTTCGCCGATCGGATTGTACCCTCGACCATCCGGAACTCGATCGCGAACGTCGGTGGTCCAGAACCGGCAAACCGCATTTTTTTGATGTACCGGAAGCCGAAATCAGTTTACAAAAAAAAATCCTCGACGAGTAATTACGCTTTACACTCACTTTTCGCAGTTGGCGAACGTCGAGAAAACGTTTTGAGATCGATTTTCCTGGTCTAGAATCGGCAAATAGGTTTCATCGATCGGATCGCACCCTCGACCGTTCAAACAGCCGTTGGCGAACGTCGGTTGTCCAGAATCAGCAACCCGCTTTTTTGATACTGGTCTAGAATCGGCAAAACGTTTTTTGCCGGCGATCGCCAACGATAGATCGAAGGTCTGATCCGCGATGTGAACGTCGAGAAAAATTTTTAAATTTACGTTTTCTTCGAATTTCGTACATTTTTCCCTTCCGAGCGATGTGTCGAATTTCACTCGTTCGCCAACGGCTGTTTGAATGGTCAAAAGCGCGATCCGAGAGGGTCAAAAGCGTTTGTCGATTCTGGACCACCATGCCAAAACGACATTTTTTACACTTTGTACAAGATTTAACACTGAACCCCTATGGCGGTACACGTACATGTAAGTATACGTGTACAGTTTTTGGGAAAACTGGTCTAGAATCGGCCATTTACACCTACTATTAAGCGAGCCTAAACCAGCTGTGATCGATGAAATGTTATTTCAAGGTCACTGTGACATTGACATTTGGCATAATGACCTAAGAAATAAATAGGGTTCTTCCTTTCATTATGCTCATCCCCACAAGGCAAGTTCAGTATCGATCGGGCAAGCAAAATTTCAATTAGAGAAGCCAACTCAGGTAAATGCTTAAGTTCAAGGTCGCTGTCACCTTGATTTTGGCACAATGAACTCAAAATAAATAGGTTTCGTCCACTCACAATGTCTAACCCACATACCAAGTTTGGCTTCAGTTGGCCAAGCGGAACTTTAATTACAGTGCGGAAACCAACACCGATAAAAATGAAAGTTCATGTTCACTTTGGGGATAATTTTTGTCGATACAAATACTAGATGGCGGCCCCGTGGTCCGTTTACAGAGGACTCTCGTGAGATTCTGACCCAGCTAACAAAAAATTCCAACAATTAGCGCCTGCGTGCGGACGTTACACCTCAAATCACCATTACGATGACGTTACATGGTAGCGGGTTACCAGTACAACCAGGAGGTATAATCACGTGATGAATTCCACCAAATGAGTTCCATCGCGGGTAGGACTTCCGCCCAGATCCTCCCAACAAGGACTGATCGGCCTGTACATAACTATCAATCAATGCTTTTTCTAATTCTTCCCCAAGTCGAAAATGGCGGATAAATGTTACAAACGGCAAACCAGTACGTTCATATCCACGACAGGAGGAGGGGGAGGTGGGGGCAGTTGTGTCCTAGACAAGGTTCTTACTGACCCTCATCCGTTGAGCCATTCCTTTACATCCATGCTTCTTGTTTAGTGTTGGAACCGACGAATGAAATGACTGGTGCCCCTGAGGTGCCAAGTATGAAAAGTCATTGATATTAATCCGTTCGCTCGGATTAGTAAACCGTTCACACGGAATAGTAATCACTTCGCACGGATTACAAAAAAATGGCCATGGCACTTCCCGGGCTCCATACAAAAGTGTTTGTTCATGTGTAAAATATATTGAGTCAATTAATAATTACCCATTAGGTCTGGTTAGGTGAGCAAAGTTTCCTGATCGTCATATTCCAAAATTTAAGAACTATAGAATGTATAATGCATTACAAACCTAAGGCTACTCAATATATTGAGTGCGGGTCTCCTAAATACCAGATCCCGCAGACCCCCCCACCCCCCCAGAACTCCCCTTCAAATTGAGCCCTTGCGGGGTGTTTTTAGAGAAAAGATTTAAACTTTTGCATGTGATAAGCATTCCCGAGAAGGGTAAAAATGAATTTAAACTCGAAGACACCTTCATCTAAGCAGGTCTGAATAGGGGGGGGGGGGGGCTGAAGTCCCCTCCCCCCCCCCCCCAAAAAAAAACCTCTCAGATTTCCACTAGAACCTCCTCTAAATATCTTGCAGTACTAAATATTTTCCTATTGGTGGCAATTACAACGCTCAGGCGAAAAAAATATGGTCGCATCACTTTAATTTTGGGATTAAATATACTTGTCAAGTATAGCCTTCGAGACTTTTTTCTGACCCGAAAACGGGGGGTCGAGAAACAAATAAGAGAACAAAATTGACAGGAAGGAAAGTACCGGTCACGTGCACATAATTCCCAACAAAACACACCAAAGTCAATTGTATTTCTTCGGTCCAAAATGTCATCAAATCACCCTCTTTATTTATCTGGAACATTCAACAATAATGCAAGTTGTCATTAGAATGCTTCAAACATTTATTCAAATAATATATTTTCCCAAGGCTGCTTTGTTTCAGAGATTGAATCATTTCCGAATTCCGAGTGAAACTGTTTTTTATTTTTATTTATTTAATCTTATTTGTTTTTCAGGGATTGGCGAACAAGTTATGCAACTTATATTAACGCCTCTCCTTGGCCCAATGTGTGGGATGACCTTCGTAGTGGCAACTTCGTGGCCTCTCTCTTCTCGAATACTTGGAAGTGATCTTCAGTCTGAACGGAGTGTTTCTCTCTCCGCACAGAGGGCAGCCATTTTACGTCCCCGCCCGATAGGACGGTACGCTGTGACAGCATCAACCCCACAATTGATGCTAACAGAGAGTGTTCGGAAACCTGGAGAACTTTCTCCGACCGGGGATAGATCACGGGACCTCCGGTATGAGAGACCAGTGCACTTATCCACTCGGCCACCACTCTCAAGTGAAAATTTTCAAGGCAAAAACTCTAATTTGAAATATTCAGTATAATCAACCCAAACTCTACCAAAGATACATTTTACCTCGTTCATGTGATAAAAGAGTAATTTCTGCATGAGAATTGAACTTTTGGTTTGAGTGAAAAACCGAGAGGAATAAGAATTCACAGCTTTAATGTTTGAAAACTACCCTAATCCAAAAATAAAACTAAAATCTGCATCAGCACATAGTACTTTTGGGACAAATTCCTCACTTTTAACCATACAGCAAGAGAAATTGTGCTCCAAACCCCAACCAACCCCCTGATTTTGACACAACACAAACCTCTTGTGACATTATTTTTCCCATTTGTGATAGCTTTTGGCTTCTAAAGACATTTCACATTGTGTTTGGTAAATAATTTTCACTTTTTGTAAAAAAAGAGCCAAAGTTTTCTCGGTTTAGGCATCTGGAATCATTGGGATGGCACTGACAAAACATTACACACTGGTTTTTCCCAACAATATGACCAGTACTGCTCCTGTGGTGTCTTATAGCACTGTTGAAATGCCTAAAACCATGAAAATTAATATTAATTCTGTAGTGCGGTGCTTGTCCTGTCTGTACCCATAAGTGAACATTAACAATCTTGGATTTAATCCCTACAGACACCCATTCTGATAAAACGAGAGAAATTGGGGAAAATTTGTTTTCAAAGAGGATGAATCATATATTTGCTTCAAGAATATAGTACTCTTTATACTGTTTTATATATTTGTGTGTGTGTTTTTGTGTTTGACGGGGGAGGGTGAAAAATAGTCAGTTGCCAGTTACTGAAAATGTAGAACCAGGCAAATGAAAAGCAAATAAACAGACAAACGGACATACAGTACGTGGAGAGTGGATTGTAACTAAATCACCCGCGGAGTGGAGTTATCACCCAAGCTATAACTTTCAATTTGTGTATATATCGACAAAAAACACAAGCAATGTTTCAGCCAATGGACTTCCGGGTTTAACCCGGAGGTCCATTGGCTGAAACTTTGCTGGTGCTGATTACGCTTTGCAACAAATTTGCAATTATTGCTCGGGTGGAATCTCCACTCTGTGGGTGATTTAGTGATGATACACTCTCCACGTACTGTACAATGAATAATGTAGTGAAAAGAGCCAGGACAAGGTTGTCAAACAGAAAAAAACTTGGTGGACCCTGAGTGCTGCTGTACCAAAGCAAATGATAGGAAACTGAGAGTGTATGCTATTAACTTCAGTTTTCAAGAACATGCTGTACAGTCTTTCCAATTGTTTCTCATCAATTGAAGAATTCAGTATGGGTGGGAGGGGGACAAGATTCAATGAGAGAACAATTTTTCCAGAATTCTCACTGCAATTTTGTGCTGTAACATGGGAACCCGAAAAACTAGTACTAGATTACTACATTGGTAGATGTACATAATTGCCTTTCATTCACATTTGTAACTTTATTTTTTCCCCTGTACCCCCTTTCTCCGCCCAAATCTGTGTTCCAAAATTATTGTTCAATGTGAAGAAATTGTTTTCTAACATTTTTTAACCCTTTACCAAACGTAACGATCCAGCAGTATTCACAAAAATTGCTATTCAGTGTTCATTATTTTTTCATTTTTTGTTTCAAAACATAGCTTATGACCCCTCATTGGAACGATCGCATTGAGCTCATTCTAATGAGGGGTCAAAAGCCATGTTCTTGACGCAAAAAAGGGAAAAATTAGTTATTCAATCATTTTGTTGCATGTGTCATCTTCTTTTCATGTTAGATAAAGGGTTAACAGCATAAAAAGTAAAAAAAACATCTAAGTACAGGGAACAGAAGTGCAATACAGTTTTTCTAGCTGTATGTTTGAATAGTGATTTGGGAGAGGGTTGGAAGATTTGAATCGCCTTCTGTTCCAAGTACCATGGGGGGAATCATGGTTTAATTAACTGTGTTAATAGGGTAAAATAGGCTGTTATTTGGCATTTGCCAGAGGTTATAGGTGCCCATGAAGGCTACACTTGCTTAAGATGTGAATTTTCTTGCATTAACAACATTAGTTTCAGTAATATATAGCCTTTATTGCTGACGATGACAAAAATATAACTTTAAAAAAAACAAGAGGCCCAATGGGGACTGAGGTGCTCAATTGACCAAAGTTATTTAAAGGAGGGCGTAATTAGCCTCTCTGGCTATTTAACACAGCAGAGGAATGAAGTTATTTAATTATTTATAACTCTGTTGTTCATGCAAGATTATTTTTTCTAGTAGTGGGATTCTACCACAGAAATAATGCCTATATTTTCAGTAATGGAAAACCAGGGAGTCTAAAAATCAACCTAGGGACTTAACTTGAACAAACTTGAAGGATGTTGTATACCAAATATCAAGAGATTCTGACTGGTGGTTCTGGAGAAAAAGGTTTTGAAAATAATATGAAAATACGCGACACGTAATGGTGCACACCCAATATTGTTAATTTCGGTAAATATTGCAGGCACCAAGCAAGATTTTT